>CM059015.1:39398017-42226767 GCA_030272315.1 Paspalum vaginatum | reverse complement strand
TGAAGGACATTGGGAGGGGAATAGTTTGGAGTATTTGGAGGTTTTTGTTGAGGTCATATTAAGACACATGACAACAATCAAGAGAGGTTTTCAAAAATTGATTTTGAATTAGGGTGGATTTAGAAGAAAATTTTCGGAACTAAATTTTGGGGTGTTACAACACCATCGTTGGTTTGTGCAAGATTGCAGACTACAGCCATCTATAATTGTGCAAGATTTTATATAAGACATTTTCTTTTAATTGGTTGCATGAGAGGATGGACTTCAATAATATTACGTGCAGGATAGCAGAGGAAAGGGTAGATTTTACCATAAAATTAAAGAAATCAATTCACACTGGATTCCTATATTGATTTTTCAACTAAGTGTATGACGTGGCAGTTTGGCGCCAAGTTCCAGATCCTAGTATGTACACCTAGACCTGATGGAGGACTTCTATGCTGCCTCTGGTCCTCTGCCAGGCGTCGCCATGCCTAACCAATAAATTATTAACACAGGTATGCAACCTTATATCTTATAAGAAAGCATATACACCCAGATCTTAAGTCTGAATATATGTTGGAAGAAGATCTACGTGTACTCTAGTTTGCTCTGAAGCAATGCTATGAACAGCAAAAGGCAATTATCTTGCCTGAGGCCAATTATGAATGGGCCTCTTCGCCTTTAGGATTTCAAAACTGTTGGTGATTATAACCATGTTGTACATAGGATTAGCACTAAGTGACAATTTTGTGAGAAGTCACTTTCAGATGCGGATAAAATTGAAAAAAGACTTTGTCTACTATGCTTCCCGCTGAAAGAAATCTTTCAACAACAATACGGTGAGAAAAATTTCACAATTTATTTTGAACTTATTCAAACATTAATTTAGGCTGAAAGACACCATAAACTCATGATGTGGAATAATCAACAATGCCCTCTAGGCTCTACCCCATTGCCTGAAGTCATGCCAATACTCAATATAAACCCAATGTTGATGGTTCTCCGAAGAACTATCAAAGAAATTTTCATTGTAAAAACTAACACAAATGCAACAAGAAGCAAAAATCATGTATTCCCAACAAGGGTAAAAGCATTTCCAAACAAATAAATGACAAACAAAGTTGTCAAAAATGTGGTTGCTACAACCACAACACAAAGAAATGCCGTACCCCAAGTAACCTTATTGATCTCTACTTAAAGTTTGTGAGACGTGGACGTGTTTCCTTGGGACAAAAGTATGATGCTCATTTCAACCTTCAACCTGATAACTCTAGAGAAAAGACTGATTATTCACAACAAGTTCTGATGGAACCAAGTAACAATGTCATAACAGAAGATAAGGATCAACCCAACGCAGAGAACATGATCATGAAATTTGCTTCCAATGACATGTTTGGAGACCTTGTATAGGCACCCAATCTCTTAGATCCTAAGTCTAGATTCCAATTATTATAAAAATAAAGCACAATTATGTCATCACTGTTGTACTATATAAATTTGTCATCAATGTTGAATATCTTAATAAATGCATTTGATATTCAATAAAATCATATGTGTTCTATATATATTCACCAAGCATTTGCAATGCCTCTTTTATATATATGTATGTGTGTGTATATATATATATATAAACTGCTATTCAGCTCCCAGCGCGTTCGCGTTCAACGAACAACCAACAACCGTAACTGTAAATAATCTTTCACAGTAGTAAAATCCTTCTTCAATAATATTAAATCATTTATAAACGTACAAAAACTTCTACGGCAGTAAAATTCTCTCCTAACCGTATTAAACTATCCCGCAGCCGTAAAGTTTTCGGTACAGACCGTAAATTTATATTATAGTTATGTATAATGCAGCTCCGCCCTTATTTTCCTCATTTCTCTCCCGTCATTCAGATCCCACCCAGGCGGTGGCGGCGATTCTTCTCCCCGGCACTAGCGGCGGCGAGCCTCCTCCCGGCACGATCTGCACTGCCAGGAGACGGCGTTCCTCCCACCTCGCCGGAGAAGGTGGAGGCGCCCTCCAAGCACCCTGGCAGCGGCGGCGGGAGACGGCGCCCCTCTCCCGGGCGGATCCGGTGATCACGCGGTAGTAAATTTCTACCCATAATTCCCCATATCCAGCTCTTATTTAATTCTGCTTCGGTTTTCTCTCAGCTCTCGTTCCTCTCTAGAGTGACCTCCGATGGCGACGGTGACTCCGCCCAACACATCATGGATGGCATCCCCGATGGCAGCATCTGGCATGCCTGTACAGCTGCAGCATCCCTCCCCGGTGGCTGCACGGCTCCGGCGACGGCACCCCCTCTCTGGTGATAGCGCCCCTTCACATTTGTGGCTACCTGATGTGGGCGATGGCTGGATCCGGCACGGGTTGTGCCGCGGCCCGTGGCTTAGCAAGAGCAGCTCGTCTCAATCCTCGGTAGCGATGCCGCGACACGTCCAGGCGCAGCAGATTTGGTCAGGGAAGAAATTACCGTCGACCACCTCCATCAGGCAGCACGGATGGTGTGCTGGTGACGCGGATCAATTTGGTGGCCGATGCTGATGAGTTGGAGTGACGGAAGTTTGCAAGATCCTGTGTGTATGTGTGCAGATCTTTTCCTTCTCTCTGAAATTTCTTACAACTAGTGCTGTGCATCGGATATATACAGGTACGCATCATTTTTTTTCGTATGATAAATTCAATTGTTGGCTTCTCAAGTCTCAACACTCCTTTCCTATGGTATTTTTTTATTTGATTTTGCTCTAATGTCTATAGTTTTTCTCTCCTTTAAAGATGCGCACAGGTTTGTGATACAGAGCAATGGGACCACCGGACCATGAATGTAGCAATTCCGGAGATGTCCGTAGAGATTGATAGGATTTATTTCCCTTTCATTCTTTCGGTTTCACTTCTCTATGAAAAAATGTGCATATTCAGAGAGTTGTAATTGTTTGTAAAACTCTATGAATACCCAAATCATCAGTTATATGGGCGATGTGGGATTATTTGCGTGATAAATGTTGGGTGCATGGTTCATGGCCTTGCTGGGCCTTCACGGACCGGTTGGGCGGAGATTTGCCTCGCGTCATGTTGTACTGTGATATTATCAGGCTGTATTTGTTTTTTTCCTGTTTTGATTATATTCTGAACCGGCCAAGATTCCAAAGGGGATAAAGGGGAAGAACCTGGGTAGATGAAGACTTGGTGCAAAAAAACAACTCAATATGGCAGGAACGCGTAAGAAATTTCTTACGCCGCAATGCAAAAGACCTGCGGTCATGTAACAGTTGACCACATCAATTAGGCTTGTGGGCCCGAATCAATAAAATCGTGGGTCCGGATCAATAAAATCGGTGGTTAGAATGAAAAGAGCGAGGATCCAATGGGTGGGCATAATTTTGGTTAGATAAAAATTAGGTGAAAAATGGATTTAAAAAAACTGGCTTTTTTATAGGCTTGTGGGCCCGAATCAATAAAATCGTGGGTCCGGATCAATAAAATCGGTGGCTAGAATGAAAAGAGCGAGGATCCAATGGGTGGGTATAATTTTGGTTAGATAAAAATTAGGTGAAAAATAGATTAAGAAAAACTGGTTTTTTTATAGGGTAGATAAAATGTGTCATACTTGAAATTGAGTTGTAATTTGTTGATGCAAACACAAATATAACAAAAAGGAAGTTTACGGTTTGGCCGACATTGTGTTTATTAAGTTTTACTCTCGTGCCACTATTTTTATTGCAATGACAGAGTTTTACGGTTACGTTGATTTTATGGTTACCGGTGAAATGTATCAGACAACTACTAGAGGGAGGAAATTTTAATATTACGGCTGAGCACATCAAAATACAACTAGTGGAAGAAAATTTAATGTGAGGGGTGAGTACTAAAATGCTAAATAGAGGTTGACATGTCAACTTGTATTTTTATAGTTGCAGAACAAAATTTTACGATTATGGATTGGTTTGACCTGCTCTGACCGCCTGCATTGCTGAATTTTATAGTTAAAAAACAACAATTACGGTTACGGAGTGGTCTTTTACGGTTGTGGGGTGATTTTTTACGGTTACGCTTAAGTTGACGAGACTGAATTGACTGGTGCATTCATTTTACTGTTGCACGTGAAGATTTTACTGTTGCGGGTGACCCAGAGCTTTACGTTTGCGGGAGGACTCGTTGAATAACAATTCAACACGCAGCGCGCTGAATAGCGCTGCCCATATACACACACTAAGGGACACAAAATATTTCCGAACTCTCACAAAGAGGCAAGGCAATGTTTTGACAATCGTTAGACACGATGCGATGATAGTTGGCTCTGGTTGTGCCACTGTCACACTCCCTATGCATGGGTACTCAAATCACAACCGGGGATGCACATCCTGATTCAACACATACCTTGGTAAATTATAGAGATACTCAGAATAATGATTTCCATATTGAAACTTATAGTGAAAATAATGAGGCATTTCTTCTCTTTACTAAAGATTCTGGATACGACAAACAATCACTTGAAAAGATTTCTTATTTACCGTCTGTATTGTACTACACATACATCAAACCCATACCACATGTTGCGTGCAAGATAATTTTTTAGCATGCTAATACATTCCAAACTTGGCATGACCGCCTTGGACATCCTGAAATATGGATGATATGAAAAATTATTAGCAATTCAAATGGTCATGATCTACATCCTACCAAATTCCCAAAATCTTTGGATTTTATTTGCACTGTATGTGCAACTGGGAAATTGATTTTGAGACCTTCACATCTCAAAATCCAACATGAGCCACTTAAATTTCTTTGAACGCACTCAAGGCAACATATGTGGCCCTATTCAACTATCATTTGGACCGTTCAGGGATCCTAGTTCAGCACTGTCCCATATGTCGATAGTCAAAATGGTTTAGACAGAATCTCTTACGAAGATAATTAAGTTGATTGCAAGACCCTTATTACAAAATTGCAACCTACCAACTTCATGTTGGGGTCATGCAGTCTTACACGCTACTGACTTAATTCAATTGCGACCAACTGCATATCATACAGTTCCCGCTGCAATTAGTACATGGAAATATGCCAAATATTTCCCGTCTGCAAAAATCTGGTTACGCTATATACGTACTGATCTCACCACCAAAGCGTACCTCTATGAGCCCACACAGGAAATTAGGGATCTATGTAGGATATCAATATCCGTCAATTGTTAAATACCTTGCGCTCCTGACTGGGGACCTATTTACAGCCCGGTACGCTGACTGCATATTCAATGAGGACCATTTATTTCAATTACCAGAAAGAATGCCTGGAAATCAATTGGGATGTTGTAGACATCTCTACCACAGATCCACGTATTCAAGAAACTGAACTCCAGGTTCAAAAAATTATCAATTTGCAACACATTGCAAATAACCTGCCAGAAGCATTTACTGATACTAAGGGTGTTACTAAATCTAGTTATCATGCTCGAAATGTGCCTGAAAGAGTGGAGGTACCAATAAAAACCATTCAACTCCCAACTCAAACCAAGAGAGGGGGGGGGGGGTAAGGCCATGACCAATTAAGGATACAACGTCTTGCAAACACCAAAGGATATCAAGAACAAAATCCTCTAAATCAGATAATGCAAACCAACATCAAGTTGGTAAACACCCAGTGGATACAAATCCACAACCCATATCAACAGTCCACTCATTTCTGTTCCTGGGATATCGGAACACCCTGGCTCCATAGTTTTGGGAAATAATGAGCCATTATCAGGGGTGCAAGAAATTTCCACCAATTATATGGAGAATCATATGGTCGAAAGTCTACAATTGTCGACAATTATTTCTTCTCAACAATTGCAAATAGTCTCCTCAATGATCTAGATCCTAAGACCATGGCAGAGTGCAAAAAGCGCTCGGACTGGAATCAATGGAAGGAAACAATTCAAACTGAGTTAGCTTCGCTTAATAAAAGAGAGGTATTCACATATGCAATACCTACACCTCACAAAGTCTTTTTTATGGGATTCAAATTGTTTTTCGTCCGGAGACAGAATGAAAACAATGAGGTGGTGAGATATAAAGCGAGACTTGTAGCACAAGGGTTCACGCAGAGACCTGTCATTTATATCAATGAAACATATTCTCTAGTTATGAGTGGAGTACCATTCCGATACTTGATTCAAAATCGTCTATCTATGCAGTTGATAGATGTAGTGACTGGATATCTTTATGGGACACTTGATTTGGACGTATACACGATGGTTCCCGATGGAATCCCAATTCTGAATCCAAACAAAATCGCAACCTATATTGTGTAAAGTTCAACAAGTCATTTTATGAAACAGTCGGGCAGAATGTGGTACAATCGACTAAGTAAATTCCTTCTAAAGGAGGGATACACAAACAATGATGATTGCCCATATGTCTTTACTAAGAAATCACAAATGAGATTCTGCATTATATCCATATATGTTGATGATTTAAATATCATTAGTAACTCTAACAATATAAATGAAGCATGCAATTACCTAAAGACAGAATTTGAGATGAAAGATTTAGATAAAGCCAAATTATGCTTAGGTTTACAACTAGAGCACCTTCCTTCAGAAATTTTAGTGCACCAATCAGCCTATATCTGACAAATCATATCTATCTAAAATACCTATGGTCGTTAGATCTATCGATATGGAGAAAGATCCATTTAGACCATGTGATGATGGAGAGGAAATATGGGGACCCGAGGTTCCTTATCTCAATGTCATTTGAGTGCTTAAGTACCTTGCAAATTGCACCAAGCCTGATATTGCGTTTGCGGTAAACTTGCTGGCTAGACATAGCGCTGCACCTACTCAACGTCATTATACGGGTGCAAAGCATATCCTGATATATCTAAATGGCACAAGAGATCTTGGACTGTATTTCAAAAGAAATTGGGATCCTAGTATGATTGGATACACTGACGCTAGCTATTTATCAGATCACCATAATGCCAAATCCCAGATAGCCTTTGTATTTTTACATGGTGGAACAGCTATTTCATGGAAGTCTTCTAAACAGACGACTCTAGTAGCTACCTCCATTAATCATTCTGAAATCATTGCACTATATGAAGCCTCACGTGAATGTGTACGGCTTCGCAGAATGATTAACCACGTACAACAATCATGTCGTATTGGTTCCATTGAATCGCCTTTAAATATCTATGATGATAATTCTGCTTGTGTTACACAAATGCAAACAAGTTACATAAGTAGCAACATCACAGAACATATTGCTCCAAAATTATTTTATTCTCATGAGTTACAACAAAGTGGATATAAATATCTTGCAAACCAAATCATGCGATAACCTCCTTGATCTTTTTACTAAGTCATTACCGTCCTCCACATTAGATCTGGAAATTTGTCCATGGGATTGGTATGAGACGACTTTGAGATGCGCAAAAATCAGGGGATCTATCTCCTAGCTATTAACTTGTCCTAACATTATATTACACTCTTGTATTTTTATGAGTTTTTCCTCACAAGGTTTCTCATGAAAAGTTTTAAATGAGGTGATAATAACACAAGTATATGCCATGTTTTCTGTTTTCCCCACTGGGGTTTTAAGAGAATATCAAAGGCATGGATTGTCTTCAAGCTTGTTATGGGTTTTTCCTCATCAAGGTTTTCTCATACAAGCTCACAAGAGACAATAAAAAAATATACTGTATCAATTTCTCCTATTTTTTCCATTGGGTTTTAATGGAGTTTTTAACGGTATATCAACATATTCTCCTCATATTTTTTCTACATGGTTTTTAGAACAGTTAAATATATTACGTGGTATCTCCAATTTTTCCCCACATGGGTTTTTAAAGGAGCTACCAAAGACATAGTTGGTTTAGTAATCACAATAATATTCCTCAGACTTTTCCCACTAGGTTTTTAGAGGAATTAGCAATGCATTTATCTAAAGGAAGATTCGATCAAGGGGAATGTTGTGAAACGATGTCTCTTCACGGAGAGACACCTCCTCAAGTGATCTCATACAAGACAAGACACCCACTCAAGAGAAGACTTAGAGTAGTTATTTGGCAGTTTAACTATGTACTCCTAACACATGTCTTTTGATGATTGGCAAAGAGATGTCTCTTGGAAATAGACACCTATTCGACATAATCCTTCCCTATGTATAAATGTGTACAATGATCAATGCAAACACACAAGTTCTTCCATTCATCCCTTTTCTCCGGTTTTACATACATACTCAAACATTGGCCATGTAAAATGGAATGTTTTGGGACCTAGATAACACTCTAGCCAAGTTTAGGAACCTAGATGCACTGCTGCGAGAGGGGCCTTTAGCATCGGTTGGTAACCCCTTATAGCACCGAAATCCATACCGACACAACCGAATCGGTACTAAATACCTAGAGCGTCAGCCGCGGGTGATGCTGAATGAAGGCAAGAACCGGTACTAAAGGTTGCCTAGCCAGGCCGGCTAGACGCTTGGGTGGGCCCCAGTGTAGCACCAGCTGTAGTTACCATCCGGTACTAAAGTGATGACAGTCACGTGCGCCGTGCACATTGTTAGCACCAGATTGTATCAGCACCCGGTACTAAATAGATGGCACCCACGTGCGTGCGCAGCCTTTTAGTACCGGTGTTATCCTCACCCGGTACTAAAGTGATAGCTTCCATGTGTCCGCTTACACCTTTTTACAACCGGTGTTACATCCTTGCCTGGCACTAAAGTATTGATAGCAGTCATGTTTTTTTAATTTATTTATATACGTTGTTAATCTATATTGTACATAACATTCTTATTATCACATAATAATAGCACTGTATATCTACATGATATAAAATATTTTGTCCATTATATTGTTTCCAAAACTCCTACATATCTAATATTCTATTCTACATCTGGTGGTGGGCAATGAAACTCTCTTTTTTCGCTGAGAATCTCTTCATTAATAAATCCCATCAACTATTCTTGGATTGTCGTCAGTCTCTCATCTGGGAGGGCCTTATCTTTCAGATTCAGTACTTGTAGTTTTAAACATATGAATGAATATACTAAAACAAAGCTCGTAAACATTATTAATGAGAAAGCGTTTACTGGATGTGTTGTTAACGTACATTGATGTCTCTATCAATTGACCTTGAGTCTACGAAACTGTGCATGGCCTCAGAGACATAGTAACCACAACGATTGTTGCCACTTGGTTGTTTATAACTCTACGGTAATTGGAATTTGGAAAGTTATTAGAGGTAAAGTCCAGGTGCATAAACAGTTAAACGATGTAGTCAAGTGGAACATACCGGACAGTTTGATCGTAGATCTAGCTTTTTTGGTAATGTCTTGGTGTGTTCCATGATGAAGGACTCAACCCATACTCTGCGCATGAAAAGATGAATGGTTGATCGGATGAAAGAAATAAATTGATGATTCAGGTAAAGTGGAATGGCCTAAATTACATGTTAAGCATTTGTATGATTTTCGGGTAGTCCGTTGTTGGCTTCCTCAATGAGTCCATTACAATGATGACTCCTTTTTTGACTGGCACATACAAACAACATTAATTAATTAAGAGCAATACTGATTTAAAAAAAGTATGTGATCGACAACATGCACTCACCCAATGTGATAAGGTAAAATAAAGAAATCGTTAGAATGTTGGTTTCTGAGCATTCATTTTAAGAGTTCCAAAATGACATTTTTTATCTCGGTCTATACACTCCTTATTCACGTTCTCAGGGTTGACAAAGCCCAAATTTGTAATGTTTTCTCTCTGTCACCTTCGCATCTCCATTCTTCATACGTCAATATATACTGAGAACACACGTCAGATCAACAAGAGTCATATGGAGGGGTTGTAAAAAAACTTACACAGTCCAGACGCTTATCAGCATTATGTCCATCGCGTATTTTCGGTAAACCTCAAATATATCCTCGAAGTCTAACCAAATCTTGTGATTGTCGTGACAATAGTAGTCGCCTTTGACACTGGCAGAAAAAGCAATAGTATCTTTGGATGACACAGCCATGTACCAGTCATGGAATCGACGCATTTGAGTCGGTAGACCTTTCAACTCACTAGGGTTAGAGGTTTTCCAAATGCATATGTTCGTGGCGGCACAAATTCTTGCTTTTTCAGTAATTCCTCGTTCTCGAACAACACCACTGTAATGCGTGCTTCTTTCAAAAATTGTGTTGTGGCTATGGTTGTGGCTGCGTGCTCTACTGAACTGCTCCACGACATCGTATACTCACGCCGTGGCTGCTCTCCGAGCTATGGCACAGGTTTTGACACGGCCTTCCGCAATTGACGCTCGTAGTTTGATACCACAGGCTTCGGACGAGACTGGGTCATCCTCTTAAAATGATCCTTTGCCTTCGGATCTATTTTCTGCCGCTTTTGAGGTTGTTTTGGCGCCAATTGTGCATTCACATCGGCTTTCATGGTCTCCGTCGTTTCCTCCAGGCTTTGCTCATAAGGGAGCTTTACCTATTTGGAGCTCATCTTTTGACTTGATTTGCATCTTTTGCGTCGTGGAGAGCTCCAATGTGGTGGAGGTTTGGTGGGGCTCTTGGGCACATAAGGAGGGCTGTTGTTGGGGCTCCTGTGCTATGGGGACTCTGTTGGTGATCCACCCCCAGGTGCTGTTGATGCAGCAGTAGTCGTTCCCTCATTTCTTTTTTTCTGTAACTAATTCAATGTAGGTCTTCTGCCATAGAATCATTCAATGGACAGATTTTTAAGTGTCCTTTCTCCGTCGCCGCCTTCATGTTCGAGCTCAAGTCCTCGTAAGTAGGGACTACTTGCTCCACTGAGACAATAGAGTACCCAGGTGGAATATTGGAGCAGTGGTATTTTTGTCCTGGATTCATCGGTAAAGCCACACCATGAGCTACAACTGTGGTTAGATTTCTCATAGATATATGTAGCTCACACGGACAACGTTGCTTGAAGTTATTGGCTGGGTAACGTTTTTTATTCTCCACTGGTGGTTGAGCCGGTCGTTCCTGACACTCCAGCTAAGTTTAGGGATTAGATTCTATATCAGCGTGACACGTCAACACCGAAAAACGGTTCTAGAGAGCGTTTTTGGGTCTTAAATAACACCCTAACCAAATTTAGAAATCCGAATTCCTGGTTTTCTAAGTTTAAGATATTCTAAATTTAAGATATAAATGACATGCACTGCCAACTTCAAAGACTGCTCGTACATTTTACTCAAAAATAAACACACGACCTAACCATTCCACTAAAACACCTATTGAGTGAATCCTAACTTGCACTCCCTCAAACCTAGTATTAGGCGAAGTCCCAGTATACACGATTTAAGATGTATAGGAGCTGATGTGAGAGATTTAGAAGGTGTTTTAACTCGAGCAAACATAACTCAGGGAACGAATGTCGACATATAAAGGTTAATCAGCGTGTCCTAATCTCTTCTGCACAGTGTTGCCGCAGATCAACTATCTGGATGTCCAAAGTGACGGAAGATACAAAATTCCATCTGAGAGCATGTTGCTCTTGTTATTCAACCGCCAAAGGGAAAAAGACTACTTCTGTAACTCATGTTTAATTATTAACAGCAAAGATTGGGAAAATGAAGCATTTGTGAAAAGCTTCAAGCAGCCTTGTTCTTGCAGTAGTTCTCCAGCCACTCCATGGTGACACTCTTCGGCCTCTCAAGTGGCAGGCCAAGGGCACGGTCCCAGATAAGCTGGCATAATAATCGAATAAAATTAGCCGATAGAAGAACCAGAAGAATAGATAACCAGAAGGTAGAAGGAATACCTGAGATCCTATCCCCATGCTCCTTGAAACCCCAAATAAGACGGTGTAATACCTGCAAACGCAAGGTGAGTGTTCATTCAGAACTAGATTTGCTAAGTCATGAAATCAGGATTCAATTGGTATCTAAAAGGCAAGCAAACATAAACATACCGTGCTTCAGATAATCCAAAGTGGTTCAACAAAACCCCACTGTGAGCATCAACATTCGGCCATGGGTTCTTTACCTAAGAACACGGGCAATGAATGGTGTTAATAACCAGTAAGCTGAAACGAGTGGAGCAGAGATCATGACCAATAATAAGGTATTGCATTACCTTGCCCAGCTCAGTGAGGATTGGAGGCACAACTTCATACAACTTGGATACCTGCAACAGAATACCAATTTAAGATCGTTGAACTCACAAAGTAAATGCCATTAGATAAAGGTTCTAGACTGACTAATTGGAAGAGTGGATCCTCAGGCAAATGCTTCAGGGCAAACTCCCTTTGACACGAATAGCGTGGGTCCGTCTTGCGCAGAACTCCATGACCAAACCCAGGAACAACCTATAATTGGATTTGGATTTAACCAAGCATTTAGAATTGATTTCTATAACTTCATGCTTAACCCAAATAAACAACAGTGCACAAATCACCAGAGATATAGCATTTGCATAAACAGGCAAAGGCAAACTCTCTTAGAGACTTAGACCTACTGCAAATCATTCAAATCTTACTAAATAGTATTAGCATGAACTCAGGAAAAAAACTGTGGGTTCAGGCATGATCATAAACTCTAGATCTCAATGAATTGATATACCTTTCCACTCTTTAGTGTCTTCCAGACATAGTCTTTGAGTTGATCTGTTGTAACGCCACTCCCAGTTTCCTCAATTACAGATTTGATCCATAGAAGCACTTCCTGCAACATATGGTAAGTCCAAACACATTATACAGCAAGTTAAAAATACAAGTTGAAGGAGCAGGAGCATGCATTTCTTCTTCCAGAGAAATGATGCATCATATATCAAGCAAGTGATCTAGTAAAACAGATGCAAGTGGGGCCAGGGGGGTGTAGTTTATTCATTAAAAACTTTTTTTGATGGTCACAAGTAAAACAAAGCACAAGGTGAAATATATTAAAAGATTAGACGTAGAGTGTCAAACTAACTGTACCTGATTTGCCAGGCCATGCAGCGGCCCAGCTAAACCATTCAGAGCTGCTGCGAAAGAAAGATAAGGATCTGACAGGGCACTCCCAACCTGCATTTGGATGAGAACCATGAGCAGAGGATGAAGGGTCACAACCCATTGCCATGGAACAAATAGGAAATGGCAAAAAAAAAAACACACACACAGTAGCTAGCGAGTCACAAGCAATTATAGAAATAAAATAGCCAGTGTCAAACAGGAACAATTATCTCCACATATACATATCACAAACTTCTCTACTCCAGCTATACTACCAAATTGTTCCACTACAAATTAAAAGTAAGCTACAAAATGCTGCAACTTAAGATTCATTGCCAACCCTCTTCCAAGGTGACATTTTATTGTAAGTATCTCTAAACCTGCTCTGCTTTAATAGAAACCTTTTTACTGTGGGGACCTCCCCCATAGTCTTTTTGGTCAAAAAAAAAGGTGACATTTTATTATCCTCCATCAAGAATGCCACATTGATACATATGGAGTCCTCTCAATTTAAAGAGCCTATACAGGGTGAAATGGATACATAATGGTGTGCCAAGTACCAACAGACTTAAACTACTTTCAGAACCAAAATTACTATGGATTACAAGAGATATGGACCAAGGACAACATAACTAGTCCTGCAAAATCATGAACTTAACAAAGTATCGACTTAAACTAACCCACTTGCCCTGTTCCTGGCCCCTGGTTCCTAACATGTGCTATTATCCTGCACTCTTTAAAGAGGTATTCCCCGATTAATAGTTTGGTTCTCTTAACAGTACATACTAAAGTATTATCAGATGCTTAATAATAGCATTACGCCAAACTAAAAGCAAAGTGCCATGATGGTAGTATGGTGCCAGATAAGGTATTACACGATTACTGTCATCATTTTGGCATGTTAAGAAACAGTATTAGAAAAATCAAGATCATAACCAGAGAAAGAATATTACCAGATGACCAGTATGAGCACTGACATTCCCACCCTCATGATCACTACAAGAACACAGATCACAGTATGAGGGGAAAATCAGCAAGTTCTTCTGAAGCATTGCATAAATAAAAAACAAGGATGGATGAACAATTACGTGTGAATTGTTACATAGAGCCGCATCAACTCTAGCATTTTGGGATCATCAAAGCCAAGCATGTGTGAAAAATTCGCAGCATAGTCCAGAGCATTATCAGCTTCTATCGATTTCCCATCCTTAAAAATCCTTCAAATAACAAGTGAAACAAAATGAATGGTGCACATTATGAAACTTGCTCACAACTTTAGCTTAACAAAATAATCATTTACTGGTGTCATCTCCAGTAAGTGCATTGACAGATAAAACATTTCTAAACAAAAGCTACCTCCGGTACACATAAGAAGCCACTGGTGGAAGCCGAGCAATCAAATTTAAGCAATCCTCATAAGTAGGCTCCCAGAACCTACACAAAAATACTAGTGAACACCATGAAAAGCAACCACTGAACAAATAATAAAAATGGATAGCAGTATAAATCCAAGTCTAACTTTGATTTTGGCAATCCTTTGTCGTAAGCTTTTTGAAATTCGCTCTCAACCTGAAATGAAGTTAAAAGAAAAACCTAAGTCGCATTGGAGGCTTTAGGAATTCCAAACAGCAGCACTGACATGATGGGCAAGTAATTTAAATACTATTTGTACCAGTTTTAAAAATAGAATTGCAAATAAATCACAAGGTAATGTGATCTTATTCAACTAGCTTGATATTATAGTAGATGAAACAGCACGCCAGAAGCAGGACTTACCTGAAGGGCCATTACTCCAGTGGTAAACTGTGTCATAGGATGTGCAGTTACAGGGAGAGCATCTATCGCCTTATAGACATGAGCTGCAACCAAATCAATTATTAGTAGATAGAGCAAAGTGGCAAGAAAGAGCATATAAACTTCACTCGATAATACTAACAGAAACAGAGATATTAGCAAAGATTCACTCAGATGGTTTGTGGATTTGATAGGCCAAACAATAACACAACTACACAAGTAGGCAGAGTGTGATCAAAGTACCTGGGACGCTTGAACGGGCAACCAATTCCTTTGATAGAGCATCAACTTGCTCTTTGGTTGGAACCTGAAATGAGAGGAAAAACAACAGGCTTAAAATTGATAGAAATAGGGTAAGAATTGGAGGGAACTGAAACATATTACAGGAATGACAATACAAAGATAAGCAATCCCATTGTGAATCGACAACAAAATATTTTCCTAGTTTTCAGAAACAGTTTACGAGAGGCATATACCTTCCCGGTCAAAAGAAGCCAAAGGAGACCCTCAGGCAAAGGCTCACCATCGTTAACTGCAGTTGGGAGCACTTTCTGGCACTCTGGAATAGAGAGGCCCCTAAAACGAATACCCTGGATTGAAAAAAGTGGCAGTTAATGAATGATGTGATCATGAGTCACTTGAAAGTTTAGACTTTAGATATGTTAATGTCGAAACTAGAGTACATCCAACAACAAAGATGAGGAGTGATGTGTGTCCAGACATTCACATTTGGTACTATCAAAATCAACCCCAACATATTATCAAAAAAATGAAGACATGCAGCTATCATTGTAAAAGAATGTAACTTAAAAGAACTATACTCTTCAATTCTAGCAAATTCCTGTGCTATAATACATCATCATGCAATGCTTAATTCTGGAACTTTGCTAATATTTCGATAGAAAATGGACATGGCCTGATAAAACACTAGGCTGGCATAGCATCATGTGGTGGATGAATGCAAGATTACCTCCTCTGGATCAAGTAGTGATGTTTCCCAGAGCATTCCAGTCATCCCTCTCATTCCACCAAGGACCTGCAGGAATATTATTAGGGAATTTCACATGATAGGTTAGTATGATATGCGCTCTAGAAAAGCAACAGAGATATCTATAGTGAATTGATAGTGACATATCCATACCATATCCACAGTTATGTTTCCAAGCTGAACCTTTCCATGCTCTGACTTAAGCTTCTTCAAGCGATCCTGTAGCAATACAGTAGAATTAGTGCTGTTTTCTCCTATAACATCTGACAACAGCAAGGCAAGATGAACAGATGTTCATATTTCATAAACACAAGTAGCTAGATAAATCAGATTCCAAGTAGATTATCAAACCTACTAAAAATGTGCTGATTACTGATGGGAGCGAAAAGAGAAAGTTGCCTCTGACAGAAAGTGTCATTGATTTATAATATATGCTACTTTCAGAGAAGCAAACACTTTTGTGTTCAACCACACATTTGAGATGAAATTGCTTTGGACACACAATTAAGCAAGTTCTCACAAAGAAGCACATGAGCTAAAAGAAAGGGGTTGAAACAATCACACAATGACACTAATGGCTAAAAGAACAGAAGATAAGGTATCAGATACCCCAGGAACTTTTCGAATCTATAAGATTTATTACAGATGGTACAGTGAGGAGTAGCTACCAACCTGATGTTCAGGAATCAATTCCTGCAGCTGGGACTTGAGATCCTGCATTTGCAGAAACACAATCAGCACCACGTCCAGGGTACACAAAATTGTATCGGCAGGACGAACTGTCTTACGAGATCGGACGTGCTCTGCATCTGCAGCCATCTGACACCACCCAGCGTGGTGGCCTCCTGCCCCTGGCAACACGAACAGCAGGGGAACAAAAAAAAAACTCAGCACGACAGCCCTCGCAATAGGTAAACAGCGCGCGCGAACGCCCAAACAGAAACGCGGCAGCGATAAGCGGGCCACTCACCAGGCGGGATCGCATCCTCGAGACCGAGGTGAGGCCCCGGAAGAACGCCATGGCCGGAGCGCTCGGCTACCGCACCTGCGCAGACACAGCAACCAAACGGAGAATCGAATCAGGCCACGCAGTTGAGCCCCCAAAAATCAACTAGGGGGAATAAACGGATAATTACTACTCCACTCCGCAAGGCAGCAAACAAATCCGCGGCAGAGCGGCGGAAGGTTGGAGACGAAGATGGGGCTGGATTCGAGGGCTCGAGGCCGGGGAGGGATCCCAGCGAATAAAACGAGCGATACGTCTAACTTGCTTACCAAGGAACGAAGAGGTCAACACGGGCGAGGAGGACGGGGCGCGTGTTCCGCGCCGAGGGAGGAGGGGAGCCTGAGATGTTGGAGGACGGAGGAATGGGGGTGGTCGTAGGGCTCGGTTGGTGGAGGGGCGACCCCGAATATATACGGGCCTTTTGGACTGGCCTTTATATCAACTTACTAAAATTTGTTGAAAGTTAGGGAGAAAAAAAAGTGAAGGGGCGTATCCCAATCCCAAATTGGCTATTGCAATATTGGACAATTTGTCAGGTTATTTTCTCACGGGAGAGACCCTAATTAAATGTACTGTATAAAATAAGTGATTTGTACGGGATATTTTTCATGAATTTGTAGTTGTTCAACATATTGAGCGAAAATTTTTGGAGATGACGATTTCTGTTTGGATTCTTTTTCTCTGCACGAAAGGCTATTGCAGACTTTCAGTTCAGCAAGCTTGGAAGGGGGAGAACTCCCTTTTCACTCGGCTGTAGCAGAAGTATGAGATTTCTAGATGAAATGGAAGGGTGTTTCTTGGATACAGAGATGGACCTGGCTAGAAATATGTGCAATGAATAATGGTACACAACTTAAAGAGTTTATATGTTGTTAAAAAAAAATACAAGAAAGACGATGATGCAACGCGTGCCTCTTCCATAATGACTCTCCAAGACTCCAAGAGAGAAAGGGACGTCTATTTTTGGCTCTCCGGGGGTAGACAGTTGTGAGTTGTGACACATGATCCTGATTGTTTAGAAGGGTGGTTCATAGACTGGTCAATGATTTGAATTTGGTAGCTAAACTACACTTTGCCACCTAGAAAGCCAGACAGCATCACACTTCCATGGAAAAAAAAGAATAGAAAAGTGAGGATGACTCAGGGTTCCTTTTGTTTTTTGTTTTCACTATTCAAGGTTACGCTAACTCGCATGTTTAATTCAACAATTTGATTTGGATATTTCTCTGTCCGTTTATTTTATTTTAACAAATACACTAGAAGAGTACTGCAAACGGAACGGGGTCCTCATGGTTGGCCGCTAAACCTCTGCACTTACCGTAAAGATTATGAATGGAGTCTTTGCTCCAAAAGAACAGGGAATCTCCCTTTTATTATTTTATCTAGTGAGCCTTGGTCCTAAATATTTTTTTTAGTTTTGTATGAAGTCAAATCCTCTTAAGTTTGACTATATTTATAAAAGGTAATAATTTTGATATGAAATAAGCACCGTTAGTTCCATGATAAAATATATTTTCATAATTTATAAATTTTGTGTCATGAACATTAACATCTTATTTATAAATTTAGTCAAACTTAAAATATTTTGACTTGGAATAAACTTAAAATCCATGCGTGGAGGGGGTGAGGACAGCGTGAGGTAGGCTAAGGGCTTGTTTTAAATATATTAGATCTAAATTTTAGCTATAGCTACAATTTAGATGGCTAAAGTTTAGTTCACTGCTTATTAGCTATGTGGTGTTTGAATAGTATGAGCTAATAGTTAGATCGTGTTTAGTTGCAGCCGGATAGTGAGAATATGCTTCTCGAAATAAGTTATGCATCCAAACCGGGCCTCATAAAGTGCTTTGAATTTTGGGCAGCAGTAAAAAATCCCAGTATCTGCACTACCCAATGCTAATATCTGGTACCCTTAATTACACTATAAATTAACGTTAGTCCATTAACTCATAGGACTAATAATGGTTAGTCGAGCTATCATGTTTTGATGTAAAATGGACCAATTTTTAGTGGTTAAACTTTAGTCCATTGTATTAACCACACCCTAAATGGACAAGCTGTCAAGATTAGATGTGTTGACTACAAAATTGACAATAAAAACAAGAATATTGATCCAACATAGGATATACACGTGTATAAGCGTAACATATAATCCCTACGTTCATAAATATATGATGCATTTGATTTTTTTCTAAACGTTGATCACTTTTAAACATATAATTCATACTCAAACTATCTTTAGTGATAAAACAAATTAACAAAATAAATAATACAGCAATTTTTTAAAAATTTTAAATAAGAAAAATGGTGAAAGTTTAAAAAAAAATTAAACGCGCCACACATTTGTGAATGGAAGGAGTACTTAGGTCTTTTTAAAAGTTCGGTATTTCTAAGTAATTACTGTAGCTCCACCATGAATAGCGTGGAGAAGGACCGAAGAAGAGCAGTACATAAAACATTTGCGCGGCGGATCCCCCATTGGGCTGATGAACCAGGTGGGCCTACGCACCATTTGTGTGGGGAAAAATCCGTTATGGGTCCTTCAACTTGCAGCGAAGTCCGAGTTCCGTCCTTGAACTCGAAAACCAGGAATATCGAGTCCCTGAATTTGCGAAACCGTGCATCCGCCGTCCTCGGACGAAACCGGACCTGGTTTTGACCGATGTGGCAGCAAATCTGACCACATCACCAGTCCACGTGCGCAGAGATCCACATGTCAGTCATTATCATTTCTTGACGGCATTTCTCTCTACCTCATCTTCGCTCCGCGGCTTCCTCTGCCACCACTCTAGCACTTCTGCCACTGCCGTCGCGGACGAAGAAGCCTCACCGACCGGCGGAGGCGAGGTGGCCCACTCCGGTGGCACCCGCAGCTTCCTACGCCGGGCCCGACAGGCGGCGCGACGAGCAGCAAGGTCCACGTGCGAGGGCCGGCGGAGGGCGCCAGGCGCGACAGGCGGCCGAGCAGCGGGGTCCGCGCGCAAGGGCCGGCTGAGGGCGCCGGGCACGACAGGCAGCGCGGCGAGCTCACACCGTGGTGTGCGCGCACACGCGCTACGGCGCCGCGCCGTCGAGCCGGGCCGCTGGAGCCGCGCTCGGCACCCCAGAGGCCCTGGCTGTCGCGACCTCCGCCGCCCCCAACCAGCGGTCCAGTGCCCTCTCCGCCCTGCTCTCTGCCTCATTACGGAGAAGAAGAAACAGAGGTTGAAGACGCCCACTTCGCGAATAACCCCCTATCATTTCCTGATTTAGTTTACTATTCAATGAGTCCCTGAATATTTGCATCCTAGCCCCCAATGTATAAGGTTAATTACGTGTAGTTCCTGCTGAGATTAAGTACACGGAGGCACGTGTGGGCGTTCACCGCCGTGGCGTGCCTGCAGCGGCTAGAGGCACGCGAGGCGCACGAGTCGACGTCCATGGGTCCTTGACAGCATGCGCACACAAGGCAACGATGGGTTGGCGGCGGCGCAAGGGGCACGACAGCCCCGCGGCAGCGCCCAGGCTTGGCTCCGCGACGGTGTGAGCGGCACAGCGGTGCCACAACTCTGCGGTAGCTTGAGGCATGTGCGCATGGTTCAGTTATGGCCTGGATTTCACGCCATTGGCAGGATTAAGCATCGCACCAGTCGGGGTCGCCAAGGTCAGGATCGGACCTACCACGCGAGCAGGGGCGGCCGGTGCGCGGAAGGCCGCCGAAGTCAGGGCGTGCTTGAGGAGGTCGTTGCACGCGGTCGAGGAGGAGTGCTGCCGCGGGGAGACGAGCCACGCACGGTCGGGGAGAAGGCCGCCGCAGTCTGAACGGCGGGTGAGCGTCACGCAGGAAGGGTTGCAGGGCCCGAGCGGCGGTCGTGCGCGCAGAAGGAGCTGCACGGACGCAACTCGAATGACGGTCGCGAGCGGCGACGGCGGCGGCGGCGCCGAAGTCAGGGCGGGACCGCGGGAGGTGAGGGCCGAGTGGATGGCGGCGGCGCTGGGGGTAGAGGGCCGAGTGGATGCGTGGCGGCGGCGCAGGGAGCGGAGGGCTGCGGCGTATTAATGCTCTGGTTACTGACGTGTGGGTCCATACATAGGTGATGTGCCTGGTCAGAAGCCACGTCAGACAAAATCGAGTTCGGTTTCGTCCGAGGACGTCGCGTGCTCGGTTTCGCAAGTTCAAGGGCTCGGTATTCCTAGTTTTCAAGTTAAAAGATGAAACTCGGACTTCGCTACAAGTTGAAGGATCCGTGACGGACTTTTTCGTGGAGAAGTGGGAGCGCATGCATCTCCCCTTTGCAGGCTCTAGCCCACCTAAGCTGACGAGGCCCATTGCCCGCTTCAGTGCTTTCCTCTTCGCTCCACGCTCTCGC
Organism: Paspalum vaginatum; assembly: GCA_030272315.1. NCBI lineage: Eukaryota > Viridiplantae > Streptophyta > Magnoliopsida > Poales > Poaceae > Paspalum > Paspalum vaginatum. Next base: position 42,205,709 of record CM059015.1, on the reverse strand, counting down.
CGTCCCCCGCTCCAACCCTTCTTCCGCAACCGCGAGACTCCCCACGAAGGCACGGCCCAACGCTCTTCGCCGCCGCGTCTCGCGAACCCTAACGGAGGCGCGCGAGCGGAAGCATCCATGGAAGGCGTCCGCAAGAGGGAGAAGGCCGACGGCACCAACGGGGACTCCTCGGGCGGGAAGCGCGCGCGAGGTGAGTGGAGCGGAGCCCGCGCTCTCTCTGGTCGCAAACCCCCCTCCTCTCGGGACATGCTTTCTCGTCTACCGGCCATTGGTTGCGCCTCGGGGATTGGTTGGGTTTGAGCTGTTTGCTGGTATATATGTTCGGGGTCCGGGGGTTCCCGGGGGAAGCTGCGCCGTGCGGTGATAAGGTAGGGTAGGATATGGGGTTGTTGATTGGTGGAATGAGAATCGCCTAGTTCCCTGAGTTTCGTCATTCGGTGCATATTCTTCTTGTGTGTTAGGAAACTTTGCATAATTCGGGTGGGGGCATGGGGCTTATTTATTGCATTTTAGCCTGAACCGGTTCATTAGGGCACGGGTCTTCTATCTGGATTACAGGGGTTTATGATTTCTCTTATCGATGATGGCTTCCTGTGCTCCCTGCCTACCTTGGTAGTGGATGCAAGCTGAAGTCAGTCCACTTGAGATTTAATTAATGTACTAACTGATGTAGACAAAGGCTCATTAATGTTCATTCTTCTATACGGAGATTAGTAAATCAACAACATATTAACCTGGCGCACATAATTAATTTTATGTAACAGAATCGGAGTCATTTCAAACTGGTGTAGGAAGCAAAGCGAAGCCATGCACCAAATTTTTCAGGTCATAATCCAACTTAAAATGAACTCCCCTGGTAACATCCATTCTGCATAGCTGCTTATTTCAATTAAAATTTACTTGGTTATGTTGAAAGGATCTCTTATTGCTAACAGAGCAATTAAGAAATATTGTGCTACAGGTTCTCCTCCTAATCCAGCTTAAGAACACTAGTGGAGTAGAATTGGAATGCTCATGAACCTTTGAAAGATGCAACTACAGTATAAGGATACCTAACTCCTATTCAGATGAACAACCAGTTGCTCTCATGATGCAGCGCCATTTGCTCAAATTGACAAAAGAAGTTTGAGCACATGACTTGGGAACTGCAATTGAATACCCATCCTGAACTGTGCCGCCTATATTGCTATATCCTTGGCCACCTACAATATATTTGTTATATTTGGTATCTGCAGGGATAATTTTACTACCTTGTGGTTTGAAATTATTACTTACATCAGGAGCTGTCCCAATAAAATGTTCACCACTTCATTGCCTATATTTATGATGTTTTAGCTTTTAAGTGTTTAACCATATTGGAGTACCAAAGTTTAAGTTGTGGTCCAGAACACATTGTAGCAATATTCTTAAATCCAGTGTTTGAAATGTAGCTAACCCTGAACTTTACTTTCATGTTAGATTTTCTTCATATTATTTGATGTCCATCCATACTATACATTATATGTTTAGCGATTCACATTTTAAGAATGTTTATTTTTGTTTTCTTCAGCTGCTGTCATTGTTTGTAATCATATCGAGTATTTATTATTCAAATTCTGTTTCAGTTACTTACAAAGATCTTATTCTCATTGTGTAGCACTTCTGGTTGTCCCTTTGGCGAAGGCTGTCATTTTCAACATTGCTTCCCTGGTGGCTACCAGGCAGTTTCAAAAATGACCAACCTGGGTGGCCCAACAGTTGCACTGCCTGGAAGAATGACGATTGATGAGCTGCCTGTGCCCACCGCGAAGACTCGCTTATGCAACAAGTACAACACTGCAGATGGATGCAAATGGGGGGACAAATGCCACTTTGCACATGGTGAAAGGGAGCTTGGCAAGCCTACACTGATGGACAGCTCTGTGCCATCCCCCATGTGGCCAAGACCTATTGGTCATTTTACACCTCCGTCTATGGTCAACCCTGTCATGGCTACTCCAGCAAGCTTTGGCGCTTCTGCAGCAGCCAAGATCAGTGTTATTACGTCCCTTGCAGGTGGCATCATTGGGAGGGGTGGAGTTAACACAAAGCACATATCTCGAGTCACTGGGGCCAAGCTGGCCATCCGGGACCATGAATCAGACACCAGCTTGAAAAACATTGAGCTTGAGGGCACCTTTGATCAGGTCAATAATGCTAGTGCTATGGTCAGGGAGCTTATTGTCAACATCAGTGGCAGTGCCCCTCCACCAACCAACCCAGGAGGACCTCGCCGTAGTGGCAACTTCAAGACCAAGATGTGTGAGAACTTCCCAAAAGGATCATGCACTTTTGGAGACAAATGCCACTTTGCCCATGGTGAAAATGAGCTGCGCAAGCCTGCTGCTGCTTGAAATCCAAGCCGTGATTCGTACTTCGTAGTGTTTAGTCAATGTGTAACTCTAAACTTGATCTCTGATGGTTTGCTGACCTCTTTAGGCCTACGCTACTGAATTTGCTGGCTTCTTTAGGCCTAGGCAGTTGATTTTGTTTTCCACATGTTCTGCTGTGATCTTCTTAGGTTGCCTGGAGTACAGTAGTGCTTTGCCAACCTGCAAGGCGTTCGAGCTCGTAGCTTGCATAATATCTGTGTACTCGAGAGTTTCTGACAATTTCAACATCATCGGTTCCAATGATTAAACATAAACGTTGCCAGAACACCCTGTACTAACTTGATGTTTTGTTCTGTTGCTGTTCGGCCATTTTTGGGGGTGGTAGTAATTCTCGTTTGAGTACAGTAAATGAAAGTCCAAGGGATCAGCATCGCATTTGACTATTTGAGGCATCAACAGCCAATTATACATTCTACATGAACGTTGACGTGTCACATCTGATCTACGAGGGCAATTCTTTAGTTGCAAGATGTTCAAGGAAGCTCAAACAATAGAAATGGAACTAGTTACATCTCTACTCAGAAGCACGAGCTGTGCTATACGACAGCTACAAACCTAGTTTAAGATTAGTTACTCGGGCGATATTTGTATTTGTACATACAAAACGAGGTAGGCTGCCTGCGTACACTACTGATGCCAAGCAATTGCTAGGTCAATCCTGATCTCGGAAAAGCCGCCTGCGCTTGGACGTTTGGTTGTCCTCCGGTGTTTCTTCAACTACCTCCTGATCCTGTAAGACCAAGCCCCGGTTCCGGGAAAGTTTCCTGATGGGTGTTCTTTGCGTAAGTGCCTCCAGATGTGGCTGATCATCCTCTTCATGACAAGGAGGGGCCTGAGAAGTCCTGTGTGGCAACAGCTCTTCCCCCTCCGAGACAACTTCTTTCATAAGCTATAGTTGGATATATAAAAAGAGAAGTGGTGAGTTCTGAATTCCTATGACTTGAAGTTAATACACACAAAACACGACTAAACTACCTATTCCCACACCATATATATAGCTATGAATTTTGATCCTTTTCATTTTTAATTTGTTCAATTTCTCTTGCCAAGGCAACATGTTTAAATGAATAATATGGAGTATATGGCGAGCTGAACAGATGACTATGATGTATTTCCTAGTAATATAGCTACCCTCATAATAGCAACAACTCCAAATCGTGAATAAGCTAAGCTCCGTTTTTCAACGGCATTTCCTAAAACTATTCACTCGGCAACTCCAAGTATGAGGTTGAAATGTTCAAGAAGAAACATCCAGACTAAATATATAAACCTTTGATGACAAATGCAACTTTAATAATAGGAAACTATACCTTCCAGTCTTTGAAATCAAATCTGAAAACAAAATGGCTGTAGGAGACTTCTCCTGAGGCTATGGCATTAGCAGCAGGTGCATTTCTTGGACCTGTTTGAGAAATTGAGACCAATGATATTATGTCAGAAAAAAATTGCCACAGAATATCCAGAATGTAACTTAAGCAAAAAATAATGATTGTGAACAAGGTACTCACGGACTATATGATGACCGTTACCATCTAAATTTATTGCCACCCTACCATCTTTCACTAAGAAAGACAGCGCAAAGATATTTTCAACTGTTTGGGCAAATGAAAGCCTGTTCAAAACAAGGTTTTCCAGCCTTGCACTCTTCTTTTGCCTCAGGATATCAAATATAACTAATACATTCCTGTCAGTGTCTGTCTTTACTTCCCCTGAAGAATCAGCAAGCTGCATTTTGAAAAACATCATATGGTTGGATGTTAGTTGTGTGAAACACTCAGCAAGTCCAGTGACTGTGTAGATACAAGTTGACAACAAAGTTATAGGAACGAACAAAAGTCCAACTGGAGTTTCAGAAATTCAAATGCACATAAATGGTACTATTACATATTATTCTGAAAAAATTTTACGATTTAGAACAGTTAATAAAGTAATGTAAGAAGTACACTGCAGAATACCTATCACATGGTACATTGCACTGAGATAGAAGGAAAAAGGCCTGAATGAAAAACATGATTGCACTTAACTTCTAGAGCTTACTATGATTTACATCATTCGAAGCATAAGCCTACCTCTTCAGGACAAGTATTTTCTGTTGGCCGTGCGGTTCGTTTTCTACCAACAGTCGCAACTTTTCGCTGCTTTACTTCTGTATTCATGGGTCCAAGCCTGAAAAATATTAAGAGCACACACAGTTTAAGCCATTTTACTAGCAATATTGAGAACATATAAAAAGAGAGGAGCTGCATTACATGGTACAGCATCCAGGCGCAGGCTTGAAGGCATGTGGAGCAGAAAGTCCGAGATCGCCCCAGCGCAACGAAGAAGCCTCATCATCAGGGCTCCCTTGCTGCCCAAATTTCTTCAGTAAAGCTGTTACGAAATCAGAAGGGGTGATTCCTTCACTTGACTGGGACCTCACCGAAGTTACCAAAGTGCTTGCAAGGTCAAGCAGAGCTTCTGCATCAGCTATCTGTTCCCTGGGTCTCTGCACTGCAATGTTGAAGGAAACTCTTATTTTTGTGTATTAATACGGTTTAACTTTTTGATAGTCAACCAGCAAAGTACAGCATTTGCCTACACAATAAATAACCAAACTGGCATAAAACAGTTAACTCCAACATACTGTGTGACAAAATGACAAGCAAATGATACACCCATTTTACCACAAACATGCAACCATGCAAGGAATAAACCAAAATGTTAAGCAAGCAAATACACCAAGATGTGCCTATTAGCATGGAAAAACAATAATGCAAACTCCAGAGTCCATGACTCCATGTAGTGTGCATGAGCCCATTTTACCTGTGTTTCAGAAACATGTCTAAAACTTAAGGCATAATGTAAAGATAGGTTGATGTCAAAATATACTTATGTTAGGTTGCAAATCTAAGAGAGGCTTTAAAATCTATAAGCACACTTAAATATTTTAGTTAACGAGCAGATTGAAATATGATTAGGAATCATGCAAGATGTTCATCAAGATAACAAGCCAACAGATGAGTTCAGACCCTCCAAACAATTAAAATTCAGCGTGGATGTCAATAGCAATTCATGATTGGGGAACATGCTTTTGAAACCGTAGAGTGAAACCATCTTTAAGCTGCCTAGAACTTGGGCCCAAGTAAGCTATTCTATCAAAGCTCTCAGATTGAGATTGAATGGGTGCATTGTTGAACAAGGAATGCAAGCACACAACTTGCAAGATAGCTGTAGCTGAACCTATTCCTATTGTCGTTTGACAAATTTTAAGCTCAGAGAAAACAGATCCGTTCAACTGGAACCATCTGTACCCTACTTCTGCTTTCTTAATTCGTGTCACTGTTCCTAAACCTGCTTCAAACACTCAAGCAAGCAATTTTACAGTGACCAGTAATCTGACCACACCATTCAAATGGTAAAGACACATTCCTAAATCCCAAACACAGACAAAAGCTGTACGCAGCAGCTCCAAGAAAAACCTTGTCGCCCCACGCCTGTTCAAAGTTGAAATGGCCTGTTTCCTGAAATGAAAAGAGGCGCAGTCCGTCCGCAAGCAACGGAGAGACATTCCTTACCGAGCTCGTGCAGGCATTCCACCTGCGTGATGATGGCCGAGAACTTGTCCGAGTCCGTCCTTATCATCTCATCCCGCTCATCTGCGCGCGCACAAAGTCCCCCGCCAAAAAAGAACAATCAAAGTCCCAAACCGGCGCAGCCCAGAAGAGGGTCAAGAAAACGTGGGAGCCAGGGCGGACAAGAGAGGGAGCGACAGGGCCGCTTACGGCTTACCGCTGATGAGGTTCTTCACCGCGTGGTACCGCGACCGCAGCATCCGCCGCTCCGCCGTCCCCTGCCGCTCGCCGCTGCCCTCTCCCTCCGCCCTCGCCATCCCGTTCCAACCGACTCCCCCCTCAAACCCTAGGCCCCGAGTCTCAGCCCTAGCCGCGGGCGGCTGCGCGAGGCTACGGGCGATCGGGCGAGGGAGGGGAAGGAGATGGGGGGCCGGGCGAATCGGAGCGCGCGCCGGCGGGGAGGCGGGGATTTGAAATCTTGCTGCGCCCAGCGGCTCAACCCGAGTCCCATAAATAAAATTTTCCCCTGCTCGGATTTTCGATGGCGCGGGGACGCCGGCGGGGCCCGCTTGGCAGTGACCGATCGGGCCCGGTCGTCAGTGACAGCCTGACAGGGGCGTTGGGTGAAGCGCGTGCGCTGCGGCGCGGGACGCATGCTCTCTGGGTGGGACCACCTGCCAGTGGTGGATGGTTTTTGGACCCGTTTGTGTTTTCGGTTTGGGGCGTCTCCATCTAGCTAGCGCGCACGGCTTCCCGCTCGCGATTGGGTTTGGTTCTGGATCGGCTTTTTTGTTTCGGGAACGCTCTCCCACGAAAGTCCGTCGACCCAAATTTTACCCCGTCCACCTCGCCCCGCCCTCCTGCTCCGCCGTCGCGGCCATCCTTAGCCTCCGCGCCGCCGCGTTGAGCTCCGCGTCACCCTTTTGCCACCCTCGCGTGATGCCCTCCTCTCGCTCGATCTTCCGTCTGCCGCGCCTCACGCAAGCCATCCCTATGCCAACGTCGCGCCACCTCGGCCCCCACGCCGCTGCTCCGCCGCCGCCGCTCCTCCCCGCCTGTCCGTGCTGTTACATGCCACGCATCCCGCGAGGTGCGTAGGCCAATCATGTTGCGACGTGCGATTTTAGATGTTGCTGGTTTGTGATTTGAGATGTCGTATGACATTACACTTTTTTATCGAATGGTTTTTAGTGTTCCAATAGTTGAATTTGAATGTTGCGTACATTATTTTTCGATATTGAAGATATACACTACTAATGTCGTACGGATCTTGTCATTGTTTTTTCATGTTGTGTGAAACATAAACAGATGTTGTGGTATGATTTTTTTTCTCTTTTGAATAGGACGGACGCGTGTGATTTTTTGTCCAAACGTTGATGTTTCAAAAATTGATTTTCATTGTTTCACATTTTTTTTCGATGTTGAATATATACATAGAAAATGTTGCACGCCGTCTGATGGGAGGCGCCAGTAACGACCTTTTTGTTTGGGTCGTCTGCAAATGTCAACATTTCACTTGGGGAATGTTTAAGTTCAAAAGAATACTTGGGAAATTTGGCCGTGCCATGTATGAGCCCCTATGATTTTGGCTGCCTGGACAGGTGCGACATAGTACTACTGTAGCTAAATTTTACGTATTGCCCAACGCAAATTGCTGCGCACAGGGGGAAAAAAGATACGAAAGGGTCAAACACGGCCACACCAAGACCAGGAGTACAACAGCATTCAAAATTCAAATGACAAATGACATGGCCAGAGCACCAGTCTGCCCATAAAGTTTTATTTCTATTCGGAGCCTTATTCGTTTTGCCTAACACGACGATGAACGGTGAGCCCTCCTCCGTCTGCGTGTCCTGACATCCGTTTGGCTGACGACTGACGAGTTGTCCACTTCAGATGATGCTGTGAAGCTGCATGCTCCAAGCTCCCCTCTGGTAGGCTGATGCCATGAAATACAGACTGCCAATGAAAAGATTAACATGAGGAATAAATATAGTATAAACCACTAATCCTGCATGAAAAATGCAGCATTCTGGCGGTCCTACACTGCAAAGATCCCAGCTAATGCATTTGATGATTTCGAACATTGCCAGTGACTGCATTTAGACAAGTTAATATGTTTGAGCCGTTGTCAAATATTGTTAGCATCATAAGATGGCAGGACAGAATCACTGAATGCAGCGTAAGTAGCATGCGTGTTGGTAATATCTGGGAAGAACTTAATAAATGCAAACCTTTCAGCCAATGCATTAAACAAAATTTAAAATTTCGAAGGATGAATACTCTGAGCTTGTGAAAAGCATGCATTTACTCATATTGTCATAAGTAACACCAGATATAGTACAAAACACATCGATTCAGAAAAAAACATTAGTGCATATCTGAAATTGTCAGTAGCTACGTTACATTTTTGTTAGCTTATTATTAGCAATAAATAACAAAAACTTACCAGTAGGCAGTAGTGCATAGGAAGATCATGCCTGCGCTACACATCCCAGGAGGCTCTGAGATTCACGTTTCATCAGCTGAATCCTCTCGAGGTTCTTCGGTGCACGCTCAAATGTAGCAAGATTGATATCCAAAGGTTCACATGACTCATGTCCTAGCAGCTCGTCCCTTGAGGCTGGCTCCATTACATCCTCAGATTCACTACCAGGTGCAAGACGCAATGGCTTGGTTCTCAACAACTTACATCCCACATAAACCACCAGAAGAATCACAATTACAATGGTGCCACATATGTTCGCTGCTATTAAAATTACATGAGATGGACGGCCCTCCTTATGTTCAACACTATCAGGAGCACAAATGCCTGCCACCGCACAATCTGATAAACTATGCATGCCAATGCGGTTACCAGAGAAGTTGGCAAACGTAATGCCAAATATATTGCAGATGCCACAAGGGTTGGCACCAGTGAAATCATTATTTGAGAGATCAAGATAGTTCAAAAAAGAGAGATCGGACAGTTCTGGTGGCAAGCTTCCAGTTAGGCTATTGTTGTGGATATCAAGAGTAGAAAGTTGTCTGAAACTTGAGAGAGACCATCCTAGGCTCCCTGAGAAATGGTTACTGCTCGCATTGAAGAAGACCAAGGAGCTCAAGGACTCTTCGTATCCAGGACAAGAAAACAGGATTTCACCAGAGAAATTGTTGTTACTGACATCCAGATGGTTCATGCCTTTGTTGCAAAGTAAAGATTGGGGCAGAGCATCCATAAATGAATTACTAGACAAGTTAAGAATTACAATGTTGGGAAGAAAGCTGCCAATCTCAGCAGGAATATTGCCATCAAGGTGGTTATTAGACAGAAAAAGGCCTTGCAGGGTGGGCAATGGCGCAGACAAAAAAGCAACAGGACCAACTAACGCATTAAACGAGAGATCCACAGTTATAAGATTCTTCAGCTCACTAAGCTCCCCAGGAATAGATCCATTAAGCAAGTTACCTTGCAAGTGTATCTCCCGCAGAATAACACAGTTCTTGATCGTTGGTGGAATACGACCAGTTAGGCGGTTGAAGGACAAATCAAGAAAGCCATGCTTCTGAACATACTCCAAGTCAGGGTAAGATGGATCCGTGAATCCCCCACATAACTCAGCAGGAATAGAACCAGAGAGCTGGTTATGAGACAACACTAAGCCAGTGAGCGAAGTCAATTGAGATATGGATCTTGGGATGGGTCCAGACAGATTATTAGAGCTTAGGTTTAGCATGACTAGTTTTCTGCAACTGAAGAGCTCTTCTGGGATGCTCCCACACAGTGCATTCCCATCAAGAGAAATTTCCTTCAAATTCTCTAGAGAGCCAACCGCCCGTGGGATAGGTCCTTCCAAGCAGTTACTGCCCATCCGCAAGACCTGCAAGCTGTGGACCTTACCAATACTCTCGGGTATATGGCCAGTAAGCTTATTATTGTTGAGATTAATCTCCAAAATGGCCGATGACTCCAACAACTTGCCAGGCAACACTCCTGTAAAATTGTTGTAGGACAAGTCTAGTATTACGAGAGGCAGCTCAGCCAGGTATTCTGGTATCTCACCATGGAACTGGTTACCTTGCAAATTCAGTTGAGTGAGGTTTCTGCACCCTATAAATGCCTCCTTGATATCCCCAGTCAGATCGTTACCACGCAAGTCTAGTGACTGCAGAGAGTAGCCTTGGCATATGGCAGGAATTATAGAGCCATTGAACTTGTTATTTGCCAGTAGTACAGATACAACATTTCTCCAGTTTTGAATCCAATGACCAATATGACCAGACAGTTTGTTGTTTTCAATTTCAAAATAGACAACAGCTTTTAAACCTGCAAGTTCTTCGGGAACACAACCAGTGAAGGCATTAAATGACAAGCGTAAAAGAGTAAGCTTCTTGCAGCTGCCAAGTTCTTTTGGTATGCTCCCTATGAGCCTTGCGCTATTTGCAATTAGCATTTTCAGATTGCTTAACTCACCAATAGATGCTGGGAGTTCTGAATTGAAGTTGTTGCCTGATATATCAAGTTCTTGTAAGCTTTTAAGACCACCAATTGACCAAGGAATGGTGCCTGATAAATTGCATTCACAGATGGAGAGTTCCTTTAGTTGCTTCAGATTACCAATCTCTTTTGGAATGCTTCCGGTGAAACTGTTGTACCCTAAAACCAAACGCTGCAGAGTTTCCAGATGAGTGATCTCCTTAGGTATTGGCCCCACCAAACTATTTGAAGAGAAATCAAGTGTCACAAGGTTCGACAATGTGCCTATTCCTGGAAATATTGATCCAGTGATCTTATTCTTGCTTGCATCAAGGTAGAATAGCTGAGATAGGTTGCCAAATGCTTCTGGAATCGACCCATTGAATCTGTTTTGGTGAAAGTTCAGGACCTCTAGGTTCTTCAGGCTACCTAGTTCTGGAGGAAGTTCTCCAGAGAACAAGTTCTTGGATATGACTAACTTAGTGAGGTTCCGAAGATGAGAAATGGCAGGGCTCAACTGTCCAGACAAATTGTTTCCATCTAGCACTATTTCTTTGAGCATCTTCAAATCATATAATGAGACAGGCATGGGTCCAGTAAGCTGGTTCTTGCTCAAGTCCAATACCTCTAGGTTCTTCAGGCTGCCTAGCGCTGGAGGAAGCTCTCCAGAGATGGAGTTCTTGGATATGCATAGCTTAGTGATGTTCTGAAGCTGAGCAATGGCAGGGCTCAACTCTCCAGTCAAGTTGTTTCTATCTAACACTATTTCTTCGAGCATCTTCAAATCATATAACGAGACAGGCAAGGGTCCAGTAAGCTGGTTCTTGCTCAAATCCAGGTACTGGAGATCCAGCAAATTTCCCAAGGCTTCTGGAATATGACCAGATAAATCACACGTACCCAAGTTGAGCCGAACAAGTGACTTGAACTCCGTGACACATAATGGAAAAGGGCCATGGAGTGACATAGATGACAAATCTATGGTTGCAACAGTACGTCCAGAGCAAGTTATACCTGACCAATTGCATGGAGGATTTCCTATTTCAAACCAGTCCGAAAGGGATTGTCTTGATCCAGTGACTTCTTGCCTCAGAGCATAAAGATTCTTTATGTCAAATCCAGCAGAAGCAGAGCTAGCAATCAGGCAGACAAAGAGGAATAAGAAGTTGATGCCATCCTGCAAAAAAGGAAAGCTGAAGTTAAAATAAAACGTAAAAATGCGGAGGCAACAGAGTTCTGTACAATACCCCAACACCATCGACCAATGAAGAACATATGTAAATTGCTAAAAGAAGATATTTAAAAACGACTACCAACTACCTTATAAAGTCAAAGCTGGTTATGGTTTGCAAATAGTTTGCACTACTAGTTTTTCCACTTTTATTTACTGAAGTAAATTTACTAGTAGTTTAACTCAATTGACAAGCAATGCCTCGTGGCTTTCCTTACAGGGTTCATACTAAGAAATGAGCGCATTGTACTTCCTGCAACTTCACCAATCACCAGAATAAACTATACAGTCTGCCTGACTAATGGCCACTAAACTAGCAAAGTAGCAATGCGGCGGTGAACTCACCCGGTGCCCCAGCACTGGCACCGCTTCGCTAGTGACATCGAATTGACGGAGCAGGCAAAAGCCCTCGCCTCCGCTCCACCCCAAATTTGACCTCTACAACTCACGGAGGACCCATGGCGGCGGGGAGGGACCTGGGGAAATGACGCGGTCGCTACGCGTTATAGAAAAAAGACCGTACGTATTGGATGTCACGGACTCACGGCGCACGCATGGAAGCTATTGCAGCCGCCGCCGGCCGGCGGAGGGACGCGACTGCAGCAGCCAGAAAGCTCTGCGGCTAGGGTTCCATGGTGGCCTGGCAAAACAGAACGCACGGTCGGGTCTGGCCATTTGGCGGCTAGCCAACCAGGCTATTGGTCGCAGCTGCATGTTTTTCAAAAATTTAGTCATTTACAGTATCTTATTCAAAAAATTCAAACAAACATATAAAAATACACAATTTATTTTCAAACTCCGTATAATTATAAAAAAATCGCACCAAAATAAATGATATTTTGTGAAAAAAATTTAATAAGATGAATGGGTAACATGCGGTGGTCTTTGATCGGGTTAATTTGGACGGCAGATCCAACTTGGAACGAATGGCTTGGATGACAAGATGATCAGGGGCGAGGTTGGAAAGGCTGAGGTGGATTTTGATGGCGATATGTTTGAATGACATTAATAACGATATAACGTACTGCCGCATCATTTTAAAAATAAAAATCAATGCAGCAAGTCAAACACTATTGAAACAAAAGAAAACACCAATGCATGCTATGAAACTCGGATTATCAAGGAAGGATCTCAAACCAGTACCTTTGGAGCCATGATTATTATGTGCCTCTTGGTGTAGAAGCAATGTATAATACTCCTTCAGCTATCAGAAAGCCAATAGTCTATCAACCTGTATTAATAAGGAAATACAAAAGAAATACAGAAGAGTGAGCATTCAAGACGGTCTCATTTTATTAGAAGAGAAAATTCAAAATATAAGCTCGATATAACTTTTTTGCGAAAACTAAATCCAAACCACACAATTAGGGAAAGTGTGCTACACTTTGTGCATGACTTCGATACAACAACATATCAACTAAAAACGCTGCATCACTGCCTGTTAAGGTATGCTATGCTTAGCCCACTTGGTGGAAAGCACAACCCAACTAACAACTTGACTAAATTGCTCTCTCCATTGTTTTTGGCAAGGAAAAACCCGCGGAAAACCCCAATAGGATCACAAGTTCACAACTCTACAGAGGCAACCACTAAAGGGTAACAAACTCGCCCTGAAACAACTAGAACACGACAACAAGCGCAACCTAGGACATAGCAACAACCCAACGGCTAGCTTAGGAAACAACAATGGGCGTTGTTGTCAACTCTAAGCATCATCAATACAAAACCCAAAAGACAAATCCATTAACACAATCATCATTGTTGAGTTTGCTGCAAAGAATGCAACCAAGCATTCTAACACTGCAAGGCAATGGCCAAACCCACTTTGAAAGCGGGAGACACCATTTCATCATTCTTGAGCTCGCCAGATGGCATGATATAATAGCTCTAACTCTAGAGATAAGGATGCGACACCAAAGGACACATTTGTGAGCAAAGTCTGTCATCTTGCCACAAAAACCAGACGATCTACCTAAATGCATCATCTCCAAGAAGGTAACGATGACTAAGGTTGTTGTCGGCACACAAACGGTAACCGGTGTTAGTTTTTGACTTGAATGCTTACCCTAGCCATGTGTAGCGGTATAAGAGAGACATGGTATGGTGGTAAGAAGTGAAGGGAATGGCACCCACATGCATAACCCATTGTCATGAGAGCTTTCACCAAAGGCATCCACCCCACTCAAAATGGCAGGGTGGGGATGCCACATCTGAGTGGCCAACAAGCCATCGAGCTTCCTGGGGCCTCGATTTAGAGGACTAGACAAATCTAGCAAGGCAAGGAATGGAGAGCTGTAAGGAAGACTAAGAGACAAGCATTAGGGGAGGGACCTATCATGACCACATGCACATAAAGTAGCCACTCACCACCATGGCATGCTAGAGCCAGGGTAAGCTATCTTTCAATCCTATGTCTAGTCATTACAGTTAGCGCCGACGCGAGGGGCTACACTCTGTCACTTGCCTCAAAGAAGCAAGAGGCGAGCAAGGCGATTATGGCCGCTGAGCTATGCTACATGTGCAACCCCAGGCACATTAGATACATGCTAGGGGTATGACAGATCTAGCAACCAATACCTCAGATCTTCCTCCACATGCAACCAACTACCTATGGCCACGGACATGTTGTGCGACCATGGTCATGCACCACCAGGTCATAGGGATGTCCTTTGCACCATGCATGGCCCATTCCACCATGCGTAGAGCCATCTTGATAGCCCTATAGCCTCACGAGTAGTAGCCCAACCTAGGGCCCCAGCAATTGCTACTAATAACCATCGCTATGAAGGACCCTAGCTTCAAATACACCACTGGTTGGATCTAGGTTTGGTAAGAACGAGATAGATGATGAATGGGAAGGGATCGGAGAGGGAGGATGCAGGCAACGATGCCGCCACTGTCGACTGGCGGCAACAGTGATTGGTAGAGCTTAAATAGGGGAGGGATTAGTGGCTGATGGGATGGGTCGCCCTACGTTGGTCGTACAGACAATGAGAGGGCCACTCGGGTTGATAACCATGTACAATAGAGGGTTCATGTAGACTTGATCATGGGCCACCTGACCAACCCGACCCGGCCTGGCCCGAGCAATGCAACGGGCATGCATGAGCCATATTTTTTGACCCACAACAATCGATGGGCCAGCACATGCCATGATTGTTCACTCAAAACACGAGTCAACCCGAAAAAACCTAACCCATAGCTTAAAAATCCGACCCAAAGCTTAAAAAACCTGACCCGATGCGTCCACAGGGAGTGAATGGGTGAACCTGACCTGACCCAGCACTAGGCATGGGCTGTCTTAAACAACCCGCGGCCTAACCTTGACCCGACCTGAGCCGGCAGTTGAACAGGTCTAGGTTCATGTGCATTTGGCACTCCTCTTTTTCCCATGCCATGTGCACAACCCTCTTTGCAAAAAACAGATGCTACATTTTGCTGGTGGTTTGTCAAATCAACCGCCCAAAATACATACGCATACCCATATGCCCACTCTAGAGTCTAGACTCTACTGCACATAGCCTGACCCTCACATTCAAGAGTGCAAAACTAATAGGAACGTAGCAAATAAGGTAATATAAATGCTCCACTACTCTACCGCTGCAAAAGCGATGATAAGCATGAACCAAATATAGCATGGCAACACAGACGAAACAAAAAACACTATATGAAAAGAAGGCTGAACTAGGGTTAACAAAACGGAAATATTAGGTGGAAACAGATGGAGCGTGGTGTGGAGTCACGTTGGTCAGTTTCCTTTTATCTAGGGTAGGGTGGGGTGGGGGAGAATATTCGGTGGAAACCGTCTTGGTGGAAACATGAAACTCACTTAGAAACGTAGTTACAATTTTTTTGAAACTTTGCACATCTAAAATGCATTCATAGATGGGCACACCGTAGATGTGCAAAAAAATTTCTGAAAACTTCTAACTAAGTTTTTAAGAGATTTTCGTGTTTCCACCAAGAAAGTAGTTTCCACATAATATTTTCTCCCAATAAAAAAATAGAGCAACATAATTCCACACCATGCTCCATTTCAAGATCCTTTCAAGCTATGGATGCAAGTGTGTTGATCCATGAACATGTATATAAGACTATAAATCATTCTAAGCAATAGGTTGCTAACTTGCTATAGCAGCCACTTCCGTGCAAGGATCAAACGAGCTAACCGAGCATCTCATGGTTGATAATCTATTCCAGTGACGACCACTCCAGACCAAACGGACTACGTACAACAAAACGAAAACTTGCTTGAAAAAGGGAAAAAAACATACAACGGGACAAATGCAATAATAGCTACGCTGCCGCATCAAAGGGAGATCCAAGAAGGGCAACATAGCAGCTATACCGAGCAGCGGGAAGACGACGACGACCGACTCGCTTCCCAGGTCACCAGCCTCTCTTCTCTTGTGTAGGGGAAAAGAGACTGCGCAGAATGAAGCTGAGTGCCCAGCCCCGATCTCGGTGGATATTTATATTGGCTGGCTGGCTTCCTGCCTTCCTTCTTTCGAACCTTATGTCACGACAGTCACGCCGTTTGCTAGCTCTGATGCTGCTGGGTAATCCAGTCTACTTTTTAAACTGGGGCCAAGTATCAACCACCAATTTTTAGCAGGGCATTTACTGCGCCTTACAGTAAACAGCTGGCACCCTGTTTTATTTTAGTCGTATTAACCTTGTATATTTAATTTAATTGTATTAAGCTCGCATGTACGATAAATTTCAGGACACACTTCATGTTTGACAGTTCACCAAATTTCATTTTAAGACACCAAGTTCATATTAAACAATTTTCACTTGTTTTCTTGTGAATTGTTTTTACCAGCAATGGTAGGATTTATATCTTTGTATATTTGTGCAAAATAATTGAATAAGAAGAATGACCCAACAGCATATCAAAATTGAAGGGTGCCATATATTAAAAGGTGAAGGTGGTATAATGTATTACTTGGAAAAAAATAGTCCCATTTACTCGACACACTAAGGTGCTCGAAACCGCCACATAGTAGAGTTTCTTGGTGGAGAATTGTGTGGGTTCATACAATTTCACAAACCCTAGAAGTGCTGCAGCAAACACCAAGCTTCTATAATCAATATTGTATGAGATCTCTCTGATAATATCGTGGTATTCTAAGCAATATGATGCTAGATTTTACAACACTAACCTTATGCAAAGAAATAGAGAAGGTGCTTCGACAAGGATTCTATTGGGTTGCTTCTAGCATTGATTTGGAGAATCCCTACCAAATCAACTAGTGGGCAAGATTATATCTAGAGGAACATTTCTTGTTTTGTTAGTACAAAAAAACATGGTACAAGTAGTTTCCTAGCCCCCACCCCTAGCTCTTTCTAACCTCTCTCTCCACTATTCAAAAGTAATTGCGAGGTTTTTCCATTGGCCTAAAATCCCACCTCATGTACCTACCATACCATGCATATTTTGGATATCAAAATACTTTGGATGGTGTTTCTAACGCTCTAATCTGTCGTCACCTGACTATATATGGATGCTTTCATTTCAATATAATTTCATATTTATTCCTCAAAATTTCCACATTTGCATGTATGGTTTTTTAGCTGAACCACCATCCTAAATTTTAAATTTACCAAAATAACTGTTTCGAGTGAGTATGAATGTTTTCTAGAAAATTGGTACCTTCCCAAACATGGCAATAGTCAATGTTCGTCATGGCTCAAGCTCTTGTGTACCGCGTCTATCGAAGAAACTTGCCAAGCTGCAATTAAAAGCTTCCCTCAATCGTCCCATAATACTATCCTGCCCCTAGTTTCACTTGTGCTCAAATCAATTCATTAATCAACATTTACCTTTACCTGGTTCTAAGGTGGTTTTTGCTCAATTCAAAAGATGGGGTACATTAAGACACTTGAAAACTAATGTAGGCACACACTAAAAGCTTGCTCGACATAAACTTGTAAAGGAAATTAGACCCTACGCCTTGTGCTTAGTGGGTTTTTTTGGATGAGTGATCTACAACAATGACCATTTGGAACTAATGTGTTGATAGAATATTTGTTTAGTGAGAACATGAGCAATGGTCTCTAAGGCTGAATCCAGCAGCATCTCTATCACCGATTCCTCATTTCAAACTCCACTGTGTGTATAGTGTCAGAACAGTACGTAACAGTGCCAGAATTCTCATTTTGCTAATGCCGCTGGAGACAGCCTAAAGCCTCCATTTATAACCCAATTGGTAAAGTGGAGTAACTTAACATACTTCTCACCATATCCATTAAGAAAAAGTCCATTTTTTACCATTCAACTATCGCCAAAGTCTGGATTTAGTCATCGAACTCTAAAATCGGGTATATCCGACCATCCAACTATTGAAAACCGGACATATTTGGTCCCTCGGGTGGTTTCATGGGCGGTTTTCATTTTTAAAAACAATAAAAATTATATTTAATATTAAAAAAAGCATAAGAAATTCATTTTAAATCGAAAAAAATATGAAATTAGTACCAAAGTGTTTCTAAAAATGTAATATATCCATTAGTGATCTCTTTATAGTTATATGGATCTCATTTATTACCTCTTCTAGTGTTTTATTGTTCATATCAACGTCTAATATTTATACGTATTATTGTTTTGCACTATATTAAATCAGGAGATAACCCAAAATACTAAATTTTTAGAAATATTTTGGTACTAATTTCATATTTTTATGAACTAAAATGAATTAGTTATGAATTTTTGAAGATTAAAAGATAAACCAAATCTATTTACTCATAAAAAAAATTCACAACTAATTTATTTTAAATCAGAAAAATATGAAACTAGTACCATTTTTTTCTCTAAAAATATAAACTTTTGGGCCATCTCCTAATTTAGTATAAATATTAGATGTGGATATGAGTAATAAAATAGTAGGAGGGATAATAAATGAGATCCGTATAACTCCAAGTAGAGTACTAATAGATAGATTACATTTTTACAAACATTTTGGTACTAGTTTCATATTTATTCCATTTAAAATGAATTTGTTATGAATTTTTTAAGATTAAATATAATTTTTATTATTTTTAAAAATGAAAACCGACCCTAAAACCACCCGAGGGACTAAATATGTCCAGTTTTCAATAGTTGGATGGTCGGATATACCCGGTTTTAGAGTTCGATGACTAAATCTGAACTTTGGCGATATTTGGATGGTCAAAAATGGACTTTTTCCTACCATTAAGGTGTGATTGCGCCTTTCAGCTACTTCATTTTGCTGAGGTCACCCTACATGAAATACAGGGCGAATGTGCCATTTTCATGTAGGAACCTTACAAAATGTCTAGAAATGACCACAAGGGGTATGCTTCCTAACTTAGTGGCAGAGCCAGGAATTCTACATAGGAGCTACCAATGATGACAAATACTACCTCCGAAAACCAGTAGAAAAAGAATAGCTAGGTTCTAAACATCAAACATAAGTAGAAAAAGAATAGCTAGGTTGTAAGAAACATCAAACAAAAGGGTTCATTTGAAATGCATGAATTTTATATGAATTTTGTAGGAACATATCAATTTTCATAGATCATGGTCCCTATGTGTTAGGGCTATGGAGGTGAGGATATGTGGGCCATTAGTGAACCAGAAATCTTGAACAAGGGCACCAGAGAAAATACTGATGGAAAGTGAACATGAAACAAAAAGGAGTGGCTATGGACCTATGGTTGACCAATGCCCTATTAAGCAAGTTAATTAGCCCTAAAGCATATAATCTATAGAAGTGTTAATTTTTTTTGCCACATTGGTGGGGGCATGGCCCCTGCTGCCCCCGTCTAGCTCCACCACTACTTCCTGTAGTATTCTCCACCACAAGTCTGATCTTACTACCTTACTATTTAAATCATACAATTTTAACTTCAGTTTTTAATAGCTTAAACTTATGTAGTGGCTCTGATCTTTCTTCAATTGGATAAATATAGCCATAGCGACAAATCATCAGGAGATTTAACGAACGAGTCAAAACTATCTATTGTCTTCATAGGAAAATGACAACAAATGTACTTGTGAATTATTTCTAAAATTTCTACGCTTCGCTTAGCATCTTTCTTAATTTGCTTAACATATTTACCTTTAATGTAATCAATGCAATACCCATTATCTGAAATGTCTAATGGGTGGAGAATCCTTCCTTAATTAATCATTCAATTCCTCTTTGAAATATGGCCTAAACGACAATGACATAATTTTGATGATGATTCAATCTCATTTCTCTTATCATTAGTATTCACATTAAAAAATTATAACAGAAAAGAAACTCACATCATTTTACATGATCACAATGGGAAAGGAACTACATTACAAACATTACAACTACATTACAAAACATTTTAAGTGATTGCAATTGATTGTTTGTGAACCATTAGCGTTGTAGTAGTCAATGTAGTTGCTCGCATTGCCCTCTAACAATTGTAGAAAGGAAATAGATACCGGCAGCATAAACATCAGTTCTTTTCCGATGGCCTGTCGCTAGCCATCATCCGTGCTTGGCTTGTTTGCTCTCCGGCTACCACATTAGCAAAGCCTCTGTGCTCGGCTTCTTCGCCCTCCGGCTGCCGCACTCACGGAGCGCTGTACAATGTAGCAAATGGTTTTCTAGACTTCTATAATAATTCGGCACTCCTATCCTTTTAGGCGGGCTCTAGCAAACCATCCATCACATTGCACATATTCAAACTCCATTTTATCCACGGTGCAGCTAAAGTATTATTTTCGTACTATGAATAACCATACAAACGGTCTGTTGGATTTGGTCTTAGCTACAGTCTACGCCACTAGATTGGGCTATCCAAAGGAGCCACAACAAGATCTTTCTGCATCATTGAATCCATGTGCATCACAGAGGGAGAGACCTCGGTACAGGCTAGTTTGGAAGGCAAAGGTAAAATAGGGCATTCTGAATCACGCCACCTAGCGTGATTTCTCTGCCACTGTTTGGAAGCAAAAGTTAAGCTTTCTCTAGCAGTCAACTACGATATAAATTCTGCATATGCATGGCCATTTACACGTTTTGCCAGAAAGCCTTAAAAAAAGACGATGTATGCTTATGGAAGGTCTGATGGATCACCAAAATGTTCAGCATGGTGGTTTGTTTACTTCGGGGCCATTCTTTAACGTACTCAAAATGTTGTATAAATGCAAGCGGGATTTGTTTGCTGAGTAAAATGCACAGGCAGCCTTCAAACTTGACAAAGTGTGCCATCTAAGTCTCCGACTTAGAATACTAGAAATCCAGGTCCCTAAATTTAGCATTGGCTGTCATCTAGGTCCAAAGCGTTTTTCCACTCTCTCAAAAAGTGAAGGTTTTTATTTCCTATTCTTATATTTATGACGTGTAGGACCCACTTGCAAGTGAAAATATTTTTTATACTGTTAAGTAGACAGACAACGGTAAGGAAATAATGACAGGCATGTGGTGGCGAGAAGGGATAGGGGTGAAAAAATAGAAAAAAAATTACCCACACGTCATATATGTGGAAGACATGAGATATGGACCTTACATATGTACTACATGTCACACGTGTACTTTAAACATGAAACGGATGTCACCCAAAACCAATTTTAAGGACCTAGGATGACACGTTTTGCCACCAAATTTGAGGACTGCATTTTTGCTAGCATCGTGTGGCCCGCAATTCGGATGGGCCAGTATTAGGCTGTCTTTTGCATGGGCATGGGCCCAATCACCCTGTAATTCACAATTGCACATCGCTGCGCGTCACTATTCAATGCAGAAACTCTAACCCGCGGCCCCCTCCCATTGCCCCGACCGCGCGACCCCGTTCGGCTGACGGCCCACTCCGTGCGTCGCTGCCGTGCTCGCCACCGCAGAGGCTAGGGTCAGGGTTTAGGGCTAGGGTTTGGGGTCGGGGTTGCTAGGGGAGGGACCGTCGCTGCCGGACCTAGAGGGAGGGTCAGGGGAGGCTGCCAGCCCGGTGGTGGTGGCGGTTGGAGCGGGCGGGGCGGTGAGGTGGCCACGGGAGGTGGAGGAAGGCGGTCGGGCGGTGCCGGTGATGGAGTGAAGGGCGACAACGGAGGCGGCGGGAGCTGCAGGAGTAGGGGGCGGTCGCCAGCGATGGGGGTGAAGAAGCCGAATTCGCAGTGGATCGGAGGCAGGTCGGCGGGCGGTGGCATAGGCGGCAGAGGGGGGGGGGCGCTCTAGCCTCAGCTCTGTCGCGCGTTAACCCTATCCTATTCAGTGACGCAGTCGTCTGGCCGGGCGCACGGCACCGGCGAGCCGGGGAGTCGACGACGACTGTCCGCCGTTTCCTCCCTGTCTGTCCCCGCTCTCATCTTGCCCAGGTACGCACACAGGATGGATCGGTTTCTCCGAATCCGATCCCTCCTGCCCCTGCCTGCCTGATATATCCCCTTAATTAATTCCGTTCCGATTCCGATCCACAGTTTCCACACTGTTCGATCGAGATGCGGCGGCCGGCAGGCTGGTGTATATAAATTCATCAAGGTCCATCCGTGAACAGAGCACAGAGGAGGAAAGAAGATTGTTGGGTCAACTCTGGCCGGCCGGCCGTAGCTGCGTGCAGTCGAGAGGATGCCTGATAATAAGCTGCGGGGACAGCACGGGGCCGGCGGTGATGAGAAGCGGTCGCGGCATCGCATCAAGAAGCACCTCTATATGGTCCTGGATGACTGGGACAAGGGCTACATCATCCACAAGATGGACGCCGACGACGATGACGATGCTGGGCGGCGCCTCCCCGAGCCTCCGGCTCTAAGGCTAGACTCTAGAGTCGCCGGCGGGGTGTACGCCCCACATCGACATGTCCTTTGCCGCCTTGGGCACCAAGATCTTCGCCCTCATGAATCGGCGCTGCGGCTTCGTCTACGACACGGAGACGGGCGTGCTGGGCGTCGGCGCCCATGCCCCGCTACACATGGTATGCGGCTCCGGCACCTCCGTGGCCGTCGGTGGGGTGCTCTACGCGCTCACGTACCGCTACTTTGACGAGCAGCACCCCATCGACTTCGAGGCCATGTCGTGGGCGCCCGGCGCCGCTGTGGCGGGCACGATGCAGCAGCAGCCCGCGGAGGGCTGGCTGTGGAAGAGCCTGCTGCCTCCCCCGTTCCGCAGGGGCGTCCAATCTTACGCGCTGCACCCGGACGGATGCACCATCTTCACGACCACGAGGATTAACGTCGTCCACGCACCTGTCTGTGGCAATCCACTGGGCACATACTCTTTCAACACCAAGGAATCTGCTTGGAGGTGGCATGGGGAATGGGTCTTGCCGTTTCTTGGCCGAGCTCACTTTGACGCCGAGCTCGACGCGTGGGTTGGCCTTGGCCATGATGGCTACATCTGCTGCTGCATGCTGTCTCCCCCACCTACTACAGCGGGAGAGCTCCACCAACCATGTTCTTAGATTGCAAGACCACCAAGGAGAAGCTGTTCCGCAAGGATCAGGAGAGGCACATGACAGCCTCTCTCACCTACATGGGCACAAGTAAATTCTGTCTCGTAGAGTGCGTGTCATCGAGGAAATTGCACGACGAACGGCCGCCGGATCAGGGAGACGACCACGGCTATGAGCTCTCTGTCACCATGTTGGGCCTCAAGTACAATCACAAAGGAGAGCTGCAAACCACACATCATCAGCTCAGGCACTCCTTCTCGGTGTCTAGGCATAGATATAGCTTTGCTCCTTTTGCATTCTGGATGTAGAAAAGCTGTTTTGAATCTGCTGTCCTGCTAGGAATGTCAACGGAACTACCTGCGGGCTTGACGGCATAACTAATAAACTAAATATCCACGGAAGTCGCGGCTGCAAACATGTCCGCTGACATACCTACTTGCTAGCTGCCGCTGATTGTCCTGCTACAAAGACAAATAAATAAAATGTTCTTCCGCTAGGAATTTGCTTGTGTTATTTGATCATCCATGAGTCGTCGTCAGCTGTGTTTGTGTTTTACTTGATCCTACATCACCCCCTAACCTATATTATGGCTAATCTACTTAACCCCCTCACTGATGAAACCGTACATCCTACACTCTACCCCCTCTAAACAGTCTAAAACCATACAATGTAAATAACCTCCTAGGGTGGTTTTATAGGTGGTTTCGTCTACGTGGCATTATACTTGGATAGTAACGTGGCAAAGATATGTTTTGACGTCCATTTCACCCCTAAATTATTATAATGGTTTGTATAACCCCCTCATCATTGTATAAATAGATATTTACACTTCAAGTATTCAATATCAACTAAATCATCACATGCTTATGATAATTTTTATATTTTTGAATTGGGATGGAGCCCGTACCATTTTTTTCATATCTTTGCACAAAACTGAGAAGTTAATATTTTTATTATATTATATTTTCAAATAAATATTCAGCCTAATCCACTTGCTATTTAGTATGGCACTTGGTACTGAGACTCTACCACTTTTTTCCTAGTCATCTCTGGACCATTCTAGAGTGGTTTTGACAGCTTAATATCACATTAATTCCATTTTGAATTCTTGTCATATTCTACAATGTCATCAAATAGTGTAGAGATGACTAGTGCCATGTTATCTCACATGTGCTCTACACCACAAAATAATACAAAAACTAGCATAGATGATTATTTAGATTGTAATAAGTACCGAAGGGATGGGCTTAATCTTTGTTTTATTAGGTGAGGGGGTTATATAGCTGGGCATCAATAGTTCAAGGGTAGAATAGACTCTGGAATATGTCTTTGCCATGTTACAATCCACATGTAGTGCCACGTAGGTAAAAAAAAACCACCTATAAAACCACTGAAGGAGGTTATTTACATGGTCTTAGATAATTCAGCGGGGTAGAATATCCGGTTTTATCAGTAAGGGGTTAAGTAGACTAGCCATAATATAGGTCAGAGGATTATGTAGATTTTTTCCAATACTAACTGATATTTATCAACGATATGCGATAGAGGTATCTTCGTGTACTGTCTTCACGTTCAGCATGTATGAAAAAAATACGACTGTCCCAGACCTCCCCCGGGAGCCTCGTAGCAAAGCGGCAAGCGGCCCCGGGGGCCCTCAGGCTATCCGCACTCATTCTACTCTATTTCTCTACCCTAAAAGTAATATTCCATCCTGGTCAGCAATATTTTCTACCCTATACTACAATCATCCGCGGTCATTCTACCATATTTCTCTACCCTATACTAACTTCCACATTTTTTTATCAATATATCAAACCCAGCCACCGTGGTCCCACCACCCACCTGCTTTCCCCTTCTCCTTCCCCGCAGCTGCCGCCCGTCCCCCTTCTCCCGCAGTGCCGCTCGCCCAAGCTCTCTCTCCGTCTCTCGTCTTCCCCACCGCCCCCTCCTCGTCCTCCGGCGCCCACCTCCCCAGTCCCCACCCGCTTCGCTCATCTTCCACCCCGCGCACCCTCTCATCTGTCGACGCCCGCTGCCACCTCATCGTCGAGCTCCTCCGTGCGGATCCGGCGCGCACCTCCTCTGCCCACCTGCGCGTCGGCCCCTCCTTCCCCGCGATGCCCTCGTCGTCGTCCTTCGCCGCCGTTGGATGCCACAGCCCCGGATCTGCCGCCATTGGATGCCGTGGCCCCGGATCTGCCGGTGGGGAGGCAGCTGACGCCCGTCTCCCTCGCCGCCGGGGCCGATGCCGTCCATCTCCCCGCCACTCATCTCGCTATTCCCGATGGCGCGAGTTGCAAGCGGTTGGCCACGTGGAGGAGAGAGAAGCCGGTAGCGCAGCACTCCATCTACTCCACATTTGGGGTTCGGAGGTGCATGGGGGATGGTGCAGTAAAGGATAGGGTCCATCGCTGCAGGCTCCCAGTCGACTGCATCGAGTATAAGGTAGGGTTTCGAGTCACGAGTGCGGATAGTCTCAGATCGTGGCCGTGTGGCTGGGAGCCCCGGGTCAAGCCCCGATGCTCTCCCGTCGCACCTGACAAGAACCAAAGACTAGGCTCTTACTAGGGTCTACCTGTTGGCGCCTACGATCAGACCTTTCTACGGGAAGCATACGTCTGTGCTGTCCCGTCGCTCTGCACAGTGGCCAGCTACAGCCGGTGTCAGGCGTACCCTGCACCGGCTACTTCCATCATTAAAAATATGACCACTACGCAGCTTTTGGCTTCTCCGTGCATGCGGCCGGATGACACGTCCTTAGACCATCCCCAACCGGTTTGTGTATCCACTATTTTTCCACTATTTTAACTACATTTTTCTCTGTAGCGCTACAGTGTCAAAACAGTGTATAGTCAGTCCTTTAGGCAATCCCATTAGAAATAGCCTTAGACCATTCCAACCGGATTGGCTATCCATTTATCTATCCACTATTTTTCTACTATTTCAATTTTTTTTATGTACGTTAACATCACAGTGTTAAGGGCACCCGCAGTGGTGCTGTCAAAATCGTCAGCCGACGTGGAGATGACCACAGATGGTCTACCTGTCAGAAAAGTAAAATACTATTACTTTTTATGTACCCACTGCTTTTGGTTGGCAGGAAAAGCACAATCAGCAGCGCCGGCCAATGCAAGCCTTGGTTGGCTCCGCGCTATCGCCGAACTCGTCGCTAGTGCTGAAGAAATGGTCTTATTTTTCTCATTCTTTTTCCTCCACGTTGGATTTTGTGCTGAGTCAGCGAGCTATTTGACCAGTGTTGGAGACGCCAGCAGCAATAAAATAGTACCGTACAAACATGTGCAGGGCAGCTTCCTTGAACTGTAGAAGGAGTGCCTCACTCAGACAAAAAAGACCACGGGCCTGCATGCATACGTGTGCAGCCCGGGGTTTCCAACTCTTCCACGCAGCTCTGGGGCCGGGCATGCTGTTTCTTTTCGGGGCTGCTGCGGTGGTTCCCGGGGCTGGCCTCGCACAGTATAGGCTGCTACAATACCTTTTAATTTAGGGGAGAATGGCGCTACACTTACCATCGCTGTACGGCTACCTATAGGAAAGAGCGTGTGTCCGGCGATGCAACAAAATGTATCACGCAGCACTTTTGTAGCTTCTCCTAACATCGATCGTAGTTCGTTGGTTCGTGTGAAATGAGACGGGAATAAGATTTATACATGTTCGGATCGTGGAAAGCGTAATACCCTACGTTTTGTTCGTGGCGATTTTTATTGATCTGAGTTCTCAAGATTACAATAAAAACGTAGCTATAGCCTCAATTAATTTTAGCACGTGATGTCGTGATATATTCTTCCTGTAGGGGTTCCTCACACGCCTTACATAGACTGACGTGTTCTTGGATTATAAGTCAGATTTCTTCTATATTTTTCTAGATGATTTACGTAGAATCCGCGATATCTCTTTTTCCATCTTCAAGTCCCCTACTCTTTAGAGACAGAGTCCGAGCCGCGTACTCTCTTATGCTTTCTCAAATTGCACCACCATTGCCGTGATCGCCAAGTTCTATTCGTCATTGTTGTTCTTGAGCCCTAAACCAAAATAGACGGCGTATGAAATATGCCGTCCGGCCTATTGAGTCCCATCAACGATCTATGTCTTGAATCCACGCTATAAAGATCCATCTATCCCCTGCAGCATATTAGCAGCATGCAACAAGCTCAGGATGGGACAGAAGCACGTCTCCACCAACTCCACGTACTACATGCTATAGACCACATCTTATAAATTATTTGTACGACAGACTTGTAATGCAGACTGTTCTCTTGTATTATATTCCCTCCGTTCCAATGGTTAGGTCGTTTGACTTTTTTAGCACCAAGTTTGATCGGTTCGTATTATTCAAAATATTTGCAAAAAAATTAGAAAATTTCAATTCATAGTTAAAGTATATTATATGCTAAACTAAATCACAATAAAAATAAATAATAATTGTGTGATTTTTTGAATAAGATGAACGGTCAAATTTGGTGCTAAAAAAATCAAACGACCTATAAATTAAGACAGAGAGAAGTAAAAAGGAGCAGACCACCGCGCACTAAAGGGGACTCACACACACATCAAGGCTAGCTCATGTTATCTCATCTCACACGCTCAGATAGGCTGCAAGTAGCTACTCTAGCTCCATTATACTCCAGGCTCCAGCCAAAAATTACTACTCGCAACACAGATACCAAAGAGGACGTTAGGACGTAGGGTGTTACGTTCCGACGGTCCGAACCTCTCCAAAAATCTCGTGTGCTGTGACGACATATACCTTTATCGTAGTGAGAACTATTTCAAGGATACTCTGCGTACCCTAGTGTTGGAGGAATTTTTCGTCAACATTGGGGCAAATGCGCGGTTGTGGTGGTTGTCGTTCCATCACAGCAACTCCATCTTCGCCGTGAGTGTCGGGGGCCAGGAAAGGTGTCCCGGGACCTCTACTTCATCTTTGCTCGTGAGCGTCGGAGGCCCGGGAAAGGCGTTCCCGGGACCTCTACTTCCTCCTCGCCTCGCTCCCGCAAGCATCGGGAGCCTTGGAAAATTTACGACAATCCCGCGTGCTCGGGGCCTCCAGAGCCTCGCCTCGGACCAACTCTGCTCCACCGGCCTCGCTCCCCAAACCTCCGCGCCGGGACGAACCCCCGGCTGCGCCCGACGAGTTCCGCGCTGGCCATCTCCGCGTGCAAGCGCCGTCACACCCTCTCATCTCCATGCAGCCGTCGGCGCCCGCGTCGGCGCCTTGCTCTCTCTTGGAGAAGGTCACGGCCGCAGAGGCCCGCATGGATGCCGACGGTGGCAGCCACTGGATCCCGTCACCTCCGCCCGGTGACCCCGCGTGGAGCTCCTCCTCCTCCGTCGTCTTCTCCACTGGATCCCGCCGCCTCCGCCCGGTAACCCCGTCCCTTCTCCAAGCTCTGGTGCTCCTCTCTCTCCTCATCTCCCTCCCGGCAGCCACGACACGGGTGCTTGTGTTGCCGGTGGCTGCCTCTCGCGAGATCCGCCCGCTCAGTGGCCGCCGACGAGCCCTGCCCGAGACCAAACTTCGGCCGTGCGCGCGAATGATGGGGTGGTTGCTGCAGAGAACGAGGTGAGAGAAATTGCCGTAGTCATCCGTACTATGCCAATGCTGGTGGAACGGCAAGGTTACGCTTGTTTGGCGTGGTCTTTGCCGGAGTGGGCTGCAGCGTTTTTTAGGTATATGATTCTGGCATGCAGGATAGCGGAGCGGTAAAGGGATGGAGTGTAGATAGTCTTACAAAAGGTTGTATAAAAAGTCATAACTAATCTACACAGCTCAACTTAGAGTCCAACTTTTAATTATCACAAAGTATCCAACCATTTACTACCTCCGTCTAAAATCAAAATAAATATGGTTATATTTTTCTGTCAAAAGACTGCACATTTTAAGTTAGACAAAGTACCACGGGTATAGTTTTTTTTTTTTTGAGATTATCCATCCTTTATTATTCAACAAGAGTAATGGAATTACAGACATCGGGTGGTTGTGAAAGAAACCACACATGCCTACCTGAGGAAACATAAACCGAGCTTCTAGCCAAATGATGTGCGTCGACATTTGACCTTCTTCCCTCATGCACAAAAATCACCGATTGGAATGTTCTTGCCCGGGCTTTGACTTCCTGAATAATAAGACCATACCTCCCTAAACATTCCCCTTTGACAATGATTTGTATAACATTGCTGCAATCTGAGGCCACCTTCACTTGCTGCCGAGCTAGGTCCGAAACTAGAGCCAGCCCCTAACGATAAGCAATTGCCTCTATTGTTTCAGCATCAATAATTCGAGAACGCTATGTATAGAATGTCTGGACAGGGCAAAAATATCGGACTCCTCTCCCCGCCCTTCTGCTCAGCTCGACCGCTCATACTCCGCCGCCGCCACGCCACCCTACCCCCACGCGCCCGCTCCATCCCACCCACGTAGTTGTCCCCGAGCCCAGGAGTCTCCTCCTCGTAGTCCACCTGCTGGCCGTGTCTCAGCGGCACCAGGAACACCAAACATCTGGCGCTGCACCTCCTCCTCCAGCTGCTATAGGCCGCCGCTGATGGTGGTGGTGGAGGAACGCCAGCGTCGTCGCCTACTGCCCATGGCGCTACATGGCTCTTCAGCCTCCCGTCAATAATTCCTTCCACAACCAAAACATATGCCCCCATGAAGATTCCATCTGAGTTCCTTGCAACCTGCTGCATCTGCTCCCACGGGTATAGGTGAAGATTCCATCTGAGTTCCTTGCAACCAGCTGCAGCTGCCCCCACGGGTATAGGTACCATCATCAATCGGACATGCGAGGGTAGGCCGACCGAGGCCCACGCTCGGGCCTTAGAGCCCACCAAATATGGCCACAAACAGCCTATGATGAGGATGTGATTCATAGCGTTAGCAAGTGATGTGCGACAAAGGGGACGGATCACATCCAACCCCAATGGGTGAAACCGCCTCTAGCCAGGCGTCCACCCCTTACCAAAAGTCACTCTAGGCAAGCGTCCATAACACGTGGGCTGGTGGGACCACCCATACGACCCGATACAAGGAAGAGGGCGACTATGGAAGTCAACAAAGCGTACCAGACACCATGCGAGATTGTACTGTTTCTAAACTTGGCCGGAGGCATCATCTAGGTTCCTAAACTTAGATGTAGTGTCATCTAGGTCCCACAGGAATGAAAATGGTAAAATAGTTAATTGGAATAGTACGGATTCATATGAAGTTGTTTGGAAACCCAAAATGGGGCCTTGACAGGATCCTGGCAGAAAGCAGGAACAACAAAATACTACTAGCACGACCAGCATGACGACATGGTTCCAGTTGTTCATGGTAAAACGATCAAATTAAACACGACTAGGAGTACAAAAGCAAACAAACGACAGGGCCAGCGTACCAATCTGGCCCAAAAGTTCTATTTCAGTTTGGCCCATTTGCCTGATGACTGACGACTCGTCCACTTCAGGTGATGATGCGAAGCTGAAAAATAGTTGTAGGGGTGTGTAGTTGTATGCTCCAAGCTCATCTCCTTTGGTAGATCGATTTCCAACAAATACAGCGGGCTGCCATGAAAAGTCACACTATAAGTTTATACTGCCATCTAAGGTGGTATGGTTACTGGTTACAGTATAAGCGCTAATCTTGTATGAAAAAATTCAAAATGCAGTATTCTATCACTCCTACACTCCAAAGATCCCAGCTAATGAACATGCCTATTTTGGCCATTGCTGTAGGCTGTATTTATCCTAGGTTAATGTTTAAACATTAGCTATATGTTACTAGCAATTTAGCATTAACAGCACAGGTCAGAAGAGCTAAATCAGGCAAAAAGTAGCATGAGTGTGATTTCTACGAAGCACTTAATAGTTAATAATAAAGTAAGTAAATAAAGGCAATGACATACCAGCAGGCAGCAGCGCAAAGCCAAGATCATGGCTGCACCTAACGTCCCTGGAGACCGTGAGGTCCACGTTTCATGTCCTGAACATTCTTGATGTCATTCACCACATCTGGCATAATCGGCCTCTTCCATGGCTCGTCGGCAGTGCAGTCCTGAGCAATGGCAAGCAGGGACACCATCTGCTCTCGCCACAGGCCTGACGCAGGCAGTACAGGATCAAACAACTCGCCCTCCCGGCCTTGTGCAATCATCCACCGCACCCAGTCGACAAGGTTCCCGCCCCCTTCTTCCACCTCCTCCCCTGTAGGTGGTCGCCCGGTGAGCACCTCCAGCATGACGACGCCAAAGCTGTAGACATCCCCCTTGGCGGTGGAGCTCATCGTCAGTGCGTACTCTGGAGGAATGTAGCCGAGCGTGCCGGCAACGTTGGTGCTGACATGAGTATCATAGGCACTGATAATCCTTGCAAGGCCAAAGTCAGAGATCTTCGGCTCCAGGTTCTGATCCAGTAGAATGTTGCTCGACTTCATGTCCCGGTGGATCACACGGGGCACGAAGCCATGGTGGAGGAATGCGAGCCCCTGGGCAGAGCCGAGGCAGATCTTGAGGCGGTCAGGCCATCCAAGTGCTTTAGGTCGATTTGCTTCGTCCCTCAGCCACGTCTCGAGGTTCCCATGATCCATGCGCTCGTAGATGAGGAAACGCTCATCGCCGCGAGCGCAGTAGCCAAGGAGTGGAACAAGGTTCTGATGCTTCACCTTTCCAATGGTCTCCATCTCAGCGAGGAACTGACGGTCACCAAGGATCTGGTGGACTGCCATGAAGCCTCTTGATCGCGACTCTCTGGCCGCCAGGGAGTGCTGCCCCGTAGACAGTCCCAAAGCCACCATGGCCTATAATGTGCACCTCACTGAAATTATTGGTAGCTTTCAGGATATCATCTATGGTGAAGCCTCAGCAATGCATGCTCAAATGTTGCGAGATTGATACTCAGAGGTTGCAGTGACCTGTTTCCAAGGAGCTCATTACTTGAGGTCGAGTCAATTGCAGTCCTTGATCCACTGGCAGGTACAAGAGGCAATGACCTGTTTCTCAACAGCTTCCATCTCACAAAAAGCACCAGAACAACCACAATGACAATGGTAGCACAAATGGCCACTGCTATTAGAATTGCATGAAGGGTGTGAACCCCCTTATGATCGAGACTGGCCTGATTGATACTATCCGGAGCACAAATCCTGGATGCAGAACAATCTGATATGTTGTTGCTAGAGAAATCAGCAAACATGCTGTTAAATATATTGCACAGACCACAAGGGATGGCACCACTGAAATTATTCTTTGAAAGATCAACATAGACCAAACTGAGATTGGACAGTGCTGATGGCAAGCTTCCGGTGAGGCTATTGTTGTGGATATCAAGAGAAGACAGATGTGGAAACTTTGAGATAGACTCGTCTAGGCTCCCTGAGAAATGGTTATTGCTTGCATTGAAGATGATCAGTGAGCTCACTGATGCTTCATACCCAGGACATGATAACAGGATTTTGCCACAGAGGTTGTTGTGACTGACATCCAGCCTGTTCAAAGTCTTGCTGCATATTAAAGATTGGGGAAGAGTAGCCATAAATGCATTACTGGACAAATTTAGAAATGAAATCTTAGGAAGGATGCGGCCTATGTCAGCAGGAATATCGCCAGTGAGGTGGTTATTAGACAGAAAAAGGCCTTGTAGGGTGGGCAATGGCGCAGAGGAAGGAAGCATAGGTCCAACTAATGCATTAAAAGAGAGATCAATTACCACAATATTCCTCAGCTCACCAAGCTCCACAGGAATAGATCCATTAAGCAAGTTACCTTGCAGGTATACCTCCTGCAGAATAACACAATTCTTGATCGCTGGTGGAATACGACCAGTCAAGCGGTTGTAGGACAGATCAAGAAAGCCATGCTTTTGAACAAACTCCAAGTCAGGGTAATATGGATTGGTGAATCCCCCACACATCTCAGCAGGAATAGAACCAGAGAGCTGGTTGTGAGACAAAATCAAGCCAGTGAGCGAAGTCAATTGAGATATGGATCTTGGGATGGGTCCCGACAGATTATTAGAGCCCAGGTTTAGCATGACTAATTTTCTGCAACTGAAGAGCTCTTGTGGGATGTTCCCAGATAGTCTATTCCCACCAAGAGATATTTCCTTCAAATTCTCTAGAGCGCCAACCGCCCGTGGGATAGGTCCTTCCAAGCAGTTATTACCCATCCGCAAGACCTGCAAGCTGTGGAGCTTACCAATGCTGTCAGGAATACGGCCAGTAAGCTTATTGTTGTTGAGACTGATCTCCAAAATGGTCGATGACTCCAACAATTTGCCAGGCAACACTCCTGTAAAATTATTGTAGGACAATTCCAGTATTGCGAGCGGAAAGTCAGCCAAGTATTCTGGTATCTCACCATGGAACTGGTTATCTTGTAAATACAGTTCAGTGAGGTTTCTGCACCCTATAAATGCCTCCTTGATGTCCCCAGTCAGATTGTTACCACGCAAGTCGAGTGACTGCAGAGAGGTGGTCTGGCATATGGAAGAAAGAATAGAACCATTGAACTGGTTATTAGCTAGTTTTACAGATAAGACATTTCTCCAATTTTGAATCCAATGACCAATATGACCAGACAGTTTGTTGTTTTCGATTTCAAAATAGACAACAGATTCTAAACCTGCAAGTTCTTCAGGGATACAACCAGTGAATGCGTTAAACGATAGACGTACGAGAGTAAGCTTCTTGCAACTGCCAAGTTCTTTTGGTACACTCCCTATGAGCTCTGCAGTCTTTGCAATCAGGACGGTCAGGTTGCTCAGCTCACCAATAGATGCTGGGAGTTCTGAATTGAAGTTGTTTTTTGATATATCAATTTCCATTAAGCTTTTAAGACCACCAATTGACCAAGGGATGGTGCCTGATAAACTGCATTCACAGAGGGAGAGTTTTTTTAGTTGCTTCAGATTACCAATCTCTTTTGGAATGCTTCCAGTGAAACTATTGTACCCAAAATCCAAACGCTCCAGAGTTTCCAGACGAGTAATCTCCTCAGGTATTGGCCCCACCAAACTATTTCTAGAGAAATCAAGTGCCACAAGGTTCAACAATGTCCCTATTCCTGGAAATATCGATCCAGTGATCTCATTCTTGCTTGCATCAAGGTAGAAGAGCTGAGACAGGTTGCCAAACGCTTCTGGAATCGATCCATTGAATCTGTTTTGGTGAAAGTCCAGGACCTCTAGGTTCTTTAGGCTGCCTAGCTCTGGGGGAAGTTCTCCAGAGAACGAGTTCTTGGATATGCCTAACTTAGTGAGGTTCTGAAGCTGAGCAATGGCAGGGCTCAATTGTCCAGTCAAGTTGTTTCTATCCAGTACTATTTCTTTGAGCATCTTCAAATCATATAACGAGACTGGCAAGGGTCCAGTAAGCTGGTTGCTGCTCAAGTCTAGGTACTGGAGATGCTGCAAACTTCCCAAGGTTTCTGGAATATGACCAGATAAATCACATGTACTCAAGCTGAGACGAGCAAGTGACTGGAACTCCATGATGCATAATGGAAAAGAGACATGGAGCGGTATAGATGACAAATCTATGGTTGCAACAGTACGTCCAGCACAAGTTATGCCTGACCAATTGCATGGAAGATTTTCTGTTTCAAACCAGTCCGGAAGGGATTGTCTTGATCCAGTGACTGCTTGCCTCAGAGCATAAAGATTCTTTATATCAGATCCAGCAAAAACAGAGCTAGCGATCAAGCAGACAAAGAGGACTAGGAAGCTGATGCCAGCCTAAAAAAAAAAAAAGGAAACACGGAGTTAAACTAAAATGTATAGATTATGTGCAGGTACCATATCAAAAAAATTGTTCAGGTAACATAGTTTTAGACAATATCAACCATTGAGGGAAACATGCAAGCTGATGACAAAATGACATGGAACAAGTACCTTCTAGCTACCTTGAACCAAAAATATGCATATCTAGTTTGTGAGAGTCGATTGCATGAGCATAGGGCAAATGCTCAAGAGGTCAGATGAGGATTGAGGTGTTCGGTATTGCTGAAGTAGCAACTTTTATCTTCTTAGAAACACAGAAGAACTCTTATTATTCAGAACCTGGATGTGCACTTTGGAAAGTTTAGGACCACAGTGACACAACTTTACGAGTTTAGAGACTGGAATTGTATTTTAAATAAAAGGGTAAGAAACCCACCAATCAATTAAAAAAAACATCCGAAATTCGTACACGGTGGGAATCGAACCCCGGGTGGGCAGCCTGAAGGCAAGGCTTGCCACCCGAGTTAGGCTTTTACTCTTGCAAATTCTTTGGCCAATGGACAACCAATGGAAAACTCTCAGAAACACACAAAAATGCTAATTCGCAACGCCACGTGCTTATGCAGGGTTTATATGATTGGTGTACACAAGCTACATCACTAAAGGACAACCATTCAACTATGCAACTTCGAAAAAAAGGAAAATAAAAAAATGTCTGCTTGACCGGTTACCAGTCACCCAGCAACCTGTCACCCGCACCGAATCTCCCTTCACGCCGCATCACAAAGCAGGCGGAAGCCCGCGCTTCTTCCGCCCCACCCCCAATTTCACCTCGAAACCGCCAGAAGGACCCGTGAAGCTAAGGCGGGGAGGCAACGGTATGGAAGAAAGAGGTAACTGAGCGGGTGAGAGATAATGCAGTGGACGGCACGTCCGGCGCAAGGAAGCCTGCTGCGGCGGCCGCCGGAGGACGGAGCGGTGCGGCGCGATGGCGGCGGCCGCGACTAGGGCTCCACGGCGGCATGGCGCTACACGTCAGGTTTGGCCTTGCCATAGCCCGTTTTAGACCTTTCGGTTAGTTTTTTTATTAATTGGAGGACACTCAAATGATAATGCATGGTCGAACGTTCCGTTCAGCTGCAGCACTCAATTGTTCTTTTAAAGTGGGGTATTTTATTTTACAATCCTAATTCCTAACTGTACTGCGGTCCAGTTTTCAACCTTAAAGGAAAAAAAACTGAGTAAATAGGGTCCCTTAAACCGTCTAAAACTGAAAAAACACACCTCGAGCAAGTTAAAAGCGGTTCTTACGGTGGTTTTCTATTTTTTAGAGATAATAACACTCTGTTTAATATCTAAAAATCATAATTAATTTATTTTAAATATAATATGTCTATTAATGCTCTATATCGTGACATTTAGAACTTAGTTATTCCTACACCTATTCTTTTATTGCTCTAAATAAAACATTATAAATAAACAAAGAAAAAATAAGGTCCACATAACTCTAAGCATAGATGATATTTTTAGAAAAATAAAGTACAAGTTTATATTTTCTAAATAAAATAAATTAATTATTTTTTTAGAAATTATATGATATTTGTTTATTTCTAAAAATAGGAAACCACTAATGAAATCATTTTCAACTAGCGTAGGTGTGTCTTTTGTCTAGTTTTAGATAGGCTGGGTTACCTGATTTCATAGTTTTGCATGTTGTGAAATAGATTTTCTCCTTTTTTCCATTCGTAAAACTTTAGCATGCGACGAGTCATGGCTACACATCTCCATTGCATGACGCTGCTAATGCCCTTTATGTGCTCTAGTGAGGTTAGTGGAGGAAGGTTATGTTTGGGGTTCCAGGGTCCATAGGAAACACGTGGCTCTAGAGGAGGTTTTAGGGTGGTTTGCTGGCCACGGCAGTTACGGGGTGGTAAGTATGATGGAAAAAGTCGGTGGCTACCACTAAGGATCCAAGCGATCGTGGCATCGGGCAACGATAGAGGCAGGACAGTAAAGGAGCAAGAGTAGAAAGAGCTAGATAGGGTTAGGAAAGGGTAATGGTGGTGGGTGTAATAGATGAGCCCGGAGCCTAGATGTCGATGGGTATGGTAGCAGTGATAAGGTCATGAGCTTGATGACCACATGGCCCGTTGTGCCTTGACGGACCTATTTTCGTCCCATGTGCACTTATAAGGAACAATTTCTCTTGTTCCGACAGATCTCTAACGAGGTTGAGTTACGAGTTATAACTTTAAAAGCAAAAGTTGGGATTCAGTTTGGATTCGTCTAAAACCGGTGCTTTGATTGAAAAACGCCAAATGACCACCAAAAGCCATGAGTAAAACTCACATATGGGAGAATGCATTAGCCGGATAAATAGGATTTGAACTAACAAATGTGAGAAGCGAGATGCAGAGCAATCTAGGCGTTACGACAATCGACAACGCAACATAGCAAGCCACCTAGAAGTGGAAAAAAGCATGCCCAATAAAGGAGGGTAAGATGGGGACAAAGTCACGAAGATATATAGTAATAGGTTATCTAGGTTGCGAAGTGGTAATGGATCCGACAATGGTTTAAAAAAATAAAATGCTACGTATCCATGGAAAACTTTTTTATTTGGTAACAAAAAATAAGCACCAACAAATATTGTCGCAATGCATTTGTCGCCGAAATAATAACATAGAGGGTACACTCAAAATAGCCATTTGTAAGGACCTCAATACCTTTAGAACCATGATTGTGCGTGACAGTAGTCCAACAAATTTTCAGCTTCGGCAAACAATAGGAACTTGCTGTTCTATTACAAAATGATCATGTAATTAATAAAGGAATATGTTAATGAGCATTGAGGACCGGTACAGCAATGATAATCAGACAGCTATATCTTAAAGTATGAGCAAATTTTCTACCTTTTCACGTTAAGATTTTGAGTTGAACTAGTCGGTGCACGCAACTTAATATAATATCAAAGCCAGGGTCTCGAGTTTGAATCCTGATGGCTGCAATAAAATAAAATTGTTATACCAGAGGCAGGCAAATCAATAACTGTCAATTATGCGATAATTACGGAACGCATGTCCATAATGATGATGTATGTAACTTAGATCAACAAGCTGAGAAAATCCCCTATGCAAAAAGGTAACATAGTAAACTGCTATAATAACCTAAGCATGTTCGCATGGTCTGTTCGTGGAAATCAATAGTTACAACAATGATGAATAGAAAAGACATGCATGTGTGGTTCTATATGCAAACCAATAGTTATAACATGATTGAATAGGAAAATCCTGCACGTGTGGCAATCATCGTTTTCGGCATGAATAATGCACGTCCAAAATAAAGACGAAACTTGGATTAACAAAACTAACAATTTTCAAAAAACACTAAACATGAATAGAAACTTGCACGTATGGTAATAACTATAGCGGAAATGAATAGAAAAGACATGAACTTGTCAATATAGCTACAACACTAGATAGAAAAATACACGTCCAAAAGTAAAGATGTAACTTGGATCAACAAACCAATAGTTTTCAAAACACATCGAACCATAATAGACATAGGAAAGATTCCACGTGTCGTACGTGCAAATCTTTAGCTACAAGATACGAGAATGGAATATAAATGGCATGCACGTGCATATCATGTAATTAATAGCTACAACATGAATAAATAGAAAATGCACATCCAAACACAAAGATGCAACTTGGATCAACAAAACTAACTATTTTTTGCAACGCACTGAACCATTATAGACATTAGAAAATACGCATGTGTGGTTGGCACATGCAAATCAATAGCTATAACAAAAGTGGATAGAAAATACATGCATGTGCGTCGGAACATGCAAATCAATAGCTGCAACACGAATGAATAGGAAAAAACCACACACGTCCAAATCAAAGATGTAACTTGGATCAACAAAACTAATAATTGCCGAAACGCATTAAACCATAATAGATATGAGAAAGACTGCATGTGTGGTCGGTACGTGCAAATCAATAGCTACAACACGCATAAACGGACTGAAAATGCAAGCACGCGTGACTGGAACATGTAAATTAATAGGTACAACATGAATAAATAAAAAATACAGGTCCAAACACAAAGATTTCATTTGGACCAACAAAACTAACCGTTCTCGAAACACACTAAACCATTATAGAACTGAGGAAGTATACACGTGCAAATCAATAACTACAACAAAAATGTATGTATGGCCGGCAGTCCGGCACAATGAAATCAAGGACTACAACACTAATGGATAGAAAACACACACGTCCAAACCAAAGATGTACCTTGGATCAACAAAACTAGTGATTTTCGAAACGTACAAAACCATAATAGACGCGACAAACTCTGCATGTGCGGTCACGTGTAAATCAATAACCACAACCGGACTAGATAGGAAGGGCACGCACACGTGGCTGGTACATGCAAAAATCGATAGCCATATATAGGAATTTCAACAACGACGAGGAAACTCCTTAGGAAAAGGAGCAATTCCCCTATGGAAACAGAAACACACTGAGCCACTAACGGTTGGACAAAAGAAGTCAAGCAAAGCTCAACCTATATAGTATGATTCTACGAACGCAAAAACAGGCGACGGGCATTGTTTAGACAACTCATCATCAAATAATAAAGAGGAAAGCTTACCCGTGCCATATTTAGAATTTTTAGATCACGAGCTCCATCCGGTGGATCCGAAGATCTAACACAGGCGTGGAGAGCAATCGCATGATTGCATCTATGAGCCTCATGCATGCACATGCAAGTATGCAACAAACCCGTCAAAAAAGATGCGCAAGGATTCTACGTGCATATATATGAGATCTCCTCTAGCTAGCTAGCTAGAGATCAGTTGGATCTCTCGATCCATACACCTCATTTTACCCAAGAAATGGCGTACGGGCGCACAGAATCATCGAGTTCTGCACGTAGTTTTCCCGCGCGCGTTCGCTAGCTACGTTCGGATCGATGGCATCCCCTGCTGTCGCGCTACCTACGCGTTTACGCTCGGCAGCTATTCCCATTTCCCAACAACCGTCCCAGCTAGCTCTCTCGACTGATCCATCGATCGCTCATTCTGGAGCTACACACACAGTAACAGTACGACACAGAACTAGCTACTAGCTAGACCAACAAGGCACGCAACAGGTTCGCTGAAACCCACCACTGCACCGAACGAAGCAGCAGGCCGGATCGGACGACGAGCGCTCGGTCGGCGGCTCTGTCTCTCGGTCTCTTCCTTGGTCAGCCTCGTCGTCAGGCTAGCGCGCTCACCTCACCTCACCGGCGGCGGCGAAGCAGATCGAGAGCAACAAGGCGAGAAGAGCACAGGGAGCTAGAGCGCAGGGACGAAGCGGGTGGCCTCGGGGTCGTATTCTCTGGTCTGGTGGGTATTTATTTATTGGCAACCTTGGCTTAGCTTTTGTTGTGATGGTTGTGTGCCACGCCATTCGCGTGCGGCGCGCTCTCCCTCAGTTTCTCTCCCCCCATTTATATTATTTACTGTTTTTCTTCGTTCTGGAAAACGCCGGTTGTGCCTGCTCTGCTGATGATACTTCCGAGTATGTTGATTCATCCATTGATACTGGGGCATTTCTCACATTTTTTTGTTTCTGGGCCTGGTTCGAGTGATCTAGAGTTTATTTTTTTCCAGTGAATTATGTCATTAGGTTTTTTTATTAGTAGTTACGGAATCGTGATCGTTAGAATTGTGATTTTAAAATGCCAATGCAATCGTATCAGCCTTGCGACGCATAAGTTACTGTGAATTTAATTTGTATTAAAATAATTGTTGGTCGATCAGAGTGGGATTTTTGAACAGTCAAAGTGGACCCACCGGAAAAAAGGGAGGCAGAACTGTATTACAGCTTTTTTTTTAAAAAGATTTTAGGCGTACATTCATTGCACCATAAACGACAGCTAGTCCACCTAGCAGAATCAGCCGTAGTCTTTTAGTAACTTCCCGTTATAGGAAAAGGAGAGAGTTAATTATTTGCCTTTTTTTTACAGGCCAGATGGAATGCAGCTCTTGAATTTGGCCTCGTCTTGGTGGTGGCATCTCTAGAGAGGCGTGATTTGTGGCACAAATGGACAATGGCATCTTTAGACCCAGTGTGTCAGAGGCTAAGTGGAGAGAAGACTGCCAGTGCCCCTGTGATGATCATAGGCACGAGAGGGAAGAGGAGGGTCACATGGAAGAATGGCTACAAACCTTTCATAATATTTGCCCCCCTTTGGAATGGAGGAAGATTTTCCCATTCCTACATTTTTCATGTGAAAACTGAACTATTTTCTGTGAAAAAAATTCTGCACGATTCCTGTGGAAATCCTGCGTTCTAAACTTTTCAATTTTTTTTTAAAACGCTATTAATAATTTATTTTAAAATTTACAGTCAATTTTGAGGAAAACACAAAGAAAAATAAAAAAGGCTCGATCTGCCACCAGCCTAGCTACCACTTACCTC
This sequence comes from Paspalum vaginatum, assembly GCA_030272315.1. Classification (NCBI taxonomy): domain Eukaryota; kingdom Viridiplantae; phylum Streptophyta; class Magnoliopsida; order Poales; family Poaceae; genus Paspalum; species Paspalum vaginatum. The sequence continues at coordinate 42,164,484 of CM059015.1, read as the reverse complement.
GCTGGGTTGAGCACATGATCCATCACACCATAATCATCCAAACACCCGCTCATCCAGTCGAGTTTCCCACCTACTATACATCCAAATCCATCCACGCCTCATTGTTGAGATGCCTCAGTTTCATGTGGGGAGACCCCTTCCCCTATCTAACTCTTGGCCTTTGCCTTGGAGATGTCATGGAGGGAGAGACCCCTTCCCCTATCTAGCTCTTGACCTTTACCTTAGAGATGTTGCGGTGCCTCACCCAAAATCACCATGCTCTCTACCTCTTTGACTCCAGTTGATCCCTCCGACCACCTCACCTTGCTTGACCATGACTTCAATGCTCTAACTCTTCTAGATCAATCGCACCTCCAACAGCCAGACTTGGCTTAGGCTTGGCGATCTTACACCACCTGCCATGCCTCCCCCCTTTGGTAGCCCACCAGCTTCATGGAAGGGAGGCTATGTTGTTTTTGCTGCTTGCGGAGAATATATGGTGTGAGGAACGAGGTAGAGAATAGGGCCGGCCGGTCGTTCGAGACCGTGGAGCAATATATAGTGATAAGCGGTATCAGGACTACATAGGTGGCGGTAGAGGAAGTTTCGCAGAAGGGGGTAGCGAGTCACGTGTTCACAAAAGGTAAGCTAGAAATATTCCATAACTAGAGGGTAGTGACAGAAGAATTATTACTGAGAAAATTCTAATGTTCTCATTTTACATGGTAGAATTTTATGTACAAATAAGGAGTGTGCATAGCATAGGAGGGAAGCCCCCCTCCTTTTGGCCCTCCCTAGCATTGCCCCTAGGTGTTAAGTGCGCAACGGTCGAAGCATCCAGTCGTAATGAACCTCCCACTAAATCATTTGATCACACTACCTTTCTTTCTAAAATTTCCACAATTTAGAATCCAATGCTCCAGTGACCCCCATCCGACTAACCCCCCTCCCAAAAAAAATCCCCTCATCACAGTAGCAATTTCATAGGCCCCGTGGTTTCATCGGTGGCGCAATCTTGACCAAGTATCATCTTGTGTTTACTGGATTTTCTCTAAAAAAACAATATGGCCGGATCATTCGCCACTAAAATTGTTCACCATCATGTCCTTGATTTTTGTAGTTTTTCAATACGAAACTTGTCCAATTCAATTTCTTTTCTAACCACCATTTGAGCTTACATAGCTATTTAGCTCTAGATTTGACAAATGTATCACACTAAAACTCATTGGAGTCACTTATAGTATTTATGTCCAAATGAAATACAAACCTAAACTACCCTAAGTGCCTCCTAAGTCCAATTGCCCTTAAACTGAAGGTCCTTAATCTTCACACAGTTCCTCAGAACCATTTATATGAATTCCATACAAAAGGGGCTAAGAATACCAATTGTGCATCTAAATTCATGCCTATGCCTACTATTAGGGTCTAAATTATGCCTATGCCAAACAGATGCAAAACATTTTTTTTTCTTTGGATTCGGATTGAATACAAATATTATTAATACATGTCGGATAGGATTTGAAGAACAAAAGATTTTCAATGTGAAGCTATAATATTTTGCCATCAAGGCTAAGATGTTTTAAAACTTTTTCAGAAACAGACGTGTGATTTTAGTTTGAAGATTTCTATCACAGAGAATCTACGATTTAGGCCAAGTCCAGCGTCTACATCGTTGCTTATGTTGAAACTATACTATATTTACTGTACATAGTAGCACTGCAATGTCATTTTTGTACTATAAAGTATAGAGGGTCATATAGACGATCTACTGGACTTTGGCTTTAGCAGTTATGATTTTTTATAGTTTTATATAATATTTGCGACACCACTTCGTCAAAATATGGCAGTACTGTGAAGCGGTGGTCGGAGAGGCGTCTCCCTTCGATCAGTCAAAAACTAGTCGCTCATCCTCTCGTTTCCCTCTGTCGATTTCCGCCCAGGCTCTTTCCCGCGCGATAGAAGTATAGTACCGCCTCTGGTCCCCCGGTCCCACTCCCGCACCGGCATCTCACCTCACGCGCCGAGCGCGTGACCGCTTCCCTTCCCCAGCAGTCCTCTCCTCTCTTCCCTCCCAAACCGAAAAGCTTCATTTCGTCCGCACCAAACCAAAACCCCAAACCCTCACCCTCACCATCCCAGGAGCAACCGCCCCGCCCCCGCTACGGACGGCCGCCCCCTCCAACTCACGATCGGTCCCGGAGGTTCGAGCGCGATCACCGCGGGTCGGCGCGGAATTGGGCGGGGAGGAATTCAAACGGCGTCGCAAGAGCGCGGTTCCCTGGTAACTCCCAGAACGTTCGAGGGCCTCCTGCTCCGGCCCGTGCTCCCGGTTGCTCGAGCCGACCCGGGATTCCGCGGGGAACCGGCGAGGCGGATCCGCTGGACCCGCGCGCGAGGGGTCGGAATGGCGGCGCCGCGGTACCTCCTTGCCGTCGTGGTGCTCTGCGCCTCGTTCGCCTCCGCCGCGTCCTTCACCGACCCCCCTGATGGTCAATTTATTCTCCTGTACTCCCGTTCCGTTGCTTGCGATCGAACATTTATCCCGTGTTGTGCTCTAGTCGTCGCTTGTCGCGCGCTCTCTTATGGCGTCTCCTAGCGTTCGTGTCAATGTGGTTCCGAGTGCGCGTGTGCTGGCGGCCTGGCGCTCGCCTGTAGCTTCAGCTGGTCCATGAAGCTCGCTCCTGAGCGTGCATCTATGCATACTTGCGGCGGAATTTCGCTCTGTGATGGTTGGCTATACCGCTATATACGTTCGTCGGTTGCAGGATGGTTATCTGTGCGTGTTCACACATAGGATTGATAATGGTAGTTGGTTGCAGGATGGTTATCTGTGCGTGCTCACACATAGGATTGATAGTGGTCGTTGCGTTTAACCCTGGGTACAGAATAAGATTATGTGGTTGCTTCCCTTTGCTCAATGCCTTGGTGGGAGGCAATCCTGTTGTCTCTGTGTGTTTTGGCGCTCTGAAGTCTGAAGTCTGAACTCTGAGGTTGGGACTTTGTAAGCAGTATGTTCCAACAGTTTCGTTATATTGTGCTTATGTCGCCATGGTCTTTGCCACTTTGCAGCAATAGGACTGTGGGGGCTATATCGCACATTGGAGTCTCCGTGGCAGCTTTCTGGTTGGACATTTCAGGGCGGTGACCCATGCGGCGAGGGTGGTGGGAGTGGACAGTGGCGAGGTGTCTTTTGCGAGGGATCCTCTGTTGTCACTATGTAATTCTTAAGTTAATTCATTAATTTACCGATTACATTTTCCTTACAAATTAATAAAAAGCTGAGCAATTGGCTATGTTATTTGCTCTGCTACTCACATGCAGAAATATTAGCGGGCTCGGAGTTGGTGGATGGCTTGGCCTAGAGCTGCTAAAGTTTCAGTCGTTAAAAAAACTGTGAGCTTCTAATTGCCAAGTTTCTGTGCTCTGCTACCTGGTTTTAACTTTGCAATTCTTGATACAATTTAATTTCTGGTGCTTTACTTCACGTTGATTATAGGGATCTGAGCTTCAATAACATTGCTGGTGAAATCCCGCCCACTTTGCCCCCAAATGTGGAATACTTGTATGTCCCTTTTCCCTTCTTTGGCTACCACTTTTAGCTGACTCAAATACTTAAGGTATATAAAATAAATGATACTTCCATGGTTGTACTCTTGCAGAAATTTGGCAGCCAACAAGTTTGAAGGGAATATACCATCATCATTGCCATGGTTGCATTCCCTGAAATATTTGTGAGTGTACTTTTTGGAGTGGAGCATTTCACGTTGTGAAATCTAGTTATATAACTGTTGACTGATCTGTAACCTTTGTCACAGGAACTTCAGCTACAACAAACTCTCAGGAGTAATTGGTGATGTTTTTGTTGGCATGGATAGCTTAGAAACAATGTAAGATTCCTATTAACTACTCTATCGTTCGTCCACTTGCAAGTGAATTATTTTATTTCATTTTTTTTATGTTCATTAACATATAATGTGCAAGAACACATGCAAATTCTTTCCTTGTATAAATCTACAGTAAAAAACTTCAGCAGTACATTAGTTTATACATATTCGTTTGCTAGATTTTATTCTTCTATATTTGTGGATCTGGTCCTGGTGGTTAATCGATTGTGCCCATAAATGTTGTCGGCTGTCTGATGTTTTATTTCTTTCATAATGGATCATTTGATGTGGCTTGTGTTGTGCGTCCATGTAGAATATGTTCTTCTGTGTGCTCAGCAAGCATTCCTAATACTTGCACTTTCTATTCTTATTATCTCTCCTTTTCTTTTTGTTAAGGCGTGTTATATACTTCCTCAAAACAGTATACCAACAGTTTGTTTCCGAGGATCCAGTTCATTTTGTTTCTGGAAAGAAGTGCACGTTTTGATGCTAGAGCAGTTCCTTTCCACTCTTCATGGAATTTCCCCATCCTGACTATCCCTGCAAATGCAATTTCCCTGACGTATTTGATCTTTACCCACTCATGTGAAGTTTACCCCCCCTGTTTTTTCAGGGACCTGTCATTCAATGGTTTCATTGGTGACCTACCAAGATCATTTAGCTCATTGACAAACCTTTGCTATCTGTAAGAACGACTTGTCTTTGGAGATATTTCATGCACATGAATGTAGGACTTGTTTGAATGTAGGCTTTCTTGTCTTTGCATTTGCAGATATCTGCATCATAATGAGTTCACAGGATCTGTGATTTTGTTATCAGGTCTTCCATTGTCATCCCTGTAAGAAGTCTGACCAGATTTGTTGATTAAAGATACTCTCCTGCATTTTATCAAATCTTAACTCTTGATGCTCATGATCTTTATTTCGTGCATAGCAATATTGAAAATAATCACTTCAGTGGCTATGTTCCTGGAACATTTATGTCCATTCCTGAGCTGAGGTACTGGATTCTGCTATGCTTAGTCCCCTCTCCCTTCTCTCTACCTATCCTTATGTGTATTGGGATGTTAGCTTCATTTATTAGCTAAATAAATGATTAATTTTGTGGTCAACATTCCAGGATTGATGGAAACCAGTTTCAACCTGGTTTCAAACATGCACCGTCCACATTTACTAGGAGGACCCACTCACCTCCACCTCAACATTTGCCTCCACCTCCACCTCCACCTCCACCACCATCTCCACCATCTCGACCAGCAGCTAAGCAGAAACCAAAGCACAGGCCAAAATACCCAAATCCTTCTTTTGAGTATTCTTCTCTGCAGAGTAATAGCCACCATAGGAAGTCACACTCTCGAGTGACAGCTGCTGCAATAGCTAGTGCCACATGTACAGTATTTGTACTCCTTGTTGGATTGATTCTGAAGAGTTGGAAAAGCTGTTCATGCACCCCTAAGAGCGCCTCGAACCATTCCAAGACTTTACCAGCCAATATGGAAACAGGTAGAACGGGGAGCTTAAATTATTTAAAGCACAGTAGTTTCATGCATTTGTAGCTGCTAGCAGCAGCTACACATCTACTTATTTATACTGATTACAATTCTAGGATCCAAACTATTAATCTTGGACTCGTCATATAACTTGGACTGTTTGTTATTTTCAAGACACATTGGTTAAATACATCTTTGTACAGATGTTTGCTTTTGATTCGTTCTATCATGCGATGTTCTTTATTTATGGATAGACCAAGATACTTTCACATAACTGAAACTCATATTTTTCCATTTTGCAGTCCCTAAAGCTAATGACGTCCTATACTCTTGGAGTTCTCTATTGATTGGCAGTGATACTTCTTCTAGTAATGACATTACATCTGAAAGAGTTCCCAAAATAAAAAGTTGGTCTAAGACATCCAAAAGCCTTCTAACTGCAAAACAGTTTCCAGCTTCTGACATTCTGGCAGCTACCAGGGACTTCAATGAAGAATGCCTTATTGGTGAAGGTCTCACTGGCCGTGTCTACAGAGGTGAATTTTCTGATGGCCAGGTATGATAGTTTTGTCATGAACATATCAATATTGTTATATACTGTAGTATCCTTGTGGTGAAATAGGATTATTAATAATGTTACTTAATCTTGAGGGAGCTCTCATGACACTACTTAAGTCTACTTTCTAGAACATGCATTTCAGAGGCCTAGTAGTAAGTGTTCCATCAGTTCTTTTAAACTATATTCTATTGCTTTTTCATCCACAAAAATCCATAATTTGATTCTTTTTTCCTTAAATGTTGATAGGGATGCAAACGGGTTCATTGGCGGACATTGTAACAAATCATTTTTCCGTGGAACCCATGGAAAAATGACTTGTCGCAATGTCTGTGAGTGGTCCCGTTTGCATCCATACATGTTGGCACGAAAAGCTTGTCTTTCAGTGTTGAGTGTTGCAGGTTCTTTATGCTTCCCTTCCCTAGGAATTCTTTCCTACATGAGTAACAAACCATACCAATCTGTCTGCGTTTGATGGTGGATGTCAGGTTTAAGGGTTTGGGGGAGGTGGAAGGTGTACCCTATTGGATGCGGGCTACCCACACACGCACCCACCAGGCTTCCCACGCACGGCACGCCCGCACACACCCTAGGCCGTTGGGCCATCACACAGGTGCCTAACACACAACAATGGGTTTTAGGTCTGTTGTGCCAACACTCCCAAAAAAGCTGCCCCATTAGGGGTGGCACCCTCAATCTTATAACCCTGCTTGTTGAGAACATTGGGCTAACCTGAGCTCACAATGTGGGACTATCCGCAACAATCCCCGCCCCCTCACACATTAGGCTGAGATTTGTTTGACAATACCCATTGGGCCAATTTGAGCTCTGCTACCAACTGTTGGATACGGACAACCAACACACACGCCTGCCGGCACGCACGTCGTGCCCCCACGCCCCTCTACAGAAAGGTTGTGATGTGAGGGGTTGCTGTGGGGGGCTGGCAGCACATGTTTTTATTTCCATTGATATCTTTGAGTCTTGATAAGATTCACATTTTGAGGTGCAAGGAGGATGGAGTTTGTAGTCGGAAATTAATATCTTAACATGATTTTCTTCAGTAACATATAAATTTGGTGATTTGCCTAAACATGCTAATTTACCGTATTTGCCAGAGGTCTTGATATTCTCTATAGTTTTACATCATTACAAGTATATTGAAACATTTGTCAATGTATTCCAGCTCTTGGCTATCAAGAGGATTGACATGGTAGACCTGTCATTAGCAGAACAGGATGAATTCATGGACATGCTTTGGAATATTTCCAGATTAAAGCACCCCAATATCTGCGCACTTGCGGGATATTGTGTGGAGTTTGGACATTGTGCTCTTATATATGAGTATGCAGAAAATGGTTCTCTTGATGACATTTTGTTTTCAGCAGCCACAAGATCCAGGGCTTTGTCATGGAAAGCTCGCATGAAGATTGCTCTTGGAGTTGCCTATGCTCTGGAGTAAGATTTCAACTCTGACCAAATTCCCTTTACATTTTTTTCTTCTGTTTTTTTTTCAAGAACATGCATCGCACGTGTTTCATTGACAGAAGTTGTAACCCGCAGCAAAGCATCAAAGTAATTGTGCAGTTACACCTATCTCAGCTTTAGTATCTCCTTTTATTTTAATTTTTTTGTGTCCAAATAGATATAACATGTTCAGAAGTTAAGAGTGGAAACAACTGATGATGCCTCCCATCTTTAATTTTGAAGTTTTATGTATCTTTGTCTCTGCAGATACATGCATTTGACGTGCTCCCCTCCAGTTGCTCATGGAAATATTAAAGCTACAAATATTTTGCTTGATGCTCAGCTCATGCCCTACCTCTGTGATAGCGGGTTAACCAAGTTAAGCCATTTTGTTAGCACCACAAGAATGGTCAGTATCCACGTTTCTCATTATCAAGGCTAGTGTTAGTGTTATTACTTTGTATGAATCTTTAGTACGGTGATAGTGATACAGCTATCTATTCGGTTAGTTCTAGGATCAAGTTGCACCTTGGACACCATTTGTCTTGTTTTACCCTCATGCATAAATGGTTATGGCTTCTCCTGATTGGAATATAAATTCAAAACAGAAACTGGTTCTTATTCAAAGTTGAGGTTTGTCACTGGACATACTCATGAAATGTTGGTGTAATTTGTTTAGTTTCCTTGCTTGATTGTTTCCTTTCAATTTTTTTTCACATTAGTGTATTGTGTCGCTTACAACCTCATGTATTGTTCCTGGAAAAAAATTATGCGTAAGAAATGTTTTTTTATGTTTGAATGTTGCTGAAATGATTAAAGTTAGATTCCTTTAACTTGATCAGCTGGCTATTAATGGTTCCTCATTTTGTTGTTATTATTTTTTAAATTCACCTGAACAGAAGGATTCAGAAAATACCACCAGTGCTAAAGGCTATGCTGCTCCTGAGCTTAGTGATACAGGAGGAGATGGCATCAAAGCTGATATTTACAGTTTTGGTGTCATCTTACTTGTGCTTTTGACTGGGCAAAAGGCTTTTGACAGGTATGGTATTCTCTGTTCTCAAATATCTGTACCAAAGTTGCAGTCCGGATTTCTAAAGTACTTCTCTTCAGTTCAAGGAGGCAAAATGAGCAGTTTCTAGTAGATTGGGCAGCTCCTCATCTTGATGATCTTGATTCATTGGAAAGAATAACTGATCCAAGAATAAGTGGCTCTATGCCACCTAAAGCTATCTCTTCATTAGGCATCATCATCTTGCTTTGCATCAAGGTAGTTTCTCTGTTCTCTTTTCTAAGAACATTTTTTGAACTTTTTCTGCAGTCTCAAAGTCGTGGAGGACCATGCCTGGTGCTAGCTAAAAGGCTTAGATTTCTGTATATAAATTGCCAAGCATTGGCACTGAAAATATACTCTTGTGGCAATCATAGCTCATAATGATGTAAAAATTGATTAAGTAGAATTTACCACAAGTTTCTGCTACAGTTACTTAATGTATTTCTTCCTTGCAGCAGTCACCAGATCTCCGCCCACCGATGACAATTGTAGCAGACAAATTAGTAAAACTTGTTCAATCATCAGGTCTTCAAAGGACTAGCATAACTCCGCACTTGGAGGTCGATGCTCAGGACCCCTCTTTCATAACAAGCCGACCCTATTTTGAACCTTCATCTACTGGTATCTAACTGGACAATGGTTCTTTTGTAAACTCTAGTTATTAGCGCTATCAAATTTTCAACCTGATTTTTTTATCAGTCGGCCAGGGTGGAACTGAGAGCTGCATCTCCCACTAACGAAGGCCCATCATTCGTTCTTCCGCAGTTCGTGTGGTCTCATGCTGCCTTATCTACTTGGTGGCACTCCAAGCCTCCAAGTATCTCGATGGTCGCAGCTCTGTCCTCATTTCTTGCCGTCTTACCGGTGCCACTTGGTAATGCCCAAAGCAGCTGTGTTGCAACGCCAGGACTTCCGGTAGATCCAATGATGTGGATACAACCATTGTCTACGGAGAAAGGAGTGAAACAAACTCCAATCTCTTATTAGTCTTGCAAGAAATTGGTGCAAAGCTTGTTTTACCCGTACAGCTACCACTTAAGCGACGTCTCACCCCGTCTCTTCGGAAACGGAGTTCTGCAACCTCACATGGGGATGATATTTCGGATGTTCTTTTGTGACTTGTCCATGGATCTCCCATTGACAGGTCCAGGGTTGCCCGGTTGCCCCTGTCCTCACTTCCTGTATGGTCAGCTGTCTTTGCACGTTCGTTGTCTGTGAAACTTTCAAGATTAGGCTTCTGCTAGCTAGCCAGCGGCCAGCGCACATTGGCCTCTAGCGGCATCTGATCGGTCTCGGTCCTGAACCGCCCCATATGCCACTCGGACACTTGTGCTGATATGTCGCTTCCCGTGAATACACATGCTAAGATGCCGTACTCAGCAGATCGACCTCGGTTGTGTTTTTTGTGATGCACGGAGGAAGTCGCAACTCTTCCGTTTGTACGTATACTACGTAAAAGGTGTGGATGGGAAAATTAACCCTGCAGGGTCATTTTTAACTTGAGATGTTTTGGGGCAGGACTAATTTACGAGCGCTCGTTAAAACAAAATCCGGCGAGCGATCCCTTCCATGTGCGCAGTCTGCTTGCATGTGCCTTCTTTATTTGATCATGATTTGCAACGGCATTATTATATTTTCCACGTAGGCAAGCTTGCATGTGCCGTCCGCTTTCACCGTTCCGTCAATCACGGTAACATAAGAATAAGTTATGTTACTATAATTTTATACTAATAAATTATACCAACGAGCTACGTTATGTTATACAATTATGATAAATTATGCTACCGTAAATTATACCACCAAAATTTATGTTAGCACATTTTTATCACAAAGTTATGATAAAAAACTTACATCTTAAGCATAAATTATGCTAGCATTATGATAAATTATGTTAACATAAATTATGTTCTCGTAATTTTATGTCATAAATTTTACCATAAAAAATTATGTTAAAAAATTTACATCCTAAATTTGTTATAACGAGTATAAATTATGTTAGCATAATTTTATGTCATACAATTATGATAAACTATGCTAGCATAATTTTATGTTATACAATTATGATAAATTTTGTTAGCATAAGTTATGTTCTCATAATTTTATGTCATATTTTTCAAATAAAAATACTTAAAAAAAGAAAGATAAAACAGAACGTGCAGCAACCCACGTTCGAAATGGGGGAAAATATTTTTGCTCCAGGCGAATGATTGCATCTCTCACATGGCAACTGAACAAGCGAGTGTTGGTCATCAATATTACTGAGGTGGGTGTCGGGGTTGCGAATGATTGCATCTCTCACATGGCAACTGAACAAGCGAGTGTTGGTCATCAATATTACTGAGGTGGGTGTCGGGGTTTTAGTACCGGCATTGCACCACAGGATGCCTCACGTGATGCTTTTGGGGCAGACGAGTTTGACCGTAGCTCGATAGTTCGCGTGAAACGCGACGGGAGATAAGGACACACGATTTATACAGGTTCGGACCGCAAGATACGTAATACCCTACGTCCTGTTTATAGCTGATTGTACTGCTTTGAGTATGAATGAGGACTAGAGAGATTGGAGGGTCTGCCTGAGGTCGAGAGAGATGCCATGAGTCGTTTGGGAGGGGTTCCTACCCCGCCTTATATAGTTTAGCGTGGCTTGGGTTACAAGTCGGTTTCCTTCCATGTCTCGTAGACGGTTTAGATTACAAAAAATAGAGAGTCCTTGTCTTGTGCGCCAAGTCAGTCGGTTGGCTTCTGGATTGGGTCATCCAACAGTCCATGTAGAGAATACGTTTTCTGAGGATGCAGGGGATATCTATCCCCCACAAGCCCCCAAGCTTCAAGTTGACTTGAGAAACAATTAGTTTGAAGGTCCAATAAAATCTGCACTCCTTCCGAGTTAAACTGTTCATGGATTGCACCGACTAGATGCACCCCATGGGGTAGCCTCAGAGCTTCGAGTTAACTTGAGTAACAATTAGCTTGAAGATCCAAAAAATCTGCTTTCTGAATGTCTTGTCTTGTAGTCTTTCGAGTAAAAAATGCTGATGGTATCTTCTATGCAGCCCCCGAGTCTCAACCTGATTAGTTGAGGATCAAGCAACTTATTTCTCCAAATGATCTTGGTGGAGCGGGGACGGTAACGTAGCCTCCTGAGTTAACGAGTACAGTGGTGTAGCCTCCTGAGTCGACGAAATAGCGAGTCGGCAAGGCGGGCAGCAGCCCAGCCCCTGAGTCGACGAAGTAGCGAGTCGGCGAAGGAGTTGGCGAGGCGGACAGAAGCCCTAGCCCCCCGAGTCGACGAAGCACTGAGTCGGCAAGGCGGACAACAGTCCAGCCAACCGAGTGGACGAAGTAGTGAGTCGGCGAAGCGTACAGCGGCACAGCCCCCGAGCGGACGAAGCAGCGAGTCGGCGAGGCGGACAACAGCCCAGCCCTCCGAGTCGACGAAGTGGTGAGTCGGTGAGGCAGACAGTAGCCCAGCCCCCCGAGTCGACGAAGTAGTGAGTCGGCGAGGCGTGCAGGCAGCATAGCCCCCGAGTCGACGTAGTGAGTCGGCCAGGACGGACGACAGCCCAGCCCCTGAGTCGACGAAGCGGCTGACGAAGTAGCGTAAAGTGAACTCCCCATTTGAATTCCGAGTATAGCGAAGGCGATGAATATCGGTGGACCAGACCGACTGCCCCGTACGAAGGGTAAGAGGTATCCTTTTAAATGAAGACACGAATGCATGTAAGACCAGCTGTGCGTCTATCACCACCCATGTACCAAAACAGAGTTCAAGACGGAGTTCAAGTTCAAGTCCAGATTGATCCGAGATCAGGCCAACGTAGACGTCAAAATAATCTACTCCTATCATGCGACATGAGACAGAGTCTGGGCCGATGTTGGCCTGGCTAGTCGTCAAATTGAATCAAGTACTGATGCGTCTTCGTGAACAGAGTCAATAAAAAACAGGCGTGAGCTTGATCGGCTGACACGAGTCACTGAGTCAGAATTCAGCTGCACCAAGGAGAGATTATGGTCTCGATCCATCCACAAGGAGCTCTAAACTGTACAGATCTGTGCGTCTATCGCCACCCATGTACACAAAGAGACTTGAGATACTTATCAATCGACGCATAGATCTGCCCCCACAGTGAGCCCACATCCATCCGGCCGGCCGATAGTTGCTAGCGGCACAGCGGTCCAGCACCCACGCCATCGCCTATTTTACCTGGGCCCACCTCCCTTTTGAGCCGCGGGAGCAGATCGCTCGCTAGGAACGAGCGGAGCGAGCGACAGCTGAAAAGACAAGTATGGATGTTTTGACCAATAACCAAAACCTCATTTTAGAAGGCCGCATGCTTATTTACTTTAGCGGGAATGCAAGGGGGATCACAACAATTATAAGCCGAGAGTGATGTACTAAAAATTGGTACCTGCTCCCTCTTATCAACTCAGAAATAAGTGACGTTTTGGGTTGCCTCGAAGTCAATTAATTAGGTTTTGGCATCAAATAATTTTTTTACTAATGTATTAACCTGTGTTCTTGCAAGGGTAAGAATTTAAAAGACGTGTTAAAAGTTGGTATATATATTTAATAAGAAATATATGTGCATCTATTATTTGTTTTTGTTTTTATTTTCTTTTTTTGAACCATAGTATAACGCATGCGCTCACATGCGCATACATCTACCCCTACAATACACATGCACACTCAATCTCTATGAGTACCTCTATGGAGTTGGGCTGACCATCATCTCAAGATTCATGAAGTCACCGCATGCACTTTGTTGGCGATGGGAATGTCGCCAACCACTAAAAGAACAAAGCCATTAAAGCCCCCTTTGGAATGCGGGAAAAATTCTGAATCCTCCGTTTTTCTTATGTTTTTAAACTGTCTATGAAATGACTACACATTTCCTATGAAATTTCTGCAGTTCGAAAGGAACTTCGAATTATGGAAACACCTTGTGCTAAGTTGATGACTTGAATCCGGATAGGTAAATTCCACCACAAGAAACCTAACCATACGTTATATCATAATAGCATATGTTTGTAATTTAAACCTAGAATTTTTACTTTTTGTCCTTTTTTTTTTCTGTAGCATGTCTCGTGGGGATTAACGAGAAGGCTCCAGAAGCAAGCTCCTAAATAGTAATATCACGTTTGGATGTTGGAAACTGTAGGTGTAGATTTCCCTTGGAAATATAATCTCATAAAAGTTACTTTTAGTTAAACCAAAGTTGTGTTGTAAAACTCTGTGGATGACGAAATAATTTGTGATTGGAAGTAGTTGTCGTCCAAGTTTTATGTCCCCATATTATATGATCTGATGGTATGTCCTTTCAAGGACGTACGCACCAATGACATGCATCTAGTTAACTTTTATTAATTAAACGTGCCTCTTTCATGGACACATGTACACTCAACAATGTACTGGTACAATAATCCTGTAGAGTACATTTTATTTCACAAGCAAGCACTGCTGCTGCCCTACATGCAACCCAAATAATTGATGATGCAGTCCTCGGAGTTGGAGGATCTGAGGCCGGTAAAAAGGATCAGATGGAGATGCTGCTGGGGATTCCCCTTCCGGTGACTCCCGGCTCGGAGAATGGCTTGAGCAGCTCGTACGGCACGATCCCGGCACCGCAGCGGTTCCTCAGCTCCGGGTGGTTGTTGCACTCGTCGACGTAGCCCTCGATCTCCTTCATCCTGCCGGCGAACTTCTCGAACGCGGCCTTCACCATGGGCTCCGCCAGCCACGACGGCTCGGCGTACTCGCCCAAGTACTCCTCGTCGGGCGAGTGCGACGAGAGGATGTCCAGCGTCGCCATGATGCTGATGGCCTGCGTCTGCGTGGGCAGCATCTCCAGCAGCGTGTGCTCGGGCTGCGCCAGGAACTTCCTCATCTCGTCGTCGTCGTTCCCCTCCACCGGCATGCCCTTCCGGATGATGGTCGGGCGGTTGGGGAAGTAGCCGCCGAAGTGGTACTGGCCGAAGTTGACGGCGGCGTGGTGGCCGGAGGTGACCCACATGATGGTGGTGAGCGTCTCCACGAGGCTGTCGAAGGTGTCGAGCACGGGCCACCAGGGCTCGTCCTTCTTGTCGGCGTGGCCCACGTTGCGCACCTCGTCCCAGAACGCCTGCAGCTCGGCGTCGGCGGCGACGTCGGCGTCGGACTTGTAGTAGACCTTGAGGTAGTCGGTGGCCCACTGCCTGATGGAGCCCCAGACCATGAGCCCGTCGTTGGCGTAGGGGTAGTCCTTGATGACGAGCTCCAGCTCGCCGTCGTCCCCGCGCACGGCGAGGCCGCGCTTGACGAGGTCGTTGGGCAGCGCCTCCGTGTCGAACTGCCAGGTGGCGCCGTAGGCGACGGCGCTGATCTCCATGGAGTACTTGCCCGGCCAGAAGGACTGCTCGATGATGCCGTCGGCGTTGACGAGCGACTCCCTGGCCAGCGAGTTGATCTCCATGGTGTAGCGGAAGTGCGGGTGCAGGAGGCGGTACACGGGGTGCAGCCGGCTGAGCTGCCGGTTGGCGGCGATGATGTAGGGCTCGACGCAGCAGTGCGTGCGCAGCCAGTGGCTGACGAGCTGGTGGTAGCCGGTGTCGTGGGAGAGCACGTGGGCCTTGGCCAGCTTCCAGAGCCAGGCGTCAGTGGCGTCGGGGCCGTGCGTGAACACCCGCTTCCACTGCGGCTGCGTCGGCGACTTGGGGCGGGTGAGCTCGATGGCCAGCGGCATGAGCGTGCCCAGGTCGGTGAGGAAGAAGACGGTGCGGGAGCCGTAGAGCGTGGTGTCCGCCGGCAGCTGGCGCACCAGGTGCACGTAGGGCAGGAAGACGTCGTGGTAGTCGAGGATGAAGAGGCGCTTGGCCGCCAGCGCGTCCTCGACGGTGATGCTGCCGCCCATCTGCTTCTCGAGGACCTCCCTGGTGATGGCGGACTCCGGCGGGCCGTACTCCGCCGGGTCGAGCTTGCTGGCGATGGGGAACTCGGTGAGGAGCTTGATGCAGAGCGGGTTGAGCCCCGCGATGGTCTGCCTCGCGAACTCCTCGTCCCTGAACCACGAGAACCTGTCCCTCTCCAGCATCACGGGGACCTCGAAGCGGAGGACGTGGTCCGTGGTGTCCTCCACCAGCTTGACCACGCGCGGGACGATGGTGCTGATGACCTCGAAGCCCGTCTCCGCCGGCAGCGGGATGCCGCCGCTGTAGAGGTCGTCGATGGCGGGGAAGTGCGGGAAGCGCAGCTCCTTCTGGAGCAGCAGCGGCTCCAGCATGGGCAGCAGCGCGTGCAGGCCCGACCGCAGCGTGGTCACCCCGAACGTGAGCTGCTTCACCTCCGAGAACTGCTCGTCGCGGGGCACGTAGTTGTGGCCGTTGCGCTTCTCCGTCACGGGGTCGCTCTTGGTCCTGGCGCGGCCGGTGCGGCAGCGGCGGGGGTAGGGGTACCTGGCGTTGCCGCCGAGCACGGGGCGCAGGTGGGCGGGGTCCTTGTCGGGGTCGCCCAGGTCGTTGTACACGTCGTAGTCGTAGACGCGCTCGAACGCCTTGCGCTCGCCGCGGCCGTCGCCGCGCAGGGTCTGCAGCTCCTTCTTCCTCAGCTCCTCGAGGCCGCAGGGCGTCTCGGATGGGAGGTACGACTTGACGGTGAAGAAGACGCGCTTCTCGGGGTTGTCGAACTTGGAGTGCACCCAAGAGTTGCAGTCGAAGGTGACGGCGGTGGCCTCGTCGTCGCCGGTGACGAGCTTGATCTCCTTGATGAACACCTCCTTGTGGTGCTCGTTCTCCACCAGCACGGCGCCCACCTGCCCGAACCTGGCCGGCACCTGGAACTCCGCCTCGAAGTGGCCGTCCTTGAGCGTCTTGTGCGCGAACGCCGTCACCCGCGGCTTCTCCAGACCCGTCACTGCATGCATGCATGGTGCATCATCGATCATCGACCTCGATCATCATCAGATCAGACTCTTTTTTTCTTCCTTTTGTTAGTAGTACTATATAGTATATACTAAGCAGACAGATTCGATGGAGCAAAACTACTATACTATATATAGTACTATATCCATGCATGCATGTGGAGCTAGCACTCACTCGGATCGAGCTCGGAGCTGACGAGCTCCAGCAGCAGCGTCTTGCCAAAGAGGTCGACGATGTCGTCGAGGCCGCGGGTGACGTACATCTGCCCGATGGCCGGCGACGCCTCCACCGTGGCCTTCACGGTCAGCGTCTTCTCCACGGTGGCGGTCGACACGGAGCCGCGGCTCACCTCCTCCGTCGCGCTGCAGCTTATCCGCCTCATCGGCACGTGCCGCCGCCGCCGCCCCCGGGAGGACGACGACGACGACGGCCCGCCGCCCCTCCTGCCGGCCTGCAGCCGCGACGACCCCGCGACATTGTTGCTGCTCTGGTGCGCCGCCGGCAGCACCAGCGGCAGCGGCTGCTTCAGGTTCAGGTTGATCATGCTGGCTACAACGTACACGTACGCTCTCCTCGACTGTTCAGAGCCGCTTGCTGCTTATCAAGAGCGCGCGCGTGGCTACGAAGCCGAGCAGCAGCTGCTCCTAGGGTCGAGGCCCGCAGCCTGCTGCTGTCGCGAGCCGCTGAGCCCCGTGGGCGATCGAGTCCGTGCGCTCTGACCTCTGAGCTGCTCGTGGTGCAGCGAGTGACTGTACATATATACACGTAGCGAGCGAGCGATGACATGGCATGGCACAAGGGGCAGATGTGTGTGTAGTGTGAGCACATGGACAATCGAAATTTCATCATCACCGTGTGATGGCCGGGACGGGATGGGGTCATCTTGGGAATGCATGGCTGACCTGATGCGTAGAGTTTCCGAGAGGGCAATTGTGGGTGAGTCGCTCTTCATTTTCCTAGTTGTCTCAATAACTAACATGCGCTCTCTCTCGTCTCTTTTTTTGTGGTCACGAGAATCACCATGCATCTGCCTAGCGCGCGCTCTCTCTATCGTCTATTTCCCCGGCCCATCGTTTATTGGTTTCCACGATGTGTTACTTTCGTCCTCTTCTGCAAATATATAAGTTTTTTGAACGCGATGGGAGGAGCTCTCTTTTTTAATTAAGATGGAAAAGAAATCAGAAATACACAAGAGGCGGTGGCATGCCAGCCTAGGCCCGGAGCCCCGGACGCTCAAGAAAATGAAGATATTGATGAGATAAAAGGGAAGATCTTGTTCAAATATATAAATATCATGAGATAAAAGGAAGATCTTTTCTTTTACCTAGAGTCATAGCTAGAGTGCTTTGCTGCCGATATCTTATGGAGGAAAACAAAATGTCCCCGGGAGTCCCCTTTTATCTACAGAACATTGATAAAAAAGAATTGTAGTGTTAAGCTGTTAGCTAGTCACCTAGCAGTAGGATCGTGCTATTTGAAAGCTGCAGCATGCACTGCAGCAATTGCCTGGCACTCTGGCAGCTAGCCACACACACATTCATCTGGTTCTCGTAAACAGTCAGCGAGCGAGCTAGCCTAACCCTGCTGGTACACATGTGTCAAATTCACCCCAGCATAACGGCTAGCTACGAGCTCTTAAAGCACGGCTAACAATATAAAAGCTCTGGATAAACGGCTTTCATATCATCACTCATATAGTATTATTTTTATTTAGCTATAAGGCTTACCATTTCTCTAGCTCTCTTATTTCTTTTCCCTCTATTATTTACTATGTTTGCTGTGGAGTTGGAGTACATATATAGAGGGCTACGAGAGCCCAAATACTCCTCTCGTTTTTACACCTCTATCTCTTCTCTGTGACAAAAGTGCAATAGACTATATAGCCTCCTGTTGTATTTACTTTTAGAATCCATGTAATCATGTTTTCTATGTGTGAAAGACAGAGAGGAGACCCCGGGGGGGGGGGGGACTCTCTTTAGGAAGATCTACTAGTTTTTGCATAAGTCTC
The DNA here is from genome assembly GCA_030272315.1 of Paspalum vaginatum. Classification (NCBI taxonomy): domain Eukaryota; kingdom Viridiplantae; phylum Streptophyta; class Magnoliopsida; order Poales; family Poaceae; genus Paspalum; species Paspalum vaginatum. The sequence goes on along the minus strand of CM059015.1, from coordinate 42,146,157 downwards.
AAAGTTTAGTAGGCTTGTACTTACATTTTCACCAATCCCAACATTATACAGTACAATTTGATCTCCAACGTAGCAACAGTGCATTGTTACTACAGGGAAATTGTGTCCCAGGATGTCCAAGCGCCTGTGGGTGGGCCACCGACAGTGACATGGATGGTCATGTAGCACACATGCCCTGCTCCGGCATGTGAACGAGATCTAGTAGCTACGTACTGTGCTATGTCATTTTGTGAGCCCTGGATGAGTGCCTTGATTAGATTAATAATTAGAATTGTTTTATTTTTTGCAGAAAAGAACCGATTTATATTGATCAACTATGATACCATGCTTGTTTTTACAAAGGGAACATATCCAGGAATTAAAGTTTTGGTGCAACCACCATGCAACCCTACTAAAAAGAGGTTGGAAAACTTCTGAAAAAAATCATGAATTACCTCATATATATATAAAATTTTGTGGTCAAATTCGTCTTACTCTAACAGTTACAATGTATATATGTTTTTCTTTATATGACAACAGTTGGCCGCACCTGAAACATCACCTAATGAGTACCGATAAAATATAAAGTCATCAGAAACAACACAATAAGGAAGAAAATGTTTAACGAAATTGCGGAGAAGATATCAGGTGACCTTGTATTATTACCTTCATTTTTGGGCCTTTGAACACCAGCAGAAGAGCTTGATTAGAACGGTGGACAGACATCATCGTGCCGCTGTGCAGCTAATATGGCGACACTCTGCATCTCTCCCTCAATCGATATGTCTATCAGCAAGAAATACGTTTGCAAAGATCCGCTATCTCAAAAATTTCAGCTTCCACCACCACTACTCAGATATACAATACTCATCATCCTCACCATCATTATATTCCCCCAACAATTTAGCAGTATGTAATGTGTGTATCATAAAGGGGAGAATTATCGCGCATAATTTGTCCCGTTTATACCTCCCACTCTCCCTCAGGGTTCATGCTTGTGGCCGCATCAAGCGTCAACAAAATACTTGCAATTACTTCATTCTCTAGAATCGCTGGATTATTTTTACGATTGTTGGGTGTAACAATAATTCGTGAAAAAAAGCATTCGATCTTCAGCTTCTATCATGCATATATAACTAAGGAAGTCAGTCTTATTGAAGCAAGAATGCACACTATAAATACGAGTGACTATCCTATTTTATTGTTCACTGTTATAGTGTTATGGCACTATTTTTATCTCTAATGATGTGTCATATAACGATGAATAGTAGAGTTCATGCTGCTTTGGATGTGAGAACCACAACCTTTTGAAAAAAATCCTAGAACTACAAACATTATGAAATAGAGGGAGTAGTAAACAAGGTATTCTAGAGATTCTTGAACAGATTAACATAAGCAGCAAAATTACCTTGGTACCCTATTTATTTGGCTGTTTTGGTTGATGATAGCAAGTCACATGCAAATCTATTCCCATGATTCATGCGCATGCATGGAACGGAGATGGGTCTGCGCCTTTTTTAAGGGTCTATTCTCAGGACGCCTTGTTTTTTGATAATTTAAAAACCTCAGAATGTCTTGTTTTCTAGAACGGAGGGAAGTACAAAGACAGCAGTAATAAATAAAATAAGTATCCCTACCTGTGTGTGCTTGGTTGTTGGTGTCTCGTAGGCTCAGGCGCATGGTGCAAAATCATAGTCCCTGATTTACCTATGTTACCCCTAGTAAAAAAATACACTGATAAGGGCTCTTCTAATAGTTCCAGCTATTCAGTGCCTATTTAAAAGCCACATCATGTTTAGAGCTAGTATATAAAATAACCCTTTATTTTTAAGTACCAAGCACTATCTATACAATTCCTATGAGGTCCATTTGCTGTGGAATTCGATTGGCTGCATGCAAAAGCAGCAAAATGGAGGAGCAACGTACTGGCGTGTTGCATGCATCATCCTCGATTAAGATGCTTGGAGCTAGCGAGCAGCAACTCACCAGCGACTGACTTTTCTAGGGATGGATATGGATGTCAGAACATCCCGAATTATTCGTATCCGTATTCGGTAAAATGTCAATATATATATCCGTATCCGTATCCGATTTTAATATGGATACTAAATGGATATATCCGAATCTAGGTTTTCATTGTTTTTCTCTATCCGATCCAGATCCTGTATTCAAAAAAAATATAGAACATTCGGTATCATCCGTATCCGTAAAGCATAAATTACATTGTAAACCATCTAAATATTATTATATGACTATTAATTATTGTAAAATGATATTAATTTTAATATCTATTGTTGTGCATCATTTAAATTATTCAAAAATTATTTATATGATCAAGGACTAATAATACTAATTTTACTAAGGATGTATCCATACTATTTAAAAGTTATCTCAATATAGATGATCGATCATATTAATTAAATATTACTGATCATATAAAAATATATTTAATAAACTTTAATATATATATATATATATATACTTGTTTAATATTAATTATTTTATGCATTTAATTTTTTTAAATATATATTTTAAGTTATATTAATTTGTATTATATGCTTGTACTTTAATCTTTACTTGTTTAATAATTTTGTTCCACTAAAACCACCATAAAGCACATAGAAAATTGTTATTGCTAAAACAAAGTAGATATCCGAATTCGAATCCGTATTTGAAGCATCCATTTTGTATCCATATTCGATAACATCCGCATTCGTATCCGAATTCGAATAAAAATATGGTAATTAGTGACATCCGGATTCGAATTCGTCCGTATCCCCCAGTCCCTATACTTTTCGCCCTTTCTCTCACCTCCAGCATCACTTCCCGAGCCTAGTCAGCTGTCAAATCTCTAGCTCAAATTGACTTGCTGCAGATGCCCTAACGGTCATGCTGAGGGCATTAATTATAAATTTATCATGCACTTGTACCTCTCGCCAAGTAAGGTTGATGTATCAAACGGACGGACAGACGATGGCGGCTCATTGCAGTGCCGCGACCTTCCTAGAGGCATCTTTGCTCTGCTCTTTTCAGCCGTCTTCAGTGGAGTGTCTAAAAAGACTGTCTATAGTACTAAAATGACATACTATAGTGCTTAATGTACACAGAGAGAGAAGTAATTGAAATAAGTGATATGCAAAAGTAAATAGACGCTCTGCTGGAGATGGTCTTACTTCCTCTCCCGATCATTTGGACCATTGGGCTTGGTTTAGTTGTTCATTGGGCATGGCCCGTTTTGGGGTGAGGCCGGGGGCGACCACGCTGTTGTTTTAACCAGAATGGTAGGTCTTGGTGTTTTGAGAGTGGTCTCTCATATTTATTTATTTATTTATTATTTTATCACATGATTCGTAAGCTACGATCTACTTTCTTTTATTTCTAATGTTGCTATATTTTTAAGAAATGCATGCTCTATATGTTCATGGAAAAAAAAAACAAGAGCCTGCCCGGAGACACCAAGTAAATCGAGGAGCTCACCATAAATGCATGTGTTGCATGCACATATGATAATTATTTGCACCGTAACGTCTTTACCATTGCACTTTTCATATGGTAGCTCATTGCACGTGCCTCCGATCCGAGAAAGACCCATCCATCTCAAAGATGAGAGCCATCTAATTAACATCGTTTGCCGACCTCTGCCGGACCGGTTCACAATCCACGACAAAGAGAGGCGCTACATTTACCTGGCTTGGAACTCGGAAGAGAAGTGTACATTGCCTTAATGAGTGGGACGATCATCCAAGGTGACGGTCTTCGTTCTTAAAAAAAGTTAAATGAATATATGCCATTATAAATCTTGTGGTTTGAATAAGTTCCATTACTATGTGTGATATTGTACATGTACCATTATAATTTCATAATTCTTTGATATATGACATCGGATACCCATTTCAAACATTTTTGAACCAAATTGCCTCTATCTTCTACCTCCGTCCTATCTCTCCTATCGTCTTCTCCACCACAGTTCACCGGTGAGGGCTCCAACACTAGCAACAGAGCGTGACTCATCCTGCTCACCTCCTCTGACAGAGACGTCTCGCCGGTCGCTGCCAGCCCATCTTCTCACACTGCTGCCCATCAACACCTTCTCGCCTCCGCCTGCTTGACTCCTCCGCACCACGCCAACTCCAATCGCGCTGCCGCCCTTCGAGCCCTCCTGTCCTCAACGGCATCCAGTCCCCACCACATGCTCTCCTCGTCGCCTTCTCCAGCCGCTAGTGCCTCCTCTGCTAGCTTCGTGGGACGCTCCTCTCCCCACCACCGCACTGGCAAGGCTTGTGTGGTGGGCCTACTCGAATAGTAGCGACGTGAGCGGACATAGCTCCGACTCCCCCGTGCAGCGCGCGCCCCATCCTCATCGACTTCTGCGGTGCCATGCGGGAGGGCGACGACGTCGACATGCGCAAGGAGCCGCCGGGGAGGACCGCGGCAAAGGGCGCAGCGGTGCGACTTGAGCCACACGGGAGGGCGACTACGGGAGCTCGTCGGCGGTCTTCATTAAGCTCCGCAAAGACGGGGAGGAGCAAAGGAGGAAGCTGAACAGTGGGCTGGGTTGGGGGCATTTTTGTCCAAAATGGCACATATCAAAGAGTTGAAAAAATTGCAATGGCACCAATACAATAACTGCAAATAGTAATGCTATATCTCAAAACAGGACTATTTATAATGGCATTATCCAATTAACCTAGAAAAGTGACAGTCTTCTTGATGAGTGGGATGATCCAAAATTTTTGCTACTAATGTAAATTTAAAGTCCAGTTTGAAAAGAGAGTAAGCAAAGAACTAAACAACTATACAAGAGCCTTAACCTTTACTACATACTGTAGGCACACGCGTAGGGCATGCACACCATGCATGAATTGTGTCTCGAACTATGCGGATCGCTTGAAGAGCGGAAGGCGTCGAAGGAAATAAATGAGCTGGCCGGTCATGGCAAATCAAAGGAGGGAAATGAAAGAGAATGAATAAATTATAATTGCAGTTTGATTGACATATTTCCTTCATTTTTTATTAATTTTGAGACAATAAAAGTACCCAGTGGGTATGTGTAGAACACAAGGTGAGAAAATAAAAAATGGTAAAATGATTTTTATTTTATCATTTTTAAACTCTTTCCAACTTATGGACCAATATGAGGGACCATACATATGTATTTGTTGGGTAAAAAATAATGTTACAAAAACTCACTTTTTAATAGTTTTATAGCTTAGATTGGAGAAAGCTAACTTTCTATGCTAATATATAATCTCCATGCTAAACTGTTGTTTTTTAAAGCAAGCAAGTCTCCTGCATGTAGGGGTGTAATCGGATCGGACACGGACAGATATTGTTGATATTTTTTTTTCATATTTGTTTTCTTCGAATTCGGATCGAATATGGATATTATTAAATGTGTTCGGATAAGACTTATGTGGCTATCGGCATCACATTTATTTAACTTTGAGTACTCAGATACGAATACGGATCGAATAATAAATATTCAGACTCAGATACGGATAGGATTTCAACTCTTTTAAACAGATCCAGACTCAAATACGGACAGACAGATAATATCATACCCCCATTTATACCCCGCTGCTGACCGGCCGCTTGCATGAGCAGCGACATCCCCTGGAAGCGCCCGCCTAAGTGTTCTCGCTGGCCGAAAATGCAGAAACTGCTCATTAGCACCTGCCTAATATAAGCGGCGGCTATATGCCTAAATGGACATCAAAGGGTTAACATATACTACTTCATTTAAAATTTTAAGGCATTATAGTGTCCTAAGTCAAATTTCTCTAACTTTATCTAATTTATAGAGAAATGCACATATATCTTACAACATCAAATTATTTCTATTAGATAGACCATACCATGTAATATATATATTGGCTGTGTTTTTTATATCATAGGTGTTAATATATTTTTTATATAAATTGAGTTAAAGTTAGATAAATTTAGCTTAAAACAAAGATAGCAATTTATAATTTAGATCAGAGCGAATATGGAACAGGCGCATGCTAGGTGAACAATGGCTTTCTTTCTACACCCAGCTACTTCAACCATTCCGGCCATTATTGAACACTAGCAGTCCAGCACATAAGAGGCGAGGCTCACTGGACCCAACCAAGGCCTGTAGCCAATGGGGACTTGTGCTCTCTCTTTCAATCATTAAAAGGAAATAAGGAAAAAAATTAACAATGGCTAAACACCAAGTTGCCGCCTCACGTCAATCACAACCACCACCCACGTCCTCTCCATCCTTCTCCAATGGGCAACAATATGCACATGCACATTCGCCCCTTTGTTTCGATCTAGGCATATGCACGCCAACGCTATTCACATTTGTGAGCTGAGGAGAGAGGCGACGACATATACAGAACACAATAATTATGTTTGCCTCATTATTTTGACATATCTATATCTTGAGGTACCTACGCCTATATGAGAACTGAGAAGTGCGCTCTGGCAGCGGTGGCATCAATTAGATTAACCCATTCCTCGTGTGGGTTTGTATATAGGAGCATTAGAGATTAATTATATTCCAAGTGTAGGTTTGTATAGGGTATATGAGAAGCTACGGCTCCGATGGGTACCCATTTTTATGGCTAGAGGCTGTGTAGCTGTATATATGTGAGTGTCTATAGTGCAAAACGCATAAGCAACCATTAGACTATTCTCACCAGTCTATTCATCACACTGTCCATATTTCAGACTCTTCATCTATAGTGCGCGCACAGAAAAAATGAGTGCTTTAGACACTCCAATAGGCGGCACCGGTGAGGGACAGTCTTATTACAGTACGCCGGAATGAGCATTACCTTAGATTCACAAAATAGTGTTGACGTTATTAATTATGAAAAATACTGTATGGATGCTCATATTTTGTGTTGTTTATTCAATGGCAAGCGTCACATTTCCCTCGGCTGATGTCAAGATATCCGCTGGCTCGGTCGGGGTGCTGCATTTGCTCTGTGCGTTTCTAAAAAGAAACATTGTACAAATTTCTCTGGTTAAATTACGGAAGGCTCGTCGATGCGTGGGATGGGGGTGAATTTGAAATTCACCTTCGGGAGGGATTTTTCCCTGGACATGATGAACATGTGGTTCGAGTTCGTTGCTGCAGCAGAGTCCATTAGATGGACCAAATGAAAGTGATACCATTGTCGGGGACTTTTGTTCCAAATGTGTGTATACCGTGCAATCGTTGTATGATATTTTCACTTTTGGAAGAGTGAGATAGGTCTACAGTTTGGCTGTTTGGAATGTGTGTGTTCCTCCTAGGGTTCAAGTTTTTTTGTGGTTGGTCTGCAATAACACACTTGCTGTTTGACTGTTGTATGGTTAAGTATGTTTGGGAAATGGTGTCGCAAGTTTCTACTGGAGGGTATTGGTATTGATTTTGAACAGTGGCTAAACGGTGGGTTTGTAAAAAAAACATTTTGGGAAGAATGTGTTTTCACCTACAATAATGTGGAGCTTATGAAAATTTCATAATTTGATGTGTTTCCAGGGGAAGCGTTGGTCGAGCGCGGAGGAAGCGATGTTGTTGGTTGCGGCAAGAATGATGTTGAAGTGGAGACCGTTATACAAGGAACAAAAGGCAATGGAAGTGTAAAACCCTTGCGCAAGAGAGCTGGGAGAATTTGTTGGAATACGTGATGTGGAACTAGGACACAAACCTTGTAACAGGTTTTTTTCTTTAGGCCTTGTTCGGTTTGTCCGGTTTTAGAAAGGATTCGAGAGGATTTAATTTTTTTTATTCAAATTTGATTAGCAAAGGATTAAATATCCTCCGATCTCTTTAGATTTTTCCCTAACCGAGCCTTTATGGAAAAAGGAAAAGCAGGGGAGACCTTTTCATCACCAGAAATAAAATTACGGAAGACTCGGCCTCGTGCGCCGCACGAATAGCGACACGGCCAGCTGACAACGGGAGGCAGCAGGCTTGGCACGGCCCATCCCAAACCAAACCTTATCTGCAGGCGGGTGGCCGATGGGCGGACCAGGATTTCCGCTCGTGGGCTGCCAGCCTGCCATCCTCTGGCTGTGGGGAGCCTGGATTTTTGTGCGTGCTGTCGTCCAAGCCCAACAGAGACAAAAACACACTGTGGCACCTGGCACGCACGTCGCCTTCTCGACCCGTTGGCGCTGCCTCGATCTCTCTCGTTGAGGGGAATAGGGGATGGATGGATGGATGTGTGACAGGGAGAAGGACCACAACCACTGGAGCAGCAGTCCACGGCAGCTCAAACGGCCTCTCTTTCCGCTCTCTCCATCGAGGGCCAGGGCCAACAGAAACAAAGAACGCGATGAACCGAACGGGAAACGGCCTCGTTCCTTCCACGCGAAAGAAGCAAAACAACGGACGAAATGCATGGACACCGGCTTGGCTTGCATGCATTGCTCGCACCGGACGCAACGGAACTGGAGGAGCGCATGTTCCACGACGTACGCGCCCGCAGCCGCAGAGCACTCCAGCTCCCACTTCCCAGCAACACCCGACGATCGAGAACTCTCACGTTCCGATCCGGGCCGACCGACCGACCGGCGCACGCCTTCATCAACTCGATGGCTGCACTGGTAGACTTGTAGCACGTCGTCTCGCTCCTTGGCGTGGCCGCCGGATACCCGTAGCTGGCTGTGGCTGCATGCGAGCGCATGCTCCCTCGTGGAACACGAGCGCGTCAGCAACTCCCGACATGCCCCGGTCCCCCGCCCAGCAACTGAGCAAGTAGCCAAAACGAACAGGAAGGATACCAGAGAGAGAGAGAGTGCATACGGCTGGCGTGCACGCACCCGTGGCATAGCTCACCAACCAATAATTGCATGCAAGCGCAGTGCAATAATGCAGCTCCATGCCCATCCCCGTCTTCTGCGGACTGAGCGAGAAGCAGTTTGTGTGCCCCATTCTGTCATTATTACAGAGCGAGAAGCTGTCGGTGCCTCCGTTCTCTGCCATTATTCTATGAGAAATAGTCAGTGCTCTCATTTTTTGTCACTGTTCTATCCAGTGAGAAGTACCAATAATTTCTCCATCCATTGTCACTATTCTGCACTGACAGAGTGAGAAACAGCGATGTGCAAACAGAGTGAGGAACAGTAACGCAGACAGAGCGAGGAACAGTGACGAGGGATCGATGAACCGTTGGAGAGCCTAAGAACTCGCCACCACTTTCTTGCAGGGCCATTCCCCGGGGAAGTGGAGACAACGGAGTTTTTTTTTCTTTTTTTTTTTTTTGGAGACAACGGAGATTTTGCAGGGCCATTCCGTTTCGTTTACGGTCACGTTCAGTTCGAGAGGATCGAGGGAAATTAAATTGCTTTCTATTTAAATTTGATCGCGAAAAGATTTAACTCAAATCTCCTCCAATCCCATGCAACCGAACAAGGGCTGAGGCTCCACTGCCGTTAGGGTATGCCCACCTGTCAAATGACCCAACGTCAGCGGAACCTCTTCCCCGAGCAAGCATACATGGGAGCAAGAAAGTTTAGAAAACGAAGAGAAATGTTTATTTTAACAACGTTGGTTGATTAACCACTATTACATGGTACGGTAGTGGACGTTACCAAGGGACAAAAATGAGTGAACACTGGGGGGGAAGCAAGATTACATCCTCCTAATCAAATACCCAACTCGCAGCAAAGGGAGATCTGGAGCAAATAGGGAAATGAACCTGTAAAAAAAATGGGAATAGTACATGTTCACTTCTTTACAGCCTTCTGTAAATACTACAGACTGGGTGGGTGAGCAGCGGGGAATCCTCTCCAGACTCCAGGGAGGTCAGCTTCGACAATGGTCGAATGGTTTTTGGAGTCCAAGTCGGCAAAGGGTAAACAGTTTTGCATGTGTGCACTTCCATTTATGGGAACACTTCACTGCACGGTTAATCGCCTTGTAGGCAGTAGAGTTGGCGGATGTTGCCCGAAGCTGAGATGAAACAAAAGGGTTTCTAGTTACACGAAACAAACCAAGTATTCCAGAGAAAAAGGTCCACAAGAAACTGACTGATATCATTTTTAGCCAATATCACTTGTAATGGTTTTCCTAAAGAACTGCCAAATGCTTAGAAGGAAAATAATCAAACAAAATCGGTTAACTGTATTATATGACATATATAAATCCGGTGATATAAACCAAATGAAAAATCCACAAACCATTACACCAGCAAAGTACATGCAGTGTGAAGATCAAGGGAAAGAGACTCACTACTCGGCTATTTCTAACATACAGAAATAAGAGCTTCACAATTTTAGAAATGCACAAGTTGTGGGGGCAGAACAGTCCCAGGTATTTACTATTTAGTTTAACAACAACAAAGCCTTTCAGTCTCAAGCAAGTTAAGGTAGGGTGGAGTAGAAACCCAACAAGAGCTACCAACAAGAGGAATTTAGTTTAAGTAGTACATAAAGGGATTTTTTTGTGGTGGTAAAAGTGTAAAACACATGATGTGTGCAATGGTGCACATTTCGTTTCAGTTCACTGATTAAAGAAGATATATTAGGTAAAGAACCGAGGTATGTTCGTGATGACCAGTAATTGCCATATCACTGCATAGAATTGTGCAACTCCAAATGTTTCTAGATGTAAACCCCAGTCGAAGTTTCTACCGAAATGCTGGTAAAGATTAAATGTATTGATGAGGTGTTACCGTATAACCAATCCTTGAACTGTGCATGAAGGGCAGATGCCAATTCCCTTTTCCGGTTCTCATCAAGCTGCAACTCCCGAATCGTCTTTTGAATATCTTCCAGAGCAGAACTCTGAAAATGAACATAGCACATTTAGGGATATGTGACCTTCAGGAACACAACATGGTAAGAAACAGAGAAATGAACTAAATGTTCCCAATAACATTCAAGAATATATCAAAAATTGCACCATATTTTCAACTTTTACTACTTTTCTACGAAAAAGAAATTATTTTCAAACCTCGTTCTTCTACAGTGACTAGGATTGGAGTATTGTACAAAACACTCAGGTCAACATAGCACTAGTTACGAAATAGTAGACTGTATGCAGGTATGGACAAGGAATTTATCCCCAGTTTCCTCATGTTTTCCATTTCTTTGCAATGTAAATTCCATAACCATATCGGAAATCACATGGCTGTTTATTAGTACACAACCCATGAAGACTCAGGTCAACATAAAAAAAACTCGACCGATGGGGGAAGAACCACCCCCCCCCCCCCCGCGGCATTGTAATTAAGGTAGAAGAACCCAACCTTAACCGGTTGAGAAAACCCCCCAAACCCCGGCTTTCGCCAACGAGGGGGATTTTTTTTCAACAGGCAATAGCCTCCTGTTTAAATTCGCTCACACGAGGAGTCGAACCTAGGACCTCAACACCCCAAAAAAAGTGGAGTACCATTGGGCTACAAGCCCGCTGGTCAAAGAATTTATCCCCAGTTAACATAGCACTAGTTACGAAAATAGTAGACTGTATGCAGGTATGGACAAAGAATTTATCCCCAGTTTCCTCATGTTCTCCATTTGTTTGCAATGTAAATTCCATAACCATATCGGAAATCACATGGACGTTTATTAGTACACAACCCATGAAGATGGTTTAGCCATCAAACATGATACGTTGCACTGGATGAATAAAGTGAGGGTCCTTACTATTGTAAATAGGGAGTGACAGAATCCACAAGTATAAAAAAAACTGCGGTGTTCTATGCTATGGTCTACCTTTATTGAATTTAGTTGCCTACTATACCTTTTTGCTTTGGAGTGCACCATAAATTTCAGGGAGTGGGAACGGATTGTAGTTTGTAGGCTCTTGCCTTTCATCCCCAAACCAACTGGGAATCTGCAGAACAAAAATCATAATGTAGTACTTTAAATAAAAGAACAGCAGTTTCATTAATTATTAAAAATTGCACCAAATAATAGGTTCACCATCACTAAAATGCATTTTTCCAGCTGAAATAATCAGTGAAGCAAAGCAAACTGTGATAGATATATCATAAGTTGACTCATGCAGGATGTTTAAGTTGCCACATTGCAATTACTGCAAGCAGCTGACATGTTTGCAAAATGGGCTCAATACTCACAAGCAGCGGAGAACATGAACAAGGCAAGAAACAATTTTTTTATACCGGCATACCGCATCAAGAGCAGCAAAAAACAAACTTAGGGAGATGTCTGATTGGATCAAAGCTCGTGTTGTTTTACAGAGTTAAAGCCTAAAACAGTTATTTACATACCAAGAAGTTGGTGAATAGATCAGGATCCAGACATGTAGCTGATTCAGCTTTAACATCTGAAACCCCAGCTGGATGGGATAATGAATCATGTGGATCAACAACTCCCAGCACAAAAGGTTGGTCCCATTTGTTGATACTGGGATCGACCCCAACTTGCATCAAATGATCCCGTAGTAGTGGGTAGCACGTATTGAATGGAGCAACCTGTTGAATACAGGGAAGGAAATTTAGGATGACAAAATAATAAATACTAAGTAGAGTATAAAATCATATTACAAAGTTCCATATCGTACTTCACACATAAGAGTGTTATTTCTATGTACCCTGAGTAGCAAATACCGTGTACAACCATTAACCATGGATTTAACAATGGATATTACCAGTTTACCACCCATTTAAGAGATGGCCAAGTAAATATGTAAGCCATCACCCCTACTAGCTGCCACTTAAAAGAGAAGGAAAAAGGATCAACAGAAACTTGCTTGTAATTTATGGTTGTCCCCCAATACAAGAGGTTGGTGATTTACTCCCAAGTAGAAGATGCACTCGCGACAGTTGGCTATACAAATTCGTCTTGCAGCTGCAATGACATGCACTCTTTCACAGTGCTCCACTTTTACTGCCTGACAGAAAAAAAAAATCAAAGTAGACTTGTAAATATAGTTGGCAACAAATAAAAAACAGTATCTTCCTATCAATAGCTAAAGTTTTACCAATTTTACTAGCTACTGGAGACAAGGAAGATACTGAAATAGGAGGGAGTTGGGGATCAGAGAAGAGCTAAAGAAGAAAGAACAGTAGATAGCTTCAGGATTCAATTCCATTGGGGTCTCTCTTTGATACAGCTATAAAAGTATACAGGACTTCAACTCTTATAGCAAGGCTTCAACTCTTAAAGCAAGGCATCTAGGGGGCTTTTGGAGCTCATGTTCCATGGGAAGCTCACATCTCTACATCAGACCACACTATGCGATACTGGTGCTCAGAACCGTCCATCACAACCCATAATATCTCCAAATAGCTGATAGTGTAACCATAAAGTAGAATCTGGCCGCTGCAGTCCTATTCCTTGGGAACTAAAATTTGCAACTCCAAAGCAAGCACGTCCTTTCACGCAACTGGACATCAACTAACAATTAACGAATAACCATGTCAATGGCAGGTTACCTGCTAAGCTTATAGAAGTATCACGCAATGAGTTACATATGTATGAACAAAGGCACTCTAGCTGGCAGATTCTTTCAGATATATTGAGGAAGCAAGCATAATCTTAACCAAAGTATAGATTACAAGAGGATAGAGTAACCAAAAAGAAAATTCAATCCATAACAACAGGAATAGAATTACATACATACCTTACCAACCGCACCAAGAACAACTGTAGCATCAGAACAACCATAAACAGTAGCATACTTCAGTGGTGCTAATATGTAGATAACAGAATCATGGCAGTTCAAAACCTACAAAGAGTTTGCAATTTGAGTTATCAATACAGCAATCAGAGAGTCCTAGCTATGAGGTTCATTGTTGAACTCATAAAGCAATATAAGATACCACAGCAGATTAAGGCAATGTGAATTCTTAGTCGACAGTTCCAGAGTGTCAATTTTTCAAATTAAAATACGTCTTACATCTATGGAAGGAGGAAGTACATGCCAGTATGCAAACCAAAATTGGTAGATACAGGGTGCTGAATAGCCTCCACTGTGATGAGATTACACATTAGTTCTTTTTCTATATTAGATCACTGGTCCATATGTTTTCCAGTTTCAACCCTCTACGCACACAGACCCAGTGACCCGCATAGGGATGGTCAGAATCATCATCTCTCACTCTAAGATACCCAAATCTACAACGTAGTGTTTTGCCTTCTAATCAAAAGAAGGTATTGATCGGTATGGATCCAGAGAAAAACCGATACTTGAGACAGTTTTTCGGATGCCATATCAATAACAATAACCAGCAAAACACAACATATTACAACCATATAGATACATAGACTGTCAGTCAACTTTTTTAGCTTTGACCGTATAGATACATAGAAATACTCCCTCCATTCAAAAAGTGTAGGTTGATTTGTTTCGTCCTAAGTAAAGTAAAACTTCTTCATGAAAAACATGTTGACATCTACAATATCAAATAATGCACTATCAAGACATTTCATGGTGGATCTAACAAAACTAATTCGATGTTGTAGATGTTAGTGCATTTCCATATGCGAAATAACTAAAGAGAATAGAATAAAAAATCGTGGTTGGGAAGGTTAGAGTAGCAAAAGCCATTGGAATTCATATTTTATATATCGGAATAATCCGTTTTGTTATTAATGGGAAAAATAGGATTAAAAGAAGAGCAATCATTAGTTATTGATTAAGGTTAATTTGATTCAATGACCAAAGTTCCGCGAGGATATATAGTTCGGAGACGACGAACAAAAAATGCGTTCATTTGCCTCACTTTAGAGGGGGCTCATCTAAGACTTAATCGAATGATTACTCAACAAGTAAGAAGAGCTTTTGTTTCTTCTCATTGAGATAGAGGCAAGCAAAAGAGGGATTTCCATCGTTTGTGGATCGCTTGGTCAAAGACGAAGGAGAATGACTTACGGAAAAGCTAAAATGACCTAAACTTTTCGGGGGGGGGGGGGGGGGGGGTACTTCCATTGGTCATACAGAAATGATACTTGCTCATTTGGCATCAACATTACTTCCATATCATTGTAATAAGCACTTATCGAGTTTTGTGGATGTATAGTACTCCCTTAGTCCCAAATTGTAAGGGGTTCTACCCATCTTTTTATCCATCCACATTCATATGGATGCTGATGAATCTAAATACATATGGAACACACATTCATGGAGTAATAAATGAAAAGCCTAGAACCTCTTGCAATTTGGGACGGAGGGAGTAATAAAAATGTAGTAGTCAAAAGGTGTGTGGAGGGACCATGTCGACATCCAAAGTGACAAGTAAAAGAAAATGGAGAGATTAATGTAAGCACTCCAAAACATATGGAACCATATTTGTATTTCGGAATTTCAATATCCAACTTTACTTTGCATATTTGATGGGGATAACATGGTATTTTGAGCATGTTAAACATGCAAAAGGTGATTAAAATCTCTTCAGCCCTACTCAATGTCAAGAAGTTACCTATTAGCAAGAAACTACTGCCTCCGGTTGGGTAAACAAGTTGTTCCGACCGGAACAACCTGTGCAATTTGTGAAGAAATGCCATGTCCGAAACTCCCAACGACGACTAACATCAACAAGATGGAGTATCAACGTACCTTTATTGAATCCCCTTTGATATCAGATGCGCGCTTGACAACTGAGGTTTTAGAAAAGCCCTCCACAAACGTTACATTTCTGTAGTATGCAGGATTGGCACTTGGTGTGCTGTTCCGTGGTTGACTTGTATTGGCCTCAGCCATGGTAACATCAGGATCAGGTAAGGTTTGCTGGTTACTTTCCTTCGCTGCGGACCTCTCAGCAGAATATTCCAGTGAAGAGGATATGTTCTGTGACATCCAATCAAGAACATGAGCAGCAGGGACAGGAGCAGCAGGCATGTCTGGATCAGAGTTTGCAAAGAAAGTAGCAGCTTGGCTTAAGGAAGTTCCTTCTGAGAATTGAACTAGAAATCCAAGGTGTTCAAAAGTCTCCATTGTCAATACCTGCACAAAAATAAATGGGAATAACAGTCACTAACTCTTTAAAGTAAGCCTTTTGCAACACAATTGGTCTTATCGTATGCAGCTATGTGCCCCACATAGAAGAATAAGGCATACAGTACAAACATCAGGATAATCATTAATGTGTCCATTTCTAAAGAAAAGTCCGACAACATTTTATCCAAGGTTCAATTTAAGTTTCTTGGCCAAAATAAAGTCAAAACCAAAAGAAAAAACACAACTATTTTCAAAACAGTATCCTAAAATAAATAGTCACAAAAATATGAGATGTCATTTGGACCATGTATACCACTGCCTCCAACAGAGAATATGTGTATTCCTACTCTTTCTTTTATTTGATTGGTAAGTTGCGGTAGACATGTCTAACTATGCCTATGTTTTGATCTATTTCATGAAAATTCATAATGCCATATCTCATATTATACTTGGGAGGCCTACATCTTGAAAAACAAAACGTGAAAATAGAGCTTTATATGCCATTTTACAGAAGTCAGTTGCCTAGCATGTATGCTACACTTAAAGCCATTGTTTCTATCAGCTGTTCATCATGTCAGGTTCAACTTAGCAGGAAAATAAGAAAACAAAACACCAAAGCAAAAGGTGGCATACCAGAGAATCGTCACCCTCGCCATCAACAGAATCTGCCAAGAGAGTAAGAATATTTGCCATATGCTTTTGCAGATAGGACAATTGATGGATTTCTTCATCAGCTTGAGAAGGCATAAAACGACGGCTGTTACTGCGAACAAGCTGCAAATCAATATGAACTGGAATGGTTAAAGGCAGGATAGAGGTGATAATAAAAATGATACAATCTAACCACTTGTAATGCAGATAGCAACAGCAACTAAAAGTCTAAAACTGAGTAGGGCACTACATGCTCCAGCCACTAACAAAAAACATAAGCATATATACAAAGCGCATTACATTGTCATGCCTGATGCCTCAGAATAAAAAAAGGTTAATTAATTATTAATGTGCTGGTATATGGTCTGGGTCCCAAGCAGATAGTGCTGTGATTATTTCGAATCAGTGTTATAGTGCTTCAAAAACATCAAATGTGAAACTGGATGTTATAACCCAAAGTGTAAATTGCAAATAGGTCTGTAAGCAAAATACAGATGAGCTGCAGGCAACTAACCTAGGACTCGGGGGACACTGGGTACCGTTTATTATTAGCATACAAATTCCAATTTACACGGACATCTGAATTTAAAAATTATCAGTTCTTTATGTTCACCATAAGAAACCGAGAACTGGGCACACTTCAGAGGCACTGAAACGATCTGCGCACTGTACTCACGGTGACGCCATGCATCGTGTGAAATTTGTTTTTAGCTATTTACACCCTATGATGAAGCTCAAAATCGTACATGGAAGAGACAAAAATTTGAAAGTAAAGAAATTGCACTTTGACATGTCGGTGCCCAACTGCAAATTGCCTGCATGGAATATCATACAATTATCAAGCAGTTGCTACCCAAGTGAAATCCAGCCAAATCAAAAGCTCTAATGTGTTCACTACACAACAACAACAAACTAGCTTTTTAGTCCGAAGCAAGTTGGGGTAGGCTAGAGTTGAAACCCAACAAGAGCCACCAACAAGGAAAGGAAAGGAAAGAGAAAAAGGAAATAAATAAAAGCCTATTCATGGTTCAGGCAAATGAATAGCTGCTTTATTTAATCTCTTGGCATGGTTATTGAGGAGGTAAAGCAAGACATGGCGAGCCACCATCTTTGAGTCGACTAGGCGATGCCTAGGCGAGGCGAGGCGACACCATACAAACATCTGTAACTTCAAATACACCAACACAGAAGGAGAAGAAAGAGGAAATAAGAAGGAAAAGAAGAAGGGCAAGGGACTAGAAAGGACCCAGCCCACCAGCAGCCCACATCCCTAGCGTGTGGCACATAATAACCTAAGATTCCTCTCCCAACACCATCGAACATCAAGCGCCGCCGCCACCCCTTCCTCTACACGCACCTCCCGATCTATCCCACTCCTCCCTGCCTCGTCTCTCCCCTTCCTAACTGCTGGAGCTGCCCCTTCCGGATCGCCTCCACATGTATGCGGATCGATTGCTGCTGGCCCGCTACAGCTCCTCCCAGGTCTCACAGGTGAAGAAAGCTGTGACGGCAATAGAAGCTGGAGACGATGGGGATGGCTGCGAGGGAAATAGAAGCTGGAGCCGAAGAGGATGGTGGCGAAGATAGGTGCCTGGCCCTCCTCTGGTTCTTCCCCTCTCTTCTCCCTCTCCTCCCCTCTTACGGCTGCTGATTTGGTAAGGCGACGTGGAGGCCTAGATTTTTCTAGCGCCTGGATGACTAGGCGACGACTTGAAAACCATGTCTCTTGGTATATTTCATCCTTTCAGGGTTTTTTATTGCCTTATCCCATGCCAAGCACCAACCCCTACCTCTCGCAGAGTAATACCACGTCTTAGGATTCCACTATGCACCGGTGCATCTACATGTTTTCATTGGACATGTCCAAATCATCTCAACCGGTGTTGGACAAACTTTTTCTTGAATTGGTGCTAACCCTAGCCTATCACATATATCATAATTTCAGAAGTTTCAGACTCAGTCCATTCTTTTGTGATCACAAATCCACCGCAGCGGCGCAGCGTACACATTTTTGCAACACTTAACTGTTGAATGTGTCACCTTTTTGGAGGACAACATTCTACATCATACACCATTGCAAGTCTAATCACCGTTCTATAGAACTTGCCTTTTAGCTTCAATGGCATTGTCTTGTCACAAATAATGGAAAATGCTTGGCGCCATTTCATCCACTCCGATTCAACTCTATCTAACATCTTCATAAATATCCCCATCTCTCTGCAGCATTGATAATCCCAAAATCCAAATATCAAAAGGTATCCCTTCCTGCGCACTACCTGACTTTACAAACTAACATCTTCTAAACTAATGTGTATTGTAGCACGTATATATTGTAGGAGTAAGTATTTTGCAGATATGTGGTAACTTATTGCAACCAAGTGACCATAAATTGCTTTACTAGACAGGTACAACCATCATAAACATGGACTATAGTCCACAGTCACGATATTCTTGCTGAGCCTGAGCATAAAGTCTTCGCAAGCTGAAGAGTTGAGTTCAGCGAATTCCAGTGCCACATTTACTTGCTTGTGGTCAGAGTGCAGGAGAAATGAAAGAAATCTTTAGTGAAGCATATTATATGCCTTGATCTATCGCTGGATGTTTTCAAGAGCAGTGCCACATGAGAACAGGACGGCAGTAGATCACTCATCAGAGATACCGATAACAGAATTTGGCGGCACTAGGTGCCTATGATGAGGTGTGCACGTGTGCACGTTTGCGATCGGGACTAGCAACAGGCCAACCTCCAGTGTAGCACAAATTTTAGCAGTCAATGAATGTAATTCAAGGAACGGTTGTTGCTGGGTACGGTGCCACCACCTCTCTGAGATGCCAGTCTAAATAACAAATGAACCTGAAACACATTGCACTCTGCATGGACTAGTAGCATTCACATCACAATCCTACGAGCAGGAGCAGCACAGTCCTTCTGAAAAGCGACCAAATGAACGAGACCTTTTAAATCCTGACCTGGATCGGGGAGAGCGCGGAGAGGTACCCATCGAACGCGGAGGTGGACGGCCAGACGTCCGCCACGGCGGGCGAGTCCTTGTGCGCGCTCCGCGGGACGAGGCGCTTGTAGGACTGGATGTAGAGGAAGAGCAGCACGTCGCGGATGTCCGCGGCCGCACCTTCCCCGCCGCCGTCCCCGAGCGCGGCGTCCTCGGCGGGGAGCACCGCGGCGAGCGTGCCGAGCGCGAGCGCCGCCTGCTCCTGCGGGATCTGCAGCGCCTCCGCCATCGCCGCGGCGCCCAAGCGCCCATCGGGCGCCGCGGCGGCGAGCTTCTCCTTGAGCTGGGCGAGGGTCTGCGCCAGCGTGCCCTCCGGGAAGATGAGCTTGGGGATGGGCAGGAGCCCGTGCTCGAACGCCACCCGCCGCGGGCGGAGCAGCGCCGCGGGGGACGGGGTGGCGGGCGGAGGCGTCGTCTCCGGGGCCGGGGACGGGGACGGCGCCGCGTCCGGCGGCGGGTCGAGGGTCTCGTCGGCCATCGTGGCGAGTGCGAGGAGGGGGAGATCTGGGAGTGCGGTGGGAAATGGCTGGCGAGGAGGAAGAGTGGCTCGATGCGTGCAGGCCGGGGTCCTGCAACTTTTTTGAAGGGTAGTTTTGGGGTTTCTAATCCTGGTCTCAATCGTGGCAAGATGGGATTAGCAGCATTCATGGCGCAACTGAAAACGGGAGATACGAGCAGGCCAGACACGTCCCGCACGTGGCAAACCACCGCCCCCGTGCGCGTTCGTGGGCCGTGGATGGATGACGGGCTGGCCCACCAGCTCTGTGTTTCTGTCGTCGTGAGCCGCACGAGCACGTACGGGCCAGGCCGCGTCTCGGGTTCGTCTTGCCTGTGCTCATTTTATTCTAGAGAATCGTTTCCAAATTCACTCCAGAGGTGATTTTCATAGCAGGTTAGAAGGTGATATGGAACCTCCCTCCAATAGTTATCTATTTCACGAGCTAGGTGCACTCTCTCTCCTACGTGAACTGAAAAAGTGAGAAACGAAAATAGCTAGCGATAACCAAATAGACAGAGATTTCACGTATTCCAAGAAATTGAGAGTATATTGTGGGACCAAATCTATAAATTACTATTTTTGCTATTCTCTCACCTCCACGTTAGCTAGCTATTTGCCACAACCATTATGACACCCTCACTGCTGTCCAAAATAGACCCTTATCGAGACACATTCATTGCCAAATTCATTCATTCGGTATAAAAAACTAGCAAATTCACAATGAGAAACTCTAGATATCTACCATGAAAATTTGGGGAATTATATCCCATCAATTCACATGACGCATATACAGACACACCTATATGCTATTGTTGTCCCAAGATGAGTAAAATGCCCCGGAACTTGTAAGGCAGTATTACTTAGATAGTTAGATTCATCAACTACAAAGTGTATTTTTGGTTCTATATTTTTTTTTCTATTGTCCACACCGAATCTATAACCATCTGTACATGCAACTAGCGTATTGTGACATGCAAAGGGCGCATAAAATGTGCAGCATGAATTATTTTTGCATATACGATAATCTATACATACATCAACCCCACACTCGACGGGGGCATCAAAGAAATCTTCAACTAAGATGGTTTGACTTTTGGCATCACGCATACCAATAGAGCTAAAAGGTAAGATACCAAGCCTGAAGAACTACCAGCACCCTTGTAGGTGATCTCGGCAACAACATCCAATAACATATTTAAGAAGTCTAATCATGCAATATTATTCTTCTTAGCTAATTTTGTAATATGAAACCACATCCATTTCCTTTTCATTGACATTCAACAATCAGTTCCATTCGTCGTCCGCGGCCTTGTTTCTCTTGCGGATGTGTTCATGAACAATTTGATCTACTCAGTCAACTCATGTTCCCTTCACTTTCAAAGACCGACCCTTGCGCATTAAGAGAACTTGAGATGACTTGCATTCTTAATTGGGTCAATTTGATCTTGAATATACTACATTTCAGACATGTGATGTGAGAGTGCACTTGAGGAATACATACCCATGGAAGCATGGACTATAATTTAGAGATAGTGTGGCTACAAGCTTATGAAGGTTTACCCTAAAGAAAAAGTAGTGGTTTAATCATAAGATAGATGTGGCTAACACGGATGTCTGAACCAGCACACCTCAAAACTTACAAGGTCACCATAGGCACGTAATTGTCGAGTGGCATACAATTAAAAGAGTATTGTTGTTAAATCCTCAAACAATTCACTCGCGTGGGAGTTGAACCGAGGACCAATGAGAAGGTTGTTGCAATCACTAGTCTACATATCCATCTGCATAATTAACTTTTGTTTACAATGATACTATATAATAGATTGTGTATATTTGTGGATCGATGCTGATCACATAAAGGTTTGAACCCTCTTTTCATTATCTAAAAGGAACTCAAGCACGGACTAAACCATGAAAATGCACGAAAAGAATGGGCAGCAGAGAAATAACAAAAAAAACTTCTAAATATTCTTTTTTTGGAGGGTGTAAAAGTGAATATCCATCAATTATACATATGCTATCGAATAGAAAAGAAAGATACACTGCACACCTTCTCCACTAATTCCAGTCAAACTGGGAGCTAACAACTGCCGGTTGTGTTACCCAGTTGATTACGTTTGTCATTTGGTGGAGAGATTTATATTAGTTGAGCACGTAGTACATCTTAGCTGGGCGCATTGCCATGCAGAGACGACAGAGCACGGAAGAGAAACTGATGACAGAGCACTTAACCGCGCATGCACATCAGCATGAGGTCACCCTCTTCGTCATCACCAGACCTTCATCAAACGTGTCGACCGTACGGATCACGAGGCCGGCGTCATGTACGATCCATGGATGTGGATCGATTCTGTAGACCCCATGGCCTGGTGTAAACTCGTCAGGCACACGCACAAAGGACACTGCGACTCACGCGTTGTTTCAATCGCGTAAAAGTCTCCGGCAGCGTCAATCAAATTGATTCTGCTCGCTACGTGGCTATTTGTGACCGGATCCAAATGTTTTGGTATTATTTATGCAGCTTCAAGCGTTCCTTTTCGCCAAACAGACCATTATTTGGGCCATATGAGATTATTAAATAATGAACTGATTATATTATACTATTCCCTTGTATTTAGATATACGTCGTGTTTGATTTTTTCTAAAACCTTGATCATTCAGTTTTATTCAAAAAGTTATAAATTATTATTTATTTTGTTATCATTTGTAATTTGTTTAATTATTATAGAGAGTTTGAGCATGACTTGTTTACATAATTTTTTAATAAGACGAATGATTGAAGTAAAAGTCAATCACAACTTATAGTTATGTACGGATTGAGTACATTATAATACTCTCGGTTAAATATATATTAGGTGTGCTAAATACATATTGCCGTGTCTTAGACTAGCCACATGCAAGACTGAAAATGAACAGAATATTTAAAGGAAAAACTTCAATTCACTTCCTTGCCTTCCTCTACCGCCGCCGACCTCTATCGCTCCCTTGGCGATGGGGAGCAGGCCGACAACCACTGCCCTACCAACTCACCCTTCACTAATTGAGGAAAGCACTGGTCCCTGCCACCTTCACTGCCCAACTGGCCACACCATCTAGCCACCATCTAGCCACCTACACCGACGATGTCCCACCTCACCTCCCCTGCTGCTTCCACTGGATCCTCAAAGCCTATAGAGCCCACGAGCACAAACCTCAAAGCACAGGCCCCGAAACCCTAATTCTAACCTTAAACCTAGTAACCTACTTCTAAGAAGCCTCAAGGTCACCGATCACACCGTTCACGGATCAGATCAATGGAGGACAAATCTCAGTCACCATGCATCTGGTAGAGGGATAGTTTCGAATGAATGAAGGGGGTGTCTAAGTGAGAGCTTGAAGAGGTGTTGAAGATAGTCTTGTGGATGGTGGAGCCATTGGAGTAGGCGTGTGGATGAAAGTAATTAAGTCATGTGTGTGGAAGCATGGAGGCCATGCCAAAAAGCATCCAGACGAAATGTGCAGGAATAGAGTCTTCACCTTAAATATTTGATATTTCTATGACTTTTACGTAGGGTTTGGAATCTTTGGATACTTGTCTTATTTAGAAAAAATGCATGCATGAATGACGTGCCTTGTTTTGTCATAAAGGGTCCATTTGGTTCAAGGCCCTAGGTGGCCTAGCCAAATTTTGGCCAGGATTTGACCACATTTGACCATAAACTTAAATTTGGTCAAACAATATATTTTCTTATTTATATGGTTTGTTCACAGCAAAACAAGCCATGTAAATGGAAACTATGTTACACTTGTACCAGTATAATGTAATTTTAGTTTAAAGTCAACTTGGTCAAGCCGTGGTCAAAATTTGGCTAGTCCACTTATCACCTTAACCAAATATGCCCTAATAAATCTAAGCAACTGCATTTTTTGTATATCTATACTAAATTTTTAATAAAATGAATTATCAAATGTCATGTCTAGAAATTGTATATCTGTATTACCTAATATGCAGTATTACTATATTTTTATCTTAATATAATATGGCTATGTATACATAAAAAACTGTATGCAATATCCCAAAAGCTACCTTGTGATAGGAAAAAGGAAGACTGGTGTAGGAAAGTTTTTTCTTAATTACTTGGGATGTTTAGTTCGTGTTTAGAGGGTTCCAGTTGTTCTAAATTATAGGTCACTTGGGTTTTACTCTAAGTAAAACTTCTATAACTTTGATCTAATAAACTTGTAGAAAAATACGCCAACAACAACAAACATTAGATTAGTCTTCTTAAAGCCACCCTGAATTAAATGTGTCCTGAAGGCGCACTTATTTTTTAGGATTGGAAAGGTTACTATATAGTTTTTTAAATTATGTTTAGAATTAGAGAAGTTTAAGGATAAAGATGAAGTGACCTATAATTTAGAACGTACTTATTATGCAACCATACTCCATTATATTTTATCTAAAGAACTATATATGTACCGTCTGTCCTAAGATGCATGCATGCTTTTCCTTGTCTCAGCAAGCATCAAAAGCTGTACTCTATTATTCCAATAGATCTCAAGTTTCTGATTTATTAATTTTCAGCATCAATATTTTTTTCTTTTGTTGGGGCTGGTGAAGATGCAACGCACCATATATACAAATGCGATGCATCAATTGAGGTCAACGGCGGCAAACTTATCGCATACCATCTGCACGCTGCAAGGTACTTGCCGGGCAGCTGGATTATATTATTTCCCAGCAAGTTCGTAACCTAACAGATCCAGCCAGTGATCTAAATTGCCCAGAGAATATTATAATCAAAGGCAAACGCTAATTGGATGCTTAATGCAAACATCAGAAGAGTCTCGGGCATTCATAACATAATTTAGGATAGAAAATTAAACTAAACGATAACTGGTTTATCTTCCTTGTCATGGTCTAAATTTTCCAAAACAGTTTTAGGAATTCTAGGCTGTGTATTTTTAAGAAAGTTTTTAGTTGCAGGGACTAGGCGGCCAGGTCTGCTTCATTTTAGATACTGTTTGTGAATCTGCTTTTGTAGTTTCGTTGCTACTTGCTACTAGCTAGGATATCATGATCACCTTTTGCCATTAAAAGTTTGATCAATCACGCATCATATATATAGCTTGTTATATATATTTTTTGAGTTTAGTATAGCTTGTTATATACTCCTGCAAAGTTTGCCATGCATAATAAATTAAACCAAAGAGCTATCACATCCTTTCACACATGCATATAATTAAACACAAACAATAACGACGGTTTCCCTCCAAAATTTCAATGGAAAAAAAGGAAAGACGAATTTGTCCACTCATTCAACCCTAGTTCAAGGCTAACGGGGCTCGTACCCGACGCACCATTCTGAAATAATGTTCCATATCTAGTAGGTGAATCACTTATTCTAAAATTAGTGGACTTCCTCAGAATAGTATAAACATATATATAGTCCTGCTAAAAGTCCAGACACAACAAGTTAAAAAAGCATGCCCTGGTAATATTTAATTTGTCCATCTATTCAACCCTAGTTAATTACTAACGGGGCTCGAACCCGATGTTTCTGCCATTCTGAAATGTTCCATAGTAGGTGAATCACATATTCTAAAAATTACTGGACTTTCTCGGAAGAATAGTATAAATATACTCCTGCTAAAAATCCAGACAACAACAAGTTAAAAAAACATGCCCGCTGGTAATATTAATTTGATTGGTTAACTTTAACTAGCTTACCCAATTAGAGCAGTTGTCATAGGTAGAAATGTCTCTCTCCAAACCCAATCTATGACTCATCATTTTTTTTCTTTTGTTAAAATTGACCATGGAACAAATTAAGATGAAACATGAGATCAACTAGCAAATCAATATAGAACTAACTGCTCCGAAACTAGTCATCCAGACTCGATCCAACGACACATCGTATTCAACCTTTTTTTTTAAAAAAGTCTAATTATTGTCCCTAGCTTTTTCCATGGTTTGTAACCACTCCCTATTATATTTCTTGTACAAGCAGTCCACCTCAATCAGGCTACAAGTCCTACTTTTGCTAGTTTCCGGTCAGAATAAGCCATAGCCAGGAAGATCGAAGAGGAGAAGGAGGGGGGCGGGCAAAGAAGAACAGTGAATCGGAGACGCGCGCCGATCGGAATCGGATGTGAAGAACTGAAGCTGATTTCTGAATCATATATCTTCCCTCCGTCCATCCATTTTGGGAGAGGTGCAAGAGGATAAAGGTGATTGCATGCATGGGGGATAGGCCATGGGAGCAGCCGCATGAGCAGGCTTCTTATCCACACACCGGGATGGTCCAAGCTTCTTCCTCCGCCGTCCATGGCAGCTTCACGTAAACCCTAACACACATAGACAGCTAGAGTTACATCTTGTGCTTATTTTTCTTGCTCGTCATGAACCTTTCTTCGTGCCTTCTGGCTCTAAATTTCTCTAGTTTCATCAGTTTTCTCGACATATGTGTGTTTTTTGATAAGGTTTTAAAGTTATTTTCATATGATTAATAAGCAGCTATAATTCAACTTCGTACTTCTGGAGATTATGAATAAAGTTTGGGCATCTTATTAATTCGAAACGATTCACTACTCATGGCGTATGTCTGGAGTATATCAGAAGTTTTTTCCATTTTCATAATTATGAAATGTCAATCCTCTAAGACACGATTGCCCAGCCTTGGGTTTATTACTGATCTTCCTTTCTGCTTAACTTTTCCCACAAGATGGAAATGAATTGGGCGTCTAGTAGTATCTCTAGTGGATATTTTTTTCAGCATCCTGATAGCTTCATCAGGCATTTCTTAGCTTCCTTATTTGATCTCCTTTGGTTGGAGTAATGATTCTTCTTTCTGTAGTCTTAAAATATGCAGGAAATATAGTACTGACAAAACTAAAAGGAAGATAATTATTTCTACCAATTTTGTAATTTTGCTTGTATTAATTTGTGCAAGTGCAGCAGAAAGGAACCTGGAGGATACGACATGGCGGACTTTGATCAAGCCCTCTACCTCTACCTCAACAGCCAGGATCAAATGCCAGTTACTCATCAACCTCGTAAGCCCGCACACTTATTTTTCTGGATCTGAGGATTTCCGAAATTAAACATCTCACGATCAATAATGCACATATATATAGCTGCAAAGGGACCAGAGCGAATGAACTTTTTCCCTATCATATAAGCTTTATTATTTCTGCATGCATACATATATAAACATGTCATCTAGTCCTGAATCTACCCTGAGATTGACAAGCAATAATATCTAGCAAAGATGCCTGACAATAGCGAACAAAACCTGCAATCAGTTTCCCGTTCCTTCTTTTTTGCATGAAAAGCTTGTTCTGTCTGACAAGAGGCAATTTCAGAAAAGAGGAAAAGAATGCCCCTGCTAGCTCGAGGAGAGTGACATCTAACAAATACCTGCTCATGGTTGTGTTCATTCTAGGTCATTTTCTGCTCAAACAAGGCAATTAGGCAGAGATGTGCTTTCTCATTGGCTAATATAAATAGCTCCGCCCTTCGTCACCACACCTCTATTTCCTATTCCTACATCATTTCATATGTATACACACACACTTTCTTCCCCTTGTTCATGCATACTCCTAACTCTGTGTGTCCTTCTATGTTGTATATAATTAACTATACATCTTGCAGAATAGAATGTCAGTGGCATATTTAGTGTACACTTATTATTAGTAAAACGGTAACGTACATTGTATGGTACATGTTGTATGTACGCATGTGGGCATCCCAATTCTCAGCTCTCTTCTTTTATGTAGCTAGTACAGTACTTATATGGTGTTATTCATGCATGTACGCACATTGTGCAGAAACTCTCAACATCTTCCCTTCTGAGCCGATGCACGTCGTCGAGCCTGGACCCAAGGTATATAATTATACATATACTTTCTCCTGTCCTTTTTTATTTATCGTATTTTACTTGAAAAAAATGAAAGTAGCTGACGATAAATATTTGAGAACGGAGATAGTGTATACGAATCAATCTGCTTGAATATATACACGACTCCTAACCTCTTATACATGCGAACAGATAGATGCATATAATCCTGATAGGCCGTGTAGCTCCATTTTCTCAATTATTCCTGCCCTCATTAATCTTGCTTCAGATCATTGATAATTCTGATGATGAGCTCGCTTTAATTCTAGCAGGGATCCATGGAGACTAGCAGCACGGCTCCGAACGCCGGCGCTGCCGGCGCCGGCCCTTCGAAGCGGCCGCCACCATCATCATCCAACGTCGTCCCTCCGGCAGCTCCGAAGGACGGCAAGACGCCGGCAGCCGTAAAGGTTGGTTGTCTATATATACGTACGTACGTACAGTATACATGCATGCAGAAGCTCGAGCGATGAGAGTCTGGTCCATACTCCATACATGTCAGAGAGAAGGCAGCAGCAGTGGCGCCGCCGCCATGGGCAGCGGGACGCCGTCGACTTCGAATCAACAGCAGGCAGTAGGCCCCCGGACGCCGGACGCCAAGACGCTGAGAAGGCTTGCTCAGAACAGGGAGGCGGCAAGGAAAAGCAGGCTCAGGAAGAAGGTATATGTTTTTTTTCCAACCATGTGCCATACCTAACCAAGAAAGCGAGTGCTAACAAAACCCAAGGAAATGAGGTAGGAAAATTTTGGATGGTTCAGGTGGCATGCAGTGTGGCACACTTTGGTGGGGGAGAAATCCTAAATAATTATTGACGTTGAAAATAGTGGCATGCACATGTAATAGTCAAGCATATATATGAAGAAGGAAGCTAACCTGCCACCAAAATTCTTAAGAGTTGCAGGGCTAGCTAGCAGCTAGCTAGTTACAGCTCTAGCACATGACGCTACAGAGATTATTAGTCTGAACATATAATATTATTAGTCTGAACATATCATTTCTTGATGGTGGCCTGAACACCTGCTATGGCTAATGTTGCTTTCTATTTGTCTCAAATTGTAGGCTTACATTCAGAACCTGGAGACGAGCAGGATTAGGCTGTCCCAACTGGAACAAGAGTTGCACAGATCAAGAACTCCGGTATGGACTATCTTTAATTATTTTTATTTATAGGACAACTAGTATCTTGTAGTATTTCAGAACGCCGAGGGTATTATCATATAATAACTGTATTTGTTCGTGTTTGTTTGCTCCAATTTTTATAATTAACGTGCAGGAGAGGATACCTAAAATAAATTATTAGTTATCTGCTTATCTTATACTATAGAATCCCATTTTTGAAAATAAATTCAAGTGAGTACGTTGTTCCATATGATAAGGACTACTAACTGTGTTTGTTCCCGTGCATGTCTCGCGAAACACAAATCAACAACCTGCAGGGAGCAGTGTTTGGTGGCGGAGCTCATTCTGGTGTCATCAATGGCGGCCTAAGCCCAGGCATGCAATCAAACCCTAGCTAAACCATGCATTGGATCATATATACTATATTTTGCAACGATCGTATTGCCGAAAGTACTAAACTAGCTGGGCAGAATGGAGAGGCGATACGATATTTTGCAACTGCTAAATATATGAGCATGCACGCACGCAGAGGCGGCATGGTTCAACATGGAGCACGCGAGGTGGCAAGAGGAGCACGGCAAGATGATGCACCACCTGCGGGCGGTGTTGGGGGCGGAGCACGCCGCGGCTCCGGCGCCGGCGGTGGACGCGCAGCTGCGGCAGCTGGTGGACGCGGCGGCGGCGCACCACGGCGTGCTGGCCGAGCTGAAGGCCGTGGTGGCGAGGGCCGACGCAACCCACCTCGTGTCCGGGGCGTGGGCGTCCGCCGCCGAGCGCTGCTTCCTCTGGATCGGCGGCTTTCGACCTTCTGAGATCATCAAGGTCAGTTCTAAGCCTAACTTAGCTAGCTCATTAAATTCGTAAGCAGCTTTGCTATGTCCTTTTTTCTTTTCTATATGTGATATAGATGCAGAGGTGTACTTTTTATATACATGCAAAGCACGCTCAACTTCACTTCACTTCATTTTTATGAACGTACACACGTACACTCGACTGGGTGCAGCACATTAACTCTATAAAGATCTTAAGATTAATAAAGTCGCAACGAACAATAATGAGAAAATAGCCAATAACCGCTAGTAAGCTCAAGTTTGCGTAAGCATGAGCTCACGGAACAACTAGTCATTTTTAGTTGGTGTACTGAAACCCGTGGCCGGCATAAGTTTGACCTCCCACACACACAATGACACAAACACATGTTTCTTGCCCAGTTGCCTTCCATTTATTGGCCATGTAGTACAACTGTACAAGCATGCAATAGGTCACGGCTACTCATTGTCATTCGAGACTATATATGCATATAGTACTCTCATGTGCATGCTGATGAGCGGACAAATATATGTATACATACGTGTGGGAGTGTTATGAAGCACATAAATACATGCATGCATACATACATACTACCTTCTCGTCTTAATATATATAGATTATAAAAATAAAACCATCATGATAATATTCAGATCTTCCTAGAGGAAGTTGTCCTCATCTTTCAAGTGTGGGAATGTCTAGCCTTCGGGTGTCGATGGAGTGCGCGCAGATAACATAGTATATTTAGTGGATGTTGTTTTCTTTGGTATTAGTTAGCACCGGAAACAAAACGTCTAGATCATTTTCTATGAGAACTACTGATTATAGAATGCCTTTTTTATATTAGAGAGGGAGTAGCAGATGGTTAATGATTTGTTTGGTAATAACCATGGACAAAGATCGATCAAGTGCAATCAGCACCCATGGACAGATGTATTTGATGGCTTAGCTAAGCTGATTAGGTAGGTAAGAGGTCCGAGTTGATGGAACAGTTAGGCCTCTCTCTGGAATGCCTTTGGCCTCCGCCTTTATAATAATAGGCTAGCAGCTACCCATACTTCGACTACTGTGGTTGTTACTTCAACTGCAACAGGGTAGGTCAGATAGGAGATGGAGATGGGGATGGTTAACTTACCTACAACAATGCAAAGGACGTGCCTCACACATGTACGTCCTCTTTCAGCTTCTAGATGGATCGGTTGGGTTCGATGTTGGGAAAACAAAGAACTATAAAAATTATATTTATATATATATATATATATATATATATATATATATATATGTGTGTGTGTGTGTGTGTGTGTGTGTGTGGAAGAGTTTTATCTATATGCGCAGGTAGCTGCACTCACTTTCAATAAATCAACAAGGGTATGTCAGAATACTCATTTATCAGTCTGAGTATATTTACATAGTTATTTTAAGATATTTTAAATGTCACCACACGAAAAAATTACAAATCAGCCCTTGATTTTAATTTATTATGATAATACATTTATATTAATACATATAATGTGGTATGTCCACATACCTCAGGTATACTCGCATACCTCATGCAGCATACCACCACAGATGGCCTAGTATCATTGCATACTCTTTGTACATACTTTTCGTTCGACCAGATACTCTCGAAATATTGAAATACACATGTGAGTGTAGCTACATGTGCACATATAGAAAGAATTTTTATATATATAATGAAGCTTCATCAACATGTAACTCATGAACGACAAACCAATAACCTCTATCAGAAAAAAGTCCAGATTACACCACCTCTTAAGTATAGGCAGTTTAAAAGGATCTAATTAAGGCGACTTAAATGCTAGGTCTTCTGTTTTTTAAAAAAACGATTAGTCTTCATCTAAAAAATTGAAAAAACACATCATTCGTATTGGTTCCTAACAT
The DNA here is from genome assembly GCA_030272315.1 of Paspalum vaginatum. Taxonomy (NCBI): domain Eukaryota; kingdom Viridiplantae; phylum Streptophyta; class Magnoliopsida; order Poales; family Poaceae; genus Paspalum; species Paspalum vaginatum. The sequence goes on along the minus strand of CM059015.1, from coordinate 42,114,446 downwards.
GTATCCATGTCAGTTCCACATGCATACAGTATTTAAATAATATGGATATGATGCACAGCTAGCTTGTAATACAGTTGTACCAAAACTTTAGTTTATGTCTAAAAAAGTATTTCCAAGCTTAACACATCCTTTAGACTCCTAGATTTGCATCTAGTGGCACAATTTACCAACCACTTGTCATTCGGGGGAGTCCACCTAGGACCCCCATGGCCCATGCCTCAGCACAATAATGTCCTTCCCATTAAAAAACACTAAGGCTGTAAACACTGTAAACAGTATATAGGGTTTGAATTCGAAGGAATGTGATGACTGATGAGTATGCTGCTGGAGATGTCCTAATACTTAGCTGTCTAGCAACGTAATATTTTTGTTTTGACCATTGTCCTCGGAAATTTGGTCGGCTATTTGGGAATACAAATATCTTTAATAAATAAATGTACAATTAGTCCAATTGCAAATCTCACTGAAACCTACTATTTTTATTTTATATAAAGTACATCCCTACCTAATTAAGTCTATGTGAAAAAAGGTTATTACTATTTGAAACAAGCTGGAATTCAAATCACAAATATGCGAAAAGTAATACAAAGTCAATACGGCTGAGTCCAGCAGATCGTGTATCCCTATCGTCTATTTCAAACTTCAATCTATCAACAATGTAGCTACAGTATCGTTTTACTATAGATGACCATTTACACGATATAATATGTTAGACACAGTCTAATGGAACCCATGTTTTGTTAGTATTACGAACTAGGCATTTTCGAAGCTAATAAGTATGGCCATCTCACATGCATGCATCTTTCATGGTTAATTAAGTTATCCATGTTCGATTTCAAACCAGTCAGACTTGCTGCAATTTTTTGACAAATAGTTTTTGTTAATATATTCTGACTAAAAATATTACTGGAAGATGGATTATCTTAATTAACCAGCATGTATATACGCAATGCTAGCAGATAGCCCTCCGGCACGCGGAACCCCTGACAGAGCAGCAGGCAATGGGCGTCTGCGGCGTGCAGCAGTGGGCGAGGGACGCGGAGGCGGCGCTGGACCAGGACCTGCAGGCGATGCACCGCTCCGTCTCGGACGCCGTCTCCTCCGACGCGGCAGCGCTGCTCTGCCCCTACTCCGACGTGCCCGGTTACATGGCCGCCATGTCGGTCGCCATCGGCAAGCTCGCCTCCCTCGAAGCCTTCGTCAGACAAGTAAGCAAAGACGACTTGTCTTGTGTTTCCGATGAAACAGGAACAGCAATGGTGGATGCGTGAGTGATGGTTGCATTTGCAGGCGGACACGCTGAGGCTGCAGACGCTGCACCGGCTGCCGCAGCTACTGACGGCGCGGCAGTCGGCGCGGTGCTTCCTCGCCATCGCCGACTACTCCCACCGCCTCCGAGCGCTGAGCGAGCTCTTGCACGCCCGGCCGCGCCAGGAGCAGGCGGCCGGGTCCAGCCTCGGATCACCCTACCAAAATAGGGACGGTTTACTATAGATACAGGTCTCAGACACGGATGGGATAGTTTCAGAGATACATATAGAGGTGATCAGGAATTCAGATGACCCATTTCTCGCTTACCTGACTTCAGCTTTAGGAGTATTTATTATATATAATATGTAACTGTGTATACATAATAAAGGGTAAATACTAGTAGCTGAGTCGTAAGTATGAAGTAGGGAGTAACAATTGTAACTGAAAAAATGCCAAGCTGATCCAGCCAGTATTGGCATGTCAGACACTCAGAAGATGTAGCATGCAGAGACGCAGTGATAAATTGTGAGAAAATAATTTGTTGCAGAAATATAACTGAAAATAATGGGGTGTTACATGCTACAGATGTGATGTACATTGTACGAGCAGCCTCACTCCCGTTCTCATGCGAAAAGGAACAGTTAAGTTACAACAAATTGCAATTTACCAAAACGGCCGTCGCTACAGGATTCAGCTAGTGTTACAACCCCAAGTTTAGAAAAATGACACAACATAATAGTGACATCACAAGGATGACTTCCCGCCAGTGTTACAATCTGTCAAGGGCGTCAACTATAGCCTTGCGAAACGCATCGTTGTGGAGGAAAAAAGAGGAAACATGACCACCTGTCACCCACCGGACCTCTGAGCCTGGCCACTGCCTTCTGGAGCTTCCATGACTGAATGTCTGGGAATATAACCATCATCCTGTAAAGAGAGCATAGCTTCAGATTAGAAGAAAGCTCCAGAGAAATAAGAACACTCGAGTAAGCAATCTAATTGTCTGAAATAAGGAGGTAATTTAACCAATCTTTAAAAGTAAACTATCTGTTATCAATGCACATTTAAATTTCTGAATATTGCTGAAATAAGGTAAGCAACTTGGTTAAGTGCAAGTAAAAAGATATATTTGAGTTAATTCAGAAGTCTTTCCACTATAATAGTAGTAAAGTAGGCTGTTAACTAGTGACATAACCTGGTGGTAGTTACTCGGTCAAAATTGTGAAACCAAGTAAAAGACTCGGGCAGGGAAACAATAATGTTTTCAGAGATGATAAATTGATGTTAGAAGGCCATAGAAAATCTCAGTAGAACAATACTAACCGTTGCGCCAACAAAGATGACAGCTTGCGGGTTCTTCGGGGCCGGAAATCGAGTGACATCAGTCAAAGACAACACTGACCGTAACCTATCTCTGACTTGCTCGATAGTGATCCCAGTTTTCTGTGCTGCATCTTCTGTCAAAGATGTTACATCTTGAGTTAATGCTGCTGCATCTTCTCTCAACACATCCCAAGCTGTGGCGTATTTGTAGACCCCTTCACAGAAAGGTACCACAGCAGAGTGTGGAGCAAGAAATGGCAGTGTGGCAATTCGGTGTAGGATGCAGGGATCCCACCATCGCAGCATGCACACCACCTGCATCATCAGGAAAGAACCTATTTGAGAACAATGTACAAGGAATCTTGTAGATAAAAGAAAGAAAACTATGAGTATCAGACGGCTTTCATAAATAGGCTGCTACGTGATTTATAAGACTCGCTACATTCAGTCCTGATCAAAACCAGTATTAGTATTACATACCCATGCTGAGCCCACATATGCCCATCTTGCCATAACCAGCCTCAGTCTGGAGCCAGTACAGGAGACTGCGAGCTTCATCAATTGTAGCTTTCCCTAAGAGTAACAAATCACTCACACACTGGAGCTTTGCACCTCGCTGCATGCTAGGCCGTCGCTGTCCATAGTAGGGGCTGTGGTTCATGAGATATCAGATCTTTGTGAATTGTGGAGAAAAAACATTATACCACAGAATGCAAGTAACTCTCACCTCTCAAGAACCATAGTTGCAATATTGTTCTTCAGAAGAGGTCCACCAAGCCTAAGCCTGCGCTCAAATGTGTGATCACCAGTGCCTATGATATTTCGGTAAATTTAGATTGGTTCATTAGAAGAGAGCAAACAAATATTTTTATAAGAAAAAACTTATGGTACTGCTCATCTGTTCATACGAGACTAACAATAAAAAAGAGTAGACATTGTTCAATTTTCGCCACTTGGAAGCGAGAAAAGGTAAGGAAGTGGTCAGAGAGAATTATTAAAGTTCGAAGTGCCAGAGAGCCAGCAGACAATACATTCATATAGAGTCTACCAGCAAAAAGAATTAAAAAAAAAATCCATACAAGCCAAACATTCATATCAGAGAATTATTTTACTAACCTATGCAGCACATCAAGGAACACCTATAATGAAACTACAAAATCATGTACCTGCAAGATGGACCACGCATGACATCTTCTCCGGTGCAATATTTTTAGGTAGTAAGAAAAGCAACTCTTGCATTGTGACTCTCAGGGGGCAATGCGTCGATTAGGCGCTCATCACATGTAGTCTTAAAAACACCCTCTCTCAGACAAGAATTGTTTGTCTCCCAAACTGTTTTCCACATTGGCTGCACAGCAGTTGGTGGCCAGTTTTGGCAACGCGCATCAGGGAACAACTGCTTGACCATCCTCTCTAGCAAATCAAGTTTGGTACCTCCCCATCCCTTTGAGAAAAATGGTGTTCCTAGTTTGGTGCGGTGAAGAAGAGTTCCATATAAGTGGTCCAGTACATAATGTACTAATCCAATATTAACTGATACCATATCCAAACACTGGTTGAATAAAGCTGATTCTTCAGGTCCTATTTTTAAATGAAAATCATGGGACCAAGTTATGCCTGCAGAACAAAATCAGCAAGAACCCAGGTTTAACGTACTGTAAGAAATTCAAAGCATCAGAAGTAGTTAGCAGTTAACAGAATAAAAATGGGAACGAATTCGCAAACTTGAAGCAAGAATATTTCAAAGAAGATAAGGGCACTAGCTTGAATTTCGGATAGGGCATAGTAGCTCAAAGTAAGCATTCAGCAGATAAGTAGAACAGTGAGCTACAAAAGCAAAGTCCATGTTTGGAAGAATCAGGAACCATGATCAGAGTGGTGAACTTTTAAACTAGAGTGGCGGCTTCTGAAATTGGAGAAGTAACCAGCGCTTGATGAAATACTAACTACTAAACCAACCACACAAAAAAAAGAATCTGAGTATTTCTTAAAACAAAAGGCGCGTGACTTGATCATGATACATTTATAGTGATTCAATGTCCTAGAAATAAAAAAGGAAAGCATAATGTAAAAGGGAGTCTTCTTCACTACGGATAGTGCTTCTGCACATATCAAATACACATAACAGATGCTAAGAAGGCATATCAGAACTGCAGAGCTAGTCAGCTAGTGTTCCAGGAGATGACAAATCTACGGTTCACTTGACATCACGTGACATGCGGGCCAGCAGTTCAAGATAATGCAGCTTATTCCATCGCATGAAAGCACCGCAACCACAGCCTAGACATCCAGGACGGCGAAAACAACAATATTTCCCCAGAGGAACCTCGGGAACGCATCGTAATTGAGGTGGTAGATCTAGAACAGATCCGATCAAGCCCACTGACAGACGTCATGGAGATGCAATGCAGGTGCCCAGATGTTCTCCTCCCTGAGCGCACAGAACATCGTCGCATCGATTTCGAGGCCACAAGGTGCCCAGAAGGTCGCACCTTGGGACGAACGCCAGCGATGACGAGACGCCGGAAGACCGCGAGCCCGCCTTGGCACACGAACCCGCGCGGGAAGGGGGGATGCCTCCTTCTTGTTGCGGGTATCGGAACAATCTGGTCCAAGATCCCACGCCGGATGCCGCGACGACGGAACCGGGGGGCGCGACGCGACACGAGCGGCAGGACACCCGCCGAGAACTGCCACTGTGGATCCGCGGCGGGCGCGGGCACGGGCGGGGGAGAGCTGGATCGCAGCGGGGCAGCACGGATTCCTCTCGGCTGTCTGGTACGAGCCGCGCGGATTCCTTGTGCGCGGCGAAACCGAAGAGGAGGAACTGAGGAAGAAGAGACGGTGGGCGGCCGCAGCGGGGACGGCGCTCTCGGATCTGATTCTGTCGGGGGGCAGATGCTCGGAGGCTGGCGTGTGGGTCCGGAGGAGCAGGGAGAGCGGCACAGTGCGGGTGTCCACACGGCCGGTGTCATCAGAGGGCCTACGGGTACGTGGCGGTCGGATACTGTGGGGCCGAGCTGCGATGCGCAATTATTTCGGCTGTGTGATGACCAAGCGTGGAATAGGTAATTTGGCAATCTCCACCTTTTGTGCACGAGTGCTTATTTCACACGTAAAGCTATTTTTAGCGGAGCAGTATCTATGGTACTTCATTTATCTTAAATTATAAAAAAATTTAGGATTTCAATTATATTCCTTCATTGCTCTGTGTATATAGGTTCAATACGTATTTAGAACTTTAAATCCATCAATATCCATATGAATGTAAAAAGATAAAAAGAGAGTTATAACATCTTGCAATTTGAAACAGCAAGGAGTATAAAGTATTGTAACGATATTGTAGAATGGAGTTTGAAAATATGGGATTAGGCTGTGCTCGAAAAAAAAGCCCTAGATAAGTGCGTAAAACATTGTGCGCGTACCGTATACATAAAGAAGTTTGAAATATAAAAAGGAGCGTAGCTCAGCTGGTTAGGTTCCTTGTGGTGTAATCTGTACACTCAGGTTGAAGTTCCTCGATTTAACACGGGTGTTCGCACGATTTAACGGCTTTTGTTCTTTCAGCAGTAGGCGACGTCTCCGTCGACAGTGAGACGTGTGTGTGGTGACTTCATGAATCTCGATATGTCGATCCAGATCAGGTTTCATAGAGATGCTCATAGGAATAGGGTGGTGTGTACATTTATAGGAGTGAGTGTACGCGCGTTTAAACGTCTACGTTGTACTGTGTGTTTTTTTTTAAAAAAAATGAACAGGATGGTGAGCTCAGCTATGAACTTAAGTGCTTCCTAGTACAGTAGTACCGACTTATCATCAATCCGATAGTGCTGTCACGTATGGCCACATCGGTTGAGCGGTTCAGCCCAAGCTCTCGTGCAAAATTGTTCTCCAGTCAGAAAGAGAATAATGTATTTACAGCAAATTGAGTGTAGCTCAGTTGATTATTAGATTTTTTAGTATGGAGTTTATTCAGGTTCAAATTCTCAGCTTAGTATGGATGTTCGTATAATTTAACAGGTTTATTTTTTTGATGTTTCTGTCGACAGCGAGACGTTTATAATAACTTCAAAGATCCCCATAGAGATAAGATGCGTACGTATATATTTATAGGAGCGAGTGTACACATATGTGAATGTCCTGTGCTGTGTTTCGAGAAAAAATATGGTGTGATGTAGGAACGGAGATAAAGAGGCACGGGCAGAGCCTAGCCCTTCCTATGATCGGAAATTTTACGCTAAAACCTTTTAAATTCAAATAAAATTTAAGATTTTATACTGAGGTCATGGAAATTTCAAGTTTCTACCTCCACCACCATTGCAGTACTGTGTTTCGGGGGAGAAGCATTTGCATACGATACGAACGATGCTTCACGCATAGTGCCCGCCTCTCGTGTGTCTGCTCCCGGCAGCATGCATCTGCGTCTGAACATCGAACAGATGGGAAGAGGGAAAGGAAACACTCCCTTGCAAACGGCAGAAGCGTGCCAAGATGGCAAGATCAGGCTATCCGCACTTCCGTTTCTCTAAATATTTCCTCCAAAAGAAATATTTCAGCCCGATCAATAAAATCTTTTTCTCTATACCACCATTCACTGCACTCTTATTCCTCTATATATTTCCTCCATATCCAACTACCAACTATTCTATTTATTATCTACTAACTACCTACCTCCAATTAAAAATACATATATAAATGCACATGCAAATTGTTTGGTCGGCACATCAATTTGGCCAAGACTATCTGCTCTTGCTTGCATGGCTGTATTTTTGCATGCCCGTGGCCAAAGGCTGCATGGCCTTTCACTTTTGGCATTGGTGAGAATATATTCTCTGTCATGCAGCTTTGTTCCAATTGGATGAGAGAATATATTTTCTGCATGCATGCTGCACTCTACGGTTGCCGCGAACTATATATTGTGCATACAAGCTCTTGCATCCTTCCTCGTTCACAACCACAACATATTCAATGGCTGGTTACCCTGGTTCAAACTCCTTGGCAAAGTACCGGAGAATGGAGGAGGAAGAAGAGAATGACTTCACCACCATGGTGGATGACGACGATGAGTTTGTGCTTCCATTGGTCTCCATGGAGGAGGCCGAAGGATCTCGCCGTAGTGGCCATAGGCCACCGAAGCAAATCCGGCAACGAGATCATGGTTCGGGGGATATGAGGATCCGCCTGGACTACTTTTGCGAGAATCCTGTGTACAACGACTTCTAGTTTCGTAGAAGGTACAGCCACTATACTAGACTTAGTATTTTGTATGATATGTGAATATATAATCACCTATTGATTTGTAGGTTCCGGATGCGACGGCACGTGGTGGAGCGCCTAATCGACGCCGTCCAGACTGTTGACCCATACTTTACGTACAGAGAGGACGCCCTATTTCAGACACCCTTGACGGGTCTTCAGAAGGTGGTTACATCCCTTCGTATTCTTGCCTACGGTTTACCGTCCGACGCTGTAGATGAGTATGTACGTATTGGCGAGTCCACGGCTCGTAAAGCTCTGCAGCACTTCTGTGCGGCTGTCATCAAGGTATTTGGGGATTACTAGCTACGTCACCCGAATGCAAATGATGTCGCTAGGCTATTCCAGACTGGAGAGGACCGTGGGTTCCGAGGGATGTTAGGTAGCATCGATTGCATGCATTGGGAGTGGAATAGATGTCCAACTAGATGGAGAGGGATGTTCATGGGACGCGGTAAGCATCCATCCATGATCCTAGAGGCTGTCGCTTCTCAGGATCTGCACATCTGGCATGCTTACTTTGGCATGCCAGTGAGTTGCAACGCTATTAATGTGCTTCATAGGTGTGGCAGAACCGCCTAGATTAATCCGGATTTAGTGCTTAATTATCATATCTGGACTAACCTCGGTAGTCCTTCAGGATGTAGGTATCCCGACTTGGCCTTCCCATCCGTATCGAGCTTGATTTTTGGGGCGACTCTCGAAGGAGTCCACAGGTTACAACATACACATCACATTTATTACATAACTTAAAATATTACACATAAGTTTTGGTACTTATTACATTTCCGGCTGATAAGTTCCTCAGCCATTAAACAAAAGTAACATAGTTCTCATGTTCCTTCAACTCACGCACACATCTAACTTCTTCATTCGTAGCCAAGCTTAGATCAGAAGAAAGGAGGATTCAGATAAGGGTCCCATTCAAACCAAGTGTATTCTGCACCTGAAAAAGCATAGGCAAGAAGCCTGAGTACTAGTTACTCAGCAAGACTTACCCGACCACTGGGTCGAAACCCGACTTCCTAACTCAAGGCCGGGGTGATTAGGTCAACTCACACTGCGGCAGGCCTAATAGTAAATCCTTAGCTTTAGAATTTAGTTTACCCTTTTAGTTATTACCTGATCATATAAGTTATTCCTATTCTACTAACCCACCAGGATCCACCCAGATAAACATGTTGTCAAACATTCATCATTAAAAGATCAATTCTCTTACTACGATGTTGGTCGCGATCAGGCAGCTTACAACCGGCAAGCCACAGACGATTCGAATCGGTTTTCCACCTCTCGAGAGGGATACTCAGACACCCGTCATATGTGTGTACACCGACTCCACATACGACAACCAAACATCCAGTGCCACCTAGCCGGAACCATCCTCACCGAACCCAGGTGTCAGTCCTTTGACACCCGCCCAACCTCCTCCTTCCAGTTGGTCTCGTCTAGTTCCGCGCTTAGGCACAACAGGACAAAAGGCTTATCGGAGCCCGTTAAGGACGGTAAGTGAATGAGGCGCGTTCGGCCCAACCAGGCCACACATCGGACGGCCTTATGCGACACAGGCAGGATCAGGGTCCATAGCAATTAATCATAACATGTAAAGTATGAAAGCGAAACTGATCTTGTCGCATGCCTGTCAATTTATTATCCATCTTCTTATTCTCAACCAAAAACTTGCTGTAAAAGATTTCCTTCCTAGGCTTTTGCCACCTAAGCCATCTACTGAGCATAGGATTATATGCTGGGTAATGAATCATCATGCTCTAGGGTTCCAATCAACTCCTAACTCTAATGCACAAGCTTAACTCTGATTTAAATTAAGAATATAAGAAAACGGGGTAATGCACCGGGGCTTGCCTTGAGTCACAGGATCGGCCTCTGTCGGTGACTCGGAGTCTCCTCCTGCAGGTATGAAGGATGCTTCGGTCGCACCGGCTTCCGGATTTTCCGTTGTAGTAGAAGACTCTTCAACTGGGAGCGGTGGGACCAACGTGCCTAAGTTGATGACATGCAGGAGTTTTAAACATGAGGATGATCAACCTGTTGAAAAAAAGTAAAATGTACCATTTTCTAAAGAAAAAGGGTGGTTGGGGTTAAATATGAATATTTTTCGAATGAAAATGATTGTCCTAAGCTTTAAATGAATTACCAGGTATTTTTAATATTTTTAAATAATTTTTAAAGTTTAAATGAATTTTCTAGGAATTTTGAATAATTAAAATGGATTTTTGAATTAATTTTCTATTTTTAATGCACTTTATGAATTTTTCAGCATTTTTAAATAAAGGCTAAATTTTTAAAATATATAAACTCTAATTTACTTTCTTTTTGGAATAACCAAATTATTTATATGAATTAATAAATAATTTTTCTAATTAAATTAAACATATTACATTAAAGCAAAATAGATAAACAAATTAAATTTAAAGGAAAAAAAACAGAAATACTGTTGAAATTCGGCCCAGCCCACAAAAAGAAAAAAGCAAAAGGTTCTAATTTCCCCCTCCAAAAATTGCCTCGGTTTCTCTTTCGGCCTGGCCCGGCCCGAAGTGGGCCGGCGGCCTGCCTCCCCTTCGGCGCGGCCCAGCCAAACCCTTTCGGCTCGGCCCGGCCTCTGCGCGGCCCGGCAGGCCGGCCTGCCAGGCGAGCGGCCCAGCTGGGCTGGCGGCCCCGCAGACCGGCCTCGCCCGGCTCGCTCGGCCGCCCGGCGCGCAGCGGCCGGGCCGAGAGGCCTCGCCGGCGGTGGCCTCAGGCGCGGCGCGAGCTCCTCTCTTTTTCCCTCCCATTTTCCCCTTCTTTCCCCCTTTCTCTTCGCTGTGCGGTCGCCGTCCGCCGGCGCGACCTCGCAGCGGCAGTGGTGCCCGCGGCGGTCTATTTTCTACGGCGCGGGGTGCGCGCTGTCGCAGCGCACCCGATGCGCGTGCCGGCGGGGACCGCGGCGACGACGCCGCGGTGGCCGCGGCGCCATGCGGGCTCCGAGCTCTGGCGAGCTCGGGCCGGCGCCCGGCGTGGCGCAGAGGGAAGGAGTGGGGTGGAGGCATGCTTACCGGCGCGGTGTCGCGGCGGTGACGGCGGCGGAGACGGCGGCGACGGCGCGGGGCTGGGGGACGGTGCGGCGCGGAGCGGGGGAGTGCCGCTCCCCGCGCGCCGCTGGGAAGAAGACCCCGCCCCCGCGGCCCCACCTGTCAGCGCCGCCTGACAGGGGGCCTCGCCCAGCGGGCGCGTGGCCGCGGGCTGGCCAGCGGGCCCGCGGGGCTTCGCCCCGTTTTTCTTTTTTTCTTGTTTTTTTACTTTTACCCTTTTCATTTTTAACCCTAGATTTTGACATATTTCGACAGGGGTCCAAATACAAAAGTGAAAGGGCTTAATTTTAACTACCCTTTCACATTTTTGCCCCTGGAAAACTCCAAATTTTTAAAAAGGCCTCAAATTTAAATTTGAATCAAATATTTGAGAGAAAATTAGGGTAAATTGCAAATGCACTTAAGTGTTTAGAATATTACGGAGTATTACAATAGGTCACCCGTGTTCTCTTCGTACGTCCAAGGTGAAGCCACTCCAGTATCATTCGCTGTTAACGGGAACACATATAACATGGGTTATTACCTTGCCAATAGGATTTACCCAGAGTGGCCAAGTTTTGTTAAGACCGTTCGGCACCCCATGGACGCAATGACCAAGCACTTTGCTAAGTGCCAAGAAGGAGCCCGGAAGGACATTGAACGGTCATTTGGTGTCCTACAAGCTAGGTGGGCAGTGCTGCGTGGCCCGGCATACGGGTGGAATCGTGCTAATCTTAGCGACATCTTGCAGACATGTATAATTTTGCACAATATGGTTGTCGAAGATGAAGGTCCGGGTGTAAGCAACACAAACTTCGACCAACTTGGAGAGCTTGTCATCCCGTATCGCAGTAGTCAAGAAAGAAACGAATATATTCAGGCACACCACAGACTCCGGAACATGACTTTGCATCACCAACTGCAGAACGATCTTACTGAGCATCAGTGGGCAAGGTTGGGATCCAATGCAGAATAGCTATGTTTGCATGATATTTGTACGTCTGTACGTCAAGTTTGTGTCAAGTTTGTAAGCTCAGTCTGTACTCGAGGCCCTAAGTATGCCAAATAAATAATTTCAGCTTATAATGGCTCAGCATTTACATCATTTGTGACGAACAGAGAAATAATTACAACAGATATATACTTGGCCAAGACATACAACAGATAATTAATTGTCCAACACTTACAACAAATAAATAATTGTTCAACACTTACAACTAATAAATAATTGTTGAACACTTACAACAAATAAATATTTGTTCAACACTTACAACAAATAAATAATTGTTCAAAACTTCCAACAAATAAATAATTGTTCAACACAAGTAAATAAATTGCACACAACAGTTCACTACAACAATCTCATGGATAGCACACAAATATCCAGTTTCAGGTCACACTTGGCGGTTCCTCTGCCTTCTTCTACCACCTTTTGCAATATCTCCTCACGAAGGGCCTCATAATACATGCGGAGATCAGGTGCGCAAGAATCCAGATCCACCTTAAGAATCCCCTCATCTTCCTGCTTCTCTCTTTCCAGTCTCTCTCTTTCCCTCTCTTGCATTTGCATATCAAGTTTGTCACGCATGATCTTTATCTTCTCCTGCTCAAGCTGTAGTATGGATTTGTTGTGTTCACGCATCTCATCAAACCTCTTCTCTTCAATGCTTGCAAGATGATCAAACCGGCTCACTTTCTTTGAATTTTCTTCTTGCACATTGTCATCTTTTGCAATGATAGGTCCTGTAACTTAGAAGCATATTCCGAAGATGATGCTGATCCAGAAGGACACTTTTTCTTGCGAGATTTTGCTGCATCCCTGCCACTTGGCCTCTTCCCGGCGGTAGATGGTGACGCCTCATCCCCATCAAGTCAATAGTGTTAGAACCAAGGGGGATGTGGTCACCAACTGCATCAGTCCCAACTGTTCTGAAATTTTTCTGCTTTACGTCTTGCCATTTGGGCTCATCCTTCAGCAGCTCCCAGCAATGCATGAAAGGAAACTTGTGTCCCTCAATACCGGCAAAGTTGCTTGCTGCTACGGTTGTCTGCAGGTGGACATAGGACTCTCATAACATAAACAATAAATACAAGCGAAATATCATCTACAATCGACGACAATCGCAGCAAACAAATAGGATGCATACCTTATCAGCGTCCGATGTCCCACTGGCATTTTCTCAAATAGTTGCTGCCACATACCCAGCGAACTTCCCTGATTCTAGTTTTATCTTGTCCCAGCGAAACTGCACAGACCTCAGCGACCTTTCAGGCCAAGAAACCCGCCTCCCATTTTATTGCTTCATAACACGTTTCCAGAAGTTGTCTTTTTTCTGGCCAGTGTTGATAATTGGGTCACAACTTATCTCTAGCCATGCCCTAACAATGTTGATATCTTCTTCTACTCCAAAGTTGGCCAGTTTGGTACTACTGCCCTCTCTTTTCCTACCTCCATCAGGTGGACCACTAGCGGCTGGTATCTCCTCTACCTCATCATCTAGTGGATTGTACATTTGATCTACATTTGGTGAAGGTTGGAATTGTGGTGACATGTGTGCAGGCATACCTCCAGCATTGAGTGCAGACATACCAGGTGCAGTCATGGGAAACATACCTACTACAGTCATGGGAGGCATATGTGTTGGCTGTGGATGCATACCCGGTTGCACGTACGGGTTGAAGCCGCCCTGGTATGGAGGATTCGCACCATGCCTATTTCCATCAGGCTGCGGCAATTGGTTTGGGTCCATCCTGAAAATGTGGGAACAAATCCAACCTCAGGCAGATTCAAACAACATACAATCCTCTGCTCATTTCCTACAGGTTACTATACCAAATACATGCAGAAATCCATCCATAGATGACAAAAACAAATACATGAAGAACAGAAGCTATCAGCAGCTCCAGGAGCGCCCTGGAGGCACGGCGGCTGGCTCCCTCGGTGCCGCGTCCGCAGCCTCCGCCACGGTGCTGACGCCGGCCCTCTCCTGGCGCGTCCCTTCCTCGGCACTGCCTCGCCGGTAGTGGCGCGCCGCCCGGCGCCACAGCCGCGCTACGCCGCCGCCCCTCTCCTGCCGCGGCCCCACCTCTAGTGCGCTACGCCGCCGCCCCTCTCCAGGCTCGGCCCCGCCTCTGCTGTGCTACGCCGCCGCCCCTCCCTTGCCGCGGCCCCGCCTCAGCGCCGCGCTACCCCGCCGCCCTTCTCCTACCACGGCCCCACCTCGCCGCAGCCTCGTCCCGCCGGCCCTGTCCCGCCGCCCACCACCGACCCCGCAAGCACGCAGCCCCTATACTGCACGGCGTTAGTGAGGACGCACATGTGGCTTCATCGCGCCGGCTTGGAATGGCTGGTGGAGCTCTCCTCCGACGACGTACAGGATTCGCCTAGATCTGCTCGCCGCCGCTTGCCAAGATTCAAGGACGGCGCCAGCAGCTTCTTCTCAGGCGAGCTCCCCTCCTTCTCCCTCCCTTCGCCGGCCGAGATTGGCTCCCTCGGTTCGCCGCCGCCCCAGTCCTCAGATCCACGAAGACCACATGTCTCCTCGTGCTCTAGGCTTGCAGAGCCTCCCACTGCCGTCGCCTTGCACGCCGCCTTCCTCTCTAGGACGCCCAAGCGGAGAGTCGCCGCGGTTGGACCACCTCGCCTGCGCTCCGGCTCCGCCTTCGCCCGTTCCGGCCGAGCGCGCGAGGACTGCTGCGGCCATGTGGGGAGAGAGAGAAACGGGATGGAGGAATGAAAACGTTCCTCTGTATTTTCCGGAACCAGGGGTCCCCTCCAAGGTAGAGGAGCGCGTGGAGGAGCTGGGTGCGGGAGTTTTTCCGTCAAAAATTTACTCCAAATGGTACGGGGAAGTTTTGGAGTCAAGGGTGCAAATGGTGTGGATAATTATCCGAACCGAACCGATCCGATCCGAATCCTAATTATAATGATATGGATGAGTTGTTTTTATATCCATGCGGATATGGATAATCCGAATCCGACTTACGTGCGGATGCGGAGTAGGATATGGTATCACTGAAATCCGACGGATATTGAGTATCCGATATTTGAACACGGATTATCCGATATTTATAATAAAATAATATCCGATTAGTTTGACAAGTACATAAGGGTCAAAGATGATTGGTTTGTGCCAAAAATACCGTCATTATTATTTTTATTACCGATATGTAAATTATGATGTGAACAATTATACTTAAGTTTATGAATTATTGATCATCGTAAAAAAGTTACATGTAAGCATGTATTATCCGATGTTTTTCAAATCCGTTTCTGCTCCGACACCGACTCCGCACCATTTTCGATATCGTAAAAAATTTGTATCCATATCCGTAACCGAATAATATCCGCTCCACTCCGAATCCGACAAAATAAATAGTATTAGAATGTAAAAAAATCATTATCCCCTCCGATTCGATCCGTTTGCATCCTATTTGGAGTGAAGGGTGCATATAGTCTCAGTCTGGCGAGTGCCGCAAGTGGCCTCCCCGAGAGCTGTTCTGTTCTTCTGTTCAGCTCAGCTAGTTCTTTTCTGGTGCCCGTGGCCACGGACACAACGGCCAGGTTGGTTGCAAGTTGCAACCTGACGCATCCCCTCTCCCGGTTTCCGTTGCGAGCTCCGCCGCCAATGCAAGTGGAAGTGGCCATTGCTAGGCGCTCGACGGATGAGGAGTGAGGATCTCTCCCCAATCCCCACTCCGTGAAACAGAGGCGGAGAAAAGGGGCCTGTGTGGGCGTGGCGCGCGACGTGACGCGGATGCGCCATTCGCCGCCGTCGCCGTCGCCGTTGCGGCGGTGGCGTGCAAGCAAACAAGCGGTGAGCCGTGGCCATGGTGGATTGGATTGGATTGGAACGGGCGGGTAGAGGAGGGCCCGCCCGTGTTGATGCTTCGGCTTGCCGCTCTTAGGGTCCAAGAATCCCCTACCCTATAAACCGCGATGCGTTTTTCTCGACCCTTTTCCATTGCTCTGGAGTCTGGACACAATTGTCAGTCGTTAACTGTGCCTGGTAGTCGGTCCACTTCATCCTCTCCGATCCTCTCTGCGAGCCTCTTCCTGCCGTCCTGCGAATGGATTTCCGCGCAATTCTTGGTTGATCCGGTGGTCGTTTGATGCCTTGTGGCCATTTCTTGGTGCTTAGTCCTCTTCCCTTCCTCGCCCTTGTCAGATGTTAAAGACTTGGCCTTTTGGTTTTGGGGTGCCTTCGCTTATGCGGTGGGTGTCGGTAGACTGAGGACCGGCCGGGCAGCAGCGAGTGGTTCTCGGCAAGAAAGAGGGTGATGGCGCGAGCGCCGGGCGTGCCGGCGGCGGCGCTGGGGATCGTGGTGATCTTGGCCGCCGCAGCCTCCACCTTCCGCG
Organism: Paspalum vaginatum; assembly: GCA_030272315.1. Classification (NCBI taxonomy): domain Eukaryota; kingdom Viridiplantae; phylum Streptophyta; class Magnoliopsida; order Poales; family Poaceae; genus Paspalum; species Paspalum vaginatum. Next base: position 42,098,192 of record CM059015.1, on the reverse strand, counting down.
GCGCGGAGGGGAAGTCGTGCACCAACGCGTTCCCGGGATTGACCTCGCACACGGAGCGCGCGGCGGCGCAGACGCTGTCAGGGCCGCCGGAGACGGCGCTCGAACCCATCATCCGCCGCGGCCACGGACACGAGCAGCACCTCACCCCGACGGACGAGTCCACCTGGATGTCGCTCATGCCGCGGCGGGCGCTGCGGCAAGGGGAGGCGTTCGACTGGCTCATGCTCTACCGCAAGCTCCGGGGCGCCACCGCCAGCCACGCGGCCGGGGCGTTCCTCTCCGAGGCGTCCCTGCACGACGTGCGCCTGGAGCCGGGCAGCCTATACTGGCGAGCCCAGCAGACCAACCTGGAGTACCTGCTCCTCCTGGACGTCGACCGCCTCGTCTGGAACTTCCGCAAGCAGGCCGGCCTGACGGCGCCGGGAACTCCCTATGGCGGGTGGGAGGGACCTGACGTCCAGCTCCGGGGACACTTTGTTGGTGCGCCGCCGCATCTCAGTTTGATTTCGATTTTGGAGGATTCACCCAGAGCAATTGCGCAGCTGCACTGAGTTTCATTGTCTTGCTCTTTTCAGGGCATTACCTAAGTGCTACTGCAAATGATGTGGGCTAGCACACACAATGATACTCTAAATGCAAAAATGTCATCAGTTGTTGACGCGCTCTATGATTGCCAGAAGAAGATGGGCACAGGGTATCTGTCGGCCTTCCCGTCGGAATTCTTTGATTGGGTTGAGGCCATCCAGCCTGTGTGGGCTCCTTACTACACAATCCACAAGGTGCAGGGGGGTTTCAGTTTCTACTCCTTGCTTAATATGTAAATAATAACCACCAAGTTGACTGTAATTTCCGTTTTGCAGATTATGCAAGGCCTTCTTGATCAGTACACAATTGCTGGGAATTCCAAGGCTCTAGAAATGGTTGTAAATATGGCTAATTACTTCAGTGACAGGGTGAAGAATGTCATACAGAAATACAGCATTGAGAGGCACTGGGAATCTCTCAATGAGGAGACTGGCGGGATGAATGACTGTGCTCTATCAGCTCTACATGATAACGGTAATTTGTCATTTGTTATAACTTGTGTAGCATACACTAATATAGTTATGAACTTATGTCTAGATTATATGCTTCCTTTCTCTTAATTGGGCAGAACGATCTGAAGCATTTGACACTGGCTCATCTCTTTGATAAGCCATGCTTTCTTGGGTTGCTTGCACTTCAGGTATGGATCTGGTTTCCTAGTCCTGAATCTTTAGCTATTTGGTGATAGCTAGGATTATGTTTAATTACAATAAGCAACTAAAATAGAACTTAAACCAATTTCCTTTTTAACTATGTTAACAATTGTAATTATCAACTTCTGTTTAATTTGGTTAGAATAATGTGGTCACTACATGTCTATATACTGAACATATTGAAATCATGCCACTGCTGAGCTGTTATTACCATGTACAATATATACTTCAATGGAAACTGAACTTGGGTTCCTAGTATAAGACTTAATCGATGGGCTACATTTATTGCCTCTCTTGAAGGAATTTCGTTTTAGTGATAGAGTTGCATGCACATATGCTTCATTTCAGGCTGACAGTATTTCGGGCTTTCATTCCAATACACACATTCCAGTTGTCATTGGTGCGCAGATGAGGTATGAAGTTACTGGGGATCCTCTTTACAAGGTAAAATACATTTCAAATCTTTTTTTTAATGTCTATTTCAAATCTTATTACTAGAGAGTTGAAGTGTTCCGCTTTCATAGACAGGAATGAATCTCTTATTGGGATGCGAGCATAAGTGCATGTGTTACCAGTTTAGATTATGATGTTGGCCTACTGTTCAGAAGGGAAACAAGTGGACTGTTTCACGTCCAAATTCCCATATAAGTATGCTTATTGGGTTAAGAAAATCAAATGTATGCATTACTCTTGCTGTTCTTAGTAAAACTCTGAATGGATCAAGCTAAACTGTTATTCAAAATTTGGATATATATATTCTGGACATACACAGTACGCTTTTATATAGCTGTTTAGATTTATATTTATTTTTTTATTTCCATTTCCTCCTTTTGTCTATGGGTGTCTGTAACTGTTTGTCTGAAGTAGTACCAGATCCTGTCTTCTTTTTCCCATTTGCTCTCTGCCATTGGGCTGAAGCTGACCATAAGCCTCATTTTGAAACAGCAAATTGCAGTATTCTTTATGGATACAATAAACTCTTCTCATAGCTATGCAACTGGTGGCACATCTGCTGGTGAATTCTGGTATAACTTCTAGATGCCTGATTTAGTGATGTCCGCAGTATGTAGACAGTTATATTTGGAAAGGAACTTACGCTACTGTTTTTCAGGACTGATCCAAAGCGTTTAGCTGGGACTCTGAGTACTGAGAATGAGGAATCTTGCACCACCTACAACATGCTTAAGGTTAACAATCATCAAATCACCCAAAACATCTATTTTCTTGTTTATAAATGTGTCACATGCAATCCCACATGCAGATTTCTCGCAACCTATTCAGATGGACAAAGGAAATAGCATATGCAGATTACTATGAAAGGGCACTGATAAATGGTGTTTTAAGCATTCAAAGAGGGGCAGATCCTGGTGTGATGATTTACATGCTACCCCAGGCCCCTGGACATTCTAAGGCTGTGAGTTATCATGGTTGGGGAACAAAGTACGATTCATTCTGGTGTTGTTATGGGACAGGTAATATAAAAAAACATCAATGTCTATTTGTGGTGCCTTGCAGCCTTGATGTGAATATTCCATAGCAGTAATTACTAGTGCTTGAATGCTTGATGATCAACTGTTTCTCTCTTAGTTTGATTCCATAAACTAAAGGCAGGTCTAGACCCTTCATTTTTTAACCTTTAGTTTTACGTCTTAAACAGTTAAAGTTGAGGTTGCAATGATTATCGACAAGATTTGAAACTCTATGATTTACATCTGCAGGTATAGAATCCTTTTCAAAACTTGGTGATTCTATCTACTTTGAGGAGAAAGGAGATACACCTGCACTCAACATCATTCAGTACGTACCAAGCACTTTCAACTGGAAAGCAGGCGGGCTTACTGTTACTCAGCAAATCAAAACCATCAGCTCTTCTGACCTGTATCTTCAAATTTCACTATCCATTTATACAAAGGTAATTATTTTCGATTCATTAAATGTGAAATTCAAATTAAAGCATCTGCAGTCAGCATTTGTTTTCTTTTTGTTCAGACAAAGAGTCAATCTGCCAAACTGAATGTTAGAATTCCATCATGGACATTTGCTGATGGTGCTGGAGCCACTTTAAATGACGAAGATTTGGGGTCAATATTTCCAGGTAATATCATTTTCATTGTGTTCAACATTTAAATTATATCGATTTAAGGCCACTACATTACCTGATCTTATTCCATGGGCAGGAACTTTCCTCTCAATCACCAAACAGTGGAACTCAGAGGACCACTTATCACTACGCTTCCCCATCAGACTAAGGACTGAAGTAATTAAAGGTAATTCAAGAAACTTAAGCTTAAGCTGGTACCTAATCCAAGATTGAAGGACAAATCGGCTAACTTGCCTCAGAAACTACACCAGGATAACCAGTGGTCGTTATAAAATATATAGGACACAAGTATAAATAACAGATTTTGCTACCATGTATACTAGTATCTAGATCTTTTATGGATAGAGAATGTTGATACAAACATTAATCGCTAACTATGTCTTCAGATGACAGACCGGAGTATGCATCCCTTCAAGCAATCCTATTTGGGCCATTTGTTCTTGTTGGTCTATCCACTGGTGACTGGGATGCAAAAGCTGGCAATAGCAGTGCAATTTCGGACTGGATCACCCCTGTCCCTCCAACATACAACTCACAGCTGGTAACATTCACACAAGTATCCAATGGGAAAACATTCATCCTCTCAAGCGCAAATGGCACCCTGACCATGCAAGAGCGTCCTGAAGTTGATGGCACTGACACCGCCATCCATGCAACATTCAGGGCACACCCTCAGGACTCAACAGAACTGCATGACACCTATAGCAAAACTATGAAGGCAGCTTCCATGCTGATCGAACCATTTGACTTGCCAGGAACTGTGATCACCAATAACCTCACCCTGTCTACACAGAAGGGCTCAGATTCCCTCTTCAACATAGTACCTGGACTTGATGGAAATGCTAACTCAGTTTCCCTCGAGCTTGGGACCAAACCAGGGTGCTTCTTGGTGACGGGCATGAATTACTCTGCGGGGGCAAAGATTCAGGTCAGCTGCAAGAGTTCCCTTCAGAGCATCGGTGGGATACTCGAGCAGGCAGCAAGCTTTGTGCAAACTGCCCCATTGAGGCAGTACCACCCAATCAGCTTCGTTGCAAATGGGTTGAGGAGGAATTTCCTCCTCGAGCCACTATATAGTTTGAGGGACGAGTTCTACACTGTTTACTTCAACATCGGGGCCTGAGTTCTGAAATTTACACATGCAGTAGAAATAATACAGAATAAATAGAAGGCGGGCTCTTTCTTTTTGTACACAGTAGATTAGAACTGTTAATGAAAGAGGAAATCCGCTGTTTCATGTGTATACCTCTCATATATTCACTTACACAATACCGATATATTCATACCTTTGTTTCTTCGACCACTTATTGAGTAAGAAAGTTCTTTGTGATTATGTGAATTTATTTTAGTAATAAAGTTATTTGAGATGATGCAAATTTTTCACAGCTGGTGGCGCTATTGATGAGTTTGTCTACACACCCTTTTTTTTGTTCACACTCAGTACCTCGTAACTGAAGGTGCTGCTAAAATGCTTCATCCTGTAATGCTCTGCTTTCTGTCCTGAATCCTAGTTTCTCTGACTTCTGGCTGGGTTAAAAAAGTGTCATTTGATTGTCTGATCTGCAACTAGATAACCCCCGTGGCTGAGGCTGCTGAGCATTGCAACTTGTTTCCATCAGGCTGTTGAATACACCCACCGTATAATGGCAGTTTTATAGTTAACTGATCAGAGCAGGTGCACACCTAGTGCTATAAAATACATCTCCAGCTACTGGGAGGGGAGGACGACAAAGCTGAGATACTATTCCATCATGGCATCATCCCATAAACAACTAAGGAATCTCAAGGTGATCAGACTTCTCCATCATTGCCTACATTTTTTTAGTTCATCGCAGTTCAACACCCGGCAGAAGGTTGCTCAATGTTCCCATCATGTCTAAAGAGACCCACCCACAAATCGAGGGACAAAAATACTCATCCCCTGCAGAAGAATATTTTGTTTGTGGAGTTATAACTTATTATCTTGTTTGCAAGTGATAATCATACAAAACAAGTTGTTTAGACTTGTTCCAATTCTTTGCAGGTGACAATCATACAAAACAAATTAGGCGCGTTCCAATCACATGTAGAAAGGCGCTCTGCATGTTCCCATTGTACAGACTAGAAAGAGGTGAAATATTCCTTTGCGGCCTTGCTTGAGAATTCTAGTTGCTTTGTGTCAGGATTTTTTTATTAAAAGGGAAAGATGGTGAATTTCACAACATAAACAAAGAAATTAGGTTGTTTTGTAGACTTTAGTATTAGCATACCAAGTTACCAACGATCACGCTGCATCCTGATACAAAACTACAGCAAATATCATTTTGAACTGCGGTGTTCATTCCACTTCATAGCACCCTTGACTCTACTCAAGCAGCTGAACATAGTCTGAAGTTGGTTGGTCCATAGCTTCACAATCAAACCTTCAGATATGTATTTCATTTCAGATGGTTTTGGTCCATGATACCAATTGCTTGAACATAGACTTAACTCTGAAGGGTATAGTAGAGCACTGGCATGTGGACAATCATAACCCTTCTCAACCTCTGGCCTCTGGATGAAATAAGTGCACAAGAATTGACTGCCAAATAGCGGTTAACTGCATGTGAAACACAGAGGTGTAGCTAGAACATTACGGGGGAAACAACAGAAAAAGAAAATGCACTGCTGGGAAATATGGCACACCATTGCTGATTACTATTACCGATTGGAATGCAACACGCATGAGACCATAGTACATTACAGAACTACCTAAATGGGAATGCCACAATACCGACGAAACCACCATGAATAACTGAATAAGCTTACACAAGTAGGCAACACACAAACCATGTTGGACTCAATTGGGGATGAATTCTTGCAGCTGCCAGGATGCTGTGTGCATCTCAATGTTGAACAACTCAGGGAATGTGGCAGCAAACAAGAATGGGAAGTTGAATGATAAAGCAGCAAAGATGCATGATGAAATCTTGCAACAATTTTGCTCCCCAATGCCTCCTCATCAGATCTTGTCGAGCTTCTCCGCCTTCACCACAGGATTGGCCTTAGCAATCGCATCCCTAGCTGCGGTCCGATAGTCAAACTGGCAATCATGTTTGTCGGAGTAGCGGTGCATCCCACAGTACATGTTCCCACATCGGCAGTTGAATCCTGTCAGGCCAACTCGCTTCCTACAGGTTGCACACCGGTTCTGGCCTTCCTTGGCCTTGGGGATTACAGCAGCAGCCTCGCTTGTTTCATCTACAAGCATAGGCTGCACAACAATTGATTTCTCCTCAACTTGAGGAGCCGACACCTCCGCAGCAGCGGTGATCACAGGACCTTTCCCACTGTCACCGCCATTGACAATGCTATTGATGGAGGAGGCGGCCAGCTGGGCCTGCTCCTGCTTCATTATCATCTCCTTGTGGCACTTGGAGCACATGTTCATGGTGGCCTGCACTGCCAAAGAATCCACAGTTATTGATGCACAGGATTGGGACCTCCGGCTGCTGGCAGCCCGTCTCCTTGTGTTCCATCACGACTATAAGCTGCACATTAAACAATCAATGTCACTTTAGCAAATACCAGCCACGGATGACGAAACAAGATCCTAATTTGTAGGAAGAGATGCCACTATATCAAAATATGATGCGCGATACCATTGAAACCAGCTTTCTAAACAAATCAGGCTATATTATATCCAAATCTTTCTAAAAGAACACTGCAAAAAAATCCACGATGATGTAAATCGAAAACGGCCTAGGGCAAATCTTATGCATATTCTATATATATATCTACCCTATAAAAGCGTGATTTATCTTAATGCAATTTGTACCCATAGATTTTTTTTACCCACCCATTGTTTACCATTAGATCTAAAAGTTGTCCCCACCATAAAATAAATCTATGGGTCCAAGGCAGAGAGTATTACTCCGCCCAGCAGAAGCTCACTGCCGTAGGCTCGAGCCTGCCTGTGGCATGTTGCAAATTTTTTTTTTTACCAAATTGTGTACCCTTACCCCGCAAAGGATCTTAAGGCCACAGGCCCAAGCCCTGGAGGACAAGAAAAAGAATCCGAGTACAAGCTCAGTGATATTATGCAAATACAGCCCAAACCCAATTATCATGATATCCACATACAAACAAGAAATAGCCCAAAACCAATTATTAAATAGATAATTTCCACGAGGCACATATTTTTCCACGCGGCTGCATGAAGAGCAGGAACATGGAGAAACAAATTAACAACATACATACATCCCAAATCGTTATTTCTATTATGTTAATCCCTACATATATTAGTACAAGATCATGGAGGTGCAGCACATCTCAAGAACAAAGAGAGGGATCCGGCGTGCGGCTTGGACGCCTGCAGAGGCGCCTACCTGAGGAGAGAGGATACGACGAGGCGGCCGGTGGCGTCTCGTGGAGGAGGACGGGAGAGGAGGGGCGGCGCGCCGGAGGTGCTCGCGACAGTGAGGAGGCGCGGGGCGGGTCGTGAGGCGGGAGGAGGCAGCGGCCGGTGCGGATCCGGCCGCCGCGAGGCGGAGGACGTCGAGGGGCGGCCGGTGGCGAAGGGGGGAGAGCGAGGAGCCGCGAGTGAGTGGTGGGCGGAGAGAGCTAGGGTTCCGTCGGCCGTGGCCAGATGATGAGTACGGCTGTTGGCCTAAAAGACTCTCCTCTTCGTTGGCCTGGCTCCCGTTTTCCCCGCTGCTGGCAGAACCCTCTCCGTGTCTATCAAAACAGCGTCAAAATCCTTATTTTGCCAATTTCATCTCGCATCACTGTCAAATCCTATGGCTGCGGAAACTCAACAACGTTCGTACATTTGATTATCTCTTATTTTGTTTTTCAACGTAAAATTTTATATTATTTTTATTGTGGTGTATATTGCACCATGACCATGAGTCCACGAGTATTCATTGGACCATTAAGATGAAGAGTTATCATAGTTACTATCTCCATTTACGTTGTGTCTGTGAAAACAGTGTTAAAATTCTCATTTTGCCAACCTCATCTCGCGCCACTGCCAAATCTTACGGCTGCGGAAGCTCAATAACGTCCATCCATTTGATTGCCTCTTATTTTGCTTTTCAACGTACAATTTTGTATTATTTTTATTGTGGTGTATATTGCACCATGACCGTGAGTGTTCATTGGACCGTTAAGATAGAGGGTTATCATAGTTACTATCTCCCTTCCATGATAAGTATGGTTTTATGCTTTTTAAGACACACATACTTCTGATTAACAGATTAATCTTTTCCTTTTTTTCCGTGCCCACGTGCCTGCAGATTAATTTTCTTTTAAAGACAACTAATATTCTAACACTTATTGTGGGACAAATTTTGAATGGTAACAAAACACTTATTGTGGGATAAATTTTGAATCATAACAAAACATTTATTATGGGACGGAGGGAGTAAGGATTATTGGAGTGTTTTCGTAAAAATATTTTCTGAAGAAGATTGATTTATAGATGACGGTTCCGTGCCACCACTGCTAAATCCTCCATCTACGCCCTTAGGTCTTCCCCATCACGTGCCACCGCCGAATCCTATGTCTGCGAAAACTCAACAACGTCTGTCCATTTGATTGCTCCTGAATTTGCTTTTCTACACACTTCTACGCATCATGTTGTGATAAATGTGTTTGGTCATGATTTATGAGTAGGATAATTCGATCTTCAACGTACAATTTTGTATTGTTTTTGTTGTGGTGTATCTTACACCATGAGTATTCATTGAACCGTTAAGGATTATATTGGAAGGGCTATCACAATTAAGGATTATTGAAGTCTTTTTACAAGAGTATTTTCCAAAGAAGATTGATTTATAGATGACGGTTACAAACCTTATTTAAAAGAGGTTACAGGAGAGCCGGAACCGTCGGTGTAGCATGCGCGCCTTAAACCTTAAATCGAATTCATCTTAGTATCAAGATGCGAGCCATGGCAGCGCGTCACCGCCCTCGTGGAGCCAGTGGTCCAAGGCTCTCGTTCTCCGTGTACGGGTAAATGAGCAGCCGGTCCTTGCCGGCACGGCAGTAGCCTTGGAGCAGGACGAGGTTCCAGTGCCAGAAGCGGGAAAGCGTCACCACCTCCGCATGGAACTCGCACTCATCTGCCAGAAGTCCCCTCCTCGACAGCCGCTTCACCGCCACTCCGTGCCCGTCAGGGAGCGTCGTGCGGTACACCGTCCTAAAGCCACCACACCGCACAATGCGAGACTCGTTGAGAAGTTGTGCGCGTTGGCACGGCAGAGGGGGGCGTGGTCGCCGTCGTCGCGCTGGAGATGCCCCAACTGGATGGCCGCACCGTGGAGCGTGCTACCCGTGCCCCTATATAGCCCGGGGGCCAGAGCTCTCTCGGCACCCAGCAACTAGCTTACCGGAGACCTGCCCGCCATGCTCTCGCGGTGCCGCCACCTCCGCCGCGTGCTCAACATGTAGAACAACTCCTTCATCAGGAACATCAGCCTGGACTTCCACGCGCTCGACGGCGAGATAGCGACGTTGTTCGCGAACTTCTTCACGTTGTTCTTCCTCTTGCTGACCGGCGACAGCTTCTCCAATGTTTCTTCTCTCACACGATGTTCAAAGGTCATGTGGACCAGTTATGAACATGCCTAAACAAAGTTTCAGAGGCAGTTTGGTATTATAATCCTGATAGCATACGATGCATTTAGTTTTGATTTTCCGCCGTGGGCCTAGCCACAATGGGCGGACCAGCGAGGGTGGACGGATTTTGTTGGCACCTTTCTCTATTGACGCGGTAGTCGGACTTTGGATCAACCGAACTTAGCAATAGGACCTGGATTTTAATGAAATCCTATTTGGTTGTGAAAAACAAGGACAACCTAGACCGCCGGGGTGTATGGAACGTTTCGGAAATGCATTGGAGGATTGCGGTCTGGTGAATTTGGGTTTTTTGGAAGATATTTTCACTTGGAGGAACCATCATCACTGTGCTGAAGATTACATTAGGGAGAGATTAGATAGAGCTGTGGCAAATCTGGAGTGGAGGAATCTTTTTCCCCTTGTGCATGTTGTGAATGGGGACCCTCGGCATTCCGATCACAGGCCTCTTATTGTTGAGTGTGGGGAAAAGGAGCCTATTTGTCAGGGATGGAGACGTGAGGCCTCCCTGAAATTTGAGGCTAAATGGTTAGAGGAGGAGGATTGCTTTGCGCATGTGGAGGAAGCATGGGCTGAGGCCTTACAGTCAGGAGAGGTAGAGATGATGCAAATTCAAAAAAGGATCCTAGGAAACCTTTGGGACTGGGATAAGAATGTTTTGGGGGAGTTGGAGAGGAGAATTAGCAAGGTCAAAAAGGAGCTTGAAAAGTGCCGAAGAATGTGTTTAAGTCAGCAAAATATAAACAAGGAGCACGTGCTTAGATATAAACTTGACAGATTGCAAGACCAGCTGCATATTTATTGGAAACAAAGAGCACACTCTCTTTGGCTGTCTAAAGGGGATCGAAACACCAAATATTTTCATGCTTGTGCCTCTGAGAGGAAGAGGAGGAATCATATTAAGGCATTGAAGGGGGATAGTGGTGAGGTGGTAGCTAGGGAGAGGCTTAAACCGTTTATTGCCAATTATTACAGAAATCTCTTCACCAAGCAGGCAGGTCAAAGAATAATAGAGGTTTTGCATGCAGTGGAAAGCAGGGTTTCTTCATATATGAATGCTTTCTTGCTGCAGCCTTTTACCGGGGAGGAAGTCGAAGAAGCTTTAAAGGGTATAGGGGATCTTAAAGCCCCGGGTCCAGATGGTATTCCTTCTATCTTTTATAAACGCTTCTGGAGGCTGTTGGGAGATCAAGTGAAAAAGGAGGTCATGGCGGTATTAAATGGTGAATCTATGCCAGCTGGTTGGAACGATACAATTATTGTCTTAATTCCAAAGACAAGCAAACCTGATAAGATGAAGGACTTAAGGCCCATCAACCTTTGCAGTGTGCTGTATAAGTTGATTTCCAAGGTGCTCGCTAATCGACTAAAAAAGGTATTGCCAAAAATTATTTCTCCTTCTCAAAGTGCCTTTGTTCCGAGGCGGCTAATAACTGACAATGTGCTACTAGCTTATGAAATAACTCATTTTTTGAGAAATAGAAGAAAAGGGAATGTGGGTTTGGTTGCTGTCAAAATAGATATGAGCAAGGCCTATGATAGGGTTGAATGGGAGTTTCTCGATAAAATCATGCGGAAGATGGGTTTTGCTGCCCGGTGGGTGGAGTTAATTATGAAATGTGTTTCTACTGTCACCTACAAAATTAAGGTGAATGGGAATTATACACAACAAATCATATCGCAAAGAGGTTTACGCCAAGGGGACCCTTTGTCTCTCTATCTTTTCATTCTTTGTGCTGAAGGGCTGTCAACCCTGCAAAGCCGAGGAGGATGGGGATATTGAGGGCATTAAAGTATGCCCAAGAGCTCCAAATGTCAGCCATCTCTTCTTTGCTGATGACACTTTAATGCTTTTTAAGGCTTCTCAATCAAGTGCTCGTAGGCTTGGCCAGATTCTGAATCTTTATGAGGAAGTTTCGGGCCAAGTGATTAATAAAGATAAAACCTCAATCATGTTCAGTCCTAATACCTCTGAACAGGTTTAGCAGCATATTTGTTTAGAATTGGGCATCAAACAGCTGACTAATAATGAAAAATATTTGGGCCTTCCTGTTTATATTGGTAAATCAAAGAAGAAGATGTTTGAATATATTAAACAAAAGGTGTGGAATCGAATTCATGGCTGGCAGGAAAAGCTGCTCTCCAAAGCGGGCAAAGAGATTATGATCAAGGCAGTAGCGCAGGCCATACCTACTTATGCCATGTCGTGTTTTGATCTAACAAAAGATTTGTGTGATGAAATTTCATCTTTAATTGGGCGTTACTGGTGGAGCCAACAAGACAAGACAAATAAAATTCATTGGGTATCCTAGGAAGTATTAACCAAATCCAAAAGCAAAGGGGGTCTGGGCTTTCGGGACTTGCATACTTTTAATGTTGCTATGTTGGCTAGGCAAGCCTGGAGGCTTCTCATTTGTCCAGATACTTTTTGTGCACAGGTTCTTAAAGCAAAGTACTATGCTGGCAAGTCCATCTTTAAAGCTTCTGCAAAAACAGGTATTTCTTATACTTGGCGAAGTATTCTAAGAGGAGTCAAGTTGTTAAAAGAAGGAATTATTTGGAGAATTGGAGACGGCTCGACAGTGAATATTTGGACTGATTCTTGGGTCCTAAGGATGGGCTCTTGCGGGGTTATCACTCCTAGAGGCGGTTCTCTGCTGCAAAGGGTATCTGATTTTATCAATCCAATTACTGGCTCCTGGGATGAAGAATTAGTCAGAGACACCTTCTGGGATGAGGATAGTAAAATTATTTTTGCAATGCCGATTTTTCAAGATACAGAGGATTATCCGGCCTGGCATCCTGATCCCAAGGGCTCGTTTTCAGTGAAGTCAGCCTATGCACTTGGAATTAGGATTCGGGATCATATAAAAGAAACAGATGCTTTGTCTTCCGGTACCATATCTTCTGGTTTTGAATGGAAGAGAATCTGGAGGATGGATGTAACAAATAAAGTTAAAATATTTTTGTGGCACTTAGTGCATAACTCTCTGCAGGTCAAGCGTAATATTGCAAGGAGAGGTGTTAAGCTGGACACTTTATGCCCTATGTGTCAACGGTTTGATGAAGACTCTGGCCATCTTTTCTTCAAATGCAAAGGCATTCATCGGTGTTGGTTCCTGCTGAATCTGGAAGAGGCCAGGACGGAATTATTATCACTAAATTCAGGATTGGATATGATGGAGAAGATATGGAGCTTCCCTGGTAAAACTCAATAGAAAATCATCTTTTTGTTATGGTACTGGTAGACAACGCGCAATAAAGTCAATGTAGGGGAAAGAAACAAGAGTGTCGAGGAGGTGGTCAGCAATGTAGTGTATCATATGAATGCCTGGAACTTAGCTAATAGGCAAGTGACTCAGCTTGGAAGAACTTTGCCTAGACAAAAGTGGGAGAAACCACCGAAAAATTATTATAAGATAAATTGTGATGGTGCTTTTCTTCCGGATTTGATGAAAGGTGGGTGGGGCTTTGTCATTCGAGACCACACATGCCAGGTTGCGGCAGCTGGAGCAGGAGCGGCGGACCATCTCTTGAGCGCCCAGCATGCTGAAGCTGTGACATGCCTGAAAGCTTTGGAGCAGGCTTCTTCTCTCGGAATGCAGTGGGTCATTGTGGAATCTGATGCAATCAATATGGTGAATGCTATTGCTGACCAAAGCTTTGATAGATCATCTCTAGGCATTTTATTTAGGGAGATTAGAGCCAATATGATTGGAGATTTTTCTGTATGCTCTATCTCCTATTGCCCAAGGGCTTGTAATACAGTAGCGCATACTCTTGCAGCTATATGTGTAAGCTGCGTTGATGGGCCTTTGTTGTGGATGGACCATGTATCTAAACATGTGGCTGTAATGGTGTCCAGTGTCTTAACTGGCCAAGGGTGTTTAATGAATCTTAATTTAAAAAAAAGAAAACTTAGCAATAGGACCCACATGTTATAAATGTGAGATTGGACCGCAGAAACACTCCGTCTTATATATGTAAAGATATTTCATATTCTTTCAACTTTCAATTAAGCTCAAAATATTTATTCAATACAAGTTTTTGGACTTACTGATTATAATGCTATTATGGATTGATGCGCTATTTAATAACATTTTAAACCGATTTTAATGCTTGTACCGCTCTGAATATATGTCACGTCATATGAATTTTTGTGCGATGCGCATTATGATTCTAACAAGAGACATATAGTTTATAGGCTTTATCATAAAGATTCGCCATACTGAGCCGACGACCAAGATCGCAGTATGTGCATATCGGGCCGATGGTTGGGCCTACATGATTGTGTGCCTTTTGCGTGGGCCATACTAAATTTTATTATTTTGTACTCGTATGCCATTCATATTTATTTGCAATCTCACAATTCGTATACCCATAATAGAACCCTATATATATTACATAAAGAAAAATGCATACTCATTGCACCATTAGAAAATTTTAGAATTATAAATCAAAGCATATCAACTAATTCCAAAATAAAATAAAAATAATTAATGATTGAATAATCGATCAAGCAAACAAACATGTGTAAATGCAGCAATGTCCCTTAGTGGTTTTGGTGTATTAAGTGACAATACGATTAAAGGTTTAATCTCTTTATGAGATGTTTTGATAGGCTCTTACAGGTGTATTTGATATGGTTAAATGTAAAAGAATGAATTATAATGAATACATCTCATGAATGAACATGAATCACTCATATGTTGAGTATTATGGTTTTCATTGTATATCTGTTACTATATCGATGGCTATTGAATATCTATTGTACATCTACTGACACAAACAATATTTCTAGCCATGGATCATCTACCAGTGGACACCATGACATTACCTAAATGCGAGATGTAGTTGGTTTTCTGTTATTGATGCACTTTGAGGCATTCGGTTTTCATATTAAGAAAATTGACTTGGATTCTATCTCTTACACTTAGACGTCACTAATTAAATTGGATTTCTCATGTATAACGAGTGGCCTGATCATGGATACACACTATTGCATATCAAAGCCAATTATAATCAAGATCGAATTAATGGATAATGAGCAAATAGTGCTCCATTTACCTATTGAAGAGGTTTTCTAAATTGAAGTCCAACTATTCAGCTCAATGAGGATTGCTCGCAGAGGAGGAAACTCAGATTGGATATCCCTCTATATTGATATATTTCAATACGACATTATTCATCAAGTCAAGACTCAAGTGGATGTCATCTAGATTTATATTTATCTTGACCATAAGTATGCCGGGGAAGTGAAACTCGGAAGTCACTAGTCAACATGTGCTCATAACTAGTTTCAAAGGGTACCGAGCCATTGCATCGCTTGTAGTGCATATGGCATTGAGTGTGGCATACCCCTTGTGGAAATTGCCCAAGCCTTCTTGTAACAACTCTCTGAATCTTTTCTTGTGCTTTTAACACTTAGCTATGTGTATCTCTGATGGAGACAAACACCTACACATTTCTTCTCTAGTGACCTAGGCTCAGTGTTTTAGCCATCCGGTGCAGCAGTTTACACCGAACTGTCTGGTGGGTTCCACCGTACTGTCCAGTGAAGCCGTTTGAAGTGACGGCTAGTTGTCCCACCGGACTGTCTGGTGGTAGCTTGACACAGAGCAACCGCTAGTTTTGTGGGCTCAGGTATTTATACTCTCCCATCACCTCTTGATGAGGTTGCTGCTTTCCTCAACGTCCATATTCATCTAGAAGCTCTAAGAAACACTCACCAACACTCTTTTTGTGAGATTGAGCTAAACAAATGAGATTCTTGAGTTGGAAGAGGATTTGCGAAATTATGTGAGCTACATTGTGAGCACCTAGTTTTTGAACACAGTTGGCAAGCATTTCCGAGAAGCGTTTTTGTTACTCTTGGAGGTCTCCTCCTAAACGGTGAGAGGGACCCGAAGGCCACCCGGCTTGTGGGTGCCACTTTTGTAGGCGATTACCCCCGCTCTTCAGAGCATTTGCAGTGAGCACTTTCATAGCCTCGGTGGTTATGAAGGAGAGGCCGTGAGTTGAAAAAGACTCAAGCCCTTGTTGGGACGCCTCAACGGGGACGTACGGACACTTACGAGTGTGCCAGAAGCTCAGAAATAAAATATCTTGTCGTGTGTGTTGTGTCCCCGCTGGGAGACCCAAGGCTTTGTGCCTTGGTTGATTTATTTTCTTGTATTACATTATTGCTTCCGCTATCATTATTACTCGTGTGTAAATTTTTTTTGTGAGTACAGTGAATTAAGTGTTGTTGAGCTCATCATCACCATAGAAACATATTACACAGCTTCACACAGCCCAATAAGTATTTACTCGCATATTTACACTCGTGGGATTTAGTCTCCGTATGACACCGGACAATCCGGTAAGATCCACTAGACTATCCAGTGTGGGGGCTGACAGTGTGTTTTTAAGCAGTGCAAATTTCTAGTTACACCTATTCACCCCCCTCTAAACGACGTCAAGGTCCTTTCAATAGAAATAACAAAATAGAAAACAAATAAATGACACTTGTATACATATTATATTTATGTAATGGGACGTATATGCATGGATCAACTAAATGGATTGAAATAAAGTCATAGATAAAGTTAAAAGAAAACTTTTATATAACATATCTGTTAGCATCATTATAAGACATTTATTAATGTTGGGGAAACACGCCTAGCCCCTCGAAGGCTTCGGCCATGAAACGGTCGGCCCATGTTAGGCCGATGACCTATTTGAGCATTCCAACCCTATAAATATTGCCCTTGAGGTTAAGATTTTGGGCTGTGATGACTTGATAATGAATAAATTACTCTTCTAGTCCTTTGTATGTATTTTTTAACCTTCGTTCGCATATTTCCTCAAAGCGAAGGCTTCATCGTCCAGATGAAGCTTTTGTTGTTGTCAAAATCTGCTAGGCTTCTTCCTCGACAAATAACAATTAGTTTTTTACGGAAAAATAGAAACATATGCCCACTTCAAAATTCATACAATTTAAAAAATTAACTAATAATCTTATCATGTGCGGGACATACGTGTATTTTGACCGGTTTAACTAACCCACATGCTTACAACTAGATACACACAATGTCCACCGTAATAGAACACTTGAATCACTAGCTAGTAACAGCGCTACTAGAGTTTAAAAAATCAAACAGAAATAGACACGTAAACCTTGTCTATTTGACAAGATAAACAAACTTCACTCGTACTTTAATTAAAAAATACTAAGAAGGAAACTAATTTGTATTCATTTTCCAGCTTTCGCCGGAACAGGAAAAATCACCGACTGAAGGTCAAATCAGCCCGTAAGCGTCGATTCCTAACTAGTTGAATCACAATTATGTCATTGACCATGGTTTTTTTTATCCTTTATCAGTCTTCCTGAACATTTAATTGTATATATGTCTACCATTGCACTACCTATGATTATCATTATATTATTTATGCATGCAATTTCACTTGTTTATGATTATCATTGCACTATTTATGCTGACAATTGCTCTATTTATACATATCAATGCCTATTTATGCCTACCATTGCACTATTTATGTCTTCTAATGCTTTTGATTTTGTTGCAGTCTGATAACAAATATTGTTGCAGTCTGGCAACCCGGAGTACTAGATGTATATACTTGATTGATTTATTATCAGATACTTGTTGTACATTCGCATAGGAAGCCTGATTTATTATCAGATACTTGTTGTACATTCGCATAGGAAGCCTGCAGCTTTCCACTTGAGCCAACCCTTTAACGGCGTTTAAACAGTAAACGGTGCACAACCGTGTTGTTTAGTGTGTAAATAGTCAATTAAACGGTTTAACCGATTAAACGGTAAAAAAAGGTGTTAAACGGCCTAAACGGTCTAAACAGAACGGGGTTAAATAGAAATAAACAGGCTAAACGGCCGTTTAACATGCTGTTTAGGTGAACAATGTCATATACATTTGAGTTTTTTCATGCATAAATATAAATATCTTATATTATACATATATAAATATGTATATTAGATTTGTTGAATGTATGGATATACATGTTTTTTTAGATGCATAAATATTTATATTTGCTATGATATTTTATTGTTATCTAAGTAGAAATATGTATAGTTTAATGTTATAGTACAAAACCGTTTAGACAAGGGTGACCGAGACTGTTTACCGTTTAGCGTTTAGGATAACGCTGCTTAAGGGAGTGTCTCGAGTTGGCTTGTATACTAGCATGTAGGTTCCATAGATGAGTTGGATGATGATCATACCTATGATGGACGATACAACTGATGCTGTTGTACTGGATGCATGTGGAGATGGACTCAAAAGACCTAATTTCCGCTGCTAGATACGATTTCTGTTTGATTCAGTCATGTTGGACTTTATACCGGCTTTGGTCAATATTGTAATAGTGTGATAATATTCGAAGTTCTGGTTGTGATACCGATTGAAACATATGATTTGCGATAGCTTATATGTATCCTAAGACCGTCGCAACGAGTAAAGGCTTGGATTTCAGCATCGCGAAATCCGGGTCATTTCAAAATGTTACGTATATAATGTTTGATGCAAGTTGTATGGAAAAATAGAACTCGTATAATGCAGCAATACTTTGTGAGACCGTGGTATGAATTTGTGTTTGGAGTAGGTTTGGTTTTGGAGTGGATCTTAATATCTTATGTATGTACATTTTTTTTTAAGCACGTGATTGAAATTTTAATGGATTTTCAGTTGAAATCTATTCTGGTTCTAAATTTGTCATTGAGTTTGAACGGCACCTTATAACTCAAAACCAAACATCTTACTCCATCAATATTTTAGATTTGTACAAACTACTTTCCTATCAGCAGTTCTAGGCGGCCTAACTTTGAAGAGTAGTCATGAAGCTTTTTAGTTCAAGACTAATCAAGCCAACTACGTAGTTCTATAAACCAAAGAAAAAAGATATTTGTATCCGAAAAATAAAAAAAAATCTTTAAGCCATAATTTTTTTTTGGGAAAAGTCCTAGAGATATATTAGGACATGAATAATCCAAATAAAATATGTAGAGCTTGTGACATTATCTCTAGAAGATTTAAACTATTAGATTTATCTCAAGAATGGAGAGGAAAAAATATAAAACATTGGAAAATTCCTAAGCCACTCCAGTTGACTTCTACACGCATTCTAAAGGCAACAGCCGGCATGCAATCATCGCTTTTGTGCAAGCATGCAATCGGTGTCCGCTGTGCGTTCAATCCCCATCCCGGTGAGTTAGTTTTATGCACTTAAGTCCCCCCACGTCAACAGATCACATGCAATGCAAATATAGCAATAACCCCATGGATGAACCAATGTGGATTCAAGATGGCTAACTTGTGATCAAGTTTGCTGGTTGCCGCATATATATGCCATCTGAGCTCCGCCGTCGCCGTGAACGATGCCCAAACCATCGACACGCTTCACGGTGGCAGGCCAACGCCCTCCCTGTCGTCACCTTCTCTCCTCTAAACGGATGCCTTGCAAAATACTAACATACAAGGTTCCAATGTACCATCGCCTCTAGACAGTCCTGCATCGACAGGTTGCGATGGTGCCGTTGCTGCCGGTGAGGACCGGCGTAGAGGGGAATGGCGTCGCAGGTGAGCCTTTTTGAAGAAGCAGCGGTGGAGTTAACTGGTGAGTCCGGCGGGTTTGGCCTTTAGAGCCTGGGGGTGGCAGCCTGCATCGCAGGCATCCTTGGGTCAGCAGGCTCCATGGCGGACCTTCGTGGGAGCTGTGGACAAAGGCAGGGACACCAGGGCGCTTGAGATTAGAGTGAAGGGGGCGGTGTCACTGGGAAATCACGCCCACATACGGCGACGCGCGAGACTATCCGATGGCGGCACAGGGTACACCAGCATACGGTGCAATCAGCGACTCTGATGTCAGGATAATTGTTTTCCTGATCCTCATTATGTCCAAGGGTGTTTTCCAAAAAAATAAATGGATCGGGCGTGGAGTCTTGGAGGGACTTAAGTGCATAAATCTAAGCCACTGTTGGATGGCGATCAGACGTGTGAGGGACGCCACTTGCAGGCTTGCACAAAAGCGATGATTGCACAACAGTCGTTGCCCATTCTAAAAGGCCTTTGTAACAAAAAAAAAAAAAAAGAGATGGAAATAACATGAATGTGCCGCACCTAATCATGCATGTTGCCGCCCTATGCCTCCATGCATGACGTCACACACTTTGTTGCTTGCACCACCCTTCTCACAGTTGATGCACACATGTGAAGGTGGAGGAGGATAGGCAAATGAAAAGGGACACCATGGTTCTTGTGGGTGAGAGAAGAGGGAGAGGGGGAGGGAACGGGAGAGGAAGGGTGCTGAATAAAAATGAGAAAAATAATTTAACCACAGGATAGTAGGACACGTGGTGTTTAAGGGTGATAAATGAAATACAAAGAGAGATATTGCGATGGGTTTATTATCACTTTGCTAGAGGAATGACCATCAAATAACATTGTTCGGATGTGTTTTTCTCGGTTAGTTATGCTCTTAAACAATTTAGATAAGTACCTGAGCCATCAATTATCCCTCCCCCATGGTTATGATTATTTTAGAAGTCCATTATATCTAACTGAGTCATACTTAAGAGGGGAAAAAAAATCCAAACATAGAACATGGAGATAAAATTCAGTGATGCTTTGATGTGACTTTAATTAGGAGCCAAATCAGTTAGTACTCACAACCACGGTTAAAAAAACAAAACGAAAGCCCTGATCGACATAGTCGGATATTTCTAGCTCCAAAAATCCATTGTATATGACTGGAGGTGCTGGTACACGCAATACTAATTCTATTTAAAAGAGAAGTGTTTGATTTTAGCATACAAATCCGTTAGGCATAGAATTGGTGTCTATTTGGATTGTTGCCTTGTCTTCTTCACCAGAGATGCGGCACACTATGCAAATTTCCAACACGCCGCAACGTCCTAGCATAAACTTAGACAATTTTTTTTACCTCAACTCACCTGAGACGGAGTGCTTTTTTTTTTTGAAATGGGCAGTAGTATATTAACTTAACATGTCGTTATAAAGGACAGCTCGGATAGCATATAGAGCTACATTGCACCAAAGAGAATCAAAGAGATGTTCAGCTAATTTAGCCATAACATAAGCTGCCTCATTGCACCCTCATGGTTGCGATTATGTATCTAGATGCGATTATGTTATTCTATGACAACATAATCGCATCTAGATACAATAGAAGAAACAGTAGTACCTAATTTGTACTCTTTACCTGTTGTTGGATGAGACATAATTATGTTCTTTGGATGCTTCTAGAATTTTTTATGGTAATTAGTAGCAAGGGCCCTATTTTAAAATCTCGTTCCGAGCCTCAGAAATCTCAGGACCACCGCTAATTGTTGGTTGTTTTGTTGTATGCAGCAAAAGCATCTCGATATATGCTATTGTGCGTTCAGCAATGGAGAAGGGTGCACCATATTCTCACCGTTTCTGACTACATTTCTTGTCTCCCAAATGTGTAGTGCTTGTTTCAACCACCTCATTCGCGGCAACCTATTGAATATGGGATATTTAATTGGTTGCCACTTTTACGGTGGCTACCTCTCCGTTTGCCACTTTTGTACGGGACTGCAACGTTTTTGCCACCGTGTTTTCGCAAAGTCCTAATATTTTGCCACTTTTCGCTGATGTGGCACGGCACATGGGACGTCCACGCTGAATTGGACAGGGGAAAGGACGTGCCTGCCCCTGCCTTCACTCCTTTACCCCCCTTCGCTCCGCCTGTAACCTAGGTCAGACAGACAGATCCCCTCCCGCCTCCATCTCCATTGTCCATCCCCGCCGCCGCCAGAGGCCAACGGTGGCATACTTGGAGACGGTGCATCAGCTAAGGTATGGGATGCTCCTGCTTACTCTTGTGTACGTTGGTTTGGAGGAAAGGTTTTGGATCTTAGCTGATTAGGCTTTGATTTCGTTCGATTTTGTGGTGGAACAGGAAAAAAATCAATGTTTTAGGGTTGGACTCAACGTGTTGAACATGATGTATGACGGTTCCCCCCTTGGTAAGTTTCTGTTGCAGCCATTGTAACTAGGGTTAGGGGTGCTTCATTGGTTTGGAGTTGGATGCCAACCTAACCTTGCATTTTCTATGTTCCCATTTGTGTCAAGATTGATCCTGGCAACGCGTTTAGACTGACTGTTAAATCTGGTAGACATTGTACGAAACTAGACTATGGATTGGTAGACATAGTGGAGCAGGAACATGAGTTATGGCTTGATTTGAGCTCTGGGTGTGGGTATTCTCTTTGTATGCTTGAGGAAGATTTGGCCACTAAGATGATATGGGGCCGGGGCCAAGATATTATTGTGTGAGGAATGGATGTTGAAACTAACTCTGAGTGGAAGATAACTACTGATTCTGGGCTAAAAGAGATGATAGATGCAAGGATGGATGTGAGGGTCATGAATTTGGCAGTGGAAGTGGTTGACAGAGATGGATATAAGAAGGCTTCCATGTTTGAGCCTACATCCTCTACTGCTCCATGCCCTTCTTCTCTTGCCAGTGAAGTTGACAATGTAGAATTAGATGGTATAGACAAAACATCTGAGTCTCCTGATGAAATCCAACAGCATAGCCCTCATCCCTAGGCTTTTCCTACTGCTGATTGGGAGACACTGACAGTTATTGCTAAGCAAGAGCTTGATGGTGATGCTACTTATCTTGTGCATGAGGACAGGGTATTTGAAGCCATGGGTTTCAAAGCTGCTGGTGAGCATGCTGCTGAGGAAGCAGTACAAGAAATACCTATTCTAGTTGTACCTACTGAGATTCAAGAAGATATGAAAGAAGCAGCCATGCTAGTGGATGACAATGATGCAGGTGAACCAACTTGTTGACTAGGACATGGACAACCCAGATATTAGAGTTGGGGCAGTGTATCCTTGTATGAAAGAGTTTAAACTTGCAGTGAAACAACATGCTATTATTCAAGAGTTTGAATTGGGCACAGAGAAAGTCAGACAAACTCAGGTTTAGGGGTTTTTCCAAGTCCAAAGGATGCCCGTGGAAGATTGTAGCAGAGAACAAAGGCTGATAGCAGTGTCAGGGTATTAATGTGGTGTACTAATTTATTTGTTGTATACTGTTTACTAAATTCTAGTGACGTGAGATGTTAATTGTTATTGTTTGCCATGTTGCAGGTTCAAAAGATAGCTGGTGACCACAATTGTGCATCAAGGTGCAGAATACTTCAGAGAATGGCATCCCAAGCTTGGGTGGCCGAAAGGGCAGTTCCCCTACTTAAGAAGAAAGATTCTATTGGTGCTGTAAATGTGAAGGCAGAGCTTGAAAGCAAGTACCATATCAAGATTTCATATCAGACAGTTTGGTATGGACAACAGAAGGCAGCAGCCAAACTTTTTGGATCTTGGGATCATTCTTATGACTTTTTGTACATATTCAAAGCAGAGGTAGAGCAGAGGTCACTTGGAAGTGTCGTAGAGATAGATACAGTTACTGTGGATGGGAAAAAACATTTGGTTCATGGAATAGTTGGGGTCAGCGCTAGGTCCTATGCCCAGACTAGCTGTATGCACTGATGCTTGCAAGGGTCTAGAGGAAGCAGTGAGGAAAGTGTTTCCCTGGTGTGAACAAAGAAGTGTGTTTTAGGCATTTGATGGAGATTATGAAGAAGAATTTCACTAGTACAGAATATGGCAAGCACATGTGGCCTACAGCTAGGGCATACACTATTGTGAAGTTTGACAAACTAGTTTGCCAGGGTTCTTGAAGGTACCCCTGGTGTCCTGCCATGGCTGAATCAGCATCATAACCTCCTGTGGGCTAGGAGCAAGTTCAACACAAACATCAAATGTGACTACATTAACAACAACCTTGTTGAGTGTTTGAATGCCTGGATCAAGGAATTGAAGGACCAGTTGATATTCTTGTAGATGCAATAAGGGAGAAAATGGTCATACTGTTTGAAAAGAGAAGAAGGATAGGTCAAGCACCGGATGGACAGATTCTGCCCGCTTTAATACATCAGTTGAATGCAGCTTCTAAACAAACCATGCCCACATGCATTGCCTGTTATAACAACCTCTAGGCAACCTGACATGGGCCAATATTGCCACATGGCATACTCTATGCAAAGATTCAGAGCATATGCAGGGTTTGTCCCTAATATTACAGACAAGAGCTAATGGCCAGAAGTAGACATGGGTTTAACATGTTTACCTCCTATTGGTAAGAAGAGAAGTGTTGGTAGACAGTGGAAAAATAGAATACCATCCGCACTTAGATGCAAGGAAAGGCTACCAGGCAAACCACTTGCAAAGGATGTGGTGACCTAGTCCATAGGCAAACAAGCTGGAAGTGTCCACCGACAGGGACAAAGAAAAGGTCATAATTTCCTCTTGCTTACATCGTTTGTCATAACTTTTAGCTAAATCTAAATTCTGATGTGCCATCAGGAAGAGGTCAAAGAAAATAAAGGTCTCGGTTGGAAGGAAGAAGGGTAAGAAGGCTGTTGATCCACCTGTAGGTGCAACCAGTTCACCTTCAATACCAAGAACAAGGGATGCGGTTGCGAGGAAGGCGGCGGCGGCGGCGCAAGCAGCGGCGGCAGCGGCAGTAGCGGAGGCGGCGACGGTAGCAGCTGAAGCAAGTAGATGTACCAAAACCACCTGTTGATGCACCTCCCACTCCACAATCAAAAAGGAAGTTGTTGTTGCAGGAACCTTCTACACTTGTTGTTGAGCAACCTGCTTTGGCTAAGAAGATGACCCCATCAAGGAAGGTGCTAGCTACCAGAAAGAAGAACACTCAGCGGAAGAAGGCGGCTACGCAAAAGGAATGATGAATCATATATCTCAACTGTTATTTTGGGTGTTTGCTGATGTCGTTATTTTGGAATTGGCGTTGGACTAAGTGCTAGTTGGTTCTGTAACATTGGAGTGATGTTGCACCCGACTGTGTGCTTTTAGACTATCCCATGGTTGTACCAGATTGTATTATGTGCACAACTATGCAGGTGTGCCTTTAGACTAGTTGGCATTGGACATGGCCTTTTTAATTGACTTAAGCTTTTGAGCAATGTACTATGTTCTTCCATGTCATTCCATTCCAATTACAAAATTACGCACATAGACAATGTCAGTTCAATTACCATAGCAAATAAGTTCATTACTACAGTTACATAACCAATTGGCCGCACATAGGTTCAAACCCATACCAAAAGACATACATCTGCAGTTGTACACCGACACAAGAACTAGTTCTACCTAAACAGCATTGGTTCCAAGCACCAGGGCAACAAGAGCCACACAGACCACATACAGAATAAGTCTCTCCTTCCTCGTCTTCTTCAGCAGGAATTCTTGGACCTTCACCTGTTCTTCTTGGACCTTCACATATTCTTTCCGACACTGCCTCATGAGCGGCCTTCAACATTTCTTGTTTCTGCCTTTCAATAGTCATTTCTACGTTAGGCAGAGCTGCTTTCAGTCCGCACGGTCACGCTTTGTAGACCAAACGGCATCACACAAATCACAAAGGAGCGAACACACAAATAGATCATGGCGCACCTCGTACCAATCCAAGTACTTGCATCCTCCCTCCTTCATCCACAAATGCGCACCAAATTATACAAGAAAGCCGAGCACATCATAAATAACCCGAATGCATTGTACCAAATCATACTAACCCAAGCACGATAGCATTTGAGATACCTACGACCGGGGTTGTCATCGCTCCAAGAGATCCATAGGGCCGCCTTCTTCCCGCAGTGGCAGAACATTGGAGGTTGGTACTCAAGAGATGGCGTCCTATATGGGATCGGGGATTTGCACGAGCCACTCTCTCCGAAGCAGGCTCTTCCTCGCGCGTGAGACTCCGACGAACTCCTGCTTGCTAGGGTTTAAGCGGCGATGGGAGTGGGCAAAGGCAGGGCGGGGAGTGAAGCAGGGCATCTAGCCGTCTGACGTAGAGGGGGGTGTAAGGGAGTGAAGGCAAAGGCAGACGCGTCATTTTCTGTGGCCAATTCAGCGTGGACGTCGCATGTGTTGTGCCACATTAGTGAAGGTGGCAAAATATTAGGGTTTTGCGAAAATAAGGCGGAAAAAACGTTGTGTTCCATACAAAAGTGGCAAACGAAAAGGTGGCCACCGTAAAAATAACAACTAAATAAATATCCCGCTGAATATTCCGTGCGGTCAATTTCCTCTAAAACTAAACAGCCAAAGTACCAAACTAGGCCTCGATCGTTCCGATTGGCCCAAAGACGCCGAAATGCGCCGTCGCAAGTGGCAAACCCTTTTCCTCGTCTCCCCTGCGTCTTCCATGGCGGTTCGGCACGAGACGCCACCAAATCCCCTCCCGGCGCGCACACTCAAAAGGGCGGGAAAATTTTTCCGTCCGCCCGCGCCGCCTCCCCCCGCATAAAACCCCAATCGCATCGGGCCTCCATTCCTCTTCCCCAATTCCCACCACCACAGCCGCCAGTCCACCGCCGTCTCCGCTTCAAATGGGCCGCAAGGGCAGCAAGGCTAGGGTTTTCCGCGACGCCGATGCCGATGGCAGCGAGGACGAGAGGGCTGCCGCTGCCGCTCCGGGCGCCACCGGGAGCAAGAGCCTCTACGAGGTAAGGCGCCCCCGACCCTATCTGGGACTTCGCACAAGCGCCGGCCGGAGGTTGCGTGCTGGGTTGGGACCTGGGGTAAACGATTGTGTTCCCTTTGCTTCTCCGGTTAGATGGCCTCGGATTTTTTTTTTCTTTTTTGGGGTGTTAGTGTTAGGATATGATTGTTCCTGAATTTGGTGGATCTCCTCGCCGATTCACCTTTGTTGGTGATAGAATCCGAGGAACCGGGACGAAAGAAGTGTTTGCAAATTGCAAACCGTTGATATGCTCGCCCCTAATTTGTTTCTCAGGTTCAATTTGATGTCCATTCGACATGGTGCATACATCTCCTGATTCTGGCGGGATGCCATTTTCGCATATGAATCGATCAAACCATGCAGTGCTAAATTGTGAAAGGTAAAGACGCCTACAGCCGGTCCTGTCCAGACATGTGCACACTGCAATGGAATGGTTGCTGCTGAGCCACACTCTGATGGCCTGCTTTTCCCTATACTAATTGCAGCAAGGCAAGGCCGCAAATCAGCCGTTTACAGCCACTAATGGCTGCAATTAATGCCCCCATTGCCCACTTTTCTTCTGATTAGCTAGCTGAAAATACACTAAAGTCTGCGCCTAGACACCTGAACCTGGACACAAATGCGCACATGATTATTTTCTACAAAAATCGAAATGAATGCTTAAGCATTTGTGATTTAGCAAAAGACAGTGAGTGATTATAAGTCACATTCATGTGTAGGAAATTTGTGGTGAGTGTCAGTAGATAGTTACTATGTTTGATCAATGATTGTAGCTGTGTTATGGTAGTGCTTTTTGTGAAGTCCTGTTGGAGCTTTAACTGTGAATGGCGTCCCAATCTAGGACCTGTAGTTTGTGATTTTTAGGCAGTTTTGCCTAAGACTAGGGAATAAAGACATTTAACTCTTAAAAAGGGTTGTCTTTTTAATACCATGCTATGTTGTCATGCTGCAGTTAGCTCTTTTGTAGCATGATTGCCTTGGTTCTGTACGATATCCTGCTTTGGAGGAGGAAGGTGTGCTGGTGTATTTGATTATTTATTCGTACAATTTCCTTGAAAAGTTTTATAATTTTTAAGTGGCTATGTGCCTATATGTGTCAAATTGTTGTCTTGGATGCCTATATGCCTATGCCAATTCACGGATGATCACCTTTTGTGACATCCATTTTATTTTTCTTTGGCCTATACTATCAGTCTGTCACTGCAAATAGTATTGAATTGGTGCTTACTAGTTTGTGCGAAATGAAACTAAGCATCAAATATGGTTTAGAAGTCTGATAATGTGTAATTATTATCGTGGAAAGGTCTGAAACGACAATTAATTGCTGTGGCTCTTTTCATTCCCCATTTAACGTGTATTTGGAAATGTAGAGTCATGTGAATAACCTCAAATTAGCAAAAATATGAACCATTCTATGTGTGACATCAAGTCGTCACAAGCCGCTTTGTCATTTTGTTCTCTTCCAGATCACAATTTACTAATTTGATGTCATGTTTTTTTTCTTCCATCATTTGAAGATCCTGGGGGTTGAGAAGACTGCTTCACAACAAGAAATAAAGAAGGCGTATCACAAATTGGCTCTGCGCCTCCACCCAGATAAGAATCCTGGGGATGAGGTAGGATCTCAACCATAAACCATGCATATTTTTCCACAGTAATTTAGTGACATGTTTCTTAAATAGAATGTTATATGCTGCCAGGAAGCCAAAGAGAAGTTTCAGCAGCTGCAGAAGGTGATATCCATCCTTGGAGATGCAGAGAAGAGAGCGTTATATGATGAGACTGGCATTGCTGATGATGATGTGTGCACCTCATTTCTAGCACTTCAGTTTGTAACTTCATATTCAAGCATTATTTTCTGAATCTTCTTTTTTTTTCAGGCACTGGTTGGAGAAGCTGCAGATAATCTTCAAGAGTACTTCAGAACAATGTACAAGAAGGTATGTTTACTTCTATATCAATTGCAGACTAATGTTGTCTATAATTAGCAATGTTTTTTAGGGAAATACAATGGGGAAACCTCTACTGCGGTACAATGTATTATATATTAAGGACTTGACTTGTTTTAATCATTTTTACCAGGTCACCGAGGCTGACATTGAAGAATTTGAAGCTAAATACAGAGGGTCAGATTCTGAGAAAAAGGACTTGAAGGAACTCTATACAAAATATAAGGGCAACATGAACAGGTGATTTTTTGAACTCTAATGTCCTTCATGCTTGACCAATCCTTTATCCTGAAGGTTGTAAACTGGTACCAAACAACTTGGTTTTGTTTTCTATCTTGACATGATTCCCTTCTATGCAGGCTTTTCTGCTCAATGATTTGCTCAGAACCAAAACTTGATTCCCACCGTTTCAAGGATATAATTGATGAGGCAATTGCTGAAGGTACACACTTGGTTGTATCGCCACTCTGAATTTTTTTTGGGTATCAGGGGGGAGATTTCACTCTGCTTCATCCATACTATGGTGCCAGCTTATGC
The DNA here is from genome assembly GCA_030272315.1 of Paspalum vaginatum. Classification (NCBI taxonomy): domain Eukaryota; kingdom Viridiplantae; phylum Streptophyta; class Magnoliopsida; order Poales; family Poaceae; genus Paspalum; species Paspalum vaginatum. The sequence continues at coordinate 42,069,144 of CM059015.1, read as the reverse complement.
ATGTTTAGCTGTTACTGAACGTATGAACCTGTTCACTGAAATATGTGTTTCCAAAAGCACTTACTATTTCCTTTCAATACCAGGTGAGCTGAAGTCAACTAAGGCATACGAGAAGTGGTCTAAAAAGATCTCTGAGATGGAGCCACCAACAAACCCGCTAGAGAGGCGAGTGAAGTAAGTTTCTTCCCCCACAGAACGCTTGCCTGCCATTTGATGCCCTTGGGTGCTACATTTAGTTCGTGTTTGCTTTGTTTCCAACTGATTGGTCGTCGAACTCCCATGGCAGGAAGAAGAAAAGCGAGGAGAACGATCTGATCCTAGCCATCTCGCAGCGCAGGGCGGAGCGGAAGAACCAGTTCAACTCCATCCTCTCGTCCATCATGTCCAAGTGCGACCCCAAGGCGAGCAGCTCCGAGCCCACTGACGAGGAGTTTGAGCAGGCGCGGCAGAGGTTGGAGAACAAGAGGGCCAAGAGGCGCAAGTGATGCGTTATCGCTGCATGCCGAACATCAGCTCGAGCTTTGCTGCAATCTGATGAGGGTTTTGAGTGGCAGTTTGAGCGAGTCAGGGCGGGTGTCTTCTCTTCTCCTCTAGGCTAGTACAGTAGGGTTGTTCTTGTTCTTATCGCCTTTGCCAAGAGGGGAGCTTTCTCTGTACTTGAGTATCCAAAGCATCTACTATGTGGCAAGCACAAGTATGTTTATTCTCAACTGAGCTGCCAGCGAGAGTCGTCTGGCTGCTATGCATTAGTACGAGATCGTCTCACATGGAAGCCTCGTTGATGTGCAAGCATGCGATTTGTTGTTTGCGTACGCCATGGTTCCCTCTATGGATGGCAACGGGGCGGGTTCGGGGCGGGTGGAGCTTCCGCGGACCCGCCCTCGAAACCCGTGGCCAAAACCCGCCCCGCCCCCGAACCACGATGCGGGGGAAAATCTGCCCCCGCCCCCCGAACCCGCCGGGGACCCGAAACCCGACGGGGAACCCGCCCCCCGACGTCAACCATGGTCCATGGAGAAGGTGACCTCACCTGGCGATGGCAGCGGTGGTCGCGCAAGTCGGAGAGGAGGCAGACTAATGCGACGGTCGCGGGAACCGGGGAGGAGGCAGGCGCGGTTGCGGGAGCCGGACTGCCGAGGAGGAAGCTGGGCAGGCGCGGGAGCCGGGGAGAGGAAGCTGGGCGGCCGCGCGGGATCTTGGGAGGAGGCGCCGAGGCGGCGGCGAGCGCGGAAGCCGGGGAGGAGGAGGCCCGGTGGCCGCGGTCACCGAATCCTACGAGGAGGCGCCATGGAGGCCAAGCGGCAAGTGGCGCGGGAGCCAGGGAGAAGGATGGGCGGCGGCGGTGGTAGGATCCAGGGAGGAGACGCCAAGGTGGCCAGGCGGCGGCGGGCGTAGGAGCTGAGGGGAGGAGGATGGGCTCCCGGCGGCGGCTGTCATCGGAGCCGGAGAGGACCGAAAGAGGGAGGTGTGCGGTGGAATGGCAGATAGACTGGAGAGGGACCGAGAGAATTCAAGCGAGGGGGGAGATATTTTCTCACTTCAGGCCCCCGCGGGTTCCGGGACTGAAACCCGCCCCGAACCCGCACTGTTTCGGGTCCCCGAACCCATGGCCCCGCGGGGGAAAAAGCACACCCACTCCCACCCCCGCCCCCGCCGGGTCTGAAACCCGCGGGTTTTGGACCCGAACCCGCCCCGCTGCCATCCATACTTCCCTCACTGAGCGGTGCGATGTGGTTTTGGGCTTTTGGCGGTTCTACGTTCTCGTTCGAACAACACATGAACGAATTGATGCCACGATGGAGATCAGTTCTGTAATTAGAAGAATATAGGCAGAATTGATGCTACAATGGAGATCAGTTATGTAACTAGAGGATTATGCAGATCGTTGGTGTGAGAGCAGCAAGCATAGACACTCCCCATTGCCCACATGCATTTGCCTGATTGCTTCCCTTGACCCCCAACGCGGAGCTCCCAATCCAATGGCTAACCGCCCTCCAAAACCCCACCGCTAATCCAGAGAAGGCAAACCAACCAGGCAGCTATTCCCGGCGATCCAACCACCGCCCGGGCTTCGCTCGCGGCCGCCCACGCCCACGCCGCGGCGCTCCTATAAATCGGCGGCCCGCCCCGGGGCAGCAGACGCAATTGAGAGATCACTCACGCCGGCCGTCGAGCAGTCTCCCAATTCCACCACCCAATAAAATTCAGCAGCAGCAGCAGCAGCAGCATCACCTCGAGCGCGAGGCCCGGCTCCCGTCGACCCGCCACCAGCACCAGCAGCAGAAGCGAGCAAGCCTACGCCCGCCGCCAGCGATGGAGATGAAGAAGGTCCTCTGCGCCGCGCTGGTCGCCGCCGCCTCCGCCACCGCCGTGCTGGCCTCGGTCGCCTCCGAGGCGCCCTCCGCCGAGGCGCCCGAGGGCGCGGCCGCCGCCGGCCCCGCCGGCGCCAGCGGCCCCTCCGCCAGCGCCGCCGCCGCCGCCGCCGTGCCCGCCGCCGGCGCGCTCCTCGCTTCCTTCCTCGCCTACTACCTGCGCTGAGCCCACGGGCGGGGCGCAGCGCGGGGCGGGAACGTTGCGGATCGTTCGGTCCATCTCATTAATTTGATTTGATTTATTTTATCTCTCTGTGTGTGTTTTTCATTTTATTATCCGTGCGGTTTTTTATTTGTTACGATGGATTGATTTGATTATTTGGTTTTTGTTACCGTGAGTGGAATGTTAAGGGTCTGTTCTGTAATCGTGCCTGATCGATGCTAATATTACGATCACCCCAATTTGATTTCTGATTCTAGTACTACTACCACATGCATCCGTTCATAGAGAATTGATGTTTTTGACCCATCCTTTTTTTTTGGGTATGCCGTATGCGGCAATGGTATCAGCCATGCGGAATTTCAGAAGGAAAAAGAAGATCGTCTCACCTCATCAGCGTCGGTCGTTGGAGCAGGTAAAAGAGGTTTGCAGCCATGGTTAGGCCAAAATGGTGTCCTGAACACGTACGGTAAACAGAAAAGAGTTTAAAATATGGTTAATTAGATTGAAGCTATTATAATTTTCACCGTTTTAAACCATGCCACTAGAATTTCAAATACTCGATCGAGACCATTACAATTTCACCTGGGTTTAAAATACGCCACTTTCTACGTCTTCCACTCGATTTGGCCCACGTGCAGTGTATATATCTTCGTATTTAAAAACCGTCACTCACTGTGTCTGTTTCTCTCTCTTACACCACCATAGGTCCACCTGTCAGCATCTTCTTCCTCCCTTTTTCCCCAACCATGGCGCCGGCTTTGGTGGAGGTGGAGACAGCGACAGCGACAGCAGTGCTGCCCTCGGCGAACGCGGAGGACGCGCGCCTAGCTGAGATCATAGGAAGGAGGCAGCGTCGCAGGCTCGAGCGGTGAGGGAAGGAAGGTGTGCCCGCTGAGCTCCTCGACGTGTTGTGGGAGGCCAGGCGCAACGCCGTGTGGCTTCACGTACTGCCGCAAAGGAAGGAGGCCGCGTACGTTGTCGAGATCGAGAGGAGGTTCAAGGTCTTCGACGACCTCATCCAGAGAGTTGTGCTGCGATGGCGGTTGCGTCGTAGCTAGCGAACGCGGGTGTCGTGTCCCTAAGCGTGAGGAGGTCGGCGACTCACGCGAGTGGCGCGAGTGGGGACGACGGCGACGGGAGCAAGCTGCGGAGGTGCGAGGCCTGAGCGGCCTCGTAGCGCGCCGCCTTGTCCGACTGCTGCTGGCGGCGGCTAGACTTGGGCAGGGCAGTGGAGTGGTGGTGGTGGTGGTGGAAGGGTAGGAGCGAGCTGTGCTTCTGGCCATGCTTGCGTTAGCCGCCTCCACCTCCTCAACCAGGCGCATGGTTGGGGACCCATGGTGCGAGAGATACAAGGAGTGATCTTTTTGAAAATACGGAAATGTATACGCTGCATGTGGGTCCAATCGAGTGGAAGACGTAGAAAGTGGTGCATTTCAAATCCAAGAGAAATTATAATGGTCTCGTTTAAAATTTCAGTGGCATAGTTTAAAATAGTGAAGCTTCAACCTAATTAACCTTCAGAATATGATGGGTCGGATGGGAGCCTGAATCGCGTCGTGGTTCATGCCGCATCCACCAGATTGCTGACGTCAGCTACTCGTGACGTCTCTCAAGCCGGCAGTTCTTCGGATCGGGCAATTGGCAGACATGACAGCGCTGCCACGCCACCATTAACCCACACGAAATTTAAATGTGCGGTGCCCATTGCCAGGTGAAATGCAAAAGGCGCAAAAATTCCCCCACTTTTCTCGTTTTCTGCTGCGGCCGCTGCACAAGTTTGCGACTTTCGCTGCCCATCCCTTCCCCTCTCACACAGTTCCAAATTCAACCGATCCCCCCAGCGGAAATCGTCCGTCCCATCGCCTCACGCCAAGCTCGCCCTCCTACTCCTCCCTCGCTCGCTTTCCCCCCGTCACCGCCACGCTTCCCCCGGAAGGCCGGAATCCGAGCGCGAGGGGCGGCGGCGGCGAATGGAGCCGCAGGTGTTCTACAGGGCGCTGGGGCTCTCGACCGTCGGCGGCCTCAGCACCGCCATCGGTACGGCACCCGCACCTCCCGCTACCTCGGCCGCTGAATCCCCGCTTGCCTCACGCCGCGGTGTGTGGCTTGGCTCGCTGCGGTTCCTAGGGTTCGAGTTCTCGCCTAGCAGGAATCCACTTGCTCTGCCTCCGAGAATTCTGGTTCCGGCTGCCCGCCATGAAGTGCGCCATCGATGGGACGAGTGTTCCACAGTCACAGGGGTTTCCGTGTGGATGGTTTCTAGCCTCTAGTACTGCACTCAACTGTGGGCGAGTAGCTGCTGTTCTAGCATCAGCATAGTTCGATAACTCCGGTGCCTATCAACTATCAAGCAAACCCCAGCTTCCTCTGTTAGGAACTTGGGATATGATACACGAAGTTGCAGAGCATCTTAGTAAGCGGGTTTTTTTTTTGCCACATGCTACTAAAGTCATGGAAATTGTGCCTCCACACGGGAAAATTGGCTACTTTTCAAGTTTGGAACAGGACCCACCTAGGCAGGGTAGTTGCTTAAGTTAGGACTAGTCTTTCTTGGTTGAACCATACATGTAGCTAAAACCCGGTCCACATCCTACTAGCTGTTTCGTGAACTGCCTCATGAAGCACAGCCTTCACCTATTCTCGACCAAATCGTGATGGTTACTCTGTGTGTGGTATAGTATTTTTAGTGACTTGATCCACTTCAGATAAGTTTGAGTTCTCCATTTCAGGTGCGCTGATTGTGGTTTTGAATCCTGCCCCTAACCTTAAGATGCTTGGGCTTCTACAGGTGACAAAAATTTTCGAGTAATTTCAATATCTCTTCGAACAAGTTGTTTAGTTGCTAAGGCTCTACATGTTGCTCATGCTGACTTCAGGGTTTTGCTGCTGGACTTATGCTGAGCATCTCCTTTCTAGATTTGGCACATAATGCGCTGAACTCTATTGGCTTCTTGAGGGGCAACCTCTGGGTGAGTCGTGATGTGCTTATAGTTCTTCAATCCATGCTCATCTAGCTGAAACCTGTTCAGATGACAAGGAGCAACCTGCAGTTTTTTGCAGGAGTTCTTTTCTTTGGTTTCATCATCAAGTTTATTCCAGAGCCAAACTTTTCGCCGCAAGCTGATCCAAGCGAGAAAAAGGTTGGAGTTAATAGCCCATGATGATTTTTTTTAGAGCAGCACATCAATCTGTTTCCTCGCTAAAATAGGAAAGCTGAACAGAATTTAGTTCTCTTTGTTTGCTTGAGGCGAGCAGGCTGATGATGGTGGGACGGGTAAAGATATGATGAGAAAACATCGCCGGCAGGTGTTATTCAGTGGAATTATCACTGCTGTTGGTAAGAAATGTGGTTTACTTCTAAAATTATTCAGTGCCTTTTTTAACCTGGTCAACAGCAAATGCACTCCCTTGACTCTCTTTTGGAATTCGGATGTCATAATTATTTGGAACGTTCATGTAATGTTGTATATTGTTGCGATATTTTGTGTAGCTTCGCTTCCTTGAATCTACAACTATTTGAATCAGCAAATATTCTTATTGCAGGAATTAGCTTGCATAATTTTCCAGAGGGGATGGCTGTATTTCTTGGGTCTGTCAAGGTAATGCCTTATGTGAGAATAATATGTCAAATCACTAACTACTCATTAAATTACTGAAATTACATTCTCTTCTTTGGTCACTTATCTAGTTAACTAGTCATACTCTCCGTGTTATTCATCAATGTGCAGATTGAAATGTATTCTCAAATGTTTCAGATCGTGTATTTATGTCAGTATAATAGCTCCTATGACTAAACAATTCACTTCCTTTAGTTTGTTATCCAAATAATTTGTTCTTAAACAGTTTACTAGCGATGCTCTCTGTAATTTACAATTCAGATCGAATTTATTCTACGATGCTCAGTTATACCACATGATTTTAAGCCTTAGTCGAGTTAGTATAGGTAGCTGTGACCAAGCTCTCCTAAATTTTTATTTGTCCCCGACCCCCAGTTTTCATACTTACTGATGATCGGCTCACCACCATCCTTTATTTGAACCAGTGAGTATTGCCACCAGCCTCTTCTTGAAAAATTTCTGGTTTGACATAAATCGTAAATGCCTCGTACCTGCATTTCTCTAGGATGGGTAGATTTACGAACAAATGAACTTCCTATCAAGTATGTAAAAGTCAAAGGCACCTGTTGGCTTGGGATGGCTTGACATAAATAGTAATTCCTTTTCTATGTTTCATTCTTTGTTCATAGCGGTAAACTTCTGCATTTTCTTCTAACAGAGCCATTCAGGACTTTGTGTTACTTGTGCCTAGATTTGTTAGTTATGGAAGCCATGGGCTCCGTCCAAAACCTCTCATGTTGTGTTCCAAAAGTTCTTATTTAGTATTTTTTTGTGCTTTAATTGATTGATTTTTGTTGTAATAAAAAACTGCAGGGTCTTCATGTGGGTCTGAACTTGGCCGTTGCTATTGCTTTACATAACATACCAGAGGTACATAAATCAATTGAGCTTTTCTCATTAATGAGAATTGTTATCTAAAGTTTGAATTATTACCACCTATGCTAGGACTTGGATGCTTTTGCACATGCAGTAAGACTCAAGCACCACCATTTTTACTTGTTCTAAAGCCTAGAACTTCCATAGTCAATATGAATGCCCAGTTTCATGGTTACCTTTATATGTGCAAATTGAGGCATACCATGGCAAACGAGTTCAATGAGTCTTAATTATGAGTATCTTAGGCCACCCGCTGAAATTTTACTAGGTACCTTATAATCCTTTTTATTCATTTCTTTCAATTTGAAACTGTATGAATTTGCAAATTTTGTTAACAGAATATAATGTAAAAGTGAAAAATATTACCATGGAATCAAATATTTTCATTTTATGAAGATAATGTATGCTGTGTACATAGAAATTATATAATTTATAACCGGGGAGTGGGGATACGTTGGCATATATATTATGGATGCCATTCAGGTTCTTTTCTTCTGTGTGTTCATATCTTTTATTTTGATTTTTATTAATTTTGTAGAATTTGGTTCCATTTTGCTTTTGTTTTCTTGAACACACAGGAGAAGTGTGTATCATTATATAAAGAAGAAACTATAACGGATCAGAAACTCAAACGACACCACTCACGCACACCAATAAAAAACATCCACAAAATAATGGTTCATTTTTCTCAGTTCAATATACTTAACCACTTACCATTCGTTACATTTTCAGGGGATTGCTGTAGCTCTTCCAATCTATTTTGCTACCCAAAGGTACTTGTTCTCTCATGTAGAAACTTGTGGTGAATGAGATTTTATTTTTCACAGAAGCCTTCAAAGATGAATCCACTGTTGAATATATTTTATTCATGAGCAAAAAAAGTTCCTCTAAAATAAATCCAAAAATATCATCTGTTCAAACCTGTGTCATGAGCTTGTCAAATATATCGTTGCATGGTGTACAATTTGAGAACTTGAACTTATGTAGATGGTGGAGTAAAGGAAATTCTGAAATTGTTGTGTACTTGTTGGACCCTTCTTAGCAGATGATGTATCTATGTACTTTTTTTCGTGTCACAGCAAATGGCGGGCATTTTTGTTGGCAGCAGGCTCTGGTTTGGCTGAGCCACTAGGAGTGATTGCTGTAGGTATGCCATTTCATGAACCCTCAAATGTGTAATTGTGTCCTTCAGACAGAAACTAGACTCAAATCCGTCTTATGTTCTGTGCCTATGGACATGGTACCCTGTTTAGCACTGATGTGATTTTGTTACTGCAGCTTTCTTGTTTCCAAGCAGCTTGAATCCTGATATTCTTGAAGGCCTACTTGGATCTGGTTAGTCCATGAGTAAGTTGAATGCTGGTTTTCATGTGGAGGACTCTGTTGACTTCCTATGTCTTTGCGCAGTTGGTGGTGTCATGGCTTTCCTTACTTTGCATGAAATGCTACCTCTTGCATTTGACTATTGTGGTCAGAAGCAAGCTGTCAAAGCGGTCTTTGTGGGCATGGCCTGCATGTCTGCAAGGTTTGTTGATCCTTCTCAAATTAAGTTAAGGGATCCCTTAAGTAAAGATGGTTGTCTTAATGACCATTATGTGATGGAATAACTCTTGTACTCTTGGTCTTTGTGGTCCTGTGGTCCTCTGCATGGACAGCATCTTGCTGTCCCTAACCAGGACAGCATCTTAGACTAGACTAGCATCTTTAGGACAGCACCTAAGGACAGCATCTTAGACTAGCTTTTAGACTAGCATCTTAGACTAGCTTTTAGACTAGCATCTTAGACTAGCATCTTAGCATATGCTTGGCTCGGCCAGCTATAAATATGTATCCCCAACCCCTTAGGTTGGCATGGCATTGTGTGAGAAATAAACCAGAAAAACGCCCACAACTCCTAGTGTCATCCTCTCTCGATGAGAGTAACAATCCAGCTATTAACAACTGGTATCAGAGCCGTTCTTTCTTGCAGCCTAAACATCTCCTGTTCATCTCCTTCTCAGCAGCCCTCTCGCTCTCAGCCAGCAGCAGTAACAACAACTGTTGTTCCTACTCATTCTTCCTCTCCTATACAGACTAGCAGCAGCTCGTCTGAAGCAGCCTCTTCCCCTAGCAACAGCCCCCCACTAGCGCGCCATGTCCGAAGGACAGTCTCAGCGCTCGGTCGCCTCGAGCGCGCGGCACCGGCAGGAGGCCGAGGTCGCCGCAGCAGCAGAGCGCGAGCGAGCAGCAGCAGAGACTGCAGCGACGGCAGCAAGGGTGGCAAGGCTGGCAGCGGCGGAACTGGCAGCAGCAAGGGCGGAAATGGAGGCAGCGGCGGCGGCGGATGCAGCGCGTGCGGCGGCAGCAGAGCTGGAGGCTCTGCGTGGCGGTAGCAGCAGCTCTGCCTCGGCCGATGGCGGCATCGACGAGGGGCTGCAGCGGGCAAGGGAGGCAGTACGAGGTCGGACGGCGCAATGGGCAGATGCACACCCGCTCGAGCGCGATGGCGGCAGCCTAGAAGGGCGCGGACGCGCTGACAGCGTGCGCGGCGGGCGTGCTCCCAGCGGCGGTGGCAGCCCCGAAAGGCGCAGATGCGCCGACGGCGGCGGCCAGGTTGACGGAGATCGCGGCCTTTACAGGCGACGCGGCTCTCCCTCCCCGGATCGGTACAATGGGCACCACGGGATCCAGGCCGTTGTTCGGGACGTCGGTCCCGGCAGTGGGTGGCCTACCCTCACCAAGACCAACTATGTCGAGTGGGCCGCGGTGATGAGGGTACGGCTCCAGGTGCGGCACATGTGGGAAGCAGTCCGCTACGGCGACGTCGACTACTACGAGGATCGACGGGCGCTCGATGCTCTCATAGCTGCAGTCCCGCCCGAGATGCAGTTCTCGCTTTCCAAAAAGCGGACTGCCAAGGAGGCCTGGGACGCCATTGCTGCGGCACGCATCGGCAGCGACCGTGCCCGCAAGACCACACTGCAGGCACTCCGCAAGGAGTGGGAGAACCTGGCCTTCAAGCCAGGTGAGGACGTTGATGACTTTGCTCTCCGTCTAAATTCTCTGCTGCAGAAGTTGGTGCAGTTCGGCGACGACACCTACGACGAGGAGAGAGCTGTCCAGAAGCTCTTCCGTTGTATCCCGGAGAAGTACAAGCAGATTGCTCGCTCAATCGAGTCTCTGCTGGACCTCTCCACGATGTCGATCGAAGAGGCGATCGGTCGCCTCAAGGTCGTCGATAGCGACGAGCCACAGTCCCCCTCGGGGCCTATCACCATCGGTGGGAAACTGTATCTCACTCGAGAACAGTGGGAGGCCTGCCAGGGTGACAAGAAGAAGGGGGAGTCCTCTTCTGCGACGGGCGGTCGCAAGCGCAAGCCGCGCAAGCCACGCGGACGCGCCCAGGCTGAGGCGCGAGGACGTGCCGAGGGTGACGCCCGCGGAGGCGCCCAGGGCGGCGCCGCCGGCAACCAAAAGCCGCCACGAGACGAATCCTGCCGCAACTGTGGCAAGTTTGGCCATTGGGCCAAGGAGTGTCGACAACCACGTCGCGGCCAGGCGCACGTCGCACAGGTGGAAGAGGAGCCGGCTTTGCTTCTAGCCCACGCCAGCATCGAGCTACCTCCAGCGGCATCGGCTACAGCGCATCTCCTCCACCTTGATGAACCAAAAGCACACGCCCTCCTCGGCGACGGCTCCAACAACGGCAAGACTGACGGATGGTGCCTCGACACCGGCGCCACCCATCACATGACCGGTCGACGGGAGTTCTTCACCGAGCTTGACTCCAACATCCGAGGCTCCGTCAAGTTTGGGGACGCCTCCAGCGTGGAGATCAAGGGCGTCGGTTCTGTCCTCTTTACCGCCGCATCTGGTGAGCACAGGCTGCTCACCGGAGTCTACTACATTCCGGCGTTGAGGAACTCTATCATCAGCTTGGGACAGCTGGATGAGAGCGGCTCGCGCGTCGTGATCGAGAGTGGGGTCTTGAGGATTTGGGACCACCATCGTCGCCTCCTTGCCAAGGTAACCAGAAGCACCAATCGCCTTTACGTCCTCAACGTGCAGGTGGCACAACCTCTTTGCCTTGCTGCTCGTCGGGACGACGAGGCGTGGCAGTGGCACGAGCGCTTCGGGCACCTTCACTTCGATGCCCTAAAGCGGCTCAGTGCCAACGAGATGGTGCGAGGCCTGCCATGCCTTGACCATGTGGAGCAGCTCTGCGACGTCTGCGTGCTGACAAAGCAGAGGTGGCTCCCCTTTCCCCAGCAGTCGAGCTTCCGAGCCAAGGAGCGGCTCGAGCTCGTGCACGGGGACTTGTGTGGCCCTGTGACACCAGCCACACCAGGAGGACGACGCTACTTCCTGCTGCTCGTCGACGACCTCTCCCGCTACATGTGGGTGATGGTCCTCGGCAGCAAGGGAGAGGCTGCGGACGCCATCAGGCGCGCGCAGGCTGCTGCAGAGGCGGAGTGCGGCCGCAAGATATGAGTGTTGCGCACCGACAACGGCGGCGAGTTCACGGTGGCTGAGTTTGCGTCGTACTGCGCAGATGAGGGCATTCAGCGCCACTTCTCCGCGCCGTACAGCCCGCAGCAGAACGGCGTGGTCGAACGGCGCAACCAGACGGTTGTGGGGATGGCTCGGGCCCTCCTCAAGCAGAGGGGGATGCCGGCTGTCTTCTGGGGAGAGGCGGTGGTGACGGCTGTCTACATCCTCAACCGCTCGCCCACCAAGTCTCTCAACGGCAAGACACCGTACGAGGCTTGGCATGAGCGCAAGCCGGCGGTCTCACACCTACGGGTCTTCGGCTGCCTCGCGTTCGTCAAGGAGCTTGGTCACATCGGCAAGCTCGACGACAGGAGCATTCCAGGGGTGTTCATTGGCTACGCGGAGGGCTCGAAGGCCTACCGCATCCTGGACCCAGGGACACAGCATGTGCGCACAGCGCGCGACGTGGTGTTCGACGAAGGGCGAGGATGGGCATGGGACAAGGCGGTGGACGACGGCTCGACTCCGACGTACGACGACTTTACTGTCGAGTACATCCACTTCGAGGGAGCTGGGGGAGTAGGCAGCTCCTCTTCGCCGAGCATGCCTACCCCAGTCCCCAAGTCTCCACCAACTCCAGCGTCACGTTCTCCAGCCACAACATCGGATGCACCAAGTTCTTCACCAACACTACCGCAGCCGGCTACCCCACACACTCCAGCACCGACGATCACTTCTCCGGGCATATCCACCCCGACTCCAGCCCGCGTCGACCACGACATGGCGGAATTTGCTACTCCGCTCTCCCACGACAGGGAGCGCCTTGACGCGTACCACGACGGCGAACCGTTGCGGTATCGTACGATGGAGAACCTTCTCGGCGACCAACCAGTGCCGGGACTGGCGCCTCGCGACTTGGAGGCACAGTTGCACCTTGTGTGCGATGACGGCGAGCCCCGCTCTTTCGCGGAGGCCAAGAGACACGCGGCTTGGCGCGCCGCGATGCAGTTGGAGATGGACGCGGTTGAGAAGAACCGCACCTGGGAGCTTGCTGATCTCCCTCAAGGTCACCGCGCGATCACTCTTAAGTGGGTGTTCAAGCTGAAGAGGGATGAAGCCGGCGCCATCGTCAAGCACAAGGCTCGCTTGGTGGCACGCGGTTTCGTGCAGCAGGAGGGGATCGACTGCGACGATGCTTTCGCTCCCGTGGCACGGATGGAATCTGTGCGACTCCTCCTTGCGCTGGCTGCCCAGGAAGGCTGGCATGTTCATCACATGGACGTCAAGTCGGCATTTCTCAATGGTGATTTGAAGGAGGAGGTCTACGTGCACCAGCCGCCGGGTTTTGAGATCCCCGGCAAGGAGGGCAAGGTGCTGCGCTTGCGCAAGGCCCTCTACGGCCTACGGCAAGCACCGAGGGCGTGGAACGCCAAGCTGGATTCCACGCTCAAAGGAATGGGCTTCGAGCAAAGCCCGCACGAGGCGGCCATCTACCGGCGGGGCAGCGGTGGAAATGCCTTGCTGGTGGGTGTCTATGTCGACGACTTGGTGATCACTGGCACCAAGGATACGGAGGTGGCAGCATTCAAGGAAGAGATGAAGGCCACCTTCCAGATGAGTGACCTGGGGTCTCTCTCCTTCTACCTGGGGATCGAGGTGCACCAGGACGACTCCGGGATCACGCTTCGACAAACCGCCTACGCCAAGCGCATCGTTGAGCTAGCTGGGCTCACTGACTGCAACCCAGCTCTCACTCCAATGGAGGAGAGGCTGAAGCTGAGCCGCAACAGCACGACGGAGGAGGTGGACGCTACACAGTACCGGCGTCTTGTGGGGAGCCTTCGCTACCTCGTCCACACACGGCCAGATTTGGCCTTCTCCGTCGGCTACGTTAGTCGGTTCATGCAGCGACCGACGACGGAGCACCAGCAGGCTGTGAAGAGGATCATCCGCTATGTTGCGGGGACTCTCGACCACGGCCTCTACTACCCGCGGTGCCCTGGAGAGGCACACCTTGTCGGCTACAGCGACAGCGACCACGGCGGCGACATCGACACCAGCAAGAGCACGAGCGGGATTCTCTTCTTCCTCGGCAAGTGCCTCATTAGTTGGCAGTCAGTCAAACAGCAAGTGGTGGCACTGTCCAGCTGCGAAGCCGAGTACATAGCAGCCTCCACCGCTTCGACTCAGGCACTTTGGCTTGCTCGACTGCTTGGTGATCTCCTCGGGAGAAACACTGAAGCGGTGGAACTCAGGGTGGACAGCAAGTCCGCTCTGGCCCTAGCAAAGAACCCCGTTTTTCATGAACGGAGCAAGCACATCCGGGTGAGGTACCATTTCATCCGGGATTGCTGGGAGGAAGGGAGCATCACGGCGCGCTACATCAACACCAAGGACCAGCTTGCAGACCTGCTCACCAAGCCCCTTGGGAGGATCAAGTTCCTTGAGCTTCGCTCCAGGACCGGGATGGTCCAACTTTGCCACAGACCAACGCACAAGATTTAGGGGGAGAATGATGGAATAACTCTTGTACTCTTGGTCTTTGTGGTCCTGTGGTCCTCTGCATGGACAGTATCTTGCTGCCCCTAACCAGGACAGCATCTTAGACTAGACTAGCATCTTTAGGACAGCACCTAAGGACAGCATTTTAGACTAGCATCTTAGACTAGCTTTTAGACTAACATCTTAGACTAGCATCTTAGCATATGCTTGGCTCGGCCAGCTATAAATATGTATCCCCAACCCCTTAGGTTGGCATGGCATTGTGTGAGAAATAAACCAGAAAAACGCCCACAACTCCTAGTGTCATCCTCTCTCGATGAGAGTAACAATCCAGCTATTAACACTATGGACTTGCTTTCTGTAATAGACTTCATGTGCGTCTTCTTAGAATTCTTAGAACTTCTGCACTGCAACCTTAGAACACCAACTAGTCAAAATTCTCATAGGGTATCGACTTGTCAAGACTCTAGGGTACCTCAGAGAATATGCCATTGATCTGTCCTCCAAAGGACTACAAGGGTGGAGACTTGACTAAATGATTGAACATATTGGCAAACGGAACTAGAGCTTGTCCTGCTGTACAGGCCTTCCAACATCTGTACATAAAATTCTGCTACAAATCTAATACAATATTTATTTGTTGTAATTGACAGCTTGTACTTCTTGGAGATCAGCCTGCCAAAGGAGATAAGCTTGTAGCATCACATCTGTAGCGCCAAAAGTACTTAATAGCTCAAAGCATCATCTGAAGCTGAGACCTCCTTAGTTGATCATGATATCTGGAGGGTGTGTTTCTGGAGGCTTCGTCTATCATTCGACCATGTGCTCAGGCACCGCACCAAAAATATCAGGTTGAAAGCAGATTGGTGCCCCGCCATTGATACTGTCCATTTAACCTTAAAAAAATTTGGAGGGGGGAGTGGCATTTCCCCATGATGTAAAAGGCAAATTAGTTCGTCGGTCCATTTTGAAATAATTGAAAGCAATTTGTACTGCGGTACTTTGTCGGTTGACAACGAAAGCTTCAATCCAGTGCACACCAATTACACTTTCTAGTACTGTTTTGTCTCGTCCGGAGAATTTCTGCACTGCTCCCACCCCATGCTCATATAGTCTGGTTTTGGAAGGTACATCATAGCATGCATGAAAAATTCAACAAAAAATATAGATTGATTGCTGATGAAAATATCCATGTATGTGCAAAATTAAGGTAAAAATAATTATGTGTACAATAAAAGGAGATTAAGACAAAAATCGCATAAAGGTGGGCTGTGCGCTATTTACTCAACCTACACCAAATCGCGCTGATTGTTTTTTTTTCTTGCATAAATATTGGACCTTAAATTTTGTATGAACATGCATCATTGATAAATTAATATTTTGGGTTGAATTTTTCATTTATGTTTTGATGCTTCCTTTTTCAAACGAGAGTATCAGTGCACGCAAGGGATGAGAGCACTGGATACATTCTTATCGCATCAGTTGACAATGAAGGTTTCTACCAAATGGTCATCAGCAATAGAATTTAACCTTTAAATTTCTCGTCACGTCTGAGCAGACAGCCCCAATGCATAAGCTTCCATTTGCGTGGGATCTGGAGAACGGTTATGCACTAAATGTGCGTATAATTAGTTAGTTGTTCACTTGTTTGTCACAAAGGACTTATTTCAATAAAAATAGGACATACAATAGTTGGCGAGGTTAGGCTATGGTCACTGGAAGGCGCACTTGGATGTGTCAAGCATTGCCAGAGAACAGCGTTACAGAATTACTACTGATCACAAATACTTTATCTCTCAGACAAGTTATTTCCGGACTTCCGAAACTTCAATAATAGCTTTTGAAATATCGAGTCAGACAAATAATTTGGTGTTTTGACATACGGCGTATTTGCCATAAATGTAAGATAACTTGCACATGCGCACGCATATATATATTAAAGAAAATGGGAATTCTGCAGACGATGCGCCACCACCTTTTTGTATTGTCCAGGTATCATCTGTCGACAATCATCCATTAAAAATAAAAAAAAAAACTCAGCTCAACGACATTTAAAGCACTATACACATGCATAAATACGCAAAGAATGTACAATACATTATAACTGCATATCCTTGCCTCGTTCTTCGCATCTTTTGTTTCACCACCGGTCCTTTCAGATATCTTTGGCAGGATGAATCTACCAACAGAGTGTAGCAGAAGGGATCAAATTCTCTTTTATCGAAACCAAGACCACTCGACAGAGGCAAAGAACTATATGTTACAAAAAGACAATCTGATCTAAAAACTCTATCCAAAAAATGTGTTGGCATCGCCAAAAAAATGGAAGGCATGGCACTACCTCCTACCAGCTGAAAATGCTCAGAACAACAAAGCTGAATCTTATGTGATCAATATACAAGTTAATTTCTGTAGCCAACACCAAAATGGAATCTCCTCGCTTGTCTATCATTGAAGGCATACTCAAGCCGCAGAGGTCCCAGTGGGGAGTCCACACGTACGCCAACACCATAACCATAGCCACTACCTGGCTTCCCACGAGCCCCTGCAGGATCACCTGGACAGACATCACCACAGATGGTCAAAGTTGCATACTGTCAAAGACAAAAAAAAAAATGTTATTATCTATCAATAATATAATGGTTGCATGTGTGCAAAATCTCCAGCTGTATTAGACTTTGATTCTGTCAAGTGTCCTAAAAAATAGATATCACGTTAAGTAAAAAGTGACTAGAATATGAATTACCAGGAACTTTAGGGCCAGAACCGAGATCACTGCCATAGTCGCCAAAGACCACACCTTCCAGTGGCCCAAACTGCATGTTGAGTGTAAGAACAGTTAAGTAATCAAGTGATGATTTAAAACATTGATTTCTCCATTCATGAGATCAGAGTAGGTATAATATGCATTAAACAGTGTAACGCTCTCATGACTAGTATGCATTTCTTTGAATGCACATGATGGCACCTGCAGATGAAAATAGCTAAACCATGCACATAGCTGTTCTTCAAGCTGCCAATCTATTTCACACATGGTAATATGGCTCCAGATTCTCTGTGCAAAAAAGGACTTGGAACAGCTGGTGCGCTCAGCTATTACAAAGATAACATATTGTACCGAACAGCAAACTATTAAAACAGTAACTACATTCATGTATAACACTATTGCTACTTGGGCGGTTCAGTCCAATATGAAAGTAAGGTGGTGCAAAAGAAAAGGTAAAGCAAGCAGGCCAAGAAAAGCTATCGCAGACAATCACTGGGTGATGGCCTAGCCATATGATATAAGACTCAACGTGATCTCGGTTCTGGCCCTAAAGTTCTAGGCGCAGGTTGTTTTGCCCCTAAAGAAGTGCAGCTCTCTCCTGCGTGTTCGGAAAAAAAAGACTCCTCACTTGAGCAACAATAATATGACTGCACGGGAGACATGCTTAAACTGAGTTGCTCGCTTCCATGTTGCGCCCTTATAGCAATAATCTGACAAATGGATATTGATACCAAGGTTCTTAAGGTAGCTTTTTTACCTTAACATGCAGGAGAGCTGTGCATCATCATATTCAGAAGTAGCCCTGCTAATGGATCAGTGGGAAATGGTTTTAATGGGCTGGTTTTCGAAATGGGCTGCTTCCGTTTGGTTTCCAATGGGCTGAACTTTCAGATAGGCTGGTTTGGTTTGGGTTTTTACATTGCATGGTTGGGTTTGGATGGGAACTCGCATCTCCGGCGATGGTGTCCGAGCGCGCGGGGGGCCGGCCCTGTGGCGGGGCCGCGGCTGCCTCTGCCTGTCACCTTCTCGCGCTTGTCCATGCTCGACCCCACTGTGGCTGCAGGCGAGGCGAGGGATTGGGCGGCGCTGCCGCTGGACGCGCTCGTGGCCGTCCTCTGCAGGCTCAACCACGTCGACATCTTCTCGCGCTTGCCACCGCTCGAGCCGCCGGCCGCCGCCGCTAGCACCGCCGCGCGCTCCTCGCGACGCCGGCCGCCGCGCGACTGCGCGCTCATCGCCGACCACCGTGCTCGCGCCGGCCGCCGCGCGCTCCTCTCCATTGTGTTGGTTCTGTACTCAATTTGGTTTCTATGGATTGAGAGCGATGGTTTGGATTCCTCTGAAGAGGAAGCAAAACGCGGTTAGGTGTGGTGTGGGTTCTGTTGAGGATGGAGTGGGTGGGGTTGGTTAATTACCCTAGCTTATTTGACATGGGTTGGGGTAAGTACAGTTAGGATTGCAGCCTCTTTGCAGGGCTGTTCAGAAGAAAACGAATCTTGAGAAGACTCAAACAAGCCCAAAAGGGCAAGGGTTTAGTACAAAGGAATCACTGGGTAAGAACAGGATCCTGCCAACATCCAGAATACCCCTAAGACCTTTGGTCCCTGACGTTCTTAAGGCGGTAACCACAGACACTGCCTCTCTCTCGCTCGCGCTCACTGCGCCGCCACGTTCCTTGCTTGCCGGAACCAGCTGTCTCCTGTTGCACAGGTAGGTCGCCATCCTTCTCACTTGCTCCCCTGCCCCTCAGATCAGCCACTTCTGCGGTTGCAGCAGAATGGATGAAGTGTTGCACCAGATCCTTTCCCAGATCCAGCAGGATTCAGGATTGAGCATGCCTTTGCTGCTTGGCCTTGCTGGCCAGTTTCCCTCTTGTTCTTCCTCTCTTTCCCCTCCCTCCATGCCTCTCCCCACTAACTTTTCCATGGGCACAGGGACGCCCGAGATTTGTGAGCACGTTGTTGTTAGCCCACTTTAGGATCACTAATAAGCAGCTTGTGCAACTGCTGGTACTCTAGATCACACACACACTTGGGGCGAATTGGTGGGAAAGGGTGAGAACAGAACACACAAGTTCTTGGTGCTGCTGAACTGTTTCTTCCAGCTGCTGCTGGTTCTATTTATAGAGGGAGGAAATACATTCCAGTACATACATAGTACTCCTACTCCTACCAACTATGGTACCTCTACCTTCTACACTACTCTACTCAGTACATCTACTCCCATCTGCTGTATACAGAGGGGCAAAAGTCCACTCTTGGCCGGCTATGGCCTAAAACTACTGAGCACTAGCTCTAGCTCTACCAACTACTAGGGGATTTACTTAATAGCAAGATACATGATCAGGTTAAGTGCTAGGATGATTAAGTTCAACAATTCTTCCCCTAATCAGCGAGCACTTGACTGATCCTCATGCTCGATCTTCTCAACCCCAATCCTGACCATCAACTGCACAAGGCGTTTCTGGCCCAAAGGTTTGGTGAGGATATCCGCGAGCTGCTGGCCGGTCTCAACATGCTTGAGGATGATCCGTCCTTCAGTGACACAATCCCGGATGAAATGAAACCGGATGTCAATGTGTTTGCTCCTGTCATGGAGGATGGGGTTCTTTGCCAATTCGATGGCGGACTTGTTGTCCACCCTCAGGACCGGTGCGCGGTGATCTTCTCCGGTGATCTCTTGCAGCAACCTCCTGAGCCAAATTCCCTGGCAGCACGCCGTCGCAGCCGCGACGTACTCTGCTTCACATGTGGAGAGGGCGACAATCCTCTGCTTCTGTGACTGCCAGGAGATGGGACACTTGCCGAGAAAGAAGAGGATACCTGAGGTGCTCTTCCTTCCATCGACGTCGCCTCCCATGTTGCTGTCACTGTAGCCCGTGAGCTCCGCCTTCCCCTTGCCATGCCTGGGGTAGACCACTCCGTAGTCCACCGTTCCGGCGACGTAGCGGAGAAGGTGCTTGACGGCGGTGAGGTGATCTTCACGCGGATCCTCCATGAACCGGCTGACGTAGCCCACAGCAAACGCCAAGTCCGGCCGGGTGTGCACTAGATACCGCAGCCCGCCGACGATGCTCCTGTAGCCCGTTGCGTCCACCTTTACTGCCGAGCTCCCCTTGCTCAGCTTGATCTTTTCCTCCATCGGTGTCTTGTTTGTCCTGCAGCCCGCCATGCCGCTCCGCTCAAGCAACTTCCGCACGTACGCGCTCTGGCGGAGGGTGATGGAGTCAGCCGTCTGCTCCACCTCGATGCCGAGGTAGTAGGTGAGCAGTCCGAGGTCGCTCATGCGGAAAACCGCCTTCATCTCTTGCTTGAATGCGGTGATGTCTTGCTCGCTGGTGCCGGTGACCACCAAATCGTCGACGTAGACGCCGACCACCATCTGCCCGTGTTCTGCCCGTCGTGTGTACAGAGCATGCTCTGTCTCGCACTTGGCGAACCCCAGCCGGGTCAAACTTGCGTCCAGCTTGACATTCCATGCCCGCGGGGCCTGCCGCAGGCCGTAGAGAGCCTTGCGTAGCCGGAGTACCTTGTGCTCCTGGCCGGCAATGACGAAACCCGGCGGCTGCTTAACGAAGACCTCCTCCTTGAGCTCCCCGTTCAAGAATGCGGACTTGACGTCCATGTGGTGGACGTTCCAGCCGCGCGTGGCCGCCAGCGCAAGCACCAGCCGCACTGATTCCATCCTTGCCACCGGCGCAAAGACCTCCTCGAAGTCGATGCCTTCCCGCTGCACGAATCCGCGCGCCACCAGCCGCGCCTTGTGTCGCACAACGTCGCCGTGTTCATCCCGCTTCACTTTGTAGACCCACTTAAGCCCAATTGACCGGCAATTGGCCGGTGGGTCAACCAGCTCCCATGTGTGATTCTCCTGGATGGAGTTCATCTCCTCCAGCATCGCGCGCCGCCAGTTCTCATCCTTCTCAGCTGCGGCGAATGACGGTGGCTCCTCCGCGCTGCTGAAGTGCAGCTCTGCATCGGCCAGAGCCCGCGCCGCCATGCCTGGGGGAGTTGCTTCGCCGACGAGGTCGTCAACCGCACGGAACCGCACCGGCTCTCCTTCGTGCTCGGCGTCGAGGTAGGGTGATGCATCTGGAGGAGGCGTGACGTAGCGGACCGGTGCTGCTGACGGGGTCGCAGGCAGTGCTTCCCCTGCTCCCAGTGCTGAAGAATTTGCTCGAGGCTCGCTGCCGCCGTTGTCCATGCCGCGGACTGGCTCCCCGTGAGCTGGTTCTTCCCCGTCTTGGTACTCTTCGTACTCTATGACGAAGGAGCTCGAGTTTGCGCCTGCTGTTGCTTCCCCGTTGCTGGAACGCGTCCAATCCCAGCTTGCCCCTTCGTCGAACACGACGTCGCGCGATACGTGCACGCGCCGCTCCACCGGATCGTAGAGGCGGTAGGCCTTGCTGCCCGCCTCGTAGCCTAGGAACACCATTGGCTTGCTCCGATCTTCCAGCTTGGAGAGGTTGGGCCGTGTCACCTTGACGTGCCCAATGCACCCAAAGGTGCGCAGGTGCGCGACATCGGGCTTGCACCCGTGCCATGCCTCGAATGGCGTCTGCCCGTCCAGGGCCTTGGTGGGGGAACGGTTCAAGATGTACACTGCAGTATTCACCGCCTCGCCCCAGAATGCTGCTGGCATTGCCTTGGCCTTCAGCATGCTTCTAGCCATGCCCACGACGGTTTGATTCCGCCGTTCGACGACGCCATTCTGCTGTGGAGAGTATGGGGCTGAGAGGTGGCGCTCCACGCCCTCGCCGGCGCAGTAGCGGCCAAACTCCTCCGAGGTGAACTCTCCACCCCGGTCGGTCCTGAGTACCTTCAGATTCTTCCCCGTCTCCTTCTCCGCTCGAGCCTTGATCTCCTTGATTGCTTCCGCCGCCTGGTTCTTGGCGGTTAGCAGCCGCAGCCACATGAAACGGCTATTGTCGTCCACGAGCAGGAGGAAGTACCTCCGCCCGCCGTGCGTGGCCGGCTTAACTGGCCCACACAGGTCGCCGTGGACCAGCTCTAGCGGGTCCTGGGCTCTGTAGCTCGTTGCCTTGGGGAAAGGGGTCCTCCTCTGCTTGCCGGCGAGACAGCTGTCGCAGAGTTTGCTGACGTGCTCGATTTCCGGCAGCCCGCGGACCATGCCTTTGCGCGCCATCCGGCCCAGAGCGTCAAAGCTCAGATGGCCGAACCGCGCATGCCAGCGCCACGCCGTCTCCTCATGCCTTGCAGCTAAGCACACCGGCCTGGCGATCGTCAGCGGTAGCACGTAGAGCCGATTCCTAGAACGGCGCACCTTTGCAAGGAGCTTCTGCTCGCGGTCACGGATGCGCAAGATGCCGTCGTCGATGAGGACCTTGCACCCGCGTTCGTCGAGCTGTCCCAGGCTGATGATGTTGCTGCGGAGGCGAGGGATGAAGTAAACGCCGGTGAGCGCACGATGCCCGCCGTCGCTGCAGCTGAAGAGGATCGTGCCTTGACCAGCGATGTCGACGACAGAGTTGTCGCCGAACTTGACTGTGCCGGTGATGGAGGAGTCGAGCTCTGAGAAGGCCCCACGACTCCCAGTCATGTGGTTGCTTGCGCCGCTGTCCAGGTACCAGCGCTCTGCTTCCTCCTCCTTGTCTTCCTTGCCGAGGTTGACGTGCGCCCGGGGCTCCTCGAGCCGCACCGGCGCGCCTCTTGGCTCCTCTGTTTCGCTGCTGAGTACGCATGCCTGCGCCATCAGCAGAGCAGGCTCCTCTGCTCTCTCCGCCTCGCCGTTTGTGCGCGCAAGGAGCAGCGCCGTCTCTTCTTCTTCCCCTTCGACCAAATTGGCCCGCTCGCGGCGTCGAGGAGCGCGGCAATTTCGCGCCCAGTGCCCTGTCTTGCCGCAATTTAGGCACTTGTCCTTCGCGATGGGCTTACCACCATCTTCTTTGGCCTCGCCGCCTCCATACTTCTTCCGTGGCTTGCCGCGGCGCCGTCCGCCACGGCCTCTGCTCGAGGATGCGGAGCTATCGCCTCGCTGACGCTCCTTCATCCGAGCCGTCCATTCCTCCTCCGTGAGGAGTAGCTGTCCCTTCGCCCCGTCCGCCGCCGGTGCCTCGGCGCGGTCCTCAACCGCCTTCAGCCGCCCGGTGACATCCTCGATGGTGATCTTGTCGAGGTCAAGCAGCGTTTCGATGGAGACCGCCACCTGCGCGTACCGAGACGGCACGACCCGCAGGTACTTTGCCACCACCGTTTCCTCCTTGATCTCTTCGCCCAGCGCTCCGAGCTGGCTCACCAGGGAGGTGAGGCGCAGCGCGAAGTCTTCCACCGCCTCCTCATCACGGAATGCGATGTTCTCGAACTCGCGCCGCAGCTGCTGCACCTTCGCCTTCTTCACACGGTTGCTGCCGACGCGCATGGCCTCCAGGCAGCTCCAGGCTTCCTTGGCGGAGTCCTTGCTCCCCAAGGTGGTGACGTACTCAGGGGGCACGCCCTTGAGGATGGCCTCCATGGCCATCTGGTCCTCCTGCTCGTCGTCGGTGCCGTCCTGGACGACCCGCCAAAGGCCCCTGGCCTTGAGCATGACCTTCATCACCGTCGCCCATTCGCTGTAGTTGGTGCGGGTCAGTAGCGGGAACTGCGCGCCTCCCACCTCGCGCACCGTCTTCACCATGACCCGCGGGCGGGTTGGTGATCTGGACGGCCGCTCTCCAGACTGCCTGGACGTCCGACGTCCACGGCTGCCGTCGAGGCGGGACTGCATGCTGCCGGTCGGGGAAGAGGACATCTCCCTCTAATTTGCTCCCTAATCACCTAAACAGAGCTCTGATACCACTGTTAGCCCACTTTAGGATCACTAATAAGCAGCTTGTGCAACTGCTGGTACTCTAGATCACACACACACTTGGGGCGAATTGGTGGGAAAGGGTGAGAACAGAACACACAAGTTCTTGGTGCTGCTGAACTGTTTCTTCCAGCTGCTGCTGGTTCTATTTATAGAGGGAGGAAATACATTCCAGTACATACATAGTACTCCTACTCCTACCAACTATGGTACCTCTACCTTCTACACTACTCTACTCAGTACATCTACTCCCATCTGCTGTATACAGAGGGGCAAAAGTCCACTCTTGGCCGGCTATGGCCTAAAACTACTGAGCACTAGCTCTAGCTCTACCAACTACTAGGGGATTTACTTAATAGCAAGATACATGATCAGGTTAAGTGCTAGGATGATTAAGTTCAACAGTTGTCGCCTAGATGATGCTTAGGCGACTCTCTGAAAACCATGATGGATATTGTTTTGCTAAAATATCCGCTGCTAGATATTTATATTCCAGGACTATTGTGTCTTGCACAGAATTTTAAGCCCTATGTCTGATCCCAGCACCTATGAATAGTTTTAAGGTCTCATATAGGAATACAGATGAAAGCTGTGTGGAGAGCACGTATGATGTTGCATATCTAATCTGTATGTTGAGCAGAGTGGCAGCATTCACACCTGTTTATTTCCTTTCCCAGTTTAGCCTCTTGAACTAAACGTGACGAAGGAAATTTTACTTAAATTGCAAAGTGTGCTAAAATAGTACATTTTGTTATAGTTAATTATATGTTGTCCTTGTGGCCAAAATGGTGTTCCGTGGTAAGTACCATTGTGCCTGGATTTTGTCATACTTCCATGTGGAGTCCATTGAATAAGAACGGCAAAAAGATCAGGCTTGGGAGGAGGAAGCCTACCATGCGGCATGACACTTCTCCACTACCTACAGCATAAGAACGCCCAGAGCCAACAGCACCTTCTTCGTATCCTCTTACACTATTTGTCCCACCAATTCCAAATGCTTCATGAGGTGGAAAATTTCCCTCCACGTGACCTCCAGAAGCACTACATCAAACAAAAAGATTAACAGAACTGGGAAAACTGTGCAAGTTATATGCTGGGTATTCAGTTCATGCCATTTTTTTGCTACAGGCCCAGTGCAAGAATTTGATGAAAACAAACCTTAGAAGAAGCCGAGCAGGACCAATTTCATAGCCCTGCCTCAAACGTGCTGTCATTCTGTTGAAACTTAACCACTCAGGAAGAACAGGGAGACCTTGCTCAATGTTGAAAAGAAACTACAAGAAACAATGATAGGAGATAAGCAATTATGGCTAGAAAAAAAGGCAAGTTGAGGAAGGGATAAGTGTTAATGCCTACCATTGTAGAGCTATGATCCGCAGAATCGGTGTAGACACTTTCAAATTTGGCAAGTAGTGTATCATCATAAGCATTTCCACTGCAATGCAATGAGATAAACATCAGGCAGAAATCTTAGCCTTGGCAATTATATTGATTGTGTACCTGGACAGGATCTTTCATGTGAAATAAGATAATGAGAATGAAGACCTGGCAGTTAATTGGCTGTTATAGAAATCCCTGATGACAGGATTGCCTTTGTCATCGCGTGCACCAGCATGCTGTACAGACACAACAGGCCGGTGTCATACCATGTGGCTAGTCATAAAAGGATAGATCCGATAGAAGGCGGAATGTTTACCTGAAAAATTAAACCTAGCGTCCCACTCCACTTTGGTCTGAATGGCCGGCTATACTCCAAGCCAGCAGTAACACGTCCAATAGTTATAGGCCCATGGTCAGGATGATCACCACCATGGACAAGTGTTCCAGGCGTCCTAGAGTTCTGGCACGAGAAATAACTATAAACATATAAATGTTACTAACCAGAAGAAATTGAAAGTGATGTAATATTACAGGTAAATACCTGAACCATAACGGTTCTAGAGGTTCTCTTGTTGTCTCCATCGATCCAAGGGTCAGTAAAGTTCAGTCTGAATATGGAATCAATTTGCCCCCTTTCTAATGAAAGGTTTAATTTCTTGTTCCTCCCAAAGACATTCCGGTGTGAATATGCAAAGCTGCACTCAAGTGAGAAAATTTTAGTCTGTTACTCTGTTTCAATATATCCAGATAGCGACGTAGGAGGTAATAAGAAGTTGTGACATAAAGGTCTTGCTACAGTAACGCTATCTCCAACGAGCATCCCCCATTCCTCAAATCCCATTCCACTCTGTGTGTCATTTCATCTACGGTGCAGAACGGTGCCAAACAGCACTAGATTCCTCATTTTGCCAGCTGCCGTTGGAGACAGCCTAATACTACCAGAAGTTCAGAATTCAGAATGTGTTTTAACAAGTTCGTTTTGGTTTGCAAAACACTTGTCATTTTGATCTTCGAAGCAGAAATTTCCCGCGCAAGCCAAATAGGCTGAGAACCAAACCATAACCAGACTAAACCAATTTATTGAGGCAAGTCAATTCCCTCCAGACCACCCCACTTCTCCACCCTCCAAACCAATCCACACCACTTCTCCTATTCCTTCTCAAACCAATGTTTGAGCCCATTTCAGAACCAAGTCCCCACTTTGGGTCGTTACGCTGTTGGTGCAGCAGCCATGTAGATGGTGTTCTTCAGTTCTTGACATTCTTCTTGTGACTCGGTGGGTCTGGGCACTCCTCAGGCAACAGCAATCTGGGTGGAGCCATGGAGGGGCTGGCTGGCTGGGCTCAAGCCAACGCCTGGCTAGGATAGTGAGATAACTTGGGTCTTTGGCCACCACGGGGGACCTTGTGTTCGTGCGTGCACCAGCCCTCACCTTCCTCCTCTGGGTGTTTCAGTGTGCACTGCTACGGCCCCTCTGCCAGATGGCTTGGCTCAGCCCAGACGCTGGCCTATGCCTGGCACAGACCACCACCAGAGTTTGACACACCGCCGAGCGTGGACATGCCGGTGCCAGGTGCCAGGTGCCAGGAAATGCTGGCAGCACCGAAGTTCTGAAACATGTTGCCCAACCCACCGACACCACAGCTGCCAGAGTGGACCCACCTAGGGTGCCACCCGAGGTTGTCCTGCCAGGTGCCACAACAGCGCTGCCTCCCTTCGTTGAGCTCTACTGCAGGTTTTAAAGGAGAAACGGGAATCTAGCTGCAGGTTGAACAGATCTAGTGGTGAGTTTCTCATAAGCTGATGGCATCTTGACTCGGCAATGGCGCAATGGCGGGATATCTGGTGGCAGCGTGACAAACGGCTCAAACCCACGCCACGGAACCGGTTGGAACCCAAAGATTCAACTTCAACCCAAACTGTAGGAAGCCAAACTACGCCAAACGGAATTTTCACCCTAGAGCCGCATTTTCAACCTAGAGCCAACCCAATCCAAACCGTTAAAAATCACAACCCACTTCACTCCATCCAATCAAAAATCCAAAGAAGAACCACTAATCCTGTTCGAATCGAACCCATTAGTAAGTTTAACTATATGTTGCCAACTGGCTGTGGCATTAACTATATGTTGCCAATTGGCTGTGGCATTAGAGAAAAGGCTACACAGTCCTGGAGGAACCGTGAAAAAAAAAACCGCGAACCCTTTCTTGTAATCTTGTTCCATAGGCTGGAGCTAAAATCATAATTTGGACTGGAGTAGCTGTATAGTAATAGCCTGAATTACGGATTAATACAGTCATAAGCATGTCACTGTAAGATTAGCTTTCGGTTGATGTTTCAAGCAAACTAGCAAAGAAATTCCCATGTCCAAATTCCACGAGTTTTGGCAAACCATCGAGTGGAATTTCATTAGCAGGTACATACCAGTAGCCAGCTAGTAAACAGCTGCTCTGGTGTTTAAAGTTATGAACATTTGATAGTCAAGCAAGAATCTCAGCCAACACATACCGAACTAAAGATCATCAGCTATCTCTTCAACTACTAAGCACTTGTTCATCACCAGTAATTGACAGATTCTACAGTACCAAATGTTAACTCCAATTTTTTTTTAGTCTGCTTGGGCTTGGAGCTAAGCTTATAGCTTAAGCTGGTCCAAATGTGGTGACTTCAGGACTACTTTGATGATAATTATAAAGGTCTATCCATAATACATTATATTTGAATCGGCCCTCCAAACATTTGTAAGAACTAAGACTGTGAGGCTGCATGGAATCTTAAGCACAACCAAATAAGGAGCAAAACCCTGGGAGATGGCATGAATCCAAGAACTTTTAGGGCTTAGTTCAAACTACATCCCTGGGACTCTTAGAAGGACCATGATAATTAAGGTTGAGCCTATGCGGAGAGTAGGAACTCATTAGCAGAAATTATAGCACTAGAAGCACAAAAAGTAGCTCGATATATACATCTTAACCTATCAAAGAATAACAACCAACCTGCCAATAAGTCCAGAAAGGGGTCCATTTGTTATCCTGCAAAAAAAAACGCATGTCTTATAGTAAGTGTTGAAGAATAACAGTCAGATAAGTACTTTACAAATGTGCTACAGCTGGAGGTTAAAAGAGAAAAAAAAACAGTGCATATAAAGCTTCAGAATGTGACTCAGAACAGAATGTCTTAAAGCATACAGGCACATGTTATGCATTTTTATGCAATCTCTAAACTGAACTCAATTTACAAACCACTGTTTTTACTCACCCACTTGAAATGCCACCACCAGCAGAGAAACCACCCGAAGGGCGTTCAACAAGATTCATGACAAGGTCCACTTTATTAGAATCTGCAGACAATTACAAAGCACATGAACACTAGCACTTAAGAAGAGAACAGGTCAGCATAAAAATAATGACAGAGGACTTAAAACTTAGCTTCACCTCCAACTGGTTGTGGAATTATCGTAACATCCTCCATGATTCCCATAGTAAGTATTGTTTCAACATCCCTTTTGACTTGTGCCCTATTGTAAGCCTGTTTTCATAATCAGCAGTTTAACCAGATAAGATTAGTGCGAAACTTAAACAGATAGAACTAGTGCGAAGTTTAAACAGATAAGATTGGCAATATTAATGTTGCAGCATGAGGCATAAAGGCAAAGGGACATGAATAATGAGTTATGAGAAGCAACCCCAATCTATACATTATTGCTCAAATGAATTTTTAGTTCAAAATGAGGCAGTGCTCCTTTCACAATGTTTAAATCAGAACCACCCAATCTGAGCCAAAAATTACTGGAAAAAAATGACAGAATACACAAAATCATAATGGACAAAGAGGCACAAAGCAACAGCTATACGAACTTTAAGTTTCCAACCAAACTTATATGGCTATATTGTAACAAAAGCTGGTGATTTTGGTATTAGCCTTTGCATAGCAACTTTAGTACATGAGCAACGCAACACAGAATATGAATTCCAAAAAAAGGTGAAGTAGGAAGAGTTAGCATTTCATGCAGTATCTAGAAGAATGGCTGAAAGATGATAGTTGCATTTCAAAAGATCATCAATAGTCCGCCTGAAGTATATAAAACATAAATAGAGCAACAGAGACAAGATAGCTTCTGAAGATGCTCTAACCTGGCCTTTTTTGGTGGTAAGTTGTCGAAGGATGGTCTCTGGCTGTGTCTTCCCAACAGTTGGTTCGCCACTATGACAACAACAAAAGGAAAGAGAAGGGTGGAAAAGATACGAAAATTAGAGAATTCTGCTGTTTAAAACAACACTCGATCAAGAAATCTCAGAGTAAAGATAAGTTCTCACGTTTTCCTATCTAGAAAGCGAATGCTAATGTTGTTAACCTCAGCTTCTGAAACTTGCAGCCTCAGAATTCCTCCTGAAAGAATTTCAGCGTACGAAACCTGAATCCAAATCAATGACTCTTTGTGATTCATCATTTGGCAATTTAGCATTGAGGATTCTTATTTCTATATGCAACAAATAACAAGTGAATCCTATGATGTATGCTCATAGTCACACATTTGGAATTGGTAAGAAATATTCAATTCATAATGGGTTAGAGGAGCCGAAGTGTGATAGCCTAGTTGCTATTGCTGTAGGCCCTGGATGATCAACACATTACCGATAATTTGTTCCAGGAGAAATGCCCATTAGGCACCCAATTCAGCTAATCCTATTAAACATATCATGATGCATCACCAAGTTCCACGAAATGATAAGTTTACCAAAATTATGTAACAGCAAAAACATGAATTCAGATTACGTACCAAACCTGTTAGACCACGATCTTGATACCACCCATTAACAGACTTGATCACCTGATCCAAATGCCTAATGTTTATGATTTTCCCTGCAGAATGCAACACCAAAAAAAAAAACTCAATGGTTCTGAAATACAGCACAAGGTGGTAGCAAATATACATAATGGCAGCACTGATAACAACTTCAACATTATTTGGGAAGTTAACATATTCACCATGGCGATCACGAAATGCATCTTCCAAGAACTTGGAAGGCAGCATGTTGGCTCCCTCACAGACCAACCCATGGAAATCCTGGTTTGGCTCCACCTATAACCACAAACACCCGGAATCGTGCATCCATAGTTTCAGAAATAAGCCAGTGGAAGGAAAGTGTGAGCAAGTCTCTGAAAGGACCTCAAAGACGAGGCGAATGCCGTCGCGGGTGTCGACAGCGACGGGCATACACGACCGGAAGAGCCCACTCTCCACAATGCGGTGCACGTCCTCCTGCACCTCCCGCACGGTGAGCGCCGCGTTGGGGCGGCACGCGCGCAGCGCCGCGGCGGCCGCGGACTCCAGCTCGGGGCGCTCCAGGGGCTCCCCGTCCTTTCCCCGGACCGCCACCTCGCTGATCAACACCCGCTCCTCGCTCCCTCCCCCGTCCTTCCCGTGCCGCCGAGGCGGGGGCGGCGCCGGGTCGGCCCGCGCAACAGGGACCCGGGGGAGGCAGGCGCCCAGGCGGCGGGCGGCGGCGTCGATGGCGCGGCCGATGTGCGCGAATGGGAGCGCCGCGGAGAGGAGCGCGGGCGCGGGCGCGGGCGCGGGCGCCGGGGACGGGGACGGGGCCGATGCCGAGACGGAGGTGGACGGGAGCTTGACGCCGGAGGAGACGAATCGAACATCGCGACTACGTTCCATGGCGGCTGCGCAGGAGGAGGGTCCGAGGGGTTAGGAAATGGAGCTTGGCTAGGGTTTAGGGTTCTGCCGACGAGGCGGAAGAGGATGGCGCGAGGGTTTGGTCAGCCATGGGCGAGGGTGGAGGAGGCTGTGGCTGCAGATGCTGGCTGGCCTCCCCCCTTGTCCAGGGCTCCAGGCTAGGGGCTGGGATTCTTTCCCTTTTTTTTCTTTTTGGTCGAGGGGGAAACGAGAGCCTCCCGTTCGATCTGGTCGCGTGGCCATCCAAGAATCTGGTCCGTTGACCGTTGGCTCTATTTGGGACGTCAGATTCTCAAAAAGCTTGCGAATTGAGATATGAATTCTGAATCCGTTTGAAAATATTATTTCTCCAAACCGTAGTTTTAGGGTGTGCTTGATTGGCGCCCTGGCACTACTTGCCTGAGCCAGGCAATGAATCCTGACCCCAGGCGACCGAAATCGGACGCCTGGGCGAGCTGCTTGGGCTTCAAAGTTGCCTGGGCGTCTGAACCAAACAGGCCCTTAGAATATCACAGTGTTTGCAATACTCTAAAAGCACCACCGTATCTACAAAACTATGATTTTAGAAATATGATTTTTCATAATGCAATAAAACATCTCGTGGTCTAGAAGTATTGGTATTCATGTATGCCACAGCATTACCTTAAAACTTTGAAAATTCCATACTTCCAAACAAAGACCCTTACTGTTTTTGATGGTTGAGGGGCAAAAGACTTGCTCCAACAAAGCCATCCGCTCCTAATTATGGTTTCGTAAAATTTGAATATTTTTTTCCCGTTCAATTCTACGCTCTGCGATCTTAATGGAAGGGTATGACTCTACAATTTTAGTAAGTAAAATCTACATTTTCATAATTTTCTATGCTTACGTTCATTGATTAGGATTTTATCTGATATCCTCTTGTTCGGTTTAGAATATACGGTTTTGACAACATTATTCTAAGGGCTTTGTTGGGGTGTACAAATGTGGATGGGCTTCACTCAGCTTGGGGAGTTTCACCTCATCGATGGGCCGAGGTCTATAAACGAGGACTAAAAAACAATGTTTATATGAAGCCTAAAACTTTAAATATCATGAGCCAATTGAGGCCCAAAAGGGACCATGTATAGATTTTGGTCAAGACTATAGGAGCCTGTGATAGAATTGTATGAGCAAATTAAAATCCATTCCTTTTTTTTTCGAAATAACTACTTCACGTTATCTACCCTGTAAAGAAATTTTAGTCTGCCTAGGATAATGCTAGCAGAAGCTCAGAATGTAACCGAAAGCCTTGTGTCATCATGTGGTTTCTATTGTGGTGTGAAGACGGCAGTGATTTGAGTCGTACCTCGTAGGTGCCTAGATCAAAAGAGTAATTGAGAATGCTAAGAGGAAACTAACCATCTTTCTCAATGAAGACAAATAGACGGTTAAACTATTATTAGTGTTGAAGGAGGCATCAACAAGATTGCATTTGGCCGCTTGTACAGGAGAAAAGGTGTCTGATCGAGAGGAAGGCGCCAAATGATTTCGTTTTCACGGTGGGTCGAAGCGAAGAGCAAGCACCCTATGTGCCAGCTTGCCAAGGTTAAAAGTCAAACATGACAGTATTTCACCGCGGTGGTTACGGTACGAAGAACAAAAGGAAAAGAAAACGTTACCAAAGGCTAACGATAGCATATAGCTAGAGGGGAAAGGGGACATACAGGCCTCGAAATATTTCGGTGAAGGGACTCACTAACCATCGTGGTTTCGATGCCCGTGGTGGCGTGCGTGGTCCGCGGCGACTGGCGATCGACCCAGACCCATCCCCGGCCAGATTCGCCTCCTCTCTTTTGATCAGCTTTGTTGCTGAAGTCGGCCGTGCATCCGGTGCCCCCACCTCGATCGCTTTAAAGATGGAAAGGCGCGAGCAAACAGTGCCGGCAGTGGATACATGACGAGGAAGACTCGCGTCCCTACCTCTCGGAGGCCGAACAGTGCCGGGGTTTGATCGGCGCCGTGGTGCTCTTTTGCGCGCCGACGTCAAATAAACGGGACAGCTCGCTGTGGTCTTTGCACCTTGACGAGACATAAATGTTCGAGCGGTTGGTGGTCGTGCGCCGTGACAGAGACGGGTTCGATAGCAGTAGCCCTGTGGTCTCGTGTACGTGCATGTGGTGGGCTAGCAGCCAGCTGCGCCCGTCACCGTCAACCGTGGCATCCGCGGTGGCGGGTGCACGACGGGAGCTCGGGAATGGGCGGCACAGCAGTGGCAGCGCGTGGCGGTGGGCGGCGGCGCTGCGGCGTGGCTCCGGTTCGGGCCTTCGGGGGCTGCCTGCAAGCGACAAAACAGGAGATGCCGCCGAGGCCGAGCCCCCAGCCGTTTCCGCTGGATCGGAGTGGAGAGAGCGCCGCTGGTGGTGGGCGCGCCCACCGCCGCAGTTATCCGCGGGACCACGCACGGCGGCACGCGTCCAACCCTCCGCGGGACTGCGGGAGGACGAGACGAACGGATGCGTGCGCGCCGCCGCCGGAAGCTCCTCGTCGGCTGCCTGCCCAAAAGCACACATTATTTCTAAGCACAAATTTTGCATCGGTGAACCTCTAACGCTTGGGCGCCAATAACATCACGCTACACACACCCACCCACACACACACACAAAAACTATGATCATACATGTACCTCTATAGAGAGAAAAAAATCGATCTGTTTCCGGAAGCATTTAGCATCCATATTAAAGTCGCTACGAAGCTTACTGGGACCTGTCTAAGAATTACTATCCCATTTGAACCCCTATTTTTTTCATACAGGGGCATTATAAATGTATGTTCTTACAATGAATTTTTTTTCTGCCCCACGACAATTCTCTACATCTTAAAGCATATACAGGGTGTGATCAAATACATCAGGCTTGAGGGAGAGGATGATTTAAGATGTCACTATATATAAAAAGTTCATTTATAATGAATGAATCAATGAAAATGATTTTTAAGCACTACAGCCTCATACTCACTCTGTTCCAAACGGTAGGTCCTTTGACCTTTTCAACACCAAGCTTGACCAATTCTTCTATTCAAAATATTCTACAATTATCATACATTTTCACTATGATTTTGTTCACCGTACATTGTAATTTAAGTATGACTCCATTTTTTATCATAGTTTTCAGGATTTTTTTCCGAAGTAAGATGACAAGGTCAAACTTGGTGTCAAAAATTCAAACGGCGTGCGATTTCAAATGGATGGAGCATTAAGCTATACAAGTTAGGATAGGAGCAATTTTCTGAAGGTGGCCTAAGATTTGTCTCCAAGTAAAATTGGCTTGTGTTCCACCAATTTTGCTTCGGAGACAAATCTAGAACAGTTAACTACGTAAAGAAGAGATTCAAATGCTAGGGACCTCAGGCACAAATGAAGTATGCTTTCTTCCTTTGCATGCACGCTAGGAAAGGGGGAATGGGAAAGGGCCGGTGTCGACTGGAGCCATGTACCAATCCAAATATACGGCGAGATGCGCACCATGTTCAGCTTGGAAAACAAACGATATGCGGGGTGCCGTTAGATGTCGGCATCAGAGTCGTAGTCAACCAGCCATTCTGAATTCAAAAACATGTTCAGAAAGTCAAGGCCGGGTTCCCAGCCCAGCGAGTCTGAATTTTAAAACCCACGATGACAGCCGTCCGGTGCCGGTCTGAATTCACGACGGAGAATTTGAATTTGGATTCCTCTCTCTTTTGAAATCGTGCGTGCGGCCCCATCCGTTTGGCCGCACCGCACACGGTGGTGCGTTCGAGGCCGGCCGGGGACAAAAAATGCCGCGGAGAAAGCGAGCGCCGCACCGGGCGGGTGCGGAGGAAAAGGGCGAGGCGAGGGAATCCAAACTCAAATCAAACTTGGCCCGAATTTTCAAAAGTCGCCGGACGAAACCGCGTCGCATTCGCTTCCAATTTCCAAATCCTCGCCGAATCCCCCCGCGAATTATAAACAAACAAACCGCCGCTCGGCGAGGCGACCCCGCCGTCTCCACCCCGCACGCTTCACGTCGCCCCGCCCCTCCCCTCGGCGCACTTCGTCTGCCCCCACTCAGTCCCCTACCGACCCCTCCTCGCCATCTTCGTCCGCCTCAAAAACCCCCGCGGCGCGCGGGAGAGCTGAGCTGCAGCAGGCGGGGGACGAGAGCTCGCCGTCGAAGCCTCCGGGGACCGAGGCGAGCGAGCGAGCGCCCGCCAGCGCCGGGTCGTGTGCTTCCCTCCGCGGCGTCCGCGGGGCTTCTGGTTGGGTTGATCAGAGGTTTGTGCTGGTTTCCCGGTCCCCCGCTTCCCTGTTTTTTCTCGTCGCGTTCCGTGGCCGTGGACTCGCGGCGCTGGAGCCGTTCGTTGGCTGCTCGATCGACGTCTGATGCGCGCGCCAGTTTCTCGTTGTTTATGCTGCGTGCGCAAAGCTGCCGTTTCTCTTCCTGTACTTTTCTCTCTCTCCCTCCCTCCCTGAAAATTATTTGAGGGAACACTCGCTGTCACGCTGTCGTGCGTTGCTGTGTGCGTCGGGGGGGTTGTTGAGTGGGGGTTTTTTTTCAGGGTTTCTGCTTAATACCGTGGCTGATATCTCTGATGCCGTCGTTGCATATTTGCATGGTGATTCAGCGGGTAAAATACGCTCCCAGAATTAGCAATCTAGCGTGGCTTTAAATGCCCAAGGATCGGGGTGCGCTGTTGCCTGCACTGTGCTCGGAGGACCGCGCAGTAGTTGCAGTGCAGATTGCGCTGCTACTGCGCTAGTAACTTAACAATGATTGCATGCAGTTACTATTCCTAGCTAGTACAGACTTCTATCTAGCACGCAATTGATCTTCTCTTTTTCTCGAAAGGGCTATGTAATTGATCTCTGGTGTTCGTGGGACAGGCATGGAGCAGAATGGGGAGGGACACCTCAAGGAGCCGCTTCTGCCGGCGACATCCGGTGCTTCTCCCGCCGGAGCGTCTCCAAGGAAGGAGAGGAAGACGAGGAAGGTCATGTTCAGTGTCCGGGGCATCTCATGCGCTTCCTGTGCCGTGTCGATAGAAACAGTCGTGGCGGGCCTGAAAGGGGTGGAGAGCATCCAGGTGTCCCCGCTTCAGGGCCAGGCCGTGGTTCAGTACAGGCCGGAGGAAACCGATGTAAGATTTTCATTATCTCATTCTCATGGGCTTGCTGTCTTTGCTGCTTTTGTTTGCCGCTTCACTATTGCATCAAATATTTTGGTTGTGTGGGCCAGTCTATTGACGACCCTCTCGACGACACATGCTAAATCATGGGAGAACCTGTGCGTATCGCTGTATTTTGTTCTACATGCCAGGAAGACATTAGCACTTGTGTTCACTAATGAATTGGCGAGGTAGATAGAAGAGGAACCAAACATTTTTTACCTACCAATTTGTGATATAGAGTGTTCGCCTAAACGCTAAACAGTTGGTCACCTACCGTTGAGCATTTTTTTCGAGCTAAAGGGCCATTTAAATGGGCTAAACGACCAATCAAACAGAAACAGGTCACCGTGTAGCGTAATAACAGTGTTTAAACAGACTAAACGACTGTTTAGGTGAACAATGGCTGTAGTAGTCATTTTCTGTCCATGCATGCACATTAGTGAATTCCGCATTAGGTATTATCTGCTATGTTTTCTCAGTTGTGATTCCTATTTTCCCAGGCAAGAACCATAAAAGTAGCTATTGAGGACCTCAACTTTGAGGTCGATGAACTTCAGGAACAAGAAATAGCTGTGTGCAGGCTTCGGATAAAAGGAATGGCCTGTACAAGCTGCTCTGAATCTGTCGAACGCGCACTTCAAATGGTACCTGGAGTGAAAAAGGCTGCAGTGGGTCTTGCCCTGGAGGAAGCTAAGGTTCATTATGATCCAAATGTCACTAGCCGTGATCTTATTGTTGAGGCTGTCGAAGATGCTGGATTCGGGGCTGATCTCATTAGTTCTGGGGATGATGTGAACAAAGTGCATCTAAAACTTGAGGGTGTGAATTCTCCCGAAGACAACAAACTCATTCAGTCGGTACTGGAAGCTGCAGAAGGGGTGAACAATGTTGAATGGGATACAGTAGAGAAGACAATAAAAGTTGCATATGACCCTGATATAACTGGTCCAAGATTACTTATCCAGTGCATTCAGAACGCAGCACGGCCCCCTAAGTGCTTTAATGCCACCTTGCACTCACCACCAAAGCAAAGAGAGGCAGAGCGCCATCATGAAATTAGGAATTACAGGAACCAATTTCTCTGGAGCTGCCTGTTTTCAGTTCCTGTGTTTCTGTTCTCCATGGTTCTTCCTATGCTTTCTCCTTTTGGGGATTGGTTGTTTTATAAAATCTGCAACAACTTGACCATAGGTATGCTACTGCGGTGGCTGCTTTGTTCTCCAGTTCAGTTTATTGTTGGTTGGAGGTATGCTCTCAACTCTCAAGCAACTATCATTGGTCTACGGATCGTAGATTGCAGCACTCTTACAACTTGGTAATTCGCTATGGTTTATCTTACCTGCAGATTTTACGTTGGAGCTTATCATGCACTGAAACGAGGATACTCAAACATGGATGTGCTGGTTGCTTTGGGAACAAATGCTGCCTATTTCTATTCTGTGTATATAGTTCTGAAAGCACTAACGTCAACCTC
The DNA here is from genome assembly GCA_030272315.1 of Paspalum vaginatum. Classification (NCBI taxonomy): domain Eukaryota; kingdom Viridiplantae; phylum Streptophyta; class Magnoliopsida; order Poales; family Poaceae; genus Paspalum; species Paspalum vaginatum. The sequence continues at coordinate 42,031,882 of CM059015.1, read as the reverse complement.
ATTTGAAGGGCAGGATTTCTTTGAAACTAGTGCCATGTTGATATCTTTCATTTTGCTGGGAAAATATCTGGAGGTCGTGGCAAAAGGAAAGACATCAGATGCTTTGTCAAAATTGACAGAGCTTGCACCAGAAACAGCTTGTCTTCTTACTTTAGACAAGGACGGAAATGCCATCTCAGAAACAGAGATCAGCACTCAGTTACTTCAAAGAAATGATGTCATCAAGATTGTGCCTGGCACAAAAGTACCTGTTGATGGCGTTGTCATCAAAGGTCAAAGCCATGTCAACGAAAGTATGATAACCGGGGAAGCAAGGCCTATTGCAAAGAAACCTGGAGACAGGGTAAGGATTTTGGATTGCGATTGCATTTTTTCGATTTATTTATAATCGATCTATTTGTTCTGATGTTTCAATTGTTTTTTTGACAGGTTATTGGGGGTACTGTAAACGACAATGGTTGCATAATTGTTAAGGCAACACATGTTGGGTCAGAAACAGCTTTGTCACAAATAGTTCAGTTGGTTGAAGCTGCTCAACTTGCAAGAGCTCCAGTGCAGAAACTGGCAGACAAGATTTCACGTTTTTTTGTTCCAACTGTAAGTTAACTGTTGCTTTGTCCTGCAAATTTCTTCTTGCACATGATCTATTTTTTCTTTCAAAATTGGAACATGGCAGGATCATCCTGCGGTCCTGCCTGCCCAGTTTTCATACTTGGATCACCAGTGAATTTATCATATTAAAGTTCCGAACATGAAAATTATGAGTAGGCATCCGATACTTGGCCCTAGCTCAGCTGGAAACTGTACAAGATCTATATAGGCTACTGTGCTGCCATTTTATTTTGCAAACTGACTCAGGCTTTTTTTTTCTTGTTTGGTTGATGAGCTGGTTCCTTCCTGTTTCTTATTTGAACAGTTTACAGCAGTAGCAGATGGGTTACTTATGGCCTTATAGACTATGGTTATCAGCATGCAGATCTTCTGATGTAGGCAAAGGGTCCTAAAATTTGTCCTGCAAAAATTTAAGGATAGGCCCTAAGCGGACCAGGCTGAACTTGTATATATTTATGAACTAGTAAATATGATTGACGGCCAAGTTGGATTGTGTGGCATATTACCACCCCTAGATGTGTGCCCTGCTATAACTATGAGTCTCCCTTTTTATAAGTTTTATTTGCCTCATATTGTTCCTTCTCATTCGAAGGTGGTGGTGGCTGCTTTTCTTACATGGCTTGGCTGGTTTATACCTGGGCAATTGCACCTCTACCCCCAGCAATGGATTCCCGAGGCCATGGATAGTTTTGAGCTTGCTCTGCAGTTTGGAATTTCTGTCCTAGTGGTCGCATGCCCATGTGCTCTGGGACTTGCTACACCAACTGCTGTTATGGTTGCCACTGGGAAAGGTGCTTCTCAAGGTGTCCTCATTAAGGGTGGAAATGCACTCGAGAAAGCTCACAAGGTGAAGCAAGACATTATTTCTTATCGTGAAGATTGTAGTGCAAGAAGAACATTATTTCCCGCTGTTCAAATTGGTATACTCAACTAGTATCTCATTTTTTTCATTTATATTCTGGCAGATTAAAGCTATCATATTTGATAAAACTGGAACACTTACGGTTGGCAAACCTTCTGTCGTTCAAACAATGATCTTCTCAAAGATACCGCTTCTAGAACTGTGTGATTTAGCTGCTGGTGCTGAGGTTGGTTTCTTAACTACAAGATATCTTCCCGCATAATTGTTATGTTGAACCGTGAATTCCCTTATACATTAGACCTACCTCTAATGCGTGTCTACCTTTGTCAGGCAAACAGCGAGCATCCTCTATCAAAAGCTATTGTTGAGCACACAAAGAAGCTCAGGAAGCAGTATGGATCTCACAGTGATCACATGATGGAGTCGAGGGACTTTGAGGTGCATCCAGGGGCAGGGGTCAGTGCCAATGTGGAAGGCAAGCTGGTTTTGGTTGGAAATAAAAGACTGATGCAAGAATTTGAAGTTCCATTGGTCTCTGAAGTGGAGGCATACATGTCTGAAACCGAAGAGCTTGCTAGGACTTGTGTGCTCGTTGCTATCGATAAGGTTATCTGCGGGGCTCTTGCTGTTTCGGATCCTCTGAAACCTGAGGCAGGCCGAGCCATTTCGTACCTCAAGTCAATGGGCATCTCCAGTATCATGGTGACGGGTGACAATTGGGCTACGGCGAAATCCATAGCAAAGGAAGTCGGGATCAGCCAGGTGTTTGCCGAGATCGACCCAGTTGGAAAAGCCGAAAAAATCAAAGACTTACAGGTTCAATCTCTTCTCCTTCTCTGCTAGGAACAATTCTGATGTTGCACCTTGGACTGTTGGCAGTCTTGCTTACATTTTGTTTATTATAGATGCAAGGGCTGACGGTGGCAATGGTTGGTGACGGGATAAATGACTCGCCTGCCCTGGCGGCAGCAGACGTGGGCATGGCGATCGGCGCCGGCACGGACGTGGCCATCGAGGCCGCTGACATCGTCCTGATGAAGAGCAGCCTTGAGGACGTGATCACGGCCATTGATCTCTCGCGCAAGACCCTCTCGAGGATCCGGCTGAACTACGTCTGGGCCCTGGGCTACAACGTCCTAGGCATGCCCATCGCTGCCGGCATCCTGTTCCCGTTCACGGGCATCCGGCTGCCCCCCTGGCTCGCCGGGGCATGCATGGCGGCCTCGTCGGTGAGCGTCGTGTGCTCCTCCCTGCTCCTCCAGCTCTACAAGAAACCGCTGCACGTCGAAGACGCTCCCAGGCCCACGGATGGCTCGGATTTGGTGTGAGGACTTGACCCCCTCGGTCTCGATGTGGCACTAACAAGAGCTCGCTGGAACCCACAAGTGTTGCTATTGCAAACGCGCCGTTTGCAGCTGCCGGACCTGCGGCTGCCCTGATGGATGGATTTGTGTACAGAGAGCAGTCTCGTGCCATTGTTTTCACCTTTTGGAACGGTTCGCGATTGATTGATTGTCCAATAATTCAAGACAGGATTATATGCGGTAGTAATTCAATGTGATTTGTGAAACGAAATTGAGGCAGATATGATGTCAGCTGCACCTTCACTGCTACCTTACGGTTTTGCCATTTTCTTTTGAAGATTTTATAGTTTTAGATTTCTACGGTGAGTTCTACATACACAGGTTAATACAGTAGTACGGAGTGGTATCTCTGTATCTGCTTGCTGGTAGCACTTGTGGATAAAGAGCTTTGTGGTGGCATCCACAAGATTCAACGAGAGGCAGCACCAGACCCAAAAATTAGTGGGCATGTCGCCGCCGCCGCCCGCGCGCCGTGTCTCGCTCAGATCGTCGAGACTTCAACGGGCAACCGCTTGTCCGTTGTCCCAACTCCCCAGTGTCAAGTGTGCAAGAGGACACCCAAAAAAAAGCAGAGGACACCGCGGCGCGGCTCGCCTCGCCGGGCGCGCCATGCACGCATGGCCGAACATAGCACACCACCCCCTCGCCGTCGGCGTATATATTTATACCCGAGGCCACCGCCCATCTCAGGACACGGCACCCTTGGACGACGCGATCGAGATGGCCTTCAGCAATGTGGCGATGACGACGGCGGTGGCGGCGCTGCTGGCGGTCGTCGCGGTGTCACCGGCGCGCGCGGGGGCGCCTGCCGGCGGCGCGCCGTCGATGCCCGCGGGCCCGCTGGACATCGTGCACCTGGGCGCCAAGGGCGACGGCAAGTCGGACAGCACGCCGATGATCCTCAAGGCGTGGAAGAACGCGTGCCAGGCGACGGGGGTGCAGAAGATCATCATCCCGGCGGGCAACTACCTGACGGGCGCGCTGCAGCTGGCGGGCCCCTGCACGTCCTCCATCATCATCCGCCTCGACGGCAACCTGCTCGGCACCGGCGACCTCAACGCGTACAAGAAGAACTGGATCGAGATCCAGAACGTCAACGACCTGTCCATCAATGGCCACGGCACCATCGACGGGCAGGGCCCCCTCGTGTGGAAGCAGAACCAGTGCCAGAAATCTTACAACTGCAAGATCCTCCCCAATGTACGTACGTCTTATTGGTAAACGTACATATATACATACTTGTATAGTAGAAATTGCATGCATGCATGCATGCTTTTAGATGGTTGAAATGGCAATAATGGCGAGTGGATGAATCATATACTAACATATAACAATGCCATATATGCACGGATTGCACGCAGAGCTTGGTGCTGGACTTCGTCAAGAACGCGCAGATCCGCGGCATCACGCTGCTCAACAGCAAGTTCTTCCACATCAACGTCTTCTCGAGCGAGAACATCGTGATCGACAAGGTGACCATCAAGGCGCCCGGCGACAGCCCCAACACGGACGGCATCCACATCGGCGACTCCACCAACGTGACCATCAGCGGCACCACCATCGGCACCGGCGACGACTGCATCTCCGTCGGGCCGGGGAGCAAGAAGATCCGCATCGAGGGCGTGCACTGCGGCCCCGGCCACGGCATCAGCGTCGGCAGCCTGGGCCGGTACAAGGACGAGAAGGACGTGGAGGACGTGAAGGTGAAGGGCGCCACGCTCGTCGGCACCACCAACGGCCTCCGCATCAAGTCGTACGAGGACTCCAAGTCGTCGCCCAAGGCCAGCAAGTTCGTCTACGAGGACGTCACCATGGACAACGTCTCCTACCCCATCATCATCGACCAGAAGTACTGCCCCAACAACATCTGCGTCAGGTCCGGCGCATCCAAGGTCGCCGTCTCCGACGTCGTCTTCAAGAACATCCACGGCACCTCCAACACGCCGGAGGCCATCACGCTCAACTGCGCCAACAACCTGCCATGCCAGGGCATCCAGCTCATCAACGTCGACCTCAAGTACAACCGCTCCGGCAACAAGACCATGGCCGTCTGCAAGAACGCCGCCGGCAAGTCAAGCGGCCTCGCCAAGGAGCTCGCATGCCTCTGAATTATACTTCATAATCATCTCACCTCATCTCCCTCCCTCGACTATTTCCTATCCGCCAATTAACTGGTTCGTTTAATTATTGTTTTTCTTTTTGTCTTGACCAAACCAGCCAATTACTGCTACTACATTTTAGGCTCCTGACAATCTACGCGTTTTCCTAGTATTGTTCTGTATATCTGTAATTCCATACTACAGTATATGATATAGAAATATTATAGTAATACGTTCGCCACTACGCTGCTGTTGTTCACCTGATTGCTAGCTGACACCTACCAGAATCCTTGTGTAATCTGTACAGCGTGATGTTCTTGACTGACGAAACCTGATCGATCACTTAGTGATAAGATACCATTGTTAGGCAATCTAACAATCCTTCAAACAGACGAGGCACATTCCCATCCGTTTTTTTAGTGTTTTACGTACGTCATTGGTTTTTTTACACCACATTTGATTATTTTTATTATTAAAAAATCTGGAAAAAATTATAATACAATATAACTCACAAAGTGCCATTAATGATAAAACAAGTTTCAACAAAATAAATAACTCTTGCATAGTTTTTCCTAATAAATATGAACTGCTGGGCATAGTCTAGTATGTCATTTTTGTTAATTGGATGCATAAAAACGAGTTTCCTTGTGGTAGAACCTGTCCACTCAGATTAAGTTCTTGACTTAGCATGGGTGTTCATATAATTTAACGGCTTTATTCTTTCAGTGGTAGATTTTTCGAGATGCTGATTCAGCCCAATTCCACCGATACCGTGTTTCAAAAAAAAAAAAGCATAGTAGCACTAGCCTTTTCGGTTTTCACCATATGCAGTGATCGCGAGCAGTGCCTCCCTACCCCCTTGTCCTCTTTTAGATCGAACATCTCTCTAATGGATCAGTGAGCTCGTACCCGAGCGGATCCATGAGTCAATGACCGGTGGTGGGCTAGGTAGCAGCAACCTCTTCCAGGGCCGACCCACCACCAGGACGGCCAACGGGCCAGAGCTCGAGCCCTACCTCTCCCGGCACATATAATGGAGCCTCGCCTATAAAAGCAGAGAAAAAAAAAGGGGAATATGAAAAAAAAAAGGAAGAAAGTGAAGCTAGCCCCGTTTTCTAGGGGCGAATTTAGAGGGGTTTATCGGGTCAGCCGACCCCGGTAACATTTATAAAATCCTTTGTAAAATACCGGTATGACTAAAAAAGATCTCTATCAAACAGTGAAGTTGACCCAGTGACCCCGACGATATTCAAGCCTAGATTCGTCACTACCGGTTTCTGGCCCTAGATCTGCCACTCGCTGTTTTCTAATTATTTAAACGGTTTGTGGCAATGTTTGACGACGAACCAACGTACAACAAGAGACCGACAACAAACCAATTGCCAGAAGGAGGCGTGGGGTGGCAACTACCCCCCGTTGGGTAGGGCGGTCATCGCTGGTGTATGCAAGGTTCTGTCACGGCGGTAACTTTTTCTAGCGATTATGGAGGGGCTACGTTTGTGGGGCGCATATGTAGCTTGTATTTGCTGAGGCTATCTAGAACCCAAATGGATGATTGTGGGTCTCAATTGATCGCCGGCAATGGCTTTCTACTAGCAATGGTTTTGTGTGCATGGCTAGTTATGTAGGAGATGAAGCTATTCGGCATGACGATGGCGGCACTATATGGCGTTTGTCCTCTCCCTAGAGACATCATTATGGTTCCAACTTCCTTGCTCTGCTCCAAGGTGAAAACCCCGCCCACTCGAATGGATGTCAACAGGGTCCCATGTTGCATCTTTTGTGAAGGTGCCGTTGTGAAACTCTCTGTTTGTGAAGTGAAGATACTGCTCATTGTTATGACATGCTGATTCATCCTACTCCACTCTCAACATATTTAACAATCTTAAGTTTCACCAGATCCTTATATTAAGATTAAGATTACTAGAAGAGTGATTAATTAGATGCAAAACAAGTTATAGAGGACAAATACTGGATTGTATGTTACGTTGGAGTTATAGTTTTATCTCTTTTTTTTGTTTTCTCTGGTTTTAGTTACATGATCTTAGAACTTGTCTACATGTGTTGACACTGTAATAATTTATTGTGACGCGAACTATTTTAATGGTGGCTGAAGCTAAATTGTATTTCTATTATCTAAATCTAAAATAAATATGAAGAATCAAACATTGCGTCCTTGCTCAACGACAGATCTAACCTTTTCTCCTTCAAAATGTAAGCGCTTGTACTTTATATTCTTCTTCCTAATAAAATGACAAGTAACTTTTCTGCGTTTGAGAAAAACAAAAAATCCTGTCTAAAAATCAACAGTATCAAAAATTTTAAATCATCATCAACAACAACGTAGCTTTTTAATCCAAAGCAAGTTGGAGTATGCTAGAGTTGAAATCCAGACCAAACCGCTAGAAAGAGAAAATATTTTTTTTTAAAAGTTTTTGAGTAGTTGTTTTCAACGAGAAAAACAAGGGTTCTAGAAGATTTTGAAAAGAAGCATAAGGAAGAGCCTAATCAAGACTCAGCTACGTGGATAGCTGTTTTCTAAGCAGTTTTATTCAAAGCTAACTCTCTCTTAGAAAGCAGCTCTATCAAAAGCTATCTCTTTCTCATTATACTCCAATCTTTTAGATCTCTCTTAACTGCCTCTTCTCAGGTCAAATATGACCGGTCTCTACCTCTCTTCACATTATTGTTCCGCCTTATGATGCCGCTATGCACTGATGCCTCTAGAGATTTTCGTTGCATATGCCCAAACCATCTTAGTCGGTGTTGCACTAGCATTATGATTTGCTTTATGTTTTACAATCCATGTAATATGATAAATTCCTTTCTCACAAAGGATATTAGAGCCTACGAGTTTATCATACTATCTCCGTCCCAAAAGAATGCAATTCTGGCTATGCATCATCTTCACCCCAAAAGAATGCAATTCTGGTTCTTGACATGTACTTGTGTAGTACATAATTACAATTTCATTTTATTAGGGTCAGAGGCATAACTCATAGAGAGGAAAAATGATATTCCAAGCACTGTAGAATTTCTTAAATAATGAACCAATTTTATTGCACAAAGGAGTATATTTCCTCTTCAACATATTCCAGGAAAACAACCCGTTGACTCCTGTTATTTTGATTAACATCACTAGGTCTTACAGATACTAAGCAGCTTGCTAGATTGCTGCATGAACTCTTTGTGATAGCGAGATCGTCGCTCTAGATAACTGATGTGAAGACTTGTTGGCTCAGGGAAGTGCCGGCAGAACCTTCCCTGTGCAGGTTCCAAATCCAATATTGTAGCCGTCGCCCTGCAGAACCAGTAGATAGAGTCAAAATACAGCCCAGCATCATCATATACAGATTTAGAATTCAATGTCTAGGAAAGATGAATTCACAATACCTTGCAGCACCCTGTCAAGATGACTTCGTCTCCATCTTCTAGAAACTTGCGACTTGAATTTCCGACTGGTATGTCCTTCTGCCCATTCCATGTTAGCTCCAGCAGACACCCGAGGGAGTCTGGTTCCTGAAATGTCACGATAACATAAGATTCATATGGATAAGAAATTCTCAGTTAGCATGTCTATGAAAACAGTTGAGATGTTCATTCCATACAGGTCCACTGAGTGTGCCGGTTGCAAATATATCCCCCGGTTTCATGTTGCATCCATTGACAGTGTGGTGTGCGAGCTGCTGCGTCACCGTCCAATACCTGTGGACATTGGTTACAAGAATAACCTGTCAAGGTTATGTGCTACAGACAAAAAAAAAGCAATATATGGATGAAAAGCTGCACTGAACCAACACACATGAGGGTTTGAAGTGTGTACTTACAAATGCTTGAAGTTAGTTTTTGCGACAATTGATGCATCTTTTTGATCTTTGGGCCTAATCCAGACCTTTTAGAGAAAAAAAACTGCTCCAGTTAGATCTCTTTTTACAACACAAATAATACAGAACTGATGTAACAATTTGATACTTCGAGAGGAATGTCGTAGTTTATATGATTCTTCTCAGCTAGGTAAGGTAAAGGCTCAGGTTCCTGTAATGCAAAGAGAATTAGGTCTGCAGATTAGCGTTCTACAAAATGCTGAGACCTAATCAGTGTTAGATTAAACTTATTCCAACTTAAATCTTAAAGACAGTTCCTCACCTGCTTTGGAGCTTCACACGTGAAAGGCTTCAAAGCATCCAAAGTGACAATCCATGGTGATATCGTGGTACCTAAAGAAATTGTAGAAGCAAGCAAAATGTCAGGCCAAAATAAAAACAATCCCTTATCTCAGAGTATAAGGCCTATTGTGTCTCGTTAGGACAAGGCTTCCGCTAACAATTGCTTCACTAGTATATATAACATTTATATGATCAAAATCATTAATAATAAGGAAGTACTACCCCTGTCCCAAAAAGAATGCAATCCTAGTATTTTTAAGACACATTAGTAGTCATGAGAAATGAACTACATGTCCATATTTAATCATGCACATGCATCTTGGAAAGGAAAAAGATCCAGCCATTACATGTGCATGCAATTGGAAAAAGGAAAAAAATCAAGCAATTAAATGCACATGCCCCTTAGAGAAGATAGTTCGCAAGCTACTACTGCATTCTTTGTGGGACAAAATTTGAATGCTAGAAATGCGAGGAAGTTACTTATGAGTTATGAATACGAATCTAATATTCTAATAACATCAATTTTATGTCATAATTATGTCTTGATAGAGTTTTTTTTGTCAAAGCCTTGTGCTAACAAAACAAAATATGCCTTATATTTTGAGATGTAGAGGCCGAGGGAATATATAGAAACCAAAAGTGATAAAAATTGATAGAAGCACATATCTATTCATAAACCCAAACTTTTGTTAAGGGTGTCAAGTGTCTTACTGAAACTTTTCCCAAGGAAAGGTCCAAGGGGTATAGTCTCCCAAGCCTGAATATCTCTGGCTGAAATATCACATGCAACTCAGTAACAATCACATCATGCATGACAATCTTATCTTAGCAAATGAAGATTTAAAGAGAATAGAATACCACTCCAATCATTCATCAAAGCTAGGCCAAAAATATGTTCTTCAGCATTATTAATATCAATAGGTTTGCCTAATTCGTTCCCTGGACCAACAATGGCAGCCTGGAAGCAACAGTCATTAAGATATAATATAGTAAGGAAATCATTACTCAAATAAAGCCCAATTTATCTATATACTAGTACTATATTTGATAATTCTATGCCAACAATAACTGAAAGTGACTTGACAGCTTAATTAGGTAGGTTGATTACAGCCACAAGAGCAGGTAAGAATCTAACCATCTCAAGTTCAAAATCAAGCTTCTGAGAGGGGCCAAAATAAGGAGTGGAGTTTCCTGTTGGGTGTCCTTGTCCTCTAAAAACCAGAGAATTAATCAGACAAAAGAGCAACAGATGGCACATTTCAAATTGGAAACAGCGGATGAAAACTCCTATTTGCAAGTATTTTGGGACACATACCTGGGTCGAATGACATCAGTTCCAGACACAACTACTGATGATGCCCGTCCATTATAACCTATCGGAAGATGGAACCTGAATAAAAAAAATGCACATTTGCAAGTTAGTTATATGAGGTCACATCTATGAAGTGGTGAATACAAAAATATATAGTAAGCAGAAACATGTTGTGATGGTGGTGGGTAGTTGGTAGCTGGAGGATGTCTTAGGGAATAGTTGTGTGAGATAGAGGGACGAGGTCCAGGGCCTCTAGGTCGAGGTTTAGGAGCCAGGGAGGAGGGACGAGATGAGACAGGCAGGGAGATAGAAGATAGGGATAACTTGATCTATTACTTGATATTTTCATTGGTTACATAAGGCCATATGTATATAGGCCAGCCTGCAGCTTGTTCCTCAAGTCTAGATGCAACAAACTCTACCTTATCTAAGACTCCTTTATCTCGACTCCTAATCCGAAATTATCTCCAAGATTCTTAACCAAACCGAAGCTTAACTAATAATCTGGAAACTCCTGATCTAAACCAATTCTAGATCTAATGCCGCACATGACACATGTACCAAAGCATCAAAAAATTTAATCACAACAATGGAGATTGAGCAAAGTAAACTAGTAATAATAAGTCCTACGGATGTTCAGATTTTAGTCTTATGAGTCAAATTAGCATCATCACAAGAGCATTCACAGGACCGGTCTGTTTATCATATAAATCGGATCATGTTACTTCTGCTTCACTTTGCATGCCAAGTTAATTGATTACATTTAGCAACGTAAAAGACTATACACCCTGCAATCTAATACCCAATCTCAATTTATCAACATATGGTGATAAAGCACATTGTCATAGAAAACACTTTACCAATTTGGATTGACTGGAGTCTGCGGTCCACGGAAGATAAACCCGCAATTCCTAGCATGGTGCACGGAACAAAAGAAGTCTGTATAGCCTCCAACCGTGATTGGTAGCACCATCTCAATATCACTCTGCGTTACAAAAACAGAGCATTGTTGATCTGGTCAATGGTCCATTTGTTACCTTCCCAGAAAAAAGAGACAACAAAGCATGCCCATGAAGCTCACCATTGGAACGAGACACTTGTTCCTCAGGGCCTCGTTGTCACGCAAGACAGGCTCATCGGCTGCAAAGCAACAAGGAGAGAAAAGTGAGGACAGGTTCCCTCGTGGTCCTGGATCCGTGTATGTCGGGTGCAATCGAAAACCAGGTAATGATTGTTACGAAGAGACAATCACAATTTCACTTTTAAATGTTCTTGACGTATATTGGAAATAATTACGGATGAATACTGCTAGTTCAATAAAAATTGCAGCCAGATTGTGTGTAGGCACTAGGCAGTAATAAAAAAAAAAGGGCAAAACGCCGAAGCGAGCGAAGGAAGCCGAACCTGAGAGGATTTTCTGGAGCGTGGCGCGCGCCTCCTTCCACGCTGGCCTGCCCATCCCCAAGAACATGTTGAGCGTCTCCTGCGCACACGGCAGAGCACCAAGGACACCAATTAATACACTATTATTTTTCTACCGAGCCAGTTACCCTACCAGTACCAACCCACCTCCTCGCCTAGCGAAGCAGTAAGCACATCGCAGCAATCGCTGGAGCGAGCCGAGAACCAATTCAAGGAAGGGCTTGGAGAGCAGAGCAGAGGAGCACCTGGTGGAAGCAGGGGGAGCCGGAGAGCGCGGGCCCGTCGAAGAGCCCCGCGTCGGCGACGGCGGCGAGGTCGAGCGCGAACTCCCCGATGGCCACCGCGGGCCGCGGCGGCGCCTGCGGGTCCCCACGCCGGCGGAAGACCCCGAACGGCAGGTTCTGGATGGGGAAGTGCGAGCCAGCCGGCACCTCCACGAACGACCGCAGCGCCCCCGCCATTGCTCTCCCTCCCCCTCTCCGGCAGCCGGCCCCGCTGTTTGGTTTGCCTCGCGCGCTGCCAAGTCTGCCAACAACTCGCTGGTGATGCTAGACGCACGCGTGGCCGTATAAATAGGGAGACAGACAGGTAGTCGTCGTGGCGAGACGAGTCCAGCGTATCCTCCGCTCTCCTGTATCTACTATTTTAACTACTTTATTTTATATAAACAGTATTATTATAGTATTATTTATATTTACTATATGACTGTTTACACGATTTACTTGAAATCAGTTTAAAGATTGGAAACAGAATCCGTCATGTTTTCAGTCTTGATTGACGATGAATATGAATCCACTTTGGATAAATGTTGTACTCTTTCTGTTCATAAATGTATGACGTGGTTGATTTTTTCCTACGATTTTTATTATTTAGTTTATAAAAATATAATTTATCCTTTATTTTATTATAATTTTTTTATCACTGGACATAATTTGAGTATAAGTTGTGATTTTACATGTTTAAATATAAATTTTTTAAATAACGCGACTATTGACGTTGTGAAAAAGTGTCAACCGTGTTATAAGAACAGAATCATGGTAAAGATTGGAAATAGAATCCGTCATGATTATAAGTCTTAAACCGTGCTGACCACAGTACTTCATCTTGGATTTTAATCTAGTCTAGATCTAGAAGCCGTAGCTGTATCGCTGCTCCACAGACCACAGCTTCCGGCCGTCCTCCCTGATTACGCCACGCAAACAGTTGTAGCGGTATTAATCCCTGGGCCTGGCATGCTTGCTGGTCATCTCCTGCTGTCGTTGGTAGCTGGCCGCCCCTCTCGCCCAAACAGAGCAGTCCACGCCTCCAGGCTCCATCTCAAACAAACTAGTGACGGTCAGCAAAAAGCTCAACTATTTTCACCTTGTTTTTTGTCACAGCCGATAATGATATGATACTATCGGAAATGAGAATAGCGTCGATATATATAAGTAATATAAAAAAAATGAGACTATCCAATTGAAAGCACATCGATTGTGATAGGAAATTATCAACACAATATTAAAAAAAAAAACATGGCAAACTATGAGCGTAGAACTAGCCATACATCTTCACTCATCTCGTATGGTAAGTAATAGCGTTCAAGGCATTTCAATAAGCACGAGCTCACAATCTATCGTTCTAACATGATTTACTACATTAATAACAGCATAATCATGCACATAAATAAAAGCCCTAGCAATTCAAGTAGCATATGACTATAGAATCAAAGGAGTGTAATGTATGATGCCATATTGACATGGCATGTGTAGTCTAGTACTCATTTCCTGCTCGTGGGCATATTTAGAGGGTCAAGGGGTCCTCCTAATCGTCAACAAGACCTAATGCAAAGTACTCATTCATGCTCCTCCACATGTTTGGGGTCCCACAAAACTATGCAAATCGTGACTAACACTGATAGTAAAAGTAAAAAAAAAAACTCTAAATGAACCAAAAAAAAAAAAACTCCAAACAAAAGGCTATAAATGAAACTTGCCAAACAACTCTAAACAACATATCATTAGATAGATCTCGATTTTAGAACAAAAATATAAAACTAGTTTAATATCATTGCAAGTAAAAATGGATATCTTACGAATTTCCAAAGATTAATATAGGTCAATCTTTTTTCTTGGAAAATATCAAAATACCGAATTCGTTGCCAACAGTAAAATACTTGATAAACCAGAAGTTTTTAAAAATGGTCAAAAAAGGCAAAAACGTTTCTGTTTCTGATTTTTCTATCGTTTCCATTTTTGGATTATCTAACCCCAAAAGCAAGCAAAATATCGAAAAACGATTTTCAGTAACAAAAAACAACATTTTCGTTTTCAACCCTAGAGGAAAGGGACTCGAAAAAAGGGGGGCATTTGCATGAGGGGTATTTCTTGGTCGAAGTTGAAAAATGCTGGAGCTAGCTTGGGATTTCCGACGGCAACATGGACGAGCCGAAAGTCGTAATCTCTGACACTGGCAAGTGACAAAAGGTGAGACAGCGAACAAGAGCTCTGCTATCTTTTCACACCGAATTGCTTTCTCCGATTCAGAGCGAGCGACAGATTTGACGTCAATGATGTCCAAGGGGGATAGTATTACCTGTCAAAATCCCACTATTTTCTTTTTATTCTTATAAAATCAACGAAACGGATTTCAACTAACACTTGAAACAGATAGTACCCGTGAGGAAGCCGTTCAGCAGTCAGTGCTAGGAACCTGGGACATATGGGCGGCAGCCGAAGCAAACGCATGAGCAGGTAAAGGGAACAGAATGTAGCAAGGCAGGCCTGAAACCTCCTCAACTTCAGCTCAACGCGGGTGGTGCCTTCCGACCTTTACTCAGGAAAGTATATGGATATTCTGGTACGCCCCTCACTTCACGGACGAACGGATAATAGTGTGCCGTTACACTATGGCGGGCACGAGAACAGCAGGGACGTGTTGGTTCCGCCAAACCCGAAAGAGTTTGAGATGGCCGCTCGTATTGGCATCTTCTTGGGTGCAGCTAGTGGCGTGAACGCGCCTTCGAACAGAGGGTCTGGCTGCTCCAGGTTAAGCGTAGGTGGCGCGACTCCCTGAAAACAGCAGATGATGTTCAGCACAGGAAGGGTTTTCTTTCTTTTTTGGGGGGACCAATTGAGCTTTTACTGAACATGTGTGGAGGATGGCATACGTGGTGGATCGCTAGCACGGTGAAGATTGCTTCCACTGATCCAGCTGCCCCTAGCAGATGACCAATTGCTCCCTGCACAAACGACAAAGTTGTTCAGTTGCCATAGAACGGGAGGGGAAGAGAAACAGAGGTGATTTGATAGCACTGTGGCCTGTGGAGTGGGATCCTTACCTTTGTTGAGGATAATGCGAAACCACCAGATGCTGCGTGATCGCCAAAGACAGATTTGATTGCATTCGCCTCCACAGCATCACCTGTGTATGGTTCAAATCCAAATTATCATTTCACGTGTTACTCCATTTAGCTCACAATCCGAAACAGAAGTTATCATAGAAATGTAATAGAAGTATAGAAAACAAGTATAGGAAGCTGATACTAATCTGAATGCCATTGGCAGGTCACTCTGAGCACTTACCGAGAGGAGTTGACGTGGCATGCGCATTCACATAATCAATTTCATTTGCACGAAGCCCTGACTGGAAAGAGGATCAGAACACAAGTTAAAGAAACACTCATACTCTCTTATTTCTTTGCACTGAAAGAACATCTAAAATATGCAACACAAAACAACAAAGTCACATATAATTTTTTACCTGGTCCAAAGCCCGATTCATGGCTAAGATCGCACCTCGACCACCATTTTGTGGCTGAGTTATGTGGTGTGCATCACCTGGAAGAAACTGAGGTTCGTAATGTGGCACAAACTAATGACAAGAAAAACAATCTTCTTTGAGAAATAAGAAGGTACCTGACATTCCATAGCCTCGAACTTCAGCATAAATTTTTGCACCCCGTTTCTTTGCATGATCAAGTGCCTTTACACAAGTAAATTGTTAGCATATTAAATAGCAATGGGATAATTTCATCAATAAATAAAATGAGCATAGCATGGAAATGTTAATAAGTCAAGCCAGGCTTTGCTCTCTAATACTGTCTTGTGTGTTACTGAAAGTAATGACTGGTTTCAAACAACAATACCCAAAACACTCACCTCCAAAACCATGACCCCACAGCCTTCACCAATCCTATTGATCAGTTTAGAATAAAAGGTAAGGGCATGCAGATAAAAAACAAGCAAAACATAAAAACAGAGGCGCGATTTATAGAAGCATGACATACACAAACCCGTCTCTAGCACAATCAAAAGGTCTCGAAGCTGAAATTGGAGAGGAGTTATATTTTGTAGATAATGCCCTTAACCTGCAAAACAAATAATGAAAAAATGGGGAAAAAAAAGGTAAGACCGGCGATACCAATACGAAAAACTGCATGTCAAACAGTAACAGTGAGAAAAAAGAAAGAAAAAGATACAAGTGCCTAAAGTTCGCATCTGATATTTATGATTGATTGCTTTATGAACGCAAAAGTGGCTTCTCTACAGGCTCAGCAGTTGCTCCTAATTACCTTAGTCAAGCATTCAGACCATTTTCCAATCACCGAAAGGAAAGCACACCACTACTAGTTTGGAAGACAAACAAAACATCTAGGAACATGCTTGCCTAGAAAATCCAGCTATAGACAAAGCATCAATACTGGACTCTGTTCCACCAGCCACCATCACATCAGCATCTCCAAATTGAATCATACGTGTAGCATCACCAATAGAATGAGCACCAGTGGCGCAAGCTGTCACAGCAGCATGGTTTGGACCCTAAGTTAGAAGTATAATTATCCATATCAACATCCGTTTAATGAAAATGCTTAATTATGCCAAACAGCATCAATGAAGTTCACCTGGAAGCCATATCTCATGCTGACATGACCTGATGCCATGTTGATCAAAATCTTGGGAATGAAGTATGGGCTGAGGCGGCGTAAACGCTGTGATCAAAAGGAAAAAAAAACAAGCTTTACATTTCAGCACTGGAAGTAACTAGAATACAATTGTTGTTGCAAGGCATGTGTGTCAATGCAAGTCAAGCAAAGCATCACAACGAGATAAAATGTTGTATGGGATTGCTTCTGGTATAGAAAAGACATTTAACATTGCATTTCCTCGGTACATTCTCAACCTATAGAATTGATGAAAAATTCAGATCATATAAACATACAGCAGTGAACAGGAATTATCTAACTATGTCCAATTACCATTTTAAATTGAAATACCACAGTAACTACTGAGTACTATGAGTATGCTCCTAAAAGCAAAAGTGCAATAAACGAATGCAGGAGCAAGGATACAAACATTTTCAATGATCATTTGTGATGCATCTAAAATGTCTGCGATGCTTCCAATCCCTCCGCCAATAGAGACTCCCTGATACAGCACTAATCAGACCCAGCGACTCAAAATACATATATAAAAAAGGAAAAATGATTTCCCACAGAAGGCAAATGGTACCGTTCTTTCCTTCTTCTCATCTTCAGAAGGCAACCAATTTGCATCTCTTAAAGCCTCATCAGCTGCACAGAGAGCATAGGATATAAATCCTGATATAGATTTATCCTGGAAACAAGAAAGTTCAATCAACAATTAAGAACATGAAAAAGAAAGTTTGACCAGACGAGGATTCAGTCTCACCATTACACAATTGTAGTCATGAAACAACATTACAGAAGAGCACAATGAATCCCCTATTGGAATAAAAAGAAGCTACTGAAGGAACACTGCAAATAGGGAAGAGATATCTTTCCTATAGAGATAAACTCTCTCCGTTCCCAAATATAGTTCACTTTGGCTTTGTCCTAAGTCAAACCTCTCTAACTTTGGCCAAGTGTTTACGGAAAAAAACACAAGCATCCATAACATCAAACAAATTCTATTATACCCACCATGAGATATGTTTCATTGTGCATATCTAGTTGAAGTTAGAGATGTTTGGCTTATGACAAAGCCAAAGCGAAATACAATTTGGAGCGGAGGGAATATTTATTGAAGCATGCACATATCTAATTGAAGGAAGGTGAAACACACGCCAACTTGTAAGCACTAGTGTCAGTGACAATGATGGCAAGTAATTACATAACCAACAGTTCCAGTTTTGATGATTTACAACATCTTATACTGGAAGACTAGTATAGTACCGCTGAGATGTAAACTGTCACATTTCTCTTTGGTTGATTAAAATCCTTTCTCGAGACCATCACACCTGACTGATGGCATGCAATTTAGCAGGCATATATGGGGCTAGCGCTGTCACATTTGGTTAATGTGCTCATGGCTACAAACGGTGGTAAATTTGTTGCGATGTGGAATTAGAGCAAAATTCCAAACTCCTAATTGCAAATGTAAGCACTCGCACATGGTCACAGCGAGAAATGACAGAAGTATCTACCAGACCTTGGTCCACTCGTCCTCGTCGAACTCGTCCTCCGCCTTCCCGCGCGGCACGGCGGCAACTACCCTGGACGGGAGCTGCTCGAGCGCCCTCCCCGCCGTTTCTTCCGGAAGGCGGAGGTCCTCTGCGGCGAGCGAGCGCACGGCGCATCGCCCCGCCACGAGGCGGTCCCAGGTGGCGCCGACGCCGCGTGCCAGCGGCGTGACGGCGCCGAGCCCAGTCACGACCACGCGGCGGCCCGCGGAGGGGCGCGGCGGCGGGAGCGCCCCCGCCTCCGCTGCGGACGAGGTGGAGGAGAGGCCGCGGCAAAGGCGGAGGCGGCGGAGGCAGCTCATCGGGCGCCGAGGAGCGGTTCTAGGATGAGGAGTTGCCGTGCTGGCTGGACGCGAGGCGGAGGCGGAGGCGGCGGCAGCCGATGGCGGGCCTGCGGCGCCGCGGGTAGAGGCCTGCCGCCTGCGAAGCAGACGCTTTTCTAGCTGGGCCGCCTCCAATTCCGATTGCAAGTGGGCCGAGAGGTGGCTGACGGGCCTTGGCATGACGGCTTAATGTGAGCCCGCCAGGAAGTTGGTATGAGCCCAAAAAAACAGTTCCCACCCTCTCATCTTCCATTTTTTCATCTCTTTGTATTTTTATTGGAGATGGAGGAGATAGTCAAATACTGTTGGGCTTTGTGAGAAAAAAATGAAGGAAAAAAGTGGAAGATGTAGGTAGAAAAAAAATCTTCCAGGAGATGAGTAGTCACTCCCTTGAATGCAAGAGCCTACTCAACAAATGCATCCAACAAAATTGTTACATGTATCCTCAAAAAAATTGTGAGGTTTCATCACTTCCATTTTGTCTCGTCCACAAATATGTGAAAAAAATCTGATCACAAGTAGAACTAATAATCACATAAAAATGTAGTTGGATCCATGAACTGATGAACAAATTTTCTTTTTAGATGAAACTGATGAACAAATGGCGATACATAATAAACTAATAACATATTAGGTGTCTGTTCGGAACATAGGAATTTTATTGAAAATTTCACAGGAAACATTTTAATTTCATTAAAAAAACATAGAAACAAAAAAAAATCCTACATTCCAAACGTGCCACAAAAGAATTGCACCACCGCCTTAAATAGCCCATTTTTTAGGGTGACAGACTGACAGTGGTTATAATATATATACTACTGATCCAAAGCGTTGGCCCAGCACATTGACGTGTGCATGATGACATGCCAAATCAGTGGGACAGTCGGACAGATGCGCGGCCAAGCATGCAGCCTATGCCACCAGAAGCCTCCTTTAGGGCATGGCATGACACTACTGTGTCATCACATTCTTCGATTCTGTCTCGTCCGTTCAAGGACACCACTGCTGTTCATCAATCATCATCATCGGCTAATGCAGGCATGCCCGCTGTGTTCCTGCAGAATTTATGTGGCATTGCACCCAAAAGGATCAGGAACTCAAACACGGTAGCTTATTCAAGCTGCGTACGCATATATATATGCGGTTGAAAGTTCATTAGCTCACACATTTTTTACTGGAGATTTTGGCAATGATGAATTATCAGCGAACTGATCTAATTCAGAAAATACACCATCTATACATTGATATTAACTGTTCAAACAATATATTGATACTACAATATATGCAACATTCTTCGAGTGTTCTCCTCGAATTCCATATGGTTATCATTCTTTTTAATATATTTTTCTCAAATGACGACCAGGAGTGGGAAAACCAATCTCCAACCAGCATTCATCAAACAAAAAAAACCAACACTTGGTAAGTGATTATCATGAAATGTCTCAATTACGACGAAAAAGTTCTTGGATCAATATCTCAATTACGACGAAAAGCTCTTGGCCAGCTATTTGAAAAACTCCTAAAGAAGACCAAGTAACCAGCATTCGTTCGTTAAAAGAAAAAAAACTTGGAAATGTTGAAAAAAACTTACAGTGCATCAACACAAATTGATCAACAGTGAGAGTTAAAACTAGCAATAATTTAGAAAATCTTTTAGAGCCATGCCCATGCATGCATCCAAATTCTAAACCCTACTACTACTAGATGATGGCTATTATATACCCAGAGGGTAGCAGTCGGCAAGTCTAGCAATCGATAATAATGCATGCGACAGAGGCGCAAGGTGCGGTGAATGCATGTATATCATGCATATGCATTGCATTGTTTACGTACTCTCACTACTCCATGTCTCCATATATAAGCAAAGCCGGCATAATATAATGCAGATACCGATTGAGCGAGCTAGGCAGCTAGCTACACTACACATTCAGGCTTAGCTGGAGCCGATGTGATATTACATATGAACATTACTGCCAAAACTATCATGTAGAACAACAGTACGTATATATGGCATGCATGTATAACTAGGGGTCTATCGAGTACTGTACGTAGTACACTGTATGTGGGTTTTGTTTCTCCCGTCATTTTCTCGTGCCACGCCATACCCTTTGGTTAAAATACATGTAAGCATGTCTTTTAGAAAGTAAAATACAGACGAGCAAAGTATACAAACCAAGAAAATCTGCGTCACAAGACTTGCTGTGATATATAGGGACATATATTGTTTGAATGGAACGACATTGTCGACTAGCTTATAGTTAGAAGAAAATCAGCAAGCTAACATCGATATGAATCGACATGAAAAAAAGGGCTACATGGAAAATAATTAGAGAAAATTAAATGATCTTCTTTAATGCATCCTAAGGCTGAAGCTAACGGTTCCCTCAAATATCATTCCCCAGTACTGTTCCTGCACTGTAGACAGAGAGATGAATAGTTAGAATAGTGATAGAGCATGGAGGATGGGGGGACAGCTGGTTTCAGCCTAAGGCGGTGGGGCACCACGTTGTGCATTTTGCACGATCTGACACCTCATTTCCCACACGTTCTCTCACAGTATGCATATACACAAACTGTTGTCATATCTCGTCGATTGTGCAAAATGCACATGTACAATCATTTACACAGACTGCTGCATTCAGCCTAAAAGGTGGATAATTTCAAAAATCTGTGCAGAAATCCATCAGATAGAGGGAGCAATGGAGACGCGAGGTTTGCTGATAATCCACGTGCAATCCAGAAAATGCACTGACGCGACGACATCGATGTTGCCCACTAGTGCCGACGAACTATAAAAGAAATGAAAAAGAATCCTGAAAAAAAAAAAGAAATAGGTGAGATCAGAAAATATCACAACCCCCCCCCCCCCATCTTTCTGATATATTATTATAATACACGATACTATTAGGGAGAGGTAGTAACGAATTTTGGTTAAAATACGCTAGCGATGTCTTTAAAACAACTAAAGTGGTACGGATGACGAAAGAAAGCAAAAGGATGATATTACTGCAGGCCTCTCCCCCATTGTCTATTTCAGCATGGAAAAATACTGTAGCATAGTCCTTGGACTTGTTATGATAAAATTTAAACTTCTATAGTTCTATCCCCCAACATCAAAAATTTGTGGCAAGGATGACGGCGGAAATTCCTGAAAATACATCTACAAATATCTAATTAAGGAAAACATCAGTGTCTAAATAGTACCACAAGTTTTGCCTCCTAGAGCAAATTTCTATCTCTCCTTCGAAAGAAAAATAAAGGAAGCAATGCATCTGTCATACATAGTTCAAACTAAATGGCACTTAAAAAACAGAAGGCACGGCAGACAATATGATTGTCGCCTTTTTGCGCTCCCTTTTCATCCAACCAAATGAAGTGGCCGTGATGCAACAAGAATGATGGATCCGTTAGCAAGATCGCCTTATATATTCTATCCAAGCATGAAAGCCAAATGGCCAACCGTACCAGCTACTAATCTAGTATCAAGTATAAGCTAGTGCTGCATTCCATGGCTCGCTTTGAGAGTGAGGTGCCAATGAGCACGGCATGCACGCAAAAAGATCCCAATGCAAGTCAAAATACAGAGAGAGATGAAAAGCTAGACGAATTGAAGTAACGCGGGTCCATCGTCCAAAAGGGAATGATCTTTGTTGAGAGAGGACGAGGAGGCAACTCAACGAGAGAGAGATTCAGGATTGCAAGCTGGCCGCCAAAAAGGGGTGCCTGGTTTTGAGAAGTCCCATGATTTTGTTTCGAGGGGACAGTGAGCAGGAATTAGGGCAGCGCTGCTCGCTGATGCATGGGATCATGCCATTTCTCTGTGTGTGATGTGCTCTCCCAAGGACAGGACAGCTTGCCAGCATATCTGGGACATGAGGCAGAAAACAAGAACCACATCCTCCTCCTCCTCAGGCAGGAGGGGAGACAGATGAGTATTTTTTTTACCTCAGTGCAATGCAACGACACAAAACATATGTATATACTACTACTACTACACTAGATAGCTATACATCCGAACATACTGCATTGTGTAGCTTCATATATTATAACTTACTTCCTCAGGTCTGTCACTTGTCCCAAGTCACGCTCTAACTTTAGCTAAGCTTATAGGAAAATGCACCAACATCTTAAATTGATTTTATTAAATACACTACACCATGAAATATTCCTTCCTACTTCATTTATTTTTGGTATTATAGATTTATGTTAGATATATATTTTTTAAAACATAGTCAAAATTAGCTAAGTTTGTCTTAAAACAAAGTTAAATGGTCCATAATAATTTAGACCGGCGGGGGTACATGTATAATTGATTGATATATATATTGGTATGTATGCACTGCGAATGCACTGGCCTTTGGCAGCGCGCAAGAGTGATCATTACCCCCGAGTAAAATAAAAAGACCAACCAAATTGGCATTAGTTTATGTCTAGTGGAGGCCAATGCATGATTAGCTATAATACAAACAACCGCATCAAACAGCAAGAAGAGCAAGTGAAACAGGATAAACTTTTAAAAAAAGATGGATCCGATCCACTGAGGTATAGCTAGGAACTTCAAGATCCTCTTCATTGTTTGGGATTGAACAAATCAGTTTTTTATATACGACTGACCTAATTTTCTCAGAAGCATGCAAATGAGCATATCCCTTTACCATTACAATATTGGGAACAATTGATAGGCATATCAAAATGATCAGCAAACCGTAACAACTCCACCAAATGAGAGAGGAGAGAGAGAGAGAGAGAGAGCAGTAAAAGTATACTTATATAAATATAAAAAAATAAAAAGCAAAAGAATCGATTGTAGATAGTGGTAGAAGGATGGCTTACCAAGTTGAACAATTGAATTATGCCAAAGATTCTCGCATGGATCTCCCAATGGTGCGTTCCCATGCAACGTGTCCATCACAAGCACGCACGCCAGCGCATCTTCTTCCTCCCTCGTCCGCTGCACTACACCAAAAGTAGTAACCTTGCAAGATTGAGGTGCCGCCACGGGCCATCGATGCGAATGGACTCGAGGGCAAGCAGGTAGCTAGCGCTGCTGCTAGGGCCATGGTTTTCCCCCCTAGATCTCCTCGCATCGGCATGCATGCGCGGTCTTCTTCTCCAATCCACAACCTTAGCAAATTAAAACCATCTCGATCCCTTTAACCGCTGCTCGAGATCAGCTAGCTCAGCTGGCCTCTCAATCCATCACAAGCCTGCCTCGTCGTTGCATTGCTTGCGGCAATGCAGTGGTGCAGGCGCCCAGCATAGGTGGCCATCCAGGCAAGAAAGCCATTGACGGAGCACGGGACACTGGGGCAGGGTGCGCCATGCATGGAAAGGTCGTCGAACAGTCGCCACTGCCGGCTTGACGATCTATTGCCAAGACGAGACGGACATGAGCGTCCGCCTCTGCCAGCGGAGGAAGCACGCGCCGCCCGCTTCCTCGGCGGTGTACCCCTCCGACGGGTAGTGCAGCCGCAGCAGCAGCCGCGCCTGCGACACCGCGAACCCGCTGAGCTGCCGCGGCGTGAGGCCGGCAGCGCGCGCGGCGGCGGCCCAGGACTCGAACCCCCGGGCTCGCCCGCCAGCGTGGCCCGGCGCCACCACCACATCGATCTCTTGGCCGAGGATCTCGTGCTCCACCGACAGCCGGTCCGCGCTGCCCGGGGGCACCGTCGCCTCCAGCGCGTCGAACACCGCCGAGTAGTAGTCCATCGCCGCGGTCACCCGCCGCTGTAGTCCGTCCTCCGGGCAGCAGTCGTCGCTCGCTTCCGTCTCGGCGAGGGTCACCACAGTAGGGTTCATGGACTTCACCCACTTGAGGAACGCGGTGACCTCGCCCTCGCCGCCGAGCCTGTGCAGGAAGAGCACGCAGTTGACGGCCAGCGTCTCGCCCGGGTGCAGCTCCAGCCCGGTGGCGGGGTCAGCGGCGAGCTGCGCGGTGCAGGGGAGGAGGAGCGGGTGGAACCGGAAGGGGAGGTTGAGGGAGCCGGCGAAGGCGCGGAGACGGTCGCCGGTGCGGAGGAGCACGTCGCGGTCGGGGCCGGCGCCGGTGATCCGGACCTCGGGCGGGCCGACGCCGGGGTCCGCGCGGTCGGCGATGGCCTGCAGGAGCGGCGGCCACTGCACGCCGTGCGCGGCGTCGAGGTCGACGATGTGCAGGCGCCGCGGGCCGCCGCCGGCCGCGGCGTCCAGGATCGCCTGGTTCGCCGTCAGGTGCGCGAAGCGGAGGAACGGCGCGATCTGGTTGTACGCCAGGTACGCCGTCGCGGACGGCGGGCCCGGGCCCGGGGGCCGAAGAAGCCGCGGCCGCGGCGCCCACGCGGCGTGCGAGCGCGCGGGCGAAGTGGTACGCCAGGCGGTCGGCCGCGTCGCCCCGCGGGTCGGCGGCGGACAGGGCCTCGTCCGCGGCTCGTCGAGCGCCGTCGACGTCGCCGCGGTGGAGGAGGCCGGCGCTGGCGAGCACGAGGTCCCGCGGCGAGGCCGAGGAGGGCGCGGCGCCCTGCTGCTGCGCGCGCACCGCGGCGTCGGCGTCGCCGTCGTGGCGGGGTGCGCCGAGCATGGCGGCGTCAGGGCGCGTTGGGCGCAGGAGCGCATGGCTCGTCCGGGTTAATAGCAGCGCCGGCCGGGTAGTAGCATGTGCACGGGCAGCAGCAGCAGCAGCTTCTGTGACAGGGCATGCTCAGCTGCCGGTAACATGAGATTCAGGCACACCACACTCAGAGGTGCTTGTGGACTGCTTGGCTGCAGCCTGCATGAGGTGTCCTTTCTCTCTCTACCAGTAGCTGAGAGGATGCCTGAGAGGAAAGGAAGGAAAGGTAGTGCCTTTGTATTCTTGCACCCTGTGGACTTTGAGTGAGAATGGTCAAGCTGTTTCTTTTCCTTTGGTGTGTGATAGAGAGAGAGAATGGGAGATTAGGTTAGGGGAATCTAAACTCCCTCTCTGCTCAGTGCTAGTAATGCAAAGAATGTGTTAGAGTGGGCCTTAATTGGTTTTTGTGAAGGTAGAGTGGGCCCTAATTAGTGATGTGTACATATCATCATGTATGCATGCATGCATCATGCATGGGAGTAGATGAGTATACCTAGGTAGGAGTAGCAACTAGGAGTAGGGCTATGCATATGGCTGCTCGAATACGTAGCAGCTATAGTCTATACTGCGTATGTATACGTACGAATTCTCGATCGGTCTGTAGTGACGTCATTTCCCGGCAACAATGCATAATCTCGATATATGCAAAAGTAGCTACTCCAATTATCGGTGCATTTCAGCACCTGTATGTAGCTCTGGTACTCCAAATGACGTAGACGAACATGGCAGCGCGTCCTATAAACGCTCCGATAGCGTATGACGTTTCCTACATATAACTTTATTTATTTCTTCATTCCTCTACCAATTTTCCGTGTTTTAAGCAATGAATTAAGAAAAACAACAAATATATACTCTCTCTCTCCCTTCTAAATTACATGACAATATGACATTCCGCCTCTGCCCTAAGTCAAACTTCTCTACTTTTAACCAGCTTTTTTTTTAAATACACAAATATCAACAATATCAAACTACTTTCATTAGATAGACCATGCAATGCATATGTATTTTTTGTGCATTTATCTGATATCTTAGACATTAATATTTTTTCTATAAAATTTGTTAAATTTAGATAAATTTGACTATGGACAAAGCTAAAATGACTTATAATATGAAACGGAGGGAATATATGGTATTTAAAGTTATGATAAATATGCATGCCAGAAAATCCAAAGAACACTTCGTTAATACAGCTTACGACTTTCAAACGTTGAGACTTGAGACATATATGAGATTTTTCTATACAATGCTATATAGATGAAATATAGGAGAACACTTGATTGGAGAGAGTGTCTTAGATGTGATTGGAAACCAGGAGGCATAACCGCGCATGAGTTTTGCAGAACTTCGTAGGAACATACCTTGTATCGTAGGCATAAACCTCACAATACATTGACGATATTCCTTATAGGGTATATATATATTCTTGAAATTCTGATTCAAATTATTTCGTGAAAGCGAGTACATACCTTAGCCTAACATAGGTAAATGATGTGCTTTCTGTAGTGCATCAATCCTTGTAGTGGATTTTGGTGATAAGATGGTATACGCTAAACGCTTAAAGATCTAAGTAGTTTCATATTTGCAGGAATTATAGGCACATATCGATTCAGGTCAACAACCTATGGGCATATGTTGAAACGTTTTGAGGCATAGCCGGATAATGCTCTGATTTCTATGGTGTTGTTCTCCGAATAACAAGATTGCTTTGGTGCTGTATTTTATTTGTCCGGTGTTCATTTTCTAGCAATTTCATATTGTCTCTTGACGAGTCTTGTCCACGTTTCATTTATTTGATGCCTTTGCCTTCAATGACCCCTAGAGTTGGTCATTGAACTCCAAAGCCGAGTATTTTAGCCTCCCAACTATTAAAACCGTTCAACTTTGACCATCTTACGGTTTTGGCTGGTGGTTTTGTTGATGTAGCCTCCACGTGGCAATGGGACCCACAAGTCGACGTCCACGTTAGGTCCGGTCCAAGGAGGCATGTCTGGTCCACGTAGGAGGAAGGGAGGCATGGAGGCACGTGGCGGCAGGCGTGGGGAGGTGAGTGCTGGGGCAGGGAAGGCGAGGAGGTGGGCGCCAGCGGGCACGGAGAGGCTACGGTTTGGGAGAAGGATAAGGAAGACAAGGGAAAAGTTGAGGTAGCCGCTAACTTGTGGGTTCCACAACCACTGTGGACATCGACTTGCGGGGTTCCAATGCCACGTGGACGTCACATCAGCGACACTGCCGGCCAAAATCATGAGATTGTCAAAGTTAAATGGTTTTAACAGTTGGGTGGCGCGGCTAAAGATAATCCGGTTTAAGAGTTCAATTATCAAATTCGGACTCCGAAGTGCCGATAGTTTCATGGTTAAAGATGGACCTTTTCTTTGTTATAAACCAGGGCGTACGCGGACCAGATGCAACGTTTTTTCAGCCAGCCACTGCACATCTTGGTGCTGGGCGGTGGCACACTCGTTGCCGTGCCGGGTCTGTGACCCCCTGGCTGGCCGTCCCTTCGTGCACGCGCGCACGCAAAGGCAAAGCTCCGTGGGGGGCGACGGAGACAAGACAGGGCCGACTTGGCAATCATCCCTCCGTGTCCCGTTGTGCATGGCAATTGCATGGCTGGATCTCCTTCCGCTTCCAGAGATGCCTGCCACTGCCATTCACGTGCTCCTCCCAGCCATTGCCATTGGAAGCTTCCCTGTAAAAAAACGTGTTGGGGGGCCGGAGGGGGCACCGGCAGTACCACTCTGAGCTCTCTCACATCACATCGGATGAGAGGCATCTGGGTAGGGCGGTACAGCAGCACGCAGCGTAGCTAGGTAGTAGGCAGCTAGTAGCAAGCAAATGGAATATTGCAGGAGGTAGCCGCCGCCCCCAAACACTGGAGAGGAGAGGAAGAGGAGAGGAGAGGAGACGAAGACGAGAGGAGGCGCTGGGCAGGGCAGGGCTGGGCTGGAAGCAGTGGAGCCTGGATGGATATGGATGGAATAGTTCAGCAGCTGGTCTGCACTTGGCACCTGCTCCCAAGTCCCAACTCCCAACCCAGATGGATGGCAAAGCGATCCATGGCGATCAGCAGGCCTACCTGCAGCTACCTGCACTGCAGCAGCATCTCAGGCACCAGCGATCCAGCATGCATACCCCCTTGCTGCCGCGGCCGCGGTTCATGTGTGCAAAAACACATATGTTTCCTCTATCTAGTTCATGTGTGCAAATACACGGGTCTGAGAGCGGGGTTCATCAACTTCAAGGGAGACATGATGGGCCGAAGGAGGACGTACGTACACAGTGAAGGAGGACACAGATGGGTGCCGTGCCGGATCGGAGGCGTCTCCGCGTCTGATACTATAATGACAAGCAACCACATTAGATGACACAAAGATGAGACAACGAGGCACGGGGTCGGGGTTGGTTAATTATAAGCCAGCCAAATCCAGTCCACAGATTAAAGGCACGCTGCTCCACTCATACTGCTTCTTGTTCTGGCCTGCTGACCTTTTTTGCCATTGGACCTTTTTGCAATTATATTATACTTGTTTTTTCTCCTGCTTTGCTGGTCCTTTAGTCTTGTTCGGTTGCATGTGATTTAAGGACACCCCTTCCTATTTAAATTTAACTAGTAGGAGATTTTAATCCCCTTCTATCCTCTCCAATCCCCTCCGAACAAGGATTTATTATTTTTTGGACGCCAAAATGGATGGGATTGCCAATTGGGCAGTACAACAATTGTTGCAACAGCCCCATGCTCGACCGAGGACCTCGCTACCATTCTCTTTTCGGTTCAGTCTCGTCAGGTTGCCCTCCCACCTACTCTGCCCTAGTCCCAACAACACGACATATATCATGCAAAAGTCAAACACAAATCTTTTCGGATCGTATGCTCCAAGGGTCAAAGGTCCAAAGCATGCTCCAACGAGATCATGAAGGCATATACTAAAAAACGGGGCTGGTGCTTGTTACTCGTCTCATCCAAAAGACATACTATTATTTAACAAAACATGAAAAGAACGTTGACGGTGAAAAGTAGGAGCTCTGTAAGGTTTTACCATAGATTTGAGTCCATGTCCATCTCTTCCATGCCCCTCACCCGAGCTAGGACCACCACTTCCTCAAGTGTCTCCAAAAGTGAGCTTTTGCCTTGCATCTTATAGTATTACGTTGGACCTCCTGTTAGCCACACCTTTGTCTTAAAAGTGTGGGCCAGTGATCCTCATTCCTGTGACAATCAAGTTAGTCATGTCATTGCCATGGTAGGTTTAGTACAGCCAAAGAGAAGCTAAGGAGGAGGCTTTGCACTGTTTGCTAGTCACAGCGCTTGAATTCTCACTGAGAGAGAACCAGAATGACAGAAGGGAGAGAAAATTTTCAGCTCACACATAAATCCAGTGAGAAATTACCAGCAAAAAACTGGCAACTGAACAATCATTAAGGATTTTTGAACATGTTGCCAACAGTTAATGAGTACGCACAAATGAGTAATGCCAAGCTACTCTGTAAAGTGACAGCTCTTAATACAGCATTACATATAATAAGACACCTAGCTTGGGTCCTAGGATAACAAGATGACAGCATGCTTGTTCAAGGCATCCTCATGTTAGTTAATCATCATATCACAGGGGAACAGCAAGAGAACAAGTACTGACAGAATACGTTGGATCCAACCTATCGGCTACAACGTACAGTTCAGCCAAAAAGCTGTCTAATTGCAGGGCAACGAGGGGTCTACAGCTTCCCGTTCCATAGGGACAGATTAAAATTCTCCAAAGTCCAAGTCAGGTCAAATCTGTAAAATCGTGTTACAGCTAGCCCACTCTCACTTTGGCACAATTGTGCCCAGGTGGAGATGACAGACGATTGATTGTTTCCACTCTCCTTTTTGCAATTATTGCCTCTTTTTACATGTCCATCTATATGCATGACTCGTGAACTTCTCGAGTGATTTATGCAAAAGATTTAACTTATTAAAAGGGTCATGTCTGTGGCAAATCAGGAATTAGTGCAACCATGCAAACTACTTTGATTAGGCAAAGAGAATTGGATGCTATATCCAAATAAAATTTAAGCTTGAAGTACCGCAATAGCATTAGAATTTAAATTTAATCTAAGATGGTATCAGATGAATGAAAAAATAAAAAAAACTTTTAGGCCATAACACCATGGACGTGTGATATAGCATAAACAGCAAAGAAGATGCCCATGCTCCTTTTTTGGCCAAAAAGTCAACCTGCTTTTGCAATTTGAAGACGACACAGAACAATCCAAGATCTTGTTCTAAAATCTAAACAAATACCCCCATGAGTAAGTTTCTCCTGAACTTGTCGGCCTATTTTCTGCCAGCAACGACAGTCGGACTTGGGATTGGTCATTGGTCAATACATAAACATCCTGCCTGCTCAGACGTTTTCAATTTGTGCAGGTATATGTCGTGTACTAGTATGTATAACTCTCCAACGTTAATGCCCCACAATGCAAGTGTGCAACATAGACCTCAGCACAGTGGGACAACATAGCTTTGATCAGCACCAGACCGGGTCATTCCAAAAATATGTAAAAAAAAGGTCAGCGAGTCTTGCAAGTTAAAATATACCATTTCAGATAAAATTATACAGAAAAGGGGAAAAACAATGCTGAGCACATTTGTTCATGAAAAATTGTTTCAGAAGAAAAGAATAATTTAAGTAATATTGAAAGTGAGGCAATGATTTCTGTTTATACAAATATAAAAGATGAGGAAATAATTTGCACGTCTAACAAAATGTAAGGATTTGGACCAACAGTTGTATGTGCAAAGTTGGTAGATATCGTATCTGGAAGTCAAGGTGGACCACCGAAAACCATCAATGTCTGTGAAAAGATTGGATTGCAATCTGTCACTAACTAGGGCACTTACAGAAATTAGCAGAATATTTTACACGGTTAATGCCTGGCCACCCATCAGGCCATCACTAATAAAGATACAATATATCGCAATCTTTGCAAGAAATGAACGAGTAGATTGTTAAACATCACACTACTAGTAGGTTTCACATATCTAAACAAATATAGGAAACATTAAATATCATAGACAGTGCTTATGGTCCAAGAAGAATAAGAGACCTATGAAGCTATGACTATGAAATTGTTGCCACTAAAGAATCTATCCTCCCCTCTAGCCCCACAGGCAAATGGCTGAACATTCATTGAACTTCCTGAATGAGCACTAAGCTTCCATTCAGTAATCGCATAATTTATTGGCCCTCGTCTTTACTGGAACAAAAGCAAAAACCCTAAGATGCTCAACTAAGCCACCGAATAGAAATTCGACGGCTTACATAGATTCCCTTATCCACCTGTACCTTTTCTCAATTAGTTAACCTTTAATGTCCTTATCGTAAATGTACCGATCATTCTTGCACTTTTAAGTTTTCAGGCCTGATCTTGACGCGCTCGCCTTTGGGATAATTTACAGAAAAAGCTAAACAGTTCTAATGGGTATTGTTTGGTGGCCCAAGGCAGTTTCCAAGCAAGGAAGATCATGCCCAAGATGCTCTGCATCAAGTTGATTGCGATATCAATCTTTGTGGTTCATTAGTGAGGAAGCGGAAAAAGAGTAAGGTTGGAAAAAGAAAAGCACTGACGGCATCTGGAAGGGCGGAGTGCACATAACCGCCATCATCACAGGTTATATTATAAGGCATCTTTTGATTATGTGACTGTTACAGACACAATTAGCTAAAGAGGCACCAATTGAGTACCTAACATAAATTTTCCTCTTGCGCATCAGTAGTATTTTGG
Source organism: Paspalum vaginatum (assembly GCA_030272315.1). Lineage (NCBI taxonomy): Eukaryota > Viridiplantae > Streptophyta > Magnoliopsida > Poales > Poaceae > Paspalum > Paspalum vaginatum. The sequence goes on along the minus strand of CM059015.1, from coordinate 41,999,912 downwards.
TGTCCGATGTAATACTAGAGACATGCCAAATAAATAAAAAGGTAGCAAAGACTGGATGATCAACTGACAGTTCTTTCACGGTCACATATGTTTCAGTCTATTCATAGAAAACAGACCATAAAGCTCAAGACAGGTGCATCATAGAAAAAAACAGCATCTTGTGATCGAAAAAGTACTTTTCAAGATTATGGATGACCAAGAAGGATGATGGGTTCTTGCATCACAACGCTGTAACCCCCCTCATTAGTGGGCTCTGTGCATGGAAGATTCCTCACATTTCATCCTTTCATACGTAGTGGCAAAATAAGTGGACAACTAGTTGATCATTAGGTCTACAATAGCGAAGTTATTTAAGTGAACACTTGCCATTAAGCAAACGGTAAGCACAGAGGCATCAAATAAAGGGGTTCTATAAAGCAAAAGACAAAAGGAAACAAGAGTTCCAAATCTTAGCACAGTGGTTATTAAAGAAAAAAGGCTATGTGAAATTCTCAAGCATATTGCAGATCCATCAGATCAAAATTCTGTGCAAACTGAGCAAATCAGGGAGAACATGAAGGAAAGCATGTAGTTAATACTCGTTCTGGCTTCAGATTACCAAGTTCATTGCAATAGCAGATTCCAATTTACTATGCACATCCCCCAGCCATCTATTACCGTTTTCTTTTGGTGATGAATACCTAAAGTAACTAGTCAGTACTTTCATCCAGTGTTTTAAAGGCGTTGCCTAGGCAACATGGCGAGCCGGGATATTAGATCACGATATTGCCTTATCCGGCCTAGGCGGCTGAGCGGCAGCCGCTCACAGGGCCTCACCTTACTGCTTTTAAAAACATGCCTTCTATCCTGACCAACTTCAACACAGATCACTTAAAGATAGAAGCTGTGTTTGATCCTCCCCAGAAAGTTCATAGACAACTGAAAAGGCATCAAAACAATGTACCTTGAAAAGGTGGTGTGCTATTAGACTTCTCAATAGAGGGAAAGACCTAGGTGCAATCAGCTTTCCAGTGTAATCGTGAAATCAGCAGATCCCATCCCCTAGTTTTGCATCCAACGCATGTGCATATTTTGAAAATAACCCACACACCCTCCCCCAACTCTAAACAAGGGGACATGGTATTAGGGAACATGCCTAGGGGGCATGCGTTGGATGCAAAACAAGAGAATAATACACTGCTTATTGCACAGGAAACATGATTGCACCTAGGTCTTTTCCCTCAATAGAGCCACCACTAACCCAGTAACCATATTTCACAAGGCATCTGCTTACATGTCTCTTTAAAGACGATACTTTTCAGACCAATGAAAACTATGACCAGAGTTTGGGTCCCATTCACTCTCTCCGTTTCAGATCAAATAAACCTAACTCAATTCAGATCAACTAGTTGATGAAATCCTTTAAATGATTAGTGATGAAAAAGGTACCAAATATTCAATCACTAGACCAAGGGTATGAAAGAAAGAGTTGGTTATCAACTTTAGAGCGGTAGACATATGAAAGGAGAATCTGGAATGCACTTGGCATGGCATTGCAGTACTGCTGCCTTTTCAGAATTCTTGAATGCACAGATCAAAATATGAAGGTAAAGGTCATTTCCCACTAGAATGCACAACATCACTTGCTTATCACGCAAAAGATAAGGTAAAATATGATCCTATCACTAAAATGTAGCTTAACTAAACCACAATAATGATAGCGCCACGACACGCTCTTTCAGAATCACCTAAACAAGAGCTTACTGCCCTGCCCTGCTACCAGACTCCAATCATCTCAAGGGTCCTTGGAATCCACATTATGGACCCTTACATGACCAAACCGCGTGAAATAAGAAAACATTTCAGCGCAACAAGAGAGGCTCAGACAAATTATGCTAAATAGGTAATCACTCACAAATCAACATTCCTTTGTACAAGGGTTGAGCACAGATGTTTAGTAGTACATTATTGCAACGCTTCTCAAGTTCTGTGATCAAGAAGCAGAAAATGCAAGTGCGACTCGTATAACGAATCTAACCAAAAGGGTCCCTCTCCTCCATGGAATCGTCCGCCTCTGCGCAGCGACTCAAACGTCCTTCCCGGCGCCGTCGAGGGCCTTGAGGCCCTCTGCCACCGCCCGCGCGCGGTTCTGCGCCTGCCTCTCCACCGCCACGAAGTAGAGGCCTGCACGACGGCACCGGCAGAACGAGGCCGCATCAAGGGAGAAGCGGTCAGCGGAGGACCATGGCGGGATGGAAGGAGCAGAGCAGAGCAGCAGGGGCTAGGGTTTGAGGAACGGGAGCTTACTCACGGCGCTGCCCAGTGCGCACATCCAGAGGATGCGCTGCGACCACCTCTCCCCCACCACGCCCCGACCTCTTAGCCCCATTCTGTAGTCGCCGCCGCCGGCCAAGCCGCCCGCGTCGCCGACCGGTTTGCTCGCGCCAGACGAGTGGGCTCCACGTGCGAGTACGTGAGATCTCAAGCAAACGCCTTTTGGGCTGGGCCGTAGAGAGATATAAGCGCTGCGGGCTGGAACCCAATATCATCTATAAAGAAGGCCTAAAGGAACAGAAACACTACTACACTAGCTTCCGTCCGTTCTGAATATAAGCGAGGTAAGTGGTATTGGAGAAGACTGAGGCTGCAGCTCACCAGAGCGCCCATCTCACTCCGTCCTATCCAGTATTCTAACTATCAATCTCTCTGTGTATATAGTAGCGTAATAGTATTTGGAACACCTATTTTTAGACAGTCCTGGTGAGCTCAGCTTGACATAGTATCATCATTATATCCTTAAAGGCTAGTTTAGCGATCTCATTTTTCTATAAATGAGAAATGAGATCGCCAAACTGAACTCTAAAAATTGTCAAACTAGAGTCACAAAGTACTTAAGGCACGATTTACTCACTGCAATTCCTAAATGTGAAATTCATGATGAAATGGAGGAGCTCGATAGAGAATTTAACAGGGTTATGTGTGTGTTTATAATAATAACATTTTTACCTTAGGATATTTCATAGGCACCTGCCTGTCGATTACCTATTGGCTTTGTGACGCTCTTGTGCTTCTTTTCATGGGCTAATATTAGATCGTGGGAAATATGGGATGTATGTGATCGGAAAAAATATTTTAGAAAACATTTAGTTTTGCGAGAAAACTATTACAATTAAAAAAAGGGTTCCAGACTAAAGAATTTTTTTAAGAATTAATAGAAGAAACTCCACATTAAGGATAATAATGTTCTGCAGAAAATATCAAACAAAAAATTAATAAAATTTCCATACCATAAGAATCATAAACCCTAGCCTCGAGCAAGGTAATTTTGGTAGTTGAATGACACACAAGTGAAACCAATAACAATGTTAGACTAGTGTCATCAGTAAGTGAATATGGGTGTGGAAAACACTGTTTATGCAGTTGTGCGCACTTTAGACAATATGGATGCATTACCTGGTGACACTAGTCTTACAGACCGGAAAAGCAAACACTTGAAGTGTATGTGCACAAGACTCTAAAGATCATTAAATAACCTAAAGGGTTGTTTGAGTCTCTTGAATTTGAAATTTCATTACAATAACTACTTGTTCCCTACTAATATGAGATAATATGAGAAGAGAAAAAAAAATTTGAAAGTCTTAGGTGGAGAAAGGAGAGCAAAAAAACTTCATGATACAATTCTAAACAATTCATCAGTAGAAGAGAAGACTCAATTTCTTTGGATTAATACATATATGGAACTGATGGATTCCAATCCTATATGCATGCTTAACTATTTAATCGCATTTCAATTCTCTTGAATTTTTAGGAGCCAAACAGGACATAAGAATCAAAGAAATAAAGCCTATACGAATAGACACGAAAATGTAAAGAAAATAATACAAAAACCATACACAAGATGCTTCTGGAATAAGCACCACACTTGTTACCTTATTATCTGGTGATAGTGCACATGGTAGACACGAAGGTATGATGAACGCAAATCATCATATGATATGCTGCTCAATGAAAGCGTCAATGGAGAAACCACTAAACTTCTACTCCCTCACTCCAAATCCCTCTCTTAGTCTAAATTTATATAGATGTTAATACACAGACTAATGCATGGATCTATTTGTAACCCCGAACCCTTCGCACTTTTGAGACGGAGAGAGTAGTCCAGAAGGCGAAGAAAAAGGCTCTACCCCACCGTACAATAGAGTGGCCCAAAAGAAGACACTAGGCAATACAATGGAATCTTTGCAAATGGATCTGTAAATGGGACAACTCTGGAACAATCAAAGCACCAAGTGACACAGTGGTACGTAGGCGTGCACTAGGGTTTTAGTTCCAGAGAAGATCAAATAGCGCAGACAAAATAAATTACATCAGCTTCCAGCTTCTTCAGATAGATCATGATCCCCATACGAGTAACAAAACTTGGATTTCATCTGCCCGATAGCAATCGGTTCCAGTGACCAGACGTCCAGACCAACGATCGAATTTAATATTTTCGAGTGAACCAGCATGCCAAGTTGCCAACTTACTCGTCGACCAGGAGGAGATTATGGTCCATCCCGGCTGAAATTTGCAAAATTTCCACTCCTTCCATGGTATCCACAAGACACGGCTCCGGCTCATCAATGGAGCTGCCTAGACCTAGCCTGCCATTCCGGCCAGATCCCCAAGTCCAAACTTCACCTTTCGACGTGAGCACAACTGAATGGACTCGGCCAGCAGAGGCCGACACTGGCTGCTCTCCAGTTAGACAATCGACCAGTGCTGGGATGTCATCTTGGCCAGGTCGTCCAAGTTGAGAGCTGCAGTTCCATCCCCACGAGAGCATGCCAGTTTCCACAGTGTCAACACCTTCAATTGATGTATGACATAGTGCAAGAGAGTGGCCGACACTCGCCAACACAGAGAATGGCCTATAGGACATGTCAACAGGAAGCAGTTTGGGCAGCCCTGGTTTCCTACCAAGCTGTCTGTAAGTGTTGTCACCACCGCTCAGTAGAACACCATCAGCTGGGAAATTACAAAATTCACGTGAGGTGGTTGAAGGCATAGATATGAAAATGATAATACCCCAAAAGGCTATTTGAGAAAGATCAGATGGTTATTGTTATGACTTATGACATTTATATAGTGCAGTTCTATGATGACATGATTTGCTGCTGATACATAAATAACATTAGCATCCTAGTGGAAGTGTGGAACATGACGTGCACTACACAGCTATCCAGCTATTGGCGTTTTATATTAAATTGTCTAGACAGTGAACTATAACAGAACCAAGCAAGAACTGTTAGAATATGATAATGAAACTTGATTAACCCAATGAGTGTCTCATACATGAACTATTTGGACTTGCAGCAAAAGCTATTCCAATGTTTGCTGGTCACATTAAATACCATTGATCCAACAGTATGGCATAGCCTATGAGCGCTAGCTAACTAGAGATCACATGGCTGCATGAGAAAAGCATTATCCACCGCAAATATGCACACAAGGAAAATACTCACAGCAGATAATCAAGGAATGATCAAGCCCACAAGACACATCAGACACCTCAAGATGACTCACTTCATGAACAAGGCATGGTTCCCAGACAATGGGCATATTGTCTTCACTCCGAATTTTGTCTTCAACCATCTTTTCAACAGCCTCCAGCATTGAACTAGAATACTTTTCTACTGTTTTGCCTATATATTCTTCTGAAGAAAGTGACATAGTGCTTTGGCCCATTTCTCCTAATCTTCCATTTTCCGAGTAGCCCCAACCAAATAGCTTTCCATCCTTTGTCAATGCCAGGGCATGGCCCCATCCAAATGACACCTACCATTATTCCTTCAGTTAATGACAATGCCTATCCAGTTATTTAATTTCTTGGAGAAAGTTAGCACCTTGATGACGTCGTGGCTAGCAAGTGCTTCCACTCTAGATGGTACAGCTGCCTCTATAATGTCCTTCCCAAGTCCAAGCTGGCCACGCTTTGACCTCCCCCAAACCCATAAAGAGCCATCAGATCCTATTGCTGCTGAAACAACACCTGAGGCAGATACAGCTCGAACTTGAACCTTGTCCAATCCTCTGACTTGTTCTGCGTTGCTCCAAGTATTCCTTGCCATTTAGTGAAACTGTTAGATAGTTTTGTGGATATCTAGTATCATTGCATAGGAACAAGGTAAATAAGCGCTGTAGTTGAACCTACGATTCGTATCCATTTTATTCAACACTGGCATGGACAACAAAAGTATTGACTGCATTTTTCTTGTTTGACTGTGCTGTTCTCCATATTAATGTTTGAGTTGCAAGGAACTAGAGAAGGTTCTAGGCAATGGATAAAATATTAATATCTTATGGAATACATTCAGTTCAATTAAATATGAAACAGAAACAAGTAAAAGAAAGCAGTGTCACACGCTAAAAAAATCCCAAATCTTTCACTCCATGATCTTCTAGGCTTCTTTCAACAGGTGCCTGCAACTTCTGTTGTTCCCAGTCCCATAGTTATTTCTTACTTCACTTAAGGCCTGATATATTACATCAAACCATTTACTTTCTTACTCTTCGTATATCCCTGATGTTTTCTTCTGGTTATGTCTAGCATAACACCAGACCACAGAACCACACAATCGGTGGTTTCTGCTTATGCACATCTATTTTTCCTTTTTCCAAACCATATATGTTGTGTAAATAATGTAATTGCACGTGTATCAGGAGGTGACCACATAATAATGCTTTCACCCAGAGAATCAATATTTTGCTAGTACGGACAAAATTATCATAACTGATTGCATGATTACCCGATGTTATATTTCACTAATGTCTGAAATTTAGAAAGAGAAAACTGAATTGTATAGGGATAAGTTTCTACACATGTACTTCTCTTGTGATTGAGAGCTTGCACGGCAAGGAAAATCATCTTGCCGCACAGAACTGTTAAGACATTTCAACATTCCGAAAATCATCTGATCCTTTAACTTTTTTATCCTTAGTACTCCCTCCGTTATTTGAATATAGGTCACTGTTGACTTTTCGCAGAAACTTCAATCGTTCGTCTTATTGAAAAAAATGGGTAAAGATACACAGAAATAAGTCATGCTAAAAAAACTCTTGTAAAACAATCACAGAAAAATAAAAATAAAATACAATTTTTAATAAGGCGAGCTTTGAGAAAAAGTCAAACACGATTTACTCCATATATAAATACGTAGAGAGTATACTCCTAAAAAAAGAGGTTCACCCTTCTCTTTCCTAAAAAAACATTCGCAATGTTCCAGAAACGGGCAGTCGAGCCGGCCAGGGGGGTTTTGAGATCACCTCGGGGTGTGAAGCCCGCGGCCGAGCTGGCCCTCGTCGTTGCGCCCCCAGGCCCATACCTCTCCGGCGGAAGATACGGCGAGGGAGTGGTAGTGACCGGAGGCGACGGCGCTCACGGACGGCGGGAGGGAGGGCACGGGCGTGGGCACGTAGACGTCAGCAATCGGCAGCGGCTGGGCCACCGCGCCATGGCTGTTGTCCCCGAACCCGTACACCACGCCGGCGCACGGGACCCCGGGCCCGCGCCCAGCGAGCGCGGAGAAGAGTCGCCGCAAAGCGAAGGCGCGCTTGCCGGCGGGGAGGAGAGGACGCATCGCGAATCTGCAGTCGTCGCCGGGAAAGAGGAAGAAAAGGAACGTGGCTTGGGCTCACTGTATACTCTGTGCAGAAATGTGGGCCACCTGGCGGGCGAACAGGCCTTTTGGGCTAGGTGGGCCTTAGCATCCCGGCCCGGAAAGAAGAAATTTTCCGTTTGAGATTCGTGTAACGGTCAGGGCCAGTGTTGCATATTGACGCGGGTGTGGAGGTGGAGCTGACTGCGGACACGCTGGCTATTATTTTTTCTGAAAATAACAAAGATATTAGATATATATAATTTAACAGCTAAAGATTCACAACAAATATATTCTAAACCATACAAAAAATAAAAACCATAACATTATAAAAAACAAAATATTCAATGGGGTCTTTAAATTCCGTGACAAGTTTAAGAAGCAAAACATACTTCACTCTTTTTTTCAAGTTATAATTCATCCATTGGTGCTATGTTTAGTTCGAATCTTATTGGTTCATTTATTTATGTGTGCTAGTGTTTTATTGCTCATAGTCGCGACCATTATTTATTTATTTATTGTTTTACACTTTATTTTATGTTTGGCTACATGATGTTGAAGCCCATGCCTTATTTGAAACATATTACCAGTTGTGAAATCAAAATAAAATAAAATGCTAGCTATGTATTATTTAAATATGATCTATGGTAAAGCATGGTTTTTTACAAGAGTAGTGTCCCTTCTATGCTTTCTATGCACACAAAGCTTATCAAATCATTTTGATCTTCTAGTTTAGCATAGCGCAAAATGACATATAGACAAATAATAAAAAATTATAAAAAGAAAATAGCAAAACACAAGAAATATTGAATATAGCACGGATAGGGTTTTTTTCCCATCCATAACTTATTCCTGGAACCCTACTAAAAACGAGAACAATTCAATTTCAGCTCCTTTCGCCGATCTACTATTTTAGATTCCCATCGAAAAAGGTAACAATATACAATCGAAAGTTGATCGAGAAGTTGGTATGTAACACATATTCCCGTGTCAAAAAACACAATTCTACCATTTGAAATTTATCATAAAAAGAATACGACGCATGACATTAATGTTCGTATATTTTATTTTTTCAGAGGCTTGTACATTTAATTGCTTGCGTTCCTTTAGAGTGCACGCCATTTTAATGTTCATAATTATTTAGTACAATATGTCTGGAAAGCATTATGAACACATTTTCTTTTGGACGTGGGGTACAAATTTGGACCGACGAACCACACCACATGCACCCCTTTTGTGCAGCTGTACTTCCTACTACCGTACCAGGGTACCACACAGGGCACAGGTACGCTGCACCTGGAACGGGTAGCCATCAAGGACTAAGACCCGAATTAAACACGCCAAAAAGAATTCAAAATTAACAATGCCCACGATTACCTCCGCTAGCCTTCATTAACGTTCTAATCATTCGTTCGCCTACGGCCATTGCTCCCTCCCCCGCGGCCCCCGCCTCCTCAACCACCGCCTCTCCTCCCGGATCCCCTCGGGCCGCCGCGAGTCGCCCAGGGCAGCCGGATCCGGCGAGGCAGAGGTGCGCGCCTTCCGCGGATCCAGGGGCCGGGGATTCCTCCCGTCTGGGTGGGCGCCACCTTTTGGCGGGCGCTGGAGGCGTAATTCTGAGAGGAGGGAGGAGGAGCCAGGAGGCGCGCGGGTGGTGCATGAGCGCTGGGAGGCCCCGCCGAGGCGCAGCGTAGGAGCCCCGCGCGCCGCCGGGAGGCGCCATGATCGAGCAGTTCGTTAATTTCGTCATCCGGCCGCCCCGGTACGCCCCCTGCCCTGCCTGCCTCACAAGATATGCTGAGCTCGTCGCGTTTGTTGCTTGTATCCTAGTATTGGACATCAAATACGATGATGCATTGGGTGTGCTCGTGTTGTTTTGAACTGGAGGGGAGGATGGGCGGGATCAATGCCAAGCGTTAGTTCTCCGGCAGCTGCGGGTCCGCAAGCGTTGTTGAAATGCCTCGCATATTAGCTGTCTGTTTAGCGTCGTTGAGGGACATTTGGGCCGAAATGTGAATGTACACATGAAACTTCCGATGGAGGCTGGGATGATGAAGGGGTTGAACATACTGGTTTCGTCTAGTCTAGTCTGTACCATGGGACATTGCCTCTTGGTTATGTTATTGCAAATATGTACTGTACCATGTGCCATTAAAGCTAGGGTTAGGTACAATTGCAATGTTCATTGCAGCTGTCAGTTTGTCAGGTTATGTGTACCTTAACTTGTATGAGTGTGCGGTACGGCGCTCATAGCTGTCAAGGGTTATTAGTGTATGCATATAGCATTCCAGGTTCACTTTTGGAAAGGATTCGAGAGTGGATTTCAACTGCCCTGTTGGTGCTACCTTCTGCTTAAACTACAAATTTGAGATCCTCACTGAGGGAGTGAGAGGCGGGATCATGTGTGAATTGTTGGCTGCTGCCCCTTGATGTTGCAACATTCACGCATCGTATGCCTTAGGAACACAGCTGTTAAGTTTAGCTTTGTAGAGGATGGATGTGTATGCTTTGTTCTGGAGTATTAATGGGAACACTGAATGCTTATTTGTTCTCATGTTTGGTTGCAAAGACGAGTTTGATTTGATGTGATAATAAAATTAACTGTTTGATGGCTTTGCCCCCTTCATTCATACCTACTAGATAAATTCCCCGCGCGTTGCTGCGGTAACTTGAGTGATACCAACGTGTATGCCACAAAAAAGCATTGCATGCATCAAATTACAAAAAATCGATGGAAAATATAAATGATGTCTTAGTGGATGGTGACGTGGTATGGAAGTTAGTGGGCCTCTAAGATGATATGGCTTCATGTATGTCTAGAGAAATAGACAGTGGAGGCTAACTATTTAAATATAGAAGATTGGTATCTTTAACCCTGTCTTTTAAATGCAATAATGGCTGGGGGCTATCGAAATGTGAAATCCACTGAGCAAACAAAAGTGAAATTCGTTAAATGAGTTAATGATTCGTCCAAGTGTCTGGTGTATTGGGACTGAATGGGTGCTAATTTGCAGGTCAGAATATAATCCAGATCAGTATCTATGGGAGTCGGAGTTTATCCTTGCAGGACGGAAATACAAACGACTAGACTTGGAGGCAAGTACGGAGACCATTTATCGAGGTTTTTTCTGTCTTTTGTTTCTTGATGAGAAGTTTGATGGCAACTATGAACATCTTTGTTAATAACGTTATTGTTATACTTGCACATGGCAGCTTACAAATGCAAGAGGCTATATCTTAAAATGCAGCCATTATGTTCCTGCTTTTATCCCAGAGAACACTGCCCTCCCATGTGTGATCTACTGCCATGGAAATAGGTATTTAACTTGTCTGCCCCATGTTTACATACGTGATGATTCATGGTGTCCTTTTAACATTCTGATTTTGTGTCATTCGCTTTATGTTAATGCACATTTTAAGCCTTTGGAAATTATCTATTGCGTCAGTAGCACAAGTTACAATTTTCATACTCATTATTTATATAATTCAACAGCTCAAGCAATCACTAGTATCTTTTGGAATATTAAACAGGCTTTTGCTTTGACTGAATGCAGCGGATGCCGAGCAGATGCAAATGAAGCCGCTGTAATACTTCTTCCCTCAAATATCACTGTTTTCACACTTGACTTTTCTGGGTCAGGTCTATCCGGTGGGGATTATGTCAGCTTGGGTTGGCATGAGGTATGCAATCAATATTGGTGTTGTTCTTCACTTATTCTAAGTTCATATTTTGGGTGATGACACCTTTCTGAAATTCACAACAATTTACTTCTAGAAAGAGGACCTCAAATGTGCGGTGTCATGCCTTCGGGACAATAAGCAAGTTTCCAGTATAGGCCTTTGGGGGCGATCAATGGGCGCTGTTACTAGGTAATTTGTAGTTTTGGATAAAGTTCATGCTCTTTTTACTTGGTGCAAGATCTCTCCATTTCACTTCATGTGATTCACTAATTCAAAAAGTGCAGTTTCTTCCATGGCACTTTTAAATCGATATGCTAAAGATGTTTAAGCTTTTGAGTTCACATACTGTCTCTAATATTTTCATCACCATTTGATGGGTGTCCCTCTAATTAATTACAATATTTTGCACACAAATGTAATACAGCCTACTGTATGGAGCAGAAGACCCCTCTATCGCTGGCGTGGTATTGGATAGTGCTTTCACTAACTTGTATGGCTTGATGATGGAACTTGTCGATGTTTACAAAATTCGAGTTCCTAAATTCACGGTATGCCTGGAACATCTTCTACATTTGTTACGTCTGTCCAATTAAGGTACTATGACGTGAATGCTGGAAAGAAATGCATTGACATATATGATTCAAAATTGCGAACTTTGAACGACAAGGCAATATAACTTATTTTCTTTCCCTTTATATTGAGCTTTCACTTATGTTAGCGAGTTATTAGATGAATCTGCATGCTTGATATTGGACTAAATTTGGGGTAAGTGTAAAAGGATAAGCCAGTTGTTAAATCTAGTGAAATTCCGTACCTCGCTAACACAAGTGCTTTTGCAATCCTAGGAATCATTGCTGTAATTGTAGGGTTTTAATGGTTGCTCTGAAACCTGTCCTTTCAGGTTAAGATGGCTGTACAGTACATGCGGCGAATCATTCAGAAAAGAGCTAAGTTTGACATAATGGATCTTAATGTCTTAAAGGTATCCTTCCCAAAACATTATTTTTTGATAACATAAATTGACATCGTGAAACCTGAAGAATTAACTCACACTGGTCATTGTATTACCTTTTGCTTGTACAGTTCGTGTTTATATTCTTCATTGTATTATCCACGACTTTGGTACTACTAGACTTGAGCTAATTGTGAGTTTCGAAGGATAGGTAGTTCCCAAGAAGGCTATCTTTAGACATGTGGATTGATGCTATAGAGAGTGATGCTGGGAAAACAGGCGGCGGCCAAAATCCGTGTCAGCAGAAAGATGGGGATATTGATGAAGATGTTAGCCATAGAATTAAAGCAGAATGGGAATGGATGAAATGTCTTCAAGCTAAAGGCAAGTTCAATAGGATGGCAATCAAACCTTCAATGTAGTATGGTGCAGAATGTTGGCCCACTAAAAGTTAGCATGTTCCACAATTAGGTGTTGTGGAGATGTGTATGTTGCTTTGGATTTGTGGTCATACAAGAACGACACGACAATAAAGCGAAGAGAGGTAGGGGCTGGCCAAACTTGACATGGGAGGATGCAATCAAAAGGGACTTCAAGAGATGTAATATACCGAGACTGTAGAAGTTCTTGGAAAGCAGCTATTCTCGTGCCTAAACCTTGATTAGGCTTCACGCCACCTATTACTTTCTTTTTTAAACCTTCCTCTTCTTCCTCTGCTCTCTCTTTCCCCTTTTTGTTGGTGTCTCTTAACGGATTTCAACTCTAGTCTATTCCAACTTGCTTGGGACTAAAAGCCTTTTTTGTTGTTATTGTTGTTGTATTGTATATTCACGACTCACTGATGTAAAATGATGACAATAAGCTATTTGTATAGTTACTTCTAATATGGCATGCCATAATAAATTCCTTCTGTCGATGTTTTGCGCTGTTAGAACCACCTCTTCAGATTGTAGAAAATTGGCATTTTCCATGTGGGATGTTATGTAATTATAGGATTTCCAGCAATATTCTGGAAAACCTGTTTCTTTGTTTGTCTGTTTTTGACACAAATCTATTAAGAATTTCCTTAAATAGGTCTGAGCAGTTTTGAAATTGAGGTTTTTCTATATCTGTTGTTTTCTTTTTACCCAAAATCTGCTCATGTCAAGAGTTTCCAGGTTTCCAATAGTGATAATCTAGTTATAGACATGATTTACATTTCTCTGGTCCTTTATTAGTCTTAATAATTTATTATTAAGATCTCTGTAGGTTGTAATTTATATACAATTCCTGTAACTTTTAAAGAACCTGCTTGTACTTCAAATTGATCTAACGTCAGTGCTTTTGTTCATAACCAGTTGGCCCCCAAGATGTTTATCCCTGCATTATTTGGACATGGTTCAAATGATATGTTTATACAGCCTCACCATTGTGATCGTATTCATCAGGCATATGGGGTAAATGTTTATGTAGCTTCCTTTATAAAAGTTGATTGGCATATAGATGTCAGATTACACCTACTAAATAACATGGAGATTACTAGTTAGCCATTGCCTTTTTGTGTGCAGGGTGATAAAAATATAATAAAATTTGAGGGCGACCACAATTCGCCAAGACCTCAATCATATTATGATTCGGTTTCGATATTCTTCTATAAAAATTTGCATCCTCCTCAGCTGCCTGCAGCACGATCAAAGCTACATATGGGTGCATTTAAAGTTGGTAACATAACCAATGAGGTAAAATTGCTGAAATACGCATTGCAAAACTCCATTTGAACCTGAAAATTATCTTATATGGCTTAACTTCTAAGGAATCACCTTTTTTCCTGTTCTTGCAGAACTTCATCTTTGAAATCATCAATGGTCTGCGGTCATCAAACACTGCAACCTGCAGTTCAGCAACAGATGCACCTAACATTCCACATGGTGTGACAGTAGCACAGCTACCTTAGCTGCTTCCTTGTGAATTTTTAATGTTATAACAAGTGGTTGTATACTAACTTCTTACCTTATTTTGTTCCAGCTACAACATCTGTAGTTGAATTGCTGTCTCAAAGCGTGAATCAGCTGTCCATTAAGAATGAGAATGACTTGGTAAGTTTCTTGATATTTTGTTTGTCTAATATGAATACTTTTTTTCATTATCTTTATTCCATTGAGTGCAGGACTTCCTTTTAGATGAAAATTGTAGGCTGTCAGAGATTGATGGGGATAGTGTTGGATCGTGTTTGCAGGTGAGGTTCATTGTATAACTACAAGTAAACTTACCAGCAATCTTGACCTTGTATATTTTTGAGTCAATGCACACTCTTGCTTCCGCTAGGTTGTCCACTGTTGCCTTGTGTTAATTTAGTTTATTTTAAGATATGGTGGTTAGGCATGATCCTGAGATAGCTAACTAGCAATGGCTGTAAGAAACGGATTATAAGTGTCAAGACCTGAGAACTGACTTTTGTATACTTCTTGCTTGTAAATTGTCTAATAAGATGTCTTCCTTTCTTATATAGGATAAAACAAGTAGGCACAATGAGGAGTCCTGCTCATTCACAAGCTCTAACAGAGAAAGCTGGGGCAGATGTTCATCTTTAGGAGCGGCAAGTGACGAATCATTCTCAGGTGATAATAAGGAGAAGCAGGAGGTACATTTCTCAATTGCCTGTCAATTTAGTTATCCAGTGACTGTTGTATCTTATAAAAGCCGTCACTGTTACTAGTTGCCTTCTTTCTAACTGGTGGCATTACTTTGATACCATCAACCAAAAAAAATATCTGATCTGGTAATTGGTCCGTGCGTCATAGAATATGGCAGTGAAGGCTTTGGCCACACCTCTAAGACAAAGCCAGAGGAAACCGATCGAGAAAGCTAAGCAAAAGAAGATCCAAGCACTGTGGAAGAAGATTAAGCGCGAGAAGGTGGAGATGGGGGATAACATATCTCAGAAATTCAAGATGTGCCTGGGGCAGTCACCGCGGCACAAGAGGAATAAATCGTCTGGAGTAATTACTTCATAACATTTACAAATCTGCTCGAACCACTGATTGTCCAACGTGAGTTTGCCCTGATTCTGACCCACTGTCGTCACTACAACGCTTTAACCTATATTACCTTAGGTGAATATATGTAACATGGCTGCAATGTAGCATGCCAACACGCTCTTGTATCTCCTGTAATTGCCTGAAACAAGTGTAAGTGCCATCTCACTTTTTGTTGCATGTAATTTCTTTCCTTCACTTGCATCTTGTAGATTGCAGTGCTTCAATGCAACAACAGCTTGTTGGTGAATGGAATGGATTTCGGTGGTATTTTCATCTTGAACTGCCATTTTTGGGCATCTTGTTATTTCGTGATTTTTGAAGGATTATTTGTGCACAATTTGTGTGGAGCATGAAATGACTGAGTAACCCAGCTGTTCTTGCACCGGTGCATGTTCCTGGAGCTGGGATTACAACGCCCAGCTCGGTTTGCTTACGGGTGTTTGGTTTGGGAGATGGACAGTACAATACCTTCACACTCTCAATTTTGTTTGGTTTGAGAAATAAAATAGATTGATTCAGTACCACTTCATTCCTCATAATAACATATTTAATAATGAGGAATGGTTTTAGTTTATCCCACCAAAATTTAGGTTGCCTCGCGATGAAACATTCTATTCTAGAAGATGTGATTTCTTCAAGTAAACATCCTATTAAGATTGCCGGCAAAGCGGGTGTCCTTGTGATACCAAACAACCAAGCAAATACTTCACCTAAAAACAACTTTTACAAAAAGCCATTATTCCTGTGCTCACTTAAGAACGCAATTATGCATGGAGATTTGAATATTACCTATCGATAGGTTTTACATGCAGTGGTTGTTAATTTGTTATCCACCTCGCGTGTGTGGGATGGGTGTTTGTAGTTGCATCTAGGCCCTCAATGGGTTTTGGTGGTTGGATGACATAACACAATTAAAATGCTACTCCCTCTGTCCACGAAAGAATGAAATTCTGACTTTATCTTAAGTCAAACTATCATAAATTTAACCGAGTTTATATAGAAATATAACAATATTTATGGTATTAAATATGTATTATATGAAAATATATTGCAACAAGAATCTAATGATATTAATTTAGTAGCATAAGTTTTAATATATTTTGATATAAATTTGGTCAAAGTTAGGATGGTTTGACTTAGGACAAAATCAGGATTTTATTCTTTCGTGGACGGAGAAAGTAATAACTTGTTCCGTTTGAGCAAGCGTCATCGGCAAATAATAAAGTCAAAACTCATAAAATATCTCAAATAGAAGGAAGAACGATCAAATTGCTAATGCAAAGAGATTAGACCATATATATAACGACCTCAACAACGGCTTTTGCTTGCATAAGAAAAAAAAAAGCAACCGATAAGAGCAGTGCTATGGATCAAGTTTGAAGTGAAGATTCATATTAATATAAGAATGCACGTCTTGGTGCGAAGCTAAGTGCAACCGAGGATGGCAGGACAGTGTGAAGGGTCAGGGGAGCTATGAGGCAGGCAGGAGGAGGACAACCAAGAGTCTTGGCGTCGAGCAGGTTGCGCTAAGATGAAGCAAGTATTTAGGTTAACATCAAGGTACTAATCAAGGCATGGGAATCATGCAAAAGCCAAGAATCAAACATTCTTGAATCTTAACAATATATTGTGATTTCATGGATGACACGTGGCAGTCTTCAAAGGGGCCATGTCTAGAGGATCTTCTTGCCATACGCTGGAAGTTTGAAGCTAAGTGAAAGCAAAGAAGTTGAAGGCCAAGTTCGAAAAATCAAAGAAACCAAATTGGATTGTTATTTTTTTTTTAAAAAAAAGGCGTGCTACGCTGACGATAGGTTTTACTTGGCGCGCCGCGCGCATGAGCACCTCCGCTCTCGAAGGCTCCCCACCGCCGTCGGCGCCGGCCACGCGCGGCATGCGTTCCTCTTCCTCCCATGCCATTCACTCCACCACCAGATCCTCTCCTCTCCCCGCCACTCCCAAGCCCGCTCCCACCGCAATCCGCAACAACCCGCGCCTCGCACCCTCATCCCCTCCTCCCGCATCGCAGAGGCTTCCGCTACCCCCGCCGATCGCCCCTCCGCCTAGGGTAGAGACGTAGAGTGAGTGCTGGAGATCCATCCATACGGAGGAGTTGTTTTTTATCCCTCGCGATCTGTAAGAATGCATCAAGCGTTCCTCTCCAGTTCCTTGTGTTTTCTCTACGATCTGGTCCGCTGGTTGGGTGTTCATTCGTTTCCCCCAACATTACATTTTTGGGCCACCGATAACCTCCACTTGCAACGCCAATTTTCTTTTCTTTTTTCTCTCTAAAAAGGTCGCCACGTTAAATCCTTCCGTTTAGCTTGCGGGCAATTTTGGGGGAAACTATCAAATCATTGTTATTTTCCAATAACCAGTGTTGATCTCTTTTTTCCCCCCGAAATATTGTATTGACGCGAATGCTCATAGATGCACGTCATGCACACATTCGCTGTAAATGGTTGTGGTTCTCGGATATCTTTACTTATTTCGTTTCTTGATCTTAATTATGTCGGCCAAACTGTCATCTGTAGTTTTTGAGGTCCAGCTCCTGTCATTGTAGTGGATTGGCTTAGCGGCACCTAATGTCAATTCATCTCAAACTTAGGTTGGTGGATATTGCTAATTCTCTTCCTGAATATTATTTACATCTGCAGGCAGGCAGGCAGGTGGTTTTGGTACCGTACAAAATCTTCAAAATTGCTGAAATGGGAGGTGTAATTGGTGGTGACTCGCCAAGGCACAGTTCCCCAGCATCGAAACTAGAGAAGAAGATGGTTGAAGCCATGCAGCAGAGAGCATTAAAAGGAACCTCTATGAAATCGTTCAATAGTGTCATCATGAAATTTCCTAAAATTGACGAGAGTTTGAGAAACTGCAAGACTATCTTTCAGCAATTTGGTGAGCATTACCCCTCAATCTAGACAAACACTACTATACCACGTCATTTAAATGTCAAACTTAAAAAAAAAAGGGGTGTAGTTGAAATATGTAATCAGAAGCATCCCTGGACAGATTTATTAACTTCGTGTTGTGTTTATTCTGCGCTAATAGCCTAATATTATTTTACATTTTAGTGATACCCAGAGAGAGATATTGAGTTCATCTAAATGATAACTATTGGACAAAACAAAATGAACAAATCATTTGTATCGATCTAAATGAACAGATGTTCCGCCTATATTTTTATCACAGACATCCGTCTAATTTTTATCCAACTTAAAAACAAAGATTTTTTTAAAAATAGCACTCCGCCCACATCACATTCTTCCAACTCTAGTATCCAAGCCATGCACGTGCACTGGCTATATATGTCATCTGAATGCCTCGCACACATAGCAGTTATCTTTGTTCAAATGTACCATGGAATTCCTGTGCATTGCATTATGGCAAGGACTAAATTCAGGTGAAATCCACCAGATGAAATTAATACATCCCTTTTTCGTTATGGCTCTTTTTAGCAGTTTTTCGGAAAATACTCCTGCAAAAATTTAAACAGCTAAAATAATGGAGCACATGATACACCACCCCAATTTCTGCCCCAATCTACTTGCTTTCGAGCCTTGACACCCATGTGACATGTGAGGAATTTGTTTTGTCATTGGCATGAACTGATCTAGACCTACCCTTTCTAAACGGAATGTAAATGCAGACCATAGTATTCCATTTGAGGTGTTTCATAAAACCTTTTTTAATGTCCTGACAAATTTGTCTTGTATTTATGCAGACGAAGATTCCAATGGTGAAATAGATCAACTGGAGCTCAAGCATTGTTTCCAAAACTTGGGCATTGAATCAACTGATGAAGAGATAAAAGATCTATTTGAGGCATGTGATATTTATGAACACATGGGCATGAAGTTCAACGAGTTTATTGTCTTCCTGTGCCTCGTTTATCTTCTAAATGATCCAGCAGTGTCTGAAGCAGTATCCTTCACACAGTTAAAACATCTATTATTCAAAGTTCGCTTTGTCTCTTGCTCTTTAGTGCAGGAAATCCACGTAACGTGTTCTCAAATTTTAAACAGGATTTATTCTTTCTCTATCTCTATAGCAAAATAAGTGGATTTATCTCAAAAAGGAAATTGCTTTATACGATGCCACCATATGAAGATATATTAGATCGCATCAAGTTGCCTCAACGCTCCCTAGCCGAGATGGTTAGGAGATGCGAAGGCACAGCCACAGATCGCGGGTTCGACTCCCGGTGGGAGCGAATACTAGCACTATGGAAAAAAAAATCCCTTCCCCACGCCAAAGCACAGGTCTGTGGTCGGTCCCATCTCACGGGGTTGCGGTGCCGCTGTGTACGGGTGGGGCGGGGGTTTGGGGGTTTTCTTGGACTGTGTGAGAAGGTCTTCTTCTTAGTGTAATGCTGTGGGCCGGCTAGACCCACGGGCCAAGTTTTTTAGATCACATCAAGTTTTGTCTCTGTGAGAAACTTAAAATAGATAGATTTTAAATGAAGTTTAATAGATAAAAAACATCTTGAACTTTTTGGTCATTGCATGATTTTTTTAATAGTACATCACATAAGGGCTATTAGGTGGATACATCAGACATGCCTCAAGCTGAGGATCCTATTAGCTATTTCTTGGTTCTGTCTTTATTATATTGCTTATGTCCTTGACATGATACTTTAGAGAAAAAGAATGGGATTAGGCAGCCTTGAGCCAACATTTGAGACATTGGTCGAGTCATTTGTCTTCTTGGACAAGAACAAAGATGGGTATGTC
The DNA here is from genome assembly GCA_030272315.1 of Paspalum vaginatum. Taxonomy (NCBI): domain Eukaryota; kingdom Viridiplantae; phylum Streptophyta; class Magnoliopsida; order Poales; family Poaceae; genus Paspalum; species Paspalum vaginatum. The sequence goes on along the minus strand of CM059015.1, from coordinate 41,979,910 downwards.
AGTAAGAACGAGATGATACAAGCAATAAATGAGACCACAGCAGGAGAGCGCTCTTCTGGGCGCATAGGCATGAAAAGATTTGGTCAGTTGTCTCCTCTGTGTCACCATCATTTCCCACCAATATACTCCGTAATTTCTAATCTATTAGTTTCTATATAAAAAGGTCGGTATGTTTTCACCATGACAGCATGACCATCCTACGTTGGCACGCCTACTACTTTGTTAGTCCTCTTTTCTTGTAACATCATTGCTTGTTCTTGAGAAATCGCAGGCGTAATACGTCCTTTTCATGGTTTTGCTGGATAGTTCTTTTACTCTTTCTGAAGGCAATGTAGGATACAGCTGTTTATTGGTGGCTCTTTTACTGTTCAGCTGAGATACTCAAATATAGATAGTCATTTTGAATTTGATAAAAGATCAGCTACGATTAAGAATCATGCTTTCAGCAAATTTTGTTTTTTTTTGGAATTAGTCGAGATTCCCAACTCTGAAGATTGCTGCTTACAATTCGAAGATGTTTTTAATTTGTTATATCAATTCAGTGATCGAACTCGGGATTCAGTACCCACTGATGAAAATGCTTAGTCCAATCCAACTGTCATAATCATCCTGTGTTGGTGCACCATTGCTTTCTTTGTTCTCTTTTCTAGGAACCCATTATTTTGGTTGAGAATAGCAATCTGATGTCTTCTTTCCTTAATCAGGATAGGCGGTTCTTTCTGTCTTTTTGAGAGTAGGGTAGGTAGGTTATGTAGGTTTGGTTGTTCTTTTCCTTTGAACATATTATGGCAATCAAATATAGGTATTCATTTTTTTATAAATATGAATTATGATCAACTGTAACACTTTCAGAGATTTCAACTTCATTTTGAATCAGTCTGAATCCGAAGACCTCCCAACTATATATGAAGATTGATGCTCACCTTTCGAAATTTCCTCTATTCAGCGCAGTCCATGAATCAACTATTCATTTTCGAGACTCCCAACTAGGATTCAGTTTTGAATTGTTGATTGATGAAAACACTTTACCCCAGTCCAGTCACAGTTGTTTAATTACCTGTGTATATATTTGCCTGATATTTACTCCTTCGCTGGTGGCTGCAGAGGAAATGGACTGGGACAAGAATGGAACAGTGACCTTCAAGGAATTCCTATTCGCTTTTACTCGCTGGGTGGGGATCGATAATGAAGATGACGACGAGGACGACAACGACAACGATGAATGAGCGTGTCGACTGAAGGTCAGGCGTTCTGAATCGGCCAAGTCAGCACTCACGAGGCCACCAGGCACCAGCAGTTATTTCCTCCTACCCCGAATCAAAAGTAGTAGTTGATGTTCCTTGTGTGTCTAGCTGGTTAGATGTCTATGCTGGTATTAATAGAATGAACCCGAGTTGTTTCTAGTTGAGTTAAGAATTTGCTGATAAAAGGTTACAGGTACTGGTCAGATGATGTTCAGTTAGGTTACCCTGACATTAAAAAGAAATTGCACACTGTTTGAGAATGAAAAACTGGGAATTTTTAGTAGTGATCTTTACCTTGAAGCAAATTGTTTGGTTGTTTCTTCTCTATATTCTTCGCAAAACGCTTGCCATGCCCATTCCACCTGGTGTTGCAGGAGCAGGACAGTGTCTTTCTGGACCTTTGGTCGCTGCCAACACAAGCTTTTGAGACGCTTCAGCGCAGCATCATGGTCATGGTCTCTCATGTTCTTTGGCCGCCGCCTTTTGCCGGCCTGCGCCTAGGATTGGTGGATCTTTCCCAGTCCGGCCAAACCCTTGCCGGAGAAGGCTTCGAGAACGCTCCCTGGCCGGCCATGTCAGTGCGAGCTCGGCACCACACTGCACGTCTGCACCTACAGCGTCGAGTGGATCGTTTTGTGTACGTACAGAGCCTGAGAAGCCTGGGTTTACGATCGAGGTTGTTCATGTGGTTACTGTGTTAGGTGTTACGTGCTAAAATACTGTGCTATTGCTTTGCAAAGTGATGCGAGGTCCCTATTTTCCTAATTCGCGTTGAATCATCGGTGAGCGGCCTCACTAATTTTGATGATGTAAAATATATGCAACCTCCGTTCCATAAAAGGTATGTTTCTTGCGTTTATCATTCATCTCAAATAAAAAACTTCCGTAATTCATGTAGCAGCATTTTTAAGGTGCATGTAGAAAATGATCTATCTAGGCTAATAAAAGAGGTATAGTAAAAGATAAGCACTAGGCACTACACGAGATTAAGTGCCTTTATATTTTTTTCCAAATAACCCATGCCCTCACATAAGCAATAATATTTGCAAACTTGGGCTCTTTCTAACCGTTTCCGGTATCCACGTCCCTCATCCACTATTCCAACTATCCCTCCCTATGTCTACAGGTGCTAGTAGCGCGCATGTCTATGGTTACGAATTTACTTGCAGCATTTCGACTCAAATCCTTCTTAAAAAATAGAATGGATGATTTCTACAATTCTATATATTGATTGATATAAAAGGAAGCAAGGTGCAAAACTGCAAACAAACAAAAAAAAACGATGGTCTAGGCCAAGAAAAAGAGACATATATAATGACAATCCATATCCTCTTTAGAACGACAGCCCATAGCCTCTTTAGTTTGTTATACGATTCTTTAGCAGAAAGTCAGAAATCTCATTGTTTACATTTGAGATTCAACCGAATAAGCAAAAAAAAAAAACATTTCGCTTCCCTCAACAAAATTGAGTAATTGACAAGCTTTCAACTGTTTTCTCTCAGTTTCGCATGTGCAATTGGCGTTCCTACTTCCTATCACGCCGAAGTAAGGCACATGCCTTTGCACAATAATGATATATGTAAATAAACTTTGTAAAAAGAAAAGGAAAAAACAATACTTTGGCTAACAACTGCAATACTACATTTTCACTCAAAGCCCTTCCTTTAAAAGAATTGATAGGCGTTGCGCCTTTAACTAATATATTGATGTAGAAATAGAGCAAAGCAGAAAAAATATTCATCTTACATCAAAAAGAGTCGTAAAAGATAAATACAAACAAGCAAACAAAAAGGTCTAGTTAGGTAAAAAAAAAGGAGAGATACATAAAAGGTTAGGCGGCACTACACAAGGAAAAAAAAACATCAGTTCTTTTATATCTCTGAACAACCTGTGCGTCCACACAAGCAATTATATCTGTGTAAACTGCCTGAAAGAAAAAAAAAAGTGGTTCTTTGAATATAAGATTCGTCACTACATGAAATTAAGTAGGTTTCTATGAAATTTCTATGCGATTTGTGTAAAATCACTGTGTTTCAAATAAACCTTAAAAAAATACTTTCTCTCCAGTCCTAATTTATAGGCTCTTAGGTTTGATTCAGCAGTGCTTCCATAAATGATCTTAAAATTAAATGTTGCACTGAACAAAGTGAAGGAGCAGTTGCAATGGTGACTGGGATGAGAGGGACCGTTTGGCTCGTGATCAAGATCGTAGTCCAAGTTTGATCCATAGCCAATCTAATTCAAAAGTTAAATAGATAGACCATGGATTGTGGCAACAAATTCGGCCACCAACCAAACACACCCGTAGAGTTTTTGGAGACAGCCTTAGACCAACTTGTAAATTACTGTAGAACGGAAGGAATAACATTTCACTTGACTTCATCGTAAATTGATTCCCTCTGATCCGAAATTGGTAAGCTGGCGAAGCTGGCTGTCACGAGTGCTGTCGCGTCCACAGCGCAGTCCTCAGCACTCCCCCGCGCGGGAACGGCGGGAATGGAGGAAGCTTTCCCCCACCTTCCCTCGCTCTTCCCCTTTCCCGTTCCGGGGCGAACCTATCCATCTCCCTCCCCACTCCCCCCTTGCTCGACTCGGCAACCGGAAGCGGACAGGGCACTCGGCCGACCATGCCGCTGCTTCCAGCTCACGCCCCGCCCCGGCCCTGTGACGAGTCCATGTCGGGGCGAATCCGTGCTCCGCTCCCATCCGCGCCGCGGCACCACTCCCTCCCAGCTCCGCGCCCCGATCTCGCCTTTATCCCCCTCGCGCGCAGACCACCTCGCCCCTCCAGAGCGCCGCGCCTTTCCCCTTCTTGCTCGCCGTTCTTGCGCCGCCGGCCGCTCCGATGGCGGCGCTCAGGGTCTGGGACCGGGAGCTGGACCTGGACGCGGCGCTCGACGCCGCGCTCTGGTGGCTCCCGCTGCTGCTCCTCGGCTGGCTCCTCGCGTGGCTCCTCGCCGGCCGCGCCGCGCCCGACCCCGTCGCCGCGGGCGCCGCCGCCGCGGCCGCCGGCGTCGCCGCCGTCAACGTCGTCGCGCGGAGGCTCCGGTTCCGCTGCCCCGCCGGCAGAGCGGCCTCGTTCGGGCTGTACCCCGCCGGCGCGCGGGCTCGTCGGAGCAGCGGCAGCGCGCGCCCGCCGTCGAATTGAATCCCCCCTGCCGACGTCGGTCGGCCGGTTGTAGCTTCGGATCGGCGGTTGATGTGTGCCTCTGAATAATGATGATGATGATGATATAGTAGTAGCATGAGTTGGCGTCGCGATTCTTTTGTGGGGGGTTTTTTTTCGAGGTCGATTCGTGGTTGCAAGAACGTCGGATGCGTCGATCGCGCGCGCAGTGGTGGCATGTGAGGTTGCGGCGCTCGCCGCCGGGGAGGCCATCGGCGGGTCGGCCACGGAGACGGAGGTGGGGAGGAAGCTTGTTGCTGAACGTGAACGTGAACATGAACAAGAACTCGTCTTCAGTTCTTCTTCTCTCCCATGAACAATAAATTTAAAAAAAAAATCTCCATGCAGCACTCGAGCGTTCCTTGCCTAGATTCGCGTCTCGCGGGACAGGAGTGCCAGTTGCCGTCCTATGCCGATGCCGGGCTGTCTTTTTCTCTTTTTTTGAAACGAATGCATTTGGGCGGGCTGTCTATTGCCGCTAGCCTAAACACGTTTAAATTGTCCTTTACACATGTACTCTGCGCGTGAAGTTAAGGAAGACGACACGTACCCTGCGCGTCAAGAGGGAAAATTCAGTGTAAGAAAGCTCCAAAACACTCGAGCTGGTTTTATATTTCCCAGAAAAACTCTCCCTCGTCTAGAAAAGCCTGCCATTTCCTTCGCTTCTTTTCCACTGGCCAGCCTAACTGGCTAGGACTTGGTCTGATCTCCCATGATCCTTTTCTCCCCTCCGTTTCTTTTATCTTTTTAGTTTTTCATTTCAAAAATTTTGCAACAGATGCTTAAATATCTTTGGCTGGGTTAGACAGATAAGTTAGTTTACTCGGTGATATGGCAATGGCAACCGGTGTTTGTCAAAGCTAGCTGAATAACTAAAACATCTAGTCAACTTTATAGGTTTTGCAGACAAAAATTTCACATTTTGAAATGGCAGTAGGTGAGGTCATTAGAGTGTATATGTTGATGTGCAAAATACTTTTGATATGCTACAGACATGGTAGAATTTAAAATATAGGCGTTATGATAGATAGGTTTGTAGGCATGGCAGAGTTTAAAATATAGGCGCAATGATAGGTAGGCCGATAAAGTTAGCGTAGCCACCAAGCTGTTTGGATCAAAGGATTTTATGAGAATTTTGGAGGAATGCAATCCATAGGAAAGGAATTGAATCATAGTGTTTGGAACAAAGGAACCTTGGGTCTCATTCCTCAGGAAAGGAAGTGAATGATGTGTAAAACGTAGAAATTAAAACATCCACCAAGATCCAAGGGAACGATTTTTGCAACTTTTCCTTTCACTGCTGCTCACCTGTTTTTGTCTTCTACTGCTGCTCACCTGTTTTTGTCTTCTACCTTGCATTGTGGCTTAACCGTATAGAAAAACAAATGAATAGGATCAGATTACTCCACTTCGCCATAGATTTGCTGTTACTGTAGAACAGCTAGGCATCGATAGGTGCTGTTTTTTCTTTATAATGAGGTGCTGATTTTGTGCCACTGAGACTTACCTATACACATACATGCGAGGATGAGCAGTAACTCACACGAGGAAGAGGTAGTAGAACAAAATCACGTTTAGGCACTAGGCACTAGCATACACCATGATTCCTGTTTTGTGTTTTGGATTTCTATAGTTTTCCACTTTTCACACTGTTTTATTTCTGCGTTTTTTTCAATTTCTCTGTTTTGGATTCTTTTTCCAAACAAGTCCCAAAAGTTGTATTAAGGCCATTCTCATGATAAGTGATGTGGCACCATAAATGCGATGAAACTCACGTGTCTAAGAATGTCACATTAGCTTTTGTTCAGTCAACAGTCGGAGCCCATTAAACTTTCTCTATCTCTTCATGATTATTTTGATAATTGCTATGACATGATGATGTGTGATAGGAAAATAGCCTCTCGTTTTAGTATTTGTTTTTATTTATTTTGATGATTGAATAATAACTCAAATTATGACATATTTACAGATATTGAAGTCATTCAGATAAAGAGATAAAAGTGCTGCTTGAAACAACAACGATCCCTAAAACCTCTCAAGTCCAAATGAACGGACACATATAAGATTGTGAAGAAATTTAACAAACATCCAAGTCAATACAAGCAAGATTCGACGATATCGTAAGTGTCATGATGAGCCTCGATGCAATTCAATCAGCTAACATATAAAGATGTTGAAATAAGTTAATCCAACATATATTGAAAGACATTCACCTCGTCGGTACGTCAGTACCGTCAAGTTGAAGTTGTGGTAAAAGCCGAAGAAAAACTAATGTTTGTGCGATTTAGCAGAGATTCCATTGTTAGGTGAATACTGGTGCGGAGGTACCATCTCTAGCTGCCAGATATTTTACGTAGTTACTATGTATCTCTAAGTCGCAGGTTCAACTTTCCGCTGAAATTCCGGTATTTTTTCCGTTTTCGGTAGTACACGAGAAAAGGAATTTCGGAAAATTTCGTTTTGAATTTAGAAAATTTAAATTTTTTTGTAAAAAATCAGAAAAAATATGATAAAAAAATAGGTGTTTTTCTGAGCAAATAGGACTAGAGCACACTCAAATCTAGGATCATTTCTTAGGTTAAAATTGCATTTTTGTTGAAAGACAAGGTTATTTGTAGTCTAATGAACTAGGGTTTATAGCTTTTTAGTGTTTGTCCTATCAAGGGATTGAAAAAATATACTTTTTGAATGTAACGAGAGATTTTCTTTCTTTCTCTTTGGATAGGATGGCATTTTCATCCTATCTTCATTACTTATCAAATAATACGAGATATACATAGACATTGTTTATTAGATTGAAATTGGGCTTTCATATGAACTATGCAATTTATGTACTAAAAACTTGTATTATGGTCTATGGATTGTAACCATGTACTTACGTTATTGTGATAAATTTAGTTTTCATGCATTTTATATGTTATTTCATGTAACAATATGCATTTGCTATGAATAATTTGTGTGTAATATATTTAGTATGCATCGTATTGCAATATACAAAAGATACCAATAATATTCTATCAAATTATATAATTTTTCATATGTTTAGAGCATTTTCTAGTCGAAAAATGCCATTTTTCACCGAAAAATCCGGAATTCCGACTAGAAAATCCGAAAAATTCAAAAATCTAGATTTGAATTTGAATTCTCTTTTCAGTCGGAATTCCGTTTCCAGACATCACCAGAAAAAGCCTTCCCGTCGGAAAGGTAAACCCTGTCTCTAACATAGGCTGTGTCTCTGACACGGGGGTCTCATCGCAGGTGCAGTGGCATCAGAAGAACAGGGCCGTCAAGTTGCCCTGAAAATGCAAACAAAATAAAACTGCAGCTGGGCCCTACCCACCAGCCTCTCATCTGGGGGGGGGGGTGGTCTTTGCCTGTATCCACAGACCACAGTGGGATGCGGCGCACGTGTGAATTGCCGACCAAGCCACGTGGACCAGCTGTTCTAGCAACAGGATTAGGAGGGTGGGGAGATCTCAGCGCTGCAGCCCGAAGCCCCCAACCCGTCGCGGCCAGGACCAGGAGCGGAGGCGGAAGGAATCGGAGGCGATCCGGTCTCCGTCTCGGTAAGCAACCTATAGTTCTTCCAATCGCGATGAGTAGCTGGCGGGGTGGGGACTGGGATGCTGTGCCGGATTGCGATTCTTCCCTGAGTGATTGTGATTCGGTTGGCATCCGCACTTCTTTCCAGTTTCTAGGAAAATCACGCATTGAGAACGGCACATTGGAGACTTGGAGTTGAGCGTTGAGGTGTGGTTACTGGATAGGAATCAGCAAATAAGGATCTTAGGCTCGCATCGGTAATTCTGCTAAAGATGAGCGCAGTGCATGGCGATACTGGGGCCTCAGGCATACTGCAATCACCTCTTGCTAGTTGCTGCCTGACTATCGTCACCGGACCTCCTATCCAATCTTCTATTCCGCCTTTTGTTTCAAACTCCCCTCTGTCAACATGTCAACAGTGCGTCTAAGTATTTTGTACATCCTTTTTCATCCACTGGTGACAACTGACAATAGCCCACACATGTGCAGCAAAAAACACAAATACATATACTAGTATATTTTCACTAGATTGCTATCTGAAGTTGAGATTGAGCAGCCGCTGCTATTGCACCTTGGACTCAAATTGCACCTTTGCCTTGCAGATAGGATGGAAAAGCTGAAGGAGTTGTTGCACAGGAGTGAAAACCGCATTTGTGCTGATTGCGGCGCGCCTGATCCCAAATGGGCGTAAGTACCTGCTTGAGCATCAAAAACTCAAGGCGTGATCGGTTTCAGCAAGTTTGAACTTTCTATGATTCTGTCCTTTCCTTCCCCTTTGGATATCCTTTTTTGCCTCTGGGCTCTGGCAATGCATTGGTAGAAGACATAGTAGCAGGATATCTGGAACAACAATAATTTGTGCATAACAATGCAGTATCTTTTGTCCTTGTAATATGAATCTGAAGGACCCCTCATCTGTTTCCCATGTTTTTATTTTTGAACATAACCGCATTTGTACAAAATACGCAGAACACTTTGTTCCTAGCTTATGTGACACACAGAAACATGCAAATAACTGAGTTTTCCCCCTTGCAGATCAGCTAATATTGGAGTATTCATTTGCGTAAAATGTTCTGGTGTCCACAGAAGTCTCGGTACACATATTTCAAAGGTTTCAACAGTGGCAACCCGAAATAATATTACTTTTTGTTTATTTCTTTCTGTTCTTTTTTTTTTGTCTTTAGTTTTAGGATAGACCCTAAGTGGGACCCCTCCCCAGACCCTGCGCAAGCGGGAGCTCATGCGCCGGGCTGCCCTTTTTTTAGGAAATACAATTGTTCCAGGAAGTTTTTTTATATTGCTTACTAGCATGCTCATAAGTCATAACATGCCAATATATTCAGGTAGCAATCCGACATGTAAAATGAGACCCTTGGATTATCTACAGCATTGTTCATGGAAAATACCATTTGAGTCATAGTTATCATCATTTATCTAATATTTAATTGATGCAGGTTCTTTCGGTGACATTAGATAAGTGGGCTGACAATGAGGTTGACTCGATGATAGAAATTGGTGGGAATTCTCAGGCAAATGCAATATACGAGGCTTTTTTGCCAGAAGGCTACCAGAAACCACATCCAGATTCTAGCCAAGAAGAGCGAGAAAAATTCATCAGGTATGTGCTTATTTGGAAAGGATGTTATTTTTCAGTGGACATGAGATTTTCGAGCTTCTTGAATATTGTTGTTTTCTCTCCAAACTTACTCTGCAGAAGCAAGATTCAAGAGCGTGGTGTACCAATTAACTCCATATTGTCATTATCATGGGTAGTTGCTATACTGAGACATACATTCCCAATGTTTCAGGTCGAAGTATGAATTGCAGGAATTTCTGAAGCCAAGCTTGCGGATTGTTTCTCATCAGTCTAGCGACTCTGGAAAACATGCAGGCAGTTCCAAGAGTGAAGTAAGCTGTTCCAGAACTTTACATTTATCACATGGTGGTCATGTTCCCTCTCTTGTTCAGTATTAAGCATATTCAACAATTCATTTTCTTTTACTTTGCAGATCGGCATGATTGAATTCATCGGAATATTGAATGTCAAGGTGATAGGAGGCACCAACCTGGCCATCAGGGATATGTCAAGCAGTGATCCATATGTCGTCCTAACACTTGGTCAGCAGGTAATTTTTGTTGTTTTGTCACAGTTCCAACAGAATAAACACATAATTGTTTGCTGTCAAATTTCAGCTAGCCTTTATTAAGTGCAGAAAGCCCAAACTTCAGTGATCAAAGGCAACCTAAATCCTGTCTGGAATGAAGAACTGAAGCTCTCTGTTCCTCGGGAATATGGACCTCTGAAACTGGTAATTAACTCCACATTAACCATACAATTATAACAAATTTACAAGTTTCCACTTTCTATTCTAATACTGCATCTGATCCGATAGTGTCATCTAGGTTTTGTGGTTTCTGAACTTCTGATGCGATTGAATCTGAGAATGCCACCTTTAAAAAGCTCTTAATTCTTCCTTCTGCTCTGACGTGACCATAATGCAACCAGCAAGTGTTCGATCATGACATGGTGTTCAAGGACGACCTTATGGGTGAGGCTGAGATCGACCTGCAGACAACGATCAACGCTGCCGCAGCTTTCGGCGATCCGGGGCTGCTGGGCGACATGCAGATTGGCCGGTGGCTCAAGTCCGAGGACAACGCCCTCGTCAGGGACAGTGCCGTCGTTGTGGCCAGCGGCAAGGTGAAGCAGGGTATGGCGCTGAAGCTGCAGCACACCGAGTCCGGGGAGCTAGAGCTGGAGCTGGAGTGGATTCCACTCAACATGTAGAAATCATTTGTCGAGTGGCCGTTTGCCTTTTGTTTTCTGAAATCAAAATTATCTGCATATTGGCAGATGATAAATGTTGTATACTGTGGAGGATTTGTTTTGATTTTGTTGACATAAGAAAATGTGTTTGAGCGACAGGGGTTGCACAGTGCAAACTTATTTCAAAATAAAGATATACAAAGGAATGAAGAGAATTATGCTGCTTCACGAATAATAGTTTACGTTACTCTCTACTCAGTCGGTAATGTTAATATCATCAGATCACAGCTCCTTCAGACTGTAAAATTTAGCAAATACCTAATCTTTGTGGGCTGCTTCGTTCCAAAATTTTGGCAAACCAATTCTTGGCAATCAATTGCTTTTCTAAAAAAAGGGTTCCCAATTATCTCAATAGTCAAGATAGTATGATTAATAACCCTTTAGCCAAGATTTGATTAGCTAAAATGTTAGCATGCCAAAATTTTAACATCCAACCAAACAGGTCCTTAGACCGAATTCTACATTTTAAGATTAGTGCGGCAGTGGCACGTTCTCAACTATCTTGACCAAGTCCGTGCTGCTTCGCATCAACTGGCATGTTGCAAACAACGATCTTGACAAGTCCGTTCTGCTTCATATCAACTGTCCTAACGTATGCATTCATTCGCGTCACACGCAAATTACCATAAGACGCCAAGCCGCCATGTGAACAGGGAAAAGCGGAGAAAAACTAGATTAAACTATTTTTAAAGACAACAAAAACGGTGACATTTAAACAGAAAAAAACCTCTCAAAAAGGATGAAAAGGAGCTGAAATCATCTTTTATTATTTAATAAAGAAAACAGAGAAAATGCGCAGAAGACCACAATGCTCAGTGGAAAGAGAAGTCGTTTTTCGGTTTGACGGCTCACGGCGGCCAAGAGGCCACCACTGCCTAAACCTTTTGAATTCATCATCGCATTGGCCCGTTGATTTAGCTCAAAGCCTCCGTGTTGATTTTTTTTTTAAAAAAAAGAACGATTACCCTGTACCATCAAAGGCATAAATAAAACAGGGAGAAAGGAAAGGAATCGATCTGCGTGGAATCTCGGAGGGGCTTCAGTGTGTGTAACAACATGAAATCGATCAACGGCGGGTTTATCCGCCTCACCGAAATCCGCTAAGATCCTTTCGGACCCAAATCATCACAAGCCCGGGCCACGACGAATCGCTGGAAACAAAACACAAAGGAAAAAGATCTCGGAAGAGAAAAAAAAAAGCGAGAGGAGACACGACGGCGGACAAGCGCTGATCCATTCGTCAGGCGGCGGCGGCTGGCTGGGGTTTCGGCTGCGGGCTGCTTGGACTCCACGGCGGTATGCTATATATAGGGGGAGGTGAGGCGGCGGGGTCTAGGGTTTGCTCGACGGAGAACTGGATCGTCCGTTGGGGTGGGCCGAGGCCAAGACGGGCCGAGGCAGCCCAAATGCCAATGAAACAGCACTCGAGAAAGTCGAAACTACAGCCCACTGAGCAACCGGTTTGTTCGACGCCCAGATCGTGGGCCCTCGTGAACAGCCCGGCTTGCAGCGCTGGCCCTCGTGATCGCGAACAATCTGGCAACCACGCAGGGACCGGTTCAGCTGGTGTTGGGCATCGGTGGCTGTGGCTCGCATCAATGGCGGCGAGCCTTTATCCCAGCTACGCATCGTACCACAGAGCTTGGATGCGGAACGAACGGTTTGCAGATCAAGATGGAGACCCACTTGATTTTGAGACCGCAACGGAGCAGCAGTGTCGCTACCCGTTGTCGCCGCCCACCGAAAAGGGGAAAACCTGTGGTAGCATCGTGTGGGTTTCATGGCAACGAGCCCCAGTGCGAGCGCGATTGTGTCCAGCGACCAGCCCAGCCCCGGGCATGGTGGATGGTCAACGGGAGTGCACGACATCATGTCAGCGAGGTAGTGGCACTGCGGCGGTGAAACGAAGGACCCCCCACACGGTTGAAGCCGTGGGCCCAAGGTCCACGAAGTTCGGCCGTGGGGCTCGTGATCGCCTCGCCGCCGTTGCTGAGGAATGGCGGGCCAAGAACCACCTCTATGACCTATGAGCAGCACAAGGAAAGTGTTGTGCCGCCTCGTGGCGATGGCTGGTACGTCCACATAGAGGTGATGGCCGCGTGATGCGGTAATAAGGCCATAGAAATCACCAACCAGGTCGAATCGAATCCAGTTGCCGTTTGGTCGCAAAGGCTCCGGATCGGTAGATTATGTTAGAGTAGAAAGCAAACCGAGGAGACTGAGAATAAATTCCATACGTGTATTCCATTGATGTTTGATTGGAAGTTACACAGGGAAAGGAGAGAAAACTGTGTCTATCACTAATCCTAAACCGCCATGTTCGTGCGGCGCGTCCGTACGCCATCGTTTAGGTGCTTGTTTCTCCTGAAAGGACCTAGATGTCGCCTAGAGGGGGGTGAATAGACGTAACTGAAAATTTACACCACTTAGAAACACACCGTCAGCACTCACACCGGATAGTCCGGTGTCACACAGAAACCGAAACCCCCAAGGTAAATATACGAGAAAATACTTATCGGGCTATGTGGAGCTGTGTAATGTGTTTGTATGTTGATTATGATCTCGGCAACACTTTATTCCTACACTCACAAAGAGAACTTGCACACGAATAATAATAGCGGAAGCAATAATGTAATGCAAGCAAGTAAAACAACCACAAGCACCAAGCTTGGGTCTCCCAGCAGGGGCACAGCACACACAACAAAGGATTTTAGTCCCGAGATTCGGGCACACCCGCAAGTGTCCGTACGTCCCCGTTGAGGCGCCCACCAAGAGCTTGAGTCTATTTCAACTCACGGCCTCTCCTTCACAACCACCAAGGCTATGAAGGTGCTCACTGCAAATGCTCCGAAGAGCGGGGTAATCACCTACAAGAGAAGTGGCACCCACAAGCCGGGTGCCCTTCGGGTTGCTCTCGCCGTCTAGGAGGAAACCTCCGAGAGTAACAAAAACGCTTCCCGGAAATGCTTGCCAACTGTGGTCAGAAGCTAGGTGCTCACAATGTAGCTCACACAATCTCACAAATCCTCTCACAACTCAAGAATCTCACAAATTTAGCTCAATCTCACAAAGAGAGTGTTGGGAGGTGTTACTAAGAGCCTCTGGATGGATGTGGACGTGGAGGGAAGCAACAGCTGCAACTGGAAGAGAGTGAAGGGTATAAATACCCACCCTCATAAAACTAGCCGTTGGTCTGTGTCAGACCATCACCGGATAGTCCGGTGCGTACCTACCGGATAGTCCGGTAGAGGCGGACTAGCCGTTGGAGCTCAAACCCCCTATACCGGACAGTCCGGTATAGCTCACCGGATAGTCCGGTGAGGGGTTCCCTAATCAGAGGCTAAGGCACTGAGCCTGTGTCAACAGATGAGCAAAGTGTAGGTGTTGTCTCCATTAGAGATACACCTAACCAGGAGATGAGAGCACAACGAAAAGATCAGAGAGATCACTCTCAATTCTGGGCTCAGCCTTCACCGGATAGTCCGGTGAGGATTACCGGACAATCCGGTGAACCCACCCTCAGCACAATAACAACTCACGAGGAGTGTTTTGGCTCGACACTCTCTGAACTAGCTGTGAGCACATGTTGACTAGAGACTTCCGAGCTTCGCTTCCCTCTTGATAGTACGGCATACCTATGCTCAAGGTGAATATAAATCTAGATGAAATCCACTTGAGTCTTGTCTTGATGAATAATGCCGTCTTGAAATATATCCACAGAGGGAGATAGCGAAGCTGAGCTTCTTCCTTTGTGAGTAATCCTCTTTGAGCGAAATATTTGGACTTCAATTTAGAAAACCTCTTCGATAGGTAGATGGAGCACATTTGCTCATTATCCATTCATTCAATTTGTCTTGATCATTATTGGATTTGATATGCAATAGAGTGTCTTCATGATCAGCCACTTATTATATATGAGAAATCCAAGTAAGTTAGTGACATCCAAATGAAAGAGATACAATTTAGAGTCACTTTTCTTAACATGAAAGTCAAGTGTCTCAAAGTGCATTAATAAAGCAACACTAGTGATGTCCTTTGACAATATATACCTATAGAAACCTGTCAAATGATCTTACAAAGAGATTAGATCTTTAATCGCATTGTCACTCAAACACCAAAACCACTAAGGAGCCTTGTTGCACTTACAATCTCCCCCTTTTTGGTGATTGATGACAACCCCGATCAAAGCTTACAAGAGATAGTCAAATTAAGTGCATGAATCCTCAGATATTTGGTATGCTCCCCCTAAATATGTGCTTGAGTTACAAAAACTCGAAATTTGAGCCATATATGCCCAAAAATACATATTTCGTGCCAGGAGAGCAAAACCACATTGTAAGAGGGAAAACACAAAGTAAACCAACTGTGATGCTTGGTTGTGCAGCCACTGCCCACTCACCGGATAGTCCGGTGTAACTGACCGGATAGTCCGGTGATAGCAGTATGCACTGCACCAGGCCAAACCAAAACCACGAAGCCACACAGAGTCACAAAGACGAGCACATAGCTAATAATATAAATTAGACATAGATATACATATAATCCACACAGATCACATGGAAGGTAAAAGGTTTCAAAAGATTATACGAAAATGTGTCCAATACATGACCCTAAGAGTTCAACACATGAACCGACGCATGATACAGCTGAAAGGGAAAATGATAAGATAAAACATGCGGCAAGCGGCTCCAAGGATCTGTTGACTCTTCACAAGGCCTGCTTGCTCCATTCTCCCTCTTTCACTAAGCTCCTCCTAAAAAACACTAGAAAAAGAGGAAAAAGAGGGCCACAATGCCACAAAGCTTTAATGTACTTCTCCCCCTTTGTCATTAAGCACCAAAAAGGTGAAAAGAAGAGGAGAAAAGTACCTCAAGGGCTCACTGAGTGCCCTGATCTCATCATCCACTAGAGCTGCCACCCTGAGGTCCTGACTGGAACTGGCTGCTGCTCTGAAAAAAGGCTCCACCCTGACCCACGAAGAAAGGTAGAGATCCTGAAAAGCTCGAGGAGGCCAAGGTGGTGGAGTAGCCTGAGTAGCCAGCAGAGAAGGCTTCACTCATCCCAAAGAGTGACTGAGCAGCCGACTGAGCTGTGGCATCCATGGATCCTGAAACCGGAGGTGCCTGAGGTGCCTGAGTAAACAGTGGAGGCTGGCTGAACTGAGGAGGCACTGATGCCCCGCTAGTCTGACCCTGGTACCCTGTAAAGGGATCCACCAGGAACTCCTCCTCTACCTCTGTCTCCTGCTCATCCTCTACCACTCGGTCAGGTGAGGGTGGTGGCTAAATGCCGAGGTGCCTCTGAATGCCCTTCACCCTGTTATCTGTCAGGGTCTGGCGACGACGGATCTCTCTCTTCTCAGCTATGTCCTTCGCCCTGAAGCACTTGAGGGCTCCCATAATGGCTCTGAAAGCCTGCACAACAGGTGAGGAGCTCCTCCTCAACCTCTCACTGGATAATTTCCCACTGCTTCTCCTCCTCTGAGGTGACTGCCTCTGCTGCTGTGGCACTGGAGCCAACTAACTCGGAGGTGGGTCTGAGCCTGAAGGTGTAACTGAGGGTGCTGGCACAATCGGATGCTTCACCTTCTTGACACGGAATGGCCGGTGCTCAGTGTCACTGATATAAGCTGTAACGGTCACTCTGTCAGTCACCTCCATGATGAAAGGAGCATATGCACAACTCCGATATGGGTCAAAGGATATGGCTTTGATCTCCTCCCATATGAAGTTGGTCACGCTGAAAGGCAATGCATCCTCCCTCATCCTAGCAAGCAGATTCTTGGCATAATGTGATATGTTAGTAGCATCACCAATACGAGGAGTCAGGGTCTTTCTGAACATTCTGTTCAGATATCCATAGAAAGAGTAAAGACCCTGTGAGTGTCCAAAGTTTCCCTGATTGTTTGGAGGATACATGAACTTCATCTCACTGTCAGGGAGACACTGCTCTAGGTGAACCTTAGGCCTGTTCAGATCCACATTGTTCAAACCAAGCACAAATGCGAAGTCAAGATAGGAGATGGAATAAGTCTCACCCTCTGTCATCCATGCCATAGCCCACTTCCTCGGATCTGCATCTGTGCCATCAAAGTAGACTGTGGCATAGAACTGAGCGATGATCTCCTTGTTCCAATCATGCCTGAAACTCATGATCTTCTAGATGTTCTGCCTCCCACAAGCTGCAATCACCTGATCAAAAATGGGGTCTTTCTTGTCCTTCATGTATTTCCAATCAACCCATAGATCAAGTGTGACTGGGTGTTCCTTGGATAGAATCACTGACTCATAGTAATCCTCCTGAAACCTGGTGTGAAACCTCCAGTCATAAGAGCTCTTGGGCTCTTTCCTAAAGTCCCTTCTCCTGTTGGCTCTGATCTCACCGAGCTTCCCCTTTTTCTTGTAATCTACCGCCTTTCTGTTGGGCGGCCTGCTGTGCTTGGACATCTTCCTAGCATACTCAGCCTCGGGGGATGCTAGCTCTCTCTCCTCTTCTGCCTCAACATCTCTCTCCTCCTCCTCATCATCACTGCTGGGAGGAGCTGGACCCTTACCATGGGGTCTGGGTTGGACCACATAGGTCTCATCCTCTACATCATCATCAGAGGAGGTCTCCACTGCCACCTCTTCATCTGCAATATGCATCTGACCTCGAGGAGTGTCCTGCAACGGCCCTTGCCTCATCCTGAGTGATCTTCCCCTTTGAGATTCACCAGCACCGGTGTCCTCTAAGGGAGAAGAAGTGTCGCTGCTCGACTGAGGGCGAGGCTTAGTGGCCTTTCTCTTAACCCTGGTGTACTGCTTGATGGGTTGCTCACCAGCCATCTACAACACTGAGAGACAAAGATATGGATTTGGACCCTCGGATTAGCCTCAGAGTGTAAAAGATATGATTTGATTACGATGACTGTGAGAACATGATTTTCTGACAGGAATATGTCACAAAGACACAGAGGAATATATGGAACAAGTTTGGGAGCTCATAGAACAAATCTAGAGCCACAAAGAGCAACTGACCTAGGGCCTCTGGGTATAGCCGGACAGTCCGGTGGATTCCACCGGATGGTCCGGTCCTACCGGACAGTCCGGTAGCGGCCACCGGATAGTCCGGTAGCGCCCAGTGCCCTTGGGTTGGTGGATCTCCCAAACTAGCCATGAAAAAGTTTTGATCTTCTATGACATGATGGATATGCATATCAGGAGTACTTCTACCAAGAGAAATTACTAGCATTCCACCGAGCAAAGAGATCGGGCAAAAAAGGGTTCAAAGTACCTTGGAGAGAAGTTCCTAGGTCAAAACTAATGGAGAGGCCGGTGGGATCGGATACCCCGAAGATGCAGTGGCCAATCCCCACCAAAAGCTCCTCAAATCCATAGAGGAATGAGAAGAACTCCTCAAATCGCCGAAGAGATCCTTGAATCAAGCAAGGGCGGCGGTTGGAACGGAAGAAAAGCGGTTTGGAGGAAGGTGAGGGAAAAACATGAGAAGTTACCCCTTTGAACCGCGGGTGAGGGTAAAATCCGCGTGGACCGGATAGTCCGGTAGCCCTGCCGGATAGTCCGATGGTACCGGATTGTCTGGTAGGGCACACCGGATAGTCCGGTAGAAAATGATTTCGCAGAAGGTCTGAGGGCTGTGCTATATTCCTTTGATCCATTTGACTCCTTTATGTAACATAGCCCTCAGGGAAGGTAAGTGACCTTTTGTAAATGCATTTATGTCAAAGCTTTTGGTCAAAAGATGATTTGAATAAATTCGTTTGGAAAATGATTTTGAATTTCAGCATAGGAGTCTCAATGTATGTGGTTAGGTTCAAACACGCACAGATAACAATAACCACATATAAAGAGAGGTTGATCACAAAGATCTCAACAACAAATGTTTTCAAAATCCCATTTTTGCTATACTAGTGAATTACCATGCCTTGTTTAAGATGATTAGCATGTTTGATTCACACTCAGCTTACAAAGGCATGAGAGGAACTCTTAGCTAGAGTATCAAGCAAACATCTGATCTCATTGAAGCCTCATGAGACATACTCATGACAAGACACAATATTTCACTAGCTCAAACCTTAGGAAATATGCCACAAAGAATGTTAGATACATTGAGGATCACATCATAGATAATGACATATTTAACTCATACCTCCTATCATATTAGAAGCACCAAGCTCTCAAGACTAACTTGACAACTTTCTGAGATTTAGAGGTATCAATCAACTATCCATACTAGAGTTGGATCACTCAATCTACCAACAACCACACAGGAGTGACAAGGCCTTGAAGCACCTACAATGCATATATGAACTCATACCTTGGCCTTGGTTTAATATACTCATAATATATATAAGAATAGAACAACCTTTGGTATATGCCCTGATTTTTACATTTTTGAAGCATCTTCAATTTATTTTGCATTATGCCAGTGATTTGGTCCAGTCTACATCTTTTTAATATCTGCAGTCTTACTCACATAGAGTTGTTAGTACTACAGAGCCCTAGTATAACTCTACTCCCCCAAATGCATGCTTATGGTTCTTGAATAACCAATTTCACATGCTCAACTTTTGTAACAAACATGGGGATTAGAAGTTTTACTGTGGCTAAGTGTAGAATGGGTGAAAGAGTAATTATGTAGGTGTACTCACAGGTATATGGACTTGGCTGACCCTTACCGGACAGTCCGGTGTAGTACACCGGATAGTCCGATACAGAGATCGGTAGACTGGTTAGAGACGTGCCTGACCAGTTGAACCGATGGTTTAACCGGTTGAACCGGTAGATCAGCTGAGCAGGCAGACCGGTGCTACCTGTGTCCGACCGGTTGGACCGGTGGGTCCAGCCGATGGGTCCTGAAAGTTTGCACTAGGAGTTTCGAGTTCTTCCAAGCTTTATTTCCTTTTCTTCTCATGAGTCTCAACCCATATTCCTACACATTTTAAGGCACTTGCTCCACAAAGAGAGCCGTCAACGTATCACAAGAATATAAGCATAGGATAGGAGTGGAATTTGAACTTGATTGATTTGGGCAAGGCTCAAGTCACTAAGGATGAGTCTTGTCCAAACCATCAAGGATCTAGATAAGCACACGTTACCCATGATGTCATTGAGGATGAAGATATTTCCAAAATTCATATCTTAGCTTGAGATGGGAAGAAAGAATCTTGAGACAATGATATATTTGTAGTTTAGCTTCTCAAGATAGCCAACACCCTCAATGCATCCTGTAGGTACCTATAGGTCTTCAGGTATGTTTTGGTACCCAAACCTTGTTGGGTCCATCAATGTTAGTCAAATAAACCTTGGGTATCCAAATAGCTTTGGTGAGAGCCTTGGATGAACAAATCACCTTAGCTTCACCACTGCAGCCCTTGGACACACAAGCCACTTTAGTTTTCTTATTGATAAGATTGGGATGAGTAAAGTTACCATATGGGCAATCCTTTCCAAGATGCCCCTTTTTCCGGCAATTGTAGCATATTCTTTGCCTGAAGCCCTTTGGTTGATTTTCTGCCTTGATTGCATGTACTTCCTCCTTTACAACCTTGTTGTGAGACTGGGTAGGTCTTCTTGCCTTGGAATTTGTGACTTGAGCTGCCACTGACTTCACCGAATAATCCGACACCCTACTACGGGATAGTCCGGTATAACCGGATAGTCCGGTATGTTGTTCTGGACAGTCCGGTGAGCCAGAGCTGCTCACTGCCTTGGATTTGAGGCTTGGGCAGGCCTGAACATTGTGTCCTCTTTCCTTGCACCAGTAGCATCTTCTATTTGTTTTGTTCTTCTGTCCTCTTGATTTGGCTTGCTCTTGTGCTTTAGTGCTTCCACCACTTTTAGACTTGATACTTTCCTTAGTGTGTTGTGCACGGTTTGAACCCTCCTCAAGCTTGTTCACCATGTTTTCACGGTTATCTTGAGAAGGTTGCACACAACACTTTTCTTTAAGTGTGATCAAGTCCTGTTTTAACTTTTCAACCTCTTGCTTGAGCTTTTCATTTTCTTTTGCAATGAGGTCATCACAAGATTCTACAATATCATGCTCAACACAAGGGTTACTTGCTTTTAAACAGCAAGGGTTAGCACAAGCAATGATAGAATCAGCTGAAGAACAAGAATTATTTTGCACGAGAGGTTCATAAGATTTTACCGACGTGACAAATACCTCGTGTGCTACCTCGCTCAAGGCTAGCTGATCAATGAGTTGCATACTCTCATCTAGGAGCTCATCTTTTTCTTGTTGGAGCTCCAAGCACTTGTCATTGATCCTGTTTAGTAATTCTTTTCTTTCTTCTACCTTCTTCTTAAGCTTGAGTTTGAGCTCTTCTTTTTCATCTTGAGCCTCCTTTAGCTCATCCAATTTCTTCACCAAGTAGTCTTCTTGATTGTCAAGACTTTGCTTCTGCTTGGTGATGATTTGCATCAGCTTGATCACTTTCGTTTGGTCCTTCTTGCTGAGGTGGCCAATATCCAAATCTTCATCGGTAATCTCGTCTTCATCTTCATCGTTCCTACTCATGTCTTCCTCACTTTCTTCACTTCCCTTGGCCATGAGACACTGATGTGAGTGTGAAATAATGGAGTGAAACTTGGGTGAACATGATTCTTCACTTGGTCTCCATCGCTGCTCTACACTGGTTGGTGCAGCTTCACTGCCACCACCGGATAGTCCGGTATCAATTACCGGACAGTCTGGTATCTGTAGTGACTGCAGCACCAACTGCCTTTCTTGATCTTCCTTGTCCTCGGCGCTTTCACATTGGCTTATTTCTTCTTTTCCTGAGTTCCTTACTGATATGTTTGCTTGTTCTTGAGATTTGCATGCAAAAACATTTTTGAGAGTGGCCCAAATCTCATGGGCATCCTCAAATCTCTTGTACTCATGGAACAGCCACTTAGAGGTATCTGGAGTCAAAATGCTCAATAAATAATTAGCAACTCGAGCATTGAGCTGCAAGCGTATTGTCTCCTCATGAGATAGGTTGCCCCAATCATAGTTAGAAGGCAATATGCTAGCTTCTACAATTTGCTCCACAAGTGGACCATTGGTCCTAAGCAAATTAAGTACATGAGTTGACCACTGAGAATAGTTAGAGCCATCAAGCATGAGCGGCTCACAAGTTACCTCACTAGGTGTTGACATCTTTACTCACGGCGGTGAAGCTTTTCGGTGAGTCTTCGCTCTGATACCAATTGAAAGGACCTAGATGTCGCCTAGAGGGGGGGTGAATAGGCGTAACTGAAAATTTACACCACTTAGAAACACACCGTCAGCACTCACACCGGATAGTCCGGTGTCACACAGAAACCGAAATCCCCAAGGTAAATATACGAGAAAATACTTATCGGGCTATGTGGAGCTGTGTAATGTGTTTGTATGTTGATTATGATCTCGGCAACACTTTATTCCTACACTCACAAAGAGAACTTGCACACGAATAATAATAGCGGAAGCAATAATGTAATGCAAGCAAGTAAAACAACCACAAGCACCAAGCTTGGGTCTCCCAGCAGGGGCACAGCACACACAACAAAGGATTTTAGTCCCGAGGTTCGGGCACACCCGCAAGTGTCCGTACGTCCCCGTTGAGGCGCCCACCAAGAGCTTGAGTCTATTTCAACTCACGGCCTCTCCTTCACAACCACCAAGGCTATGAAGGTGCTCACTGCAAATGCTCCGAAGAGCGGGGTAATCACCTACAAGAGAAGTGGCACCCACAAGCCGGGTGCCCTTCGGGTTGCTCTCGCCGTCTAGGAGGAAACCTCCGAGAGTAACAAAAACGCTTCTCGGAAATGCTGGACAACTGTGGTCAGAAGCTAGGTGCTCACAATGTAGCTCACACAATCTCACAAATCCTCTCCCAACTCAAGAATCTCACAAATTTAGCTCAATCTCACAAAGAGAGTGTTGGGAGGTGTTACTAAAAACCTCTGGATGGATGTGGACGTGGAGGGAAGCAACAGCTGCAACTGGAAGAGAGTGAAGGGTATAAATACCCACCCTCATAAAACTAGCCGTTGGCCTGTGTCAGACCATCACCGGATAGTCCGGTGCGTACCTACCGGATAGTCCGGTAGAGGCGGACTAGCCGTTGGAGCTCAAACCCCCTATACCGGAACAGTCCGGTATAGCTCACCGGATAGTCCGGTGAGGGGTTCCCTAATCAGAGGCTAAGGCACTGAGCCTGTGTCAACAGATGAGCAAAGTGTAGGTGTTGTCTCCATTAGAGATACACCTAACCAGGAGATGAGAGCACAACGAAAAGATCAGAGAGATCACTCTCAATTCTGGGCTCAGCCTTCACCGGATAGTCCGGTGAGGATTACCGGACAATCCGGTGAACCCACCCTCAGCACAATAACAACTCACGAGGAGTGTTTTGGCTCGACACTCTCTGAACTAGCTGTGAGCACATGTTGACTAGAGACTTCCGAGCTTCGCTTCCCTCTTGATAGTACGGCATACCTATGCTCAAGGTGAATATAAATCTAGATGAAATCCACTTGAGTCTTGTCTTGATGAATAATGCCAGTCTTGAAATATATCCACAGAGGGAGATAGCGAAGCTGAGCTTCTTCCTTTGTGAGTAATCCTCTTTGAGCGAAATATTTGGACTTCAATTTAGAAAACCTCTTCGATAGGTAGATGGAGCACATTTGCTCATTATCCATTCATTCAATTTGTCTTGATCATTATTGGATTTGATATGCAATAGAGTGTCTTCATGATCAGCCACTTATTATATATGAGAAATCCAAGTAAGTTAGTGACATCCAAATGAAAGAGATACAATTTAGAGTCACTTTTCTTAACATGAAAGTCAAGTGTCTCAAAGTGCATTAATAAAGCAACACTAGTGATGTCCTTTGACAATATATACCTGTAGAAACCTGTCAAATGATCTTACAAAGAGATTAGATCTTTAATCGCATTGTCACTCAAACACCAAAACCACTAAGGAGCCTTGTTGCACTTACACCTCCAACTATCGGTATCCTTCCATGAAGAGGTGTCTCCTAGGATAAGATCACTCTAATACGTTTCACAATATTCTCCTTTGATTGAATCCATCTTCTAAAATCGTCTTTGGAAACACAATCAATTAATTATTAATTTCTATGTCTCGTATCATCCTCGAAAAACCCAATGAAAAAAATAGATGATACGGCATATACTTATGTTGACATTGTCTCATTAAAAACTTCATATGAGACAAAACCTCAATACTAGAGTAAAACTCATATAAAGAAAAAAGTGCAATATGGTGTTAACAAGATTATATCTCAGTGAGATTTACTCCCCCTGATTTCTACATATTGCCTTAACATATTTAGAAAAAGAAGAATAAGGTAAAGACTTAGTGAATAAATCTGCGAGATTATCATATGATTTGGTTTGCAGGATGTTTATCTCCCATTTCTTTTGTAACTCATGTGAATAAAATAGTTTTAGAACAATATGCTTAGCGATGTTGCTCTTAATATAACATGTTTTTGTTTGAACAACACAAGCAATACTATCTTCATAGATAATGGTAGGTGATTCAATAGAACCAAGGGCACATGACTAAAGTACGTGGTTTATCAATCTGCGAAGCCAAACACATTTTTTTAAAGCTTTATATAATGCAATTATTTCAGAATGATTAGTTGAGATAGCTACCAAAGTTTGTTTATAAGATTTTCGAGAGATAAGAGTTCCTCCTTATAAGTATACAAAACCAGCTTGAGATCTAGCATTACGTGGATCTGATAAATAGCCAACATCTGTATATCTAATTAAAGTTTGTTTTTTATTTCTTCTATAGAAAAGACTAATATCTCGAGTACCATTGAGATACCTAAAAACATTCTTTACTCATGTCCAATGGCGTTTAGTAAGAGATGCACTATATCTTGCACTCCCTTTTCCTTTGGACGAAAAGGGTCTTTGTTCATATCTATTGATCTCACTACCATAGGAGTTTTAGCTGGATATGATTCATCCATGTTGAATTCTCTAAAATCTGGATATAAGCTGATTGGTATAAAAAATTCCTAAAGGTAAATGCTCTAGTTATAAACATAAGCAAAACTTAATTTGACCTAAGTCCTTCATTCCAAATTCCGTATTTAAATGATGATGTGCTTTGTTTATATCAGTTTCATTTCCGATGATATCGAGATCATCAACGTGAAATGATACAAAAATCGGATAAAATTTTCTTAATGAAAACACATGGGCAATCATCATTCTTAGTGTATCCCTTTAATGATAAGAATTCACTTAATCGATTGTACCATAGCCGCCCTAATTGCTTTAAGCTATATAATGACTTTTGCAATTATACACAAACGTGTTGCGATTTGTCATAGGATTCGGTACATTAATTCCATCTGGAACATTCATGTAAATTTCTAAATCAAGTGACCCATATAAATATGCGGTCACTATGTCCATCAACTGTAAGGATAGACGATTTTGTATTGCTAGTAATATTAAATATCGTAAGGTTATGCCATTCATTATTGGAGAGTAAGTTTCATTATAATCAACACCGGGCTTTTGCGTAAAGCCTTGTGCTACCAACATTACTTTATATCTCATCAATTCATTATTTTCATTTTTTTTTCGTACGAAAACTCATTTGTATCCTATGGGGAAAGTGCCACGAGGTGTAAGCATAACTTCCGAGAATACTTCTTTTTCTGTTTCAATTACTTCTTTTCTTTTATTCTAATCCGAGCATTTTCTACTCCGCCATTGATCTAGGATCTAGATCATTTATTGAGTCAGCAATTTCTTCAGAAAATAAGTGTCGTCAATGGTAGCCTTTCGGTCGTAACATATTCCAGTTTCAATATAGTTTGCAGTAAATTCGTTCGCCCTTAAGGATTCATCAAAATTTTCCTTATCCATGATTCTCGAGTTTTTCGATAACCCTAGTTCGACCATGTGCACATTCGAAGAGGGTTGTGGGTAAGTCCACCTGGCGGCTTATCAATTTTAGATTGACGTGCATTCACAGATTGATCTCGCTGAGATGTCTTCTTTCTCCCCCTTTTACTAGTGACGGGAGTATGAGTGGTTTTTTTTGTACCTCCACTTTTTCAGGTGCATTTCTAATAGGAATAAAAGACTTCATTTTGCCATTGTAATTAGTAAATGCGTCTGGCAGGTTATTTGCAATATTTTGCAAACCTATTATTTTCTGAACTTGTAGTTCAGTTTCTACGGTACGTGGATCAGAAGAGGAGATACTCTTTGCATCCCAATAAATTTCTCGGCATTCTCTTTTTTAATACTTGAAATCTCTCCCTAATGTCGGAAAGTATTCCTCATTAAAAATACAATCAGCGAACCGAGTACTAAATTGATCAGTGTTGTGCTGCCTCGTGGCGACGGCTGGTATGTCCGCACAGAGGTGATGGCTGCGTGACGCGGTAATAAGGCCATAGAATTAAATCACCAACTAGGTCGAATCGGACCCAGTTGCTGCTTGGCCGCAAAGGCTCCGGATCGGCAGATTACTGGCCTACGCTGCACAGCCACACTGTATAGTTATACAATATATTGATGCCACGTATCGATGTTAGACTGACCGTAACCGATAGTTTATCCTACCCTTTTATCCACTATTTCAACCATATCTCTGTAAACAGTATCGTTACGGTGTTATTTTATACTAACAAGATCGTGTGACTCAGAAATGATCACGGCAGCAAACGCTTCTTCGCTCGACTTGATCCTCTTCTTGATCCGGGAATCGGGAGCGGGGCCGTGAATGAGCCAATCGAACCCCTTACAGCCTACCCCTTACAGCTGGAATCAGTAAATATTGAACAATCTTGCTTTCGCTTTACACGCCGCGGATGTAAACGAGAACTATGCTTCTATCGAACTCTGTGGGAACTGAGAAAGCAACACAGCCTCGCTATTTTCTTACATGGTTCAAAACTCTTCGAGTCTCCTCGTAAGTCGTAATACAAACAAGCACACACACAGCTTTCTTTTGGAAAGCAAAACCTGCTTTACCACTTACAACTTGTGTTTTGTTTGCTACGTATTTTGGAGCAATCACCAACACACTGAACAGAAAGAATCGGTCATCTCCACCTGTATACTGTAATCTGCACACCAAAGAATGTTTCAAAACCGAAACCAATCATAATACTTTGGCTCTTCCAGCAGTAGGATTCAGAGCCCGACCACACGCCTTAACAGAGAATGGAGCGCGCGTCAACCACCGACTGTGGTGGATCCAGGTCCTTGTCCTGGAGGGCGTTGCCCAGCAGCTTTTGCATCTCTGATGCAAAGACATCGTCAAGGATCTGCAGGTAAAATCGTCGGGATTAGTAGATTGATTGTCAACATCAGATGGAAATGCCGCTCAAATCCTGTAAAATCGTTCCCGGCACTGCTTTTCCTAATATTAGTGCATTCTTAGTTTCTTACCCCTAGAGCATAATCGGATCCTCTGTACCAAATCCTGTTCTCCTTTCTGCTCTCGAGAAATCTCAATACGATCTGCTCGAAATTTAATTTGACGGTTAAGCACAGAATGGCAGTACCAAGAAAATTTTCAGAGTACTTTTTATTGATGGCAAATTTGTCACCTGGCCTAAACGATCCCAGAAACCTCGACAAATAGCAACAAATATTCTGCTAGAGAAGACTTCGTGCAGATTGTGAATGGAATCAGAGAGCTGAAGGCGGACAGCCTGCATCCTCTCTCGTATATCGCTTTCACCATCAACCTCTCTTGTTTCTTCAAGAATACGCTTGAGCCTCGTATTCCGGCTAGCTTGTGTCTGAAACAGCAAAACACAAAAATTGTGAACTCAGTATGTACTCAAATCTAGAGTACAACTTAGCATACAGTGTGCAAAATCATCCTTACATTGCTGACAAGCTTATCCACTATCGCCTGCAGGTATTTCTTGTACTTCTTCTTCAACATAACCGTGATGGAGTTCATTTGCTCCCCAAAAACAGTGTTTCCACTTGTTATAGTTAGATACGCTCCCCATGACTTGAGAATATCTTCAACTCGGCAGTGCAACACATCTAGCATCCTTTTAACAGTGTTCATGAATGCTCCTAACTGTGATTAAGAACAACAAATTGGTCAGAAAAGAACTAGCCACCACATCAAGCTCCGTTATATCTTGCAAGCATACCTGATTTGGTACAACATAGGGAGCTATAGACTGTCTTCTTGTTAGTCTCTGGACATGCTTCTCAATTTTTTCTGGTATGCCATCTCTTAGGGGCATCAGAATCTCCATGTATTGCTTCTCTAGTGCCTTCATTATTTCTCTCTCCACATCAGCAACGGCCTGAATAAGAAAAGAAAAATTATTTGGCTCCGTTGCAGGAATTAATATGAGATCTGATTCAAGGAATGCAGGTCTGTACATACACTCTCTAAACTCATCAGATATTGAGGCCATCTATTGATAACCACTCCATACTCATTTATGCTCTCTTTTATTTGCTCATACATTTGCTCAACAAATGGTGATATTGTCGACACTGCAGGGCATGATATCTGCAAAGAGAGGTGTGCGAAATAAACAATTAAGTTCAACTGCTAAAGGTCAGCCATATGATCTATATGATTACCTTCTCAGCTTTGCAGTTATCAAGTAATTGCAACCGAGTGTCTTCAATCCACACCATGATGTAGTCATGAAACAGCTGTCTCGAAACTACGCCGCCATGAACAGGTCTACGATTGTGTAAATGGAAAAAAATGCATCAGCTAGACTAGACATGGTTGGCATAGCAAACCTGCCAAAAAGAATATTGCAGTTTGGGATATCTTACCTCACTTGCCAAGAGTCAAGATCTCTCTCAAAATCAGCAGTTGCAATTATCAGTTCAGCAACATGTTGTACTGGTCTTGATGGGGGACTTGAAGAAAGAAAACCCTTCAATCGCTTGCAGAGTTCGGTACTATAGAGAGATGCTGCAATGTTTGGCAGATCTATGGAGCTAAAAGAAAAACACAGATTTGTGAGGCAAGTTCAACATGCAGATAAATAGAAGAAAATCTTTGGCAAGCATATATACCTTGGAAGTATATTCTGATTGTGAATCTTAATGTCTGCTTGAATTTCGCGACTTATGTTAATGCATAGCATCTTCATTTTGAGATACGCAGCAGATATAGTCATAGGGTCTGTAAGAAGGCTGTCATTATTGCCTGATAAGAATTCGTCTGTCTCTATCATATGCCTTCTGCACCTTTTGGCAGCAGCATTCTGTAAAAAGAGATCTTTATGTTACTGTCTCTTAAATAGAATCAACAGAAAACATGGACTGCATCGCTTTGCTAGTTTGACTGCAATTATGCTATAGTTTTTTTCTGATTGCTGCAAGTCTGCACCATAACCAAATAAATGGAGCATGTTTTCAATAGATTGCCATGCATTGTTCACTAAACGGAAAGAGAATTCATGCAGTCTGTTAGTTGGACTAAATATATTTGTTGACAATAGTTGATTTTGCAATGCCAAACGACCGTACATGTATAAACAATGAATGCTATATTCTACATTGCAAGCCCACTCCCCCCAACCATGGTCTAACAACATCTAACTTTAGGGGGGAATTACTCCATTATGCGTACTCGCATACTGTAGTTTGATGAAAAATAAAAATGATATTGATATATGAAATGTTGATTTCATTGCTGAACAGTGAAGATTCACAAAAAAAGTGTCTGTTATGTCTGACCTGCAGATAATTCCTAAGTATGTCTTGTGCTTCTTTGGATAATATGTCATGCAGTACACTGAAAATCTGAACAGCAGGTGCCAAAGCTGGGGCAGCAGAATCAGGTATGGGGCCAAAGAGATCTGACAAGCCAGTTGGAGAATGTTCATCAAGTGACTTGTAATTTTCAAACACAGTTGCAAGGAGAGTCTTGATCTGATCTTCGCATTCTATCAAAATACTTCTCTGTAACAAAAAAGACATGATTCTGTAACTGATGTGTTTAGAAGATTCTCATTTTTCCAAATGTATTGTTGCTACCAATAAAATGAAAACGAATGAATCTCGTAAATAATCGGCAGGTCATTTTTAATGTTTGAAATGTTACCTCTGAATCCTTGGCCTATATAGTCAAGTTACTATCTCAGTTCATAAATATATGTCACGGTTGATTTTTTTCACAACTTTGATCATTCATTTTATTAAAAAAATATTCAAACATGTAAAATCACAATTCATACTCAAACTATATTTAGTGCTAAAATAAATCACGACAAAATAAATGTTAAATTGTGATTATTTTTTAATAAGACGAATGATCGAAGTTGTAGAAAAAAATCAACCGCGTCATACATTTGTGAACAAAGGGAGTATCAGATAATATACACACTGGAGCTTAGAAGATACCTCTTGTCTAGTTAAAGCTTTATCTTCCCGTGCTTTTGTGACAGGAACAAGAAGCTCGTATACAAGTTCCAAACAGTCCTTGGTTGGTATTGACACATTCATAATGTAAGACAAGTACCTGTAAAAAAAGTAATAGACAATGGATACATACTATTATTGTTCATCTATCGTCATTTACTATGCACAAGAAAAACAGTTGTTAACCTCAATTTTCTGTACGCATCAGATACACCATAGTAGTCAGAAAACTCGTCTAGCAGCCATATCCATGGACCACTAATATGAAGCATTTTGCTGTTGAAATTTTGAGCTCTCAATGCTGCTTCCAGAACCATGTCATATATGATGGTATCCACCGCTGGACCACCTTGCAGCATCTGTTGTAATGATATTGAAAAATGCTTTATTAAGACTATTGATGATACAAAGGGTTAAGACTTACAGTTGTTACGAACAAACCTTTTCTGACCCATAATTGTTGGAAGACATAGATAAGTTCATACAAAGCTGAATCTTGCCCACACAATCTTGATCATCAAGATATAGAGGCCACCACCTGATGATTTCATCCTGCTGTTTTTTCAAATAAGAATTCTTTCAGTCACTTTTCAGAATGATCATGAAACATTTGCACTAAACTCATGAATTTGTGTAGACATACTTGAGCATCAGCAAATGATGAAACTGGAATTTTTGCACGGCCTATGACAACCCTATTGTTGTCCTGTACTTCAACAAGAATAACATCCCCCTGGCTCTCGAGATAACTGAAATAAAAGTGATAAAAGATGGTTCAACAACTTTATCTGTATAGTTTTTGTAGCTCCAGTGATAAAACTGAATATGCAGGCCTATAGCAGAACAACGACTGAGGATTGAACTTACAAGAGTTGAGATTCACCAGTCCCTGGCTTCAAATATTGCGGAGAAATTGAATCTCTCTGATGACTTTCTACTGGAGCTTTGCAGTTCTAGAGTGCATGTGAACATTTCTGAAAATATTGCACTGTGTTACTGATGATATAAACAAACTGCGACTGGTGCAAGCTACAGGAAAACTAAAATTGCCATATTAACCTTCCGGTAAAGATGTAGATGATGTGGATGTCAGCATCGTAACTTGGCTCTTCAGAATCTTAGAAATCTGTCTGACATACTCGCTGCCAGCTTGCACGTAGAGATTTCTAAAGGATGATGTTGCTCGAAGCTTTGGTCTTTGAGGTAGAACCCTTATCTTTTTTACTGTAACAGAAGTAGCAATGTAAGTGATTTGTTTTCCAGACAATGCCTGAGTACGCTAAAAAATTATAGCTCTGCTATGCTTTCTTGGTAATATACTAGCTTCTTTCTGAAGATTTTTTCCATTGTATTGTTTCAAGTTGGCAGAAATGTTTGGTATCGAGGGCTGGAAGTCATTGTCTTATTGCTTATACATACCTTCGATCTCAATCTGTTTAACAAGCTTTCTTCCCTTCATGGGACAACTTCCATCCTTATCATACAATTGTTTTCCGTTACCTTGACTGCTTTGTTTTGGATGAAGCAGAAAATTTTGTATTCTGTTCATAGAAAAGAGATCATAAGCTGCATGTTCAAAGGCAAAAGATGCTGTGGAATAGATTACTAAAAACATGGAGTCATGGGTAAGCTGTTGCATACCCAAAGGCACTTCGTAGCACCATGCATTCATCCCGAAGGAATTCTGGAGCCTCCATGCAGTTTCTTGCCCATGCATTCAGACATAACCGGAAGCACGCATCATATGCAACAAAAGATTGCCATGCATTTTGGACACTGACAAGAGCGAACAAGCAGTAAGAACATGAAGCAGACAAAACTTTTTTCTCGGAATCTCGCAGGTAAATCAAAACTTACTTAATAGTGAAGCTCGGTATCTGAGCTAATAAGTTATTCTCGACATATGGCACCTGAACGCCATCTTCATGAACAATTGAGCTGAATTTGCATTTTCCAACAGGTGGAAAACATGTGTTAGCCAGATTTGTTCCAAGCTGTAAATGCTATAACAACAGCAATCTGCAACATCTCGCTTCACCTCGTGGGAAGCTCATGGACATCTTGGGCCAGTATATCTGCTACAGATGAGACCCTAGTCCTCTCAAGCCCTCCATCCGTTTCAGCCGTTTCTGTTTGCAACATCAAAATAAATGGCAGTAAAACCGCCAGTTCCAGGACAAGCTCAATCAAACTGAATTTCTATCACCATGTCTCCGATGTTCTTACCAACTGCATCGAACATGACGTCCTCCTCATCCCCTGCAATTGGAGGGGCACTGGGCGTGCCCATTGCCTGAAACTTATGCTCCTCAAAATAGTGTCCCTGTTCACAAAAGGCAAACTCACACGTTTATGCAAAATTTCGAATAACCAAACATAAACATGGAAAAGTGGATTAACAGAACTGAATAATCGCAATGTTCGTAGCGGAAACATGGTAACATCATCAGTGGCTATCGGCTAAAGAAGAGAAACCGTACATGCGAGCTGTAGTCCGCTGGATCCTGTGCCCGCGAGCTCTTCCCGGCAGCGAACGCGCTCGCCGGCCTCACCTCCACGCGCAGGAACTCCTTGGACTGGCCCCGCACGATCCCTCCACCGCCGCCCTTCCTCCTCAGCTGCGACGTGACCTCGTCGTCCCACCCTCCGCCGCATCGGTCGATGGCCCTCCGCAGCAGGCTGGAGTCGCTGGAGCACGCCTCGTCGGCCGTCTCGGAGAAGTTGCCGCGGCAGCAGTCGTCGGGCATCCCCCACGACGCGACGCTCTCGTCCTCGCCGTTCCTCCCCCCACTCGTCGGAGTCCGCGGCCGAGAGGAGCGCGGAGTGGCGGCCGAGCAGCCCCGAGTGGCGCGCCCCGTTCACCCGCACGGGCGGCAGGCCCTTGGGCGAGAAGAAACCGGCGCCCGCGCCGGCAGCGCACGCCCTGGCGTGCACCGCGGGGCTCCTCGGCGCCGCCGCCGCCACCTGCCCCGCCGTTGGGCGCTCCGCCAGCGGAGACCGCAGCGGCGCGGTGGCGGGGGCGGGGGAGTCCGTGCCCTGCTTGATCCAGCTGATCGCCGACTCGTCGAGCCCCTCCGTGAACATCATCTTCGCCGTCCGCTTAGCTGCGGCGATGCACACTGGCGGGATCCTGTAGAGGATTGGTGGGTCTCGCGATCGGGGGTCGCTGAATCGAGGTTAGCGGATTGGGGATTTGGGGATTGATGAGGGGGAGAGGACAGGAGTCGGGAGTCGGGAGGGGGCAGTAGTAGTAGGAGAAGCAGCCCAGGAGTATGGGTGTAGTGGGGGAAGTGGGGGGTGGTAACGGCTAGTTCCTCGGGGCGCGGGTTTGAAGGGATCAACGGTGCACGCTGCTGCGCTGTAGCCTGGCCTCGACAGGGCTGAGCTCGCAGGGCCCACGTGTCAGTGGGATTGGATAGGCGGGGTTGATGGGTAATTTCTTTTTTATATGGCTAATTTCCTTTAAATCAAGGAGATGTTTTGTTCGAAAATGATAAAAGTTTGTCCGGGAGAGAAAGAATCAAAGTCCAACATGTAACATTTCAAAAGTTAACTTTCAGGTAATGACTTGGATTAGCTTGTAATACTCAAATTTACAGGTTGAAGCATTTGATGTCTACATCAATCTAGGATACATGATAGAAGGAATTCGTTAGTTTACCTTAGCTTTCCCTAAGCACGAGTTTCCTTTACTAATAACAAATTTGGGACACGCTAACGCTCAATGGGGTCGCGCGCACGACCCTCCTTGACCGCGTCTCGTCTTGACACCGCCACGCCTCCCTGCCCAGTCCGCACCGCCTTCGCCCCTGACGTGCGCAGCAGCGTGCCTCCCTTCCCTCTGCCGCAGCGCCTCCATCCCCTGGCCCCGCGCGCCTTCCTCCCCTGCCATGGCGCCCTCATTCGACGGCCGTGCCACCCCCACCCCCACCCCCGACGGCCATGCCGCCTCCCCTCGGCCTCGCTCACGGCTCCTCCATCAACGTCGTCCCCTGGCTCTAAGGTTCCACAGATCCGAACAAAAAGTCTATGGCAAGTTCGTGGACAAGTCTATGGCAAGTTCGTGGAAAAATCGATAGCAAGTTCGTGAAAGTTAGTAGCAAGTTTTGTTGAATTTCTGTGGCAAATTCGAAAAATTATGTAGCAAGGAAGTTATGTTCCCTTTTATATAGCAAGTTATGTAGTGTCTGCATTAATAAAAAAAAATTGTGTTTTCGGGAGCAGATTGTGTGTAACTTTCTTACGTAGCAAGGTATGTAATGTTTTACAGCAAATTTGTGTGCAGCAATAAAAAAGTAAAACCATGTCAGAAAAAAAATCAGCAAGTTATGTAAAAAATGGTTTAAAAATCATCAAAGTTTATCTTTTCCCTCTCTAATGTAGCAAGTTGTGCAATGTTTACAGTTTTATGTAGCAAATTGTGCAATATCTATAGCGAAAAGTTACGTGCAAAATTACAGAAGTTATGCACTGTAGATGATCTAAACGATCATCAAGTTATTGCAAAAAGAAAGTACAAGTTAGAATTGCGAAAAAGACAGTTGAATTCCTACTGGAGGCCCAACTCCTCGTAGGGGGCACGCGCAGGCTGGAGGCGCGCGGGCCATACAGGCCGTGGGGGTAGGTCCAGAGGCGTGGGGCGTATGTGGGCCGTGGGGGCGCATGTCGCGCGCGCAGCAGAGCAGGCCGAGGGGACGCGCGCTCGCCCTCGTGCGCGACCCCCTCAGCGCGATAGAGTTTGTGAATAAATTTTGTTATCTCTGTGGGAAAAAAACATGCACACAGCTTCAGTCCTGAAATGGGCTTTATGGGCCAAGAGTGTCGTCCGGGCTGCCCTATTTCCATAGCAAAAACAACCTCCTATATGCAGCCCTCGGATGCTATATATGGACGGCATCGGCCTTTGTAAAAGCAAAGAATCGGAACCATTCGTTCTGATGTATTGGAGATTAGGTCTATGTGTTTGTGGTCTGTTTTGCTTTATTGCTTTTTTGAGTTTGGCTCTGTAATCCTTTAGTAACTATAGTCCTTGGTACGATTATCTTCTTAAAAGGATTATCTCATCAAAATAAAGTGTTGCATTGGCTTGAAGTTATAATTGGTATACCCCAACGAAGGGATTACAACGCCTGAAAGTTCTTCCACCATGAGGTAACCTCTTGATCGTTCCTTGAAATTATTAAATGAAATGAACTTTTTCCGTCCCCAATCACGAGCATTATCTGAAATCCTTCAAAAAACAATTAGTTTCATCCCAGCCATGAATATTATTTGAGGATGTGTACCTTCCGATCAAGAATATATCCTTATAGCAAATTTCTGCATAAATGTGAACATGTTCCTTGCATTGCTAGGCAGACATGCTCCTTGCATTGCCAGACAGACATGTTCATCTAAAAGTAGTACAAACACTTAACAAATTTAAAACTTACAGTTCAAAACTCCAAATTTACAAATACATGCTCATGTAAAGGGGTCCAACCATTGGCGACCACAGTTTTTCGAAAAAGGCCAATTAGAAATTGCATTGGATTGAACTTAATAGAGTGTTTAAACTCATTTCGTTCTTTGTTTCACTTGGCTGTTATGATAACAAAACCAAATAAGGTAGAGGTTCAGTGCCATAGGCAGTAACTTATCACCACAGCAGCTCAAGAGCCCCTCTGCCCGGATGAACTGGAAGCATTCTTGAGTCTTGAACCTATTGCCTCTCAAACTTTGTGAACTGCAGCTCCATGCAGTTAGCCTTGCCGCCAATGCTGGCAGTGTACACCAGCTCGATCTGAGTCGCCGCAAAGCACCACTGCACCAGATGGCCAACACTGCCAAATTGGAACTTGCAACTGGAAATGAATTTAGAGGTTCCAATCATCGCATAGTACTAAGGAAATAAAAGGATAACATATATGACTATATGTTTAATAAAAATAGCAATTAAATCAAAAGGATACGAATTTAGGCCAACAGATCAATCCTTTCTCCCTAGGGTTGCTAATGTATTATTATCTGGAGCATTCATTTAGTAATTATTTGGGTTGCAAATCACTCTCAGACCTGAACATGAATAATCACTGAGAACTCAAACAAAAAAAATCAAGATAAGAGAACATCAAACAAAAATTATTTTCACGGCATGCATTGGTTGGGCATACTAAAATAGTAAAATAGTCATGCTGAACTCCAGATCTGGGAACTGGCATGCTTGAAAACAACTCTAGAAAATCCAGATACTACATTGTAGCTCATGAGCTATAACCAGAAGAATGGTTCCCTGGGATGGGCAATGCAAGCCCTTACAGCTCAGGCACACCAGAATAGCTGAAAAATCTATAGTGAATGTCCGATTCGAAGAGATACCGTACAAGTATAATTGAGTAGGAAATGGTGTGAACCACAATGCAACCAAGATACTCAGATATTCAGGTATGATCTTTCTGCATATAAAATCATCAAAATAATTGCCTACAAGTATAATTGAGTAGGAAATGGTGTGAACCACAATGCAACCAAGATACTCAGATATTCAGGTATGATCTTTCTGCATATAAAATCATCAAAATAATTTTCAGCAGCTATATCAAATGAAGGCTCCACTACCAGTAAGAATGACAAAGCGAGAAAACCTATTCTTATCAAAATAGCAGTGATTTGCTAATCTCACATTATATCAAAAGGATATTGATTTCGAAAAAAGGCTGAGCTCACTTCGTCAAATTCTCCTGCTTTAATACTAAAATATCTTGAACAACTTTATGCTAACAAAGTGGAGAATGATTGAGCCATAAGGCAAAGGCTGGCCACAATCATGAACCGTACACCCGCATCATAGGGCACCATGATGTGACCATCCTTGAACCTGAAATAAGTCGTGACCATGGAGCTTCAGATGGGAACGATGGAAGGCGAAGTTTGCAAATAATACGCAGAGCAAATGTCAGAAAAGAGATAAAGAAAAATAACCAATAAATAAAATAAGATATTAGAAATACTAATATATAGTGTACCTATTAGAAAGACATGATCCACTTTTAGGTAATTCGGTAAATAAAATCAATGGGCATACAAAATTAGACCCAGAGAAGCTATAGACATACCAGGAGATACATGCTCTTCTCGCTGCGTTGGATTTTATACATATATACCAAGCTTGTTCCGTAACCAGCTTCATAAGACTTGAGCTGCCAAGCGAGTGCTTGCATTCCATTTAGTAGGGCTCCATAGGGGCACGGAACTTGGCACCAGCATACACAGCAGCAGCACCAAGCTCTTCTTCTCAATCCTAAGCAGCTGTTCCATCATAAAAATAACATGAATCAGTATACTCGAGTGCAAAAGTTGGGCGTTGAGGTCATTTGGAAAGAACTATGGTTCAAGAAGGCTGTAATTATGGTACTGCAGCTCTTGAAGATTACTTGCCTGGCTGTACTTGGCAAGACGTTCGGATCTTCAGGGTGCTCCAGTCTTAATCTGACCCTGTCACACAAAAGAGATAACACTAAGCACTACCCTTAAAACAATTGCCAAGTTATTGTCGGAGGGCATGGTCTAATGTATTGAGAACAGGAATGGTTGCAATCTATTGTATCTAGGTATGGGTGTTTCCGGAATTTAAAACTTACCGTAGACAGACCAACCGCCAGATCAGCTATGAAAGTATCCTCTGCCTCACCACTACAGCAAGACATTGATTAACATCAGTAAAGGTTCCAAGTGATTGTTAGTAAAATTTAAAAAAAAAGAACAGTGATGCAGCAGTGATTATATGCCTACCTCCTGTGACTGGTCATCACACCCCAGCCAGCTTGCTTTGACATCTTCACAGCCTCGATACTCTCAGTCACAGATCCAATTTGGTTAACCTACATGGAGTGGAAAGATAAATGGGCACAACACTAAGATAAACTGGCAACGCTGGTGCAAAAAAGAATACATTCAACACATTGTCAGGTGTAGTGCAAACCTTGAGCAAAAGGGCATTGCATGCCTTGTCCTTGATAGCCTTAGCAACCCTCTGGAAAAGTGCAAGGATGTGAATAGAATGAAACTAAGAGAACTGGAGTTTTACCATATGTTTTTCAGGAAAGAAACAGGGCACTTACAGCAGGGTAGGTGACAAGAAGGTCATCACCAACAATCTGCACTTGCTCTCCAATTTCTTCAGCCATCTTAGCATAGTGAACCAGTCATCCTGATCAAAAGGATCTTCAATCGAGACAATGGGGTATTCGCTCACGAATGACTTGTAGACATTCTTCAAGCTATCTCCAGATATCTTCTGTGAACCATCATTGTTCTGAAAAAATAGAATATGTAATTAGAGACAGGTCTCACAAGCTCATGAACTTGTTCACAACGAAATAAAAAATTAGTCTACCTCCTCCTTGAAATTGAGGTCATAGGTTTGGTCCTTGTCATTGTAAAACTCAGAAGCGGCTACAGTCCATTCCAATGACAACCTAGTATTCAGATAGAGAAAATAAAATCAGAGGCGCACTTCACAAGGTTCAAATGAATAGTGAAGAAATACTTATCAGAGGAACCTTGCCAGTGTATCCAGCCTTTTCAATTGCAGTTTTCAGGAGCTCAAGCCCTTACTAGTTCTCCTACAATGCCAGGAAAGTAAAACACACTAAAACATATAACAGAGCATGGTAGTTTCAGTTTTACCTACATAAAGAACAGTATTACCGGAAAAATGAAATGAAAGTCCAACACAACTTACCTAAAGAAAGAACAGTACCCAGCAGTATATAGTGCACAAACTTTTATTGGAGCAACAAAGACCCTCACACATTATGATCAGAAACTAACCTGGATGTTTGGAGCGAAACCATCTTCATCGCCAACATTAGTGGCATCTTGCTCATACTTCTTGATAACAGAATGTAAATGACAAAATACATACAAGTTATGATACTTCTTTCCTGCTACAAAAGAGAAGAAGAACAAAAAGAAGTTCAAGAGAAATGCCTTCAGATGGTGGTAAACTTCAACACCCATCTTCATAGCCTCCTTGAATGATGCTGCTCCAGTAGGAAGGATCATGAGCTCCTGCATACAAGGAAAGGGCAAACAATATTATGCAAAAACTCAAACAAGAAACATTGTGAAAATCTTGGTTTAGGGACTGCATAGCAAGCTTGTTTCCAGCATGGGAACCACCACCGATGACAGTTGAATGCAGGGACAGGCGACACTAACTGCACCCAGCTAGGTTGGCAATGTGCTGCTATAAAAAACATATACAAAACAATAGAGATTGAATATTTGAAAACAGGATGTATTAGAAGTGCTAACAAAGAAAGTTAAAGATAGGAACCTGATACAGAGGAATCTTCCTTATGCTAGCTCCGGCGTTTGCAAACAGCAAGTGACACAGCCAGAATCGCATTAGCACCAAGCTGGATATACAAATGCAGACAAGAATTAGACAGCAATTCTGCAAATGGAAATAACAGAAGTATTATACTTCTATAGTTTCGTACTCATGGATTACATAATACTTTTTGCTTGCACCATCCCCATTCATTAGCTGCTGAACCATGAAGTTATAAATCTCAGTCTGCGATGTAGGGTGAGTACCCATAATCGCTATAACAAAAATAGAGCAGGTCTAGTTATAGAACTCACATTGTTGACAGCCTGAGACAACAGTAAGAAGAATGTAAATATTAAACAATGATTTTACCAAAATGCTACAATTACCACATTTGCATCTGATGTTTTGCAATCAAAGTTGAATTCCCGCTGATTTTTTTATATGGCATTTTGATGGCAAATGTTCAAATTTGGTTTGTTACTTTATTACACAGTTGAGAATTTGAAGGGTGGAGAAATGACTGAATTGGTTAACTCCAATCTTCCAGCATGTGAGAGCATAGAGGATGGTGGCAGTGAGTCTTTCGCTCTACTTTGTTCATGAGAGGTGCAAAGTGTTCAACTCTAGGTTTAGTCGTTCCAGTGGTAAACCCAAATATGTGAAAGGTAGGCCTCCTAGTTTACATCCAAAAGCTGCAGCAAGTTGGATTGCTCCTTCTTCTGAGATATTGAGTGGGACTAGACAAGACTTTGAATAGTTCACTTTCAACCCTGTTGATTGTGAGAAATTTTGAAGGAGCTCTTTTAGACAAAGAAGTTCTTGTTGTGATGCTTTCATAATAATAATTGTGTCATCTGCATATTGAACTATGGGAAAATCAGTGGAGTTACTTGCTGGAATTGGCATGGTGAGTGTGCCTTGTTGATGAGCTTTGTTGATGATGCATTGGAGAAGATCTGCTGCCAGCACAAATAAAAGGGGGGAGAGTGGGTCCCCTTACCTGACCCCCTCTCTTGCAGTCAAACGAATTTCCGGGCACTCCATTCAAGAGTATAGAAGATCTTCTTGAAATTAGAATCTTTTGAACCCATAGGTTCCAAGTTTCATCGAACCCCAAATGTTGTAACATAAGAAGGATTGTGTTGTGCTCAATTGTGTCAAAAGGTCCTT
The DNA here is from genome assembly GCA_030272315.1 of Paspalum vaginatum. Classification (NCBI taxonomy): domain Eukaryota; kingdom Viridiplantae; phylum Streptophyta; class Magnoliopsida; order Poales; family Poaceae; genus Paspalum; species Paspalum vaginatum. The sequence goes on along the minus strand of CM059015.1, from coordinate 41,939,234 downwards.
TTCAAAATCTAATTTTAGAATTACTATTTCTCTCTTGGATTGTTGACATTGGTGTATGTACTCGAAAGCCCACGCTAGACAATCTTGTATGGTTCTATTTTTGATGAAACCATATTGATTCTGGTGAATGATCGGGATGATGACAGATTGTAGCCTTTCAGCCATTAATTTTGTTAGGAGCTTCGAAGCACAATTGAGTAGAGAGATCGGTCTATAATCATTCACACATGTGGGATTATTAATCTTGGGTACCAGAGTGATGAAGGAGTTGCTAATAGCTTGCAGGTCAATAGTTCCACTGAAAAAATCATTACACAAGCTATAGAAATCCTCCTTGATTATGTACCTAGCATCTTTTGAGAAAGAGGCCATTAAAACCGTCAGGCCCAGGAGATTTGTCTGTTGGCATGAGTTTAATCACCTTGTCAATTTCTTCCTTTGAGAATGGAGCAGAAGGTTGCTCCAGGTTGTCATTATTTCTTCCTTTGAGAATGGTGCAAAAGGTTGCTCCAGGTTGTCATTTCTCTGTACTAGTTCCTCCAAATTGAAACCCATGTGTGGGTTAGTCGTTGTTCCCATCCTGCCTTTAAATGTTTCAAGGAGTACTGATGCTTTTTCATTGTGCTCCATTACCACTCTACCATCGCTGGTCTCAATGCTTGTGATTGTATTATTTCTATACGTCTCTGCTGTAGCAGCATGAAAAAATTTTGTACTCTCATTACCAAATTTTGTCCATCTAATTGTATACCTTTTTTTCCAATATTCCTTCTTATACTTCAACAGCTTCAAGATATGGCTTTTGAGAATTTTTCTAAAATTTCCCTCCTGCCTAAACAAAGGTCTTTGTTCCTCTAGCTTGTCCAGCACCGCCAGAATTGAGTCACATTCTTTGATTAATTTATTTAAGTTAGAGATCTGTTTACTCCATCTCTTAAGTACCCTCCTCGAGTAGCTTAAGTTTTACTGTAATTTTTTGTGCACTATTGGTGGCTCTAACCTCTGCTGTTCTAAACACTTTGCACCAACTCAAAGAAGCCATGATGATCAACCCAAAAGTTTTCAAATCTGAATGTCTGTGCTTTGGGAATGGATGTTCCAATTTTAACCAGACAGGGGATATGGTCAGAAATAGGTTTTGCCATGGGAAGAAGAAGAGTATTTGGAAAGTCACTTATCCAATTACTAGAAGTGAAGCACCTATGTGCACACTGCTGCAAATACCAGTAGCAGTCATTGAGTATTTTGATAGAGCAAGAAGGCATTGCCTTTGGAGGGGATCTGATTTAAATGCAAAAAGCAAGTCCTTGGTTGCATGGAAGAAGGTAAGTAGACCCAAAACAAAAGGTGGACTTGGAATAATATGTCTCAGAAGTCAGAATGTTGCCCTCCTACTCAAGCATTTGGATAAATTTTATAACAAAAGAGATATACCTTGGGTCAACTTAATTTGGAGTACATATTATTACAATGGAGAGGTTCCTCATGCCACACAAGAAAAAGGATCCTTCTGGTGGAAAGATATTCTCAAGCTATGCGACAAATTCAGGGGTGTGGCTGCTTGTTCAGTTGGCGATGGATCAACAGTGTTATTCTGGTTGGATGTTTGGAATGGAAACTTGCTTCAGAACAAGTTTCCAAGATTGTTTTCATTTGCAAAGGACAAAAATATATCTGTGCACAAGTTCCTTGCAAATAACATTATAGAGGATCAATTTTATCTACCTATGTCAGAACAAGCTTTTCAAGAATTTCAAAGTCTACAAGAACTGATCCAGGGGATACAGGTTCATGAGGAAAACAAGGACTCATGGCACTACATTTGGGGCTCCCACAACTATTCATCAAAGAAATTCTACAACTTCCCATACAAGCATGTTAGGCCGCCATAACCTTTTTTATGGATATGGAAATCAAGGTGCAACAACAAACTTAAAGTCTTCTCTTGGCTCCTCTTCATGGACAGACTGAATACACGGAATCTTCTTAGGAGGAAAAGCCTCAATGTAAGTGACAACAATTACAATTATGTCCTTTGCAGACTGAACATAGAAGAAACAGCATTTCATCTCTTCTTTGACTGCCAGTTCAGCAAGTCATGTTGGTAGACTATTGGTTTACAATGGACCTCGTCTCTTCCATTCTTCAGCATGATGATAGAAACAAGGCGGAATAATCCACAACAACTTTTATTCATAGAAGTGTTCATCATTGCTGCTTGGAACATCTGGAAACAAAGAAATAACCTTATATTTGAGAAGAAGCAGCCAAACATCTCATCTTGGAAGCACCAATTCATAGAAGATGCTTCTCTTCAAGCTCATCGATTGAAGAGAGATAAAAGAGCTCCTTTTTTAGCTTGGATAGATTCCTTTCGTTAACTCCTCTCTATGTGGTTTCCTCTCATTTGTTTTGAGCTCCTATCTTGCAGGATTTCTCTAGGCCTTCCTCGGGCTTAGCTTTGTACAGTTTTTGGTTCATTTTATCCTATTATAATATATTTACCACAGTAGGGGCCCCTACTGTATTTACCTCAAACAAAAGAATTTGAAGGGTGAACCAGCCATGGCTGACCTTACATCAAAATGACATACTTCCTCTTATGATAAATAGAAGTCCATTAGGACATCAACATACCTTACAATATGGCACTTTGTCTACCAATAACTATACAACTCGTGCTCAGTATTGGATGAAACAACAAGCTGACAAGAAGAGATTGGAACGCTCTTTTAATGTAGGTGATCGAGTCTATCTCAAACTGCAGCCATATGTGTAGTCGTTGGTTGCATACAGAAGTAACCAGAAGCTATCTTACCGGTTCTTTGGACCGTTTTACTATCTTGGAGCATATTGGCCCAGTGGCATATCGACTTGATCTTCCCCCTGGAGCTCGAATTCATCCCTGTTGTTCATGTTTCTCAGTTGAAGTTGCACATTGTTCCCAATATTCAACTAGAAACAGACCTATCGGTGGTGTGCACAGATCCTTTCAGAAGCATGGTTCGGACAGAAAAAGAGCTCCGTGGGGCAACTTAGCAGTTTCTCAGGTGTTGGTACACTGGACTTCATTGCCGGATTCTATGGCTACCTGGGAGAAAGAGCTTGATCTACGCCGGCGCTATCCTCGTGCACCAGCGTGGGGACACGCTGGACTTCAAGGGGAGGATTATGTCATGGTCAAGTAGCTGAATGGCGGTGAAAGGGAGAAATTTGAGTAGTGGACCTGGGCCACATGGGCCTCGTTGGGCTGGGTAGAATAGAGAAGGAGACCGGCGTGTATATAAGCAAGGAGAGTTGGCCGGAAAGGGAAGGAACAAAACTGATTCTCGAACATCTTCGGGCCCGTTTGGTAGAGCTATCAACGATTCTGATTCTCTGCTAGAAGTGATTCTCTGAGAGAAGTGATTCTGTGGCTGAAAATAATTCTTTAATGAAACCATATGATAAATTCTAAGGAATGTCTGACTATCTGTTGAGAGTGAATCAGGAGAAGCAGCTTTTTTTAGCCCCCAGCCCTCAGTTCATTCCGGAGAATCACTCCACAGAATTCACTCTGGGAGTGATTATCAGAAAATTGTTGTTTGGCTCTGCAGATTCACTCCATAGAATATGCGAGTGGAGCTCTGCCAAACGGAGCCTTCGCTGGTGTTCTATTCTCTGTCTCCTACCTCTGAATTCTACCCCGATTGATTCTATCCTCCTGTGCTGTAAGAACTCCATTCTATTTCAGCTGGCAATACTATTCCTTTGTGTGGTTGTGTGTAGAGCTACTGGTTCGTGTCACTGCTCCATCTCATCCCTCATCTTGGCGATGTCGATCGCCGCCGACCCGGGCAACCGCTTGCGCGCGCTGGCACTCGGCCTCCAGCTCCACTATCCGCTTTAGGTTCTCCGCCTGCTGCCGGTGCACGGCGTCGACATACTTGAGGTCGTACTCCTGTTCCTGGCCGCGGTGCACTCGGCGCTGGAGGTGAGCACGGCAACAACGGCGGCGGCACGCCTGCGGCTACGTCGGGCCCCGCCGTGCGGCTCGCGAACACGACGCCGGTGTGGCCGACGCGAGCAGCGCGGTTGGCACCTGCTGGTCGGGGTCATGGTCGCTGCCTCATGGGCTGATTGAGTTGTTGATGGATTACCCACAAGCGGTGATGCGGGTTTTTTTTAAACAAAGTGGTAGGAGCTCTGCCTTTCATGAATGTAGAAAGAGTTTTAAATCACACTAGGCTACAGGCCCAGGGCAGGTTGGAGCGAGTGATTTTATTGTTTTTATCCAAACGGAGCGGTCGACATGAGGTCAAGCGTGTAGAGCCAAGGGGAGGTGAGGTGCACGCGCCCTACCTTTAGCCGGCAAGGAGCACGGCGGCGCGGTGCATGCGCCCTGGCACGTGCCGGCGGGATGCACGACGGTGGCGTATGTGCTCGTCGGATCCGTGGCATCCTGTGTATGGAGGCTAAATTTTAGTTCATGTCACATCGGATGTTTAGATACTAGTTAGAAGTATTAAATATGATCTAATTATAAAACTAATTACATAGACGAGAACTAAACGACGAGACAAATTTATTAAGCCTAATTAATCCATGATTAATAGATAGGCTTCATAAATTTGTCTTACCGTTTAGCCCTCATCTGTATAATTAATTTTATAATTAAATTATATTTAATATTTTAAACTAACACATCCAATGTGACGTGGGCTGCTCGGGGATCTAAACACCTCTAAGATTCGGACTAGAAACTGGGGTTCAGGACCATAAATAGAGGTCAGGACCAGACCGGTAACCCATCGACTCTGAGCGGCGAGGAGACGAGGCCTGCCAATTCTGTGGGGGGGGGGAAAAAAAAAAGGATCGACAACAGCTTAGCAGTTTCAGGCAGCGCGAGCCCACATAACAGGGACGAGAACGTCAAGTGGATCGACTCCCTCCCTCTAGAGCTAGGGAACTGAAGCCGGGCCAATAAGTTAGCCGGCAGGGTCTTCTAAGTTTAATAAGCGGTGGAGAGGGGCAGTCCGGGGCCACTGGCCGACGCATCAGAAACGGAAGCGTCGGCTGATCCGGCGCCAGTTCCTACAAAGAGGATGAAGATCGAGGCCGCTGCCAAGGATTTGGTGGGTGGGAGTAACTCTGGCACAGAAGAGGTGACGCAGCAGACGATGACGCCGGATGCAGCAATAGGAGCTAGTTCAAGTGCCTCACCTGCTACTCCGATCAGCACCCCCACCACGTCTACGCATGCCACCATTCCCAACGTCAGGCCTAACGGAGGATTTGGTGAACTGGCAGAAGGAGTGCAGAAGGATCAGGGAGATTCTTGCACAAGGTTATCTTCTGAATTTCTTCCTGCTCTACCTGTACATTATGTCTGTTTGTTTTTTATATAGTTTATTATGTTAGTCCTTTTTCTTTCACTTGCGATGTTTTAGACTTTAGTTTGAAAAATAGTTTGGTTCTGACAAAGCAGGAGCTGTTTGGGCATTGCAGCTCTAAAGTTTTGAAAACCATAAATCAGTAAAACAACAGGCTTTTACCTATTAGTCCATGGGTACGTGGAAACCATGCCCTATCTTTTCCCTTTTTGAGTTATAAAAAGAGCATGCTACTTTTTTATTGACGTGTTTTCTGAAGTCTTGGAAGTCTAGATGTGTCATGTGTATGTGTATTTCAATTATGTGGTCTACTATGTATTTGAGAATTAAGATATTCATACAGAACTAGCATCTCACAACAGGAACATATCGTAAATTTTGCTATGTTCTAATAATGTTTTCTTTAGATCCTCGCCTAAAACTTCCTACGTGGAGGAAGCCCAAGGATCCATGTACCACCGATGCTGTGCTTAGCTCAAGAGACAAGCTTATGGTTCGGGGTGTGGCACGCTCCATCGTTAATATTTCCATCACCATGCATGGTAAAATTAGCTGATAAACTTTGAGCAAGGTTCACCCAATCAAGTCTTCCTAGCTGATGATAGTATCCATGTCTGTGTTTGCAGATGGATCGAGGGGATCACAGTGTACTGGAATCATTATGGGTAAGCGGGAATCCAATGGGAAGCAGCTGATAGTGACTTGCTCTGATATCATCTGCCAGGACGGTACATTACTTGATCCCATGCCCAAGGTAAAAATAAAACTTGTGTTAATGGACCATGAGTGTAATCTTCGTTACTTTAGAGCTTAGGTGTTAAGGACATTTTTAATTGGACTGCATAAGATTCTCATTCTCATTCAGCCATGACATGGCATATTTGCTAGGCGCTATATTTTAATGACGTTTCAGTCCACTTATCTTAGTTGTTCAATTCTTATATTTCTTTTGTATATATGGATCCCTGTGACAACTGTGCCTGCATGCAACTTGTTTTTCTAGTCATAGTTCACACCTCAGCTTTTCTGATGATAACCTTATACCCTGCTTGCTGCTTATGTACCACCTTTCCATGCCCTACGTGCTACATTGCCAAATGGTCACTTTCAGCTTCATATCCTGCTCCTGTTTATCTTATGGAGTCATTGTTTTGGCGATGCCTTGTTCGATAGTTATTATTTTGTCCCTAATCTTCAATGTATCACACAGCTTAACAATGTCTAATCAAACTCATCCTTTCAGTTATCCGTTGGCTTGCCGAACAAAACCATCTTGGACGGACAAGTTCTATTCTTCGATGATCATTACGATATTGCTCTACTAGAGATAGATGTAGACTCCCCGTTGCAGCGCCCGTCTATCGGATCAGGGCCAAAATATGGTCAGGAAGTTTTTGTCTTGGCTAGGGACAACAGCTTGTCCTTGAGAGCTCGGCATGGGGAAGTTTTATGGTTGGAGGAATCAGATTATCTAGACCGCAGCTATCAGATGTTTCTCAGCTGTGAAGTCCCTGTGGTAATTAATATAACATTAAGTTTTCGGAATGTATTGTTGCTTACTTGCTCATTTGACTTAGGTATATTTATTTGATGCAGGCTGGCGATGGAGGGCCAGTGATTGATCACGATGGCAACGTCACAGGGATAGCATTTCATTGTAGTCCAAATCCTGTTGTTCTTTCCATCTCTACTATTGGGACATGCATTGAGATGTGGTTGAAGTTCAGGTTTGCTAACTAATCTACATTCATTGAAGTATAGAGTATGGTTAGGCTTATTAGCTTTTTTTTTTGTTGCTACGTTGCCGTTTGAATTCAACAGATATCTACTTAGTGAAATATGTTATAAATATTTAGAGAGTTTGAGAAGTATAACGAAGAAAGTATTGGTGTTAGCAAAGGTTCAAAGGTGGGGTGATGATAACGTTTGTAGCTAGCACATAGGAAAATTGGCCGGTAGCACCGTAGCACTGCTGGCAGTCCTTTCCTGCTAGCTTGGACGATATGGGCCCACCTGTCGAAGCCTTCGAGCATAATGGAATTTGCTCAGACTTGGGAGAAGTTGCAGTTTTAGGTACATCAACATATTGTGAAGTGGTAAACCTTGAGTTCAGGGCAAGAATAGATTTCTAAGATGTACTACAATTTGTCATTGCTCCTTGTAGTCAAATGTAACATGCAGAACAACATTGTACTGGAATTAGCTCTCAACATGTCAACATCACCAGATTATTTTAGGACTAGTCTAATTTGTCTTTGAGTCAATGTATCATTTGATCTAGTCTTGACATCAAAACGTTTGTAGTTCAATTTCTATTGTCGGTCGGCTAAATCCAGCTTTTATTTCAGTCGTATTGCACGCCCCATACATGGTTTGGGCATAAGGACAATTGAGCTATTGGATGTGTCACTCCAGGAAGAGATCTCTCTTGACCATGGCATCGACAGTGGTTTCATTGTAGATACAGTATGGCAGTGTTTAGTATTTAACTCTTTATATAAACTCTATTTAGTCTTATACATTATTGGTACTTTGTAAAATTGTAACTCTTTTGATCTCTTTAGGTATCATATAACTCTGCTGCTGATAATCTTGGGATTCTACCAGGAGATGTGATTGTTTCATTCCATGGCCAGCATGCTCTAACTTTTACTCTAATCTTTGTAATATTTTCGTATTCTTTTACTCTAATCTTTATAGATCATTTTCATCTAGATGTTATTATTATTTACATGGTCGAACTTTGTGGGCAGTTGGAAGATTATCTTCTCTCCCTTGGTTGGACAGTCTTGAATGACTCAAGCTCCACGGTAGATCTGAATGTATGCTTGAAGTTCAATACTTTGTACAAATTTCGAATTTAGAAATCATGGTTAAAATGGCAAAGAAAACTGACATTCGTTTATTTATTATTGTAGCTTGAAGTTTATGATCTTATGAAGCAGAGCAAGAGAAGCATCACTTTGCCCGTACAATTCTGTGATGCTTGAGTGAGTAAAACCTTTAAAGTTAGCATTCTCTGAACCCGTTCTGCTATTTACTTTCCTGTGAATGTCAGCTTTACACTTGTCGTAGCGCAGGGAATAAAATTTGTTCTTGATAAGGTTGTGTTGTTAAGGTACCTAGCTGAATTAGTTTGGTGGCTCTGCTGGCACTCCTTAGATCCTGGGTATGACTCCTCGTGGGAGCGAATTTCAGGCTAAGGTTAAAAAAATTCTCTTGTCTATCCCACGCCTACGTGAGGTCTTCTAAACGAAATGCCCAGGGGCTGTCTTAGCCTCCTGCAGGACGAGTTTTTTGTTGTTAAAGTCGCTGCATTTTGGTGCATGCTAAGGCCGGGAGAGGCAAAGTCATTGGCGGCTGAGCTTGCATGATGTGTTGCCACGTGCATGTTCTCTAAAGTTGCTGTTTTGATGGTTGCAAATATTTATAGTCTGAATATAGTATGGGATATGTTTCTTATTTCAAAAATAAACATGTGGGGGGGGGGGGGGGAGGGGTTTAGGTTAATTAACACAGATGACTTCATGAGACGCTGATAAGTTCAGGTGTGTAACAAGACTGACCAGTTTGTAGTGCTTTCTCTTTGGCTGTACTGCCCCCTATAGGCCTTTGTGATTTATTTACTGTTGTGGGTTGTGCTATGCTTTTGGGTGAGATCTATAACTGATAGGATATGTTTCTCTATCTAGCATAAAGAGTGATGGGGTTTAACGTTTCTGTCTATTTATCGCATTTTGTTGTTCGCAATGAAACAAGCCAGGACCCATGCATATCATGAATAGCATGCTAACCAAAGACAATCAGTTGTTCAAAAAAAAAAGACAATCTTTTAGCGAGAAGCTGGCATGGGAAGAAAATGTCAATGTTGGCTCACAGTGAACTGCAGCATACTGATTGTTATGCATTAATTAACTAGGTTGGCCCTGTTGGTTAGGTTAATATATGATGGCAACGATGCAAAGTGCTCAATTTTGTAACTAGAGTTGTGTACATGGCTACTTAATTCCTATTTGTTCTTTGTCTTTGTTAGGCAGCTGGGTGTTCAACCTTGCATTCTATTCGTTGATAATTGAAATCGATTTGCTTTCTTATCTTCCTCAGTTCCTCCTAATGGTCGTTCTTGCGTATATGAATGTGCTCGCAGGTACAAGCAGGAAGAAGTACTGCAGCTGCTTTGGTGATTTCTTTTATTCCACTCGCTTGACCACAGGATGCTTTTCCTCAGTCTACTCTCCCAAATGTTCAGTTGTTGCCACTATCTTAACTTTTATTTATTGTCACGCCACGTATGTAATATATATGGAGGAAAAATACCCCTATGTAATCTATGGAGGAAAAATACCCCTATCTGTTTATGTATATTTCAGCTATGCACGATTTTCCGCATGAGTTGAACGTGGACTAATTTTTTTACCCTACCAACGCAAGGACGCCTAAAAAGATGCTCAAGGTGAGAGAAAAAACTAGTCATTGATGTAAAGGCCTTAGTTTCTCAATGCAAAATTAGCTCAAGGTACAAAACTTTTTGCTCGGAGTTTCGCAGGTAAATCAAAACTTACTTAATAGTGAAGCTCGGTATCTGAGCTAATAAGTTATTCTGGATATATGGCACCTGAACGCCATCTTCGTGAACAATTGAGCTGGATTTTCATTTTTAACAGGTGGAAAACATGTGTTAGCCAGATTTGTTCCAAGCTGTAAGTTATTCTCGACATATGGCACCTGAACGCCATCTTCGTGAACAATTGAGCTGAATTTTCGTTTTTAATAGGTGGAGAACATGTGTTAGCCAGATTTGTTCCAAGCTGTAAATGCTATAACAACAGCAATCTGCAACATCTCGCTTCACCTCGTGGGAAGCTCATGGACATCTTGGGCCAGTATATCTGCTACAGATGAGACCCCAGTCCTCTCAAGCCCTCCATCCGTTTCAGCCGTTTCTGTTTGCAACATCAAAAGAAATGGCAGTAAAGCCGCCAGTTCCAGGGCAAGCTCAATCGAACTGAATTTCTATCACCAAGTCTCTGATGTTCTTACCAACTGCATCGAACATGAAGTCCCTCATCCCCTGCAATCGGAGGGGCACTGGGCGTGCCCATTGCCTGAAACTTATGCTCCTCAAAATAGTGTCCCTGTACAAAAGGAGAACTCGAACGTTTATGAAAGGGCTTTGGCATTTATACCCTCGCTTTGATGTCTAATGGTGATTTTGTCTTCATTTTTTTAACTTTGTGAATTTATTCCTATGTTTTCAAATCGAAGATAGAGTTTACTCCTATTTTCTTAACTATATCAATTCCGATGTAAAAAGACCATCATATCTAGACAATTTTGTCCCCAATTTTTGGTAATGGTTTGTCATAATAGCCCTATTTGCACCGGTAGCGGTGGCTCGCACCCATTCAATTGTGTCGCCGTTGTCGGGTCTCCCAATGCCGTGCTGCACCCAAGCCACAATGTGCCTAGGTTTTTCTGGTGGAACTCCAGTGGACCGTGGGGTGAAAGTATAAGTGGTATTAAGTTTATTGCCCCTATTCCGAAAGTTTTTCCTATTTGTTTTAAATGATCTAGTCCGGTTGCATCTAACAAGTTAAAAATAGGGATAAATAGAACCTGCGTTTTAAAAACATAAGGGTAAAATCATAAAGTTTTAAAAATGAGAATAAAAACACAATTAGAGCTGCTAGTATGGGTATAAACACAAATCTCCATTTATGCAAAATTTCGAATAACCAAACATAAACATGGAAAAGTGGATTAACAGAACTGAATAATCCCAATGTTCGTAGGGGAAACAAGGTAACATCATCGGTGGCTATCGGCTACAGAAGAGACTTACATGCGAGCTGTAGTCCACTGGATCCTGTGCCCCCGAGCTCTTCCCAGCAGCGAACGCGCCCGGCGCTCACACCTCCACGCGCAGGAACTCCTTGGACTGGCCCCGTACGATCCCGCCACCGCCACCCTTCCTGCTCAGCTGCGACGTGACCTCGTCATCCCACCCTCCGCGGCATCGGTCGATGGCCCTCCCAGCTGGCTGGAGTCGCTGGAGCACGCCTCGTCGGCCGTATCGGAGAAGTTGTGAGCAAATCCATGGGCAAATAACGAAGATGATCAACCAAGAACGCAGCACGATACGCAGATTTTTTACGTGAAAAACTCTATAAAGTGAAGGGAAAAACTATTGACAAAAACCAGCTACGCTTTTCACTGTATTTGGAGCGTTTACAGAAAACATACAACTGCGGCTTATAAGATGGCGATAATGACTAAAAAAACCCTAATCAGGGCATTATAATATGTACCCAAGCCTCAACGGCCATCTCAACGGGATTTGGATCATAACTCAACAGAAGTTGCAGCGGCAACCGTCGTCGGGCATCCCCCACGACGCGACGCACTCGTCCTCGCCTGTCCTCCCCCCACTTCGTCGGAGACCACTGCCTAGAGGAGCGCGGAGTGGCGGCAGAGTAGCCCCAAGTGGTGCGCCCCATTCACCCGCACGGGCGGCAGGCCCTGGGTGAGAAGAAACCGGCGCCCGCACCGGCAGCGCACGCTGTGGTGTGCACCGTGGGGCTCCTTGGCGCTGCTGCCGCCAATTGCCCCACCGGTGGGCACTCCGCCAGCGGCGACCACAGCGGCGCGGTGGCGGGGGTGGGGGCGGGGGCAGGGGAGTCCGTGCCCTGCTTGATCCAGCTGATCGCCGACTCGTCGAGCTCCTCCGTGAACATCATGTTCGCCGTCCGCTTAGCTGCGGCGATGCACACCGGTGGGATCCGGTAGAGGATTGGTTGGTTTCGCGATCGGGGTCGCTGAATCGAGGTTAGCGGATTGGGGATTTAGGGATTGATGAGGGGGAGAGAACATGAGTGGGAGAGGGTAGTAGTAGGAGCAGCAGCCGAGTGAGTATGGAGGTAGTGGGGGAAGTGGGGGTGGTAACGGCTAGTTCCTCGAGCACGGGTTTGAAGGGATCAACGCTGCACGGTGCTGAGCTGGACAGCGCAGCCTAGCCTCGACAGGGCTGAGCTCGCAGGCCCACGTGTCAGTGGGGATTGGATAGGTAGGCTTGATGGGCAATTTCTTTTTTATATGGCTAATTTTCTTAAAATCAAGGACCTATTTGTTGTTTGTTCAAAAATGACAAAGCTATGCTCACGGGTCCGTCCATTCTACCGTAAATATTTTAAATTCATCTATGTTTACAATGCGCGTGCACAATGTTTTGCTCACCCATTTGGACTTTCCGGTGATCATAGCCTAAAAGTTTCTCAGAGAGAAAAAAGATCAAAGTCCAACATGTAACATTTAGAAAGTTAACTTCCAGCATGCACACAAATATGCTGTCCCGCACATGTTAACTGGACAAAGTTAATGAAGGGCATATTAGATCTTTAATTACTGTTCTTAATCTATATTGTACTCGTAAAAAGTGTTAAAACAGATAAAGTCACCAGTCAAATGAAATCCCACGATAAACAATGAGATATTTGCCAAATGCTCTAACCGCATATACTATTTTTTAATAGCTGTAGTACCTGAACGTCCACTATATTTGATCTGTCTTAAAGTCCCAAAGCTATATTCTAGGATGATAGGGGTATCCTACGAAAATAGTAAGGTGTTTACAATACGTATGTTCTAACCGCAGCTGGCTATCAGTTGTAACTAATCATGTCCCACCAGAGCACGCAGAATATTCCAACAGCATTATTGTTAAGCATCATCACGTAGTCCAAGAGTAGATTACAAATCCTCGAGTATACTTCGGCGTCTTATTTGTGCAAAAATAAATCGAAGATGGGAGGACACGCCACTCTCAATAAGTCCGCTGCCCAAACATGACGGAGACCCGGTCGGTGTTGCTTGTCTGCCTGGGCTGGTAGGAGTAGCTTGGACGTCCTTGTCCTTGTCAACTGCCATGCATTCCATGCTTGCCATTGCCACTAATCCTCGGCTGTTTCTTGCCCTGCATCCACCCATCTTATCTAATTGGTGTAAAGCGAACCCAAATCGTAGTAATAATCTGCAGAATTTTCAGCAGTGAGCACTGAGCACACGTGTGTACTTGGAAGGACAATTCCTCAAGGAAGGCGAGCCCTTCGGTTTTCGTTTGTTTGTTTGACGCGAGTTAATTTGAATTTTTGGAACTAGAACTACCCAGCGACGAATAAACGAGAACAACGTACTGATGAATGATGATATATCCAAGCCGGAAGCAGGATGACATTTACCATCAGTCAGAAAAACAAAAAGGAAAGGGAGATTCAGAGCAGCAGCCATGGCCTTGAGCAGGTCGACAGGTCTACTGAGCAAAAACTAAAAAGAGAAGCTTTTGTGCTTGTTATTTACACGGCGTGCTTCGCCGTGCCGTGTATATGTGCGAGTATGTACAACAGGCAGCGCAGCGGGCCGGCGCGCCCTGCTCGGCCGGTCAGGAGAGGTAGGTGCCGCAGACGCCGGCGCCCGCGCTGCAGCCGCCGCAGCCGCAGCCCCTGCCGCCCACGAACACCGGCCCGTTGGCGCGGCCGCGCCGCCGGGGCGCCTTCCCTTCGCCGCCGGAGGAGCCGGAACCGGCCGCCGCGAAGATGATCATGGAGAGCAGCGACAGGCACAGGATGGCGGCGCAGAACACGACGTCGGCGCCGCCGTGGGGCTCGAACACCATGCCGCCCGCTCCCGCTCCCGCTCTCAGCGCTGCCCGCGTCGCTCCGGGAGGATTTCGCTGGGTGGGCTAGGTGCCGTAGTGCGGTAGTGTCGGGCGAGGCGAGCGCGAGCGGATGACGGCGAGGTGCGCGCGGCTTATAAAGGCGAATGGACCGCCTGCCGCGCCGCGCCGATTTAATGCGCGGCCATCGGCGGCGACTGCTGACGCGGGCCGCGGGAAGCTTCCACGTACGCGCGGGCCGGCCGGATAAACCAGGTGCGCGCACCGGCGATGATTTGCATGCGAGGTGATCTGCATAATTCAAAATTCTTTTGTTATGGTATGATTATGTACCAGCATTAGTATCATCCAGTGCCGTGTCTGCTAATTGGAGTGCTTAGTTGTTTGGTTGTACTGGCGCTTTTAATTTGCGAATGGGTTTTAGTATGTGTGCGTGTGTGGGCCTGATGCAATAATGGATGGAGCGTGGGATTCCGTCTTGGTGGATGATAAAGACGGATTTATTTCGGCCCCTAACCACCGTTGGTTTAATACTGACTTTATTTACTATACTGCCCTCTGCCCAGCACACAGAATTGACTCTTGAAACTGGACTCGTGGCAGTTTACGGTCATGTCCCGTCCGCTTTGACATTTTCGGCGCGCCCGCCGCAGCGGTCCAGATTCCCGGGCCACGGAGCACGGGCGGCGACGGCCACTGGTGGCAGGCACGGGGTGGACGACGGGTTGGCCGGCGTGACGGCGACTTCGACTTGATCCGGATGCCGGAGGTCAATCTGCGCGCGGTCTTTGCTGGACCAAACCAGACTTGGGTGATACGGTATACGGACGGCGGCGAACATGCACCGAACACCGGCGCTGTGCATGGGAGTAGCAGGGCAGCTGAACGGCCCTCGTGTAGCGTCGTTGACTGGCACTACACCACTACCGCCGTGCTCTGCCTCTCCATTCGCTCCTTGTTTGCCTCTTCCCTCTCCAGTGCGGTCCGCTGAGCACCCCCGTTGCACCCTCAAACGCTGCCGACGATGATCAATGGGCGTAGGTCACTTCACCTCGGTGTGGGCGACAACTTCGGTGAAAATTAAACTCGCTTTTTACGTTGTCATGGGCGACCGCCGGAGGCAAGAGAAAAGGTGGATGGCATGAGCTCAACACAATGAAGATGATGGAGGTATCTGCTTAATGGGATGGAGGCGAGGGAGATGGAGGGCATGTGACAAATGGGGAAGGAGGCAAAGAGCATAGGCTCGGTAGGGGAAGAAGGGGTAAGCCACGGCGGGGAGAGCGAGGATGGGGGGCAAGTGGCCATGCATCATTGAAGTGGTGATTTTGTTGTCCATTTGGCAAGTGAGTGGCAATTTTATGAAGTTTTTTGGGCATAGCAATTAGTGGATGATAGCCTCACAGCGGTGTGGCAATTGTTGAACCATCTAATGCTTACAACTCCTCGGACTAGTTGTTGGCTCCTTCTTTGGTACAAATGTTTGATGATGGTTCTATACTCGTCTTTAGATGCCATTGTACTGTCGGGCATGCATTGAAATCTTGACTTTGAGCAAGTAGCCATTGAAGGATGTGACATATGTCCAATACTTTGTCCGACGATCCTTATCAGATCATTCGACGATGCTTAGTGCTTAAGAACTTGGTCAAATACACATCCTGTGTTGTAAATTGATGAATGTCTAGTGCTATCATAGGACTATTGGGTAGTGTGTCCTCGTCTCATTCTTCCAAGCCCATGTACTTGTGAGTGTTTGATAGATGCAAGCTCAAAGTTGTCGGGCTGTCCGATGTTGGTGTTTGCTGGTTGTTTCAGCCTTCAAAGCCTTGATGCAGAGGATTGATCTATGTTTCCCCTTCAAGCATGTCGAACTATACGATGTTAACAATCATTTTCCTATCTTGATGATTTTTACTCCAACCTTCTTCCGAGTCTTGATCTATTAACTTGGGTTTGTGTCTTGAGTGTAAGTATGATCTTTTCTGCTGAATTATCATATGCTAGCATTTCGCCATATGTTTGTTCATTTTGAAGTCAAGAATCCAAGTAAATAAGCTATTAAAAGAGCCACTTTTGATTTCCCCCCATATCTTATCATTTGTGTGCATGTTTGATATTTAAACATTGATCATACGTAAACTTTTCAATCTAATTAAAATTTGAGTAAAATGCACCGGAGGTCCCTTAACTTTTCTCTGGGTGTCATGTAGAGCCATTAACTTAGCAAATTAAGTTTTGGGCCCATAAACTTTTTAAAGTGTATCATATAGGCAAAACCAATTATGTTATCTTTGTATCAATGAAATCTACATAATGGAACCGACTTGACATGTAAAATGACCATGTTACCCCTATTTACTCTAAAATAAATGTTTATTAAAATTTTAGGTGATTTGTCATCGACTATCCAAAACTCACTTAGAGGTAGCTGCGCTTGACATTGTGCATCCTCATCGCCACACGGCACACGCCATGGACGTGATATGTCTTGGCTTTGCATGTGGGGATTGTGTCAATGGCACCTACCTCCTCAAGTTTTTTGAAATAACTGGAGGGGTTTTCTCCCTACAGAATTTTATTAAATAAAAAAGTGTTTACATAAAGGATATTTACATGCAAGGAAAAAGAGAAAAGAAAAACAACAGGGGTTAAGGAAAAGCATCCAACCATTGTTCAATAACAGGGAAGTAAATAGGCTTGGCTCTATGAATAATCAGGCCAAATTCCTTACGGAACACAAATTTACAATTTTGAATATCTGCCATGACTCCTTGGAAATTTTGATTGTTTCTAGCTGTCCATATGCTCCAACACATAGTGATGATTACTTCCATGAAGAAAGGAACATCCAAGGAATTTTTGAACTGATTGAAGACTTGAAAAGCATTAAGATTAGTCCCAACCGTTAGGCCTAATAGAGCCCAACAATCACGAGCAAATTGACATTGTAAGAACAGATGCTCTAATGATTCTTCAATTCCATCCTGACAAAGGACACGGTCATAAGAAGGTAATAGCATGGATTTTCTCCGCAGGATCTCTCTTGTACTTAACCTGTCAATTAAAAGGAGCCAAAAGAAGACCTTGTGTTTGTTTTGACAGGAAGAGTTCCACAACCATTTGAACGCAGGATGCACTGATCGACGGCCAGAGAGGTGAACATAGGCTTTCTTAGTTGAAAAGCGTGTTGATCCCCAGATGTAGGTCCATGTGTCATTGTCATTTTGCAAAATTAGGTTCTGCCTCAAAGCTTTGAGCTCCAAAAACTATTGATATGCCTGAGTTGATAAAGGGAAATGGAATAGAGAGGATAAATTGTTTGTGTCATGAACCTGTGCAAAGAAATTTTCTTGTTCTTTGCGAAGGAGTATAATTCTGGGAAGGAGGTTGAAAGGATGTTGTTACTCCAAAGGCCATCCCATAGATAACATGAAGTTCCATTCCCTATTAATGGCCGGGCCATTCCTTTGAATGGATCAAGGAGTTTCAGAACATCTCTCCACCAGAAAGAACCCTTAGACTTGGTTTTTGGAAGTGTACCAGATCTGTAATAAACTTCCCAAATTAGATGAACCCAAGGGATGTCAATCTTGTTGAAGAATTTGTGTAGGAATTTTAGTTGCAGAGCGTCATTTTGAGTTTTCAGAATAGTCACTCCAAGACCACCAGAATTCTTACTTGAGCAAACTAAAGGCCATGCTGCTTTTGGGGTTTTTTTATCATTCATATCAGCCCCACGCCAAAGGCAATGCTTCCTGTATTTATCTATCTGTTGCAGGACCGTTTCAAGGAGAGACAAGGTTGCAATGGCAAAGGAAGCTTGTGAAGTAAGAACTGAGTTGACAATTTCAAGTCTTCCAGCCTGCGATAGAAACATTGATGCACTCACAAGTCTTTTTTCACATCTCTGTACTAGCGGTAGGAAATCAATCACTCTTGGCTTCGTGGTGCCCAGAGGCACACCAAGATAGGTGAAGGGAAAAGTTCCTTTTGCACATCCAAAAGTGTTAGCCAAGATGGTAAAATTTTCTTCACTGATATTAATGGGTGTCATGCATGATTTTGAGAAGTTAACTTTCAGTCCTACTGAAGTAGCAAAAGAATTAAGTAGAGCTTTGAGAGTAAACAACTGCTTGGCATTTCCTTCCATGACAATAAGTGTGTCATCAGCGTACCGAAGGATGGGAAAATCAGATATATGGTTTAGTGGGATGGGAAGAGATAGGAGACCCAATTCCTTGGCTCTATTCAAAACTGTCTGTAAGAGATCTGCAACCAACACAAATAGAAGTGGTGATAGTGGATCACCTTGTCTAACTCCTCTTCTGCAATGAAAAGTTTTCCCAAGGATTCCATTCAGTAAAACTGAAGAGGTACCAGAGGTCATAATAAGTTGTATCCAGTGTAGCCACTTTAGACCAAAGCCTTTAGCTTTCATAATCTCTAGCATAGCTTGATGCTCCACCTTGTCAAATGCCTTTTCAAAATCTAGCTTTAAGATTACTATCTCCTTCTTGGAATGATGGCAAATGTGAAGGTACTCAAAAGCCCAAGCAAGGCAATCTTGTATGGTTCTTGATTGAATAAAGCCATACTGATTTTTTATGAATGAGAGATTGTATGACTTTCTGTAATTTATTTGCTAAAAGCTTAGTGATAAGCGTAATAGAGCAGTTGAGTAGAGATATTGGTCTAAAATCTGAGACTTTAGTTGGAGTATGCACTTTCGGCACAAGTGTGATATACGACTCATTAATGCTTTGAAGACATAGATTCCCCTCATAGAAAGATTCACATAGCTTGTAGAAATCAGATGCCACAATAGACCAACATTTTTTTAAGAAATCAGTGTTAAAACCATCAAGTCCAAGTGATTTGAATGATGGCAAATGAGTGACCACTGCATCAATTTCTTCTTTCCTGAAAGGCTGCTCTAGAATCAATAGATCACTACTGTCGATAAGTGAATCCAGATTAAATAAAATTCCAGAGAATTCAGAGACCCCTAACCGATTCTTGAAGGATTGCCAAAGAAGTTCTGCCTTTTCATTATGGGGAAAAATCTCATTGCCATTGTCATCTTGTAGAACTGTGATCAAGTTACTTCTGTGACTAATAGATGCATTAGCATGGAAAAAGTGGGTGGCAGCATCTCCAACCTGTGCCCATTTAATGTTACATCTCTGTTTCCAGTAAGTTCTCTGTTGTGATAAGAGGGCAATGAGATGGACTTGAAGAATCCGTTTGAAATTCCATTCCTGTAAAGAAAGATCCCTGAACACCTCTATTAATTCCATAAAAGCTATCGTTGTTTTTGTGTTAGCAATGGTAGTTGACAAGGCTGAGATTTTTTTCTCCAATTCTTGAGAACATTTCTAAGGTTTTTGAGCTTAGCAGTAATGGTTTTTGCAGGATCTGATAACTGAATCGAGGACCTCCAACCATCACTTACAATTTGTTGGAAATGTCGAGGCTATGACATATTGAGGTGCAGATGGCGCAAATCTAGGTGTGGGCTATGCAGGTTTGCCATTGGTGGTGGCAGTCGAGGCATATGGTGGAGAATATAATGTGATGCAAGAGAGAAGACAGATGTGGAGAGAAGGTCGATGTTACAGAGAGGGGAGCAGAGGGAGAGATGACTGATTGCAATGTATGAATGCATGCCATATGGACTGTAGGGTCGGTATAGGAGTGGAAAAATAACTAGACAACTTTATGATTTTTGGGATTTTTGATAGTCTAGGTATCGGGAAATCAGTATTGAGTTTTGGTGCCTAAGATTGTTTCATTTTTTTGGATTTTAGGTTCATAATTCAAGATTCATGTATCATTTTTTTTGCCCACCCTTAGTACTGATCCGAACCAGAATGAACTAGCTAATACAGAATTTTCTTGGTCTTAACATTTTTAAATAATTAAGACAAATTTTCTAGAAAATGGAGAAACCAAACCAATGAGTTTGGTCTTAACATTCGGTCCCTATAATGATTTTCTTTCTCTAGCTTGCAGTGAAATTGATGTTTCTAATTAGTTATGTTTCTAAGAATTCAATTAGTCTAACAAAGATGGGATTGCAATTTGAATATTAAGTTCCTTTTTAACAACGGATGTCTTTTAAGTTCCATCAGCTTTATGTGTTCCAAATGCCCATCTTGAAGAATTTTTGTATTTTTCCATTTCTCTTTTTGAGCTTTTTTCCGATGATTGGAAAGTGCCATCGGTACTTTTAGTTAAATTTTTATAATTAAATAAATGTGAAAAAAGGTATAACGGTAACTGCTTGATGTCTCCCCACGACAATAGGGGATCGTGCTTATCCCATCATTTTGTCCGACTTCCGGTCGCCGAACTTAGAAACCGAAGACGCATCGCCTCGGACCTCCCGCTACCAAGTCCTCCAGAACTGAACGGCGTGTCATACTCCACCGGCGAGGCAGTAGAAGCACGCATCCTGACAGAAGCGCGGAGTGACAAAGCTAACGCCACCATTGCACCACACGAACCAAAATCCCAGCTCATGGACATTGTAGCACATAAACCATCACTTGTCTCACTCCTTCG
Organism: Paspalum vaginatum; assembly: GCA_030272315.1. Classification (NCBI taxonomy): domain Eukaryota; kingdom Viridiplantae; phylum Streptophyta; class Magnoliopsida; order Poales; family Poaceae; genus Paspalum; species Paspalum vaginatum. The sequence continues at coordinate 41,918,627 of CM059015.1, read as the reverse complement.
TTCTCTGTTCCTGGCCAAACGTTGGAATCATAAAGTCATGGAACACAGCAAAAGGGTGTTACATGTTGTTTGGTTTTGTGGCGCGATGAGGGAGGCACAGAAGGGCAATAGGGCCTTGGCAGAGCCCAGAGAAGAGGAGGAGACTGCAGCTGACTCAGAGATTTGTGGAAGAGCGCAAGTGTGGATGCGGACGGGGATGGAGAGCATGGAGGGTAGGCTGGTGTTAGGTGTAGTTCCACATTGGTAATTGATGGGGGGGCACAACATATAAGGCGGGGGCAGGCCTCACCTAATGGATCGGTCTTTTTGGGCTAAGTTTCTGTGGGCCTTATGTGTCGGGGACTCCATGATATGGGCTTAGTGGGGGCTGTGACTCGTGGGCGCCAAGCGAGTTGGGCCGGATGCTGCTGCGCCACTCTAACAATTAGTATCAAAGTCCATGTCGTGGTCGTCGTCTAGGAGCAGCTGCAGCGCGGGAGCGAGAAATGGTGGTGGCGGTGGTGCAGCGGGTGGAGGAGCGTGGATCGTCTAAGTGTGGGGAGGGCTCCTCGACGGCCTGACAGGTCTTGTGGGGACGGCCAGGGCAGTCTCGACAGTATGTTGCATGGCGGAGAGGCAGAGCGAGTGGATAGATGAAGACGAACTGTGCGAGACGATGGGATCTGCAATCCCGTATTTATCTTTGTGATAAAAAACAGGAAGAACAACAGAGGTACTGGACCCACTTTGTTTTTGGTACTAGATCCACAATTTTTTATACTGGACCCATGTCTTTTCGGAGTACTCGATTCATGTAAGGAAAATAGCCTCATGTGACATATTTCTATAGTTGTGTATTGATGATTGATTGACAGCCAACATTTTGACTAGTGAAGTTGTCTAGATACACATTCTCAGATTTTTAGGTCCAAAGGATGATGAAGAAGAAAAAAAAGCCAAAAGCAAGGCCCGAAGGGCTGCCCCAATGGGTCGAGGGGAAGCCGCCCCTCGTGGATCTCAGGGCAGCGCCCCAAAACCTTACAGCCCCGTGAGTACTAGACAGTCCGTTCTGTGAGACCGAATAAAGCTCCGGACCAAGTTTCCCCGAAGGGGTGAAGAAACTAGAAGGCAGGCTAAACGTGAAGACCGAACGGTCCGAAGTTAGGCCAAGTAAACTGACCAGACAATTCCAGCAGAGGTGGTCGAAGCGACTAAGAAAACAACGGACCGGATGGTCCGCTTTAGAAGACCGGACAAAGAAACCCGAGGCTATGCACCGTTGAAGAATTCCAGTGGACAATAGACCGGACAGTCCGATGTGTGAAGACCGGACAAACCTCCAGACATTACAACGACTAGTTTAATGGCCAGTGCAACGGCTAGTGGGCAGTTACATTGACCGGACAGTCCAAAGTTGAAGACCAGACAAATGACCGGACAAAAATACAATGACGTTTGAGTTCAGTGACCGTTGGAAAAGTGAATAGACCGGATCGTCCGAAGTTGGGAAAATATATAGACTGGACAATCCGAAGTACACTGCGTCAGCATGCCATTGGAGCAACGGCTAGTTCATGTTTGGGGGGCTATATAACTCACCCCACCCGGCCATTTTAAGTGAGCTGGAGCCACTGAAGTTGAGAGTAAGTATAGAAGTACAATCCAAGCATATCCATCACTTCAACCATCATATAAGGCTACTGTCAGCAGCGAGTGGAAAAACTGGGTGCAAAAGTTAACGTTAGACAGTGAAGAGGCTTTGTAAATATTTAATACATAAGTGAACAGTGAGATCAAAAGGCTGCAAAAGTTACCGTTGCACAGCCGTGTGCACCGATTGGTGACACTCGCCTAAGAGCTCAGTGCATATCTAAACTAGGTTAGAACCTACAGAGAGTGAATTTGCGAGCTCTTCTTTAGAGCAGCTCCTGTGTGAGTTAGAGGAAATACCTTGGCTGTGGTCAAGCCACTTATACTCGTTGCTAGACCCTCCTTCTTGGTGTAAAGTGGCGGCGATAACTTGTGAGGGAATGAGAAGATCCTACAAACTCCATAGTGAAACATCAGATGCCTTGTGACCGAGATAGACGGCGGCGGTGGCCAATTCTCGTGTCTTCTCGGGAGTTTGCATCCCCTTGCCTTTATCTCTTTACTTACCGCATTTGCGTTTCCGCATTTACTCTCTCGTGTGTGTTTAGGTTTTCTAGTTAGTTTGTTTAGATTTAACTCTATGTTGCAAGTCTTTTGGGTAAGTTAGAAAGGTAATAGATAAATCTTAAGTTTAACTGGTATGTGTAGAGCAAAATAGGTTTATCTTATACAGTAGATAGCTCTAGGTTTTAAATGAGCGATTAGCGACCCAATTCACCCCTTTCTCATATTGGGTCGGATACCCCGGCACGTTTCTTTCAACTCATACTTAATATTTTTTTATTAACACTTTCTAATTTTTTAACCATTGATCTTTTACGATAGATGACTCGCATTGCCAATCATCGTAAAATTTCTCTTTTCTATTCTTTATTTTGCAACCACATTATTTTTTCTATTACTATTTTCTCATGCCCGTGTTTTTTTCGGTTCCATTGTTCTAAATGGGTCATCACAAATAAATGATTTTTTTGGGCAGGCTTATCATGTGTTAACCTTAACGTAGATTTATATCATCTTCAGCAGAATACTCGAAGGAAAAGAAAGTATTGAAATAAGTACGTATGAGTTGAAATCTCAAAACAGATGTCTTGTTTTCGTTGGAACCCCAATTATTACCCAGCATGTCTGCGTCGCGAGCGCGCGCCACAGCTCCTCCTCACTGCCCCGCGTGAGCGCCGCGCGGGCGTCGGGGAGAGGCCCCCGTGTTGGAACAAAAGGTGAGAGTGCATTAAAAGTGTGAGTATGCAAACTGTGTTGTGATAGTCTTACACATTTTAATTCTATTTTTCTTCTTATTTTCCTTTTTTTAATAATGAAGAACAATAATGATATCAACATATAACTAACATGCTAGCGACTTTTAATAGTTCATCCATCAACCTACACAATATGGATATCAAAAAGACTTGAGCCCTAATAAAAATCGAGTGCTTAAACTAAACTATTGATACTAATATTTTATACTACTATAAGTATACATACCCGCGTCGATTTATTAAAAAGGTGGAAGTACCTATATCTAGGAGTAGATAAAACTCTTCTTTTTTAGAAAATATGATCTAAAACAACAACATACATGATCTTAAAGTATTAATATAATTTAAAATATATTGTTAGTGGTATTAACATGCAGTGTTAGCTTAAAACGATAAACGTTAATATAGATCACCCTTCGTTTAGCGATTAATCAGATTTCACAGCCATTTAAACGGGGCACAAACGGATTATATGTGATTAAGCGGACTATACAACCGACACAATTGACTACTGAGTGAGTAATGTCCAAATGGCACGTAAACGGTCTACACGACTGTGTTGGCAAACAGTGTTAGTATGTGATTAGTCAAGGGAATACTTTTTATTGACAGCTAAACCATGTGAATGTGTATTCATCACTCATGTATGTATATATACTTAGTTTGTACGGCGACTGTTGAGTTAGATCTTTACATAGTAAACACCAATTTTCTTCTATTTATCTAATTTTGACACTAAATTCCATGACCGTCTAAGTTTGGTGTCTCAACTATCCATTCCGTTTAATTTTGACCTCAAACACCACAACAACTTGGCCAAATACTTAGAGAAGTCTTTGGATGCTAGGAATTGAATAAAAACAACTAATAGCCAATAAATAAAAAACAACTAATGACCAATAAATAATTCTAAATAATTAAACAATATTCAGTAAACACAAGAGATAAAAAGGCCTAAGAAATTTCAAAATAGATCTATATCAATCGAGTATTTATTATCTTTCGTGACTATATTCATCTAAATGTTGATTAGTGGAGAAACGTGCATTCTAGAAATATCTTTTATTTTTAGATGTATTAAATATTCTATTCTAACTCTCAAAACTTGTTTCACAAACTATAGTTATTTTATTCAAATTTCTCCATGGTTGTTTACATCTAAATTCAAAAGCATCATGAAAAATCATAAAAAAGGTCTCGGGGTAGAAATTGAACGATAATAGTTAAAGTTCGAAATGTAGACAACCTTTGAATTCAACGTTAAAATTAAACGTAAAAGAGTCGACGGGGTAAAAATGGATATTCTCTGTATTATATTAATAGTGGTAGAAATGTGTAATCTGGAAGCATGTATAATAGATGTTGATAATATATACACAGTAAAATAGCGAGTTTTTCTAATACCATTTTCACGTAACGAAAACATATTGCCTCACCTTGGCCATACTTCACATGTTGGAAAAGATTAGAAAGGGGTGAAAAAGTCCAAACATGTCAGAAAGAAAATATTTCTACCTTGTAGTTTTTTATTTTTTATCTCGTTTTTGTACTCTATCCAGACGTCAATCATAATTCCTTTCTTTTTCTATTTTATTACCCGGCTGGTCAACTCATTCCTCTCCATCGACGCCACGTAGGCCCGCCAAGTACGTAGTCTGTAGTCTGTGATGTGGTTCACTGCTTCCGTACTGCACTTACGTCTACGCTAGTTGTTATTAATGATAATGGTGAATTTAGATGTCATTTAGGAGACTGTATGTTATTTTAAAATGATATATGTGCAATTTATATGAAGATTTAAGGTTATTTTTATGCAGAGGTTTTATAGTGGGGAAAAATGAGAGTACTCCATTGTGGAAATCTAAACATTGGTGGTAATGGGTGGTTTTAAAAGAATGGTAGTTGAAGATATGAAATCGGTGGGTTCGACATATGGTGGGACTAATAACATTAAATTTATTTTATTATAAATGTCCTTTCAGATAAATTCATTAAATCAGTGAGAAATAGTACCAAATGAATACTAAAAGTATTTTATAACCATTGCAATAAAATTTTTGTGGTACAGAAAATCGTCTGATACTAGCTATTACGGACAACGATAAGAAGCATCAAACTAGTTGAACTTCACATTTTTGTTCGAATTTCTTTTCCTAGAGCATTATCCTAAATACTCTCTCTACCCTAAATTAAACTATCTTCGTTCACAAATGTATTTCTCACATCTACGACGTCTGAGACCCACTTACAAGAAAAAAACATTTTCACTTACACTTGAGTCTGAAACGTCATATATGTGGAAGAGTGAGGTGTAGACCTTACATGTAGGGCCCATGTGTGCCCAAAAGTCAAAACCATTTTTAAGAATGCACAAACGGTTTTGGACCCATAGGATACCCAAAACCAAGTTTAGGGACCCGAATTCTTGGTGTTATAAGTTTGGGGACTTAGGTGGCACACTTTACCAAGTTTGAGTACCACCAATGCATTCTACTCTTTATTCAAATATGTAACAACATAACTCATATTCAAACAGTCAAACTATGTTTAGTAATATAACAAATCGTAACGAAACGAATGATAAATTGTGATTTTTTTTTAATAAGACGAGTGATTGAAGGTTTGAAAAAAAAAATCAATCACATTGTACATTTGTGAAGGGAGGGAGTAGATTCTTTGGCTTTGTAACACTAAGTTTAGCTCACTCGTCTTATTGCTTTTTATAATTATCATTTTATTGGTATTTAGTCTAGTATATAATATATTTTAACTATAATTTTAATTTTTTCGTATTTATATTTTTATTGTTTTTTGACGAGTTAGTCAAACTTAATATTAAAAAATTTAAACGATTTATAATTTTGTGAGGAAGGAGTACTTATCTTCAAACAATAACTTAATAGTAATACTCCCTATGTAAGGTTTGGAAACCTTAGCTGAGCGGCTTGTTTACAATTTCCTCGTGAAAAATTGAGTAGGAAAAGGATAAAATACCCGGGAAAATAACCCTTTGTATTGCCGATGCGTAGTTTATACCGAATCGCACTCCTGTTTACTATAACGGGATGTGAATTTTCGATATGTATATATATATATATATGGATGCTCTGGATTCTTTTCTTTTTGATGCAGATGCTCTGGATTCTTGCCAACTCCCGAAGCAAACTCCTCGAGCGGCCAAGCCAAAGAGGCAAAGACCCAACTGATTGACACCGCGGGACTCCAGGTCGACCCAACTCGACCGCAACCCCCACTCCCTCTCAGTCGCCGCGAGTTCGATTCCAGTCGGCGGCGGCGAGATGAAGGTCACAGTGATGACCGCCGACGAGCAGATTCTCACCCTCGACGTCGACCCTGACGAATCAGTATGCCTTCCGGCCCGTCCTCCTCCATCCATTTCAATCTCAATCTATACTGGATACGGCCGCTCCGTTTCGCCGAGTTTGGTGATGAATCCGCGATGGGAGCTGGAAATCTGGAAATTGGGAGGGAGCAAGGCGCGCTTTAACCTAGACGATTTGCAATTATGTAATTATAGTGTTATTTCTCATGTTTGATGGGATTTTTCTTGCTAATTCTGGTTCTTGGCTCTGCATCGAGATATCCGTCCGTCGGATCCCCTTCCTGGTGTTTAATTCCGCGTCGTATAGCTACCATGAGCTGCCAAGCAAAAGCTGCAATTTTTTTCTTCGTCTGGCTAAATCGTGCGTCCTGCGTGCTTGCAGGTGGAAAATCTGAAGGCACTTCTCGAGGTGGAGGTGAGCAGGGACTGGGATCTTAATCAAGCTTCCTTTCTGAAGCTTTCATTCTACCGCTTTGATCTCACATTGTTAGTTTTGGCTGTGTATGGGTGTGGCCAGACTCGAGTGCCATTGCAGCGGCAGCAGCTTCACTTCAATGGGAAGGAGATGCAGAACGCTGAGAAGCTCAGCGATGTTGGGGTCCAGGATGGTGATCTTGTCATGATGGTTCCCTCCAGTGACAGGTGCTCTTGCTTCCCTTCCTAGTGTGCATAAGTAGATAAAACGGCATGTGCTGCGTATAGTTGTCAGTTGTTTTCTTGCACAAGAAAGGAGTTGTTAGCTTGTCTTTAGGGCATCTTGATCAAAACTTAGAATCGGGGTCGTATGAAAGAGATGCAGTTGCTTTTCTGATCTTAATTAATCCTGAAAAATCTGATGCACCATAGCAGCAGTGTTTCTTGTTCGAAACATTTGATTGGCATCAAATTGAAAAGTAAACATTATCTTTTCTTAGCTTAACTAATCTCAAGAATCATGGTGCAACCAAAGTGCCATCGCTTTCTTCCAATTAATCATCTGGGCTGAAAATTTCAGGGCATCCCAGGATGTTATAAAGTTAAATCCTGATGGATCGGCTATGAATCCTCAATGCTTTTCAGCAACATATTCGTAGTGATTCACAACTTATGGCACAGCTGCTTCAGGTAAACTTTTCTTTGTTTATTCACCAATATGCGTTAGTTGCAGGCAACATATTGTTATAGAACTATTTTTTTCTTTAATTGCAGAATGATCCGCAACTAGCTCAAGCTATTCTTGGCGATGACATCAATGAGCTACAAAATATCCTGCGGTCCCGCCACCAACAGAGAATGGAACACAAACGTAAACAAGAAGAAGAGCTTGTGAGAATCTGTATCTTGAATTTTATTTTGTAAAAAAAAAAGGAATATGAGGTTGCAGGTTTTCTGGCATTGGCTTCATGCACAAAGTAGTATAGAGCATTTGTATAACTCAGCTGTTTCAAATGAAAATCTATCTGGTCACTCCATGCATTTACAAGTGTTTTTTGGGTATAAGGAAGTACTTATAGTTAGATTTGACATTTATTTTCTCTTACATTATGCTGTCAGTTACTACAAATCCACATAATCTTAAGAGCACTTTGAATACAAATCAATTTATGCAACTTCTGTAGACCAACACGTCTTATCATTTCACTAATTTGTAATCAAAGGTTTTGAATCTTAAAACCAAAATACGAGATACATTTATGGACAGAGGTAGTATATCACCTTGCACTTCCATGAAACATATTTACAATTTTTATTAGATTGATATGTTTCGCCACTTCGTGGCTTGTTTTTTCATGTTCGCTCTCTTGCCAATGTTGCTTTGCTAACTTTTTAAATGGTAGTAGGTCAAATGACTAACAATTTTAGTTTTTTGTAGGCTTTATTGTATGCTGATCCTTTTGATGTTGAAGCTCAGAGGAAAATTGAAGCTGCAATTCGGCAGGTGGGCATTACTTCTTCCAGGATAACAAATATTAGCAATGCCAAAAGCTTTGTTCTATCTCGAGTCTTGCCTGTAATTTTTATATTTGCTTCCCCATTTACTTGTTGAGAATTTGTTCAGTTAAATATTTGATATCGCTGTTACTTGTTAATTTCAATATTTCAGAAAGGCATCGATGAAAATTGGGAGGCTGCCTTAGAGCACAATCCTGAAGCATTTGCTCGAGTGGTGTGTTTTACTCTCAGTTTGTTCCCATTCTTTTGTCTTTGAAAAGAAGAGTATTCTCCTACTCTATGTTCTATGCTTCGTAGTACTTATTAATCAAGCAACATTTTCTTTATGCCAGGTAATGCTTTATGTGGATATGGAGGTCAATGGCGTGCCTTTGAAGGTATTAAAACCACATGGACCTATTCCTATATAATCAGTTGCGCATTGACTGTTCTTAAAACAAGATACAGCCTAGGAGGAACTAGGATATTTTTCATGAAGAAAAATAGGCACCCAAATCTGAGTAGAAGTGCACTGACTATTCTTATAACATCCTAGGAGGAACTAGGATATTTTTCATGAAGAAGAAATAGGCACCCAATTCTGAGTAGAAGTGCACTGACTATTCTTATAACATTTTTTTCTGTGATATTCTAAATATCAGAAACTAGCACATGATTTCTGGTAACTCCCATTGAATTAATGTTGATACCCAATGATCTTATCATGATTTTAACTTTTCCTTGCTATGTCTTCTCTTTTATGAACTTCCATTACTGGGTTAATAGTAATAATTGCTCGAGTTACTTGGATATAGCAATAATTGGGATCTATTCCTTTACAAAATATTTGATTGCTTCTTGTTCACTGTTTTGGTATGTTTTCTAACTTTTCTCATCTGCAGGCCTTTGTTGACAGTGGAGCACAGTCAACTATCATATCAAAAAGTTGTGCTGAACGTTGTGGGTATGATTGTAAAGTTAATTGATTGGAACTATTTCAATTTATATTTATAATAGTATAATACAATGTTTTTTTATGATAATTCAGCATGAAAACGATTGTTTGTCAAGCAAGGCGTATTTTTAAGATTTAAAGAAGATAAAAAATTATTATCTCTTGACAGTGAACTTAAATGTACAGTTTGAAGCAATTAGATACCTCAAATCTTGCAATGCATTGTGCAGGTTGTTGAGGCTCCTTGATCAGCGGTACCGAGGGGTTGCTGTTGGGGTTGGTCAATCAGGAGATACTGGGCAGAATACATGTAGCTCCAATAAAGGTACTTTTGGTTGCTGTATACCAATTTCACTGGTTTTTACAAATTTTCATTTGAGAAGTGCCACAGCATGACATCAGGCTTGCTGCAATACTATTTGAGCTATTTTACTGTTCGAAGACTATCAATACCAAATTCATCTCTTGTGAAGAAAAAAATAAATGAAATTGTTTATTTCTTGAATATCTTTATCTTCCTGTAGATAGGTGAGCTGATGCCAAACTCCCATATTTAGTAGAAGCTATGTGGAGACTTAAGTGCCTTCTGACTCCATATCAAGATCTTAGTTTCCTTAGATGTATATGTGCAGTATACAAGCCTCGATGCTTATGAGATTCCTTCTAGATACATGTATCATACCACTTAGTTCAAAATGCATTGGCTAATAGCTTATGTCTGACAGATTGGCCATCTCTTCTATCCTTGTTCTTTCACTGTATTGGATGCCCCCAATATGGAATTTCTATTCGGGCTTGATATGCTGCGAAAACATCAGGTAATTGCATGAGTATTTTTTTGGTATCAGGCCATTGCATTTGCATCTGACTATGAGTGCAGCCTCATACTCGTGTTTTTAATTGTCTACGCAGTGCATGATTGACCTAAAGGACAACGTTCTTAGAGTGGGAGGTGGCGAGGTTTCAGTGCCCTTCTTACAAGGTAAGTAGGTTCACCTATTTTGCAGTTTATTCTGGCTGTAGCTCAAGCCACATTTCACTAAGCAGTCTACTATCTTCAGAGAAAGACATCCCTGCACATATACGCGATGAAGAGAAATTATCCAAGTTAGCATCATCGCTTGGTCAAGCAACCGGAGTAAGCATACCCACATCCTTTTCATGCTGTGGCTTTTTTCCTTCTATAAATATGATATGCATCATTCACAATACCTGATAAATCCAGGAATCATCAAAGGCACGCGAGAGTACTCCTGATGTAGCACAGCGAACCGCTCCAGCAGGTTAATATGGTTTTCTCTAGTACTTCTACGGTCCTGAGGACTCTGTATCTTCTAATAACTGTGAACTAATTGAAAATACTGTTTCATTTTACTCACAGGTGCACCAGTTGCAAATCCTCCACAGGTGAAATCAAAATCACTTTCTGTATCTGTTCACCTTTGATGCCCACTTTGTTGTTTTCACTGAGTAATATAATTTCTATCTTAACCATTCCTAAAACTCTTCTTACCAGGGAGGAGGTTTTGAAGCAAAAGTCACGAAGCTCGTGGAACTTGGATTTGACCGAGCATCTGTAATACAAGCGCTAAAGCTGTTCAATGGTAACGAGGAGCAAGCTGCTGCGTTTCTGTTTGGTGGTTAGAATCCTGACAGAAGCCATTTCCGGCTTATGTTGTCTCAAGTCTCAACCCTTCCCCAGAGTTGAATACTGATGGATACGGAAGTGATTGTCTTCCCTCTGGAAAACTTGGGCCTGCCTTCTGGCCCATTCAAAGGCACCTGAGTGCAGACAAATTTGTAAAGATTGATCTTATTTATATGCCGGGTTTTGGTGATTCCGTGAGAACGAGCAGTAAATGTGGACAGACCAAATCAACTAGCAGATCAGTTTTTCACTTTTGCGTCAAAGTTGGTAGTCTTTTGGGCATAGGTTAGAATAGAACGTTCACTGGTATTGCGGAGTAGAAAGTTTTTCGCTAGCTAAGAAGGTAAACGTTGGAGATTGGAAGCTGCGTTATAGGTGTTAGTTTGATCTCCGTTATAGGTTACTAACACAACAATTTATCTACCACATGAACTTAAATTTTTGATTTCTCTATCATGTGCTTAGATAGACACGGCACAACAGATTTTCTCCATATCATTCCTGGACTGGTTGATAAATGTCATTGTCCGTGAGAACTGAAATCAGGACTTCATTCTACTCGTTATTAGATGTATGCACAGCATGACGAAGATAGAAGCATTGCATTTTTTCCAATTATCAAGGTCTAATAATTCATCATCCTCACAGTAACGTGCACCAAAATCAATAGAGAATGCCAAAAATCAGCCGTATATGGTTTGGGGGATAAGCCCCCATATATGATGGGGAGATAAAAAGAAGGTAAAATTAAATTCAAATAGTTAATTAAGTTCAGAACGGTATTCCATAATTTCATTCCAATCAAAAAAAAGACTTAGTCTTTTAAACAAGACATTATAAAACTTAGAGAATTCTAGTCATTAGGATTTCCGTTTTATATGAAGTAAGCAATATTCGAGAATTTCCTATAAATGTAGGTTTTCTTTGGAATTCAATCAATCAATTACGAAACAAGAGATCTCTTTTATTTTAAGAGAAAGAAATACAAAAATAAATATAAAGTCACATGATTCAATCTTTTTTTGTATTTTAATATTTAATAAATATTTGGTAGCCTGCTCCGGTCCCTTACGAAACTTTCGTTATTGGGTTAGCCATACACTTCACATGTTTCTAGCGATTCACATGACATCATCAAATGATACAAAATCTTGGATAAGAATCTACAACACACTAGAACGCCCTTGTTAACGATTCTTTACTGCGATAGCATCTAGGGTTCCTCGAATAATGCGATATCTCACACCGGGTACATCCTTAACCCTTCCTCCTCTTACGGTAAATTGCCACTTTAAGATTACCATCTGGGGAGGATCCGTTTGGTATCCCAAAACTGCTTAGCAACAGTCGGACAAGTGGGTAATGTTGGGGTGATTTGTAGGTTCTTCAGTTGGCGTCGGGGTTACAGGAGCCCAGCCCAGCCCAACCAAACATAAAGTAAAACAGTAACAGATTGCGGGCCGAAAAAAAGCCGAACCAAACCGCGCACCATATATATCTCCCATCCAACACGTTATTCTCCGGTCTCCCCACGCATCTCGTCTTTTCCGCGAATCCGCCCGGCCCCGTCTACTCCCCTCGTCGCCGGCCCGTACGGCCGTACCCCAGCCCCGGCCGCTACTCCGCCGCCGCCCTCGCTCCTCCTGCCCGTCACCCGCCGCTAAGGCCGGCCCGGCGGCGCCTCCGCCGTCGATCCCCTCACCGCGCCGCCGGATCCCCTCCGCGTCGGCGCCCAAGCTCCTTTCGCGCCGCAAGCTAAGCCGCGCGAGATGATCCTACGCATCCGCAGCCGCGACGGCACGGACCGCATCACGGTCCCGGACCCGGCCTCCGCCACCGTCGCCGACCTGCAGCGCCTCATCGAGTCGCACCTCACCGTGCCCGCCCCGCTCCAGCGCCTCTCCCTCGACCCCGCCCTCCTGCTCCCGAACCCGTCCGCCGCCGTCCCCCTCCTCGCCGACCCGGCCACCCCGCTCGCGTCGCTCCGCCTCGCCAACGGCGCCTTCGTCTACCTCGCCTACCCGCCCGACGCGCGCCTCGCCCGCCCGCCGCCGCCCAAGGCGCTCTCCGCCGCCGGCTCCTTCGGCAAGAAGATGACCATGGACGACCTCATCTCGCGCCAGATCCGCGTCACCCGCCAGGAGAACGCGCTCTGCGCCGCCGCCTCCTTCGACCGCGACGCAGCCAACGCCTTCCAGCTGTACGTCGCCGAGTCCCTCGCCTTCGCCGCCAAGCGGGCGGGCTTCCTCTACGGCCGCGTCGACGAGGAGACCAAGGAGGTCTTCGTCGACTTCATCTACGAGCCGCCGCAGCAGGGCTCCGAGGACGTGGTCCACCTCATCAGGGACCCCGACGAGGAGGCCCGCGTCGATGCCATCGCCGGTGGCCTGGGTATGCGCAGGGTCGGCCTCGTCTTCACGCAGGCCGTGGGGAGGAAGGCCAGCGAGACAGGGGAGTACACCATGTCCAACCGGGAGGTTGTGCAAGCGGCCCAACTGCAGGCCGAGGGCGGGATCCCAGAGTGGGTCACTGCCATAGTGAAATTGGAGGTCGGGGATGACGGCACCGGGGACGTGCACTTCGAGGCCTTCCAGATGAGTGAGATTTGTGTCAAGCTCTTCAAGGATGGGGTACTGGAAACTGAGGTTGGGGATGCTGATGATCCCCGCCTGTCAAAGATGCGCAAGGAGGTGGTGGCTGGAGGCAAGGACACTATGGAGGTGGATAATGACTTCTTCCTTGTGCCTGTCAAGATCTCTGATCACCAGGTATATCCCTTAACTCTCTCTTGTAGTTTGAGGTTAGTAGTGCATGAAAATTAATAGCTTGAATAAGGACTGAATGTAGCCTGTGGTGCTTGGAAACTTTGAATTATTGGTTATAATCTGGATATGATTTTCTCTACAATGTTCCGTTTAGTGGTTAAACGGAACTTTTGAATCGACTTGCACTTTATACATGCATATACTAGCTTCTTAATTCGATGCGATATTCAATCCAGTGACAATACTAACCTTTTTAAGTGAACCAAGTGGATATGAGCTTGATCTGCATATATAAGATTATTTAATCTGCCCATGGAACTACTTGTCAGTTGTTACTGAACATAATCAGTCAGCAGCATAGGTTTTATCTAAGTTTGCCTATTCAGGGGAAAAATTAAGATTTTTTTCTATTATAATAGGAAGGGTTGCTGCTTCACTTGCAATTGGTTAGTCCATGAGCTATTTGTTTTAGTAAATTTCTCAGTACACTCAGTTACAGCATTATAAAACGCACCTTAACTGGGTTTTATAACTTTAGGTTTAAGGATATATGAATTTGTGCTAGGTAGCAGTCAATCACAATAACCCATGCTTCTCGGTTGGGGCTTTGAATTACATGCTGCTCACAAACACTCCTTTTCTCTTAGAAGAGTGATCATTTTTTTTTTAAATCTCAAACTGTAGGATACCTTTAGTAACTTGATGAGTTTTACTTTTGACTAGAAGCCATAATATTATCTCCTTTGGTAAGCATGCAATATTGGTGGATGAAAGAATCCGTTCTTCGTACAGTACGTTAGACTTGAAGTGACACAACCTAGTCTACAGTAGTTAAAGAGATTTTTTAGTATGTTGTGGATGAGCCTTGCAATAACATCCAGATACATGGGATATATTTGCTTAACCGGCATTATTGACTTGGAAATGTGCTTACAATTTGTGTAATGCACAAATGGGGGTTGGTTAAGTTACAAAGATTTATAATTTCCTTAATCCAGTACTGCTCCTTTTTAACCAAAAGGAGCTGTGGAATTTTCATAAGATGAGCACATATATGCTTAGACCAGTAGACCTAGACTAGAATGATGAGTGTAAAACACCCTTCTGTATGAAACATACTGTGACCTGGAAAGGGCCTGCTATACTTCATAGAATTTTGAGATAGAATTTTGGCATATAAATCACAAGAATAGACGATTTTCTTCAATTTTTGTGCTTTTATTGGAAAAAATGGCGTTGTGGTGAGGGGGAAGGTACAGGAGTATGTCAGTTAACTGTCATTGATGCTTTTTCAGCATGTTCTTTCTTTAGTAGTTTTGTTAAGTTTAGTGGCGTTGCTAGAATATTTGAAACGAACCATAGGACAAGGAAATTTGTTAACCTTTTGTACTAATAGAGTAAAGAGCAAAAAGTTACAGTACTATTTTATGAATCCACTATACCTTTTTGCTTCACCCCAAATATTTTATGAATGTACCTTTAACAGAATTATCAGAAGCTTCATCTTAAGGGATCTAACATCAAATGCTCTAAAGTCACTTTTCCTCAAATATTCTATGGATCTACCATTGAAAGAGTTATCAGAATCTTCATCTTAAGGGAATCTAAAGATCTAAAATCCCAACTTTCTATCCAATGCATGATTCTCTACTTTCGGCGCGAAGAAATGTAGAAAGGCCATCCTTAGGTTGCAATATAGCTAGCCTGCATGCGATTTTTGCTACATGATCAGAGTTGCGCAGCGGAAGCGTGGTGGGCCCATAACCGATCTAGAGTAGCAGCAGTTGCACAAGCTGCTTATTAGTGATCCTAAAGTGGGCTAACAGTGGTATCAGAGCTCTGTTTAGGTGATTAGGGAGCAAATTAGAGGGAGATGTCCTCTTCCCCGACCGGCAGCATGCAGTCCCGCCTCGACGGCAGCCGTGGACGTCGGACGTCCAGGCAGTCTGGAGAGCGGCCGTCCAGATCACCAACCCGCCCGCGGGTCATGGTGAAGACGGTGCGCGAGGTGGGAGGCGCGCAGTTCCCGCTGCTGACCCGCACCAACTACAGCGAATGGGCGACGGTGATGAAGGTCATGCTCAAGGCTAGGGGCCTTTGGCGGGTCGTCCAGGACGGCACCGACGACGAGCAGGAGGACCAGATGGCCATGGAGGCCATCCTCAAGGGCGTGCCCCCTGAGTACGTCACCACCTTGGGGAGCAAGGACTCCGCCAAGGAAGCCTGGAGCTGCCTGGAGGCCATGCGCGTCGGCAGCAACCGTGTGAAGAAGGCGAAGGTGCAGCAGCTGCGGCGCGAGTTCGAGAACATCGCATTCCGTGATGAGGAGGCGGTGGAAGACTTCGCGCTGCGCCTCACCTCCCTGGTGAGCCAGCTCGGAGCGCTGGGCGAAGAGATCAAGGAGGAAACGGTGGTGGCAAAGTACCTGCGGGTCGTGCCGTCTCGGTACGCGCAGGTGGCGGTCTCCATCGAAACGCTGCTTGACCTCGACAAGATCACCATCGAGGATGTCACCGGGCGGCTGAAGGCGGTCGAGGACCGCGCCGAGGCACCGGCGGCGGACGGGGCGAAGGGGCAGCTACTCCTCACGGAGGAGGAATGGACGGCTCGGATGAAGGAGCGTCAGCGAGGCGATAGCTCCGCATCCTCGAGCAGAGGCCGTGGCGGACGGCGCCGCGGCAAGCCACGGAAGAAGTATGGAGGCGGCGAGGCCAAAGAAGATGGTGGTAAGCCCATCGCGAAGGACAAGTGCCTAAAATGTGGCAAGACAGGGCACTGGGCGCGAAATTGCCGCGCTCCTCGACGCCGCGAGCGGGCCAATTTGGTCGAAGGGGAAGAAGAAGAGACGGCGCTGCTCCTTGCGCGCACAAACGGCGAGGCGGAGAGAGCAGAGGAGCCTGCTCTGCTGATGGCGCAGGCATGCGTACTCAGCAGCGAAACAGAGGAGCCAAGAGGCGCGCCGGTGTGGCTCGAGGAGCCCCGGGCGCACGTCAACCTCGGCAAGGAAGACAAGGAGGAGGAAGCAGAGCGCTGGTACCTGGACAGCGGCGCAAGCAACCACATGACTGGGAGTCGTGGGGCCTTCTCAGAGCTCGACTCCTCCATCACCGGCACAGTCAAGTTCGGCGACAACTCTGTCGTCGACATCGCTGGTCAAGGCACGATCCTCTTCAGCTGCAGCGACGGTGGGCATCGTGCGCTCACCGGCGTTTACTTCATCCCTCGCCTCCGCAGCAACATCATCAGCCTGGGACAGCTCGACGAACGCGGGTGCAAGGTCCTCATCGACGACGGCATCTTGCGCATCCGTGACCGCGAGCAGAAGCTCCTTGCAAAGGTGCGCCGTTCTAGGAATCGGCTCTACGTGCTACCGCTGACGATCGCCAGGCCGGTGTGTTTAGCTGCAAGGCATGAGGAGACGGCGTGGCGCTGGCATGCGCGGTTCGGCCATCTGAGCTTTGACGCTCTGGGCCGGATGGCGCGCAAAGGCATGGTCCGCGGACTGCCGGAAATCGAGCACGTCAGCAAACTCTGCGACAGCTGTCTCGCCGGCAAGCAGAGGAGGACCCCTTTCCCCAAGGCAACGAGCTACAGAGCCCAGGACCCGCTAGAGCTGGTCCACGGCGACCTGTGTGGGCCAGTTAAGCCGGCCACGCACGGCGGGCGGAGGTACTTCCTCCTGCTCGTGGACGACAACAGCCGTTTCATGTGGCTGCGGCTGCTAACCGCCAAGGACCAGGTGGCGGAAGCAATCAAGGAGATCAAGGCTCGAGCGGAGAAGGAGACGGGGAAGAAACTGAAGGTACTCAGGACCGACCGGGGTGGAGAGTTCACCTCGGAGGAGTTTGGCCGCTACTGCGCCGGCGAGGGCGTGGAGCGCCACCTCTCAGCCCCATACTCTCCACAGCAGAATGGCGTCGTCGAGCGGCGGAATCAAACCGTCGTGGGCATGGCTAGAAGCATGCTGAAGGCCAAGGCAATGCCAGCAGCATTCTGGGGCGAGGCGGTGAGTACTGCAGTGTACATCCTGAACCGTTCCCCCACCAAGGCCCTGGACGGGCAGACGCCATTCGAGGCATGGCACGGGCGCAAGCCCGACGTCGCGCACCTGCACACTTTTGGGTGCATTGGGCACGTCAAGGTGACACGGCCCAACCTCTCCAAGCTGGAAGATC
The DNA here is from genome assembly GCA_030272315.1 of Paspalum vaginatum. NCBI lineage: Eukaryota > Viridiplantae > Streptophyta > Magnoliopsida > Poales > Poaceae > Paspalum > Paspalum vaginatum. The sequence goes on along the minus strand of CM059015.1, from coordinate 41,900,942 downwards.
GGAGCAAGCCAATGGTGTTCCTAGGCTACGAGGCGGGCAGCAAGGCCTACCGCCTCTACGATCCGGTGGAGCGGCGCGTGCACGTATCGCGCGACGTCGTGTTCGACGAAGGGGCAAGCTGGGATTGGACGCGTTCCAGCAACGGGGAAGCAACAGCAGGCGCAAACTCGAGCTCCTTCGTCATAGAGTACGAAGAGTACCAAGACGGGGAAGAGCCAGCTCACGGGGAGCCAGTCCGCGGCATGGACAACGGCGGCAGTGAGCCTCGAGCAAATTCTTCGGCACCGGGAGCAGGGGAAGCACTGCCTGCGACCCCGTCAGCAGCACCGGTCCGCTACGTCACGCCTCCTCCAGATGCATCACCCTACCTCGACGCCGAGCACGAAGGAGAGCCGGTGCGGTTCCGTGCGGTTGACGACCTCGTCGGCGAAGCAACTCCCCCAGGCAAGGCGGCGCGGGCTCTGGCCGATGCAGAGCTGCACTTCAGCAGCGCGGAGGAGCCACCGTCATTCGCCGCAGCTGAGAAGGACGAGAACTGGCGGCGCGCGATGCTGGAGGAGATGAACTCCATCCAGGAGAATCACACATGGGAGCTGGTTGACCCACCGGCCAATTGCCGGTCAATTGGGCTTAAGTGGGTCTACAAAGTGAAGCGGGATGAACACGGCGACGTTGTGCGACACAAGGCGCGGCTGGTGGCGCGCGGATTCGTGCAGCGGGAAGGCATCGACTTCGAGGAGGTCTTTGCGCCGGTGGCAAGGATGGAATCAGTGCGGCTGGTGCTTGCGCTGGCGGCCACGCGCGGCTGGAACGTCCACCACATGGACGTCAAGTCCGCATTCTTGAACGGGGAGCTCAAGGAGGAGGTCTTCGTTAAGCAGCCGCCGGGTTTCGTCATTGCCGGCCAGGAGCACAAGGTACTCCGGCTACGCAAGGCTCTCTACGGCCTGCGGCAGGCCCCGTGGGCATGGAATGTCAAGCTGGACGCAAGCTTGACCCGGCTGGGGTTCGCCAAGTGCGAGACAGAGCATGCTCTGTACACACGACGGGCAGAACACGGGCAGATAGTGGTCGGCGTCTACGTCGACGATTTGGTGATCACCGGCACCAGCGAGCAAGACATCACCGCATTCAAGCAAGAGATGAAGGCGCTCTTCCGTATGAGCGACCTCGGACTGCTCACCTACTACCTCGGCATCGAGGTGGAGCAGACAACTGACTCCATCACCCTCCGCCAGAGCGCGTACGCGCGGAAGTTGCTTGAGCGGAGCGGCATGGCGGGCTGCAGGACCAACAAGACACCGATGGAGGAAAAGATCAAGCTGAGCAAGGGGAGCTCGGCAGTAAAGGTGGATGCAACGGGCTACAGGAGCATCGTCGGCGGGCTGCGGTATCTAGTGCACACCCGGCCGGACTTGGCGTTTGCCGTGGGCTACGTCAGCCGGTTCATGGAGGATCCGCGTGAAGATCACCTCACCGCCGTCAAGCACCTTCTCCGCTACGTCGCCGGAACGGTGGACTACGGAGTGGTCTACCCCAGGCATGGCAAGGGGAAGGCGGAGCTCACGGGCTACAGTGACAGCGACATGGGAGGCGACGTCGATGGGAGGAAGAGCACCTCAGGTATCCTCTTCTTTCTCGGCAAGTGTCCCATCTCCTGGCAGTCACAGAAGCAGAGGATTGTCGCCCTCTCCACATGTGAAGCAGAGTACGTCGCGGCTGCGACGGCGTGCTGCCAGGGAATTTGGCTCAGGAGGTTGCTGCAAGAGATCACCGGAGAAGATCACCGCGCACCGGTCCTGAGGGTGGACAACAAGTCCGCCATCGAATTGGCAAAGAACCCCATCCTCCATGACAGGAGCAAACACATTGACATCCGGTTTCATTTCATCCGGGACTGTGTCACTGAAGGACGGATCATCCTCAAGCATGTTGAGACCGGCCAGCAGCTCGCGGATATCCTCACCAAACCTTTGGGCCAGAAACGCCTTGTGCAGTTGATGGTCAGGATTGGGGTTGAGAAGATCGAGCATGAGGATCAGTCAAGTGCTCGCTGATTAGGGGAAGATTTGTTGAACTTAATCATCCTAGCACTTAACCTGATCATGTATCTTACTATTAAGTATATCCCCTAGTAGTTGGTAGAGCTAGAGCTAGTGCTCAGTAACTTTTTAGGCCAAGAGTGGACTTTTGCCCCTCTGTATACAGCAGATGGGAGTAGATGTACTGAGTAGAGTAGTGTAGAAGGTAGAGGTACCATAGTTGGTAGGAGTAGGAGTACTAAGTATGTACTGGAATGTATTTCCTCCCTCTATAAATAGAACTAGCAGCAGCTGGAAGAAACAGTTCAGCAGCACCAAGAACTTGTGTGTTCTGTTCTCACCCTTTCCCACCAATTCGCCCCAAGTGTGTGTGTGTGTGATCTAGAGTAGCAGCAGTTGCACAAGCTGCTTATTAGTGATCCTAAAGTGGGCTAACACTTGTTTGTAGTTTTTCCATTTTCTGATATTATTTCTGAATAATCTTAGGATAGTTTGGCTGTTTGGGTACCGTGACAAATTGTATTGACCTTTGGGTTAGAACTATATTAAACTTGGTAAACGTGGGTAATTGATATGATATTTGTCTTTTTTATTATTTGCTAACGAGCCTAAAAGCCTTCAACTATGACACTGATGATGCAATCAATCTGGAAACATGATTTGATGATTGCTGTATATTCCGATCGATCAGCTGCTCATGATCGGTGATTCGGCATGGTAAGCTGCAGATGTAAAAAAATTTGTTAAACTAAATCATATTTGTTTTCATAATGAACTTACATTTTTTTGGATGCTTAGCTTTTAAAAACTCAATCAGAAATTGCCCTCCTAGTTTATCCTTTTTGCATAACGTTTGTGCACTGAAACTCAATAAGTGCAAATGTCCGAACAGTTGCATGGTAGTAGTGCTGTTCATTTAGTTTGATCTGCTTCACTGTGTTGATTGAAGTTTTTATTCGGTAGCGATTTTAATTTTTTCCAACTCGTGGACAATAATAATACTAATTATAGATTTCCCATGTGTCTTGAGATGTACATAATACTATTGATGAACTATACATAATACAATTGATGAAGCACTAGGTTAAATATTAAAAATCTTCTAGCTTTGGTGAAAATATTCTTGAACTGTTCTTTGTTAGATCGTCACATTCCATAATTTGACTCAGGGAAGTAAGGAAATAGTTCACTACTTCACTGTGCTCCTTTTTGTGTTAGTATATTATATGGATTTCCGTTTTACCTGTTGATATATTCTAACCATATTTCACTTGGCGTTTGCAGGGTCCACTCTCAGTAGGTTTTCCTATAGAGAATCGTGGAAGTTCTGTAGGAATGAGCGCACTGAAGACCCACTTGGAGCGGACAAAGCATTTGACATTTGTGAAGCGGATCTCGGATTTCCATTTGCTCCTCAAGGTCGCTACTTTCCTAGACGTAAATGCAGATGTGCCTGCTGTAGCTGCATGTGTAAAAACTCAGAGCAAGGTGCCTGAGGGTTACCAGCTTCTGATTGAATCCTTGGCTAGTCATGGTTGATCCTGCCTCCGAAAGTATGGCACGGCGATGCTTGATTTACTTACCACATCATGTGTAACTTATGGATATCTCAGGTGTATAAGTATTGTTCGATTCTTATGTGATTACCTTTATGCTAGTTTTACATCTTTCTCTATGGGGCTATGCGGGAATCCTGTCCTGCACAGCACTTACATTTGATCATGGGGGTTTACACAACTGGTGCTTGGGGTAGCGAACAAAGGTGGGACTGAATTACTGGTACCTGACCAAAAATGGCAAGGATTTGGATCTTGCCCTGAATGCGAGACTTTGTTCAGGACTTCAGGTACAGAACAATTGCTGTGGTTAGTCTTTTTGTTACTTGCAGTATTTTTTTTCTTCCATCTTGGAATCATATGCATTGTGTGACGGAGTTCAGAGTTATATTCACATGCATCTTTATTCAAATGAGGTGAACTTGTTGGCGCTCGTTGTTGCGCTTGCCCTGCCTCTACGGCTCTACCCGCTGTGTGTTTGGGGCGTTGAGGTGCATCTTGTGCAGGCAGGCCTGCCCTGGCATAAGCCTCCTGCCGTGCCTTTATCACGAGTTTGTGTCAGCTTTGCGTAGCTTTGTGAATTTGTGCCTCTATGACAGTGTTAAGCTTTAATGAAAAATGTAATTATTTGCACATATATGTAATCATACATTATAAAATGTCCCAGATTCCATGCCCTACCTTGACTACTCATCCTATAAATCTATCTCACCAAAACACCTTCGGAATTCTGGTACGCGCCGCAGAATTTAGGGGGCGTCAACGTCCTCCAAAATAGAGTAGAAAGCCCTTTAGAGTGCATCGTTAAATATAGCCCCTTGTTCCTGCTGCCATCAAATTATAGCGCCTAAGACCTGCGTCATTCCCTCCTCGCACACAGATTCCATGCCCAACCCTGAGTCCCTGACTCAGTCATCCTATATATCTATCCCACCAGAACACCTCCGGTGGCACCCACCACCGAAGCACTTAGGGCACTTTCAATGGTCGGCTATTTCACTAGCTAGATGTGTCTTTTTTACTACGTGGACAGAAAAAGTGGAGAAAAACAGAATAGCTAGCGCCGACCAAATAGATAGAAGATTTCATGTATTCCAACAAACTGAAAATATTACGCGTAGAAAAGTACTGATAATGAGATAAATTATCTTTTTTATTGTTTTCTCACATTCACATCAGGTAGCTATTTGTTACAAATTACAATCACTGTGAATGCTCTTATAGGATGTCGGGTCCTCCAAAATAGTGGAGCCCTCTAAAACACAGCCTAAAACACAATACAAAGCCTTTTATAGTGCACCATTAAATTAAATATATCCTTAGAGGGGAGGACAACTCAATCGTTAGCTCGACGCGTGCGTCCTGGAAGGCAGCCGGGAGGACAATAGTGGCAGTGCCTTGGCAGTGATGGGCGAGAAGAAGGGAGGCGGGGTAGAGAGAAAAAAAATCACATGATGGGCTATGAGAAATGATACATTCCGAAATTAAGGTGACCGCTGAATCTGAAAGTTTTGCTATTTAGAAAAAATGTTTTACTTATCATTGGAAGAGTGAAAATTCGTTGGATGGAGAATCCCAATATTAGCAATTTTTGTAGTCATGTTAAGGCTTTGTTGTCATTTTTTTGTTCGTTTGAGCTGCTTATTGCACAGCATGAGCAAGAAAGAAGGAGACGAATCTGAAACACTAACTTTGCTTATATAATTTTATTAATTAAATTAGAGGCCCAAAGCCTCCATGCCTAACAAATCAGACCCCATGCATGCTCTCTACACTTGCCTCCTAAAGTCCTAAACTAATAATTCGACCAATCATCAATCACGCCAATGCCTTGACAACAAGAGGGCTCCTCACGAACTGCCTCCCGTTCGTCCAGACGAGCGCGCCAAACGAGTAGTTCTTGGCGAGCGCGGCGTCCTTGACCTGGAACTGCACCTCGAACCCCTTCTCCTCCCCCTTGGCGCCGAACTCCAGCACCGACGGGTTCACGGAGACGGCGACGCCGGCGGGCTCGACCACGAAGGCCCTGTACGTGCTGGGATGCCCGACGTTCTTGACCCTGCGCCGCGCCGTGGCGCCCGCGGTGGTGACGTTGACGACGGTGATGGACGGGTAGTTGAGGTCCGTGACGGCCCGTGGAGCCTCGCCGGGGCACGTGTAGGGCGCGCCGTTGAACATGGCCATCACCGTGGAGTTGTACTTGAGCGCGCAGAGGAAGTCGAGGTAGTCCGCGTCGCCGAGGTCGTAGACGAGGCCCGGGTTCATGGCGCGTGCCGGCGAGATGTGGCCGGCGCCGTACCCGAAGGGGCTCGACGGCAAGGACGACGCGTTCAGGATGAGCTCTCCCTTGTTGTCCATCTCCGTCGCTGCGCTCAATCATGCAAAACGGCGAGCGGGGTCAGGCTCCAGAAGTTCAGAGTCGCAACGTCGCTGAGGCGGCGGTCGGCCGCCGGCGGCTTATATTACCTGTGGTCATGATGGCCGACTTGATGGCGGCGGGGCTCCAGTCTGGGTAGAGCGTGCGGAGGAGGCCGACGACGCCCGAGACGTGCGGGCACGACATGGACGTGCCCGACTCCGAGTTGAACGCCACGCGCCGCTTGTCGAACTCGAGGTCCGTCGGCGAGTTGGAGCGGGTCCACGCCGCGATCACGCTCACTCCGGGCGCCGTGATGTCGGGCTGCAACACATTAAACATCAGCTTTCGCCATGGATGGATCAGCCATTCAGAAAGCAAGCCACCAACCTTGAGGATCTCCGGGGTGATGGTGTTGGGCCCCTGCGACGAGAAGGCGGCCATGAACGGCGCCGGCTTCGTGCCGAGGACAGTCGCCGGCTTGGTGATGAAGCCGGTCGGGTTCCTTGCAGGTGGCAGCAAGCGGCAACAATGTCAATACCTCACAAGAAACTTGAGCGCACGGCGGTAAACAGAAACAGCGCCATGACCTCGATCGATGTGGTGGCGGCTTACTTGGTGGAGTTCAAGTAGGAGTAGAGGAGCTGGCCGTCGCTGTACTTGATATGCGTGGCCGGGAGCACGTGGGCGTCGGCGATGATCTCGTTGCCGGTGCTGACGTCGTTGGCGAGCACCATCCCGGCGCCGCCGGCCTGCTTCACCGCCTCGCCCTTGGCCACCCGGGCGTTGATCCCACGCAGGCACACCACGATCTTGCCCTTCACCTTCGCCGGGTCCAGCGCCCCCATCATGCACAGCTGCCTGCACGCCATTGATCAACACAATATATCATCAGTGGCCAGAGTAACATTGACATGATCACCAGTAATGGTTATGGTTCTGTGACTGTCACATACGCGTCCTTAATGGTCGAGTTCGCAGCTGCAGCCTGCGCCGAGTCGATCAATGGGTACGAGGTCTTCTCCGGCAGCGTCGTCATCGACAGGCTCTGCCCCTGCATGCATGGGTGGATGAGTAAATACTTGCAAGAAACGATCTGGGTGAGTTCATCGTGCGTGCGTGCCTTGATGTCCGTGAGGCCGCTGTGCGGCGGTGTCGCCAGAGGAGATTCTGAGGAGTCCGCGTGCCTTGGCCTCTGTCTGGTTGAAGACGACGTACGACGGGAACTCGCGGTCCATGGTGCTAGCGCCGGCGGTGAAGAGCCACGGCGCGAGGTTGGAGGCGGTGCCGAGGGTGGGGCCCGAGTTGCCGGCGGAGCAGACTACAGGGATGCCGCGGCGGACGGCGTGGAAGGACCCGATGGCGATGCCGTCCTCGAAGAACTCGGAGGGGTCGCCGCCGAGCGAGAGCGACAGCACGTGCACGCCGTCGTGGATGGCGGCGTCGAACGCGGCCAGGATGTCCGCGTCGAAGCACTCGCTGCCGTTCACGGGCGGGAAGCACACGCGGTAGGCCGCCACGCGCGCGCGGGGGGACCCGCCGGACGCCGTGCCGTTGCCGAACCCGAACACGGCCGCGCCGGGCACCGGCGACCCGCCCGCCGTGGACAGCGTGTGCGTGCCGTGGCCGTCCATGTCGCGCGGGGTGTTCGTCGACGCGTTCAGCACGCCAGCTGCCGAGGCGTAGCCCTTGTTGAAGTAGCGCGCGCCGATCAGCTTCCTGGACGCACGCCGCAAAGAGAACTCAGGACATGAAAAACTCTTATCTTTCTTAGTTTCTTCACACATGGTATTCATATACAAAAAAACAAATTCAATATTGTGGGGGAATGAAACGTAGCACTTCAAATCGTAAAAATGCAGGATATTGCACGTAACACTTCAAATCGTAAAAATGCCGGATATTGCAGTTTTAATAACTACTAGTGGCACCGTTTTGCTTCAGTTAGATGTGGGCTTGCTACAGCTGATAGCAATTGTTTTGACAGAGATGCATCCGGAAGGCTAGACAACTAACAAATCATGACATGACGCTGCTAAAAGATTGTCCACTGTGGAATCGAGATCGCCCTGTTCATTTAAAGTGACAATATTCATATTAAGTAGATAGACATGTTTGATACACGCAACTAATATTAGTTGCTAAATATTAGCTGCAATATATCTAAACAATCCAATTAATAGAGGAATTAATTTTTAGCATGCACCTTAGCTAACAATTACTATCTCTTAGTTAGAGAAAACCGACTGATAGCAGCTAATTGATGGTAATTATCTTATTCCGCTATGTATATTAGCTAATGTATGTAAACACCTCTAGCTAATTTTTAGCTAAGCTAATAATTAGCTAAATCTGTTTAGCTAAACTAAACATGGCATCTCTAAGAATTTAGTAACATACTAAATAAAGGGATGGCCTAGTTTGATTTAGCTAAACAATTTTACGTCTAGCTAACTATTAGCTAGCTAAAAATTAGTTAGACCTGTTTAAATATATTATCTAACACATGACTGGATAAGAGAATTACCATGAACTGGTTGTTATTAGCTCGGTTTGTTCAACTAAGAGCTAATTGTTAGTTGGGGTGTGGGTTAAAAATTAAGTACTTTATTAGTTGGACTATTTGATACTCCTACATTGTAGCTAATTTTTAAAAACTAATAATTATTTGCATGTAGCGAAATGGGAACAATCCACAATGATATATCACTATCACTATATCACCTAAAGAAGCAATACACACCCAGAAAAAAAGAAGGCTGAGAATAAAATCCAACCTCATCTTTTCCAAAGTTCATAATGCTGGCATTGCCTCTCTATCTATACGTTTCTCTTTAAAGTATTTAAGATTAAGGTAGAAGGCAAAACATAGAGCAACAAGAATGTATGCTTTCCTTGCTCAGTATATGCAGAGCTTTTAGGTTAACTTTTCATGATTCAGTATTTCGCTATAGCTTTTCTAGTTTCTGGATGCTCATGAGTAAATCTTCCACGTATAAGAAAACTGATAGAGCTCACTCCATTTTATTTCAGGATGACATTACTTTCGCTTTCTTCTTCGGATTGAGAATCTCTAGAAAATATCTAAAACTATAGTTGAGACACGGCATGAGTCGACATCATGGCAATAATGTTGAGTGGGCTCAGGCCGAATCATGAAGCATGGATGGACGCCCATGATCAGTGCTGCTTGATCCCAGGCATCAACTGGTGGTGGTCTCACACTCAAGACATGCGAGCAATGTGGTGGTCTCACACTCAATCAACCCCATCAAATATTCGTAGTGCTACACTGTACCAAACCAAGCAACTCACTCTTTTGGCAGCATATACAATGGATGCTATCCAAGAATGGAGCAGAGTCTAAACAACATTCTAAACTTTTTAAAAGATAAAAAGTTGGAACTCAGTTGGACTTGCAGATATAGTTTCATATAGGAACATAAGAGGCCATCAAAGCTTGAATGTAGTCAGCATAACACATTCGTCAGGCGAAAAATGTTAATTCATATATACATCCTTTGATCACAAATCTAAGTGCAATATAACACTTTGATGAGCAATATCTAAAAATGTATAATATTTCAGTATTAATGGTGCTATTTTACGAGAGTGTCTTTCATTTTGAATCTAATAACATCAATATTATAACGTCAATCTTAAATGCACTTTTTTTACATATATGCATATATACCCAAAAACTATATCTTAAAAATATATGCATGGCTCTAATTACCTGTTGCAAGAGAACGTATCATCTTGGCCTTTGTCGCATGTTCCTTTCCACTGGGATGGAACTGGTCCTAGACCATCATCCCTAAAGCTCTGAGATTCTGGCCACACACCTTTATACAACCACAAAAGCACATAGTTAGAGACAGAGAGAACAATTGAGCAAACCATGCCAAATTCCACAAACGATCACATAATACAAAACATCATCCATACAATTCAATACAAATTCAGGCACATATATTGACCAAGGCTTGGGCTGCATCTGAATCTGGTGTGTCGCTGCCAGCTTCGCCTACTAGAGGCCCACAGAGCAAAGTGCATGCAGAGAAAGTTAGGAGGAAGGCACACATCACTCTGCCGAATCATTGGCTGGCCCTACGCCTTTCCTGATCACGAACTGGACCGGTTGATTAGCTACTTGATGCGCAAAGACGACAGAAGAACATTGTTTTCATGTTTGTTAATCAGATGGGGGCATGTGCATGTTAGTTCGCCTAAGATGGAAACAAAAAGGTTTAGGTGCTGAATCATATGGATAGAGATGCTAATCGTTTATTGGTGTAAACATGGCTGACAGGAGTCAGCACCGAATGTTCATGTTCTGACATATCATAAGCGCCCGGTTTTCTAGATGCCCACTGGCCTGGACATGTGTTGGTACAATAAGAATGCAGGGCAGGTGGAATTCTGCTGAACCCTCTGTTCAGCATACCAATTGTCCACAATTAAATAAGTCGGATTCTTTTTGGTCAATTTCTCAACTATAGTCTATTAGTACATGCAGCTCCCAAAATTCAAATGGGGTGCACCCACCCTACTCTTCAGTCTTCACTACCAACTACGGTGCTTGCAAAATTTATGAAATTCAGTTTCACATCACAGAACACAAATAACCACCCTGCAAAATGATCGCAGTTCGCCACTAAACCGCTACTGCCGGGTGTATCTATTATCTTGTCATATCTAGACACAAGAAGGTTAGATTCAACTTTTTGGCAGCATTACAGTTCTACTACTACATACTGTATGTGCATCCTGGATTGATTAATACTGAGTCAAAAGTCAAAACTAAGTCAGGTGCCTCTTGATCAAACAGGAAAGGCCGGGAAGAGGTGGCCTGATCAGCTGCAGGAAGGCGTTGAAAAGTGTTGCTTTGAAGGATTAAGGAAAGAGTGCCGGTCCTGTTGTGTGGATTACAGAAAGTTTTTTTTTTTAAGAGTGGATTACAGAAAGCTATTTGTGTTTGGCATCGGCTGGTACAGTACAGCATCTTATCGCCAACTAGTGACTGGAAAACGATGCCTGCGGCGAGGACCGGAACACCGACCGGAGCCACCAGTGGCGTGGCGAGTTAGTTTGAGGATGAGGATGCGTGATCCGCGCTCACCTGTGTCGAAGTTGCCGATGATGGTGTCCTCGCCGAACCTGGCCTTCCGCCACGCCCCGCCGCGGGGGACGCCGCCGTGCCCGGCGAGGCCGAGGAACTGCCATGACCGGGTCGTGTGCAGCTTGCGGCCACGGTTGGGGAACACGGAAATCACGCCCGGTTGCCCTGGTCAGACGAGAGGAGCGAGATCAATTATGTTATTTCGTGGGGGGAAAAATGAGACGACCGAGAAGCGGTCGCCGGCTGGCGGGAGGGAAGAAGCAAGCATAGGCTCACTCGCGATCTCGGCGGCGGTGGCGGCGTCGAGGTTGGCGGCGAAGCCGTTGATGTGCTTGGTGTACGAGTAGAAGATCGCCTCCCGCGCCTTCTCCTTGCTGCAATGCGGATCGCGCGCGCCATTCAATAGCAATAATCACATCATCACCAATCTCTTATATATCTTATCATTATATTGATTACTGCCACATCCAGATTGGTGGCTAATAAGTACTAGTAACGAAGAAACTGTTGTAGCGATAGCGATCGCGCGCCCGCACGTACTCTCCGCCGAAGACGCCGGCGAGGAGGTCGTAGTGCGCGTCGGCGGCGCCCCGCTCCAGCGCCTCGAGCTCCTCGGCGCCGTGGGTGCCCAGCGCGTCGCCGTGCGCGTGCTGGCCGAGGTACACCACGTACGACGACACCTCGGCGGCGGCGAGCGAGGGCGAGCAGAGGAGGACGAAGAGGAGGAGGGCTGCCCACCCGAGGACGGGCGCCATGGCGGCGGTGCTTCCGGCGGCCATGACCACAGGCGCGCGCGGGTTGGGAGGTGGATGCAGTTGCACGAGTTGGCGCGGCGGTACTGGGTTTATATAATAGATATTGTGCGCGGCGCGCGGGGAGGCGGGCGACGCGGCGCGTGCGCGGACTCCGCCGCCGCCGACGAGATTGGCGGTAAAAGCGGTTTTGATCCGATCCCGTCGATTTGCGTCGAGTTCGTTACCGCGGGGATAATATCTTTCCTTCTCTGCCTAGGGATTGCTGGGTGTCCAAATTCCACGCGAATTCATTGTACTTGTACCGGGTGGGATATCGCGGCGATGTTCAAAATTGCAGAGATACCTACGTATGGGCAGCTGAGCTGGCTGTGTGATAATAACCTCTGTCGTAGGGTAGAGGTTATATGCACGATGGATAACAACTTATCTTGGTTCGTGTGATGGATAGCTCTATCTGCATGTTGCTAGACTATTAAATACTGAATATTGTAAGTTATTAACCCAATCAAAAACTAATTGTATCAACATTTGATTTTTGATTGACATAATATTTGACTATTGGTTTATTAAAATGAACTATATGATCCTTCAAAGTAATAAGTTTTGTGCACATAATTATATTATATAAAGGTAACGACGTAATCACGGCAGGCAGGCGGTACGTTTGGCCTCATGCACACACGGGCGCCATGACTCCTCTCATGCACATATGTTTTGTCTTTCTCTGTTTCCACACACTCTATTTTTCTTCACCCTGACCTCATGACCCTAGATCTGCCGGTGCCGACGAGGTAGGCATCTCCTATCCCTTCTTCGCATCCCCTCATCTTTCTCCCAACTCTGTTTAGGGTTCAATGTTGAGATTTGGGAGGGTGGGGATGGATGGTTCTGGGTTTAAAAGGGATGTCGGCGGCGGCCGTGGTGGTGGGCGGTGAGGCCCGTCAGTGGAGCGCCGTTAGCTTGGTGGTGAAGGATGGACTGCGGGGGTGAGGATCCAACTAGATTAGTGGAGGGCTAGGATTAGTGGAGGAGGGCAGTGGCGGGCAGTGGGCGGTGAAGTGAGCCGGTGAGGTCGTCCAGCAACGGCAGGCAGTCGTAGAGGCGGCGGTGGCCAGGACGGAGGGTATCAGGCGTGGCAGAGATGGCCGACCGCACGGAAAGCTTAACGCATGCCCCGGTTGTGCAATAGCTGACCCATGTAAAAGACATTCTTTAGGGAGTATTAGCGTAAATGTACGTGCAACACGCACATGTTATGAGATGATCGGTCACGCTATAGAAAGGAGAAACATTAATTCCAAGACGGGGAAAGTATCTGGTAGGTATGGGTACAAAATAAGGTAAAACAATAGAGAGAAAATGGATGAAACATTTTATATCTATTGGTTTTGGGCCTTTCCACCCCTTTTCACCTCGCAAGGGATATATCTTGGCCTTCTTAAGTAAAAAAGGCTTCAGAAAACTCACTCTTTTACAGTGTAGATATTTTGTAACGCTCCTTTTATATATCAATAATAAGTACAAGAATTCATAATTTTGTAACACATAATGCAGTTATAGCTTTCAGGCCTTATTGAATCCATACCTTATCATATCTGTTGCCTTATAATCGTGTGCATGGGTTTTTTTATGGCCCCCGCCAAATCAAAGAACACCATAAATGGCCATTAAATCTAACGACATGAAATCTTCAATACTAGTCCATCTTATAGTGGTTAGAATTGCACTTATTTTTGGACAACAGTAGATATTTATAAAATATATTATGAGTTCACATACAAATATAAAATCCAGATACGTAACCAAAAATCCAGGTGTTTCCATGTTTGGATTCATGATTTATCAAAATTTTTAATTTAGAATAACATAGTTTGCAATTGTAGCTAGTGATTTAAGTACCATGGTTTTGGTTTTATATAGCACAATTGAATGTATAGTATTTTTTTCTGAAATGTCGATTCTTTGGATGCAACAACGTAAAACTGTCATTTGAGTGGAAATAGGCAAGAGGCTATCTAAAACCATGACAACTTTGAGTTCGAATGAAGTTTTCAATACTTCGAAAAACATTATGGTGTTTACCCAATGATACTTTAAACCAAACGTTTTTGCAAGGTAACCAACTCGTGGTATAAGATACATATAGCATTATCATAAACCATGTTATTAACATAGGAATCATAAAAATAATATGTTTTCAAAGAAGCCTAAGCATTTTGAATCTGTAGGTCTATTGGAGTGATATGCATTTAAGAATAATTTTTCTTTGATTTGTGATGTATTACTATATAGTTGTTTGACCACAATACAGTACCTATGATTGTTTGACCATAATACAAGATATAATAATATTTGCTCGGTCCAGAACATAGCTTCATTTAGCATTTAAAATTTGTCCCAAAATAAAGATACATTTGAGTTTTCAAGCCTGATTGAATGGGTGAACGGATGAAAATACTGTTTTTTCTTAGTGTGGAGGCATACATGGCAACCATTGCTGCCATGCATAGATCATGCATGCATAAAAAGTCTATTTAATGAAGTATCTTTTACTAATCTCCTTAACCTAACTGAGAAAAGTTAAATGTAACAATATATGTGATGGAGTACGAACTAGTATGCTACGTAGTAGGACATTTGTGTTGACATGACATAATAATGTTACCAGGGCGAAAGAAAAATACATATTGTGATGCATATCTATACAAATTGTTAGATTGAATTGCTGAGAATCATAATATATATGAGTATTTATGCTATATATCCCTGTATAGTTCAACCAAACGTTCGGTTTGGCATGTCACGCTATGTTTTCCGTTTAATATTTCAAAGTAAAAACCTCGTTCAAATACATAGGATAGCCCATAGCCTTACTCTAAAATGTTGCATCTACTACTTAAACAACAGAGTGTTTTATTTTAAAAAAAATAAACAACGGAGTTGACACTGATATGGTATGCCTGAGCCTGACATCACCGTCATTTCACCCCCTATATTTTATTTTATTTACTCACCACTGCCATCGAGCACAAATTGATACAGTACTTGTTTGTTTAATTGTATTGCGGCCTGCCGCACAATTTTTGCTAATCTAGTTTCAACAAGAAAAACCACAACTGCATTTTTTTTCTACCAAATGCAGTCGGCTAACTTGATACACGGCAGGTGGGCATTCTTTGCAAGAATAATAATGTGACAGCATAAAATTGCATTATCAGTTCAACTTCAACAACACAAGAAACATAAGTACCTTATTTAACTGATCGAATAACAATAAAAATTTCAACTTGATAAAACTTCTTTGACGAGTACTTAATTAATGGGGGTAGAGTACATCTTAATACTCCCCAATCGTACATTAGAGTTTTTTTTATAAAAACCATATATTGGAGTTGTTCATGCTTTAACTGATATACATAGTATTCTTACTTTTCTCTAAGGCAATCGTGCAATCCGGTAAAATTGCTAAAATGGTCTATTTTGAGATAAGATGACTTAAATTATAGAGTTTGGAAGAAAATAAAACACCAATATATATAGAAAAATAAGATGATGAAATAATAGAGTTTAGGATAGCTACATAGATTCAGAAAATCTTATGAGCTATGGAGCGTGGGACCCATCTCCGTCATGACACCGTTAAAGATAGGGAGAGGGATTCAACGTGCACACCACTAGGGTTAGGGGCATGAGTTTTTTTTTTTTTTTGCAGGAGATCAGCTGGCTGTGGCGGCTGTATGTAGGTAGAGCTGCCAGCCACAGGCGATGGACGACGGAGCCAAGGTAGGGGCATGAGATTAATGGAGGGGTGTAGGTGGAGGCTCCAGAGCCAAGTAAGGTGGGGTGAGGCAACATAGAAGAAGGATAAAGAGGTAGGGTTAGGAAAATGTGGCAATGGAGGCTCGAAGCTATGTCGGTGCTGGCAACGGGGTCACGTGTTTGACGACCGTGCAAGGCCATCACACGTTAACGCCTTAACGGGCTCCCTAAATATTAGTAGTGACGAAACATTCTACTTGTATATAGTCATTAATTACTATGTATCTCCAGACATAAACATCTGAATAACAGATATTTTAACTTGTAGTTAGTTATATTTGCTTGTCAGAAACGTCAAAGAAAAACATATGGAGGTAGTAAGTTTTAACTTGGTTAATATTTCAGGTTTAAGATTTGACTATTCAGCTCAAATATAAAAGAATCAAACCCTTAATCCCTTGAAACTAAGTTCTGTCACGATCTTTTTGAATTAGTTGTATCGCAGTTGGTGTGCTGTATCTCTCAAGGAATGGATTCTATAGAATGGTAAATGGTGGATAATGTTTATATTTTCCTCTTGTGTGTAGCTAATTCCACCGCATTATCCAACAAGTTATTTGGGCAGAATCTTCAGTCAACGATGACACCACATGATTGCAGCGTATGAAAGCAATCGATCCCATCCTCATATATAGGAGTACGATTGATGAGGTTGCGCGTTTGTGTAGGATACGAGCTGTCCTGACAACCAAGCAATTATATAGGTTCCTACGCGCTCCGATTACTACGCAGAGAATATACGACCTGTTTGGCTTCTATATACTTCTAGTCTACCACACAATTTTGTGAAACCATGCTTAATAAGTTTTGGCTAGCAATTTGTTTCCGCGCCTTAATTAGGCAAGATTTGACAACGATATGAGCCAATGATGATAATGGGGTACCAAGCTAGAAAGTGTGGCTAGCTAAAGTTGTGACAATAAACTAAATGACTGCCTAAAAACTACAGAAAGCCTAAAGTTTTGTGTGCTAATGTTTGGCTACAAACCAAACAGACCTATATTTTGTTAGTCAACAGCCGCAACTTATTACAGGTTCATTTTAGTAAAGTTCTATCAACTCATACTCCTAGATGAACTAAGATGTGAAGAGCTAAAACATTACTCCATCCGTACCTAAATTGTAAGGATTCTAGCTTTTTTTTTATCCTTTCACATTCATATATATATTGATGAATCTAGACATATATTAAACACACATACATAGAGTAATGAATGAATTTAATATAAGACTAGAATCATTTACAATTTAGGACAAAGGGAGTACACGTAGATGCTCAACACATGCACATCGCCGTCAACGTGAGAATACATCTAAGTAGATATCCTTCGGGTACTTCAAAAGTATGAAGACGCTCGACCCACGTTGCTATCAACGAGAACGTCGAGCACCGCTGAAAGAGCACTATGGCGAGCATCCGCGTTGAGGAATTGAATTCAGATAGATATATATAGATTGCACATTTGCACTACAAGAAACATAACTAGCTGCGCTTTAGGCATATATATTCAGGCACGAAACAACTTCTCTCAAATAACCTCTTGAAGAATCACAAGCAACAGGAGCTCTACCGAATTGAACCGTATCTACAAGTCGGACGATCGATCTCTTGCAAGATTCCACTGCCTCCTTTAATTTCTACACGGTCCCTATGAAGTTATTGTGTTCTAAAGTGTACGATGCTGGAATTGTCGAACGTGTGAACACGAATTGCACCGATGGCTGCACGCATATGACAATGATCAATCAAATACACACTATACAACCGCACTATTTAAATCTGGTCTTTGCAAGTAAGGCTATCTCTAATGGGCGGAGTAAAATGGATGTCTATATACTGTAGCGCTACTGTAGACAAAGAGATGGGTAGTTAGAATATAGGATGACCAGTGGATAGATATTTACTTTACTCCACCCTATTGAGGATGGTCTAAGTAAATATGTGTTCGTGATGCTGTAAACTAAGGATGCTCAGCTGGTTAGAATCTTTGTACCTCCATCCAAATTTATCTTCTAATAATGCATGATATACGGGTGCCTGTATTTTTGTAGATTTATCTCTGTTCCTCGTGGCGTAGGCGATCGACAAGGATCAAAAGTGCTGCAGCTGCATCATGGGCAAGCGAAGCGGTGAGCACTGCACCCTTTGGTTGACCATGCACGATGCGGCACACGTGAAGCCACAAATGTTGGTGCTGCGCTGCTACTCTACTTTTGGTCACTAATAGTCTGGCCAAGATCGGTCTAGAACACGGGAAAGTTTCTTGGCGTGGGAAGAGTTGAAATGTTCTGTGTGACGTAAAATACTTTTGAATGGTGAAATGCAAGTAAAATAACCATGAAATCGTTGCATCATTGCAGAGAGAACTAATCCTCCTCTGGGTCGCATAACAGAGATTAAGTTACTTTTTTTTTTTGCATTGATACTACACTTTCGTCCTATTTTTTGATAACATGTCCATTTCATATATAGTCATAAACATTATATATGAGATAGTATGAAGCAATAAAAAAACGACGTTAGAAATTAAACCACGCCGCGCTGGGAGAAGCACATGTTGGCCTGGTACGCTCGGTGTACTTGGTCTGATCTGACGAAAGACCGGGCGTCACGAATTGGCCCGTTCTGCACACATGGAGCGTGCACCTAGTCAGGCGAGCGAGGTGCCGTGCTGCCGTGCCGGTGACTTGGAGGGAGGAGGCACATATGTGTCAGCGTCTGGTGGTGCAGGTGAACCATTCAACAGATCGGAAGTGGCTGTTTTAATTTGATCAAGTAATCAGCAACTATACATACCGCATGGATTGGAGAAGGATAGAGAATGTAATTTGACCCTGAACCGAATAGGTAGCTTGTTCAGCTTCACTCGCTCATGCGTAGCTAAATTCCTTTCTTGCATTTGTGGCGAAACATGAGCATAGAGAATATTACTACCTCCGCCTATATATGAATTAATATATAGTTGGTTGGTCGGAACGTTATATATAAGAATATAGAGTACAATTTATTGATCATGTGACTTACTGTGTCGTCTTCCATATAAGAATAAAATTATATTGATCATGAGTACATGGAACGGTCAAGTAGGACATAATCGGGGAAAGTTATATCGTTTCTGGAACGTAATGGTCGCATTTGAAATATGAAGTACTCCCTCCGTTTTAATTTATAGGTCGTTTGATTTTTTTTTTGACACTAAGTTTGACCTACTCGTTTTATTCAAAATATTTACGAAAATATAGAAAAATTTAATTCATAGTTAAAGTATATTATATGCTAAACTAAATGACAATGAAAATAGATGATAATTGTGAAATTTTTTGAATAAGACGAGCCGGTCAAACTTGGTGTAAAAAAAATCAAACGACCTATAAATTGAAACGGAGGGAGTATATCAAAAGAATATGTAAGTTTTTTTTCACTACTTGTACAGTCACACTGAATTGCTATTACTAAAGGTGTATAAAAATGGGTCATTTCTAAAGATGGGAACGCAACTCTGGAAACTATTGTCCGGGGCTCAAGGCACAAGTTATACTTTTTTTTTTCACAATATACACATGCGCGCAGTTTCATGCAAATCCTTCTAATGCAAGCTGCTGCAAATATAGCTACATTTCAACAAGGTGGAGGGACTGCAGATGTGTCAAGGAGGCTAGCTCATCATGGAGATGCTTGAGATAGGAGTTTGTTTATGTGGGGATGTTGAAAGTTATGGTTACTTGTTGTAATATCTGCTTAGTTAGTATAAGGGTGCTAAAACTCTAGTTGCTTCTCCCTTCACTTGCCATCCCCCATCTTAGCGTTGCAGCTAATCTGATTCAGATCTCTGCTCATAGCGACTAGATGTGGTACTGGGGCAGGTCGAGGAGATATGGCCTTTCCTTCTCTCTTCGATCTTCTGAAAATGCTTGTATTTCTGCTACTGCTGTAATAGAAATGGGTAATCTCGCTTCAAAAAAATATATAGCTCCCTACCGATTGCAATGTAGCCTTGTAATTGACTGTAAACAAGACATATGTTTAACTATAAAGACCGGAGAAGGATTTCAAGAGGCGGTTTTCCTATGAACGACCTCTAAAAAACGATTTCTACAGTCAACCATGTATATTGAGCGCTATAGAAACTGATTTTAGTATAAAACTTTTGATAAGTTTTAGGATTCTAAACGTAATACCCCCTTGGTTCACAAATGTATAATATAGTTGATTTTTTTCTAAAACTTCAATCATTTCGTCTTATTCAAAACATTCATAAGTTATCATTTATTTTGTTATGATTTGTTTTGCCACTAAAGACAGTTTGAATATGAGTTGTGTTTTTACATGCTTGAACCAATTTTTTGAGTATTTTTGATAAGTTTTATGATTCCAAGCAGCAATATAATCTAAGAAAACTATTTTAGGGATTGATATCCCAAGTAAATGGCCCTCTGGTAATATGCATTTTCAGAGGCGGTCATTTAATGCTATCATCGCCAGAACTTTTATTGTCCAACCTTCTATCACAGTTTCTATTTTGAATTCCACTTTGTTTATGATGTACCTACAGGTGCTTTGTACTGTACGTCCTTTTATATTTCTTGGTGATTGTAGCCCAAGAGTTAGGAGGGCTGACTCTAAAAATAAAAATAATAGTGCATCTAGAGGCCACCATCCTATAAAACGTTCAGGGTGACAGCCTCAAGCTCTAGAGATGATCCTGTTTCTAAGAGGAGGTAGTCGCCTATTGTAAGCATTTTCAAAGCCGTATGATAAGTAAACAGTGTGTCGTCAAAACCCATTTGGCCATTTGTGTAGTGGTCGTTTTCATCGCAAGTGCAAGTAAAGACTAATATTACAAGCACCAAGAGTGGAGCCCTGAGTCCCTGATTGCCTTGGTTGGGTGCAACTAGTTCCCCAATTTGCCAGCGCTACCTCCGTTCACAAATATTTATCGTGTGCTAGTTTATTTTTAACGAAAAGGCGGCAAATAAAAAAAAACCCAAGGAGTACATAACAGTGTTTAAGTGCCTGCATCCATTAGTGTTCAAAGTCGCTTAATCATTAATTCCTATGGTCAGAGTGTTGTACCCCTAGAGCAGAGTACACACCTACTATTTTGAGTCATCTTCAGCGATGACCAGATTGATGAAGCACGTGCCAATTAGCCCAGCAGTAGAAGCACCTGATAACCTGCACATAGATTATATATTAGAATAAATAGAGTAGAATGCATGGGCTAGTTAAGCCTGCACCACCTGCACGCACGAACGGAGGGAGCGTGCACTGCAGTACGTGGGAATGGGACTCCGCGGCCCCAGTCCGTCGTCGTCCGAGCCCATTGATTGGTGGGCGCGCGCCGGCGGTGGGCGAGTCAGAGCTGGCACGATCAACCGCCGCCGCCGCCGCACTTTGACGAGACGGGCGGACTCTGAATTGAACGAGAAAGCGGCGGGCAGGCATTGATGCCGGGCCGCCATCAGCGCAGGGATCAATGCCTGCGCAACGCCAACGCCGTTGCCCTGCCTGGCGCGCGACTCCAGCGGTGAGAACTGAGAGCTCGGAGCGCTGGATGCTCCGCGCCTGCTGAGGAGCATTATCAGAAAAAAGAAACCACCCTCACCTGCAGATTCAGAAAAGAGCAGCTCCGTACCGGGACCAACAATGCGATTCGGCGGCGATCTTCTCCGCCTCCTCTCCTTCCTTCCAAAGTTGCGCGCCGGCGGCGGCGAAACCATCTGGAGGGACCCCAAACCTTCTGCGTCCGTGCGTGTGGCCGCGCGGTCAGCGCCGGCGTTGGACCGGTCGCCCTCGCTCCACTCCGAAGGGTCCGGCCTGGCACTCTCGATCGAGAAGCTGGCCGGATTGGTGCGTGTGGCGTGCCGTGCGGTGCGCCCGTGCCCACAGAGTTTAGTGCGGACGACGGCGACTTCTCCGTCTAACCAATCAATCTGAACGGAAGCCGTGTCCGTGCGTGCGTGGGAAAAGGCTCCGTCCATCGAGAATGGTGGAAACGAGCAGCCCAAGCGCAAGGCTGTAGGAGCAGAGCAATATTCAACATCTGCAAGATTCGGAAGAATTTTTTTTTGGGCCCCCACTGCACGGCGACGGCAGGATCGGGCCGAGAGAGACAAGCACTGACGCCAGCCCAGCGGGCCGAATTGACGGCCCAGACGAACGCGGCGCTACCAGCGACTTGATTGGGCTTCTCGCTCCTACTGTATGCTGAGAGGTGCACATCTCTCGGCCGAATCCGCTCAATGGCTACAAAATTAATGCTTGCTTAAGGCACTACTGACTACTGAGCAGGGGGAATGCCAGCATTTCAGCGGATTTACCTTGAAGCGACTGTCCATTCATAGCAAGAGCTCCAATAATCCCATTCTTCAGATTACTGCTGGCCATAAATAGTAGTAGCAGCCGGCTAAAGACACAACGTATAATTCATAATCTACATGCACTAACTATATTTCCAACAGATATATATATAGGGAAAAAATGAAGCAAAAGGAAAACTGCTACGGCTAATTTGGGATGTCCGTTCCGTTTTCCGGGTCATTTCTTCGTTTCCGTCAACCTTCTTTCTCGCCAAACAGTTTTTTTTTTCCCTCCTAAAAAAAGAGGGGAGTTTTCTCCACCACAATTGAATTGATTGCTGCAACCGGACGTGAAGGTATGTTCATCACGTCGAGCTGTCAGGCGGCCATTCTTCGTTTCTATGATTCTCGGCTCGATCCATGCATGTCAAGATGCCCTATTTCTTTAATTATTGCTCGCTCATCGTCGATCCATGTCGTTGTTGGTGCCCACGCGTGCAGCCCATGACGAGCATCATGGAGGAGCCTGGAAACCCCTGATCGCACCCAGCGTTCTTGGCGCGATCGATGAACGTGGGGCGCCGCCCCATGACAATAACAACGCGCTGCATCTGGTTGCCGGCAGCATATATCGATCGGCACGGAGGGCCGCGCGTCTGACCATGCTGCACAAGCGATCCAAGTCCTGCGAGCCGTGCAGCAAGATGGAGGCCGAGCACGCCGCCGGGTGCAGCGCGGCGTCCTGCGACGACTCCGGCGGCAGCAGGGCGGCGCAGTGCTCCACGGTGTCGGTGTACCTCGCCAAGATCAGCGGCGCCCCGCGCCTGGTCACCGCCGCCTGGAGCAGGAACCTCATCAACCAGTCCTTCGCCATCTCCATCGACCGCCCCGCCGACGACGACGGGCCCGTCACGCACAAGGTGGAGCTCAAGCCGTGGCCCTTCTGGAGCAAGAAGGGCGGCAAGGCGCTCGACGTCGGCGGCGGCGACCGCGTCGACGTCCTCTGGGACCTGCGCTCCGCCAAGTTCCCCGCCGGCAGCTGCCCGGAGCCCGCCGGCGGGTACTACGTCGCACTCGTCAGCAACGACGAGGTCGTCCTCCTGCTCGGCGACTGCAAAAAGGACGCGTACAAGCGGGCCAAGTCCCGGCCCTCGCTGGAGGACGCCGTGCTGGTGTGCCGCCGGGAGAGCCTGTTCGGCCGGCGCAGCTTCGCGGCGCGCGCGCGGCTCGACGCCAGGACTGGCCAAGGAGCACGACATCGTCATCGAGTGCGCGCTCGCCGCCGCGGGCTCATGCAGGGACCCGGAGATGTGGATCGCCGTCGACGGCTTCGTGCTGCTGCACGTCAAGAACCTGCAGTGGAAGTTCAGGGGCAACGAGACCGTGATCGTCGACCAGGAGCCGGTGCAGGTCATCTGGGACGTGCACGACTGGCTATTCACCGGCCCGGGCTCGCAGGCGGCCTTCGTCTTCAAGCCCGGCGCGCCGCCGCCGGAGGTCCAAGAGGACAACGGGGGGAATGGCATCCAGAGCGAAGGGACTGACTTCTGTTTCTTCCTTCAGGCATGGAGGACGGAATAATTATATTTATGAGGCGGCGGGCGATATATAGGACGGGTGAAATCTGAAGGCTAAAAGGCAATGATCTTGTTCTTGTATTTGACAAGTGCCGCTGGTGTGTACGTTAGTACGAATGACAATGAAAGCATATTCAGCTTTTCAAATTTGTAACAAGGAATGCTTCAGGTGAACCAAAGCTTATGATTTTCTGTCACTGGTAATTCAATCCAACACATGGGATCTATTGTAACAATAGCACTACATTGCGATGCAACTGAGATATGTTTGGCAGAAAAGATTTCAGGGCACCTAAGCAACAGCAAAGGTTTTTTGAGTCAAAACAGATACAACAAGAGCACCAGATTCATGGCATTGGCAATGCCGTCCACATTTGTTTCACCGGGTTATGGTGCATGACATTCCACCAGAGAAGTCGTGTAGAGCCCAAAGAACAGCTTATTCTAGAACAAGTCATGGCTATCATAATAGCAACTAAATCTCTAATTCCCTTCTTGCTTGGTAGCTGAACTATTTCCTCCATCAGCATAAGAGGCACTGCAATGTGCAATCTCAAATGCCTGATCATGGTAACAAAAATACGAAATAAAGGTGTGTTTTGTGACTTGTGTGCAGAAGATCATCCCTCACTCCATCACAGCAACACCACCAGCTGCCTTTATTTTCCCTATGATTGCTTCCGCTTCCTCCTTTGTGAGTGATTGCTTCAGAATGACCGGAGCCTTCTCGACAAGATCCTTCGCCTCCTTCAGCCCCAAATCAGTAAATGTTCTGATCTCCTTGATAATCTTGATCTTTGCAGCAGCATCGAACTTCTCCAACTTGACATCAAAGACTGTCTTCTCAGCTTTCTTCTCCTCAGCGTTTGCAGCACCAGCCCCAGAACCACCCTGAGGACCAAAACTGAAACCCTGGCCAGATATCGCCTGTGGTGGCTCTTGGTTCAGTCTGAAGAGGAGGGCTGGAGCAATCTGTTTGATCTCCTCAGGAGGGAGAGCAGCAATGCGGTCAGCTAGATCCACAACTTTCTCTGAAGGTGGTGGCATAGGCCCATATGGATCGTATACATCAGGGTACTTGTATTTCTTAGCGCCCGTGTCCTTTGCAGCCTCTGTGCTGTATAGGTTAGCACAAGCTGCTGAAAAACGACTCCCAAAGGACAGTCTTGAAAGACATAGCCGCCTTGCTATTGTGCATAGACTCATCTTACAATTACCTGAGTGAGTGCTATATTGTCTCCCTGCAAAAGAACCAAAATAAAAACAGAATTAATAGCAATTGGGGGACACAGAAAATTATCTACGCAGCCAACTATGAAACCAGACATAGCCGTCTTGCTATTGTACATAGACTCATCTTACAATTACCTCGGTGAAGGCTATATTGTCTCCCTGCAAAAGAACCAAAATAAAAACTGAATTAACAGTAATTGGGAGTTGGGACACCAAGAAAATTATCTGCACAGCCAACTTTGAAACTAGAAACATAGAAACATCTTGAATCACACAAATGGAGGCACATATATACTTAACCTTCAACCCAGAGAAACTAATAGAATGTAGACAAGTCCAACATTCCAAGGTGCCAAGGTGGACATCTTACCAATTATGAAGCTAGTGCCAATATGTTATCAGTGGTTCAAACAAATGTGTTAGCTTGTTATTTCTGTTCCCCTCAGGTATGCTAATGCCCATCCCGCAGAGAAAATTTATTCCACTGTCTGTTTCTTTTCTTTTTTTGGAGACAAACAGACCTGTATTAATATGGAAGGAAAACAAATACAAACACAAACTGATACAGGCTATTCGAACTACAAGTTAGCAACACATTCGCTATATCCACGTAGAAGTATAGAAGTCCTAAGTAAATTTTCTCCCATCCAAAAAGACTAAAGCAGCCAACATTTTCTAGATCATTTAGATGGTAAATAGATGTTAATACTATGGCCAATATCTGGATGATACATTTTCATTTAGAGATCATGATGAAACGCTATGCCCTATGATTAAGCAACATCGAATTTTTCTTTAAGAGACATATTATTAGGACATTGGCTTCTTACCATTAGTTGGTGAAAGGAATTGTCGTATACCATGTCCCCTAAAAATACAAAGCGACTCAATAGAAGAATGTTCTAGTAACTAGAATTCTAGAAAGAAAGCTCAACTGGCATGCCAATTGTCAATTAGTCAGAATGCAGCCATGAGCCACACAGGATATTAAAATGTTTGCCATTACGTGCTGATTCAACCAATCGTCTAGCAGCTCTGGCTAAAATGGTTAGAACCCTAGTATACGTACGAATCGTAGAAACATCACATATAGCAGTGGAGGACAATGTAAACCCGGTAATTTTTGCAAAAAGATCGAAGTAGGTAGCCATAATACATGTATACACTTATAATTAGATCAGATCCGAATACAATAGCCAAATAGCCTATTAGGGTTTGGGTGCTTAGTTTCACACAGCAGGAAGGGAAGGGGTGGGAATACCTGGGTGTTCGCCGCCGGCGAAGGGCTCGACGAAGACCTGGCGTAGGGCCGCAGCGACGGCCGCGGTGTGCAGTCGTTCAGTCGTTGCCACGAGAGAGAGGGTCGGGCGGCGGCGGCGGCGCGAGTGATGAGTTAGAAAGGGAGAGCACAGGGCACGCCGGTACGCCGGGGCGGCCGGGTGAACGGGGAGCAAAAAAATGGAGGGTGAAATTTGCCTGGGCCTGGGCCTCCAGCAGGCCTGCTGTCCTATCCTATCATGGCCAGTAAGTGTGTACAACAGGAATTTTTAGAAAAAAAAACAGTTTATTCAAATACAGCCTAATAGCATGTAAAATTTGTGGTGTGGTTCGGCGTTAGAACTAAGGGCATGTTTGAAAGCGTGGTATTTTAATGGTTTCTAGGTAATACCATGGTTTATCTGAATACCATAGTATTTAGATCACGAGGTGTTTCGTTGCATTCTGAAAAGCCATGTTTCCAAAACCAATAATTTCGGAGATAACATGGTATTTTTGGAATATTAAAAATTCTACTCTAACCCAAAGTTTTTATGACTTGGTTAGCTTTTGTCTAAATATCATGGTCTATAATATTGTATCCAAACCGTAGTAGTTTCAATGGAATCAGGTAAAACCATCATATTGTCATGACAATTGCAAAATGTAATATTCTAAAACTACGGTTTTAAGAAACAATGCTTCCAAATATGCCCTAAAACTGTATTTCTATCTATTGTTATTAAATAGTGTCATGTGCACCGATGTCACACACAAATTAGAACTATACACACATTAACTATACCATGACATTTTCCACCCGTTTTTTCAAACTTGTGCGCAGTCTTAGACTGTCCTGCTAGTTTGAACACCGGCAGGTAGAAAACACCATGTGTTCTGCACGATACCCTATGCCCTTATAACACAAATTTTCAGCTAAAAATGACTCGAAATTGTGGGAGAAACAAAATAGGAGAAAATGAAGAAGAGAAAAGAGCGGAGAAGGGAGAGGGGAAAGAAGGCCCGGCGAAGCCTCGCTTGTCTTCGTCGTTGATGCAGTCATTCAGATTTGTTCTGTAAAGAGTTGATAGCTTATAATATGTAGCCTGCCGTTGCCGCCTGCCGCTACTATTGTTTTTGGCTAGATTTGCAGCAACAGGCACCTTACTTTGGTGTCTGGAAGGAATTGTAGGTTATGGTTGTTTACTAGAATAGCCCAATATTGCAACCATATCCCGTTGGTTTTGGTAATATAACAGTGGTTTTGCATGGGAATTTGTTTTGGTGATGGTTGATTGATTGGGAGGATCAACAATTATTCTCTTCTTTGGGTAAAGCCTGATTACTTGTCATCTTAGAAATATAAGGTTGTGACCCTTTTCATCCTATGAAGCTGAGTACATTGCAGCGACAACAGCAATGTGTCAGGGGGTGTGGCTCAACATACTGCTCGGTGATCTAATGGCGCTAGAACCGTTCCCGGTCAAGCTGCTGCTAGGCAACATGTTGGACATATCTCTGAGCAAACCCTGGTGTATCATGAGAGAAGCAAACATATCAAGTTTCATTTCATTTGAGAATGCATTGACGAAAGGGAAGGTGAGAGTTGATCGCTTTGGTAATTGGCATCGCTGGCCACCTGGCTGATATCCTCACAAAATATTTTGGGCGCATCAAGTTCATGGAGATGAGATAGAAGCTTGGCATGGTGGAGATGCAAAGAGCTTAGGGGTGATTTGTTAAGAAATAAATAATTGCATACTTATGTTTGTTAAGTTAGTTGGTTAGTTAACAGTTAGACTGATTCACGTGTACACGGTGTACCTTAGGCCTCGTTTGGCAGAGCTCCGCTCCTAGATTCTGTGGAATAAATCTACAGAGTTCTGCCAAACAGCAATTTTTTGAGAATCACTCTCAGAGTGAATTCTGTGATGTGATTCTCCGAAATAAACTGGGGGCTGGAAGCTAAAAAAACCTGATTTCACATGATTCACTCTTAACAGATAGTCAGATATTCCATAGAGTTTATCATATTATTTTATTAGAGAATCACTTTCAGCCACAGACTTACTTCTATCAGAGAATCACTTCTAACAGAGAATCAGAATCGCTGGGAGCTCTACCAAACAAGGCTCTGGCTTTGTAGTGCCTAGTTACTTTGGTAAGGCTTTTTTACGGCTCCAGCTTTGGCTTTTCTGTGATTCTAGATGAAGTACAACCAAACGTTTTTCTAAGAAACGGCTTTTCCAGTGAAGCTCTCGAGAGTCGAAGCCTTTTTATAGTATAAGAGAGAAACCACTAAAATATGATTTTTTCCGGCTTATTTGATGAAAGCCGTTTCCCAAGATGCCTTACCAAATGGGACCTAAATATCATTTGTGCAATCTCGAAACGTGAAACATCAGCTTTTTTTTTTTTGACACAGTGAAACATTAGCTTTTAATGACTGTATGTAGCAGTACTAAAATCCTTTACCTTTCAAGAAAAAAGGAAACTTCAGAAAAGAAGAATAATCGTGCACGTTTTGTTTTACGAACATTATTGCAACACATAGTCTGATTGTGACGTTTAAATGCACTTGGCTTGTTGATAATGATAGCGACATTGCCGCGACACCAATTAACTGATGATGTTGCTAATAGCAACTGGGCATGGACGCTGGGAGAGTATAGCCGGTGTACTAGTAAATTTGGGCGGTAAAATATAAAACGTCACGCCAATTTGGCGCCAGAGCAAAAACATAGCGTGCTTAGAAGAAACAAGCCATGCAAAAATGAAACAAAACGAGCCCATGCAAAGATTCGAACATGATACGCGGGCGCCATGGGAGTGCTGCAGCAACCAGCTAAACCAAGTCATTTGATGTCAACATGCAGGACCGAACACTATTTAATAGGGGTACTACTAGGAAAAACCCTGCTAATCATTTGCTCCTTGGTATACGAAATCCTGTCCAAAACGGAGGGAGTACTACCTACGGCGAAGGGAAATCATCGATGAATAATTTCGATGACGCGGCCTCATTAACGACACGGAATATGGAACAAAGCACTTTAATTTAAGGCTAAACCTCGTAAAAAGGTTTTTGAATTTTCCAAGTGTTTCATTTCATTTGAGAATCCAAATCCATGATAGGATGAATTTCGAGTGAATCATTTGAAAAGCCATTGCCACTTTGAGTTTATGGACCAACGACAGAGTCCCAAAAAATTGAACACCCACCGTGGTGCATTTTACTCTTAAAAACAGCTCAAATTCTAACAAACAGGACAGGTCACTTTTGAGAAGAAAATGTTTTTCTACGGAAAACAACAACCACGGCACTCGCTACAACAAACAAGCAAGTTAGCCTCTTATGATGTGCATCACATCACTGCAAGAAGCCAAGTACTGTAGCTGACGACCAGTGCAACATCACTTATGGCCCAGATTTGTGACTTGCACTTTCGCAGACTATCACAAATACCTTCAAACAAGACGAACTATTGGATTTACAGCACTAGCTACACAGACACCAGTGATCATGCACGTTGTTGTTGATATACTGTATTATTTATCTACAGTCACAATTCTGTGCTTGCTATGTTTTACGAATGCCAGGTCAAGCTTCTATGCCGAGGCGGGTTTTGTTCCCCGATTAGCGTCTAATCCACAGACGTCAACCTCTCGCAATCAGCATCAAACAGCTTCCCGTAATCTTGCAGATCAAGGGACCTCACCTCATCCCGACGCCAAAACCAATCCTCGTACCTGTACCAGCGCATAATGCCTTCATCCACAACCATCCGCTGGCAAGCAATGCACGATCTGCTCTGGCAGTAGTGGAATTCACGCAGCCGAGAAGCTCTCTCTCGAATTGGGCTGTCCAGCTCATGAACCACTTGCTTCCGCCCATTTTGTGCGATTACCAAAAGAAGGCAGTGGGAAATATTCAGAACCTCCAGATATTCCATCGAGTTCAGTAAACAATGGAGGGCATCCATGGACACTTTTGAGCAACGAAGGCTCAACACTTTCAATTTTGGAAGGAACTGCAAAATCGCCGAGGCGAATTGTTGGTCAAATGAGCCCATGATCTTAAGTTCTGTGAAACTCTTGCAGCTCCTCCCTATCTCTTCCATAATATACGGAGGCTGTCCAATGGCAGGCATTGTCAAGGACTCAAGCTCCTGCCACCTCTGGATAGCTTGACATATTCCCGCTTTGGTGATGCGGTTCCATGCTGGCATAACCAATCGTTTTAGGTGAGGAGACCTGCTAGAATCAGGCAAAAGCAAAACTTGCGCATCAGGAGTTTTCTCAATAAGAATGAGATACCATAGAACTTGAGCATCAGGAGTTTTCTCAATCAGAAGAATAATGCATCAGAAAATAAGAGCCTATCCTATATATCTATATAGATGGAGGCCACTAAAATTACCATTCCTATAAAGCTGCATCCACAGCGTACCACATCATCGAACAATTAATTTTGTGATCTGAAACATTAAGCAGCATCAAGCACTTCAAGTCCCCAGGCCATATTAATTCCCGGTTGGTGCATGGGAAATGAATAGTTAGTGATCTGTCTCCACAAACTGACCAAGTCTCCACTACGGCACAGCAGTATGGCACCATTAAATGACTTAGTTTTTACTTCCTCACGCGAACCATAATTTTCCTTGGCATTTGAGGAGCCACAATAAATGGAATCCATTATTTATGGGTACGTAACTGACCATCTCTCCATGCTTGGGATATTTGTCATTGCTAGGTTCCAAAGGCCGCTCAGCGCCAAGAACCACCACGATCTTTCAAGTTTACCATTGGTAAACTTCTCTACTACTCCTTTACTGTACATACTTTTTTTTTTGCATGTTAGTTATTTAGTCATGTACATTTGTTTCAAGCAGTCTCTCTTCTTATTATTTTTGTTTCTTTAAAATGAACTGAACATGTAGGTACAAGAATCTTCAAATTATTACCTTCATACATTGAACAAATTTAGGATATCTGTGCCCTTATTGCTTTCTATATGTGGATGGATCTTTCTTGCAAACTCAATATATATTTTGGTCCGGAAAATCTACATAGCAGGCTGCAATTTGCAAAGGTACACGTACAATATTACTTGATTAAGTTGTTATAAAGCTCTTTTTTCAGTATTTTTCATTCGTCCTTTTTTGTCCCTTCCAACCATCTATAACATGTCACTCAAATAATTTTTATGGTGGGCTATAACATGTCTCTCATATCATTTTTCATATTGCTTCCACCTATTGGTTTCTTCCTGACGCTATGCAGACAATGCAATTCATGTTGCATCGACTACTTCATCAGCTTATTTATATATTCACTCAAGACAAGAGTTCATGAAATTAAAGGAAAAAAGCAGTTGACTAGATATACAGTGAATGTGTTCAAGAGTTTAGTTAATTTACAAGTAAAATATAGATGCTGGACAATCACAATGGAAACAGTCCTTAATTGTAAAGGAGGATACACAAAATGAATCTTAATGCTAAGCTTATCAATGAAAAAGAAGTGTCTCACGTTATCCTTTGTCCCTTTCTAATTTGTCCACATCGTGTAAATAATTTGCGTATGAATTTGACTATGCATTATATAAAAGTTTACTTTTAATACCATTTTGTCCTTCCTTCCATAGCACACATTATACGAAATGAGCCCAACAATATCCAAATAGAAGCAATATCAACATCAATCATACAAAATTTATTTTAATTCCCGCAGCAACGCACGGGGAATCACCTAGTTCAACTTAAAGAAACAGCCTTCCTTAGATTCCTAGTTTGAATGGCTATGAAATAGCAGCGATCGAGATTTGGTTTAAAAAATGCCTGAAAGAATAGTCACAAAAATAGAATATTTACTAGTATTTCTTTAAATAATGCATTAAAACCCACGCTTCTTCCAACTGCAGAGCTCATACTACCACAACTAGAAGCACTCATTCAGTCATTTGTATAGAAAACCATAAGATATAGCTCAGCTGTTGTGTTGAAAACAAACTCGTAGGATTAAGCTACGTATGGCATGTCAGTATATAGGAATGTGGAACCACAGCATTGATAAAATCATGCAGGGTTGTTGTTACCTTTGTGAGATGAAATGGAGGTGCTCGTCTTTCATGTACAAGTTATAATGGAATATCATGCAATTGACATTCTGAATGCTTATTGCCATAGCCACCCGAAGTATTCTTGAAAGCCTCTTGTCAGACCTATCATCAACCCAAATATACGGCGATGCTCTTGTCTGAATAAAATTGGACTTCAACAATCCAAAGTCTAGAGTGCCCCAAATAAGTGGATCTGAACAGGCTGAACGCCACCAACGGCAAACTTGAGATACTGGTGACAGCTCAACCAGATTTAATTCCTTGAATATCTTCACAAGGACATCAGTGTCCATGTCCTCCCATCTTTTGCCCATCCATTTATTCTCTCCCATTATTGACAAAAAATCCTGCAAAGAAACAAAAGTAGAATTAGCTCTCTGGCCAATCATCATGGCTGCGGGCACTGCAAGAGTGGCCTAAACAAACAAAAGGTGTACATACAGCAGTAACTACACTTCACAGGACCAGCATCGGTACACCACAGAAAAGAAGTGCCGTCGCCACAAATTCTGCTCCGAGAATGGCATAGGTTACTGGTAAGGTGTACTATGGAGATCTTGAGGATCAAGGATAGCATCATAAGCAGTAGAAACACAAAATGAATTTGTCAATTCGAACATTAAATCCCCACTGAACGTATGGATTAAGATCATCCTTGGTCTTTTTTGTGTGTGTCTTGGTGTTGTGAAAACATTGTTTTCTTTCTATCAGATGGTCCACAGGTAGGGCTTGTTTTTATAAAAAAAAAGGCACTAACCTAACCCAATAGCCTTAGCATGAAAATTGAAAACATACGAGGAGCAGGTTAAGGCACCGTTCTTTTGGAGATTGTGCCGGCAGTCCCGTACAGTGGATAGAGAGTAAATGTAACACGTGGCTTAAGGAGCATTGTCGATCTAAAAATTGAAGCGCCTAGAAGCATCTGCTCTTGTTGGTTTTTGTGTACTGCTCCTACAAACCTCCACAAAGAACAGAGCCTAGGCCTAACAGATTGTTACAGTTATTTCATAGTATTTTTCTTCTTAAATCTGACCAACATAATACTAAGATGTCTGTCAGATGAGGATGGTTTGTGCAGTAAATTAGTAGACCACCAACAGGCAGTACAATTTAAGTTTCATCTCCTGATCCCAAACCAAATCGTGCTGTGAGTAAAAGAATCAAAAAGCTTTTGCGACCCCGTAAATATACTTGACCAGCGGACAGAACAAAGTACGTACTACAAACCAGCAAACATGAAGTCGAGTGTCGACTGCAAAACTAAATGGAATCACAATCACAACCGACAATCAGACAGGGATGGGGATCACTTGGGGCGGGGTAAAAATCTGGGACATGGGGCAATGCCGACTAGAATCGAAGAAAACGAGAGATGGAAACGAAACCGTCACAGTCCCAACCCACACACATGAACCAGCGACCGGATGTCCCCCCTGAACATCCATCTACCCGCACCGATTCCCCCGGACCAACGCATACCGCGCGCCCCCATCGATCCCCAGCACCGCGCACGGCTGGCGTGCACAAATCTCCAGCGCGCACGCACGCACACGTACGCGGACCAAGCCACAGGCGGCCGAGAGCGCGCAGAGGCGGATCACGATTCCGTGGACAGGCACGCGCGACCCGTTCCCGACGTACGGGCGAATCGGGGGGCCTAGGGTTGGAGATACCTGGAGCGGCGGCCGACGGCCTGTCGCGGTGGCGGCTTGCGCGGCCGCCCGCGCCGAAGAGGCGGGCCGCGAGCGGAGCGGATCACCGTCGGTGGAGCGGGGGGGCGTTGGGGAGGCGGATCCAGGCTTGTGTGTGGAAGGGGGTGCGCCGCCGGTGGGCGCGCTCGGGGTCGGGGGCGCGGGCGCGGGGGACGGGATCGCCGTCGCCCGTCCCGTGCGGCCGTGCGCTCAGGCGGGGCGCGGCCGGTCCGGCAGGTGGCCAGCCAGACGAGACGGGTAGGGAACGGGGGGGACTGGAGGCGCAGCCAACGGGGTGGGTGCCTACCGTATAAGCCGCCTGCCAGAGTGGTAAATATCCCCGAACTTGCCCGCAGCACAGCAGCGGTGGAGTAGACCTGATCAACCGTCGCGTTGGGTCGGATTGAGGTCGGATCACGGGTCGTGTACGATGGTTCGTGTCTGATCCGCGTCCAATGTCGGGTCAGGTCAGGTTGATCCGTGCATGTTTTCCGAATGCGTTGGGTCGGATTTTTTCGGATTAGATCGAGTTTTGGGTAAAAAAACATTGCCCGTGCTCGGTCCTGGCCCGTCAATTGTTACGGATCAAAAAATACGGTCCACGTCCGTCCTATCATGTTGTTCGGGTCGGATCGAGTCAGATTTTCTTTGAGATAGGTTGAGTCCGATTGCTCGGATTGGATGACCCATGCTCAGGTTAGGTGGGAGCCGAGCAGACGGCACGGGCGCGCAGGAGTTTTTTTTGTTTTTTTTACCCCTCGCCGGGTCCCCGTGGCCTGCTCGACGCGGCTTTTGCAGGTCCTCCCACTCCCTAGTCCTAGATCCCGCCCTCGCCAGGCAGGCGGCGAGCGGGAATATGCTCTGCCTGCCTTTCCCCGTGGCAGGGCAGCAGCTTTTCTTCCCCCCTGGCCTGGTCTGCTTGACCTCGTTCGACTTGCGCCGCGGTCGTCGCGCCGCCAGCCGTGACCTCACGCGTCTCCAGCGCGCCGACGTCACCGCTTTTTTGCCTGGCGTGGCGTGACGCGCTTGCTCTCGCCGTGTCGGGACGCCCCCGCCTTCTCCCGGTGCGCGATCTGGGTTCGGTGTAGTTTTCCAGGTTGCTAGTCTCCTGGTCTGATCTGGGTTTGGGTACATTAGGTTATTTCTAATTATTATCTAAAAATCTTAGCGTATCCACTATTTTTTTACTATTCTAACTATATTTTTTTTCTGTCTAAATAGCGCTACAGTGTCAAACAATATATAGGTGGTTTTTTAGACAGCCCCTATTGGGGATGGTCTCAGTGCACACGCCCCCACTGTGCGCCCATCGACAAAAGCAAAGATAACAGCAGTGTCAGCCATTTTTTTCACGGATGAGGCTAAAAGCAACAGCTCCTTCATCCTCCATCACTATTCTAACTATCCATCTCTCTATCTACAGTGTAGAACGGTGCCGTGACAGTGTCGCGTTAAATTTTGAAAGATGGATACGGAGACACAGGTGGTTTGAGCCTGACAGCAACATCGTATGACTGGTAGGGCGACAGACAGTTTGGCGGTGGGGCCCTTTTTTTTTCTTTCCGTCCTTCTAATCCTTTGAGCTTTTTTCTTGCTGATGATGTGACTGTGTGTCGGGTCGGGTTGTTTCTCCATCCGCCGTACGTCTTCCTCCCTGTTGGCGCCACCGGTTGCAGCATGTTTGGTTCACGGCATCAACCCCGCTCTGCGTTCGGAGGCGAGGCGGCCGAGATGACGGACGAGGACGAGGATGGCAGCCATAGCGACGGCGAGCTGCGCCGCTCTTTGTTTTCGCCAAGCTCGCTCAACCCCGCCAAGCGCCTGCGTGCCGCGGCCAGGAGGATGCTGTTCCGCGGCGGCGCTGGCGAGCTCCACGGCGTCCTCGTGAACATGGAGAGCGTGTCCAGCGACCTCGCCGAGTTCATCGCGCTGTTGCAGTGTTGCCCGCCGGCGCTGCACCGGCCTCTGGCCACGAACCTCTACGCGGACTGCCAGATGTTCGGCAGGCACCTCGAGAGACGCCGTGTCATCGACATCTTGCTGCAAGACACGACGACGCTGGCGACGGCGAGCTAGGCGTTCTTCCAATAATCGGGCGCGCCGGCCTGGGGAAGACGACCCTCGTG
Source organism: Paspalum vaginatum (assembly GCA_030272315.1). Lineage (NCBI taxonomy): Eukaryota > Viridiplantae > Streptophyta > Magnoliopsida > Poales > Poaceae > Paspalum > Paspalum vaginatum. Next base: position 41,864,987 of record CM059015.1, on the reverse strand, counting down.
CAGCACGTCTGCGACGAGCCCGCCGTGCGCCACCGCTTCTCGCTGATTATGATGGTGGACTTCCGCTGCATCAGCCTCACGGTAGCCAGCGAGACCGCGCAGCTTCTGCGTTCTCTGTTCACTGTGCCCAGCACGGCAACCACCACCAGCGTCGCCGGCGCCGGCGAGCAGTACGTTAAGGCTTCTCGAGCAGAAGCTGCGCGGCGAGAGGTTCTTGGCCGTGTTCGACAACGTCGACCCGCGTAAGAAGCAAGTGATGGAAGCCATCATGCCGGCTCTGCGGCGCAGCCGGCGAGGGAGCAGGATCATCGTGACGGGCAGCGGACAAGCACGTCGTGGATCTCGGCACGACGGAGCCAATTATCTTGCGGCCGCTGCGGCAGGCGGAGTACTGGTTCTCTTCAAGGCGCACGCGTTCGGCGGCGCGGGCGACGCCGAGGCGGACCCGCGGCTGGCGGCCGCGAGGCCATCGCCGAGAGGCTGCGCGGCTCATTATTCTTCGGCGCCAAGGTCGTGGGCACGCTGCTGAGATCGCGCCCGGACCACAGGCTGTGGCGCCGGCTGCGTGCTGCCTGACACGCCAACTCGCCATTGCTTGGCAACGGCGGCTACGTCTCCGCCGTGGCCGGCAGCCTCCTCCCTCCGCACATGACCGTGCTAGGGGTCGCCGTCTCAGGCTCGCCAGTGAGAGGGCTCGTCGGTCTCCAAGACGCCACCTTCACAGCTCACGTTCGAGACGGGGGCAGCGGGCGATCGGAATTGCCAGTGCTGCTGTGCAAGTCTATCTTCCCATCCCACTGCCTGTACTACACAGCTTATTGCACGATCGATAGAGAGAGCAGACTGTAAGAATCTTGCATGGAAACAGAAATGCCGTTCGAAATTTTTTTTTAATTGTGTTTACCAGTTTAAAGCATTTTTCGTTTAAAGCATTTTTCAAGTTACAAGAAAATTAGTCTACTGTAGTAATTAGATCCGCAGCGCAACACCCCCAAACATAATCTTGACGTGCAGTTCATGACTAACGAATTTACAAATGGTTAATTAGATTGAAAGCATTATAATTCGCATGGTTTTGAGATGTGCCACTGCAATTTCAAATACAATAACGAGACTACTGGTATTCACCTCGGTTTTTGAAATACGCCACTGGATACGTATTTCGGCGGTTTGGACCCACGTGCAGCATATGTACAGAAAACAACCACTCTTTTATCTCTCACTGACAACCTAGGCCCACGCCTCTCTTCTTCCCCCACCGCAAAAGCCGCGGTCGTCTTCCTCCTCACGCCACTCCCAGCCGCTGCCGCGCCGGCTCATCCCGCCACCTCGCCCTCCTCTACTTCCACCTGGCCGTGGCAGCGTTCCCGAGAGCGGGCTTCTCGCTCCTCGCCGCAGCCCACCCGCTCCTCACGCGCGCTGTCCACAGTCTCGCCCTCCGCCGCCGTAGGAGGGTGCCGGCGAAAGGAACAGCCGGATTGGGTTGGGAAGGGATGGCTCGTGGGATTGGGTTGGGAAGGGATGGCTCGTGGGCCCATTATGCCAGTGAGTGGAGGGAGAGGAGATTGATAGGGGTATTTTGGTCCATACGAAGTAAATACATCTTTGAGTGGGCCCAAATCGCCATCATACGTATCCAGTGACATATTTCAAAACCGAGGTAAATACTAGTGGTCTGGTTGCTGTATTTGAAATTGCAGTGGCAGATCTCAAAACCATGCGAATTATAATGGCTCCAATCTAATTAACCCATTTTACAAATGGTCATGAGGAAGCTCTGAAAATTTGTTCAGTGAACCATTCAGATTTCAGAGCGTATGAAGTTAATGATATGGATATTTTAACTACTCAATTTTTAATGATATTTTGACAAAAGCAGGATGGCTGCTGTTTGACTAATGATTGATTCAACTATGTGATTCCCTTGGAACACTGTTTACGTTGACCAAGGAACCCTAATGCTTTATGCTTATATGATGGAGGAAATGCAGAATCATAGGACCTTCAGCAGCTGAACCTCAAACACCAGTGGTTCCTTGGCATGAGAAAGCAGACTTCGCCTTGGTCCAAACTGCAATTTCAACCAACAGCAAGCAGAAGAGTAATAGTAAATGAACTATATAAACCATTATTAGAGGCGCAAAATTAGTATTTTGGAAGTACTGCACAGATGTTCATTGAAATCAAGAGAGACTACAGGGTCGAGATCGTGCACCTCTTCTGGTACGGGCTTCAATGTCTCACTGGTGTAGCCTACTTCTGGAGGAATTAGAGCCCTCCTCTTGCCTACACACCACGTCACAAAAAAATAGAATAAAATGGCTGTCCAAAAACCATAGTGTCAGACTGTCAAGTCTCACATCGTTACAACAATTAAATTACTATATGCTGCCTGGAACTAAGCTGTATCCGAATTACCTCCAGCCTTCATCCCAATTAGGACGTCTCTGAGGCCTCGAATCATCTGAACAGAACAAGACGCCAAACAGATTCACCCAACAAGGAAACTGCTGCAGAGTAATCCTAGAGGCCATCTGAACTTCTGAAGAATGTGGAGAAAATTCAGCAGCAAAAGCTTGTAACCTCTTCTCCGCCAAGCGGAAGTGTCACCGGCTTGCTCTCACCGCTGAACTGGTCCACTGTGCTGAATTGCAGCAGGCAGGGAAAACATGGTGAGTAGCCAGACTCGAATCAAACTAAAACTGCAACGTATTTTCTGTGTATGGTATGGACTGCAGACGACCAATGGCACTGTGTTCACAGTTCACCTATGCACGAAATAACCGTTTGCGCGGCGGCAGACATAGTTGAACTGCACCAGATCCCCCTCTCGTGCTTCAGGCCCCTCCCCCTCGACGACATCTGCAGATCAAGAAGCACAGTTCTTCCATGAGCAGCCAGAAACTTAGCTGATCACTGTGCAATAGCAGCTCTGAAACTGCCTGCCCTTACCTTCTAGTTTGACTCCACTGTCCAGCTTCCGGTACCTGAAAGCTTCAAAACGGAATCAGGAGATCAGATTCCTCTCGGTGACCATTGAAATCACCTGTATACCCGTTGCGCGCTGGTTCCGGTAGGCGATGCGCGTTACCTGATAACGTCAGATTCCAGCATTGCTGCTTGTGCCGACATGGAGAGGGCGGCACCACCAAGAACCACCGTCTCCGAAACTGCCCTCCTCCTAGAGAGCCCGCAGGCTGCCTTAAGGGAGGAAGCCCTCCTGCGGCATGACGGCAGGATCGTCTTCGGTTCCCATGGACTCCAGCATCTGATGGAAGAGCGCTCCCAATTCGAAGTCAAGTGAGCATTGGAATTAAGAAAACTGAACATAAGATTTCTTCTCGTTTTTTGACCGGAGGAGATGGTGGTATCCATACATTACCTTGGAGACACGGAGGCGCATGGGCTGGCGAGAGACACGAGCGACGCATGCACCATTGCCGCGGCGAAGGTTACTGACGGCGAAGCAAGGAAGTGGATAATGGCGAACGGCTGGCTGGGACAAAACCAATCGCTCCAGAACTGCCTGAGACAAAGGGTAGCTAAAAAATAGATAAGTAATATTATGTGAAGAGACATACGAGAAACGACGAGATGGCCGAGTTGGTCTAAGGCGCCAGATTAAGGTTCTGGTCCGAAAGGGCGTGGGTTCAAATCCCACTCTCGTCAAATGATACTTTTTGTTACAATTTTTCCATGAATTCTTGCTGCACCACTTTTTTTTTTCAATTCTTGCTGCACCACAATTTTTGTTACAGAACACATTTTTTCAATTCTTGCTGCACCACATTTTCTTCACCACAATTTTTTGTTACAGTTCTCATTCATCAAGCTGACTGAATTCTTGCTGCAACATTTTTTTACCACATTTTTTTACATTTTTTGTACCAATTCTCATTCATCAAGCTAACTGTGTTCTAAATGTCTAAGCGCAAGAGGATTCGACCCCATTCTCGGTTAAAAACTTTGTACCACAATTTCTATTCCTGCTTCGACTTATAGTATCCAAGCTCCTCAAAAGAATTTTTTTTCGGAGTAATCAAGTTAAAAACTAATATGCATGCATTTGATTTTAAGTTTACGGGAACTAGATGATACAACGCGTGTTGTTGTAGGAATGTTACAGTAACGCACTCACAAAGGCTATTAGTTGCAAGTATGAATACTATTAGTCACAGAAAATAGATGAAAACACTGATAGAGGGTAGTAGTATCGAAAAGATGTACATGCCCTTACTTTTAGGTAGATGGTGTTCTAAACACTTTTCAAATCGAAGCAAGTGTTTACTTCTGTTACAGTTAAGTCCTCCCAACAATGTCGATTCATATAACAAGACTCCTTTGCACATGTAGATTTGCCCATAATTTTTAGTAGTGATTTGTCATTGTATTCCTGTTTTGACATCAAATTATACAAGATCTACTCCAATTTTCTACTAATTATGTCATCAAACCTATTGTATCCACTATCCGTGGTATTTAAGGGCATTTTTAGGCTTCCCTAACTACTCCACTCCACTTCTTGATTCTTTGATTGAGTGATTATCTTTTATTCTAGGTGAGAAGCGGGGTGTGGAGCAGATGAGAAGTAATTCTAGAGTGATTTCTCATGGGGAATGAATCAAGAGCGGTTGGAACGGTTTTTTAGCCCTCAACTCGCAGAGTAAATGTAGAAGTGATTCAATTTTGCTCCCCACAAGAATCTAGTTGCATTACAGGCGTTTTGGCTATGTGGGAGGGATTCTCACTAGGAGTAGAGCTGCGGAAGTTCCACACCAAGCACCCTTAAGTGGTGTTTTCTACTTATATGTTATAGTAATTAGCATTTATTTGTCTATGTTTTTATATTCATATGTTGTTATATTTTTTATTTGCTGAAAATGGAGCCTCCATGTCTGTGTTTTGTTTGGTGTCGGCAATAGTCTTTTCTATTTCAATTTCTTGGCCCCGGCCCTGCCAATGGCCACCACAATATCCTAGTCCAAGCCAAGTTAGCTATGCATCTCCCCGTTGCTGCCCTCTTGGCCTTCTCCACCCCATCGTCAATGGGCTCCATTTACTGATTCCACAATCAAATACTTGGGGTATTATAACACAAACATTTCACTCAGTGCCTACCCTCCCGCCCGTCCCCATGCGGCAAGGCCACATGCTGTCACCTGTCCCCACCTCTGCTAGGTTTAGATAGTGATATGAGCGGGTTAGAGTGAGATGAGAGTCGATCAGGACCAACGACCAAGGACCATGGTTGAGGGTCTTTGACCATTTAATATCTTATTAGATGACTAATTCCGACCAAACGAACCATGAAGAAATAATACACGAATTCTTTTAGGCCTGTTTGACTCCTAAGAATTTGAGAGAATTGAAATATGGCTAAATAGGTGACCTCATGATGCATCTCGATTGGAATCTATCATTCCATCTAATTCCACATACGTATTAATTCAAAGAAAATGATTTTTCTCCTCCACTGGTGAATTGTTTGGAATTGTATTATGAAGTTGTGGACTCCTACCTTTTTGCTCTCCTTCCCCCCAATGCTCTCAAATTATCTCTTCTCTTCTTATATTAATGGAGAACAAGTAGTCGTTATTGTAATCAAATTCCAATTCAAGACACAAAAAACCCCTTAGTAGAATACGAATTCTATCTAAATGAACAGTAGGGAAATGCATGAGATCATTTCTATTCGCACCGCCGGCGGCGGCTTGCACCCAGTCAATTGTGCCGCCGCTGCCGGGTCTCTCCATGCCACACCGCACCCAGGACACACCGTGCCTAGGTTTCCACCGGTAGAACTCTAGTGGGTCTTGGGTGAAAGTATAAGCGTCATTCTAGTCTACTCCTCCTATTTTGAAAGTTCTTTCTATTTGTTTTAAATGGTTTAGTCCTGTTGCATCTAACAAGGTTAGAAATAGGGGTAAACGGATTCATCATTTTAAAAACGTAAGGGTAAAATTACAAAGTTTAAAAATAAAGGTAAAAACATAATTAGAATTGCTAGTAGGAGTATAAACATCAACGTCCCTTTCTATTATCTCATTAGATTATTGAGGGGATTGTTTGGTCCATTACCATAATGTGCCGCATCATCTCGCACTAAGTCCTTGTACATAAGGTTAGACTATGTTTGCTTCATCACCAGACTTGTGGTGTGCAGGTGTTTAGGCATGGTGAAGTTCATTTTTAGATGCAAATGTTGCCAAAAACTGGGGCGCTGGGCCTGTTTGCACGCTTAGTTGTTTGCCATGTTTCTAGTGCATATTCTCTACTATTTATATTTTTGCAATTTATCTTCACAGCATAAACATTAAAACTCTATTTTATTCAACTAAAGCTAGCAAGCAATTTTTATATTCTCTATTTTAGTGTGGGCAATTTATGTCTTGCTAAAAATATAAGTCAGAATATAGACATTACATGTACCATTTTTTGATAAAAAAACATCACAACCGTGCAAACGGATTATAAATTGGATTTATTCTTTAGCAAAGACGGGCATTTTTAAGATCACAAAGGCTACTTTTCCTGCCTTCGCATTTTCTCCAACTTGTGCATGAAATCACGGGAACCTAAAATAGAAAAGCGCAGAGTGTGCATGCTTTATCCAGGACAATCAACTAGTAACTTTTACATACAACCGAATGCTCTTAGGGGGTTGGGCATCCTTGACTTGGAGAGATTCAGTAGCGCTTTGTGTCTCAAATGGTTGTGGCTCGATTGGGTTCGTTCAGAGAGGTCTTCGTCTAGGGTCCAAGCACGGAAGCACCCCGTGATACTATTGATAGAGCTCTCTTCCGAGGTAGTAGATGGTCCAAGTTGGACATGGGGATAAAGCAAAATTCTAGGATTCCCCATGGCTCCAAGGTTGTGCACCCATGGACCTTGCGCGCAAACTTGTACCCTTTAGCTTGGCGCAAGAACCAATCAGTTAATGATAATCTTCAACACATGTGTTGGGTAAGAGGATTCTGACTGATGACAACAGTAGAGCATATGACCGAGTTCATTAAACTTTGGGATCTTGTACAGTAGGTTCAGCTACATGACTTCGATGATGTAATCATACGGAAATGGACTACCGATGGCATGTACACGCGCAATCGGCATACTTAGCACAATTAAAGGGTTCCTTCACTTCTTTCAGAACAGATGCCATATGGAAGGCTCGTGCTGAGGGTAACCATCGTTTCTTTGATTGGCTCCCAGTTCAGGCAAGAATCCTCACAACTAATAAAGCTTCAAGCGCTTATCAGTGGCCACGCAATCTAGTCTGCCCCTTTGCCCCTAGGCTCTAGAGACAGTTGAATATCTCTTCATCCGCTATTCTTATGCTCAGGAGGTGTGGTTGATGTTGAAAGACTGGGCCGGTAATGTCATTAGATTGCCTCGGCCGAAGGATCTATCGCTTGAAGATCGGTGATTTGCCTCTCTACAAGGGCAGCATGGGAAACAAATGAGAACAATGTCAGTACTCCTAATGTACACGGCGTAGAACATCTGGAAAGAAAGGAATCGACAAATCTTCAATGGTGTCACCAAGATGCCCCGTGCAAAGTTTAGCGCTCACAAAAGGACACCTCTGGAGACAAGCATGCGAAAGCGTTGATCGATGATTTTTTGTCTAGTGCTTGGAGCTGTGTCTCCTATTTTGTGTTCTTTTGGTTTTTTATTACGTAGCATTGTAAACCTACATTCTCTTCTTATATGATATAGAGGTATTATTGCTATTTTTTTAAAACACTTTTTAGAAAACTTTTACATACAATAATATGTGCAGTCCGACCCATCAAATTTTGCGCCAGCATGCTGTAGCAGAGTCCTTTAATTTTTACTAACTTTATCTAGGGTAATATACACTAAACACTATATACACTAAATACTGATAGATCGTGTGAAAAGTACGTAGATCTAAACAGGGCAGCAGGCCTGCTAGAGTGCCCAGGCAAATTTCACTCTTTTTTTTTTAAGTGAGAGGAGTTCTGCCAATTCAATTAAAGAAGAAAATTAGTCTGAAAGGCAAATTTCACTCTCCGTTTCTTTTTCTCCCCGTTCACCCGGCCCGGCCCCCGGCGTCCCCTCGCTCTCTCTCGTGGGCGCCGCCTGGCCGCCGCCGCCGCCGCCCTACCCTCTCTCCCGGTGGGCGACGGCTGGACACTGCCGCCGCCGCCGCCGCCTTAAGAAAGGTATTCGCCGGGCCCTTCGCCGGCGACGAGTACCCACGAGGTATTCCCACCCCTCCACTTCATTTCCTGCTGTGCGAAACTGACCACCAAAACCCTAAGCTGAGTTATTTGCATTCGGATCTGATCTTTTGATAACTGTATACTTGGATTATTCCTACCGATTTCGATCTTTTTGCAAAATTATCGGGCGTACATGTGTACCCCCATTTTCTTGGTCCGCCCCTGTTATATGTGCGTATCTATGATTCGTACGTATAGCAGGGTTCTTGCCATTTTAGCTAGGCCACTGGCTGCCCTGCAGCTATTGGCAAACATTTTTAGATCCTGTGGCTGCATATCTAGCTACTAGCTGGCAATTGTCATGACAGTCGAACTCTCATTCCACGAGTATTAGAACATTCTTCTACTGAGCCCCTTTGCATCTTAGGGAACATGGTCTATGACAATTCCTTTTACCTACTTATGGCAAGAAGCCAATAGCCTAATAATATGCCCTTAAAGAAAATCTCCATGTTGCTTTTGTCATAGGGCATAGTGTTTCATCATGATATCTTAATGAAGATGCATAAATATCATCCAGATATTGGTCATAGTCTTCAATCTCTAATTACTATATGTTTTCAACAAAATGTTGGCCACTGCAGTATTTCTGAATGGGAGAAATTTTGCTTTGGACTTTTCTACTTCTATGTGGATATGAGGAATGTGTTGCTAACTTATAGCTGGAGTAGAAACAGAGAGTGGAATAAATCTGCACTGATGGATGGACATTAGCAGACCTGAGCGGAGTTTAAAAACAAGTAATTGTCAAAATGCATTGGCTTGTCCTTGATGGAGTAGTCCAGTGATCTAAAATTAGATATAAGGTTGGATGGGCCTAATATCTTTGATATACAGTAACATGTGTCTGTTCAATTTTAGTGCGTCCTAAATGGTAGGGAGAGAGGGCAAAGCATACTGGTTGGGTTGCATATCATGTTTTAGTATTGATTCCTTCTTGATTTAGAACCTGTCAATTCGAATTCTTGTGCACCTTTTGTTATTTTCGCCTGTATGGTGAATTGATTTTGATACCTCACTTAATGCCTATTAAACTTTTTTTTTTTGCCTCAGCTTACTATGATTCATAGAGTCTAACATCTGTAATTCAATATCCATTTTCTGGAAGAAGGGAGACATTAAGTTTAAGTCTCCTCATTAGTTCGTCAAACTGGCACAATCATATTGGTTTCACTGTTAGTTAGAACATTCTGTTACTGATTTGACTGTATTTGTATTCTAAATTTGCTTTCAGTAATTTACAAGTGACTTCACATAGCAGCACCAAGCCCATTCTCTTTTCACACAAGATGTTAACTGATCTAGTGAAAACTTATATGTTGGATACTGAAGGATATACTTTTATTTCAACGAAGCTTTGTATCAGCGAATTTCCATTTTTGTTGCATGCTGCTAAACCTTTACCTTGGACAGGGTGTAGGTTGCATCCTAGCCATGGACTGCAACAATGATGATCTTGATAAGAAAAATGAAGCAACAGAAGCTCAAATATATGTTCCTCAAGATGCCCAGGGTATTATCCTTGCCTTTCTGCCTGGTAGGGATGTTGTCAAGCTTCGTTGTGTGTGCAAGTTCTGGCGAGACTGTGCTGAAGAACCTAGTTTTGTGGATCGTCACCTCAACAATGCTTGCCGCTTCTACCAGTCTATTGCTTGTTTCACCTCGCTTGATCATGGCCTTGTCCACATGTACACATTTGATGCTGCCACAATGAATTTCAGAAGCGTGGAACTTGTGTTCTCAAATAGGTTTCATATGTCAGGCCCCTGCAATGGCTTGATGTGTGCCTATGATATAAAAAGTGATGCCGAGGTCTTGAATCCCACAACAAGGAAGCATTTGAGGCTGCCAGATTCAGTACTCAAGTCACGGTCTCTTTGCTCTGAATATTTTGTAGGATTTGTGCACTCCACAAAAGAGTACAAGGTGGTCTCCGTCCGTCACCATGTGCGGTTCTTGACATTTGAAATATGCACTATTGGTGAGCCGTCATGGAGGACAATCCGTGAATCTTCAGATCTTCTAAAGGCAACGAAGGCAGTCATTGTTAATGATGGCATGTATTGGCTACTTCTTGATGATGCTTCTTCTGGTTTGTCTCGAGAAATCCTGATGCTCAACCTGACAGATGAGAAGTTCGCAAATATTCCCATCCCAGATGCTGTAAGAAATCATGATTTGGAAATATTCGAGGGGGAAGGAAAGCTTCGTTTGTTGTCAACACATTCTGATGGATCTAACAATGTAGTGTCAGATATTTGGGTGGCAGACTTGACTCGTCAAGATTGGATCTACTTGCAGGCAATCGTTCCTCGGATACCTGTGGGCATGAGCCCATTTTTCCAGCGACAGATGAGGATCTTCTTTGGCAACCAGAAGAGACTCCTCTGTGTAGATCTTCAGGATGGTACAGTTTCATATATCAACATGCCTTCTGGTGAGACTTTGATATCTTGCGGCATGTTTGTGGAGAGCTTTGCACCTGCTGTTTTAGGCTTGGTGAGCTCTACTGCATCGACATCTGGGAACAATAGTTATCGTCTCACTCAACAATCCTCAGCGGACCCTGGACCATCGTTCCGTGGGGCGACAAGACGTGGACAGTCTTCTGGTCTCACTGGGTGGTCCTCCGCTGACCTTGAGCAATCCTTTAAGAGGACAAAGAGAACGATGAAGATGGAGTGGAAGATATCAAAAGTGAAAACATAGAGCAAGCTAGGAATCCAATGCTTGGTCTATGGTTTATCCTCTCTGCTCTCTGGACTGTAGAGCAGCCTGTTCGGCTGTTCCTTCGCCTTAAACAATCTGTTATCTTTTGTCTTTTGAGATGGAGTATAATGTTGTATTTGCTCATTGTGATAGTACTGGCGAAAGGAAGAAGTCATGGCAATGGGAAAGGGTGTACAGAAGGAACTGAATAAACAGCAGGGAGCAAGGGATATGGGCATATGGCCGTTACCAGAAGGGCAGTGTTTGTTTCTGCTTGTGAGGTTTATACAACTGAGGCCATGTTTGGAACCAAAGTATTTTAAAACCACAGTTTTCAAATACTATGGTTTACAATTGTTGTGACACAAATATTATGGTTTTTATATAATGCAGTAAAACCATAGGATTTACTAAAACCACAGTCTGTTTTGTTCCCATGTATTTGGGCACCTTCTTCCCCTGCAACCCCACACGGGCAGCCCTCTCTCCCCCTACGCTGCGCTCTCCCTCTCCCTCGCAGCGCCGCCCTCCCTCTCCGCCGCAGCGGGAGGCGGAGGCACGGCCGCGGATGGGGCTGGTGCGGCAGCGGCCTGAGTGCGGCGCCACGGCTGGAGCGGAGCGGTGTGCGGCGGCTGCCGGAGCGGCAGTCGGCGCGAGAAGCCCGCGGGGCGCGCAGCGCGAACGTTGCGGCGACGGCCATCGGCGCGGGATCTTGGACGACGCGTGCCAGTCCCGCGGCTTGGGTGGCAGGGAAGCCTGTGGGGCTTGCGAGCGGCAACGCCTTGCCCAAGAGGCCGATGCGTTAACAGTGAAAAACTGCAGTCTAAATTGAAACATCCAATACTCTAAAAATACCATAGTAATGAGTAAACTATGGTATTGAAAACAGAGTCTCACATGGAGCAACCAAACACTTTTTTTCTCAGAATACCATAGTATTCTCACAAGTATTGTTTTAATACTATAAAAATACTTCACTACCAAACAGGCTCTGAATACATTTTAGGGCAATGTTTGTTCCTCTTGTGAGGTTTATACAGTTGAAAAATGTGGAGGTTATTGTTTAGTTTTGTTACAGTTGAAAAATGTAGTCTTGTAGACTGTATCTGTATGTGTGCAATCCATTTGTAAACAAAGTGGATCATTACAAACTGTCGCTTATACAAATAGTCTATTACAAACTCGAGGCTCTAAGAACAGATGGAAGTTGGAACACATTTTGTTCAACATCACCATGCTTTTCATACAGTGGGCAGGGACAGTGATGGCGGGAAGCCGAAGTACGGCCAGCAACACTCGCCGGCAGTGCTGCCTGCGCACCGGGCCCGGCATATCTTCTCGATCTGGAAACTCTTGACGTCGATTTTGAACAGGTCGGCATTCCTGATGCGGTGGCTTGCCATGAATGCCGGCTTTTCCTCGCTGACTTCAAGGATCAAGCACCCGTTGGCCGTGCCGCGGACGCAGAACGGCCGGTGGTACGCCGATGGCCACGGCAGCGGGATCGTCTTCTCCAGCTGCCACCGCGGCGCGTCGTCGCCATCCTGCACGATGGTGTAGTAGTAGAGATCGGCCTTGCCGTCGGGGTGGTGGAAGCCGTGCGCGAAGACGCCGACCTTGCCATCGGGGGCCTCCACGACGGCAACGTGCTCCTCCCAGTAGCCGGCCGGCGACGGGATCACCGCGAGGGAGAGCTCCATGGTGCGCGTGTCGAGCACGAGCCACCGATTCATGAGGCAGTCCACCCAGTAGAAGCGGCCGTGCGCGTACTGGCGCCGGTTCCAGACGGCGTGGATGGGGCAGCTGAACGGCGACCGCTGCCTGCGCCAGACGAAGCAGTGCGGCGACGGGAGCGCGCGCCACCGGCCGGTCGCGGGACGAGAAGGCGAAAGCGACCACCTTCCGCGGGCAGCGGGCCGTCCAGAACACGGTGAGGGGCGGCTCCGCGTCCGCCCCCTCGCAGGGCTCGGCGGGGGCGAGGAAGGGCTCGCACGCGCGCCGGCCGCCGAAGACGGTGAGCACGCTCTCGACGGTGTCGGCGAGGTCCTGCGGGATGGGCGGGAGCAGGACGTAGCAGCGGGACAGCGGGTCGCAGACGGCGAGCTCCGTGAAGACGGTGCTCCCGGTGCCCGACGGCACACGGTCGAGGAGGAAGCGGCCGTCGCGGTAGTCCCGGACCATCCACTTGCCGGCGGAGGGGTCGTCGGCCGGGAGGAAGCCGAAGGAGAAGTCGGCGGCGCCGGCGAGGGAGAGGGCGGCGGCGGCCGCCGGGTGGGGCGGCTCGGCGGGGTGGAAGCCCGTGCCGTCGCCCTCGCCACGCGGGGCCTCGGGTCTGACGGAGAAGGTGAATACCCCGAGGAGCGCGCCGAGGTCGCGGTGCAGCGCGCGGTGGCGGCGGAGGAAGCGCGGGGAGGAGACGAGCGCGCGGAAGGCGCCGCTTGCCGCGGCGGCGCGCGCCAGGGCGGAGCGCGACGGCAGGCAGAGCAGGATCTCGCCCGTGATCTCGTCGGGGAGTTCACGTGACGGATCCTCTCCGCCGCCGCCTGCCTCGCCGTCGGCCATGGCGCTTGTTGGCTCGGCGGTGACGCGAGCTGGTGTGTGCGTGGGGCCTTGCTCGATCTGTGACTGTGAGCTGTCTGTCGTTGGAAGGGAGGGAAGGGAGGCTGGCGTGAGCCGCGCGGGCGATGGTTTTTATTTTCCACGGCAAGCCTTGCTCGATCTGTGACTCTGAGCTGTCGTTGGCGTGGCCAAGGGAGGAGCCGCGCGGGCGACAGTTTTTATATTATATATCCACGGCAAGTTGTGGCCCCGACTGGTGCGTCGTGTCGTGTGGGCCCGAGGGTAGCGAGGGAAAATATACTCCGATCCTTTTAATTTACACGTTGTTTGACTGTTTTCGACACCAAATTTAATCGGTTTTTTTATTTAATTTTTTTATAATTATTATTTATTTTTATCATGATTTAGTTTAACTATATAATATATTATAACTATAAATTAAAATTTTTCTATATTTTTATAAATATTTTAAATAAGACGTGATGGTTAAATTTTGTAAAAAAAGTCAAACGAACAATTTAGAACGGAGAGCAGTACTACTCCGTACATATTTTTTTACTACAGGACTTGTTATCCAGGCACAGCGCATGTTTTGTTTATTCAGGGAACAGGTTGTCGAGCCTGATTGGTACGTCATGTCACACTAAACAAATTGTGCTGAAATTCGTGAGTCCGCTTGACATGCTAAAGTTTAGATAGCAATGCAGAAAAATCTTGGCACTTCTAAATTTCTAATATAATAAGTTGCCTTCGTTTTTATACGAGCAAACTTATCCTTATTAAAGGATAATGTATCTCTTTTAGAGCGTCTCAGTCCCATACGCTGATTTTGACATACTCGGCACATTTGGAGACAAACAGAACTTTTTTTTTTTGAAGTAAGCCAACAAAACATTTCTTTTGAAAACATGATATACCAAGGCCTTGATATACCACACATGCGATTTTTGTACTAGATATTTTCTTCAACATGAGGTGCAACTTTTTCAGAAGGGATGCAACTCTGGTGTTCATGTACCATTATATCCTTTGAACATATCGGATTTTGAGTTTATTATAAGTCGAACTTAGAAAAGTTTGAATGAATTTATACAAGAATACCAGTAATATTTACAATTCAAATTAGCACAATTAGATCTACCATGAAACAATATTTTCATAATTAGATCTATCTTGAAACATACTTTCATAATTTACTTCCTATGTGGTACATTTAATACTTTTCTCTATAGATTTGATCCGATTGCCATGGTACAGTTAATATTCCGATTTGGATAATTATATGGTACCCTAAGCTCAATGGCAATCATTTAAACATTCCTATCGTAAATGTACATGCTTGATATAAGGAGAATCCTAAACATATATCTCCACTATTAATTTCCCAACGGTTCTAATAGTATCTTAAAAACATATAGGTGGGCAGAGCAATCACTCTATATATGACAGGGGGAAGATTAGATTAATTATGAACACTTAATATAGGGCGAGCAATCACTCTTACAGAGATTTTTACTGCTAAAAATAAACTATAGGAGGTTGGATATGAGGGTTATGGGGGATGCTTTTAACAGTAGTGCTTTAGATGCAATTAGTTTGAGAAAAATTAGTTCGTTTTGTAAATGCAAAAATGCTCAAACGCTTTCTACCTCTATTAGAGAATACAAGAAACAACTTTTGAAAGCATATTTTTCATGGAAGCTATCGTCCAATAAGCTAGATCATATGGCCAGTACGAAATGGACAGGTCATCTCTGAAAGTGCCTTCGCAAAGCAATCTTTGAACACGAATTTACACCGATTATCCAGCATGCAAGTAAGAGTCATTTTTCACACATAGAATTGTAATGTCGCAATTTACTTTAGTTCTTTCTCATTGTTGAGGTTTGCGGATCGCAAAACTCCCTCCTTTCTTTAAACTTATTTCTTAAAGTTCTTTGTTCTTGGATCAGTTATAAATCGGCAAAACTAAGTGTTCGAGGCGATGTGGTGTATTATTATTTGATTTGATTGATATTGGTGTTTCATGGTATATTTGATGTACGAGTCATTGCTATTGTTGGGTCGTCATGGACGTGTGGGAGGCCAAGGCAGAGAGGGGGAGATCAGATCATATAGGTATACAAACCAACAATTGGCCCACATGTTATTATGTAAAAGTTGGTCCACATGTCAGGTTTGTGAAAAGACGGACCAAAAAACATTATTCTCTTTAATATTATATATGTAGAGATTCAGTATGAGCAAGCCCCTCATGTTCTTTCAAACGATCACTCCAATCTAGTACACATATTAGGTCTAGTTTGGGTACTCCTGGATTAATGGAGATATGAGTGGATTGGGAGAAATTGATGGTGATTTTAATCTATCGTGGATTTAAATACACTCCAAATCCCTCTAAATTACTACAATCTAAGAGTACCAAACTAGGCCTTAAGGGGTTATTAGGGGAGAACTCGTTTAATTTTTCAATACATAGATTGGTTTTTCCAAATAAGCTTTTAATATAACCCGCTGAACCTTCTACTCCTACACCCTTTCCTTTATAGAGCAGTCGTGTCGTGTACCCCGATGAACCCTATACTCCCGAAATCATAACGTTAAATTCTAACTCGCCAAGTTCGCCATCACCGGAGCCAAGAAAATACCCAAGAAGAAAGAGGTGGCAGACATGTGGTGATAAAAAAACGGAGATTTTAGAGGCTATAACAATAAGTGTTTTTTTTAATAACCTTGTTTGTGGTTTAATATACTTGCATGACATGGACATGGATGACAAGCGAAATTTTTTGTACCAACTTGAGCTACAGACAAAAGGGGTCGTTGACTTCCTAGCACTGTAATTATTATTCGGAATGTGTGTAGCACATTGTGAGCCCAAACTCCAGACGTCGGGTTTCTTGTTCATGTCCTTATCGGCTTATCCTATGATGCGGTTAACAGGTTTGGTGGCACCCCACACCTGTTGTAAGTTATTGTGGTGCGCTCTCGCGCTTGCAGTGCCTGCCTGCTACCATAGCCTCACAACCGCTCCATGATCTGAAAATGACATTTGCAATTTTATGTCCTTGGATTAAAAAGACGTGACAGAAATACCTACAGACAGGCTAGATCCAAAAGACCACAACTTGAGATAAGTCAGAAATAGGTCCATTGAGCAAAGACAGTTAATCATAGAGTTCGATGTAAACTATTCTTTTTTTTTTCTTCAGTGAATTATATAGCATAGACGTAGACGTTCGTAAACACGTAGTCATCATAGCGTCTCGATATCGATGGAATTGTCGACTAATACCAAAAGACACTGCCACTAAACCTCTAGAATAAATTCAGAAAAATACTGACCACACTTATATCAAGTTCATGACTTAAAATATGAGTAGACAAGTTCTACCATAAAGAACCACCAGTGTACAATGTTGTTGTTCTTATGTTCTAATATTCTAATAACCCTCGTGTAATTATTTTTTTAAAATGATTATTTAAATAAAGAAACTACAAAATTAAGTCATTGTCCCAAAATTAATGATATAATATTTAGATCTGAACCAAAAACAGGGTATTCTTTGATAAACATGCTATGAAACTTCTATCGGGAATATCCATGGCAGCGGGCTATCTAATTTTTTGCCATTATAACGGATGTCAACTCTCCATTTGCCTATTCTTACCGTCGCATTTACATATTTGCCATCGGAGAGAGACGATTTCTTACAGATTTGCCCTTTTTGCTGACGTGGCACGCCACC
The DNA here is from genome assembly GCA_030272315.1 of Paspalum vaginatum. Classification (NCBI taxonomy): domain Eukaryota; kingdom Viridiplantae; phylum Streptophyta; class Magnoliopsida; order Poales; family Poaceae; genus Paspalum; species Paspalum vaginatum. The sequence goes on along the minus strand of CM059015.1, from coordinate 41,847,721 downwards.
GTGTCCGTTTTTCGCTAACGTGTCACGCCACGTGGGATTGCCGATGTGGCAATGACACAATGCCCCTACCATCACTAATGGAGTCTCTCTATGACATACGGGACCCAACTGTCACTACTCTCTTCTCCATTAGCCACCATGGCTACCGGCCTTCTCTGCCTCGACTACCACCTCACCTCCATGCCCTACCTGGATCACCACACCGCCACCAGCCCCACTCCTGCGTTGGCTCGCCGACGGCCCCCACTCCCGCGCCAACCCCGGTTGGCGGCGCAAGTAAGAAGCGGCGGAGGCGTGAGCACTGTCGGCTGCCGCACGATTAGGCCTTCGGTTACGCCTGGGTAGGACAACAGGCTTCGTCGCTAGATAAACACAGGAGGAGCCCACGGAATGGTAGCTGGCACCGGCCGCCGCGACGGCGCGAGGAACCGGTGGGCGCGTGGGGCGATGGCGCAAGGCACCGGGCGCGCGGGGCGGCGGCCGCAGCGACAGCGTGAGGAGGCGCGTGAGGAGGAGCCGCCATGGTCGGAGCCAGCGAGGGCTCGTGCGGAGGTGGTGGGAGCTCGGGTACATGGGCATCGTCCCCATGGAGGTCGGCCGGCAGGCGCGGGGGCAAGCCGGGCGGGGTCGGCGGCTGCGGGCGGGCGCGAGGAGGCGAGGAGGTCAGCCGGCAATTGCTGCGTTCGGAGGAGGAGGCGAGGGGCAGACGGGTAGAAGGAAAAGGGCAGAGAGATAATTTAACCGGACTTTTTACCACGTTGGCAATCCTGCGTAGCATGACGCATCAGCGAAAACGGCCACAGGTTGCGTGGCACATCAGAAAAAGAGCAAATCTATAAAAAATCGTCTCTCTCCGATGGCAAATATATAAATGTAACAGTAAGAATGGCAAATAGAGAGCCTTATAATGGTAAAAAAATTGATGCACCGCTACGCGGCCTTGGGCCCATGATTTGTGCGCCCGTACTGCCCGCCACACGCCCAATGAACGAACACATTTCTCTATCTTTATCATCATAACCCCTTTTAATGTGCTAACTACTCATGAATCGGTTGATTATCATATCAAATTTCATTCACTTTTTGGACCAATTAAACTATGCCACATCATACAATAAAATAAAATAAAATATCACATTGATTAAGAAATCCCAATGAAACAGCCAAGAAAATCATTCATGTTCCATGCAACAAACACAAAAGAAATAAACAGATGAAAAAATGAAAAAAAAAATCCAGATTATGAACGTCGGAGCAGGGGCGCAGCCGGACGGCGGGAGGGGCTCCGGCTCCACGGACCGTGGGGACGGACAGCGCCGACCGGCGCACTGGCCGCAGCCGCTCCCCGCGGTGCGCACCCGGACTAGAGCATGAGCGTGCCGGCGGCCGGCGCGAGGTGGCGAGGCGCCTAGGTGGGGCCGCGGAACGCGGCCAGGAGACAGGGCGCCGGTAGCCGGAGCAGGGGCTCAGCCGGCCGGTGGGAGGCGACTCCGGCTTCGCGGACCGCGGGGGACGGATGGCGCTGACCGGCGCACGGGCGGCTGCGGGCGGCATGGCTGCTCCCTGATGTGCGCACGCGGACCAGCGCTCGGCGGCCGGCACAACGGCTTCGCAGACCGCGGGGGCGAACTGACGCTGACCGGCGCACGGGCGGCTGCCGGGCGGCGCGACCACTCCCTGCTGTGCGCGCACGGAACCAGCGCTCGGCGGCCTACGCGACGGGTGGCTGTGCTGTGCGCAGGCAGCGTGCTGACCAGCGCCCAGCGAGCAGTAGCGTGCCGGCAGGAGATGGGCAGCTAGAAGGGCGTGGACGGTCGTCGGTCGCCGGAGCAGGGCGCGCAGCCGGCCGGCGGGAGGCGCTCCGCAGACTGTGGCTCGGCGCGCCCCTTGGCCCCGGGGGTGGCGTGCGCGAGCGCAAATCTTGTAGGTGATCATGGTCGTACAAATCTGAATGAAAATGAGATAACAAGTCAACCGGGAGATATTTGGAAATCCCGCTTTTAATCAATATTTTCGGAGTCAACATATTTTCGGGTTTTTCACTCTACTGTTTGGGCTGAGCTTTGCTTCCCCGCGTGGACAACAAGCCCAAACGAGAAACACTTGTCGGGCCGAAGAGACAGCCCAACCCAACGCTAAGCAACGGCTAAACCTCCCCCTTCCCCCAACCCATTTCCAAACCCCCCTCGTCGATACATCGACCACCACCTCCACCATGCTCCGCGCCGCCCTCACCTCCGGCGGCGGCCGCCTCACCACCCTCCTATCCCTCCACCACGCCCGCCTCCTCTCCTCCTCATCCTCCACCATCGCCGCCCTCTTCTCGGATGCCACCCCGCCCGCGGACCCCGCCGCCGCGGTCCAGTCAGCCGGCGTCGATCTCTCCCACCCGGACACCGTCCCCGCGCTCCTCCTCGACCCGGGATTGGCGGGAAACTACCCCGCGGCGTCCCGCTTCTTCTCTTGGGCCGCCTCCGACCCCGCCGCGAAGGCCGCGCTCAACTCCCGGTCCTTCAACTCCATGCTTCAGCTCGCAGCTGCGCACGGCGACGCCGACCGCTTCTGGTCTCTCGTCACCTCCATGCGTTCCAGGGGATATGGAATCTCCAAGCCCGCCTTTCGCGCCGCCTCCGAGAGCTTCCGGGCCAAGGACATGGCCAGGGACGCCGACCTGCTCCAGGACGCCTTCGCCGCGTACGGCAGGAACTCGGCGGCGGCCGAGGTATGCAAAGTTCTCCGGGCGCCGGACAAGGATGACGCCTCAAAGCTGGCCATCCTGGGTGAATTGGGTGTTGAGGTGACTGATGAGCTGGTTGCGTTAGTGGTGGAGAAGGTGGGGCAGCAGCCACGACAGGCAATGGTGTTCTTCCGGTGGGTGGAGCAGTCGGCTGGGTCAGGAATGGGTTGGGGCAAGGTTTACAATGTGACGGCGAGGGTTCTCGGTCGCGAGGATCACATTGAGGAGTTCCGCGAGGTCTTGCGGAAGATGAGGGGTAAGGGGCTTGAGATGGATCGAGACGTGTATGTTACCGTCACTGACAGATTCCTCAAGAGGAAGATGGTTGAGGATGCAGTGGACCTACTACCGATTCATGACAAGCAGGCCGGAGAAGCTCTCCGCAGAGGATTTTGTTTTCTTGCTTAAGAAGGTGGTGGTGACTGGTGACTTGGATCTCAAGTTGGTAACAAGGGTCATGAGGTACTATCAGTATGCAGGCAAGGAGGTCAAAGCCTGCACCTTCGGTTCTGTTCTCAAGTCATTGAGGAGCGTGGCGAGGCTTGGGGAGAGTGGCAGGGTGCTTATGGCCATGAAGGAAGGTGGCTTTGTACCAGGCAGTGCTGACCATGAGAAAGCTATTCTTGCAATGTGTGATGCTGGCAATATTGAAGAAGCACGCAAGTATTTGGCTGATGTGGAAGAGTCGGGGCATAAGTTGGGCTCAAAGGCATGGTCTTATTTAGTTCAGAAGTACTCTCTTGGTGAAAATGTTGACATGGCAGTGTCGTGTTTCCATGAAATGCTGGGGAGAAGCGACAACGAGAACGTGGGTTCTGCTCTTGAGGCGATGGTTTCAGGATTATACAAGAAGAAAGGAGCAAAGGACGCATTTAAAATTCTGAAAAAACTGATATCTGAAAAGGCTGTAGTTCCTTGGCAAACTACCTACAAGTATTTGATCCACAAGTTGATCCGCCAAGGGCATCTCAAACAAGCATTTGAAGTGCTAGGTTTGATGAAAAGTAACAGCTATCCACCGTTTATTGAGCCTTTTATAACGCAGATTTCAAAGTCTGGGACAGTGGATGATGCCCTGGGCCTGCTGGATGCAACATCTTCAAAGGGGATTGCCATCAAGAACAGTTTACTGTGCGCTTGTTTCAAGCTCTGTTCAAAGAAGAGAGGCATGAACTTGCCCAGCAGTTGCTTTCCCAGTCTCCTGCTAGCATCCAAAACCATGCTGATGTTTGCGACATATTCAGTAGGATGAAGCTGGAAGAGCCCATTGCAGCGGTGTTGGCAGATGGTTAACAGATGGCTGAATTGAGTTTTTTATGCCTATATTTTGAATGGCAAGTTGAATTTGCCTTTTTGACTTTGTAATAGGGCTTCAATCCGAGACCAGAAGTTTGGATGTCAGAAACTTCTTTGCTGAATTGCTTGCACTGTTCTCCAAAGAAATAATTTACATTCTTTTCGTTTCCTTGTTCCTTCTTTATGTTTGAGCCACCATATTTCCATCATTCTGTTCCAGTTAGCAGTCGTGTGAATCATATCTTGTGGCTTTGTGCTACTTTACTATTCAAACAAGTTTGGTTCCTGTTATGTAAATTTGAAATGCGCATATAAGAGTACCTGGATGGGCTGTGGCACAAAATATTTATTCTTCCATCTGAGCTCCTCTTGTGTATGTTGGTTGTATGTACACAGTTCTGTTTGAACTAACATGAGAACATATATGGGCTATCTGTGCAAAAACTATTTTTTCACATAGACTGGCAGCAGCAGTGATAAGAGCTGAAAGGAACAGTGATGCTAACAGACCATCACATATCGTGTCCACAGCTGATAATTCCTGTCATCTTTTAATCTACACGTATAGATCCATGCTCATCGTACACCAGTATTAGCTTGAACCTGAAATTGTATTTTACAAGTACGAGTCATTGTCTGCTGTTCCAGATCAAAGAAGGTAATTTACTGAGTTGAATTGTCGTTCAGGGTTGAGATGGTAAGCTACTCTGAACATTTATCTTCTCTGTTCTGAACCAGTGTTGTTTCAGCGAGTTACTGTTCCGAGGAATCAGTTGGTGATCAAAAGGGTTACCTTTTCTTGATGTAACCTCCTTTTCGACTTCTGAAAAGATCTCCCGTAGCCTGTTGGCAGCATTCGCCATGACATTCTTTGCAGCCTTCTTCTGGTATTTGGTGCCCTTCAACCACGCAATCCCTAACAATACCTTGATGCTGCAAGTGTTTGGTCTCAAGGGCGTGCTCGTCATTTGGTACTTCAGTTGGATCTACAATTTCAGTAAACACCACTGTGACCTGACAAATTGGTTTAAGGTATACAGGCACTATCAAACTAAGCTTTCGCTATCTTACACTGGAGTAGTCCTCATGCTGGACACCTTGGAGGGTCATCACCTCCTCGACAACCCAACCATCCTGGTTCGGTAAGTTATATTTCTGCTGAGTTGTGGTTGCTTCCCCTCCATATCTTGAAGAGCTTTTATCAAACCGAAAACTTATACGGCGTTGGTACACATTACGGTTAAGCAGCTCCCATTCGGTAACTGAGTAGTCAACACAACCAGCTCTCTCCATTACTTTGTGTTCCAGCGGACCTCCAGAGAACATTTCTTTCAAGGCATTGACCTGCAAATACAGAATTCATGAGATTTCAACATGTGCCTTTGCGACTGCATTATATGAGGTTAATATTCATTGACAAGGCAGCAAAACTCACATCAACCGAAAGAATTGCCGAGTAGACTTCTGACATTTTTACATCTTCGATGGCCAATAGAGGACCTTCTTCGTACGGGTGCTCTTTAAGTTCAGGTTCTTTATCAATCATCTCACCTTTTTGTTCCAGACCCAATGAACGCATTTTCCAAATTGCCATGATAATTCTGTCAGAAAATTGTTTTATACATTAACATAAACTATTTGACAAGACAAGCTTATTGCAATAATAGTGGAAGAATGGGAGTTCACGTTCATAAAATTTCACCAACTTATAACAAGTTACCAGTAAGGGATCTATTAGCAATACAGAAGAAATGTATCATTAATATATTATTTTTGTTCCTGAAATCTGAATTAGGATGGCCTGATTTCGGTTATATGCATGCACGTTAATATAGTTCAGAGAGAAGTATTTGTGTCTGTGGACCTTGGCTTGCTTAAAAGTTCATTTCAAGCCCACACAAAAAAGAGGCATTTCTAACAAGTTGTGCAGCGACTGTAAGTCTGTAACCATGGAAATTTGAAAACATTGAAAAGGTTTGGATGTAACTTCGAAGGGCTTCATCAAGGAAGCACGAAAAACACCAAGTTGGTGTAAAAGAATCCTTAGTTATACCATAGTTCTCGTGGTTCCATAAAAAAAAATCCTGCATTTAAGCCCTTTCCTGTAATGGGAACAAATTGCTCAGTTCACCTATTTCATTTTCAGACATGAATAATGAGCCAAACTGTAACAAATCTGACTACTACAATTGCTTGAAAGTTCTGTTTCCTGAGTCCAGTCTAGGAAAGCAATTTATTTGATAGTTACCACTGAAAAGCCACGCCCTGGGTTGGACCTTGGATATGTATATTATTTTTAAGAACTTACCTGAGGGAATTTTATCTCTTTTCAAAACTATTTATACACAGATGTTACCTAATTGACCTTGTTTACAAAGGATGATATCCATATAAAATGGAATGAGGAGACTATTAGAGTCATTGCATCAGAAGAAACATCAAGCTTTGTAGCTTCGTTTAAAAAGGCGGCGATTATGCCGCCTTGTCTAGCACTTAGACATTTTGTCTAGGCCCTTTTCTCTATAAAAATATGTTTTAGGCTCAATGTATGCATGAAAATGGGCCAAATTGGAGAAAAAGACAAACTACTATAAAAAATACTCATTGATACATGATAGTTATTGATCATTTGTTCTAATATGCTGGATTTCCTTTATTTACCACGGCATTACTGTAACCATCCGTAGAACATACAAACACCTAGCAACACTTGGTGCTAGGTGGAGCTTGTCCACATGCCTAGTGCCTTTTAAAACTCTGCTTTGTAGATAAAGGAGGCAGGAAATAGGGTTGTAGAGCGTCATACTATGCAAGCCAACACCATTTACAATTATACTTTAAATAGTCTATACCGCACAGTGAGGAAATTTGGCATATTCTTTTATTTCTGCCATGTTTTCCCTTGCCATGTGAGCCACTGCTTCAGTAAGTGATGATTATTGAATATATTCCATCTGGATTCAGGGCTCAGGATAACAAATTTTGGTAGAGAATTAATGAAAATCCTTATTTAAAGGCACTTCATCGATTGGTAAAGTGTGACATAATGATCAATACAGGTATACCTTTAAATCCTTAACCTGTAATAATCTTAAACAAATGTATTATAGGGTTCAATATCTCTTTGGATTCTACAGATTAGCATGAGAATGAGGACAAAGGGGGCAAAAGAAATATATCTCGTACCTGTGAGCATCATTGAATGAAACAAATGTCTGAAAATGGAACTTCAGTCTCCCTTGAGGATCCAATGTTTTGGCGCCATGCCTGGATTCCAGACCTCTGTCCTTGCGAAGGATGATCATCAACGATGGACTGCCAACTGTTGCTAGTTTTGGTGGGACAATGTGGATGTCATCAATGTCTTCCCAAAGGAAGAAAAATTTGGTTTTCCGGCCAAATATATTGGAATAGAATCCAGTTATTCTTGGAGAAAGAAAGAGGCGTCCCTATGAAAAATGATAACTACCTCAGTTCTTGATTAGTCTGACCAAAATAGGTGCGAAAAATAGGAATAAGACACAAATTGTGATGGTGCCACTGTGCAACACGTCATCAAAAGTGCACAGCAATGATGCCAATTTTACCAGGAACCATGATAAAAACAGAGTACAACTCTTATGTTTTGATTTTCTTTTAAATTGCAATGAACTAAAGCTCCAATGAGAGAAAATATATGAGATTCGTGTCCATGATCGACAGTGATTTATTTCACATTCACAATGTATAGCACTGTATATTGGACAATGAAAATAAAGGATGACATATTTCAAGATGCTATTAACCATACCAAGCAAAATTTCAGCAGGACAGTGAACAAATGAATCAATGCCAATTCAAGAGTCAAGACGTTCAAAGTTAGAAAATATAGTGACACCTAATTACCTGAAGTGGCATTTTCCGTTTTAGATGGCAGGTAAAATCGTCAATAAGAAATTCTTCAGGAGGAAGGCTGAAGAGCTTACGGAATGCAGCATTTGTCTGAGCTGAGCGCAAGTGCATCTGAACATTTAGCCATGCAAATTCAGTAATAGAATGCATTGTACAGGCATTAAAAGAAATTTCGGGGAACTTTTCCATTAATTGGACAAATCATACCTTCTTGCCAACTTCTTTCCCCATTTTTTCCAGATAATTCATAACAACTTCAGTCCCCCTTGAATTGTTCAAAAAGATCCGCAGATGCAACCTTGGGTTGGTGCCCTTGGGGAAACCTCCCATCAAGAGGAAGCCACATGTCACCCAAATCTGACAGATTGTTTTTCACAAAGTTGATTTCCGTTTGAGCAATAGGAATATCATTGCTTGGACCATCTGAATTATGCACAACCACGTCCAACCTTGCCGGTGGGTCATCCATCGCATCAAATTCAAATATTTCTATAGGGTTGAAAAATCAAAGAATCAGGCAAATCCTCAGAGAAGGCCAAGAGGATGAATGTGCGACCAGTATGTTATTTCGAGCTTTTCCTTAACTTACGGGATGAAAGAAACTTATGCAAAACTTACCATTCCATTTGGGTTCAGACGTCTGGTATTTGACCGAGCTGGTTTTCCTCTTTCCATTGCACGTAAAAACTACATAAGGATCAGGCAAACCAGGTGTGCCTGCACCTACTACACTGCTTCCCTCAATAAGTGCAATAGTCAACAACCAACCATCTCCATGAGCTTTCACTCCATGATCACTACCTAATATTGAATCAAGAAAAATGCAAAAATAAATGTATTTGTCCCTAGAGAATGGATAATTTTGAAAGCTACATGAAGATGAATGTGGCATCACAGTTTTCAATATGAATATTTTTTCTACTAAAGTAATCTAGAGGACTAAGGCAATTTCAGAAAAGGACTAGGTAGAGTAGAGTACTGAAAAGGAAATATTTGTTTCAGTTTGGCTTTACTTTCACAGAATAAGCTAGATCTGCCATCACAAAGACATGTAGATATCCATTGCTTTTGGAACGGAGTGATGATTACTAGCTTACCACGTTGTTTCCAGGCTTGCAAAAAACGCCGCCCTACTCTGATGATATTATGCCCCTGGATGATCAAAATGATGCAAAATACAATCTCTCCAATGGAATCTGGAAGATCAATACCAAAATATTCAAGTCCCCCATGCACCACATTAGGCTTGGCTAGATGAAGATGTGTAGTGATATACAGTGCTGTACTAAGAGAGAATATGAATGCAAAGCTCCCTAGGAAGCGGGCGACCAGCTTCCAGTTTGATTCTTTCTGCGTCTGCAGCGATGCTAAAATCTTATCTTTGCTATTAGCATCGTCATGTTCAGCTACTTTAATTTTCCGGGACAGTACTTCAGAGAACTGTGAATAACCATCTGCAAGGCCTTGTTTTGCCCCATTCTCGATCATTCCTTTCAGCATTGTACTCTGAACAAAGTTCAGACGCCAACTTACAGTAAGTTGTGTAATTTGTTCTTCTGATGGCAACTGGGTACCAGATATTATGCGGTACAATATCTCCACCTTGAAGCAGTTACCACAGGGAACATCAGGAGTGCTAACACTAGACAAGACTGCAAAAGAATTTCCAGATGCATTCAAGTATTTCTGCTCTTCTGTGGCTTTAACAGATTTAACTAATTTGCTAGCAGCTTTTGTATAGGTTAATGTTCTTTTTAAACAATTCTCGTTATTGTCACGTTTCCAGGGCTCAATTTGAAATCCAGATGTTCCTTGAAGTTCAGCAACTTCTGGCCAGAAATCTGAATTTGCAGAAAATAACAATGTATTCAGTTCAGCTGGTGCAATAACGTAAGATTGATCCACTAGTACACCACCAGGCAAGTTTCCTGGCATTTCACAAACTTGGTCCCTGGACTCCATATTTTTCAGTAGTTCATCAAGACTGGCCTCAGGCAGTGTACAGCTCTCGCCTTTTTCACGAGACTCGGAATTCATTTGAGCATCTCGAAACTGATCTGTGGACAGAGGATCTGATGCTACAGACTGTGTAGCGTCAGCAGATTTCCGAAAGTACCGAGACATGACCTCCACTACTGATGACGTGTCAGCAATGGAAGTACCATCATCTTCTTCGGGCTCCAGAAGAATGGAGTGCTCTGTGCTGACACAAGATGGTGGCCCTGTGCTTCTAGGAATTCGTTGGTCCATGATGCTTTGGTTCAAGCCATCCAAACTTTTGAGGGATGTCCGATCCATGCTGGCACAGGCAGGCAGATCCAGGCTGCTAGTTGATAAGGACGAGTCATTAGTTTCAATTGACCGGTGTGAGCTGCATGATATATCATCGATAAGTTGTGGTGGAGCTTGATGTCCGTCGTCGCAAAGGGTGGCCCTAACTGATAAGTATACCCTCAGGCAGATTTCACCTGCGAGGAAATATGACTTGAACAGTGAATAAGCCAGCTTGAGATGCTACTGCATTTTGGTTTCCAGAAATTCGAAATGGTCTCGGCAGTAAAGCATTCATCAGGATGGGGTGGCAAAAATAGTTGCAGATTGGGGGTGCAAAGGTCTATGATATGCATAATCAGTCAATTAGAGAGCCAATGCTCTAGGAGGTGGCATATCTTGGCTATGAAAAACAATGACGGCGATATGATTTTATTTCCCAGAACAACCATTCATAGCATATCCCTACCCACGTTCCCTTGATATTTGTTTCAATTGCTTTGAATCTTGTCACCGATGAAATTCGCCGAGAACAATAAATATCAGGCTACCAAAGGAGAAAAAAGGGATGCAAGCAGGGAGTACCGCGCCTTTTCCTCCTGAACTTGCCGGCACCGCTCCTGGGCTGGAGCTGGTACCACCTGGTGCCGAGCGAGAGGTCGTCCGTTTCCATGATCGCGGTGAGGGGCATCCGCACCCGGCCCAGGAACTCGGTGCCGAAGAATCGGTCCTCGTTGAGCACGGAGACGACGAGCTCCTCGGCGACGTCGCCCACGAGGAACCCGAACTCCTCGTCCCACACGGGGCTGAGGCTCCGCTTCACCACCGTGGTCGCCCGCGGGCGGCGCCGCCCCAGCTGCAGCCGCACGTAGGGGTCGCTGGAGCCGTTGAGGTAGATCGCGGGCAGGCCCCGCGCCTCGATCACGTGCACCCGCAGCAGCATCGGCGCGTCGTGGCTGCCGGGCTCCGCGGGGCCCGTCGAACCCGCCGGCCTCGCCATCCGTTAACGCCTAGCGGGATGTTGAGCGCTGCGGCGGGGCTCGAGGGGAACAGGATCGAGCAATGGCGGATTCGGGGCCTCCCGTGGAAATGGGGATTTTGGATGGGGCGAGAGGAGGGGGTTACCCGCGGCCGTTTGAATTCGGGAGGTGTTTATCCCGTGGCGCATTTCCCCACCTCGTGATTCGTGCGCGCGCGGGGAAAGCTTTTGCGGGCCGTTGGATCCGCAGGCAGGGGATGATTCCAGCCTAACGCGTGGGGCTTGTTCCGAGAAGATCGGGCTGCCTCAGGTTTTTAAATAAACTGAGATGAATGAAGAAAGCAGTAGTATTAGTAGACAACACGAGGTTCCATTTAGGCCAAGGTCAACACGTAGTGCATTCGTACTGTGTACATTACACAATTATTGTTTTTTCACTCTGTGTACAGTGCGTAAACAGTGTTTTTTACACTCATTTTCACTCTCCGGTGGCACTGGCCTTAAAAAAATCTATAGGTAAACACAAAATGTATGTCATGTTTAATTACCTTACCCTTAGCAAAAGTATCCATTTTTATCCATCATCTCTCCTCAATACATCTAAAGGGCAGCAAGCAAACGATGAATAGCTATGGGTGCAAGAGGAGATCTCAATTTGAGGAGTAGAGCAGTCGACAGGCCTACACCTCGACTTTGTCCTGAACTTCAACTTTAGAGGAGTCACCTTGGGCAGTGCTCGACTCCGCTCATCGGTGCGCGCGCAGCACGAAGTGGCTTAATGGGTTTGGCTTGCCCGTCTGCGCTGATACGTGCGCCAGGTTGCTGCTGGCATGTCTGTGTTTGCCTCCTCCTACGGCCTTCGGCATTACCAACAAGATATTTGTGCATGGGTCTCAAGAAGTTCGTCAATGATAGCTAGACAAGGAATATCACAAACCTACTCTATTGATTCAACAATGGAATTAACAATCCAACAATCCACTTCTTGGTATAAGGAAGAGGTGAGAGGAGATAGGGGTAGGATTCAAGCAGAGAAGGCTACGCTACCATCATGTTGTCTTGGTCTTCGACAACCTCATCCCAATGCCTACCTTTAGCTTATCACCATCGGTGCCAGTATATGGCAGGGACACCAAACCGTTGAGATGCTCATCTAGATCCATTGTGATGCCCATGTAGATGAGAATACGACTATACCAACAAGCACAATAGGCTTAATGGGTTTGGCTTGCCTGTCTGCGCCGAGACGCATGCCACTCCGCAAATGAGCAAGACCTTGGTTGCTGTTGGCAAGTATATGTGTTTGCCTTCTCGTACAGACTTCGGTATTACCAACAATCTATTTGCACATGGGCCTCAAGGAGTTCGTCGATGATAGATAGACGGGGAGTGTCACAAACCTACTCTATTGATTCAACAATGGAGTTAACAATCCATCAATCACCGGTCGCTAGAAGTCTAGAGGATTCTTGGTACAAGGAAGAAGTGAGAGGAGATAGAGGTAGGGTAGGATTCAAGCAGAGAAGGCTACGCTGTTGTCTTGGTCCTCGACAACCTCATCTGGTCATCCCAATGCTTACCTTTAGCTTATCACGACCAATGCCGGTATATGGCAGGGACAACAAACCATTGAGATGCTCATCTAAATCCATTGTGATGCCCATGTAGATGGGAATACAACTTACAAACAAGCACAATAGGGAGGATGCTTAGTGCCTTTGATTTATAGCACAGTAGGGAGGATGCTGGTGTCACAAACCTACTCTATTGATTCAACAATGGAACTAACAATCCGGCAATCCAACTGCCGCTAGAAAATCCAGCAATCCAACAGCTAATAGAAGTCAGGAGGGTTCTAGGTGCAAGGGAGAGGTGAGAGGAGGTAGATAGGGTGTAAATGGTACGGATATTATCCATCCGTATTCGAGTTCCGATCCATCTAGAAGGGCTAAGATCTGATCTATATTTGAGTCTGAACACTTGGTATCCGATCCGTATCCGAATACTCAAAGTTGGATAAATATGATGTCGATAACCATTCAAGTCTTGTCCGACACATTTGATCAATATCCGGATCCGAAGAAAAAATATGAAAACAAATATGGTATCAACAATATCTGTCCGTATTCGATTCGATTACACCCCTAGAGGTAGGGGTAGGATTCAAGCAGAGAAGATTGCACTACCATCATGTTGTTCTAGTCCTTCGACAACCTCATCCCAATGCCTACCTTTCACCACTACTACCGGTATATGTCTAGGGCCAGCAAACCGTTGAGCTTATCACCACTACTACCGGTATATGTCAAGGCTAGCAAACCGTTGAGGCAGGGCCAGCAAATTGTTGAGATGCTCATCTAGAACCACTATGATGCCCATGTAGATGGAAACAGGGCTATGCTAACAAAGCACAATAGGGAGGCAACTTGCCCTACATTGAGCTTATCGCCACTAGTGCCGATATAGCAGGGCCAGCAAACCATTGAGGTAGGGTCAGCAAACCGTTAAGATGCTCATCTAGATCCACTGTGATGCCCATGTAGGGCTACACCAACAAGCACAATAGGAGGGCACTTAGTCCCTTTGGTTTATAATTTGTGTTGTTGAAGAAGGTAGAGATATGAGTAGACTATTTTTGGTTGCACAATAGGGAGGAGGCTTAGTGCCTTTGGTTTATAATTAATAGGAAGGAGGCTTAGTGCCTTTGGTTTATAATTTTTGTTGTTGAAGAAGGTAGATAAGTAGACCTTTTTCAAGGGAGTAGACTTTTTTCGGTTGGATATGCGGGAGGGGGATGAGGGTCTCTTTTTTAATAATGGTCTGGTTTGAGCTTAGATATTGTTGTTGAAGGTTGAGATACGAGGGGATGTATACCCGAGTTCAGGTACCGTTGCTAGACTCAATTTTAGGAATACATAAAATACAAGTCCCAGCAGGCCTTTTTTTTTTTGAAATACAACCTCCTGTCTACAAACTAACTAGTCCAAAACAGATGCGAAAAATCCATGAAACTGCGAATCATACTGCTGCAGCAAAGGCCAACGCGAGGTGAGTACGAATTGTCCCCCTTTTTTCGTTACCAAGCAGGCAAGCACACTGAGTACACGGAAACAGAACGGCCCGAAACCAGAGTCACCAGTCTAATGGCACAGGGAAGCTAGTACCGTATGATTACAGAAGCAAATGGCACCTGGCGCAAAACTAGTAAATTCTCGAATGGTTTCTCACAGTGGTCAGCTTGATAAATCCACCTCCTTAAGATTGTGAATATCAGAAAAGGAGGCGCTTCCTGGAGCATGAACATAAATAGTTGAATTCTTTTTCGCTTTTGCATTGCGATGGCTGAGCTCCCAGATGGTAAACAGCATGTGCATTTGTTCCTAGCAACAGCGTCACATTACTCTTTACCGAAGTCCGCGCTGTAGTGTGCACTCGATTCCAGCTTCTTTGCATCATTTAGCTTCCGCACAGCCTGAAATGAAATTTGAATGGCTTTTGAGGGTTGATGCATAATGGCCACATGTCAGGTGCATTAGAAGAGAGTATAAGATAGTGTACCTTCATGAAGTCTTCGTGGACCACATAGTCTCTCTCTGCACGAATTGCAGCCATACCAGCTTCAGTGCAGACATTCCGAAGATCAGCACCGTTGAAACCCTAAAACCAAGTGAGTTAGGTGAAACTGCACTGATATTTAAGGAAGATAGATGTACAACCATAAAATTAACTCACTTCAGCTAATTTCACAACTGCTTCATAATCAATTTCCCCATGCTTGGCAATACCAGCTGCATGAATTTTAAGAACTTCCATTCTTGATTGCTCGTTGGGTAGCGGAATCTCAATCTTCCTGTCTAAACGTCCAGGACGCAGGAGCGCAGGGTCCAGAACATCAGGTCGATTTGTGGCCATGATCATCTTTACCTGTTCAAGCCAAACAGCCGTGTCAAGTTGAATTCATACAGAACCAAGAAAATACGAGCAACTCTACATGACCATCAGAGAAAATGAAGGTAAATAGAGTGCCATGCCATGCAAGTCCTTGTGCCAGGCCCATATATAAAACATACAAGCAGTGGAACAAACAATTTAAAGCTAGGATTCTGAAAGGAGGCATCATATTACTAATATCCTCAGATTTGACCTAAAGCTCAGTAGTCAGCTCACCCTTCAGAACCTACCAAACATACACAATTTGCTAGCTTTATAGAGGATATTTAGACTCTGGAAAACCAAGAACATTGGCGCTGATGGATGATTCGTGAAAATATGCACTATTTACATGATCAATTGGGAGAGAGCACGACAAAACCACAATCTTAAACGATTAAACCTGCCCTAGTTCTAAACCCTGAAAAATAAGAGTTTGCACAAACGATAAGGCAGCATCATACAGGCAACATGACCTTTTGGAATTTAGTATTTGAATTGTTGAAATAAATTTTCTTTCTATTACAAACTCTACCATCAAACATGCATTTGTTCCATAAGTACTACAGAATCAAGAGGATTGGAATGACCTTGCAGAATCGAGAAGTTAAAAGTTACAATAGTAAATCACATGATAATGATCTTCCAGGTGTTATATTCCAAGAAACGTGCAGTGCATAACTTTGTTTGATCAACTTGCATTTGCAAGCAGCATTAAGATCTCTAGAAAAATATGAGTTACAATTGAACAAAATATACCTTTCCAAGCTCATCAAATCCATCTAACTGGTTAAGGAGTTCCATCAATGTCCGCTGGATCTCACGATCAGCACTAGTTCCCTCGCTAAATCTTCGCCCACCAATGGCATCAATTTCAGTCCATGAAGATGATGCATGGCTAGGTAAGAGATATTGACATGAAAAGAACAAATATTGTAAGTGATGGAAATATGGAACTAAAGTGAATGATGCTACAAGTTATGGTAAGGGAAATGCACTAATGCACCATTGATTTGGTAGCGCCACAAAACTAACTCAGATGAACACTGATTTCCTCTCATGCAAAGATGACAAATTGGCAAATATTTCTTCCATAATGCATTGGCAGGTAATATTTTGGTAACAGGAAATGTATTCATCATCAAATAAACTATTGTTATTGTATAGCCGATTGCATATCTGCTCTAGATGCATATCTTTTAGAGAATATATCATCATAGTGTCTTCCAAATAAATGGAAGGCCAGTTCAAACTCAGTTAGCTTTGCAGAAATTGGCACATGAGTGGAATCAAAAGACTGACACTTACTTGGTGATCACGAGCATAGCCAAACATTTCTCTAATTAAACGAGCACTTTCTCCAATGTATTTATCAATAATAGCGCTCGAAACAATCTGTTTCAGAGATTATGTAAGTAACATATTTGAAGTCTAAGAAAAATTGAATATACAATCAGTGAAGTGAAAAGCCACACCTTCAAAAAGTTGGCATCGATGTTACTTGCAATAGCCCTTGCCAATAACGTCTTCCCGGTTCCTGGAGGACCGTATAGTAGAACACCCTGGATGAGTAAAACAAACAAGCATTAATTTACACAGTAAGATCATTACACATTTATCACTTCCACCTCGTATGCATAATTTGGGATCTAAACGCATATATTTGTGTTTACCTTAGGAGGCTTGATTCCCACCCGAAGAAAGAGTTCAGGGTTCATAAGTGGCAACTCAATGGACTCCCTGAGCTCCCTAATCTGATCAGACAAACCGCCTACAGCGGAGTAACTAACATTCCCTGGATCCTCATGAAGCATGTTATACACCACGGGATCCACCTGATGGATTTTCATTCCACATCATCAAAATCCATTTTGCAATTGAAAACATTGATTCTACAAAAGGAAATTTAAGAATAGATGTGCACAGGAAAAAAAAATCATAAAATGATCCTGATAAACAAATATACCTCACGTGGAAGAGTGCGCATTATTGTCAAGGTCGTCATGTCAAGAACAACACGAGTTCCAGACGTCAACTTTTCCTTGTCCACTTTACTTCGGCAACCAACCACATATCGGGGACCACTGCTAGCCTTCACAATAACTTGAAGAGACAGATGTTTCAGTATTCAGCGTTGTACTGTTGATGAATAAGTACAGAAACTAAAGTGATGTTTTCATGCATAAGGCAAAAAAAAATGATCCAGACGGTAATTATTGATTCACAACACTGTTCTCAGTTCTCACTTTTCTACCAAGTGGAAAAGAACAATAACAGATAGGTCTTTCTTTGTAGTGATGTAAAAGATTCAATTCTGAAGCTTGTAAACTGTGCGGGGATGCTGTTCCATAGACACAGGAAATGCATTTTACTTACAACGTTCATTATCAAGAGGCCGGAGAACCTCTCCAATTATTTGCCCCACGCTCTGCAGGGATTTCAAGTCGTCTTCAGTCTTGGTAAAATCCCTCTTTGCATTTTTCAGGCTTTCTCTCACTGCATGTAAGAGTACAAGTAAATCAGACTAACTAAATTCAAAGGAGGTTTTCAGAAAACAAGCAAACAACGTATTTTTGCACTTCCTAATTTTTTATCCCCTAAGAACAAAAGCCATTGTGGAGCACCAAGGCTGATAGTTTTGGCTAATGCGTCAAATTTACAATGAAAAGATATTATTAGAACAGATATCTCCTGTAGTTTACTTATATAAAACTAACAGAGAAGAAACAAAGCTTGCAATGGGGACAAATTTAATCAGGGATCTGGGACTTCAAATATAACCATGACTCTTGGCACAGAGCATATTTATACCCTAGCTCTCAATATGGCGTGTTACCAAAATAATCAGATACAGAGACTCAAGTTAGGAGCATCTACAAATTTATTAAACAGCTATGAGCCCAAGACAGAGTTAGCACCCTGAGAAGTAGGACTACTCTTGGATGGGGGCAGCTATAACTGAGAGTAGGCTGAAACACTTCTTTTTCCATGGAATTTCATAACCCTCAAAACTGAAATCAACTCAAATAAAAGGTACGAAATGCACTAATAAAAACTTTAGCAAATTCAACTTCCACACTTCAAGCCAAAAATAAAGTTACCAGTGTCTAATTGATGCTCGGCAAACATCTCTAGTATTTCATTGTTAATTGTTTACCACCAAACTCTTGAACGACCAAATGAGCAGAGCTACTGAGTGATGAACAAATACTACTACGCAGCCCGATGCAGGGAGGGGTGATTGAGCCCAGTTATCCTCACAACAACAACTACCAATGTTGACCAAACTAAACCCTAAGCCACCCAATGTTTGCGGAATTTCAGATCCACATCAAGCAACCAGCACCATGGCAGCAGATTCATCGCTCCAGAACCAAATCTACTAAATCAACAGCCCGGGCCCCGATCTATGT
Organism: Paspalum vaginatum; assembly: GCA_030272315.1. Classification (NCBI taxonomy): domain Eukaryota; kingdom Viridiplantae; phylum Streptophyta; class Magnoliopsida; order Poales; family Poaceae; genus Paspalum; species Paspalum vaginatum. Next base: position 41,829,204 of record CM059015.1, on the reverse strand, counting down.
CCGAAGCACACCACAGAACTACTTAGTAGAGCCTCGAAATCACCGAGTACGCCGATAGTGAATCTACCCAGAAACTACTCGACACCCAAAACCCCCTCAAAACTAGATCCCGCGCGCACAGCCATGGGGCGCCTATCCAGACACGGGAATCGGCCGCTCCGAACCCTAGGGGGACATGCAAATCCAGAGAGGTTGGTGAGGGGAGGCGGGGTGGAGCGGGGCGACCCACCGGTGCCGACGCGCGACTCGAGCTCCCTGCAGTTGAGCATCTTCTTGCGGTAGTCCGTGATGGCGGCCCGGCGGCGGGCGGCGATGGCGTCCTCCCCGTCGGCCATCTCGTCCTCGCGCACCCGCAGTCACTTGTCTCTCGCGCAGTTTTGCTTCCGTCGCAAGAAGAGAATCGCGTTGGGCTGTCTCCGGTCTCCGCCTCCCCGGTACGTAAAATTAGACCGGGCGGCTGCGGTTATCCAAGGCTGCGGAGCAGGCCTTCTATGAACTGAACACGGAGACCTTGTTCGACTCATAAAAGTGCTTTTAGGTGGCGTGGTCATGGTGGGCCGCGATCCTTTGGGCTGGTGGGCCGAAATAGACTGTACTATTTCAACGAAGGAAGCAGTCTATTTTACCTCCTCTAAGTCGCTAATTTGTGAGCCGAGGTGTCAAATATTGAAAAGTCTGCAAATTAAGATCAATTTTCGAAATCTCGCCGGGGTCTCAGTTTTTTTTATCTCGGACTATAATACCAGACAACATGCCCCTCAACTACTCCAAACACAATTATGTTACCCACATGCCTGAGTTAAAATAAATAAATATGGTTTGAGGCACACTATCTTTATATTAAAAAAACAAGGGGCGTGACTAATGTATGGCCGACCATAAAATGGTCTAGCTGCATGCAGAATTTTTAGGAAATGACGCTAATCAAAACCCCACCCGTCTTGTGAACATATGAAACCAACTTCCATGACCTTCCAGTACTGGGCAGACGTCAGCCCCATACATGGTTAGCAAAAATGTGATAATCTTCAAATTTTTGTATTTTCTAACCTCTATGAGAACCAAGAACACAATAGTTCCTGGTCAAAATGCTTTTGAAATAGGCAAAGATAGTTATATGGTTCTACATTTTTTACTAGCAAAGTCGGCATTGATACCTTTTGGGTGCCAAATAATGTAGATGATGCGAATATCTCACTATTTTGTGAAGACTTTAGTAGGGTCATCAATAAAAGGTTTGATATGCCCATGATTGGTGAATTATATTTTTTCCAAATCAAACAATTCAAAGATGGGACACTTATTAGTCAAACAAGTACACATTGGATATGTTCAAGAAGTTTGATAACCAAGCCTATCAAAACCCATGGTGACTTTTTTTTAGAAATACAGTACAAACGCAGACGCTCACAGACGCACGCAGACTCACCCCTATTAATGTACGCACGCGCACCCTACACCTATGAGCCCCTCCGAAAGTATGGGGACGAAGTCACCACGAGCGTCTCGTTGTCGACGGGAACATCGTCTACCACTGAATGAACAAAGCTGTCAAATCCTAGAATAATTCGCTCCCAACAGGAGTTGAACCTAGGACCTCATATGTCGCTCGAGCTGCTGCAACCACTAGACTATGGGCCCTTTGGCTCCATGGCGACTAATGGACATCTAGATCATGATAAGGATAGAAAGGTCATTGATGAAAAGGTATATCCTTTCATGATTAATTCAATGTTTTGTCTTTGTACACAAGGGCGAAGCGAGCGTTATGGGCCATCATGGCCCTTGTCATACCTAAGCTCAACACAAGAGCCCACTATCCCCTCTTATTTTTTATTTCTTTCATTAGCTTCCTCGTCATAGCCAACTTGTTATCTTTGGTTCTAAACAAGCGAACATGTGTTAGCGCTCCTATCTCGTTGCTCTTTGATTCTCACCCTAGTGTCTCCACCTCGCACCTATCACACTGTCAAGAAGCAGATCTATTAAGGCTATCTCCAGCGGCATCCCTATCCCCATTCCTTATTTCAAACTCCACTTTGTCTATAGTGCCAAGCAGTGTCAGAATTCTCAAAATAAGTATACCGCTGGATTCAGCCTAAGACTGGTGTGGGTGTGACTGCACCAGGAAAAAACCAAAAACAATGAGAGATGTCATTTTTTACCATTGTTGCACCCCCTAAGTCCAACTGCCCGCACCCCCAGCATATTGGGACTCCATGCGGAGTGCAGCCCAATCCTTGCATATGGACTCCATGATGGCTGAAGCTGAGCGCTAAAAAAAACATAAATCCTTCCGCATTACGCCTTCTACCTCGCCCCTCGACATGTTCATCTCTCATCGTTTTCCCTAGTCGCCTTGGACCTCTTGCCCTCCTCTGTCCTCTATTTAACTATTTTGATTCACAATCCCCATCAATTTTGATTGTAAGGCCATGCTTGTGATGCCCCTGGCATCTCAAGTGCATTATACTGACATCATTAGCTTAATTACATCATTTCAAGGGCGTTTTATCTTGAGAGCATGCATAGGTTAGGTCATTTGAAGTATTTAAACTCGGTTTGCTGAAAATTTTATTTGCATTTGCTGTTGTAACTTTAATACTATTGTGAATTTGATAAAACTTTACATACCAAACTCGTAGACAATTTCATGAGAAATAACTTTGGTATTTTGTGTCATGACATGCATAAAGTTTTGAACATAGTTTTGGGTCATTTTCTGTGAAATTTTGAAATCTGCCAAACTTAGACCTGATTAGTAAATTCAAAATTTTGTGGAACAAAAGTCAAAATCTTGCCATAACTTAAATACCAAAGTTGTAGTTCACTAGATTCTCAGCAACATTGATATAGTTCACTTTGTATGAAAATGCCCATAAATAGGCTTAACAGGATTTTTAAAATTTAAGGAATAGTTGGTCAAACTAGAGCTCCAGTTTTGAATTCATTCAAACTCACAAAATTTGAATATAAGTGGGTACTTCGCATTTTGACAAAGTTATAGATATAGAAGATTAGAACAACTTTTGTATTTTGAGTTTTGTCTAAAGCGGACCCTAGGATGTTCAAAAACAAGGATTTAAAACATGTGTCCCTGCAGCCAAATACCCATTTTATTAATTTCGGGATTTTATTTCCATTTGTCTCGCTGACATGTGGGACCTGCCCCGACCGCGTGCAGTACCCGCTCGCCACGCGGTGGCCGGTCATGGCCGCCCTGCTCGCTGCCCGCTGCCCGCGCCCGGCTAAAGGGCGAGGCCACAGCGTCCCCCTCACTCCCAGCTCTCACTCCGCTCCCTGCCCATCCACTCGCTCCCTTCCTGTTCTTTCTCGTTCGTGCAAAGAAGCTCCATTGCCGCCTGCCATTAACGAGCTCGGAGCGAGCTTGGCCAACGCCCCTACAGCCATCCTCGCGCCCTCCAACCACCGTGCCGGCCTTCCTCGTCATCTCCTCCACCGAATCCCCCTAGTCTAGGCTGCCGCACCCTCTCCACGACGTCGTATTTCGCCGCCGAACGTCGTCGCTTTCTCCTCACCGTCGCTGCGCCGTTCCGGCCATTCCCCATCGCTGCAGGTAGGGGGTGGGTGTTCCTCCGGCCTTCCTCTCTCTCCCTGTGCACCCGCAGCGAGTCCCCGCGTCTCGGACCGGCCGGAATGACCGCGCCATCGCCATGCCCCCTCCCTGCTCGAGGTTGAAGATGAGCAGGGAGGAAGAAGCCCCTTTCTCCGTTTTGGCCCCTGTTATTTTGCCTCTTCGCGTTTTAATCCGAATGCTGTACAATGAGTCTAGGGATTTTTACGTGCTAGACCCTGAAGTTAATGAATAATTGGTATCGCTGCCTGATCTGTGAAATTTCGAATTTAATTCATTTCCTACATCTATGAACTTTAAAAGTCCATAGTAAATCACCCAAAAATGCTAAAAATACAAATCTTGTTTCTTTGGACTCCTCTTGAGCAGATCCACAGAATGGATTTGATTGGTATGGGTGAAATGACCATATCGCCCTTGCTTTGTTGCATGCATGTTCAAACTAAATAAATGGCAAAACCATGCTAAATGGACTCCAAAAATTATGAAACTTGGACAATAGCTTTACCATGCTGTGTAGGCTGTGTGTGATTTTTGTCAAGCCTAGCACACACTGTTAAATTACTGTTTTGCCCTCATGCATGCATTTTGGGCATTTTTCAAGAGTGAAAATACTTGCTGCATAAAAAGTGCTCCAAATATTCCACTGAAATTTGTAGATGCTCTATATTGCATATTTAGTCCATTTTTAAAGTTTTAAGTTCTGCATGTAAGTTTTGGTTGCTGTTTTGAAATAGACAAATAATTGCATGTTAAACTGAATAATGGGAGAAAGTGACTTTATTGTGCGAAATAAATTCCGAGAAAGATCATGGTAACTAATGGTTAAGTTTAGGTTCCAAAAAGTATTGCTATGAAATTAATTGCTACTGTTTCGAGTTACATGGGGAATCTGTTAAAATGAATATATTGGAAAATAGATGTCGCATGTTTCAACTTATTAACATGTGGTGCATTGTTTTTCATAATTCCCTAGCATCATGAGCATTCGTTGCATCCATTTTGCACTTGATCATGCATATAGGATTGCTAACTACGGTAACCTCTCGAGCAGGAGTTTGGTTTCTCCATCAAGATGAAGACGGTGTGTCGCTGATTAAATCTGTCCGTGATTCAAGGGGTTGCCTGGGGCAAAGCCCCACAACCCAGCAAACTAACATAGTTTAGTTTGTTGGTTTTGATAAGAATAAGCAAAGGTAGGCAGGACCATGATTTCTCCCAGCTAATATGATAATTGATTATTTCATTACGCATCCGCATTAGGAGTTGATTGAAAACAATTGCATTAGATCTCCTGGCCGCCCTGGCCCTAGCACCTATAATAGAGTTCGTAGGACGAGTATGCCTAGAAATGCTAGGTTCGAGTAGACACGAGTGAAATAGAGTCACTCGTCGTATAGGTGATTTCAAAATATCAAATTATTAAAGTGAATATGTTACTTATGCTTGTGAATTAAATGGAGACCGGGCGGAGATTTTATTAGTTATTTACCGTTTATGATGTGCTGCAATGGACTCCGCCCGAGTCGTGTAAGGCCCGTTCGCCTGCTGATCGGCATAACATTGATAGAGTGCTTAACCGGCACATGGGACCGGTGAAAGTCTTACTTGAACCATCCGAAGAACAGAGACTTGGTCCTACCATGGGGCCCAGGGGCGCTTGACTCATGGGAGGGCTGACCCGGGATGCCGTGGTATCTCTCCATGGGGGCTAAACCTAGGGAATGGCGGGTTGGAATCGAACTTGGGATGGAACAAGTGGAGATGGGGTCTATATGTGGGAACGCGATGGCTAGTAAGCATATACCCCTAGTATGATAGTTATTCCCGGGAATTAAAAATCGATTCGAATCGCTGATGCCCACCAGGTGTGGGAATGTTGATAATGCACACGGGCAACGTAGTAACTACTTGAATACATTATATCTGTTACTCATGATTTCAAATACTACATGTTTGTATTGTATTGCTTACATTTCTGCAAGTTATTATCATGGAGTTATATGCAAAAGATGAATCTTGATACTCTATGTTGATATACCACTGTTTAAAATCAATGGCTAAGGATCCACATGCTAGTAAGCAAGCTTTGCGTCAGCCGTAAGCCAATCCATTAAGCCCTACTGAGTAATTAGTACTCAGGGTTTGCCCCCACCTTTTGAGAACAGGTACCGGCGACATCTGGACAACTACATGGAGGAGGGTAGTACCGGTGGGCTCGGTGCTGCTCGCTTCGATCATCGATGCATGAAGTCTACGAAAGTATTTTGTTTCCGCGGTGAGATGTTTTCGAAATTCGCTTCCGCTATCTGATTCAAACCTGCCTATGGTATGGCATTATGTTGAAACCTATAACTTATTTCGAATTGGTTTGTAAAACAAGTGTATATATACTATATTTAACTGCCTGAGATGATGTATCTGTTGTGGCTCCACTGTGGGCTGGATGTGTATGATGTCGGTTCCTCTGGGAAAAGGTAATATCGGGAGTCGAATGACTCTCGACGGACGACCGGGTTTAGTTCGGTCTAATCGCACTGCAAGCCAGAGGTGGCAGGTGTGTTTAGCCCGGATTAAATAGGAGGTTCCGCCACAATGCTTATCGGTGGCATCCGAAAGGACATCAAAAGCATTATTCTCACATTATAACACACTGTATAGGAGTTTAAAATATGGATGATGGGATGGGCGAACTGGCGAGCATAGCCTAACCGAATAGAGGGAGGAGGGGATCTTAGCTTGGTGACTTGTGAGGTGTTTGGTTTGAAGAAACTACCCATGAGGAATGGAATGGTGATGGATCAACTCATTTCACAAAATTAGGTGGGATGGACTCACTTCTCATATGTATACTAATTGTTAGCTTGTGAGAAATGAGGTGATGGTGCATCAACTCATTGCATTCCGCAAACCAACCAAACAAAGTGAGGAGTGAGAAGATGATGAACCACCGCATTCCCCGAAGCAAACACCCCGGTCTCTCACTCGCTTTGGCCCTTGTCCTTGCCGGACGCTGCTACCTATGTCGGCCTGTGTCGTGGACTCTGAAAGTGGGCAAGTAATCTCAAAAATACCTCGATTATCATCAATTTCCATATCTAATTTCATTAGATTATGTCATCCCTCCTGGTCAGTACTCATTTGTTCAGTATTATGGACTGCTCCGTTTCAAGTTTTACCTAGGGGCTAGTCAACTAGGGAGGGCTTCATAATTTTTTTGATTTTTATGGGTACATTCAATTAAACTTTTATGAGGAAAAGGACACAAATATGATCGCTTGAATGTAAGGCATCTATTTTTCACTTTTGCAATGGATCAACATATAGTTTCTTTGCTTGAAATTAACTTGTTTCTTCTCTTTCTTGAAGCAACAAGCATCCTGAGGTTGCATCATATATTTTTGGCATTTTGGAAATGTTCGCTATCTGTTGTCCGTGAATTTTGGATGAGGCATATTATATTGCTATATGAGCCTATTACTTGCTACATTTGCTTACTTTGATTGATAAACACAATACCTCTACTTAACTTCTACTGTAGATGTTGCACTGTCATTTTAGTTAGTCGCATGAAACTTTGAACATCTTTATTTAGATGATCATATGAACATTTTTACTTAAGATGAAGTGTTGCACCCCCCTCCCCTCAAATTTTCTCTAGCTCTGCCCCTGCACACTATTGCTCACTCGGTTTTACCTCCTCCTCGATTGATCGCACTACAAGGTCAATCATGGTGCAATGGCACCACCAACCACCCCGGTGCCAACCATCAAGAAATGCATTAGGCTGATATTGTTTGTGAAACATATCCCCTAAGGTAACTATTCGATGATTAATGACAATCACAATTGTTTTTATTAATGAGTTTGTGCTTTCAAGGATACAAAATTGGCTACTAATAAAAAAGAGATCCCTCAAAGATCATATTAAAATTCTATTGAAGAAAATTTTGTGGATTTCTATCAAGAATAAGCCCTAAGTTTCCTTATTATAAGTGCTCTAAGTATAGCAAAGTAATAAAGAAAAAGAGCACTTAGAGATCATTTTAATATTTTTGGTTGTCGTACTATGATGAGGGGAAGGGGTCCAGTACTTGATCGAGGTTATGCCAGACTGAACACTCGCAATAACTTAAAAGGCCCTAAAATAGCACATCATAAGTCACAAATATAAGTTCAAATGGGTTTTTTTTTTGGAATTTAAACAATTGACCAATTCAAAATTAGTAACAACCAAATTGTTGAGTGTGTAAAACTTGGAGGACATAGAAATGCTAATACTTTTCCTGGCAGCTTTTAGCTAACAGTTGCATCCTTTGGGCTGCCTATTTAGGGACCCACACATCTATTATTTGGTATTGTTCATGAACTAGAAAAAACCCAATACATTGAAGGTTATTTGTGCTACATCTCATTTACCCATCTAAAGATTTGAGAATCTAGGGGGTCTTGAACAAGAGTGGATTGGTCATCTTGCGTGTGTTCAATCAAGTGATCATAGTCACCAAAATGGACTAGCAAGTCATTCCTCTTTGCAAGCTTTGAGGAGGAATGGAAGAAGCAAGTGAAATCCCTTTGCATGGGTGTTGCGCATGATTTAGATTCCATCCCTCTGGAGCAGATAATAACATCCACCAGAAAGTTCTTGATTTTTGTGAGGATCTAGGGGAGGCAAGGCCCTTAGGTGGGAGCTCCAATGAGAACCAAGGCAGGAGTCGTGACTCCTCGATACCTCAGAAAAAATGGCTTTTATCTCTCTCTCTCTCTCTCTCTCGGTTTCTTTGTGCAATTTACCTTCAGCATTTCAAGTCCTAGAGATTGTATGATAGTATAGGGCTGACACTAGGTTGCAAGCTATTTATACCAAGTAGAACGCTAGTGCATATTTAGGCACAAGATCCTATGTAAGCATCTATGTCTTATGGTAAGTTTCAGGCGATTGAGTGACAAGTTTAGTCGTGGTCTAATGAGCTCCTAAGTACATGTTTAATACTTAATTTGACTGGGTTTGCTTGTTGGATAAGAAAGGAGGCCTCTCACTTCAAGGATGATCTTAATGTGCTGCGGATTACTTTTCACTCAGATCTCGAAGGCTAGGGACTCTTCTAAAGCCAATGATCATAAGGAGTTGTTGGACATTTGCATAGGTAGGGTTTTATAGCTTTCTAATATCCGCACTATCAAGTAGGGTCTAAGGCTCACAGCTTGATCTTGAGATATGCCAAGTTTAGATGCACGCACAAGCAAACGACTCAAAGACAGCTAAGGATGCAAGTTATAAAAGCTCAAAGTTCAGGGGGATAAAAGTTTGAACCAAAACACTTGAAAAAAAACCAATGTTAGAAAAATTCTCTAAGGACCGGATAATCCGACCAAAAAATGAAGGGACTGGACAAGCCCATCAATGAATTGAGAGGGAGAAGAGACACAGCGGGATCGTCCACGACGGGATTCGAACCCAGGTGGGCTAGCTGCACGACCGCAAGCCTTGCCACCCGAGCATAACGAGCTATGCTCGGTTCTCATAATCCGACCCAAGAAGAAACCAAATGATCGTTCAGCCTGACGAACAATGAAACCCACTGAAATCTCAAAAGAAAATGAATAGACCAAAAGGTACGGTCTCGAAGACTGGACTAACCAGTCGTACTATTTCTACAGAAGCTATGGAACAGTTTGGAATCAAATGGACTATAGCTATAACTCTACACAAGAGTAGTTTTTGACTTATGCTACATGTGATGCGACATTCCCTTATGAACATACACTATTGCATCCCCGCAAATGGTCTGCTACCCAAGCTTTATGTCTTGTGCCTTGTAATTGTACCACATTGCGTTGCTCACTAGGCACGTTAAATACTCTCAGGCTTTCCATTGGGCTGTCCTGACATAGGCCTGAACGGAGATGATCTCTTTGTAATGCTGCGCAGGTTTCCAAAACACAAACTTTGGGTTGTTAGAACATAATTTTACAAAGTCAAGAGCAATGTAAGAACCTAGGCTGTTTTGTAGCAGCAAATACCATAAATTTACAAAGTCGAGCAATATAAGAACCTAGGCTATTTTGTAGCAGCAAATACCAATTAGTAATATGTGCATTAAGACCAAATAAAAAAATCAGAAAAAGTAGCGACAACTGCAAGAAGTTGAATTTAGTCCAAAATAGGCTATCAGGTAACAAGAAGTCATCTGACAAGAGATATAGAATATTAAAAATGTGATGAGTAGTTATCAATGGCCATTTATTGTCAATCCAATGTTTTTTTCACAGACAAGGTGGCATTTGTGATTTAAGGTTTAAGCTCTTTTTTTCCTCAGGACATAATTGATTTCATTGTACCCCTAAAAAAGAGGGATCACTTACAAATATTAGGAAGTGTAAAAAAGGAGTCCATATCACAGAAAATGAGCACCTGGTAGTAAGAAGTGCCATCAGGAGATTGGATTAATTGCATTAAGGAATTTAATATTAATTAAACAAATATGACAATATGGTTGAATAACTAATAAAAACAAGCCTAGACGTGCCTATAAAAGAAGGACATGCATTCAATGCAAGGATACTCATCAGTACAGAGGGATCCTGTACGTATACAAACCTACAATAACCAATACGTAGCTTAAAACTCGGTATTTATATTATTTTCTCTTGGGAAAAGCCTGCAGAGCAACAAGATTTTGTTTCGTCCTCTCCACTTTTAAACTCTTGCCACGCTCCTTTGGCATGGGAATATTTCATAGAATATGCTAGAAGAAGTTGAAAATGATAAGAGCTGCAAGACTACTACCTAATCTAGAAGAAGAAAACTAACACTACCAAATTCTTTTTCTTGGGTATTAGGAGACAAACTCGACCCATCCAATTACGTTTCATGCACATCTGCTAGTGAGAATATATTCGGACTATCTTGATAAATACACTTATGTTCTGCAAATAGAATACAATCACTTTTCCATATAGAGAAGCTTCCGAAGTATTCCCTCCGCGAATTACACGGAGTTTTGGGTTTTGAACATATCCACGTATTATTCCATGCATTTGGTTTCTAAACCCTTCATAATTTCGGATGGATGGAGAATTTCGTGCATTTTTTTTTTGACTTCCCTACAAAGTCAAAGCTCGGATCAGAGCTCAAAGAGATACACCATCACGTTGCAAAGTCATATACTCCGTCCAGAAACCAGAACTGAATTGCAACGTCATTTATATGTAATTTGATAAATAAATCAATACTCCTATAAGAATATAGTAGTGCTGTATATGTGATATGTAACTAAAAATTGATAAGATAGATTCGTGTTAAAGTTACTTTCGGCTATGAAGCAATCAATAAAATACTACTCCCTCGTATGTTTTGAAATGTCGTTGGTAGCGTTATTTTTTAGAAAAATCAGAGGTCGTACAAGAGAAATATCTGGTCAAAGCTGAATATGGACCAGTTTATTATATTCGTGGACCGAGGGTGTACGTTGACGGTATTTCCTACCACTTCTTGATTTTTTCTAGAAAAAGAAAAGATATTTACTATTTGCGGGCGGGCGCGGAAAAGTGGAGTAGTGTGTAGACTAGACAGCGTGACGCACGCTCCCTGTCATGACCTAGACGGCTGCGGGAGCGCGATCAACCATTAAACGGAAGCAAGACCGTGGAAGCGAAGGCTCCCCACTAGAGCACACCACCGATCGCCGACGCCGACTGAATCTACCTCGCTTCGCGCCTCCGGTTCCGCGCCGGGGCCGCCGAATCGGAGCTCGGGATAGTCTCTTCCCGCGGCAATGGGGGCCGACTCCGAGGACGCCGTGAAGCAGCTCAGCCTCCTCATGGAGCAAGGTGCGTCCTTTCTTGCTGGAGCGAAGCTTCGCGTCGTTTCTCTGGGTTTCTTTGCGACTGTTGCGGTGTTCTGTCTCTCTGACTTCTCTATTCTCGGTCCGGATCTTTGCAGTGGAGGCGCCGCTTAAGAGGTCGTTTCAGGTATGGATCTGGGGTGCTGTATGGCCATTTCGTTGGGAAAGCACGGATCTTGGTTTTGTTTCTGGTAGATTTTAGCCCATGTAGTCATATAGTAGTGTAGCTTAGCAAAATTCGGCGAGATTTGATCTGATTTGGGGGGGGGGGGGGCGAGTGAGTGAGCTACTTAGTGTATCGTTAATCCTTAGGAATGGCTAAATCGGCATAGATCAAAATGGGGGTCACTTTGCTTCATCTCTGATCTTTTCTTGGTTAATAGTACATACTAGAGATATGATGTAGCTATTACTGCTGGGCAAGTGCGTGCTTGGAGCTGTTGCATGATCTGTTGAAGTATGTGCTATGTGATAATGTGAATTTGCTGCATTGCGATGGGGTGGTCAGGTTTGGTGGTGCTCATCTGCTTGACATTGCCTAGTATGGTAGTAGTTAAGTGGCTCCATGCTCTGTGAAGTTTGTTATAGTTCCCTGGGTTGACATCAGCTGGGAGCTCATGGATCAAGCTTCCGTCTTCCACGATGAGTGGAGTAGCAGAGCCATGCTGATCCCAGCTCATTAACTGTGTTAACTCAGTTTGGGCATATTAGGGTTGACAACAGTTGAGAGCCCCATGGTCATGCTTCCACTGCGATTAATTGAATGATAAGATGTTCCGATCTCTGGTCCATTAAGTGTGCTAAGTCAATTTGGGCATATTCGGGGATCGGCATTTGATGTGCCATCTGTAGAGGTTTGCAACTAACTGCCATCGAGGAACTTTTGGTGTCCTGCTGCGTGATCCACCCATTTGGCTTTTAATGTTCAAACTTGCAGCCAGGAGTGTGAAGACACATGCTTAAACAGTTAGATGTCTCAACTGTGTTTTCATTACCTGTTTAAGAGATGCTCTAAAATTGTTGTAGACTTAAACATTTTACACTGTGCGCTAAATCAGTTCCATGCATTCTTTGTCTAGTGAAGGGAAACATTCAGAAACCAACAAGGTCTGAGATTGTGATTTACTGATTTATTAAACTGAAGGCATAAGTTCAAAAAAAAAAAAAAAAACTGAAGGCAGGTCCACAGAACACTAGGTGCCCCATCCTTGAACCCTCTCTGAGAATGAACTATTAGGAAACATATACACATGATTGATATGCCTATACATATGAACTCATCTGCTCGATTTACATGTAATTACTGCACCTAGCAATCATGAAATGGTGTAAAGGCATACGGTTTCTTTTATTTTCTTATTGAAGGCTGACCAAAACAACAAACAAACCTTCAATTGTTTGTCCCTTCATAAAGTCCTCACTTGATACAGGTAGGGAGGAGGGAGGCATTAGTGAAGCAGTATTGAACGTTCTGTGCTCCTATCCCAGTTTAGAGGATTATTTCCAAGCAGAAAATTTCAAGATTGTGAAAAAGAATGTCTATTTTAATTTTATGTTATTGGGAGGTTGCAATCATGAACTGATGTTCTGTCGAACAAACAAGCCCTGTAAACTTTAATTGAACCCATTTTTAGAAGAATCATTGATTATTACCTGGCCCATCTCCACCAATTTTAATTTTTGACATATTTTGCTACAATTGTTGTTTGCAAGCATACTTTATAAGCTTGCATTCATAAAAAATGAATGTTTGGTGATATGTGCTTCTTTCTATGTTCTTCTACAGAGACCACCTTTGTTTATAGTGTTTTGGTTGCCTTGCTCTGTAGTTTGTACTACCCACATGACCACATTATATATTCATATGCATGACTAAATAGATATGACCACATTTCTGAAAAAGTGTGATTGCCACCTTCACTTCAGTGTCATTTGATGTAATATGATTGTTTGTTCATTAACTACTTTTAGAGTGATTCTGGGAAAACAAATCTAAGTATATTGTTTATTTCAGAATGTGCACCAGGGCTACCCCAAAGAAACACTCATGCGCTTCCTTAAGGCTAGAGAATGGAACATACAGAAGACCTATAAAATGGTAACCTTTCATACAAGCTCCTCAACAGTGAGTGAACTGATTATAAATTTAATTACTAACATTTTTGTTTCTATAGATTGTAGATTCTTTGGATTGGAGGATTCAAAATGAAATTGATACGGTGCTAGAGGTGAGTCATCTTGTCTAGAATATAATCCTACCAGATGTTACTGGGGATATATTGTTAATCAGAAAGCTACAGAAGAATCTAGTAAAGTTCTATAATATTGACCTTTCCCTAATCACTTCTCATTTTAGTTAATTATGCTATTAGTGCAGCAATGTCACTCTTGATAATATACCTATTTCTGCTATGTTTGTTTGGCAAAATTCTTCATCTTTTCTCTGACCAATGTTTGCATTGTCCATCTGCAGAGACCTATAGTCCCAGTAGATTTGTACAGATCAATACGTGATTCGCAACTTGTTGGCCTGTCAGGATACACAAGGGAGGTATAGCCGTTTACTTCCAATAATCTATGTATTGAACCATTATTTTGACTGTGGTACGAGATGTTTCTTAACTGATATGAATGGACTATTAACCAGTCATGTATGTGTTTGAAATAGGCCATGACTTTTTACTGTTAGTTCTAAGGCCCCAAACTGAAGATAGCACTTGTGAGGCTAAAGTTTTAAATTAGGCTAATCATCAAACTTTCATGGAATGATGTCGTATTGATAGCAACACTGTAAACAACCTTTTACTGGCTAGGAAGGCTGGTAGTGCCATCCTAAGATCTATGTATACTAGTATGATATTGCATCATACTCTAACTGTGATAACTGCAGTTGATTTTACGGTGTTTGATTATTTAGGTCTTAAGGATCACAGGTGATGTTTTTGCTTGACATCTATGATAGCAGTAGTTAGCCTAAAAATATTTTAGTACTAAGTCTATAGGATCTTATGTGATATTTCTCACCTTTGCGTTTGCCTTTCTAATGCTCTGTCCTATAGGGTGAGATTGGAGAGCCATAGTTTCCCATTTATATACTAGTAATCTTGTTATGTTCTTAGTTTTCAAAAAATATAGTAAGTCTGCTACCCCAATTGCTAAGTTGTATGTGATAGTCGATATAATAATTTGGAATTTCTATCTATCTATTTTGATTCAATAATTTCTGTTTCTGATTCTCCAATTGGCAGGGTCTCCCAGTGTTTGCCATTGGTGTCGGACATAGCACATATGACAAAGCTTCGGTAATTACTTAGATGCTTTCTATTTTGAGTAGGCTACAGCCAGAATCATGAAACTTGTTGCTTTTACTTATGTACCATATATATTTCAGAGGTTGGTATAAGCTTTGACAGTAGTACCATAATCAGTTGGTCGCATAAATAACGATCTTACCCAGATATACTTCGTTTATTTGTGACCATGTGCTTTTTTCGACTGATTGTGTTTTGTGAACTAAAATAGAGGTATTTTATCTTAGGTGCACTACTATGTGCAATCTCATATCCAGATTAATGAGTACCGTGATCGTATAATTTTGGTGAGTATCCAACAATTGCTCTGAGTTTAATAGATTGCCTTTGTTTACATATAACTTCATTCATAACGTTTATGTGTACAACATTTAGCCTAGGCTGACACAACAGTTTGGGCGGCCTGTTACCCAGTGTATAAAAGTTCTCGACATGACTGGTTTGAAGCTATCAGCACTGAGCCAAATAAAGGTATGTATTATGAGTTTACGACTACGAAACCAAATTTTATTTTTTTAATGAGACCTCACTAATTAGTAATAATTAGTTAGTATTCTTGTGTGTACATGCACACTAATAAATTGAGTAGACTATGCTAGTAATTAAATGCGGGGATAGATAGAATATTGGAGTTAGCTTTATCTTAGCCTTTTGTGTTCAAGGGGAACAACTTAACCACTTTGGGCTGTCCACCGTCCAACTCAGCTCTGTATGGCATTCAAGCACGTTAACATTGAACTTCAGGGACTTTTTTTTCCACTTATATTCTTGTTAAAAAACTGCACGCTGTGCTCATGAGTCATTACTTGTGTCACTTCTGGGTACTGGTTGTATTATGTTCTTTTGTTAATATGTTTTAATATGATTTACAGATTTTGACTTCCATATCAACAGTTGATGATCTGAATTACCCTGAAAAGACAGAGACCTATTATGTAGTCAACGTTCCATACATATTTTCCTGCTTGTTGGAAGGTACTATCAACTTCCACTGATGCTCAGACCTAAGAATTTTTTTTTCTGTGTAGAAACTGATGACAGTTAATTCGAGCATGCTGCTAGGTTGTGAAGCCCTTATTGCAGGAGAGGACCAAAAAGAAGGTTAAAGTTTTGAGTGGCAGTGGGAGAGATGAACTTCTCAAGGTAAAATAACTGGAAATATATTCTTCCTTGCTGTTTGTCCTTTTGGCCCAGACCCTTCATTTCTAGGTGCACTACTACCCAGTCTTTGTGAACATGTACTGATGAATGTTTGACTTTTGTAGATTATGGACTATTCTGCGCTTCCCCATTTCTGCCGCCGTGAGGGCTCTGGGTCATCGAAGCATTCATCTTCTGACGTTGACAACTGCTTCTCCCCTGACCACGCTTTCCACAAAGAACTCTACGGTCATATCAAGGAGCAAGCATCACACAGGGAGCTCATCAAGATGGGGTCATTGCACGTCAGCATTCCCGAGCCAGACCCGAACGACGCAAAGATTGTCGAGGCCATCCAGGCCGAGTTCCAGAAGATGGGTGATCAGGATCCACCCGCCAACAGCCACAAGGAGTAGTAGCATGCGCCATGGATGATGGCCTTGACGGTCCCCAGCTGCCTGGGGAATATAGTAGCACAAGTCTTTTGAGTTTTATAGTTGGAGAGGCTGAGAGATAAACCAGTTGGTCAGTGTATATGAGATGAACATGATGCCATAAACAACCTTTTTGCCAGTGTAACAAACACCTATCTAGCTGTTAGAATGGAGGGAATCCATGGATGCGCCTTTGCTCAGTTCTGCATGCGTTGTTGTTGTTGTTTTTTTTTTTTTTTTTTGAAGGTGTTGTTGAGCTGTTTCAACAAGATGAATAGGGTGGGGTTGGGACTTGGCCCTGTCAAGGAGGGCGCGGCGATGCCTACTTATCTGGTGAGCCGTGAGCACACTTGCAGTTCCTTGTCACCGTTGCCACACAGGTGTGCCTGCCTGCCTGGTGAACATCCGAGCAGAATCGCCCGCAGGATGTACGCCGCCTGCATCCCTCCTCAAATCTCATTGCCTGATCTCATCTTTTTTTTTACTGTCCATGGTTGGTTGTTATGGGCAAGAGATAACTCAACGACATAAATAATTTTATAACGTTGTTATCAACCAAGCGCATCTGGTGTAGTGGTATCATAGTACCCTCCCACGGTACTGACCGGGGTTCGATTCCCCGGATGCGCAGTGAGTTACTTCTATATTTTAGAAGCTTTTTGCCTTTTTAATTCAATCGTTTAGGTATGACGAGCAAACATTATATAACTTTTTAATTCAGATGTTCTGGTGTCATGACCAGACACCACAAAACCATGATGTTTTCGACAGACACTTTATGCTTGATGTTGGAGCCAACATTTTTCTACATGGTGTCAAATTATGTCTGTTTTACTGTTCAGCTAACACCTCCCATCCCAAGGCCAGGGATTCCTCGTTTTCTCTATGATAAAAGTTGTCAGAGAAGGTGAAGGAGAAAAGTATGCCTTTCGGCCTTCTTTCTGTTTTTCAGATACCGACTTTTGTGCAAGTATCAAAAGAAAACCTTCACTAGCTTCGTCAGCTCTTGCAAAAGTCAGGCCACGTACGGGGGAGAAAAATGCAGCCAAAAAACTTTTTCTGCAGCTGCCGCAGCCCACATGTTAGGTTTGCAAGTATATATGCAGGGCAAGTCTAGCCTGTCAAAATGGGCCTGGCTTTTCTCAAGGGATTCTTGGCTTTACAAAGAAAAAAAGCAACGGCTGGTGAGTCACAGGAATATGCTTGAGCAGTGCTTGTCACAGGGTTGAAATCTTTCAGTGGATCACTATGGTACACGTGTATTTTTCTGTGAACCAGCGAATAAGCAAATCATCACAAAAATCTCTTCACCTTGTGAGAGAATGCTGCGAGCAGCAGAAGATTATGGGGGGTTTCTATGACCTGCAAGTGATCCTTAACTTGAGCACATTAGCTTGTGGCCAATCAGGTCAGATGCCTTGAGTGATTCTACACGACAGCTTTTCTGGGGAAGGAAAGGCTCTGAAGTAAATAAAAAAAAAATGTCTGTCCATGTCGATTACATGCTTATGCTGAATTATTACCTCCAGATACTATTTGGTCAAGGCAAAAGGCTGGAATAGTTATTCAAAGATCCAGGTTAAGGGATCCTCTAAAACAGGGGGGAAATGGGAGCTGGAGCAGATACCGATTAGAAGAGGTAAATTTTGCTTCTGAATTATGAACTGAATCATCCGTTGAATTTGCTTGCCACAATTTTTTTTAATGAAGCTCCATTGAAAGAATCTGTGTTAATAAACTACATGCACTAGTCCAACCCAGCCTCAAGCCTGGAGCAGCTAGATGAGCATCCAGTTTAAGAAGCATAGCACCACTAATCCACTATACAGTAAGGAGGCATGCGTGCTAATCTGCGGTCATGTCGCTAATGCTAGAAAAATCAATGTACACGGAAGAAGCGCAGCCGAGTACTGTACAATCCGCCCCCACGCTCGAAGTCTCTGCAAATTCAAAAAACAAAAACAAGAAACACTGCATGATTAATTTAATAAAACCAAGAGAAGAGGAGGGAAATTAAACGAGATCGCCGTAACATGATGTGGCATCGATTCTATGCAGTTACGTGAATATACCAATTTTATCGACACCATTCATATTGCATTGAGACGTGCGCTACGCCGTATGGCTCCTTTGAAAATTAAAAAGTACCAAATGGCGTGCCACACGGCCCAATGCATTATGCTTGGTGTTGAGGATGGTGCATAGCCACCAGCCCACCACCACTTGCATTGTGGACGGCAAAGATGGGAAGAGCCGAAGAACCAAGCAAGCACTGTTTAATTTGTACTACCTTGAAGGGCACGAGAGGCGGCGGCGGCGCCGACGACGGCACGAGCCCCTTGAGGCCGATGTTAATGGAGATGCTGCCGTCGGGCTTGAAGAGGCCGTAGTGGCGCTCGGAGGTGGGGCCTGGCTTGAGGTTCTCGTTGAAGAGCGCGAAGATGTAGGCCTTGGCCACCCGGTCGGGCCTGTAGGGCGTCCCCTTGCGCATGAAGAGGCGCTTCCTGAGGTGGCTGTTGTAGGTGACGGCGTTCTCCATGTTGGCGCCGGCCTCGGTGGCGTCTCCGGCGGACGCCCAGCCGGTCTCGGCGACGCGCACCTCCATGCCCGAGTATCCCGCGGCCTCGAGCGCGAAGTAGGCGGCGTCGAGCTGGGCGTCGAACATGTTGTCGTAGTGCAGGCCGGTCTTGGGGTCGACGATGCCGGCGTTGGGCTTGAAGAGCGCGTAGTTGATGTCGATGTGCGAGGGGTCGCTCATGTAGGCGAGGAACGGGTAGGCGTTGACGTAGAAGGGCGCGCCGGTCTTGGAGAAGAAGTCGAGCAGCGGGCGGAGGTAGACCATGAGGTCTTCGCGGAAGACGCAGGAGGAGGGCGGGTAGGAGTTGGCGAAGACGGCCTCGGAGTGCGGCGTGGAGAGCTCGATCTTGGCGTCGAGCCGCAGCATCCTGAGCGCGTCGTGCACGTTGAGGACGGCGCCGACGAGCGCCTCGGCGAGCCCCGTGTCCTGGCCGCCCAGCACCTCGTTGCCGACGGTGATGCCGACGATGCGCGTGGACGGGTAGTACGGCTGCACGTTCTCGTTCAGCCAGTCCATGGCCTTGCTCGGGTTGGCCGCCATGTCCTTGAGGAACTCGTTGGGGATGGCCACCACAAGGTTGAGGCCGGTGCCCCGGAACGCGGCCAGCACCTTGGGGTCGGCGTCGTAGATCTTCACGTTCCGGATCCGGGCCAGCTTCAGCAGCCGCACCACCACCTCCGGCGCCGGCAGGTTGTCGGCGATGCGGCCGTAGTTGATGCCGTACGTGCCCACGAACGAGTGGATGCCTGATCGAGCAGTTGGCATGTAAGTGTAGAGCCAGCCAATAGCCATGTCAGGTTACGTTCATCATATCACCAGGGTCAATCAAGAACAACAAGAATAGTTTATCTGCGTCAAAAGAACCGAGCGATCGGTCGGTCGATCGGCCAACCTTGATCTGAGCGGCGGGTGACATTGGTGGTGACTTGCTGAGCGTGGCAGGGGAAGGCGAGGAGGCAGCAGCAGAGGAGCAGCAGGAGCCGGCGGTGCCCGTCGCCGGACTTCCACCGCGTCGCCATCACCGCCGTCTCCCCGTGGCGCAGCGAGGTCGTCCTTGGCGCAGGCAGCAGCGCCGGCGGCGGCGGCGGGACGATGCGCAACCGCAAGCGGAGGTGGAGGAGGAGGAGGAGGAGGAGGAGGAGGAAGGCGTGGTGGCAGCGCGGGGCGCGGGCATTAGAGCAGGCCTGCGGCGTGCGTGGCACGTTGCGTGGGGCGCGGGGCATGGCGGCACGGCCATGGAGCGCCCGCACGGTTAACTAGCTCGCACTTCTCCCCCGCGCGCACGCTCGCCTCGCCGGCGAGGTGCGTGGCCGGTTGCTTCCCCGGCCGGGCTCGGTGGGAGTGTAGGGGTTGCCAAGAATGGAATGGCGGTGGCCGAGGGGGAATGGTATCGGGTCCCTTGCCTTGCCTGCGCTGCGCCGACGTGTTGCATTGTAATGTACCCTGTCCACCGTGCTTGCTCGCTGCTACAGACGCACACGCCCTACAGACGCACACGCCCATAGCCCCGTACCATACAACACCAAGGGTCGGAAGAAATCTCAAATCAGAGCAAGTTCTGCAACAAGAAATTGAAGGGTCAGAGATTCAGGCATCTCCAGCGGGTGGCAGCGTTCAAAATATTGTTCTGCCACTGTAAATAAAATAAAGTTAAAATTTGAGAAATAAGTATATCTTTGGAGACAGTATCAGAGAGCAGTAAAGCACGTAGATGAGATTGAGAGGATAAGCATGGAGCAGTGCCCACTAATCGTCTGACCGGATCGAAGAGAGGAACCAATAAAGCTGAATTGACTGATGAACAAGTGCACGCACTCCTGATGGCTGACGCTGATGGTGCAACTTGCACCTGGATATGGCAACCAAAGCTGAATATTACTGATTAATTTTGGGCTCTTTTATTTGGAGCCGAAGCTAGCACGTGTCGATTTCTTCCTCCATTTCAATTTCGAACCAAATCAAATTAAGCGTAAACCTCAGTCTCCACTTTGTGGCCTGATCTTTTTTTCTCAAAAGGAAAAAAGGTTACATGATGTTCCTACATGCCTTTTAGTTCGATTCATGCTTGCCTTGCCTTGCCCATACACCTTTAAGCCTTTGCAGTTAAAAAAAATGTGCTCCAAATAGTAGTGGCCTACTCTATTAGTTATTTCAGCTAAAAAAATATGAGAAAGGTCTTAGGCACAGAATTGGCCAGTTGTCTGCTCTGCGATGAGTCTCCATAAATTCAGGAAGGCTTGCAACCATTTATCTGACAAGGCGACACAACTTTGTGCATCAGCAGGGACAATGTTTGGCCTATGTTCCATTCATGGAAAGTGACGAGACAGGTCTCTAGATCTCTTGATGAAAAGATTCCATGCAATGTAAGGATAAACACTATGGGATACTTCTCCTCCATTCCCTAGAAAAAATGATGTTGCCAAAGATGGAGGAGATGGCGGAAAAAGACACTGAGGTGCTATGCTAAGTTGTTAACTGCTAATGGACTAAAAAGTTTTTGCCAACCCTTTAGATAAGTGTGATCAACAGACAGTATCACCCAATAATATGAAGCAATCAACACTTCTTTTTTCCCTCTGTTCCAGTGGTGACTTAGAGATCAACATTGCAAATGTGGACATGTATTGTTAGATTTTTCCCAATTGACGAACAAGATGGGATGGGGGTGATGGCCATTGGATGCACCTCCCTGTCCCTGTCCCTACACCTCATTCTCAGCACCAGACAAGGGCCTACATGGCCTCATCATTCTATGCTTATCAAGATAAATAATCAATTGATTAAAAAAAGTGCCAAGTTGATATATGACTGCGTTGGTATCACTACAACACATAGGTGGAAGCATCGTCTTGCTAATCACAAGATTTGTTGTGCCCTGAAGGAAAGCTTATATATGCACATGACCACTGATGGAGAGAGGCTCATTTTTTGTATAGGTAGACCATAGTTGCAACAGAGCTGCTATGGACATAGACACATAGTCGATCACTGCTCATGAGTAGACTAAGATAAGTATCATTTTAGAGTAAGACATTAGAGTCGTTTATCTTAGGAGCAGGAGAAGAAAGCTGGAAGCTTGTGAACTACTAGCTCGCCTCGTTCAATTGTGTTTAGGTTGATTCAAGCTAATAAGGGATATCTCTTGAAAGAGCAAAGTTCATAAGCATAATCATATCAAGATTGAATAGTCTGATAAATATACGACTTACTCCTTTTCTAGCTTTTCACCACACATGCCTTGCTCCCCGAATTTCAAATTCACTTATTTCTTTTATCTTTGATCAAGGCAATCTAATTCTTTTTTAAGCCAAGCTTGAGCTTTGATTGACCTTTTATAGAAGGTTAAACAACCCCTAAATCCTGGTTCATGTTCCATTTTTTGTCAGATTTTACATATCCTCGCGCATGTACTATTATGGAAACTTGTTTTTCTAACAGTGAACTGATAAGCAAATTCATACTCCCTCCATATTTAAATATAAGTCGAGGTTGACTTTTTTTCAAAACTTTGACCATTCGTCTTATTCAAAAAATTTATAATTTGTCATTTATTTTGTTGTGATATGTTTTACCATTGCAGATAGTTTGAGCATGACTAATTTTTTTACACAAATTTTTTGAATAAGACGAAAGATTAAAATTTTGAAAAAAAGTCAACTGCGACTTATATTTAAATATGGAGGGAGTATTTCTCTATCGCTCTAGGCACGTCGGTATTTTTCTATCGGTCTACCGTCAAGAAAATTTATTTGGCCGTTTATTCGTATTGTTGCTTTCTAGTAGTGGGAGGTGGTGGTGGAGCGAGTCCGTACAACAGACCCTATAGATGTGAAAGCATGGACAAACCATTAGATTATCTCCAACAGACCTTCCGTCCTTAATTTACATTATGCATATTCTTTTATTTTGCACCACAACAATTCAAACAACAAAAATTATGCATGGAGCATAGCCATATTCAAATCTATGATTTCAAACATGACATTTATGATTCAAATTATTGGAACCATGGTAATAACACAATAAATAGAAATTGTCAAACGCATATCATAGTTTCCTCACACAACATGATAATCAACAAAGTACAAACAAACTAGTTCAATACAAACAAAATACAAGCGATCAAACAAGCAACAACCATGAATTGCTCACAAATGCTCATCAAAATCATCTCAAAACCTTTCTTCTAGTCCAGCAGTTGGCGCTATAATTTAGCGCAAAAACAAAAGCTAACGCTTAGGCTCATCAATCTCCAAAAGCCTTATCTGTCACGGCTAATAATCAACATCCAGAAGACAAGTGTGACTCTTTGGCTGCCTTACTCCCCTAATAATAGGAGGGTAAGCGTGAAAAATATCTATTGGTTAACAAGTTAATACACCACTGCGGCATAAAGGTAAACCTTAGTTATGTTCTCAAAGAACACAAATCAGAGAGATTGTGATTCTAGTTTTGTTTGAAGTTAAACATTTCTGTATTTGACCATATATTCTTTGAAATTTGTATAGATTAACAATGTAAGATTTGTGTTTTTAGATTTACTACTAGAAATACTTCCATAATATAGATTGACATGATGTTAGACTTTACACATTTTTAGGAGCCAATGGTTAAAGGTAAAATTGTTTTATTTAGGACAGTAGAATCACGATCTTTCTAGAATGGAGAGGTATATAAATAATATCGAAGAATGAGAATAAGAAGAAAAGCACCTAGATAATCAATCGATTTGATAGTCCCCTCACAAAAACTAAATCTATAAACCGTTCTATTTAATTTTGTATACTAATCATACATTCACCAATAAGATATCAAAATGCTCTTGATTGGATCTATCTCAAATTATGTAGTTTGTGATTGTAGAAGGTAGACTAAACGTTGGCATGTTCGGATTAGTTGGAGCTTTTAGCATACAAAAATTGCTTAAAGCTCGAGGCAAAGCTTGTGAATTATAAAAGATAGAGTAAAGCTTACCTATTTAGATCTAAACTAGATCACGAAAAGCTAGATGGTATAAGTTGGTGATATCAAAGAGAGTCTAACTACCTCCTAAGTAAGAATAGCTTAAGAAGCAGGGAAATTTTAGAGAGGGGCAGATGGGGCAATGGCCCCATCCCTCTTGATTTTCCAATGAGCACTTAATGAATTTGCTAGTCTAATGTTAATCTAGTTTGTATATCTATTGTATTTGTTCCTCCTATATTTACATCCTGATAAGAAATAACTATTCATCAGTATGTGAGAGGCGTTTGTTTTGGAACTATGTTACCTTATCCTTATAAGACCATAATCAGTATCCATTTTAAAGATTTATCAGGGGAGGAGATCTTGCAAGTTGCAACGAGGAACTGGGGACAAAAAGGAAAAAGAAAACAGTAGAAAAACAAACGGAAAAAGAAACACTGAAAAGACAGCAGGATTGGAAACGAGTAACCACCTCCAGCCCAAACACAGTCACCACCACCTACAACCCCCGCTGTCTCCTCCCCTTCCCTCGCCACAAGCGGCCCTTCTCCGTGGAAGCCGGCGAGCCGCCGCCTTCCCCTCCCTCTCGCCGTTCTCCTCCTCACCGGCATTCCCTAGCACTCTCCTCGGGCGAGGTAAAGAAAGGATCTTTCCACCTTCTCCCACCCCCTCCGGCCCCGTTGGTGCCTCCGGCGTTTCTCTTGCGGTTCCTTGGCCCAGATCTGCCAGCATTCGGCGTTTCTCGGGCGTAGATCTCGCGCGTGCCTCGTTTCTCTCGGCGGTTGGGTCAGTGGCGGCTTGGTCGAGATGGACGATGTGGTCGATGACGTCATCGATGCAACGGGTGCGGCGGCGGCCGTCGAGGATGGGGCCAGTGGAAAGCCTGCAATGCCTAGCTTAGGAGCCCATGGTGAGGAAGAGCATGAGGAGAAGGGCAATGAGGACAATTCAGGGGAGAGCGAAGTGATCAACCCGCTCGAAGATGCCGGCGGGGAGGCCACCTCGCACCCGGAGGGCAGGAAGCCACGGCTTTCCAAGGTGAGCTCTTGGGCCTTTGGCTGTGATGTATTGTAATGCTTTGGCGGGAAATTCGTACATACTTGTAGGAGAATGGTGCCCTGTGCAGTCATGCTGATAGTCTTTTCCTACAACCGAATGTGTTTTTAGGGGAACCAAAGTCATGGACCTAAGCCTGTCAAGTCTAAGAGCCCAAGGAGTGGAGATGAAGGTCAGGCAAGGAGGAGATCTCCCAGTTCTTCTATTCCTAAGGCACATGTTGCCCAGGTGTCCAATGGCGATGCTTGTGTTGGTAGTAATGTAAGCAGTTCTACGTTTTCTTGAATGTAAATAAGCAATTCTACATGCTGATGCACTTCGTTTCAATATCTTCACTACTTATGGATATCTTGAATCAGCTTCGTTTCCAATCCAGTCGAATCTTACATTACCTGTTTCGCTTTTATCAGAAAGATGGCAAGAGTGAGTCTCGCTCATATCCCAAGGATGCAGCATTGCTGGATGACGCCAAGTTAGTTGCTTCTTTCCTTCCGTTTCCATCTGTTTATTAAGATCAGAATAATTTGGAAAAGGAAGGAACATAGTAATATAGTGTAGATTAATACTAGTAGTATATTAGTATTATATGCCTCAAATGCACAAAGTATGCGATTAGAGAACTCCACCCCCTCCCAGATTAAGTCACAGCATGTCAGCATTTGCTCACATTTACTCATGATTGTTTCCCGAGAAGGAATAGTAATATATTACGTACACATGTGGGTGTGTTTCGTGGTAGAGGTATGGCCACATGTAGTGTGGTATATGTGCATGTGTTCATTGTGCAGCTTGTAAAGAGGAAGAACCAATGCTCAAAAATCACTCATGCTCTAGCTGCAGATCTAGCATACATATATCCATTATGTATAGGATATCCAAGATGAGTCCTGATGCATCATGGAACCCATAGCTATTTTCAAATAAAACTATCTGATGCAGCTATATATTTGAAGAGTCACTTATGCTATTTAATTCAACCCACTCAGATCCAGGGAGAAAAAGAAAACTCAAAAACCATCAGGACAGCACTCTTCCATCAAAAGAGATGAGGAAGACTCAAACTGTGAGAGTACAAAGCCTCGAAAAGTTGGCAGCACTCCTTCATATGGCTTCACCTTCAAGTGTGATGAGAGATCTGAAAAAAGACGAGAGGTAAACGTTTTATTTAGCTATTTTATTTGCTGGTCCGTTTTTTAATTATGAATATTGCCATTCTGTTTACACAATTTTGCATTCGAACAGTTCTATTCAAAGCTTGAGGAGAAGATTCATGCAAGAGAGTTAGAAATAAGCAATTTGCAAGCCAAATCAAAGGTGCCCTTATTTTGGGAAATATCGCTCTCCATTGCATCCCATGTGCTGCTTGCTGATGTTATTGCTTTAAAATGCACACAGGAAACTGAAGAAGCAGAACTCAAAATGCTGCGAAAGAGTTTGAACTTCAAGGCAACACCAATGCCAAGCTTCTATAAGGAGCCAACTCCTGCTAAGGTTGAATTAAAAAAGGTAACATATTAATTTAATGACTATTACTCATGGCTAGCTATAGTCTCTTTTACTTTGAGTGAACTTGTGCCAGATCTGCCTTATGAGAATGTGTGGAACCATCAGGTATAACGCATGAATTCCATTGGCCATGGTGTCCCACTCCTTTCTTGCCTTTTCAAATATATTTTGATAAATATATTTATATATATTTTAAAGAGATGAAGTCGAAACTACCATATAGTTTAGCTGGAACCTGGAAGCCATATTCTCTCTTGATGTCAGAAAGCCCCTGTTATCTGTATGGAGATAGTAACTGCAGTTGGATATTTTCTCTCTCTATTGATTACATTGCCGATGCAAGAATTTCAAGAATGTAGGGACTGTTCTGTTCTTGATTGTCTTGAGTGGCAGAATCAGTACAGGGCCTTGACATGAACAATACAGGAACACTCTACTCCCCGTTGGTTGGTCTGGTTCCATAGTAGCCACAGTAATTAAGTAATACCTGTTGCCAATTGGAACACAGTGCTCAAACAAAGCTTACCTCTTACTTGTTGATGGTGATTTGATAATGTTGTAGTGTAGTGACTAGCAACTCTCTTTTTAAGCCCTTGTTCCTTGGCATGGATCAACTTTATTGTCATTATTCTTGGGCAGTTTGCTTATATGATTGGTTAGTCCAAATATTGCATTCAATATCAATCAAGCACATACAACCTTGTAAAATATGGACAAGGTGCCAAATTATACGTAAAGTCAGCACTAGTCAATTACTAAGCTTGCAGGCCAGATGAGATAAATGAATGCATGATGCATTTTTCCAATTTAGTTCTGAACTTCTGATATGTATAATGGAAACCATCTTTCTTTTGTCTACATGTATATATATTACTGATGGACAAATATGGAGTTTGTATTTCAAAGAAACCTTATGCCTGCAGCTTTGATATGATAATAGAATACTTGGGTTTTTGTTGTAGATTCCCCCAACCAGAGCTAAATCACCAAAGCTTGGACGTTCTAAAAACAAGTCCCCACCAGAGACTGAAGAAAGAACTACTACGGAACAACCTGCCCGTCTGAGCCTCGAGGAAAAGGTTCCTCAAAATGGTGTTAAAAAATCGATCCCATCGAATTCAGCAAAGAAGCCCCAGAGGAAGTCACTCCCCAGATTGCCATCAGAGGAAACTGGTCCACTTGATGCCACGGCTTGCTCATCATCTGCAAGGCAGCCAAAGATCACCGAAGCGGATGCAGTTGATGCCCAGGAGACAGGACCAGCGACAGTGCTATTACAAGGTACTGAGATGACAGATTCTGTGGGGCCAATCCGAGCTGTAGCTAATCCTGATGAACAAGAGCTCAGTGAACCTATTGTGGTTTAGTGGAGCAAGGATCATGGTGACCAAACCAACTGATTTGTGATGGATGGTGTGCCTCAGCTTTGTATAAAGTATAATATTGTGCTTGTTTACTAGAGTTACTTGTGGTCTGTATTATGTTATATGATATACTCCTTTCTTATTTTCCTGGAATTGAGCCTGTATGATGCTTGTCTAGATAGCTTTTTTTTTTCATAGTCTATGGATGTATCCAAATTATCTCATTTGCAGTTGGTCACAAGAGCAAGTCATGATAATCTTCTAATTGCAGTGCCGACACATCCTATTATGGCCCTGCTTAACATCCATGCTGCGAGAGTATTTTTTGGATACATAGTGTTTTCAGGCTGAGAAAATATTCGTTGGAAAGCAACTTGTCGGTGGAAGCTCGAAAACCTTCTTTAAAAGCATCGGTAGAAGTTCTTTTTTAATCTTTGCACGTCAATAGTGCATCTATGGATATACCGTATTATATTCCTTATTGCAAAGGTTGGGATGCAATCTCAATCCAGAAAAAATCCATAAGAAAATGACAAATTTTCATATGAATTTCATCAGGATTTTTTGGGGTTTGGAGGTGGGGAGGAACTAAAATCAGAGGCCATGTTGAATGCGATCCGAGTGAAAACTTCGCCGCGAAGAACAAAGTGAGAACTAATCACAGAATAAACGAAACCTACCATGATTACGCAGCAGTAGGGGGGATCAAAGGTTAGCTTTTCTCAAAGATTTCTGGACGGACTTGCTTCCTCGAGAGTAACCAGTAGATCCTGACGTGAGGTTTCAGTAGGGAGCCTGATATGTAAACGCGGATCACTGAGGAAGCCCTGTAGCCCATTCGATACGACACGCTCTGCCTCCTCAACAGAGGCGGAGACAGGGGGGGGGGGGGCTAGGGGCCAAGCACCCCTTAATACTGCTGTGATCACACGTCAACTCCTCTAATTGTCCATCGTATCTTCGTAACTATGTGCATTTGGCCCCCTATTTCTTCTGTTAATCTAAAAAAACAAAGCTGAAAGCCCAACAAGAGCTACCACGATATTTCACGTATTATCAAACCAGCAAGCGATAGAGATAATTTGGTTCATTACTGAATGTAGTTTGAGTATGACTTCTATTTCATATTTTAACAAATTTTATAATAAGACGAATGATTTAAGTTGTAAAAAAAAGTCAACTGCGTCATACATTTGTGAATATGTAGTATTTTTTCTTTGTCGATGTGATGTGAATGTGTAACGATAATTTCCTAACACTTATATTACTTCCAAACTTGATATATTTGAAGACATAATATTAAATTCCCATAACATTATTAAGTCGTTTGTTCTACTTGGCACTCGTAAAAGCTAATTTCGATAATACAAATATATAACATGCTTTTGCCTTATCGTATCTAATAATACTAAGCTTTTCGTGTACATTTATGATATGTTTTTTTTCTTTGTGTCTGTTATTCGTGGTCATTTTATCAATAACGGTTCCCTTATGCTAAATTTCTGGCAGTCCGCCGCTGCTCCTTAAGCCCGTGCCGTGGATCATTCTACACAGCCAGTGAGGGCCACCAGCAGCAGCATTGACTGAAATCAAGAATCAACCTCGCCGGTGAGCTGGTCCAGCCGTCTAGGTCGAGAGCAGTCTCCTTAGGCTCAATCCAGCGGTTCTCTTATATTGGTTCTGCAAAATTAAATGCTTTATTGTTACTGCACTGTAGATAGAGAGAGAGGTAGTTGGAACAGTGATGGAGAAAAAGATGGAGGAGGGGGATGGGGGAAGGGTTGGATTCAGCCTTAGTCCTTACGCAGCTCAGCTTCGCGTCATGGCGTCACGCACCACGATTCACATTTCACGATACGCTACACGGAAAACCAAATCCGCAAGAACTCGCACGCGAAAAGGATCAACTGTCCACACCTGCACGCAGCCGAACCCTTAGCAATTGGTCGTGGCCAACGCTTCACCCGTCGTGCAATCAAAGAGCGCGCGACTCCGTCCTCTCTCGACCGTACTGCGTCGCTTGTGCCTCCCTCCCTCCTCCTCTAGTCGCGCCGTCCCCTCCGCCGACCGCCTCCTTCGGCCGCGGCGCCGCCCTCCCACCTCTCCTGCAGCAGTGCCTTCGTCCTCGGTCGCGCGTGCCCCAGCCGCGATGCCTCCATTATGCAGTCGCACGACCCCACGCCTCCGCCCACGGCCGCGAAGCCCTCCTCCCCCATCGCGAAGCCCCCTTCGACGAACGTGTCGCCGCCTCCGTCAACGGGCGACAGCACCACCTCCTTGTCTGTGGCAAGTTTAGCAAATTATATATGAAAAGATTACGTACGAAAGATGTAACAAGTTATATAATGCATAGCAAATTCATATAATTGTGCAGCAAATTCATGTTGTGACAAGTTTATGTAATTATGCAATAAGTCATATAATATCTGGCAAGTTCATAGGATTATATAGCAAAAGTTCATAGTATCTGTAAGCGAGTTTCCATGTTGTATCAAATTAATGTGATTATGTAGCAAGTTTATGTAATGTGCAGCAGGTTTACATGATTATGCAGTAAGTTCGCGGGAGTTATGACATTTTTTGAAACTAACAAATTGTGTGCGTAGTAACAACAAGTTATGCATATTTGCAACAAAAAAAGTTACGCATAAAACAACAGCAAATTGTGTGAACATATGATTAAAAAATTGATAAGTGATTGCAAAACGGGGTGCAAGTTAGAATCGCGAGAGGATAATTTAAAAAAGCCACGAAAGCCCAACTCCCCGTGGTCGGAGGGCCCAACAGACCGCGGGGATCGAGTAGCGCGCAGGCCCAGCAGGCCGCGGGACGCAGGCCTGGCGCGCGCGGAGCAAACCGCGGAGGCCGCGCGCTCGCCCTCGACCCCCACGCGTCTTAGACTTTGCGTAGCAATTTTATTGGTCGGCCCAGTAGCAGGAGTTGCCACGGGAGGCCCACTTAGCATTCTTTTACGATTTTTCAATTCTTTACTGTTTGTTTGAATCCATACAAGTCAAATTTACTATCATTTTTTAGTTTTTTAGACTATTTTTGCGCGCACAGCGATCGAGAAAGTTGTCTGAATCGACAACCTATCCACAGTTATCTGACAAAAGAAATGCATGTATAGTACGATACTTAGGCCAGTACAAAGAAGCTTATTATCTGACCGCTTAAAATTTGAGAGGCAACAAACCAAAGACAACTCATTCCTAACCATTCAAAGTTTTCTATTAACATGAGCGTCTACGCTTCAACAATTGAATATAGCCTTGGCTGAAACCAAATTATAATGCATCGGTAGGACAGACAAAGTGTTCCTCTTCATCGTTTTTAGGATTTAAGCCTCATTTGGACCGTAGGATTTTTAAGCCGAGTACAGCAAGATGCCCACCCCCGTCCCCATTTTCTCTCTCCCACTCACGATTACACAGTGCAAAAACTGTGCTTGCTCCGTCCTTTGGGACACACGAATCGTACACAAATTTCACACAAAACCATTTCACAGAAAAAACACATAAATAGAAAAAATTTTCATGGGTTCGGCAAAATTTAAGCATACCCCATGAAACCCACTTGCATATACATCAATGTAATAAATCCAAGGCAAGCACAGAGCTTCAACATAAACAAATACTTAATTTATTCATAGAGGGTCGCCAAGCTTACAGCACTCAACAGTCTGCCTGTAAAAATTGGGATCTGGCAAAAAAAAACAACCATACAAGGCTGTCAAGGCAAGGCTTCTAGTATGCGCCTCGCAATGGCCAAGACCGCCATGAATACCAGGCATCCCAAAGAGACTGTAAAAAAGATGCAACCCTTCATGACCCTTACACACCACAGAGAACAGCACAAACAACACCATCAAGACTCGAACAGACTTCAAACTCACACAACCAAACACGCGGCACAGGTCCACAGACGCTCCGGCATCAGCAGCCTAAGAAATGATCTCCACCAGCATCACCGGTGGAATGAGTTAGAATTGAGATAAGTCCAGAGCTGCCAATGGATCACCAGTGCCTGCAACTTCATAACCAGGAAGCAGTAAAACGAGAAAGGACTTGACCGACCTAAAAAACCTTATGACTATAATGGCAAGGACCAGTGTCTGGATCGAGGGGCTGTATGCCAGTGATGGCAGCCAAGGCTCAAAAAACAGATAAACCTCCTCAGAGGTGATCTGTGAAAAACGAGCACTCGGCTAGAAAGCGCCCCAAAAACAACTGGTCCTTGAAGAATGCCGAAGCCCACCATCATGACTGGCATGCGAGCCAAAAACCTGAGATCATCTGGTTGTGCTACTGCTACGGACGTATATCTGCATCTGGAAGCGGCTCTCAGTAGACATGAGCCCCTCCAGCAACGGACCATCTTGTCTGCCTATGCAAGGATGTCACACCACCAGAGCTGCTTCTCCAGTGATGCAATGTTGTGGTTGCCAATCATGTTGCAGAACTGAAGGTTGAGACCCTCCAGAGACTGGCCCAGATTGCCCAAGAACGGCACACTCTTCTGAGTGACCTTGGAGCAGCCGGACAGTGAGAGAACACGGAGCTTGAGGTGCTTGGCGGATGACAGGATGGCAACACCATAGTCGCTAACCATGCAGTTTGAAAGATCAAGCTCGGCAAGCTCAGTGCATTTCTCAGATATGGTGAAGAGACTAGCATCTGTTATCTTGCCACAACCCTCGAGGTTAACTTTCTTCAGAGATTTTCCATGTGCCTTCACCAGGGAGGAAATGGCTACATCGGTGATGTTCTTGCAACCACTCAAGTCGACCTTGACCAGACCAGCTTCGGAGGACTGGATCAAAGGAAGAAGCCCATTGTCAGTGACCTCACCAAGACCACTCAGGTCAACCTGCTCCAACTGAGGGCAAATCATCCCCACCACAGCCAAGCTTGCATCAGTGAAACCTGGGCAATCCTTGATCGTAAGGAAACGAAGTGATCTGCAAAGAGGAAGCTGTGTAGGTGCAGAGCAGATATCCTTGATCCCCATGCATTTCACCAAAGAAAGAGCCTTGAACCTCTGGCTGCAGTTGAGGAGGAAAGAAAGAATACCGACAAGAGTAACCCTGTTGCATTCCTCAAGCTGCAAGTTCTCAAACACCTTTGCTGATTCTGTGAACGCCTTAAGGCCAGCATCCGAAACATGTCCACACTTCCGGAGGTAAAGCTGCTTCAAGCTTGGGCAAAACTTGGAAATAGAGGAGAGAGCAAGATCCGTGACTCCAGGGCAAGAGGTAATACTCATGCACCTGAGATTCTGCAGGCCAGCAGCATTAGCCATCACCCAGAAACCCCTCTCACCGACAGTAGCAAGACGGGTAAGTGTAAGCTCAGTGACAGCCTTCCCATAGTACCCAATCACAGCAAGCGAAGCATCAGTGACGTTCAATCCCTGGAGCCGGATCTTCGCAAGCGAGGCGGTAGCAGAGCACACCAGGCTGGAGATGCCTTGGTCACCAACATGCGCGCAGTTCTTGATGTTCACAGTCTGTAACTTCGTACAGCTGCGTCCAATCGCCATGAGGCCCTCATTTGCAACACCGGAGCATGCCTCGATGGTCAGAGACACCAAGTTGGGGCACCCCTGCGCGATGGCGGCGAGGCCCTTGTCTGTGATGAAGGGGCAGCGAGAGATATCCAGACGCTCCAGCGAGGGGCACCCGGCGGCGATCTCGGCAAGCCCAGCATCGGTGATGAGAGGCACGTCCCAGAGCGCGAGCGAGCTGAGGCTGGGGCTGCCGCGTGCGACCGCCGAGAGCCCCTGGTCCGTGACGCCACGGGTCGGGTGGCTGCCGCGGACGGCGAGCTTCTCCAGCCCACCACGGGACCCGGCAACGACGGCCATGGCGGCCAGGCGGACGTCGGTGGCCTCCTTGCCCTCGAGGGCCCTCTCGACGCATCGATCCGCAGGGGCCTCGTCCTTTTCCTCCTCCTCCATGACGAACTCCTCGTTCAGGTCGGGCAGCGACGGGGTGTCCGCCGCCGCGGCGGCCTGGCCGAGCTCGGAGGCCCGGATGCTACCGAGGAGCGCGAGCCAGCGGCGGGAGACGCAGGCAGAGGCGCCGCGGCAGCGGCCGCCGGGCACGCGGCGCAGGATCTCGAAGAGGCACTCGTCCGGGAGCGCGTCCAGCGACGGCACCGGCAGCTGCCTCTGCTTCTTGGCAGCCCTCACGCACTCCGCCGCCGCCACGGCGACCGCGGACGCGGCCACCAGCGTGCGCTTCCGCTGCGGCACGGCGCCACGGCAGAAGAGCCCGGACATCTCCGCCGGAGCAGAGACGAGGCACCCGCCATCTGTTCCAAGAAACAACCAATTAGCCATCAGAACGGATGAGCGCACGCAATCACCTCCTCCGCGCAAAATCTCAACTCAACGGACGAAACTCGCAAGAAAAAAAGGAAAACAAAGAAGAAAGCTTTCGCCCTCACCTCCGTAAGCGTAGAGCGCAGGCATGTCTCCGAATCTCCCAAGACCAGAGGAACCCCTTCCCCTCCCACTCGAATCAAGACCAGGAAGACGAGCAAGAGCGCAGCCACCGCCGGATCTGAGGCGCCGGCGAGGGGCAGAAGCATTTACAGCCCGCCGGAGCAAGGAAAACGGAACCCTGCCGCCGCCGGCGACAGGGAAAAAAGGGAGCGAAGGAAGGAAGGGGAAGGGGAACCTCTGAGGCTGAGGAGAGGGGAGGAGACCGACCTGGGTGAAGAAAAAGAAGACGGCGAAGAAATGGGAGAGGGATATAGAGGGGGGCCGCGGGCGTGTGGCGCGGCGAGGCGGGACGGATCGGGTAAGGAGGAGGTCGCCCTTTCGGTGCAGCAAGGGGCAAGCTGGGGCACCGCAGGGGCATGGAGGGGCCTCCACGTCGCGTGCCGCCTGAGGCGCCAAGTTGCATGGCACGCAGCGCGCTGGATTCATTGAACCTCCGCGCTGGACAGGTACGGCGTAGGGTAGGGGTTGGGAACCTGGGGTGGATGCAGTGCAGTGCGGATGCATGGTGGAAACCACGAGTGCAAGTTGTGGGATGCGATTTTTTTGCAAATAGAAAGTTCATAGAGAACACCATACAATGATATGATACATGCATGCATGTTTTTGGTTTAGAGAAATGCTCTTTTTGTTGGAAATGTTATTTTCATTTTTTTTAACCGCGAGACGATCGTTAGCTCCATTGGTGATCATTACACTACATTACTACAAATGATGTGTGTGTATGTATAATTGTATAATGTAATTGGAGAGTGTACCATGGAAGTGTGTGAAGGAAGTACCAACGGTAGAAACACAATGAACAACGAATGTGGTGACATTTATCTACCAGAGGGTCTGCTCTATGTGAAAGGCTATGTTGGCTTTGCTGTACATTTTGAGTAAAGCTATCATCACGTAGAGTCCATCCAAATATCTATATTTTAAATTTTCTCTATCTATGGTACGTATACAATACGCAATAGGCATCCTAAATGAGTTCACGGGTGCGCCTAGTCTTAAAAATGTTGGCTTTTTTACATCGTGGGAACAACGACTCTTCGAATAATTTACCAAACACGAGACAACTTTCTGGAGCATTTAATTGTTCTCTCATGGTCTCTCTCCCTTGTAGAAATAAAGTTATACATGAGATTTAAGCTAGGGTTAGTGTGAGGACTGGATTCGAGGTTGTGAATCTTCTTTCTTATCTATGAGAACTTTAAGGCATATTTAAGTTGGTGGTTTGGATTTGTTATTCTAGGAACCTTTACTCCTAGATGGCTAGATGATGCACCCATTAAGCTCCTAAATTCTTGTTGTGTAGCTCTAGATAGTTTGTATCACCATGATGATTCTAGTATGTAAGCCTATCTTGATTTTAATGATTGTTTTGGGGGACGCAGAGAAAGTTAAAGACATCGCTCTTTGTGAAATGTGTCTTTGTGAGTCTTTTGTTTTGATTTATTTATCCCTTATGCTTAAGCTCTAGTTGGCTGAATTTTTGGAAATTCCACCATAAATTTACAAGCGCAAGGATCTTGTTGGTGCACTAAATGGCTCTTCAATGCACCTTGGGTATCGAGCAGATTCACTTTGATTTGCACTGATTCATTCAATTCATGCCTACTTTTGTCCAAGGACTTATCAATTTGGTAGTAAATGGATCATCTGGACAAGTCTAGAGCATTTACATTTAATTGCAAATGCTGCTATTAAGTTCGGTAGCAAATATAAAGAGATATTCAACCTTGCTATAATTTCGTTTTGTATGCACACATGCATATATTAATGTACTGATCCCGTCCACTGGAGTTTCTTTGTCTATCGGTTTCCAAAACTTGAGCCATTAAACTGACCGTCGTCTATTTTAAAAACCACTCCGTTGAAAGATAGCTGCAGTGCCGTTTTAATATTATAGATGATTTTTTACACGATCACTGTGATGCGATTCCTTGGAACCTAAAATTTCTAAAAAGCCGAATGGACCAAACAGGCCGGGAACGGAACGGCAGCCCCAACTTTTGGCAATTGGCATCCATACGCGCACGCGCGTCACGCCCGTGGCGTCAGCCGCGCTCACCCATCCGCCCGCAGGTGCAGCGAACCTGGCTCCCTCCCCGCGTGGGCCCCGCCGCCCTTTCCCCCATCACCGCGCCTACCCCACCCACCGTGGCCCGATGCGCTGCACCTGCACCACCCCTTGCGATTCTCGCCTATCCTCTCCCGTCCCGTCTCGTCCCATGCACGCATTGCCAGCGCCGGTCCAGGTACGCTGCACGGGGCCCCTTAATTAACCCCGCACTTGCGTGCCCTGATGCTTGTTTAATCGCCTAGTGGATCAATGATTTGGACTAGTGTAATCCCCCTCCCCGGGGCTTAATTATCATCGAGTGGGTTAGCGGAGATACGCCGGATCCGCTTGTCGTTTCACGACGGCCTCCACACACACGCGGACACGGTGTGTGTGGCAATCGGCATGCAGCTGCCCGTTGATTGATTGATTTTTTTTTCGGGCAATTGCTTGTGTGTGGTTTATGCGGCTCTTCATATATACCGGCGACACGTCTTGGTAGGGTCAAAGTACACGAAGCTTGGTGGTGGTAGGGGGGAAAATACTACTAGATAACAGTACCGGTACTCGTCACTGTTCTGTTGTGCTCTGTTCGTAACGTGACGATATACTTGACTCGCATCGTGACAACTGACAACCGTTTCAGCTGGTGGTAAGGTATAGCCACGACCAAGTCGCGCAATCATTAAAAAGTACTTCCACTTCCCTTAGTGGCCTACTAATTATGTAATCAGCGACGACGGTCGATGCTATGCTACACAGGGTGACGGGGGCCTCCGGTGGAGTGGCGGGCAGGGGCAGGGAGCCGTGCCCGGGGTGGGGCCGCCGCCAGGCTGCCGCTACAGCCTACAGCCCCGCGCCTACGCGGCGCGCCCCGGGTCACTCGCCCCCGCACGCGTCGCTGCCGCGACCCAGCGCGCTCGGAGCGGCCACGCCAGTACGCCCACGGCGCCGTCGGTGTCAGGCCTCGGGAAAGGGCGCCGCGCGATCGATCCCGATCCCGCGGGACCCCACCTCGGTGCTCCTCGGTGCGTTTCCCTTTCATGCGATGCGATGCCGAGCGAGGAGGAGGGGAGGGGGGCGACGGCAGTCGGCACATGCAACATGCAAGGCGGCAGCCGGCAGCCGGCAGCGGCACAGGGTCGTTTCGTGGTTTGCGTGGGGGAGGCGTCGCCGTCGGTGCCGCCGCCCGGTGCGACACCACTTGGTGAGGGCGGGGGTTTTCACACTTCGCGCTCGCGGTGTCACTCGGGGAGAGACCGACGCACACGCACCGCCTCCGACCTCTGACTGCAACCGGGTGGCGTTATCTCTCAATCCTGGTTCCTGGCTTCCTGCACGAGACCGGTGCACCGGGTCAGTCGCTGCTCGCTAGCGAAGAGGACCGAGGGGAAATGGGGAGTTGGGCTGTAATAACTGTCTGGACAGCCCGGGCATTCGGCCCAACTCTAACTCTTCCCGGATCTGTATCCACCACGGGCCTGCCAAGCAGGCAAGCACGGTCCGCACCCCCCACGCCTGTCGTCCCTTTTGCTCAGTAGCGCCATCTACGGGGCACGACTGGGGTGCAAACAGAGCGCCAGTGCAGTCGTGCAAACGGGTACGTGATACGTACCGCAGCCATTGTCTCACGGCGTCCCGCTGTGCCCAACACCGCGCACAGACCATGCCGCGCCAGCGCGTGCACACATGTTCATGGACACGATCACACGACCACGACCACCATTGCTACGACCTCGTAGTGCTGAGCCTAGGCGGATTTTGGCGAGGGGCGCTCATGCTGCCATGCCTCGTGCCCCCCTCCCTTGGTGGGCAAGTACTTTTATCCCCGTGTTCGTAGAAATCGTGGTATTTTATATACCATGGTCTATGGATGCTGATGAAATACTGTGATTTTGATTTACCACCGAAAACTATAGTGTTCCTAAATAGTAGAGATTGTTTGGTTGCATCAACACCCGCCACAGGCAGGGCTGGCTGGCGTAGGACTAGGAAGACGGGATGCAGACGATGGGGTTGCGGGGATGATGGGGGTATTGGGGTGGTGCGGGAGTCGCTGGCGTGCGAGAGGATGTGGGTGGTGTGGACGGGGCAGGGTGGGACGAGGCCGGAGACATGTGAGCCGCTAGAGGATAGGGCGCCAACATACGGGGCATCATGGTAGTCGCAGGCAGTATGGGAGGACGCGTGCGGTGTGCACGGGGAGGCGCAAGCGGCGTGTCAACCGCACGAGGATGGGGCGGCACCGGAGGATGCGGAAGGATGGGGCCGGCCTCCTCAGCGTCGGGGTAAGGACGGGGCAGTGGCGGGAGGCGGATCTGACGTTGGCAGCGTTGGGAAGCAAGGCCAACGACATCGATGGCAGGGTCCACACGGGGAAGCGACACCAGAGGTAGGAGGAGGGGCCGGTGCTGGGAACAGGGAGGACGGTGGGAAGTGGGTTCGTTGCATGCGACGGTGGGAAGCAGGCGTCGATGGTGGGGTGGGCGTGGGGCGGGACCAGCATGACTGGCGAGGAGGGAGGGCAGGGCCGGTGATGACGGTTGGACTGGCGGGTTGGCGGCGAGAGTCAGTGCTAGAGGATGGAAGGAGCTCAGGAGACGACGCCATGCCAGAAAAAACTGTGGTCTAGACATATGTATCAAAAATCCAATACGCTAAAAATTTGCTTCCGTATGGATTGTTGACATCTGCTTGGTGGTCCAATGTCCATTCCTGAATGAAAGAAATGAGTGTTTTTCAAGCTTTTTATAGCCGCTTGCAAGGGCAGGGCAGCAAGTCTATGCATATATTGTTACTGTAACATTGAGTGTTGAGACATCAGCATACGCCATTGCTTTTCTGCACCAACTATTATTTGTTAAGGTTGCTCATAATTTAAGGGCATGCTCACCAGACATGATCCTCCTCCTACAAGTTCGTTGATTGAAATGGTGTCATTGAGCCATTGGGATATATTTTCCTACATTGAGGGGAAGCGAGTACTTCGTACTTGTACGTGGGAAATCAGCGTTACTAAAGAAAAATTTACCGTTTGAGAGTGTATCCGTACAATCTAACAATTGGATTGCACGTTGATCAGATGTGTTGCCTTTAATATAGGCATTACATTATAATTTTTCTTATCATCGAATTCTTTAAGATTTTGCAACCTGCATGATCATCCATAGCCACCTCAAGCCTGGTTTTCTAGTTCTCCACCAAAACCAAGAGTCGGTCACGGTCTAAACCAAAACTGCAAAACAGCCGAAGGCCAAGAAATTACGTAAGAACAAGAGATCGTCTCACAGGAAAAAAAGACACACAGGTGGATTCCGACGATCCAAATCTACCCGCGCTGGTCCTCTCACCCGACGTGCGGTCTTCTTCTTCCTCCTCCCGGCCCCGCCCCTACCCCTCGTCACCTCCTTCTCTTCTTCCTCCGCCGGCGCCACCTCGCCCCAGCCCCACCGCCGCCACCCGGTGGCCGTCGGCGCCTCAGCACCCTCGCTGCCCGCCGTCCCTCTCCGCGCTGACCCGACTCGCGTCCTCCACCGCCATGGCCGTCGCCGCGTGGAGCTCCCCCGCCCCACCTTGGTCCAACCGCCATCCGACCTCGCCCGACTGGTGGCACCCTTGCCGCTGGCCACCCCACCACCACTGCCGGGCCGCCCTGCTTGCCCGGCCCTCCCTCTAAGGCCGGAGGTGGAGGAGGCATCGGGGTGGCCATGGCGGCGGCGGAGCCCTCCACCCTGAACCCTAACCCTAACCGCCGCCCGCCGCCTCGCCGGTCCCTTCCTGCGCCGGTCGCCGCCGTCCTGACAGCGCCACGTGGCGGGCGTGGGAGGCTGCGGGCGGGGAGGGGCCAATAGCGCGCGCGTGAAATATGGTTTTGGGGTGGATTGTCGTGGGGAGTCTCGTTGCGTCTGTTGGGCGAAGGACACACAAGAGCGGAGAGATCGCAAGGCACAGGACATCGGGTGGAGGAGGGGCTCTTGCCCTGCGCGCGCGCACTCGGCCGCGCGACGAGCGCTCGAAGAAGTCCGCGCCTCCTCCTTCCTCCCGCCTCCTTCCTCTTGCTCCAGCCCCTCCCGCCGCATCCTGCCGCCGCCTCGAGCGCCGTCGAGCGCCTCCCGCGGTCGGCGCCTCGCCGCTCCGCCCGCCGCTGCCGGCTACCGCCACCCGCCGCGAACCTAACCGCCGTCACGGCCCCGCTGCCGGCCCCTCCCAATCGCCATCTCCCGCAGCCCGACCGGCGGCGCCCCCATCGCCGGTCTCTCCGCCGCCCCACCAACCACCTCCACCGCCTGGCCCGCCGGCCTCCCCCGGCCCTCCCTCTATGGCCGAAAATGGAGGAGATGGAGGTCGCCGGCGGCCCCAACCCTGGCAACCCGAACCTTAACCACCGGCGCCGCCTCCCCCGCCGCGGCCGCCGCTGCCCGAGAGGCCGCCGGCGCCTCACCCTCGCCGCGGCCTCCCCGCCCGCTCGCCGCCGCCCCCTTTCCGCGCCGCCCGGTCCCTGTTTTGACGGCGCCACGTAGCGGCCGTGGGAGGGTGCGCGCTCGGTGGGCCGTCGAGCGTGCGGTGTATAAGGATGGTGGTCGGAGGAGGATAGGAAACGATCGTGCGATCACTTGCATCTGCTCTGCCTCGCGGCAACAAAGCGACGTTTCACAACGAAAGGTACTTTGTCACATGGGCCGGCCCAAAAGAAACAGTAACGCAGCCGGGCTGGTGCTAGATGCGATTACAGTATTATTTATCACCCTGTTTCCAGAGACGACGTCTGCTGCAGACACACGCCCTCTGCTCTTGCCATCAC
The DNA here is from genome assembly GCA_030272315.1 of Paspalum vaginatum. NCBI lineage: Eukaryota > Viridiplantae > Streptophyta > Magnoliopsida > Poales > Poaceae > Paspalum > Paspalum vaginatum. The sequence continues at coordinate 41,788,047 of CM059015.1, read as the reverse complement.
TGTCACTGGACCTTCACCTCGGTGACGTTGCGCTTGCGCTCCCCGGCGCGCGGCACGGTGACGTAGAGCACGCCGTCCCTGACCTGGGCCGTGATCCCCTCGGCGCGCGCGTCGTCGGGGAGCAGCAGGCTGGCGTGGTACCCGCTGGCGGACCACCACTCGCCGTCCTCCTCCCCGGCCCCGTGCTCCCGCTTCTCGCCCTCGATGACCAGCACGCCGTCCTCCACGGCCACGCGGACGTCGTCCTTCCCCAGCCCCGGCACCTCGAACCGCAGCCGGTACCGCGCCTCGTCCTCCCGCACCTTCCCCGACAGCAGCCGCGACGGCGCCAGCCGCTCCAGCGGGCGGCCCAGGGCCTCCGCCACCTGCGACAGCGCGCTCCCGAGGCCGTCGACGAGGCGGAACGGGGTGAAGTCGCGGAGGTCTCGCCACGCCCAGCGCCCGCCGCCGCGTCGTGCGGGGGTGGGGTCGGAGTGCTCCTCCGGCACGGCGGCGACCTCCCGCCGGCGGTTCGCATCGCCTGCGGCGGCGGAGTCGGCGGCCGCCGACGTGGAGAAGAGGGCGCGGAGGTTCACGCCCGCCGCTGGGGCTGCGGCGTACGCCGGCCTCGCCAGCGCCAGCGCGCGGCCGGCGAGGGCCCTGTTGAGGCACAGGCGAGCGAGAGCCATGTCAAAGCCGGAGCGGATGGACTATGGAGTCTCTTCTGCTGAGACTTGGGAAACTTGATCGCTTCGTCACTCTGGGTCACTCTGCTCGGAGATTTGTAGTTGGAGATCCAGGTGGCGATGGCGCGCAGCATATATATAAGCTGCTGAGAGGAGGCGGCCGGCAGGCTCGCTGAGAAGGCCGGAGAGGCATCTGGAAAACAGACGGTGAGACGGGCAACTTCTAGGCAGCGCTGAGAGTGGATGAAAAGAAGTTTTGACAGAAAGAGAGGATACGTAATTGATGATTCCATAATGCTGGGCTCAGGGCTTCTAGCATCTTATCGAGGCCTAGGATAAGCAAGAACAGGCTGAGGTAATTCAAGTGCAAATCAAGGCTTACTGTCCCTGATAACATTCTAATTCTAGTTTTTTTTTGTACGAGTGCTCACATGGCACATATACTAGGATAAACCAAGTCCAGCTGTACAGCCGTTATGGCTGTGGCTGCAGCTCTTTCCTCTCATAGATCCCTACAAAACAGCATCAACAGTAGGCTACTGCTGTACAGCGCCTGTTACGATCAGAACCAAAACACTCTGAACACGATTGCTACTAGTGAAAACGAAAGAACATTTTTACATCTGCTCAAGAGAGGTATATGCCACCGTCTCCAAGACAATCCACATTTCATCACCACACAAGCTTTGGCAGCCTATTAAACTTGGGTACATTTCAGGGATTTAACGCGACCTCAAACAATACACTTTCATGCCACCCGGTCTCCAAGACAATACACATTCTATCACCACACAAGCTTTGGCAGCCTATTCAACTTGGGTACATTTCAGCGATTTAACATAACCTCAAACAATCCATTTTCGTAAGCCCCACTCTAATCGTATAGGCCTTCCTGCTCCCAGTTCATCACGAGGAAATCCACCATTTCCTGACAACAGGACAACCCAGGGAAAATTCAGAGCACCATCTCAAACAGAATGCATGTGTGAAAAGAAAGATGGCATGTAGCTTTTCAAAAGATCTTACACCAAGAGGGATCGGTTGTGGAAATTTTTTCGAGCTTCCAAGCAGGCTTTCATATGTAGCATTGGAACTGCAGTCACCAGGAACATATTTAGTGCAAAAGGCAATCAGAAACTACCCTAATATCAATACTGTACTAGACAAGCTTTCGTACTATCAAATTGACAACCATGTAACAACAAGCAAATTCAATGGTAAACACAGCTCGAGGTATTTTTACTAAAAAATCAAAAGGGTAAGCAGAAACCACAATAGGTTCATTTCCATCTTCCAGGTAGGTGGCGAAGAAGGTATTTCTCACTTTCTTGCGACTACAACAACTAACTACAACATAAGGAACTATTTTGGCCACTGCAAATGTAGAGAATTTAAGACCTTTGGCGTTCCATAATGAAGGAAAAAGAAGCCCCAGACAACAAACCTTATTTTTGGTTCCTGACTTTGTTGACCCTGGGAATTCTGCCTTCGTTTTCCAATCCACTGTTGTCTAGTCTGGTTCCATAGTAGAAGACCTATTGTTGCACAAATAAGGAGGGGAAAATATCAGTAAATGAACTACAAGCGGTTTTATTGCTTTATTGTGTAAAAAAAAAATGTTGTCATGAGCAGTTGTCCCTTGGCACCTGCCTTATGATTCAGGAGTCAATAAGAGCAAATAATTTACCATGTGGCCGTCTGGCCACTTCCCGTTCAGTTGGCTAGCTTATTGCCACACACAAATTTAATATTTTAAATGACTCAACTTTACAGATTGAATAGTATAGGCTGCATAGCTAACAGGTAAACTGCTGCCTACAGTCATGCTAGATAATAATTTGCATAATTGCCTCACACAAACTTAATATTCTAAAATTTTTAGATGCCTCAACCTTCCAGATTGAATTGAATAGTATAGGCTGCATAGCTAACAGGTAAACTACTACTGCCTACAGCCATGCTAGATAATAATTTGCATAAAAACTGTTCATCACATAGCATCATCGCCATTGATTTTTCACACCATGCTGGCATGCAGTCTAAAATGAGAACAAAGGGAACATCAACAAACATTGGTTTAACATTGCTTGAAAATTTGTGGAGCAAACAATTGAACGTTGTAAATTAGTACACAAGAAAAAGACAAGGGCACCTTCTGTTGTGCAAGTGCCGATATGAAAACTCTTTAACCCTTTTTTTATAAGAAAAACTCTTTTACCTTGATTTACAAATTCATTTGGGCTGCTGCTACTTCCAGCAGCATGCTGATCATTAGGTTGTGCTGCTGTGCTGATTGAAGACATACTATGTCGGGATTGCAAGGCGCTGTTCTCCATTTCGTGGGGGCTTGAACTCCAAAAGTCGTCAGATAAATGGCGCCTTTTTACTGAGCGACCTTGAATTCTTAAACCTTTTGAAGGCTCATCAACAGCAATTATTGGAGTAGGCTGGGCACAACCAAAACAACCTCTGCTCTGTTGCAAGTCAGGAGTGGCCAATAAATGATTAGTATTACACCAGGTCCTCGAAAACATATAGTTAGAAAATTCCTAATGGTGAATCAGTACAAGTTCTGAACCAGCTACAAGGCCCAGCTAGTGACCAGTAGGAAATTATTAGGACGGGAAGATGGCTATCATCTAGTAGGCAGTAAGCATTTACATCTAAGGCCTTAACCTTTCCCTTTGCCTTATAAAAAAAAACTTTCCCTTCGCAAGCAAGTCTTTTGTTCACTACGATAATTTATATCTCCTTGTTATTCCAAGAGGCGTGCACAAAAAAAAACTTTAAATGATGCTAGCAAGAACCAACAAATAAGAAAAATGAAACAAATCCCATAGTATGTACACAATAAGGAAACGGCTGTTTTTCCCAATTGACAAGATAAACACATAGATTTAAATAAATTCATATAGCCAATCCGGGCAGCCATTTGATATCCAATTGTTTATTGACTAAATCGTCAAAGAATAGAACTCCCCACAAATGAAAATGGATTACAAATATAAATCAAAGTAGAATCTCAGAGACTCGGATACCTTGTCACTGCAGGTAAATAGCTTTCCCAGTCAGCAGTAGCCGGTATTCTTAAGTAAACTGTAAGTCCACAACTCAAGGAGATATCTTACTATCAAACTACAAGCTTCATTTGATTAAATGGGCAATTAGGCAAAAAAAAAAAGGAGCTAAGAAATCCAAACTATGTCTTTCTTTTCCGTTGTACATGTCACTTTCAGAGGCTATTGATTGCAAGCATCATGGAGCACGGGAAAAAAAAACAAGCTTAAAGGAGAGTAACACGAATCCAAATGTATTAGGTTGATGACCAACATACAGCATTGCTGGAAAATCTAAATCACCAAACACTCTTACTAGCTGACAAGCAGAACACAAGAGCAAACCAGTCACCCTCATCGTCAATTTCATACGGCAAACCGTAACAGGGCCGATCAATTGCCCCTTTTATGACTTTGTTTTTCTAGGGCTAACTGGGTTTTAAGACTAACAGCCACTTTGGAGCCTGCTAACTATCCATTTCGAAGAGAGATTACTGAGGTAAGGAATTTCATGAAGGGCTACCACGCCAGCCAATCGCGTTGATGCAGGGGTATACCCAGCCCAAGCCAATCAGGCAATCACACTGGAGCAGCAGGAAGCAGACAAACCCAGCAATCAACTCACCCCGCGTATATGGGAACTGGGAAGGGCAGGAGAGAGGGAGGCGTACCCAACGCAGGCGACGAAGCGGCGCACCCAGGAGGAGAGCGACCCGCAGCTCAGCAGCATAGCATCCGGTTCCCGCGCGCCGGCGCCGGCGGCTAGGCAGCAGCGGTCGAGCCCCGCACCCGCGGTCCCGGCAACCCTAACCCTCGCCGGCACCGGCGGACCCGGGATTCACCTGGCGTCGCCGGAAGGGAACCGCCTCGATCAGATGAGATGACGCGGCGTGCTGCGATAATGGCGCGGCCTCCCCGCTTCCTTATCTGGAGCAGCGCAGCTCACCTCGCTTTCGGAGTCGGAGGCGGGGGTTGGGGGGGGGGGGGGGGGGTGAGGAATCATTGCGGCCGCCTGGCTCTGGCAGGGTGGCGGGGGCGATCGGCGGCGTCCGCGGAGGGGTCGACGGCCGAGATGGTGCCGCGGCGTGGGTGGGCCATGGGAATCGTTTCGGCCTGGGTTACGTCCGGCAGCGGGCCGAGATTACGTGGCGTTAATCGCGATGGGAATCGGCCCAGATGCTGGCGTGCAAGTCTCTGCGCATCGCGATGAGTAAGGTAGCTTTGGCCCCGTGCCACTCCTATTTTTGCACCGCATTGGTTGTCTAACGTGTTAGGAGCATTTTCAAATATGTCTGTCCACAGCCCACGTCAACGGAGTTGGGAGGAGGGCGTCACAAAAGCGGTTAAAACCTCTTAGTGCTCTTCATGCAAAAGCGGTATAAATTTCTTCTGGCGACGCCAGGCTCTTATGCGCTCCTCGACTCTCTCATCTTTTTTAATTTGGGATTTATTTTGCTATGACTTCTGACTATCATAAACATACTTTCTTCGTCTTTTTTATTTGTCGTGTTTTATTTTAAAAATTAACTAGCGGATGTCAAATATTTCAAGAACGAAGGTAGTAGTAATTTTAATATTTTTTTTGCTACGGTTCCCCCTACCATAAATATATCATAGAGGTTGCCGCTTTGTGGGGTAGCCTCTTTAGACGACACTAGGCTCTTGATTTATCATCTCCATTTCTTTTGTGACTTCTCACTGCCATAATGTACTAATTTTGAGATTTTTTTGGCTCCAACTTCCCACTGCAATAAAAGTAGCACAGAGATAGCCGCTTTGCGAGGTAACCTCTTCAGGAAGCACTATGCTCTTGATTTATCATCTCCTGAACTCTCAAATCTTTGTTAACTCTGATATTTCTTTTGTTTTGACTTGCCATTGCCATGATCTGGTCGGCCTACGGCCTTAGTCCGTGCTCTTTGCATATGGTGTGAACTCCCACTGTCTCAAGTGGTGAGTAAGAGCAGTACTGGGCTCTTTGATTCAATCCTCACCAACTCTTACTTTTAAATTTTTGTTTCATATCAAAAAAATTATAAATTTTATATATGGTGGATATCATGTGACTTCCCACTGCCTTGAGCGTGGTTAATGAGGGTAGCATTGGGTTTTTGATTCAGAAACGATAGCCGATAGGTACATACTTGCCATTGTCTTGAGCGTGGTTAATGAGGGTAGCATTGGGTTCTTGATTTAGAAACGATAGGGTCCGCTGGGTCGCGCCGCCAGCCAACCTTGCAACCCTCAGTCCGCGGCCTACAGCATCTCAGGGTGGCAAAATCTCCGATGGGGCTGGAGGCCCGCGGGGACCCGCCCCGAAATTGGCAGGGACGGGAGAGAGATTTCTCCCCGCGGGGGAGTTTAGCGGGGCCCCGAAATAAAAACGGGGCAGGGATGGGGGACGGGTTTGACCCGTGGAGCCCCGTGGGGACCCGAAACACACGTAGAATTGTTGGCCCAAGGCATAATAATATGCAGCCCAGTTCAACAAAAAGTAACCCTACAACTAAAAAACTCCCTCACCGGCCCACTACATCCCCAGCCCACCAGCCGCACGCCCGCACCGCCCCTAGAGTCCTAGAGCTGCGCCCCGCCCGGCCGCCCCCCGCTCACGAACGCACCGCCGCCCGCCGCTCGGGAGATTCGAGCTCGAGGGCTTCGGCCGTTCAGCATCCTCCTCCTCCTCCGTCACTCCTCCCTCCGGTCCGGCACCTCCTCCACCGGTCCTCCCTCCGGCCAACCGCCTCCGCCGTTTCTCCTCCGGCCTCCTCCGGTCTAGCGCCTCCTCTCGACTCGAGTCCCATCCGCTGGTTCGGCGCCTCCTCCGGCAGTCCTCTCTCCGGTCCAGCGCCTCCTCTGGCAGTCCTCCTCCGGCTTCCCTCTCGACTCGAGTCCCATCCGCAGGTACGCCGTCTCCCTTCGGCCTCTCGTGACCGCCCCTCTAGATATCAGTCTATGCACGGCCTGGTGGCCATCACCGGCTCCATTGGTTGGACCTCATGCACACAGAGAGTAGCACCCGCGGGGCCCCAACGGGGATCGGGGATTGCGCGGGGACGGGGACGGGAAAGATTTTTGCCCCGTCAAGCATTTCGGGGCCGGGGCGGGGAGAGCATGTCGGGGAACGGGGAGGGGACGGGGGGCACCTCCCTGACCCCGACCCGCCCCGTTGCCACCCTGAACTGCATCCCGTGAAAGGAGGTGGGCCACCATGGCCCATGTTTTTTATGATTGTTTTATTTAAAATGTGATAACTTTATTTTATTTTAGAATGTCCATTTTCTAATTTAGTTTGCGCTACCACATTCTTTATAATGAGGCATACAATACTAGACTAATGGTGCATACATTTAAAATATTTCATAAGTAGCGAGTTATGTGGTGTTTTATATAACCTGATCAAATATACATAATTTTATTGCGACCGAAGCTATTAACATAATCAATCAAGTACAAACTTATGTGTTGTTGTACTATCAACTCATATAAAAATTATGAATCAGGTTATATAAAAATATATGTTATAAACGACGTGTGTGTGTGTATATATATATATATGAAAATTCCTTTCTACATGCGCATGTAGCTACATTCGTCTATGTATCTCATGATTGAGGGCGTATTTGGCCAAACGGAAGGTATGTACACGGAGTATGCAATGATACTAGACCATCTATAATGGTATGTGCACGAGGTATGCGAGTATACCTGAGGTATGTGGACATACACCGTTATATGTACTAATATGAAGGTATTATCAAAATATATTAAAAACATGGGCTGTTTTGTAATTTTTTTTGGGCGGTGACATTTGAGGTATCTTCAAATAAGTATGTGAATATATTCAAACTGATAAATGAGTATGCGGACATACCCTTATTGGTTTATTGAAGATGAGTGTAGCTACATGCGCATGTAGATAAAACTCTATGTATATGTAATATATAAAACAAATGACATGTTTGACAATGACAAGTGGTGAGTAAGAGCAGTATTGGGATGTTTGATTCAATCCTTACCAAATCTTACTTTTTTAAGTTTTGTTTCATATAAAAATTCTAAATTTTATTTCTGGTGTATATTATGCAACTTTCCACTGTTTTGAGTGTGGTTTGTGAGGGTAGAGTTGGGTTCTTGATTCAGAAACGATAGGCCGCCAGCCAACCTCGTGACGCTCCCGGCTTGCTGCATCCCTTGCGCATACATTTAAAATATTCTATAAGTAGCGAGTTATGTTAATTTTACAGGTAGCTAGTTGTACATCAAATATATACAATAGTTTTTATTGCCACCGAAGCTATTAACATAGTCAATCGAGTACCAACTTATGTGTTGCTATACTATTAACATAATCAATCTATATTTTATTTCATACAATTTCACTTCACACCGCCCTCCACTAGTTTGTGAGGGCAGTGTTGGGTTCTTGATTCAACCCTAGTTCATGAAAGGGTAAATTGGTCCATAAACTTATCCTGCGTCTCATCCGGTTCCGCGAACTTCCAAAGTGTAGATCCTTGCTAAGCCGCATCCAAACTGAGCCACGTGAGCTAATTTCGTCTACGTGGACATGCCACAGTGGCAAGCGGACTGTTGCCCCTGCCCTTTTTCGCCACCGGCGTGACCCCACGTCGCCGGCACCTCCCTCCGCGCCCATTCCATGTCTTCCCTCGGCCGCCCCGCCTCGCCGCTAACTCCCCCGACGCGGCACTTCGGCCCGCCCCGCCTTGCTGTTGTGGCACCTGCTCCTCGTTGTTTCTCGCCCATCCCCCGCGCATGTTGGTCACCATCCAGCAGGCACGAGAGGCCGCTGCTCGCCCACGCTGGGCGTGCCGTGTGATGCCAGGCCACTGTTCGCCCCGCGCGAAGCAGTGGGATGGATGGGGAGGGGCGGCGCGGAGGGGACGACTGCGGGGAGGAGACGAGCGCAGGTGCGGGCCACAGCGTGTGCAGCCAGACAGGGCGGCGGGGAGGGGACAGGATAATAACAAACAACAAGCAACAATCATCTCAAAATCACAAAGGAATAAGCACTACACAGGATAATAACATTAATATTAAGCATCAACTGAGTTGTCCAAGGAACTCAACTTACAAACACTAGCTCAAAGGGGCTACAGGCCTGACCAAACATTAATATTAGTAATTCACTAGAGGATACTAGGAATTAGTCACGAACTCAAGAAGATAATCACTTGAACCACATGCCCCCCATCCTTCCTGTCCTGAATGTGAAGCAAATCTCTTAGCTACCTCTACTCATTGCAAGAACAAGAAGGCGAGGTGGATTACATCAGCAATGAAGAGAAGGAGCAAAGAGGAAGGAAGGAGTGTAATCGGATAATTATCTGGATAGTCTTTTTTCATTCATGTGAGCAAATAGGACATAATTTTCCATCCAAATTTATATTATTGTATTTGGTGTTAAGATTGTTAATGTCCATAAAAAATGGATCCAAAATCTATTATATATTTGCTAAAATGAGTTTGGACATAATCATATTCGGATACGATCAGATACGGATAATTTTTTACCTTTTTCTATATTGGAAGAAAATAAGGCATAAATTTTTCCATCCAATTTTATATTCTTATTTTTTATAATGAAAATTGTTAAAGCATAAAAAAATGAGCACAAAATTCATTCTATATCTATTTTTAAAAATTTAAATTTGTTCAGATGATTTCGAACAATTCGGGTATCCATTTACACACCCTATAAGCAACACTAAATGTGTAAAAAAGCTTGATCCAACGTAAAACACTAGATGGAATGATCTAGCACAAAGAAGAATTAAAAATCCATGCATTGAAAATGCTTGCCACCCCTCCCAGGCTCCCACTCGCTTTCTACTCGCTTCCACGCTTCGGGAGCAGCGATCTGGAGCAGCGCCGCTCACCTCGCTTTCGGCGGCGTCCGCCACGATCTGGAGCAGCGCCGCTCACCTCGCTTTCGGCGGCGTCCGCGGCGGGGTCAACGGCCGAGGTGGTTTCGCAGCGTGGGTGGGCCCATGGGAATCGTTTCGGGCTGGGTAACTGGGTTACGTCCGGCGGCGGGCCGGGATTACGTGGCGGGCGTTAATCGCGACGGGAATCGCCCCAGATCCTGGCGTGCAAGTCCGTTCGCATCGCGATCCGCAAGGCACGGTTGCCTCGTGCTACTCCTATTTTTTGTACCGCATTGGTTGTCTAACGTGTTAGACGCAGGTTCAAATATGTCTATCCGTAGTCCACAGCAACGGAGTTGGGAGGAGGGCGTCACAAAGGCGGTTAAAACCTCTTAATGCTCTTCGTGCAGAAGCGGTATAAACCTCTTCTCGTGACGCCAGGCTCTTATCCGCTCCTCGACTCTCTCATCTTTTTTTGTTTGGGATTTTTTTTGCTACAACTTCTAACTATCATAAATATACTTTCCTCCATTTTTTATATTTGTCGCGTTTTAGTTTAAAAATGAATTAGCGGGCAACAAATATTTCGAGAACAGAGGTAGGAGTAATTTTAAGATTTTTGCTACGACTAGACCTGATCATTCCTCGGGTCGGGTCGGGAAAAAAAATCCGATAGGAAAAACACTTGGCCCGAGCCCGCCCGTGGCCCGACCTGACCCGAGCCCGCCCGACGGCCCAACCCGACAACCCGTGGGCCGGCCCGGTGACCCGACGTGCACATGATACAGCATGAGCAAGGGGACTTAGAATTACTATTTAAAGTGGATCACAGCACTATAAATATGAGAAAATTTGCTGATTAAACATGAGGAAATAGGTCTCAATAGTAACAGAATTACAATATTACACACGGCACATGAGCTCACAAGTCAAATTATAAAAATAACATGTCCCAAATAAATATAATAGTAGTGGCAGGCTGGCAGCAGAATGCAGGCATGCAGTATAGTAGCAGCCTCACAAAAAAATTGATACATACATGTTTGCTGATTTGTCCCCTTCAATCTAAACATTCTCCCTCTCATCTTTTTTTGTTTGGGATTTTTTTGCTACAACTTCTAACTATCATAAATATACTTCCTCCATTTTTTTATATTTATCGCGTTTTAGTTTAAAAATGAATTAGCGGACAACAAATATTTCGAGAACAGAGGTAGGAGTAATTTTAAGATTTTTGCTACGACTAGACCTGATCATTCCTCGGGTCGGGTCGGGTTCGGGTCGGAAAAAAAACCCGATAGGAAAACACTTGGCCCGAGCCCGCCCGTGGCCCGACCTGACCCGAGCCCGCCCGACGGCCCAACCCGACAACCCGTGGGCCGGCACGGTGACCCGACGTGCACATGATACAGCATGAGCAAGGGACTTAGAATTACTATTTAAAGTGGATCACAGCACTATAAATATGAGAAAATTTGCTGATTAAATATGAGGAAAATAGGTCTCAATAGTAACAGAATTACAATATTACACACGGCACATGAGCTCACAAGTCAAATTATAAAAATAACATGTCCCAAATAAATATAGTAGTAGTGGCAGGCTGGCAGCAGAATGCACGGCATGCAGCATAGTAGCAACCTCACACATTGGCACAACTGTATGGGGATGATTTTAACTTGTGTTGGACTTCATTTCCTAGGAGAATGTTTAGATTGAAGGGGACAAATCAGCAAACATGTATGTATCAATTATATGTTAAATGACAGGAACAAAATGGACTTGGTGCTCACATTCCGAATTCAGATCTCTCTTCATCTCCAACTGCTAGTAACTGTTACCTTTCTCGTGTATTTGTACCAATTAAGCACTCTACTATTGGTCCTAGATTCAGACGCATGGACAGCATGTAACATCACATCGCAAAACAAAAGAAATAGGCCAATGGATTCACTGCAGACTGTTGTACACAGGTTGTAATAGCTTACCTGAATGGAGAATCGGAGATGTGTTGGCTCTGCTGCACGCCTTGGCACTGTCGTAGGAGGCAGGATGCAGAACGCCCAGAGCGGCAGAGCCCCAGATCTCGTCGTCGCCCCTAGGTCCTAGGCTCCTAGCCCACAAGATGCACAAGATGTAGAAGCTGAACGTAGAATGACTCAGGCACTCGGCCTCTCCAGGATTTGGACTCGGGGTGGTGGGGTGGATTGCGTCGCCATGGACATGAAGCTACATAGCGGGCGAGCGGCGGCTGGTAGGGACGGAAGAAGTGGAGAATTTTAGGGTTAGGAAGTGAGCAAGGGTTATATATGAGGGCCAAAGAGGGGCTTTTTTGTTGGGCCAGGGAGCCAGGCCGTTCGTCGGCCTGCTACCTTGCTGCAGGGTGGGGGTTTTGGTCGGGTTGTCGGGTCGGCCCGTGGGCTAAAATTCGGGCCCGCGCTCGACCCGATTTTTTCATCCGGGTTGGAATTTTTGGCCCGCGCCCGCCAGCTGAGCTGACTGGGTCGGATCGGGTCGGATATTTTTCGGGCGGATCGGTTCGGGTTGATCGGGTCGGGCAGCCCATAATCAGGTATAGCTACGACTTCCCAGTGCCGTAAATATAGCGTAGAGGTTGCTGTTTTGTGAGGTAGCCTCTTTAGACAGCACTAGGCTCTTGATTTATCATCTCCATTTCTTTTGTGACTTCTCGCTGCCATAAACGATTTTTTGCTGCAACTTCCTACAGCCGTAAACATAGCGCAAAATTGCCCCTTTGAGAGGTAGCCTCTTTAGGAGGCGCTAGGCTCTTGATTTATCATCTCCTAACTCTCAAATCTTGGTTAAATCTGAGATTTCTTTTGTTGCGACTTCCCATGATCTGGTGGGCCTATGGCCATAGTCCGGGCCAGAAAACTGTTTATGTGCTCAAGTCCCGATCCATGGATTCAAATAGTTGTATTATGTATCATAACTGGGGTTTTATTTTCCGAACGAAATCTGCGAAAAATTTTTTTCGTTCTCGGCAGTATACGGGATTCGATTTTCAAGAATTTTTCAATTTTTTTCAGTTTAAATTTAAAAAAACTAAATATATATATATATATATTCTGGATTTTCCTGACCGGATTTCGGTGCTTTCCGACCGAAAAATATATTTTGGCCATGTAACACTCTATTAGATAGATGCAAGCAATCCATTAAAAAATTCCATTCGGGCATGCACAACATGATCGGTTCCACCTTCCCATGTGTCATTCTCGTTTGGCCACCTAACCGGCCTTGAGCCAGGCATGCCTCTTCAACGAACACCTTCATCCTCCAAATCGTGCTTGAAACAAGGTTGCAACATTCATAGAACTACTATTGCAACATTAAGAAACAACAAATGAAACATTACAAAAGGCATAGCTGAAACATAAAAGGATGGGAGTTGGAGGGAATCATATACTACAATATCGCAAAATCAAACAATGCAACATCAAAAGTCAATAGATAGAACATCTCAAATTACCTCGTGGCAACATGAGAAAAATTGCCTTGCAACATCATCAAACTAACCATGCAACATTAAAAATCAAACACAGAAACATCATGAGATCAAAATGCTCTGGCAAGGCCTTCATCCACCCCTGTAGTTTCCCCTGGGAGATCTGGCAAGCAGGATGAGGGCGACAAAGGCAACACGGTCCACTCAAAACCAGCTCCTTGCAGGAAGCAATGTTGATGCAAAGAGCGCCAATAATGCAACCTTGGAGCTATGGAGCAAAGAGCGAAAGGAAGAGGAACTAAGGTTTTAGGTCTTGAAGGCCCCATTGGGTGGTTATGAAAGTGTGGTGATGCGGAGCACACAAGAAACATGAATTTGAGATGTGGTTAGCATCTCAAATGTTTTGTTGCAACATGACCTGAGAAAAAATATTAATTAAATGTAAACCTTTCTGCAACAAGCAAATGCCATTTCTTCAACATCGAACAAAAGGTGCTACAACGCTTCAAAGGAAGCTTGAAAAAAAATCATGCAACAAACAAAGCTTGAAAGAAAATCCTGCAACAAACAGATGGATGCAACAGATGGGAACACAAATAGCAACCTCTTCCAACAAAGCTCGAAATACCCAACGCCGAGATGCCTAAATCAGTGACCTACCTTATCAGACCAAGCTCTTCACTACAAGAATCGTGAAAACTTTTGGCGGCTTAGACAATTTTCGGCAGTTGCATCTAGCCGCCGAAATTGACAAGGTTATTTTCGGCGGTTTGAGTGGCCAGGCCAAACCGTTGAAAATTGTGGCTTATTTTCGGCGGCCAACAAGGCCCGCCGAAAGTTAAAGCCCAGCCCAACATATCACGCCTGCCTCCCAACCCTATCCCACCCCACCCACCCCTAGCCGCCACCTCTACCCCGCGCACAGGCGCCCCGCGCGCTGGCGACCCCCGCTCCCGCCCGTCGCCTCACCGCCCGGCGCCCACCCACAGCCTCCTCACCCGCACGCCTGCCCTTCGCCCCACGCGCCGCCTCCTCACCCGCACGCCACCCTCCGCCCCACGCGCCGCCGCCATGCGCTCGCCGTGCCACCTCCTCGGCCTCGGCTTCCCATGCCGCCCGTCCTCGGCTCCCCACACCGCCCCGGTTCCGGTGCCTCCCCGGCTCCCCCCTCCGCTAGTCCACCGGTAAGCTCTTTCTCCTTCCTCTTTCTCAGCTCCTCTTCCTCACCTCTTCGAGTTTTGGCCCTTATTACTGTTAGGGTTAGGCAAGGAGTACGGGGAACTGATTCTTGTTCCCTTGATGCGGACGGCTGGGGATGATGGATCTTTGCCGTGGCAATAACAAGAGGAAGTAGAAAGTTGCGCGACGTTGGCTAAAATCCTCAGCAGACCGCAGGCTCCAATCCTAAGTTCTCAAGGTTTGTATTACAGTAATTAAATCCTTGCTTCAATCCTAGTAGTTTGATTGATTAATTGATGATGTGATGTACCCTTTAGTAATTAGTATGATGGCATGTTGGTTGATGCATTATGAATTTTGATATTTAATTGCAGAGTGGTTGATGGTTGATTTGGTTGAACCTTGAAGAAGGATGGATATATTGCATCTCTTTTCCAGAAGTAATTGTGAAGCTTGTTTATGCATCTTTGCATTTTCACTGACTATCTATGTGGCATGAGGGTCATGCTGCCAAGTTACTTACTCATCTTTAATTGTTGTTGTGTGTTGTGCCATGAACTAGACTTTAGCGGTTAAGTTTGTTGTCAGCTTGTGAACTAAGACTTGTAGTAGTTTATCTGTGTTGTCTATTTATCTTTATATTATTGTGTTTGTGTGGTCCGTGAACTTTGCTTCCGGCATTTGAAAATCATATTAGTAGCTCTACACAGAACTAAATATTTTTAAATTGGGCCCCTAATTCAGCTCAATGAATTCCTTTCTCTGCAGAAATCCTTCCCGGAGATCCTTTGTAAGAAGAATGGTGATAGAGGATTATGGGAATATCCCTTTGCTGTAGCTGGTTGAACCGAACACCATCTCGGTGCCACCCAGGAAACCTAGATGGCCGATTTGAAACAGTAGTACGTGATTGGTCTACCGGTGAAGCAGCTGACACTATTCCAGGTACTCATTCTTCTCATTATCTCATGTATTGTCGTACTGTGGTTCAGTTCATTTTTTTTAATAACACTGTGTAGTGGCATTTCATTTTAGTGCCCAGTGTGCAACCAACTGTCATCCATATTCCATACTTGTAATTGTGCAGCTCTCTCTGTTTTTCTAGCATGAGCAGCCCCTTGATTCTTCATGTGTCCTGCTCCTTTTCTGTGTGTGCAGCAGCAAGCACCAACAGCGGACAGCAGCTGACCAAGCAGTGGTAGGAGCTGCACGAGCAGCAGCTGGCCAGCCCCTGTGCCTCTCCTTTCTGGGCAGAACAACAGCCCCAAAGGTTGTTCTTCCCTCCCCTTTCAATTCTGCTTGGTGTATAGTAGAATTTGGTTTCTTTCCTAAATATACATTTGCAGATCACCATCCAGATCCCCTCCTGCTTCTGTAAGTCTTTGAAATAAACGATACATTTTTGTCAAATATTGTCTTGAACTAAGCATGATATTACACCACAGCAGCAATGGCGATTCCCTTTCCGTTACGATGCACCTTGCTTGATCTGCTGTGTCCAGAATGTTGAGTGTTCCTCGTCCTTGAACACATAGATTTTGGTTTGGCAATCAGATGTGTAGTATTTGCCTTGATGCTATATAAATTCATGAAAAATCATGGGACCACATTTAGGACCGACCATGGAATTTTAGATTAGCAAGTGAATTGCTATTTAATTTTTCCCTACTTAATTGCTTGGTGTTGTTCCTATGGAAGTTAGTAATAACATCATGGAGGTTCCTGCTAGTTGTATCAATTATAAAATGATGTACAAAGTTTCTATGAATTTTCTGTATTTTTCTGTGCTATTATAATTTTTTGGTGGCTTATTTATTTATTTAATTAAAAAATCATTAATTTTCGGCGGCTAAAATGGGCCGCTGAAAATTAGTTGGTTATTTTCGGCGGTTAAAGTTCGCCGCCGAAAATTAAGCTATCCGAGAAAAAAATATTAATTAAATGTAAACCTTTCTGCAACAAGCAAATGCCATTTCTTCAACATCGAACAAAAGGTAACAACGCTTCAAAGGAAGCTTGAAAAAAAAATCATGCAACAAACAAAGCTTGAAAAAAAAATCCTGCAACAAACAGATGGATGCAACAGATGGGAACACAAACAGCAACCTCTTCCAACAAAGCTCGAAATACCCAACGCCCAGATGCCTAAATCAGTGACCTACCTTATCAGACCAAGCTCTTTGCTCGCCAGAATCAATGTCCTCTCTACCAGATCAAGCTATTGCTGCCCTGAACCAACATCCTGCCCCCACATGGATCGAGTTGTTGGTCGCCCAAACCATCCTAGTTGATGCTCTAGGTAAATGCCTTCTTCTGTAGTGTTTCTCTTATCCACGTTCTATGTTGGATCAGAGTAAGAGTAGATCTAGAGGGAGAGCAACAAAAAGACATAGTTCGTATAGGAACAACAGAGCTTGTTGGCGAGTAGCAAGAGAGAGTGTGAGAGCATCTGGTGGAGATTACCAAGAAGCAACACGCTCTAGCAGTGAGTAGATTGTAGAACAAAGTAGGGAGCAGCAGAGGAGAGATGACGGAATATGAATGAGCAGCAGTATTGTGGTGGAGAAACGGATCACCGGATTTGAAAGACAGTCAACAAATTAGAATGAACTAACCTTTTGGGTCTGCTGTTTTCATACTGTGTGCCACTACGTTTGGCATGTCAGATGTCCGATGCGCATCCGACGATCGAGATCGAGCCAGAGCGTTCCCGTTAGAGAAATGATATTTTTAATTTTCTTGTTGGTTATTTGTGTCTCTGTTGGTTTTTTACACCGTTTAAGAGAAATTATTCCAGCTTCCAAATGGTGTTATTCACTACAAGGATTTTGTTGGTACATGACGGATCTCTTTCGTCACAGAACGTTGAAAAAACGTCACAGACAGGCATATGTGATGTACCAAAATTCTGTCATGTATTGCGTGTCATACATTGTTTGGTTCATTGAAACCGTCATATATCAATAAAATCAATCCGTCATGAATCAATTGCACGGCCGTTACTGTACCGCTGTTAAATATAGCCCGTGACAAAAAATAAAACGTCACATATTACCATATTATCAAAAAAATACCAAAAATTGTTTCCGCTTGCCGTTACTGCACCATTAACATTCATCACAAGATACAACAACAATACCAATTTATATTTATTTATTCATGTATCGGGATCAACCATTGTCATATAAATCATATTACAAATCGGTCTAAGTGCGAGCAAACCCAAAACTTCAATCAGTTCGAATCATAATTGTAACTACAAGAAATTCATATCTAGGGTCCTAACTATAGAGGAATCGAATTATATCTAGGATCCTAATACAAACCATGAACTACTATGTACTAGCTGATCCATGGACATGCCTATCTTGGAACTGTAGAGAAATTCTTCACAAGAGACTCCATCCTCGAGCCATCTTCAAGATTGCTAGTAGGTGCGGCCTGAAATATACCAAGTTCATGCTTTCAGTGATGTGGCAGAACATAATTAGAGTGCAAAAGGTTATGAATAAATAGATTACAAACATATTGTATGTTTCATGTCACCTTCAGGATTGCAGATATGCTTGCAACAAAAAGGAACTGAAGGCAGGAAACTTAGATTTCTCTTGGGATAATAGCAACCATGTATACACAAATAAATGGTCTATATCAGCTTCAAACTGAAGATGCTGTGCATCATGAGAAAGCATGCGTCCTTACCAAGTGTTCTTATCATAGGTAACTGATTGGGGGAAGGTAGAAAGACGGTAGGGGTACCTAGAAGCGCGTCGTTGCTTTGTATATCCATGTAGGGGTGGCAAAAACAGAAGACCATCATTTAATGGCACTTTAACAATGCAATATCCATGTAGAAAACAGGGTATTAGTAGCTATCTATCACTATTTCTATATATTTAAACACAACAGAACATCAAAGTTAATTGAGTAATTGGTAACAATAGTTGAATCTCTAATACATGGTCTAAGTTACGTACCTGGGTTTGTACACACTTGTGCTTCTGAATATTTCAGAAAATAAATAACAGTATAGTTTACTAGTTTACATAGCCAAGAATATAGTTCAAAATAGGAAAATGGTAGTATACTCAGATCACCACGACAGAAAATACTACATCATCCTCTATCATCCTTGGCAATTAAAGCTAGGTGAACAGATGTTTTGTGGTTTTCTTAGCATCTGAATGTACCTATGGGATTTGGTGATGGATAGACCGAAAAATAGAATAACCAGTTGCTCATTTATTCAACAATAAAGCAATCGACTATATAACAACGGTAAAGCATAAACTGTAGTAGTTAGAGGCCAGGTCCAATTGATAAATATCATTCTAATCTAGATATTATTCCAAACTGATTATTCCAAATCTAGATATTATTCCAAAATGTAGAAAAACTAAGGACTTAGCTATGTCATTGGGCATCCAATCACTTGACAAATTACTAGATCGAAGAAAATTCCAGAAACGGCCAGAAGCACGCAGAGGAGGCCACAGTGTCGGCTCGCGGTGCCGCATGGAACCTGGAGTTGGAGGAGCGGGGCTTGGTGGAGGGGGTGGCGGCAGAGCAGCTGGACTAGGCGGAGGAGGAGCATGCAGGGCTTGGCAAGACGCGCACGGAGGAGGGCGCGTGGTGCCGCGCTGAGGACGCGCCGTCGGCGGCTCGAGGTGCCGCGCGGATGTCCCCAGCGGCGGTGGATCCGGCCCAGGCGGCCTCGGCTCTGGTAGAGTTTGGTGCCGGATTGGGGGAGCAACCGGGGTGGCGGGGAGGCGAAGCGGCGGCGTGGCCAGAACGGAGCGTGGCGCGGCGCGGCGAGCCGGGACCGGGGCGGCGGTGAAGGATGAGAGTATGGACATCTGAGAGGATATGCATGAGGGTGTGGATAGCACCGGGGCAAGAGAACGCGGCTAGGTTAGGACTTCGGAGTGCGGCTGAGGATATGAGAACTCATAATGAGTCATGGGGTAAATCTACAATGTTCGCTGTACACTTGTATACCCGTCGAACACAGACGAGACGATTTGTGACGTTTCAATTGATTAACCGATTACAATATTTATAGAATGCGTCGTAAAATGTTACCTGAAGCACTGGACGTCATAGATTCAATACTAAACTATGACATTTCTTTAAAACATCACACGAAATCCAGTCATGTATCAACAAAATTATTGTTCGGTGTATTATAGGATAAAGCAGAAGAGTAGCAATTCTCTTCAACATTCACCACCATGCTGATTACAATACAAATCCACACACACACACAATGACAAAAGCACCAGGTGAGCAACCATGCTCAAGTGCTCAACAAGCAGTAACGCCAAGGCCCAAGGCCACGTTTTTGCCACAGTGGCTCGACCAAGCACACATAGCTTTAATTAGCCGACTAACACAACAAACACCAGACGTGCGTGCAGTCTACCAATCCCTACACGCACGTACTCGGCTGTCGGCTCTCTGCCAATGCCGCCGCCGCCGCCTACCGCGCTGATGGGTCGTCCGCCGCCGCCCCCGGCATGGCCAAGGAGTCGAACCAGTGGACGCCGACACGGGTAGGCGGCGCAGAAGGTCTGCAGCGCTGTCATCAGCAGCAGCCCGACGGAGGCGAGCAGCGTGAGCATCTTCCACGACCTGAACACGTACCTCTTGAGCAGCTTCTGCGCCCTCACCGCCGCGCTCCTGCTCCGGTGCGCGTTCACCGCCGCGATCACGGCGTCGATCTGGGGCACCTTGCTGATCCTCGTCGCCCGGGCCATCCCGTTCCACATGCCCGCCGCCTCCTTGCTGCTCTTCATTTGGTTCTTCAGCACGCGGCTCCGCCGCAGGATCTTCACGTCCTTGGACGTGTCGATGATGCCGTTCATCAGCTCCGTGTAGCGCGCCAGCGCCAGCGGGCCGCGCACGGCCACCGCCTCGTAGGCCACCAGGTTGCGCAGCACCACCTCCGTGTTCGCGTCCAGCGTGATGGCGGGGAGCCTCAGCGTCGCCGTCGCGGGGTCGAAGGCGATCCCCGCGATGCCCTCCCGCGTCCCCACGAACCGGACGCCGCACCGGGCCAGCTGCTCCACGGAGGGCACGCGGATCTCGTCCGCCCGCGGCGCGTCCGCGGCTCCTCCCCCGGCCTCGCCGCCGCCCGCCTGCTGGTCCCGCGCCGTTGAGCTGCGCCTCCAGGTCCACGGACTTCATCGCCTTGCAGAGCAAGGGGAGAAGCGCCGCGATCGCCGGCGCCTTGCGCGCGATCTTCCCCGACAGGCTCGACACCAGGGCCATCGGCCGGGAGATGACGTTCTGCTTGATGAACCGCACCGGCGCGATGTCGAGCCTGGACATCTGCCAGAAGGCCTGCTTCACCTTGACGGTGCCCTCGTCCTGGAGCTGCGCCTTGAACTGCGTCCCGATGTCTTCGTCGTGGGAGAGCTCCCCTTCGACCTCCGTGGCCGCCGGTTGCTCATCCTGGTCGCCGCCGCTACTGATACTACCGTCGTGGACGACGACAAAATCCGCGTCCGGGACGAGGAAGTGGTACATGAGCTCGAGCAGGTGCGCACGCTTGGACACGTCGCCGATGTGCCTGTTGTCGATCTTGATGGGGCACACGACCTTGATGAACCTGTCGAGGATGGCGTGCAGCGCCTTGGCGGACTCGTGGTGAGTGGCGTGGCGGAACTCGAGGGTCTTGGCGAAGACGAAGAGCGGGATCTGGTTCTCGAGCATCATGGCATCGCGCACGATGGCTGTTGATCCAGTTGGCCGACGACGACACCAGCGTCCGCCGTGGCCTCGTGCTGCAGGTGGGAGTTCTCGATGAAGTCGAGCAAGAAGCACGCGTCGATGGCCATCATCCATGCCAGAGTCGTATGGTTCAGGTGCAGGAACCTTTCATTTCACATACACACGCCGACCAGATAATAATGATGGAGGTTAATTTGAATAAGGAATAATAATGCTCCCATCAAACTTAACTATGAAAGCTTAATTAACAATATTATTAACAACATAGTCATTTTGAAAACAAAATTCATGTGTATGACATAATTGTTATTTGTCATATATAAGTCGCTACTGGATCTTATACATCTACACATTCATTTCAAGATTTAAGCGGTGCTTTTGCAGAAAACATAAGTTTTCTAATATTAAATTGGATCATCAATTAATAATGCCCCCATCAAACTTATAAAACCTTAACAATGTTACTATTACTAATTGGAGTAGGCTTTCATGTTAATCCTTGCGAACATGTTAAAAAATAATTCTAAGAAATTTTCACAATAATTAGACATTTACCCATAATTTTGTATAGACCGGTCGCCATTACATCTATTCTATTTACTCAATAATTACCCACACCTATCATTCTGAAGATAATATAAAAGAACAATTGAAATCTATATATGTTTAAATTACCCACCTCTATCGTTATGAAAGATGACATGAAATTACCCCTAAGTTATATATAAACAACACATACTTAGTATTATGATAGCTAATCTAGAAAACCCTGTTGATTTTACAGTTAAAATTATCTATGTTTACTATTATGATAGATAGTCCAAAATAAGCCCTTAAATTTATATATGCACCTCTAATGTTAGTACAAATAAACTAAAAGAACCAAACTTAGATCTACCAAAAGGATGCTATTTAAAAATTTGAATAACAAAAAATAGATATGTATAACAAATTTATATCACTATGATTTATTCATCAACTTCAATACATGTCTTCTATACTCATGCTCGTGAACTAAGCCTAGCTTTGTTAAATTCTCTGTGATGAGACCATACTGAGTTGAAGTCCCCGACTTGATATGGGTACTCACAAAACATTGTTTTTTCTAGTGTTGAGTGGTGTTTCCATCGTCAGTGATACACTTGTACTCATGATACATGTTTTATATGTTTGTTATTTCTAAATAACAAAAATAGATATATAAATATGTATAACTTATATATATCACTATTATTTATTCACCAACTTTAATACATATGTCTCCTAAGATTATACTCATGCTCATGAACTAAGCGTAGCTTGGCTAGATTTTTTGTGGTGAAACTTTTCTGAGTTTAAGTCCCTCAACTTGATATAAGTACTCACAGAAAATTGTTTTTTCAGTGTTAAGTGCAAGGTTCTAAATAGCGGGCTATAGCCTTCGCTATAGGCTATAGCTAGCTATAGCTGTTTTAGTAGGGAAAAGATACGCGCTATAGCTTTATTTAGCCTGCTATAACTCGATATAGCCCGATATTTGCACTTTTAAGAAAGACAAAGCTAAACTCCATAATCTGCTATTTAAAACTATGGTTAAATGGCGTTCCTGGTTGTCAGTGATCTTTTCAAATACTCAAATCTGATATCTACTGACTCAGTCTCGAATATGCTCATAGCAGTGAGCAGTGCATGCATGCGTTTTTAGAGGTGAGTGTGCATATACGTTTATGAGTGTCTAAAAGCAAGATCTGTCTTGTTTCTTTTATGTCACAAGTCTATTGAATTCTATACTCCTGTGTTGCCGTTTCATATACCCTCAATTGTTTTTTATGTCACGATTTTATTTTGAAGCCGTGCATATTTTTGCAGAAAACGTCCAGTACGGTGCCACCGTTTACCTGTGGTACATGGACCGTATCTTGATGCTCGAGGACCGCCGACGAGGAAGCGCTCCTTGAGATGCTCCATCTTGCGGTCACCGGCGAAGAGCATCTCGACGCGCTTGGCCGCGGCGAGCTTGAAGCGCTCCATATCCTTGAGCTCGGGGCGTGCATGGTGGTACGGCCCCAGCGCGAAGACGTGCGGCGCGTACGCCTCCGGCTTGGTGTCGAGCAGAGGGCGCGGGACGCTGAACACCTTGGCCGCCGCGCCCAGCGCCTCCGGTGTCTGCTCCTTCAAGCTCCGCTGCACCCACCCCACCCACCGCTCCTCGTCCTCCTCGCTCTGCTCCCCGGCGTTTGCCGCCGCCATAGATGCCGCCCCAGCTAAAACCCTTGCACTATTGTCTATTTTGCGTTTGCTTGTTTCTCTTGGGCTTTCGTGGCTACTAGGAGCGGGAGCACGCGGCCTCACTTATGCTTAGGAGTTAGGACAAGTCGTGCTTATATATAAGCTGTCCACACGGAATGCACGCTAGAGATATTAGCTCCGCATAAAGAAATGGATTACTAATTACATTAAAAATTAAATTGTTTACCTCAAGGCTATAACTGACAAATTAATAATATGTATTGGAGAATTAGCATATAGTTTTGTCTGGATTCGACTTATTGTGTCAGATTTTGTATATGTATTTGATACAAAGTGTTTTTTTTTTCAAATTCAATCCACCTATACCAATCATATTAGTTCAAGTTTTTTGTTTTATTTTCAACTATGTGCAGAATTTTTCAATTTGTAAAATTAAGATTTTTTATCGAAGGTATTATGTGCTTAATTCCTTATTGATAAAATTAAGTATTTTCATAAAATTATTTGTTGAATTGATTTTATTGTTCATAGTTTTCTACAAACTATAGTTCCCCAAGTATAATGTGAATTTAAATCTTGATAGCTAGTTATAAAATTAAATTTAGAGATATGTATTGGGCAACATTGTAATCATTTTAACTACGTTGTTATATTAATTGACGTGTGGTGATTTATTGTATTTTGAAATGACTTCTTGCTGTTTCATAGAGTTTTTTCACATTCAACATGATTGTTAATAGTACTAGCTGAATACTTTCTTGCATTTATGTCATAGCAAGCTTGTCTAACACTAATGGAATACAATTAGGATGCTATGCTCTATCATCAATGTGGAAAACGATGCCTTTTTTTAGAATCCGGCATAATGTCGCTTTACCTAATAATTTCCTTTAACTTGTGTGAACACTATGGACTCAACGGGGGAGCTATATTGTTGCCTTCTTGCGTTTAGAAGGATACACCAACATACCCGTGGATGATATGTTATTATTATGTCGACTATATACAGGAGTATATATCGTAGCCCAACAAGCTCTCGTATTGTTTTTTCCACATCAACAAATGTTTAGTCCCACTGGTGTAATTAGGTACTCCCTACGTTTTTTTATTTATCACTTATTAGTTCAAAAATAAACTAGTATTCGAGAACGGAAGGTAGTAATTTCCTGCATAATTGGTAAATTCCGGCCATGTATTTTAAACCAGCTGTGGCCTCAATAACATGCCCCCTTATTTTGAGCTGGAGAAGATGCGTGCGGTTATTTCCGGTCCAATTCTGAGTGAAAATACATAGCTTACTTTTTACCGAGTGATTACGGCATGGCGTTCCATTGGGCACAATAATTGCTTAGTCTCTGATCTACCACTGTTTAAACCTAGAGCCCGATCCCTACCCAATTTGCGACCATTTTTTGTCACTGCCATCCAATTGCTGCACGTAATGCTGCCTATAATACCTTAATAGACTCCCAAAAAAGTATAGAAAAAATGGCAGTATTTGGCCTGTTTGGACTATGCTTATAAGCGGATTATGGTGGGGAGAAGCGAAAAGCCCACCCAAACAGGTTGCTTCTCCCGTGAGCCCGCTCTCCACCGAATCCTATCCGCAGTGCAATTCTCGCTTTTCCTCTACACGAGCGAGCACCGCCTCTCCCCCAACGCGGACCGATTATTCCTCTCCTCCCGGCTCCGCACGCACCCTTCTCCTCCGCCCCCGTCGGCGGCGCTTGACGGACCCACCCCTCCCTCCCCCGCCGGCGCTAGGGAGCCCCCCTAGGCCGCCGCCTCCGCTGCCGGGAGCCCTGCCTCCAAGCACGTCGTCGGTCCGTGTCCTCCGCGCCTGCTCGGGCCGCACCGACCGCCCTCCCCGTCACCTCCTCCAGCGCTGGCCGCCCTCCCCGTCACCTCCTCCTGCTGCCGGCCGCCTCGTCTCAGACGCTAGCTCCCGAGCTCAAAGAGGAGGCAGGGCGGAGGGGCACCGGCCTAAGCGAGGAGAGGAGGCGGGCGGAGGGGTGCCGGCCCTGAGATGGAATAGAAAATTATCTCCAAATCAAGATTGACAAACACTTTGCTCAGATTCTACACAAAACAGCTTTTTAGATAATCCTACTCATGAGATAATCGAGATGTAAAAAAACATAAACAAACGGGACCACAGTGAACTGATCGATCGAACACGCACGAAAAGGTACCTAGCGCCAGCATGCATGTAATAGTGATACCTCCCATTCCCCACCCCGCCCGCATCCTATTCACCGTAGTGCAGACGTGCGCGGACAAGCTAAATAGAGGGGCGTGTGCCACAGATCAGCTAGCTGACTAGCTCCTCGAGCTTTCGCGCATAGGATCGTAATCTGTCTGGCCAGCTTTTATTTGTTGTTCTTTGTTGGTGATGAGCGTAGCTGCGTGAGAATGGCTTATGTGCTCTTCCTTTTCGTTATATGGCTGGAAAGGGAAACGACTGATGCAGCAATGCAAGGAACTAATTAAAGCCTTGAAACAAAAAAAAAAATACACACTAAACTGCCATGGTTGCTGAACCAACCAGGCACTTAAAAAAAAAGAAAATTTCTTATAGGACATCCAAAGTGATGTCGATTTTTGCTGCTAGACACGAGAAAGGAGGTCATTTGCTAATGGATACTATAACTTAGGAAAATTTCCTGCAAATTGTTGCACAAAAAATGACATGTCCACCAGCAAAAATGGTTAAGGTTATAGTGTCCACTAGCTATTTTAAAGTGTCCACCAACAAATTGAACAAAGTTACAGTGTTCACTAGCAAACGACCTCTTTTCTTGTGTCTTCTTGTTATCTTGTAGCAAATTGACATCATTGTGGATGTCTTGTGGCAAATTTTCCTAAAAGAACTAGCGCGCCTCTTTATAGCTAGTTATATACAATTCTTGTTGAACGAGAGCCACCAGCTGGGTCACCGATAAAAAAATTGTTTTTGGGAGATTCTTCTGCGTCTCTCCTTCCAAATATGCCAAGCCTTGTATATGAGCATGTGACGAATTCTTGGACTTTATGTACATTTGATGAATAGTGGAGTCCAGACCAATCTGATTTGCCCAGCATTGTTTCATTGACACTTGCTTGGGATTGTTTGACGCAATTCGCTGTCTATTAATTGGCTGACATGTATATGCCTACGACCCTTCAACCACATGGCCTAGTAATAAGCAGTGGACCCTTCCAGCTGGTAATTTTGCCCCAAACTTTGTCAATTAGGATCTGCTCATCAGTTAGTCTCGTATTCTTTCCATTCACCAATGTATAACGCCGGCACGGTTGATTTTTTTCCACAAGTTTAGTCATTCATCTTATTAAAAAAATATCAAACACATGTGAAAATACAAGTCATACTCAAACTAACTTTAGCGATAAAATAAATGACAATAAAATCAATGATATCTTATGAAATTTTTTGAATAGGATGACTGATTAAAATTTTGAAAAAAAATCAAGCTGTGTTCATACATTTGTGACAGAGGTAGTAGTACATTCAATGTCTAAATGCAGTGGCGGTCCGAGATATTTTGCAGGGAAAACTACGTTCACATTATTTGCCTACCTTGGAATTGCTCTAGAGTTGTGTTCAAGTCCAGATTCTCATAATTAACGGCCGGGTTTTGGATATTTTGCTCTGCAGCTTGTTGAAGACATGTCCATGGAATCATAGATTATGAACAACAGCCGGTGTGCGAGCGACGGATGATGGTGCCAATCGAGGCGGCGAGAGGCCACTGGAATTGAGCAAAAAAGACCACGTGGTGATCCTGGCACTCGTAGGCTCCGCGCTGGTAGTAGATGATTGCAAGTTTGCAACACAGGCAAGTTGTTCATGGAGATCATAACACATGAGATGAGTGCAATACTGTTGCAGTTTTGCCACATTTCCCAAGGAAATCAAAAGTGTAATAACCTGCGTAACATAATCTCTGCATGAATTACTTTCAAGCTAGGTGCATGCAAACACAAAATGCATCCGATCCATTCCTTCTATATATTAGCACATGTGTACTAAATACTAATACTGCGTGTGTTGATCTCGTCCACAATTAAATTATTATTCTTTTATTAGGACAAACCAATTATGGCCCGCTGGATAGACAGGAGGTCCAAGTATATATACATTATTCTATTCGATTGCAAGATCTTTGCAGCCATGGAGGAATTGGGTGCTTGCTTGCATTCACGTATCCCCGTTCAGACTATACATAGCACTTTCTGGTTATACCCTCTTCGCCCTTTCTGATTTCAAGTTTCAACTTCTCTCGCTAGCCATTGAATGAACGGCCACGAGGATGCATGGACTAAGCTGGGATATAGGCCGTGCTATTTTTGGACCACAAGAAGCACGACACGAAGCACGGTACAGTACGATAAAGTTTGGACTGTGCCGGCACGGCACGAACGCGAGGGCCGTGCTGTGCCTAAAATCTCGGCACGGCACGTACCTTAAGCCGTGCTTAGGCTAGCACGGTACATAAGTAGCACATCAACATTATAGTAATAAAACATCATTAAAATAATGAATCGAGGTTTTCCTCGATGCCTTATTTTGTATCATTACTTCATAAATAGTATATTTTTCATGAAGATCGTAATTATCTAGCTCTTATTACGATAGCGATATATTAATAGCCGAATGATTAGAGAAAACAAATATAAATATCTCAAGAACCGTGCTTGAATCGGCACGGCACGAAGACGTGCTAACGTGCCATGGACCGTACTTGGGCTTAAGTAAAAACTTGTCGTGCCACGTCGACACGGCACGACGTGCCTAACGTGTCTACAAATCGTGGCACGAAGTGGCTCAAAGCACGAAAGGACCGTGCCGTCCTAGCTCTACATGGGACCAACGGCGAACTGATGATGACTGGCTCCTAGCTAGAAGTATTGATGCGCTTAGAAGTGACTGGATTTGTGCTTTTCTTCTGGACCTTATTGTTGGTGCATCAGATTATTTGATCCTAAGACTTATTGAGTACTAGAGTAAATTGCCTTCACCATACAATATGTTGCATGGTTGTATCAGCTTAATTTGGTCCAACAAATTGCAAAACATGCAAAAGGATGCATGAGCTAGTCAAATGTGTGCGTATACGGCATGTATTTAAAGATACAAGATGTATCTCTTGCTACCATAGGAAGGTGAGGTAGACGGCTTTGCACATAACCTTGCATCTATTTATTACTCCCTCCGTTCCAGGAAACAAAGTCGTTTTAGGTTTATTCTAAGTCAAATCAAACTTTGTAAAGTTTAACCAAATTTATAGAAAAAAGTATCACATTTATGACACCAAATTGGCACTAAATGAAAATACATGTGACAAAGAATCCAATAATACTCATTTGGTGCTATAACTATTTATATGTTATCATATAAATTTGATCAAACTTTAAAATTTGACTCAAGACAAACCTAGAATGACTTGTTTTCTAAGGACGGAAGGAGTAATCAATTTATTTAAGGTGATGTGGACTGTTTTATGCACATTTACCTTGCATCTATGGGTGTTAATGGTGTGGATATTATCCATCCATCAAACCGATTTAAAGACTCAAATATTGATTCGGATGTCACTTTTTTGAATATCCAGATATTTTCTCAAATATCAGATACAGATTCTGATAGTTTATTCGGATGTCGGATTCGAATAAAAAAGGTGATAGCCGTCGAATATCTGGTCGGATAATCCGGACAGCTAAGCTGGATATTTGATTGGGGTAGTGTATTATATCATACATAAATTATTATTTCAAATTAATAAAATATATTTATTCTTAAAATTTTATAACTAATTTATTTTAATAAATCATAAAAATACAAAATTAATTCATAACTACCGTGATAATGCGTATGAAACGAGCCGGCTTGGTCATGCAGTGGGCTCAGCTCACGTCCATTATAGCAGGTGGCCAGGTGGGCGAGACGCACCGGAATGAGAACCTGGCTCGGTAGAGTGGATTCTGTTGGTTGGCTTAGTTACATCCGAGTTAGATAATTCATCAGTTGTTATCGCCATCATTAACCTTGTAGGTGCAGCAGAGTTATAGTCATTGAAGGTGTACGGTGTACCAGCAGGTAGCTCCTCAGACTCGCGCCCGTTTAGGTGTGCACTGCCATTGTATATGGAGTACCAATATCAACCATCACAAACATTTCCCCCAACTCCTTATCGCAAACTGTTCATGTCAGAACGAAGCCTTTGAACAATAAACATTCAATTATTTATGATTAGAGTAGCATGTAGTAAATACTTATTAGAGTAGTAGCCTCTTTCAGCTACAAACAAATCAGGGGTGGTTCTACGGTTCTACCTGCATGGAAATGGCACTTTGACTGGTGTGGAGCGCAAGAGAACACCGATCTTCTCCCAATTTGGCCGATCCATGTGTGCAGTGATGTATCCAGATTGACATTGCCGCCATCAATGTTAAAAAAACAATCAAACAAATTAGATGAATGTAAACCAAATAACAAATACATAGATGCATACAATAAAAATTCATCTGTTGACACCAAACTAATCATCGGATTAAAGTCTAGACTCAAGTTCTAGGAGCACAGCTAGGAACCTATCGCAGTGGCCAGAACATAGTTCAGTTGAATATCACCATGGGACATCTTGATATGTAATCAGGATAACCATGAATAAAGGCACATTGCCGATCTAAGACGTAGACCTAAGAGGTACAAAAGTATCCAGGCCAGAACATTATGTTGACCACTTATGGCCAGAACGGGGGCTGGCAGCTGGAGCCAAAGCTATTGCTTGACACACCTGTATGGCTACGGTGTACTGCTTTGAGAAGGTTGCAGAAGATATTGAAAGCTGCAAGTAAAAAGCATTGGTAAACATATAGCAAAGCAAGTAAGACTGAAATCCTATATATCTATATAGATGGAGGCAGGTAAAATGCTTGGTTCTATAAAGCTGCATCTACAGCGTGCCACGTCATCACCATCAATTAGACAATTGAATTTTTATGATCTGCAACATAAACATCAGGCACTAAATTAATTAAAATGGGAGTTTGTTTCATCCATCCGGCCATCTGTTGGTTTCACTCACCCACCCGGCCCAAAAACGGAAAGCCCAACAGGCAAAAGCCACATGCACTCACCCCCACGGCATCTACCCTGTGTCTACAACTGACTAGAGCATCTATCGCTGCTGCATGAGGTCAAAAAAAAAAAAAATCTATTGCTGCTGCAATAGAAACCGAGAGCCCTGCTGGCGCAGGGACCTCATCGATGGCAGAAGCTGAACCGCTCTCTCTTCTTTGGTTCTTTCGACCGTTCCCCTACCATCCCCATCCATAAACTTAGTTCTACCAGTGAGGCAAAGCACTAAAAAGACGGCAACGGAGCGAGTCTTTGGTGCTGCCATCACCACGCCCTCAGCCGCACTGCACCACCGGCTGTCCCTGCAACATTGGATTGTGCTCCGTTTTTTAATTCAAAAGGTAGTGCTCTATTCTTCCGTTCATTGTATTTTGATTCTTGCTTCTATGTGTATTGGAACTTCATCCGTCCTGCTATACATGCATTGAATATGTGAAGATCATTCATCAACCTGCCCTCAAGGATGGAGAAAGCAGTTCGCCGAAGAAAGAAAATATTTGCTGGTCTGTTCTTCAATTCAAAAATTGTGCTATGTTCTTCAGTTCACCGTAATTTGATTATTACAGCTATACAGCATGTCCATTGGTTTTCTCCTATACTCGATCAAATCATATTTCTACTGCTCTAAATACCCCCATTGGTTACTCTCATGTGTGTCTTCCTCTGACCCAGCCAAGTTCGCCCTTGAATGGTTGGTGATTCGGTGATTGTAGAAACTATGGCCACTTCTGCAGGATTGAATGGGTTTTACATGCTGTATAACTCCATTCCTTTCACCCAATCACCCACTAACGATGATCTGATCATGATATTCTATTTGTACTAATTTTCCTTCATGTATTAATGTAGTTACACCTCGATTAGATTTTCTACAAGGCGAGCCATACAACTCCACGGAGGTACTAGGATTTATTCCCCCATTAATTATGTAAAATTATGATCCTGATAATCTTAATCAGATTGACCATTGTCTTCTGTTGTCCGGTGGTAAATCTATCTCTCCGCATTATTTTTTTCATTAGTAGTCTTATTCAACTTGGTTGGACCTGACAAACCTTTCTATGCAATTTACGTATATCAAACCTTAGAAATAGTCAATCCTATGGTCCTGTGACATTGAGCTTGACTTGGCTACTGACATCACCGCTCCGATGTTGCTATTAGTAACGTCTTGTGCAGGCACCAAATAAATGGTGCCACCTTTCTCATATTATCACAAGTCACAATGGGCACTAGCCTCCACATGGCATTGCCCTATGCTACCCTTCTGAAGTTGATTTAAGTATGCTTCCATTTTGGTCTGTTGTTATCATGTCAATGTATAGCCTATTTTTCCAAGGTTAGTTCTGAAGTAGGCTCATGTTTCATATTTGCAAGTGCCATACAGGTCTCGAGTTGAATTAAAAATTCTTTTTTTCATTGGACATCCATGTCAAACAGAAGCATTCCATTGTGCTATTTGTTCTCTGCCAAATAAATAAATTGTATAGCCTTTCTTTATTGAATGATGAAGAATCTATCCGTCACCAAATCGATGGTAGCAAGAGTCAGCTTCATAGGATAGCTTAGCGTCTACGTATTTTTATTACAAACTATCAGGTAGCCATGCCTCCAACTAGACGACATATTTTGTACAGGAGCAGGAAACATTATCTATATAGAAAAAGTCTACATAACTCCCTCACATTTGGAGTGTGGTCTACTTCACTCCCTCACCTTCAAAACCGGTTATTTAACCCCTCACTTTTTCAAAACCGGACAAATCACCCCCCGGACGGTTTTGGAGGGTGGTTTTGCTAGAAAAAATCTACATACCCCCCCCCACCTTTGGAGGGGGGTCTACTTCACCCCCTCACATTCAGAACCGGTTATTTAACCCCTTCACATTTGCAAAATCAGACAAATCATCCCCTGGGGTGGTTTTGTGGGCAGTTTTGCTAACGTGGCGCTTCCATGACCCACCTGTCAGCGCCACGTGTGCAAACCGCCGCGGCGCTCCTCTGCCCGCTGCCCTCATCCCCTCCGCGCCCACCGCAGGCCCCCCTCCTCCCCAGCGCCTTCCGGTCGTCTACTCGAGAGATGCGCCTGCGGGAGAGCGAGGAGGGAGCGGCGCTGATAGGGAGCAAGAAGGGGAGTGGCGTCGACGGAGAGGGGGCGAGCGGGAGCGGCGGCAGGAAGCGAGGGGGAGGGCTGCGCCGGCGGGAGAGAGAGCAGAGGAGGGAGCGACGCCGATAGGGAGCAAGAAGGGGAACGGCGCCGGCGGAGAGGGAACGAGCGGGAGCGGCGGCAGGAAGCGAGGGGGAGGGCTGCGCCGGCGGGAGAGAGAGCAGAGGAGGGAGCGACGCCGATAGGGAGCAAGAAGGGGAACGGCGCCGGCGGAGAGGGAACGAGCGGGAGCGGCGGCAGGAAGCGAGGGGGAGGGCTGCGCCGGCGGGAAAGAGAGTAGAGGAGGGAGCGGCGCGGCGGTTTGCACACGTGGCGCTGATAAGTGGGCCCGGAAAGCGTCACGTCAGCAAAACTGCCCACAAAACCACCCCAGGGATGATTTGTTCGATTTTGCAAAGGTGAGGGGTTTAAATAACTAGTTCTGAAGATGAGAGGTGAAGTAGACCACCCTCCAAAAGTAGGGGGGTTATGTAGACTTTTTCTAGCAAAACCACTCTCCAAAACCGGCCGGGGGTGATTTGTCCAGTTTTAGAAAGGTGAGGGGGTTAAATAACCGGTTTTGAAGGTAATGAGGTGAAGTAGACCACCTTCTAAAAATGAGGAGGTTACGTAGACTTTTTCTTTATCTATATTTACTAATTTTGCACTTATGTACCATCACCAGACAATGCAGAAATGTGCAAAGATGTGATATTATCTCACTATGCTGAGTAGTCATCCGAAAGGGGAAAATTATGAGGCATAGGGCTCGTTACATGTACTGACAATGCAGACTACCAAAACACGTAACATTGCAACCAAAATACCAAATCCTGTGTTCCCAGTGGCCTGGAAGAATGGGACCGGGACGACGCTTCCTGGCAAGAGGCGGCGGCGATTGGACGACCGATCCTTGGGCCTCGGCGCTTCTTCGTGTGGATTCGGGAGAGGGGGCGGTGGTGATGGTTAGGGAAGAGGAGGCGCAGCGGGCAAGAAGGCTGGCCGCGCCTCTTGGTAGAGGGGACAGGCGACATCCATGGTGGGGCGGCGGCGGCCCGGGGTTCGCGTGGTTGAGGGCGAATCGGAGTGACAGAGAGTGCGGGGGGGGGACAGGAGCTGGGCGCGGGCGGGCCGTGTACCGCAGAACTAGTCCGGCGCAAGGGTCACGCGGTTGAGTCCAGGTGGTTCGATGGAGCCGATACGTACAGCCGTACAGGTATCCTACTCCATTAGTACCCGTACCGGTTTTCTAACATTGTATACGCATGTTCAAGTAAGCGTGTCCTTAGGCCGTCCCAACCACAGAGTAAAATAGATGTGTACAATACTGTTTGACACTGTAATACTACTGTAGACAGAAAGATGAATAGTTAAAACAGTAGATAAACAGAGATATAAACGTTCTTTTGCTCGATCGTTGGGAACAGTTTAAGCCCACGGCACAGAGAGCTGGGAGGAGGGGTCGAGTAAACCGGTGCACGTGAATGCAAACCTCCTCTTTGCAAACTTCCACGCGCAGCTCTGACCCGAGGCAGCGTAGGTACCCACTGTCTCGAGTGTAGTAGCTGTTGCGTTGGGCGGCACGTGGCAATGTAAATCCTCTCCTCAACTCTTGATCTTTTTTTTTAAAACGTGTGGATTTTATTCCTACGATTTCCCACTACTTCAATTGTATTTGCTGGAGCAACACTGGACGTTAAATGAATCTAGCTTTGTTGGAGCAGCACTCGGCAAACGTAAATCATCTCCTCAACTCTTATCTTCTTTTTAACTCTGTAGAATTTCATTGCGGTGATTTTCCACTATCTCAAGTGTATTCGTTGGAGCAGCAGTGCCAATTAAATGAATCCCCACTCAACTCGGTTGCTGCTTTATTGGAGCGGCACTCAGCGATTGAGAATCCCCTTCTCAGCTTTTAGGGGCCGTTTGTCAGAGCAGCTCCGCTCCCAGCGAAAATCACTCCTGCGCAGTTAAACGGAAAAAAGACAATCTGCTCCATAATGGGAGTATGGTAAATCTATTCTTCAATTTGTATCAGAGTGGGAGCTAAAAAACCGTTCCTCTAGCTCTCAACTCGCTCCACGTTATAAATGCGCATGCAGAATCATTTTACAAACAAACAGCTAAACATTTCATCAAACAGATTCACTCCTACCAAAGAATCGCTCTATCAGACGGCCTGTTCGCTGCAGCTACTTTCAGCTGCAAATACTGTTCCATGGTTGTTTGATTGTGAGAAAAAAAACATTGTTCCATGGCTGAAAAAAACTGAAAATAGCTCAAACGAACAGGCCGAAAGAATCAGCTCTTGGAACTAGAGAATCCGGAAGCAGAGCTCTACCAAACAGACCCTTATCATTTTTCTTCACTCCATGGAATTTCATTGCTGTGATTTCCCACTACCTCGTGTTTTTTTTGTTGGAGTAGCACCGGCAATAAATGAATCCCCTCTCAACTCTCTTTATCTTTTTTCTAAAACTCTGCTGATTTTTATTGCTGCGATTTCCCACTACCTCAATTGTATTTGTTGGAGCAACACTGGCAGTTAAATGAATCTAGCTTTGTTGGAGCAGCACTCGGCAAATGTAAATCATCTCCTCAGCTCTTATCTTGTTTTTAACTCCGTAGAATTTCATTGCGGTGATTTTCCACTATCTCGAGTGTATTTGTTGGAGCAGAAGTGACAATTAAATGAATGCCCTCTCAACTCGGGTGCTGCTTTGTTGGGACAGTGGTTGGCAAATGTGAATCCTCTCTTCAACGCATATTTTTTTTAACTCTAGGAATTTTCACTGTTGTGTAGAGGCTGCTGCTTTATTGGGGCAACAGTGCAGCACTAGCAATTGAATGAATCTCTTCTCGACTCTTATCATTTTTTACTCCTTTTTTAACTCCATATAAGAGTTTTTTTTTTCATGAACACAAAATTTTAATTTTATGGCACTGGTCGTGATGCTTCACTTTGTTTTGCATGAAGCAACGTTTTTGTCCTGCTTAGTTGTCTTTGACAAAATTTAGTCAATTTCATTAGAGCTTTAAGATGGGAATATGTGGTTTCAGCTACACAATCCATATTTAATGTCATGGTTGACCGATTTTCAGCCTTCAACTACAAAACTAGATAACCTAGATCCTCAAACTAACCAAATCGGAACAAAATACTCCCTTGGGCCTATTGAAAGCAGTATTAGATGGTGGTGTGTAATCTCTAAAAATTCATAATTAATTCATTTTAAATTATAAAAAGTAATCTATCTATTAGTGCTCTGTTTCAAGATGACTGGAACTGATTCGTTCACATTTATAATGTTCTACTTGGATAAACAAATTTAAGTGTAGGAGCAAAACTCTAACCCAAATATTTTAAAATTGAGCACTGATGGATTGGATTTATTTTTAGAAACATTTTGGTACCTTTTTTATATATTTTTATTTAAAATAAATTAATTACAAACTTATAGAGATTAAGCAATATTTTATTATTTTCAAAAATAGAAAACCACCAAATGATACTGCTTTAAGGGGGTCTTGGAGACATTTCACCTAGCTGGTTAGTCTGAGAGACCACTTTACCCGGTTTTGTAGTTTAGGGTTGAGAATCGGATGACCATGACAGTGCAAGGTTGTCAAATGACTTTACCCTAAATATAAGGCACATATGTTGATCTTGTATTCTTGTCACGCTAATTAGTAGCTAATTTTCATGAAGTAGCTACATATTCTAAAATATCTTTAGGAAACTTAGTCAATTTAACTAAAAAACTTTAAATTGTAAACATGGATCTTAATTTCAAGGTCCAACTTTTAATTAACGTGAGGAGTCACATGTTGATGTGGCTAGAGCATTTTCACCAAGTAATTTGATATCTGTTTAGTCGTTTCCAACAAATCTAAGAAAATTTTGTTTAAAGTTTTAGGATTGAAGGCGAATCTAGATCTGATTTTGATATATGGCCCACACATGTCACGATAGTTTACGCATAGGCTCATCTCTAATAATTTCTAACAACCTACTTCATTAAAATATTAAGGTGCGAAACGTGAGGAGCCACATGTTGATCTGGCTAGGGCAACTTCACCAAGTAAATGTCCTGTCAAGTCACTAACAAATTTAAGAAAATTCTGTTTAAAGTTTTAGGCTTGAAGGCGAATCTAGATCTGATTTTGATATATATATGGACCACACATGTTATGATAGTTTACACATAGACTCATCTCCAATAAATTCTAACAGCCTATTTAGGAGCAATTAAAAATACTAAGGTGTGAAACAATCGATCACTACAGTCCGAACTATCATCCTTTTGTCTTGTCTCGTGTAAAACGACCCTTAAACGAGAAGAGAGGATCAGCAATCCATTGACCCAAATGGACACAGCTATCCTTTAATGAAAAAGTCTACGCCCTTTGAATTATGTAGCGTGGGATACATCACACTGGAGACTATAAAACCGGATTCTTCACACCCTCAACTATCAAAAATAGGTCAAATAACCCCTTGAGCAGTTTTGGTGGGTGATTTTGATGACATGACATGCTGACGTGTTCAAATCATCCCTCCTACTGTTTCAGGTGGTACTATCTACCCCTCCATAAATTGTATTTTTCTTTCTCCATGTACAAATTGAAATTTAAGGTTTTAATTTTGTGAGGTCATGGAATGCACTAACTTA
This sequence comes from Paspalum vaginatum, assembly GCA_030272315.1. Classification (NCBI taxonomy): domain Eukaryota; kingdom Viridiplantae; phylum Streptophyta; class Magnoliopsida; order Poales; family Poaceae; genus Paspalum; species Paspalum vaginatum. The sequence goes on along the minus strand of CM059015.1, from coordinate 41,750,870 downwards.
TGTTAAAAGTATATATGATGATTTTATCATAATTTTTTTCATAGGTTAGACATTTAATAATAAACTAACCTTACTAATACAAAATTGTAATAAAAGTAATCACAAAAAATCATCATATATTTATTCTAATACAAGTTATGGCTCCAATTATCACCCTACAAAATTTAAACTTCAAATTTAATTTAAACATGGAGAAATAAAAATATAAATTTTATCAGGGGAAGATTGTACCACCTGAAATAGTTGGTGGGGTGATTTGAACACGTCAACGTGCTATGTCATCAAAACTACCCACCAAAACCACTTAGGGGTTTATTTGACCGGTTTTTGATATTTCAAGGTGCAAAACATCCAAGTTTTATAGTTCAAGCTATGATACATCCCACCCTACATAATTCAGAGGGTTATATATATTTGTTTCTATCTTTAATCCTACCATCCTTTTGTATTGTCTTATGTCCAACAACCCTTAAACGAAAAGAGAGGATCATCTGTTTGGCCCAAATGGACAAACCTTTCTTTTTTGTCTTGTCTTATGTTAACAACCTTTAAACGAAAAGAGAGCATCGGCTATCCATTGGCCCACATGGACACACCCATCTTCAATCCTTCAGTACAAGGCAGACGCTCACACACGTGCACACCCGCGAGATTGAGGCAGATTGAAAGAACAAAGCAGTTAAACGCTCACATGCGTGCACACCCTCGAGATTGAGGCAGTCTGAAAGAACAAAGCCGTTAAATTCTGAAATAAAAGACTTGAACTTGGGTGAACAGGTTCCACCACAAAACACCTAACCAGCTAAGCTATACTCAGTATCAGTACTCAATGAAAGATAGATGGACTAGTTTTTGCGTTGTTTACGAGAGAGTTTGTGTATTTGCATATTGCCTATCAAACAAGGCCATAAGAAACCATGTATTGTGAGAACTTACTTTTCATCTATGATTTTTTTTTCTAGTGGCACCTTAAAAAATAAATATAAAATCTATCATTGGGAATGGCTTTTAGGACCCATGCTGTTTGATATCAAAATCGCAGTGAAAAGCACGTGAAGTACATGGATGTCGAGAACCACTGTACTCTAGGCTTATAGATAGGTTTTTAGTACAACTTAAGCATGGAAAAAGGGCATACCTACCCCTCAATCAAAGCATTACATAGATCATAAGATCATCTCCATTGGCGATCTAAAAAAATCACTTTATACAGTTCCTCATATACATGCACAGCCTTCTCAGTATATGTACTTTCGCAATCTACTAAATTGTTAATCGATCGAGCGAAATACATTTAACAGTGACTAGGTCTGTGTCCATGCGTTGCTACGGGAGCATACGGTGTATTACCTAAGTTTTAGCTAGAAAGCAATTCTGAACTTCTCTCTAAATAATCAAGGCACCCCATGGGACTCAACTAACATGAAGCATTCAATTTCAAGATACAATGGTGGCCTCAAGCACATAACCAATTGAATGCTATCCAATGTAAAAGTTAAAATGATCAGTAGCTGAATTTTGGTCAAAACTATTTTACTGCTATACTGACCTTGTCTCTGAAACAGAAACAAGAACCGTTGGGCTACCACTTTTCCTATTAAGAGTCTCAATTTTATTTTCCTCGTTATGAAGAGCATCATGTCAATCAATTAATGGGTGTCATGTCAAACAGAAACAGGACTGTTGGCATGTCTATATTTAAAATAAATGGCTAGAAAAATACTCTTGTAAAATGATTGTCAAAATGTTTAGTTCAGCAGTACAAGTATGCAATTAGCACGTCAGGAGAAATAAATTGAAAAACGAGCAAACATTCCATAAAGTTTCACTACAGAACCTACCAAAATGCATTATCTGGCATCGGCAGAAGAGGAAGCTAGCAAAGAATATGGTGCTTGAGAGGTGCAACAGGTATTTAACTTTAAAAAAGCCAACAATTAACTATCCAAAAGCTAGTGTATAAGAGAGAGAGGATCCTGACGATGTTTTTATTCAAGTATGACATTCATCTTATGCCAATGGTGTAGGCTGCCAGTCACCAATGTCTATTTCCATTGTTACGCACTGAAAATAAATTGCAGGCAGCGAAGAATAGATACAGCTATTGTCTATTTCCATTGTGTGGCACTGAAAATAAATAAATTGCAGGCAGCAAAGAATAGATATTTAGACACACTCATGAATCATTCAGTTTTGCTCGGTGCCATGTCAAGGATTGTGTCAAGCAGATGGCCATGAATATGGTTGCAGTTGCTATGATTGATGTCCCAGATTATGAACTTTGGATATTAGACCTTTCCAAAACCAACTACTATTGCCATCACTATTTATCCTTATCTTTGTTCTGACTAAACAATTAGAGCAGTTTCATCTGTGACCAAACAATCGTACACAGACAATGCTGCATTTCCTCGTCCAGCACCTTTTGAACACATGTTGCCGCCTAATTATGTGTCAACGTAGGAGGGAAGTGTCGCCAAATGTTTAATTCCTTGGTTGTGCTCCTTGCTCCGACGTCGACTTTTTCGGCAGACTTGCTCCAGCTTCGCGGCCTCAGGGTGTCCGTGACCGGTCCACGGGGTCTGGTGAGGCTAGCGTGATGTTTCTCAGCAGTTGCACACAATCCTTCTTGGCAGTTGCGCACAATCCTGTCGGGTAAACTCGAAAGTTGCGTGCAGATGGTGTTTGCTGAGGGCCGCACAGGCCACAAAGACGGGGCGGCAAGAGAGAGCGTGGCACAGGCAGGTACGACGAGCGGCAATGCTGGAGGGATGGATGTTGGAGGAGAGACGGCAGCTATGGATCGAGGGGATGGCGGGGACGTGAGGACGATGGAGGGGGGAGGATGCCGTTAGGGCGGAAATGCTGCCGGTGGGGCAGGGTCGCACACGCAGCCGCATTGGCATAGGAGTGGGGAGAGGGCAGTGAGGGCGGAGATCATGCACGAGCCGCGTTGGTGCGGGCATAGATAGACGGGCAATTCGAGCGGAGGTCGTGGCCGCGCTCTTCGGCAAGGATGGCGGGCGATAGCCGGGCGCAGGGCGAGGGGCTCGGGCGGGGATTGTGGCTAGGAGTAAGCGAGGGCACGGGAGCGGCAATCACGGCGCCGGGCTACGGGTTGGGGTGCTGCGCTCGGGATCAAAGGCAAAGGGGGGCGAGGGCGTGCCCTCGCCTGTCGACGCCCCCCTTACCTTCTTAATAGGTAGTAGGGATATCCATGGACCCAAAGATAGGCTAACAATGTCATTAATTTGAGAGAAAATTTCTTATTTGACACTGGAGAAGTTGTCGATTCTTTCTTTGGCCTTCAAAAGTTAAATCTTTTCTATTTGACACTCACATTAATTTTGGTTCCCTATTTGACACTTCCACCGACTGTGTCATGTAACAGTGTTAACTAGTGTGAAAAGACAATTCTACCCTTGTCAGACTTAGACAAGAAATTTTGGTGCAAAGTTTACAAAACATTGATGATTTTACAAATTGACTTCGCATGATTTAAAAAAAGGACACGCAGGCGGGCACCAGCCCACATCGCCGCCGCCCCAGCAGGCCGGCACCACACGTAGGTGTGTGCCACGCTGTCGCCGGGCGCACCGCTGCCGGCACCACCACCACTACCAGCGTCGCCGAGAGGCTTGAGCGCCGTTGGCCTAGGTCACCGTGTGGTGGAGGGTGCCGACCCCGGGCCCAATTATTACTGGGCGCTCCTCCCCTCTCACGCGCTCCCCCGTGGGTCCCGCGGCCGCGCTTCGAGCGCGCGCGCCCGGTAAGATCCCCGGACCCCGGGCAACTTGCCGCAAGGCTTGGGCGCCGTAGGCCTGGGTCACTGCATGGTGGATGGGCCAACGCCGGCCAGCCTGCCGTGTGCAGTGAAGGGCTTCACGGCTGCCGGCCTAGATCCATGTGCATGGTCGCCGCTGGCTTGGATCCAGGCGGAAGGGCACCGCCGACCTGGAAGCTGGAGGGTGCCGCCACTGGCCTTGTCAACGTCGTTTGCCTCTGTTTCTCACATTCGCGGGAAGGGTACTGGTTGAAAAGGTATTTTTGTCCAAATCTGCAAAATATAACGGAAGGAAGTGATTTTTAATGGTACGGTGTAACAAAATGTCAAATTGGATCAACAAATTTCTGGATGTCAAATAGGGTTGTTTTGTCTTTCGAGGGCCAAGAAAGGGACCGGTAATTTTTTTTTTATCAAATAAGGAATTTTCTCTTGTCTATATAGGTAACCCATGCCATAAATAATATTTAAAAAAACTTAAAACCTGCCAATTTACTGTTGATGAATTAGTCCAGAAAGCTCTACACACATGAACAAATATTTGAACCCAACATTTATTACATTTGTGCGCATAGAAATCATCATTCTCTCTAACCCAAATTATAAGAGATTCTAATACTTTTTTATCCATCCATAGTTTAGTTACGACATTGTTGATAAATTTAAATATATTGAATACGTACATAGAATAATAAATGAATTTTTAGTAGAGCTCTGAAATTTTTTATATAATTTAAAAGGGAGAGAGCACTGCTTTATACTATCTCAATCTTTCACCCTGTTAGTTCTAACCGCTCATCGATCGTTCATCTAGAGCATTCCCATGCCCGGCTGCCCCGCCCCCTGAAACGAACGGTCTCTGCATCACCGTTCCTCTACCCGCCGCTAACCACTCGAGTTGAATTGAAGACCCAGAGTCCCAGGCTCCCAGCCACCGCAATTTTGCCACGGCGGCGTCGAAATGCCGCGTCCCACCGCCGGCCGCCTCTCGGCCCTCATCCGCCGGTGCGCCGCGGCGGGGGCGCTCTCCGCGGGTGCGCAGCTCCACGCGCAGGCGCTGGTGGCGGGGTTGGTTGGCCTCCCGGACGCCACGGTTGAGGCCGACCTCGTCCTCCTGTACTGCCGCTGTGGGGCGCACCCGCGCGCCCGCCAGGTGTTCGACGCAACGCCTTCCCCATCGATGCACGCGTACAACGTCCTCCTCCTGGCCTCCCCGCCCCGTGCGGCTCTGGAGCTCTTCTCCCGCCTGCTTTCCGCCGGGCTCCGCCCCGACCGGTACTCCGTTCCCGCCGCGCTCCGCGCGTGCGCCGAACTCCGGGACGCGCTCCTCGGCGCCGAGCTGCATGGCTTCGCCGTCCGGGTCGGGTTGCTTGCGAACGTTGTGGTTTCGGGGGCGCTCTTGCACATGTACGCCAAAGCTGGGCTGCTGGATGATGCTGTGAGGGTGTTCGACGGGATGCCGGAGAGAGACGCTGTCGTGTGGAATTGCATGGTCACTGGGTATTCGAGGGCCGGGAGGGCAGCGGAGGCCCTAGAGCTCTTCAGGAGGGCGCAGATCGAGGCTGTGGACATGGCGAATGACCTAAGGGCCATGCCGAGCGTGCTCAATGTCTGTGGGGAGGAAGGCGAGCTGACGAAGGGAAGGGAGATCCATGGCAGGGTGGTGCGCTGCCTTGCTTTTGATTCAGATGTCGCTATTGGGAACGCGTTGGTTGACATGTATGCAAAATGTGGTCGTGTGGACATGGCACAAGCAGTGTTTGTGGGCATGAAGGAGAGGGATGTCGTGAGCTGGTCGACTCTGATTTCTTGTTATGGTGTCCATGGCATGGGAGAAAAAGCCTTGAGGATTTACCAGGAGATGCTGTCCAGAGGGGTTAAGCCGAACTGCATCACATTCACCTCGATCCTGTCAAGTTGCAGCCACTCAGGGCTTGTATCCGACGGCCGGAGGATCTTTGAGTCGATGTCTAATGATCATGGTGTAGAGCCCACTGCTGACCATTATGCATGTATGGTTGATCTCTTGGGCCGTGCTGGAGCTATTGAAGAAGCTGTCAGGTTTATAACGAAGATGCCTATGGAGCCTGGTGCTAGTGTGTGGGGAGCGTTGCTATCTTCTTGTGCCATGCATAAAAACATTGATGTTGGGGAGATTGCAGCTTACAGGCTTTTTGAGTTAGAAGAAGGAAATGTTAGCAACTATATTACTCTCTGTGGCATTTATGATGCAGCTGGCCGCCCCGATTGTGTTCTGGGCTTAAGGTCAAGGATGAGGGAACTTGGCATGGTGAAGACACCTGGTTGCAGTTGGGTTGATGTGATGGGGAAAGCTCATGCCTTCTACCAAGGGAGCATTCCACAGCTTCCACACTACTTGATAAGGAGGATGCTCTGGACTTTGGATCAGTTACTCAAGGATATGAGAGCTTCAGGGTCTGAAGATGAACATAAGGGCATGCACTGTGATCTGATTGGGCACTGAATTTGGATGGTCCAGTATTTGATAAGCGTCAGTTTAGTTTGAGGGTAAAGCAATGCATCCATCTTGACTGCTGTTGTTCTTCACAAGAACAATCTTAAGATGTGCAGCATAGAATTTTATGTGTTGGTGTGCCAAGTGCTGGAAGACTTGGAACCTTCCATGATCAGATCTGTAGCACTGCTGCATCATGAAGTGCTAGCTTGGGAGAATGAAGGGTGATTCTTTTAAGTCAAGATCTGCTCTAATTCCGCTTCAGCAGCAGTAGCACTTGTGTCTAGTGTCATTCGAACCAAGTGATTCTGAACGTTGTGATAAATTGACTTGAGAAGGAATAAAATGATAAACTTCTGAACTTCACGAAATGGCGGTTCGCAACCAGTCAAAGCCGATTAAACCAATGCCTATTCTCTATTTGAGGTAAACAGTAATATGAGGTTTGATCCTATAGCGAATTATTGATTCTTGATTAGTTCCATTGTTTGGATGGACTAGGTCAATGTTACTTTTAGCTGCCATCAGCAATTGAGAAATCTTATAGTCACAACAGATGCACACAGAGTATCTTTTCCCACAAACATAGAAATGATTTCATGGTCCTGGAGCGGGTGTGGGCTTGGTAACCTGATTAGTACTCCTGCTATTTATGCTTGTTTGATGACGGTCCTTGTGCTTGGATCCTTTCACAAACAATGCTCTGGGGCTGTGATATCATTCTGAGATTTTTTTTGTGAGTCAAAGTACATCAGATTTCATCTACGAAAATCAGCATAATATACTGATGTACAATGAAAAATTGTCAAATAGTTTAATTGTGGCTTTGGTGCATTTGCTACATTTACATCTGTAATCCTGGTCTTCTCTTCCTGATTGAAGTCACTGTCTGCTAATTATATTTCTGAACACAATACATAATGATACGAATATGATCAGTGAATTCCCGAAATTTACCCTTTCCTAGACAAGTAAAACTGTAGACTGAATCCTATGAAAATTTTGCAGGCTGGATCATGAAGCTGGCCTTCAGGACTCCATGGAATGCTTGCTGAATTATGAAAAGGTTTCAAATTTTTATACTCTGATGAAGTACTGAATGCAAAGTGAAATTCTTTTCTTCAAACTGCATGTCCTGCAATATGAACGTGCTTCGATTTATTCATGAAAAGCTCCTTCAACCTTCAATCTACATATCCACAATCTGATTATACTGCGTAATATGTCTGCATTTTCTCAATTGACAAGAAATTAGCATGGTCACAACTCACAATTGAGCAGAACAGATGAAAGAATAGGCAGCACAGATGAAGCATGGCACACAGGAAGGCAGAACTTGGAAGGGTCAGCAAGTTGCCATCTCCAAGAACTGCTATACGAGGCCAAGTAGCTTCAGGTATCGAACGCATATCCCTCCCACTTAGATATCCATGTGTTTTGGTACTCCAACAATAAGATGAGGTCCTGTTAAAATAATTTGAATTACTTCAGATTGGGATTTGAGCTTGTGATTTCCTTGCTAGAACAGCTCCCAAAAGGGAGTACTTAATTTCTGTCTGGAACCTTCTTCGTGATGTGTTTACTTCTAGGCTTTGATGTACCTAAAGTGCTTGCTGAAATGGTAAAGCGAATATGAAAGAAGCAAGACAACAAATTGGCATTTGTGCATGTTCTTTTTTTTAACATAATATCAGACTTCGTATTCTAAAGGATGAAGAATATTTAGGGAACATAAGTTTTCTGAGAATCATCAAATGTTTCATTACACTGCTTCATCATCTTGGTTGAAAATTGTCCTTTCCTATCTGGGCACATTACACATTTTCTGGTCAGCTCAGCCTTCAAAATTACAATTACAATTCATCAGAGCTCAGAAATCAGTGTGAAGATCTGAAATGCGGTAGACCTTATTTCCATCACATATACCGATCAGTCCATTTCTCTCTACTCCACAACAAATTTCAGAGGTCACAGTCTAACAGTCTAGCCCTGCGATCTCATCGGCACATCTATGGAACGGGCATGGGCTCATACCCTTGATATGGTTTAAGAATCGGCCCTTGTCGGAAACTAGTTTTTGATTAAAACTTCATATTGCTCTTTTTCATTTCTTTTGATGGATAAATGCACTTTTGTCATTGTATACCGGATTACCAAATCATCAGAAACACTTATTGCAGAACACACCGTTGTCGCCTCGCCTGTGACGACACACGGGTGCAAAACTTGGTGTGCAAGTCCAAGAAGATCAAAGAGCCGGGAGTATGCAGAGCAAGGCCAGAGGAGGAAACCACGAGAGCGACGAGTTGTTGGATGAAAATGAAGAGAACATCAACATGCAAGGGGGGAAAGCAGCCGCGCGCGTCGGCATCACGGCGCCCGGCCTCGCCGTACAAGGAAGAGGCCTGCGACAGACCGACAGTACGGGCGGTCGTCGTCGAGTCGATCCCTCCTCCGTCTTGCAGATGGTTGGTGCGTCGCCTTTGGTTGATGTTGCCAGGTGAGGTCAGGCCGTGCGTCAGGGCCGCCATCTCGTCGGCCGGCGTGCTGTGCGGCGCTCGGGATATGGACCGTGGACGGCTGCCGTTGCAGTCGTAGGGCCTGCAACGTACGTACTCGTATATGCAAGTTGATGAAACAAGGTTCCTACCAGGCTACCGCCATGTAGGAAGTTGCGTTCCTCTTCCACATATTAAAAGATGCTAAAAATACGATGTGTGACGTCTAAAAAAACATGATGATGGACTTATATTCCACTGTTTGTAATACTTTATCAGTAGTACTAAGGGGTGTTTGGATCTTTCGGGCTAAATTTTAGCTCAAGTGAACATCGAATGTTTGGACGCTAGTTAGAAGTATTAAATATAGTCTAATTATAAAACTAATTATACAGACAGACGATGACTAAACTGGCGAGATGCATTTTTTAAGCCTAATTAATCCATGATTAATGAATGTTTACTGTAGCATTAGATTTGCTAATTATAGATTAATTAGGTTCAATAAATTCGTCTCGTCGTTTAGTTCCTCGTCTAGTGTAATTTGTTTTATAATTAGACTATATATAATATTTTTAACTAGCGTCTAAACATTCGATGCGACTGGAAGCTAAATTTTAGCTCAGACAACCAAACATCTCTTTATATAATACTCCTACTATTAATATAAGAGAGTCAACCATGGTTGGGCGTGAGTCGTTAGATCACGACGTGGGCAGGCGCGGTGGGGGCGGATGCAGTGTGCGCGGCCACGGCCATCCCCGTCCGTCTCCAATAATTTTCCGGCGAAGGTGATGGAACACCCTGCAGCCATCTTATACATCCATATCACCTGATGCATCAACCACACATTTTTTTTGAGTTTGTCTACCAAGCAACCAAGTGTTTCTAACGTATCTGTCACTCCATTGCTGGAAGCCATAGAATCACGCGATTTTCAGGTGTGAGCGTAATCGTGTGTTTTGAATCATTGTATCACTTGAAACATGTGACCCTAGAAATTAAATCCAACGGACCATATCAGATTCACACGATTCAACCTTTTTACACTTGAACCACACCAGACATACTGCTCATTAAACATAAAGATATTGCCCAGATTTAAAAAAAATCATACTTGAACCAGAAATCACAAATACATCATTGCATATGTAATCACACTGTAATTAAAGTAGTTAGTTTTTACGGTGTAAATTTCTTTTTACATAACTACGCTGCTACTGCAAACATTACCAGAACTTAGCACAGCTATAGTGATTTACACTGTAATTACAATAGTTTTACCAGTGTAAAAAATGGAGGGTACACTATAAAAAATCTACTTACAGTGTAATTGTATTTTGGGACTTGCAACGGTGAGAGGGAAGGAGAGGCCGATGGCGGCACGAGGAGAGGCCGCTGGCAGGCGTTTGAAGAGGAGAGGCCGGCTGCGACGCAAGAGGAGAGTCCGGTGGCGGTGCTTCACGAGGAGACTCGGTGGCGGCGCATGGTGCTAGCGGCAGATCTCAAAGGAGAGGCCGGTGGAGGTGCTTGAAGAGGAGGGACCGCCGCCGGCGGCCGCGGAGAAGGTCGGACGTGGTGATGCTTGAGGAGGCGGGGACTGTAGCCGCCGCTAGCGGACAAGGGGCGGCCGGCGGCGCTTGACGAGGGACGGCCGGCTGGCGCTTGAGGAACGACGACCGGCGGCGGTGCTTGAGGAGGGGCCTGCAGCCAGCTTTCATGGAGAAGGGCGGCCGGAGGTGGCGCTTGAGGAGAAGGGGGCGACGACAGCGTCAGAGAAGGAGGCAGGCACGGTGTAGCGAGCGAGGCGCAAGGAGGCCTGCGAGGAAGGGTCGAGAGACTAGCCCACGCGTCACGCTCGCATCAAACAAAAATGCAAATCTCGTCCACCCATCATGCCTCACGAACGGCTGACAAATCGGTTGATCAAATCCCACGAATCAACCGAGTGAATTATAGCTTTTCTCTTTTTTTTTAAACGAACGAGACCGCAGAGATGCCGATTGTATTTATAAAAAATATGACCTAGACTAGGCAATTGATCCATCTTTTAAAGAAAACTGAGCATACACATGAGTAGTGGCGTATGATTAGTTAGTTAGACTATTCTCAGCAAAGAGCTCAGTCCAACTGTCTATATTTCAAATTTCTTTCTGTCTACGGTGTGTACAGTGTAAAACAGTGTTTTATGCGTCTCCTTTGGACTTTCTAATGAGTTACTTAAGATATTCTCATTAGCGATATTTAAATTTCCCTCCGTCTACGCTATACGTACAGTTTTGTTTTCGGTGTTTGCTTGGGCATTCCACTGGGCATGGTTTTAGTGCTGCAATCGCTGCCGCCTTCCGCAACTCTCCCATGCATACATGGATTGAACCTGCTGGTGGTCAAGGTCGTTGACCATGGACAGAGACGGTGCAGCTGTTGCTTGCAAGGCTGCAATCTCGTAATGCAACTTTGAGTTAGTGTTTTACTGAATGAAAGTTGACAGGTGATTAGGCTGCACCATTGTTCTGAGCATTAATGATAATATACTTTTATATGAGAAGAAAGAGGGAGAATCTTCCTAGCATGCAGCTGCATGCATGCGAATTATTACAGTATTATTGAATATTGAACATGTATGCGCTGCTTCTGCTTGACTTCCAACTCAACCGTTCCCCGCTTGAAGGAACTCGACAGTTTCCCCGGCCCTTCCGTCGTCGTCCATTTTAATTTCTTGGCTCCCAAACAAAACAAAACAAAACAAAACCACCCCATGGTTTGTTTAGCTTAGCTGGTTACCAAACGCATGCGCGGACAACATCCAGCACGCCTATAGTAGGCGTAGGCCGGCAGTGCGCGAAAGAAGCTCCGCGCGGCCGTCGGGAGTGTGAACATGCCATGCGCGCGTGCCTGTCCAAACTAAACCCGGCATCGCCGCATCAGCCGTTCGCGGTACCCTACCGTGTTCCCTTTGTTCCTTCTTTCCACGTGAGCGCTGCTCGAATATTTATCGCCAGCTAATTCACTTTAAACTAAGAGAAGCGTCGAATAAAAAACCGAAAGAAAATACTTACCTACATACTGCTCCTATACTACTACGTTGAATTGCGTATCGAACAAAACAACTAGAATCCCCTGTGTAAAACGTAAAACAACTAGAATAGAATCCCCTGTGTGAACGTGAGATAATGTGGTGTTTAGAATTGGGATAGAGATAAAGAAATATGAGATGAAATAGCAAAATGTGAGGTGAGATAAATTCTGTAGAATAGAAAAATAGACGTGAATATAGATAGGAACTGAGACAAAAAAAATAATGGAAGAGTGGGATAGGATTTCCCTGTCCCCAGTACCACCCCAGCCAAACAGCCCCTAAAAGTAAATAGAGGGAGCACTCACATTCCAAAACAATACGGTAATAGATTTATAAACCGATTATCTTTCAAGTTTGGCCAGATTTATTTTATTTAAAGATAATATTATCAACGGCTACGTATATTTAAAAAAGGAAAATGACAGAAAATGGCACCTGCTTGCATCCTTTGCGAGGAAGCCCAAATGAAGGTCAAGGCACACGGTCACAAACGAGGACCAAGCCCAAGTGTTTACTACAACTGCAAGTAGTATCTATAGCTTCGTCGCAGCCCCTCTTGACCGCGAACATGCGCTGCCTGTCCAAAGCCGGCAAGTCACCTGTCCCCAGCCCAACCGTTCCTGCTTTGCTTCGCTTGCTTCACAGCTGGTCCTGGTCATCGCAATCGCAAAGCAGGAACCAAACCACCCGGCGGCACGATGAGCACGCGCAGAAGATCCGGCACGCGCGCCTGGGAGGTGGGCGCGGCCGACCCGCCGTTCGGAGTTCGGACGAAAGGCGTTCTCGTCGCGGGCGTCGCCGGCGAGCCGAGAGCCCCCGCTCACACGCGGCACCCTCTTCCTCTGTTTTTTTTTTTTTTTTTTTTTGCCACGAACTTTTACCGTGGGAGAGGAGATTTTACCGGAATTTCGTGTGCAACCAATTTCTCTCCCTTTTTTTTTTACCTTTTCTCTTCGGATAAAAATGGCGGCGGCGTATTTACAGAGCAAGAGCTTTGCCTCGCCCGCAACCCAGATCGATTAATCTACAGATTAAAAACAGAAAAAAAAAACTAGGAGTAGTATTCACAATCCCCTCTGAAGTCAACGACTAGCCTTTGCCTCTACCGAACACTAACCACCACCCCAACGGCGCGCGAACGGAACCACGAGAAGAAGGGATAAAAAAAAGCTAACGAATCGAGCGAGCGCGCCGTCTCCGTCTCCGTCCGCGGCGCGCGGCGGCCGGGTCAGTAGGAGCAGGTGACGCGGTGCGCGGAGCGGTCGCGGAGCATGCCGCGGTAGAGCGCCTCCCGGTTGGCCGGCATCAGGACGCGGTCCTCGGACCCCGCCGCGTCGCGGCACGACGAGGAGATCAGCCTGGCGGGGCGCGGGGCGCCCTCATTGTCGACGACGTCGGCCGCGAACCGCACCCGCCTCTCGGCCTTGCTGCGCCGGCGGCTCCGCTTGTCCGCTGCGGGGGAAACGAAACGAAACAGACGGAGCGTGAGGATCCCGTCCGCCGCGCCGCGCAGGAAGAGCGGGGAAACGAAAGGGGCGTACCTGAGGACGAGAGGCAGGGGCCGCAGCGCGTGCTCCGGCGGCGGCGAGCCCCCCGCGCCGGCGCCGTGGTGGGAGTGGGAGAGGTGCGCGCGGCAGAGCGAGAAGATGACGAGCGAGCCGGAGAACGCCACGGCCGTCGCGGCCGCCAGCGCCAGGGAGCCCCCCATCGACGACGACATGCCCCTCTCTCTCTCTTCAAGCAGGCCTCCTCCCTGGGGCCTGGGCTGGCTCTCCTCTTCCTCCGACCACCTCTGGGTAGTTGGCTTCCTCCTCCTTGACGACGGCTGGGTCGCTGCGCTGGTCCGCTTGCTTTCTCGGGACGGGACGGCGTGGTGGAAGCGGCGGCCGCACGCGCGAGGGGGTAATAATAAAGGCGCGGCCCCGCTGGCTCGGAGGCTCCGACTCCAACGTGCTTACGGGTACGGCTAATCTAATCCGCTTTTTATTTGGAGCTGATGACGCCGACGCCGACGGGGCGTCCGATCCTTCTCGGAGAGCCCGTGGAGAGCTGGACTGGAAAGGAGGTGGCGATGGCCCTGGCACCTCGTCCACACGAGAGGCAGCAGCAGCAGCACGCGTCCTATGCGGGCTTCGATGGATTTCACGGGTCCCTCGCTCGTCAACTGCACGGTCTCAGCACGAGATAAAGGTCTGAACTCTTACGTGAGCGCGCTCTCTCTCTTTTACTACTTACCTCCGTTTGAACGCATGCACATTTTGAAAAACGTGAACTGCCAAATATTTCTAAACAAGAAAAGTGGTCAAAATTGACAGGTATTTGCAAACGGAGGTTATATCGCATTGTGGTTGTTTTTTTTTTCTAAAATTTGATTATTTATCTTATTATAAAATAGAATTTATCAATTATTTTTGCTGTGATTTGCAAGGTCGTTTGAGTATGACAGTATATTCTAAAATAAATAATTAAAAATACAAAAAGTAAGGGTTAATCGGATATATGCCATTACTAAATGGCATGGTTTTGAGATCCGCTACTGGTATTTTGTATACAGGAACCATGCCACTAGTATTTGTTCCGGTTTTGAAATACGCCATCGTGTACGACTTAAGCTGTTCGGGCCCACACGTAGACATACGTATTTCCGTATGGACCAAAATACCCTTGTTTCCCCTGTCACTGATGTGTGGCCCCCACACGTCAGCCCTTCTCTTTCCTCACCTTCTTTTCTTTCCTCCTCTTCTTCCTCCCCCGACTCGGCGCCTCTCTGCTCCCAGCTCCTCCTCTTCCACCTCTCTCAAAGCAGTCCCTGAAGGCGATGGCGGCGTCGCAGGGCCTGGTGCCCTTGGACGAGGCAGGGCATGGTGCTCCACGGCGGAGGGATCGATCACGTGGTAGCGCGTCCACGGGCCACAGAGCAGCACACGGCTGCGAGAGGCCGCAATGGCGTTCGTCGGGCCCCCGACGGGACGGGCTAGAGCGTCGCGCTGCTCCGGTGACACTGGAGCAAGGCGGTGTCGGCGGGCCCGACGATGGGGATGGGCGCGTCGTTGGGCCCGATGCACTTCGCTGGGGCTGGTGCGCTTGGGGCGTAGCACTCCGACTGCTCGAGGCCGCCGTCACCGCACCGCCTGTCCAAGGCCGCCACCGCCGCACGCACTCCGCTGTGCCTGCCCGAGGCCGCCACCGCTCTGCCGGCTCGTGAGGGCCACCACCGCGCCGCTCTGTTTGCTCGCCGGGTTCCACCGCCGCGCTAGCTTGGGCAGGCGAAGCAGAGTGGGCGGCCGTCAGAGAGCGAGAAAAGAGGGAGAGAGGTGGACGCGGCCGGCCGTCAAGGGAGGAAGAAGAGGAGGAAAGAGAAGGGCCACACACGTCAGTGACAGAGGAACGGAAGTACGTATGTCTACGTGTGGGCCTGAACGGCGTGAGACGTACACAGTGGCGTATTTTAAAACCGGAACCAATACTAGTGGCATAGTTCCTACATTCAAAATAACAATGGTGGATCTCAAAACCATGCCATTTATAATGGTATATATCCTATTAATCCAAAAAATAAAAATGCCAATCGTGTCATGTATCAGTGGACAGATGAGTATTAAATGTAGGCTCCACCGTTTCTAAATGCCATTTTTGACAACCCCACCCGCTCCCATGTTTCAAAAACCTTGAGGACCTTTTTGTTGAACATTTGACTTGAGTACTTTATAAAAAAAATAACTTCTATCTCTTTTTTACTGCCTCGGTTGGGGTCGATTTTAAAAAAAACTTAGATCATTTGTCCTAATAATGTTTTAATAAATTCTCATTTATTTTGTTGAGTCTAGCTTGTATTTTACATGATTGAATAGTCTTTTTTAAATAAGACAAACAAATAGAGTTATAGAAAAGATTTGAAAATCAAATATGTTGCACATTCCTGAACAGATACTGTGAGTGTTAATTGCAGGTTGCATGTTTGAAACGCAAAAATTTTACATAAAACAATTCAACGCTATAGCGGCTTCCCAATCTCATGTTTCAAAAATCTCGAGCATCTTTTTTAACATTGGATTGATCCACCAAACAATGTGCATTATTGCGGGGGTCCGTACGTCGACGTTGCCTTTTGACTTTTACATAATATATAACCATCATCATTGGAGTATAAAAAAGTCCTACAGACGTGGCACCGCAGAAGCAGAGAAGCCGAGCGACGACAAGAACCGAACCGGCCAACCATAAAATAAGACGACTTCTTTGCTGCTTCCTTGGAGAAGCGGTCTCCCTTTTGCTGCGTTTGAACGGCCCATGGTTGATTTAATTTATTATCATTTATTAAATGAACAGGGCAGGACGGACTTCGGCGAGTACTACCGAGCGACGACCAGCAGGGTAGCATTATCCCACGAGCAGGGCAGCATGCCACACGAAGCCGCTGGGTTTGACTTGTTTGAGCATTCTCTGCTCGGGCAAGCGCGGAGTCCTCTCACGAACCGATCGTCAGAGCAGTTTCCATGGCACTGTCGTGTACTGTACGTGCCTAGAATGGCGCTGGCGCATGCAGTGATGCATCGCCTGCACGTGAAGCATGGGAGAGCGTAGGTGGCGTCCATGCGGCTGGCGTCCCCGCGACACCGTCCACCTGTTGTTTTACCGGCAGCGTACGTGCTCTCTCACGACGGTGGCAAAAACGCACAAAGCTAGGAGCCCCGGTCCCGTCCATCATGCACGCCGCCGGCCGTCTTGGTTGCGACCGGCGCTGGCCTTGTCCAGATCCAGAACGTGGCTGGCTGGCGGCTGGCGGCTGGCTTCCCGATGTCGGCTGAAACTGTCGCGTCTCGCACCCGCGGCCCACGCGGATCGGCGCTTATGTTACCAAAGTTAATACCGTCCTGGTTTCCTAGCATGGTAGACTCGTGTTAAAATAGGTGTGTCCTTAAATCCATAGCACAAGGGTTGGGAGGAGGGGTAAGAGCCGGTGTTGCAAAACGCAAACGCAGCATAAACCTCTTAGAGCAAGCATAATAAAGGGCTTAGAGCCTGCTTACGTAGCAGATTTTGTCTAGATGAAGAAAGAGACAAATGAAAAAAAAAAGAGAGAGTGGGCTTTTATGCAAAGAGCCTGCTGCGCACGCGCTTCCAAAAAAAATACAATAAATACAAAAAGAGGGAAAGAGAGACGATCACATTCTAATGGCCAACTCTACAGGCCCATTTATTATATGCATCAACTCTACTGATGGCTGTAAATGATGTGGCAAGTTTATAAAAGTCCACCTGTGGACTCTACTATTAACCTTGTTCCTAGGTGTCTTCACACAAAAGCGGTATAAGCTTCTTTAGGTGTTTTCATGCATTAGGCGGGCCCATTTCAGTGTTAGTCTGGCCTCACTTTAGTCCTAGCCTAAGGTAGCCTGCCTTGAGTGTAACGACCTCCTTTGTGAATTGTGAAACAATGCTAGTGCTCACTTTGTGGAACAACACCAGGCTCTTCATATATTCCCTCCTCAACTCTCGTCTTTTCACCTTGACGGTCCTCAACGGCTCTTCCGAGAATGATACGGTGATGCATCTCACATGTTCGATGTGAAATTTCAAAAATAAACCCGATATATATTGTGGATGTGCCTCTTTTGGCAGGCACCACTGTTCATGCTGCCACCCTTGGGTAAAACAAATTTCAAAAACAAGCCCAATGATAAAATATTGCAGATCTGCCCCTTTTTTGTGGCACCACTGTTCATGCTGCCACAATATAATGTAGACGCCGCATGAGTAGGCCATTTTCCACGCCAAAGTCTCGCAGTGCCATTGTTCATGGCGCCGCAACACCGTTTTTGTGGCGCCACGCAAACTGGCGTCGCAAATTTTCCGTCTTAAAAAATATATCTCTTTCATACGCCTGTCGGATATATCGAGATGGTCTTTGTATAAAATGGTAGCTCTTGATGAGATCTACAGCTTTGTAGTTTTGAGTGGGTTCAATTGAGGTTCTTTTAACACTCTAATAATTTATTTTAGTTTTAACTGAGTTTTGCACGTTCCGCCTTAGAAAAATTATGGTTTTAAACATATGAAGGCAGATGAAAATGATTTTTATATTAAAATTAGTAGCTCTAAGAGGATCTACAAGTTTGTTGGTTTAGTTTTTACATCATCTAAAATGATTTCTAATAAAAATTGTAGATTAGAAACGAGACAAATTCTATTAAAAATGAGATAAATTCTTCTAGAAATGATTTTAGGTTTATTATAAATGACTTTAGATAATGAAAAATTGTAAAAACAACAAACATGTAGATTTTGTTTAGAGCTACAATTTCAATATAAAGATGTTGATAGCGATGTTGATGTGTGACGCCACAAATTCGGACAGGGGCATGCGCGCCAAATGCATGCACCGACGCTGCCGAACCGTCGTTCGTCCGTGCGACGCAGACGCAGCTAGCCACACCTGTGGCCGTCCGGGTTGGAACACACGCGCACGCAAATCAATCTTCGCTGCAGGGGAAAAGCAAGCGATAACGTTCCGTTTCCGCTCAACCACGCCCTTGCCATTTTCGGCGTACTGCTGCGTGCCGGTGCATGCAGCTATCATATGTATGCCTCATGCATGTCATCGGTCGGCAGTATCCCATGGAGAGCAGTACAAGACTAGCAGAAAGCGACACAGGGCGAGGTTCGTTCGGCACACAGCTTCCTGATCTGCCTACCGTTGTACCATAGCCCCGTAGCATTAGACGACGCTAGTGCACGTACATAGCAATACCTCGCACGGCCGGTGCTCATACGCGTGGTGAACTGGCGATCGACATGCCGGCCAGGGGGGCTCGGCCTCTCTCAGCCAGCAACATCGCCGAAAAATCGGCAGCCGCCCGGGGGACCCCATGCGATGCGCCCGGCACCTCGGCTGTCGACTCGAGGTTGGCTATCTGGATTCTGGTGGAGCCGTCCCCGTCGCCTCCTTCGCTTTCCGTCTTCTTGCCCCGGGGCTCCGATCCGCCGGCGGGGCCAGGTGACGGGAGCCGCCACCGCCGGAGACCCGTCGCACTCGGGACACTTGTCGCGCGGGGAGGCAACTGGTGCCGGGGGCGCTGCACCTGGAGCAGCAGCGCCAGGTGTCCGCGGCGTGGTTGTTCCAGTGGCAGCGGCCTTGTAGGCCAGGCGGCCACCTGTCCCGACTCCCGACGTCCTCGGCGCGAGCCTACAGCGACCGGTCTCGACGTCGGCGTCCGGCCTGCCCTGACCTGACAGCTGACCGCCGGATTCGGCCAGCCATGGGCGGCGCGCCGGCGAACGCAACACGTCGCTGCCTGTCTGCGGCGCGCCATCGAGGCGTCGCGACTCGACCTGCCTTTGCCCAATATGGGAGCAGGCACTGTCGTCGGGACACTTGGCGCGGTCGGCCGGGCCGGGGGGTAGTGCTGGTGCGATTTGGCTGCGGCGGCACTCACCCAGGTGTCCCGGGGTCCGGCCGGCGAGAGCTCGTCGGCAGCGGGGAGAGGCGCCACCTGTCCTTGCCTGCGCCGTCGCCGTCACAAGCCTCGCCAGATTCGACGAGACCTCTTGTACAGGTGAGAGTGAGACCGACCAAGAAGCCGCGTCTCGTGTAGGTGGTAACCGGTGACGGTGCAAAGCAACGAACGGGCGCCAAAACTAATCCCGGACCACACGCACAGGAGAAAAAGATATGACATCTTGGCTCCTGCTTTCCTCACGCTGTCCCTGATACCTCTAGAAGCAGACCGGAACCTTTCTCGGCAATTGCTTTAACATAACACACTAGTGACAAGCATGGGAGTCAGTATTTTGCTGGGAAAAAGAGAGCACTGATAAGATAGGCATGAGACTGCCAGACTGGTTATTATTGGGAAGGACAGTTCTTCCACACGATCAATCTGCATCTGTCTGCGGACGCACACAAACGTTTTGTTCGACGGGGGCTATCAGTCAAGTAATGCACCGATGCTCCTCTAGCAATCAATGTGACGTGACTGGAGATTGCATTGCCTTATGATGTATGAACAGGCACCCGTTGGAGTACCGGATTGGTAAGCTGCACATTGATGCAATACAGGCCGATCGTGTGCACGCTGCATATGTATGGTAAACACAGATACATTCATGGCGGCAGCACACTTTTATGCAGGGCAACCGCAGGTTACAGCTTCTGTCAAAATCTCAGAAACGCAGGCAGTTTGAGTAAGTTGAACAATACAGTGCCGTAAGGTTTGCCAATTGTATGAACAAAATCGCCTCAACAGCCAAACTAGGTGCCGGAGATGCCCCGTACACTGAAACATGAAAGAGCAGAATCAGAACAGAAACATAAAAAATGAACTTAAATCGGTATGATGCTGCTGCCTTTGGGTGGTGCATTCCCAGCTTTTGAGTATACGTTAGTGTTCCATCATTAGCATATACCGAGTTCCATTTCCCAATAAATCAAACAACTTACACCAGGAAAAGATATCCCTAGCATCTTATTCCACCCTGCAGTCTATGAACTGAAATTTCTAACACAATGGCAGTTCCTTCTGAAAGATGGGTGAGTTCAAGCTAACGAATCTAGATGATTTTATGACCAGTTTCCTACTACATTGCTAGCAATAGCAAGCCTTACCTTGCCAATAATGAAGAGGTAGCTTATTTGACATTTTTCCCATCACAATGCATGATCATGTTCATATCAAGCAATAACATAAAAGATTAACTAACAAGCCACCAGAAACAGGCAAATTTCGTAGCAAATACCTAGTAGACGGCCCAAACTACATGGCACTGGTTCATACTCTTCACTGTTTCACATGCTTCAAAATGCTAATAATTTCCAGTAAAGTCCCAGTGAAGGTGCATGACAACTATATTCATTGTTTGTAATGTGAACTGCCAATCGGAAGAAATTCAACCACTTCCCTGGTGAGCGTGATTAGGTAGTCATTGCTAAGTACGATGCAATCTAGTAGTAGTGCCTTCCATCTATGTGATTGGATCATATCATTATAGTTTAATTCAAAGTTGAATAAAATTCAAACAAAAAATCCTAGTGCAATCCCCTAATCTGGAACTCATTATGGTACATGATTGATAAGTTCTTTAAATGCAGGACTAAAAATACAGAGCATTGTAAAACCAGAGGAAAGAAGCATATAGGAAAATAGCAGATGGTGCTTACAAAGAAGGTCAACAACCTGCATTCCAGTATGAGCCCTTGATGCTCTAACAAGTATCACCACTTTCCAATAAGAATAAGAACGCCATATATTAACTGCATCCTGAGGGCAAAATACTACCCCACACTTCAGGGTCGTTAGGCGCACCTAAGGGCAAAATACCACCTTATACTTCAGGGTCGTTATGTTAGCACCTACTCAACATGGACGGTCATGCCTCAATATTATCTCTACAGTCAATCGCTGATATGCAAAACCTACAAAACCATTTAATCTAGGGATAGACTTTTCTTCATGGTCTCATAGACAAGATAGGTAATGCTTGCAGCTGGCACCACTTTAAGAAGATTTGGTACAAGCCCTTTGTAAAATCCAGAAACTCCCTCACGACGTAGTGTTCTCCGAAAACAATCAGTCATTCCTCTATACGGATCCTCTGAATTGGCTGGCTGAGCTTGCATTCTGTAAATAAAATTATTGAAAAGGTGTGTAAGGTGTGAGAGACAGAGAGACAGAGCTAGAAGCCTACATTTCTATCCACGAGATCCACTGCTCACCTTGTTCTGATGACTTGTAAAGGGTAAACACATGTTGCTCCTAGTGCTCCAGAGACTGTTCCACAGCCCAACTGTACTAAAGGGCCAGGATCTACAACAGAAAATCATAATTTATTGACCCCAATTGAGAAGTAAAATGGTGGAAGTGCTAACAGATTCTGGTAGAAGTGTACCGCTGTCCTTGAGGATATATGTCTTGGACATTTCTTTCAGTGTTTCATAAACAGTAAGATCGATTCCAGCATAAGGAACCATGCCAAGCAATGATGGAACAAGGCCTCTGTAGAATGCTCGAGGACCTTCTTGTATCCATATATCCCTTGATAGTGCACCAAGACTAGGAATTCTGCCTCCCTCATAAGTCTGTAGACGAGTTTTTACTAAATCAATAGGATAAATCGCTGTCTGTGCGATAGCACCAGCCAAACCACCAGCGACGAGACGTCCAGAAGTACCAATGTCGCTCTTATTTTCTCCTTTACTTTTCATTATGTATTCTTTAAGCATTTCATAGGTGTAGAATCTTATAGCACTTTCTGGAGCAACTTTTACCACATTCAGTCCATTCCCTCTAAAAAAGGCCAGTAGACCTCCCTCTCTCCATATACCCTTGACTGCATGTGCAACTGTAGTACGATTTGTTTGTACTTGCATATTAACTTTGAGGCGATCAAGAGGTGCAGTTGCAGTACGAGAAGCTGCACCAGCAATGCCTCCTGCAATCAGATATTTGCTTGCACTTGCATGTTTACTTATTCCTTGTGGTATAGCAGCCTGCTCACCTATATCTACAAGGCAGACTCTTTCCCAGTGATGATAAATGTTTTCTATGGTTGCTTCATGAGGATAAAGCAAAAGGAAATCTCTCCATTCCTCAAATGTAATAATACCATCATTGTCCTTATCCACATGCTCGACAAATCTCGCAAGCTCTTCATCATCAATTTCTATACCTGCAAACATTAAATCGATTTTACTTACAAGACATATCTTTTAAAAAAATGAACCCGCAGGAGAGCTGCCTATTATATTAAAAACTTACAAGACATATCACAAAGACCTAGATTTATCAGCTAGTTCCTCATAATATAGCTATTTACATTCCCTAGCAAAGTGATGCCTTCAAATACAGTGCACCGTGTTTTCAAAGCTAAAAAATTTCATATACAAGGTACTACTTCCTATTTTCAACGTGGTGAATTAGTCAGTTAGGCCCACACTATGCTAGACATTCACAAATTATACATGATCCTTTGAGCAACTAAGAGAGCGTTCGTTTCGGAAGATCCTTGCATTGCGTTACGGCAGAGAGGAAGATTCTACAGACTCAGGAAACACAACACACTAAACCTACAAAATGAATAGAGCCGAAATAACATGGTAACTCTGGTTAGCAGCTCTTTTTGGTTTTAAGAAGAATAGTGTATTTGTATGGCTCTGAGAAGGAAGTGATGCACCATTAAAATCCCCTGGATGAGCACTGAGCAGGCAGTGATATTCTTATCAGCATTGAATATGAGAGTAGCTAAGACATAACTGGTTTCGTGTTGGAACTATTGATTTAGTGTTCAGAAATTAGGCTTAAAGGCAGCATTGTGTTCTAATGAATCAACGCAAAATTTACGTAGCACAAAACTAGGCTCTCCAAGGCCTAGTCCATAGGCTGCTCGTGTTGGTCTGGGGCTGTCCTGGAACTGATTTGACCGGTACACGGCCAGATAAACATTCAGCCAGGTACCTCCACTCAACAACAGTGTGCCATCAGACTCCCTTTCAAGGTGTCAAATACATTTCCCAGGTTATCCAAGCGGATTAATCTTCTCACAGCTATCAACAATAGCCAGTCATATAATTTTCACAATGTGATTGCCTAAACTAATCTAAGTAACAGAACTCCCTGGGAAAGAAATCTGCTCCGAGTAACCATGACAACTGCTGCATCTATACCTATCCTAACTCTATTTATGAAGCATTTGTAGAATTATATTTTCACTTTCCAAGGAAGGCAATTTAGCTTCCACCAACCACAAATAGCATGCAGCAACATACAAAGCAGAACTAAGTTTACCATAGATACCAGCCACATTTCTCATGACAAAATTGTGCTAACTTTCTCTCAGGTTACACAAAACGAAAATGTAATAAAGAATTTAAGCATTTGGGAATCCCAGAATTTTTACTCTGATACTAACAGCCAGAGTTTTGTATTGACACAACCACTCGACTGGGTAGCTTATTTACCTAGAAAAAACTATCACCATACAGTATGTCTCCATCAACACTTTTGGTTGCATCGTGATCACCGAATTTGAAAAAGGATACCCAACTTATGGAAGGCAGGATCAACCACTAAAAGCAACAAAAACACTGGTGTACTGAACCAAGTTTATTGCAGTTGCCAGCTACGTTTGTCGTGACGTTCACTATCGAATTTGAAATTTTGAAACTGAGAAACACACTGCATTATCCACAGCCTCGCTTGAGCCTACTTCAAGATCACCGTCAGAATGGAGCTACGCTAGACGGCTAGAGGAATCCCTGGAAGAAAGCCAGGGGGAGTGGCATTGCAGTTACCAGCCTTGACGAGCGCGTGCCAGAGCTCCTCGGGCAGGATGCACCCGTTGTGCTCGACGTCGATGGCCTGGAAGATGCGGTAGAGCTCGAGCTCCTTGTCGTCCATGTACCTGCGGAAGTCGTCGTAGCCGACGCGGCCGTCGCGGTCGCGGTCGCAGGCCCGGAGCAGCGCGCGCGCGTAGTCCTCGGCGCCCGCGCCGGCGGCGGGCCCGGGCCCCTCGGGGACGCGCATCAGCGCGGCGAGGCCGGCCACGATCTGCGCGTGGTCGAGGTGGCCCCGCCCCGCGGCGTCGAAGAAGCCGAAGACGCCGCGGATCCGCGCCTCCCGCTCCGCCTCCGTCTCCCGCAGCGCCAGCAGCACGTGCTCCATCGTCGCCGCCGGCCCCGCCGCGCGCGCCGGGCCGCCGCACCCTCCCGCCCCCCTCGCCGCCGCCGCCGCTGGCGGAGACGCCGCGGCCGCCGCTGCGCGGGGCTCCACCGCCTGGGCCGCCGCGCCGGACATGGCTCCGGCGGCGGCGACGGGTTGGGAGCGGGGAGAGCCGGGGAGGGGAGGCGCAACGCAAGCGAAGCGAGGGAGAGAAGAGGTGGCGACGCGCCGCGCTGGGCTGCAAGTGACGGCGGTGTTGAAACTTTGGAAGGGTGGCTTGCCTCTGCCCTGTGCTGCGCTGTGTCTGGTCTCCCGAGGGAAGCGAATATCCGCCGCGCTGCCGCTGGAGTCACCACCCACCTCCGTTTCGTTTCAGTGCGGAGCTAAACAAACAGGCGTGCAAAACATGCCTATCAGCCTGTAAATTTTACGGCAGACAGAGTGGAGATTGAAGTATAGATATATGCCGGTGATGTTAGTCGACGTGTTAAGATCTAAATTTCATATAAATATAAAATGTTTTAGTAAATCATGTGTAAACTATTATTAACGATCGATATATCAAGTCATAAGGAAATAAATGATACTGTTGACTTAAGTTTTCTGAATAAAATAAATGATTAGTGTGTTTCCAAAAGTCAACGGTACTTTACGTTTGAAAAATGGAGCTGCTACATTTCATACCTGCCTCTCCATGAATAGTTCGCTCATCCCTCAAGCAAAATTCATACAAGCTTTTTTTTTTAAAAAAAAACAAAAGCACAAACTTAGCAAAACTAAGAACAAATATAATAAAAAGCTTCATGATGTTTACATAACATTGTCTTCTATATATATATATATATATATATATATGTAGAGAAGCGAAACATGTAAAAACAAGAGCGGTGTGCTCCCTCCAAACACCTCCATTATTTCAATTTCCTACGTTTATTCAATTTGTAAGATTCAAAATGTTTGTGCACCACATTGCTATATTGTCCCTATTCCATTGTTTCTATAATTCTACATAAAAAAGGGGCCATGATATTATATAGTTTTTTATTTAAGATAACATTTCAAATATCTTCGCCACATCTTTATTACATGAATACATTGGATTTGGATGATACACTCCACAAGTTTATGCGGCAATAAGTTCATATCATGGACTGTGGGTTTATCTAACCCTATTTTATATTACTAGGCAAAGTAAAATAAAAATTTTAAAACTAATCCTTGTACGTGAGAGAAATTAACTCAAACAAATGGTTTCAGTGGTTTTTGGGTGTGCTGGTTGCTCCATTGGCACGCAATATGGACCGGATGCTTTTGTTTGATATGGCGTGGATGAACGACAGAAGAGAGGCATCCTGTAGACGCCGATGCTTGACACGTGCTTTTGTGCTTTGCAAAGTGGCCGGTGCACGCAACGCAACTACCTCCAAGCAACAGGGGACGGACGGGTATGTCGCGAACCAAGTGGCGCTTAATTAGTGCTCCGATCAGCAAACCGCGCGGCCAGTCGTCCAACGTCAAAACACACGTACATGTTGGACACACAAAAGGGAAAGGTCAAAAGGGGCTTGAGAAATTGCTCCTGCATGCGGCGTCTAGAACGTGGTAAGTGGTAACAAAGTGTCCAACCGTCAAGACTCAACACAGTGCTGCTGTCCACGTTCAGGGCTAAAGGCATTATTAGACATTAGGAGTATTAAATCGGCAAGACAAATCGTAAAAGGACACGATCGATGATTCGATGTGCTTTGTGGCCCGTGGAATATGTCCATTCGCACTCGAGCCCTTGGTTTGATGGGTGCTCTGTTTACGGCTAACTATTTTCCAATAATAAAGGAGCGCACTTGTCGATAGGAAGATGTACGTACGTAGGAGGTTAATTCCAAGATATATTAAAGTAGTCTTTTGATGATGCTCGGAAGGACATTCTCAGTGCATAATCTCATTGCGTCGTTTGCCACATCATTTTTTTTAAAAAAGGGTATCACAAGATTTATAGGATGACGCAATTCTCTCTGTATCTTTTCATAATTATTATGCTACGTCACCAAACAGGATTATGTGTCATATTATTTAATATAATAAAACTCTCGTGAAACTCCTACAGAGAATGGCTCAGCGCTCCTTTAGAACATAAGTTTTTTAAAACATGTGAATAGGAAAAACATAGGAACAGAGTTGCATGTTACCTGAGATCCTACAGGATTTGAAAAACGTCGGAAAATTTCCAATAGAGTGTCTGGGTGCAACAAATGAAATATAAAAAGAGATAGACATAAAGGAAATTTTTCAAGAGGTTGGACCTCACGTTAGATTTCCTCCAAAATTTCTATCGGTTGAGCCTTTCGATATGAATCTCATAAGATTTGTGGAAACACAGTCCTTTGTTCCAAAGGGCTACGCAGAAAACTTTCCGATATGATCCCAATTCCACAGAATTTCTCTATTTTTCTTGGATGCGAGAATATCGGAAGGGAATAAACTGGATTGAATCCCTCTGGATTTAAATTTGAGTAGAAAGAGGATCCCTGGGGTGATATTTACGTGAGTGGATTTCCATATGTGTGCAGCCAGTAGTGCATAAAAAGGCATGCGTCTTTTTTTCTTAAAAGAAAAACTAGTAAGTGCTTGTAGGCTGTAGCAGAAAACTGGAAAGCGAGCAAGTTGGGGGCGTGGGAGAGGTTGGGAAATTAGGGATGAGGTTCCAACTCCAACGCCAAAGAGCAGCGGAGGCGGATGATGGCGTCTCCCTTCCGTGTCGCTCCAGAATCCAGATCGATGCTTTCCAATCCAAACGAGCCCAGGGCCCAAGGCTCAGACGTGGAAAGAATGTTCTCCTCTCCGACTTGGAGGAACCAGACCTGACGCTGACATGTATGTCCCACTCGCCAGTGATTCCCCAGCACACATAAATAAATAAACATCAGTCAATCAATAAAACCAGAAACTGGGCTGAGCAGAGACTTCGACTTCCCCCGGCCCGAAACACGTAAACCAGGATTTATGGGCCCGATTGGATAACGGGCTAAAAACCACTCCTACACCGTACTGGACTGGACCTGGGGGCCACGTCGCCTAAACTGTTCGCGCCGCATCTGGCTGGCCCAGTGGCCCACGTACGGCCCGGCCGTAGTCGGGCGGGCCGGCTGTCAGTGTCGGCGCACGCACAGTGATCGAACGGGTTTTGAGCTGGCAGTGCCTTCCCCTTAATTCTGATCGACGGGTGAACGAACGACGTTGATGGCCGGGCGTACGGTGGCGCTGCCCGTGTGCAGATGCCGTTATTCCTGCACGAGCCGAAGCCGAGGAGAGCGCGCTGCCTGCCTGCGTACGTCGTGATCAGGTGCATGGTCGTTTTCCCCCGGCCGCCATGGACAGAGAGAGCTAGCCACTGCCACAGCCCACAGGACGCCATCGAGGATTGCACATTTCACTGCATGCTATTGACGGCGACCGCGCACCACGCGTGCTCAATTAATTCTGATCGACATCGACCGATAGGGATGGCTCGACGACGCGGCCGGCCGGCACGACCACGACGGGGACTGACCGCCGTCGATCGAGCCGATGCCGGCACGTAAGACGTCGGAATGGGATTTAAAGGACGTAAGGCGACGCCCGATTTATTAGGAACCCATACTATATGCCGAGTGGTATAGTATAGCTTTAATTAATTAATCTCGCGTTAAGCTATAGCTCTGGTTCTACTATACTCTGCACGCAATCTGCCTGCGTGGTCGTCGATGGAACCGAGAACACCGGCGGCTAGCCGAGCTAGGCAGAAAGGACCTAGATCATAAATTTGGTTTGGCAGTACATCGGATTCTCTCTCGCTCTGTCTGGTCTCAGTGACGACCGACCATCTACGCTGCTTTGACGAACGACAATGACGGACTAACCATGCTTAAATGGAACGTACGTAGTAATAACGGATCGACGGAAGAGATCGATCCATCTCTTTAATTAGTTTAACTAGCAGCAAGCAACGTGCGTACGTCTACGTACGTCTGTCAGTCTCGGACTCTCACTCAGCTAGGGCACGTAACACGAATAATACACGATGCTTTCACCATGTCTCGTCTGGAAATGGACAGCCGGGAATATACTCCATGCATGATCTCACAGCGACCGTGCTCTCGCCGTCCGTACGTGGATGGTGCCTCTCCGTCTCGATGATTCCTATGTGCCTGCCACCCATCCATCGAGCTCAGCTCACGAATGACTCCATCTCATACACACACATATATACTCTCTGCACCACAGTCCGTCAGCCCCAACAAACATCGCCTCTGCTAGTCTAGAAGCCGTCCAAGAGTTGTGTCATGCTTCAGTAAAGATAGCCAGCTAGTAGCTATGAGATATTGAAACAAATGCTTCTTCATATTCGTGTCCATTTGTTTGCAGCACGTTGGAGGCTGCTTTGCACGCTGCAACTTTTCGGAGCCTTTTGGGCTGCACCCTGAGAAATATGCATGGTCCAATAAGGCCATTTCTGCTGGGCCTCTCCATGCATCTTTGCTGCCTGCACTTCTTGGTGATTTGCCAACAGTCTGTGAATTAGAAGAAGCCGGTTGGTACAGTACCTGGTAAGAGCGAGAGACAGAGATGTGAACTTAATCGTCAAGGTTCGTTCTTGCTAACTGCATCATAAATCCTTAATTCATCTGGGTTACATTACACT
This sequence comes from Paspalum vaginatum, assembly GCA_030272315.1. Taxonomy (NCBI): domain Eukaryota; kingdom Viridiplantae; phylum Streptophyta; class Magnoliopsida; order Poales; family Poaceae; genus Paspalum; species Paspalum vaginatum. The sequence continues at coordinate 41,721,702 of CM059015.1, read as the reverse complement.
TGCAACGGCCTAGATAAATAAATGTAGATCAAGGACCCATTCGTGAACAGTTACCACCAAAGGACTCTGAACGCCCGCTCGCGCGTGCCCACAAATCATGCGGACACCGATGCAAACTCTGCACATACATGCTTGGCGCACGCCTGCAACGTTCGAACTGGCCCGGCCAGGTCTGATGCATGCACAAGGAAACAGAGCCCCAGGCAGGCTCCCAGACGATCCAGGTCTGTCTGTAGTAGAGCAGCGCGTGGACTGGTGGGCTCGATCCACGCACGAGAAAGCCAACAACGGTTGGAGTTGATCCTGAGTGATTAAAGCCCGCTTTATTGCGCTGTCTCCAGATTTGTCCTTGCGGCTTCAGCTTTCCAAGGAAAGATAACAGCAAAGCCGAGCGAGTTAAAAGAGGGAGATTTGTTAGGGAGATGGCAAGAAGCTGCTGCTAGGCGGGGCAAACGCAGTGCAATCAATAAACGGCACAGCTGACCACCGTATCCTGCTTGCCGTTTTTCACCGAACCGAACCACACACGCTTTGGTGCCCAGTCCAGATCTACTGATCTTAGGCACAGGACACCCGGCCGGCTTTCTAGTTCTTCTGTGGGGCATGGATGGACGGGAGATGATTGCACAGCCAGATTAGTAGTGTGTGTGTTTTTTTTTGTGGGGGGGGGGGGGGGGGGGGTGGGCAAGTGCGTCGTCTAGCACCTCTTATCGCTCCAGGAATGGAGATACCATTAATGTGAACATCATGGACTGGACTACAGTTGTGTAACATGTTCCAAGTTCCCGTTTTCCGACGCACTTTGTTTTTAAGAAATCCGACGCATTTTCTTACAGTATGATGCTGTGGCTTATCTCTGTGTTCCAAGATTGGAGAGGAGTAGTTGGCCAGGCCAGTACAGCGTGGAGCATAGAAACAACTATTCTATTACCACACGTGTCTGGACTCTGGACTACAGAAGGTCTGCAGCCTTGAGAGGATAAATCTATATAAAAAAACAAACTCAGAAGGCAGTAGTTGAAAACCAAACAGCTCCCGGGTACCTCGCAAGCTCCATAATTTTGCCGGAAATGATTTTGGGAGCCCATGCCCAGCTTAGTCATATATGGTCCCAAAATGAACTTATCTCTTTGTCTACTCCACCAGACAAGATCAAACAAATTTTCTAGACGCGAATGATGAGATGAAAAGGGAGGGGGTGAATCATACCTGAGATATCTGGCTGCAAGCATGGAAGAGCTTCAAATTGCAACATTACTCCGTGCTCCTATCCGCTCTTCTGTACCTTTTGCACAATGTGTGAGAACGGGTGTACGTACCAGAGACAGTGTCAGAGGACAAGATCTCACAGAAGCTTCTTATGACCCAGTGAGAAGCGACCGACTGACACGCCCGTGGAGCCAAACCGTAGATGTACTGCAGGTACCTGTTCCTCATTAATTGACTCGACAAGGGCAACGAACTTCCATCAATTTGATTCACTTTTTATTTTACACACCTTAACTTCTGTAGCAACGGGGGCAGTTGCTTGCCTGGTGAAATATGATCCAGCTCAACGGTTTATCGCATAGGACAGCCGAGTACTCCTGTCATGTTAACGGCTCTGCTTAGATATTACAACTGTTTTCCCCCTTTCCCTTAAAGGCACGCCCGTTAAACAGAGTATATATAATATTCCGATGTGTAACTGACTTGTATAAACAGGCATAAGTCAAAAGCCATGAAGATACTTCAAATCCAAGCAATGTGTGTGAAATGATACTTAATAGAAATGGCAACAATTTTTCAGGGAAGCACCCAAAAGGGAAAAGTTGTGGACAGCGAACACAACAATTAGTAAGCAAAGACTCTAGCTCCTTTCAAAGAACCCCAAAATCACTCAGAATGTTTGGATATAGCAAAGGATCTAAACATTTGTCATCCCAAGTTAGAGTAAGCTTATTGCTGAAGCAGACTACTATAAAACTCTTTATGGTCCTATCAATAATTTTATGGATTTACAAAAGACAAGTTCAAGTGAAATAGAATTTCTGCAAACTAAAGCACACAAGTTGTTCAATGGAGGACAAATGCAGTTATGCATGTAAAGAGAAATATGGTGCAAAAACTGTATTCCCTTTTCACTACCTGATTTCTTTGTGAAAACATTGCAAAGCCAATTGTAAAACATATTATCAAATTCTGCACTGAGCATCAATTTAGGCTGTTATAATAGTGTCAGAAAGAATTATATTTCTTCACCAAACAAATATTGATCAACACTGAACATATAACATCGCCATCACCAGCCTGTACCTGCAAGCTTAAATGCCAACCAACTCCAAGCAATTCCAGAGCTAACATCCCCAGGACAAGGCAAACCTGTCAATTCTCTTATAAGTCGCACTGAAATCACTCTAAAAACACTATCTTAAAAGAACGTTTCCATCTAGATTTCAACATCCCATTATGCAATTATGTTGCAGAGAACAAGACTGGGTGATGCAACACGACGAGAGATTCCGAATAAAGCAAAAGAAATTTGAAGACGTTATCTCAAAACGAAACATTCCAACACCATTTTTCAGCACAAGTTTTACCATATATGTTGTGCAGTTGTGTCCATGTCTCCACTCTCCAGTGGCACAACCATATGATTGGCCCCAGTAGCTCTGGAAAAGGAGATGAAGTTAATCCAAAACAGATGTACATTAACCCTACATAAACAACTAGCAAGCTATCGGAGACTGTGGATCACGGTAGCCCCACAAATAAATGTGGCACCCATGGGTGTAGGTGAGTGTTTATTACCACTGTACTAGCAGGGAAGGTGGTTATGCTATACATACACACAGTTCACCGACAGCCCACCCCCTGCAGTCTGCAGGACACAATGTGGGCCCCCATTCAGTTGCCCTCCCCTGATTTCTCTCATCTTTTGCCCTAGCATTTATCCCCATGCAGACACAATGTATGCACGCTTGGTATACTGCTCTTGGCCCCAGTACCCCTGCTCTCCAGTCAGTGTATACCTCTGAGTGAAAACTAGGTCAGACAATACTCCCCACCCCCCCCCTCCTCTGACACGTATCTGACTACCTACGCAGCTAACCACATTTATCACTCACTGCAGAAACAAGTACAGGCTGGGCAGTTTATATTCACTGAAACCAGAGCGTTCCTCCCCCACACGGCCACATCCACACACGCTTCAGTTCAGAGGCGCCCCAGCAGAGTTCGTCTCTGCTTCCTGTGTCCTCCATGACGGAGAATCTCAACTCCAGGAAAATGGTACAGCCAAAGAAGTTTCGCGGAGTCCGGCAGCGCCACTGGGGCTCCTGGGTCTCTGAGATCAGGCATCCCCTCCTGTAAGGCCCTTCCCTCCCTCTATTTCTCAGAGCAGAACATGAACAGCTGATGCAGCCATAATTTTGAAACTGCAATGCACATATATTTTTTGTGACACATACAGAAAGAGGAGGGTATGGCTGGGCACCTTTGAGACGGCTGAGGAAGCGGCGAGGGCATATGACGAGGCCGCTGTGCTGATGAGTGGCCGCAACGCTAAGACCAACTTCCCTGTCCAAAGGAGCAGCACAGGCGAGCCTGTTCCACCTGCTAGCAGGGACACTCGCAGCAAAGTTGGGGGAGGCTCCTCTACAGCCAACCTGTCCCAAATTCTCAGTGCCAAGCTCCGCAAGTGCTGCAAGGCGCCGTCGCCGTCACTGACCTGCCTCCGCCTTGACCCTGAGAAGTCCCACATCGGCGTCTGGCAGAAGCGCGCAGGAGCCCGTGCTGACTCCAACTGGGTCATGACTGTGGAGCTCAACAAAGAGGCAGCATCCACCGATGCTGCATCGCAGTCCACATCAGCAACAACTGCTTCACCAGCAACAGTGATGGATGATGAGGAGAGGATCGCACTGCAAATGATCGAGGAGTTGCTGAGCAGCAGCAGCCCAGCTTCACCTTCGCACCGAGATGACCAGGGTCGCTTCGTCATCTGAGAAGCATGAATCAAAAAACAGCACAATGAAGTCAGATACCAGATCAGAGTTTCCCTAGGCCAGTTGGTACACAGGCAGTTCAGGTTGCTTCAGTAATATAGATATGCATCTATTACTAAATCTAGCTTACAAAAACTATAAGTTTGCAATTGTGTGCAGTTAGTTCTACGTACTTGTGAAAAGCTCTACATACACATGTTCCTGTCAAGATACTTTGTTACACATGAATGTCAGTGATATAATCGCTTATAAAGGAAATAAATAGATTATGATTATCTTGTGTACATTCTTTGTTGGACCCTGATGTTGAGCTCTGTTGGGAAATCTCAAAGCAGAGTTTTAAAACAGAGTCTTGCCTTTTTTTTTTCAAACAAAGAAGGAAAAGCTGGACAAATAAATCTCAAAACAGGATGAAGGAGATATTTGTGAATAAGACCTCAACTTTGATAGAACCGTTTCAAAGGGCCATGCTTTCTTAAGATATAATCACTATGTCAGCGTATTCATACCAACTCACTGCTCATTTAATAATGTGAAGAAATCAAGAAATACATGTACATGGCATAACTATATAAGACAAACCAGCAAGTAGACAATACATTTCTTTAACATATCAACTAAAGCAGTCATTCTGCTGAAGGCGGTTATGCAGACATCTATAGAACTCAGTGAGAACAAGATGCAAACTATTTCACTAAAAAAAAGGCATCCGTTAGGGACTCAGGATCGCATTAGGTATCTGGAAACACACCGTCTTGGCACTTGTAACACCAGCTCGCAGGCACAAGGAATATGGTGCTTTTGGACATTCAATTCTACATCACCAGGCACCACTGAATAGTAATGGAGAATGAAACATTTCACGATGTTCTCTTCTGCCAATCTTGCGTCTATGAATAGGTCATGCATAATAAAATGCTCAACATCAAGTAACCATCACAAGCCCGCAATGTGGACGTAGAGATGGACTGAGGGTGAGAGTGATGAACCCAACATATGGTGATATGGACCATCAAGATGTGCAACAAACACTTTAAAGGCCTTAAGGTCATATTTCTCCTCATTAAATAAGCAAATGTAATATATAAATAATTGATAATCATGACAGGCTACTACAGACAAACATCATAATGGCCAGCATACAATTGCCTTCAGGCTAGGAACAATCAATGAATTAATATTCAGATCTCAGCATTCGGATCGACATCTGGCACCAGTATCCCTGGCAAGAATCAAAGTTACAATAGTACAATACCACACCAGAATTGAGGTGCTCATGTGCTGTTTCATGTGGAATGCATATGAACTTAATAATATAAGATGAGCATCTTATAACCTTGAGAGAATACAAATGAAAAGATAATGTAACAACCCAAATTATTAATCCAACAGAAATTTCGCAATCCTTCCAAGTAGGCAAGGACCCAGATTTATTGCAAAATATGGATTTGTTAACTATTCTGATATTATTTTCGAGCCTCAACTCATCACTAGACACAGAAAAAAGCCACAAGAAAGTTCCATCCCAAGTCAATTATGCACAAAAGTAGTCTATATAGTGATGAGTTATCCTCCATAGCGGTAATAAACCCGTGATGAGCAATCCTTGCAACCCAAAAAATTGAGCTGAAATAACCCCAACTGACTTGTACCTAAGTGGATGAAGGCACAAAAATGGCAAGTCAAAAGAAAAAAGTTCAACATAGGCTTACAAATGAGCGCAAAAGATAAAGACAAAGAAAGACACAACAAGTGTGCTCTTTTCTTTTCAGAACTCAAAGAACGCACAGCCAAAAAAGCAAGTGTCACCTCCATTGTTGGATTTAGAGGTTGGTGCAAAGCATGCAGTCAATGCTAAGGGCCAGGCCATTTAGTTGGTCAGTCGTAATGTACAGCTGTATTAGAGAATAAAACAGAACACAAAGAAGGAAACTAGATTCCAACCATAGTTGATCCATACTGAGTTGTGGGATTGAAAACATCATTACATTCAGTACATAACATAATAAAATAGCATCTGATTCACTGATTGCGACCTTAAAGTGTGTTCATTTTGAGAGACTTTCCGAATAGCTACAGCCATGTTATTTTCAGCTTTTCAGCTGCGTTGCGGCAGGGCATCAGGCTCCAGTGCTGCCTGCCACACTGCACCGCACCAACGGCAACCTCCAAAAAGAACGGACTCTATGTAGAATGGCTAAGTTAATTTCAACATAATTAAGAACTTAAGATGCTCATTTTTAATCTAGTCCTTGTCTACACTGAATAATGATATAAAATTGAAGCTTTAAATTTGAATGATAACTGTCTAGCTCCTTTTTTTGGTTCCCATTACCAACATTTGTCTCAGTTGCTGTTTCATGTGAAGTTATGTTAGGTTTGACGACTTCAGTTCATTTAGATGGCACTACCTGTTTCCTCTCGAAATTTCTGAAGTTATCTCCCATTACCACCATTGTTATTTCCTTGCAATTATATTTCTTACCACAACATTTAATATACTCATAGTATCAAAGAACTCATTTGATCAATGAGCTAGTACAAAACAGATGAACGTGACTTTCAGGAAACAGAAATTAAACATATAGGGAAATGCATCCCAGCTTTGTTTAGTGCAATCGTCTTTCATAATTAAAGAAGGTAGTATTTATGAATTGCTCATCACTCACTTGCATAATCCACATATAGATGGAAATTAGCATATGCACTGCATGGTTAAAAGCTAATCAATAAGATCCCCAGGACCAGATGGTTTCAATGGTATGTTCATGAAAAAATGCTGGCGCATAATCAAAGATGACATCTATGGTCTATGCAATGATTTTTACAATGGTACAATCGATCTTCAAGGCATCAATAGTTCCTTCATCACCCTAATACCAAAGTGCAATAACCCTACAGGGGTCAATGACTACAGGCCGATTTCATTGCTGAACTCAATGCTCAAGTTGATCACAAAACTTCTTGCTAACAGGCTGCAAACAGTAATTCTCAGTCTCATACACACAAATCAATATGGCTTCATAAAATCTAGAACTATACAAGATTGTCTAGCATGGGCATATGAATACCTACACCAATGTCACCATTCAAAAGAAGAAATTGTAATTCTCAAGTTGGATTTTGAGAAGGCTTTTGACACAGTTGAACACAGCACCATCTTGACTATGCTAAAGGGCCTAGGTTTCAGTGATAAATGGATCATGTGGATGGACCAGATTTTATCTTTGGGCTCGTCCTCAGTCCTCCTTAATGGGGTCCCTGGCAAGTCATTTCATTGCAAAAGAGGTGTTCAGCAAGGAGACCCACTCTCTCCACTCCTCTTTGTACTTGCAGCCGACTTGCTCCAATGTATAATAAACAAAGCACATTCACAAGGCCTTCTCAGTCTTCCTTTGCAATTAACACATGGGAATGACTTTCCTATTGTTCAATACGCAGATGACACAATTTTAGTGTTAAAAGCATCACAAAGAGAGCTCTTTTTCCTGAAAGGTCTGTTGGAAAGCTTTGCACAATCAACTGGTTTGAAAGTAAACTACTCCAAATCTTGTCTGGTACCCATTAACGTTCCAAATGATAAGATGCAACATTTAGCAGGAGTTTTTGGTTGCAAAATTGGACCTCTTCCATTCACCAACCTTGGTCTGCCACTTGGAACAACAAAACCAAGAATTGATGATTATGCACCTCTCATGAATAGAGTTGAAAGAAGACTTACAGCAGTCAGCTCCTTTTTATCTTATGCTGGAAGACTTACCTTGGTTAACTCTGTTCTCTCCTCCCTACCAACATACACAATGTGCACTCTCAAACTTCCTGTGGCTGTGATTGAATACATAGACAGAGCTAGAAAGCATTGCCTATGGAGAGGCTCAGACATGAATGCTAAAGGTAAATCCTTGGTGGCATTTAAAAAGGTTTGTAGGCCAAAGAAGAATGGTGGACTGGGAATGATAAATCTTAGAATTCAAAATGAAGCTCTCCTGATGAAACATCTACACAAGTTCTACAATAAAATGAACTTGCCATGGGTAACTTTAATCTGAAACACTCATTACCCCAATGGTCAAGTTCCACACATATCAGTTGACAAAGGCTCTTTCTGGTGGCGTGATATAATGAAATATTGCGATCACTATAGAGGTATTGCCAATTGCAAAGCAAGCAATGGTACGACTGTATTATTATGGAATGACGTATGGAATGGCTGCTATTTGAGAAAAGAGTTACCAAAACTATTCTCCTTTACGAAAAATGAGAATGTCTCCCTAGCAGAATTTATGGCGGATGAAGAGATACAAAATCACTTTCACATTCCTCTAACAGAACAAGCCTACCAGGAGCTGCAAGAACTTCAAGCCAAAATCCTACATGTACGGAGCCAAGACAGTCAAGATGATGTGTGGCAATATTGTTGGGGATCTCAGATTTATTCATCAAGAAAGTTCTATGCTCTCCCTTTCAAGTCAATTACACCTCCAGATACTTTTCACTGGATCTGGAAATCCAAGTGCTGTAAGAAGTTAAAAGTGTTTGCTTGGCTGCTCCTCATGGACAAACTCAACACGAGAAACCTACTAAAAAGGAAAAATTACAAACTTGAAGGAAACATCTACAGCTGCGTGCTCTGCAATGCTAACGAAGAGGAAACTGCATTTCATCTCTTTTTTCACTGTGCCTTCAGCACCATGTGTTGGCATCACATTGGAATTCATTGGGACTTCACGCTACCCTTCTTTGACATGATGATAAAGGTCAAGACCGACTCCAACCTCCACTTCTTCATGGAAATCTTCATTATAGCTGCATGGCACATCTGGAAGCAAAGGAATGGTTTCATTTTCCAACAGATCACACCGACTCTCCAAGGATGGAAGCAAGGCCTATTACATGAAGTAACCCTGCATTTGCACAGGGTGCAAGAAGCTTTTAGAACCCCAATCTTAACATGGCTTAACTCTTTTGTCTAATCTGTACAGTGCTTTTCCTCCTAGGCTTGTCCTAGAGCTTCCTTCTTCTTGCTTTGTAGCTGAGTAGTCTTCCTACTCTGCTACTCCCATGTTACACACACACACACACACATATATATATATTACCACAGTAGGGGTTTCCCCTACTGTATTCTTTCAAAAAAAAAATTATTCATCAAAATTTGGTAGATGTGCCATATATCCAGGACCAAGATTAAACATGGACAGTATTTGAAAGTTTGATGGTCTGGCCACATAATTTAGAGGCATGACATGACTATCTCAAAAAATTATGCTATTTTGTGCTTGATAATTTCTGCTACCACATTAGCTGGTCAAGGAACTCCGATGATGCAAAAGCACGCATTGAATATGTCCAGCAAGATAGCTGTAGTGGTCCCTTAACATTAACTCTATCCTTGTTTCTGAAATAAACCAGTGATGTCATCTTAATTAAGATTGTAACCATAACATATTAAGTTATTCACTTTGTTATGGTGCATACACTAGATCTACCCAAAATAGTTTAAATAAGATTAAGGTCACATGTCTGTGGTGGTTAATTAAACTATGTACCAAGATAAAGATGGTAGGATGATACTGCAATTGTAAGAAATTCTTGTATAGAAAAAAAAACTGCAGAACAGAAAAACATCGAAGTACTGTCCCATTAGTCACAGCAAATACTATATTCTACCACTTAATTTATTATTCTACTTTTTTTTTTTTGCATCCAACCATGGCAAGCAGTTACCTTTCCAAAAATTGTGCAAAAGCTCCTAAACCTTGCATCAAATATGCAGGGACTGGACAGAAAATAAAAAATAATAATCAAATATTAAGTTATTAACAGTAAGGGAGCAAATCAGATGCAAGAAAGGTTATAGGGTGTAGACTCCAGCTATATTTCTCAGCATAGTTACTTCTCATCAAATTGTTAAATTGTCAGATTCAGCAAAATATCTTTTGCTACCAATGAGCTACAGACAGTTTACCAACCCATACTAGACCTTTGGTAAGGACAACCACTAGAGTGTAAGATCCAACCTGCCCCTTTGGGTAGGGATAAGTATCACAGGGCCACACTCCACAGCCTAGTGGTCCTGAAGTATCATTTACTATTTCTTTATATTTTGTTTATTCAGATCAATATCGATTTATACCCTCACTACTTGATTCCAATCTCTCCTCATTCATTATTGAGTGAAATCACTCGGGTGGTGAAACAGTATTCTGGTAGCCTACAATACTATGGGTTCATTTGAGGATAAGAAACTACAAGCACACATAAAAATAGTAGAAAATGCGACACAGAAAAGCCAGCTGTCTCATCTGTGTTTGAATTAGACTTTTGTTGAAACATACATATAACATATCTTCTTTATGTTTTTGAATGAACTAATCTCAGACATCCTGCCAGAAATAATCTTAGACTGTTTTCCCCTGCTGCACATGCTTGAATTTTTCAGGAAAAGTACAAATTCCAGAGATAGTAACCTTATCCTTAGGTAGGCAGATCTTCAGATGAACTGAAACACAGTCCCAGGTAAACATAAAACAGCATCATAGCTGACTTCAAGAAAGATTGAGAGCAACTCTTTTACACATCTTGGTTAAGGACGAGACCCATAACTCCATTTTCTCTTCCTCTCGCTACCAAGAGAAACACCAGCTGAGTATATTGAATTTGCAAGTTCCCGGGGTATTGGAGCTCCTGTGGTCTTCAAAAGCTGAACAAGCTCTTTGAAAATTCTCCTATCCTCCTCATTCACAAACACAACAGCCATACCCTCATCGCCCATTCGAGATGCCCTTCCAACTTGGTGAATATATTCATCCATGGAATTTGGTATGTCAAACAATATCACTTGACGAACTTTCAGGAGATCCATTCCACGCCCCAGGACACCAGTAGAAACAATGACAGATACTTCTCCTGTCAAAAACCTTCTCAAACTCTCTCTTCGTTCATTCATCGTCTTCTCACCATGGATAGAGACAACCTCTAATCCGGTAGCAACAGTAATTGCTTCAGACAAAAGATCAGCACCAACTCTGGAACTCACAAACACAACAGCAGGAGGTTTAAAATGCTGCTTGCTTTTCAATATCTCAAAAACCTTCTGCTTCTTCTTCTTAGACTCCACCCATATGACCACTTGTTTAACTGATTTGTTTGGTCGGCTTGGGTTCCCACAGGAGATTCGTATCAAATTCTTAGCAAGTGAGTTAGACATCTTCTCAACCTCCAAATGTAATGTTGCTGAAAACATCATAACCTGGGGGCATGAAAGTGACTGAAAAATCTGCATGGCCTGATCCCTGAATCCTCTCTCCAGCAAGCAGTCCACCTCATCCAAAACAAATATAGAAACATATGTAAGGTCAACATTGTGCTTCATGAGAAGATCAATTAGCCTCCCAGGGGTGCCAACAATTAACTCAATACCATTTTCAATTCTATACATTTGCTGCGCCAATGGATCCCCGCCAACAACTAGAGCCGTTTTGAAAGGCAAACCTTTGCCAAGCACTTTTGCTTGCTCTTCCACCTGCAGGCATAGCTCTCTAGTTGGAGCAAGAACTATAGCCAACGGTACTCGCTTGCCTGTGCATTGTTGGGATCTTACACGTGAACAATGAGCAATTATGGGAATTAGAAAAGAAGCAGTTTTCCCTGAACCAGTATCAGCAGAAACAAGTAAGCTTCTATTACTCATTGCTGCAGGGATAACTTGCATCTGCACTGGAGTAGGCATACAATATCCTGCGGTCTCAAGATTGTTGACAAGCTTCTCAGGAAGACCACAGGAAGAGAAACACATGGTTGGATTGGGAACAGCCTCACCCTCAACACAAATGTCAAATTTACTCCTCAGTGCAGTGATCAGGCTGTCAGCCAACGTAGGTATATTTGGAAAATTAGTGTCCTTAATACAGAAGCTCTCGTCACCCAAAGGAAGATTCACACGCTTTGCTGCTTTTACTGCTGGCTTTGTTTTAGCAGCAATCTGAGCAAGAAGAACTGTCTTGCATTCCACACTGCAGATGTCATCATCAGTCTGATCACATATATATTCGCCATATCGGCCACATACAACACAACGAGGCTCCCCAGGAACTGCTTCTCGCTGCTCAAAGCATCTTTCCTTCACAGGTAAATCTACAAAGTAACAAATATGAGGGAAAAGTCATTTCATATGTATTGTTGAAATGCATGCAGTACACAGAAGTCATGCATAAACCTAGCAGCAAACTTTTTTTTAAAAAAAATGGCCATCAGATAAAGTGACCTACTACTAATTACTGAACATTACGTCAAGAATGAAGTTGGGCTTTCATAGTTCATACATAATCTTCAGGTTCACCAACAGATGTGTTCTCTCTTCTCTGTAAACAAATATTTAGAGCCATACCTTTTTTTTTTCTGTAGAGTTTTTCCTTTGTTTTCTTTTACGTGATAACTGATAATATGTATTTGCAATAATGTGTGATTTCCAGAAACGTGCAGCAACCTATCCAGCACACTTACCTTCCAACCCATTATTATCAGGTGATGAAACAGGCAGGCTACCAGCTGATTGGTTCTCCCCTTGCTCCATTCAGTCCAGAAAGGGAGAAAAGCACCAGACAGCTACACAGAGGAAAAAGGAAACGATCAGTTCAGACTTCATACACATCAAGCATTATCCCCAAGCGAATTTAACGAGGAAGCAAAACACTAGATATTCTTATTTACAGAAAAAAAAACAATACAAAATCGCCAGGCCTACGATCTGTACCAAGCAGAATATGGATTTGAGTCAAAGCCACACCTCGCGAGTCGCAGCTCGTAGCTCGGCGCAGCGCCGCCGTCCACTGCGGCGCCCCTGAACACCAAAGCGCCCACGGTTCGAGACTCTGCCGCACGGCCCGCACCGGACCTGGCCCTAGTCTAGGGTTTGTGAATTAGGGCGGAGGCGTAGCAGCCTCGCAACGGCTCCTGAGTCCAGCCTGCCGGCGGACGCGAAGACGAGGACGATCAACGGCGCGTCGTGTGGGTTCGAGGCCCCACGCACCGACCTCGCCAAGTCGGCTGCGATTTCAGCAGGACGCACAGACCTCTGCTTCAACCTTGTGCAGGTCCGGAGCACGAGCGACCGCCGGTGCAGAGCGAGGAAGAGGAACACGGTGCGGCGGCCGGCGCGCGCGTCTTCGGCCCGGTGAGTGGTGGGCCTGTTTGTTTCCAAGGCAGTATGGGCGGAAACCGACTCCACTTGACGGGCCTTTTGTCGCCGGTTGCAGTGTGGACCGGGCCTTGCTTGTCTACTGCACAGCCCGCACCTATCTGGGCTTGTACCATGTTTCTTTGTGGGCCTTGTAGTGGGTTAGCACGAATTTATTTTCAATTTCTCTTGTCCCAATTTCAGGATCAGACGGATGGTTATTTACGTTGTTTTCACTCGTTTTTCTTTTACGGACAGAGTGGCTTCAAAAGTTCTTGTCCTCGATTTCATCCTTAACGTGTTTCCTAAAGCCAGCTCAATATGATCATGCCTCGATTTCTTAAAGCCAACGATAACAGCGTTTTTGAACAGATTTACAGTAGTATATGTCAATATGTGTAGTCCAAACTGGGAAACCATCGATGGAACTAAGACCATGTGCTGCTAGTGAACATATATATGGGTATTAGCCGAAGAAGACGACTCCAGCTAATTAACGAGTGGTATTCCCACGAGAATATGCAACGAGGTGCCGCGCTCTCGCCGGCTGGTCGGCTATCAAACGATCCCCGTCCATCCTGCTCCGACGGCACGAGTTAGAGGCCACGTTCACGGCCAGGTTCAGTCGGTCATGTTTGTTTATTTGCTTCACGGATCCAAATAGCTGCGGTTGGCCCGTCGCGACGCTTGCTTGCTCCGAGGGAGGGGGAAAACGTTGTTTCTTTCGGTCTTTGCGACATCGTTTGTGCGCAGCAGAGATAAGGATGTTTTTCTTGTTGTTTTCTGAGTTTGTTAGACTATCTGCAGGCGTCTTCTGCACCGTTCCGCTACCCTGGGTGGAGGAAACATTTGGCGTAAAAAACGCTGTAGCCGTCTCCTCCACGGCTTCCGCCAGGGCAGCGGAGTCCGCCCGTTCCGCCAGATGTGGCGGAACCCTCCTCCCTCCGCCACGCACTATTGCTCGTGGGCCTGAGCAACGGCCGCTCCGTCGCGTGCATGGACGGAAGAGGTGAGAGAGGAGGGGAGCCGGCGCCGGGCGGAGAGGGCCACGCCGGGTGGAGGTGGAGGCTTCAGGCGGCCGGAGTGGAGGTCGGCGAGGAGCTGGGAAGGCGGATCTGCAAGGGACGGCGGCCGCTCGGAGAGGTGGAGAGGGCGGCGGCGGATCCCGGCTAGCGGAGAGGCCGGCGCGGCGGGGAGGCCGAGGACCGGGCGCAGAGCACGGCGCGTCGGAGAGGCCGCCTCCTTTGCCTCGCCCCGGCCGGATCTGCAGCCTCCCCGTATGCGCGGTCCCACCGGCGGCAAGGGAGAGGAGGGCGTGGTGACGGGGGCGTGCGGAGAGGACGCGCGGAGGCGAGCCCGAGCGGCGAGGTGGCGCGGGGGCGAGCCCGAGCGGCGAGGAGGCAGCCGGTGCGCTTGGAGGAGCCCGCGACGGTGAGAGAGGAGAGGGCCAGCGGAGGTGGAGGAGCCGGATCTGCCCGTCGCCTCCGCGGATCCGGTGGTGGAAAAGGGATAGGGCGCGGCGGAGGGAGACTGCCGCGGCGGAGTAGAGGGATGCTGCCGCGGTGGATCCCGGCAGAGGAGGGAGGGAGGCGAGTAGTGCGGTGGTGACGACAGAGGAGGAGGAGGCGGTGCCATTGGAGGCGACGGGCCGGTGGCAGAGGAGGCGTTCGCGTGGAGGTGCGGGCTCGGCCCTGGAGCGGCGGCGGAGCAGAGTAAATGGGGAAGGAAAGGTCCTAGTGGCTGGCCCACTTGTAAGTGAGGGTATGATAATACTTATAGTTTATGAAAAGGAAAAAAGTAGTTGGAAGTAGATGAATAAAATATTGTGTAGTTGGATGTGGAGGAAAAGTACAAGAGAAATAGGAGTACGGGAGAAATTGAGACAGAGAAAAAAATCTTACTGACTGGACTGAAATATTTTTTTTTAGAAAAAAAATTTACAGTAGTAGAACTGCACATAGTCTTACATCTACTTGTCAATTTTGTACATGGTAATCGGGCATTGTGATATCTCCGCTGCCTGCGTATGTTGGATTTCCTGTTGCGGGTTCTCCTCTCTCGTGCCTCGTTGCGTGTGGTAGATCAGCTGGCACAGTTGATCACCTTGGTGTTTAGCTCCGTCTCGTTTAAACGGATCTGTAATTATCTAATTAATAAATATGATTGTTAGACTCTCTGAGGCCAGTAACTGTCACATTTGATCTCTGTGAGGACGGGTGCTCCATGTAAGCCCTTTTAGGTTTCAAAAGTCAGTCAAAATATGTAAGTAGTGGCTGAGCGTGAAGCACAGGAGGGATGCCAATATGCTAAAGGTTCGTATACGATCGGATCAAATACGGATCGATATTGCTGATACATATTTGTTTTCATATTTTTTATTTGGATTTGGATTGAATACGGATATTTTTAAATGTGTCGGTATCAGCATCATATCTATCCAATTTTGAATACTCAAATATGAATTGAATACTAAATATCCGTACTTGGACACAGATACGATCTTAACTCTTGTAAACGAATTGGGACTCGGATATAAACAGAAAATATCCATACCATTTACACCTCTACTGAAAACTAATTCATCATAGACACAACACAAGGAATACATGCTAAAAATAGTAACATTAAGGGGTTGTTTGGTTCATGGGATAATATATTATCCCTAGATGTATCTAAACATGTGTATGTCTACATACATCCAGAGATAATATTTTATCCCATCAATCAAACACTCTCTAAGGCTTCTTTTGGGAACACAGGATAGGAATAGCACCGGAACAGAGCTGCACGACACTTGCAATGATTTGAATATAAAAAAGGTTTCCAATAGAGCATTTGTATGCAACGTAGAAAAAACATGAGAATAGAAGAGAGATAGATACAAAAGAAATTTTTCAAGAGGGTGGACCTCATGTCAAATTTCCTCCAAAATATCTATGGATTAAGCCATTTCATAGGATTTGTGGAAACCCAATTCTTTGTTCCAAAGGGCTACACAGAAAATTTCCGGTAGGATTACAATCCTATAAAATTCCTCTATTTTTCCTTTGTTCCAAAGGAGTCCTAAGTATGTGTAGCGAACTGAGCGTAGCTCAGCTGGTTATTAGGTTTCATATGGTGGAACCTGCTCATCTGGGTTCAAGTCCTCGGCTTAGCTTAGCACATGTGTCCGTATGATTTAACGGCTTTGTTCTTCAAGTGTTAGGCGACGTCTCCGTCTACAGCGAAGCGCCTGTGGTGACTTAGTGAATCTCGAGATGCCCGTCTAACCCAGTTCTATAGGGGTGCTCATATGGGTAGGGCGAGTGTACGCACACATGAGCGCCTGCGTTGTGCTATTTTCTTCCAAATTTATATGTCGTTTGATTATTTTTTTGACATTAAATTTGGCTTGCTCGTATCATTGATTTAGTTTAGCATATAATATACTTTAACTATGAAATTAGGATTTTTTTATATTTTTGCAGATATTTTGAATAAAACGAGTCCATTAAACTTGATAAAAAAAAGTCAAATGATGATAGGAAGAACGGAGGGATTACTATGTTTAGGAAGAAAGAGCGGACTCTATGCGCCCCGGACCGGCAGCCGGCAGCGGAGGGGACGCCAGCACTGGAATGCATGAACTCCTGCAAACCCGTTCCATAATTGCTTCGACTGCTGCCTAGGTAAGATACCGAGGCTACTCAGCACCTCGACGAGAGCTGCCCCAACTCTGGCGTGACAACAAGGTGTCAAGGTGCACGTTTGAGATGGCGCGCGGCATGCATGGCTCCTCACGCACGCGCGGGCGAGCATGGGGATGGAGGCGTAGCTCCGAGCTGCTCTTCTGTACTTGCTTGCAGCTGGTACGTCCTCCCCCGGCCCGATCTTGCAGCGATGAATGGGTACGTAGAAGCTCCATGCCACAAGCTCCCTGCTGTTGTCCAATCGCCATGCGTACAATTTGTTCATTGGAATGCCTGAGAAGAATAGGGGCCATAGCTTGGACAGTGATCACCGGCTCACATATCGGACCAAGAAGCTTGGCAAATCATATTCGAGTGTCGTTGTTGATGTCTGATGGCTGGAAGCTAGCGTGGGGGGGAAAATCAGCTCAGTGCAAGTTCCATTGTTTTCCTTTTTCTTTTGTGCGTGTGTGCTTGTAATCGTCGCGAGCAGCAGGGGGAAGAGTTAATCTGAAGCTCATGATTGATCATTTGCATTGGAAACAAAGTTGAACATAATTTGTTGCTACGGAATCCTCTTCCTTTTGTCATTGATTTTTACCCAATTAAACTCAGCTAACAGAATTAAAGAAATACCAAAAAAACAAAGCGCAACTTTAGTAAATACTCGCGTATAATAGTTCCGGTGACATGTGCCACCATATCCTTGAGACTTGTGCTGTGTTTTGAACTTTGCATCTCCATGCGAGGGATATTTCATTGTTGCACGTACCCATATATCTGAAGCGAACTCTGCGGTTTAGTCTGTACTGGACCACGTGGCCTTTGCGCCGGACCTAGTTCCGTGGATGCGTCGGTCCACACCAGCCTCCGTCCCGTCTTACCACGTCGCTCAGATTTTCCCTCAATCACGTGAACTCTAGGGCCGCCATCCTACCATGGACAACGCGATTATGAGAGGGTAGAGGATGCAACAAGTAGCTGTCCATCATATCACAACCTGTGAGATCTCAAAACACTGGGACCATGGGGTGATATGTCCATGTTCATATTCCATTGGCACATCTGTTCCCTAGTTTCAAATTGTATAAAGCGAACCGAGAAACTAAAATTTATAGCATGAGTATTGCAGTACATGCGTACCATACTACCATGCATGGTCTACATGTGCTTACTACATGTGCTTAAGTCGTTCTATAACTAGAAAAAATTATCCCAATATCCCACTAAGATAAAGACAACATACTGTCGTCCCACTTGGATGGCAGACGACCCGATAAAATAACCATATGGAAATCTACTTAGAGCCATTAGAGTCATTCGGCCGTATATTAGTCAGCGAAAGTGGCATTGGTTGATCCACGAGGGTTGATGAAAATACAAAGCATGCACTGGGAACCCCGACACACTTTCCGTGCGAGATCTCAAACTCACACATTAAGCACACGAGACACGATAACTCGTGAGAACCAAAAACATAGGCACCAAGCCACCAATATATATACTCCACGTGCTTTTTTAAAGACTCTTGGAGGACCCACCGAACTGTCTCTTTCAACGGTCAACACCACAGCACCATCACTGCCCCAGCAAGCAAGCACGGACGAAGCGTCCCAGGGCAGGGGGGCCGAAGGACGCACGGCCGTTGGGCCGGTCCGCCGCACGACGGGCGCTGTCGGTCGCCGGCGGCCGCCGCCGCGAGGGATCGCGCTTCCGTCGCGCCCCGGCGTACGGGTTGCAGGTTCGCGTCGAGTCGACGCGAGGTGACGATGGATCGCCGAATGCTGGCTCTCTCCTGTAGTCTCGAGTGGGGTGCAGAGGCGACAGGCGACACGATCGGCGGGGCACCGGCTCCTGGCATATTCCGCCGGATATTCGGCACGCAGACGGGGATTATGCTCGGAATCTTCTCCGGCGCCCTGGCCTGCTGCCTTGCGCAGTCTGCTGCCGCATGCGAGGCCTCGGATACGCCAAGCGTGCCCACGGCCGGCCTCGCGTTATTTCCTAGAGTGTTTACGAATTTTCGCTCGAGTAAACACATGAGGACGTGTGAACCTTAGATCCACCAAATAATCACTAATTAGGTTCTTTCCGGTATGTTTTTGTCGGTTGGGTTACCATTAAGTATATAGTGAAGTATCATTAAAATTTGACATGTTTTATCTATTTTTGCTATTTCTCATCGTACAACTTGTATTAGCGGTTCCGGGAGCTTAAATTTTAGCCCTAGTCGTGGCCAAATTCTAGATCCACCGCTGATTGTTGCACATATATAGCATATCTGAAGTGAATGTGGTTTAGTCTGTACTAGATCGTGTGGCCCTTGCGTCGGACCCAGTTCTGCGGAGGCGCCCGCCCACACCCAGCCTCCGTCCCATCATACTATGTCGCTCAGATTTTTCCTTAGACCAAGCCTAGTGGATTGTTTATAGTACAAAAAATGATATTATGCTACACTGTAAATAGAATGGAATTTGACGATGATCCGCTGGACTCTCAACCACACAAAGTCTAGGGTTGTTGTCCTATAGAGGCAGGGCATACTGCATACAACAGCTAGCTAGCGCCTACGGAGTTGTTACACAATCCCGGTAGACTGAGAGTGAGAGAACATCTTTTATAGCACGGTAGCATCGTCATAGACATTCCAGTATGAGGTTGATATAAAATCGAATTTTGAACCTAGATAACAAATTTTGTAAGTTTAATGATCTAGAAATGTATTTAGGAATTCACACATCTTTTAAGTGGCACATTATTATAGATGTATACGGAGCCAACATGTTTCACTTGATAAAAAGGTAAAAAACACACGTCCGTAGTAGAGAGTGCCGCGCCTCATCATATTACATCATATTAGATCTCAAAACACAAGAACCATGGGGTGATATGTCCATGCTCATTTTCCATGGGCACCTCTGTTCCTTGGTTTCAAATTGTATGAAAGATAACGAACTGAGGGAATAAAGTTTATAGTATGAGTGTTGTAGTACATGCGTACCATGCATGGTATGCATATACTTAAACATTTTATAATTAAAAAAAAGTTATCCAGTATCGACTGGGATAAAGACAATCTATCGTCATCCCACTTGGACCGCCGACGAATAGACAAAGTAACCATATCTGAATCTACTTTGACCCATTCGATGTATATTAGTCAGCGAAAGTGGACTCAAGATCCACGAGGCTCACTAAAGTACAAATATCCACTGGGAATCCCTAATACACTTTTTCGCGCGCGAGATCTCAGACTCGCGCCTTAAACATGGTACTAGACACGATAACTCATGAGAACCACAATTTAAAAAAAAGAAAAGGCATGACACTACGTATGCTCTTGGTCCTTTTAAGGAATCTTGGATGGCCCACCGAACTGTCTCTTTCAACGACAGTCAAACACCACTGCACCATCACTGTCTCAACAAGCAAGTACGGACGAATCGGGTCCGAATGCCTTGGCCCGCGCGGTGCCGCTCGCCGGCCGGCCCGATCCGCCGCACGACGCGGCGTCGGTCGCCGGCGGCCGCCGCAAGGGGTCACCTCCGTCCCGCCCCGGCGTATAGTGGTTGTGCATGTTGCGTCGGCCGTCGAGTTTCGACGCGAAGAAAGGGCTCGGCAGCCTCGGCGAATGCTGGCTCTCTCCTGTAGCTGTAGCCTCGTGTGCAGTGCAGAGGCGACAGGCGACACGATCGGCGGGGCACCGGCTCCTGGCATATTCCGCCGGATATGCCTCACCCAGACGGGGATTATGCTCGGAATCTTCTCCGGCGCCCTGGCCTGCTGACTTGTTGCATTGTGCACTACTGCACTCTGCTGCCAGGCGTACCCACGGCCGGCCTCACGAATTTTCGCCCGAGAAAACACATTTGGCAGACAGTATTGTACTAAATCCAAGTGGGGGTCTGGCTGTAAATTTGCGACGGTAAATTTCTTTGAGAAATCACGGTGGCAGAAAAACAAGTTTACAGCAGTATATATCTTTATCTCGCCCCCGGTGAAAATTAATATACCAATTGGCCACGTAACGAGGCGATCCAAATACTGCAAGTCAACGGGTGCGCCTCTGCCTGTATCACTGATTGGATTGGGCACATGTGATGGCAGAGTTGCACACGGAATTGAGAGTTTCAGAAACCTGCCCAACTTGCCAGCTCCTGATTAATTCTCCTGTAAGTACGCAGATTCAAACGAGCGCCGAGACGAAATGTGATCCTTGTCAACGAGCGGGTGAGGAGGGAGAAGATCTCGGCGCGCGATATTCCCCGGCCGTAACCCTTTTGGATTGACACCGGGTTTTTCTTCGATAAATAGGCATATCCCATAGAAGTATTCAACGGCGTCGTTGCCAATGACAAGGAGATGGCATCATTCTAAGTTGTCTCCCCAAGTCGAGGCTTTGGACAAACTTGCAAGCTAACGAAGCCAACCAGCTTAAAAACTAAGAGGCTGCTATAGTCCTTTTCCAGAAGCTAGTTCCGCCATTGTTGGACCATCTCCAGCAAACTGATTAAAATAAAATATGTATCAATATTTCAACTATTTCTCTCTCATTAGTGCTACATTGTCGATTTATACTATAGACGCCCACTTTACTCATTCCGTTAGGCATAGTCTTAGTGTACCATGCATACTCTAGTGAGATATAGTACATGAGACGCCAACTAAGGTTCTTTTTTTTATATTGTGTACTGTGCCTTTTAAAGCAACTGTATACCTACCGCATCAACATTTAATTGGTAGCATGCTTTGCTGAGCTAAAATGAGCAAAACTGTTACTACGCTAATAATAAGAAAATAGTTTCGTACTCCATTTCTAATTATACCCTTACCTCAAACCAAAACTCAATCAACGAGGCCATCACGCAAGGTGGGCTGATAGAAGTACCGGGATAGGGATATTGCATTACTTTTCCAAAAAGTCCAAACAACGTATGCAGGGGCATCCCTAGAAATTAATGAGCTCTATTCGGGGGCATCTCAATTTCTTGTCATTCCACCTCACTGTTTTCGAACTGTTTCGGCTATGCCATCACGTCGATTCATCCCTGTGAAATTTAGTAAAGCTAAAGGAGTTTGAGGTGCTGGTCCACTCACCTCTTTTCCTTACGCACCGTTTCTTGCGAGGGCATGTTTCTGGAGAAATGCAGCGCGGGGCCGTGGCAAGCTTCCATACTCGTCCGTGCACGACATCCAAGGGTGGGAATTCTCTGCACGAAAACTGACGTGCGGCGCATAGCCTCAGGATAACACGACTAGTCCTCTACCTCGGGATAAAATGACTGATTGGTCCCTCTATCCCACCTTTTGTCTCAAACTTCGCTTTACGCAGAGTGCACTCACAGCGATTGCGGGCTCCTTTGCACACTGTGATCAGCATTGGCCTCACTCGCCATTGCCCAACCTTTGGTGCCCCTACCATTTCCCCTCCCGCGGCCCCACCACAAAGAAACCCATCCAGCGTGCATCCAAACCCGGCCGAACGAAAGCCGCGCGTGCCGCAAAACCGCCATGGCATGGCGTGAGATATCGCCGTCCGGAATATTCTGGGCCATCCCATCAGCCCCCGCATATCCTCGTTCGTCCTCCTCCCCCTCTCTCTCTGCGTGCCGCCCTATTTATCTCCCCACCTCCTCTCGATCTCCCCTCGTCAAACCCCACCAGTTCAGTTCTCCCGGTCCCGCCGCGAATTCCTACGCACGATGAAGTTCGGCAAGCACCTGAACGACTACAACCAGATCATGGAGGCGCTCCCCGAGTGGCGCGACAAGTTCCTGTCGTACAAGGACCTGAAGAAGCGGCTGAAGCAGATCGGCGCGGGGTGCGAGCGCCGGAGCAAGCGCCGGCGCGTGGCGGCGGAGGACGGCTCCTTCCTCCTCCTCCTCGCCGCCGGCGGTGATGACCGCCGAGGAGGCCGCGTTCGTCGCGCTCCTGGAGGCCGAGCTCGACAAGTTCAACGCCTTCTTCCTCGGGAAGGAGGAGGACTACGTCATCCGCCAGAAGGTAGTAATCGACCGCGTGCTCGGTCGGTGCTCGCTGTTCGTTTTTTGTTTTCGAATTTTGGCCTGAGATTCGTGTGCGGGTCGGGTCGATGGGGATCGGGTGGGGTGCAGGAGCTGCAGGACAGGGTGGTCAGAGCCGTGGAGATGGGGTCGGCGGAGGAGCTGCTGCGGGTGCGCAAGGAGATCGTCGACCTCCACGGCGAGATGGTCCTGCTCGAGAACTACAGCGCGCTCAACTACACCGGTGAGCAAGCACACGCTCCCCTGCCCACCCCTGTCTGTCTGGTCGATCGTACGTGTCGATTGAGATATGCAGTACTGTAGTTTACCCGCGTGCAATTCGCCACTTCCCACTTCACGATCTTCTCACGTGGGGTTCTGAAATATTCTATGGTATAGATGTCAGTATGTCACATCATATTTTATCGTGTGATTTGAAAATGACGTAATACTTTCTCGTAAAGTTGATATGAAGAATTTTTATTAAATTATTTCACGTAACCAAATCTAACGAGTTCTAGTTGCGTCCCTCATGGAAGCATAACTTGAAAAATGGTAGACCAGAACAAATTTGGACCATATGGGATGGTTCGTTTATAAATGTAACCATTCTCTCGTGGCATAAGGTGCTGATTCCCTATTTTGTTTGCATTCCTCCCCACGTTTCATCCATTATTCATGCTCACCGACGCATATAATCATAGCTGTTTTCCAAATTGTTGAACTCCCCACTAAATGAAGTGATTATTGCCGATAGCAATTGGAAACTACAATTTCTTCATAGGGAAAGCATTTATGGAAATGTTGAACTGAAAACCTGCAAATTCTAGTGGTACTTCTGGACAGATAAGTCTTTTAGCTAGGCACTTCTTTTTTCTACAGAATTTGTGCACATATAAGAATAATCATTTATTGTATTATGTGTAACAGTGTAAGCGACTGGCTTTTCTGTGCTAACATTGGAGTTCTGAATATGAATGTTTCGTGTATTATATAGATATTGTTTTTCTACCTTTGTCTATATACTTTTCCTTGGTACAATAGCCGAAACGGAAGAAAAATCTATCCGAAAAAAAATATATGCAAGCAAAAAATTCATGTTTTTTGTTGAAGATTGCTTTGGTACTGTGGATTTGGGGCCAGAGCACACTCTGGTTCCATACATGTAGAGCAGACGACACATCATCTTGGCAGATTTCCATTTTTTTACTCCTTGTTAAGGTGCAACGGGTGATTCTATTGGTACTTGTAGGCTTGTAGCTGTAAACTTTAGCAAACAAATTGCTCCTTATTGATTGTAGCCTGCTCGGCACTTTCATGCTGTTGCTAATCGCCGTTAGGCTGATGGAGTTGTACTCTGTTTAACCAGGACTTGTCAAGATCCTCAAGAAGTACGACAAGAGGACCGGCGCGCTGATCCGCCTGCCTTTCATCCAGAACGTAATGCAGGAGCCGTTCTTCGCCACCGATCTCCTGTTCAAGCTCGTCAAGGACTGCGAGGAGATGCTGGACCAGCTCCTGCCCAGAAGCCAGCCATCTGTGCCAAGCGATGACGGGAAAGAAGACAGTGACGGCGACGACAAGCCTGCGAAGCCAAGCTCCCCGCTGGCCAACGGCGCCGGCGCCGGCGTCGGGTCTCTGGAGCTGGACGAGATTGAGGATATGGAGAGCATGTACATGAAGAGCACGGTGGCCGCGCTCAGGGCGCTCAGGGAGATAAGGAGCGGGAGCTCCACTGTGAGCGCGTTCTCCATGCCGCCCCTACGGTGAACGCCGAACTCCCTGCCGCCGTGCAATGCCGGTAATAATGGGAAAGATGAGGAACCGGATGGTTAGGGAGAGGAGATGACTGAGCAGCCCGTTGCAGATGATTCATACTGGGCTGATCGACATCTTGTGATTTCTCCTTGTTCACCCGTGACTCCTGCTCAAAGATATGCCGCCTCGTTCCTGCGCATGTACACAATATTTGTTTTCATACGTAATGTCGGAAATGCTGTGAAATTGGGATAATAAAGATAAAGTGACAATACTTGGGTTGGACAAGTCACAAACCTTGAATTTACCATACTACTTCATCCCAAAATAAATTGAAATCTACTTCATCCCACGCCGCACGTGTCATCCATCATTAGTTAATTCAAACAATGCAATTGTATCCATAGAAAGCCCTGTACGAACCACCGCTTCATAGAAAATCCTCGTCCGGATGCTATGGCCTGTGCCGCTCATCCACCATCGTGGATCACCATGCCCAATCTTCTTCCCCTCCCCCATTGAGCATCATCGAGCAGATCTATCTTTTGAAACATTTTTAATTAACAAGGGGGACATCCAAAGTCACATACAACATCTCAAGAATCAACCAAAAAAACATCCCAATGACTGGTGAAACAATATAAAAAACAAATGCAACAAGCAAATAGAACTATCGCAACATCAGAAAGAAAGCAACTTGTTGTGCAACATCAAAGAAAAACAATTGCAGCATATCATCAAACTTGAGCATCATAGTGGACTCATGGTGCACTGAAACACGAAGCTCTAGACATCAAAGGTTGGTTAAGGGAGGATGGACAGAGAAGGAATGGATGGGTCGCCGCTTCCACCGGCATTGGGGATGGGGCTGTGACACCATGACGAAGGGGCACAATGCCTAGTAGAGTAGATGAAGCGAGGACACTATGGTACAGACTGGGCATCCTTACACACAAAGGTTTCTTTCTTGGATTTGTAATGGTGGTTGGGTGAGCTTGGCCTTGTTCGATGGAGCTCACATGATAGGAAACATAACAAAGAGTAGTGTTTACTATGCCTTTAGAATATATTAGATAGAATAAAATGCACTATCGGTCCCTAAATTTGTAGAGCTATGTCATTCCGGTCCTTTAAACTCCCAAAGTGCACATCCAAGCCTCTAAACTTGTAATTTGTGCAATTCTGGTCCGTAAACTGTCAAAGTGCACATCCCGGTCCCTAAACTCGTCCTAAGTGTGATCATAGGTTCAAAGGGTTTGTGCTAACAAGGAGGTGACATGTGTCTGTATTATTCTTCCTCGTGCTTCCACCCTCTCATCTCTCTCTACCACATACCATCGTTGTATCTAAACCCTTCTTTCTCAGTACTTTCACCGCTATCTCTTCCCATCCCCACATCACCCAACGTCACTCAACACCCTCCCACCTCACTGTCATCGTTGCCCCTACAACCTCCTTTAAAAGAGCTTCTAGGCATGGACAACATTGGTGGCATGGTAAGTAAGGACAGTGATAGCATTAAGGGGAGGGGCGACAATGTGGTAGAGGGAGGCAAAGGGGCGGAGAAGATGTCATGTGGGCTCCATATCTTAGGTCCATGCAGAAAGTCAACTATCAACATGCCACACAAATGAATTTATATCCGTTTAGACCATAGTGAGATTCAAACAAAGTTTAAGGACCAGGATTGCGCTTTGAAGTTTAGGGATCAGAGTGACAGATTACAAATTTAGAGACTTGGATGTAGAAGTCTAGGGACCGTGAGTACATTTTACTCTATTAAATATTTCAGCAAGCGCTCAGATGAGAATATCGCAAACGTAGATTATAAAGATCAAGACTTAACTCTAACCAAACTACTCCAGTCTAAACTAGCTATTTCAGAAGTATAACAAAGTAAATGTTCAATAGTAAAATTGACTCAAAAGATAACTCAAAGATAAATAAAATGATACTTGTATCGATAACTCAAGCCCCACAAGAGAAAATAAAGATACAATATAAGATACCGGAACATCTAAATACTCTCTAGAATCCACAAGGCAAAACTCGAGTCTACTTCAAAACCGCTAACCTACTCTAAGATTTGCAATTAAAAAAGATCCTTCAAGGCGTGTGTCAAACAAATGAACTGGGACCTCAGAGCTATCTATAGTACAATAATGACATGGGAGATTCATAAGCAAAGATACCTTGACAGGCATGTTCACAGCTAGATTCAGACCTGTGAGCCCAAACTAGAATGGACCAGTTGTGATTGTTCTTGCAGTTTTGGCTGGCATCTTGTTTGGATCCATAAATGATGTAGCGGGTTGGCCTAGGCATGGATTAAAAACCATGAAACCAATGAAACCTGTCACAAATCGTGCTTGCATTAGGCGGACAACGGTGCAACAATTTTTTTTTTGAAACAAACTGGCGGGAGATCTTCATGTTATATTAAAAAGGAAGGAAGCGCCTAAGTAGGCGGAGTAAAGGTCACATGAGAGCCAGAATCACCCAGCGCAAAACACAAGGAGCCCCACGCTCGACCGGGGAGAGACAAAAAAACACTCAACTCGACACAGCACGACACAAAATATCAGCCAAATGCTTGGCCCCCGCTGCCATCCAGGAGGCTGCCTCTCCTCTAATCTTGATGAGCACTTGTTGAATGGTGGAGCCTCTCCTCTCGAAAATCCTAGCATTTCTTTCACACCAAAGCTCCCAGACTACTAAGATGATCAGGCTCCGCAGTCCAAGCCTGCCGTCAACCGACGCCTCTGAAAGGGACGACCACCACTCGAGAACATAATCATAATGGCCCCAAGAGGAAGGCACCATGTGTTGGACTACAGCCCAGTGGGCCACCTCAGCCCAAACACGCTTGGAGAACCGGCATTCGCGGAAAAAGTGCAGCCCGGATTCTTGTGTCGGTCGACATAACACGCAAACTAGGCTATGAGGCCAACCCCTCCTAGCCAAGCGGTCTCCGGTCCACACCCCATCCTAGATCGCAAGCCAGTTGAAGAACTTACACTGGGGGGGAGTCTTCCAAAAAATCCGTTCGAAGTCCGTACGCATCGAACCAATAAAGTGCGCCTGGTACGCTGATCTTGCTGAATATTGATTATCTGAGCTGAACTTCCACAAAATGCTATCTGGGACACCGGGTTGCAGACGCAGCTGGTTAACCTCAAACCAAAGATTACAGAACTCCGTGAGATGGGTGGCAGAGAAGGAGGCATGCTGAATGTTCAGGTCACGAATCCAAGTATTGTTGCTCAAGGCTTGGTGCAAGGTTCTGTTCTTTTTTTTTTTGGATATGTGGAAAACATGCGGGGCGAAGTCTCTCAGCCTTAATCCTCTAAGCCAAGCTGTATCCCAAAAGGAAGCAATCTTGCCATCTCCTACTTGTACGGATGTCGCTGCAGCAAAGAATAGCTTGTCTATTTGTGTGCATGGTCCATCTCCGCTTGGTCCTGGCCGGTCTCGCCGTGCCCAAGCTTGCCAAAGCCATCTCAAGCGCAGTGCCCGGGCAAAAGAAACAAGGTTAAGAATGCCCAATACTCCAAGAGCTTTAGGTCTTGCTGAGCGGATCCAGCTGATTTTGCATTTTCCACCAGTGAGCCTTTCCATGCCGCTCCAGAAAAATTGCCACCGTTTCGAGTCTATGTGTTCCAAAACCCCGGACGGTGCTTTAAAAGCTATGAGAAGATAGACCGTCTAAGGTGTGATGACTGATTTCACCAAGGTGAGGCGTCCAGCAGTAGTGAGGTTTCTACCATTCCAGGTTTTTCCAGCTGTTGAGCATGGCTAAAATTTTGTCGAGTAGGAATTGGAAATCCACCTTGCAAAGTCTTGTATTGGTTAGAGGTAGACCCAGGTATTTAATTGGGATGGTTGCTCTTTGGGCCGGGAAGCCCTCAAGGACACTTTGGAGGTTGATTCCGTTGCATCGGATCGGGATCACCGTGGATTTGTGGAAATTTGTGGTGAGTCCCGAAGCTTGGCCAAACAATTCAAGGAGGCACTTGAGGGTCAGCATCTCCTCCCTTTTCGGTGCAATGAAGATTGCCGCATCATCAGCATACAGCGAAATGCGAAGGCTCGACGAGCGTCCACGAAATTTACTCAGAGTGCCCATCTCTGTCGCAGCCTCCAACAGTCTGTGTAAAGGGTCTATGGCAATGATAAAAAGCAAAGGGGAGAGGGGGGTCTCCCTGCTGTGGCCCTCTTCCGTGCTGCAGAGGTAGATTTGGAACCCCGTTGACGAAGACCTGTGAGGTGGAGGAAGAGAGGACGGCCACTATCCAGTCTCGCCAGCGCACAGGGAAACCAATGAGCTCTAGCAGCACAAGCAGATATTCTCATCTGACCGAATCAAAGGCTTTTGCAATGTCCAGCTTGAGAAAGATGACGGGAGTTTTATTGCGATGGTATCTCCGAATTACGCCGCGCACTGCTATAAAATTGTCATGGATTCTTCGCCTCTAGATGAAGACGCTCTAATAGACTGAAACAATTTCATTCATGCGTGGTGCAAGCCGTAGAGCAAGCACCTTGGTGATGATTTTAATGAAAAAATGAATAAGGCTAATCGGCCTAAAATCCCCAACAGTGTCTGCGCCGTCTTTCTTGGGGATGAGTATGATATTGGCTGAATTTATAAGTCGTAAGTTCCGAGTGCGCAGGTCGTGCATGGCGCTTGCTGCCGCCATAACGGGACGAGATCCTCTGCGGTCACCCAAATTGACGTGTCTCTGCAGTTACTCATCCAGGCCATCCGTTTACGATCCGACCACGCCTGCTCTTGCCAGCCTCCTCGCTCTCCTCGCGTTCTCCTCGCTCCCGCTCCGCCCCATGCTTGCCGCCACTGACCCCGACAGCGGTAGGGAGCACCTCTCTCCCCGATCTCCTTCCCGCCACCTCATCGCCTCGCCCTGCCATGCGCAGCCGGCCCCCTCCACAGCCGCCGGCCCTTGCAAACACCTTGCTGTGCCCCTGCTCCGCATACAGCGGCCAGCACAGCAGTGACAGTGCGTGACGAACGGGCCAGCCGCGCGGTGCCGCAGCACGTCCACCTACGGCGCCTAGGACGCGACGGCCAGCCCCCCTACCGCTGGTCCGCTCCAGGAACCCGGCTGGGAGCAGCGTGGTGAGGCTGTCGTAGCCTGCTACTGTGGCGGAACCGCCGATTTAATCCGGACTAAGCACATTTGCCTCCTCTGGCTTGTAATGTGATTAGGCCAAACTAAACCCGGTCGTCCGTCGAGAGTCATTTGACTCCCGATATTACCTTTTCCTAGAGGAACCGACATCATACACATCTGACCCACGATGGAGCCACAACAGATACATCATCACAGGCAGTTGAATAGCATAATATTAGACTTAGTTACAAACGGGTTTTAAATAAAATACAAGTCCAACATAGTGTTATAAGGTAGCAAGTTCGAAAGTTTCTCGCAGCGGAATTATAAGTTCAGAGGTCACCATGATATCACCAAAAAATTTGCATTAGAGGTAACAACATCGAGCCCACCGATGTTGCCCTTGTGCCACTCATATCGTTTCATCCTAAATGAGGGCACGCGCCACCTCCAACACAAGTGCAGACCATGAACTCTATACCTGCGCTCAAAATGTGGGGGCAAAACTCTGAATACTAATTACTCAGTAGGTCTTAATGGATTTGGCTTACGGCTGACGCGAAGCGGCTTACTAGCAAGTGGATCCTTAGCCTTTGGTTTTAAACAGTGCCATATGTAACATAAGTAACAAGTTCCCATCTTTTGTATAACTACCAACATAACAGTAGATTGCAGTAAGGTAAATAATTCAATTCAATCATGTGATATCCAAAATCATGAGTATTAGATACAGAGTGTTTAAGTAGTTACTACGTTGCCCGTGTGCATTATCAGCATTCCCACACCTGGTGGGCATCAGCGATTCGAATCGATTTTAATTCCCAGGAATAACTATCATGCCAGTGGTATATGGTTACTAGCCATCGCGTTCCCACATATAGCCCCGATCTCCACCTGTCTTGTCCCAAGATTCAAAGCGCCCCCACCTAACCCCCGGGTTGTGCCCCCTCAGGAGCGATACCACAGTTCTCTAGGTCAGCCCTCCCTCGAGTACAAGCGCCCCCGGGCCCATCGGCCTCCAGCAAGTGGATGGGCGGAGCCTCGAAAACTTCGAACAAACTCAGGTAAGACTTTACCGGTCCCATATCCCGGATAAGTACTCTATCAATGTTATGCCGAACAGCAGCCGAACAGCGGACGGGCCTTATGCGACTCGGGCGGAGTCCAAAGTGCAACCTTACGAAAAGTATATACTGAAATAAATCTCCGCCCGGTCTCCATTTAGTTCATGAGTAACAATAATAATTGATGTAAATGTAAGCTTTTGTAACTTTGAAAACACCTACGCGACGAGTCCACACACTCGTGTCTACTCGTACCTAGTAAACTCTAGGCATACTCGTCCTACGAACTCTATGTATAGGTGCTAGGGCCAGGGCGGCCAGGGAGTCTAATGCAATTGGTTCCAAGCAACTCCTAATGCATATGCGTAATCATCAAGTATAATTTGTTTGCTGGGTTGAGTATGGTCTTGCCTACCTTCCTCGTTAGGGTCAGTAGCTTCTTCCGGAGCGTAGTCGGGTTCCTGCTGCTGGCCCTCCGGTCCCTGGTGCAGCTCCTCTTCTGGCTCCTCTACGACTGGTTGGTTCGGCGGTTGTCCTTCGCTCGCGGAATCAATATGCATGACATTGTGCAATTGGAGCACGTATTAGTGCGATAGCTTCATGATGCGAGTGCAATGCAAGAAATCAGGGTTTATGGAATAACATTATGCATTTTCGTGATGAAACTTGTTTAGCGTTAAGAAATCGTACAAGCCATCACCTATGATAACTTAGCTTGTCACATATAACCACGTGGGGGTGTGTGACTGGATAGCATCGTTTCATGCGAAAAGGCCGATGCTTACTTAAACACCTATTTTCACCTAGCTAGCTTAGCATTCCTAGCGTGCATTTCTCAACAGTAGTGAAGACCTACGTTGCATTCCAACTTAGTGGCTAAGGCCTACATACTCCTAAGTTCCAAATGTGATTTAGGGTGGCATTTATGGATATACTAGTCTCGCATTTCCTATTTATTAATTTAACATGCATGAACTTATTAATTTCAAAACACTAACTATACTTGACATGCATAGTACCCCATTTCAACAATGAGCTCTTTATACTACAGGGAGCAATAAAATGTGTAAAACTATTTAGAGCATAACTTCTATATAATTATCGTTTCCTCATTTATTTCTATGCTAAAATCACATGTAGGGGCAAAATGGTAATTAAACAGTGAACCTTTGAGCTACCAAAATTCATAGTGAGCCTATATACCCTAACAACACTTCTGTCCAAGTTTGGCAATTTTTGGAGGCCAATTAGTCCACATTTCTTATTTATTAGGGTTTTACATGCTTGCACAAAATCAGGGGCAAACTGGTACTTTCCTACTCAACCATCATATTCACCAGATAGATCTATTCAAAAGGATTACAATGCAACTAGTTTGGTATTTTTTTTATTTTTATTGAATTTTCTATGATTTTTCAAAGATTTCTGACGAAATAACTAATTAAAAAGGAAAACCATTAGATCCAGGGCTAGATCGTGATTGTTTCGAAACCCCAGGGGCTAGTACGTAAGACTTGCAAGACTCAGCATACAGCGCGGTGGACTAAAATGAAAAATCCTGATAGCGCGGGGTCGGATCTGCAAATCTGCCGTCTCCTTCCTCCCGTCGTCTTCTTCCTCGCGACGGGAGGAACGGCGACGGTGGCGCGCAGCCAATCCGGCCCTGCGGGGCACGGAGGCTCACCGCGAGATGCCGGGGAGAGAGAGAGGAGGATGGGGAAGCTCACCCACTACCTCAAACGGCGGGGGAGACTGCGGGGAGGGACGGCGACGGGCGCTTCTAGTCGGCGGGGTTCGGCGGTGGAATACGCTGGGGTGGAGGGGTCTCGGGCGACGAGGTCTAGGCGGAAAGGTGGAGTCGAGGGCGGCGAAGCTCGGCGTGGTGATGGTTGAGCTCAGGAGAGGGCGAAAGTGGCTGGGGGCGAGCTCAAGCGAGCTCTGTCAATGGCAGACAGCGCGAGGACGAGCGGGGGAGACGGTGAGGGCCGAGCGCGCGAATGGAGGCTCGGGGAAAGGAGGCCGGGGCCTCGCCCCCGCCTTGAAGGCGACCCGGGCGCGCTGTCGGCGAGCGGCAGCGGCGCGTGACCACGGCGGTCGGGAAGGCCGGCGCGTGGCCACGGCGCCCAGAAGACCGGCGCCGCGTGGGCGCGGCCGGGTGGGGAAGGAGGAGAGAGGCGCGCGGGTGGGCTGAGTCCATGGACCGGTGAGGCTGACAGGTGGGGCCAAGGCCGGGAATGAAGAGAAAGGTGCATGGACCGGGTGCGTGGAGCGAGAGAGCCGATGGGGCCCGTAGCCGCGGGTGTCGGGCGGGAACCCGCAGCCCTGCCAGGTGGGACCCACTTGTCATAGGCTCATGAGAAAAAGAAAATCCCGAAAAATGAAAAATGGGGTTTGACCACTAACTAGGTTTCTGAATTTTGCCAATTTGACCAATTTAAGAGCCGAATTTGAAAAGGACCCAATTTAATGAAATGTTGTACCCTTTGAGATCTACAACTTTGTCAAAAGGACTTATACCAGATTCCAAGCATAAATATGATTTAAATTGAATTTAATCTGCTGGCTCCAGTGTGACCATTTAAAATCCTCAGCTTGGAAATTATTAAAGTCTATTTTAGGTGCATTTTCATGAAGAATGAGTTATACCAATGTTGCATAGAATTTCATGAACTACAACTTTGGTATTCAAGTTATGGTAGGATTTTGAATTTTGTTTCACAAAATTTTGAATTTACCAATTAGGTCTGAGTTTGGCAAAATTCACAGTTTCACTTAAAATGACCCAAAACTATGTTCAAACCTTCATGCATGTCATGACACAAAATACCAAAGTTATTCTCCATGAAATTGTCTACAAGTTTGGTATGTAAAGTTTTGTAAAATTCACAACAGTATTAAAGTTACAAAAGCAATGCAAACAGAGTTTTTCCGCAAACCGAGTTTATTTGCTATAAATGACCTAAGCTATGCATGCTCTCAAGATAAAAAGCCCTTGAAATGATGTCATTAAGCTAATGATATTAGTGTAATGCACTTGAGATGCCAGGAGCATCACAGCTGCCGCCTCCAAAAATGCCTCTCGGTGGTCGCGCGGGCCCCGCACGACCTAGAGGAGCCTCTGCCCGGAGCTCTCCAGCCCGACTGCGATCTCCGCGGGCTGGCACTTGGCGAATGCGCTCATGCTCCCGAAGCAGAGGAACATGACGCTGTGGTCCAGCTGCGCGTCCATCTACCGGAGGCACTCCACACTCGTGGCCGCAGTCGCCCCTCTCTCCATGGCCGCCTCCCGATGCCGCCACCAGCGCCCCGACGCAGTAGACCGGCGGCATGGCGCGCCTGCCGCCATGCACGCACAGCCCGTCCCGGAGAGCGCGCATGACGCACGGCTCTAGGGCCTCGAAGGAGTTGAGCAGGATCCCATGGGTGTCGAGAACCTAGGCGGCCAAGCCAAGGCTAAACCCGGGCGCTCGCGAACGGCGGCAGCGCAGCGACATCGCCGAGCGCCGCGAAGCCCGCGCTGGCCCGCAGCAGGCATGGCGAGGAAGACAGCGTGGCTTCACGTGCCGGAGGGGGAGAAGACGTAGGCGGGGAGGGCGAGGTCGGTGGCGGCGAGCATGGGGCGGAGCGGGAGCGAGGAGAACGCGAGGAGAGCAAGGAGGCTGGCGAGAGCTGGCATGGTCGGATCGTAAACGGGCGGCCCGGATGAGTGACTGCAGAGACATTGTCAATTTGGGTGACTGCAGAGGATCTCGTCCCGCCATAAGATCCGTTTTGATAATTTCCCAGCAGGATTTAAAAAAGGCGCCTGTGAAGCCGTCGGGCCCGGGAGCTTTGTCGCCCGGAAGGAGAACAATACTTCTCTTGATTTCCTCTTCTGTGAAAGGCGCATCTAACTCTGAGAGATCGCATTGTTGAGTCAAGATGGCATCCCAATTAATGTCAACTTGCCGCGGTTCGGGACACTCAAGAATTTTTCCAAAGAAGGTTTGGACTTCCACTGCCTTTTCTGCATGTGACAATGCCCAGCCATGACCCCTTTGTAACCAAGAGATGAAGTTTTTCTCGTGTCCGGCATTCGCACGTCGGTGAAAAAAACGTGTATTAGCATCTCCAAATTTCAGGTTGCACAAACGGGAGGCTTGTCTCTTACGCACTCGTTCAACTGCAGCAAGGCCAAGCAAGCGTCTTTTCAGCCGTTGGCGAAG
The DNA here is from genome assembly GCA_030272315.1 of Paspalum vaginatum. Taxonomy (NCBI): domain Eukaryota; kingdom Viridiplantae; phylum Streptophyta; class Magnoliopsida; order Poales; family Poaceae; genus Paspalum; species Paspalum vaginatum. The sequence goes on along the minus strand of CM059015.1, from coordinate 41,686,709 downwards.
AAGAAGCTCCTCAGAAGATAGGGCCTTAAGCTAGATCAAGCTGCCTGATTACCTCAAGCGCCACGTGCAAAAGCAGATTGGCATCTGGGAATAGCCTGTTGCTCCATTCCCTGAGTGCAATGGCAGTATCATGAAGCTTACAGTAGAGTCTGTGAAACGGCTCGGAATGCACTGATGGCTTGTCCCAGGCATTTGCGACCACATTCTTGAACCCCAGCAATTTAAGCCAAAAATTCTCAAATTTAAAGAATTTAGGCTTCCTCGGCCTACTTTGGTTGGAAAGGAACAGTGGGCAGTGGTCTGAGAGGGAGCTCGACAAGGCTTGCAAGCCATGGGCAGACAAGGTTGATTCCCATTCTTCATTGCTCCACCGGGTGCTCAGGGTTCTGTTGAGCCTGCCTGCCGCCTTCCAGCAGCGCACCGCGGCCAGGCGCGCCTGGGCTAGCGCGGGGCGTGCAAGATGCCGAGAGTACCGGTTCCGCAGACCGCAGGCTTGGAGAAGAGGGCCTGCAGCAACGCCTCGCTGTTCACGTCGCTTGGAGAGGAGGCTGCGCTATCAGGGGAGCTGAAGATGATTCAGTCAAAAAAAAAAAGGAGAAACTGACGTGAGAGAGTGCGAGGCAGTCACCTAAGAAGCCATCATTTTGCCATCCAGGTACAGAAGTTGAGCATAGCAGCATGAAATACAGCTTCTGGCCCGCCACGCATCCCGCGCTGCCTCTAATGCCCCCGATGGTGTTGGGATCTCCAACGCCGGCTCTTTTGTCCAAGGTTCTCATCCCTCCTGTTGCGGCTCAAGGCTCGCAACCAGTGTGCCCTGAATGCCACAGCAGCATTGCGGTAAGCCAAGCTTGCTGCAGGGGGCCATTAGGAATCCGTTGCTCCTAGGAAACTACAGTTTTAAATGGAGGTCCACGCTCCGCTCTGGATTTGACATACTCCTTTTGCGTTTTATCTTCATATAAACACTTGGACCAAAAATGCATTATAAGCATTGTACTTAAGAATTACACGGATATGCCGTTTCTCTTCCTTTTTCTTTTTTTTTTGAAATTTTGCCAAGAGCACTAGGCCGCAAGATTTCTTCAGCACACCCAAAATTTGTGTAGGTGCAATTTGAGTAAACATCTTGAGAGCATGTGAGGATAGTATCCTTACCATTTCAGCCCTCGTGCTTGAGCAATGGGGTAAGATTTAGGCCCCCTAGGTAAATTTTGGTGATTGGATGATAAAATAGTCTCTAATGGGTTTTGAGTTCAACATCATATTCATTATATTGCTCATTGGATGACAAATGGAATACTAAATTATTTTTCACTTAAAACAAAGTTACCCTTCAAATTCGATGTCTTAGGCTTGTATTCATTGGGATTCTAGACTTCTCTTGAAGATTATCATTGAGATTCAAGATCTAACACTTGATTACGAATTTATTTACCAAATTAGATGCGCATAAATCAATCTCCGACCAAAATTATCTGTTTTAAGCAACTGAAGATCAAGCTAGAAGATTTGCCCAACACAAAACCAAAAGAAACTAGAAGATTAACTTCAGAGCAATATAACTCAGTCCATTTAGGCGTTGTGCAGCGACCAATTATACATTTCTTCAATATCCTTGGGCAAAATTTGCCTTAAACACTCTGATTGAAGTTATTCTTTGGTAGAAGCTAGATAATGTTACAGAATCACAGAAAGATACACATCCTCTGCCACCAATTATCACGAAAAATGGATTTACAACTCACCGCCCAAGGGCAGTCCATGTTAAGGTATACAATTATATATCGACAAGAGATCTAACACACAACAGGGATGCCTAAACAACAACGTCTATAGACCTACTAAGTTGTAGCTATCCTACAAAACATGTATATTGTGCACACCCCCTCCGCCCTTCATTGAGTCATGGTTCTAATTGTCATCTCCTTCAGAGTTGTAACGGATCTATGGAACAACTTGAGACTACGTCCAACTTTGTCCTGCAGGGTCAATAAAAACGACTTTAAATTCTACAGAGCACATTAATCAGGGTGACGTATGTGAAAGCATGGTTGCTCAGTTTAATTGTTGCACAACCAAATGTATACACTTAATATCAATAGAATAGCAGCACACCCATGTCTAAATTTGTAGATGCCAAGAATATAAAAGCAGAGCACAGCGTGGCAGACTCCCAAGCCCAAGGTGTAATACATATATGAGCTTTACCTCTTTCAAATGCTCTAGTCTCTCCAGTACAGGAAGGAGTTCATCAGAAAATGAAGAAAGATCTTTGGCACAAGCCCTGCGAATGCAGAGAAAAAATGTTAGTTTTCTAATGTAAGAATTGCAAGATATCGAGCCTTTAGTTAAACTGATAACTGATAAGCATTCTTACTCGTCCTGAAAATGAACCAGGAGAATGGCAATGGCACATTCCGCTATTTGCAGGAGAAGAGTTATAAGTTGGTCTCGGTTGCCAGCCATGCAACACAAATCTATCATTGCAATGTACCTCCTGCAAATAAAAGAACTTGTTACAGAATTGTTGAAGGATTAGGTATAATATATTTCAAAAATCTAGAAGGCATAGGAAAAAAAGGTTACCTTTTACGGATGTCATCATTGAGAGCGATGCAATCTTGCTTCATGCATACTTTTATTATCTCATCAACCTCCTTTCTGGATAACTCATTTAAATCACGAATCTAAAAAACAAAATCTGACAAGTTAGACATTGCAGAAGAACTATGAGCTACTACATATAGACCATTTCACTCAATTCCAGATCTGTATTTCCATTTATCTTCTAAGTACACTAATCCATTCACAGAAAATTTGCTTCAAGTAAATTTGCGAACACGAAGGTCAGAAATACCAATACCTTGTTTAATAGCATATATTTTTCTTCGCCTACTCTTTCTAGGGAAAGTGTTACTGAATTCAGAAGATCAGAAACCATTTGTAGTGTTGGTTGCTGCTGGTCAATATTATGACCATACAAAACCTGCAATGTCAAGGTGTTGGGAATACGGTCAGTGACAGATTTGGACCAAAAAAATACATATGGCCCCAGCATTTGTGCCGCACGATTTTTTTCTTAAAGAAAAGCACAGCTTCCGTGCACCAGAACCAAATGCATTAGTGTATTAGTACTCACTTGAAACCGCATGTCTTTCTTTGTAGCCAGAACATATAGATAAGATACAAGGCTGAAGCAAAGACCAAATGCTATCAATTCTGACTTCTGATTCTGGTAAGCAACACCATATAGCATTATGAGAAAAGTCATGTGGGTGCATAAAGTCATCACTATAATATGACTTATAAAAAAAGAGTATGCTCACCTCAATCATGTTTGGCAATTGCATAAAATTTAGAGACCCAAAGTCAAGGCTAAAAAGAGAATGCATCAAGGAAAACAGATCTTGAAGATAACTGCATTCTTCATTTTCCTCGTATGCCCACACCTACAAAGTAGTTAGCACCTGTGAGACTCTACACAAGATTAAGAGTGACCAAATCAAATAAGAAGTGAATAGCAAACCTTGCTGAGAATAGAAACAACCATGCTAAGCTGCTCCAATGTGAACAAATTAGCTCCACTGATGTTATCTCTTAAAACTGGTACTAAAAAGTGATCGATAGCTGCTTTGCAAAGTCCACTATCTCCCGTACAATCTTGTTCTTCACCTGAATAAAGAGTTAGGTTTTCTATAAGGAACATTAATATGTTAGGTTTTTATAAGGAACATTAATACAGAAAGTTCAAAGAACAACAAAAGACAGATACATCATGGAACCAGCAAAAAACAAAAGGTACAAATTTATTCGTTGACGTTCCCCCTTTAAGGAACAATTGAGTTGCGCGAAAATTGTACCACAACACTCGGTTCGGTTTATGAGATATATCGATAACATTTGGCAGATGAACTACATATTTAACAGGCAGAAAATCTGGATCTTCAGATCAGCTAACCTCAAGAAAATTAGCCGAATCCACAAGAGAAGTGAAAGAGGTGACTATTCTCAGGACAGGTGCAATAAGTGACCCCTTCTTGTTAATTTCACCAGCCCGTTCTTTTACAATATTGGAGGTTGCCCTTGAATTTCCCTAGTAACAATACAAACGTTAAGTGTGATTTCGTAAATAATATATAGGTTATAGTTGCAAACAAGGTGTACCTTTTTAAGCACACCCATGAGGTGGCATGATGAAAGATTTTGTAAAGCACCCATGGACAACAGAATCTGAGAGCCATGTTTGCCATACTGATGACTTATTCTCAGCAGTAATGAAAACTGAGCATCAATGGTGCAAAACCGTGGTGAAGACTCTGATGCGAATGGCGAATCCTGAAAAACACGCAGAAAACTGATTACACCACATAACAGGATAAAATGCTACAGACAGTGGAATAATGCGTAGAGATTATCAAAACAAAACCTCCACGAGGCATTATCTAGACAAATCAATTTCATTTTTTGGAGTGATTCATAGGCCCATAGCTCATCTTCAGCTTGACATTGCATGCCAATGGAGAATAATATAGAGTTCAGGCTTCATAGAACAAGACATCAGATATCTGTGCACTGTCTTTCAGAAAATAAACAGAGCATAACTAGAGCTCCGAAAATTATGAATGTGCCCGAATACAATCTCAAATCAAATATTTATCCATTACAGGCCAGTTCAGATATCCAAATAACTTGTATAGCAGCAAAATATTAACGGAATTATTTCCGAAAAACTTTAATGGAATTTTGCCTGTCAACTAAACTAAACATTACAATCCATTCAACATAAACAAACAATAAAATATAAAAATTAGCCCAACTAAGTTATGATACAATAAAGTATGTTGTGCGCATAGTGTTATGCATATAGAAATAGCTCAGATAATATGACATGGAACAGGCTGAAACTATATTTGCACCCATACTGTTTGATGTGAAAACAATTGAATGGGAAGCTATTGATTGTGAATGGAAAATCTAAATCATATTTTTATCTTATAAAATCTGTTCTAATGCACCAGAGGCAGTGGCCTGCGTGTACAGGCAACTTGTCAATTCCAGAACAGTGGCTGAAGCTGGCTAGGAGGGGCCTCTCCCACCCTGAGTCTTGTGTGCTTTGCGACCAAAACAATGAATCAGCTCAGCACATTCTTACCACTTGTTTTTTTGCGCGACAATTTTGGCATTCTGTGCTGGTGCAATATGGGTTCAAAGGGGTGAAGGTGATACCTCATGTAGAACTGAGTTTTGCAGACTGGTGGAGAAAAGCAGCTGGCAAGGTAGATAAGCGAAAGAAAAAAAGAATCAACACCCTGATCATCTTGGGGCCTGGACTCTGGATCCATTGGAACAGATGTGTTTTTGATGGTGCTAGTCCTCTCAGGGATGCTCAGCATTTTTTTAGTTGACTGAAAGAAGGCTTTGGTGTCTAGCACTCTAGCTGGAGCTAAAACACTCCAAGAGTTAGGAATTAGACAGGTCGTCTTAGTGGCCTGATCAGGCTGCTTGGTAGTTTTCCCTCTCTGTGTTGGGTATTTAGATGTTAGTTTCTTCTGCTACCTTTCGTGCTTCCCCTCAGGGGACAACAAGAAAAGGAGTCCAAAAAGAGTCACAGACTCAAATTCATTTTCAAGAAAATAAAAAAATAAAAGCAACATGAATGCATGATAACATAAATTTGCAACTAGAAACAACATGTTTCAAAATGGAAAGAGAAAAGATAAGCAACACAATACAGACCTTTGACAAATAGTTTGTAACATCACTTATACATGATCTAAGAATCCCTCGACTTTGAAGCTGGTTTAAGAAATACTTTTCATGGTCAATACTAATTAATGCATCAAGAACATAGAAGGAAATTGCTTTCCCAGCTTCACTCCCATGGACAGCATCCTTAGCAACCTGTAATAAAAATTTAAAGAAAGATTGGAATATCATATTAACAACCATTTGACTGAATGACTGGTTCATTTAATCATCTTGAAATCTCCACAAGACCCTATGTCATAGTTGGTCAAAAGCATCGAGACTAGAGAACAAATGACAAAGCAAACTTGCACACATAGTTGTGCTAGGACCTCATAAATCATAATTGGGAATGCTGTATGGTATAATTGAGAACCAGCTAGCAGCTAGCATGTGGAGCCAGTTCAATTATAAATCTCTAATGGAACTGGGCAAAAAAACACAAAAACGTTGGGAATATTTTGGTATTAGATCCAGTTGCAAATTGGATTGCATTTGGGAGGGAAGGGGGGGTTTACGTGCAAATATAACAGATGTCTATTTTGAGTTACCTTAGCAACCTATTACTGCACCACAAACAGAGAGATTCATCATTAATTGGGGTTAAAATGTGTCAATAAGAGTAGAGCCGTAACTACATTACTGGAATAGGCGCCTAGAGCTAAAAACACAATTGGACTGGAATTAGAGATGATGTAAAAGAAACTAATAGGCACCAGAAGTTTTTTTAGTATAAAGTTCACATAACACTACAAAACACAAGAATGTCATGTAAAGTACATATAACATGGTGTTTACTGATCGCTAATAGCTATGGCTCCGTTCTAGGCATGTTTAGTCTCCATATCCTTAACTCAATTTATCAATGGGCATTTAACATTGTAGCTACAACTTTTTCAGAACTGCAAGTTAAATTCTAAATGAATAATTTTGTTATTTATCTCGTATAGCCTGTCTATTAGGGAAAATGCTGCTGAAATTTGTATGACGGTTGAATTTTGAATTATTACCTAATATCATCGAACCAGTGATAGGTTGGCTGTTACAAGGGATGACAAGCTGAATTAGTGGTATTACCATGAGGCAACGAGGAAGAAATGCTAACTGTTTAAAATTATGTTTCCCTAGCACAAACACAAAAATATTAAAAGAAAACACAAATTTTCACATAACAAAAGAATGGCCTACCAAATCGACAATTGCTTGAGCATCCTTCCTTATGATGGAAAAGTTGGCATGCGCTAATTCATTGTGCTCCTTGAGAACCTTTTTTTAGAAGGAAAAAGAACAATCAGCCATAATCGCAATATAAAAAGAAATAAAGTAATGCAACCGATAAGGACCTTTTGAAGAGTGAAGTCATCATCACTGCCCTCTTGCTCCTCCAGTAGCAAGAACCGAACCACTGATGGAGGGACATCAGAGTCAAGAATGCTACGACAATACTGAAAATAACTCAATAGTAATGCATATTGACTGCAGAAGACAACTGAAGGTCAGTATACATAGGAGAGATGAACATGTGAGATAAGGAGTCGGTTAGTGGTGCTCATAGTGACCAACTACATCTAAGTTACCGTCTTCTCAATGTTTCAGATGATTCATTTCTTAGTGTTGCCACCACAAGCTTGAATAGTAATGAGTTGCAAGCTGCATTTGGTAGCTGCTTCGACAAGATAATGTCAACACAAGTAACCGCATCAGAATCTGCACCACCTGGACATATGAATCTTTCATCCCGCAGTTTAGCCATACAGGTCAGTGATACCTTAAAGCAACCACCAAAAAAAAGTTCAGAACAGGAAGATAATGCTAAAATATTAATAAGAACAGTTTAGCCATACTGGATTAAGATATTGATATACGCTACATAACAAGCTTCTTACATTGGTCAAAACATATGCCATTTTCACTGAACAATCTGGAGATGTTGTGGCACTCAATGAAGCATCAAGTAGCCTGCATCAAACAATATTGAAAAAATATCGAAATAGTAATAGTTTTCCATTTTATGTGAAGGGAAGCATGACTCACTCAAACAATAGCCGAGTATGGTCCTGAAGTAATGACATTCTTCTTGATACAGCAACCTGGTTTTCACAAATTGTAATCAGTGTATCACATAAAATTTTCCAACCTAGAAAAATGATAATGAGATAAGCAAACACACAGCTTACTTCAACAATCTGTGACCAGCCAGTCAACATGTGAAGTTGAGCGGCCTGCTCTTCAAGGTTTTTATTATATCGCCAAGCCCATTTCAGCAAATGATGAAATGATTCTTTTAGTTCGGCTTTCTCAGACTCACTCAATTGTGAGTTCAATTCTTGTGATATCTGTATTAAAAAATAACAAATTCATTAAACACAAGTTCATTTTGGGGAAAAAAAAGAACATAAAAAGGATGCATAAGAATGAACATAAAACCTGGATTAGTTTCTCATGGAAAGCGTCCAGATCAATCAGTCGATCACCTCTCTCTGAATAATAATATACACCACCAAATTCAGATGTTGCAGAATTCCTTAGGATCTCTTCGATCTGTGCACCAAAACCTAACGTGAATTAAAATAAAAGGAAAAAAAGGAACTGGAAGGTTTCAAGGGCATACCTTTGATTCCATTCCCAGGTTGCATAGTTGTTGTGGATACTTCATTGAAGTGTCTGGACATCTGAACTGTAGAACCTCAAGCAAGCCCAAAACCTAAGTGCAAAGTAGCAAGTAATATAAGATTCTGGAGCATGGAAATGTAGATAAAATACGACCAGCAGATGAATTAAGCTTTCAAGCTCCCCATATCAAACTAGTTTATAAAAACCATGCAAGGTGTGTATGTCACTGCAGATTTTCAATTCCCTCATGAAAGGAAGCCTAATAAGATCCACACAAATATACAGAAAGCTTCACACAAACAAAACTTGTGTTAAACATAAAAAACAGTGAAGGAGATCGATACACTAGGTCATGGCTTGTGCACGAAGACTCCTGATTTACACCCTCTCCCATTCAGGGATAATTCATCACCAAATGAAAAAACAGCAGATGCCAAATGTTACCTTATTTCTATTTGCTGGTTCATTGCTAATGCCAGTGGAAGGATCATGTGAATGGAACAAGCTTGTATTCTGGATGTTCTCACCACTCTGACCAAAGGTATGATAAAGAATAGCCACACAGGCTTCCCTGTATACCGATGATGATATATCGGATAGATGTAATGCCAGTGCTAACATCTTTAGCAACCATGCCCTCTGAAAGTAGATAAATCATGGTTTCAACACAATGAAAAATATCAACATAGTTAAATATAGATGGCGACCATAAAAAACAATAGCACCCTAAAAAAAGAAAACAGGCATCTAAATTATGCGATCCAATTGTGTTTTGTAAGTAGCAGAAGTTCGACATTTCTAATATGAACTCTTATATTTCTAGAGCATTGTAACTAATGTGCAGATCCAATTGTAACCTTAGTTGCCATCTTGTTTCAAGTCAAGGACTATGAATTGAGAGAAGTAGCTAAGGTTAAGGATCAGGTCAGTATGCCAAACATGACATCAGTTCGGTTGAAAAAGCATCTTTCATGTCTCTAGTGTGCAGGATTCCTGATGATCCAGTCAAGAGGGCAGTTGACCCGCAATTTTCATAACTACGATGTTCTAACTTCCAAGAGCAAGCATACCAACTCAAAACTTAACGAAACACAATCACTGATCTTTCACGTCACTTCATTATTTGTCTTAAGTATATCATAATGATGCATAAATGTAGCACATCAACAGACAATGAATAGCAGGGAAAAACAGTGGATACCAAAACATGGCAGATATGTCAAATAAATCACTATGCATTCAGATTCTGATATCCATCTTCTGTTCAAAAGTTGTATGCCATTCATAGAACAATTCAATATAAGGTAATTTTATGGTACACTACTACATTGGCAACAAAGATTAGCCAAGGCCAAACACTGGTTGAACTTCTGCATGTTAAGTAACAAAAAAAGTGGTGAAAAAGCTCAATGCATACCTCATGGAGCATGCTGATTCGAAGAGATTGGTTACTATTCCTTTTCGGTAGAGGTGTCACTCCGAAGGTTCCAACATGCTGACATTAGTGGAGCATAATATGATTCCTCATTTGGAACATTTAGCTATAATGATTCAAAAGAACAAAGAAGAATGAAAACCTTTGAAAAGAACTGGTACTTCTTTGTACTCAGGAGATCCATGACAGGTCCACAAGTTAAAGGATCAAGACACAACTCATAGAGAAGCTGCAATAACATGGAGAAAATAAAATTATAATGATATAAAAATAAGATGGAAAATCTCACATTTGACTACTACACAACATCAACAAAGCCTTTTTTGTCCCAAGCAAGTTGGGGTAGGCTAGAGTTGAAACACAACACAAGTCACCAAAACAGAAAGAGAGAGATATCTGGCTTTTTTTACTACTAAGCACCCAAAAACACAAACCTGAAAACTGAACTCATGCAGTAAGGCGTTTATATCTGGCTTTGTCACCTTTTCGAGATTGTCAAGGATTATCTTCAAGCAACTGAAACATAATGAAGTGAGTTCAATTAACAGAAATACAGAATATATCACTACATATAAAGGCAGAATCTGGAGTACCTGTAGTGGGATTTTGGTTTTAAAACCGTTCGCTCAATGGATCCATTGACATCAAATCTCAAGAGCAAATGTGTAATATTTGGAGCTGGACGACAAATATTGTCTACAAGCAACTGCATACATAATTAATTAGCATAATTAAAAAACAGCTCAAGAAACAAGGTCAAAAGAAGTATAGATCGCAACCTGCAGTATTAGAACTCCAACATCATCTTTTGTGTCCTCTATAACCTGAAAATCATCAAACCGAAACTCCAAGCAAGCAGCATAATCTTCTATGACAGTTTTTCCAACATCAGCTTTCAAAAGCAACTGTACCAGGCCAACTATTCTAGAACTGCCATAAAATAAACATATAATAAGAAACATATCGTAATAAGAACATAAATAAGCAACTTGAATTCAGTTACAGAAATTTCATGTCATAATGGACAAAAGATAGCAATTTAATAGCAAGCTGACAGGTAGCACAAAGAAAAATAGAAGTAATTTGATATACCTCAGGATGCCCATAATTTTTATTGAACACTGTTGAATTTGGGGAAGATAGTCATAACGTACAAACTCCAGCAATGCTACAATCTGTCTATGATTGTGTGCTAATATAACATCCAATGGCTGCATAATCCCAAATGGAAACAGAAAAAATAGATTAAGTAATGGACACGCAAAACACCACAATTGGGATAGATAAAGAACAAAACCTGATAGAGCGGCCGGAGAACGTCAGCAAGAGCCAGATCTCTCTCCATAACAAGGATAAATATTTCAAGAGAGAGATGGACAGTTTTCTCCAAAATAATACCATAGGTTTGGGTAGTTCGCTCATTGATAAGTGAGTCAACACCCACTGATATGATGTTCATGATATTGCGGAAAGCAACTTTCCCACTCATGAAATCCTGAACCAGAATTCGACAGCCACAAATTATACATAATGTACATATGGAGGTGAATTTGAAGTATATGAAAAAAACTCAATATCTTAAACAGTCATAGGTTCATGGGATAACATGTATACCACAAAGCAAAAGGCAAACAGTTATCCATTGAAGCAACGCAAATTAATTCAGGTGATCTGAACAACATAAATATAAACCAATCTGGTAAAGATATAGAAAAGCTTTTTAAAAAATAACACCACGCAATTGATGAACATGAAGAATCTAATCGGCATACATTCTAGAAAGAACCATTGTTATTAGATAACAATATTGCTATGAAGATAGCATACAAGCAAGGAAAGCTCACAGCTCACTATTTAACTGGTGTCCCTAGTGTTCTCTAGTCTGCGGTTTCTGAATACAGTAGAACAATCTAAACAATTTTTCAGATAAATTTTCAGCCTTCCAAGTTTAATATAATGCTAACCATAGCCCTACAATATAGTGAGGCAAATATGCTAAATGCATTCAATATCAGCTAAGGAATACTATAGGCACATTGCTCAGGATCGCTGCACTAGACTCTGGACATCAAGCATGGAATCTTTAGTAAGGATTGCCCAATGTTCACGATAGTAAAAGGATTGTCAATGAATTTCTAATTACTGCAAGTAATCCCACATTGAGCATAAAAAAAATCAGTACATTGACATACTTTGAGTAGTTCCAGCAGAGGGAGCTTTCTCTCGATAGAGGAAGAAGCTAATGTGTTAACAGAAGCATAAATATCATCATCTTTTATGTCATACATGCTCAAAACCCTGTATAATCAATAACCAAATTGTTACCAAGTGCACCACTGCATTTTATAGCAAAAAATGTCACAGAGGGATTGGAAGATCAAAGAAGCTATCCAGATAAAAAAAAGTGCATTCACATCAAGGGTTCATATTCCATGGTTCCCCTTACACAAAAAAAGGCAAAAAAAATCAAATAAAAATGTTTCAACGTCTACTCACATACGAAAATGCTCCAGGCAGGTAAGTGCAAGCTCCCATTTTTCCTGAGGGTCAGCATATGCTCTTTGGGGAAAAGGACTGAAGACATCCTCATAGACAAACTTAAAGATACCCATGAACCTGTTAGGGAAAAAACATCTTATGCTTAAAAATGTTGAAGGTCAGGATATGAAACAAAATAATTAGTAAATGTAAGTACCTCCGGCCTTTGTCACTTATGTTTCTTTCTTCTGCAATAAGCGCATTGGTCAATCTGAGAAAAGAAATGGTTGAGGGGTAACTCTCCCTCCTGGCTTCCACTTCATTCAACTCATACCGCATATCGTATATCTGCCAACAATATTGTGAATATTAGATCCTATGTAAGATTCTGCTGGAGTCAACTTTACACAAAAGATCAAACAAAAGAAATGCACGCACCCATCATGAGGCATAGGTTGAATTCAAGTATTTCGTGTATCTAGTGCCCCATATCACACCAAAACAATCGAGCAGAAACAAATAGAGATGATAAGGAAAATAATCACCCAAAACCGAGGCATAGGTTGAATTCAAGTATTTCGTGTATCTAGTGCCCCATGTCACACCAAAACAATCGAGCAGAAACAAATAGAGATGATAAGGAAAATAATCACCCAAAATCAATCTTTACGTGTTGTTTTCCAATGCATATGCATCAGATGACAGGCACCAAGGCCTTCTGATAGACAAAGCTGTAGTTGTTTAAGAATTAATCAGTCCTTACTTCACAGCCCTAGTGTTGTGTTAGTTCGGTCATTAAGAACAAGCACCAAGAACAAGAGTCTTCTACCTGTGAGCCACTAAAAAGGATTGCAATTTCAAATCTGCCACTGAAATTTCTGTTGAACCCAACTTTCAGGACCTCTATGCCACTACCGTTAAATGGGGTAACAGCAGCTAACTGACAGATGAAAAGAAGATATTGCCCTTGTCTTAAGTCATGTTTACCCGCTGAATTTCTCTTCATCACGTGTGTTCATTCCAAATGAAATGGCAGTAAGTGTTTAAAGCAAAAAGAGCCAAAAACTACAGGGCTCGGACTGCACGGATTCTTTGTAAAAAGCAGCAAGACACACGAAATTGATGATTAATTGTTGATTTTCTGAGGCGTTTCTTCACAAAAAGCGTTGTCTTCTCCACACAGACTTTCCTGGCTGGCCGGTCAGGCATGCCGGGAAGATGTGCTCGACTTTGCTCCAGTCGGATCCACAGTGCCCTGGCTCGCCAGCGCAGAACACCAGAGGCGGCACAGAGAAGGCACCAGCATCGGCAGGTGGCGATATGGTTCGGGTCAGCAAGTGCAGAAGCAGAGGTGCACAGCAAGACATAGAGGCGGCAGCGTTCGCATGGCAACTCATAGCAGTAGCGGAGCAGGGGACCGAGGGCACGGCATGTGGCCACCTCACTCCGCGCACACCTCACCGATGCCCAGGACGACACTGCTGCGCTATGTGTCAACACTAACTAATCGGCCCCCTTTGCTCCTGCTCAGGCTGGCCACCAAAACCGCCCCAACATTGAAGTGCAGGGACTTTTTCAAGAAAATATTCTCCACCGCATCTTGGTGTCCATCGTCTCTCTGTGCGGACAGACTTGGCAGGAAACTTGTACTCCGTACCAAACAAAATTCCTGAACTTAGATTGTGACTAGGCAGGAGATAGACACCTGATGGATCAAGCAAGCAAGCAAAGAATGGCCATGGCTTTACTACCACTCAAATCCTATCAAGCAGAGGCCAGATTGACTTGACCCCCAACCTGCAAGAACACAAGACCAGGCGGAGCCTCCGGTCCAAGAGAGAGACAACCGAATCAGTGCACGGGCGGTGGCCTGGCTTGGGGTTACGGCTCCACTAGGCTATCATAAAAAAGGCATTCTCAAAAGGTTGTGTTTCCACTAGATAAAAGGCACCAAAACAAGATACCCCAAGGGAATATACATCAAATAGTAAAATCAAAGAGAAAATGGTTCTCGGTCCCAACTAAATAACCAAACATAGTAGCATCTAGCTGAGAGCACTAAGGGAAAATGTAGAGACTAAGGTGCAAGATTAGCAATTATATGAAATAAGTAAATGTATGATTATGAATATGCCTAGGTTGATTGTTTGTCAGAATAGAAAGACAAAATCTATTAATACCAGGAAAATTTCCCTACAACTTTGTACTTCATAAACATGTGAAAACGAAATAATAAGATGAAATATAGCACAAGATAATCGATTGATTTGAGGAAGACAGGGTACACGTATATATACGAGCCTTTTAGCTATGAGCCACTAAAAAAGATGGTCCTTCCATAACTGCCGCCGAGAATTCCATTTTACCTTCACTGCCACTGGATGATTTTTGTTTTGCCTTGTGAGCCACTACCGTCTGATTTTTAACAGTCAATAGGCATGTTGACCAGACTAAACTTCATAAATTTCACAGAATGGAGATTTTACTCTTCGGCTCTTCTCTCCCGGATCCTCTCCACATCGTGGCAATGGCAGCTCCCACCTGCATGCTCGCTTGCGGTGGCCTCAACGACCGCCCAAGAACCGGCTCGACAACGGCGGCACGGCCCTGGCACCAGCTCACGACGGCGGACTCTGCAATGCTGGCCTCCGCGACGCCGGCGATTGGGCGCTTTCTGTGGCTTGCCAATGGGCGCCCCTTCCGCCACCACCCCTTCTCACTGGCCATGCGGGCCCACCCCGACCCCAGGCGGAAGGCTGGGCTGGGCGAGGTGAGGCTAGCGGGAGACTGCAGGACGTACGGGAGGAAGGCTGCTGCCGACCTTCGATGCCCGCGCGAAGCTTGATGCGCCAGGGGCGGCGGCTCCACCCCGTCGTTTGATGGGCAACGCATGCGGTGGTTCCCTTAGATCGAAGTACCAGCACAGCTTCAAGCACGCCGCCTCCATGGCCTGCACGTACCGGGGGCCATCAAGGGCGCCTATGAGGACCAACTCTACGTCCACATTGTCATGGAGCTCTGCGTCGGCTGTAGGTAGGCTTGTCGCCGCTGCAGCCACAAAGACCACCAGAACGCAACCGCGCGGCTCCGCTACGGCCCTCCCGGGCGACGAACACGAGGCCTTGCCGCACAAGCTCAGCCACGTCCTTGACGGACGCCCCACACCGAACGGCATCCGCGATCGTCGCGTACTCCTCCGAGCTCCTGTGTGCGGCCGCCACAGCCGGCGCTCGCGTAGCTGACGAGCGGAGCTCACCCCATCCGCCGGCGCTAGGGCAGCCGTGGAGGATGTAGTGCAGAGGACGCGGAGCTCGCCCCGGCCGCCGCTGCTCGTGCAGCCGCGGAGGACGTGGAGCTCGCCCTGGCCGCCGATATGCTCGTGCAAACGTGGAGGACTCGATGCTCCTTCGGCCTCCGGCTCACACAGCCACAGACGCACCCGCGGCCGCGCGCCGCGCCGCCCGTGTGCGGTCGCCCTCGCCGCACGAAAGTTTGCGGGAAAGAAGGAATAGAAGTTTGTATTCGAGTGGCACGGAGAGAAATAGAAGCTTTCCAACGAGAAGGCAATATTGTCTTTTCTGCATCCCGTTAGCTGCTGTTAGTCTAAAAACAGACGGCAATGGCTCACAGGGCACAACAAAAATCAACCAGTGGCAGTGAAGGTGGAATGGAAATTTCAATGACAATTATGGAAGAGCCATCTTTTCTAATGGCACATAGGTAATAGACTTTATATATACAGTCGAGGGACCTAGAGTCCTAAACTAGGAAGGACACCCTTGACTGTTCCTAATTTAATCATATCCCAGGCACAAGCAGTGCAAGAGTCCTGGCCCAAGAGGGCAGCAGCAGTCCTGTGCCCAGCAGGACAGGAGACAGGCCCCAATAGGCCCAGTCCTAAGTACAGCCCATACAGGCCTAAATACATATTCTAACATAAGTT
Organism: Paspalum vaginatum; assembly: GCA_030272315.1. Lineage (NCBI taxonomy): Eukaryota > Viridiplantae > Streptophyta > Magnoliopsida > Poales > Poaceae > Paspalum > Paspalum vaginatum. The sequence goes on along the minus strand of CM059015.1, from coordinate 41,670,492 downwards.
TTTTTTATATATGTCCTTTATACTCCCTAGAGTAACAAAAAAGTGGTGTTTGGGGTTGCATTAAATCAACATTTTTCAACTTTGACCATAAATGTTTTTGACATCTCAATTTAACCTTTTAAAACTGTATATCGCAAGATTTTATCTTGAGGAAATGTTCCACAATATACAGATATTACAACTTTGCTATGTTTTCCATATGTTTTACATACCAATTACTGGTCAAAGTAATGGATCAGTGGCTGTGTCAATTCCCAAAACCACACTTTCAAAACTGGAGGAATCGAGAAAGTACATTGTTTTGCTTGAGTACTAAAAACGAGTTATAGAGTAGTCAGTAAAATTAGGAAATTAGTGAAACGTTGAACATCTAATCTACCTGTGTGACTGTATGGTGGCCTAGTGGAGTCGTAACCACCGGTAGATCATATTGCTCAAGATAATTCCAAATAGCATCTTTTAGTAGGGGTGACACTTTGATAAATGCAGCTATTGAATTTCGCAAAGCCCCCTGCACATGTTACAAGCACATATTATGAGAAAATGAAACAGCCACCTAACGAAAAAAAGGAAGATGTACACATGGACTCAGAATAATAATAGCTTGTACCTTCAAGTACGGAGGCACGTTTTCATAGCTGAGAAGCTTAAATAAAGGCTCAATGTCAGGGAACCATTTCTTTCGATCCGTAGGATTCCCATTTTCCACCACCTACAGCATTTTCACAGTTTCTCAAATCAAGTAGACAGCCCAAAGCAGCTTTCTTCTAAACAAATAAATCACAGCAGCAACAGTAAACTGCATAGCATTATGCATGGTGAAAAGAGCATTGTATAACTCATGTAGTGCTCATTCATGAACAGAGCAGGGACTGGAAGAGTATTGACTCATTGAAAATGCTACTGTGCTTCCAGAACCTCAATATAGCATGTAAGAAAGTCTCCAACAGATCTCCCATTCCGTGTACCCTATACGTCGATATAGGAGACTCCTAAAACCATTTCCGTGTATAGGAGATCACCAGAGCACATATTAGCCTAAAAATATCTCTTTACATTTTTCTCTTCTTCCATTTATCTTCCCTGCTGCTTGAGAATTGGATGGATGCAACTAGTGAGAACATGCTACGCACTGAGCAAGGGAGAAAAGGCAAGACATCGATCTGGATTGCATCTCGGTAGGAAAGCATGTTGATCAAAGAATAGATGAGGACAAAGGCGTACTGGATAGGATCTCTGCACCGCCAGCACGTGATGTCAAGCTCCACAACCATCGCGCAGGGGGGTGTTGGTCGTCGTGGAGATGGTGCCGCACACGGAGGGGCACGGAGGAGCGTCGACGACAGGCCCACTCGGTGGCATCTTCTCTGAAGTATAGGAGAGCGGGCATCTCTCCTTTCTTTAACAGAAAGGATGATAGATTTAAAAGATTTCTTCAAAATTATAGGGAAGGAGATGCAATAGAAGATCTTTAGGAGCAGTCACATCTCCTATATTGCAAGATTTTAGGGAAAGAGGAGGGGGGTCTGTTGACTGTTCGAGATGCTCTAACAGAACCTACCCAATGGTTTATAAGCTAAGTGAAAGTGATATTTGCAAGACAAGGCTGACTAAATTTTCTGGCTTTTCAAAGAAACATGAATAGCTGAAGTGAATATGTTCGCTCACAACTACATAAACGAAAGAGATGCAAGATCAAAATCATGAATATGTGATATAGGCTATGATGTGGCCCACAAATTAAGGATAATGATATGAGTACATAACCATGGAAAATAGAAGGTAATGTTGAAAGTAACAATGGTTCCAAAACCATCAATCATCAGAGATGCAAGTGCAGTTTAATGTGGACAAAGCTGACCAAGACAAGAAAAGCAAATGAATAAAAATGCAAAAGATGTCCACACCTTCTGAAGAACAGATAAATAAGCAACAAGTGCCTGTGCATCACCCTCAGGAAAATCTGGCAGTATGCTTGCAGAAGATTGAATGCATTTTTTAAACTTCTCCTCGTAGATAGATAAGCAGTCAAACAAAGTGTTCCACCCAACTGAACGGTAAATTTTTCCTTGGAGCAGCTCATAGACTTTGGCAGCACCAAGTTCAGTCGAAGCCTGACAATTCCAATAATTCAGCCAGAGCAAAATATGGAAAACTGAACAGAGCAGTAACCACAATGCATACCAAAGTACTGAGAAGTCCAAGAAAGGCCACAAGAGTTTGTGTGTTGGTATGGTCTTCTCCTGCATATATAACAAAGGTCCACAGCTCCTCATTTCCATGCCCTAGCCCAGGCTCTTTCTGATGACAACACACAGAAAATAGCAGTGTTGATTGCCATACAAACTTCTCAAACGAAAAGGAAAGCAAAAAAAAAAAGGTGCATGTGAGAGATCATACAAATCATGCCTTATTGACAATGACAGACGTACAGTTTTGCACATAGACACAACAAGGCTAATCAGATAGTGTGTGTTCATCTAGGTGCACTGCTAAAATATCACTAACAAAAGCATGACCATCTGTCTGGTGGTCACAAGATGAAGCAGTTACTACATATACTAGACTAGAGAGAAGAAAACCTTTAGCCTTGAATCGAAAACAAGGCCAAGACTAAACTTTGAAGAAGCACAAGTACACAGCACTGTTCATAGAATATGCTAAATGTAAAGTGGCATAGTACGAAACTAGGAGCTAGCTTAGCCACATAATAGCCTGCTAAATTAAATTAACCAGCAGGAACAGGTTCTTTACAGTAAAATCCTGTGAGCATAGCAAAACTTGTTGATATATATCATAATGACCAATTAATCATTATTCATTAGTTATATCGAAGTCTACCAAACATTCAAACTAAATGGTGCACTCTACAACTGTGAAAACTAAGAGTGATTGAATTAGGTGCATCAATTACATTTCATCATTACATTGTTATTTGAACATCAGCATGGGCTTCTAACTGACTCAGGGGTATCCAGCTTGGTAAAAGAAACATCAGTTATTGACAGAATCTGACGCCAGGACTCCAGCTCAAGTTCACAAACGGTCAAGGGAGGAGAGCGGAGGCACATTGATGTCCAACGCTTGAAAGTCATGCAATTTATCATTTATATAGGCCCTAAAATTGGTATTTTGGAAAGCGTATGCACACCCCTGAAAAAACTCATGGATGAGTACAAAATGTTGTGTGCACATGCAAAACACAAGTACATCTTACCCAGGACACAGAGAAGCAAAAACGATAAATGATACGCATGATGCAGCGTTTGATTTCTACGGTCCTTTACAACAATGCACTCTAGCCATTGCCTTTGGGAAGCACTATTAGCAGCCATTACAAAGTGGTCCCAGAAGATGGCATAAGTATATCATTATTAAAACAAAACAACACTAACACAGAGTGCGCAATACCCATGTCAAGCTAAATCATAATGTTTTCAGGCCTATAGATTTTATTGACTATATAATGACAGAAGCATTACCTGATAGATTTCTCTAACTAGTTCCAGCAAGGATACGAAAGGTTCATTAGTAGGCTGACCAATTTGTTCCACATTTTTACCAGGATCTTGTCGATGATCTCGAGGTGGCCCATACGGACTGAGGGCATTCATTGCTTTTTCCTTAATTTCCTTAATCTGTTAAAGAAGATGATATTACTGATTTTGCAGAATAAATTAAGAAAGTTATTTGCCATGTTATCCCTGTTGTAGAACAATAACAATACGGTGATCAACATTTTAGAATACTACTAAGTTAATATGATTCAATGAAATTCTCTTAACCTTATCTCTAGAAGTAGGATGAGAAATAAAGCACATCATTAACTTGTGTGTGTAGCCAGTGTACATGTATACAATGTCCTCATCATCATTCTGCATTAGATGAGAAGAACTAACGATAAGCATATCAGGATAAAATATGTTAGATATTCTTGGAAACAAATGACCACAAATGCATGGAAATTATCAAGATGGACCACAAGAATACAAGCACCTCTTTCAATGGGGCCAACCGGCCAACCTATTAATCTACATGTATTGGTGGCCGAGGCTTGATAGGAAGGTAAATACAATAGTAGCATTTAGTTAACAAAAAAATCAATGTGTCAGATTGAGTTCAAGAGGGTAGCAGGGTACAGTGTGACAAGATACATAATTGCACATCAGTGTGTTCTGATGCCTATACAAAGGGTCAGGATTCAACGTGAAAAAATAGTTGCTTGGTTGGGTCACCTTGCCATATGAAGATGTTTGGTTGGCTGCACAAGGACAAAGGCACATAATATATGGAAAGCAATGTGTTAACATTGTGTCTATTTGCAGATATGTGTGTGTGTGTGTGTGTAAATATAAAGGCTTCTGAGCTTATCCTAAGACAAGTTATCCTAAATTTGACCAAGTTTATACAAAGACCAATAATATTTATCATACTGAATGAGCAACATTAGATCTATTACGAAATACATTTCATAGTTTACTTCTTTGATGTGGTAGGAGTTAATAGTAATACTCTCCTCTATAAACTTTGTCAAACTTAGAATAGTTTACTTAGGACAAATTCAGAAATCCTTAAATTTTGGGACAGATGAAGTACTCTATTAGCCTTTAGTTTACTTACTTTAATATTATACACTAATGACTGATATCACATAATATGCGCTAAGCATTTACTACTACTCCATCCAAAAAAACATTTACTACTAAACAAGGTTACTGGAACCTGCTCCCTAACTAAGACCGAACTGCATGGTTTCCATGGGCCTTGCTCAAATGGGACTCCTGCATCTGGCTTGCCTGGGTCCTTTTTGCATTGAGGCAACAAGACAGATTGGAGCAAAAGTTTACGCATGCCATGGGCCTGACCCAACCTGATGCAGGCAATCAAAAGCAGCTACAAGTGACGTAAATTTCAGTTAATGCTGCATAAACTGGTTCCACTTCTGGACTTATATCTATTATGATAAGGCTGAAGCATATCAGTTTGTTGGACTTGGACACAGATACTCTGTAATGCATATTTTAACCTGATAGTTCATGGTACACAGTTTTACTTATTTCAATGTGCTCCTGTCCAAAGATAACCAAAAAATCGGTTTTGGTACCTCTGGATTGGTGTGTGTATGGAATTCACCAATCGACATGCCCAAACAATTGGTTGAGAAAACAGATCAGCATAAAAATACAGAAGGAAAATATACATAGATATTTTTGTTGGAGGCAAGATTACACGAACACATTAGAGAAATAATGTAAAATGTACAAAACATAAAGTATTCCAAATTTAAAATTAATTAACCATTGTAGGACGATGGGTAATTGGGCATACGGTTGAATGAGACTGAATTGGGATTCAGAATTGATATACCTGGTATGCGGCTGTTTTCAAAACTCGCTCGCACAAAAACTCAAAAGAATTTTGACGACAGATAATTTCCAGACATGACCAAATGTCTGACGTTTCTCTTGAATTACTCCGATCCTGAGTTAGCATCAAATAAACAGACCATGCAAGCCGCACAACACCAACAAACCCTTCAACAGTCGTACTGTTACCTGTCCTCATCATCTGAAAAAAAAAATCATAGATTGCAATTATAAAAAAAATATGCTGTATGTTCAATCAAAGTACCAAACAGTGATTAATGAATATGCATATATTAAAGCTTACAAGTTCATGAAATTCGTGTCTAAATGAGGAATCAGACGATGACAATGATGCTTTCTCATGAGAAGTACTTAGGGCATCAGAGATAAAAGTTGCTACAAGAGAGAAAAGAATTCCATAGGTGATCTGCAATGATAAAGTTAGTAAGTTTCTGTTTGACAACCAAGCATTATACAGATCTGCACAAACCACATGTCTAAACAACCATCAAACCATTTCAAAGTAACTGGTGCAAAACTTCAAACCTGAAGCTCCATGCTAGTATTTTGATTAGCTTCAGCTGCACAGTCCTTTAATATAGAAAATACATCCTTAACCTCCTTGGGGCCTAAATGAAGTTGCATAAAGCATTAGTGCTTTCTTTCCATAAATTGAATCAACAAAAAGTTAACACATACAGAGCACAAAGGCTGATGCATGCCAATGAATGATTAAAATCACTTTGTAAGCGCCAAATAGAAATCACTTGACAGAGGCAATTTGACAGAAGGTTTTTTTATCCTTTTATAATATATCATCATATCTACCTTGTATTTACCTCAAAAAAATTGACAGAAGGTTTCACTTACTCATTAGCTTAATAAGAGCAGAAAGGGCAAGGCAGTGGCTCAAACTTAATCTCTCTCTCGAGACAATTGCCCTTCTTTCCACAAGAGCCCCTCTGAAATCAAGCACATAGCGCTCAGAACCTGGTCGGCCAATTCCAGCTGGCTCTTCCCGGTTCAGCTCCTTTAAGGAAAAGTAACTATTCATCAGTTATCATTTCTCACAAAGTAAAAACCTTAAACCTTTGGAGGTGTACTTTTAAATAGATTTTTAAGCTGTACTAGTTGCTTAGAAATAGCTGGAATCAACTAGCTTGTAGCTTCAGGTATAAAAAAGCTTTGCTGCTGCAGCTGTTGTTGGTGGTGGTGCTTACAGGACATGGCCTTAGCCTCACCATGATTATTTTTTAAAATGTGTCCAATACAATTAATTGAATGAAAGATTTGGGGGGGGGGGGGGGGGGGGGGGGGGCATGTACAGGATGTATTCAAATTTCACCAGGTCCAACCTTTACAAGGGCAATTATCCTTTGCCGGAGACCATCATTAAATAAAGGCTGAATTAGTTCTTCAATTTCAGACATCAGATCGGCATCAAGACCTTGGTCAAGTGCAACAGACTACAAAAGATTAAAAAAACATCAAAACCATCCTTCAAGATAAGTTATTTTACAATTTGAATGAAAACGATTAGTAGATTACTCGCAACAGAATGTACAGAGAGGTTATAAGATCCCTTCTCTCCGTGTACCAAAGACCAGCTGCAAGTCTATATATTTCCAATGGCTCTCGACCATATAAAACCCACTGCAAAATCACCATCATGAATGCATGCAAGACGATCAGATAGCAGCGTAAACATGGCTGACAACAGAACAAGAACAAACGACAGTTCTGCAAGCTATACCTCTCTGTTAGCATCAACTAGCAAACGAACACACTCAATCTCATTAAGATTGAGTTCATCACTCAACTTAAGGGCCTGAAAAGACACAAAAGTTACAGAGATGGAAATTTTAAGTTACAGAGACGGAAATTTTTAAGTCTTGAAAAAAGCAAAACTGGAGCTGCTAGATACTGCTATCATAAACAAAAAGGCATAAGCAGATTGATAAACAAATAGACAAGCTGTGCTCACATGTGGATTCATAGACACAGATATAAACACAGGAAAATATTCCAGACCTGAGCCTTAAGAATTATCAAGGCACGTGATAAAGATTTGTAGGTGCAAACACAGGTAAGAATCTAGCTAGCACGATAGAATGCAGAATGTATTGTACTGATTTCTGTCACCGATGTGAGATAATAAGCAAAAGAAAAGGAATAACACAATACACTTCTGTTGTATAACTTTAAGCATATGGTATGAGAGGGTAAAAGCCTACAGAAAAAAGAAGCAGTAATTTGAACATTGCTCTTCGCTTAACGATAATAGCATCACACCAGGGATCATACTTTTAGGCCCTGTTTGGAAGCATTGTATTTTTTGTGTTTCTAGGCAAAACCATACTATTTTAGACCATAAGGTGTTTGGTTACCATCTGAAAAACTGTGTTTTCAAAACATGGTATTGTAGACACTATGGTATTTTTGGAGTATGAGAAACACCACTCCAACCCAAAGTTTCCACAGCGTGCCTAGTTTCTTGCATGTTTCCACTAGAATACCATGGTTTTGTATGTTGTCCAAATAAGTTCTAAGAAATACCATAGTTTTAATGGGGCTACAAAAACCATAGTATCGCATGACGAATGTAAACCATGGTATTCCAATACTATGGTTTTGTGAAACTAAGGTTCCAAACAGGCTAACAACATCCTAGCATTTAATTAACAAGGCATTGATGTGATAAACACACTATTTTCTCATTCCTTATTGAAAAGGAGTCATCAAGTGTTAGGGTCGTCAAATGTGGTCTCAGTTCATCATCCTAAGCCAAATGTTAACAGGTACCAAAAGCCAAACTATCTGCCCTGGTGCCTGTAGAATACTGTAGTAGAAACCACATCCAACCATCATCCCCAAAAAGGCAAAAAGAATCACCAGACACCAATTCACCATAACACAAAACCCTAGTATAACACAAAGAAATTAGGGTTTCGCCATTTCAAATGTTAGTCTCAAACTACAGAGAAAACAAAAAAAGTGAGGTCTTGTTCAGTTGCACAGGGGGTGGTAAGGATTGACATGGAATGGCAGGGAGTATAGTTCAATTCACTGCCAATCCCTCTCAAAATAAAAAAAAAATCCTTGAATTAAACCATAGCTCATCTCAACAGAAGTTAGAAGTCGCAGGTGTACAAATGATATCTTATCTTAGTTCTCTTCTCTATCAGAGACTAGTTCGAGCATAAAAGTTGCACACAGATATACTATAACCAAAGTAAAACACCATTCTTATTCAAGAGCTCTAATCAAAAGGGCAAGCATTAACTTGGAGTTTACCTTAAAAGGAATAATTAAGCAAATCGCACGGGCTCGCTGAGCGAAACTAGCTAAATGACCGTCACTCCAACAAATTATTGGGGAGGAGGAAGGGAGCTTACAGTCTGCACGTCGGTGTCATCGAGAGTGATGGGTGGCATGTCCGGGAGCCGCACCTCCTTGCTCTCCACTTGAGTTCGATCGGACGCCTTCGGCCCCTGCCCAGACGCCAAAACCCAGCCCATCAAACCGAGTTCTCAGGCGGCACCAACGAATCCTAGTACAATCAAGCGAATGTACGGCATAGAGGGCGCACCGGGTAGGAGAGTAGTGCGCGGAACAAGGGAGCGGCATCGCGGACGGCGTGGAGGAGCTCCACGCGCTGCGCCGGCGACGGCGGCGCGGGGCCCAACAGCGCCGCCTCGATGACGGTCAGGAGCTCTCTGGGCGGAGGCGGCGCCATTGCTGCAGAATAAACCCGCTCGCCGGCCGGAACCCTAGGGGAGTCGGTGGTGGCCGGCGGAACGGCCGGCAGGGGATGGAAGGGATTCAAAACCCTAGTAGGACGCACGGGGCACGGCGGGCTTCTGGGTTTTGGGAGGGGCTCTGGTCCTCTGCCCTGTGGCCTGTGGGAGACGAAAAAGTGAGGGAGACGAGCTGTGGCCGCGTAGCAAAGACGCGGCTGGCGGCTGTGGGATCCGGGCCGTCGAAAATTTTGAAGGTTGGCCACGCGCCATCTAAAACCTGAATTCCGCCGCCAGCCCGGTTTGGAACGTAGCAACTTTTTTCCGTTCACGTGTTTTTCTGTTTTTTTTTAATCTTAAGAAATTATTGTTTCCAAATAGCACATCAAAAATTGAGATGAGTTTAAATCTATAAATTAAAATTATTATAATTCTTTACAATCCATTTAGAGCTCATTCGTTTCATCCCCTCTTGGGTTAAGAGATTTAGAGTAGATTAGGATTTGGGAGTGATCTATGGTGATTTTGATCTATTGTGATTTAAATCCACCCTAATCCAAGCCACTTCAATCCTAAAAATCTAAACCTGCCAATCAGCCTCCAAACGGATAAATTGGGTTAGGGGGATTTTGGCCTCCACCTAATTTACTCCGCCTCAATCCTCTTCATTCTCCCTCTGATCCTCTCCCAACTGAATATGCCCTTAACCCCTTTACATACTAGATGGTACCTCGCTTGCTGTCGTGGAAATTTTCAAACTGTTTTTTCAAAGTGGAATTTGAAGGTAAAAACAATGATATGGTTGCAAGGGAAAAATTCAAAGACATTATACTTGATAGCATGATGGCATGATAGCATGTTCATCTTGGTTGAGAGATCAACTCTTAAATGATTGATCATGTTTCTAATATCAGAATTTTCAATGGTGATACTCACATATATTAGTAGTTGCATGAATTGGTGTTATCGGCCACAAAAAATCGACGAAGGACATCAATAGAGGTTGCTAGCGTGATACCCCAAATTTTTAAGCATACTTAAGCATTCATTATATGCATTTTAAATTTTAAGTTTAAGACTTAATTTGTTTAAATTTAAATATGAATTCAAATCCTTCAAAAACATATTTTCGTTCAAAGGCAAAAATGTAAGTTGTTAGTATAGTTTTTACCTTTTTATTTTTATAATTGGACTCTTGAATAACATTCCTTTTACATGGGGTTAAAAATTAAAAGGGTTGAATAAAATAAAAAAAAGAGAGGGAAAGACGAAAGCCGGCTGCCCAAGAACCACCGGCGGCCCATGGTATCCGTCCTCGGCTTCTTCTTCCTCCTGTCCACCTTCTTCCTCATCCGACCAGGGGGAGAAGCGAAGCAAAGCTTCGCTCTCACCGCCGCTCACCGCCGTCGCCATCCCATCCTCATCCCCGCCGCCCTCCCCGCCTATTTAAGACCCTGCCGAGCACCACTCTACCAACCGCAACCCTAGCCCCATCTCATCGTTCGCCGCAAACACCATTTTTCCTCTTCCCGTACTCTGTTCTTGCTCGTGTGTAAGTCGTCGTTGTGATTCCTTGCGCGGGGTCTATTCCGGCTCAATTCCTTCGGCTACGAGCACAACATCACCCAACTCTACCATTGTCCCTTCCTAATTTCTATTCTCCGCGACCGAGCAAGGCTCACTGCGAGCTCCCGCGACCATGTCCGCCGGCGCCCATGAACACCCTGTTTCCGCGTCTCTCCTTGTACCCGAAACTACATTAACGGGTTCGCACCACCCTCCTCCTCCCGGTGCCCTTAGGTTCGCGAATTGCATCGGGAATGTCCATTCCGGCGAGCCTCAGCCTTTCTCCGACGACGGCAACCATTCCCGAGTAGGTCATGCTCCTTGTGCGCCGCCTGCTTCGCTTTGGCCGGATGGGCCGGCCCAGCAGGCCACCTTTGCATTCATGGGCTGATGGACCGAAAGAGAAAGAAGGAAGAAAGCGAAAAGAAAATAGAAAAAAGAGATGGGCCGGCCTGGCTTCAATTTGGGCCGAGCTAAAATACGAGTGGGAGAGAAATTAGCCCAAAAAGGTAAATTCAGGGAGTGGAACAGAGCTTTTGTTTAGAAAACTATTTTGGGCCTTGGACTTCTTTTAATTCTGATTTTCTACAATTATATTTTCTTATTTCAATCTTTATAAATTAGTTTTTAAAAGGATCATGTATTTCTATTATTTGGTTAATTAGTTTTAAAAATTTAAAGTTCGAATTTTATATAATTAATAAAAATAACTAAATATTTACTTTATTGTTTTGAAAATGCTTTTTAATTCTTATAATTCATTCTTCGCTTTTAAAATTTTAGGATTTATTCTAAAACTTATAAAATTATTCTAAAACTTTACAATTTGTTTTATTATTAAAAATACTTATTTAATTTTAATAATTTATTTTAAGCTTTTAAAAATACTAAGAATTATTTTAAAATCCTAGAAAATTATATTAAAACCCTAGAATATTTTTTTAACCTTAGAAAAAGGTCTGAATCTTGATTTTAGTGCCCCACCCTTTCTTTTAAAGACTTCTATAATTCTTTTAATTACAGGTTGATTATCCTCATACTTATACATCATTCATATCATGCATTTAGATACGATAAGTCGAGTAAATTGCCAATGAAAGGATTCAAGAAGGAATCCAAGAGCCAAGCTCTGCAATACGACAACAGTACCAGGAGGAACATTGATGATCGAGATACTAACTTTCTGTGCCTCAACCCTTGGAATAATCCAAGCAAGCCCCGGTGCATTCACCCCTTTTTATTTTGAGTCTTAATTAATGAGTTATGAATGCGCATTAGAGTTAGAAATTGATTGTAACCCTAGTGCATACCGAATTCCTGATTCGAGCATGATAAATCATATACGTATTAGATCAGATGCTTAGCCAAGCTTAATGATATGTCACGTTTAATGTTACTTTGAGAGGAATCCAAGAAAGTTTCCTGAGATATGAATTAGAGACATTGAACGGGATCAGTTATGCTTTTGAGACATGATGAATATAAAGACATTAATGAATGAACATGGTTGAGATCCTAATCATGTCTATGTCATATAAGGCCGTCCGATATTGAGCCCTGTTTCGGTTTTCGAACGCACCTCTTTCATTTATCGTCCTCGTCACGGGCTCCGATAAGCCTCTCATCCTTTGTACCTAGGGTTGAACTGTGGTGAGACCAACTGGATGGTGGGAAATAGGCGAGTGTCGGAGTACACTCGGGTTCGGTGAGGGTAGTTCAGACTAGGTGGCAACGAGGATGTTGGATTATCATATGTGGGGTCGTCGTACACATATATGACTGGTGTTTGAGTATTTATTCCTGGGAGCATAAAATTGATTCGAATCGCTAGACTTACTAGGTGTAAGTGCTGAAAGACGATCAACATCGTAGTTAAGAAGAATAATGTTTTTGATAAGTAATGATATTATGAAGTGCTTGCTTTATTTGCTATTAGAATATGTACCACTTACTATATGTAAGTGCAATCAACCCATTTGATGGTTTTAGTGAATGTTGACAATACATTAAAAGTAACTAATGAGTTTACATGTGCATGAACACAGCGACAAATCAAGTGATAGTGCTACACACATCAATATCGAGCAAGTAAAAATGGATTTCATATTTACAATCAAGCAAACAGGTGCTAAGGTACTTTGCGAGCAATAAAAGAGACCCCTCATTTGTTTGAAGCAAAAGAAAAGCGGTTCAAGCTCTATGGTTGAAGATTAAATAGATTTGCTAATTTATCTCTTGAGTATAGGAACCACCGTTCTATCAAGGGGGGTCCAACATGAAGTGCTACTAGAATCATAAAGCTCACAAAGTTCATTAATCTCCACACATACAAATGTCCTAGCCCTAAAGTCTCCATTCAACCGTGTTTTTGCCCCACCGGTTGCCCAACCGGTTCAACCGATCGGGAGGCTGGAACCGGTCTGCCGGTTCTGCTGTCCGACCGGTTGGCCGACCGGTTCAACCGATCGGGAGTTTGGAACCGGTTTGCCGGTTCTGCTGTCCGACCGGTTGCCCGACCGGTTCAACCGATCGGAAGGCTGGAACCTGTCTGGCAGCTCTGCTGATCTACTGGTTCCACCGGTGCCCCATTGGTTCGACCGGTGGGTCACTGTTTTGCACTGTAACGGTTCAAAACGGCTAGTTCGGGAAGGGGAAGTATATATACCCTTTCACTCCCCTCTTTCTCCCTCTCTTGGCACTCCATCCCACCTGAGACAAAGCTTGCTTGCTCATTCACTCCATTCCCTCACTCTCCACTCTCTTGAGCTCAAATCCTCCATAGATCTTGAGTGAGAGTTTGTGAGATCTTGAGAGAGCATCGAAGACTCCGTGTTCATCCTCCTCTCTCTCTTGTTCTTTGTAAGCTTTGGTGATTCTTGAAACAAACTTGGTGGACTTGTTACTCTTGGAGCTTCGTACTCCTAGACGGCTAGGCGTCGTCCGTAGAAGCATCCGTCTCGTGTGGATTGCTCCGAAAAGTTTGTATTACCCCTCATAGTAAGTGCATCTCCGCCGGTCTTTGTGATTGGGGAGAAGAGAACATCCTTTGTGGGTTCCTCGACAACGAGGACGTAGGGACGCCTTTGTGGTGTGCCCGAACCTCGAGATAAATTCTTGTCTCGTGTGCTTTCTTGTGGTGCTTGTATTCTTAGTGTTCATAGTGTTCTTGAGTATACTCATCTTGTTCTTGGTAAGTTTGGTGTGGATCTATCTTGTGTGTAGGTTCCAAGGCTAGCCCCTCTCAGATCTGCAAGAACAACCTTCAAGGAACCTCGAGAAAGAATCGGTATCAAATTTACTCGCATAGATTTAGAAATCAATTCAAGATTTCTTTTTCCTACCAGCTGAACCGGTGAGCATCGGTTCAACCGGTCCGATTAGTTGAACCGGTCCGCACCGGTCCAACCGGTGAGTCACTGACTTCCGCTCTTTTAGTTTGTATAATTTTTCAGTTTAGCCTATTCACCCCCTCTCTAGGCTACTTTCACTATAAATAGGAACAACTAAAAGAAGTTAGCACCCTAAAAGCTAAGGGCACAATTATAGGCCTGCCGCGTGTGAGTTGACTTAACCAGCTTCGGCCATTGGTTAGAAAGTCGGGTTTATACTCAGTGTCGGATAAGTCTCGCTGAGCAATTAGTACTCAGGGTTGTGGCTCTAACTCTTTTTCAGGTATGAAGTTTCTAACTCATCCCTTTTCTACAAGAAAGCATTGAAGCAAGGTGTTCTCCTGAAGGTGTTCTCCTGACGGTTTCTTTATACCTCCTAAAGTTGAAGAAATAAATGAATCAGATGCTCAACCTCTCTTTACTATTCTTAGATTCGTCTAAAATGAAACAACACCAGTGGGTTTGATGTTGATTTCATGTAATATAGCAGGGTTCCATCATTTGGATCTTGCTTCCGCTGTAAGTTTTTATATTTTTGTCTTTTAACTTTTAAAACCTTTGTTTTTATTTGTTTTGTTTTATTAAAGTCCTCGTTAAAACTTTTTGTATTGGAATAATCCAAAACTCTTAGGAGTCACTTGGTGTATATCGATCCTGTCTTTCTGGCGTAGTCAGGGCTTTTTTAGGATCTGACGGACTACCGGGCTTAATCCGGTTTAGGCGCAAACTCGTGTTTTGTGTTTAAACTAGATTAAGTTGGGCGGTTCCGCCACAGCTAGTGGATATTGACATGGCTTTTAACTTCGTAGACTCTTAGGTGATATGGACAGTTTGAATGTTGAAAGAAATAGAGTTAATAAAGTTAGTGTTAACAAAGGTTATTGGGCTTTATTTATTCACATGTTTTCATCTATAATATATTTTTATTTGCATATACATATATTTTTTTGAAATATTACGTTCTCATTAAGTAATTAAATCTACCTGAAGAAAACAAGCAAGTGAAAATCATATTTTCTTCACTTCAAAAATAGTTAAATACTCTCGGTACAAAAATAACACATAGCCTATTCCGAATTTAATATATCAAAATATATAACACTTGACCTTGTACATATAAGTAAAATATAATATTGTCACCATATGCATCAAACGTGTCAAGTTTTATTAAATTCAGAGAACAATTGCTATTTTTTTAAAGTCAGAATAGTGTGCATTTTTTTTCCTTTGTCACGCTAACAAGGTTGGCACGAAAGTCCACTGTTGACACTAGTTTCACCGTGTATGTCTAGTTTCATCCGCATAGAAATTCGTTTTCTTTACATTTATGAATAGATTTCCATGTCGCATTTTTATAAAGTAGCACATTATTTAATGAGAACATAACTTTTAACAAGAATTTCCTTAGTACAGTTATTTTAAGGACCAATGTTATGGTTAACTGCTACTATGTCAAATTGTCAATCCCAATACGAAATCTCGCTTTATTGTTTCTAAGCTCATTCTCAATACACGGTTTGATTGTACTGTTTTCAGGAGCCCCTTGGTAATTTTTTGTCCAGTAACCGGGTATCGCAAGTTTTATCGAGGTAAACTCTCTCGCCTTATACGAAGACTCTCTCTATCTATACTTTCGCAATTATCTTACCATGTCACCAAATAAGATGATGTATCGTATAATTTAATGAGGAATAAACTCACATTGAGAATGGGAAGAGTACCTGCATTATCTAAAGTTTCTTTGACTCAATAAATGAAACAATACATTTTATACAAGTTTACATTTAACGCATTTTATATTGTGTTGTTAGTTATCTCGAGTATGTTGCTAGTTAACATCCGTCCCACAATGAAGCTGACAGAAATTAATAAAAGTTCGATAAAAACTAATTGATCATCTGTTTTTCTATAAACTCGATGAAAAAATAACTTGCACCTTTCTTGTAGCGATGTGTTAGACGTGTATGGAAGAGTGCCTCCCTGCGCCTTGCACACGCTGGCCCGACGCCCCCAATGGCCATCTTGAAAGGATCCTCACGTGTCTCTCACTAGCCGGAACATTGCTCCTTTTCCCATAACACTTATGCCAGTGCATTCGCAACAAAAAAAAAGGGTGTTGATTAAACTGAAATATTATCACTTATGCGTTAAGCAAAATGGGAATACTACTATCTTAGAAACGCGGAAAATGCTCCAATTGTTTTCTTGTGGATCGGAGATGAGTTAGTTGCTCGAGTAAATGCTCCATTTGTCTAGTTTATAGCCCTCCAACTCTACCGTCTGTCTAATTTGAACTACGAACTCTAAATCATCTGGATTGAATGTTAATATCGTTAAATTATGATCCTTCTAAGGCTCCTATAAGGATAGTTTTAGTGGTATTCATGGTGGATTTAAATTTAAATAATAAAATATCATAAAAAAGGAACGAATAGAAAAAAACATAAGGAACAAAACAATGAATTCCCAACAATCAAAATCTTTAAAAATAAATAAAATCAAAATGAATCAAATTAATCAGTATAAAAAAGTAGTTACTAGGTATAAAAAATGAACAGAGTCCCTAAAATTTCAAAATAAATCATTTCCTTATCATCTATGACAAAAAAAAAATCTTCGGTGATTATGTAGCTATTGTTGAAAAGTGTGCACGCTAGAATTCTCATTTTATTTTATTTTGATTTATTACTTTTTTATTTGAAGCTTTTTTAGAACTTATTCCAGAAGCTCTAGGTTTTTTTTTGGGACGCCAGCATATGTTCTAATTTTTTTATGTTTTGAGTTTATCCCATTATTTAAATTCAAAACCGTCATAAAAATCACCAGGACCAGCCTCATGGATGAAATTTGAATGACTATTGACGTTGATGTATGAACAAATTTCGATGGCAGATGCGTGTTAAAATATAGACAAATACAGAAAAGCCAAGGCGTTAGAAATGGAAATTTTCCTACATGGAAAGTGTATACGTTACACGTTGGAAAAGCAAAGTGATATTTACACAAAACAACGCCACGTCGTCAGCACACGTTCATAAAAAAGTGGATGCCACGTCACTTATGAGAGCAACAGATGCAAAACCATTCCAATGTCGCTGCAGGCGGCGGCAGCACACAACACAACGTATCCCATGATATATGTTGCCTCGTTGAGGCATGCGCATAATGCCGAGCCCGACGTTTGTTCTTCAGTGAAAAAGAGACATCGTGCAATATGTGCCACCATACGTAGCTGATAAGTGCGCACATATATTGCGGCGGCAGCACGCACACAGTTACACGAGATCCTCGCGGAGGAGGTGACTTGCGCGATGCCATGCAAGCCAAAAAATGAGAGCTTCAACGAGGCGACGAACGGCGCATCCGCGCATGCGACCCACTCCGCGAGCCTCCGTCTTACGTGTACCGAACCAGTGAACCACTGCGCATGCTTGCATGCGCTGATGCGCTAGCTGGTGCATGCCCGACGGCCACATAACCTACTTCAATTCCTTGCACGTCTCGTGGCAGCCGTGTACAGCGCCTTGCTCCATTTCCCTCACGATAAAAGCAAATGCCGCTTTACATTACATGCTCGACCACACACCATCATCTGATCATATATCTCCAACCACAACAAATTAAACCCCAATGCAGACAACGACACAATGTACTCATTACAGGGGCGTCGCCAGCCTCCTCCGTCCGCCGTCCGTTGCCACCTGAATTTTGTTCGTACACCGCCTTTTCCTCTGTACTCTGTAGCTGTAGGGCACATGCAGAGAGACACGCACCGAAACGCCACGCAGGCACGCAGCAGGCAAAGGTTCGATCTTGTAGACGACACATCCCTTTATATATGTAGCTTGCATTGCCACCAAAACAGCTAGTTAGCAGGGGATCGGACGGACTCACGTGTAGGCTGAGTGCGTGGTGCCCAGAACATGATCACCGTGTGTTGTTCGTCGTAGCCATCACAGGGTACGGCCGTGCGCTCCTAAACAAAACTGACCGGCCTGAGGAGCACGCCGCCGGCCGGAGCCGTTTTTGTTGGGGATGAGTCCATGGGCGCAAACAGACCCGCGAGGCACCATTCGGAACAAGATTTGGCACGTACTCCCGGCCCACACGAGCGCACAGCCTGCCGGTGTGCACGGCACGGTGCTGTGCCGGCGTGCGCGCGCGCGTGCAGCCAGCGAGCCAAACCCACCGGAGGATCGATCGACCGTCAAATCCACGGTGGTTTTCCTCGCCCCCGGAAATCCTAGCTAGCCAGCCTCTCTCCTTCGCAGGCACCTCTGACCAATCTGCCCTTGAAGCGCAGCGTGACGGCGACACGGTGTAGGCTAGTGTTGCGTTTGGCTCAAGGGCATAGAGGACAAAAGCCATGGGAGTGGGGTGTGGGGATGCATGAGAGAGAGAGAGAGAGAGCTTTGTCGTGATTACTCAAGAACACACGGCACCTGATGATGAACAGGAGGAGAAGGGCGCCTATATATAAAAGGGGGGACTCCACACCAAGGCTCAAGAACACGGGGAGCAAGCCGTCTCCTCATCAAGAGAGCCATCAGCAGATTCACAGACTCGAGGCAATCCTAGCTTGTTTTCCCTTTTTGACATTGATCGTAATAAGGTATTAAGGTTGATTCCATATGCATGGTTTTTTTTTTTTTTTTTACATCAGGCGAGGACTCGCTCTCTGAATCAGACCGAGGTCGACGATGGCGGTGACGACGATGGTGACCAAGAGCAAGGAGGGCTGGTCCCTGCAGCTCCCGGAGCTGGGTCTCCCCAGCTGGAAGCCCCGAGGCGGGAGCAGGGCGGGCCTGGAGTTCCCGCGCCGGGCGATGTTCGCCAGCGTGGGGCTCAGCGTGTGCCCAGGCGCCGCGGCGGGGGCGGGGCGCGACCCGCGGGAGCCCGGCGACGCGAAGCTGCCTCGGAGGCCGGCCGACAACTGCGACGTCGCGCGGCAGCTGGGCGCCCCTGTGCCCGGGGAGGAGGCGGAGGAAGAGGGAGAGGCGGCGGCGAGGGAGGAGCGGAAGGGCGGCGGCGGCGGGAGGACGAAGCGGCAGCTGGGCCTGCGGGCCGGCGGTCTGCGGAGGGCGAGGGTGAGGATCCCGAACCCCCACCTGCGGCGCCTCGTCAGCGGCGCCGTCGCCGGCGCCGTGTCCAGGACGTTCGTGGCGCCGCTGGAGACCATCCGGACGCACCTCATGGTCGGCAACGTCGGCGCCGCCTCCATGGTCGGGGTGTTCCAGTGGATCATTGCGCAACGAGGGCTGGACCGGCCTGTTCCGCGGCAACGCCGGTCAACGTCCTGCGCGTCGCGCCCAGCAAGGCCATCGAGGTGCCTTATATTACCTACATTTTCCTGGGAACCTCCAGAAATCCATGCACGCATGGCTTCAATTCCATCGTCTCTGCATGCATCAGTGAAAGTTTGCAGTTTGCACTGGTAAACGAGATTCCTCTTTTGCTTCTTTGCACAGCATTTCACCTACGACACCGCCAAGAAGTTCCTAACCCCCAAGGCCGACGAGCCGCCCAAGGTCCCCATCCCCACGCCGCTGGTCGCCGGAGCTCTCGCCGGAGTCGCCTCCACCCTCTGCACCTATCCCATGGAGCTGATCAAGACCAGGGTCACCATCGAGGTGAGTAGCATTATTACCGTGTTGTCATTGACACTGTCTACATATATATAATAACAATCTCGCTCATGCATGGGAGTGCAGAAGGGGGTGTACGACAACTTGGCGCACGCGTTCATCAAGATCCTGCGCGAGGAAGGCCCGTCGGAGCTGTACCGCGGGCTGGCGCCGAGCCTCATCGGCGTGGTGCCGTACGCGGCCTGCAACTTCTACGCCTACGAGACGCTGAAGCGCCTCTACCGCCGCGCGACGGGGAGGCGCCCCGGCGCCGACGTGGGCGCCGTCGCGACGCTGCTCATCGGCTCGGCGGCGGGCGCCATCGCGAGCACGGCCACGTTCCCGCTGGAGGTGGCGCGCAAGCAGATGCAGGTGGGCGCCGTGGGCGGGCGGGAGGTGTACCGCCACGTCCTGCACGCCATCTACTGCATCCTCAAGAAGGAGGGCGCCGCCGGGCTGTACCGCGGCCTCGGCCCTAGCTGCATCAAGCTCATGCCCGCCGCCGGCATCTCCTTCATGTGCTACGAGGCCTGCAAGAAGATCCTGGTCGACAAGGACGACGAGGAAGAGGGCGATGGAGAAGCTGGCGGAGGCGGCGACAAGGACAAGAAGGCAGCATGATCAAGTATTCAGGCTGACGACGCGTCCAAGATGGTGGTGGAATTGCTGTGATGGTGGTAGTGTGGTACTGATCGATGACCATATATATTGTCGTGATTCGCGAAGCATGGAGCTGCAAAAGAACGGGCAAGCATATCTGAAGGTTGAATTCGTGTGTTCAGGTCAAGTATGGAAGAAAGTTCGTTTGGAGTTGAAGTTTATATGAAGGTTGAATAAGTATTCAGCAAGTGCTATGTGACCATGTCTGGAGTTGAAGTTTATGTTTTCATGTTGCATGTTTACCAAAACATTATGAATTCATCAAGGATGTCTACTTCCCTTCAGAATTTGATCTGATTTGGTATTACTGGCCTGCACTATCTTTCCGACTTTCAAAACCTTCAGAAACCACCAAATTTGCACAGCGCCATCATTGCCGCAACGAGAACATGAACATCACCACCAAACAGATAATGCACGTACCATATGGAAGCAACGGGGTATTTCTCTTCTAAATGGAAATAGGAACGAATCATGAGTTATCATACTCAACACAAGTTGTACCATCCAGACCTAATGAATCAAGTAAAAGCACACTAAATAAGCTGCGCCCTTAATTGATTATACAAGCACTCGTCTCTTCTCGACTCCACAAACTAAGAACAGGGAAAGAACAGGGCAAATCTAGCTGCAGAACAATAAATAAGCTACAACAGGGGCCTTCGCCCAGGTATTTAGCTTTGCTCCTCAGCCTCCGCTGCCTCCCTCTCTTCCGCAGCCGCTGCCATCAGCTCATCAAACTTGTCTGTCTTGCCGAGCAATATTTCAATCTGACCACCGCACAGCACAATATAGGAGTATAAGAAAACCGTTCTACAAACAAACTTAAATACTACATAAGCATTGGCCATCGGAAGTGCAATTACCTTGGCCTTCTGGATAGGGCGGCTCCTACTTTCATCTTTGACATCAACAGTAGATGTCATGATCTCTGCAAGTAACGGTAAGGTTAGGCTGAAACGATAACAAAGTTCATTGAACATTACTGCTTTACTGGAGACAATACTCACTCTTCTCAACAGCAAGGCCGTTATTTTTCAGAATTTCTGCTACTGTCACCACAGTTGCAATGGCTGAAAAGACAAAGTGACCAGGTTTAGTGGTGCGAAAATGGAATGTTGACACACAATAGCAAAAGTTCAATAGGGGGAAAGGCAAACAAACCCAGTCTATACACCAACACGATGCCTGAAGTGTAAACTAACGTATATGATGCAGATTTGATCTTGTTGTTTCACAGCAAAATTTATAGCAACAGCTGTACAGGATGACTAAAGAAAGTTGTAGCTGGATTTCAACAACTGACTTCAACCACAGCCTCATAAGCAAGATACAAAGCAGGACACGAATTTTTATTTGAACACATACACTGGTGGATCCAGAACTCATCTAAGTGTCCAGTCAATCTAGTTTTATAAAATCAACTGCCCCTACAATGATCTAAAGTTTGCCGGAACACTCAACTCTCATCAGTAAGCTACAAAGGTAGAATTAATTTTTTTGTTGATAAGTAGATTGGTAGTTTTAGAGCTCATTTAGGTGGCCCACACAGCCTAGTTTTAGATAAACAATCGCCCCGACAGTTAATGTAAATTAAAAATCCATATTACCTGTTTCCAAGTTCGAACTTGTGGAGGGCCAACTATAATGTTCAGGGTACACTAGGTACAAGAATGCAAGAAACTCTAACTGAACCAAGTATTTTTACGGCCCACATGTGCCCCTTTGAACTAGAAATCGGACAATGCGAAACCCAGTTAGGCTCAGCCTGGGTTGTCTAGGTGCGATGCCGTCTCCGCGTTCCCAATTCCATATCATATACTGTGCGGCCTTCCAAATAGCCCCAACACCTCATGTCCCTGGCAACCTCCCAAGTCCCACCACCCCATCTTAGTTCCTGCACAAGCTCTCCTCTTCCCTAATGCAGGTACACTCTACCTTAACTCCCATACCATGTGAAGTCAGATGAAATGCCTGCCATGGACCGTGCCAATACGGACTAGGGCTGTCTGGGCGCTAGCTGCTCCCCCATTTACTCTGGATGTAACTTGGTTTTTTAGTTAACAAATAATTATTGTATGGGTGGTCGACCCGCAGATGCCGAATTAAGGACACAGGAACAAAAGCTTGCCAGCACCCAACACAACATCTATCTAGATAATAATATGGTAATCAAAAAGAAAGATGGGAAATAAACCAGCAAGGGCCAAAGTAACCATCCACAGCATTTGGCAAGTACCAAAGATACCGCACACAATGACAACAATTAATACAAGAATATATAAGATGGTATAACAAGTCATCGCTATTGCTCTACATATCTCCCCCACAAATAATCTATTGAGTACTACGAAATCTCAATCAGACAATCACTTTCCGATGTTAAATCAAAGAGCAAAGCGTTTTTAATAAACAAAAAAAGAAGCTTCAGGAGGCAAAGATTTACCCATGCCGAGGGCCGAGAGCTCCACTTCGTTGTGCTGCTGCATGTACCTCTGCGCAAGAACGACATTAGACATCAGATTAGCGCCTCTGTTCGCATTGTATGTTATCGTTACACGCCCAAATCTCGTCAGGCAAACCCCCAGCCGAAGGGAAGCTAGGTCTTAAACCCCCGGCGAGCAAATCAGAATCCTTAATAACAAAACCCCTATGAAACCCCCCAGACAACCAACCGCCTCAAAGAGAGAAGATTGCGATGAATCCTTGCTTCCCCGGTCCACCACCGCTCACCTTGGCGAGGTTGACATAGAAGAAGAGGGGCTTCTTGGTGTTGGAGACCTGGATGCGGTTCTTCTTGTGCCCCTCCGCGCCGGCCGCGGCTCCCCCGCCCGAGATGCTGAGGTTGTTCACGGCCTCGGTGACATCCTCCATCGCCGCCGCTACGGCCAAGTTTGAGAGTTTGGTTGTGGGGCGCGAGAGGGGGCAACGTGATTTCGGCGGCGATGGATGGAATTGGAGGGGGAAGCCCTATCGCTGCGCCGGCTTTATACGGGGTAGGGTTTACGGCCGGGGGCCTGGCCTGACCGTCTCCGGGATTATTTTTTTTCCAAAAATAGTATCCGTGTCTGGCTCCAACACCTGGCTCATGGCGCCATGTCCTGACTCCAATGAGTCGATGACCCCCCGAGTCCTGACCTGTCCGACCAAGGGCCAAGAACTCCCTCCGATCGGGGATTCAGGTTTCAGGGTACTGAATCCCCGCCGACCAGAATTTCAAAAATTCCCCTTTCCACGTAGTACTATTGTTCATGATTTGATATATGTAATCATCAAGTCTGAAATAAGATCACTGCAATCATTAGCCGACTCGCTGTAAGCCTATCTCCAAGAGCATCGTCAAAGTGAGGATTTTAGTACTGTTCTGCACTGTTAATGACACGACACACGGAGTGGATTGAGATTTGAGGAATATAACGAGAACCCCCCTTAGAGATACCATGAGGCTGCAAATTCTACTTGGTATACTAGGATGACCAATGTTGTACTTTGTACCGCCTCTTTTGTGCAATCGATCAAATTGCAAAAATGACTATTTAATCCCCTAGTTATAGTACTAGATCAGGTGCAATATATACACACACGTACCTCCATCCTAATTTATAGCTTGTCTTATTCAAAAATATTGTGAAAATCAAACCATAGTTAAAATATATTATATGCTAAACTAAATTACAATGAAAATAAATCATAATTATGAATTTTGTAATAAGACGAGAAAGTCAAACTTAGTAAGAGAAATCAATCGAAGCAGTTGGCACTAGATTTATGAATTCACGAGTGACCAGAGATCAAAATGACGATCATGTTATACACTGCCTGCCTGAACTGTGAAATTCCCTAGTTAACGCCTTGAGTGTTAATGTTTCCATGGCAAATTACTCCGTTTTGTTTTCCTCCATGTGTTTCGAACCATTATTGCTCGATGGTAGCCAGACATGTTCGACTAACAACAATAATTGGTCACGCCAGATGATTTACCATGAGCTCTGTAAAAGCGTGGTTGTTAGTCTATAGGTAAAAATCTCAGTCAATCTTTCCTGCATTTTCAGCCGACCTGAACATCCTATAATCGAATAGCTTCCGTCACAGGGAAAGTCAGGAATGAAACTTCTAGGTCACCTGTGTGCAAGAACAACCGTGCTACAACATACTTAAATGCGACAGACGCAGTGAGATTCTTTCAGTGGATGTCATTGCTGGATCTGCTTTAGCTTTTCTTCTTGGTTTTCATAATCTTCAAGCCTCTTCAACCACCGCAAACCAAGATCACAGCCCGCCTCGGCTGCAATTTGAAACTGCTCCTTTGCTAGCTTTATCGGGTCCTGCTGTAGGGTTCTTTTCCGCATTTTCCCAGTTGATGGACTCTTACCTAAGTTGAATCTGGTAATCACTTCAGGAACTTCAGCACCTGAATTTTTTTAGCATCGTTAGATGGCATAATAATTAATTTGTGACCAGATGTTAAATGTTTGAGTGCGAAACAACCAATATTCAATAACAAATGCTACAATTACGTGTAATTAAGTTACCCAGACTAGTTATTTCATATACCTTTAAGAAGCAAGGATCCATATGCAATAGCAGCACCAGCATGTCCCTGATGATGGACAGAGCTCAATAATCAGACACAAACCACAATAAAGTGATGTATAATTAAGAGACACTGAACTTTGACATGTAACTCGTATTGTACCTTTTCTGAAGCTCTATGAAAACACCATATCGCAGAAGCTATATCCCTCTTAACACAGTCCCCAGTTAGATATACAGCACCGAGAAGATACAAAGCGCCAGGGTGCAGCTGCAGTCAAGGATTCAGGTAAAAATAAAATAGGCCTGGCAAATGGCACATCAGGAACCATACAATCAGCATTCAGGTAAGCAGCATACTGCATACCTGGTCAACAGCTTGCTCAATGTAATGGAAAGCCTGTTGATCTGACTGAACATAATCATTCTACAAGAGCAACAAAGGTAACCATCAAATAAAGTGACCATAAATTCTATGGATATCAAATGACCACAGCCTAACAGAAAACTGGTGATTGGCCATTGGGGTGGAAGGGACAGGGGGCATGGAAGTGTGAAAACCTCAATCCTTAGTCGGCATCCAAGTTCATACTGTGCATCTGGATCGCCCATATTTGCAGCTTCAACCAACAAAGCAGCACCACTGCACACACATGAAAAGGAAGCACACATGGACAATTCTATTGATTCCAAAAGTCATGTATCATGAAATAGCAGCCACATAAACAAACATTCTATACAGAAGACAGCCGAAGGAAAGGTTAATGTTATTCCTAACTTGTTTTACTGGCCTAATTGTGTGGGCAGTCTTTAAGATGATACAGCACCTGCCCCTTCTTTTCCATTTTTTGTGACGTTGAGATGCTACATTTATCTCCCAGTGCAATTTCAGTTGAATGCTGAGGTACCAAATCTTTGATGTTTGAAGCAACTAAATGATGCATAATACTACTATTGCACACTCCATAATAGAGCATATTGCTCATAGCAGTAACCTCCAATAGTCAAATTTCAACCATTTTAAACAGAATACACAGTGGTAAATGATGTTTACTGTTGAAATCAATCATTAAATATTCAATGGCCCCCTATTTTCTCTAATACTGCCCTATAGCTTGCTAGGGGCGGATCCACAATAGAATAACCATTATCACTTGACACGATGGTTCTCACAATGTCAAGGAAAAAATGATGTAGCTATGAGTAAGAGCAACAACAATCTTTATATCAACAAAAGCAATGACACCAGTGTCTATCTGGTTTGGGTCCAGCCCTATAGCTTGCAACCATTGATCAAAATTCTTAGACGAAGTTGCATCAGAGTTCAGAGCTCTGCACTTCCATACACTAAACTTTCAAGTATGATAACTATTTTTGGGAGGGAATCAGAGGACAAAGATGGTTGTCAAGCATGATTCATTTGCTTCTCAGCATACTAGCTAGAGCCATAACAAGATCAGCAAGTGAGTGCATGTAGCTATTGACAAGAAATTATGCAGCCTAAAAAACAATTTAGCTGGTTACAAAATCATGTTATATTATGAAGGGCGAAGTCCAATAATTCCAATTACCCCCATGAACTATCGCCAACATCCGATATTCAACCTTCAGCTATGATACGAGACATTCTACACCCTCCAACTATCAAAACTAGGTACTTTACAGACATGCATTTGAGGGCGGTTTCATCTTACATGGGTGATAACAGCTACTCAACACTGGTAACAAAACTTATAAGTAATTACATTACTGTATGCCCCATCCATCAGTCCCTCCCACTTATACTTCATCTTCTTTTTCATTTCCTCTGTAGTCCATCTGTCCATCCCATCCATATTTCATCGTTATTTGTGTGACTAGAGGAAGGCCTTTAAAGGTTAGAGGTACAAAGAACATGTGAGTGCCACCCATAATTTAACTGTTCTTTTGTGTGGTTAGTTGCCGCAGTGCTCATGGGGAACGATGTGGCTGTTTACTGGTCAAATTTTTGCATGTTATTTTAGGGCTTCATGTCAATGACACATGTAGAAAAAAACACCTTGCATGTAATAAAGGGTGTAGTTCGTCTCGTTCCAACAGCTGGGGGTACAAAATGTCACATGTCGCAGTTGAAGGTTGAAATTCGGTGAGTATAAACTGAACTTTTAAATAGACTAACAAATATTAAAGTCCCGTTAAAACGTAATTGCTAGGACTAACTGACAAATATTAGGTACACATGTATCAGTTGCTAGCTCTCCTTGCTAATTTACAGTTATAGAAGAGCATTATGTAAATTAGGTATCATCTGTAACTGATACATAGCAGTATCATCTAGCACCAAACAGATGATGAGAAGCATGCCAGCTTATCTAGAGTGTATAACCGATATCAAGTTACTGAAACCATGACACTGACACACTTTCTGTGTGGCTTCATCAACTTAAAAGGCACATGTAACATGTGTAAAAATAACAAAAGAGGCACTGGCAAACCATTTTTACGCATTCCCATGTTCCTGGAGGCAATAGAACATGCCAATAAAATAGAGCAGTAGCATAAATTGTATGACAGAGGAAAAAAATGAATACTACAGTAAAATTATAACAAGTTACTCACACTGCCTTACAAGCTCCGGGAACATGATACTTAAAATGCATCTTGCCCAGCCAATACCTCGCATGGGTATTATCATTGTCGATCTCCAGGGCCAGCTCAAAGTTTTCCTTAGCACCCTTTTCACATGAAAAAGGATTTGCACAACAAAATGTTAAGGCTGTTGGTTACAAAACAAGAGGTGTTAACATCACCACATATCACCGAAGAGGTGACACTGAAAAGTACAATTTATAAGGATACTGTAGTAAAAGTAGATCACTTCAGAACTCCAACTGATGAATCATGGAATATCTAGAGAACTCATTAATGGAAGAATGGCGCAAACACCAACATGCCAACACCACATCCCTGCCAATGCTGCAGGAGATATCACAAATTTCACCTACTAAGCTACTATTAGTGAACCCCTTTTTTTGCAGATTAGGAGCTCTCATCATCTTATTGTGGGGAAATGGGGCTGAAAGGAGGATAAACCCTAAGCCATACCCTTAGAAGCGGGATGAGCCGTTTGTCATTGCGGTCGGCGTAATCGATGACACGGTCGACCTCCTGGAGTGCACTCCACCCCTTGGCTACCAGCTCCATCGCCTTCTTATTCCTATCGTGTATCCACCTCTTCAACCACACACAAAAATATGAATAAATATGGATCAGCATTTTTGCTCCTCACTAGAGCAACCTAGAAGTATATCATCAGATGAGATCCACCCACGAGCCACTCAACAGTCCTCACCTGTGGGTTCAGTGTGGCAGCGAGCTGGCTAGCGCGCATGGAAGACTGAGGCGGCGGCGGACAGCCTCCGCACCGATGCGGCGAGCATGGCAGCACGTTGCCCTGTCTCACAAGGGAGGAGAACAGCGTGGGGGGCCTAGCCGCAGGCTACAGTTGGGCTCTGGCGGCTATGGCACCCCAGACCCTCGTCATCTTTGTCTCTTCCAGCAGCTGCGCACGAGGGGAGCGTGAGGCCCAGGATTTGAATATAGAGCATGCATAGCCAAAATTCTAATACGCAATATGGTATAATGGAGTACATAATTGGTAACACATCTAAAAATTCTCTAAACAGTTCAGTGAATAGGTCTAAAGCAACCAAAAGTATGATAATATCAAACCTATGCTAAGAAATTTCAGAAATTAGACTATTGGCTAGCATAGAATGGTAAGGGTCCATAACTAATCAATCTAGTGAACAAAAGTATTTCATATCGAACATATGGTCTGATTGACAAACACCCTTCATTCGCAGGATGATGATTACAAGGAAAGCAGTGTCTACCGGATTGAAAAAACGAGTAACTTTTACTTCAAAACAAATGGCATTTGCATTGGGTCCACTGTATATATTATCTGCGCCACAACCAAAGATAAGCTCATCAATATTCAATAGTGTAGTTTGTCTGGAAGAATGAGCTTGTGTTTTGACCAAGTACCCGACTGAGTATTCTCTAGGCAAGCACGCATTTTTCTCATGGAGAAAGCCAGAAGAAATGGCAGGCCAGACTAATTCACTAGTTCCAAATCAGTGAACCACTATAATTATCCACGATACTATCGCTGCCAAAATGGCAGTTAAGCAGAGCCTGGGGGCTGACGATAACAGAACCTCGACAACAATATCAATTGGCTTGAGTAATTGACGCCAAGAGAGCAAAGAGCAAATACCGGCTTAGGAATCGACTGGACCGTGGAGACTGCACGCGTCCACAGAATCGGCCAGTTCTTGCAGAAGGACTCCCTGGGTGCCGCCGCCGGTATTTGGCCCCGGAGATGGCGACGCAGGGATGCAGCTTCGACTCTTGCTGGCGCCAGGCGGGGGTCCAACTCAGGGGGTGCCGCCGTGCCGAGGTGGGCCGTAGGCGGGTGGCAAGGTGCCAAGGCGGTGGGTCGGCGACTTGCGGCAGCCGGCAGGAAGGGCCAGGGGGCAGGGGCGGGGCCTGGAGGGGGCGACGAGAATCTGGAACGGAGAGCTGGGGGCGGGGACGGCGACCAGTGTGGCGCGGACAGGTCAGGGACGCAGGGGCGGGGGCGCGGCGTGGCAGCGGGTGGCGGCCGGCGTGGGGCGTGACTGAGGATTGAGGCGGCGGTCGCGGTTAGGACTTAGGATTGGGCTTCTGGCTGATTATTCTTTCGTGGGCTTTTTCCTATTTGGGCGATCAAAGACATAATTTCCTTAGGCCCGTTTCCCTTCATTATGTAAAGCACAAGGAAAAAGTCCATCACGGATGGTAGCAAAATACAGATTTAGTCCTTCAATCAACTCAAAAATCAGGAATCACACTGTCCTCGAACTTGCGAAACCGGACACGGTCCTCCGGCCAAACCAACGATGGTTTTCGCTGATGTGGATGCACCTCTCGCCTACGTCATCCGTCCACGTGTATCCGGACCCACCCGCCAGTCTCTCTTCTATCCCACCCCTCGCTCGCGGAACGTCTCCCGCCGGCGGCAGCCCGAGCCAAAGCAGCGCCGCGCATGCATCGCTGCTCTCGACGGCTTCCCCGGCGTCGCGGTGGCCGATGAAGGAGGAGGCCTGGGAGCAATTGCGGCTGGCGGTGGCGTCGTCTCGGCGTGCCCAATCTACAGCCTGGGAAGCAGCTCTCGCACGTTCGTCTGCGCCCTCGCAGCAGCCGTGGCCTTCGATGTGAGCTGCTGCAACTGTCGAGCCGGACAACACACCGGTCTTGACAAGCAGGGAGCAGTCCTGAAGGTTGTGGTTTAGCTTCCCGGCGAGCGCGTCGAGGTTGCTCTACATCTGCAGCTTCCACGCCTTGGGAGGCTAGTGGCAGCGCGCACCGAACTCGGCGGCCTCAGCGAGCGTGACGGACACCGAGTGCAGCAGCTCCCGCCAGAGCGAGTTCTTGGAGAAGCAGGCCTTCCACCTCCCACCGAAGCCATTGCCCCTGCGCGCGCTGCTGCTAGGGTAGGTGGCACCAGCCCTCGCGCTATTGCCACGGCGAAGGTGGGTAGCAACACGGCCGTCACGGGGCTGGCCTGGCACGGGCGGGCGGAAGAGCATGAACAGCATGACCGCCGCACTGCCAGCGACTAGGACGAGGAAGAGGACGGCTACGAGGCAAGATGCCGCGACAGAAGATGAGGAGCGGCGGCTGGAACCCGCGGCCGCAGTAGTACTGCGGCGGAAGCTCCGGCGACGATCTGCACGTGTCCAGACAACCGAGGCGGCGGGCCCTCTCGCGTGCGACTGGAGCGGCATCTCCCCTGCGCATGCGCATCGCCAGCAAGGGTGACTGCTCCCTTCTGCGGGGCCGCCGCGCGGCGCAGGTGAGGCAGTGGGGGAGGGGCTTCGCGCGGGAAGGGCGGGTGCCGAGGAAGGGGCACCGCGCGGGGGAGGACGGCCGCTGCCGCACTGGGGCAGATGAGGCGGTGGGGGAGGGGCGCCGCTCAAGGAAGGGAGGTGCCGGGAAGGGACACCGAGTGGAGCGTGGATGCGACGACGCCACCGCCAGCCGCAGTTGCTCCCAGGCCTCCTCCTTCGTCAGCCGCCGCGGCGTCGGAGACGTCGTCGAGCGTGGCGCCGCTTTGGCTCGGGCTGCCGCAGGCAAGAGAGGTTCCGCGCGGGAAAGATGGGATATAAGAGAGATTGCCGGGTGGGTCCGGATACACGTGGACTGATGATGTGACGAGAGGTGCATCCACATTAGCGAAAACCACCGTTGGTTTGGCCAGAGGACCTCCCGTGTCCGGTTTCGCAAGTTCGAGGACCTGTAATTTCTGGTTTTCGAGTTGAAAGACTAAATCTGGACTTCGCTACAAGTTAAAGGACTGTGACGAATTTTTTCCAAAGCACAACAAACTGCGACCTCCGGTTAATTTAGCCCACGCGAACAAGGCCCGGTCATGATTCCAAATCCCAACGGTAAAGGACTTGTATCACTTGGACGACGGTAGCGGTTTGCCGAGCGATTATCGCCGCTGATCGTAAGATATCGTGAGTTTCCGAACAAATTTTGGGGAAAAAAATTCGCAAAAAAAGAAAGGAAAACTGAGATTAGAGGGTCGGCTTACCCCTACTGCGGCTTGCGTCTCCGATTGCTGCGGCGACCAGTCGAACAGAGTCGGTCTATTGAGTGTTGTACCCCACGTGATGGCAGCTAATGCTTCGATCATTAGAGATCCTTACATAGACTAGTACTGCTGCACATTGAGTGCCCTAAATAATACAACGAACACATTATATCACATTAAGGAAAGTGCGATGGTTGTTACGAAATGACTTCTATTTGGACACATAAATAGTCCCTCCATCCTAAATTGTAAAATATTATGAGTTTTGAATATATCCATTATTCCATGTACTTGCTTTGTGCCTTTGTATATGTCTAGATTTTAGACAGTGAAAGAGATGGCCGAAACCCATAAGGTGACGTTTGGACTAGAGATAGCGATAATGAGAAAATGTGATATAATTGGTGTATGGGATAGGAATATACTTGCAACCATTTCTTTATCCCTTTAATCAAAAGTAGGGATAGGATTTATCTCAGCCTCATTTTTCTGCATCCAAACGCCACCTTATAGTTTCGGACCAAGGGGACAGTACAGAATAGATCATGCAGTACAGAATAGGCCACGAGCAAAAGGGATAACACCTGCATTTCAGTAGCAGCGAAGCTCACTTTATCGCTTCCAAATCAAGAAATCCGCAATCCCACAAGTTCAAAAGGCGCTCGTTCCTTGTTGGGTATGTTGCAGCCACCAAAATCCAATTGTTGAAATATGTTCAGGTGATTGCCGGATAAACATGTCTGCAGTCTCCCTGGGTTGTCAGGTGCAGCAAATAGTTTCGCCAGGTTTATGTGAGTGTTCGTTTAGGAGGCATGGCCGCCGCACCTCAAGGCTGCAGCAGCTACAAAGACTCTACACGCTCTATTCCTCACATCGGACGGGCGCACAGGGAATCTCTGGTAGCATGTTCCCCTGGAAAGAACGGAACCTATTTCATTTGCAACAACATTTTTAATGAACAATTCCTGAATCGGAGAACAGAAAAAAGAGCACTGAAGCAACTGAAGTGGTTGCTTATTGCACTACCAATTTTACAATTAGTTGCAGCAAAGGACCAAT
This sequence comes from Paspalum vaginatum, assembly GCA_030272315.1. Classification (NCBI taxonomy): domain Eukaryota; kingdom Viridiplantae; phylum Streptophyta; class Magnoliopsida; order Poales; family Poaceae; genus Paspalum; species Paspalum vaginatum. Next base: position 41,637,933 of record CM059015.1, on the reverse strand, counting down.
TGATAATTTCTGTCGTTTCCTAATTCCTACACGTGCAAATCTGAAACACTACTTGTTCTGCATCGACAGAATTAGAAATATACATAAGTTTATTGTGAGTACCTTCTCCCTGCCGTGCCTTCCCTTTTCAGCATCCTCCTTGAGAATGCTTTCCATTCTCTGAATATTCAATCCTCTGTTGTCATTGCATCATTGTGTCCAGTACCGTTTCTGTTTAAGTTCGACTGACTTTGAAAATCTTCAACTTCCCAATATAACTTATCTACACCGGCCTCCAAAAACTGAAGTGTTTTTTCTGACATTGAACATCTTAGGGCAGCTGAATGTATCTTCTGCGAGACACGTGCACATCGTGACATTAAACTCTCACTGCTACTGTTTCTGCAGCAAAATAACTGAGCTTTTGCATGTTTTGTCCATCTTTTCAAGATATAGCGAGATGGCAATGTAAATATATTGCTGTAGTTAAGGACTCGCAGTGCATGCTTGCATAGCATACCTGTGCACTCATACATTTTGCAAGAACATGAGATCGTAGTATCCACAGAATCGATAACAACGTATGCTTCTGCTTCTAAATTCAGAGGCGACAACTTATATGTGCTGATTGTCCCATTCTGTGACAAAAATGAACAAGGAAGTGTGAACAACTTCTTGAACTCTTCTTCAAAATCAACATATACAGTTCTCGTATAGGAATCCGCAGCTGTCTTCAACATAGGTAAATCAGGAATATAAGGAACTGAGTTGCTATGTCGTGACTTATGATCTGCTTCTAGTTCATTTTGGCGAAGACTAGTTATTAACTTGTCAAACTCTTCTAAAAATTCTGGAACATGAAGCTTCCTTCGAAATCTCTCGAAAGCACTGTTTGTGACTTCATTATTTTGAGGTGAAATCAGGTCAGCACAAAATGAATCACGACAATGCACACCAGCCCACTTTTCACGCGATGCATATAAATTCTCAATCCATGCATTGCCTTCAAGATTGTATGCACCTATTAATTCCTTCCATTTTGAGTCAAAGCATTCTATAGACCTCTGTTCATACATGCACTCCTTAAAATCAGATAGAAATTGTGAATGATTGCATATTTCATAACTCAAATGCTTAACCGCATTATGAGAGATATGCCGCAAACATAGACGATGGCTTGAGTTAGAAAAGACCAACCTAATAGCCGTTGATATTTCAGCTGATTGATCTGTAAATATTGTGGCTGGTTGCTTCCCAGACATTGCTGTAAGAAAGGTCTGGAACAGCCAAACGAAAGACTCTGATGATTCATCATATAGCAATGCAGCTCCAAAAATGACAGGTTGCTTATGATGATTGGTTCCCACAAATGGAGCAAATGGCATTTCAAACCTGTTTGTCTCAAACGTTGTGTCAAAAGACACAGCATCACCGAAACAAGCATAATCCACAATGGCCTGGCCATCTGTCCAGAAGAAATTGGCTATTTGACCGTCATCATCCATCTGAACAGCATAAAAGAATGATGGATTTTCAGATTGTTTGTTCTTTAAATACTCAAGCAACGTTTGCGCATAGCTTGGTTGGAGGTACTTTTTCTCAGAATCTTTCTTCAGAAGATGAATATTTTCAGCTCCCCCAGAACATTGCTGCAAGGCACTCTGGATATCTGCAGCAGTAATCCCATCTCTCCGCATTTGAATTATCATCTGTTGATCAGCCTCTAATAAACGGCGCTGAGACCTTAATGTATGTGCCCTGTCCGGACTTACAAGGAAATGGTTGTGGTCGAGCTCAACCTTTTTCACTGTCCATTTACCTTCTCGACTGATATAGAACTGAAGACGTGCCTTGCAATCAGACCTTGTCGAAGTGCGATGCTTTGTTGCAGACAGCCCTTCGTTGCTGCAAACAAGATATTTGCAATAAATAGTTCCATCTGCTCTCGTTTTTGTGACGGATCTCCGGATACTAAACCCAACACTTCTAGCATAGTTATTATAGAAATCGTAGGCTTCCTTTTCTGTGTCAAAGGTCATTCCCACCTTAGGTACATGACCAGGAGACACACCTTGGCCATTTACCTAAAAAACAAAGATTGTGTTGTTAACGATGCCGAGACAAACTTAGATGGGTAACTGATAAAAAAAAGGATGCAGGAATCAAACTCTAATTGCTCCATGCAGGACTAGTACTAGCAGCGTAATTTAGTTTGCAACTGATCTAGACACCTATAGTTACTTATACGAATGAAAAAATCGATCGTACTACTGCTTATAGCTCATCACCCCACTTCCTAGAGAAGAATATGCAAAGTGTGTGACAGAAACAAACAACGACAAGACCGAAATCCACAAAGTGAGCATTACCCCGAGTTGAGAAGTGGCGCGCGGTAGTTCACAGGTGGAGGATGGCTCGCTAAATGTCCTAGGTGCCGTCGCGGGCGGCGTCTCGTGGAAATTGCCAGACGTGGGAGCCGGGACGGCCGGCGGCTGGGGAGCGGGGGTCTCGCGCACGGCGCTGGGCCCCGCAGCCACCGCCGGCGTGTTCGGACTCGGGCCCGACATCGCCACCTGCCTTTCGCGGGCGGTGGCGCTGCCGCCGAAGGTGGCTGGGTGGCGAGCCGACGACCGACCGGCCGGCCGGCCGGCGAGGTATTCGGAGCTTCGGGCACGGCGGCGGTGGACCCGTGGGCGGCGACCTTGTGCACACTTCTCCTTTCCCGACGACGAGCGTTGGGCGTGGGTGAGTGGGCCAAGCAGCAGTTTGATGGGCTGGGAGCCTAGCAATTTCTGGAGACGAATGGGCCAGGTGGCCCGATAATCATCATCAACGCCAAGAACAGACCGATCTATGTATAGTATTAAGAAATTTTATTGTCATAGAAACTACTCTCTTTGTATTTTTTTGTCGTTCGGACCAGTACAAACTGCTGTCCTAAAACTGCCATCCATTTGTATCCAGAGGTAGTACTATTTTCTTTTGGACAATTATACGAAAACCCGTGCTTACAATTATTTGATTTGAACGAAAATCGGAACTTATCTCTTTTGATAACTCGGCATAGTGAATTAGTGATGCATTTCAAAAAACTGGACGACTAGGATTGGCATGTGATTGAGGAAATCTTTGAGAAGAAGTTGGTTGATTGGAAGAGGAAACACCTGTCGGTAGGGGTACTGATATTGATAACTTGGTTTTGTCTAGCCTTTTCATGTTTATACTCTCGTTAAATGACAATATGACAGGGAGTCCTAAAAATTTGGAGTACTTTAAATTGAGTTTCTTCTGACAGTACGATCAGCATAAAAACAAATACAAATTAGCTAAATGGAATATTTTGTGCCAACTAAAAAATCAAGGAGGAGCGTGAATATGGATATTTGAAAAAATTGGTGCTGAGTAAATGTTTTTTTAAGTTGTGTAATGAGGATGGGGCTGGACCTAGCAAGATATGTTAACAGATAATTTTCTAAAGAATGAGACTTTTGAGTCATGTGCTAAAACATACTGTGCATTCACGCTTTTGGATAGGATTTACGGGAGTTACCGATCAATTTCTAAATTTGGATACCTTCCGGTTAAAGGATGGCAACCAAAATAGATTCTGGGATAAATGGACGTGTAACCAAACATTGATATAAGCATCGTTGTAATGCATGAGGATCATCAGGATAGCCAGATGAAAGAACTTCAAGTCGATAGTTATGTAAATTTTTTGCCTCGTATATATGTGGATAGCCTTACATTTACAGGATTGCTCATGAATGTCAAACACCCTTTTTTATTTTGTTTACATCTTCATGGTTGGCATAGTAGCTTGAGCCATCTGCTTCTAATAATTTTTTATTGATTCATAGTCTTTAATAATGCTGAAGCGATAACACTCTCCGATCCATTCTATAAAAAAGGTTTCGTACTCGATATGGTCCTTGGTGTATCACTTTGGTTCTCCTTGTTGACTAGAGTGGTTAGCTATAGTCCTATAGAGAAATGCACGAGTGTTTTGTTAACTTATTTGGGGCTTTCATCTAGGACTTTGGACCACTAGTTTACATGTCTAGATCCCTAAACTTACTAAGTATTGTTTTCTAAAAAAAGAGAGGAAAACTTACAAAGTGTTTCACTCGAGGCTCAAAGTAAACCTCTCTATTAGGTGTGTTATCTCCATAAGTGGAATGTAAATAGCAACTAGTTTTTCAGTTGACCATTTATGTCAGTTGAGGTGATCCATTATGGATTGATCCATGAATTTTGGTGGGATAACCCTATTTTTCATTCTATTATTAATTGTTAGCTAATGACTGAGTAATGGAGTGACGATGGATCAACCTATTCTATTTCACGAACCAAGCAAACAAAAATGGTGAGGTGTGACACTATTAATTGACATTCCAAAATAATTTGAGGAGTGAACCATGATATATTCCGTACTTGAAAAAGTTAACATCATATGTATTCTATTTCGTTGTAATAATCTTCAATCTCAGAAGTGGTTATTTTTATGTTATCTTCTCCTATTTGAATTCGTCGTTCATGGCAGAGTTCCTTACGATAGCAATCCCCCAACCGCTCCATTCTCTACAACTAGATAAATTTCCCGCGCGTTGCTGCGGAAATTTTGATTCATACCTCATTCATATGCCACGTGTAAGTGTTACATGCGTGAAAACCATAGAAAATCGATAGAAGGTATAAATAGATGTATTAGTGGATAGTGACATGTCATGAAAATTAATGGAAAATTTGAGATGACGTGGCTTCATGTATGTCAAGAGAAATAGATAGTGGGGTTTACCTATTTAGATACTTAAGATGACGTGTACTTTATTGGCAGCGTCAAGGGAAAAAACTATTTTTGAACAATTTTTTTATAGAATAAAAATGCAAGGGGATCACATTCAGATGTGAGGGCATGAGAATGAGACCACAAGATCCATGCCTGCACCTAATTCCGACGCTGACCTAGAGCAACTTTTTAGGCCAGGAACACTGGGCAAGTACCAGGTCAAATCTTCTCTTGAAGATACATACCACTCATAAGAAACAACTACTGACGGAAATAAGAGGCAAATAATTGTGTAGGAATAAGAAAATCATCATGTACAATATGATCATATCAACATATATATACTAAAACTGTATGTACACCGATCACTTCCTTCAGATGCCTGTAATTCTCACTTTTTCAGAGCTCTTCAGCAAACATGGATATTTTCTCATCGATCAGAACTCTTCAGCAGTGATTTTTTCTCACTTTTTCCAGTATGTGATTCCGACTTCTGAGCATAGCTTATCGAGTAGAGCAAGTAGCTAGGCCTCAAGAACTTGGCAATGGAGAATGCTGTTCTTGGCGCGGCCACGGCCGGCGAGGTTGGACAGAAGTCCCGTGACGAAGCTCTTGGCATGCGCTTTGCCGGCAAGGGTCTCCCACCGCTGGTTGCCCGCTCCAGCCGCGACCTCGACGCCAGAGGCGCTCATGTCGTTGCGGACGACGCATAGCCTGCCGTGGAGCGCGACAATGGCGGCCGCCTCTGCAGCCTGGGAGCTTCCCCGGTGCCGCTTGCTGTCGACGCAGGTGGTCCACGCGCCCGCGGCCTCGTCGTAGGCCCTCAGCCGGCAGCCATCCTTGCAGTCGGCCGCGTAGAGCCTGCCGTCGAGGCACGCGCTGGGGCTCCGCCAGCCGGTGACCATGCCGTCGAGCACGATGTTCCACGCGTCGGCCTCCGGGGAGTACGCCTGGCATAGCACCTGCTGCTGTGTGCCGAGACCCTTGACGTACCACCGCCCGCCGTGCACCGCGCTGACGACGGGCACCATCGCCGCGGCCATCTCGGCCACGAAGGACCACCGGTTCTTGGCGGGGTCGAACACCTCGGCGGACCTGAGCCCGCCACCGCCGTTCTCGCCGCCCGCGACGTACAGGCGGTTGCCCATCACGCAGGCGCCGAAGCACTGCCGGCGGCGCAACATGTCCGGCGCGCGGTGCCACCGGTTGCTGCGGGCGCTGTAGAACACCACCCGCCGCATGGCGCCGCCAGGCCTGCGCGGGTCCGCCCCGCCGAGCAGGTACAGGTGGCAGCCGCCGAGCACGGCGCATCCGAACCCGTCGGCGCCCGCGTACTCGCGAGGCACGGGCGGCAGCGCGCGCCACGCGCCGCGCGACGGGTCGAGCACGTCCCACGACACGCGCCCGTCCCTGGCGTCGCGCCTCACGGTGTACACCCACTGCTCCGCGAGCCCCAGCCGCCTGCGGAGGCCGTAGAAGTAGTTGCCGGCGAGCAGGCGGCGCCACTTCCGGCACACCAGCCTCAGCTTCCAGTGGTCAGCTCTGGGCACCCGGATGAGACAAGCAATGGCGAGGTCATCCGGAAGGCCCGGGAGCAGCGGGCATTGCCCACCGCGGCTCCGTTCACCGCCCGGCCGCCGCGGCTTCAGCGGGTGGATGGACGCCCTGAGGCTCGGCTGCACGCATGCCTTGGACACCGGGAGGCGCCTCGCCGCGGCGGCGGCGGATGACCTGTCCCCTCGGCAGAAGCACGAGCTATCAACCTACGCGAGGAGACATCGCAAGAAACGAAGAGTGTCAGGTAGCTCAACGACGACGAGTTACCAAGAACACGAGAAGCGTGCCAAATCATAGATACAAGAAGTAGACGCACCATAATTTTGGTGCTGTTGGGGATTATTTTTCCATAAACGTGATTGGTTGATGATGCTTTAGAGTGATCGATGAGACAAGAACAAAAGACACTGAATGGTGTCATGAAACAGCAACTACTTACAGAAGTAGTTGAACAACTGCCTCATGGGGGGACCAGGTTTTGATGGCATCGCCATGCAAGTTTCTGTTTCACCATGAAGGACACTAGCAAAGGCAATACACTTTCTTGAGGGGAAAAAAAATAAGAACTGTATTATGCAACTACTCCATAAGCAACTCGAGGAATTGTCCAGACCGCAGGTCGAATTTACTCGTTCATCTTCGCCCATAATTTCGTGCGACTAGCCCGACTATATATGACAATAAAAGCATGGTGTTTTCTATGGAGAACATCAATACTTCTCAGATGGATGGAAACGAGTGATAAAAATCCAATTCCCTATCCATTTCTTTTCCTCGTGCATTTCTTCTGGATTCCTATAATCAACCGAAACGCCCTCAAAGCGCTCGATCGTCAGAGATGTTTAAGAAACTTTCCCAGCCCCATCAATCCAACGACGGCATGTATGCAGACACGCAGAGGATTATGATCCAGAAGACGAACGACGGGGCCAGAAGAGGAGATGGAGAGACTCACCACCGGAGCTGCTCGGCTCCTGCTCCTGTCCATGGCTGTTCCTGAAGCAACGAATCAAGAAGTCGCCTGCAACTGCAAGAATCAACCGGTCACCGAACAGACATCACACCATTGCAACCCTCCCGTTCTCCTTCCAGCTCGCCTCCAAACCGCCAGAAGAAGCCGAAGAAAGAAGGTGAGGAGAGGAGAGGAGATGGAGATGGAAGGTGGCGACTGCGGTCGACTGGTGACACCTAATGGTCCGATGGAGCCAGGCCGCGCCTCTCATTAAAGCCCGGCGCGTGCGACTGCTGGTGGCCCCGGCGCGCAGCTGCGGCACACAGCACTTGGCTGGCGGCTGCCTGGACAGGGGGCTCCCTTCTGTTGCTGTCGCTTCAGTCTCCTCGTCTCAATCAAGAGTCAACCACCCTGTTCGTTTCTGCATGGCTGATCTCTGATTGTCTGATTAGGTGGTTAGTGATTGCTCTGCCAATGCCAAGAACGAGTACCCTCCAGATCACCCGAATGCTCTGCAGCTCTTCTCCTCCTGCTGACGACCAGAGACGAGACGAGCGTTTTAAAATCCTCCAGTGTCAACAGCCCTTTGTTCCTCCCGCCGCCTGCTTCTGCCTTGCGGTTGCTGTTGGATATTGATCCGAATTCTAGTTGGACTTTAGGGACTATCTTGGCCCATTATATTGTGGCTCAAGTAGGTTACGTGTTCCACCGTATAAATACATCTTGTAAGCCGTCGGGAAGAGGTGACGTCTCATTGTAATCCTCACGTTCTGTAAACACTTTCCGATACAGTGAAGTTTGCCGGCTGGCGCCCGTGGTTTTTTCCCACTAAGGGTTTTTCACGTAAAAATCGTGTCTCGTGTTCGATCTTGTTTTCAGCTTTATTTGCTAACAAGTAGTCACGAGATTTACACGGAAAAAATATTAGGGTTCTATTCCCTGTTCGTCGCCAGCCGCCGGAGTCCGTCTCGGCGTGTTTGGATTTGCGTGGTGCAGGTCAGTTCATCTGCGGACGTCGATCCGATCGGCGCGCTGCGCGGTGGTCTGGTGTTTTGCGTACGGAGATCAAGATTGAGATTCGAGAATTCCTGCTGCTGCCTGCTACCTGTTCGTGCGTGGTGGAAGAAAAAAAATCAAGCGTTGATTCTGCTGTGTTGTGCACGTGGATCGAGGAAAAGGAGCAGGTTCTGTTCTATCGTGCGGGAAGAAAATAAGATTGGGGTTTGCTGCTACGCGCACACAAAGTTCTACCAGGAGATCTGTTCTTTGCTGAGTTTCTACTGCGTGCACACAAGCTGTTGCACACAGGAATTTTTATTCCAGCTATTTAATTTCAGATTTCTTCTGGTTATTTTATTCTAATGGCTTCGATGAAGTATGATATTCCGCTGCTAGATTATGATACAAGATTTTCGCTGCGGCAAGTTAAGATGCGTGCTGTTTTGTCACAAGCTGATCTAGATGATGCTCTGGATAAATTCGGAAATAAAGATACAAAGAATTGGTCCGATGAAGAAAAGAGAAGAGATCGTAAGGCCTTGTCACAAATTCATCTTCATTTATCTAATAATATTTTGCAAGAGGTTTTACAGGAGAAAACCGCTGCTGCTTTATGGCTTAAGCTAGGAGTCGATCTGTATGTCAAAAGATCTTACCAGCAAAATGCATTTGAAGATGAAGTTATTTCTGCATAAGTTGCAAGAGGGTGGTTCTGTGCCAAACCATCTGACGGTCTTCGAGGAGATCAGTTTTTGACCTTCAGGCTATGGAGGTAAAATATCAAGATGAGGATCTCGGTCTTATTCTCTTATGTTCTTTGCCTAGTTCATTTGCAAATTTCAGAGATACCATATTATATAGTCGTGATACTCTCACGTTGAATGATGTTTGTGAGGCTTTGCAAGCCAAGGAAAAAATGAAACAGATGGTGTCTTCTGATGGTTCTGCTTCCAGTGGTGATGCTTTGGCTGCTCGTGGCCGGACAGAGAAGAAACCTAATAACGGTCACAGAGGTAAAAGTTCTAATGGCTAACATGGCCGTTCAAAATCTAGAGGCAGAGGTAATAAATTTTGCTATTATTGCAAGAAGGATAATCATGTTATTTCCGATTGCTATAAGTTGAAAAATAAAGAAAAGAGAACTGGCACATATCGAGAGAGAAATAAATCAAATGATGATGGTAAAGCTTCTGTTGCTGCTTCTAGTTCAGATAATTCTGATGGTGATACTCTCGTTGCTTTTGCTGGATGTGCTAATAATGGAGATGAATGGATTCTTGATTCTGGTGCTTCCTTTCATATATGCATTAATAGAGATTGGTTTATCACTTATGATTCAGTTCAATCTGGTGGTTCTGTTAGAATAGGTGATGATAGACCATGTCAAATTGTTGGAATTGGATATATTCAAATTAAGATGCATGATGGCATTGTCAGAACTTTGACTGATGTTAGGCACATTCCAGATATGACTAAAAATCTTATTTCTTTGAGTACTCTTGATGGCAAAGGGTACAAATACTCCGGTGGAGATGGAGTTCTTAAAGTGTCAAAAGGTTCTCTTGTTGTTATGAAAGCTGATTTGAAATCTGCCAATTTATACCGTCTTCGTGGTACTACAATTACAGGTGATGCTGTTGTAATTTCTAATTCATTATCAAATTTTGATGCTACTAATCTTTGGCATATGCGTCTCGGGCATATGAGTGAGCTTGGTTTACAAGTTTTGAGCAAGAAAGGACTTCTTGATGGGCATAGCGTCAGTAAATTGAAATTTTGTGAGCATTGTGTGTTTGGCAAACACAAGAGGGTGAAATTCAATACCTCAACTCATACAAGTAAAGGTATTCTTGATTATGTGCATTCTGATTTATGGGGACCGTCTCGCAAGCCTTCTTATGGTGGTTCTCGCTATATGTTGACAATCATTGATGATTATTCTAGAAAGGTATGGCCTTATTTCTTGAAAGATAAATCAGAAGCATTTTCTGCGTTTAAACAGTGGAAGGTTATGATTGAAAATCAAACTGAGAAGAAAGTTAAAATTCTTCGTACTGATAATGGGATGGAATTCTGTTCTAATGAATTTAAAGCCTATTGTAAGTCTGAAGGCATTGTTAGGCATTATACTATTCCTTATACACCTCAATAGAATGGTGTTGCTGAGCGTATGAACAGAACTATCGTCTCCAGAGCCCGTTGCATGTTGTCTAATGCTGGCTTGAATAAGCGTTTTTGGGCTAAAGCTGCTTCCACTGCTTGCTATCTTATTAATCGTTCACCTTCTATTCCTCTTGATAAGAAAACTCCAATTGAGGTATGGTCTGGTTCTCCGGCTGATTATTCACAATTGAGAGTTTTTGGTTGTACTGCTTATGCTCATGTTGATAATGGAAAATTAGAGCCTAGAGCTATTAAGTGCATCTTTCTTGATTATCAAACTGGTGTTAAAGGTTATAAATTGTGGAATCCACAAACTCAAAAGGTTGTTCTTAGTAGGAATGTTATCTTTAATGAAACTGCTATGTTATCTGACAACCTGCCTAGTGATGCTCCTGTTGAGGGACAGCAGAAAATAAATGTGCAGGTGGAGCATTTTATTGATGTTGATAATACACCAGAGAATGATAATGTTGCTGTCCAAGATGCACATATTCCTGATAATTCACCAATTGTTGATGATTTGTCTTCTATTGAGCATTCTTCTCCGGTTGTGCAGCCTCCACAACAGTTCTGTTGCAGCTGATAGGGCCGTCAGGGCTCGTAAGCCAGTTAGAAGATTAATTGAAGAATGCAATATTGCTTTTGCTTTGAGTGTTGCAGAAGGGATTGAAGGTAATGCAGAATCTTCTAATTATTCTGAGGCTATTACTTCTGCTGATTGCAACAATTGGGTGACCGCTATGCAAGATGAGATGGAGTCGCTTGAAAAGAATGGTACTGGGGATTTAGTAAAATTGCCTATGGATAAAAAGCCTGTCCGTTGTAAGTGGATTTTCAAACGGAAAGAAGATATTTCCCCAAGTGAGCCTGCGAGGTATAAAGCGAGGTTGGTTGCTAAGGGCTATAGCCAGATTCCAGGTATTGATTTTAATGATGTTTTTTCCCCAGTTGTGAAGCATAGTTCTATTCGTATGTTGCTCAGTATTGTTGCTATGCATGATTATGAACTTGAGCAATTAGATGTTAAAACTGCTGTTCTTGCATGGGGAATTAGATGAAAATATTTATATGGACCAACCTGAAGGTTTTGTTGTTCCTGGAAAAGAAAACCTTGTTTGCAAATTAAAGAAATCTCTTTATGGATTGAAGCAATCTCCTAGGCAATGGTATAAGAGATTTGACTCGTTTATGCTCTTTAATGGTTTTAAGCGGTCTGATTATGATAGTTGTGTTTATTTGAAGACTGTTAATGGTTCAGCTATTTATCTGCTTTTATATGTTGATGATATGTTGATTGCTGCTAAAGAAAAATCAGAAATAGCTAAATTGAAAGCACAATTAAATAAAGTAATTTGAGACGAAGGACTTGGGTGCAGCTAAGAAAATTCTTGGTATGGAAATAATCAGAGATAGAAAATCTGGTTTATTATACCTCAGTCAGCGAGGTTATATTGAAAAGGTTCTTCGTCGTTTTAGTATGCATGATGCAAAAACAGTGAGTACTCCATTAGCTGCACATTTCAGATTATCTTCAACTTTATGTCCAGAGTCAGATGATGATATTGAGTACATGTCTAGAGTTCCATATTCCAGTGCAGTTGGTTCTCTTATGTATGCCATGGTATGTTCTCGTCCTGATTTATCTCATGCATTGAGTGTTGTCAGTAGATACATGGCTAATCCTGGTAAGGAGCATTGGAGGGCTGTTCAATGGATTTTCAGATATCTGCGTGGTACTTCTAGTGCTTGTTTGCAGTTTGGTAAATCTAGAGATGGACTTGTTGGTTATGTTGATTCTGATCATGCTGGAGATTTGGATAAAAGGAGATCTCTCACGGGTTATGTTTTCACCGTTGGTGGTTGTGCTGTTAGTCGGAAAGCTTGTCTGCAAGCTACTGTTGTTTTGTCTACTACTGAAGCTAAATATATGGCTATTTCTGAAGCTTCGTAAAGAAGCTATTTGGTTGAGAGGTTTATACTCTGAACTTTGCGGGGTTAATTGTTGTTGCGTTACTATACATTGTGACAGTCAAAGTGCTATTTATCTTACAAAAGATCAGATGCTTCATGAAAGAACGAAACATATTGATGTGAGGTATCATTTTATTCGAGGTGTTATTGCTGAAGGTGGCATTAAGGTACGCAAGATAAGCACTCATGATAATCCTACTGATATGATGACAAAGCATGTTCCTACATCTAAGTTTGAGCTGTGCTCGAACTTAGTTGGTATTAAAGTTTGAAGTCCTAGCGACTTTTGGCGCTGGTGAAATTTATTATTGAAGAAAGATTATTGTTGATTCTTCATTGCTACAAGATGGAATTCGTCTCAAGGTGGAGTTTGTTGGATATTGATCCGAATTCTAGTTGGGCTTTAGGGACGCCTTGGCCCATTATGTTGTGGCCCAAGTAGATCACGTGTTCCACCGTATAAATACATTTTGTAAGCCGTCGGGAAGAGGTGACGCATCATTGTAATCCCCACATTCTGTAAACACTTTCCGATATAATGGAGTTTGCCGGCTGGCGCCCGTAGTTTTTTTCCGCAAGGGTTTTCCACATAAAAATCGTGTCTCGTGTTCGATCTTGTTTTCGCTTTATTTGCTAACAGTTGCGCTCGCAGCTCGACGTACGCACGCAGTCCAGCTACAGTTGGAGGACTTCGATGAACACGTCAAAAATGTAGCCGTGGCGTGTGATCGGTTAAAATCGCCTGACAGAAGACAGCAAAGTGATCGAGACAGGACAGAGAAGGTCGCCCACGATAACAGAAGAGCCTCTGGAAGGAGAAGGAGAAGGGCAGGCGACGACGTCGACTGCCAAGGTCAGGCGAGCACACAGAAAATAAATAAAAAAATACAAGCGATTAGATGGAGTTGGAGACTTGGAATCGAAACAAGGGGGAAAGAGGTGAGGTGTGATCGGCCCCTGAGTGACATCGACGAGAGTTGATTGGTCAATTTGCAGGAGCAATCGTAAGATAGGGCTGCACTGCACCGCCAGCATAAGATGAGATCGGTGATAATATTTTTTGCTTGGAAGTAAGCACAAAGACGTACGCCTTTCATTTTCATCTGAACAAATGGTCCAACCAAGTCGATGGCAAGGTAAAAATAATTAATTGAATAACGTTTACTGCATGTACACCTGGACAGACCGGCGACCAGGCTTGGCAAATCTTCTTGAAAAAAGTACTAGTGGAACGTCGACATGGAAGAACGTGCAGGTTAAAGGGCTGCCTTTCAAGGACCTCTCGAGGATACTGAATCTGTGGAACCGGGAAAAATTGGCGGGCTTTTCAGTCAGAGCTAGTTCTAGAATCTCTGATCAGAAGGTTCTTACGCACATCCTGCAATTTTGTCCTGCGAGTTCTGCACACGTTTTTCTAGAACTGAATTGTAACTCCAATGGACAATCACATTTACAAACATCGCATGAAGAACACTGATATGGCATGTAAAGAGTATGTTAAATGTTCCAAACCGATTGAAATATGTCAAACCATTCCACAAGTTACCTTTCTGCAGTCCACGATAGCAGATGGTAATACATACTATGAGATTTATATATGACTGTCTCCACAGATTCTTCACCCCCACTTTTTGGGTTCTCTTCGTTGGCTACAAAGCGCCCAGGCCAAAAATCCATTTCACATAAATGATTTTTTTGTAGTATATAAAGCATTACTATTTTCCCGTCATCTTCTGTGCTATTGGCCCTCTCCACTAGCAGCGCTACTCGGACCTCTTCTGTTTACAGTGGTATTCTTCAGTATCTGCACTCTCCAAAAAATTCCAATTAGAACAGGTTTTATGGCACAAACAAAATCCTTGCGGTTCTGAATAATTCCAAATTACAGAACCCATTAACCAGCAAGTCCTGCCAGTGCACCAGCAGGTACTAAAGGAGTGACAGAATAAAAGGTAGCAATAAAAGACAACGGTTTCGGTTGTGATGGAACAACGAACCAGGTATTAGTTATAAAGTAGGGGGAAAAAAAGATGGGAAGCACTATTGTGATCATGGCCAATGACGCTTAACAAAGCCTAAACAAAATCAACAGCTAGATGACCTAACACCACACAATTTTGTAGTATGTCCCAAATACATAGCAAAACCAGTGCAAAATGTACCTGACGGAGCATCTGGTTCTCATTCTGGAGGGTGGAGAGTCTCTCTTCCATCTCCGAGTTCTTCTTCTCCAGTTCCTTCACCTTCACCTCCAGATCAGTCAAATAAGCCTTCTTCCTCTCTCTTGCCTGTTGAGCTGACACCCGGTTCCTTAGTAATCTTCACAAGTCACAAACATATCAAATCAAGACAACTTCCAGAACCGAGACTGCATGAACTATAGTACACGCACATTGCAAACTTCATACAGTACATGAAAAAAAAGAGGGGGTTGAAAACTTCACAAATGGTAAAACACCCCCATACTTTGAGATGATATAAAGTATCTTCTATCGTCGATGGAAATAAGATGCTGCTCTTGCATACCAGCTAAACTCTTGGTTGGGATATAATGTTCATCCGCTTCAATGGTACCGACATTGCTTCTTTAGGGAAGAAGCACTGGCATTAGTGTTTAATACAATAACGCTGCATTGTACTTCTGGAAGTATCATACAAATGCCACCATGAGTTGGGGGGGGGGGGGGGGCAACACACATGGTATTCGGCTATTCCCAACCTTTTATGTCTTTGTCACAATATCCAATGCTACTATATCATATAAAACTAAGGAAGATACAATTATCCCAGTGCATGGCATCATCGATACTGTGTGATGGTTCGCGTTTCAATGACTAGGATTCCATGCCTAAATGGTATCTTCCTCAATGTGCAACCTTTTCTCTATCACATCTTAACTCTCTTACAAATTAGCAAAAATGCTTACATGGCATGCACTAAATGAGTATATTACCATGCACTAGGAATAACTTAGCATAAAAGAACCATATGATATGTCCAAAACAGTCACTCATCTGCTTCTCTTGCCCCACTCCACTTGCATTTGTATCTCACCAAACGATTTAGATAATTAGATGAGCAGGTGACACATCACGCTATGTACCCAGATATATATATAAAGCCCAACTCATCGATCTGTTTCAACCACCTTTGCCAAATGTTGCCCCGAGAAAAGGCACAGGCACAACAACTACAAAAAACTACAAATTGAGCGTCACTGTCTAACAATCTTACTTAGCAACTAACAGTTGAGGCAATTAGATCCATGTGTTTGAAAACATAGCCTTCCAACCACCTAGCTCCATGAGCACTCGTTTCTTATCTAAACTCCACAAAGGGGACCAAGTTCTGATGTGGATACAATATGGTCCACCACTAAAATACTAAATCCAAGCATGCATGGCTAGCTAGCATATACATGAAGCATCACCAAAGATATTTTGTTTTGTCAACAGATGGGCCAACCCGTGGCTCACCCACTCATAAGTAATAACCATCTTCCAAACAAACTCAGTTCCCTACTGTCTGAATTCCAAAGAACTCTGTTTACTGTTCTAGAACAGCAAAGGAAATAAAAAAAGACCGAATGTGCATGCAGCTATAGTACTATACTACTGGTTAATCATACTTCCACACATGTCGCTGGTGATGACAGTATATAGGACTATTGGAGTATATGCTACCATTAATAGAATTACAGGAAAAATCTCTCACAAACCTTTTGAGGCGCTTGTGCTCCTTGTCAGCGGGGCTGCGCACGCGGCGGCGCGAGCTGGCCTGCGCCGTGGACGACTGGGCGCGCTCCGGGCCGCCGGCGCCGGCGCCGGCCTCCCTGCCCGACGTGGAAGCGCCACCCGGCGGCTCCAGGCCCAGCTCCGGCACTCTCCTTATCTCCTCGTCGCTCTCCATCCCTGCAAGCTCAACAACCACACATGGCTTGGCTCAGCGAAAGACACAAGTCAAGATCTTGGAGAGCTCGAGTCGACTTGCCGCCATGGTTTTTGCATGAAAAAGGAATTGAAAGGGAACCAAAAATCTCTCGCACGCGTTGGAGATCGAGACACCAAGGTTCTAGCAAGAAAAGCAAGAAAAGAGAGCTCTTGCGTGCTCAAGTAGAGATCCAAGAACTGGAGCGAACGGACCAAAACAGCAAAGCACGGAGAGGATGCAGGGAGCGGTGCTAGAGCTCGCTTGCCTTCCTTCGCCTCCATGTCCATGTGGTGCGCGGAGCTGGACGACCTCTCGCTGCTGGACGGCCGCGAGCTCGCCGCCTGCTCCTGCATTCTGGCCCTCTCTCCCTCTCCCTCGCCCCGCCTCAGGCCCTGCAGATTCTTCCTCCGCTTCTCCCCCCTCCTCCCCTATCTCCACCACTCCTGTGATCCTTCCGCCTGCTTGTATGGACAAAGAGTACACTTTTTGGCACCACACAAAATTTCTTCGGATCAGCCCCCACGAACTCCGAGAATTCCACACAAACACTCCAACATTTACACGCAGGTCCACGCGCGTAGCAGCCACGCGAAGCCGTAGCGGGTCACGCCACGGTCTCCGGACTCGGAGGTCCTTTCTGCAAAACCCGCTCCCAGCGAGCGATGGCATTAATTGCCCGCCGCGCCACTGGGGGGTTTGGGGGTTTAGCCCCGCGGATCGCACGGCCGCGAGCGCGCCGGCGTGGCGGCCGCCGAGACCACGCGTTCGCCGGCGCCATCTCGAGGCGCCCAGCCCCGCTACGTGGCCGCGCTCCCGCCCTCCCGCTCCCCGCCCCGCACACCGACGCGCGGGCCACCGCGCGCCCTGGGCCCGTGCGTCTGCGTGCTGTGCACCTGGTCGCGCGGCCGGCGCTTTCGCGGGGAGAGGCGGAGCGCGCTGGGCCGTCGTCGGCCACGAGAAAAAACACGCGGCCGGGCGGGCCTGCGACCGCGAACGGCGCGTGCCGTGCACTCGTCACTCGTGCTGCACCAGATG
This sequence comes from Paspalum vaginatum, assembly GCA_030272315.1. Classification (NCBI taxonomy): domain Eukaryota; kingdom Viridiplantae; phylum Streptophyta; class Magnoliopsida; order Poales; family Poaceae; genus Paspalum; species Paspalum vaginatum. The sequence goes on along the minus strand of CM059015.1, from coordinate 41,620,558 downwards.
CTCGGTTGAGGCCCAAAAATCTTTCCGAGCGCATTTTTTTCTCCTTTCCACCGACCTCCTCATTTTTTTCGTTCGAGGCTGTTTTTTTACCTAATTAGGCGGAGTAGACCAACTGTACCTGTTTTTTTCTCTATTTTCTTCTCTCCCAGTCCCAGTCGTTTCCTTCTCTTTTTTTTGTCCAGCGCTTCTGTTTTGGTTTGCTTTTTTTCTTCTTCGCTGTACTTTTTACAGTTTATCTTGTTTTCTTTAGAATATGTTTCGTTTTATTTGTTCACTTCTAATTTGTTATGTTCTGAAGATATGAACTTTATACTGCTCTGAAGTCTGAATTAGGAACACTTGTTTACGAAGCTTGAATATTCTTGTCGTGAAGCTGGGACATTTCGCTTATGGAACTAGAATATTCCTTTTTATGAAACTAAAATGTCGTTCATGAAATGAGAACAATTCTTGTAAATTAGAATATTTTGATCGTAAAGCTAAAACATTTTTTGTAAAGTAGGAACATCGCTATCGTGAATTCGGAATGCCTTCACGAATGTTAGGCTCAATGAGGCTTTGATTAATTCTTTAAAAAGATGTGCATGCACAGTACAAAACAATTTTCCCCAGCATATATTGTTGTTTTCAAATTGTACGGTAGAGCCAATGGCCTAAGTTGGTTGCCAGTGAACATGTCCCTATATTCTTGAGGCGTCCATGTAAAGTGAGCGTCTCAAACAGTCATCTTAATAATCGAGCACCTCTAGAAATTGTGACCACCAATATAACTTAATAACTTGCATATGAAGTCAAATGAAAAAGACGTTTTGTTAAAACTGCAGAGCTCAAGGAGATCTAAAGAATCGTAGGTGACAACATTTTCATTTAAGATTCGTGTAAGTGGCCGAGTAATTGACAGAAACTCTCGTATCTATTTTGTTTTTTTTTTCAGATGACTTTTGATGAATACATGCTTTGTATCTTTCGCTAATAACTTTTTAACTTGATATTGTTTGGAGTGCCAAATATGAAATATAAGGTTTATAGAGGTAAATTTAAAACAATAGCCACCTTTATCCATTCACAAGTTGCTTCGTAAGTGAGACGGTAACAAAGTTTATGCATAAGAATTAAGGTCAAAGGGGTTGAATCCTAGAAAACCCACGCATACGAAAAACCATGTGTAGATGCTTGCTAAAAATATAGTAGTTTTTTCTTGGGGTTTTGTACACCTAAATTTCAAAAATAGAAGTCCATTTCAAGATATTTATTTTGGCACCTAAAAGTGGAAGATTGAAGTTTAGGCTTCTAGTTTTTCCCTAGTCCTTTTGCTCTATTTCTTGTTTTTCATTCTCAATTCTGAGGCATGGAATCTAAAAATTCTTGTAAACATGTCAGGTGGTTGGATATATCCATTTAGTGAATATTGTAGGCTGGATTTCTTCCATTAGGTTGGTGTCACCAACTTGTCTATCCCACCATTTATATTTCAAACTCCACTTTCTACAACGTGCAGACAGTGTTTTGCACATTTGTATGCACGGTATGGTGATACTAGCCTTATCCAAAAAGGTGCAAAAGGGTAGTAATTCAAGGTCCCTCGTGTTTTTTCTATATTCATTTCAGATTTTAAACTATACTACTTTTATGTTTTAAATTTGTCGGACCTAAGATATGTTGGGCCAATCTTTTGGAGGTCTTCACAGAGAAAACAACGTTCATAGAAATAGTATAGGTGTAGTAGTCTTGGTGCAGAGTGTAGTGGTCTGTTGAATAAATCTAGTTGCGCATCTCCAGCGAGCTCGCGGTAACAAATGGACCCTTAATAAAACTATTTGCAAAAATAAAAAATAGACCAAAGCTCGGCGTACTAAGCCTCCGTGCCGAGATAACGTAGCTCGGCGCTCTTCTATCCCGCACCAAACTCGCCTCCTTAGATGCTACGTGGCCGCATGGCCGAACCTCGGCGCGCAACCATTTAACGCCGAGGTCAGCCTACTCGGCGCGGCACGCTAGCACGCCGACCCCTTTCACCACTGCAAAGAAGCTAGCTATAGTACTTCGCCTGTTCTACTTGCACAAACATTCAATTTTTTACAGAATTTATAGAAAAATAAATATATATCTGATTGATAAGAGATCAACTTTGTTAGATCTCTAATGTTGTCCTCTACGTGGTAAAAATACATGGACTCATCAAATATCCGTTGAGACTACGAAAAATAGCTAATTGTGTATGCATTGCTTTAATTCCTAGAAAAATAAACATATATCTCATCGATATGATATTAGCTCGGTTAATATCAAAGTACTGTTCTCTACATTGTAAATATATGTGGACTCATAAAATATTAATTGTGTATGTATCGTTTAGTTCATAGAATAATTATTAATTAATTAATTATAGTCTTTTGATATGGGGTTAGCTTGATCCATTTCATAGAATAATTATTAATTAATTATAGCCTTTTGATATGGGGTTAGCTTGATCCATTTCATAGTGTTATCCTTTCTACACGAGAAAATATATGGGTACATTTGTGTGACCTATAACGCTTAACTAGTTTTCATTTGTTGTGAAATGAGATGGGTTGGCACAATAACGCTTAACTAGTTTTCATTTGTGTGACTATGTTGCAACTACTTTATAAAATGAGAAAAAGATGGCTACATTGTCAAAAAATATTTCATATCATGTGAAGCGAAATAGATAGATAACCATGTCAAACGAGAACAATTTCTTGATGTGAGTACTATCATCATAGAACAATTTCTTGAAGTGAAATGAAATGAAATAGAGAACTACGAGTGCCAATTTCTTGTCCACTATTTTTGGAAGGTTGAAATGAAATACAGTAGAGAACTATGAGTGCCAATTTCTTGTCCACTATTTTTGGAAGGTTGCATTATCATTTCAAAACTACTTATGAATGCAAGTTGGACACATGCATCATTCGTTTTGCCATAACGATAGCTTCATCGAAAACACAAACATGCATGGGAAAAACTTGACGTAGCCTCACTTGATCAGACGATGCGAAACATAGACTAACACTGGTGTTTTGTGCCTTTTAGCACATATGAAGGCAGCCTCAATCACATTATGCTAATACAGAAATGAAAGCCGCTGCCTCAGTCACATCATGCTGATGCTGATATACACTACGGTTCATGATTCTAGGAGCTCAAACTTTATTCTTATGCATTTCATATGAAAATATCTATAAAATTCAACAAACATTTTATTAGTCCACACATTTTCATAATGTAGAGGATAACACTATAAAATGGATCTAGCTGATCTCATATCAAAAGGCTATATAATATTTATTTTTTAAGAACTAAACAATGCATACAAAATAATTTAAAAAAATTTCAACAGATATTCTATGAATCAATATGTGTGTGTATAGCGCTATTTAGTTCTCTGCGTGTTAAATAGTTATTCAACGCACTGGCCATTGAACCAACCACAGCAACCGTAAAAAACTATCCGCAGCAATAAAACCCTCTCCTCATGACGTTATACACATGCCGAGCACCCGCAATCGTAAATATACATTTCAAAACGTAAAATTTTATGTTTCCTGGTATATATTATTTACTCTCTCCTCTCTCATTTCTCGTTGGAGGAAAATATAGGGGCCGGTGAGATCTAGATCGGCAACACGGCGGCGCACCTCTGTAACCTGCGGCACCTCTCCCGGGCGGCACCACACATCCATGGCTGCGAAGCCTTTCCACATCGGCGGCGCATCTCCCTGGCTGTGCTGCCCTCCTGCACACGGCTGTAATGCTGCTCCTCCAACGCGATGCGCATCTCTTTGGCTAGGTTCTCCCTCGGTCTCTCCCCAACCAGCTATGGTGCGCCTTCACCGTGGTAGTGCATCTCGCCCTTCCCATGGCAGGTACTGTGGCAGTGTGGTCTTTGCTCAAGTAGATCCCTACGAACAGATCATGCATGGGTCAGGTGCCGGAAGTTGCAGGGTTGATTCTTTGATCCATCCCCTCCTCTGATGATGCAGATCGATTGCCTATATATGAAAAATTGCAGCTTTTGTTCTTGTCCGATGGCTACTAAGAATGGATCATGCTATTTTTATTTTTTTCATCTCTCAAAGATCTACAGAGACATGTGGTACTCAAGTAGATCATGCGTCCCGGTCCCTCCCCGGCGGCGAGCCTCCACGTCTCTAGCGCGCCTCCCCCGGCTATGGCATTGCCTTTCTAGCGGCAGCGGGCCCGCACGGCCGTGGCACCTCTCGCTTCACAGTGGTGGTGGCGGAGCCTGCACAAGTTGCCAGAGGAATCATGGATCCAGACAGAGAGATTTCTCTGGTCATTTGAAATGCTCAACCAGATTGCTTCCTCTTTTTTGATTTATTTAGATGTGCATGTTTTGATGGAGCAATTGATCGTTTCTTTCTTTTCCTACAGAATTGGAGCTATGGTGAGCGGAACGCACGCCACCAATTTGATTTCGATCTAATTCATGTGTCCAGGAGACATAGGCTCCAAATTGATTTCATCAGATATGATTTGAGCCTCACAAGATGCAGCTAATGCCCTTCTCCGGCGTCTATAGAGAGATAGATCTTGCAGGCATACTCAATTTTTTGCAACATCCTCCAATATTTTTTTGTTTTTTCATGCAGATCTCAAGAATTGAGGATTACCATTCGTCCCATCAAATGGATACTTAGTTGTTCATTCTTTGTTCCTCTCTGTAAAAATTCATGCAAAATTGTACGTTGATGTAATTGTTTGTATAACTTATGTATATTTGATTAGAAGAAAACATATTATACTTGCAATCCATATGAACATGTCTGGCCAAAGACGGTCCAATATTGCTAAATAAAGGTATTACGATTTGGGTTGCAATGCGTTATTCTCGTTGACATGATGTAATGGAAGTTTTACGCTTTGAAAACAAAATCATTTGTAGTTAAGAAATCAATATTTTACAGTTGCGCGTAAGTTTTTTATGGTCACGAGCCAAAAAGACCCCCTTTCGAGTTGTTTTACGGTCTCTGCGAGGCAACGTTTAAACAATCCCAAAGGACTTTTACGGGTGTGGACTAGATTTTACTGCCGCGGGAGAGTTTTTACTACTGTGGGCGAGAGTTTTACTGTTGCGAGAGGGCAACTGCCAACTGACGCGTTGAGCTCGGTCACCAGCATTTTACGGTCGTGGTAGGGCATTTTACTGTTGCGGGTGAGAATTTTACGGTAGTGGGTGGGAGGCTGAGTTTGCAGATGAATTTTACTGTTGCATGAAGAATCTTTTACGTTTACGGGAAGGGGTTTGCTTGATGCGTTGAATAGTTATTTAGCGCACTAAATAGTGTTGTCATATATATATGTATATATATATATATATATATATATATATATATATATATATATATATATATATATATATATATATATATGAGTTAAACCAAGCTAATCTTGTATTAATCGGATATATAATTATTTTTTAGAAATTAAACAATGCATACACGATTAAGCTATTTTTATAAATCTCAACATATATTTGATGAGTCCATATATTTTTATCACGTAGAGGACAACATTAGAAATCTAATGAAATTAATCTCATATCAGTCGGAAATATATTTATTTTTCTACAAATTCTGCAATGGTTGAATGCATGTGCAAATAGAAACATGCAAAGTCATTGCTATTAGCTTTCAGTACTGTGTCGCGAGGTCGGCGTGCTAGCGTGCTGCGCCGAGCAGGCTGACCTCAGCGTTAAATGGCTGCGCGCCGAGGGTTCAGCCATGCGGCCACGCAGAATCTGAGGTGGCGAGTTTGGCGCGGGATAGAAGAGCGCCGAGCTATGTTATCTCGGCGCGACGCCGAGTTTTGGTCTATTTTTGCAAATAGTTTTATTAAGATCCATTTATTATAAAAGTTTGCAAAAAAGGTTAAAGTAAAAAAACCACGCCCTGCTGTCGGACGATACCAAACTTTCGTTCCGCGCCATGAGAGAGAGGGAGGGAGAGGCATGAACGGTCTCTAGCATGCAGTTTAATTTGCCTGTTGCTTAAAGCGTGCATGGACGACGTGAGGTCTTGGATTTTGATCTTCGAAGCAAATCCACGAGCGGGAGGAGAGAAATTAGAGAGAACTCGGTTATCTTAAGCATCGTCCAAGACATCATAAGCATGAGTTCACCGAAAAACCCAAATTAATATATATACAAAACAATGTATATGTACTATAAATATAGAAGAGAGGAGTTTAAAACAGATGCGGTGGAATAGACGGTGGGCTGGTGAGCTCAGCCAAAGCGCTAGAAACATTTATTTCTTGCGTACCGTTCGAACAGACTCACGCAGAAATTTATTCAGAATTAGACGGAGTTCTGAACGCGCTGGGCTTCAAAGCATTCGATCACACGATCACCGCTCATCTAGCACACACACCCTCATCTTTATTAGGACTAATTTGATGATGGTGACAACTAACAAAGCATGCACCGGAATGATTCCCCTACTACCGCTTCGCGCTGGCTCGCCACGCCAACGACGACGGCGAGCCACCGGCGGCGGCGGAGCCCCGCAGGATGGCGCAGGGCGCGCAGCAGCCGGGCACCCTCGGCGACGGCGGCTCGGCGGCCGGGGCCGCATCCCTCGCCCGGAACGCCTTCCCGACAGCGGGCGCCACCACCTCCTGTTGCCGCCGCTGCTTCTGGCGCTGGCTCTTCTGCTTCGGTGGTCTGGCAAGCTCCGGCTTCCGCTTCACCGTGTCGTCGTCGTGTCCTCCCGCCTCGCCCACGCGGCGCTGCACCTGCGGCACGCTGCTGGTGCCGCCGACGCTCCTCGAGTGCCGCAGCTCCGGCCGGCCGGCGCCGCCCTCGGTGAGGAACCGCTCGTCCCAGACCAGCCCCGACGAGCCGGACCTCCTGAAGGTCTGCGCCGACCTCTGCAGCCCTGCCATCACGATACGCGCCTCGTCGAGAACGACGGTACAAGAAACTGCACTGCACAATTATATAACGCGGGAAAGGGGTGGGAGATTTTGTGGAAGCTGGTAGGGTGGCGGGCATCAGGGCAGCTCAAATGATGGTGCTCGTGGAAAGCAAGTGGCAGGACGACGAGTGCTTGCCTGGAAACCACTGGCCGGCCGGCCGGGCCAGCGCATGGATTAGCTTAATTATGGCACGTACGGTACTGCCGTTGTGGACTCAATCGATCGTTCATCGAAGCTAACCCCTGAACACCGTAGGTCCGTAGCAACGGAAACTCTCACGTTCATTTCTTGATATTTGCCTACCTATGCGCAGCGGCGGATCCAGTATAAAATTGCACGGGCTGAACATATTCAAGCAAATCTTTATGAACGTAAAGAGAAACGATGCAACTACACCATAACAACAAGTAACTAATGATGAGTACACAATTTTTTCATACCAAATCAATATATAACATGTGATGTCCATTATTCTTCATGACGAGGAACCTGTACACAAAACAGAATAAATCAATGACTAGATAAATAATAACTTAAAATTGATTTTGAAATATGGGTGGAGCATATCACTAATTTATTTCTCTTCAGGCACTAACATATGACGCTCTTTCATCTCTTCGAACCGAGGTACGATTTTTTTCATTAGCAATGATTCTAAATATCTCCTTCCCAGTATAGCATATCATCAAGTCATTGAGCCATTCATCTTCCATTTTGTTTCGCAAATATATCTTTATAAGAGACATAGCTGAAAAGACCCTCTCAACTGAAGCCGTTGCCACATGAAGTATCAATGTTAATTCAATGAGTCGATATACCAATGGGTACGACCTATAGATTCCGGTCTTCATCATTATTTCAGTAACCTTTGAGAGTTACATCAAGAAACTCTCTACTTCTCCTAACACGACTCAAGAAATCTTTAAGCTGACCGGGTAACAACAAAATATGACCCGCATTGAAATCTTAGGCGTAAATTTCATCAAGTCTCACAAGCTTACCCACATCAAAACTAGAGAAAGAGTTTCTTGGATTTAGAGAAACCATGCATACTAATAATTTTGAACTAATTTCACCAAATCAATGGTTCATCTCTGTCAACACGGCTCGATGTCAGCAAGAAAAATCTCAACTTCGTAGAAATGCATATTTGTTACCTTTTGCCTTCTACGTGCAATTGTCCCTTTAGCATTTAATTCCGTGTCCATATTTGGCACTTTGATCTAATTCTTATCACAGCATTTCTTCTCTTTACTGAATAATAGATCCCATCCATTGTCCCTCGTATCTTACAAACGATCCTTCACATCCATGATCAAATTCATTGCTTCAGCGATGTCTTGATTGTTTCTTTGCAAAGCACGTGATAGATTATCTGTAATGCCCACCGTTTCTATCATCAAGTGCATGATGAACACCAAATCAAAGCTTTCCATTTTACCAATCAAGCCAAAAGCTCCACCATTACAAGTTGGTTTCACATAATCTTTCTTTACAATCTCAAGGATCTCCAAGATAGCCTCCCACGTTACCAAAATACGATGCAATGTTCTTAGGTGTGAGCCCCACCTAGTATCTCCAGCCTAGCTACTAGCAAGCCTACTTTCCTGATTCAGACATTTTCCAGTGGTAATCTCACTATTTTCTAACTTTTCTAACAACACATCATATACATAGCAAGCAATGCATCCTTTCTCATACAATATGCACCCACAATGTTAACTATTGAAGGTACAAAATCAAAGAAATCTGTAATGGCTGGTGTAGAAGTTGAAACAGTCACAACCATTAGCTGTAATTGGTGGGCAAAGCAAATGCACAAAGAAAGCATGAGAATATTCATCTTGAATCAATTTCTACACACCATTAAATTCATCTCTCATGTTGGATACTCCATCATAACCTTGGCCACGGAGCATAGAGATGGATAACTTGTGACTAAAAGCATACCAACCAATGCTTCTTTCAATGCAGCAGATGTACATTTCTCAATATGTTTAAGTCCAAGAAACCTCTCCTTCACCTTTCGTTCATCATCCACAAATCTGCACGAGCAAACACAAAAGTCCATTCTATGTTAGTGCTAAGATTACACAATGAAAGTAAAAAAAAATACGATGACTCATCAATTACTAACCTCAAAATCATAGCCATTTTCTCATTTATCGATACATCCCGAGACTCATCAATAAGAACAGACAATTTCCTATATCTGATCTCATCCATCATCACTGATGTGACTTCTTGGGCACAAGCTTTTGTATAATGTCCTACTGAATGTGGTGCGATAACATTTGACAATTCTTTAAACCATTGCCATATGCATCCTTCACCTTCTTTCTCTTGTCTTTGTACCAATCAACCATCTCTCGAAATGCACCCTTGTTGAGAGAAACAGCGGACTCATCATGTCCATGAAAGGCATCGCCCTGCTCAATGAGAAGTCTTGCAACATCTATAGAAGATGTCAAGCAAATTGATTAAATTTTCTAGACACGTTTGTTTTTTTATTCATAAAGTCGTCACAGGTTATCCTAGCATCTATATGGGTCTTGCAATGACTATGGCGAGCAAAGCCTCCTTAGATTTCTTCCAATTAATAAAACTTTCCTTTGCAAAGATAGAACTCCCAAGTTTTTCAGTCTTTCCCAGGCCAAAGAAAAGATAACAATATAAACAATATGTTGCATCCCTGGAAACACCATACTCTAGCCTATCAAATTCAAGAAACCAAGTTTTTTTTGAAAGGATCTCCATTCACCACTTTGCCATTTACGTGGAAATGTATGATTAACAGGTTGAGTTGGACCACTCGAAGCATATGCCCTTATTCCTTCATCCCTAATTTCAGTTGGATAGTTTTCAATTGGCTTGCGATTTCCTGGATCGCCAATGATATCAGAATGCCTAAAATCCACCTGTGGTTTGGATGTCTTGTGCCCTCAATAGCACCAGGTGTTGGAGTACCAGTAGTGTTGCCAGACTTGAATAATATGTGAGCAATGTTCTTTTTGACATTTTGATTTATTCACTAATAAAAATATGCAATTAAACCATTAATCAAATACTGAAATCCTACTAATCCATGAATCAAAACATGTTTAATTACAAGAGACTAGTGTTCAAATAGCTAGGACAGTAGTGCGCACTTACATTGGTCAATTAGCTCGTTGTTGCTCTTTGGACTACGGCTTGCGGCAATGCGGATCTCCTGCTCGGTTGCTCTGTTCCCTATCCCGTCTGCTCCTTGTACAGGTGCCAGCAGCTAGCCGGTCACCGCCAGCCCACGCCCACTACTCCCTGAGTGACGTGACATCGTGAGAGGCTGCCCCCGGCTGGCCACCACCACGCATGACGTACGGGTGGACGGCACACTCACTATTGTTGTGTGCATGTGCTACAACTACACTGGGTTGCTAGGGTTGGAGACTGGGGAATCACTGAATCGAGGACAACTAGGGTGAGGAGGGACTCACCCAAGCAATACGTAATAAATTTGGACTGGTTGCACATAAGTGGGCCATGGCGAATTGTTGGCACTGCTATGGGCCGAGCCACCGAGTCATACACCGTCGGCTGCCCCAAATTCGCGAAATGGAGCTTCTTACCTCGTCTTCAACCTTTGGAAACCAATCTCAGCCCCACTCGATGCCAGAAAAACTTGTTGGGGCTCAGCTGGGGCTCCAAGGGCTTGGCAGTCATAGGTGGGGCTTGAGCCGGCTTGAGCCCCACCTGTGGATACGCCACTGCCCACTAACTATCCTTGTGCTATCTTTTTTTCCCAAAAAGAACTCCAGCTACATGGCATCAAGAACATATCTTCTATCAATGAGTTCTGAGAAGACTAACAAATAATTAAGAGGAAGTATGTTATTGAAATATTGGTTCATTCATTCAAATGAAGATTCATCAATCATATATTGGTTGCTTACTCATGCCCTTTTTTGTGTTTCTCTGATTTGAATTAATCTCAAATCCATTGTGTTCAACCTATGTAGCTACATTTTCTGGCAATAAATAAAATAAAAAATGTTAAGATTTTACTACTTTGGTGTAGTAATCAACGGATATAGTTGTTGACCAACATGTAGAGATAGTGTGTAATACACTAGGAAATATAGTGAAAAAATAGAAAATTGTCGTTTCGTTACTAATTTCATCTTGTTGAATCATTATGCAAAAGGTTAAACGATGCAAGTGTTAATAAGAGAAGATAGTTAGTGAGCTTTGCCGCCGCCGCCGACGACAACAACAACAACAACAGATCTTATAGGTTACAACAAGATCAATAACATCGATACGAAATATTGCCAATTAGTACTCATGTTCAAAACAAATTTACTGAACATATATCTTTGGCATCTTGTTAGGACTGTCTCAAGCGAGCCTAGTAGAGGCAAAAGAGTACAAATTGACGATAAAGGATGGCGTGAGAAATACCCGAGACAAGAAGGCAGCTGAATTCGCAATCTTGTGATTCCCACAGTGGTTTTGTGAGCAAGCATGGAGATCCCTGTCAATTAGAAGTGATACTGATGCAGAGCTTGCTCCATTAAGTATCACTAACCAAGTGATCTGCCATCAAACAAACTGTTAGTGACTAAAATAGAGTACAATATTTCATAAGACAAATGCACTCCTAGCCTGCCCTAGGCAAATCTATGATTCAAAGACTATTGCATCGTAATTGTATGATCTGACCATTTAATTCTTTTATTTGCGCGACACAATCAATACTCCACATCAGTATTACTATATTATTAAAAGAATGTCAGAATTAGTTCATTGTAGAGGAGACTCAAAAACTATTCAACACCATCTATCTAGAAACCTTACAAAATGATACACGATATTGACTTAATGAGTTTTATAACTATCACAAAAAAGAGGGGGGTTACGTACCCCATCTCCAATGGCAAACAGACCAACAGCCAGTGGTGGATCCACCGCTAGGATAGGTGGGGCTCAAGCCCCACCTGCGGCTACCGAGCCCTTGGAGCCCCGGCTGAGCCCCAACAAGTTTTTTTTGGCATTGAGAGAGCCAGAAGTTGGGGCTTTGATTGGTTTCCAGAGGTTGTAGATGAGGAATGAATCTCCAGCTCGTGAATTTGGGGGCAGCCGACGGCATATGGCTTGGTGGCTTGGCCCATATCAGCGCCTTCAATTCACCCCGGCCCACTTATGTGCAATCGGCCCAAATTTACTATGTATTGCCTAGGTGAGTCCGTCCGCACCCTAGTTATTCTTAATTCAGTGATTCCCCAATCTCCAACCCTAGCAACCTAGTGCAGCACAAGCGTGCGGCGGCAGCGAGTGCGCCATCCACCTGTCCGTCATGCGCGGCGGTGGCCGGCGGGAGGCGACCTGTCATGGCATCGTGCCTTGCAGGCTTGCGGTCGTGGCTGTCCGCCTATCCGGGCACTCGAGGAGCAGTAGGCATAGGCCGGCGGTGGCCGGCTAGCTGCTGGCGGTGCTTGTACAAGGAGCAGATGGGACAGGGAGCAGAGCGGCCGAGCAGGCGATCCGCACTGCCGCAGGCCGCAACCCAAAGAGCAACAACAAGCTAATGCTTCGAGTGGCCCAACTCAACCCGTTAATCATACATTTCCACGTAAATGGCAAAGTGATGAACGGAGATCCTTTCAAAAAAAAACTTGGTTTCTAGAATTTGCTTGGCTTATTTCCAGGGTTGCAACATATTGCTTACATTGTTATCTTTTCTTTGGCCCGGGAAAGACCGAAAACTTGGAAGTTCTGTCTTTGCAAAGGAAGGTTTTATTTATTGGAAGAAAGCTAAGGAGGCTTTTGCTCGCCATAGTCATTGCAAGACCCATATAGATGCTAGGTTAACCTATGATGACTTTATGAATCAAAAAACAAGCGTGTCTAAAAAATTTAATCGTTTTAGCAAGGAGGACGAAAAATGATATCAAATTCGCTTGACATCTTCTATAGATGTTGCAAGATTTCTCATTTAGCAGGGTGATGCCTTTCGTGGATATGATGAGCCGCTGCTTCTCTCAACAAGGGCGCATTTTGAGAGATGGTTGATTGGTACAAAGACAAGAGAAGGAAGGTGAAGGATGCATATTACAATCGTTTAAAGAATTGTCAAATGTTATCACACCACGTTCACTAGGACATTACAAAAGCTTATGCCCAAGAAGTCACATCAGTGGTTATGGATGAGATCAGAGATTAGAAATTCTCTGTGCTTATTGATGAGTCTCAGGATGTATCGATAAAGGACCAAATGGCTATGATTCTAAGGTTAGTATTTGACGAGTCATCGTGTTTTTTTTACTTTCATTTTGTAATCTTAGCACTAACATAAAATGGACTTTTGTGTTTACTTGCGTTGATTTGTGGATGATGAAGGAAAGGTGAAGGAGAGGTTTCTTGGACTTAAACATATCGAGAAATATACATCTGCTGCATTGAAGGAAGCATTGGTTGGTACGCTTTCTAGTCACAAGTTATCCATCTCTATGTTCCGTGGCCAAGGTTATGATGAAAATCCAATATTGGAGGTGAATTTAACGGTGTGCAAAAATTGATTCGAGATGAAAATCCCCATGCTTTCTATGTGCATTTGCTTTGCCCACCAATTACAGCTAGTGGTTGTGACGTTTTCAACTTCTACACGAGCCATTGCAGATTTCTTTAATTATGTACCTTTAATAGTTAACACTTTAGGTGCATATTGCATGAGAAAGGATGCATTGCTTGCTAGACATCATGATGTGTTGTTAGAAAAGTTAGAAAATGGTGAGACTACCACTGGAAAAACGTCCCATGAAGAAAGTAGCCTAGCTAGGCCTTGAGATACTAGGTGGAGCTCACACCTAAAAACATTGCATCGTATTTTGGTAATGTGGGAGGCTATCTTGGAGTCCTTGAGATCGTAAAGAAAGATTCTATCAAACCAACTTGTAATGGTGGAGCTTTTGGTTTCATTGGTAAACTGGAAAGCTTTGATTTGGTGTTCATCATGCACTTGATGATAGAATTGTTGAGCATTACAGATAATCTATCACGTGCTTTGCAAAGAAAGGATCAAGACATCGTTGAAGCAATGAATTTGATCATGGATGTGGCGGAACCGCCGATTTAATCCGGGCTAAGCACACCTGCCACCTCTGGCTTGCAGTGCGATTAGACCGAACTAAACCCGGTCGTCCGTCGAGAGTCATTCGGCTCTCGATATTACCTTTTCCCAGAGGAACCGACATCATACACATCCAGCCCGCGATGGAGCCACAACAGATACATCATCTCAGTCAGTTGAATATAGCATATATAAACTTATTTTACAAACCAGTTCGAAATAAGATATAGGTTTCAACATAATGCCATACAATAGGCAGGTTTGAATCAGATAGCGGAATCGAATTCAAAAACATCTCACCACGGAAATAAAATACTTTATTAGTCTTCATGCAACGACGATCGAGGCGAGCAGCACCGAGCCCACCGGTACTACCCTCCTCCAAGCACTTATCCAGATGTCGCCGATAGCTGTAATCAAAAGGTGGGGGCAAACCCTGAGTACTAATTACTCAGTAGGACTTAATGGAATGGCTTACGGCTGACGCGAAGCTTGCTTACTATCACGTTGATCCTTAGCCATAGATTTTAAACAGTGATATATCAACATAGAGTAACAAGTCTCTTCATTTGCATACAACACAATAATACAAGCATGTCATATTTGAAAACATGTGAAATAGATATAATATATTCAAGTAGTTACTACGATGAACGTCAATGGTATTGTCATTCCCACACCTGGTGGGCATCAGCGATTCGAATCGATTTTATCATCCCAGGGGTATATGCTTACTGGCCATCGCGTTCCCACATATAGCTGCAATCTTAACCTGTCTCGTCTCAAGTTCGATTCACTCCCGCCTAGCCCTCGGGTTGTGCCCCCATGACGAGCCTGCCGACATCTCGGTCTCCACGCCATGAGTACCAAGCTCTCCCGGGCCACCTTCCTCTCAACCAGCGGGTAGGAACGTGTCTCTGTGCTTCGGACGAGCCTAGGAAAGACTTTACCGGTCCTATTCCCCGGTTAAGCACTCTAGCCATGTTATGCCGACCAATGGACGAACAACAGACGGGCCTTAAACGACTCGAGCGGAGCCAAATGATACAACAACGCACACCACAAAATAAAATTATTCTCCGCCCGGTCTCCATTTAAGTCATGAGCATAATATTAATTCCTCGATCTTAAACGTTTTTGTGATTTTTGAAACCACCTACGCGACGAGTGACTCCTTTCACTCGTGTCTACTCGCACCTAGCAACTCTAGGCAACTCGTCATACGGACTCTAGGTATAGGTGCTAGGGCCAGGGCGGCTAGGGAGTCTAATGCAAGGGTTTTCAATCAACTCCTAATGCGGATGCGTAATCATCAATCAAGATAATATTTGTTGGGAAATTTATGGTCCTGCCTACCTTTGCTTAGGTATCACCAAATCAACAAACTAAATTACGTTAGTTTGCCGGGTTGTGGGGCTTTGCCCCAGGCAACCCCTTGATCACTTGGACGGCTCCTCCTTGCAAACACGACTTCAGGGGCCTCCAGGTGGTATTTGGGCCTTAGTTGGTCTTTTGGACACCGTTGCTCGAAGTAGTTCCACACACTTGCTTCTTGACCACGTAACTGCAATAAGTGTCTCTATATGAATGCCATGCATGACGTGGTGAATGAGATGTATGAACATCATGCACTCAAATGACCAAACAATATAGGAATAGGCAAAAAGGTGATCGATAAACTTCCTAAATAGAGAGTACTTTTGTGAACCAGAACAAGCATACACTCATATAATTATACAGTACAATCATACATGTTCCTTATCATGTTATTGATTACTTAGGAATATTACTAAGTGTAGCATCATGTCATGTGAAGGATACGCATGATATGGTGCAACAAATTTGCATGTAACATGAAGAGCGCAACATATAAGAACCATCTCTTTGGAGTAATCCTAGAGATAATTGATAGCATCTAGTTCTTTAATGACAAAGTGGGATCGAAGGTTTAAGTTAGTAGCTTTGGTCAAATGGGGATCCACATAAACAAGTAAGTTACTTTACTCACGAGTTTTGAAATTGTGCAACACCGCAAGCAATGGCACATTAAAATCCCCTTTTTATTTCTTTCACTTTCAACTGTATGTTTGCAACTACTTGTGGATGCCATATATAGCATCAACCAAAACCCATGAAAGACTCACATATGCATGTTTATACAGTAACCTAGCTACATGGGTTTTGGTGGGATTTTAAGAGCATATTAAATGTCACTTTTCTTAGAATTTATTTAAACATGCTAGAATCACTTTTCCTATTATTTAGTTAAACGTGTTTTTATTTGTCATTTTCAAATCTCCATCAAAACTTGACATGCTCAGCCCCTAATTTAATCAGTGAGCTATATACATTACAGGGAGCACATATAAAATCTAGAAAGCTATTTAGAGCATATACAGTAATTATACAGTACATGATAGGGCCACCAAAATTCATAACATGCATACATACCCTATCAAAGCTGCTGTCCAAGTTTCACGATTTTTAGAACTCATTTAGTCCACATTTTCCATTTATGTTGGTTTCACATGCATATACAAAATCAGGGGTAAAACAGTCAATGCTCACCCCCACATCATACCCATCCTGTAGATCTACTCACAAGGAGTTCATAGCAACTGAGTTCACATTTTTGTGATTTTTCTACTATTTTATATGATTTTTCAAAGTTATCAGTCGAAATATGCATATTAACCCTAGATATAGGACTTAAACGTGAATAAACCTAACTTTCAGGGGCTAGGTCATTAGATCCACAGGACTCTAGGAACATTGCATGGGACGAAAACGTAAAAACACGAAACGTCGGGGGCTACCGTGCAAAAATACCATCTTCCTCCTCTGGACAGGGGCGAGCAGCGCGGCAGCTCGGGTTCTCGGGCTCGCGCCGGTACGTAGGGGCGCGGACTTGGAGCCGTGGTGGCGCCGGAAGGTGTTCCCGTTGATGGGCTACCATTCCCCCTTGATTTCGTCGCTTGGGGAGGATTCTAGACGCTAGGAACGCGCCATGAACCGGACAGCCGCGGCAGTGCGCAGAGCTCGGGGGCGCG
Source organism: Paspalum vaginatum (assembly GCA_030272315.1). Classification (NCBI taxonomy): domain Eukaryota; kingdom Viridiplantae; phylum Streptophyta; class Magnoliopsida; order Poales; family Poaceae; genus Paspalum; species Paspalum vaginatum. Next base: position 41,603,437 of record CM059015.1, on the reverse strand, counting down.
GCTCGATCTGGGTGGAGAGGAGGTGGAACGGGCACCTGACGCGCGAGGGAGGTGTGCTTGACCAAGGCGCGTCCGCCGGCGCCGTCCTAGCTGTCGGAGGAGGCGGCGGCGGGGCTGCTCCTTGCAGCGGCCGAGCTCGCCATGGTGGCCATGGCGGGCGGCACGGTGGGGAGGGTCCAGGGGCTATGGAAGCGGCCACGGAGGTAGGGGGCCGGTGGAGGACGACGTGGCGAACGCGGCGCGCGCGTTGGGTGGACCCGGGAGGCTGCAAGGGCGCCAGCACGCGAGCTCAAGCTCTGTCGTCGGCCATGGCGGCTCTTGCCCTGGGTGTGCACACGAGAGGGAGAGAGGCAGGGAGGGGGCGAGCCCAGAGAGAAGAGTGGAGCCTGGTGGAGTGCGGGGCGCGTGGGTGAGTGGGAGGAGTGCGCTGGGCTCGGCCTTGGCGTGGCCTCGATGCCAGCAGCGGCCATGGCGGACAGCGCAGGCGACGCGCGCCGTGTGGGCGCAGGGGAGCGGAGGAGGAAGAAGGAGGGGGCGCATTGGATCGGGTCCATGAACCGGAGGTCACTGACAGGTGGGACCGGATGGGAAAAACAAATGGAAAGCTCATAGACCGAGTCTACGGACATCATTAGTAGTTTTCCTAAACCGCGGGCGGATGGCGGTTTCTGGTCTGCGGGGATCCGAAGCCCGACGGGTGGGGCCCGCATGTCATACACTCAAGAGAAAATGGAAATTTTCGAAATTGGAAAAAGGTCATTTGACTGCTATGAGTCTTGTCTGAATTTCGAGTTTTTGAAACATTCGGTGGCCGAATTAGTGGAAACTCAAAATACAAGAAGTGATCTAAACTTCATGATCTACAACTTTGTTATAGAATTTGACACCATGTTATATTCAAATTTTTGGAGAAATTTGAATTCAAAAGCTGTGACCCTAGTTTGACCAACAGCACATCCAATTTAGAGAATTCTATAAGACCATTTTTAGTCCATTTTCACATAAAGTTTATATACCAAAGTTGTTCATATTTTCATGACCTACAACTTTCTTATATAGAGTTTTGTATGATCATGACTTGTGTTTCACAAAAATTTGAATTTATCAAACCGGTCTGTTTCTAACAGATTCCACACTTTGGAGAATATAGCCCAAAACATTATGTAAACCCTCATGCATGTCAACACTCAAAATACCAAAGTTATTAATCATGAAATTGTCTACAAGTTTGGTATTTAAAATTCTGTCTAATTCACCATAAATTTTGAAATACCATTTCAAACATACTCAGAGTTTTGGTAAAACAACACTTTCCCCTTTTGTAGAGTCTTTCTTATTTTCAACTTTTGGAGTATCAAATGGAGTCCAATCATATCAAGGTCTAATGTATTTGAAAGGTTATGAGTTCAATTTCATTTCATAGAAAGGAATATTCTGAATTTGTATGGTCAAATCGAAAGTAATTTCAGAATGAAATTTGGGAAAGAGTATCAGCTCTAGACTTAGCAAAATTTCCTGAGTGTAGGCTATCCTAGTTTGGTTTGAACTTTTGAACCTCGTAACATTTGATTTTGAGATTAGTCGAAATAGTAAATTTGAAGGCAACATCTTGAACTAAAACTTTTGTTTTTTATGTTTCTCATGAAAATGTATAAATATTTAACTACTCAACCAAGCTACGAGGAGTTTGGCATATCCAACTTGAAAATTTTTTAACTTAGTGGTTTACTAGCCTAGTTGTTGCTCTTCTCTAAGCATGATTAAACCAAATCCCTGATTATCGCTAATCTAATCGCGTGTTAAGGCTTTTGAGATGCCGGGGGCATCACAATGGATGTGAAGGATCATTTGCAAGATACGAGAGACAATGGATGGGATCTATTATTCAGTAGAGCGAAGAAATTCTACGATACGAATCAGATCAAAGTGTCAAATATGGGCAAGGAAGTAAATGCTAGAGGGATATCTGCACGTAGAAGGCAAAAGATAACAAATATGCATTTCTACACAGTTGAGATTTTTCCGCTGCCATCGATACCGTTTTAACGTATATGAACCATCGATTTGGTGAAGTTAATTCTGGATTATTAGTAAATGCTGCCGTGCTAGGAGGTACATTAGCGTGTAATTCTAGCCCAGCCTATTGCTGCCTGCCGCGGTTGCACTTGCACGCCAGAATCTCGGACTCAATGCTACAAAAAACTCGGATTTGGCTCCCATCGTCAGCGTGGTGCCCCGAGTCGATGTTTGAATATCTCTTCCACCTAGGTAATTTTGAATTGAAGTGGTTTTAGAGTGATTTCGAAAAATTGGAATGTGTTTAAATCAACAATGATCATAATCACTCCCAATTCACTCAAATATCCCTCAATCTACAAATACCAAGACTAGCCTTCATCGGTGGCCGTACCTTGACGATGCCAGTGCACTCTTGAGAACTCGAGCCGTACGTTTCTACGACGACAGGTATTACAAGATGCATTTGCACATCATTTGTGGCCGGAATCTTATTTCACTGCACAAGCATTTCCATACACAACGAGAACAATTCAGATACACAAATGACGAGCCATTCATCTATCTCTCCGCTTAAGGAGGATTACCAGCGTATGTAAAACATCAGCAATGACAAACGATTATCTGAACATGTAATTGGCATCAAGCGGAATCTGTATGTTCTAAATAAAACGGAATATGTACGTTCTGGTTGCTGAAACGCAATGCTATTTCATTTTCCTGCTGCTGCTCGCTCCTTTTGAGCCTTCAGCGATGCAGGCCTCCACAGAGGCCACTAGGCTTGCCTCCAGCTTATGACCCCTCACTGCTGACAGAACCTTCCTCAGAATATGTTGCTTCATCACCGTTCTCTCTGCGGACTGGACGTTCTTGCACATGTTCAGTCCCTGGATGTACCTTGACACCGCGCCGCCGAAAGGCTCGCCAGATTTCTCGAGGGCCACAAGCTTCTCAACGACTTGAGAAGCAATCATTCTCTCAATGCAGGGTTTGGTTCCCACCACCACAATGTCCACCAGGAGTTGCATGGCTAGCTCCTTCGTCTTCATAGACTTGCGGTCGAGCAAGTTGACCAGTTTTTCTATGGTTCGAGTTGCAGAAATCTTTGCAAGACAAGGGATCCACCCTTTGCAAAGACAATCTGGTGGAGAGCATAGTATGCTGAATCCTGGAGCTCGCCGATGTTGCATTGCATCATGCCGATGAGCTCGTGAACAATATTAAGCTCCAGGAACCTATAGACATATGGCTCTCCTCCATTGCAGGCCAATTTCATCACCAGAAAGGCAGCCTGAGACTTCACTTGATTGCTTTCCACTTCCCTGTGTTGTAGCAGCAGGGCCAACCTATCAAACAGATTGCTTCCCAAAAGGAGATCTTGCACCCTCTTATCATTTGCCCTCTCAGAAAGAGATAATAAACCTTGGATGGCCTCAATGATATCTTTGTTGTCGTTTTGTAGGATCTTATGAAGAATCATATCAAATGATTGTTGAGGCTTTGCTGATGGAGCTAAATTTTGGTCAAATAAAACAAATCTTTCCAAACTGATCCGAGCATGCCAGGGCAAATGAATCAACACTGCAGGTCCCATGCACCCTTGAAGTGGAGCACCAAGTTCACAGAATGTTTTTAGCATGATAATCGCGTGGTGCTGTGAGATCTCAGAACCATTGCCTAGAAGAACAAGAAGCTTCTTGTCAATTCCTGATTCGATCATGATCTCAACAGCCTTCAATTTTCCAAATTTTGTCAAAGATGCAAGTGTTGTAAACACAATTTCATGCCACTGCTCATTTTCCGGAGACAGGAGATCTGCAATTCGATCCATGGGAATTCTCGACAAAATTTCATCAGCAATCGTGTCATCAACATGCTCGGATATCTTGGCAAGAACAGAAGAGAAGTTAGCAAGACTTGAAGGATCTTTGCAGACACCAAGAAGATCAACTAATTTGTCTATGGAACCTGCTGTTTCAAGAGACTGGGCAAGACTTATGTAGACTGATTGGAAAAATATAACTGTAACCGCGTCAGTGACTGCAAAAATAAGATCAGATGACCCTATTGAAATTATCTCTGCTACTCGAGGGCCAAGTATTTTGCTGAACCCAAGTCTGCTTGCCTCAAATTCAGATATGGATCTGCACTCCATGAGAGCTTGAGTTGTGCTTCCCAATAAAACCTCAATCTCCATGAATTCTAGCAGAGAAAAGAATGATCTCATCTTCTGTTCGGCTGGCCCTTTCACACACTCTTTGCCAAAAACAAAAAGCCAAGGAGCCACTAATGCCGCATAATCAGAAATTGATTCAGACAATAGAGTGCGGACAGCATCATTTGTTTTGTTCTCAAGGTAAAGAGAAACCATGTCATGCATATGATACAACAGTTGGTCCTCCTGTTTGATGATGAGTGAGCCTTCTACTAATTTCGAAACCACGATAGAGAACACACTGTCCTGCACAAGTGCTGACCAAATGGATTCCAGACAAGCTTCTGGAACAGGTTCTTCCCAAGAGATAGCTGCAAGAACCATGAAAAATCTTCTCGAATTTTCTGGCATTGCTTCTAAGCTGAACTCAAAAGATCCAAAAATGGTCAATGTAGTCTCCACGTCTTTCTCATTGACATATGAAACTGGACCGGGGGCACAAGTGGCATATGCTGAGAGGTTGGATATGGCTTGCTTCCATTTTTTCACTCTGGTCTCCTTCCTGAGAGCCTTGCCCATGACAGCAACTGTGAGGGGATGGTGACCACAACGGTCAAGCAAGACTTCTGCAACAGGCTGGGAAGTATAGAGAAGTTAAGCATCCACAAGCCACAGGTCTGGGTTTTAGTGATTCTAATTTCTGTAGCATATCTTTTCTTGAAAATAAATCATAACGAAATGCTGATAGCATGTCTTAGTTTGCAAGTATTAGCTTAACCAAAAAGACTGAATGAAAACATATATCTATGTGAAAAATAGTGTGCACATAGTATTACTTAAGAAAATATGTTGCTACCAGAATAAGATTAATCTTGGCATGCAAACACCAAACATATGCAGAGGTAGAGATTTTTACAGGCGGGATGCCGTCGTTAAAGAGGCAGATGAAGCTATGCAAATCAGTATCACCAAAGAAAGCTAAGAGATGTGATATGCAGCTGAAGCTAATGAAGTCCCATTAAGGCAAACAGTAAAGCTAGAGCGTACCGGAAGCTCTCCGGCACTGAGAAGGCTGTGATAGAGAAGAATTTCCTTGCTGATCTCCTTGATGTCATCTTTGGATATTTCAACCTTTTCAGCCTCGGCAATCTCGTAGATGGCCTCATCCCTTGTTGTCACGAGATACCGGCAATCATTGTCATACAGTTTTGTGAAGCGATCAACAATATCTTGCTCCCAAACATCATCAAGTAGGATGAGCATGCTCTTTCCAACCAACGCTGTCTGGAGCAAGTAACAGACATCATCGAGATCTTTCCCAATCTCCTCCTTGAGAGCCATGGAACCGATCTGCACAAGGAACGTGCAGATCTTCCTTACAAGGCGGCTATGGTATTCCCTCCTGCACCCATTACACGCCGCTCTGCTGCACCACCGCCCAAAGCTAATCTCGATCGCACCGTCGACAAAATTACCAGGCGGATCGGAAGCGATCTGCCGAGCGAGGCATGACTTCCCAATCCCAGACAGACCGACAATGAGGACGACCCGATGGCCCCCGCCCCGCTCCAACAGCTCCCTGACATAGCCGCACTTCTTGGACACCGGGTACCCGCGCTCCGACTTGACCATGACCAGCGACGGCGTGTTCCTGGCGGTGGACGCGATGACGTCGCCGACGCTCTGGGTGAGCTTCTGCAACTCCAGCCACCGGTTGAGGTCGTCCCTGATGAGCCTGACGTACCTGACGAGCGGGTCGCCCACCACGGAGCTCGACACCACCCAGACGAGCCTCCTCCCTTTGCACTTCTTGCCCAGGGCCTGCCTGGCCTTGCCCACGTTGGCGCGCAGCTGGTCCACGAGCCTGCCCAGGCTCTGGAACTGGCGCTCCAGCTGCGGCGCGTGCAGCTTGTGCGCGTGCCGCTGCCTCGACTGCAGCGCCAGCGCGTCGAGGTCCGACGCCAAGTCCTCCAGCACCTGCAGCCGCCTGGGCGCCTCGGCCAGGTCCGACGCCGCCTGCTCCAGCGCCCCGACCGCCGACAGCATCGCGGACACCACCTGCGCCGCCGAGGCCAGGGCCTGTCCGGCGTCCATGCTTCCTTTCGAGAGGAGAGCGCCCCGGCCCGCTTCGGATCGCCCGCGCAAAAAGCAGCCCTCCCTCGCGGGAAATTAGGATTGATTCAGTGCTCCAGAGCTCCGGCCCCCGCCCGGCCGACGCAGCTAGCAATCTGAAGAATCCCCAAGCTCCCAACTGAGAGCTACGGGCCTGTACCGAGGCACCCGTCGTTTGGAGGTACGGGCAACAATTCGCAGAGGCATTGGGCCATGGCGGGGCCCGCGCGGCGTCATCGGCGGCGAATCGCCGACGCTTTGGGAGCCATCGTCGACGTATTTCCGTTTCAACTCACTCTTTCTCTTCTCTCTGTCTACGCGGTGCATAACAGCGTTACATTGCCGTAACAGTTTTAAAATCCCATACAGAAAATCGGTGACCGATTGATTTCACCTACTACGGCAGTCTACTACACGGCAGTCGATCGGCAGCACCGAGAAATCCAACCGCACGCGCCCTCTGGCCTGCCATGCCAGGCTTCGCATTCACTTCTGGGCCATCTGTTTGGGCTGCTCAGTTGAACAGCTGGGGGTCCAAAACCTGATGGGCTCTTGCTGGTCTTTGGGCCGGTTTGTGCTCGTTTCTTTCAGGCCCGCTTAGATTCTCTGTATTGCGGAGATTTTCTACGTTTCACTTATCGAGTTCAAACATAGCTTATCTCATCCGAGAGAATAAAAAATAATCGAAGCGTTTGGCGGGATTCTCGCTTATTTTCACCGATAAACCGATTATAAGCATTAAGCAGAAACAAACATGGCCTTTATGTCGGCTCCGAAATGCTCTGATTTTCAAGGAGCAGATGTCCACAGAAATTGTGATACCCCGGGTATTTTGTTTTGCATTACATGAGCATCATGTAAAATTTTCTTGCATGAATATTGGTTGAGTGAATTTTGTGTCGCTTTGTTGTTGAGCCATGAAGGTACTAATCATAAAAGGAAAACCTAGGTCATCTAAAAACAAATGTTTTCATCCAAGTAAAATCAGTTTAGCACTTTGTTTTAAAATTCTGGCAATTTTTCTGCGGTTTCATGAAAATCTTTGTATACCAAGATTGTAGATCATAAAATTCTAAGCAACTTTGGTATATAAACTTTCTTCAAATTCCTTCTTTTCATTTTCTAATCTTCCAATCAAACATAGGGGATTTTCTGGTCGAAAATTCGGAAGGGATTTTCTTCTCTTCTTCCTATGACGGCTGGGCCCCACCTGGCTGCCCTCATCCCTCCCTGACGCATGGGCCAGGCCCAAGGAGGCACCTGGAAGCCTCCCACCACTCCCTGCCTCCTTTTCCTGATAGGAACGACGCCGCCCTGGGCGTCCTTCTCCTGCACGCTTCTCCTACCTCCCCTCCCCATGGCGCCCTCCACCATCCAGCCATGGCGCCCCTTCTTGGCCTTCCTCCATGCCGGCCCCTACAGCCCGGTGCTTCTCCTTCCTGCTTCCTTCTCAACGCCGGCTATTCTCTCCACCTACGCCTCCTCCATGGGCGGCAGCAGCAGAACTGCTGGCCGGTCCTGCCTCCCTAGCCCGGCGCCCTCCTTCCTGCTCCTTGTCTTCCCTCCCCATGGCACCCTCCTATTGTTTTTCCAGCCGGCGACCATCACCCTCGCTGCTTCTCTCCCTCCCCATGGCGCCCTCCCTGCGTCCCTGTCTCCCTCAAACCCGACGTCCCTCCCTCTTCCTCTTGTTCCATCCTCATGGCGCTAGCCCCTGTTCCCCTCCACATGGCGCCCAGCCCTGCTTCTCCTTGCCTCTTACCCTTTTCCCCATCGATCAGCCATCTCCAACAGCAGTTCTACAGGTACGCTAGTTATAAGCAAGAGATGACGTACAAGAAGAAGCTTTGGAGTACTTTACCGTGAAGCCTCCGTATTCTTTGGAGGAGTATTTATCTACCGTTCTAATTATTTCTGACTACTGAAATCCCTAAATATCCAGTGCATTTTCTCTTTTTCCATTTGAGTCTTAATTAATGAGTTATGTTTGTGTATTAGAGTTAGGAATTGATTGAAACTATGGTGCATGATTAACTCCTAAATCCAGCATATTAAATCTTATGCGTATGAGATTAGACGCTTAGTCAAATTTAATTAGGTCACGTTCCTTTTAAAAGAAATTCAAGATAGAATATGTTATTTTGAGAGGAATCCAAGAAAATTTCATGAGATATAAAATGAAGCCATTGGACGGAATCAGTTATGCTTTGGAGAAACAGTGATAAAGAAAGTTAATGAATGAACATGATTGAGATTCTGATCCTGTCTGTGTCGTATAAGGCCGTCCGATGTTTTGTCATGTTTTCAGCTTTCGAACGCGCCTCTTTCACTATTTGTTTTTATCGGGCTCCGATAAGCCTCTCGTCCTTTGTACCTAGGGTTGAACTGTGATGAGACCAACTGGATGGTGGGAGACATGCAAATGTCGGAGTACACTCGGGTTCGGTGAGGGCAGTTCAGACTAGATGGCAACGAGGATGTTGGGTTGTCATATGTGGGGTCATCGTACACACATATGACTGGTGTTTGAGTATCTATTCCCGGGAGTATAAAATCGATTCGAATCGCTGGGCTTACCAGGTGTAACAGCTGAATCATCACCAACATCGTAGTTAAAAAGAATAATGCTTTTGTTAAAGAATAATTTTGCAAAGCGTTTCCCTTGCTTGATAATAGAATAGGTATAACATAGCATAAACAGGATATAACTAAAATAGTGATACTACTTAAAAGCTAAGGATCTAATTATAGGCAGCTGCAATGTGAGTTGACCTAACCAAATCAGTTTTAGGTTAGAAAGTCGTGTTTAGACCCACTGGTCGGGTAAATCTTGCAGAGTACCTAGTACTCAGGGTTTGTTGTTTATGTTTTTCTTTCAGATATAGACTTTGGAAGTTGTTTGGCGTGAGACATCATCAGTGGGCTCGATGTTAATTTCATGTATTATTCTTTATGTAGAATAAAGTTTCACTTGATAGTACTCATTTTTAATGTAAATTTTAAATTCTGTTTTATGTTTTTACGGAGATTACTCCGGTTCGTATCTCTATTTTATCAAATTTTGTTGTAATAATTGAAGTTTATTTTTGTACAAGTACCTGTGTTGAAGTAATCCAATGGCTCGTTGTGGGTCAACCGGTGTATATTTGATTCCTGAAAGTAATGGCGTTGTCAGGAACATTTGAGGGACCTGACATACCACCGGAATTAACTTGAGATTGGTACTTTAGTCTAACTAAAATACTAAGACCAGATTAATTTGGACGGTTCTGCCACAGAAATAGCGCGAAAAAATGGTTTAATACAACTAAGAATTGTGTATGTGATACTTCCTCCGTCTCAAATTTTAGTTCATTGGTTTTTTAAAATTAAATTCAACATTGTAGTCTTATTAAAAAATTATAACTATTACTTATTTTCATTATGATTTAGTTTAGCATATAACATACTTTAACTATAATTTGATTTTTTTTCTTATCTTCACAAAATCTTTAAATAAGATGAGTTGGTAAAACTTGATATAAAAAGCCAAATGATATATAATTTGAAATGGAGAGTGTATTTTTTTAAAAATTGCATTCATTCCTCATTTGTCCTTGGCTCCTTGTGATAGGGTCTACCATACTAAATAAAGGTTCCTCGAGAACACAATCGATGAGAATAGACGAGAAAATTTTCCAAAGCGGTATATGTAAAATTATAACTCTCACATCGGTATTTATGCCTTTCTCGGTACCAAAATTTTCTTATCTCTCACCTTCTACAGTAAAGCACTCACGGTTTCAGGGTTTGGGGCTTAAAGCTCTGGCAAACTTAGATAGAATGAAGCCAGCGTTAGGTCTACCCAACAATGGTTGTGGGCATGGGATAGGGAGACAATAACATCGCCTCGGACAATGGACAGCGAGGGGTGTTGGAGCAATGGAGCTCGCAGAGGTATTATAGTGGTTGCTTGCCTAAGCCAGTGTGGTACCAGGATCCGTTGGAGACAAGGAAGACAGACATCATTGAAGCGATAAGTAGAAAAAATTAGATCTACATAGGCTATACTTCCATTTTGACAATGTGTACCAAATGAATCCTGACTCTATGGACTCAAAATGGAGCTACACTTTTTTTTTTCCACTTTTACCCCCTCATGTGAATGGTTGAACATAGTTTTCCACTTAAGGGTTTCTTACGATGACAAAATAGAATACTTTTTAATCTATTGGGCATGCAAATCATATCTCGATAACCATGTTGAAATCAAAGTGATGAGGATGCAAGTGAGTTTTTCCATGAGGCAGTAAATATGCTTGTTTTATGGATTCTACAAAATTTCATGGAAAATAGCCTACTGGTGAAGCCCACTTACTATGTCCCTAAAAAGTTAAAAAAAAATCCATACTTACTATGCTCACGGAAATCTTCAAACATCGTCCTTTAAAAAAGGAAGAAAAGAGATAATCTTTCATCGCTTTCGATGGGCTCTAGAATGTTGCGGTTGGATCTAGCCATCTAGGTAACGAAAGAATGATGTGTACTCTCTACTGGCTGGGTCTACCACGCTAAATAAGGCTCCTTGAGAATAAAAGAATAGCTGATAAGAGAAAACGAGAGAAAATAATTCTCTAAATGCCCTTTGGAAAGCCTCAAATACCCTTGAGATCTAAATGAAAAGGGCTTATAACCACGTTTTGTCTTTGGGAAAATGTTATCACATACGCAGTACAACCAGTAGATTCAAGGTTTCTAAGTTCGGAAACATAGACGATACAGTTGCCAAGCAATTACTGTGCATTTTTACTCCCCAAGAAGAATATGAGTAATGCTTAAAATACTCACGATGATAGATAGAACCATATAACAAAATAAATAATGATCACATAATTTTTTGAAACAAAAAAAAAATGGTTAAACGTTGTACCGAAAATCCGATACAAACGTGAGATTTGGGACCGAGAGAGAGTAGAAGCTGAACGCCTCCGTTTGCCGTTTCATTTTCAGCTCGTGAGCACATTACATTGCTCTCGAGTCATGACTCGACTCGAACCAGGTCGTTTTCTTCGATCGAGTAGTTAAGAAAGTAGCCGGTGAGAGGGAGACTGAGAGCAGAGCGCAGCGAGCCACGGGTTTTCGTCACGGCCTCATGCATTCCGGCGGCGAGCTCGCAGTCGCAGGCATGGCAAGGCCGCGCATCCCCGTCCAGCCCCGGCCCGCCGTGGTCGTCAGTCGTCACGTCACCCGGGAAAGAGGTCCGAGAGACGAAGAAGAAAAGCCTCCGCGGCCCCTATCCTCTGCCGCCCCCCCATCATCTTGAAAACCCGTGCGCTGCGGCGGCAAAAGAGACAACAACACCGGCCAGGCGGGCGGCCACACCACCAGCGCCAGCGCGCCTCCAAAGGCCGCCCATGACCACCGCAGGCAGGCAGCGCTGGTGAGTGCTCCCGCCTTTGCCCTGGCCGGATGCCCCCGCCCCAGCCCCCAGGGTTCTCGTCTCGGCGGTGGCCACGATAAAAGGCGGCCGGCCGGGCCTGGCCCTGGCGCTGGCAAAGAAAGGGGCGACACGAAAAGAAGCCGCGCGCGCGCGGGCAAAGCTGGCGTTGGCCAAAGCGGGGGCACCGCGGCATGTATAAAGCTCAAAGCGGGGGGACGGGGCGAGGCGATCGAAGAAGGAATCTCCCGCGCCGCGAGAGCCTGCCAATGCCGCCGCGGCGACGACGTGGCTGCCGCCCGCGCGCTGCTGCCGATGCGGTGCGGTGCCGGCGACGGGGCTCCTCGCAGCTTTTGACTGGGATCCTTCTTTCTCCGTGGCCTTATCGGCCAGGCCAGATCGCCTGGGCGGCACATGCTTGAGCTTGAGATGAGCGCGCCGTTGGCGTTGGCATGCCACCACTGGGACGGGACCTTTAGCTGCAAAGGGCTAAAGACAAGGCATGGTCAGGTCCGGTCCGGTCTCTCAGAAAAAAGAGTTCATAGAGCATCCAAGGCAACCGCACTTGAGAAGAGTGACACAGACACTCCAGGCTGCTGCTGCTGCTGCTGCTGATTTTACCGATGCAGCGCGTCCAGGTTGTGCCTGTGCACGTGCCGGCGCGCGCTTCTGCGCCGCATGTGACCGCACGAAACGCTCCTCTGGCTCTCTGGGGACGAGAGGTTCTGGTTCGCCGCACGACACACTGCGGTGCACGTGCATGCATGCGTGTATCGAGCCTTCCTCAAGCTCAGCAACTATTGTTTACTGGGACCAAATTAAAAACGTTATCACAAGAATAGAGCGTCAGCTCAAGGCTCTGTTTCTCATCACAAATGAACGCGCCAGTAAGCGATTGCCGAACGAAACCATACGTCACAGACCTCACCATAACCAAGATGAACGCCCCAGAGATATTAAGAAGCAACAGTACTAGTTAATACTTGTGAAGCAAGCGTTTTGGGGGTTACATCACATGACTCGATCGATCCAAGCGCAAACATGCGGGAAATGAACCGGGAAATAAAACAGCAAACATTGGTCCGGGGGTACTGTCCCAAATGGGAATGAGAACCAAATTCTAAAAGGAACGGTTGAGGTGGAACAAAACTAGTAATAGAGCATCTCGGATGTCTTTTGCAAATCTACTACTCTCTTATGATGATGATGATGATGTTGTGAGGACTCTCGCTGCTTCTGCTCGACGTCGCTGCAAACTTCAGGATGAGAGAGCCCTTCAGCCATCAGCTCCTACACCTCAGTGCCTGCGAGCGCACAGCGCGGGTATGGTTAGGGATCATGGATAATGCGCATGAAAGGAGGAAAGATTTGATAATTTACAAGTAATTTTGGTAGGTCATGGCAGCGCTACCGGAGTCCCGTGGTGCGTTGCACCTGAAACATTCCATCCTGCTAGCAAAGTTGTGCTCATTGCATCCAGACCTGTAAACATTCAGAAGGGCGCCGCAAGGATTAGCAGAGCAGAGTCCACGAGACATGGATGAAACCTCAAATCTATACCTACTTTTGGATTTGGAAATATATGGATAAGGGCAGGCGGCTATTTGAGTAGCAAACGTGATAGGCATGCCTACATGATAATGGGGACGACCAATCCGGACATGCAAGACACCCTACACTAGTATGAAACACTTGCCTACTCAAGCCACTAGTACAAAACAGCAGCTACAAGCAACTCGTAGGAGAAGATATAAGAGCTACTTTACTGCTACCATCGATGCAGACAGAAAACATAGCCAGATGATTCTGTTCTCTTACAAAATCATGTCGCTGATAAAACAATCCTCTTTTCTAAAATAAAGCCGCAAACCATGGACAACAGCAGAGAACACAAGATATAATAAGCACACATAAGGGCACGACTATAACCACAACATGTGTATCTATAGTTCTATAGTTGATAAAAATAAGGACATGGTTTGAAGGGAAGAGCTGTGCTATGTCCACGAAAATGTTGAGTTCGTTAGATACACAACTGAAAACGAGATAGAATAGCTGCCAACTTTAGCTTTCAGCAAGGGTGGAAGGATATAGTTAAGTATCACGCACCTGGTGCAGATCCAGTCTCCAGACTTCCAACCAGGGCGGTTGGTACGGGCAGCACCGCCGCCGCTGCCGAAGCCGTAGCCCCGTGAGCGCGACATGTCACCATCAAAGCCTCCAGCGCCACTGTTGACTGCAGCCTCCTCCTTGAAGGCAGAGCACTTGAAGCAGTTGGAGCGGCTGGCGAAGTTGTGCGCACCGCATGAGCAGTACCAGTCACCAGGGCGGACATCAGAGCCAGCACCAAATCCACCACCAAAAGAGGAGCCACCACGACCACCGAAGTTGGCGTAGTCACTGCCACCACCACGATCAGCAACTCCACGCGGCTCACCGCAGCGCTGGCACACGTCCCGCCGGCTGAAGTTGAGGTGCTGGCATGCCCTGCAGTCCCAATCTCCTGGCTTCCTGTTCATCTTGCCTGCAGAAGTTATACTATCAAAAGAATGCGAAAACAGGCGCCCAGATTAAGGGAGATACGATCAAACAGTAAGGCTGAAGAAAAACATAGTGTAACGCTTGAACAGTCCAACTATTATCTATGAGCTTCTAGCCAAGGTGAAGAAACAGAATCCAACCAAGAAGATATATGTAAGGTTACACGCTAACACAGCTAAATTACCTAAAGAAAGCTCGGCTGTCGTGTTGCTGGAGCCTCTAAGTGCTACGAAGTGAATTGGTGATGCAGCAAGGTGCGTATGTGCAGGGGTATTTATAGCGAAGTTTGGAGGGGATTCTGAAACCGAGGGTGAGTTATCTCTGTGCCTTTGATTCTTGGTGCACTTTGGCCCGCGAAGAACAAGGGAATCACGTAAAACTAGAAAGAAGGAAAGAGTTAAAGAAAAGAAAAGAAGAGAAAGCCATTAAAGGGAAAAGAATTATGGGGAGTTTGAATGCCTCCTTTGCCCTGCATCTCTGCCTGCCTTGGCAACATCTTTTGAGACATGGGATGGAGAGATGTGCACTTCACATTCTTGTGCTTACTGCTTAGGAAATTTAGCATGCACTAGTTTTTGTAGCAGTGATTAGAATACTTTTAGCACAAATGCACCCAATTGAATTGGTTAATATAGGATTCAAACAAGCAAATGTCAATGGTTGGTGAAAGTATTCTCTGTTTGCATGGCCACACTTTGAGTTGATATGACTAAGCTATAGCTAACTGCTGAATGAAGAGTCCTATGTCAAAACCAATTTTGAAGGTAGAACACACCACTCATTTTCTCACTTCACTCCAAAAACAGCATCAAACCGAAAGGCAGAAATCTAATCAACTAAACCAATAGTGCAACTTATCACACTAAGTTGAGCATTTGTAGTGATCAAGCTCCAGTGCCATCCACACACGTGTGATCGAATATTGCATGTACAAGACCTACTAAAGCACCATATCAAATATATGGAAGGAAAAGTGAAACCTAAAATTAGCACTTATTGGATTCTGATGGGAAAAAAAAGTATATATCCAAATAAGCAAGTGTCTAAGGTGTTCAGAATGGAGCATATCATTCGTTAAGCCATGCTTATTTATTGCTATATAACTATCGATTCCTGCAACTAAAAAAAAGTATATTCCTGTTCCTGATATTCGACACTAACTTTGCCTTCTTTTACTATCAATAATTGAGAAAAGGACCATGGAATCCATTCCAACCAACCATCACATCAACTCAAGGCTATATCCATTTCTGTCTAGCAGTCTACAACAAGATAATGGCTTTTGCTCAATCATCTCATTTATTCAGTATTTTTTTCTCGAATACAGCAGGAGAGCTGCGTATCATTATATTGACAAGATAATAGGCTTGGTTGCTTCAACACTCAAGTTATACTGAATAAATGAGTATAACTTGAGTGTTGAAGCAAGCAAGCCTATTTCAACCGGAACTCAGAAAGCAAGCCTTTTTCAACTGGAATACTTTTGTAATTATTTTTTCTGAACCATATTTATTACTAATACGACAAAACAAGTCCCACAGTCAATGATTAGAAAAAGTTCTCAGAAAATGAGAAAAGCAGGCATCAACCAAACCGCTATGGATTTTCTTTTATTTTGCATGGATCAGAGATGAAATAGCTAAATTTTCAGATAAGAAGGAACAAGCATGAATATAACTGCAGCACCGATTGAATATTCTAAATGCAAGGAGAGAAAGGAGCATAAAGTGTTCAACAGCTTACCAGCAGTGTAAACATCTAGTATATGACAATGACATGATGTGCAGGTGACTAAGCAAGATTCACAGTAGCATAACCATGAATGAGGTATCTTCTCAACTAAGCCGATATAATATATGAGAAACTTTTTATTTGCCAGAACGAAAAAAAAGTGACATAACCCTTCTGTACAAGATTTATGCCATGATGAATAGTCATCAATGCAGTCCATGCAATGAAATACAGATGTGCTCAAACAAATAATATGGTTGAGAATCTTTTATGAATTCATGTACCACTTGAGCCCCGAGACTTTGTGCACTTGTAAAAAGGGGGTTATCGAGGCACACACCTTGTCTATGTATAGTAAATAGCAGTCTCTACTCATGCCCATACAGATCTGTGAATTGTTGTCTAATCTAAATGCAAAAAGTATTACTGGCAGATGGTTAAATGGCTAGATAATACAAGATGGACGAAAATGACAGAAGAGTGAAAAGGAAACATTTGAAAACAAGACTGAACATTTGAAAAGGAAACGAGAGTTTTTGAATGCAGAGAAAGATGGCATTGTCTCATAATGAAAACCCCATGAACAAAACAAGACAAAAATGATTCGTAGGCACAAAGCAAAGGGAGCGATGGTGCATAACTGGTGAGAATGCTTGAATATCAATACAGACAGGGCAGAATCAAGACTGTAGTAGTCTTCGAGGGTGGAGTTGACCACTGTCTTTAGAACTCTTTGAGCCAGTTATGTTTTACATCTACTGTGTTGTTTCCCTTGCACTTTACTATGTTCATCCTTGAGGCTTTACATCGGTGGATTTACTTTCGCTTTTTATCTACTCAATCTATTTCCTTTCTTTTATGTTACTGTGCTCATTACAAGTACTAGTAGCAGTCATGGTAGTAGATGCCAGGAGGGAGATATAGGTTTCAAACCCATAGGATATGTCTTCTCTTCCATTCCATTCTCTTGGGTAAAGTGAAAGGAGAAGCAGATACAAATCATAAGAGTCATGTAAAAAATTTGGGAGTGAGGATGGGGCTGGGGGTGCAAAAGCTAGTTTGGATTCTCTCCTAGGGAAGTGCTTCCATGCATGACCATGACCAAACCCCAAAGGAAGTGATCACTTGATAGCCCCTAACATGCTTTGATTCTCTGCTTTTGCGCAACCAAGAAGAAACAGATCATTCCTTTAGCTTTTATATTAGCTAGCATACTCAGATTAGTTTTAACGCCTGCAATAGAGCACAAATAATCTTCAGCAAAAATTCCAAGTATTTTTTTTACTTGGTGGGACCAACAAAGGACCTTCAGAATGGATAGATCTCAATAGCAAGGTTTGGGCATGAACTAATTAATAATCTATCAAGTGTAAACTGAAGAATAAACAGTATTTGTAGTAGGATTGGATCATGATTTTGATTGATGTGCTGAAGCAGAAGTTGATGCTAAATGAGTAATTGATCTTAAGAAAAATGTATTCCAACAGCAAGATATACTAAAGTAATAATTTGGCACATTTATGATAGCAACACACTTATCTTTCTACTGTAGGTTTATTTTCTTAGTATATAACAAAGTACATGTGCACATAGAAACACATATTTTTTACTTAAATAAATCATCTTTGCACAACAACAGTCTGTGCCCCATATAGAAATTGTTGATATATGTATCATTTTTTTTTAAAAAATGAGGAGAATATATGTATCAGTTGAACACATGATGTATATATTACGCATAAATAATTCAATCAGCTCCTAACTAGATTGGAGCCTGCATACTAGTCAACACATACACAAATAATCATCTGCTGTCCCACCACCCAAGGCATAAAATTTCTGAACATAAACACCACTTTCGCAACTAGCAAGGATTGGTTTAAGTCCTCTCTTGCTCCTAGAAAATGAATCATTAGGTGCACTTGCATGCCATATCTTTGTATCTAGGATTCCAAAGATGGAGGTACAATTTTGCAGAACGCCTCTTTCTGGTTTGTACTCCCTCACTGACATGAGTCCAAACAATGAACATATATTGGTTGCATCGTTCCCTTTTGAGCTGCGCACCTGCTTGAACTGCAAAGCAACTGAGTCGGCACACAAGTGGGCCAGGGGCCACAATGGGAGGGCACTACCTAAGACAAAGAGCAATATAATAGGTGCATGAACTTTAATTATATTGTAACAGATTGTATGCGCAAGCCATCGAGTGCAATAGATTCCATAGCATGTGTGGTGTGTTCATGCGGCACACTTGCAATCCTGTAGTTTCTTCATGACGTAATCGGTCCTCGACGAGGATAAAGTCAGTCAGTCAGCCAGTTTAGCTGACCAGCTTTCTTGTATAGTCTCGATGCAGATTCAGTGATGGGGTTCAATTGCATTGCACCACAGAGGTACACATGAAGATCTCTATTCCGCTGTGGCCCGCTAGGGACATCAAAGCAAATGCAGTATGAGGTTTCATTGAATATATAAGACCAGAATGGTGCACGTCATGATTGCACAACACAACCGAATGATGGACACAACAGCACCAGAATGGTCTCATATGGTTTAGGATTTCGTCCCCAGGGGGGCAAACATGGCGGCAGCAAGCAGACAACAGTACAAGACCAAAACAGCCAACCACCAGACCATATATAGCATAATTTCAGATATATAGCAGTATATCACCATAAACAGAGGAGCCATCACGCTCCAAACCTGTCACTGAAGAATGACCCATTTCCCTGACGACCAAACGGCACTACCGAAATCTTCAGATCTCCACCAAAACAGAGAAATCCTCCACACTCCAAGTGGCGACAAAGTTTGCATCAAAGCAGCAAACCAAGCATCAAAACATCAAAGTTTGCATCAACCCTTGTCCCTGCCCCACGGTTCACGGGGGCCAAAGCCCCAGATTCCCACCTCGCGTCAGATATCATGCCGTAGCTGTCGACCAATCAGCGGCCGCACGAATCTCAAGGACGCGCCCACTCAACCCCGACCACAAAACCCTACCGCGCGCAAACGGGGCAGCCAACCAGCCGAGAGCCCCCGAGAGCGAGAGCACAAAAACAGATTACAGCCAGACGAACGGGAATTCGCAGCGTTCGCCATCCAATCCAATCCCAATCCCTACAGATCGATCCAGCCCTCGTGGGGGGATTAACAACCCGCAAAAACAACCGATCGCGTGATGCCATAGGAAGGAACAATCGGACGAACCCAAACACGATCATGCGAAGAGGGACGGAGACAGACGTGTACCTGATCTCGGATCCTCCTCAGACTCCTGGCACTGGGAAGACGACGGCGCGTCGGGAGAGAGGAAGCAATCTCGTCAGGATCGGCGGCGGACGAACCCAAACCAAACGAAACGCGACGGGGGGGACTGGGGAGGGATTCGAAAACCTACCTGGCCTCGCCTCGCCTCGTCGCCGCAAGAACAGAACGGGGAGGGGTTTTTTTTTTTTTTTTTGGCGTGTGCGCGTGCGTATTTGTTCGCCTGATCGGTGCGGGAGGGAAGGCGAGGGGGTCACCCGCGGCACCGACGTCGAGGCGGGTCAAAGGGCAGCGCCCACCGGGCCCACGTGTCGGCGGCAGCGGGAAGCCGCGCGCCGTGCCGTGGCTTTCGTGGAGGCCAAGTGTCCAGCCGGCGACGTGATTCGTGGGGTCACTGACAGGTGGGTCGGGCAACCTGACCCACACGGAGACATGGTGCACCGTCCACGTGCTTGGGCAAGACAGTCCAGATGATATCAGCCGTCCAGGAGGTTATCCAACGTCTGCGTTCGGCCTGGGTTGACACTTGACAGGGAGGTCTTTGTCAGTCGTCACCGGCTGATAACGAAACCTGTGAAGAGTAGCCTCAGTTTTGTTATACGACTGGACTTTTGGTTAAACCCTCAGCCAACTAGAATTACCATTATCACCATCGCTTCCCTTCTGCTTAAAAGATACTCCGTATGTTCCATAATTAGTGTTATTTTAGGATTTTTAGAAATGAGAGTGGGATAATTTTTTTCCTTTAATTTTCTTTTAAAGACGACTAATATTCTAAAACATTACTTATTGTAAGACAAATTTTGAATACTAAAACAGCACTTATTATGGACCCAATTCATTTAACTCCTCCGGAACTACTAATGTCTCTCGAAAATACCAATTCGTTACGCTAGTGTCACCAGGACGTGGATATAGATGTGCAAAACACTGTTTTGCGCATTGTAGACATAGTGGAGTTTGAAATATAGACGGTAGGGGTAGACAAGCTGGTGACACCAACGTAATATTTTTTGGTGAAAATAGGCATGGAAACAAGTAGGAGTAGTGCTTCAAATATTTAAAAGTACACCATGGCGTCTACCAATACATTTTTCTTAAATAGAGTTTTTACAAGGTAACCAAACACCATATGGTATAAAATAATACTCCACAATACCATGATATATTGACATTTACCAAATCATAATTTTTAAACACAAACTGTTTTAAATTGCAACCATGGTACAAAATACTAGTTTCATAGACTATGATATTACCGGTACTATGCTTCCAGACTGTCATCGATGTTTGTTTCAAAATTAATGGCTATTATTTCCTAATTTAATGCTATGAATTAAATATGTGCCATTGTATTTTGTGAAACACACCACCCAAAATGAGAGAGGGTTTATGGCCTGTGATTAACAGCTGTACAATCAGGCTTTGGGATCAATATTCAATATTTTCTCGTTCTTGACCATCACAAGAAGGAATATCTTTATGTAATTACGTTGTACGTAGGTTAGTAAGATTTCGGGGGTATTTGTTTGATAGAATAATATGTTATTCCTGAATGTATCTAGATATACACATGCAGTCGCGACCATAGTCATAGAAAACGGGATTGATGGTAGCGACCCTCAGATACGTCGATCCGAACCGCGTCGATCCGAACCGAGTAGACGGATCATTTTTTCGACCCCACGTCATAAAAACCTCTCCCAAACAGCGTACCACATTCCTCGACAACGGTGCTCTGTGACTATGGTCACGACAACAAAGTTTCATCGGAGTCCGTATCTCCCGAATCCCGGCCAAATCGTCCAACGCCCGTGCAGGTTGAAGAATGCCAGTGCCGACTGCCGAGTGCAGGCGTACCAGAGAGTTGCAGCGATCCGCTGCCAGTGTGCGATCGTACGCGAAACACAGAACTGCTGCATTGGTTTCTCTGACCTGCGACTTCGCTGTGCACCCAGGCCCTGCAGAAGCCGGAACTGCTCAGCCTCGTGAACGTAGGCAGACTCAACTGTGTAGCTCAGCCCATGACCCGAAGGAAATCATGCGTGCTTGCAGGGGAAAAAAGAGGATCAGGGCAGGAATTAAAAGTATATAAGGCCGCGCGGTCTCCTTGCAGTCTATGAGTTTGGCCACGTCAACTTGGTCTACCAACTTCATATACTGCAGTCTCTATGGCTGAGATCATTTTACCGGTATTTTTTGCATGAATTTAATAGCGACTCTTCATGCATCAGCTTTCATCATTTCGATGGAGACCCTTCATCGACCGACCATTCGAACTACCTGCAAGATCCTTATATTAGCAACAAAGATACAAAAGTAGAAATTATTTAACTATATAAGACAAAAGGAAAAAGCTTGTCGCATGTATACATTTCTACTTCACCCACGTCCTCATGCTAGCCTATGTTTTGGGCTCCTTTCTATATAACCTCACCAAAGTTCCAGATTCCATCATTTCGATAGGGCCAATTCATCAACCTACCATTTCTATTACTTGCATGATGTTTATGTCACCAACAAAAATACAAAAGTAGAAATCATTTAGCTACGTAAAACAAAAGGAAAAAAACCAATAACAAAAAACATGGACAGAACTAGAATGATCACTTGCTTGGCTGCTTCGCATGGTATTCCCGTTCTTCCGTTCCAGCCAACTTCCCCTTTGGATTTGTTCTTCCATTCCAGCCTACCATCGTTTTGGTCTTATTGTATGCTTCCTGCGTTGACAGTATGATATATAGGTCTCTACCACGGTAAGACCCTTATTAAGCATTCATAGGACAAACCCGTTTCCAATATGGGCATGCATGCATATCTGTATAATAATATACAAGGTAGCAATTACCTATTTTATGACACAAAAAATGTAATAATCAATGATGTGCACTATGGAGCCTTCCATGCAACATATAGCCAGCTAAACAATCACCTAAAATGGTCCCACATCCTACAGACCATATCCTAGCTGCTACGTATTGAAAAAATGGTCTTTTTAATGCTCATATAAACCTTCTGAAGCGGCTTAGCCTGATTTGTGCAAGCTATCGTGACATTCTTCCGCTTGCACACTCTCCTCCAACCTATCCATTGGGCTCATACGTTGAGCGAGTGACATATATTGGGTCAGATCCACCGGATACTCAACATAAGGAGCTTGCTCAAGAGTTGTTCAATGTACCGACAGTTGTGTGACTCAGTGTCGCCGCATGGAGAAGAATTCGAGCATTGGTGGGTGCCTCTACCTGCTTTAGGTGTGGAGCTAGGAGCACCTGCCGATCGGGAGACCTGTGAGGCGAGAAGTCGAGGTAAACCAGGACTTTGGCTAAATTCACCCACTCCTTTTCCACTGCATGTTAATGTATGAATTTTTCCGCTGGGTTCTTAACATATGACGTTTGTTCGAATTGCAGGAGTGGCTGTTTGAGGACAACAGGCCCATCGTCCTTTGGTTTTGGAGGGGCGCGGAGGTTGTTTCTGGCAGGATTGATCGTAGGTACAAAGGCTACACAAACGAGCTTGACTGCGTCACCCACCACCAGGTACTTGATCTCAATTGAAACTCGTTGGCTGAAACTGCGTCCCATGCAAAACCCGATGGACCAGACTTTGTAATTTATTTGTTAGGTTGAGTGGACGCTGTACACTCGGTTCGAGATAGATGAGGCGGACTTGAGCCCACTGTGCCACAGGGACGAGGAGCTTTGGAGGGCTGTCGTGCCACTCATCTACTTCGTCGTCGTGGAGTACCACATTCCTTGTCGTGTGCTCCGGCAGTTTGGACGGAGGCAGGACGTACCTCCACAGATGGTCCCTACGGACTCAGGGCTCCATAAGTAGGGTTTCTAAACATAATGTGGATTCTTTTCTTAAGCGATTTGTGCATGCGCACTTACACCGTTTTTTGTTGTCCTTGTAGGATCAAGAGGCAAGGTCGCTTCAGCGAGGTCGATTGGCGTATCACCCATGTTGTCCACACCGGCAAGTGGGACACGAGGGAGCAGGCCGAGTCAGGTGCGGCCCATGACGACGCCTACTTCGAGGAGCACATACGTTGGCTGTCGCGGGTTAGGCTACGACCTACCGATGACCACCGGCCAATTTGCGAGGTCGACTCGAACGACATCGACACGTACGACGCCAAGACTCGCACTGGAGTACAGCTAGAGAGAGCGCCCATACAGTACGATGCACTTTTGTCTCCTGTTCCATATCGCAACGCGTACTATCGTCTTGTCACCTGACTGAATCTTAATTATAGGGGCTGCAGTTGGCCTGGCTATCCAATGAGGCGGGTTCTGTCCTTGCTCGAGCCAGCCCACGACCCAACGGCGCCCTCAAGTCATTCATCCAGACAGTTACCCGACAGTGCCGCAAGCTATCCAGGAAGATTGGGTGCTACAAGGTAGCTATCGTCCCTCCACAGCCGCGGGGCACTGCTGGTGGCTCTTCTTCTAGCTGTGGCCGGTCGTCACGGAGTGCTAGGTCTAGGGAGGTCACTCCCTCTACCTTCGGACATAGCACCGCCGCCAATGACGACGACGACGATGAGGACAACGACGACGATGAGGACGACAAGGGCAGGGACCACGGTCCGGATGTCCTCTCTGGTAGCCAGCTGCACGATGTGCCATCCTTCACGCAAACACAGCATGACGCCGAGGCGGTAAGTTTTTCGCTATTGTTCGTACCCTACTAGTTGTCGAGATTGCTCTACTAAACTAACTACTACAATTGACAGGGTCCGTCGAGTTGACCTCCGGCTACTAGGCAGCGTAGGCGTGCTCGTGACCCTTCGGACGTGGGCAGCGGCAACCGCCTCAACACTCGCCCTGTCAGACAAAGGCGTCCGCCTGGCCGTTACACACCTGGAGGGCCGTAGGACGTAGTTATTATGGGTTCACTCCTAGGCATCGACGTGACTTTTGATTTGTAATCATGTGGATTCTATAGTTGGTGTTCCTGCATGTCTTGGATGATTATGAACTTGATGCTATTCGTATGGTTTGACCTCGTAACTACATGTGACTTGTGTTTTGCTCGGTTGCAAAAACTACGTGGAATCTACCGTTTGTGAACTTGGATGTCTTGGATGATTGTGAACTTGGATGCTATTGGTATGTTTAGACCTCATAACTCTGTATGGTGGTATGGAACGCCTCATACACTCGTAACTCCGTATGATTAAATACAATGCCGCTAAAAAACATAGACACAAAACATTCAAACTTAACACAAAACACTTATCAGGAAATAGAAAAACAGCAGGCAGAAGTACCAGCCGCTAGGAAACAGAAAAACAGCAGGCAGGAAAGCGGCGCAGCGGCCTGTGGCGCCACAAGCCTCTCCGGGTTAAATGGCCCAAGACCCACTGGTATTGGCCCATATGGCGCCGCAGAGGGGCCCCACTCCGGGACACGCTGGCGTCTGGCAAGGCCTGCAGCACCATGGCCTGTGGCGCTGTAACAGGGGTCAGATGGTGCAAATAGTTTCAGGAGGGGGTTATTTGTGAAAAATCTTTAAAGGAGGGTTCACAATGCAAAAAAAAGTGCTCAATGTGTTGCAGGAGTTCACCGTAATCGGCAATCCCACAATAAATTGAATGGTAAGCATTGGATTTGTTTATCAGAACGGTCATTTCTCTGCAGCTTTCCAATAACTTGCCCCACTGAAAAATCTAAATCGTTTATCTTATTCGCAGAAAATCCCACTTCAGAAATAAAATAAATGCTCAATGACCTTTTGGAGCATCGTGAAGTTATAGCTTGTTCATTATCTTGAGCTTGCAATCTATGTATGTTGCTGCTCAACTCCTGCCAGCTAAAATTTTAATTTCGACTTGCTTTCCTCACCGAGGAAACTGTATGTTATGTGTTGGAGCTGCCAAACTACCATATCTGGAGCTGGTTATGTGTTATGTTTAATATGGATATATTTTGTTGTTACGTCTTGTAAAGTATACGTATGCTTGCTAGGTTTTCAGTTCAACGTGTGAGTGTTAAGTAAATCCATATATGGTCGGCTTGTGGGTAAAAAGTTAGACCTCAAATCCCTTTTTTACAGCGAGATATTGTTGTGTTGTATGGTTTGCTTTCAAAATATGCAACGCGGAGGCCCTATTTGTGCTATGTACCATTTGGTCATGGCTCCAGCAAATGACGCTGAACAGAAATGACGACATAAGCAATCATTGATGTTTCTTGTCCACTATTCTTTTCCCATAAAAAAGTTCTGTCTACTGTCAAAAGTATGCACATATACTATTGATTTTTAAGTGTTGCACGCAAACTCCTCTGAGACTCCTTAAAACTACTATAAACTCCGGTTCTCTGTAGACTATATTCCCTTACATATGCAGCACAAGTGATGAACAAGTATACCAATTAGATTGGTTTAAATATGGTCCCATTTATTTATAGAATTATCCTCCCTGAGGATGGAAGCGATGAAAAAAGCGCCTCTTTTACAAGCGCTTACAATTTTAGCAGTAGGTTTGTTTGTGTGAATACCTCTGGGATGTTTTCTTTTTGGATTAGAAAGTATCCTGCCCAAAGGATCTTTTCATATTCTTACAGAGTTGCATTAAGACATTACCTTATATGGACCTTTTTCCATTTATGACAACGAATTCCATTAATCATTTATTGAGTGTTATATGTGCATATTTGAACCTGTAATTAGCATACTTCCTGCTAATTATTAGAGCTGGTCTTAAAATCCATATTTGATCACTAAATAAATTTTGTACATATTTAAACCTGTAATTAGCATACTTTCTACTAATTATCAGAGCATGTCTTAAAATCAATATTTGATCATTGAATAAATTTTAAAAACATAAATGTTCACCACTGTCATTTGCCTGCATCTTAGAACTCGCCAACGTGCTCCAAATAGCAATTACCATTGTTACGTTGTTTACATCCTTTTGTCTCTTTGGCTGTTATTTATGCCACAGAGCCTAGGGGACCAAGGATATGACCTCTGCTGCCTTCGCCATAAATGACCGATCGGTGCAGCACAGTCGAGCATCAACAGTACAACATGGACACCATCGCCTAGCACCATGTCCGGGAAACAAGAAAATGACTTCCACGATTCTCACCTTAAATGACCCAGCTGTGCATCAGTAGTGCAACCCTGAATCGACGCCAAACGCCATGTCTGCTGACAGAATGGATACAAGCAACCGGTCCTAGACACGCAGGCGTTGTGCATAAAATCCCACCCACAAGGGTAGAGGAGCCCGAGAACCGGCAGCAATGGTTGAGCAACCTCTAGTACTCTTCGGCGTTCCCCTCCCTTTTAAGAAGAGGAAGGCCGGGGACCTCATAAACGGAGTCTCAGTCCTAGAAAGCACTCCAGCCACCCCTCTAGAGTCTCCAAGCAAGCCAGAATCCTCCCCAGTTCCTCCACCAGAGTGAGCAAAACCTCTCACCCTAAAAAGGATCTTAGCGCCTGACCTAGAGCTTCTAGTAAAGGAAGAGCCCCCATAAGCGGCACCAACCTACCCGCCTGCGGAAGAGATTCCAAGAGGTCTGCCATCAAGCCCTGTTTCGCCCTGCGAACCAGCATGGGAAGAGCTACTAGGGACGCAAGCATCGTCGCCCCTCGTAGAAGATAGTCATGAGCCAGCATGTCCGACCTCGCCTGACAGTGAAGAAGAGGATTCAGCCGCTTCGAATCGGCCGTCGCCAGAGATCATCGACATCAACTCCAAGGAGACATCCCCGGATGAAGTTACCAGCTCCCTCCAACAGTGAAGATGTGTGGTCCGCAATTAGTTGTGTCGAGTGTCCCTCTTACATTTGGGTAGTAGAGTCTTTGCTCCGCTTTGTTTAGCACCCTTGTAAGAGTGAACCGTGTAGTTCGCGTGTGTTGTTGCCATGTGGATAGAGTCTGTAGCTGTTGTGTAGCAGCCAATGTGTTGGCTATCGTAGTGCTAGGCCGAGTCCTACGCGCTCCGCTCAGATGGAAAGCGCCAGATGCGTCAGCTCCTGCGAAGAAGGTGGTTTTCTTAGCTCCAAGGTGTTCGGCACCTCGAGCCCGAGTCACTCGGTCGCCCCTGGATTCGGCTCTCTATCGGCCCATGCACCAAATGTCGCTTGAGGGACCAAGGTATATCTATCCCCCACGAGGTCCTCGAGGGAGCATGCAATACTCCCTGTTGGAACAATGGAAGGCCCGTGAGCAAAGCCCAGTGAGACACCTCAGGCCGAGAAGACAGAGGCAGCATGGGCGCTTTCTTGACACTCGCGCCACTAGGACAAGGATCCACTTCTCAGCGGTCGTCGTAGAACGAAGCCACCAGCAAGCTGAAGCGAGTCTAGCACGAGTAGTCGCGTTAGTGTCTCGTGTGTTAGTGTTTGTCTTGTGCCTGGAGTGTCTGTTGTGTGTGGCTCACTCAGCTATGTTAGCCAAAGCAAGCTATTGTTCTGTATGTGTGCTTCCCTCTAATAAAGAAAATATCATCAGTAGACCTAACTCTCGCCCCTGCTATTCCTCTCTCATCTTAACCCATGTGCTAAAAGGCAAAGCCTTCTGAGAGGAGCAACCAAAAAAGCCCTACCTCAGTCCAACAAAACAAGGTACAGGCAAACAATCAAACTCTATCCGCAAATCGTGGAGCGACCGAAAGTGGCAGCAAAGTAAAGCAAACAGGCTCCAACATGATTAAACAATAGCTGAGAAATCAGGAAAAAGTAGGAGGAAAGGACAGAGTCCCACAGTTTTCTCCCCGGGAGCGGTATCAGCCACAGTTGCCGCCCCTGTCTTTTCGCCGCACCCGCTGCCACCGGCCCCGCCTCCCACTCACCCCTATTCGCCACATGCGTGCCACTACCTCTGCCTCTGCACGCGCACTCCACCGACATCGCTTGCCACTTTGCGTACACGCGCACCTCGCCCTGCCGCTGGCCGCACCCAGCCCCTACCTGCTACGTCCCGCGCACGGCCGCGTGTCACCCTCCGGTACCTGGCCCCTACTCCACCTTGTCCGCATGACCGCCGCATGCCCCTGCCGCACCTCCACCGTTCATGTCACCCCGGTGCACAGCCACCACACTGCAACCACCACTCCTTGCGCGTCTATAAAATCCCTACCCAGGCACGGCTCTTCATCCACCCTGCAAAGCAAGCCCATCGCCCCCTCACTCCAACTAAACCAGCAGCTAAACTTTCTCCTTCCATGTTTGACGAGTCCCATCGCCATCATCGCCCTCTCCCTTTGTTTCCTCTTCCTCTGGGAAATCCACCGCCCCCTTCCTTGGGAAGAGAATCGTCCTAAACCACCTGCCAACTCCACTGCCAGATGATAAACCTAGCAATCTTCCTACTCATCCTTATTGAGTGCGTACCCCTCTCCAAAATACTAAAAGTTTTCATCCGGCTTCTAAAGCAAGGAGTCGTTTGTGAGATCCGCACACCAAACTAAAAAGCCCAGCACACACCCCAGTTTCCACCCAGATTATGATCCCAAAGCCTCGAGTATGCATCCCACTTCGGTACATACTCTTTGCCGAAATCTTTGTCCTATGCCTTCTGGTCCTCCTTCGGATGCTGACCCTCCCCCAGTCGGAAAGAAGCCTCTTGCTATCAAAGCTGTGCGAAGTTGAGGAAATAAAGAAAAGAGCTAGAAGAAGAGGTGCTTGGGGCAAAGAGAAAAGTAACATGGGGAAAGCTATCCCCAATAGTGCAGCGGCAGCGGATGGAAAACATCGCAACTCCCCACTTCCAGAAGGAGCCTCTAGCAGCTTAAAAGGAACTTCAATCCTTTTAAGTGGGGTAGTCCCCCTTCTACTAGATCTGGTGAAGGAACATCTAGATATTTTAGGCAAGCGAGTGTCTAGATGTGGGATGAGTTGCCCATGCTTGTCACCGCAAAGAGCAGCAAGAACGGGAGAGAAAGTGCCTGGTTGTATTTTGCTGCTTCTTCCATCAAAAAGGACCCCGTCAACCTTCCAAGTTCATGAAGTCAAAGAGATCGAAAGGTCTCTTTTGTGTGTGGAAGGCTTGCACAACGACCCTTGCAGAGAAGAAAAGAGAAATGAAAAGAAAAAGGGAATCAAGCAGTTTGTTGTTGAAGTTTCACATGCCGTTGTGAGAAAAATCAAGTGTACGTTGTAATCAAAAGTGTTTAGCTGAAGTAGGGCTGTCTTGTAACCCTCCATCACATTATGGATGTGGAGCGTTTCACAAGTAAACCCTCTAAATCTCCTGGAAAGAAGAGTGGCAGCCGAATAATACAATGCGCAAAAAAAAAGATGCAATAATATCTATTGGTTTTGTATGCGTTCATGTTTGTAGTTGAAGTAACTATACCTCTCCTGTCATGATTAGAAGTAGAATATGACATCACTGAAAGCAATTAAAAACATGCAAAAACCAAGCAAAGTTTTTATAATAGCAAATCGATTATCCTCTCCTACGTGGCTACCATCATTGAGTCACCCGCAGCGAAGCGCGGGCACTGTGGCTAGTTTCAAAGAAAAACGCATGAACAGAAAAGGTTTCCCATATTCCAAACAGGCCTTGAAATCAAAAAAGCCCAATGCAAACTAGCTTAGTTTTCCTGCACCCAGATCGAGCCATGCAGATTCTTACAGAAATATGAGTAGCATTCAGAATTTCAGAGAGAACAGGGATGGCAGAAGCTGCAGACGACGCAAACTGCAAACTGTGAGGCTGAAGATAAAAGCAAATATTCCACTGGTTACCAAAGAAACTGCCAGCAAAACCATCATTACTTAACAAGGTCAATCTGATTCTGTTGCTCAGCTCGGCAAATTATGGACATGGTTGGGTACATGGCTCTGCCACACAAACATATTTCAACAACTCCACATTTAGGTGGTGTGTTACTTCACGTTTTCATCAACATTGTTGTTCTGATCATTGGTCAAGTCAAATACCGTGGCCTGAACGTACCTTTATGCTCTATGCCATCTGGGTTCTGGGGTGCACGCCAGCTTTTTCCACAAAGATAGAACATATCATGGTTTTTAAGGCCTTGCGAGAGTGAAAATAATGTCATCAACAAAACATATAGCAGCAACAAAAATGCCACGCTGTATGTAACAGGTCAAGTTGGTCAGTTATTGCCACCAAAACTGAAAGATTCTGACAACAATATAGATGCAAACAATCACAAATTCATGACTGACATGTAAACAGAACAATAGACATCATAGAGTTACCAGCACAGTTGTTTTGGAGATGACAAAAATGGCAATGCAGTATTCGTTCATTGCCATGCCACTGACACTTGGCTCAAAAGTCTTATACGTCATCTCATTCCTCAAGTCACTGAAATAGTTCTAACTTCTAACCCTACAGTGCCTTTTGGCACTCTTTTTAGGTGGTTTATTCTGCTTTTTTTGTCTTCTAGTATTCCATTCTATGTTTGCTCTCTCGAGACTGCTTATTCTTACAAAATGAACTGTTATTCAGATCACTGAGCTTCCTGGACATAGTATATAATATTCAAGTGGCCGTTCTACGCTTTGACAGTGTTAAGGGGCTACTGATACACCCCCAAAAGAAAACGTCACCCATTGCAATCAGCTATCTGTTAGCCATCAAGCTATCCAAAATCAAAATTCAAATGAGTGGGAACAATGGATAACATCCAAAGCTGCTAGAGTACCAGACACGTTTAGAATCTAACGTGCAATTATTTCATACATTAGCAGATTCTAGAAATAGCCGTATCTCCATTAAACTAAAGATGTAAATCCATTAGTCTACAACAGGGAGCCAGTGTAGGTAACAATCCTCAAGTAAGCGATTACAACGAGACCACACAATACACAATACAGTTACCACTTTTTGGCCTCATGGGTGTCGTGCATTTCATCCCAAATATACAACAGAAGTTAAATTCTCACTCAGCAGCAGATTCCTGAAAACAAAAAAAGTACTTGTAGTGTCTGATTACACAAAGAAAATATGCCATAATCCAATAACGAAACAAGAATGGATGCATTTCCACCAAAGTGAATTTTTATCATATATATGTTGAGATTATATTTCACCAATAGTAGGAGCATAACTTCAGTACTTGACCATACTATCAAATTCTATGTGCAGTTATTTTTATTCTTAAGTCTGAAGAAGGAGGGATATCAATCCCCATTCCATTGCCCTTGTTTTTTTTAATAAAAAAATATCCTCAAAAGAATCGTTAGCCTTGATTTTTGTTTGGACAGTGCGAAACAATTGCAGCACCCTTCAAAACTAAACGATGTTTCCACACCAATTGGACAAGAGGGCATTCAAAGAGTGCAGAAGGCCCCCACCTGAGTACAGAAGGAACCTTCACTCATGGTAATGTGGAAAAACATTGTAAGCTTCCAAAGGCTTGACATTGATCTGTTTCAGCCCCTACCATCTAAAAGACTGAACTCTGTACTCTTTTACACGAGTGTTGTCAATATTGCTTCAGCTACATGAAGCAAGAGCAACCAAGCATGGTTGTTAAGTCGGTAAGGCGAGACATAGCAACCCCTCCTTGCCTGTCTGCCTCTCTCGGTCTCTCCCTCCCTCCATAGAAGAACGAGTAGCGCCACCGCTGCCTCTTGAGCTCCTTATATCTCCCCAACAGCTAACTACTGATCCTTGCTGCTCTCATCCCCCTGCACCTCAGGTCCTCACTAGCTGCCCCTTAGATCAGCAGCCCTGAGTGAAATTTCGTAGGCCGCTACCACCGGAGAAGGCAGGGGCGGTGCAAGCAGAAGCTTTCTGGCCTTGTTGATCAGTTCTCCTTCCATACCGGCCCTTCCCCTCTCTTGCTTCTTTTTAGCTAGACAATGGGGCACCCAAGATTTTTGAGCTCCTAGGCACTAGATGATGATTAGGTGACAGCTAGGGAATTAGAACTCCCAAAAACAGAGGCAAGTGGGTCTCCTTATAGTGTGTTTGGTTTGGGGAATGAAGTAATCCATCATCTTCTCACTCCTTACTTTTTTTGTTTGGTTTGTAGAATGGAATGGGTTGATACATAATGAACTCGTAGCTCACTAACTAATAATTAGTACTCATATGAGGAATTGAGTCATCCCACCAAAATTCATGGGATCAACCTATAATGGATCACCTCATCCAGGATGCTGCCAAACACCCTATAGTTCTTCCATATTTTTCATGCAAAGAATTTGGTTTACAGCAAAATGATGCTGCCAATATCATGCTATGGTCATTGGTGAACAATAGTGTCTTTGTTATTTTTTGTAAGTGATAGATCCATGATTAAGATGTGGTATTTTCTATCAAATAAGTATTGTATTTGCTGTGACATGATGGCGAGTGCAAAGATGTGTCTTTACAGGTGTGATCTGCAATATCTAGCAAGTAGCAACTCGAAACAAACAATGGAGGTATGCTTACATCAGTCACTTTCATTGCCTTCATCGCCCCCGTCTATCCGACGAAGACCATCAAGCGCAACGGCAAGCTTTGGGTCGATTGATGCGGCTGTCTTGAAGGCGTCCCGGGCGCTACCAGTCTCGCCCTTCTTCTCATAGCACTCACCTAGCATCGCGTGGGCGCGAGCGTTCTCGGGACTGAGGCGGACAGCCTCCACGAGATCGGCGGCGGCCTGGTCAATCCGGCGGCGGCGGTGGAGTGCGAGTGCGATCTCGGCGCGCTTGGCGAGGGCATCCCCTCGCTCGCGCGGTTCGAGCGAGCGGGACCAGCGGCGGCGCGAGGGCCGCGTCGAGGGCGCGTAGCGCCGGAAGGCGGTGGCCCTGAAGGTCCAGGGCGAGGGCTTTGAGGATGAGCGGCGCCGCATCGCGGGGGTCGAGGGCGATGGCGCGGTCGGCCTCGGCGACGGCCGCGCGGGCCAGCGGGCCGGGGGGCTTGGGGGCCGCGGCGCGGGCGCGGGCGAGGAGCTGGGCGCCCTGAGCGAAGTGCCGGCGCGACTGGGCCGCGGAGGAGCCGCCGCCAGCGCCGGAGCGGCGCAGGCGGAGCGCGGCGCGGCGGGGGAGAGAGTGGAGCGCGACGAGCATGCCCGCGGCGAGGAGGAAGAGGAGGCACTGGACAACGGCCTCCGGCCAGGTGCCGGCGGCTCCCAGTGCCAGGACGGACATGGCTTTGGTCTTTGGTGCGGTTTGAGTTGGACTGTGTCTGTGTGTCGGGGTCAAGCAATTGCAGGTTTGCAGGGGGTCCGTCCTGCTGTGGCTCCCTCGCTCCCTCTCATGGTCGATCGGCTCAATTTTAAACTCCACTGTGTCTAAATTACATGTATATTCTTTCTATTTTGATTTTCTTAGGTTTAATCTGTGTTAGACCAAATATTTGTGGAGTAATATAACTGTTTCGTGCTAGACCCATCTTATATGATAGAAGAATGAGGACAGTGAAGAGAGGAAATAACCTAACACTTTGCTAAAAGTGTTAAAAACTTGTTAGCCATTACCGGATTCTCTATTTTGATCTTTTCTTTTGACGTTGAACAAATGGCTAGCAGAATGGCTTTGGAATTATCTCACCACTGGCAATCATATTTCCCACTTAAAAGAGGACCATGTGCATAGTCCTTGTACTGCAACTATTGGAACAAAGCTTATCTCTAACTCTATCTGACGAAACTCCATGAACCCTAATGCTTTGTTTGATTGAAATGCGCTTAACAGGACACAATAGTTGCACTGCTCTCATGTAGCTTGATTTGTCAGACAAGCAATAGAGTTCATATATGGCTGCCTTTGTTCTGCCCTGATTCATGTTCTCCTCACCATGGCATCATCGGTTCTTCTATTTCCTTTCAATAATAAAAAAACTGTGCTTTAGTTGGCTCATTTGCGCCATCTTAGGGGCTCATAAGCAACCGAACAGTGAACACTGACGTCTCTGCATCATTTGTTGTTGTTCAACAACCTTGGCGATATTATTAGATCCTAGCTGATACTCTTCGATCTTTAGACATGCAAGGTGAAATTAGATTCAGAAATGCATGCTTTTAGTACTAACTTATTTCATGACTGAATCGTTTAAGTTCCTGTCACATGCTTCTTTTGCCTTATTAGTATAGCTCAGTAGCAATTCTTGCTCTTTCGCTTATCAGTAGTATGCAAGCCTTTAACTGTCACTACAGGCAGCAAGGATTTATTTTGTATTGTGTCACTTTCATGCAACAGTATTTCTCTATTCAAGCTAGCTATGTTTGAAGCATGATTCTTGGGTCTGCGACTCTGTCAATGGCCACCTATCTTGTAAGAATGATCCTGACTCGCTAATATAAAATTTAACCATGTCTTGGTAACTCGGTCATCCATGTCAAGTGCTCCTTGGTAGTCGTAACAGTTGATCATCATTAGGCTGTATTTTTAAGTTGTCTGCAAACTAACTCTGGTCATATTCATGTGTAGCCTGTATCGCA
Source organism: Paspalum vaginatum (assembly GCA_030272315.1). Taxonomy (NCBI): domain Eukaryota; kingdom Viridiplantae; phylum Streptophyta; class Magnoliopsida; order Poales; family Poaceae; genus Paspalum; species Paspalum vaginatum. The sequence goes on along the minus strand of CM059015.1, from coordinate 41,568,820 downwards.
GTGCCTTCAAACATTAAACCATGTCGTGGTGGGAGCTATTGTCGGATCTGACTTTAGTGCTATTCAGGGGTGTTTGGTTTTGACAGCTAAAATTTAGCTTCCGTCGTATCTGATGTTTAGACCTTGTTAGAAATATTAAATATAGCATAATTATAAAACTAATTACACAGATATAGACTAAATGGCGAGACGAATTTATTAAACCTAATTAATCTATGATGAGCAAACGCGATGCTACAGTAACCGTTCGTTAATCATGGATTTATTAGTCTTAATAAATTCATCTCGCCGTTTAGTCCTCGGTCGTGTAATTAGTTTTCTAATTAAACTATATTTAATATTCGTAACTAGCATCTAAACATTCAATGTGGCATGGGCTAAAATTTAGCTCCCGGATGCAAACAATTGCTTAGGTTGTGCTCTAGCATTTGCTTGTCACCTTGTGCAGGATGCTTTTGCTTCTTCGCTCTGCTGGTCCAGATTGCAGTCATCCTTGGAGCATCAGTATCTTGTTTTGGCTTTATCATCTACATGATGCGTTACTGGCTCAAGGATGAGAGATGTACTTCAGTACTACGTGGCTGCCAATGGGAGATCGATTGATAGGCACTAGAACCGATCTGCTTCAAGGTGTTTAAACCTGTTTTGAATAATCAATTGTGTTGTAGAGAATACCTCGTATTATACTGGCGCCTAATGATTTAACAACAGTATTTCTCTTTAAACATGAGTCTAAACCCTGGTGCCGTGTGCATGCCCTTAGAATGCTAGATTAGCTCATAAGCAAAGGAGAAGCTTAATCACATTTGCCAGCATTTGGGCGTGCATGTGCGCATGGTTGCATCTTGGACAGATATTTTCATAGCTGATTATATTCAAATTTCAATGGATGCATCATTTTTCAGTCTATCTACGATATGACATTTAGCTAAATAAATATTGTACAGATTGGTAGGCGATCGAGAGCAAACACAATTGAATGTTTGAGTTAAGGAAAGAGGATTATATTGGGATGGGGTTGTCTCTGACCATGTCTCATTTGGCTTTGGTCCATTATTTCATCGCAGTAACAACGTGGTCATATGAAATGGAGCTTATTAACAATGTGTTTTTCTCAATCGTCGCCCATAGCAACGCATGGGCATTTAACCAGTGAATACATATCTATCTATTCAAAAATTATAATATAATATACTAATGGCTAGTTTAGTAACTTCATTTCCCAAAAAATGGTGGGAAAAAAGAAAAAATTAGTTCATTTTCCATACATTCTTTAGGGGAAATGAGGTTGCCAAACCAGATCTAATTGGGCAGTATTTCTTTAAGAAAAATTGACCAAAGCAATAACCCTAGCTTCATATTTTTCATCATTTGATCTTCAATAAAAAAAAGGTCGAGTACTCCTAGATTGGATTCCAAATATTTTTGCATCTTATCCGAAATATGCACGAATTACCAAATATCAGTGGGTCCTGATATTTTTTGCCGAAACTAATCTACAAAATAGTATTCGCCGAGTGGTGATCGGGGTTGCAACAAACTACAGCATCAACCGGACTAAGTTGACAATTGACGACCGATCGAGTGGTCGATGTTGAAGCGTCAAGACCGGCAAAAATAACGTCATCTTCTTTTTGCCGTTCGATGATGTGTGCGTCCTTGTTTGATCAACAGGAGTATAGCTGAAGGCATGCAGAGACACCGACGATGATGAACTCCTTCCACTATTAACTCCAAGCTAGTAGTATTTCCTTTGGTGCATGCGGTGCTTGATCCCGGCCCCCTCACACTCATGGCGCCACGCCGCAATGGCACGGCCGGCGTCACAAGGCGCAACGGCCGTATGCGGCGGCAGAGCAGCCAGTAGCAGCGCCTGATGCGATGATGGGCGCCGCCCTGTCCGTGCGACATCGCAAGGGCGGCAGCGCTGGCTGTCGTCCTTCTTCCTCGTGCGGTTGCGCCCGGCGACGGAGACGGCGTCGGCGATGCACTTGCCGATGAAGAAGGCTCCAGCGACGACGATGGCCACGCCGCCGAGGATGGCGATGCCACTGATGCGCTAGATGTGGCACCGGCACGGCCTCCAGCACCGGCACCGGCAAAGGCACCGCCTCCAGCACCGGCACCGGCACCGGCAAAAACACCGGCACCGGCGGGACGTCCACGTCGACGTCCCCGTAGGTTTCCATCGCGTCCAGCAGGATCTCAGTGAGCGTTATCCCGCGGGTGGCGTACAAGAGGGCCTCAAGGCGCGCCCAGCTGTCCGCCTCGCGCACGGTCTCGCGCGCGGCCACTCCGGCGAAGAAGACGAGGCCACGCAGCGGCCTACACTTGCGGCGACTGCCTGCACGACCATGTTCATATCGATACCACTAGTACGTGTTTGCTGCCTCGTTGCTGGAAGCGATGGGTTGATCGATCGATGACGAACGCAACAACCTAGCTACCGCTACTGCTACTGGGATGTTTAGATCCCTGCGCTAAAATTTAACACCCGTCACATCGGATGTTTCGACACTAGTTAAAAATATTAAATATAGTCTAATTATAAAACTAATTATACATATGAAAAGTAAACGCCGAGAGGAATTTATTAAACCTAATTAATCTAAGATTAGCAAATGTGATGCTACAGTAACCATTCATTAATCATGGATTAGTTAGGCTTAATAAATTCGTCTCGTCGTTTACTCATCGACCGTGTAATTAGTTTTCTAATTAAACCATATTTAATATTTCTAATTAGCCTCTAAACATTCGATGTGATATGGGCTAAATTTTAGCCTCTGGATCTAAACACCCCTCACGAAAGGACGATGCAACTCTATTCCGTTTCCGATATATCCGACAGATTACAAATCACGAGCAACCTGTCAAGTCTGTTTCAGTATACTCATATAAGTCTATATATGGCTACGGTTCCGTTTCGGTTCGGACACTTGGATCACCCGACCCGCCCGACATGACCGATGACCAAACGGCAGGCCGGCCGCCGCCCCGCCGAATCATGTCACCATGGCCACTGCCTGCCTCCGCGTCCCTGCTAGACGACGATGACCTACTCCACAAGATCCGCTGGTGGAAGGAGCAACACAGTGACGGCCCAAGTGGCAGGCATCGAGGCCGCGGACACGTAGGGAAATGCCGGCGCCCTATGGACCACGACGTAGTGCAATCCAAGGAAGGGGAGGGGAACGTACAAGAGAGGGGACCAACCGCGTGCTGGTGACGACGTCGGCGGAGGCTGAGGAGTCCAGGACTGCGGCGGCAGATAGAGACTGCAGGCGGCAGAGAGAAGGGAGACGAAGCCGCATCGACCCACATAGACGGGACATGGCAATCCAAGGAAGCATGGGCATATTGCTAGGCCGAGCAAAGAAAAGGTTGTATGTGCCGCGTATGTAAAATGCTACTGGGTTCTATGTGTTTTTCTCGTGAAATTAAACTGTTTCAGTGAATTTTTGCAAAATTCATACGAAATTCTTTCGTTCCAAACAGACCCAATATTCGGACAGGATCGGAGCCACACATCGCAGCATGCAACACGCGTCTAACATAGAGAAAGAAAAGGACGGCGTACGGCTTCTATGAAACAAATTAGAAAAAAAAAATATCAAGAACCTACCCACTAGGCCACTAAACTACGTTCAAACTGTGAAAACCTCGTTGACGCCTCACACGTGACACGTCAGATCTCGAACAGTCCCCGGAGCCCACGTCACCCAAGCCTCGCTGTCACTGTAACACGGGCGCCAGATCCAGTCCACGGCTCCACAGGCCCACATGCAGTGCATCAAGCATTAAAAAAAAAGCATTCATCAGTGCCCCTTCGCGGGGGCAAAACCGTACTTACCCTATCGCAGCGCCCAGGGTAGGGTAATACTTGGCCGCCGCAGCGCTCCTCCAGTCTCCTATCCCCACCTCACTCCGCTTGTGCGGCGGCCTCGTGGAGGTGCCTCCCGCGTCCCGCGGCGCTGCGGCTGCGCTCCGATCCTGAGCGACCAAACACCCCCGCCGCCCCGCCGCGAGGCTCCGGGCGGCCGCGACGCGATCGGCGCTGTCGAGCCACCCCCGCGTCCCCCCTTCCGGTTCGTGCTCTCGCTCTCCCTGCTTCTGCTCCGCTCCGCTCCGCTCCGCCTCGTCGTCGCCCGCCGGATCGCGCGGCGTGGGTCCTGGCTTTCGCGTCTCGACCAGCGTGGCCAGGGGCGTTCCATGCGTGTTCGGGCTCTGGGCTGTGGGCTCCGGATGGAGATCGGGAGGTTCTAGGCTTCTAGGGTTGGGGGTTGTGCTTGCGGCGTTAGGGTTTTGGGGGTTTGGAGGGGCTTTCAGGGTTTGTGGTGCTGGTGCATGGATCCTGATCTAGGATCGAGGATTGCTTGCCTGGCGTTACTAGCTACGTTCGTTCGCTAGGTGGCGCTTAGATCCATGGCCTTGCGCTTGGATATTGCTCTGGGTGATTACTCAAGCTAGTGCTGGCTGGCGCCACATCCAAAGGTTGAACATGTGTAGTTATTATATGTGACTCTTAGCATGGCTGGGGGTCGCTCAACTGATGGGTTTGATTGTTCTTGGTGTCTTGCGTTCCTGTTTCTTGTCTGTTTGCAGTGGGTTATTTGTAGAAACTGTTTTGCTATTGGAATTGGGTACTACGGCTGTTGCATTTTCACATCCCCTGCTCCATGCCGCTGAGCTTCTGCGAAGTGACTGCAAAAGAGATCGCATTTATGTGTCACGCATGTAGTAGAGAAAGTAGGTTTCTGCAGCTATTTTATTATATGTAAACACATATAAGTCTTAATAGGGACACCTGTGCAATAATGATGACAACCACCAATCTTTCTCTTGGAAATGATGCTTACTGACCACTGGGGATTGTATATGTAGCATTAAATTTTGGCCAGTGGGACTTGTCTGCGACTTCTTCTTTTTTTTTTTACCAAATGCTTACTTTGCCCATATCTTTCCATTTGTTCAGTGTGAAGCTACACTGTTGGCTCTAGGATTGCTTCCATTCGAGAATATGGAAAGAAAGAGAAACCCAATTGTCTTTCTGGATGTATCCGTAGGTGATGAGCCAGATGGAAGAATGATCTTTGAGGTATGTTTCTTATTGCTACCTCTAATAGATATTCATTTGGGAGTGCAAGCATGACTGAGACCTGGTGCAGGTTAAGTTCTGGGGCTGTAGCTTTGTATAAAGGATAAAGAGGATCTGTTTAACAGCATGAATTACCTTTCGTTGCAGTTGTTCGCTGATGTTGCACCCTTTACGTCTGAGAACTTCAGAGCTTTATGCACAGGTAATCTGCAGTTCACTTCTTTTTCAGTAACTTATTATAAGTTCATCTGTTGGTCATTGTACGTGTAAATGTATTTTAGATAATGATATAAACACTTACAGTGCTTGGATCCATGTGTGTCTATTATTTCATCTTGGGCGTTAAAAAATATGGAATGTGGTTGTCTAACCAATGTGATTGGTTTATGTGGCAATTGAACATGTTGTTCCAGATCTTGCTATGGTGATATGGTCATGGTCTCACAGAACGCATTCATCAAAATCTGAATCTCTATCTTTAGTTATTTTGAAGTACGCTACGTTCAACCTATGAATTATTTAAAGTAACCTTGCTTTGAATCTTTTAAATGGTACACTATGATCTAAATTGTACTAAGTTCACAAACAACACCTATTCTTCCTATATGTTATTAAAAATTCTACAATTTAAAGAATTTGCTTTGAGGAGCTATACTTTTTATTTCTCACAGTTGTAGAGCTACACTCTTTAGCTGTTTAGCACTTGAAGATTACTGAGTAGTCAAGCCTACTGGGAAATGACACCATGCTTACAATGGCCACTTAGATGACACAGTGTTAGGAACCACTCGTGCAGATCATGTCATATTTTGTACTAGGGAATGAGATTTTCTCACCAAACTGCTATATTTATGCTGCAATTTTGCTGGTTTCTCTATATGCTGCTGGTCTTACCAGGGAGAGTCAGATCTGACGATACACCGTCCAAACAGTCACAATGAGCACCGTATCTTGGGAAAAGGGTAGTTTCAAGCTGTAATGGTCCTTTCTATTAATTACATGAGATTGTTATATCAAATTTCACTCATTCGATTGTGGCTGCGACTTTTCCTGCTTTGTATTGGAAAAAAGCTCGGTATTGACTGCTTCTCACAGAAGCGTGTTTCATAGATGAGAACTGATAAGAGCTGAAAAATAAGCGGAGGGGAAGGCGGGAAGCTTGGTTTTAGGCCCACAAAGCGATTGGCTTTTAGTTTAAATGGCACAGTAAGCGGTGCTAAACAGGGCATAGTCACATGAAATTATTACTTACGCTGTATGCTTCTAGTACATATCTTGTGTACTAAACTGTTGGCTAATTTTTGCAACAAAAACCGCTAATACGATGATGAATGGTAAATATATTGTTAATCTCTTTGGAAATCATCTGATAATGTAGATATTACCTTTTTTCCCCCACAACTCGCTGTGTAGGGTACAGTTTTCAGATTGTATTTGATTCTGAGCTTAAAATTCTCAGCATTCTTACTCTTGCTAATTGATGTTGCTCACTTCAGGTGAACTGATAATTGGTCAAAAGGGCAAGAAGCCACTATGTTACAAGGGATCAACCTTCCACCATGTCATCAAGGGGTTTATGGCACAAGTTAGTTTTTCTTCTTTTGTGTAATTTTTTTTCATGTATTTAGCTTCATAGTCTATAGTTATGATGCATGCATTTTGCGGTTAGTTGGTTAGCTTCATTTTGTTCTGTTTTTAGTCAGTTTCCTGTTTACTTGTTCATGATGTAGGATGCAAGACAGATGATATCGCCTGCTTTTCTTATCATATAGTATTTAAGGTTGTATGCTGTGTTATCTATGTTTGCTATTCTAATAATAAGTGGAAAACAAACTTGTTTTCTTGATTTTAGCTGCTGATGGCTGCTCTCTTCTTTTTTTCAGGGAGGTGTCGTTGCAAAAGGAAATGGTGAGTTAGCACAATTTGTTCTTTTTACAAATTTGTGTATCTTCTCCTTTCCAGGAAAAAAACTAGCAACCCCCTCCCCGCAGTTCCCTGATTTTTCTCATTTTTTTGTGTTGTATTCCTGAAATAAATTGATTCTCTTATATATCTCTACTTAAAGGGCTTGCATGCACATAACATTCCCTGTAAGTTGTGCAGCTATGGCTTTCTGATTCTATTTTTGATGTTTTTTTGTTATTTTTCTATCGTATCACAATATCCCTGCCTACTATGCCACTCCTCGCTAGCATTTGTTGTTCTTTAAGATTCACATATTCTTCTCCTGATGGGCACTTTAGAAATCTCTTCATGCCTTATAAAAGGTATAATTGCGTTAGTACTTGTTTCAATTTTTCCAATTTTGCTTATGGCTAGTTCACTTTCACGTGCAAATATTTGTTCCAAGATCAAGCTGTATACTTTGGCTGCATTTATAGATTGCTGTATTTTTGTCTATTGGTGTTACGTTATGTATGATGGTGCATGTTGGCTACCTTTGGTTTTTTGCAACATCTTTTCTGTTATACATTAGGTCTGTTTGTTTGATGTGATTCTGCCTTTGCACGCATAAGCACAGCTTCCGGTTTTAAATCTCATCTGTCATCTGTTGAAATGACTATGATTTAACTGTTACAGGGTCTGGTGGAGAAAATGTGTATAGTGGGAAATTTGCAGGTATTAATCATAATCATTGAACATAAGATATGCAGCTCTCCTGTACATTCTTGAACAAAGTCATTTAAGCTATTGTGAAATCCATCATATATCTAAATTTTGAATACAAATAACCTGACAACCTTTTCTGTAACGATTTAGATTATGTGTTGAGTTTTTTAAGGATGCGGCCAAATTCTAATAGCCTAGTACCGTACAAGTTACTCCTGTGATTTTTTTCCTTACTCTGCTCTGGAGATACTCCTCCTTTAGATCTGACCCAGCTGTTCTGATTAACGCTAAGCAAGCATCTGTAATGACAATATTATTTGCATTTCAGATGAAACTAACGTCCTTCGCCATGATGATCGTGGTCTCTTGACAACAGCTGATACTGGAAACAAAGCTAGTGGCACACAGTTCTGTATTACTTTCAAGCCTAGCCCTCATCTAGACAGGTTTGTTCAATCAGTTTCATTTGAATGGTGTCAGTTTTGTACAAAATTCATCATTAAACACATGTCATTGCCATCTAATCTTTAAGTTCATTTACCCATTTATACTCCCTTTTGGAAAATCAGATTACTTGCCCTTAATATATGCACTGTACATTTGTCTGTTTACTGTTGTTTTTTCCAGTACCAAACAGAATTAATCCATCTTTCCTCATCCTAAACAGCTAAACTAAAGCTCAAAGCATCAATAGTCAGTGATATGATTTTTCTAGAACAGAACATAATTTGCTTAGTTATCTGTTTTTGCCAAGCATTGGAACTACAGAAAATTCTGTTACGTTGTTTATTTGTTGACTTGTAGGGTCTTTGGATCTCCATTGTTGTCTAATTCAAATTTGATCAACACTGCTTGTAGAAATGTAAGAATTTGATATAGTTCTGTATTGTATGCGCCATCCATTCAGTTTATTCTTTTAGCTTTTAGAGTACTGTTTTGTCTCTTTATTATATAAGGGGTGACAGTGGCACATGGAATTTTGCACTGTGGAAACCCTTTACCTATGATCCGAGAGAAGTAGACCTGTTCAACTGATGCATATACGGAAGTAGTTAGGTTTAGTTTTGGTTTTGATGTTTGGCTTTTTTCTATGTTTGGAATGTGTCAGGCTTGTGACACAAAACTATTAACATGCCATTTAGTTTATAGAAGCCTCGAGAATGCCTTGCACAGATTCATTTGTTATCCATTGTTTTATGACTCAAAACAGTTCTGATGATAATATTTCATTCTTATGTGCTGCAGGAGGCACACTGTTTTTGGCAAGCTGCTTGTTGGAAATGATGTGTTAAAGAGGATTGAGCAAGTTGATGTGCATGCCCCTGATTCAACTCCTTTTGTTCCGGTTAGGATAGTAAATTGTGGGGAGCTCATTGACCGCAAAGATCATGGATCTTTGGCAGCTGAATTTGGTAATGCTTGTCAGCTCATTTGATTTTTTTACAATATCTGTCGATCCATTGAAGGATTTTAAGTTATTTTTTGCATGTAGATAGAGTTGGGCGCTGATGTATCTACATTTTTTTTGCATCATTTTGATGTGATTATGGTCATACAGATCACAAGAAGGCTGCTAAATCAAAGTTGTCAAAGGATATATCTTCTGACGAGGAGATTAATGAAGGACAACAGAAGAGACGTCGTAAAAAATCTTCAAAAAGGAGAAGGAAGAAGAGAAGATATTCTTATTCCGAATCAGATAGCTCTTCTGAGCCAGACACTGAATCATCAGATTCTGAGAGCGATTCTGATTCCTACTCCAGTGACTCAACTGATATCAGCAGCTCAAGTGATGACAGACGAAGGCGCAGAAAGAGACACTCAAAGAAAAACAAACGCAAGCGTTCAAGAAGAAAGCACGATCATAGGCGTGAGAGGAGGCGCAGGAAGCGTGAGAGGAAATCAAAACAGAAGTCGAAGAGGTCTGTTCGCATTGTCAAACTGAACATTTCAGACCATTGACCTGTAACATTTTTCACTTTTTAGCAGGATGGCAGAGAGTGACAGTGAAACTGAAAGTGTGAGTGATAGCAGCTCTGAGGATGCTAGGAGCAAGAGACGTCGTCATGGGCGGAAATCAAAGGCATCGTCTCAAGTTTCTGGTAATTTATTTTCTTTCTCTCTCTCTATGTTCTTTACACCCATGCACATTGTTGTTGCTTCTGTTTTTCATTAATAATAATTTGAAGTATAGGTCCCTGAACTTTGTTCTGATTTCTCAGATAGGCTTTTGAACTCTCAGAGTCTTGAGTAATATTCACAAATTGCATGCACCCTCATTTACTCAGCAGCCATGCACGTCTTCGTTTCCTCAGTGTTAGAGAAAGTATGATGTACTAGTACAAAAAAAAGTCTGTCTGTTGTGTGCCTTGCACGCCGCATGAAACGGTGTGCGCAGCAGCATTAACTGCACACAGGAGGTGAGCCGGTGGAGTGTCTACGCCTAAAATATGTGAATGCTTTTCCATGGAAAATACGTCTAACAAAGATGAACGGAGGGAGTCTATGGTTATGTACTAATGTATTGTGTTTCACAGTGTTATCAGATCGGTCGATTAATCGCGATAAATCGACCTGATCGGTCATTGGACCTCAATTAGGCTCCTCGATTCGATTAGTTTGATCAAAAAATTGATCGTTCGTTTAATCGCGATCAGGTCTGATTAATCGGTCCGATCAATGGTCTGGGTTCAGTTTGATCGGCTGGCCCATTATGTGATATGGATTTCGGGGCAGGCCTTGGGCTGTTTTTTTTGGCACATTAGGTTTTCTCATACATAGAGAACGACCTGGAGGAAGGGAGGCGCATGCCCACAGCCCCGCACTCGCGCTGCCGCCTGGGGAGAGCCGCGTGCCCGCAGCCCCGCACTCGGGCCGGCCGCCGCGCGGCTGGAGGCGGCGGCGGGGCGGATCCAGCCATTGCAAGGCAGGAGGAGGCGGCGGCCCGGCGGATCCAGCCGGAGGCGCGACATCGACGGGGCAGAAGGCGCAACGGGCGGGTGGAGGTGCCAGTTGGAGGAGGCGACTGGGCTAGGCGCAGAGGCGGAACGAGGAGGTGATGGCGTGGCGGCTGGGCGGATCCGTGAGGAGGCCACATGCGGTCTGCAGGACCCGCCGCCGCCTGCCCGCTTGGAGGAAGCTCCGCCGCCGGCTATTCTGTTGATCTGTTCTCTGTTGATCCATGGCAATGGGATATGAATGGGAATGAGACTAGTGACCGATTAATCGGACCTGATCAACTTTTAATCGCGATTAATTGTCTGACCGATCCTCGTACGATTAGCTTGATGAGCTGATCTGATAACCTTGGTGTTTTGAGAACCTGATAGAATGATTTTGGCAAAATAATTCATTGTTCTGAACCTTCAATGAGATCTCAAGCGAGAAAGTAGTGCAATTCTGGCATTCAGGACGCAAGTTCACTCTTTGTTTAAGAGGGTTGGTTCTATATGGTTTATGGATTATCGTTATGGTTCATTGTTACTTTCACATAAAAAATACTTGGTGTTTTGGACGATCTGGTCAAACTTTTTCAAACTGACTTTCAATAGCTTGCAAAATAAGTACTCCCTCCGTCCCAAATTGTAAGGGGTTTTAGGCATCTAGATTCATTCATGTCTAGAACCCCTTATAATTTGGGACGGGAGGGGGTACTTGGTTTCGAAATATTAGAACAATATGGATATGTTTGTGTAGAAAACACTTAATACTCTCATCATTTATTGGATTTTATAAATACATTATTGTGCAAAATAATGGCGAAAGTTAGACCATGCCACGTCTAAACAAAAAGTATAACTGATTGTGTCGAGTATTCCCTGAGCTTTAAATCATGGCTGCATGTTATTGTCGATGGTGTACTCTGTTTCAATGTGTCGCCTAGGTGTCCAAGCGGGTGCCTGCTAGCCATGGCTCACCTTACCACCTTTCAAACCTTGGTGGTGTAGTTATTATATATTTGTCTGACATGAAAGAGCATACTAATTGGCCATCTAATTGAACCCACTGTTCAGATGCAGCCAGCCGTATCTGCATCTGTTTAGCAAAGGGATTTATAGCACATGCTTAGTTCAGCTACTAATTGCCATCTACGCTTTTCTTTTCAGCGGAGAATCTTGTTGCAGTGGCTGCTTTGAAGGATGCCGCATCAACTCCACAAAAGAGTGGAGTACCTAGGAGTCCGGCACAAGATAACTCTCCACTACAAAATGGGGAGATCCATCCAAATGGCGTTAATGAATCAAAAATTGAAAGGAATGCACCTACCATGCCTGTTCTAACTGGCAACCGAAGCAAATCTAGGTTTCCTATACTTCACACATCAATCATTCTTTGTGCTTACTGCTTCTGCAAGCAGTGTTTCATCTGACGTTGATAAGCAGGAGCCAGAGCACGAGTGCTAACCACTCAATGAGCAAGAGTATGAGTATCAGTCCAAGGAGAAGCCCTATCAAAAGGTCAATTGCCAGCCCGAAGAGGTCAGTTAGCAGGAGTCTGCCGAGGTCAGCTAGCAGGAGCCCTGTTCACCGTAGTTGCAGTAGAAGTCCTGTGCATGCTCCCAAGAGAAACGAAAGCAGGAGTCCAGCCAGAAAGCGGAGCATCAGCAGGAGCCCTGCTAGAAGAAGCCCCATCAAGAGCTCACCCGGAGATGCAAGCAGAAGCCCGACTCCTCGTTTAAGCAGGAGTCCTGTTAAAGCTCACAAAAGAAGCATAAGCAGGACCTCGGCTAGGTCAATGCAACGAAGAAGTCCAAGCAGAAGCCCAGAGAGAACTCGTGCACGAAAAAGTGTCAGCCCAAGCCCCCCAGTGGAGACAAGAAGCATTGCCCGAACCTCTGCGGTATCTCCGTTGCGAAGCGCTAGCCAGAGCCCAACTAGGCTTTCGAGGAGCCCACATAGGCCTTCTAGGAGAAGCCTGATCAGAAGTCCTCGAAGGAGCATTCGTAGGAGTCCCAGCAGGAGCCCTGTGAGAATACCTAGAAGTGCGAGCAGAAGCCCTATAAGAGGTGGCCGGCCTCGCCGGGACATTAGCAGAAGTCCCAGTCCCCCTCGCAGGGCAATATCACCACCACCACCCCAAAACCATGGCAGGAGCCCATCCAGGAGTGGCTCTCCTGATGGGTCTCCAAAACGCATAAGACGTGGACGGGGTTTTACTCAGCGGTATTCTTTTGCAAGACAATATCGTTCACCTTCTGCTGATCGCTCACATCGCTACGGTGGAAGAAGTGATCGTGACAGGTAATTCAGCAAAAGTTTTAAGATGTTTTCATTTGTTTGAGTTTTAAATATTGGTTTTTCCTTCTGTAGATACATGGGTTACCGGGGTTCCCGCCACCGCTCACCGCCTCGACGGTACCGAAGCCCACCCAGAGGCAGAGCATCACCGCCAAGGTAAATGAACTGTTTATTTTTGCGATAGTTTAACAATTTGTTATTTTCTGTGCATCCAACTTATGGTGTTGTTTGTGACGCACACCATCGAACCCTTTCTGTACAAGGGGTCATTTCTATTTGAATACAGTTCGATTAATGTATGCACATGATCACATCAGCTTTATTTCAAGGTGAATTCATGATCCCATTCTAGTGGTTGTTCCATGTCATGACTTCTATTTTGCCAATTGAGGCATAGTAGGTACAGGAGGAGGAGCCCAAGCGCTTCACGCAGCCCTGTCCGCAGAGAACGAGGAAGGGGAGGTGGATACAGCAGAAGCCCTGTACGCAATCGTTCACCCCCTGCCAGGAAAGCAAGGTCGCATGGTGAGGGTGGACGATCAGGCTCCAGGAGCGCCTTGTCTAGATCAAGATCAAGGTCTCCACCACCAGTGCGCGGTAGCTCCCCTCCTGATTCCCCTTCACCAAAGCGAGCAAGCAATGAGAAATCCCGTTCTCCATCCCCATCTCGGTCCCAGTCCCGGTCGCTGTCTGCTAGCCCTAGTCCTGGAGGCAAGAAAGGTCTTGTTTCCTATGGAGACGGCTCACCAGATTCTGCTAGTGGGAAGTAGGGGGGGGGGGGGGGCAGTGCAATGTTTTTTCTTTACTACCAGGGGGCGTTGGCTGTTGATCTGTCCATCAGTACTTTGTGTTACATTGCTACTAGTAGAGGAGCCGTTTTGATCTTTGAGGAGGCCCTGATTGTGTTATCGCCCTACAAGTTGCATATGTCTGGGATGATTTAGGATGTAATCTTTTTCATACTCATAACCTGAGCCTAGACATGTTATTGTTGAACATGTATTACGTTTTATGTGCAGTTGTCGCCAGTAGAATTTGGATGTTAGTATAAGGATTGCTGCAGAGAGAATCATGATCAAATCAAATTTTGTTCTCGGACATGTACTTCTGCATTTATCCGGTGCTAGTATTCCTTCTACATCTTAGCGCGGTTTTTTGTTGGAAATTTTGCTTGTTGCATTGCACATGATGAGGCTTAGTGGCCCTTGAGGGCCTGTTTGGAATCATAGTTTTCCTAAACCTTAGTATTAGAATAACATGGTTTAAAATTGTCATGATAATAATATGGTATTTTTTAGCTTCATTAGAACCATGGTATTTCTTAGTACTTATTTGCACAATATACAAAACCATGGTATTTCCCTAAACCTTAGTATTAGAATAACACTGTTTAAAATTGTCATGATAATACTATGGTTTTTTTAGTCTCATTAGAACCATGGTATTTCTTAGTATTTATTTGGACAATATACAAAACCATGGTATTTTAGTGTAAATAAACATGCAACAAGGTTGGAGTAAGTTTTTCATACACCAAAAATACCATGTTATTGTAGACACTATGATTTTGCAAACACAGTTTTCGTCCAAACACCATATGGTCTAAAGTACTGCGGTCTTTTTAAAAATGTATTGTCTAAAGACCACAAAAATATCATGCTTTAAAACATCTTTAAGAGTTTTCCATTTTGAAAACGACCTCCATTTGATATGTGACGTCTGTTTTACAAAATTGAACTAAATATTGTCATATACTCGTATGAAAAGGATTCTCGAGTATAATAAACACCAAGGCCGTCATATGCTCGAAAGAGCCGATAAATTTGAGTAGGATTTTCAACGTGTTCTCGCTGGAATGTTGTGGATAATCATGGAACTACTGTTTTTCTGTTTTGGAAATAGCGGGCCTGTTTAGTAGAATCGGTCCACTTCTCCCACAGTTGGGCTGCAGCCCATCCGTTCTCAGTCAACACAAGGCGTTTTTTTATTTTTATATTTATTTTTTTCGTTTTTATAGAAATATACCCTCGAGGGCTGGAATTGCGAAAATGTACTTCCGGCGCCCGGAGGGTGGGCGCCAGGGGTCCAGGCCAGGCGCTAGGCTTGGCGCCCAGCGTCCAGGCGCCAGGGTGTAGGGTCCTGACGCCCCGCAGCCAGGCGTCAGGCCTGGTGCCCACCCACCCGGCGCCAGGGTGTAGGGTCCTGGCGCCCCGCAGCCAGGCGCCAGGCCTGGCGCCCAGCCACCCGACGCCAGGGTGCTGTCTGGTGTTTTTAAGTTTTTATTTTACAAATTTGTGAATGCGATCCGTTAGAAATTTTAACTTTTTTAGGTTTTAATTAACAAATTTGTGAATATTTAATTTGAATTATTGTGTTTTAAAGTTATTAAATTATAATTTGATGAATATAGTGGGAGGACATGATGGAGATGGCGCATGGTAGGGTGGTAGGATGCAGTGCAAGGCACGGACGAAGGGAATTCGATGCCCTAGTCAACAGAATCCAATGCAACAAAGTGTACCAGGTCACGGGGCAAAAGAAAAAGAGTCACATGAATGCGTACAGTCACATTAAAAGCATACATGTCGACACAGCTACCCTCTCCTACGAGTCCGACCTTGCTTTGCCCTCTGCTGCGCGTGTACATAGCTCACAGAGTACGTTAAAGGATCATGAGACCTATGCTCTCGATGTGGCCGTGTCTGCTCCGCAGGAGTTTGTGTGGCATCCTGTGTCGCAAACAGTGGAGCACCCCCCAACTGTGACTCGCTAAGAACATGTTGCTGCTCATCTTACATGTCTGAGAAGTTGAGCGCTTGGTCTTGTATGCCTTGAAATAGGTTGAATCTTGGAAGAAAATATTACGTGTTTATCAATAAAGTTAATAATGAACGCGAACAAATAGAGAATATGCAAAGGATTCTATAATAGAACCTGTCGTCTGTGTACGGATCGGCGTGAACGACATCGACGGAGGAAGACCCATCGGCTGGTAGGACATGAACGGATGAGGCATCGGTGGAGTACCCATCGGTGGGCAGGACATAGACGGAGGAGGCATCGGTGGGAACTGCTGTGGAGACGGACGCATCGGCGTGTATGACATCGATGGAGGATCCATCGGCATGTATGAGCAGGAGGGTGCTGGAACAGAACCAAACAATATGGCATGGAACAATACATGACAAAACCAAATATTGTCTCAGTGAACGCAGTTTATTTATTTATCTGTGTACTGTGGAGGAATCGGTGGCTGTTGGGCAGCGGGACCCTGCAGGGTAGGAGAAATACCCCATGCGTGCATCATGGAAATGATGCTTTCTTTCGCCGCGGTCAACTGCTGCAACTGCTCGTTTGGGGTAAAAGGGTTGCCGCCATGTACCCGCAGTAGCGCCTCATGGGTACTTGACTGTAGTTGGCAGCATATCTGCATCTGCACATTCAACGAGATTGACGTATGTTTCCTAGTCTAAAAAATTGACAAAAATGAAAGAAAGAATTAAAACATTAACTTACTGCTCCCGCTAGTGCCTCATCCCTATGGCGGGCATACGCATCCGTGGAGCTTGCCTCATGTGGCACCGGTTCAGTGTCGGCATATGTCACGTGACAACGAGTGCGGGGCCGGTACCACGTCTGGAAAGCTTGATACCACTCTTCTGTGTGTGGCCCGACGGGGTGCACCACGGACTCGTGAGCGTCGGCCCAACCCTCGACATAGGGCTGTACCTTGTGCACCCACATGGCTGAGCATGGTTGCCCAAGCCTACTCAACCTAAAATAGAATAGAAAATGTTCTTTTATTTGCATTGTAACATAATTTACATCTGAAATAGTGCATTTTATCATATGAAACGTACTCGTGGTCCTGTTGTGAAACCCGATCAATCACACGTGGTACTAGGAACTTGTCGGTACCCAGCTAGCCGGGTACCCGCTTACACTAGATAAAGATCACCAGTATCAGCAAGAGCTGCAGTACAAGGAGGGCCTAAAACCGCGTACAGGCGGGCCCGGCCTACTCCTTATAAAAGCTGGGCCGCGCACCCGGCCCACAGGGGAGACCCCGGACCTCCTTCAGCGAGGTCCGCGCCCCCCCGACCACGCGAGGAGTCCCTCAGGGGAAGGTGAGGTCCGGACCTCTCGGAGGTCGGAGCCAGCGCCTTCGGTGGTCCGGGGCCGCCACGTGCCCTCAGGGCACGGGGAGGTCCGGAGCCAGCGTCTTCGATGGTCCGGGGCCGCCACGTGCCCACAGGGCACGGGGAGGCCTGGCGCTGCCACGGGCCCACAGGGCGCGTGGCGGAGCCTGCAGGCAGGGACCTCACCCACATACTGCATTTATTGCGGGTAGGTGAGCGTGCCCCATTGCCGCTGACACCGCCGCTGTCAGACGGGCATGCCCCGATGCCGCTGACACCGCCGCTGTCAGACTGGCGTGCCCCCGTTGCCCGCTGACGCCGCCGCTGTCAGACGGGCGTGCCCCCGTAGCCCGCTGACGCCGCCGCTGGCAGGCGGGCGTGCCCCCGTTGCCGCTGACACCGCCGCTGGCAGGCGACGGCGGCGAAGCAAAGGCGCGCGCCTTACCGAGGCACGGCGGCGGTAGCAGGGCACTACAGTCGATTTCCCCGGCTACGTTGGGGTCTATATTGAGTAAACAAGTACGCTGTACTCATCATGAGCCGCGCCACGCGCGGCGACCGCGCTCAACCTAATACTAGGTAGCGGCGCTACAGCACTACTACGGGCGCCCCATCCTGTCACGCCAGCACGTCGCCTGCCCCCTCGGCCTCTGAAGCCTCTCACCGGGTTTAGCAGCCATGGAATAGGACGGCGTAAGGCAGGACGGCGTGGCGCCATATCCGGATGGCAGGACAGCATGGCGCATCTTCCGGGCCATACCGGGCCGCGTCAGTGGTACAGGCGCGACGCACGGGAGCGTTGGACATCAAGCACAGGATAGAACTGTAGCATAGAGGAAAAGGGCCGGGACCACCTGTCGGGGCCCGGCCACCATGTACGTGCCCCCCTTGGGCTATAAAAGGGGAGGCATACGCAACACAGAGGGACAGACCCAGACAGGCTCAGAGACTTCTCTGAAAACCCACAAAGCACAAGCACACAATACCACCGTCTTCTCCGACAGACAGGAATACAAGAACACACCCACAGTGGACGTAGGGTATTACGCTCCGGCGGCCCGAACCACTCTAAATCCTCTTGTCACCATCGTGCCACCACCGACCTAGCTAACAACGATCGCTCCCCCTAACTACTCTGAATACTTAGGATCTCGGCCGGGTGCATTCCGCCACCCGACCAGGAGCACGCCCGCTCCGACAGAACTGCTGGGCGTACCCGAACTGTCGCTTAACTCTGTCCAGACTGTGTGGCTCGATGTAGATATCGTACACCAATGAGGCCGTCGTATACCACACAGCCTCGTTTCAAGGTGCACCATGAAGACAACCCATAAGGAGCCCGGCTTGCCATAACTGCTTGAGTATATGGCTCTCATATGACATCTTCGGCCACAAGCCGATCAAGCTCGAAGACGAAGTTCAGATATGTACGTCTTGCCCGCTCATTTACTCAAGTTTTCTGCAATAAATATGAATGTCTTAGTTATAACTCGGCATGTAACATTTTGTTTTCATAAACGTCGCTGAAAATAACGTACCTCGCGTGGGCACACCCAAAGCGTGCCCATAGTCGGTCCATCGTCGTCATGGTCACCGTAGTACTGTGCCTCGTAGCCTCTGTGGTCCACAATAAGTCGACCTATGGCCAATCGCTCGTACGACCACAACTGCAGTAGTAACAAGTATGCTCTGTAACAATTGAAACTTTCCAATGGGTTTTCAGAATTCCTTTGTAGGCGTGAACTCGCCACTGGCACCCATCCCTGACACAACAAACATCATACACACTGGGGCTAGATTTCACTACTTTCAATTCCTTCTTGAGAGATAATGACCACAGCTTAACTGATTCCTTAAGAAGTTCACTAGAAGCATATCTTGCACCTTGAACTACCTCATTCTGTCTGTACTCCCACTCTTGTTGCTTAGCATCATGTACAACAGGGTTACCAAATCCACGTTCTCTCCACTCTACGGGTATTGGGCAGTCCTCATCTTTATTAGACATTTCTCCGGATTCCTGCGCCTGAGCAAACTCATCGTCTTCATTCTGCATTTATTGCACAATGCTTTGTATCCTCTCTCTCCCTCATCTGGCTGCCCTTGCGGCTCTGCCTGACTACCATGCCCCTCATCTTCCTGTCCTTGCGGCTATGCATGACTACCGTGCCCCTCATATGCTTGTTCTTGCACCTCACGTTGGCTACCATTCCCTTCATCATCAACTTCAGTACCATTGGCCCCATGTCCCACAAATGGAGCTCCCGAATCAGTGTGCCATCCACAATTGCTTCACCATGTTCCAACTCTACATCTTTCTGTATCGTACCACTTGTGTTGCCGTAATTCTCAACGGTTTCGGAACCAACTGTGGCTTTTTCAATGATCTGCACAAGCATAGCAAGTGGTCGCCCACGATGAAGAGCCATACTAATGTACATCTTCCAGTTAGAGGTGTTGCGGATCAACATCAACTTCCAGAAATAACCTTCATTTGCCCATGTCACAAGAGTTTGTACTGTGAGCACATGTGTTTCTGTGTTAATTTTGAATCCACGCTCTAGCCAACTATGCACAGAACCAAATGATTTATCCCAAGGTTTATCTATTCCCTTCGACGTACGACTAAACCCATTCAATTGTACTCCATATAGAACTTCAACAATACTGCTTTCACCATAATATATTTCAAACTGCAACTTAGTTGACATCTCTGCCAATATATTGAACCATTCAAATTCCATAAATGATAACACTATGTATACCTAAATACTACATACTAAACATTTCTAAAATTATACTGCTAAAACTTAATTAATTGAACTTAATACTAAAAACTACACATAAATATTTATACACATTATATATTGTACTATAAATTCAAATTATTATAACAGATTTAGGGGTTACTACTAAACACTATAACACTAATATGCAGATCTACTCAAACACATTATATATTATACTATAATTTCTACTTTCAAACACATTATATATTGTACTATAATTTCTACTTTAAAAAAACTACGATATTCTGCTTTCTAAAAATATTCTAAAATTCTATTCAAAAGATATTCTAAATTTCTATATCACAGAAAAACTAAATAAATTACTAGATCTACCGCATTTAACTTGCTAACATAGCAAACAAATACTTCGTACGAATATAAAGCTGAGTACAAAAATTATCTGATTCACGGTCCAATCTCCGCATGGCTTCGCAGCATCGCACTCCCCCTCCCCTCCCCTCTCCTCTCCTCTTCTGCACTCTGCTCAAACCACTCTACTCTTCGCTCGGCTTCAAATGGACGCAGCAGGCTTCAAATGGACGCAACAACCGGCGGAGGCGTATTTATAGGGGACCCTGGCGCCTGGCCACCGGGCGCCAGGGCCCACCGCCGCCCCCTGCCGCGCCCGTGATGGCGCCAGGCCGCCCCTGCAGCACGCCCGTGAGCCCTGGTGCCTGGTTGCTGGGCGCCAGGCCTGGCGCCTGGCCTCTGGGCGCCAGGACCCTGTCCCTGGCGCCTGGCCACCGGGCGCCAGGGCCCTCCACCCCCGTCGCGCGCCCGTGGCGCCTGCAGCGCGCCCGTGACCACCGTGGCGCCAGGCCTCCATGCCTGGCGCCCAACCCCCCGGCGCCGGAAGTACATTTTCGCAATTCCAACGCTCGAGGGTATATTTCTGTAAAAACGAAAAAAAATAAATATAAAAAAAAATCCAACACAAGACCGCCGCACAAGAGTGCCTCATCGTCCTTGGGCCTGTTCGGGTAAAGGCTTGTAGCACCAGCCCATAAGCCCTGTGCAGCGGCACGCACACTTACCACAATCAGGGAGACAACTAACCCTAGCTACCACGTAGTGCTATTTTGCCGCCGCAGAGATAAATCGACAATCCGTTGCTAAAGGTTTATGCCGCCCAATCCGCCCACGGCCTAGCTGCTTTCTACGTTTGGCAGCTAGGGGCTAGGGCTGTGGTACTGTTCTTCTACATTCATTGCTCTATGATAGGTTTTTGGGTTGCTCAAGGCCTAGGGTGCTCCGGCCATTGAAGGAGACAAGGAGGGTCTTGGGAGGTAATGTATAGCGGTGCAGCTGTACCACCGTGGGCCACATGTCGGGATCGACCCTTTAAGCGACCTGATCGCTTTGTGCGATGAATAGTCGCCCCCAGCCGCCATGATGAGGCAACTGGTGATGGAGGAAATATAAAAAAACGTACTATCTCTATTCATAAATGTATGATACAGTTGATTTTTTTCACAGCTTCGACCATTTGGTGCTTTTCAAAAATTTTATTCGAACATGCGAAAATACAACTCATATTCGAACAATCGAACTAAATTTAGTGATAAAACAAATCACAATAAAAATAAATGATCGAAGTTGGGAAAAAAAGTTAACCGCACCATGTATTTGTGAACAGAGGAAGCAGATGGAACTCTTTCTTGTTCTCATTGGGTGCATGTTCCAAATATGCACAGCAAGTCCATAAGGAGCTTATTCGGCATGGGCCATCATAGAACCTAGATTATTGGTTCTTAGCATAAACATTTCCTGTGTGATAAGAAAGGAACTAGAAGAAAGAATAGGTCCCATCCTAAAATGTGCCAACCTAGGCTAGAGTATAATGTGTTATGGATGAGGGTCAAGGGGGACGGGCTTGCCCCTTGGGCGAATAGTCGCCCAAGATGCAGGGTGACCCTGTTCACCCAAAACGAAGGGATGGGGATGTCCCTCGTTCGCGCCGTTGCTTCCTGTGTCCTTTGCCGAAGACGTGTCAAGCTCCAGGAGATCGATAGGATGGCGAGTCAGAGCGAAGGCAAACCACGGCATCCGCAAAGGGTGCCGTGTGCAAGTCCGAGTAGCGGAGCTACTGGTGGAGTGGGGCGTGGTGCGGTGGATCAGGGGCGGAGAGGCGGCAGATCGGAGGCACCAATGCGGATGAGAGGCGAGGCACGACGGATGGGAGGTAGGAAGGAGGGGCGCGGCGTGCACGGCAAATGGGAGGCGACGAGGTGGGGCGCGGTGGACCGGAGGCGACACAGACGAAGCAAAGGAGCGGAGGGTGCTGATGCTGGCGCCACCACCGATGCAGCTGAGGGTGCCGGCGGCGGAGCGAGTCACGATGAAGGCTAGACGTGTTGTTCGGCTGACAGTTAGGTCCCACACCAACATTGACTAGCATGGTTAAAACACCGTCCATCCAATGTATCCATATCCCTACAACAACAAAAAACTTAGGGACACACTTATACCTACCAACAAAACATTGGATCGGACAATCCGATCCTATGGAACCATCCTATCACGTCTCCAAACCAAACACATGCTAACGGGTACACGTACAGCCATGTTCCATGGCATTGGCCTTTCACATAGAACCCCTGCTCCGATCCATGGCCGCGCACTGCCACATGCTGCCCACGTACCTCCGGCCGGCTCCGTCGGCGCGCACGACGACGCCGTGGAGCCGTGTGTAATTGCGTGGAGGCGAGCCGCAAACGCATGGCCGCGACCGCGCGGAGCCCACTACAGAGTACAGACGCGCCGTTAGCTCGGTCGGCCCAGACAGAGGGACGGCATCAGCGGCGGTCATGCGCCCCGCGCGCTCCCGCCGCGTGTCGCGCCGCGCGCCCGGCGCCCGGCCGTACGTGACCGCGAGAAAAAAACACACGCATGCAACGTCTGTCCAGAAGCATTTGACCCATCACCCATGCGCCGGCCGGCGCGTCTGATCGCTCGCCCGCCGCATGCAGCCCCGGTTTCGGCGGCCGCCCCATCATGGCTGGCTGGCCGAGGCCGATCCATTCATTCCGGGGCCGCAGAGGCAGTTGGCCCGTCCCGTCGCGCGGCGCACACCAGGCGCGTACGTAGCTAGCTGGGGTCTGCCACGCCTGCGGTGGCCGGCCGGCCGGCGCGCATGGCGGCAGCATCCGACGACGACAGAGACATCCGCGGCGGCGCGCGCCACCGTGTCGGGTACATACCTGCCTGCACGCGCACCCGCCGGCCGCGCGCGCGACGCCACGTCCGGCTGCATGGCATTGGCATTGGCATTGGCATGGCATGGTCGAGACTACGAGAGTAGCTCCTGCACGGCATGCACCGGACACCAAGCAGCGGAAGGCCGTAGCGACCCGCACGGTTCGGCCGCCGCGCGCGTTTATCTGGGCCGTGATGGCCGGTGGCGCGGACCGGACACGGACCGCGGGCCATGGGCCAGGTCTGGGGCGCGACCGCGAGGGATGGTCCGGGTGGTGGGTCGGATACCGGGCGTGCCCGGTCCGTGGGCTACGCGTGGGCCCGCCGGCGGTCTCCGTGCGGTCCGCCGGCATGGAGCAAACGGGAAACAGAAACCTGTCCCAATCCCAACCAAACCAAACCCTCGTGACTGACTGACTGAGGGAACCTGAAGCGCCCCCAATCAGACCGCTCCATACCTCTCTCTCTTCAGCACATCATATGAAAAGTTGTATATGTATTTTGTATCATCGAGATCAAACGGTGCAATAGTTTGTGCATATGTATCCCATATTCGAGAAAGCGTGCGGAAACGAATGCATAGCTTCATGCACTACCTGCTGCTGCTGTTTTTTTTTCCCCCCTACGAATGTCGAAAGCACGTTTTCCGTTAAGCCGAGAGAAGAAATTAAATTACAAACCATGGTGCAGAAGCTGCCGGCAAAAAAGAAAGCCTAACTGCAACGGACGCTGGGCGCCCATGGGAACACGAGGGAGGAAGACCACCGGGCGCGCCGCTCATCTCTGACGGCGACGCCACACATCGAGACACGACAGCAGCAGACGCCCCCTGCGACCTGCGTGCACTGACCGACCCGCGGCCGAGGCTTTCAACCAACTCCGCGTGACCGCTGACCACCTCCGCTTGGCGTCTTGCTGTCGCGGAGGCAGCCGCACAGGCACAGCACGAGACCGCGTCCCAGCATGCAGATTACTACTACATAAACAACCCAGAGAAACCACCGGCCGCGCGACGTCGCCCGCCCGGCCGGCGGCGGCTTCCCCGCTCTTTCTTTTTTCACCCCCGGCGGCACGGCGCGCGCACGGAGGAGCACGGAGCAGGACGAAGGCACCAACCTGCCCCCGACCTTTTCTGCTGGGCTCCGCGCACCGGTCGCCGAACGCCGCGTGATCGGTCGCCACTCGGCAGGGGCCGCCGCCGGCCGCGTCGTCGGCCCAGCAGCTAGCGGGCAAACGCGAACAAAAAGCGCTGCGTCGATGGCAATAATGCATGGCCTCGATCGGATTGGAGTCGCTGTCTGTGCGTGCCTCGGCCGGTTCGTCTCATGTGGATCTTGTGCACACATCTTGGCGATGATGGATCCATGCATGCATGTTTTTGTAGTGCAGGCTGGTCGGGTAGGTGCGGCGTCAAAACGCGCGCGCGCGCAAAAAAAAGGGGCAGACGTGGTATGAAATAGAACAGAACGGAACGACAGAAGTGCACGGCTGAATCGATCCTTCGCTCTGCGTTCTGCGACCAGCAGGCAGCAGGCAGCAGCTACCTTTTTTCTCAAATGATTGCTGAGCTTGCATTGCTGTCGTTTCTAGCATCTTGTCCCTTGCAACGGAAAAAGATGCATATAAATAAATGCCTGTAGACTAATAATCCAATTATTCTACACCATAAGGTCATGCTATTTAGACCACATCAACTAGCTAGACCGCAGATTAATTAAGCTTCTCGATCTGCCATGCCGTCCCGGCCTGTCAACATCCCTCTCTTTAACAAAAGAGCGAGCCCAGAAGACTATACTGGACCATCGTGTTCTCATACGGATTAGAGTTGTATGGGATATAGATTTAATTTGTAGTAATATTAGAGGTGATTAATTTTAATCTATCTTTTGTAGTAATGGCATTTTAGGTAATTTATATACAAATTTAAGGGTTATTTTAATTCCTATTTATAATGGCATAGGTGGTTAATTTTTATATAAATTTAGGGGTTTTATTTTATCTAATCCTTCGTAATGGCAAGATGCTAATGGCTATTATTATTAGATCTACGTGATGTACGGCCTGATGATTCTGATTTTTTGAGAATTTCTAAAATTTATTTTTTGGTGAGCATTAACATGAAACATTCAAAAGGAGTCTTCAATTAGTAAAATGACGTGGCGTCTTAGACTCGTTTAAGCTTGCAGTAGTCACGGCCTAATGTGTTTTTTTCCTATTTTTTTACAGTATTATTCTCGTTTCAACGCTGATATGATTTGGTCCAGTCAAACACGCAATTATCTATACCTCATGACCACTGTCGTGTCCCTCATACGGATGGAAGATGTCAACCAAGTCCCTCTCCCATATATAATATATTGCAACGGATTTAAAAAACATTCCCGCAAATTCATTTATCAATACCTATACTTGTATAATTGTTTGATGTGCAACTTTGAACTGTAAAACCAGGCACCGAACACTGGACAACTCCAACTATCCAAAATGGACAAAGTACCTTACTGAGCTATTTAAAGTGGTTTTTAGGCTGGTTTTCACTGGCGTGGGATGCATCGTAGGATCCACGTGTCAACACTTAACCATTCCACTTCCCTCACTGGTGTTATGCGCCATTACTATATATAAACATGGCTTCTACAAATTGGCTCGTAACACCCTTTTACGTTTGAATTTCTATATAATAATTTTGTATAAATGACCTCTACGTATACCTCACATACACCCACAACAAATACTCTCCCTTATGAATACACACAAGCATCAACCATGATGATATGAGTTCACCATGGTTCAAGATATGAGTTAAGGAGCATCAAAATATGCCCCATCCCAGGCTGAACGTATGAGTGTAGAGTATTAAGTGATGACCACGATGAAAATTTCAGATAAATTCTGTATGTTACGGAATTTGATGTGCATAAAAAGAAACCACCAAACCAACTCAAATGACTCGTTAGCATCAGTACACTGTACAAGTGGGAAAAGGGGTACCGGAATTTAGCTCCACCAGTAATCATTTCTTATAAAATATAACCAGGAATTTCTTGTGATGATTGCATAGATAACCGAAAGGGTACGCCCTTTCTTGAAACTAAAGTGAGCAAGACCAAAGAAATTATTAGCGGAATCGGACCGGAGGCCCCTAGCTTTGGACTGATTCCATGTCAAGCAACACGAATCCATTGTGTCCATTTCAACCTATACAAATTTACGGTGGTTGAAAAAAATAGGAACCGTCCATCAGAAGAGATCTAACGGTTTAAAAATAGGTGGTACCATAGCACCGGTACCAGACGGTACCAAATATGAGGATTCGGTAAAAAAAATGGTGGGACCGGTACCCATATTTTTATTTTTTAATCTCTAGAAAGGGCATAAAGGTTTTTAAAAATTAAAAAAAAATAGTGGTACCGTTTGGTACCAGTAGTACCATTCCAACCACCGTAAAATATCTGTTCAACCTATTGGAGATTAATCCTTTTCTTCTTATCGGGTGATGGGACTTTTGTGACAGAGACATTTCTACATTGCATTTTTTGTGCCGCAGGTCAGGCATTAGCAGCTCATTTTGCAGGTCCTCCAGCTACATTGCGTGCATGGTTGTCGGTCTATGCCAGTAAACTAGGATTTCTACAAGACTACAACTACCTTACCAATTTCTTAATGCAAAAGATTAATGAAGAGTTTAATAAAAATGTCAAATTCAAGTACCATTTTTTTATAATGGAACGAATCTATATATCTATAGATTGTAAGAGAGAAAGAAACTCAAATTATATATCCAGAACCGACGACATGAGTAAATCAGATAGTGACATTTTAACTGCTTCAATGCTCCATCCATTCGTTGTGATTCGCGAAAGAACTGATTTGTAGTAATAATTAATTAATGGATAGGATGATCAGTGCATGCAAAGGAATTGGATTCTTGATTTGGAAATGCTTTGCGTTCTTTCAACACGGGAAGAGTATTTTAATTATATGCGATCCATGAATCATGCATAGTCATGCCTATATGGCCATATACTCATGTAACTAACTAGCTAGCAAATTTGCATCTATACTCTAGCAGATCGAATCAGTCTATATATCAGATGGAAAATGATAAGAAAATGCATCTCTACTCATGAAACTCATGTAAAGTACATGAGGCCTCTATCTAGTGGGGTCTTTTCTCTCTCTCTTTTGAATGATTCTGCAATCTGCAGCTAATGAGCAAGAAGAATACGAATTTTAGTATCCGATCAGTTGAGGTGCATATGGAACTTGTTTGGAATAATAGAATCGCACTTAGCTTCCAGACCATATGCTATAAGATTTATGCTCTTTTTATCCTTAACCATAGATGTGGTGACGGTTGTTGGAGAGGGGAGATTCACTACTTGATCATGAGGGGAAACTCGCACCGCATGGCATATATGATCTACAAAAATAGGCGCGCATATATACACACACATATATATATCATGGATTAAACTGATTAATGCACCGCCCAATTGATGCTTTAGTTGCATTTTCTTCCATGAAAAGAAGAATCGTCCGAGATGCTTCCACAACAACTGAAAAAAAAAACTGAAATGCTAGCTTCTCTGGCAGTTCCAAAAAGGAAAAGTTTTGCCAAGTATGAAGTATATATATGTACCTTTCTCATTTCGAATGTGTGCAACGCATGATCAACATTTTTTTTTTTGCCTGTCAACAAAAGATCAAGTTGCGGCACAATATCATTGTGAAAATCAGAGTGGACACATAAAAATGGCATATATATGTTGGAAAGTACTTGCGGCACAATGATCTACTAAGTGTTTTACTAAGTGTTAGCTAGATGCTTTTTTAGTACTACTTACTACGTTTGCACTAATTAAGCGCGCGGTACTAATTAACTGCATGGACAGTTTTTAAAATGTTTTGTTTCTCGTGTCGTGTAATCAGCGCGGCAGAAGAGAAAAATATCCAAATGACAACTGACCATTAGTATTTTTTTTAGCCACTTAAATATATGTGCAAAAATGAACGTGCAGTGTAAGATGTCGACCATTTGTCATTTTCGTACAGTCACACGCCCCTGTCGAAAAGCCGTCGTCCGTTGCATCGAGAACACAGTACAGTACGATGATATTATACACGCTGAAAACAACTCAAAAAAAAAAGTTGATTTAGCGTAGCGGCACTGCTGACGGTGACACTCCCTCACTCCATGGTCAGGGACGGATCACTGCAGGCGCAGGAGGACACGTACCATGGGCGCTAAGCTAGCTGGTAAGCTATCGTGGCCACTGTTAGCGCTCGCGCGCAGCTTTCGCCGGGGCACGCGCGGCCACGGGGAAATCACATGTGGGACGCGCGGGCGCGGGCGCGGGCGCAGGGGGCCGGGAGCTGCCAATGGCATGGCAGCGGCGCGCGCGCGGCCTCTGTGCCTGGCGCGTGCGCCATGGCATGGAGCTGTCGTCGATGGATCGACGGCGCGGCGCTCGTCGGGAACGGCGAAAGCGATCGGCGGCGGGCCGGCCGGGCCGCCGCGCTACGAGCCAAGGGGGCGCGGCGGACGAAGAACCCAACACAGCTAGCGCCTTCAGCCGTTGCATGTCCTGTCAGTGCTAGCTCTGGTGGCGGATATGTATGTGGCGGTGGTGGCCGGCAGCCCCACTTGTTTGCGGCTTTCCTCTGTGCCAATTAACCTGATCGATCTTGTCGTCTGTTACCCGTTAGTACGACCACTACCACGTACCGGGGCCTCATCAAGCTTGGTGTGCATGCACACTGTACGTGCAAAGTTTAGCTGCTGCTGGCGGCGGCGTGGATTAATTAGCGCTTAATTTCTGCGTTTTGCCCGGTCTGGCGGAACTATACTAGTGAATCGAAGACGACATGCATTCGAGCTTGTAATAATTAGGAGTGTTATTATATTTATCCATGCGAGTCCAAAGATGTACTACTCGATCTATATTTGTTCCTTGTATGTAAAAAAAAAAAAGATGTAGTATATCTGTTTATAAGCCAAGCGTTTTGTTTTCTTTGGAATCATATACTACACAGACCTACTTCAATTCTTGTTAACAAAGAAAAGGTTCATCTTTTGGATAGACCTGTGCTTCCTAATCATTACTTAAATGAAACAGTAGTACTCCTGGAACATTATTACTTCATAGCATGAAACAATGATATATATATGCTCAGCTAATTAAGTGCTCGTATGATTCTTTTGTCTTCATTCATGTCTTGGTGAAACGTACGTGAACCTGCCGCCTAGCTGCTGTTCATGGACGCGTTTTCGATTCCTTGTATATTGAATTTGATTTCAAGGTAGTCTGTATATGCGTTCTTTCATAGGTAGAGATGGATATCGAGCCAGCTTCACTCATTATAGCTAGTTATAGCGAGCCAGTTCGACGAGAAGTCTAGCTCGGTTCAGCTCGTGAGGCTCACAACCCAGTGCAAAATACACAAAGACTCAAGTATGTAAAGTACATAGTACTACAAACATTACCACTACAACCCTGAATACACCGATAACACCACTTAATTAATTCACTTTCATTCGGTAGTTTTAACTTCCAATATTGAAGCAAACAAGTAAATATACAATGCAAGTAAATATTGTACCTGCTAGTTGTTGTTGGCTATATATGGATATGGCCAGAGTACATTGGGCTCATTTGGCTCTCGAGCTGACTCGTTAAGGAAGCGAGTTAAAATGATGTCTTGGCTCGTTATGAAATACAAACGAGCCGAGCATAGCTAAGCCACTAACAAGGCTACTCGACTAAGTTATCGAGTCATGAGTTTTTGAAGCAATCCTACTCATAGGTGTGAGTGCACATGCATGTGTTTGAAAAAAAATGATTTTGTTTGAAAATGAGTAGTAAGTCTACTAGCTGCTTCGGATCAGCAGAGGATTTGTGTATGTAAAAATAATACTCGGGCTCAGTTTGTGCTTGCATTAATTATTGCAAGTAGCTATTTTGGTATATAGGGTGTTTAGACGAGTTTATACATTTCAGTTTTGAGTTTCAAAAAAGGAAAAAGAAAATGTTACATTTGTTCAGAGTTCTGGATCATAAATTCATAATACTGGTTTATTAGATGACACCATCAGCGCTTCTACATAATCTAGTATCGTTAAGCGTCAATAATTAAAATTGCTATTCTTAACCACCTTTTATATGTTCATACTATAATAGAGTACTCATAATTTTTATTTTATTTTTATCCATGTATAGCATGCTCTCGTTGATATTTATTTTTACGGTGACATAGTGGATATTTTATATGCAAATCTAGTGGATTGATTTTTAAATTATATATATCATAAAGTCATTGTGGATCATTTACATGTATATCTAGCGTAATTTTAAATTATCTTTTACAATGGCATATTATGTAATTTATATGTGGTTACTTTAATTATCCTTTACTATTCCATCAACCCGTGCTCTCGCACGGTTTAGAGTTTTAGGAGATATAGATTTAATCCGTAAAAATATTAGAGCTAATTGTTTTAATTCACCTTTTATAATGTCATTGTGGATAATGTATATGCAAATTTAAAAATTATTTTAATTTATATTTTATGATGGCATATTGGGTAATATATATGCAGATTTAGGGCTTATTTTAATTCACCTTTTATAATAGCATATTGAGTAATTTATATGCAAATTTAAAGGGTTATTTTAATTTGTATTGCATAATGGCATGTTGGGTAATTTTATACAAATTTAAGTGATTATTTAATTCATATTTCATAATGGCATGATGGACAATTTTTACGCAAATTTAAGCAATTATTTTATTTCATCTTTCATAATGTTACGATATGTAATTTTTTAAAAACTATAATAGATCTAATAACTACTATTATTAGAGCTACATGATGGATGACGTGATGTTAACTATTTCAGTCTGCAATCGATGATAGGATGTTTCTGATTACTGTAAGAATTTCTATAATTTTATATTTTATTTAGCGCATCTTGTGAGGATTAATAAGATGATCCAAAAGCAGTTTCTAATTAGTAATAGCAAGATTAGGCACAAACTATCTGTTTCATAGAAATGTTTCTAGCATATTTATGAAAAAAAGATTACGTGATCATATAGTAGTGTAAATTTGTAAATGTGAAAAAAATTGACAAAAAACTGAGAGTAAATTTTAAAATGGAAAAAAATCTGCAAAAAAAAAAAAGAAATTGCTTTCGTTGAGAGTTGAACTCAAAACCTTTCATAATGGCAGAAGTAGATAATTACTTAGAAAATAAATTGAAAGTAGAAAAAATCTGCAAAAAAAGAAGAAATTTGTTTTTGTTGAGAGTTGAACTCAAAACCTTTTATAATGACAGAGGTGGTTAATTACTTAGAAACAGATCTAATGGCTATTAATATTTCAATCTACGAATTGATGGTCGGATGTTTCTGATTTTTGTAAGAATTTATAGGATTTATCTTTTTTCTGGTGCGTTTCGTGAGGATTAACATGGAGGCTTAGTAATAGTAAATTTATCTTTTGTAGTGATGTGGTGGGTAACTTATATGTAAATTTAGGATGTTTTTTTAACTTATTTTTTATAATAGTTTTGTTAGACACTATGTTATAGATAACCACTGATAGTGCTTTTTTTTAGCTTTTAATTAGTAATAGTAAGGTAACCTCTTCAGAAACTACTATCTGTTAAGACGAAGAAACTAATAGTATCTGCCAGCACTCAATGATTTTTTTACGTAACAGGAGGGGATTTCTCCCCCTACTCGAAGGAAAAATTATTGAAAAAATAGAGCAGAAGTTTACAAGTAAACAACAAGTAGGAAAGAAGAAGGAAGAAATTACGGCAGCTGTTCTTCTAACCAACTTATGTCTTATTTTTGGCGAGGAAATTAGAGCGATTGGCTTATGTCATAGTGACTCGTGAGTTTGAATATGTAAATGCACATATTCTTTATACAATACATCACCAAGAAGACCGGGGCATAAATATTGACAATTGGCCCACAAAGACTTCGAGAGCAAACTCATGACATAATCTAATCTCGTCTAATCTATTTTTTGAGTCCTTATGTCTCGTTTGACCCATGCAATGCAAATCAAACTAATTCAGGCCATGATCAATCATGCTCTCCAGATATATCGATTTCCTTATTCAAGGTTGGTGTATCCTCTCCCTTTAATTACCCACGGTTCATGATGATGGATGAGCTAGCCAACTACTGGCTTACAGTATGAGTGTGGGCTATACACAACAGGTCACATCAGCAAAAGGTTAACTTTGGTTTGAAACCAACGTAACACCAACTTTTTCTAGTATGAGTAGTTCTTCCAAGACCAGGGTCAAGGGCATTATGACTTCAACCCCTCCGTTTATTTTTTATTTTACCAGTGATGTTATGTTTTACATTTCGACGGCGATGATGACGTGTATTGCCAGTTTTGTCTAATGTAGTTGCAGCTACTCTTACTGCTGTGATGACAGTGATTTCAGTGGTCTTTCTGAAACACACGATGCAAAGGAGCATTCTTTTAAAAAGGTGCTACTTATATATGTTCTACTGTTAGATAGGTCGAATTTGATCTTGTAGCTGCTAAAGTCACTTGAGTTTCTATTCAATTAGTGCATCAGTATTATACTTGCCATGCAGCATGTCTCTCTCTAGGTATATATAGTTGTTGAAGGAAACTTGCGTACAGTGTACCCAGTTCTTCTGCAGTACGCACGTCTAAACGTATTAATGTTAATTTGTGCTGATGTCTGCACGTATTAATATTCGTTCTGATGTCTAGCATGGACAATGCATATCGAAGCTGTATGAATACGATATCTAACCTCAAGTTCATATATATAGCAGTTAGGCACTCAATTGCTCATACGTCTGCGTAGCTAAGTTAGGTCGGATCAATCATCGTTTTTAGTTATTTTTAATTCCTTTCCTGACTTGTCTAGCCATCCGAGATGTGATCGCTGTCACTGTCACTGCCACAAATAATGCAAAGCCTGTGGTCGAAGTAAAACGCAAACCGTTTTTAAGCCCCTGTGCAGCTTGATAATTTCTCTCGATTACTATTGGAAGCACTCTCCATCTCAGAACAGAAAACAAGTCGCGTTCGACTTTCAGATTTATATTTTGACCATTCATTTTATTAAAAAAACTATACAAATAGTAAAAATGTAAGTTATACTTAAAATATTTATCATCACAAATCAAATCATAACAAAGTCAAATACAACTTATTTTGTAGGATAAGAATTAAGAAGTAATAATCTCAATTATCTAATTTCTGCATTACGACGAAGCCAACCCTATTTTTTCTTGGAAATGTGTGGCCAACCAGTTATATCATTGGTCTGCAATTCAGACCAGTCCAAATTCCAGCAGAAAGACAAGTTTATAGCCTACAAATAAACATGGCAAAAGGCTGCGTGACATGCATGCACACTACGAGAGCTAGGAACAGATACATGCATGATAATTGTTAATTACAGTCTGCAAACAAGGTAGCTTAACTTGCACGCTTAGCTTACCTAGCTAGCACCTAGATAATCATCTTATACTACTATCATGAAACCGTTCCCTATATTAGATTTTAGAAAAAAAAAGGGAGGGGGGGGGTGGGTTTGGCGTGCGAACGACAAATTACACGCGTGGCTTGTTTCGTCAATGGTCGCTCGCACAAGTCTCGTATTGGCAGGTGATCAAAGAGCGTGACGATACATGCATGCCGAAAAAGGTCATCACACGCCTTCGTAATGCATGTAACATCAAACCAAACCAGCATGACACGGTCGACGATGCAGACATGCAAAGTTGGAAGAAAATCGCGGGGCGGCGCTTCTGTTTTGAAGATTTATCAGGGGAGCTACGCACACTCAGGCCATTCTCAATGGAGGGTTCGTTGCATATTTACCAAAAGTGCCATATTAGATTTTTTTTCTCTAGGTAACCGTGCATTTGAGTTTTATCTATATGAAACCCTCTCTCCTCCCATAAAACTCTCTCTATTTCTTTTTTCGTAAATACATTGCCAAGTCACCCAGGCTACTGATGTGTCGTAGTATTTAACGAGAATAAAACTCTAATAAAACTTCCACTGGGAATGGTCTCACAGCACACATGCATGCAACTTAAATTATCAGCTAATGGAGAAAACGCCAATCGGTACTTGGCTGTTTTAGTCTCGTGTGACACATGATTTATTTCCGATGAGTCAATTCCCTATGTGCCACAGGAAAAGACGGTCGATGCATACGTGTGCTATCGGAAAAAAAAATCTGATTCTACTGTGTTGCTATTGTTTGAAATTTTCTCTTCCCCTATGTATACCTACTGTTAGCTTTTAACTAACACCATATTATAGCTATAGTACCCACGGGCCCACATGTCATTGATCATGATACATTGATGAAAATGTGTAGATTGAACTACAATTCTGAATTCACACATAAAAAAAAAAACCAATGACTGCGAACGCATGCACCGTCGATCGACAAAAAGATGCCATGCGTGCGTGATGCAAGGCATATGGGCGCACCGAACGGATGAAGTGGGCTAGCTGCAGGCGGCACTACCACGTTAAACGGTGCCTGATTTATATTATTAGTATCGGCCTATGCACAAAAGGTCGTCGTCGTCAGGATTGATTGATGTATAATACTGTATACGATGAAATCCCCGCCGTTGGAGCCATGCATGCATGCATATGTGGAGTCGGGCCGGGGTCGTGTCACACTCACCGTCAGGGACCACCATATATCGATCCATCAGTGCCCCGGTGACCACGCACCGCTGGCGATCGAGCATCGGCAGCACGCATCGTCGTCCTGACCCCGATCTCGATCCGCCCCGCCGGTTCGTCCGAAATGACCCGAGCTCGCGCCAAAATGTTGGAGAGACGATGAAGAACGTTCTTGCCGCATGGATCTGGCCGTTTGTCCGCCTCATCTCCCCATGCAGCATATGTGACGTTACGTGGGCCATCGATAGATCAGCATCGGCTCTCATCAGGCTCGTGGTACTACTGCACAATGGCAGCACGAGCGAGACCCTGCCAAAGGAATGTCCGTTCGTCCATCGTCCTCGTGTCGACGCGCGCATGCGACATGCGCCGGCGGCGGCCGGTGCGCGCGCGCGGCCCGGGGCCGGGGCCGGGACCGGCGGCGGATCGAGGCGAGGGATAGGTCGCGCGACGAGGCCGGGCGCGCGCGCGGGAGCCCGAGCATCGTGCTCCGCCCGTGGCCTGCTGGATGGCCGCGCCCCTCCGCCACCGGGCCGCGCGCCGCGCCGCGCCGTGCCGGCACCGCGCACCAGACCAGAGCAGACCACTCGGTGGACCACGCACTGGGATGTCCCTGCCTCCCTGGGCTGCTCTGCCGGGGTACTAGTTTGTTTCCGTTCGCATGGGGCCGCGCGTCGCGTCCAGCACCAACAACTGCGACGGCGACTGCTGCCGCCTGATCGACGGCGACCTCGCCCGGTTTAGTTTCGTGGATCGCCCACCAACGGCCGCGCGCGCGTACCGTGCGGCGTGCACCGCCAAATGTTGCACGCACGCACACACGCTTCCCATCCGTTTACAAGCTAGCTGTCACAGGCGTTCGCAATGATGGAATCAAATAGTTAGCTGATGCTTGATAAGGAGTTAAAAGAAAAATGAGAATAGTAATTTATCCCACCACAAATATTTAGCTCCACACGTAATATTCTCAATTTGTTGAATTATGTGGGTCACTAGCTATTTTTGTTTTGCTCACCTTTTCATTACACCTAGAAAAGAGAGTAGAGAAATAGCTAACAAGAAGCGCTTAATTTTCCCTGGGGTTTGGCTTAAACGTAAGTAACCCATGCCAACTGCGTGCGTGCATCTCTCGGTCTCCGATCCGGCCTCCGGATCGAGCAAGCGATCCGGCCTAGCAGGTAGGCAGCGGCAGCACATAGTAGCGTGGCTTGTACGCCTTTGATTATTATTTGGCCAACAAAACACTCGTCGGCACTCTTCTTCTACTACTCTTCGTTACGTTACGGGGATGTGATCCGAGCCGTGTCCTGGCAGTGGCACGGACGTCCTTCTCTGCCCTTGTGCTTGTGCTTGTCGTCGTTCTGATGACCTTGGGATGAAGATTTCCTTGTCCGTTGCAACGGAAGCTAGCTAGCGCGGAGTGCTCGGTTCTTTAATTTGTGGGCGCACATATTTGTACGCTAATTCATCAACCTGTATTCTCGCTCGTATTAAAATTTTATTAGGAGATATACATGTAATATTTAGTACTATTAGATACGATTATTTTAATTTATTTTTCGTAATGGCGTTGTGGGTGGACCTGCAAATTGAAAATAATTTTAATTTATCTTTAATGGTTGCATAGCGGTCAATTTATATACAGATTTAGGGCTTACTTTAATTCATCTTTTTATAATGGCATGGAGAGTAATTTACATGCAGATTTAAATGGCTATTTAACCCATATTTTTAATTCCATGGTGGTAATTTTTATGCAAATCTAGGGGGTTAATTTCATTTCATATTTCATAATGGCACGATGTGTGATTTTTATATAAATTTAGGAGTTGTTTTATTTCATCTTTCATAATGACATGGTGTGCAATTATATATAAATTTAGGGGATTATTTTATTTTATCTTTCTAATGGCATGGTGAGTAATTTTTTTAGAAAATATAATAAATCTAATGGCTACAATTATTAGAGCTACGTCATGAACGACCGGATGTTTCTGATTTTTGTGAGAATTTTTAGGATTTATCTTTTTTCTTAGCGCGTTTGATAAAAATTAACATAGAGGCTAAAAACTCCAATTAGTAATATTAAAATACCAGGAAAATTCTAGACTGCCTCATTGATCGTTGTTTTTTTAAAGAGGGGCCGGGGACTCTCTCTACGCGCACTCTACTAGTGCAACAGATGATCCACTGACACCCTTGCTTCTATACGTATATGCTGGTCCCTGCTTATCCCAGCCCAGCTGCCTACTGCTGCTGTTCCAAGTATGACAAACAGGCCCCACCTGCGCATCACGCTCGCGCTGACGTGGCATGTTTACTTTCTTCCATTTTTTTTCATATTTCATTCTTTCTTTTCTTCCAATCTATAATTTCTCTTCTCTCTTATTTATGCATATCTAAAAATTGTAAGGGAACTCAAAAGAGCCATTATTTGCGTCAAGGTAGCCAGAGTTCAAGCCCCGGCTGCCTCAGTGGGCGGTCCGTCCTGCCCCTGGCCACACTACTACAATAGTCGACATATGACGCTCTATCCCCCCCTCCGATCCCTCCTCTAGTCCCTTCCCTCTGCGGCTCTCTACCTTCCTAACTCCATCTATGGG
This sequence comes from Paspalum vaginatum, assembly GCA_030272315.1. Classification (NCBI taxonomy): domain Eukaryota; kingdom Viridiplantae; phylum Streptophyta; class Magnoliopsida; order Poales; family Poaceae; genus Paspalum; species Paspalum vaginatum. The sequence continues at coordinate 41,531,427 of CM059015.1, read as the reverse complement.
GGAATTGCAACCTCAGCTAGGCTATAGTGAGCACAAACGAGTGATCAAAGTTAATTTCTAAAAAGTCGAATGGCATACAATTTGAAATAGAGGGATTATTAATATAATTTTGTTGTATAAGATGGGTGGTCAAATGATGACTTATACTTTGGGACGGACTCCCTCCATTCCTTTTTATGGTGCTTCTTAGTTCAAAAATGAACTCGCCGGTGATAAATATTCGAGAATGGATGTAGTACTATACAAATATACAATCCAAAATTCCTACAATTCAAAGGAAAGGTGACCTGACCTGTCATGCAAATTAGAGTAGGTTTTAAATGTGGCAGGCAAGGTGTCGTGCCAACTTAGGTGCTGTTTAGATCACCTGATCATCAGAAGGCTATGTGGCTGGCTAGCTGGCTACAATCAATGTGGTTCATCAACTCAGCCCAGGTACAGTGGCCAGGTAGCCACATTCCGGCCAGATCCATCTGTTTCGCTCCAGGTGCTAGCTTGCGGAGATCATGCGTATATATACATCTAGATTAGTTGGACAAACACAAAACAGGGCTGTTTAGTATCGAAAAAATCGAAATGATTTTCTTATTAGTTGTCCCTCATTATACCTACGTACAGACAATCATGAGATTTGCCTGAGAAATCACATCGCAAATTATGAGACGATGACGCTAATTAATAATGGAATAATATAAGTAGCATGTTCTTGACATGCCGTGATCTGTGTATGCAACAATGCATGTATATATCTGTATATCCCAAAGTTGTATGAAATACTAATAATTAGAATTTGCGTGCCGTGCATTGCATGATCCGAGACAGCTGCTATTCCCAGCGAGAGGGAGAGTTTAATTTGGGTTTCAATCTTATTAAATGACATGCCAAATAAGAAAAGATGTTGACATGGTAAAATAATTAACTAGATGAATTTCTTGTGCATTGCTACAAGAATTTGAGCGATACCAACATGTACGCCACAGAAAAACACTGCAAGCATCAAGAAAAAAAAATCAATAGAAGATATAAATAGAGGCCATTAGTTGATGATGACGTGGCATAGAACTTAATTAGTGGGCTTTTTGAGATGACATGGCTTCACGCAAATCTAGAGTAATATAGATAGTAGGGTTAGCTATTTAGAGATAGAAGATAAGGACATGTGAGAGGGTTAATGGGAGGTGATGAAACTCATAATGCATTGTTGCCTAGACAAAGAGTTGAGGTGGCATTGCTGATGTGAATAGTGTAAGGGCACCTCTAATGACTAGCTATATTCGCTCTCTCTTCTACTGTGGACAGAAAATGTGGGAAAAAAGGAATAGATACACGAGATTTCACATATTACAAAAAATAGAGTATTATGCATATGACCAAGTATTAGGATTGAGATAAATTACTTTTTTTATTTTTCTATCACCTCCATATCAGTTGCTATTTAATATCATCATTGTGGACGCCCTTAAGCATTGCATATGGTAGGCAGTGTTATAGGCTCAGAATAATCAAACATTTTAGAAAGTGTGTTTTAGTGTTTTTAGATAAAGAAACATGTTCGGCTTCCGCTCTCCTAGCTGAGGCTTCATGCCAAATTTATTACAACCACGTTAGAAAAGTTTATAAATTAAAAAAACTCAAAATACAAAAGGCCATCCAAACGAAGCAAAGAATTCTATAGCCAATGACTCTAAGAGCTTGCAAGTCTGTATCACGTCTTTTTTCTTCCATAGCCAATGACTCTAAGAGCTTGCAAGTCTGTATCACCTCTTCTTTCTTGAACTTTAGTGCTTACTAGTTAAGTTTCTAACAGTGGCATAACCATATGAAACAATGCATCTTTGAACGGTACATGAGAAAAATCATTTTAAAAAAAGGTGCCTTAAATATGTCCGTGTGAACGAGATTATATACTATTTCTTAAAAGTTTTTCTTGGTGAAAAACCGGTGCATGCATAAATCTAAGCTCTGTAGACAGTGCCGAGGTTCATTTACACAAAAACATGCAATCTGAATTTTTTATAAAGAAATAGTACTAAATAGAAGAACCTTTCGAAACGCTAAGACGCAGCCGAATCAACCAGTTTTGTTATAGGTGCCGATCTTTTGTGCAACACAAGGCCATTTCTGATCTTTTGTTTGCTACTCGTTTTCGTTTTCATAGGACGGCTGCTTGTATCTTTCAAACTTCTTTTTCTCCCTTTTCTTCATCAATTCAATGAACAGCAGCGCTGCTGTCCTTTAGGCAAAAAAATTAAAATCATTATTAGGCTGTGAGGAACTGCAATTTGCATTTTGTGATGTTTGATCAATCCACGCGTACTGCATATATTTCCATGGCCCCGATTGAGACACTGTGGAAACTAGTTCAATTATGAGAACCAGAGCACATAATAACCTTAAATCGGTCATACAAAGTGCCTACTGCCTAGCAATACCATGGATAGGGATCGCTCTACTGTCTGCAACCGTTCTTTCGCTATCAGTGTTGAGCTAGCTAGCTATACCTGTTGCACAGTGCCCGGCAGCAGAGGTATATGCGCTGTATTATACATAATTGGGTGGGAAAATAGTAGTACTGTATATGCACTGTGTTGGTACAGTATATCTGAAAAATTCAAAAACTAATTCATTCAATATTGAACCGAATTATTGCTTAGTTTGATTTTCTCTGAATAGGGAGTATCAACATTCCTCATGGCAATGCATTGTTGCATTTTTTTTTCATGCACATTCGTACAAGAGACGTGGCCACAAGATGCAACATTTCTACCTCTCCAACCAGAAAATACGCTGAAACCTACCCCTCGAGTTATTCTGTTGACTACCGCCAAGGCCATGAAAATGCATGCCTTTCAATTTGTTGTTTGTTTAGTTGATGAAAAATTTCCGTGTGCATCTTATATTTTTACTGTTTGCATCATTATTTTTTAACGATGGCGAAAGCTTTCCGCTTTAATTAGAAGAGGACAAACAAAGTACTCCCTGATCCGTTCTTTTATGTTCGAAGCTGCGTCAAGCATAAAAGAACACAGGAGACCTACCAGGACCAGCAGGAGAGTAATGCAACTGAGCAATGCAACTATTAGCCCAAAACAACCGCCCTTTTGGGCACCACTGGTTCATGTGAGCATTAACTCTAGAAACACGAAGATATATGGTATTTGCCACGCTCAACAACTATTTCATGGCTAGCTGGATGGAGCATGTAGGTACCCCATACTGTACAAAAATCGGTTGCATTCATACATGCATGAGAGCCAGCAAAGGGGGGGGGGGGCTGATCATGGAGCAGATCACAGCAACACATGCCACACAAACACGTTGCCGCCCCAAATTATACACGGAGTATCATAGCGCTGGACATCAAATCGTTCGCCATCAGACAGGCCCCCCGCCCCCTGATGAGCCCCTTATTAGTGGCGCTCGTACAAACAGTAGCCTGTCACCAGACCAGCAGGCTGCAGGCCACACAAGTGCTAAAATAGACGGCAATGAGACGATCCTTCCAAAACTTCAAGGCGATTCTCAGGTTCTTCTTCCTGGAGAATCTGATGATCCAAATTCCTATTCATAGTTTCCCCGTTGCATAACGCCCTTGTTAGCTTGAGATATGTCAGCTCTGGTCATAGCCCAACATATTGTGACTTCACAGGTTCACATGAGTGCAGGTTTTGGCTTCCTAATTTTGATATTATGAATTGGTGTTTTTTCCTTTGTAATTTAGAGGGTAATCCTTCTAACTCTTGATCTCTCAGTCCACACTCCACACTCTCTTTGGATTTATGATTGTCCTGTATTGATATAGACATTTCAACCCGCTGTCACAATTGTCGAGTTGCTGAATAGTACTTGATCAAAAAATTATAAGTGGAGTTGCTGAACTATCTACGTACATTCTCACTCAGCCTTGCCTGTATATAAATAGTATGCATGCGGCATGCATATAAAATATCATTTGGGTTAATTTTCTAATTTATTAATGATAGGTATTTAAAATGTACTTAATGTTTTTAATAGCATATGTGGGAGATTTCAATGTGCATTTATTGGTTGATTTAGTTTTCTAAACGACTTCTTATTTTTGCAATTTAGATATGTAATTTTAGATTTACTTTAGGTTAGTTGCATAACGACATAGCTGTAAAGTTGGATGTAGATTTAAGAGGTTACATTTACTCTCCATAGTGGTATTGGCAAAGAGAAAATTAAATCCAATGGCTATTGCTAGTATATGTTTGTGGTGGCTTTGTCAAAAAAATATTATTATAGTTGCTAGGTACATGGTTTATACAGGGACAACTGTAGTATTTTATACCATGAGGTGTTTGGTTGCCATGTGAAAAACTATGTTTTATAAACCATAGTTTGGTAGATATCATAGTTGTTTGAAATATTTGAAATTGTGTACCCCCAACTCAAAGTTTTCATAGCTTTGACTATTTTTTGCCCTTTTCCCCATAAAATACCCAAGTTTGTGATCTTGTATCCAAAGATTTGTTAGTTCTAAAAGATACCACAGTTTCAATGGAGTTCCATAAAACCATGATGTAAATGTGAAAACAATTGTAAAGTATGGTATTCTAAAACAATAGGTTTAGAAAACAAGATAAACAAACAGATCATAAGTCTCTGGGAGGTGTTTAGATGAAAGGGTTTTGTGCGCACGTGCATATGACATTGCGAGCTCCTACGTTTGCATCATGTTTTACACACACAAAAAAAGGAAAATGTTAATCAGGTCTAACCAATTGGTATTCAATTGCAGAATGTTTTTAGGAATCTATAGAAACTATTCTAGTGTGTGTCGCGAGGATTAGAGTGGAGCCCTAAGAGAGTATTGGCAGGATATTTGTAGCACAACCAAGCATAAATGATTCAATACGGATTAATAAGTTCTCTTAAACATAGTCGTCCTATAATTTCAGGGCTACTGGAGCTCAGTGCCCGTCGAAACAAATCTGTAGTGACATTGTTAATCTGAAAACAAACCATAGGAGTCGTTCATAGGGACATGATACATGGTTGTTCACATCGTCACCGCGTTAGCTGCGTAAATTAAGAAATAAACAATGAGAAATCGATTAGTTTGGCCTTCTCCCCACACCAAACATGAAGCTCCAAAACACCACGAGCCATCCACCCCCAACACGGTCAAGTAAACAAAGTGTCAAAGCCCACCTCGTTGACCCTCACAACCACGGCAGGTCCAAAACAAACGCAAACGCCTCCGCTCCCTCCCGGCCCCGGCCCCATCGCCGCCGGAACGCGGCCTCTTCCCCGTCCCCCGTCCTCTCCCCACTATATAACCGCGCTGCCCGCGCCTCCCTCGCCTTCCCTTCTCACCACAAAAGCCCCCGCCATTACCACCACCACCTTCCTTGCTTTGCTTCCCGAACCATCTCTCCCCGTGTCTTCCGTTTCTCTCTGTACGTAGGTATATCTCTGCCTGCCAAACGCTCACGGCCATTGCCAGAAGCCCAAGCTCGCTCTGTTCTGCCCTGCCCTGCTTCGTTCCAAGAAACAGGGGAGACACACAGAGAACAGAGAGAGTAGGCCGGAGGTCGGGTGCGGCAAGGCAATGGTGGAGGAGATATCGATGGACGCCGGCGGCGCCGCGGGCTGGCTGACGTGGCGCGCTGCGGCGGCGGCCGTGCTGGCGTGGGTGGCGCTGCTGCACGTGGCGGCGCGCGTCGCGGACGCGCTGTGGTGGCGGCCCCGGCGGCTGGAGGCGCACTTCGCGGCGCAGGGCGTGCGCGGGCCGCCCTACCGCTTCCTGCTGGGGTCCGTGAAGGAGATGGTGGGGCTCATGGCGGAGGCCTCGTCCAAGCCCATGTCGCCGCCCACCTCCCACAACGCGCTCCCCCGCGTGCTCGCCTTCTACCACTACTGGCGGAAGATCTACGGTGCGTCGGTCTGCGTCTCCCACCTCTCGCTTTCGCCCATGTGTTGCGTCGACGAGCATGTGTCTGTCGCCGCGCGCCCCCGTCTGATTGCTCGTCCTTTTTGGCCGCGCCCCCCTCCCTCCGTGATCTGTTCCCTCCCTGTCCGCTTCTCTCTCTCTCTCTCTCCTCCTGCACAATTGCTCCCTCCCTGCCCTGTGCATGTCTGCTTGCGGCCAGCCAGGGGCTCAGCTTTTGTCTCTTGTTGTCAGCACAGCGCAGCGCAGCCATTTGCGCATACGGTGGGTGGCGTCGTCTCCGGCCGTCTTGCTTTGCTTGGTATCCACAGACATCGCCTCGGTTGCTGCCGGCCCCGCCGCCATTGCTGCGGCTGCTCTCGTCCTTCCCCTGCTCCTGCTCGCCTTGCATTCAATGGGGCCGGGCTTGGATCATGAGCGGGCAGCGGCAGAGCACATGGGAGAGAAAACTACAGTCGCGCTAGCGCAGCGAAGCAGCACCACAAGATCGTTTTTTTTAAAAAAAAAATTCTAGGAGTATTCTTTTTCCTTTGGTTTCTGTGTTCTTGGGAAAATTTGCGTCGATCGAGGAGAGGAGAGGAGAGGAGGGTCCATATATCGATCGATCGATCGGTTTCGGCTGATCGATGGGCGGTGTCCTACATCTACATGTGCAGGGCCGACGTTCTTGATTTGGTTCGGGCCGACGCCGCGGCTCACGGTGGCGGAGCCGGAGCTGGTGCGCGAGATCTTCCTCACCCGCGCCGACGCCTTCGACCGCTACGAGGCGCACCCCGTGGTGCGCCAGCTCGAGGGCGACGGCCTCGTCAGCCTCCACGGCGACAAGTGGGCGCTGCACCGCCGCGTCCTCACCGACGCCTTCTACCCGGACAACCTCAACGTGAGTAGCGGTGCTCATCATCACCTGACGACCTCTGGACGGCCGGCCGATCGCTGACGACGCTTGCGCGCCTCCCTCCCTCCGTGTGGGTTGGCTTTCTTTTGCAGCGGCTGGTGCCCCACGTCGGCAGGTCCGTGGCGGCGCTGGCGGAGAAGTGGCGCGCGATGGCGGCTGCCGCCCCCGGCAGGAGCGGCGAGGTGGAGGTGGACGTGGCGGAGTGGTTCCAGGCGGTCACGGAGGAGGCCATCACGCGCGCCACCTTCGGCCGCAGCTACGACGACGGCCGCGCCGTGTTCGCCATGCAGGGACGCCTGATGGCCTACGCCTCCGAGGCCTTCCGCAAGGTCCTCGTCCCCGGCTACCGGTGCGTGCCCGTCTCCTCCTCTCACTCTCTCTCTCCTCCCACCCAAACCCGTCTCGATTTCCAAGACGGCGACGGCGGCTGACGACAAAAAACGTAACGTGTACGGCGACGCGTCCGTCCTTGCAGGTTCCTGCCCACCAAGAAGAACTGGCAGTCGTGGAAGCTGGACAGGGAGATACGGCGGAGCCTGACCCGGCTCATCGCCCGGCGCAGCGACGAGGCCGAGAAGGCCGGCGGCGGCGACTCCGGCGGCGGCTTCCGCGACCTGCTCGGCGCCATGATCAATGCCGGCGGCGAGAGGAAGGCGCGGGCGTCCCCGACGGCGGCGATCCCCGTGGAGGACATGCTGGAGGAATGCAAGACCTTCTTCTTCGCCGGCAAGCAGACGACGACGAACCTCCTCACCTGGGCCACCGTGCTCCTCGCCATGCACCCCGAGTGGCAGGAGCGCGCCCGCCGCGAGGTCCTCGACGTCTGCGGCCCCGACGAGCTCCCGTCCAAGGAGCACCTCCCGAAGCTCAAGACGGTGAGTGGGCCCCACAGCCACATCAGCTTTTTTTTCCCCTTCTCCCTCTCCCTTCGAACCTCCGAAGGGCATTCTGGCCATTTTTCCGGCGCTGACGGCCGTCCGTGTTCCTCGTGTGGCAGCTCGGCATGATCATCAACGAGACCCTCCGGCTGTACCCGCCGGCGGTGGCCACCATCCGCCGCGCCAAGGCCGACGTGCGGCTCTCCGACGGGTGCATGATCCCCCGCGACACGGAGCTGCTGGTCCCCATCATGGCCATCCACCACGACACCAGGTTCTGGGGCCTCGACGCCGCGCAGTTCAACCCCGCCCGCTTCGCCGACGGCGCCGCCAGGGCGGCCAAGCACCCGCTCGCCTTCATCCCCTTCGGCCTCGGCGCCCGGATGTGCATCGGCCAGAACCTCGCCCGGCTGGAGGCCAAGCTCACCATGGCCATCCTGCTGCAGCGCTTCGAGATGCGCGCCTCGCCCAGCTACGTGCACGCGCCGACGGTCCTGATGCTCCTCTACGCGCAGTACGGAGCGCCGGTCATCTTCCGGCCCCGTCCATCCCACAGCTGACTAAGCTGTGGGGGTAGGGTACCCCAAGAAAGAACCACAGGACATGTCCGGAATGACCCAAATGCCCCTCCGCCCCCTGTGTATATGCCGCCAAGGGATACTAAAAGCCAAGAAGCACTGACCTTTTGTCCTAGCCTGCGCCTCGGGGCCCACCCAGGTTGCCCGGAAATGCCCTCCGTTAACAGACCGGATCAGGCCCGGCCTTTTCTAAAGATTTGATGACACACAAGGCTAGGGCGCCCCCACCCTCCTCCCCTGTTTTGTTCCTTGCTCATGGCGTCTGGTGTATGTACCTGTACAGAGGTTTATTCCGTCTTGTGTACACTGGTAGTGGTAGAGAAGAAGAAAATGCAACGGAGAAAAAAAAAAGAAATTTGAGATGGTGGTATTTGTCTACCTCCCTTCTACGCCGCATTCCTCTCACCTTTTGCTGGCCTCTTTCGGTACATGCATGCATGGTCGGTGATCTTTCTTTCTTTAACAAAAACCGTGGTGCTGATACGGTTTTTGTGCAGGTTAAGAACTTTCCAATATTTTATCCGACATTATGTCCTGACATCACTAGGCATGCATTGTGCTATGCCCTCACGATTAGGGCCCAGATTAGACTGGTGGAGAATATCAAGTTCCTATTGTCAGGGGGGTGCTAAAATGAACTGTTTAGCAATATCCAGCACCTGATTTTTCTTTCTTTCATCAGGGTTGAAATGAATGGATTAGATTTGATATACTAAAATTGGAGTGTTTTTCATTCATGCTAACAACCATATTTTAATATAGCATCTTTGCTTGAAAAAATACATAAAAAAGGGGGAGCTGACCCCTTGAATAAAGTAATTGCAATCTAACGCGAGCTAGTCGTACCTAGGATGTGAGAAAAATATGTTTTGTAAGGCTATAAAACACTTGATTTCGTAGCTTATAGATTCATTATCATAAAACCATTCTTAAGACATCTAAATTCATACGTCAAGCTGGTGTCACTAGAGCGTCCATATCAATATGGACGTGCATAATATTGTAGACGTGGTATAAACTCAGTGGATTTGAAATATATGTGGTGGTATGGGTAGGTTGGCGAGCTTAGCTTTAGGAGACCTAAAAACACACCCATTGCTACTTAGCTTTCCTCCAAGTGATATCATATCTGTAATATATGTACGCAATTCTTAGTAAGATCCTGTAGAAATCATTGGAGATACAATGCGCCCTCATCACTAATAAAAATGAATTGAAAATTTTCTCTAAAAATAAACTCAGCCGCGCACTATGTCCCGCCATATGTGACCCTATGTGTTTTTGTTGGCAGCTATAAATGAACCCAGCCGTAGGCAGCCGAGAATTAACCCACGCAGAAACCAGGTGGTGAGGCGTGGGGACGCATGGTGGGGGACATGTCGCGTGGGGCCCGGCCGGGCGGGGGCAGCAGCCAAAACAGGGGATTGGTGGTGTGCGCCTGCCTCTGCCTGTCCTTGGGGGCTAGCTGTCACTGCCGCAACGAGCGTTTCCAACAGTTACCCAAACGGACAACGCCGCCAAGATCCACACGCTGTTTTTTTTCTTCTTCTCCCGTTCATTTTCTCATGCGCCAAAAATAACTGTGGATGGTAGGGTGTAGCCAAAATTTTGATTCCTTTTCTCTGGCTGTAAAAAGATCGGTAGTTTCTCTCTCTGTGTGTTTTCTCCCTTGAAAGGAGATAGGCATACTAGCAAGGTAATAAATAGCGGATAGCGGATTCGTAACGGATTGGTGTCTGTGCAGCGGATAGCAGACAGCGCACGCTAAGTTTCAATAGCGGAATTTGAAAATCACTAATAAAATTAAGTATATATGTCATATAATATGACTTTTGAACACAATAAAATATACTTAAAAAACAAAAAACTAACAGATAAATACACATATCGCTTAAAAAGTAGACATATAATGCACTTAGATGAGATAAAATTAACATAAAAATATTATGTTGCAATTATAATCATGACATGTTATTTATAAAAGAGCGTCATAAACTCACTGCTACTTAATTAGAACTGTGGATGGTTAAATCAATTACATGTAATAGGGTTAGTTGATGAATCACCCCGCAATAGCGGTCTGCTAAACGCTATTGCGGACCGCTATAGTGGCCGCTACACCAAATAGCGGCCGCTAAGTTCCACAACACTATTCACAGACTGCTACGCCGTAGCGGTAGCGGTAAGGGGCCGCTACCGCTATAGCAGGTACTATAGCAGCTGCTACGGACGCTATTTAGTACCTTAGATAGGCATCATCCCAAAAGAGTGGGGGGATTAATTGCTTGGGGTCGCTATCTCTAAGTAAACTCGAGAACTGGAATTTTTCTCTAGAAATCAAAATAGATGTATGTATGTATGAAAAGGGTTTCTCGGACTTTGAAGTAGGCGATTGGGAATCCGGATCGAGACACCTGGAGACTGGAGTTCGCTATTCACAGCGCCATGTTTCGTTTTCAGGTGAGAATGTCGGGCTTAGGTCGTTGTAAGTAGGCAAACTGCCTCTTTGGCTTATTTCAATCTTAAATATTTTCCATATTGGTTGCTATCGTCGGCGTCGTTATCGTGGGCCTTTTTGAAATGAAGTATGTGTTACAGAGAGAGTCAATACGTGGTTTTCGCTTTGCGTAACATCTTTTTGAAGCTTATTATGCTACCCTATCCACCACTTTGAACGCTCTCCCCCCGAAAGGATTTGTATGAACTCAGACACAAGCAAAACTGCGGCCGTGGCTCCTGACCGTGCGTTTGGTTGGTCCATTGAAATTTTCCTCGTGTTGACTAAACCCAGCAAAACGCTAACGAATCGTGCGTAAGCACACGGCTAATTTCTCCCAACTTTACAAGTGACACCACGCCAAGCTTTGCTGGTTCCAACGTCGGTTAGTTGCCTCCAAACGCCAAACTTTATGAGTCGATGCAGCGGAAATTGACCAGAAATTAAGTCACGGCGAATGACCGCAATAGTATGTGGAGACCTGAGTGGCACGACAAATTGCGTCCAAATCGGCGTGTTTGGATGTGCTACCAAATTTCCAACACCAAGTATGTGGTAGTAATAAATTCAGATCTCGAGTTCACCCAAACCAGGCCAAAGTAGTATTTGTTTTCCAACGCTTGTATAGTAAGGTAGTGGGCCAACCATCTTTACACGACTGTGGAAAATTGATTTTAACGATGAATGTCCTCCTATGACGGCCGTCTCGTGTATGGATTTCTAGAGCCAATTATTTTCAAAAGGCCATCTGAAAATAAATTTTAAAGTGGAACATCCTAAGACGGGCATATGTAGAAAATCGGTCACGAAAATAGTTTAGTGATTTTCTGAAATAGACTTGGATGGCGACAAACTTGATACCAAAATTGTAGAGCTCATGTGTAGTTGACTTTTTTTTTTCATTTGATATTATTCAAGGGTGCAATTTTTTTAAAATGGAATTATTAAACAATCTTAGATGAGATGTGTATGAAAATTGCAGTAGTTGACGAGATCTACAAATTTGAATTTGATAAGTTTAATCTAAAATCGTTTAGAGTGCCAAATATTCCATTTTTTTCTAAAAGGAACGGCGCTCTAGGAATTTCAATGCAACAACTGAGAAGTAAAATCATATAAGCTAAAGCTGCTATTTCTAAGGACTATGCTATCTATTTATTGGCTGGTTGGGAACGAGGCGAGAGCCCGTTAGATACTCTAAAAACCGAAATTATATATTTTTTCTTTATGAAAAAAATTGAATGATAGAGCGACCACATGCGGGTTCAAATGTCCATATGTAGAAGTCTATTTTGGTCGCGTCTAAAGGCATCATTTTCTAGTTGTGTAGAGTACAAGAGAAATGTGGTACCCGCAATTTTCACGAGAAAAAAAAAGGTCAAGATTTGCAAAGCATGGTGACGATAAAATGTAGTTGTTTACCGGCGGTCCAACCACATGCCTCATATTTTCTTCTAAATTGTTAGACACGGCTAGACTAAGCAGAATGTCGTGTACTGCAATCTGCAAGGTCCAATAACTGACACCATTTTGGTCGTCGCGAGAAATCACACGCTCTAATTACACGTACAGATGCTTTCTTGTTGTCAGGGAAAAAAAACTCCGCTTCTTGGTTATATTCATGTTTTTTCCCTCTTAAAAACTACTACTCCCTCCGATCTTTTATAAATGACGCCAAACAGTTCATTTTTTGCTTGGTTAGCGTCATATAAAAAATGTTGGAGGTAGTACTATTTTCATAAGAAAAGCCATATCATGTTTTCCTAGAAAGGAGACGGCAAGCAACCACGAGCATAATTCTAACCCATTTCCACTCCCAATTTTCTATACTGCCACAAGAAGATCCGCTCGGGCTGCACTGAATCTGAATCCTTGTGCCATCACCTGGAGCAAAGATGATAAAGCTACCAACGAACGAACTGTTCAATACAGACACAGGCTAGTGTGGGTTTGCGATGTTTCCGCTGGATAGGCCTGATAAAACACGACCGGTCCCAGGATAGGAGGAGCGCCCATATTTGCCAGGCGGCAGCTAGCCGCTGTGTGAGCCCAGCTAGCCCAGGCCACCAATGTGTGCATATCATCACGCAGTACACCGGAAAAGTACGCGTCTCTCCTGGCATTCCATTGGGAACCACTGCACTGGTCCAACGGGATTTGCCAAATCCATCAATCATTGATGCAGAGAGGGCTAGCAGAGGGTGATAGATGATAGCTAGTGCTGCTCTCTCACATTTTCACCCCGGATAAGCACCAATGCAAGCAGTCTGCAGGCGGTGCAATTCAGTTACTGCAGCTGCACATCTTGACATTTCCCCCCTCATTTCCTCGTGCTTGTTTGGCCCGGCCGTTTGGCTGCAAAAACATCTTGGTAAGGGGGGCCCTGCCTGCTGTCCTCTTGCCCTTTGAGGGATCCCCAGTAATTTGGCTGCTCAAATCAAATGTGAGCTGAGATAGAGATGGGATGGGGCAGCAGCAGCAGCAGCAGCTAGCAGCAGCTTCTTGTTTGTCATGTGGGTTAATTCTGGTCCCCTTGGAAGGCATGTGGGGGAGGGATTCCTTGTTACTTGCAGTTACAGCTCTTCTAGCCTCTCCTACTGCATAAAATACAAGGGGGAGCCATGTGACCCAAGCAAGCCTCTAATTATTGTTTAGATGCTGTAGCCTTCAACTACTAGTGACTCTGGCTCTGGCTCTGTCTCTCCATGCTTAAAAGGTTCCTGAATATTGCCATTGCCTTGTCCATGGTTGCTGTGCTCCGCCGACTCGATACGATCATGGCAGCAATAAGAAGAAGAGAAGCGCGCTTTTTTCCCTCTCTCGTGACGGTGGCCTGGAAAGATGTGGGAGGGAAAAGAGCAGATTAGGCTGGTGTTAGAATCTAGTGCATGAACTTTTGTTCAGGACAACAATCTGAAACGGTACAGTTTGTACTCTATTATGCCTTGCCTGTTCCCTTGCTTTAGGGAACAGCCCTCCTAATGAAGGAGAAACAAAAGCATGATCTTGCAGTGAAAAGGAAAGGGTAATGAGGTGGTGAGGACAAATCAAGGAGAGCATCTTGCATGCATTATTGTTCACTATTCACATAGGAGATAAGGTGGTGCTTTCAGATGCATACTATAACAACTCTTGGTGGCAGGGAAGGGAGGGCTGGTAGGAAGCAGGAACTTGCTCTGGTGCCTCACAGGCAGGCACTAGCATTTTGTCCTACTCACCAGTCACCCACAAGGGGCCATTAGTATAATGCCCCCTCTGATTCTGTTGCTCCTTGAGGCCCCTACACCATCACAACCCTCCCCAGTTCTATATTTGGAGGGCGCATCTCGTGCCTATCCCAAAGTTCAACTGTGGCAGATCAGAATACGTATTGATGGATGATGCTAATATTCCATGATTCCATTTCTGCAGCTCACCAGTATCCCAGTTATATATACTCTATGTCTGAAGATATATATATATGCACAATGCAGTGCTACGACATGACGTATACAAAACAGGGGGCATGAACGACGCACAAGTAAAATACTCATCAGACAACTCTGATGGATATGGAAACCAATGCTTCACAGTGAGTCACCTTCCATCATCTGACTAGGATCCGCCACTTGTGCAGAATTCAGCAAACAGAATGACACCTATCAATTCCGACGTTTATAATAAGGATCTGCGCTCAGCTGACGCATTTACGTACTGATGATATTAAAGATACTGCAAATCGCATACTAAAAAAATATTCCGACACGAAGGCTGTCAGTAATTCCAGGGCTACACAAGTCTTAGCTTCCTTCTGCCTTCTGAGATGGCAGTGCCGTCCTCACAACATCAAGGAGGCAAAGCACCATTTGACCCCCAGGTATTTTTTAAGCAGCATAACCGGCAAGGCAACATGTGCAATTAAGGGGTTAGTTGTCTGGAGCACTGTTTTTTTTTTTCCAGTTCTAACTTCCAGTGCAATCATCTTCAGAAGCAAGTTCTAACGCATATGCAGAAAGCCAGGAACAGAGGACACAAACAGCGCAGGTGGCGATGATTCACCAGCAAGCAACAGCACTGACATGCTGCAGGGATTGGTATGCTTAGTCAGCACACCAGAGACCATGAACTGGCAGAAGCATGATCACTGTGGAGAAAAGGATTCTGAATCACTCAAAACCAGCCCATGGCATTGGAAACCGGGATTGAGTAGGTCAACTCTAAGAATGATTAGCGATGATAACTATGGTATTAAAGGATCGCGTAACCGACAAAAATTGGAGGTATGCTGAAGCTTGATTCGCTACTACTAGAACATATTAAGCTGGAAATGCATCAACCAGAGACAACTATTCGTAACAGAGGACAGAAAGTTTATTTAAATTTAATCCATATAGTTTGAGGAAAGGATTGGAAGTATAAAAACTCTTTCTTTTACATACTAGGTCAAAAAACGAAACCCATGCTGTAGGTTTGCTAGATCCTGCTAGAATCTAAAATGTTCTATTTTGTGATTTGGCGTTTATTTTCTAATAGTCCATTAATCCGTGCTAGAGTTTTATTAGGTATATGTATCAATGTACGAATAGCGTATTGTAGCGTCGTTATAGCATTTCTACGGACTTGACGCTAATACTATTACAGTGCGAAATAGCGCGTTATTGCGCACTAATAGTGTTTTTGGAAGCCTGCCGCTAAATTCTATGGCGTGCTATTTTATACACTGATATATATTAAAAGCTGAAAAATAATTTTAATATTAACAACGATTGATGATTTTGGAAATAGGTCTATTTCTGTTGTTTAATTGTTACGACAATATATATTTGTGGTTTAGAGCTTATATGTTAGTTTATTTAATTTTTATAATATTAGAGACGATTGTTTTAATGAATTTTTATAATAACTTATATGCAAATTAGTGATATTTTAATTCATCTTCGATAATAGTACGATGGATAATTTAAATGCAAATGCAGGGGTTATTTTAGTTCATCTTCTATAGTGGCATGGTTGGTTATATGCAAACTTAGAGGGTTATTTAATTTAGAGATATTTTATAATGGCATGATGTGTAATTTATATATAAATTTATGGGTTATTAATTCATCTTACATGACGGCATGGCGGGTATTTTTTTAGAAAATATAATAGATATTACCTATCAGATGCTCTAATTTTTTTTTGAGATTTTGTAGAATTTATTTTTTCTAATGCGTCTGGCAATGATTTACATGAAGGTTCCAAAAGTAGTCTTCAGTTAATAATGGTGAGATTGCTTATTGCATTTCTTTTAATCGATGTGTTTCGTTGTTATCTGTACTAATCTTTCCCATAGATTAGGACTAGAAGAAGAAAACTATTTAGTACCTCTGGCAAGAAATGACACTCAAAGTGTGGCGCTTGCACGAGAAAAACGCCAGCATAGACCAGCTTAACAAAACTAGCGCAGAATCCCTCTGCCGTCTGCGGATTGACTTGTCTGTTTCGATCTCTCCAGTCACCACTGACATCACCTAATTTCACACTTCTTGACGTAGCAGGGAGATACGGGATGCAGACTCTATATATGACCCCAAGCTCATCGATGCCAACTGGAAACATCTCTGGCTGCTGATGTCAACCATTAAACAAAGCACAAGCTGAAGAAACCATCAAGAACACGCAGGGCTGCAGACAAGTACTCCAACTAACTGTACTTGCGTTGCCACAACATGTACTGAGGACGACTTTACAAACAAATCTGCACTTTGTCTACTTCATTAGTGTGAACTGTGAAGGTCAAGTAGGTCTCGTGTTCTTGATCAAGTAATAAGTACGCTTGGCCTGAGCTAGCACTGTACTTTCAGGAGGTTTAAAAACCCTTCAGACTTCAGTAGCTGTCAGTCTCAGATGTTCTTCCTCTCCCCGAGGAAATCGAAAACAAGTTGCTGCAACAAATGCAGTCGCCGATCTTCTCTCTGATATATCACGCCTTGGAAGCCTTGGCCGCAACAGTACGTGCGCTGCCAGCCAGCCAGCAGCCCAGCACAGGAGATGGCAGCTCAGAAGCTTCCGAGTGCAGGCAGCCTCTCGGCAACAATACTGACAGCTCCCATCCATTGCTTCGTGGAAGCTGTAACTGTAATCATAAACAAGTTTCAGCATGGGCGAATACATTACTGCTCCCGAGGAAATCGAGATCCCAAATCGAGTTCTTCCAGGTCCCCAAGAACACAACATCCATGGCTCTCCACCAGTCCTCCTAGGTTGCAGAGAAGCCGGCCGGCGCCTCGGGCCGGCTCCTCGCGCGGGCGAGCTAATCGTTGCACTGACCATAGATTTTTCTTTAGCGCTGGTAGGTACTACTAGTATTTCACTGACGGCGCAAATGCGCAAAGGGTTATGTTGGATTAATCTCACTTTGACAATTTTCAGCAGGTTATCTATACATCTTATCTCTCACAATTTTTATACTATTCTCGTTTTGTTTACGGTAGCGGCTACCGTTTCATTTTGGCTGTGTAGTCTCAGACGGTCGCTGGAGACAGAGACAGCCTGACGCGAGACGCGAGGATGCAAATGCAAAGCGATGCGCCGCGGCTCTCCGTGCGCTACCAGACAGGCGTCCGGGCAGCAGGCGGCGCACGCAGCTGTTCGGTTCCGATGGAGATCGGCGGCCGATCCCCGGGGCGGCAGCTGCATCCCGGCCACCGTTGCCCGCGGAATAAGGAAAGGGTCCTCGCGCGCACGCCTCGGCATGCACATGGACACGAGCTCGGGCGCGACGCCCTCTCATGGTTTCCAGCTCGGCAAAGAGAGGCGTCCGAGGCCATCAATCAATTAATAGCGCCCACATGAGCCGCCCGCCCTCGCTAACCACTTGATTACGATCGACACTGGCTACTGGGTAATGGCACAGCCCCCCAGGTAAATCCCTCCACATCGGTCTGCAGGCTGCAGCTCAAGCTCCCACTAGCCCTGATCGCATTTGTTACTGCTGATCAGTCAGTCATCTCAGCTACGGGCGGTGTTAGACCGTTTTCAACGGATTTGTCCAGATGACTATTCCAATTATTTTGCTTTTTATCTATGGTAACGATACAATATCATTTTGTATTGCATACAGTCTATATGTGCAACCCGCTAGAGACAACCTTAGCGGATGCTGGTTAATTCAGCGGCAGTTGGAGCTAGGCGGTGGTGGTGTTGCCCTTGATTTGTGGCGATGAATCTGCTCCGGAAAGCGCGGCAAATTAAAGTGTCTGCTGCTCTGCTCTGCTCCGATCCTCGACCTAGGATGGTTTGAATTTAAAAGAGCCTCAGCAACCCGATGGAATGAGAAGGATCCATGCTGCTACCAGTACCTAGCTAGGTAGGAATACTGCTATATTTTTGAGATTTACAACACTCCAGCATGCTAGCATCTGGCCTTGTGCCACAACATCCACACTCGCTCTTCTTTAGAGGGAAAATCTGGTTAGTTTACGTGGCCAGAGAAGGTAGACAAATCTTAATCTGGGCGACCGGATTGGCAGCGAGGAGCCCCACATATATACTATACTTTTTTACAGTATTTTTCCCCCGGACGATGTGCCTGTGCGTCTTTGTGAAGAGATTAAGAATCAGTGGACAGTGAACCTAGCAGCGCAACAGACAAGTTTTGCTGCTGTAGCTGAACGGTGCTACTAGGGTCTAGGGTGTAGTGGTAGTAGTAGTTTCAGATTTCCAATGGATGGAATGCTTGCCCCACCCTAGATGCATGTCTACTCTCTCTCTCTTCTCTCTCTCTGATTAGTTAACATTGATTACCTAGTTAGTTAGTTAGTTAGTTAGTTAATTGGTTAATCAGGGTTCCGTTCAGTGGCGCCGCTAGCTGCCTGCTGGAACATGCATGGACTGGCAGTTAACCTCTGCACTAGCCACACACTGAACTGAAGCAGCACAGCATACCGCTGCTGTAAAACTAGCTGCCACTGCACCTGCGCCTGCCCAGCCATCAGGGAGGCATCGGTGTGATGGCGCGGCATGCAGGAATCTTGAGAGCACTGGCGGTCGATGAAACTTGAGAGCAGCAAAGCCGAGGAGAGCAGGGGAGCCAAGCAAGGACAGCAGCACGTCTACTGGAGATCTGGTGGGCACTACCGAAAAGGCAAGGCTGCAGGTGCCGAAACGCCAAGGTCGTGGCAGGGGCGAGATGTGATCGATCCCAAGGGCAATAAAAGTGAGGCAGGCATGCCTGCTCTGCTCCTGTCTTGAGCACATCGCCCCAGCAGCGGCTCGCTCTCGCTCCAAATGGTACCTGGGCCGGCCGAGCAGAGCTGCTGCCGCCATCACTGGAGGCACGCGAATTATTGGGGCGGTACTCGTACCACCCGTCCATGACCCATCACATGCGCAGCACATGAGAGGCTGGCTGGCTGGCTGCAGCTGCAGCTATGGCGTGCACGCATGGCGTCGCATAGCCGCCGTAGGTCGACCGATCGATCAGGTGGCCAGGTCGTCAGGATCTTGCGCCGCGGCGGCGTTCGTCGTGTCATCGATCGCTGGTGGTACTACACTTCACCTCATTTCCCGCATCTCGGCGCCGGCTGGCATCATCTCGCCTCGCCATGCCGTCGATCCGTACGCACCTGTGCGGCTGCGTAGGCGATGGAACATGCAACGCAATGCGTGTCTCAGTCAGAGTCAGAGCCATGCTGATGATCATGGCCGCACTGCACTGCAGCTATAGGCTATGCTATGGGGCTATCCTCTTCCTACCAACACCACCTCATCCGTGATGCAGCCAGCTTTTCTTTTCCCACGGCAGGGGGATGAATCGATGCAAATGTACACATGCACACTCACAGTACAGGCTACTACTAGTGGTGGTGGTAGCTCTAGGTGCTGCAGGAGGAGCCAGTGAAGGCAGCCAGCGGCAGTAGGAGTACGTACAGATGAACAGAAGATTCATGTGGGCATGGCCAGGTGGTACTGTTGCCCTACTTATCCATGATCCATCCACCGCGCTCCCAGAAGGAGCAGGGCAGGGGCAGCACAGCACGGAAACGTACGTGCCCGGCCGGCCCCCTGGTCCTGATGGCGGTGTGGTGGTGCGCACTGCTGCTTTACGTTGCATCAGCGGTCAGAGAGGTTCAGAGCCCATGCATCATGCAGGTGCAGGTGCCGGTGCCGGCCGCCGGCAGAGGCCGGCCAGCCGGCGCCGGCCACCAAGGGCCGGCACACGAAACAATGCAAGGCGACGCGACGCGACGGCAGCGGCAGTGCCACCATATCATTCAAGAGGTTCGTTACGCTGGCTGGTGCTGGGTGTGCCTGTGGTATGGCAGGGATGAGCGGCAGGCGGCAGCGGCTGGTGAATGTCCATGTCGTGGCAGAGCAGGGCGCAGGAGGGGCCAGGGAGGGGGCGCCAGGGCATCCCCTGGTCCCCGGCTCGGGCGTGCCCGTGTCCGCCAACGCCGTACACCACCGAAACTACAAATTAACCGTCGGCTTAGGCCGTGCGATCACCAGTGACTCTATCAATCTCATCTATCCACTATTTTAACTATATTTTTCTGTCTACGATACCCACGCACCTATTTTAGTCACCTTGGTAGGCCCAGCCTTAAGTAAGGTCACCTGATCTGATAATATAATGCTCCTCTTTAATTTCCCATGCAGATCTTGCATCACGACAATGCTTCTGATTTCCTGGACAAAATAGGGCATCCTCCTCCTCCTGTAGTCCTGTCCCATGCAGATTTTGCATTCCTCCTACACTAATTTTCAGGCCATTGAAATTGAGTTTGCGTTGCTTGGTTCAGGTTTTGTAGTCAAATTGTCCACAGAACAATCAGTATATGGACAAAAGTGACAGGTATTAAGATCTGACTGGAACGTGTAAACTCGACATTGTTTTTTGAATTATTGTTCATATCAGCTGGAAATTTGATAAGGGGGTGTTTCGTTCATTGGATAATGCATTGCTTGATGTACCTAGACATACATATGACTAGATCCATCTAGGGATAAAGCATTATCCTTTGAACCAAACACCCCCTAAAACATGAGCAGGCCAAAGATCTTCCTAGAGCACCTTTTATTTCATATTTGTTCTTTTCTTATTATACAACCTCTGTCCTCAAATATACTCCTTCCATTCATTAATATATGACGTTTTCTAGTGTAATTTGCACTAAAAGTCATATATTAATGAACGGAGGGAGTACAACAATGTTTATTTTCTTGTTTCAAATTTTATGTAAGTACTTCTTCATCCAATCTTAAAACTTGAAGCTAATTTGTTTTCTTGGCCCAAACCAGCATGGTCTTGCTACCTCTTATTTATTCTGTCGTGACTTATCTTGTCATTAATGATACTTTTAAGCATTAAAAAACATTTGTGTAATTTTTAAGTAAGACGAGTCAAGCATTAAACGCTGGGTAAAAATTGTCATAGGTACTACGTGGTCACGCAATGTCCGAATCTCGCTGACATATCTGACATAAATGATGTGAATATGCGGGCATCTTTTGGGTGGAAAAGGACATGGCTGTCAAATCCAAAGAAGAAAAGGGGTATGGCTAGTGAGTTAGCTCAATAATTGCATAACTTATTACCTGCAGGCTGCAGGAACCCGAACAAATCCATAAGAGCAAACCACTGATTATTGCAAAACATAGAGGACTTTTGCAAGCCATCAATTCCTCCCTAAGCAAAGGGGTTAAACAGAATAAGGCCTAACTGTTCTTGTTTCTTTACTAGACGCTCAGTGAATATTGGATAGAACGATAGCAAACTCCAAAAGATAACGGTGATCACCCGAAGAAAAATAGCAGATGCCAACTGAGCATTGTGTGACAGCGTGGCTTTGCGAACTAATGCTGTACAATGATAACGGCGATCACCTGAAAAGAAGGTTTTTAGGCCTATTCGGTAACAAAGTTTTCAAATACTATGGTTTATAATTGTACGTGATATAAATACTACGGTATAAGTTCACATATTTCTCCCATCTCTCACAAACCCCAACAACGCAGCCTATCGGGTCCTCTTCCACCTCCGCCCTCTCCTTCCCCCGGCATAGGCTCCTTCTCCCTATCCGCCCTTGGACCAGAGGCGGCAACGGGAGGCGGGGGCCGAGGATGGGGGATGGGGCTGGGTAGGCGTTAGGGGCGCGAGGCTGGCAGGTGTCAAGGCTGGGCGGCCGCGGGGAACGAGGCCAACGGCTGGAGACCGGGCAGGGGGCAAGGCCGGCGGGTGGAGACTCACCTCTGAGGCGAGCTATGGCGACCTTGCAGCAGAGCAACGGACCGACGTGGGTCGACATGGCAGGAGGGGCCAACGCACGGAGGGAGCCTAGGCTAGGACGGAAGGAAGCGCGGCGGCGGAGGCCATGGGGGCGAAAGGGAGCGTGGCGGCAAAGGCCATGGCACGGGGACAAGAGGAGGCTGGGTGATGGGAGGCGCGGGCACACGAGGCGAGACCGCACAATAGGAGGAAAACTTTGGTTCAAAATAAAGTTTTCTACCCTCCAAAAATATTGTGGTATTGGCAGTACCATAGTTTAGATACAAAGTTTTATATACAGCTACCAAACACTTTAGGACCAAGAATACCATGGTTTTCTGCAATACTACTCCCTCCATTCTTGTTTATTTGACGCATTTGATTTTTGTTCAAAACTTTAATCCTTCGTCTTATTCAAAAACTTTCATGACTTATCATTTATTTTTTTGTTACTTGGTTCATCATTAGATGTATTTTTGTTACTTGGTTCATCATTAGATGTATTTTGAGTATGACTTGAGTTTTCATATGTTTGTATAAACTTTTTGAATAAAACGAATGATTAAAGTTTTGAAAAAAAATCAACCGTGTCAAATAAAAAAGAATGGAGGAAGTATATTATTGTTAGAAACTAAAAAAATACTTTGTTGCCAAAGTCCTCCTAATGCTGCACAATGAAGAAGAGGAGAATGCCAAACTCTTGGCCTTCAAATGGCATTAGGAACCATCTGATGGATAAAGGGCCATGCCGCACGCAGCACGCAAAGCCAAAGAGGCCTCCAGTCAGGTCAGGATTCTTACATAGCAAACAGGGAGCAAGTCTTTGCCTCTGCTGAACACGCGCATCCATGGTGGCATGGAGCTCTCCATGGAGGCATGGAGCTCTCAGCAGCCACAACACTGGAAACCATGTGGGAGCGAGAAACAACCAAGCAGTAAACTGATGCCTACCTGAACCTGACCCTGATGGCTGACTTCACAACCTCAGATCATAGTGCTTCCCAGCCATCTGGCACATCTCCTTGTCCGCAAACCGCTAGCTCCACCTGAATATCTGTGCTCTTGACATGCCAATGGACGATGCAGTGAAAAGGGGGGTGCTGTTACGTGGTGAACAGGGCAGCTTCAGGTGCTCTGCTACTGCATCAAAAGAATTGACTGCCACAAGCAAACAAATGCAAAGATACAGCCGATCTTAAACAACCCGTTCCTGAGAAGGAAATGTTATGATGCCATGCATGAGAAAATGAGAAAGGGAGCGCTATTTCAATCGGTTCTGACTTCAGGTTATGACCACCTGATGCGGTAGTACAATCCTGGCGACAAAAGCCAGTGCATGTGGTTACCAACACACACATGTGCTGTCAAGTAGAGCATCAACTCAGTTATGACGACAGGTAGCCTGAAAACATACACAAAGTGTCTGTTTTGTTGGTACGGTAGGCCATGTTCTGACAAGATTTCCCTGGATCTTATCTACTATGGAATTGCATCGAGTACGCGAAGAGTAGGGTTAATAATAGAACCTGCTGCCGGCTGTATAGCAATACTATGTTAAATGTCAACCAGTAACCAACTTGTATAATGGATGTTGTTGGTGCAGGTTACATAGTGACTATTTGATCCAGTGATCCACCACTTTCTTTCACAAAGGGTCTCTCTTCTTTTCTTTTTCTTCTACCTCA
Organism: Paspalum vaginatum; assembly: GCA_030272315.1. NCBI lineage: Eukaryota > Viridiplantae > Streptophyta > Magnoliopsida > Poales > Poaceae > Paspalum > Paspalum vaginatum. The sequence goes on along the minus strand of CM059015.1, from coordinate 41,507,750 downwards.
TCACAAATTTGATGTGACATCTTTTACAGCCTCCCTATGTTAGTTTAATACTTATTGATTTACTAGTATTTGCTACCAATAACGAGTGAAAGAGAGTTACACATCACCACTGGCAATTTATGTCAGCTTAATACTTATTGATTTCACTAGTTTTTCCCCAAGAAATTTATGGCGAGTTTGGATGGAATGAAGAGTAGGATTTTGGCCCAAGATGAAGAGAGATGCATTTTGGGCCTCCCGAAACACGACAGTTCGGCACGGTTCAAGCAAAGCACGACGAAAAAATTGAAGGGCCGAGGGAAAAAAAGAAGATAACCGGCGCTCTTTTTTGTACCATGCAGGATAACCAGTCATGAGAAAATAACTCTCTTGTCATACTTTAGCAAGAAATGCTTTGTGCTCCATATGCTAGGGCCTACCTGGACGAATCAAGGGATTGCACTTGGAACAATTCATCCGCTACAATAACTAGGAAAAGCTCCCACCTTCCCAAATAAGGCCTAGTACACTGATCTATTTGCTCGTTGATGATTCAGACACTACAGTTCACAAAGGATCGCAAGCAATTTTGTTAGACTGTCTACAGATTATAAATTCTGGCAAGTGCCATGGTAGCGACTGAATTTGTTAAACAGCCTACAGGTGAAACATTAGTGTGAAGTTGTCACATACAGAAAGGGAGCTGCACATCACTCGTCTTGGTTACTCCACTTCAGTAATTTGGCACTTGATGCTTCAGACGTAGCTTTGTCACCATGTGATGTTTTTCGTCGCAATGGGTTTGAGGTCTTCCCTTTGGTAGGATTGGCACCAAGGCGACTCAACGCATAAGCTTCTCCCATCCTCTTTCTACAATCTTTGCTTGCAGTCTCATGATCAACAACTGTAGAACCAGCGGGATGCACAATGCAAAATAGTTATCTCTAACCTAACCATAAAGTCAGAAATTTTTGTTTTTTAGACAGTGTTACATGTACCTGGTTTTGGGTAGTCTTTACCAACAATACATTTGACTTTCTTCTGGATGCTAAGGGGAGCTGTCCAAGGCTCGTAAATGTACTCCTTTGGCATGTCTAGATTAAAAGAATATAGCATCGCGCAAAATAGAACTGGTTAGTCCTGTATCTTAAGGGGCAAAATGCTGACTTTTGCCTTCAGAAGAGTGTCCACATTGGTGCTTAAATGTTGTTCCGGAAGTACCTTTCAGCACTGGTATGAAATGCCTAATGTAGTTCCCGTTAGGATCATACTTCTTCCCAAATGTGATAGGAGAGTAAATTCTGTGGTACTGTTTTGAAATATGGACAAGAAATTAGTATAACCATCAGTCTGAACAAAAATGTCAATAACAAGCGCTATGTGAAGGAATTGCATTGTCAGTAACCTGATAGAAGAATGATGAACAAGACAGCCACAGCCAATTGCCGTTGTTAATGGCCCAGTCAGAATCTATCAGTAGCCTTTCAAAGACGTCTCGGCCTTTCTCCCAGTGGATAAACTTTAAGAGAGAGAGTTTCAGCAATTCGTTCAAAACTGTCCATGTCCTAATCAGAGATCGTTAGGCAACTAAAACATCATATTCTACCAGAACACCCGCTAAATAGTTCATTACAACAATCCAATAGACATATTTCTCATTGAGGAAATTCATCTAATAAAAAGACAGTTCTTACAGATACCCTTTATTTTGTAACTAGAACTCCAAAGTTACCAAAAAGGCAAAAAATACAGTTACAAACCTACATATTCTGTAAAGGAGATTTCAATGTAACTAGGCATATAAATCCCATCAGACTTCTTATTCAAAGCAAAGCTATATAGATTGTAAACATACCATATCACCACGTGTCAAGAAACATGCAACTGAATGGCGTGCAAGATGATGCATCCAACCCCACTTCCTCAGCTGGCAGATAACCACACAGGAAGAATACTATCAGATATTCTGGTAGTTATGTGTGACACAGACGAAGGAACAGAAAAAACAGGAGCAAGGTGTGCCTCTCGGGCAGATGTTGGTATGAGAAAACCTGAATCATGATAGCATCAATCCATGGATACCCTGTCTGGCCATCTCTCCATGCAACAAATAGCTCCTCGCTCTCGCTCCATGGAATCTAAACTAAAAAGGGGGCTTGTATTACAACTGCGCTCATGAAAAGCTTATCACTGTAAAGGAGATAGTTTGGATCGAACAGAGTCACCTGCTTGCATATTTTGTTTCCTTTCATTCGGTCAAAATTAGGAATTCCATAAGACACCGTGTAGAAGAAGTCTCGCCACAACAACTGTTACAAGAACACAGGCCATGCACTCAGAACCACACCAAAAGCCATGTACCCAGATTTCCATCATGTCCAACAATCTCAGTTATGAATCACCTGCCCTGTCAATGAAACAGGTGGTTTTGTATGGTTTTTGACGCTCTTGTACACAACTTGAATACAGTGGTAAAAATATCTGGACGACAAGCAGCCAAACTGCATCGTGACAACATGAAAATCAGTCTCAATACTTCAATCTAAAAATGAACGGGGGGAGAAGCACAGGCAGCTTCATGGGTCAGTGACAAAACATACCTTCAGATACGGTGACAAGGCAGTTGTTGCAGGTTTCAGGAAGGCAGAGGGGTCACCCTTTGGTTTCTCAAATTTGGCAACCCATTCCTACCAAAAAACAACAGAACCGAGGCCATCACCGTAAGATCCCTTGTAGAAACAGCAAACAATAACAAACTTGATGGGTTGAATGAATCAGAATATGCTGCTCCAGAAACATCCACCTTATTCTGAAGCGATTCTTTCATTCTCCTCAGAGCTTCCGTCTCCCCACCTCGGCATGGTGGAATCTCCTCCTGCAAACAGGCACCAATTAGTTCTAAAAGATCGATCGAGCAGCAACTGAAACATCAGTTCCTTGGACCGATTGTGATTCCACCCTTACCTGGCTGATATCACCATACCCTAGCTCATCCACTGTGGGCACGGGCAACAGCTCGTACTCCCCTGTGTCTCCAACCCCTGGGAACCCAGAGTATTCCTCCATAACAGGCTCAGGCGGCTCCCCGGCAATGGAGACAAACGATCGGTACGTCAACGGCGGACGACCACCGTTCTGCAAATTGGCGAAACAGGATTAAGTTAAGCATGGAACTCCCAACATTTAGTCCTGCTGGGTACAAGTTTTCGAGCACCTTCTTTATGATTTCTGCTGGGTCGAAGAGGGTATGGCTGACCGGCGTGAACACCTCGATCCCGGACGCCATCGCAAAATCCTAAAACACCAAAATCTTAGTCAGGTAAAAAGCATCCGCAAAAAAAAAAAAAAAATACTGGAGAGAAAGAGAAGTGCTAGTCAGCGGCCTCACTGTGACTTTCTTGTCGCGGGCAAGTGCGTACGGTTCGGTGTCGGACTCGAAGCACAGCTTGCCGATGTTCCACTGCGACGCAAGTGAACGGAACGAAGGGTGAGCCGAGGGTTTCGTCAGTACGTAACCGGCGATCGAAGGAAAGGGGGAAAAAGACCGTAGGATTTGGGTCGGGCGCAGACGGATGCTTCGGGTTGGTTGCTTACGTCCTTGAGTGCCGCGCAGATGGTGTCGGCGACGTCGTCGCGGGCGCGGAGGAGGAGGAGGCGGGACCCGAGGCGGCGGAGGCGGGCGTCGAGGTCGCCGAGGCTCTCGAGGAGGAAGCGGACACGGGCGACCCCAGCGCGCGCGGAGCCCGGGGACGCCGCGGCGGGGTCCGGGCGGAGGTAGCGCGGGTCGAGCACGAACACCGGGTACAGCCGCGCGGAGGCGGCGCCCGCGCCGTAGCGGCGGGCCGCGTCCAGCGCCGGGTTGTCGTGCACACGCAGCCCCTTCCGGAACCACACCATCGCCGCCGTCGCGGCGGTTGCGGCCTCCATCGCGGCGGGTGGGCGCTGAGAATTGGGGAATTTTTGCCGACGGTGGAGGTGAGAGGATGCGGATGATTGATGGCCGTTGATGTGGGATTGGACGGAGGAGGTTTGAACAGGGGAGGGTAACCGTAGCGAGTGGCGCGGCAAAGGGACACGTCGGTTTGCTTTTGGCCGTTCCTGTCGCGCCACACGGGATCCGGTGTGTGTTCTCGAATGTGGAGGCCACGGTGCGGCTGGCCCAAGGGGGGACACGATGGACATCAGCGAGCGAGTGAGGAGAGGACCTGATATCATACTTATTTCCATTACAAAAATAATTAGTATTTTTGGACTTGATATCATACTTATTTCCATTACAAAAATAATTAGTATTTTTGACATCAACATAAATTTAGAACTAGTAATTAGTCAAAAATACTATTAATTCTGCAACAAAACCACTCATTTCTGGCCAGGCAAGAGAAGCCAATGAAAAGCTACTAAAACATCGTAAAATTTTTTGCCATTGGGCTAGACCTGTGCAAACGTTGGGTCGGGTCAGGTCAAAGTCGGGTGCGGATTGTATAGGACGTCCTGCACCTGACTTGTGCTCAACACCGGGGTTGGGTCGAGTTGCCTGTGCGCTCTCCTGGATGCGTCAGGTCGTGTTTTTTTTTTTTTTGGCCTTGGGGGTTGGGTTTTCAGGCCAAAATCATGGCCCGCATCTCGCCCTACCGATTGTTGTGGGCCAAAAAAATGGCCCGCGCCGACTCGTCACATTCCTCTGGTCGGATGGGGTCGGGTTAGGACATTGCAATGATCGAAAACTTTGGACGAGTGGTTGAACTTGCGAATACATGGGGCGCACAAGTTGATAGGTGATTATGTGTTGTATATGTTGAATACCATTTTTGATGTTGCATAGAACGTACTTAGTGTCGTTTTTTTTCTCAGTTTTTATTTATTCTTATTGGCAACAAAACGTACGATAGGAGGGAAATAATAATAATATATAAAAGGAAAAAAAGGAGCCACATGGACCTAATGGGCTGACTGAACGCTGGGCCTTCATCCGCATGGATCAAGATTGCTCGCGCAGTGCAGAGAGAGAGCGCCCTGGGCTGGGCTTTTCCTACGAGACTGGGCCTCCGTTTCCCATAATCCTTTGATATTTTTTATATGTTCTCTTTGCAGTTCTCAAAAAAAAAAATGTTGTCTTTGCAAAAATAATTGTCCCAACCAATAAAATAGCAGAGACGTATTCCTGTTGCTAACTTAAATGGTGGGATTTAAATTTTACATTTTTAATTATTGAAATTTCAATTAATTTTCATCAATTGAATTGGTGATATTTCCTTTTATTTTGCGTAGTGTATCTTTAAACATAAAATTTTATGAGCTCGGACAAATATTAAATTTATATGAATATTGTGGAACTTTATGAGATGATAACTTTGTAGCTTACAACTTTCCTGGTTAAACTCATTTTAGGCCCAAAGTAATTCATACATTTTTAGCTTGAGATGAAAATGTGTTGAACTATAGATCTCATCGAGCACTATAGAAGCATGAATAAACTATCCTTGATTTATCCACCTGCTACAATAGCATATATTAAAAACAAATAAAAAAGTTACTACCTTTTGAAGACATACTACGTAGAGAAGTGAATAAATCATACTGGATCAGTGGATTTATCAACTCACTAACACAACATATATTTAAAAAAAAAACATAACTTTTACCTATCGGCTTAGATTAAAAAATCAAAATTTAAATGACAATTTTAGAGCTAGATCTACAACTACGTGGTTCATAACTATTTTATTTGAAGATATCTTTGGTGCAGAAACTGTGATTGTATCAATTATTTTCCGGCAATTGATCATGTCAATTTTCATGTCTTAGATATCTTCAAGATCGACAATCTTCATTTAAATTTTATCTTTATCCAAACTCATATGTAAAAGTTATGACACCGCGTTGAAAAAAAATGAAATATCACCAGCTCAATTGGCGGTAAGTGAAACTTCGCCAATTAAAGTTATGAAATTTAATATTGCAGATTTTAATTGGCGAAATTTAAAGCCCTTCTGTTTTAATTCCTGAGAGGAGAATTTTCTACAAGCTTCAAATTATTTTTGCCAAAAAAACAAATGAACAAAATCGTCCCTGTATTCACATTTCCTCAACAAACTACAAACACACTTGGACGAGGCCGAGGTTTGGACTCTTCAGATTTCGCCTGCAAACACCCCGGAGCATCTAAAAATTATTCTGAAATTGGCATCCATTTTTTTTTTCTAATTTTCACATATCGTTCAGCACCCTTTCTCACATGTTCACGCCAATCCGTACTCCGCGTTCGTGGAACCTTTTTTCCCGTAAAACACAGGACTACGATATGGGACGTTTGAAAAAAAATCATGGATTCGACACCTTTCTCTGTCTCGAACAATTTTCTGGTGTTCCCCGATGAGAGCAGCTACAAACACGGCAAGTAACCGTGATGCCGTCGACAGCCATGGATCCGGAACGCTCTCTCTGTCTCTAGCGTCTAGCCGCGCTTCGTGCGCACGCTGACGACGGCGACGTCGTCGAGCACGGGCCCGCAGAGCGAGCTGAGGTCGTCGCTCCGGGTGCTGTAGAAGGAGCTGAAGAAGACGAGGCGCGTGCGCGCGGCGGCGGCGCGGAACGGCAGGACGGCGCGCTTTACGCCGCCGTTGCCCGCCGACTCGTACGCCACCTTCGTGGAGTCGCGGCCGGCGTAGGCCTCCACCATGAGCGAGCCGCGGCATGCGTTGCTGGCGTCGCCGACGGTGAAGGAGAGCACGTACTGCCTCCCCGGCACGGTGCGGATCACCTGCGCGATGGCGCTCTCCCTGCCCGCTAGCAGCTCCACGGCGCGCCGCCCCCGCGGCACCGCGAAGCTGTCGCCGTCGATGTACTTGATGGCCTTGAGCGACTCCACCATCCACCCCGGCAGCGGCGAGTGCTCGTCCACCACGCGCGACGGGATCAGCACGCCCCACTTGGTCCCCGGGATGATGTACGGGCCCTCCTCGAAGTCGCCGTTCTTCACCAGGTTCTCTGCAATGCAATGCATCGTCGTGTCAAGCGGGGCCACCACGTGCCTGCAGTGCATGGTAGACGAGACGATGGCGACGGCGTGCTTACTGTTGGTGCGCCGAGGCGGGTTGAGCGTCTTGATGGCGACGGCGTCGATGAGCGGCCCGCAGGCGGGGTCCTCGGTGACGCCGGGGTTGTGGATGACGACGTCCACGTCGCCGGCGGCGTCGGCGACCCACGCCCAGGCGTACGAGTCCCAGCCGTTGCTGCTGTACATGGTCTGCATGGCCAGCAGGCCCGACTGCCCCGACGCCGACACGTTGAGCTGCTCGGCCTGCGCGCACGTCCGCGCGGCGCTGAACGTGAGCGAGTAGCGCGCGCCGCGGGCGGCGCCCCGCAGCCGCTGCCGGATGGACGCCTCGTTGCCGAGCCGCACGGCGTGGGCGCCCTCCGGCACCACCAGCACCATGTCCCCCTGCTTCTGCCCCGACGGGATGTACTCCACGAACCCCGACGTCTGCCACGACGGGATCGCCGACGCACCCACCACCCGCGTCCCACGCAGCTGCGACGGCAGCGGCCCGCGCTCGAAGTTGCCGTTCGGGAGAAGCCCTGGGAGGGAGAAGACCGGATCGATCAGGGATCCTCCGCCGCGCCAAGAACGCAAACACCAAAGATCGCGTCAGAGCAACTTTTACCGTCAGTGATTCCGAGCGTCGGTCTGCTGCACATTGTGCAGAGCATCACCAGAAGCATCACTGGCCCGGCCATGGCTGAACTTCTTCCCATCTTGCTCCGATCCTGCAAACAGCCAAGAACAGAGTTGCAGGCACCTCTCGATCTAACAGAAGAGATGAACAGGGCCTGCACTTTGAGACCGTGTCGATTCTGGATTCTGATCGATCGATGTGGCCTGCAGCAGAGTGAGGAGGGGCGCCGTGCTTAAATGGAGCCGGAACTGGTCCTTCCTGCACTGCACCTCGATTTGGGAGGAAATAGCCGTTCTGCCACCTGATGCTTTACCTTGGCCAGGTTCAGTTAGCATTACTATGTCAGAACCTGCAACGTGCGGTCTTCATGATCTGGCAGCATCAGCAGGGTCAAGAACATGAGTCCACGTTCAAGATCAATCAGTAACGCCCCCTTATTATTTAAACAAACCGCGATCAGTTTGCAGGGCTAGTGAACTATTACAGCTTATGAGCTTATAATTAATATATGGAGCAAGCATCCACCTTGTAGCTCTGAAATGTTTTCTTTGGAATCAGTTTCCTCGGTGCTCTCAATTGTGGTCCTGTTCTTTCATATTGTTATGAAGGCTTGGGGAAGCAAGCATGTGGAGCTTTCGGACATTGCAGGAGGTGCCAAGCTCTAGATAGGTAGATCTGAAGCGAAACTGGTTCATGATTGAGCAGGCACAAGATGAGATCCAACAGGACGTGTTGCTGGACGCCTCATACTGAATACTGCTGTACTTTATAAGACCTTGGCTTATCTTATCGGTATGGCTTTCTGGCTTTATTTTGGACAGATCCCTCCTCATCTTTGATGAGAATGAGATGAGATCTTTGATGCTTTTGTTCGTCATCTTTCTGTGTATGCTAGAATTGATGTGCAGTTCTGATGAAACTAGGACATGCTCTGCTTCAGAATTCAGTTTCGAGTGACAAGTGTAGCTTTTATTAACATCGCGGCTAAGCTGATCAAGAACTTATCTTGATATGTGCCAAGTGCCAACCAGGCAACCAACAAAAGCAGCGCAGCAGACAATCTGAACCTTTCTGTGACTAGTAGCGCTGAAACTTACTTGCAAAATGTTCACTGATCGATGTCCTGTCCACATGGTTCTTTTTTACCACTCTACTAATTAACTTTTTTCAGAGCACTGATCTGCTTCCTACACCTGTAAAACGATACTGCTAACCTCTGTCATAGATGCTCGCCAACAAAGAAAAGAAAAGGAAAAGAACTCCGTCATGACTGCACAGGTCGGCAAGACATGCACGCAGGGCCCCCTGGCCCCTGCCCGGGGGGATGATGTTTACGATTCCGGCATGTGGCCGCCCCTGCCTGTGCCTGCGCTGGCTTATCGATCGGGTGGTCATGTGCCCGGCCGGAGCTGATCGGCAGAGGAGGAAGGCAGGGGCACTCGCATGTGCACCTGCATGTGGAGTTAGGCTAACCACACTTATGCTCATGTGAGCATGTATCTCGGCAGCTTTTGTTTTGCTTGCTCCATTCCGGATGGCCGCTGCTCGGTTTTTGTTGGACCGGTGCACCGATAAGGCTGCAAGTGTCCAGTAGTAGTCCTCCTATGAACAAGGTCGTTTGGTGCGGCTTCGTCCAGCTCAGGCTCCCGCACCGTAGCGTGCAGGGTTCACCTTTCCGTCGGAATTTTGCTGGAATTCCGATGTTTTTTCCGTTTCCGGTAGTGTATGGAAAATGGAATTCTGGAAAATTTCAGTTCAGAATTTTCCGTTTTCAATTTGGAAAATTCAAAAAAATTATAAACAATTGGTAAAAAAACTGAAAAATATGATAAAAAACTAGGTGTTTTTCTGAGCCATTAGCACTAAAAATCGTTCAAATCTAAATTGATTTGCTTGGTTAAAATGATGATTTGGTTAATCTATGTAATTGTGATAAATTTAGTTTTCATGCATTTTTCATATGCAATTTATGTAACTAGGAGTTTTTCTGAGCAAATAGGACTAGAACACACACAAATCTAAGATTATTTGTTAGATTAAAATTGCATTTTTGATTGAAAGACAAAATTATTTGTAATATAATGAGCTAGGGTATATAGCTTTTTAGTGTCTGTACTATCAAGGGATTAAAAGAATATACCTTTTGAATGAAATGAGAGGTCTCATTTCTTTCTCTTTACACTTTCATCCTATCTTTATTACTTATCAAGTACTATATGATATATATATAGACATTGTTACTAAATTGAACTTGGGCTTTTATATGGACTAGTAACAATGCACGTGCGGCATGCTCGTTTAAACAGGAAAAAAATAAATCTTAGTTACCATGAATTAAAATATGTGTAATTTTAAAATTAGACAATAATAGTAACGATAATTCATACCAAGGTTAATGTGACTTCAAATTTGTAACTGAAAAATTATGGAAAAAAACCATAGGTTACAATAAAAAGCGTAGATCGTAATGGTAGGTATAATTATTCTCATGGTTACAGTGACGACACAAATTGATAAATAGAGAAAGTATTAATTAAACCTATGATTATTTGTACGCATCTTCTTGTGTAGACTCTTGTAGCCATCTGGAAGAAGATAAAGATGATCATGGCGGCACACCGGACACATGGGTCTACTTTGAAACCACGTTGCAATGCACAACTTGTGGAATACATGGGCACGACCTGGCATGACCATGAGCTCTGATCCCCCCCAGGTTGTCCAAGCAGATAGGGCAAGCAGGCGCAGCCCTCACACATTCGCGCATCAGTGCCCTTACCTCGTTGTATTGTAGATGGAAGTCAATGCCAATAAACATCTCACACCTCCATGGACACCCGGCAATAATGTCATGTATGTTAGCTGCGATATCCACTTGAAGTTCGTCCGGCACCAAATCATCACATCGAAACTTGGACACTATGGTCGGCTCGACAAACTCGCCGAGCCAATCCATTAACAACTCATAGATTACACGAGTGATTCCAGGGTCAGCTCCCTGTAGAAACTCTATGTCATCGTCAAGTAGTACCATGACCCAATCTTTCCTACTGACCTCGGTTGCCTGGACCGGGCTTTGTTTATGCTTGACTCTGATCCATTTGTAGCTCTGCTGAAAATCGGCATGAATGATGAGCTCGTTCCTTACGAACCCTGGAGGACATGACATGAGCTGCAATAGGTCGAGGTCGGCCCCAATCACCCATTCATTCGCTCTAGTGCCGTCCATGTTTATTATTTATCTAAAGGTAACATGATATGAGACGAATGGAATAAGCAACCGCATACGTAAATAAACTAAAAAAACGTTTGCATACGGCAAATGGCCTTGCAGCTCGACAAGGAGTCATGCTTGCTCACCGTGCACCAGGACGGCTAGCGAGTTGGCGGCCTCGGGAATCTTGATGGTAATGACCCCGATCAGCCGGGCAGCGCACCGGGACCGACGTTGCAGCGAACGGGTCTATCCGATTTTCTATAAACAACAACACTCCGATCAAACCTTTTATCCGGATCATTCCCATCCATCCATATGGCAGCCACCTGCTTCTTGGCAGGTGCATTAAACCTCCGTTGATCAACTGAAATTGTTGTATTCAAGGCGATGGCGTACTCTTGTAAAATTCAGCGTTGTGCCCTAGTGACTTAAAACTCTGGACATATGGATTGATTTGTAGGATGCCCAGTATTTTTCGTATCAAAACAGCATCTAGCTGAGAAGATCTCTTAGTCCTATGAGCAATAGTATCATCTATGTCATAAAAGTATATTTGCATATGACGAGGACCTTTGTCACCAGGTGCCAGCTGATCTAGCCTATGATAAATCTGACCGTGGGCCTTAAACAGTGTAGACCCCAGTGCCATTTGCAGTGGCTAGTCTCCGATCAAGGAACACACCAAAGCTGATGAAGGAGAAGTGTGAGTTGAAGTATCTGATATTTCTACGAAAGTATTTTGCATCACGATCTGTCTGGCTCTCGAACAACCTGCGAAGCTCGTCTGGTACTGTTTTCCTACAGATGACAATCTTCCCTTTACGGCAACAGAATGCTTGGCCTTCTTCAGGGAACCACTTTGCGTTGCAAAATTTACGGTTTGGTACTTTTTCCAAGACAAGATGGCCATTTGGAACTTTCTCGTATACAAAGTCAAAAGGGTCGACAGCTGCTTTCTGAAAACCGGGTTGTTTGTAACATTTATATTGAAAGTCCGTGATGGAAAACGAACTAGAGATGGTGTGGAAGTACTGAATTACGTGGTACCCATTTATTAGTAGAATGCTCTAGGATTGAAATCATCATGCACACGTTACCTTTCTCATTGAAAGCCTTAGCCTCGTCATCCTCATACATGTCGCCATCACCATCATCCAGATCTTGATTATCCAAATCATTTTCTGTAAAAACTGGCACGCACCAACGTGAGGAAAACCATAAAGGCATATGGTGCATATGGCAAACAACTGGTAATATCTGAAATTACCCTCAACCCCATGCATCAGATCATCTGGCTCCCACAGGCCGGAATCGAACAGGTTTTGATCTCCACGAAGGCCACCACGGGCCATCCTTGTAGATGGCCGTGAAGCGCGGTGAGTCAATGCACTTTGTGGAGTTGTATCGCAGCCAGTTTCTTGTAAACACCATTTTCAACGGATAAAATGTAAACATCAAAAGGATAAACGTATATTTTCTATGTTTAGTGCATGGGCACACACATTATCCAGAAAGGAGAAATGGTATAATAAACAGCATGTATCACTTATGACTTAGTGCATTACCTTGCCTCGTGGAGTTTCTGCGTGCTCGCATCTCCATTGACCTAGTAATCTTATTATGCTTTGCATCAGCCGATAACTGAGAATACCATTCTCTATTTTTCCCTCTCTTAAGTGCATTATATGGCGTGTTCTTGATGGAACTGATAAAAACTGCAACAAGAAAACATCGTTAAACATTGGTGTAGAGTTCTTACTGTGTAGGCCATGTGCATCATCAGAAAACCATGCGGTGCACTTTTAGAATTACCTGCACTTGACATCATCAGAAATACTCCATTAGTTTCATCCGTCGAAATTTTAGACCTTTCCGCAGGAAGCCTCACATACAAATCATTTCTATGTAGCCAATCATCGTGATCAATCTCATCACCTGTTTAATTGTGTTAAACATCATAATAGGTTGTAAACTCTTGCATTCATTTTTTAAAACATGTCCAATTAAAATAGATTGTACCAGCCATGTCGTTGGTTTGTGCCACCCTAGTCATCTCGTCCTCAGATGTTCTAGCAAGGAACGAATCTTTGGGAAAAGCCGTTTTCTGGTTAGGCAACACTGAACAGTGTTTAATACCTTTTCTCCGATGGTAGCTGGCCCTTGCCTTTGTCCGTTTTTCTTCTTTCTTCTCCTCGGACAAGTTTGCATATTTTTTCCCTTGCCCTTTTCCTATTCCGCTCCTTAAGGCTCATCGCAGCATCATTCATAGATAACTACAGAAAAAATGTATATAAGTTATGGGTATTTTTGATAGAACAAGTTAGAGGGTTAGTATACACCCCACCTGGCTCCGACAAAACATTATTAGAATTTGACCATCGTATGTTTTTGCAAACATTCGTTGGTTCATCATTAACGGTATTTGTGATATGTTCAAGTGGAGCTCTTGCCTTTGCCCGTTTCTCTTCTTTCTTCTCCTCTGTCAAGTTTGCATAATTCTCCGCTCTTTTCCTATTTTGCTCCTTAAGGCTCATCGCAGCATTCTCTGTAGATAATTCCAGAAAAACGTACATAAGTTATGGGTATTTTTTATAGAAAAAGTTAGGATTAGTATACACCCAGCCTGGCTCCGACGAAACATTATTAGAATTTGACCGTATGTTTTTGCAAACATTTGTGATATCTTCAAGTGGGCTGCGCGGACACTGTGATCGAATAATAGGACGAGGAGGCTTCATTTTCTGAAAAAAAAATACAAATATAGTTTAATTACAGCAGCAATAAGTCAAACTTATCGAGCAGGATGTACAAACTGCACAACTTCATACCGGCGTCAGCGGCATCCGCGGTGCGTCGCAGTTGCGGGGGCTGGCGGAGTGCGCGAGCTGCGGCGTCAGGGGCGCTTGGGACGCCGTCGCCCAGCCGCGGCGTGCGAGCCACGGCGTCGGCGGCGGCATGTGGCCAAGCGGCCGGGGCGCACGGGCTGTGACGGAGCCGGCAAGCCGTCGGCGTCAGGGACGACGTGGGACGTGGGACGGTGTCTAGGGCACGCGCGCCTCGCCGTCGGGGGCAGCGTGCGACGTGCGGCCACGGCGTTCGGCCGGCAAGGGTGTGCTGGCCGCGACGTGGGGGCGGCGTGCGACGCCGGCGTCTGGTCGCGGCGTCTTTCCCGGCGTCCGGGGCGTGCGAGCCTTGGCGTCGGGGGCGGCCTGCGGCGCCGGCGTCCGGCCGGCAAGGACGCGCTGGCCGCGTGGCCGCGTTGTGGGGGCGGCAGTGCCACGCCGGCGTCCGGTCGCAGCGTCCGGCGGGCGAGACGGGGCGTCGGGGGTGGCATGGGACGCCGGCTTCTCGGGCTGTCGGGGCGCGCCGGCGTGGCGTGGCGTGTGCGGCGGCGTGGCTTCAGGCTGAGGCGTCCTGCGGAATGATCCAAAACACAAAGCAATCAATCAGCCTATTAGGAACGGCACAATTAGGAAGCTGGGAGACGCAAGTGATCCTCTCGTTTCCTAAAACATGAGTGTGTATGGGTAAATACTTAGGTGAGAAAAAAGAGGAGAAAGCAGGATGAAACATTTTACTTCTATTGCTTTTGAGCCTTTCCTGACCCTTTTCAATTTGTGCAGTGGGGTCAGCGTGAGGGGTATATGTTAGTTTTCGCAAATAAAAAATATTTTCAAGTGTAGACTATGCAATTTATGTAATATAAATTTATATTATGGTCTATGGATTGTAACTATATACTTATGCTATTATGATAATATTTATGTTATTATGATAAATTTAGTTTTCATGCATTTTATACGTGATTTCATGTGACAAAATGCATTTGTTATGAATAATTTATGTGTAATATATTTAATAGTGCTTTGTACATTGCAATATACAAAAGATACAAATAATATTCTATCAAATTATTTATTTTTTCATATGTTTGGAGCTTTTTCTAGTTGAAAAATGCCATTTTTCACCGGAAAGTCCGGAATTCCTACCGGAAAGTTCGGAATTTTGACAAGAAAATCCAAAAAATTCAGAAAATCTGGAATTGAATTTAAATTCTCTTTTCAGTCAGAAAATTCGAAAAATTCGAAATTCCGATCAGAATTTCATTTCCGGTGCAACACGGGAAATTAGTAAAAACTGGAATTGTTAACTCTGGTAGCGTGATAGCAACGTGCAGAAGCCAAAGCCAATGAAGCCAGTGCTGGGCGGCTTCACCAGCTCTCCGTTTTCTTGGGTAGGAGAGAGAAAAAGGGTTTCGTTAGTGTAGCACGTGACGCCAGATGGCTCTCTGAAGCCGGAGCCCTTTGGAGCCGTACCAAACGGCTCCTTAAGCTTGCATATACACGCGCAATTTAATCTAGAATATAAACAGCTATAGATCAGTATTTGGCAAATGCATTCTTGAATTTCATTTTTTTCTAAACAAGTTAACAATAATGCCAATAAATACCATCGACGGTTGGTGCTATAATGTAGAGTTGTGCTTACTTTGTAGTTTGTACAGGAGGATTACCTACAAATTTGTGGTGGCTAAACTTCAAAGAGTTTAAGATGATGTAGAGCTTTCATTTTACTCCTTTTCGATTAGTATATGATCTAACTTTACAATAATGTAAAAAAAAATACTCGCCCCTAACTATTTTCGTTTGGGGTTTTGTTTGTTTCTGCTCAGCGGCGGAGTAAAGGCGGTCTGGAGATGGTAGGAGGACGCACTAAAGTACACGTATCTACACTGCATATGCAATTGCGCATGATATAGCCTGCACTGAAACTGAAAGTGTGGATGAGGTAATACTCTAGATGGTATTCTGGTCCTGGCCATATTCAATTCCTGAATGGCTGGATAGGTATGGAGAGTAACTCTTGGATTGGGGCATTGGGCCCATGCATGAGATGTTGACATGCTCTAGCCTTTGGCAGAACCTGAATTTCCTGTGCTGTCTCCACACACTCAGTGAATGAAGGATCTAGATTTCTTGTGCTGTCTCCACAAACTCTTATGTGCCTTAAGCGGTGAAGGGCTTGGCACACGAGAGGCGTGCGTCTGCGTCAGATTCAGCCCCATCAATGACTTGCCCCACTCTCTGTCAGTACTAGCTCCGTCCCATGTCTAAACACGAAGCTCCATTTGCATTTTTTTTACGGAGGTAATACAGTATCTTGGCGTTTTCTTGCTCGGAAATATATGCTAGGAGTCCTTGTGTTCTTGTGCATTCCGATTCTTTCTCGTTGGACGACGTGTGTGTAGTATCTGAAGTATTTTGGACTCTGTTAGTCTGCTGAAATTATGCGTTGATGGCTCATATAGGTTCGTGTCCCTGCTACTAATCAGCTGTTAGCTGTCAGGGCCGAACTGACAGCGACACGCGTGTGCTAGTTATAATGCTATCTTACCTGCTATCTCTGTCGTAAATAAACTACAAAAGGTTTTGGATTTCAAACATATTCATACATCATTCATTCTATGAACATAGACAGAGGACAAAAGAGCGGAACCCAATCTAAGAGAGCTTTGGTCGGATCAGTTCAGATTCAGAGCACTCGAACATGTCAGATGCGCAAGCCTCAGCAGTGACCATGTCCTGGAGCCATGAGAATCTGATCGTGTCCTATACTTAATTTTACAGGCATGTTCGTCGCTGCGACAAACTTGCCGGTTATCGCCATGGTATAAACGAGGTATGGCACACTGCAGTCATGCACAGGTTATGTCGCAGTCGCAGGTTAATCCATCTTCATGCAGGTGTGGGTGAACTCTACTTTTGGTATTGTCATTTCCCCTCAGCCACGCCAATCCTGATCCTTCGCTTAGTAGCGTTTAGATCACAATGATTTGGAAAATTGTGCTCATGACACCCAAAATTCTCAATGTTAAGATTCTATTTCATTGAAATGCTATTAAGCAGTACGATTTTCAATATAAAATCTATTTCTGGAAATTTGAAGTGGCATGGATCCAAATTGTCCGTTATAAATTCCCTTCCTAAACCACCAGCAGGCAGCAGCCGATGATAGCAACAGGCTAATCAAGTCTGGCTCTGCGCGGAAACGCACCGCTCCACAGTACCTGCACAGCAGATTGGAACAGAGCCTCTATCGAACTAGCACCAAAAGATTTGAATGAAATGTAGAACTAAACCCACACATTGTTTGTTCTGTAGGACGAACGAACAAACCAACAAGGAGAACGAACGAACCAACCACAAGCATTTCATGGACTTTTACATAGTTGCACGGCAACGTTGCAAGTTGCAACTGGTACGACCGTATTCAACTGCAAACGGCTGTATCAATAGCACACACGGTGTAGAAGCCAACTTGACGGCTGTGTAGCCGTGTACGGTGTCAAGTATAAACACAGGAGAACATTTGCATCATCATCCAAGATTGTTCGAGTAGTCGCAGAGCAGTAGGAAGTATCCATTACAAGTGGGCAAAGCTGCAAACCGGTAGGGCACCATACATCGCGAGTGAGCAATGTATAATACTAACGTATCTAGTTGATATCTGATAAATTTCAACTTTCAGCAACATACTACAACTGTCATCTGAAGAACTGTAAACATTAGCATGCATGGCAATGGCATAACTTAAAAAGCACATGGCGAAGGTCCACAGCATGCGGTTGCAAGCTTCCACGGCTTTGGAGATGACTCAAGCTCCCGACGACATCAAGACATGGGCCTCACTTCCAGAGCTTGCGGAGGGACATGTTCTTCTCTGTGTCTTTCTTCATCACCTTCGCCACCGCCATCTCAAAGTCCTCCTGGGTAACATGCACCCTTCTCTCACGGAGGGCAAACATTCCAGCCTCTGTGCAGACCGCCTGGACAACAAAATTTTGGGAAGACAGTGAGTTGCTTCAGATCGACACAAGGTGCCTAAAAGTACAAACATTACACTGAAGCTATATTGAGGAACTATAAGATCCCATAGGCTTTGAGGTAAGCAACACAAATTATTCTATAAAAAATGCTAGTACAAACAAAGTCATTATGCTAGGGCTATATGGATTTGATTGACTTGATCCCTAAACTGGACATTATGCTTCTCAATTTTCGGGAGACCTGATTATTGTGGTGCAGACATATCAAAGCCACGACACTGTAACTTTGTCACCAGGATTCATGCGAACTTCAGTACTAGCCTATCAAAAGGAAGCTAATAAACTAATCATATCTATCTATTTTATACTGGTGGTGAATTAACCACACTGAAAAAATGGAATGGAACTTAATGTGGTGTGAGGTCCCAGAGGCATCAGCTAGAGGTTTCTGTAATTCTGTGTCTCTGTATAATCATGAACATGCTTGCATGATGCAATATTCAGTAGGATGACTAAATTGATGTCTGAACAATAATTTTATGGTTGACTTGAGTGGGTTGGCAAGCTATCTGTCACAAAACTGTAACAAGAGCTAGCACACAGTTCATTAGGTGTGTGTAGATAAAACGAACCTTCAGCTCAGCTCCTGAGGCCCCATTCATCTTTTCTGCGATCTTTTTCAGATCAATACCGCGCATCAAGTTCATTTTTCTTGAATGAATCTTCAAGATATCAAAACGTGACTGCAAGGGCAAAAAAATTAAGCACCCTGTCAGCACAAGCAATCATGCAAAATCAGCAGGCGTTACAGGACAAGTCAGTAGAACATACATCCTCGTTAGGATTTGGAAATTCAATCTTCCTGTCTATGCGGCCAGGCCTCAGAAGGGCTTGATCCAAGATGTCTATTCTGTTTGTTGCCATCAAAACCTGCATTATTAAATATTTATAAAACGTCACAATAATGTTACTTCACCTGCTATATTTATAACCAGTAATACACCACACATGAATACAAGTGTAGCATACCTTAATTTTGTTCGATGCTTCAAAACCATCAAGTTGGTTTAGAAGCTCAAGCATGGTACGCTGTACTTCACTATCACCGTTGCCAGTTCCAGACTCCATTCTAGCAGATCCAATAGAGTCTATTTCATCCATAAATATAATGGACGGTGCATGTTCCCTGCATAAAAGTTAATCAGATAACTAAGACCACATTAAGAGATAAGAGAAAATGTGATATTCTAATGTCACAAACAACTAATTCTTCAGCCGTACGAGAAAGAAAAAGAAAAATGTGGGAATATTTAAACAGCCTACCTGGCCATAACAAAGAGTTCACGAACCATCCGGGACCCCTCACCAATGTACTTCTGAACCAACTCAGAGCCAGACACCCTGATGAAGGTGCAGTCAGTGTGATGAGCAACCGCACGTGCCAGCAATGTCTTCCCTGTGCCTGGAGGTCCATAAAGGAGGACACCCTGAAAAATAAATGAGATTTGAGTCTCTTCCCTTAAATGTAAAGTCAAAATCAGCTAAGATGATCTCTAGGGGGAGAAAATTAACCTTTGGTTGAGCAATGCCGAGGCTCTCAAATAGCTCCGGATGTTTGATTGGAAGTTCGATGACCTGAAAGTTGATTCACAAATCAGAATGTGCATATTTTGATGCATTGATAGTTTATTGAATTATTGAAGTTCAAACAAACCTCTTTGATCTCTTTAATTTGCTGGTCAAGACCACCAATCATATCATAGGTAGAATCAGGAACCTTCTCGACCTTCATGAGATTGACCAATGGGTCAACTTTGCTTGGCAGGATCAGATGAAGCATATAACTGTCATTGCGAAGAGCAACTCTTGTTGAAGGTGTGATCTTCGTAATATCAATGCTCTTATCAATATCCACCACATATTTGCCTTCCTGGATGCACCTGAGCAAATTGCATTCAGAAAGTTAACATCACTTCGATAACCAGGAAGTTATAAAATCGATAAAGGATTACAAATTACTAGCACATCCAATCAGTCACAGCTCTAAACATTTATACACAAAGACAAGATTAGGGAGCTCTTCTAAGATTTGCCATATCGAAAGAACATGAAACAAAATGTATACAGCACATCAGGAATTATAAAACATTTCTGCCATGCAGATTTGATTACAAGAAAATAATGAACTTTCAATTGATATTCAGTTCAGATGTCATATGGGATCCACAAAAACAAAGTTCCAGAATGGATTGCAAATGAAGCTATATGGTGGGCATACAGAAAACTATATTTTCAATGCCAAGATAGAAAATCATGTCAGTTGATGCTAATTTGTACTGAGCAACCGTAAGATATACGTATTAACTGCTGGCCAAATAATTCTTTTAAGGGCCTGCTTGGTTCGGTGCCAAATCTTTGGCATGCCAAAATTTTGGCAATTTTGACTGTATTTGAATCTAGGTAAAATTTAGTCACACAATAAACGTTTCGTTTTAATGGGTTGTTTGAGCCCCAGATAACTCATTCGAATGAGAAATTTGTTCTTCGATCAAATTTTAGTATAGATTCAAATACAGTCAAAATTGCCAAAATTTTAGGCCAAAGCTTTGGCACGGAACCAAGCAGGCCCTAAATGTTTCTTCTACTTAGTTGTTTTGAATATGCGGTGAGAACATGGATAATGCATACATTCACATTGGCGAAGTGATGAAAGCTGGTTCATTATAAGCACAGCTTTAAAAAGGCATGTAACAAGAACGGCACAAACCCCACAGGTAACTGATCATAGGAATTAATATCAGTTTCCCAGAAGCTCATCTATTGATCTATAGGTGATAACAAAAGAAGACTGCAGAGCACACTTCTATTCTATGTAGAGGCTATGCTTCAGCTAAAACAAACCTAGAGGGCACTACTTTGTTTGATCTCACAGCCAAAATAATGTTAAACATAAAACTGTAGAAAGTTGACTGTATAATAGGGAAAAATTACCTTCACCAGAACCTTTGATTTGCCCATGACCTTCACCACCTCACCGACGTATGAGCCAGGCTCTTGAAGCAACTGCAGCTCTTCCCTGAGCATCCTAACTGCAAATTCAAAACCACAAGGCCAAATTTAGAAAATGATAAACACAATACATGCAGAAGGATGTGCCTCTCCTGAAACAGAGACGGCAGGATTTAAAAATCGTGACTTAAAGCATCATGTTACCACCATGCAAGCAAGTATACTATACTTTCCGCTATACAGAGTTCTGAAGGGACAAAACAGGGGTTTACAGTGTGATTATTACATTGCTTTAAAAATGGATAATAATGGCATTATGTGAGGAATAAAGGAAACCACGTGAAATATTCTCCTAATAACCCCAGAAGTAAATCCAAAGGAACAGCATTTAGAGGCAACACGCACAAGCACACACACAAGTAATAGGCAGCATGCGCAAATTATGGTCATACCATCCAAACCATTCCCACAATTCAAAAAATGAACACTGTACTAGTCAGCCAGCTGCTTAAGCAGTTCACATACACCTACGCACATCCAGTCAGAGCAAAAAGGTTGACTCCATCTAATCAATACACTAGTTAGGGAATTAACATGGCGTCTTCCACATAGATCAGATAGATTTAACAAAAAAAAAAAAATCTGCTCGACGAGCCACCGGGTGTCTAAACTTAATCAGATAGCTAAAGCCCGTGCCTTTGGCGACGGTCCGCGCACAACAAGAACTAGGGTTCCAGTAACGCGATCCGTACGCAACCACAGCGGAACACGCGCGAGGGGAACGTCGATTCTAGGGTTGGGGTCGGAGTGTGTCGAGTAGAGCAGGTCACCTCGGGAGTTGAGGTCGTTGCGCTGCGCCTCGAGGCGGTTGAGGTTGTGGGTCTTCTGCCGGATCTGGAGCTGCAGGTCGTGGATGTGCTGCAGGTAGTACTGCCGCAGGCCCTCGCCCCCGCCGCCGCTCCTCCCCTTCGCGGCCGCCGCCGCCGCCGCGGCCTCGTCGCCGGACGCCGCCGGCGTGGGCTTCGACACGTCCATGGCCACCGTCGCCATCACCGGCTCGTCGCGGGGCGGTCGGGTCGGGTGCGTCGATCGGGTTGGGGGGCTTCTTGCGTTCGAAGAAAGGCTCGGTGCCTTGGGCTATTTGGGTTGTGGAGTACTAGTAGTAGAGAGAGGCGGCGAGTCCGTGGAGGACTAGAGAGTTTTTGTTTTTACAGACGGAGTCGGCCGGCCCACCATGGGCTGGTCGCGGGCTCCCGGTGTTTGTTTGGGCCAAAGCCTTCCGCAGCGATTTTCTTCTCCCCGTATTATTTTTTATTGCTCTTCATGATCGTATGCATTTAATAAAAAACTAAAGAGTTCTTAAAGGACTTTCATCTAAGCCAATAAAATTTTAAAAATATCGCTTGGACATGTACTTTTACATACTAAGCCATCATTTGCTGTGATTCAAGATCTTTTCACATGCACAATGTTTAGAAACATTATTCAATTTTTCATATTTTTTAGATCACAAGGAAATTATCAGCATCAAAAGAAAATATTCAAATTTTGCAAAAAAAAAAATGTTTGGATTCAGAATAAAATATTCGACATAAAAAAATTATTCTAGCATCACAAGAAAAACTTTCGACTTCAAGAAAAAGTTCTAGCTTCCGGGGGGGGGATTTATTCTATATGTTTAAAAAATATTCTAGATTTGCTAGAAAAATATTCCTGCTCCACGTGTTGGGGAAAATGAAAAATATTTCAGTACAGAAACATTGCGAAGGACAGCCGTAAACCCATTTCTCGATAAAAAGTTGCTCTTGCTACTGTAGGCAAATTAAAGAGTTGATCTAGCTACTGTAGGAAAATTTAAATTGCAATATTATATTATAACTCGATTTTACATCACCAAGCTCTTGAAAACTGCGGACCAATGACCTTTAACATGTTCCTTCACAAAAAATTGCTGTTTATACCCCGGTTGATGAAATCCTCGTCTGCCACCTCAGCTTCCGCTGCGGCCACACTCGACACCACAGACAATCGCAGCGGCCGCCTGACGGCCGGAGACCAGAGCTGCGAGCCGGCGTCGCTCACAGATTTACCTCTTCGCCCATTTACCTAGCTAACCCTAGCCCCCGATCCGGTCTCCATCCCATCCCATCGCTGTGATTATCTCACCATCACCACCCAAGAACAATTTATGTGTACATATCAAACCAAACCACAGATCCGGATCTTCCAATTTCACCTTGATTTCCTTTTTTTTTTTTTGTTCCTTTGATCGGGCTAGGCCTAGGGCGCCGCGCTGTTTTAGGTTTTGCGCGGTGGAGGTGAGGTGCCGAAGCTTAGGCTAGGTTTGCCGGAGGCGGAGGGATGGACAAGAAGAAGGTGGCGGTGCCGCTGGTGTGCCACGGGCACTCGCGCCCGGTGGTGGACCTCTTCTACAGCCCCGTCACGCCCGATGGTTACTTCCTCATCAGCGCCAGCAAGGGTGCGTCGTCCCTGAACCCGTCATTGATTTTTTTTTTTTGGACATCAAGGAACCCGTCATTGTTGCTTGATTTAGATTCATATAGGGTGGGTGTTTAGGCTATACTGTGGAATTGGAATTGCACGATGATTGTGAATGTAGTTGATTTCATATGGTGGACTGTGTAGATTTGGTTGCAACTGATGTCCATCTCGGTAGAACAGTGGGGATACTAGGGGACTATGATGTAATCAGCACAGAAGAATCTGGTCCAGAATCCTTTAGATGGGTTGATTGTTACACTTATAGTCTTATACATACTGGCTCTATTATATTAGGTTTCCAGCAGCTGCTGTTTGATATTCAAGGTTGAACCTTCAAGTTATTACTACCTGATAAATTGGCTTTGCATTCGGTTGTTACTGCGTTTAGCTGTCTTTGCATTTTGTGCATGTATTCAAGTTCAAGACAAGCCCTTGAGTTACTGGAAAATCTGTGTACCCCCGTCCCCGTGACAGTCAGTGTTTCAGTGACTGGGATTGTTGCTCCTTGACATCAAATTACAGAGGATCTGTTCTAATGTTCAGTGCTTAAACTGAACCTGACAGTAATGTTGTTATCTTGTTTGACCAAGGAACTATTCCTTTGAGCCAAATAATTACTCGATTTGCTTTGGTTTGTGCTTCTGCATAAATTTAGATTCCTTGTTGGGACTATTGTCTATTGTAACTTTGGTTTAGCTAAATGGTCATGTCCTGATAGTTTTTACTATACAGTTTGGGCATAAATTGGCTCCAGAAATTTGTCTAATTTATTCACAAGTTCACTTCTTAGATCATATAGTATTATAATTCCTATTGAAGAGTGTGTGCATGTTGATACAGTACAGGGGCCAGTGTTATCTGTTACAATCTACACCGCACAAACTTCAATTTGTTGGATTAATGTTCCTTGCTTTTATGCCCTTGGTATTGATAGCATGGTTTTGTTTGCAGACTCAAATCCAATGCTTCGCAACGGTGAAACTGGAGATTGGATCGGGACATTTCAAGGTCACAAAGGTGCCGTTTGGAGCGCTTGCCTTGACACCAATGCTCTGCGTGCTGCCTCTGGTTCTGCTGATTTTTCAGCGTACGGTTCTCATTCCACAAACTCCCCCTGGTGTTACTGTGATTATAATCCTTCTGCAGGATGTTACATATCCTCTGGAAGGACATTTTTTTAGCATTCTCTGGTGGAAAACTTTTCCCGCTTTTATCTCAGTTTGGCTGTGTTATTGATACATTAATTTTGGTTTGTTATATGTTGTGATCGCTTGTTCTTTACTTCTTTTAGAGTGTTGTGCTTTGTTTTCTCAGTACAAGATGTTTAAATAATTGAAGCACGCCAAAATAAATTAGGTCTTTGATATGATTTCAGTATGTTACTCGATTTGGTTAAACTTTCATTGAATTTGTAATCATTATCTATCTCTGAATCTAGTACTTAACTGCTACCCAAAATCAAATATGAGCCTCACAAATTAAGAAATAGATGCTAGCAAGAAACACGTTAAACTCCTTGCATGGATGATTCGACTTGGAGACAAGTCGAAAGAGTCCTACATGTAAATGCTAATTTATTTAAGTTATCAACCGTCAATAGCAAAATATGTTGACTGGATGTATTTGCACTAGCTACCTGAATGGAAAAGTGGACCGTTCAAATGACACGGGATGTTTTACATGGATGGCATATAAACTCAGTTTCCGCATGATGATCTAGAGTGGTGTGTTTCCATTTTTGCTAATAGGTGTTGATGTATCTCTTCCAGAAAAATATGGGATGCACTAAGTGGCGATGTCCTCCACTCCTTCGAACACAAGCATATTGTCCGTGCATGTGCTTTTTCTGAGGTTACGCTCTTACCATATTGAAGCATTAGTAATGCTCCTCTCTCTTAATCAACTCCTTACATGGATGCTGTTATTGCCTTTTTTATCGCCTTGTTCTGGTCAGTTCTTTCTTTTTTCTGGTGATCCACAAAGGATTGTGGATTCCTTAGTGTTTTATCAGCTTTAGTGCAGTACATTGCCCGCTGTTATTGGCTTTTTTCACCTTTTTTATGTTATTTTTTGGTTCCAAACTTTAACCCTGTGCTGATGATATTGATTAATGCCAAAAAATTGTTGCTCTTGGCTCTCAGTATGGTTTCGTGGATCACTAAAATTGAGGATTTCTGCATTTTCTTGTTAGGAGTTGTCCAAAAAATACTGCAGTTTCTCCTAAATGTTTATCATCACTCTATTACTATTATTACTTTTGGATTGACCTTAGGTTAGCATCTTGTTGAATAATTGATTTAGACATCCTTGATCTGCCATCACTGTTGGAATAATGATTGTGTACTGAGAAAGGGGCCCAAGGCCAAGTATGTACAGGGTTGGGCATATGCATAGAGGCCATTACACAATGTGACATATGCAACAGCAACACACACATATACACATAACGGTCACAAGCTTTTAGAGAAGTGGATTTAGTTGATTTGAAGTAACCCACATAGTTACAAAGCATTGTCTTCCTAACTTAATTCCCAGTATAAGAAAGTTATGAGTTGATTTCATGATGAAACAGTACACCTTCAATCTTTTCTCGTCTTATAAAGCTACCATAAAGTTTCCTTTCCTTTTAGCTCCCTATTTTATTCGACCTTCTCATGTGAGTTGAGCTAGAATTTTCTAATTTAACAGAATGTTGGGTTATGCCTCTTCTATTTCTTGAGGAATATTTAGTTTCGTTATTTATGTTTAATCTAGTCTGAAATTCTATATGGGGTTTATTTTCTCAAGCCCATTACCTCATGAAATAAGGACGAGTAATGCCCATCTTGAAGATAACCTTGCTTCTTTGAATCCATACAGAATTGTTTTTATTTCCCTTTGATTTAATGTTTTCCCCAATCCACATTAACTCCCGAGTTTTCGGCATGCAATAGGTTTATACCTCATCTATGACACTAATGTTCCTTACAGGACACCCATATGTTTCTTACTGGAGGTTTTGAGAAGATTTTGCGTATATATGATTTGAACCGTCCAGATGCAGCTCCAAGAGAAATTGACAAATCACCTGGTTCTGTCAGAACTGTCACTTGGCTTCATAGTGACCAAACTATATTAAGTTCCTGCACAGATATGGGTGGCGTGAGGTTAGTCTTGATGTACTGCTACTGTATTATTTTTTAGCTCTAGACTAGTAATGCCATGTAGAAGTTGATTTTATATATACAAAATAGGCATGAAGTGATTCAGAGGGCATGGCAGAATTGGCTCTTACGTGGGATAGGTCTCTAATAATTTGTGAACACAGTCATCATTCAGGATTCACCTTCTATGTATTCATTTAATATTTTAATTGTTGTTTAATGTTTGCAATAAAAAGTGGAATTTCAGCTCCTATATTTCCCTAGAAAGAAATCTTGATCTGCATCTGAAGTGAATCAAAGCATGTCAATGCTCAAATCAATATGTACATACACATCCATGATTCCAGTGACTTCGATATAGGAATGAGTTAATAAAACTGACTGTTCAGCCTTTAAAGGTTCCTAGGAACTTATTTGCACCTTTTGAAAAACTCCAATTAAAACAATGCTATACAACAGTGAGCTGAACTATATCTTTACAGAGTACCTTGTCAAAACTCAAAACAGATGTCAAATTTAAGATATTTTTTTTAATTCTTCTTGATCAATTGGTTATTTGGTTTTGCCTATTGACAGGTTATGGGATGTAAGGACTGGGAAAATTGTCCAAACACTTGAAACTAAGTCCCCTGTCACCAGTGCAGAAGTAAGCCAAGATGGCCGGTTTATCACAACAACTGATGGCTCTAGCGTGAAATTTTGGGATGCAAATCAGTAAGCCATTTCTTTATCCAACCTTGGAAATGCTATGAAATATTGAAATGTATCAATTCATTGCTTACAAATTATTTTCTGGCTATTCTGCAGCTTTGGGCTTGTTAAGAGCTATAATATGCCATGTGCTGTGGAATCAGCTTCTCTTGAACCAAATTATGGGAACAAATTCGTTGCTGGTGGAGAAGACATGTGGGTTCATGTCTTTGATTTCTTCACTGGTGAAGAAATAGGTAAGCTTATATTTGCATAAAAGTTTTCGTTAAAATGATTGAACTGATAGCTCCTATGGTACCTACAGTTTCTTTCGGATTTTTCTTGCCATAAACATCTGCATAACTGCATTGTCAGAGCTATGTTTGTTTCGACGTTTTTCTGCTTTTGACAACATTAGGTTGACAGCCTTTTAGTTGTTTTTGGTCCATTTTTCTCTTTAATTAACACTGTTGCTGAGGATCATCCAATGCTAATATGTTTCGTGTGTCTGTATTTGAACCTCAGCTTGTGTATATTCGTTTCAAGTAGTACAGGAATTAGGAATATATTGATGATGGAAGAAACTAAGCAACATTCCATTCTTATTATGTGATGGTGGAATGTTTATTCCATCAGTCATTATTATATTTATTATTCGAGAAGTTATGCACCTGACTTTACCTATCGAACTTACGCCTGTAACTCTCTTGAAAACAGCATGTAACAAGGGGCACCATGGTCCTGTCCACTGTGTCCGGTTCGCCCCAACTGGTGAATCTTATGCCTCTGGGTCAGAAGATGGCACCATACGAATCTGGCAGTTGGGACCAGGAAACACCGACGAGCAGGAGGCGCCAGTTGCAAATGCAAAGCTGAAGGTTGGGGCAAATGATGTCACCCGCAAGATTGAGGGCTTCCACATCCCAAAGGACGCACAGGCTGAAGGGTAAGGGATGCACCGCTTCCATGCCTGTTATGTCTGTTGTTGTAGTAGTACACACGGGCGTGTATGGCAGTTTCGTGTAACAGCACAGGGTGAAATGGTGGAATTTTGTATGGGGTCACCTAAGTCCAGTTCCAGTAGACAGACAGTACAGTATTCTCACTAAAAGGATCAAATGAGGAAGTTGAAATTGACCGTGTTCAGTTGTCCATGGCGTTTGCAGTTGCTCTGAGCTGAGCCCCTGACGGGTTCTAATTCTTCCACAGACCACAGTCCCGTGGTTTCCCCTATCCATGCATTGTCCGGCTCAGGTGGAAAAACGATCGGAGTTCCATACATTAAACAACACAAGTTAGATCACCCTTGCTACTAACGAACGTAATAATCCCCACCAGATCCTAGAATGCAAACAATTGCAAACTCCGAATCAAATCCAATTGTGAACTCTACACCTATTAATCCCCACCCCACCAGATCCTGGAAGCTGGAATGGATATTTCAGTCGCTGGAAACCTTGGAGACCTTGGGCACATCCACGGGGAACCTGTCGATCTCGTCGATCCAGGGGTTCGTGTTCGTCTCCTCCGCCGGGTTCACGGACCGGAGCGCCCTCCAGACGGCGCTGTTGCACTTGAACCCCGAGCCGAAGGCGATCTGCCACACCCGGTCGCGGCGCCGGATCCTGCCCTTGGCCTCGCTGTAGGCGAGCTCGTACCAGAGCGAGCTGCTGGACGTGTTCCCGAAGCGGTGCAGCGTCATCCGCGACGGCTCCATGTGCCAGTCCGTGAGCGCGAGGTTGCTCTCGAGCTCGTCCAGCACGGCGCGGCCGCCGGCGTGGATGCAGAAGTGCTCGAAGGCGAGCTTGAAGTCGGGGATGTAGGGCTTGACGTTCTTCATCTTGAGCAGCTTCTTGGCGACGAGCGTGGCCATGAACAGCAGCTGCTCCGACAGCGGCAGCACGAGCGGCCCCAGCGTGGTGATGTTGGTCTTGAGCGCGTCGCCGGCCACGGCCATGAGGTCCCTGGACAGCGACACGCCCAGGACGCCCTGGGCGTCCTCCTCCTGCGTGACGCAGGCGAAGCAGCGGTCGTCGGCGCCCTTGTGCGTGCGCACCGTGTGCAGCAGCTCGTACTTGGCCCGGCGCCGGTCGCCCCGCCGGTTGGAGAGCAGCACGGCGGCGGCGCCCATCCGGAAGAGGCAGTTGGACACGAGCTTGGAGCGGTCGTTGCCCGCGTACCAGTTGAGCGTGATGTTCTCGGTGCTGACCACCAGCGCGTAGGAGCCCGGGTGCGTCTGCAGCAGGTCCCTGGCGAGGTCCACGGACAGCAGCCCCGCGCTGCAGCCCATCCCGCCGAGGTTGTAGCTGACCACGTTCCCGCGCAGCCGGTAGTGGTTGACGAGCATGGCGGACAGCGACGGCGTCGGGTTGAAGAGGCTGCAGTTGACGACCAGCACCCCGATGTCCTTGGGCCGGACGCCCGTCTTGGCGAGCAGCGCGTCGACGGCGCCGAACATGACCTCGCGCGCCTCGTCGCGCGCCGCGTCCATGGACGGGCTGGGCGGGACCCGCGTGACGGCGGGCGGGAGGTAGGTGTCGTCGCCGAGGCCGGAGCGCTCGAGGATCTTGCGCTGGAACTCGAGGCTGGCGTCCGTGAAGGAGCCGGTGAGGCGGGAGCAGCGCATGAAGGTGTCGCGCGAGCAGCGCCGCTCCGGGCCCGGCTTGTAGCAGGCGAAGTCGAGCAGGTACACGGGGCGCGGGCGGGTGAAGAGGTACGCCGTGGCGAGGAAGACGAGCAGCGCGGAGCAGGCGAGCACGGAGACGAGGTTGAGCCGGAGGTGCGCCCACACGTCGGCCACGTCCCGCGGGGAGAGCGTCGAGAGGTGCACGGCCACGAGCGCCATCAGCGGGGTCAGCAGCAGGTACATGCCGTGGGAGATGAGGTAGTGGTACCCCAGCTTCACGTACTTGAGCCGCACCGACTGCTGGAAGTCCGGCAGCCGCCGCGACGGCGACGGCGACGGCGTGGCGGCCGTGGCGCCGGCCGCGGTGGTTGGTGGTGCAGCCGGGTTGTCCATTATTGCCCTGCGACGCAGATTCGGGCCGGCCGGTCAGTAAAACGCGTGCAAACCACCCCAACGCGGAGTTGAAGATTCTCGAGGATTTTTGGCCGGACCAACGAAAGAGGACCAAGCGAGATTACGAAAGAGAAGCGAATCCCTCGGCAAACGAGGATCCAGCACACGAATGGTCGCAAATTTTACTCTAAGCAAGTCTAATCTAATTAACAGGCGGGATGAACAGATTATTCCTCGTGAGCTCAGATGAAACCACGAACACAGATACGGCCGGGCACCTCGATGCAAGGGGAGGAGGAGGAGGGAGCGGCGACAAGGGGGGAAGGGATCAAATGCGGCGTGCGCGATCAACCCCTCCCCAGGAAGAGGACATCAAGATACGCACCAATCAGAAGGCGGAAGCGGTGGTACGCCTCGACCAGTGCGCCAGGCGGGTCGCGAGAAGACGACGGAGTCAGGGTGCCGATGAGCCGCCGCCTCCGTCCCGTCCGTCCCCTGCCGCGGCTGCCGGAGCCGGGGTTTAATATAGAGAGGCGAGGAAGGGCCGGAGGGGAAGGGGAGCGGGACGAAGCCCGGGCGCACGAGCGGCGGCACGCCAGCCGTTCACTGGCGTTGACCGATGGGCGGGCGTTCGAACGGGCGGACGGATGGGGAATGGGGTCCGTTACTTCCCCGCACGTTCCGTTCCGTGTGAGCGAGCGCCCCGCAGGCAGGCACGCACCGTTTCGTACCCTACCCCAGACGGGGGGTGTCAGTTACGGCCATGTGGGGCCGACGGTTTGGGTGCCAGCGGTCAGCGACAGCAGTGTGTGAGTGGGGGTCTGGCCTGGCGGGGGGCGTTGGGATCTTTCTTGCGGAAACGGCCAGCGTTATTTGCCTGCCAGCATTTCGATCTAGGAGTAGTATAATGAAAACATAATCTTGCTCCTCAGATGAGTCTTTGCTGTGATTAAATTAAACGCATACTACTAGCAGTAACATGTAGACGTCCATCAGCAGCACCGGGAGTGCTCATCGAAGCCAAGGCAAGAAAATCAAGGCGCAGGGTGAGGTGAGATAGACCAATCCTGAAGGTCCCCTTGAAGCAGAAACGAGCCTTTAATTCGGGGACAAGAGACAGCTGTCGATGTGAAATCAACAGCTGGTACGGCCGAATCATGGATCGCATCATCCATGCATAGCCATCGGACACAAGTACACTTTGTGTTCGTGTGTTTAGTTTGTATCAGTGCGTTGCCTATAATACAAAATGATACTACAGTGTTATTGTAGATAGAAAAAAAACTAGTTAAAATAATAATAGACAAGTCTATTTAGACAGCCTGCTGGAGACGATTTATAGATTTGAGATCGTTAGTCTGTCTCCAGCGATTATCCATATGAACTGTCTATAATACAAAATAGAGAGGAACACAATTAAAATAGTGATAAATAAATCCATTTAGACAACCATGCAGAGACGATCTTAGCACCAGTACTCCTCCGTATCGTTTTGGAACAAGACAGACAGACAGTCGCGGATGTGAAATCGAACACGGGTACGGCCAGAGTCTTATCTAGCATGATTGGTGAGTACGAGTGCTGTGCTTAGATTTTTTTTTCTTGTCCAAAAGAAGGAGATGAAATAGAGGCGTGAGGCCGGATCGATTTTCCGACCGGAAACACCTAAAAACCGGTAAAACTCGTTTCTGGTTCGGTACGTGATGTTTTTTCGTTTCAAGAAGTGGTGTATTTTGGTTTTAAATTCAAATGTATGCAAGTCAAATTTTGGTAAAAAGACGAATTTTGAAACAGTAAAAACGAAACCGCAATGCATGGCGTGAGCGTGATGGATCCACGGAAGCAGGAAGGGAGACTTTTCGACTAACCGCTCGCTCATCGGGGAAAAGGATGATGGCCTTCCAGAAACGGGCGGAGACGACGGAAGCTTCCACACGTGCTTCGCCCCCACCGCGGCTCCTGGTTTTGGGTCAGCGCTCGGCGACTGGACCCAGCCCAGCACAAAGGACACGGAGCCAGCGGCCACGGGGAGCTGAGGCTGAGCTGAGCCGCCTGGCGGTCCACGGCTTGTCGGCCCCACCCACACCGCCGCCGCCGTTCCAGAAGGAATGGAGTACGTCAGACACGTCGTCAGGAAGGGGGCCACACGCACGGCACGGGACTGGGGAGCTCCCCCGACGTTAGTAGCACTGCAGCTGGCACGGTGACCGGGCGTGTTGTGATGCACGGCGCCCTGGTGCACGGCCACCATTTTTTTTTCCTTTTTCAGATTGTGCACGCCCACTGTCAGTGAGAGCCTTGCTGTCCGCCGCGGGGAAGATCAAGCCTTGCTGTGGGATCTTGACAATCTGGATTATACCTAGCTAGTTCACTGACCATGCGTCCATGCTGTCCATGCATCGTTTGCTTCTTCTCATGTTTTTCTTCAATTGAAGACAATATATCGAGAGCTTTGGCAACCAGGAATGACACTTTGCTTGCTAGCCCCGCGTAAAATGCTACGATGAACATTCTAAAAACACGCATTTACTGCTATTGGATTTACCTAGGAGCATACGAGTGCGCTCTCAGTTTCTCCCGGTCAGTCCGTCACCGCCGCCCGGCTGTACGCATCGCTGCAAGCAATTTCCGGCACCGTTCCCTGCCACCTGAGCACTTTGCCAGGCAGTGGCTGATTATCATATGCTGCATGCTATTGCCTATTGGTCAAAGACAACTAAATAACAGAGTTTAAAGAGATCATACACTGCAGCCAGCAACTGAGTTCAAACACACTCTTAAGGGGCAAATTCAAGTACTGAATCATTGGCGTCTAAAAGACTACAAAACGGTTTGTCTTCGTATTTGCATTCCATCAGATGGTTTGCAGGCAGGAGCCGCAAGACACGTGTGGCCTGGAATGTTTGATCGATCTGACTAGCAATCCCTCGCTCAATGCAAAGCACAAATTCATCCACTGGCCATGCAAAAGAACCAATATACTCTCAGATTATTAAGCACTAATTTCGTCGTCACCAGCAAGTGTCTGAGTAGACAGCTCGTCGTAGCCCTAGGGCCAACAGCAGACGCACCTCGCCGTCGTTCGCATGGTGCCTTCAAGGTCCAGCACATCCGGTCTTTTGTTTCATTCAAGCCCATTTTGTTTCATTCAAGCCCATTTGGAACATGGAAAAATTTCTTATTCTGGTGTTTTTCCTGTGAAATTTCTACATGATTTCTGTGAAAATCCTGTATTCCAAAGGGGATTTCAGTAAATTCATACACGTGCTGGCGTTTGTTGCGTAGTAAAATCCATCTGCGGCTCTCGAACTTGGCACGCTGTACCGATTAGGTCCCCGAACTTCTAAACAAGTCCCACAACTTCGTATCAACATACAAAACAATCCAAAACCGGATTTACCTAAACTGGATGTTGACAAGGCGTGCCACACTGGAGCCCTGTCGTCCGTCCGTCCGCACCATCACCCAAGCTGCCGCCGACCCCGCGCCCTCCCCGCCCGTCGCCCGCCGCCGGCCGCCCAGGCCCCATCTCCTAGGCGCTGACGCTGTCCATGGTGCTCATCATCGCCATGTGTGGCCCAGCACGGACCTCCGTGTGCTCACCTGCCTCTACATCGAGGACCACGCGGCGCCGCTGATCGACATGTTGGAGGCGTCGGGGTCCTCGCGCGACTCCCATGCGTCGCTCATCGTGCACCACCTCGCAGAGCTCGTCGGCCGCGCTGCGTCCGTGCACAAGCCCCACCACAGGGGCCACAGCGGCAACCCCACGCTGTCGGACCGCATCGTGAAGGCGTTCCGGCACTTGGAGCAGCAGGCGGCGCCAGGCGCTGTGAGCCCCTACGTGGCGTAGGCGCCCTACAGCTCGATGCAGCATGACGTGCGCTCGCTGGCGCACAACCGCAAGGCCAACCTCATCCTGCTGCCCTTCCACAAGTCCTCCAATGGCCCACGCAGCACGGCCAACAACGCGGTCCGCCCCATCAATCGCGCCGTTCTGCAACACGCGCCCTATTCCGTCGCCATCCTAGTCGACCACGGCCCCGCCGCGGGCTCCGTCCGCGCCACGGCCGCCAGTAGCCTCATCCAGCGCGCCGCGCTCTACTTCCTAGGCGGGCCCGACGACCGCGAGGCACTGGTGTACGCGGCACGGATGCCCAACGCCGGCGGCATGGCGCTCGCCATGGTGCGGTTCAAGCTGCGGAACTGGGTGGGCATGGGGTTCGCGACGAGGCCAGGGACGAAGAGCTGTTGGAGCAGTTTTGGACGAGGCACAGGGACAACGACCGCGCCGTGTATGTGGAGGGGTCCGCCGCGCTCACCAGCAGGCTGTCGGAGTGACGTGAGTGCCCGAAGCTGGGGCGCTGGGCGATATGCTTGCCTCCGCACACACCTACCTCCCCTGCCCCCGCGTCGCCCCTAGGCGGGCGACACGGGTGGATCCCACCGCCGGCCCTTCCTCGACCTCGCTGCCACCTGAGCCCGCTGTCGGGAAGCCCGCGCAGGGGGCAAGGACGGTGGCGGTGGGGCCATCCCTCCTCCTCCTCTCCGCGGGGAGTCTTCCTCCGGCGTGCTGTGGCCCGCTTTCGCTGGTGCCTCGTTAGGGGCTGATTCCGGCGGTCCCATGGCCGAATCCAGCCGGGCCTGGCCCGGATCTATCCTCTGGGGTCGGCGGAGGACGCCGCCGGCGCTCGCGACCCGCAGATGCGGAGGGCGCGGCGGCCCTTACTCGGGGGCGTCCGGGCTTCGTGGGGCGGCGGCCATGCCGGCCCTTGGCGTGGCGGGGGGTCCTTGGCGACGGCGATGGCTCAGGCTTCGCTCCCTGCGTGCTCAGGCTCGCCGCTCCCGCCTGGGGCCTCCTCGTCGGCCACGACTTGGGCTGCTGGCTGTCGGATCCCGGTGATCTGCACCAGATCAGCCGGCCCAGCTCTCCTTCCTCCGTGCCGTGGTGGTGGTGGCTCGGGCGGGGATTTCACCTTGTGTGTTCGGCCTTGCCGCCTCCGCGTGGGTTCTCCTCGTCAGTGCTGTGTGCTGGGGCTGCGGGCGGTCGGATCCGGTGGTGCAGCACCAGATCTGTCGGCCCTAGCCCTCCTTCCTCGGTTTCGTCTGGGGAGCTCGTGTTGCCTGGCCAGGGCTGCTCATCGGCCTTCCTGCTACTCATCAAGCCGGGTCCTCTGCCGCTGCCTCCAGGTGGCCGTCGCGCCGTGTGGTGGAGGTGCTGGGCGAAAGCTAGGGCTGGCTACTGCCAGAGCCGACGGCGACTGCGCCAGAGGTGTCGCTTTCTCCCTTGGGAGCGTCGTTGTATGGACCTCGCCCTCACAGTGGGGATTCTCTGGGGGAAACCCTGCCTAGGTCTGCTTGGGCTGGCGGCGACGGCGTGCGACGTCATTTTCCTCCATGGAGGCGTTGCTTTGGAGCCCCACGGTGCCTTGGTGGCGATCGTCTTCCGCTGTTCGGGCTTGCAAGGTCGTGCTTCTTCGGTTTGCCGCCTACCTCGTGCGCACCGTTCCCCCTTGGCCTGAGTTCCTAGGTCGAAGTCGGAGCTGCTCACTGATGGGTCGGTGTAGCTGGGCAACGATGTCGTGCTGCGACTCTCCGGTCTAGGTGGGATGGTACTTGTTGTGTGTTGGTGTGGCTGCCTTGGAGGTTCTTTCCAGAGCTCATAGTGGGATCAGATCTCCTATTGGTGGTGTCTGGCTTGCTTGGAGGCAGGCGCTACGGTGAAGTCAGAGCTGCTACGTTGTTGGGGTGCAACCTAGCTCAGTAACGATGACACTCTTTGCGCTCTTTTGGCTGTGGCTGGTGTGTCGCAGAGGATGGAGGTCCGGTAGAAGAAGTCGGAGCTGCTTGCTTTGTGGCAATGCTCGGCAACGATGACTTGCGTCGGACTACGGGTTTCCGCCGACATGTTTTGTGTGGGGTGTTGGTGTTGTGCGGCATGCGTTGATGACCCAATCCAACCGCCTGTGGTGTAAAGGTTTTCGGCCCAGTTTTCCTTAAAAACTGGGTCAACTCTTATTCTTCTTAATTGAAAGGCAGCGCTCCTGCTATTATGTTTAAAAAAATATGCTTGCCTCCGCCGACCGAGGGGGAGGTCGCGCGAGCAGCCTATGGAGAGGGCGCGTGCGGCTTGCGACTTGGAGCACGGCCGACAGGGGAGGGTGCAAGGCCGCGAGGGCGAGACCAGCTGGCCGACACGAGCGGGGACTGGCGGCGCAATGGGCCTAGGCAGATGGACGAAAGGGTGATGGTGCCATCGTGGCACACCTGGCTCCAGCGAGGCATGCCATGTCAGCATCTGGTTTGAATAAATCTAGTTTTGGATGTTGAGGCCAACTTGCAGGACTCGTTTTTCTGGTTTTGGAAGTTCAGAGACCCAATCGACATAGCGTGCCAAGTTTGAGGGCCGCGGATGGATTTTACTCTTTGTTGCGGCAACATGCATGCAGGACCTTTGACATGCGCTTGTTCGCACGGAGAGCGCGTTTCTCGCGCCCATGATTCTGATGGTTGGAATGGCAGCCGTTTGAAGGAGTCATGGCGTTCATGTTGGGTGTGTTGAGTTGGCCACAATGTTGTAATTGCTTTTGAAGTAATATAGAGTCTGAAAAACTCCCAACAATACCAGTCTCTACCCTTCTTCCTGTGTGTTCTCACAACTGCAGGGTAAGGTCACCGGCAACTGGAGGT
The DNA here is from genome assembly GCA_030272315.1 of Paspalum vaginatum. Taxonomy (NCBI): domain Eukaryota; kingdom Viridiplantae; phylum Streptophyta; class Magnoliopsida; order Poales; family Poaceae; genus Paspalum; species Paspalum vaginatum. Next base: position 41,470,996 of record CM059015.1, on the reverse strand, counting down.
TGATTCTCTGGCAAACCTGACAGACGAAGCATGGTGCCTGAGTCCAGCAACGCAGTTAGGAGGCTTCGGATGGGGCTGTCAGCTCGAGCACGTGCGGGGACGAGAGTTTCAGGCATGGCCGTCGATGGGGAAAGGGGGCTCCTTGGTGACTCGGTACCCAAGCAAATGTCAGCGCCCTTCGTGTCGGGGTCGAGAGTCTTCATGTCGTCATGTCGAGCATAGAAGAAGGCCCCTCATTGTGGATGATGCGCGCGGTGAGGTCCAGCAGGGCAGCGGAGGGAAGGAGCAGCCTACGGTAGAGACCTATTCCCATCTCAAGCATTCGTTCTGCCATGTTGATGGTAGCCGTATCCTCAGTGGAGAGGCGGCGGGTGAGGTCGAGGACGAAGGGCTCACCGTGGCCGTGGAATGGGATGGCGGGCTCCTCAGCGCCACCGAAGTAGACGTCGTCCTCCTAGGCGGTGAGCTTGACGGTCTTCATCATGTCAGGTACGCTGTTGGTGGTGGGGACGTTGTCGTGGATGATGCGGGTGGCGAGGTCGAGGAGCGCAGCTGAGGGGACGAGCGGTGCGCCACAGAGACCCGTTCCCATCTCGAGCATCCGATCTGCCACGTTGAGGATGGCCGTATCCTCAGTGGAGAGGCGGAGGGTGAGGTCAAGCACGAGGGCCTCGCCGTGGCCATGGCCAGGGGACGGTAGGCTCCTTGGCACCACCAAAGTAGATGTTGTCCTCTTCAGCAGCGAGATCCACGGTCTACATCATGTCGTGCATGCTGGCAGTGGCAGGGACATCGTTGTGGACAACGCGCGCGATGAGCGGTGCGCCGTGGAAGACCTGTTCCCATCTTGAGCATCTGCTCTACCATGTTGACGGTGGTTGTATCCTCCGTGTTGATGCGGCGGGTATTGAGGGGTGGCCGTGGCCGTTGGGGGCTGGCGCCGTTCTCGCTGCCAAAACAGATGACACCCTTGATGCCAGACAGTTGGCGGAGGTGATGACTGACGAGCTTGTCGCTCACGACATATGCGTTGGTGGAGATGGGGTGGATGGGTTGCTAATGCCGTTGCAATCTCCTTGTAGTGGATCGCTTGGTCAAGGAGGCCTGCCGAGGCACCGATCAACTTGTCGACCTAGACGAGGGCCTCGACGTGCCGCACTCCCATGGCCATCCATTCCCTTGCCTCCTCTTGATGTCGCAAGAGTTGCTTCTCCGAAGTGGCGTCATCGATAGCGGACATCGCCCACACTTTGACCTTCAACTCTGTCTTCTTCTCGTGCAGATCCAGCAGTCGCTGGAGCGCAGCGGGAGAGCGAGCTCTGCGCGTCATCATCTTCTCCCTCTCGCTAAGTTCTCTCGGCAAGTTCTCTTAGCGAGTAGGTTTAGTTGGGGACGATGTTGGGGTGGTGGGGGTAGGGGTGAGGGGACGATGGAGGAAGAAGCGAGTAGAGCATGAACAGAAAGGGAAGCACAGTTACGGCTCCGCAGGAGGAAGATTACTTGGGAATAAAGTTGGTTGGTACATGATTCTGTTGATCTCTTTCTCTCTCCACTGCTAGTGTAGTCATTTCATGGGCATGCCCGCAAGAATGTTGGTCCAGAGTGGGCTTGTCACCTTCGAGTTGGGCTTTCGCACTCTTGTGCTGTTGGCAGTGCTGGCTGCACATTTCCTAATTAAAGATACATGTGGTAATTGTCAAATATCTTCCATGAGTTATATAGAGTCTTGTGTGTCGTTGTCCGGTTTCCTCCTCTCAAACTGTCAGCACTCGGTATTCGCCACCCGGCTCTTGTCTTGTTGGTTTTTGACTCGAATTCCCGCCAGCCCACTCCGCCAGTGGCGGTGGTAGAATTTTGAAGTTGGGTATTCCACTCCTATCTTTGTGCTTCATTGTTACACTCTACTTACTAAGAGTATCATGACTAATAAATATGTCTAAACATTCGTTGTGTATTTTAATCATTTTATTTTGCAATTTATACTTCACATACTTTGTAAATATTGAACACTAAGTGTTTGTGGAATTGTTGGATAATGCTATTAGTAGAGATACAGAGTAATGAGTAACATAGCAAAGTGATGATACTTTCTAAATTTTGAATCCACCATTCATGCCTTTAATAAGGAAAAATGTTTGTAATTTTTATATCTTCCATGAGTGGGGTTAAATTTACGTACAACTCCATGAGCCTATAATGAGTTGATTTTTTTTAAAATAAGGGCATGACAGCCTAGGCCTAGTACCCGATGAGAATTCATGCTAAATTTATGTACCACATATTCTTCAAATAAATAAATGTCTTTGCAAGTGCTTACGTACGCTTATGTTATCTATCAACTATATTATTCTATGAGGACCGAAAGAGCGAATCCTCAAGATTCTTGCGATGCCTTTTATAATATTCTTCAACTATTTTGTCTATAGGTCAACGCCTAAAACACAACCCAAAAATCCTCTTTTCTCAAACGTGCAAGGTTGCGTAGCAAAAGCAAGCTACTAACCCTAGAACACTCTGAGGAAAGCCACGCGGAAGCACTTGCTCAAAAGCTGATGAGAAACTGACGTAAAACGACCCAACAACCTCTCTGCAGTACACACTAGACGGTCTGATGAACAAGCACTAAATGGTACGGTGCACACAAACCGCCGGAGGCAAAGCCGGCCGGCTAGCATGCACCGGACGGTCCGGTGGTACAGCACTGGACGGTCTGATGGTCAGGCACTGGACTGTCTGGTGTGACCACCAGATGATATGGCCCGAGGACCGAACGGTCTGGTGCTCGCAAAAGGCCGAAAGAGGCTGGACCTCGTGAACTCCGCTCAAGCTCAGCACCACACACCGGACGTTCTGGAGCACCACCACCAGACAGTCGGTGGTATGAAAAGAGCTGCTCGAGGAGAGAAAATAGCCCGTGAATCCTCAAGATTCAATCCAAACCTTGCTCCAAGGATCTTCAAACCTCATGAAACTTTGCGTGGGCCTTGTCTAAGCCATGGAGAAACTGTCCCACAAGGATCACTCCCTCAAGCTATGGGATTCTCTACGGATTCGACTATCCAAGAGGTGAAGAACAAGGGCAAGAACGAAAGAACTCGGGGCTGCTCGTGGATCTAAGATTTGGCACACCAAAACAACAATCTTTTCACGTCCTAGCAGTCCAAAACACCAGCAAAAAAAAGATCTCAAACTTGACCAAAATCAAACACACCAAAATGTCAAGGATTCAAGATCAAAATCCAATCAAGAAAAGGGGAAGGCAAGCACACACAAGAGCTAAACGAAAATCCATCTATTAAAGCCTCAAAGAGTTCTCAAGATTCAGATTACAAGAAGAGATCTCGATCTCCAAGCAGCCACCCTCTCCTATCCACTAACTATGGGGACTAGATCACTGTAATCTCACTTTTTTTAAGCTCCTCTTTCTTGGATTTCGAAAAACTTAGGGTTAGAGAGCCCCTAAGCACCAACTAAACTAGCTAATAGAGATAGATAAGACACATCTATCTCTTATTTATACTACAGACTAAGCCCTAAGGCAATTTTTCACTTAACCCCCTATATTATAGACTCTTACACTAGAAACGCCTGTAGGGGCCTAAAAAGACGTCGTGAAACTCAGATGGATGAAAACGATGGAGTCCTTGTCTTCTTCGGTTTCTCCACCTTCTCCCGATGTCCTCCACGTGTCCAGTAGCCCATCCCTTGGGGATTACTTTTGGTTTTGGAATAACGGCAAGCCGGCCCTGGTTTTGACGATATAACTAGGAAACACTTCTTGGGCCCCAGTTTTGATGCACCGAGAAACAATTGTGGACTTCTCATTTGTAGAGTGGTTTAACGTCTCATGACACCGTCCTAGACACAAGTTCACACTTATGGGCCGATCCTAACTTGGAACGGAGCCCAAGCCACCTGCCAGTCCACTCAGCAAGGATTTTGTCATGCCAAGTCCACTCTGGCGCCGGGCCACCTCTTAGTCCACTCGAGAGGGCTTCTGCCCGCTAGTCCCTTAGCAGGTCTTCGGTGTTGGCCAGATTCGGTACACTTGAGCCCCTCAATCTCCCCCTTGATGAGTGCCTCGTCAACTCCTTCACCGACCACCTGAAATCATAGACAAAGAAAGAAAAACATACCAAAGAACAAAAGAAGTAAGAAAACAAAGAAAATCCACTCAAGTGCCCAAAACCAAAGAATGGAAAAAACGGGAGCACTTAGAAGTGAACAAAAGCAAAGCCAAAAGATCGGCCCCTAAGACAAGGGAAACTGCTCAATGTAGCCGATCAACAAAGCATGACCCCTCAAGAAATTTTTAGGACTCAACATAGTCATGCTAGAAGCAAAAGACCAGCTCCTCTAGAAAGAGGCAAGGCTTGACACAGCTGACCAAAAGAGCATGCTAAAACTCTAACTCCCCTTGCATTTAAACTAATCTCATAATGCATCTCACCCCCTAGAGTGGCGCACTCCCTAGGTAATGCATCTCTCACCCTGAGTCACATGGTTGGTGACTACTCTCATCTCTCCCCTTGTTGACAATGCACACATAAAGTCCCAAGAAAAATGCAGTGCAAATGCCACAAGTGTAATAAGGAGCTACTCAAGAAGGAAAAACTAGTAATCACAAGTTCTAGCATATAGAGCATGTGAGGGCAAACGGGGCATGCAGCAAGCTCAAATGAACCTATCTTACACAGTTCAGGAGCATATCATGATTTTTCAGGTTTTGGTTAAAAGAAAGCATCACCAATATAAATAGCATCTAGCAAGATACATATGAACAACAGAAATGCTAGCAATGCATACATGGTGTGCTACTCCTAACCTAGAGCATCAACAAGCCATAAGCCATTAAGAGACTTGCACATTTTCAGATTATGCATTTAAATCAAGCAAGTTTCACATTAATTGCCAGGGGTTATTTGTTGGTCTAGTCACTTCTTACCAACCAAGCCAAGCCTAGGCCTAAATAGACTTGTAAGTGCAACAAGGCTCCTTAGTGGTTTTGGTGTTTGAGTGACAATGCGATTAAAGGTGTAATCTCTTTGTGAGATGTTTTGACAGGTTTCTATAGGTATATATTGTCAAATGTAATAAAATAAACAGAAATGTATTTGTCTATGAATAAGCATGAATCACTCATTTGTTGAGCGAGGCATTGATCATTCACGAGTGCATACCATGACATTGCCTAAGTGCAGGACATCACTAGTGTTGCTTTATTAATGCACTTTGAGACACTTGGCTTTCATATTGAGAAAAGTGACTTTAAATTGTATCTCTTCCATTTGGACGTCACTACCTTAATTGGATTTCTCATATATAACAAGTGGCTGATCATGAAGACACTCTATTGCATATTAAAGCCAATAATGATCAAGACAAATTGAATAAATGGATAATGAGCAAATGTGCTCCATGTACCTATCGAAGAGGTTTTCTAAATTGAAGTCCAACTATTTCGCTCAAAGAGGATTGCTCACAAAGGAAGAAGCTCAGCTTCGCTATCTCTCTCTGTGGATATATTTCAAGACGGCATTTTTCATCAAGACAAGACTCAAGTGGATTTCATCAAGATTTATATTTATCTTGAGCATAGGTATGCCGTACTATCAAGAGGGAAGCGAAGCTCGGAAGTCTCTAGTCAACATGTGCTCATAGCTTGTTCAGAGAGTGTCGAGCCTAAAACACTCCTCGTGAGTTGTTCTTATGCTGAGGGTGGGTTCACCGGATTGTCCGGTAAGCCTCACCATACTATCAGGTGAAGGCTGAGCCCAGAGCCGAGAGTGATCTCTCTGATCTTTTCCTTGTGCTTTCGTCTCCTAGTTAGGTGTATCTCTAATGGAGACAACACCTACACTTTGCTCATATGTTGACCCAGGCTCAGTGCCTTAGCCTCTGATCAGGGAACCCCTCACCGGACTATCCGGTGAGCTCTACCAGACTGTCCGGTAGAGGGGGTTTGAGCTCCAACGGCTAGTTCGCCTCTACCGGACTATCCAGTAGGGCACACCGGACTGTCTAGTGATGGTCTGACACAGGCCAACGGCTAGTTTTGTGAGGGTGGGTATTTATACCCCCCCACTCACCTCCAGTTGGGGCTGCTGCTTCCCTCCACGTCCATATTCATCCAGAGGCTCCTAGCAACACCTCCCAACACTCTCTTTGTGAGATTGAGCTCTATTTTGTGAGATTCTTCAGTTAGGAGAGGATTTGTGAGATTGTGTGAGCTGCATTGTGAGCACCTAGCTTCTGAGCACCGTTGTCAAGCATTTCTGGGAAGCGTTTTTGTTACTCTTAGAGGTTTCCTCCTAGACAGCGAGAGCGACCCGAAGGGCACCCGGCTTGTGGGTGCCACTTCTCTTGTAGGTGATTACCCCGCTCTTCGGAGCATTTGCAGTGAGCACCTTCATAGCCTTGGTGGTTGTGAAGGGGAGACCGTGAGTTGAAAGAGACTCAAGCTCTTGGTGGGCGCCTCAAATGGGATGTATGGACACTTGCGGGTGTGCCCGAACCTCGGGAATAAAATCCTTTGTTGTGTGTGCTGTGCCCCTGCTGGGAGACCCAAGCTTTGTGCTTGTGGTTGTTTTACTTTCTTGCATTACATTATTGCTTCCGCTACCATTATTATTCGTGTGCAAGTTCTCTTTGTGAGTGCAGAGACAAAGTGTTGCTGAGATCATCATCAACATACAAACACATTACACAGCTCCACATAGCTCGATAAGTATTTACTCGCATATTTACCTTGGGGGTTTCAGTTTCTGTGTGACACCGGACTATCCGGTTATACTAAAATGTCCGGTTGTACCCACCGGACTATCTGGTGTGAGTGCTAATAGTGTGTTTTTAAGTGGTGTAAATTTTCAGTTACGCCTATTCACCTCCTCTAGGCGACATCTAGGTCCTTTCAATTGGTATCAGAGCGAGGACTCACCGAAAAGCTTCACCGCCGTGAGTTAATATGTCAACACCTAGTGAGGTAACTTGTGAGCCACTCATGCTTGATGGCTCTAACTATTCTCAGTGGTCAACTCATGTACTTAATTTGCTTAGGACCAATGGTCCACTTGTGGACCAAATTGTAAAAGCTAGCATATTGGCTTCTAACTATGAATGTGGCAACCTATCTCATGAGGAGACAATACGCTTGCAGCTCAATGCTCAAGTTGCTGATTATTTGTTGAGCACTTTGAGTGTAGATACTTCTAAGTGGCTGTTCCATGAGTACAAGAGATTTGAGGATGCCCAAGAGATTTGCACCCCTTTCAAGAATGTTTTTGCATGCAAAGCTCAAGAACAAGCAAACATATCAGTAAGGGACTTAGGAAAAGAAGAAATAAGCCAATGTGAAAGCATAGAGGACAAGGAATATCAAGAAAGGCAGTTGGTGCTGCAGTCACTGCAGACACCGGACTGTCCGGTATCAGACACCGGATTATCCGGTGTACCGGACTGTCCGGTACTTACTACCGGACTATCCGGTGGTGGCAGTGAAGCTGCACCAACCAGTGAAGAGCAACGATGGAGACCAAGTGAAGAATCATGTTCACCCAAGTTTCACTCCATCATTTCACACTCACATCAGTGCCTCATGGCCAAGGAAAGTGAGGAAAGTGAGAAAGAGATGAGTGGGAGTGATGAAGATGAAGACGAGATTACCGATGAAGATTTGGATATTGGTCACCTCAGAAAAAAGGACCAAATGAAAGTGATCAAGCTGATGCAAATCAGCACCAAGGAGAAGCAAAGTCTTGACAATCAAGAAGACTACTTGGTAAAGAAATTGGATGAGCTAAAAAAGGCTCAAGAAGAAAAAAAAGAGCTCAAACTCAAGCTTGAGAAGAAGGTAGAAGAAAGAAAAGAATTGCTAAATAGGATCAATGACAAGTGCTTGGAGCTTCAACAAGAAAAAGATGAGCTCCTAGATGAGAGTATGCAGCTCATTGATCAGCTAGCCTTGAGCGAGGTAGCACACGAGGTATTTGTCACGTCGGTAAAATCCTATGAACCTCTCGTGCAAAATAATTCATGTTCTTCAACTGATTCTATCATTGCTTGTGCTAACCCTTGTTGTTTAAAAGCAAGTAACCCTTGTGTTGAGCATGATATTGTAGAATCTTGTGATGACTTCATTGCAAAAGAAAATGAAAAGCTCAAGCAAGAGGTTGAAAAGTTAAAACATGACTTGATCACGCTTAAAGGAAAGTGTTGTGTGCAACCTTCTCAAGATAACCGTGAAAACATGGTGAACAAGCTTGAGGAGGGTTCAAACCGTGCACAACACACTAAGACAAGTATCAAGTCTAAAAGTGGTGAAAGCACAAAAGCACAAGAGAAAGCCAAATCAAGACAACAGAAGAAGAAAGCAAAGAGGAGATGCTACTGGTGCAAGGAAAGAGGACACAATGTTCAGGCCTGCCCAAGCCTCAAATCCAAGGCAGTGAGCAGCTCTGGCTCACCGGACTGTCCGGAACAACCTGCCGGACTGTCCAGGTGCTGGTGGACTATCCGGTATTAAGGTGTCGGACTATCCGATGAAGCCAGTGGCAGCTCAAGCCACCAATTCCAAGGCAAGAAGACCTACCCAGTCTCACAACAAGGTTGGAAAGGAGGAAGTCCATGCAGTCAAGGCAGAAAATCAACCAAAGGGCTTCAGGCAAAGAATATGCTACAATTGCCGAAAAAAGGGGCATCTTGGTAAGGATTGCCCATATGGTAACTTTACTCATCCCAACCTTGTCAATAAGAAAACTAAATTGACTTGTGTACCCAATGGCTGCAGTGGTGAGGCTAAGGTGATTTGTTCATCCAAGGCTCCCACCAAAGCTATTTGGATACCCAAGGTTTATTTGACTAACATTGATGGACCCAACAAGGTTTGGGTACCAAAACATACCTGAAGACCTATAGGTACCTACAGGATGCATTGAGGGTCTTGGCTATCTTGAGAAGCTAAACTCCAAGTATATCATTGTCTCAAGATTCATTGTTCCCATCTCAAGCCAAGATATGAATTATGGCAATATCTTCATCCTCAATGACATCATGGGTAACGTGTGCTTAACTAGATCCTTGGTGGCTTGGACAAGACTCATCCTTAGTAACTTGAGCCTTGCCCAAATCAATCAAGTTCAAATTCCACTCCTATCCTATGCTTGTGTTCTTGTGATACGTTGACGGCTCTCTTTGTGGAGCATGTGCCTTAAAATGTGTAGGAACATGGGTTGAGACTCATGAGAAGAAAAGGAAATGAAGCTTGTAAGAAATCAAAACTCCTAGTGCAAACTTTCAGGACCCATCGGCTGGACCCACTGGTTCAACCGATCGGACACAGCTAGCACCGGTCTGCCGGCTCTGCTGATCTACCAGTTCAACCGGTCGAACCATCGGTTCAACTGGTCGGGCACGTCTCCAACCAGTCTACCGGTCCCTCTATCGGACTATCTGGTGGACGACACCGGACTGTCCGTCATAACCGGACTATCTGATGGAGTCTATCGGACTGTCCGGTAAGGGTTAGCGAAGTCTATGTGACTGTGAGTACACCCACATAATTGTTACATATTTTATATATTTAGCCTAAGTACTACTTTTAATCCCCAGGTTTGTTACAAAACTTGAGCATGTGAAATTGGTTATTCAAGGACCATAAGCATGCATTTGGGGGGAGTAGAGTTATACTAGGGCTCTGTAGTTCTAACAAATCTATGTGAGTAAGATTGCAGAAATTAGGAAGATGTTGAGTGGACAAAATCACTGGCATAATGCAAAATAAATTCAAGATCCTCCAAAATTGTAAAAACCTAGGGCATATACCAAAGGTTGTTCCACTCTTATATTTCTTATGAATGTATTAATATCAAGGTCAAGGTATGTGTTTATTAGATGCATTGTAAGTGCTTCTAGGCCTTGTTGCTCCTGTGTGGTTGTTGGTAGATTGAGTGATCCAACTCTAGTATGGATATTTGATTGATACCTCCAAATCTCAGAAAGTTGTCAAGTTAGTCTTGAGCGCTTGGTGCTTCAAATATGATAGGAGGTATGAGTTAAATATGTCATCATCTATGATGTGATCCTCAATCTGTCTAATACTCTTTGTGGTATAATTCCTAAGGTTTGAGCTAGTGAAATATTGTGTCTTGTCATGAGTATGTCTCATGAGGCTTTAATGAGATTAGATGTTTGCTTGATACTCTAGCTAAGAGTGCCTTTCATGCCTTTGTAAGCTGAGTGTGAATCAAACGTGCTAATCATCTTAAACAAGGCATGGTAGTTCACTAGTATAGCAAAAATGGGATTTTGAAAATATTTGTTGTTGAGATCTTTGTGATCAACCTCTCTTTATATGTGGTTATTGTTATCTGTGTGTGTTTGTGCCTAACCACATACATTGAGACTCCTATGCTGAAATTCAAAATCACTTTCCAAACAAATTTATTCAAAAGCTCATCTCTTTCAACTAAGTCATCTTTTGACCAAAAGCTTTGACAAAAATGCATTTACAAAAGGTCACTTACCTTCCCTGAGGGCTATGTTACATAAAGGAGTCAAATGGATCAAAGGAATATAGCACAGCTCTCAGACCCTCTGCAAAATCATTTTCTACCGGACTATCCGGCGCGCCCTACCGGACAATCCGATAACATTGGACTATCCGGCAGGGGCTACCAGACTATCCGGTCCACGCGGGTTTCACCTCCACCCGCGGTTCAAAGGGGTAATTTCTCTTGTTTTCCTCCCACCTTCCTCCAAACCACTTTTCACCCGTTCCAACCACCGCCCTTGCTTGATTCAAGGATCTCTTTGGCGATTTGAGGAGTTCTTCTCGTTCCTCTATGGATTTGAGGAGCTTTTGGTGGGGATTGGCTGCTGCATCTTCAGGGTATCCGATCCCACCGGCCTCTCCATCAGTTTTGACCTTGGAACTTCTCTCCAAGGTACTTTGAACTCTTTTTGCCCGATCTCTTTGCTCAGCCCAATGCTTGTATTTTCCCCTTGGTAGAAGTACTCCTGATATGCATATCCATCATGTCCTAGAAGATCAAAACTTTTCCATGGCTGGTTTGGGAGATCCACCAACCCTAGGGCATTGGGCGCTACCGGACTATCCGGTAGCCGCCACCGGACTGTCCGGCGAGGACCGGACTATCCGATGGAAGCCACCGGACTGTCCGGCGATACCTAGAGGCCCTGGGTCAGTTGGTCTTTGTGGCTCTAGATTTGTTCTATGAGCTCCCAAACTTGTTCCATATATTACTTTGTGTCTTTGTGACATATTCCTGTTAGAAAATCATGTTTTCACAGTCATCGTAATCAAGTCATATCTTTTGCTCTCTGAGACTAATCCGAGGTTCCAAATCCATATCTTTTGTCTCTCAGGGTTGCAGATGGCTGGTGAGCAACTCGTAAAGTAGTACACCAGGGTTAAGAGGAATGCCACTAAGCCTCGCCCTCAGTCGAGCAGTGACACTTCTTCTCCCTTGGAGGACACCGGTGCTGGTAGTTCTCTAGGATGAGGCAAGGGCCGTTGTAGGACACTCCTCGAGGTCAGATGCATATTGCAGATGAAGAGGTGGTACTGGAGACCTCCTCTGATGATGATGTAGAGGATGAGACCTATGTGGTCCAACCCAGACCCCATGGTAAGGGTCCAGCTCCTCCCAACAGTGATGATGATGAGGAGGAGGAGAGAGATGTTGAGGCAAAGGAGGACAGAGAGGCAGCACCCCCCGAGGCTGAGTATGCTAGGAAGATGTCCAAGCCCAGCAGGCCACCTAACAAAAAAGCGGTAGATTATAAGAAAAGGGGGAAGCTCAGTGAGATCAGGGACAACATGAGAAAGGCTTTCAGGAAAGAGCCCAAGAGCTCTTATGACTGAAGGTTTCACACCAGGTTTCAGGAGGATTACTATGAGTCAGTGATTCTATCTAAGGAACACCCAGTCACACTTGATCAATGGGTTGATTGGAAATACATGAAGGACAAGAAAGACCCCATTTTTTATCAGGTGATTGCAGCTTGTGGGAGGCAGAACATCTAGAAGATCATGAGCTTCAGGCATGATTGGAACAAGGAGATCATCGCTCAGTTCTATGCCACAGTCTACTTTGATGACACAGATGCAGATCCGAGGAAGTGGGCTATGGCATGGATGACAGAGGGTGAGACTTATTCCATCTCCTATCTTGACTTCGCGTTTGTGCTTGGTTTGAACAATGTGGATCTGAACAGGCCTAAGGTTCACCTAGAGCAGTGTCTCCTTGATAGTGAGACGAAATTCATGTATCCTCCAAACAATCAGGGAAACTTTGGAGACTCGCAGGGTCTTTACTCTTTCTATGGATATCTGAACAAAATCTTTAGAAAGACCGTGGCTCCTCGTGTTGGTGATGCTACTAATGTGGCGGAACCGTCGATTTAATCCGGGCGAAGCGCACCTGCCACCTCTGGCTTGCAGTGCAATTAGACCGTACTAAACCCGGTCGTCCGTCGAGAGTCATTCGGCTCCCGATATTACCTTTTCCCAGAGGAATCGACATCATACACATCCAGCCACGATGGAGCCACAACAGTTACATCATCTCAGGCAGTTGAATATAGCATATATAAACTTATTTTACAAACCAGTTCGAAATAAAGATATAGGTTTCAATATAATGCCATACAATAGGCAGGTTTGAATCAGATAGCGGAAGCGAATTCGAAAACATCTCACCCCGGAAGCAAAATACTTTAGTAGTCTTCATGCAACGACGATCGAGGCGAGCAGCACCGAGCCCACCGATACTACTCTCCTCCAAGCACTTGTCCAGATGTCGCCGGTACCTATTCTCAAAAGGTGGGGGCAAACCTTGAGTACTAATTACTCAGTAGGACTTAATGGATTGGCTTACGGCTGACGCAAAGCTTGCTTACTAGCATGTGGATCCTTAGCCATTGATTTTAAACAGTGGTATATCAACATAGAGTATCAAGATTCATATTTTGCATATAACTCCATAATAATAACTTGCAGAAATGTAAGCAACACAATAGTACAAGCATGTGGTTTTTGAAAACATGAGTAATAAATATGATATATTTAAGTAGTTACTACGTTGCCCGACAGTGTTATTGTCATTCCCACCCCTGGTGGGCATCAGCGATTCGAAACGATTTTTAATTTCCGGAAATAACTATCATGCCAGGGGTATATGCTTACTAGCCATCGCGTTCCCACATGTAGTCCCGATCTCCACCTGTCTTGTCCCAAGATTCAAAGCGCCCCCACCTAACCCCCAGGTTGTGCCCCCTCAGGAGCGATACCACAGTGCCCTGGGTCAGCCCTCCCTCGAGTACAAGCGCCCCCAGGGCCCATCGGCCTCCAGCAAGTGGATGGGCGGAGCCTCGAAAACTCCGGACAAACCCAGGTAAGACTTCATCGGTCCCATTTCCCGGTTAAGCACTCTAGCAATGTTATGCTAAACAGCAGACGAACAGCGGACGGGCCTTAAACGACTCGGGCGGAGCCAAATGATACAACAACGCACACCACAAAATAAGATTATTCTCCGCCCGGTCTCCATTTAAATCATGAGCATAGTATAACTTTCCCAATAGTAAAAGTTTTGTAATCTTTGAAATCACCTACGCGGCGAGTGACTCCTTTCACTCGTGTCTACTCGCACCTAGCAATTCTAGGCAACTCGTCCTACGAACTCTAGATATAGGTGCTAGGGCTAGGGCGGCCAGGGAGTCTAATGCAAGGGTTTTCAATCAACTCATAATGCGGATGCGTAATCATCAATCAAGATAACATTAGCTAAGAAATGTATGGTCCTGCCTACCTTCCTCACTAGTGTTAGTAGCTGCCTCCTGAGCGAAGTCGGGCCTCTACTGCTGGTCTTCCGGCTCCTGGTGCAGCTCCTCCTTTGGCTCCTCTACGATCGGTTGGTCCGGCGGGTGTCCTTCGCTCGCGGGATCTATATGCATGACATGGTGCAATTGGAGCATGTATTAGTGAAAGGCTTGCTTCATGATGCGAGTGCGATGCAAGGAGTCTTGATTTAGGGACTAAAGTTATGCATTTTCGTGGTGAAACTTGTTTAGCATTAAGAAATCGTACAAGCCATCGCCTACGGTAACTTAGCTTATCACATATAACAACTGTGGGGGTGTGTGGCGAGGTAGCATCGCTTCATGTGAAGCGACCGAAGCTTACTTAAACATCCATTTTTTTCACATAGCTAACTTAGCATTCCTAGCGTGCATTTCTCAAACAGTAGTGAAGACCTATATTGCATTCCAGAATCAGTGGTTAAGACTTACATATTCTTATGTTTCAAACATGATCCATTGTGGCATTTATTAGATATACTAGTCTCACATTTTCTATTATTTACGTAAATATGCATTATTTCTACCATTTTCAAATCAGAGCCAAAACCTTACATGCACCACCTCCTACTCAAGCAGTGAGTCATGTCCTTAACCTAGAGCTCATACCAAGCCCCTAAAGTCACCTGGAGCATTTTTCACCATAGCAACCTTTTCTTAAATTAAATATATGCTTAAATACAAGACAAGGGCAAAATAGTAATTAAATAGTCAACGTTAGGGCTACCAACATTTATACAAAGCCTACACATGCTATCAATGCCTCTGCCCAAATTTCATAATTTTTGAAGCTCATTTAACCCACATTTCCTATTTATTAAGGTTTTTCATGCATGCACAATAACAGGGGCAAACATGTCTTTTCATGCCCAACCATCATATCCATTCTGTAGATCTACATAAGAGGAGTATTTTGCAACAAAGTTTGTATTTTTCTGATATTTATTTGATTTACTATGAATTTCCAAAGTTTACTGCCGCTTTTAAAAGAATAAATAGAAAAACCATAGCCCTGGGGACTCAAACGCTATTTCCCCAAACTCCCAGGGACCTGCACGGAAGAGATTATAGACTCAGTGCATAGTAGTCGAAACAGGGCGATGAATAATCAAAACCGCAGGGGCTTTTGTGTAAAACTTCCTTCTTCTTCTTCCTCTTGCAGGGGGACGAAACGCGCAGCGGCCCGGCGTTCTCGCGGCGGCGCCGGTGCATGGAGGCGCCGACTTGGAGCCGACGTGCTCTGGGAAGGCGTTCTCGGCGACGGGGCTTCTTTCCCCCAAGACGGCGTCACGCGAGGTCGCGACAGTGGCCGAGGAACACGCGACGGACCCGCAGTGAACCCGGCGTCGAGGTCCGGTAGCACGCCCCTCGATCCGGCGCCCTCAGCGGGGTAGGGGGCTCCGGTGAGGCGCGCGGGCTGCGCGGTGTCGAGGCGCGCTCTGAGGAGGTGAAGTGGGGGCGTGGGGAGGACCGGATGGTGGCCGTCGACGGTGAGGTCGGGCTTGAGCTTGGAGTGGCCACGGTTGGCGCGCGGTGGCGTGGGCAGGGGAGATGGCGGCGGTTAAGGCACGTTGGGGATGGTGGAGCGGAGCCGGGCGATGCGGGGGCGCTCGCTGCTGGGAGCGGAGGCAGCCGGAGGAGGCTGGCGCGCGAGCTCGGGGCGAGCTTCAATGGCGGCGGCGCCTCTGTTCCACGCGAGCTAGGGGCGGGGCGCAGGCATGGAGAGGGAGGAGAAACGTGGAGAGCCAAGGAGAGACGGCGAGTGAGCGGGGGAGCAGGGTCTTGCTTCTCCCAGAAGGCAGGCCGGGGCACGGGCGAGGGCGTGCTGGCGCCCATGGCGCGGCGCGGGCAACCTTCGCCTGCCGCGTGGGCGCAGGGGAGGGGAGGAGGAAGAAGGAGACGCGCGGGTGGACACGGTCCGTGGACCGTGGGACGCCGATAGGTGGGACCGGGCGGGGAAAAAGTATTACGGTGCATTGGACCGAGTTCGGGGAGACGGATGAAGGCGGGACCCACCGGTGCGACGTGTCCCAACCGCGTGAGCAGGAATCCAATGGCCTTACAGGTGGGGCCCGCTCGTCATTGACACAGAAAAATGGAATAATCTCGAAAATAGAAGAAAAGAGTTTCACCAGCTAACTAGGTTTCTGAATTTTGCCAATTTCACCAACGTAGGAGCCGAATTTGAAAAGGACCCAATTGAATTAAATGTTGTAACTTTTGAGATCTACAACTTTGTCAAAAGGACTAATACCAGATTCGAAGTTTAAATATGATTAAATTTGAATTTAACCTACTGACTCCAGTTTGACCAACAACACCTTCCAATTTGAAAATTCCATATGTCCATTTTAGGTGCACTTTCACATAAAGATTTATATACCAAAGTTGTTCATATTTTCATGCCCTACAACTTTCTTACATAGAGGTTTGTATGATCATGCCTTTTGGTTGCTCAAAATTTGAATTTTCCACTCAGGCCTAGTTTGACAGATTTCACTAGAAGACAGAAAATGAGCTAAAACACCAGGCAAACCTTTATGCATGTCAACATACAAAATACCAAAATTGTTACTCATCAAATTGTCTTCAAGTTTGGTATGGAAAGTTTGAGCTAGCTCACCTTACATTTTAAACTATGAGCACAATTGTATTCAAGGGTTTGATGAAACCGCAGTTTCAATTTATGTGGAGTATTTCTTTTTCCCAATCTTTTGAATTACCAAATGAAGTCTAATTAGGTCAAGGTCTAGTGCATTTGAAAGGTAATAGGTTTAATTTCATTTCATACAAAGGAAGGTTTTGAAGTTGTATAGTCAAATCGAAAGTAATTTCAGAATGAAATTTGGGAAAGAGTGTCAATGCTAGACTTAGCAAAATTTCCTGAGTGTAGGTTAACTGGGCTGGGTTCGAACTTTTGAGCCCCTTAACATCTGATTTTTAAAATGGTCAAAATAGCATATTTGAAGGCACCATCTTGAACTAAAACTTTCGTATTGGATGTCTTGCACGAAAATGTGTAAGCGTTCAACTACTCAACCAAACTACGAGGAGTTTGGCATATCCAACTTGAAATTTTTTGACTTAGTGGTTTACTAGCCTAGTTGTTGCTCTTCTCTAAGCATGATTAAGCCAAATCCCTGATTATTGCTAGTCTAATCGTGTGTTAAGGCTTTTGAGATGCCGGGGGCATCACAACTAACATATCACATTATGCCAAGAATCTGCTTGCTAGGATGAGGGAGGATGCATTGCCTTTCAGCGTGACCAACTTCATATGGGAGGAGATCAAAGCCATATCCTTTGACCTATATCGGAGTTGCGCATATGCTCCTTTCATCATGGAGGTGATTGACAGAGTGACCTGTACAGCTTATATCAGTGACTCTGAGCACCGGCCATTCCGTGTCAAGAAGATGAAGCATCCGATTGTGCCAGCACCCTCAGTTACACCTTCAGGCTCAGACCCACCTCCGAGTCAGTCGGCTCCAGTGCCATAGCAGCAGAGGCAGTCACCTCAGAGGAGGAGAGGCAGTGGGCAGTTCTCTAGTGAGAGGTCGAGGAGGAGCTCCTCACCTGTTGTGCAGGCTTTCAGAGCCATTATGGGAGCCCTCAAGTGCTTCAGGGCGAAGGACATAGCTGAGAAGAGAGAGATCCGTCGTCGCCAGACCCTGACAGATAATAGGGTGAAGGGCATTCAGAGGCACCTCGGCATGCAGCCACCACCCTCACCTGACCGAGTGGTTGAGGATGAGCAGGAGACAGAGGTAGAGGAGGAGTTCCTGGTGGATCCCTTTGCAGGGTACTACACAGAGCAGGGTCAGACTAGCGGGGCATTAGTGCCTCCTCAGTTCAGCCAGCCTCCACAGTTTACTCAGGCACCTCAGGCCGCTTCGGTTTCAGGATCCATGGATGCCATAGCTCAGTCAGCTGCTTAGTCACTTTTTGGGATGAGTGATGCCTTCTCTGCTGGCTACTCAGGCTACTCCACCACCCTGGCCTCCTTGAGCTTTTCAGGATCTCTACCTTTCTCCATGGGTCAGGGTGGAGCCTTCTTTCCGAGCAGCAACCAGTTCCAGTCAAGACCTCAGGGTGGCAGCTCTAGTGGAGGATGGGATCAGGGCACTCAGTGAGCCCTTGAGGTACTTTTCTCCTCTTCTTTTGACCTTTTTGGTGCTTAATGACAAAGGGGGAGAAGTGCATTAAAGCTTTGTGGCCCCTTTTTTTGTGTTTTCAGGAGGAGCTCAGTGAAAGGGGAAGAATGGAGCAAACAGGCCTTGTGAGGAGCTCTATTTTGTGAGATTCTTGAGTTGGGAGAGGATTTGTGAGATTGTGTGTGATGCCCCAGGCATCTCAAGTGTATTACATTAGCATCATTAGCTTAATTTCATCATTATATGAACATTTCATATTAGGGGCATGAGTGGATTAAGTCATTTGAAGCGAGTTAAACTCGGTTTTTCTGCAACTGCATTTGCATTTGCCCTGTAACTTTAATATTGTTGTGAATTTGATAAAACTATACATACCAAACTTGTAGACAATTTCATAATGAACAACTTTGGTATTTTGTGTCATGACATGCATAAAGGTTTGAATAGAGTTTTAGGTCATTTTCTGTAAAACTGAGAAATCTGTCCAAATTCGATCTGAATAGAGATTTCAAATTTTTGTGAAACAAAAGTCATTATCTTGCAAAACTTGGTATATCAAAGTTGTAGGTCATGAGCAACTGAACAACATTGGTATATAACATTTACCATGAAAATGCATAAAAATATGACTTGTGGAATTTTTAATTTGGCAGATTCACTTGGTCAAACACTGGTAGGCAATTTGAATTCAAATTATCACCCGAAATTCATATAGAACATGGCATCAAAGTTTATATTAAAGTTGTAGAGTATCGAGTTTACAACATTTTTTGTATTTTAAGTTTTATCAAATTCGGCTATCTGGTTGCCCAAAAACATGAAATTGGAATAGATGTCTCAGCAGTCAAACAACATTTTTCTATTTTTCCGAATTTCTTTTCATTTTGTCTCACTAACCAGTGGGGCCGACCTGGGCGTGGACTCGACAGCGCCCAGGCCGAGCTCGCCACGCGGCCATGGCGGCCTGTCCAGGGCGGGCACGCGGCGCCCCTGCCCCCACCCCGGCCGGCTCTACCTTCGACCCGAAGGAAGCGAGCACGCCTTCCTGCTCTTGTCTGCTCAATCTCTCCGGTTCCGCTCTGCCTCTCTTCTTCCTCGCTCACGCGCCCAGGGAGCCATCCACCATGGGAGCTCGTGGAAAGCTCCAAGCCGCCGCCCCTCCAGTTCCCCTCCCTTGAATCCGAGGGGCGCACTAGCCTCGCCGCACCCCATTCCACCTATTCCGACGGCTCTCGGAGCTCCTCGTTGCCTACCTTGTCCTCCCCACGTGCGTCGCCAAGTGCCGTCCGTGCCACCACCGGGCACGCTGTAGAGGACCACCTCAAGCCCATCCCCGCGCCACCACGCCACCATAGTCAAGTTCCTCATCGACCGGGGCAGCTCTCGCGCCCATCAGAGCCACCGCTCCTGCTCCCAGTCGCCGGATCGAGCCGCGGCCGCCGAGGTCTGTGCGCTGCGGCTGCCGCCGGTTCACGGCGCGTTCCCCGTTGACTCGGACCTCCCCAAGCGATGAAATCAAGGGAGAACGGTAGCCCATCGCCGGGAACACCTTCCCAGAGCTTCTCGGCTCCAAGTACATGCCCCTACGCGCCGGCGCAGCCCCATTTTCCCCTTCCCTACGCGCAGGTCGCCCCTGTCTGAAGGTAGAAGAAGACCCTTCCAGTTTTTCGATTTAGCCCCTGGACTCTGCTGCTTTTACGTTTCATCTCATGCGCTATTCACTGAGTCATGAGGATCTTGCATGCTAGCCCCTGAACTTTAGGAATAATAGCGTTTAAGTCCTGTCAGTGATGATTTTTCGATTTTTGGGCATTTTCTAGATCTGAAACTTTCAAAATCCATATAAAATCAAACAAAAATGCTAAAAATGCAAGATCTGTTGCATTGTGCTCCTATTTACTAGATCTACATGCTAGGTATGATGTAGATCTGTGAATTGACTATTTTGCCCCTAGTTTGTTGCATGCAAGTTTAAACAAAAGAAATAGCAAAATAGGTGTAAATGAACTCCAAAAATTATGAAACTTGGATAGTAGCTTTACCATGTTGTTTAGGCTGTGTGTGATTTTTGTAAACCCTAGCATACACTGTTAAATTACTGTTTTGCCCTCATGCATGAATTTTGAGTATTTTACAAGAGTGAAAATACTTGCTACATAAAAAGTGCTCCAAATTTTTCCACTGAAATTTGTAGATGCTCTAAGTTGTATATTTAGTCCATTTTTAAAGTTTCAAGGTCTTCATGTATGTTTTGGTTGCTGTTTTGAAATAGACAAATAATTTAATGTTAAAATGAATAATTGGAGAAAGTGGCTTGATGTTGCAAAATAAATTCTGAGAAAAATCATGGTCCTTAATGGTTAAGTTTAGGTTCTAGAAAGTATTTTTAGTGATTTTATTATTGCTGTTGTCTTGCATCTAAAAATGAGTTCAAATAAACAGGGAAAAATGGAAATGCTATCAAATTAAGTTTATTGTTTTGCCGATTTTTGTGTATGATAATGTTGGTCAAGTTGCTTGCTGCATGCTACTATTCACTTTGCACCGGCACCATACACGTTCATTTGCATTCGTTTGCACTCATTTCATTATATCGTGCATATCATTCATATAGTGACGCTTATTGTAATAACGTGATCGAGGAGACGCCACAAAAAGCTACACCGAGCAACGGTGTTCAAAAGACCAACTAAGACCAACTCACGACCTGGAGGGCCCACCAATCGTGTTTGGAAGGAGGAGCAGTGCAAGTGATCAAGGGGTTGCTTGGGGCAAAGCCCCAAAACCCGGCAAACTAACATTAGCTTAGTTTGTTGGTTTGGTTGAAAATAAGCAAAGGTAGTCAGGACCATAAATTCCCAGCAAATATGATATTGAGTGATGTTTAGACATCCGCATTAGGAGTTGTTTGGAAACAATTGCATTAAACTTCTTGGCCGCCCTGGCCCTAGCACCTACAATAGAGTACGTAGGACGAGTATGCCTAGTAATGCTAGGTGCGAGTAGACACGAGTGAATTGGAGTCACTCGTCGTATAGCTGTTTTCAAAAGAAAGGTTTTCAAAATCTATGAAAAACTTTAAACATGATTGTGATGGAAATAAATTGAGGCCGGACGGAGATTTGGGTATATTATGATGAA
Source organism: Paspalum vaginatum (assembly GCA_030272315.1). Classification (NCBI taxonomy): domain Eukaryota; kingdom Viridiplantae; phylum Streptophyta; class Magnoliopsida; order Poales; family Poaceae; genus Paspalum; species Paspalum vaginatum. Next base: position 41,449,823 of record CM059015.1, on the reverse strand, counting down.
AAATGATGTGGATGGTTTGGTGGACTCCGCCCGAGCCGTTTAAGGCCTGATTCGCTGTTCGCCTGCTGATCGGCATAACATTGCTAGAGTGCTTATCCGGGATAATGGACCGGTGAAAGTCTTACTTGTGCCATCCGAAGAAAAGAGACAGGTTCCTATCATTCTTGTTGGAGGGAGTTAGGCCTGGGGGAGCTTGTACTCGAGGGAGGGCTGACCCAGTACGCCGTGGTATCGCTCCTGAGGGGGCAAAACCCGGGGTAATTGCGGGATTGAATCGAACTTGGGATGGGACGAGCGGAGATGGGGGCTATGTATGGGAACGCGATGGCTAGTAAGCATATATCCCTGGCATGCTAGTTATTCCCGGGAATTACAAATCGATTCGAATCGCTGATGCTCACCAGGTTTAAGAATGCCAATGTCACAATGTCACACACGGGCAACGTAGTAACAATCTAATTGTATTTATGATTATATATGTTTTGTTTTCAATACCACATGTTTGTACTTGTATGTTTACATTCCTGCAAGTTATATTATGATGATGTACATTTTAATGATGATGAAAATTACATGTTAACTTTTAATTACTATAAAAAGAATAGCTAAGGATCAACAGTTAGTTGCGAGCTTTGCGTCAGCCGTAAGCCCTTCCATTAAGTCCTACTGAGTAATTAGTACTCAGGGTTTGTCCCCACATTTTGAGCAGGTACTGATGACTTTTGGACACTTGTTTGGAGGAGAGTAGTACCGGTGGGCTCGGTGCTTCTCGTCTCATTCATCATTGCATGAAGACTACTTCATTAAGTATTATGTTTCCGCTGCGAGATTCATTTTGCACAACGCTTCCGCTTTGTATTTGAATAGGTATTTGACTACCTATATTTGGTTTGTAAGCACTTTAACTTATTTTCTACTATAAACTGTCTGTGATGATATAACTGTTGTGGCTCCATCGAGGGCTGGATGTGTGTGATGTCGGTTCCTCTGGGAAAAGGTAATATCGGGAGCCTTTTTGACTCTCGACGGACGACCGGGTTTAGTTCGGCCTAATCACACTGCAAGCCATAGGTGGCAGGTGCGCTTAGCTCGGATTAAATCGGCGGTTCCGCCACATTGTGTGAGCTATATTGTGAGTACATAGCTTCTGAGCACAGTTGGCAAGCATTTCCGGGAAGTGTTTTTGTTACTCTTGGAGGTTTTCTCCTAGATGGCAAGAGCGACCCGAAGGGCACCCGGCTTGTGGGTGCCACTTTTCTTGTAGGTGATTACCCCGCTCTTCGGAGCATTTGCAGTGAGCACATTCATAGCCTTGGTGATTGTGAAGGGGAGGCCGTGAGTTGAAAGAGACTCAAGCTCTTGGTGGGCGTCTCAACGGGGACGTACGGACAATTGCGGGTGTGCCCGAACCTCAGGAATAAAATCCTTTGTTGTGTGTGCTGCGCCCCTGCTGGGAGACCCAAGCTTTGTGCCTGTGGTTATTTTACTTGCTTGCATTACATTATTGCTTCCGCTACCATTATTATTCGTGTGCAAGTTCTCTTTGTGAGTGCAGAGACAAAGTGTTGCTGAGATCATCATCAATATACAAACGCATTACATAGCTCCACATAGCTCGATAAGTATTTACTCGCATATTTACCTTGGGGGTTTCAGTTTCTGTGTGACACCGGACTATCCGGTGTAGAGCACCAGACTATCCGGTTATACTGGACTGTCCGGTTGTACCCACCGGACTATCCGGTGTGAGTGCTGACAGTGTGTTTTTAAGTGGTGTAAATTTTCGGTTACGTCTATTCACCTCCCCTCTAGGCGACATCTAGGTCCTTTCAAGACTGTCAGGGGCTTAAGGCATTGGTGTTGACCAAACACAGCCTAGTCCAAATTGTCACCAAAGTGCAAAGGTAAGCAGTCTTGAACCAAGTCAGTGTGACACAACAAACCCGCCTAGATCTTTTCAATTTAGCTCAACATAGATACCAATTGCAACAAATTAATTTCCAATTCAGATTAAGCAAGGTATCATTAAAAGCTTAGGCATACATTTAGAAAGGTAGACAATCAGCTTTACCAAGCATGGAAAGATAGCAATAGTATTCAACATTTCTACACATGCTAGGTATCCAAAACATGTGGTGATCTGTTTATGATTTTCAGGAAAGCAAAATGACTAAGCTCACATAGTATCCAATAGATCCAAAAAAGCTCTAGCCATCCATGATCAAGCATACTACTATACATCATAGTACGAGCAACTACTAACTGTTCCACCCAAAGTAGCTCATGTGCAAGTGTATAATACAAAATGTACATGACGCAATGCATGAATATGATACAAAATGCAACAAAAAAAAAGCAAACAAGAAAGCACAAAACCAAAGCAAAGCTTCCCAAGGAAAAAAGGGAAGGTAAACTGCAAACACCACTTACCTGTGGCACGCTCCTGGATGAAGTAACCATTTTCCCTTATAACCCCTCCTTTCAACTATCTTTCCATGCTTGTGCAGGAAATCTGGTGCCATGTACATTCCCTAATGCCAATGGAAGATTCTGCCCGTGCTGCTTGTGTATCATGAACATTTCTATATTCATGCAGACACCACCCTTACCTCATCCTCAATAAGGAAACACTAGGATTGAAATGGAATGCATGTGGAAAGGGCGAGGTATGGTCTTTCACTAGAAAAATTGGCCAAATTCTAAAAAATCACTCAGTTGCTGGTGTGATGACTCTCAAACTTGACGTCTCTGGTTGTTGTGATCTCAATGATTGGCTCCATATTGCTATTACACCAAGAACTAAAGTATCACTCTTGAGCTGCCTTCAAGATACAAGGAAGAAGAGTACAACTTCCCATGCTCACTTTTATTTGGTGAGAATGGAAACTTGATTCAGCATCTTCACCTCGCCTTTTGTGCCCTCCGTCCCGTGGTTAGCACTGGTTACTTGAGAAGCCTAACAAAATCAGCAATTGCATCACGTGCATATTACCGGGGAAGGATTAGGGTTCCTTCTTTCCAATTCTAGAACAAACAAGTGACATTTTGGGGATGTTTAATTAAATGACATTTTGGGGATGTTTAATTAAATGACATTTTGAGGATATTTAAGTCAACGGTTCAAGACTTTTGGTTGTCTATCTTTTACTTTTTATTAGCAAAGGTGTCCGTGCATTGCAACGAAAAGAAAATTTCCTATAGATCAGTAGAGCTCACTAAGTTATGGCCTGTTTGCAGTAGAGCTCACTAAGTTATGGTTTGCATACACCACCGCTTCTCACCACTCTCACCTTGCTATGGTAAAAAAAATTGCGTTATTTTCTTTTGAAAATCAGTAGTTATTTCTTTTTTTGAATATTATCTTTATTTTTTGATATAATATCTTGTTCAACTATATATGAATAATCTTATGCAATAACAGAAACCAATCAATTAAAAGTCAAGACTATAATAATATTTTTTATCATCTAAACCATAGAATATGGGAATGCCACATAGACTTTGGGGGTAATATACTTATGTGCTTTTAGAACAAAATCTAGAAAATAAAACCAAAAATTAAAATTCTTTGGCGTGGAACACATTTTTCGTGTGATTGGTTGGTCGTCCCGGTCCCGCGGAAACTATACTCTGTCCGTACATGTTTGGTTTGGGGTTAATTAGATACACCGCCACTACAAACACTTTGTTCTAAAATATGCCGTTACCTATATGAACCTATTCATGCTCCGTCCTCGCCGCTTGGCACTTGCTAGCCGCAAACTCCATCGGCCGCTGCGACACCAGTGTGTTCACCAACACCTTCCTCATGCCCGATGCGCGCGCTCGTCATCTGAACCGGCTGCAGCTCCTGGCTGCGCGGTTCGTCACCGGCGTCGGGCGTCGGCCTCAGCTTCGCAGTGGTCGTCCCGCCGGTCTACGGACTGCCTCGCGCAGGCTCATGTCGTCCCTTGCCAGATGACTTCGTCGTCACGGTCGGGATCCACTTACTACCGTCGTGAAAAATCAAAACCATCGTCCTTTATTTACTCCGATCCTTTTCAACTCCGCCATATAAACCTAAGCGACAATTCCTTTCAAACCCAAGCAAGACTTGTATGGCGGAATGGGTGATAGGTACAATGCCTGGGTCGAGCCACATGATTCGTCCCGCCAGAAGGAAGGAAAAAACAAAATAAATATCATCTATCACCGTTGACAAATATATGGCAGTTGTTTTTTTCAAAATTTTAGTCATTCATATTATTTAAACAACCATAAATTATTATTTATTTTATTTTAATGAGTATAACTTACATACTGAAATAAAATTTTAAAATAAAATAAATAATTAATATTTGTGAAACAAAAGTGAATCACATCGTACGTCTTTTCTAGCGGCTCGTGCACGTGCCCAGTTTCCAGTAGAGACGCTACCGGTGGAAATGCATCTCTTTCTCAGCAGCCAAAAAGCCCAAAACTTCTTTGCCACTTGAGTGGCCAACAACTCTTCTCTATATATCCTTCCAGTTCCAGCTGCTCCCTCCACGTCCAGTCATTCTGTGCCAACTCGCCTCTACGTCGACAATGGCGGCCAAGGACCACGTCTCAGCTGCCACGACAGCGAGACAGGCCCCGGCGCCGCACTTCGTCCTCGTCCCCCTCGCGGCGCAGGGACACATCATCCCCCTGGTTGACCTCGCGCTCCTCCTCGCGGATCGCGGCGCGCGAGCGAGCGTCGTCGCCGCGCCGCTCAACGTCGCGCGGCTGGGCGGCGTCGCCGAGCGGGCCGCGCGCGCCGGGCTGCCCCTCGACTTCGTGGAGCTGCCGTTCCCGCCCGGTGTCCCCGACGAGTGGCAGAGCGCCGACCTGCTCCCCGAGAACAGCCAGCTCCTCCCCTTCTCGTTTGCGCAGCGCGAGCTCGCCGGCCCGTTCGACGCCTACGTGCGCGCGCTGGCGCCGCGCCCCAGCTGCATCGTCTCCGACTGGTGCAGCCCGTGGACGGCCGGTGTGGCCAGGAGCCTCGGGATCCCGCGTGTGTTCTTCCACGGGCCGTCGTGCCTCTTCTCTCTCTGCGACCTCCTGGCCGCCAACCATGGGCTGCACGACCGGATAGCCGCGGGCGGCGACGATGAGAAGCACGCCCTGGCCCTGCCGGGAATGCCCGTGCCGGTTGTGGTGACGAAAGCCACCGCCCCTGGTTTCTACACCCACCCGTCGTGTAAACAGCTGCGCGACGAGGCCATGGAGGCCATGCGCACCGCCGACGGCGTGGTCGTCAACACGTTCTTGGACGCCGAGGCCGAGTTCCTCGCGCGGTACCAGGCGGAGCTTGGCAAGCCGGTGTGGGCGGTCGGCCCGCTCAGCCTCTGCAACCGAGACGCGGCGGCCATGGCGTCGCGCGGCAACACGGCGGCGGCCGCTGCCCACCAGCAGCGGATAACCGCGTGGCTGGACGCGCAGGCCGCCGGCTCCGTCGTGTACGTCAGCTTCGGCAGCGTGGCGCGGAAGCTCCCGAAGCAGCTGTTCGAGGTCGGCCACGGCCTCGAGGACTCCGGCGCGCCGTTCCTCTGGGTCGTGAAGGAGGCCGAGGCGGCCATGCCGGAGGTGGAGCGGTGGCTAGAGGCCCTGGAGGCGCGCACGGCGGGGCGCGGCCTCGTGGTGCGCGGCTGGGCGCCGCAGCTCGCCGTGCTGACGCACCGCGCCGTCGGCGGATTCGTCACGCACTGCGGCTGGAACTCGCTCCTCGAGGCCATCACCTACGGCGTGCCGGTCGTGACGTGGCCGCACTTCATGGACCAGTTCTTGAACGAACGGCTAGCCGTCGACGTCCTTTGGATCGGCGTGCCCGTCGGCGTCACAGCTCCGGTGTTCGTTATGGACGACGAGGCAGTGCTGGTCGGGCGAGGCGACGTTGCGCGGGCCGTGGCCGCGCTGATGGGCGGAGGGCAGGAGGCCGACGAGAGGCGGAGGAAGGTGAGGGAGTACGGGCAGAAAGCTCACAGGGCCATGGAGAAAGGCGGCTCCTCGTACGAACACCTGACAAGGCTCGTACAAAGCTTCACGCAGCAGGCTGAAGTCAAGCAACACTAGTGCGTACGTGTTCAAGTCTTGAAGAATTCTCGGTTCGGCCCCCTACTTGTCAGACACTGTTTTATATCCGACACATAGATTGGATTGTGCATGCCAGATTCTTCTTTTTTTAGAAACGTGCATACCAGATTCTTCGGTCTATATATAACGAAAGGATTTACCGGTGAATTATTTAGGCCACATTTAGAAACAAAGTTTTTCAATACTATAGTATTGAAATACTGTTATTTAGTTATGTACGTGACACAAATACTATGGTTTTGCAATACTTTAAAAAAACTACAGTATTTTTTAAAACCACACACTGTTTGGTTCCATAGTATTTTTTTCACACCGCAGGATCTCTCCCTCTCCCCCGGCGTCCTCTCTCCCCACGTTGGTGAGCACACAGCGGCCCTCTCCCACAATCACCAGCTGCATCCGGCAGCACAGGTGGGCCGCCTCGCTAGGGAGGAGGCAGGCGGCGGCACGGGTGGGTGCCGCGGAGGAGTGTCAGCGCGGGAGGCCACGGCGGCCGCGCAGGCGCTGGAGCGAGAGGCCGCAAAGGCGCGTCAGCGCGAGGGGCCGCGGAGGGCGCGGGAGGTCACGGTGGCCATGCAGGCGCGGGAGGCAAGAGGCCGTGGAGGCGTGTCGGCACGCGAGGGTGCGGCGGCGAGGGGCAGGCGCTGGAGGCCGCAGCGAGGGGCAGACGTTGGAGGCCAGAGCGGAGCAGCGCACGATGGCGGAAGCGAAGCCGGAGCGACGGCCACCGCGCGGGCGGCCGATGCGGAGCGGGGAACAGGCACGAGAGGGAGGGAGGCGAGGCTTCTTGCGTGCGAGACAAGCGAAAACTTTGGTAGTTTTCTAAACTCCAAAAATATTGTAGCATTGGCACGGCCGATGCGGAGCGGGGAACAGGCACGAGAGGGAGGGAGGCGAGGCTTCTTGCGTGCGAGACAAGCGAAAACTTTGGTAGTTTTCTAAACTCCAAAAATATTGTAGCATTGGCAATACCACAATTTTAGATACAGAGTTTTAGATGGTGCTGCCAAACACCTTGAGGTCCAAAATACCATGGTTTTCTTCAATACTGTAGTATTGTCTCAATACTTCAAAAATAATTCCATATCAAACATGCCTTTAATTGTGATGTAGGAAAGGAGTAGTCGCTTTAGCCAACTTCAAGTTTTATATATCCTAATCATCTATTGGCTTCTGAATCTTTTAATTTGGCACAGCGTGTCAGAATACTTAGATACGAACTCGGAAACCTGGAATCCGGATCCCATAATTTAGAAAATGATGTCATATGGTCCTTAAAGTTGGCTTGACAGTGCTATTCAGGTCTCAGGCTACACTTAATCGGTGGTTTGCGTCTGCATCACGGGCTACAGGATATGCACAGCACATGCGGGGACCATCCGATGCCAGTATCCAATGGCGTGCGGCAACTTGTGTCTGCGGGAAAGAACCCGCAAATCTAAAACGAGCACCGCGTCAAAATCATCGATCTACTGGTACTATGCATTCACTGTAGTTTTTTAAATAAAAAATAAAAATTTGGATCTTTAAAGTTGCTTGAGTATCAATTGGATCTTGGAAATCACACACGTGCGCGTTGATGGTAGGCTAGCTGTATTTTTTATTAGTAAAATTCACTTGTCATGTTCACATCCTTTCTTTTTGTTCGGCTATGTTGATCGTAGGCTAGCTGTAGTTTTTATTAGTAAAATTCACTTGTCATGTTCACATCCTTTCTTTTTGTTCGGCTATGACATGTGAGACCCATTACGGAGCGAAATAATTTTTTTAATTCGTGTTCATCACTCCTCTATCTCTCGCTACCATTAGCGATATGAGAAGGACCCAGCGGCGGCGGTGGCAGCGAGGCATGCAGTCGGCGGTGTGCATAGACAGGAACTGAGGGAGAGGGAACAAAGGAGAGAGAAAGTGTGGTGAAAAAAATAAAAATAAAATTATTTAACTTAGAATGGGACTCACATGTCATATATGAGGAAGAGACTAGCAATTGGCCCGTGCGTTGCAATGGGAACAATAGACAATTATTTTTCAACGTTTAGTCTTTTGCACATGAGTAAAGGCTAACGAAATTCCACACTAATTCCTACAAAACAATATAGTCAATTTTTATGTAGGGTCATTGAAGTATGCAACGAAAATCAGCTAAATATGACAAGGTTGGAAACTCCAGGGGTGAAGAAGGGAACAACGTAAAACTACCGTCAACTGAACAGAGACCAGCAGACCAGCCAAAAGAAAAGAAGCAATGAATGATGATCATTGGTTTGTGGAGAAAACTACTATAAAGAGAGCAAATAAGTATAATCGATTCTTAAACTTATAGAGGAATTTCTGTGTAGTTTGTATAGCTGCAAAAAGGTTTTTGATTTTCTACGGTTAAAAGTAAGAAAAGTAAGCGGCAGTACTCTAGTTCAGTTTTTTCCATCTTCCCAATGGCTTTCATGTGTTTAGTGCTAAATGCAGAGTAATATCCGGTCTATATCTGTCCCTAAATTGTAGTGACAAATTAAATGACACAAATGTTTAAGCCAATTTAATTTAATCACCAGTTTAGATGAGTTCAAACTACAGAGATATCCCAAAACAAAAGGGTAACATACTTGTTCCCTGTATCTGTCTCAGAAGCCTTGGCCTTTAGCACTAAATTGGACCAATCATCAACCTTTTTAAGTTCACAAGTACTCCACTTTCAAATAAATAAGGTACTAACCACTTGCCAAATCATGGATTTTACACCACTCATTCAGGCCATATAAGCATTCATTATTCTGTTTTATAACCAAGTCTAGACTCTAAAAACAAATAAGTAACATTAGCTGTGCTGAGGAACATATCTGGATATCAGATGCCGATAGAATCAGAAATGCTATGCAATGCCAACAACATTTTATCAATTTGACAAAATAATAAATTTTGTTAGAGAAATTAAAACTAACATCTGAACATACCCATATTCCTTGTTAGTGTAAAGGTTTCAAGTTGCTTAAAAAACAACAGAACTTGAAACTGCAAAAGAATATGGCGATGTGCACGGAACAACTAAATAGTCGAGCTGATTTGGCAAGAACCTTCTACACGATAGCATTCTCCTGGGCAAGCTGTTGCTACCGCTGCCGGTGTCACTGATCGGTGGTAGTTTTCACTTAAACTGCAACATGATAGCAAGCACGATCAAGAGAAAGACGAGCAGTGATGGATTGCATGCAGGATCGATCATGCCAGGCGGCATACTCATTGATGCATCCTACATCACGTTTGAAATCCAGAGTTGAACCAAGGTGCCCAAATCTGCAAGGCCCAATGCAGCAGATGCCCGATGGTAGTCCATTGAACAATGCTCCAACACCAAAAGATGAATACCTGTCATTTTCCAAAGTATTTATATAAGACATGTCTAGCCGATATTAGAAAAAGCATGTGGATGAAATAATACCTAATACCTACTGAAAATGCCAAATTTCGCAGCCCATGAACTAAATCACGCCTCCTCACTCTCCATGACAGTACTACAAGACACAGTATTCACTGTTCAGTAGTTAATAGAACATAAGGAGTACAAGTTGGAATGAAATGTGAGAAAAAATATACTGCATACTTGAGAATAACAGAAAGTCTGTTGTTACTCTATAAATACAGCTGAGTAAAAGAAAAGCGTTCATGGACCATTGAATTGACTCCATGAGAAGGTGGAACTTTTACCTTCAGGTGAAGCAAGTAGCGGCAAATGCCTTTTGTGAGCACGCCACTGCCGTAGCGCCTTTAGTGTTTGCTAGATGAAGAAACTTTCTAAACAATTATCCTTTTGCACCTGCAGTGAGTCCACATTCAGTGCTGATTCAAGTCAGCCCTTTAAGCTCCATCTCACATAGTAGATTTCAGGATGTAGTGTAGATCATATATATAATTGTCTAGTTGGCCAAATCATGAGGGGTGGACAAGGTACGTATTGTAGCTTGGATTAGTATGCAATGCCAAATGTCATGAAGCTCTTGATGTACGCGTCAATGCAACCGCTGTAGTCCAAGGCTTATCTGAACGAATGCATCTAAAGAAAAGAAAATGCTTTATCCATCTGAATGGAAGAGTGTGGTTTTGCTAGTGAAAAAAGTCTGTTCAGCAGCACCCATCATAATTCAGCAACACTATTTTATATGACAAAAAAACATACCCAACACTATTGCATGATTTTTATTAATAAAGGTTTAAATCAAAGGACTGATTACAGAGTTAAGATAAAGAGGAACAAGCTTCTATTGTATTGTATCGACATTGACTTATTAGCATTAGCATTAGTGTTATCATGCAAGCTGAAGGAACATTTTTTATACTAATTCTAGCAATAAAAGCTCAAGAGCAAGCAAACAATAGGCAGTATAGCAACATCAACAGCCGATAGAAATTTAGAGCAAATAACTGTAAACAACCTAAATCTTTTTTTCCTAGCTCCCCAAACTGTCCCTGATATATGAAACACTGCCTGCTCCTGGCTGAAAAACTGTATATTTGATTAAAATGGGAGGCATAGGTTGGAACCTAAATCTGAACGTCAACTCTAAAACCTAAAAATCTGAAAAGCATGTACCCAATTAATCCTGGACCTGAAACCATGCACATATTTATGTTTTTAGATGTGCTCACCAGCTTAAGGTGCAGGGAGTGATTGAGCTCCCCTGAAGATGTTTGCTTTCACACCTTAACGACACAAGTATGAAGCCGCCATACCCTTGCCATATTGGTAATATATAGCTCTCTTCTGGAATCGATCAAAACCTGAAAAGCAATTATCATTTAACTATTTATTTACTATACCAGCTAATTTACTGAATGTGAAGGCTTGCACATGCTATACCAGTTACCAGCTAATTTTTGATATGATCAAAGAATGATACATAAATCTATCTTCAGGAATATAAAAACCATCTAAACTTGAAACACTATATTTATTTAAAACTATGTAGCCTAAGAGTAGAAAATCTAGATGGCCTAACAGAATAAGAAGCTAGATGATTTTGCAACACCATTTTACTACTCAAACCTTGTACCTTCAATGGCTGCACTCAGCTAGGTCTGGTAACTATTTTGTGCTCCACTTGTATTTGTCATACATATGCATTGTCTATTAGTGTTTTTTCCCTGGATAGAACGATAAACATAACTTACTGGTGTTATTCAAGCAAAGCCTCTCTGCAGCTAACAGAGTCTTAGCCTCTTAGGTGAGGCCTGTGCTGTTAATACAAACCACCTTAAAGCTACAGTTCTGTTCAAACTAATAATGTCCATTCCAGTAGCTTTAAATTAGAAATTAACCACCATCGATTTCAGTCTAATCAAAAAGCATTAAGCCCTTGATTCATTACGGGCATATGCATTGGAGGTCTGAAACACCGATATGAAAATGAGTATCCAGAAAAGGAAAATTAGTTACAATTAATTACAATTATAGCCTTTTTAACCAGCACAATGCTTTCAGTATTTAGAAAAGAAAAAACAATTACAATGGTAGTAAACATGAACAAGAAAGATCCATCTCATACATGCTAAATTTGGTTTCTGAACTATAACCCTTTTAACCAGCACATGCTTGAGACATTGTGAGAACTCAGCGGTTTTTTAATCAGTTTTTCAGTGTCAACGAACAAATCATATGCAGTGGAGACAGAGCATTGGGTGAATACAGATGAGATAGACAGCGAGGGAAGTCGTACCTTAGTACCTCACCGTCGACCACGCCATCGAACCTCACGGGCAGGGACTCCACGAGGAGGACGAAGACGTCGGCCTTCCCGAGCACGGAGCCCGCGCTCGGCGCGCGGGAAGAGCGCTCGTAGCGATGGCGAGTTGGAGCGCAGTCAACAAAGCAGAGCGCGGAGAGGCAACTCGGGCGCAGCCGCAGTGGGCGCAGGACCTGGGCCGCCACGTGGGAGACGCCCCTAGGCCCTAGCCCTGCACCCCCCACCGCGTAGCTGGATGCCTCGACGCGCCGGTATGCGCACTCAGTGGAGGTCGAGGGGAGGGCCGCTTCCTGCCGTGGCGTGAGATCGGGTGGGATGGGGTGGGGTGGGAGCGACATGGGAGAGCAGAGGCGTGCGTGGGACGAGCAGGAGCAAAGGAGGCGGCAGCAACGCGGAGGTGGAGATGGCGGCCCCGGTGGCGGCTACGGCGGGCGGGGATAGGGCGTGCGGGTCGCCCGTTGAGGATGCGGAGGAGGCCATCGGCGTGGGCGCTGGCGTATCTACCCGTAGAGGATGGGCGTCGGTCGATCTGGGCGTGCAAAAGGCGGCGGCGGAGCGAGGGGCAGGGCGATTGCGTAGGAGTGGGGTGGAGGCGAACATGGGCGATGGCGGCAGTCGGAGCACGTGGGGAGAGGGGGTCTGTCCGTACCGACGAGATCGGCGGGCGGGGAGAGGGCGAGGAGGACGAGCGGTGACCGGAAGAGACGGATCCCCGCGCGGGCGGCGCGCAGCGAGGGGGCGAGGAGGACGAGCGGTGACCGGAATAGGCGGATCCCCGCGCGGGCAACGGGGAGTGCGGAGGAAGGGAGGCGGCGGCAGATCCCCGCTGGACGGCGGTGAGCGCGGAGCGATGGAGGAGGTGCGGAGCGATAGAGGCGGCGGCGGATCCCCGCGCGGGCGAGGGCGACGGCGGCGGGTGCTTCTAGGAAGGGGACGGAAGCAGCGAGGCGGTGAGATATCCACTGGGGCGAGGGGGTGGGCAGGGCGACCGGGCTAGTGGAACGCAAGAGAGCAGAGTGCGGAAACACTTCGTCCTTTTTAAGTAGGAGAGAAAAGATGTGTGGACTCCATTGCTCGCCGTGGGGGTGGAGGAAGGCGGTTGGACAGGTGCCGGTGGCTGGAGCGTCGATCCACCTCGGTTAGCGGCAACGTCGGTGGAGGGGGGTAGTGGAGGCTGTGGGACACCACCGGAGCCGAGGAAGAAGTGGCGGCACAGAGTCGGGATGAGTGGCAGGCGTCTAGGATGCCGCTTGAGAAAGGCCATCCGGCAGTGGAGGCGGGGGGTAAGGAGCCCACCGCGTAGCGACGGTTACAGCGAGGAGCGCGCTAAGGGAGGCGGGCGTGTGGGCTTTGGCTTTTGGCTGTGGGGTGAAGTAGAGAGGGGGAGTACGGCGAATCCTGACCCTCCCATCTTTAACATCTAATTGTCCAAAAATCAGATGTTGAAATGGCCTCCAACACCCAAATACCCATCAGACAGACTCCGAAACATGGCCTGAAAGGCCGGGATACGTCCGCCGCGCGTCCACGTTCTCGGCGGCCGCCGCCTCTGCGCTAGCGGCTGCCGTTCGCTCACTGGAAGGAGCGGTGTGCGGCGGCTACCAGTTGCATCGTATCATCTCTTAGCTGTCATGGCATCTGTCAAGGACCAGTGTATCCGTCACGTTGTTGAGTCAACCCTCAACGTGTGATGCAGGGCTATGAATGACACCAGTTTGCAGGCGGTTGTTTTCATCTGGGCTGCTTAGGTTGTTTCGGAACGTGTAAATGCTGATGTCTATAGTATAAATCGATAATGTAGCGTTACTGTAAACAGAAATAGAAGATAGTTAGAATAGTAGATAGACAAACCATATAGACAATCCGTTTGAGAACCATATAGACAATCCGTTTGAGACGGTCTTATATATTAGACAAGCTTTGTGAAATACGTATATTTAAGACGGGTTTGTCCGATTGTGGAGACGTGGAGACTATGGTTTTGGAAATTTTAGCCAAACATGGATAGGAGGTTATAATTCGTTCTATAAAAGAACGGTGTAATTTTCCGTTCCCTTTTTTGCTTCTTCTCTTTTATCTGAAAACTTTTGTTGCATGTTTCAGTTGTTTGTAAGCTCATTTTGAACCGCCTTGTGCTGCGATTGTGACGTTCAATTTGGTTGCGTGCATAACCCTTTGTAACACCACAATAAAACAAATCCTTTTATTTATTTTTTATAGAAAAAAACAGTACTATTTCAGCGTGCCCCTGTGGATCATACGGTGGTATGCATGCCTGATGCCTCGATCCACTCACAAGATAGAGAGCCGAAAACAGCTTTGTCGTCTAGATCTGATGATGCAAGGCGTGGCTGCTAAGCCCCGCCGCTTTTGTCCCGTGCAGCACAAGGTGATGCGCTGAAGCTCTGACGCGAGCAAGGTTGATCTGAATGTATTATTGCTCTACCGAATTTTCTATGATTGCTCTACTTCCCCAGCTGGATACCTATCAAGAAAACGACGAGCTATACCCCCTTCAAGTCCGAAAAGTTATAGTGTATGATTGGGCCTAGCATGCGCGTCCGGAATATTTTGGTGGATTGCCGTCGACACCTCTACTTCTTCGAGCAGAGTTTCAGTCCAGGAACTGTGGTCGGAAATGCCAAGTGATTGAGCGGCGGACGACGGACGGATCACGGACTTACGTCTTCAGCACAAGAAGAAAAGTTCAATGAACCGTATTTTATGCTTATGAAAGTCAACTCATCATACTATAAATGAACATTCATATTTCATATTATATTACCAATCGCACATGAACCCTATGCTTCTGCACAAACTAGTATCATCAATAAATACAATATAAACATTACAAATTATATACTAAATTTGAGACCCACAATTAATCAAAACTAATATTCTTCCTCTCTCATATATTCATACTCTAATATACTTATATACTACTCATATACATACTTCTAGAGTTATATTTCTCCATCTATAATAGGCTATGATTTACATTTATATTTATAATGGTTAGCGGATAATGCACATGCAAATTTAGAGGTCACCTTAAATGTTATCTCACAATAGCACAATGCATAATTTATAAGTAAATTTAGGGGTATCTACTTACTTTATTTTACAATGGCACAATATATATTTTGTACACAAATGTACAACTTGCTTTAATTCATGTTTCACATTTATATATAAAGTGGTGGGGTTATTCTACTATTTTTTACATTGCCATAGAGAGTAATTTATACATAAATTTAAGGGTGTTAATTTAGTTTTAATAATGGCATGATGTGTATCATTTTGAAAAATATAATAGATTCGATTATTATGATTAGTTATTACATATTACTTGATGGGTGACAAGATATTTTTGCTAATTTCTAGGATGTATCTTTTTTTTTCTAGGGCCTCTCTAAGTAGTGCTTCTTATGACATGCTAGAAAACAAAATAAATTAAAGAAAATCCCGTTATAACCTAAAACATCCGACCATCAGGTAGAATATTAATTGCAATTATATCTTTTACATTTTCACAACGATTACACACCATTTCTATAATGAAAACAACATAAATTAAATCCTAAATGAATATCTAAGTTACCTATCTCTGTCACTAGTAAAAGATAATATGAAATAACCCCATAAATTTGTACCT
Source organism: Paspalum vaginatum (assembly GCA_030272315.1). Classification (NCBI taxonomy): domain Eukaryota; kingdom Viridiplantae; phylum Streptophyta; class Magnoliopsida; order Poales; family Poaceae; genus Paspalum; species Paspalum vaginatum. The sequence goes on along the minus strand of CM059015.1, from coordinate 41,434,343 downwards.
AAATTATCCACATTCGCTGCTATGATAAATAATATAGAGTACAAAAGGTTAATTTTAGCCACTCAACTCTTTCAATTGTCTAACTGTAACCATGAACTCTAAAACAATATAAATTCCACACCTAAGCATCCAATAATGTTTAATGTTGACCCATAGATGGGTTTTAGCTGGTTTCAAATATGAACAAATAAAAATATTTAAACAACCAAAAATTGATAAATTGTAGAGACTTAAAAAGGAAGATTTAATAACATTAAAATAAAAAGGTTTTACAAATTTCAGAATAAATCCATATCTGACCGTGTCATATATGATGAGAAATCTAATCATTATTTTGTTGATTATCACCATCCAGAAATTGTGTTGTTGTTAGAATGTGCGCGCTATAAATCTCTTTCAATTTTTTGTATTCATTTAAACTTTTGGTTGGAGCTTTTGGAACTTGTTTTTTATCTCTATTTTTTGGGGGATTATTGATATCCCAATATCTCTCCAAGATTCCTCCCTATTTTTTGAGGTGTTTTAAATATTTTTAATGTGAATTCAGAACCAACTTGGGAATCAAATTTCAGCGGTATTGATAGTCGTGGTGTCAAATTTAGGTGCTTTTGGAGTCTAGAATATGGGCGAAAAGTGAACCCTTTCACTCAAAAATAAACTGTATATGTTATATCTAAATTAATCGTATTTTCGATTATGATAAATAATTTAAAATAACTCATAAGTTTATGTTAGCATTATCGACCTTTGTTACTATTAAGGACAAGCTTAAATAGTCAAACATGCATCTAAAAGACATTCTATTGTAAAATATTAATAATAAAAAATAGACATATAGTCCCTCAGTTCCCTAACAAACCAATATTTTAGCAATTTTTTAGATAATTTGGTTGAGGTATGTAAAGACTCATGTACCTCCTAGGCATGCAAGCATACATGTTGAAATTCAATTCTCTTTTTAGTTGTCAAAAAAGCTGTAACAATAGTTATAATAGGACAAGTTTGGAATTTTAAAACAATAATTATTATGGATAGGAGTATATTCCATTTCTAAATTACTGAATTTTACCTACCAAATTGTAACTCATATGTCTCTTGGTGACTTGATGGAAGAGTCGTGGGTTCCAAACACTGAAACACACTTCAATTGTAATTGTAATCACAAGTCTGAGGTTGGCCAGACTACCTATATCCATTATATATATTCCAAACTTCACTTACAGTACATCTATAATATTATACACTTCTATATGGTACACATGGTGTGACCTCAGTACCATGTACATGGTGCGGGGTACTACTCCCAACTACACAGAAACATCAAGCACTATCACTGTTCAATCAGGGAAAGGTCGGACTCGGGTGAAAACTGAAAACAAGAGACAATAACTGGTTACAGGTCATAATGTCGATGACAATGAACATAGCAAGCTCGCTGTTTCAACGTACTGCATGCATGCAGTGTTCAAGCTCAGTCGTCTTGTTTGCCTCCACCACCACTTGGGGTCTCAAGCTTTCAATCAGCTGCGTCATTTTCTCGTACGACGATCCTCCTTTCTCCATGGCCCTGTGAGCTTTTTCACCGTATTCCTTGGCCTTTCTCCTCCTCTCGCCGGCCTCGTTGCCTCCACCCATCAGCTCCGACACCGCCCGCGCGATGTCACCCCGCACCACCGGCAGCGTCTCGTCGTCGAACAGCCTCACGGGGGCGGTCACGCCGATGGGCACGCCGACGCCGAGGACGTCGACGACCAGCCGTTCGTTCAGGAACTGGTCGGCGAAGTGCGGCCACGTCACCACCGGCACGCTGTATGCGATGGACTCCATCAGCGAGTTCCAGCCGCAGTGGGTGACGAAGCCGCCCACGGCGCGGTGGGACAGCACGGCGAGCTGCGGCGCCCAGCCGCGCACCACGAGGCCGCGCCCCGCCGTGCGCGCCTCTAGGGCCTCCAGCCACTCTCGCACCTCCTGCGCTGCCACTTCGGCCTCCTTCACCACCCAGAGGAACGGCTTGCCGGAGTCCTCGAGGCCGTGCCCGACCTCGAACAGCTGCCTCGGAAGCTTCCGCGCGACGCTGCCGAAGTTGACGTAGACGACGGAGCCCGTGCCCATCGCGTCGAGCCAGGCGGTGACCGCGCTCCGCCGGACGCCCGACATGTCCCCGCGCGACTCCATGGCGTCGGCGTCCTTGTTGGCCAGACACAACGGCCCGAGCGTCCACACGGGCTTGCCGAGCGCGGCCTCGTAGCGCGCCACGAACTCGTCCTCGAGGTCCACGAACGTGTTCACCACCGCGCCGTCGGCCGTGCGCATGGCCTCCACGCACCGCTCCCAGATCGCCTCGAAGCCAGGCGTCTTAAAGAAGCCCGGCGCCGTGGCCCTGGTCACCTCCACGTGCACCGGCATGCCCGGCACGGCGAACTTCTCCTGGTCGTCGCCCGCCGCCGAGGTCTGGTCGTGTAGCCCGTGGTCCATGGCGTTGAGGTCGCAGAGCGAGTAGAAGCACGACGGCCCGTGGAAGAACAGCCGCGGAATGCCGAGACGTGTGGCCACGCCGGCCGTCCACGGGTTGCACCAGTCGGAGACGATGCAGCTTGGGCGCGGCGCCAGCGCGCGTAGGTAGGCCTCGAGAGGGCCGGCGAGCTTCGGCAGGGCGTCGAAAAACGGGGCGAAGTGGCTGAAGTCGGTGATCTGGTCGACGTTCTCGATGCCTGGGGGCAGGCCATGGATCTCCGTGGGGAAGGGGAGCTCGATGAACTCGAGAGGCAGCTTGGCGCGCGCGGCCTGGTCGGCGACGCCTCTCAGCCGGCAGGCGTTTACGGGCGTTGTGATCAGGCTCACGCGAGCTCCGCGCCCAGCGAGGAGACGGGCCAAGTCCACCATGGGGATGGTGTGGCCCTGCTCCACGAGGGGGACGATAACGAAGTGAGGCAGCGGTGATGGTGCTAGGGTTGAAGCAATGGGTTCCTCCATCGGCGCCATTGTGCCCAGAACAGGATTGACATGTGTGATGGGACGAAGGATCGACCGAGGGGCAGATTTATATAGCCACGGCACGGAAGGGCTATGTTGGATGGGGAAATTTATGGTAGAAACCACCACCTAGCTAGGTGGAAATCTAGGAACTAGCCTCAAAAATATATTTTGATGGCCTCGCACATCCATAGTGTGCATGGTTTTGTTGCAAAAGTTGAGGTGCAAACTCGTCCACGGAAAATTCATACAAAAAGGACAAGCTTTAGATGGATCACTGGGCACTAGAATACAAATTTCTTAGGTTTTGTACATTGCACAACCACTTTTCTAGAGATGGTTGTTTATCCGAAAGGGAAATCGTGATGTTTCTAACTCAATTCGATGGCGGTTGGCTCAACCGCTTCTGTAAAAAAAAAGTTTAGGTGTATATATCAGTGACTCAGTGTACGTAAAAATGTTCTTTTAAGCAGTGGGTGACATTTGCTACAAGGCATAATGATGCATAAAAGAGGACAAGATGGCAGCCGCAAACAACTGCCTTCAAGATTTGATGATGCATGGTCTGGCTGCAAATTAACTTTGTTGAGACAGCAGTAAGAAAAAAAAAAGCATGTATTGATCCACCATACGCACGCGTAGCTTACACTGAATCTCAACAATTGGTCTTGGTCAGGTCAGCATTTCCAGTGATACAGGCAAGTATCTGTCCAGTAGCATACCCAGTCTCTCAACGCTCTCGCAATCTAGCACTGTATACTCCGATAAATCAGGCCAGTTGCACGTTCTTTATTTCTAACAACGACGGCTGCAAGATCCGGAAGTATCATACAGAGATTTGCCTCCAACTGGATGCCTCAATGGCTCAATGTTAATATGATTTGTCTAGTTCATGTCGACACCAATCACGAAAGAGACGAGCTAACCAAGATACGTAAAGAAAGGCGACGAGTTATATGATTGGGCTTATGCATGCAGCAAACATGTGCGGAATGGTTTTGGTTGATTTGATTGACATTGACCACATCTTTGATTTTGGTCGCTGCTGAGTCACAGTAGTCTCGGCGATCTGGTGAGCACAAAATGCCAAGTGATCCAGCGGCTGGTAATGGAGGAATTCCATGTTTCAAGACTAGATCTATATTTTTCAAAATAAAAAAAAACTCATTTTATAACTTCGAACTCGAACCATCATAGTTGTCCAATTCTGACTTTTGAATTACGAAACTGGGCACTCAAGACCCCTAAACTAACCAAGCTGGACGAAAAACTATCTTGGCCATGTTGAAAGCGGTTCGGATGGCGGTTTTCTATTTAAAAAACATATAAATATGATTTAATCTCTAAAAAACAGAATTAATTCATTTCAAATTGGAAAAAATATGAAACTTATACCAAATGTTCTTTTCAAATATAATATGTGTATTAGTGCTCTATTTTGGAGATTTTTAGAACTTACTTCTTGCTATTTCTAATGTTTTATTTAGAGCAATAAAACAATAGGTGTAGAAATAAATAAGTTCCAAATATTTTTCAGATTGAACACCAATAGATAGACTATATTTTTAGGGAAACTTTGGTACAAATTTGTATTTTTTTTATTTAAAATAAATTAATTATGAATTTTTAGATATTAAACAAGGTTTGATTATATTTAAAAATAGAGAACCAGTGTCCGATATCACTTTCAACTAAGCTAGGGAGGTATTTCATCTAGTTTCGTTATTAGTTTAGGGGGACTAGCAACCCATTTTCATAATTCAAGATCAAAAATTGAACAATCGTGATACTTCAAGGTTGTAAAATGAACCTCTCCCTATTTTTAAAGGTTCTAGAATGAATGCAACATTGTGGGCACTTTAAGCTTACATAATTTCCTCTGTTTATAACATAAAAATCAATGAAGTAGAGCATCAATTGAGCTATATTTTTAGAAAAAGATGTATAAGTTTCATATTTTTTTGGATTTAAAATAAATTGATTATGAATTTATATTTTATAGAGCTTTGACAATGTTGTATTAATTTTAAAAATAGAAAACCACGATCCAATACTGCTTTAACAGGGTTTGAGAGGGTATTTCATCCGGTTTGGTTATTTCAAAGGTGGGTTATCTGATTTTAGAGTTGGAGATTGAAAAGTTGACCTTGACGATGGCTGAATATAGAAGACTTATGCAATTATTCATTGAATCGTGTCCGTTAGGATTCAAACTCAAAACATTTGCCGTGACATCATTCTGAGTTGTATGTACGACCAATTCAAGGGATTGTGCATTTGTTTGCCTTTGCAGTTGCATTTTCTTTTGGGGGGGGGGGGAGTCCATTTTTAACCGCTCAACTATCGCATGTGTCTAACTTTATCTCTCAACTATCATTTTGGCAGAACCGAACACATCAACTCACAAAACCAATCAAACTCGGCACCCAAGACAGTTTTAAGTAGTATTGAGGTGATGTGGATAGTGGTTTTGACTTTTTTTTGCCAACTAAGCATGATGTGGCTTACACGTACTCTCCCACTCTCTACTCTCATGCTACCGTCTCCAACACATGCGCAACCACCACTCCCCTTCACTCGCTTAATGCTGGTGGCCGCCAAGCCTCGCCGCCTCCCCACGCATGTCGGTCTCCGCTCCCCTCCTCCGCCTCTCACGCCAACCATCATCGAGCCTAGCTGTCTCCCCATGCCTAGAGGTCGTTGTGCCCTTCCTCCGCCCGCTTGGTGCCAGTTGTCTCCAAGACTCACCGCCGGATGGAGGAGGCTACGACACGAACGAAGTTGGAGACGAGGAGAAGCTCCTAACTGTGACTCAGCAGATCCGCGCTCCATGGATGCCGGCGTCCGGGTCTAGGCGCAGGGAGAGGAGAGAGTGAGGCCCGTAAGGGAGAGGGGAGTAGGAGGTCGGTGGGGAGAGGGTTGGAATAAGGCGTATCCGATGGCGATAGGGTAGACAGAGGAGGGCCAAGGGACATGGACGCCTGCACATGCGAGGCGCGCATGGTGGAGCGATGACGTGAGAGGTCAAGACACGATGGTCAGTGCAGAGAGCATAGCGCACGGCCTGAACGAGGCGAGCACGAAGACACGACGTGGAGGACGGTGAGCACCTTGATGGTGCGGTCGAGGAGGTCGGCGCTCGGCGGGGGCCTACAGAGCATGGTGGCGACGGGGCCGACGGCGAGCACAGGTGCTGAAAGTGGCATTGGAGGAGAGGACAACGCTGAGGAGGTTGGAGAGGATGAAGGAGAGCGAGAAGAGTAGGGTGGAGCTAGTGGCGGAGAAGCAAAGGACATATAGGCGGTTTGCGGCAGGTCGACGCTGGCCATGGCAGCACGGAAGGCGGAAAAATTGTGGGAGAAAGAGAAAGGAATGGTGGACCCATGTAACCAGTTATGCCATTGCTTAGGTGGCAAAAGGAAACAACAATAGTACTGCCACATCATCTTAACGCGTCGACGCGCTAAGTTTAACTGGTTTTGTGAATTGAGATATTCGGTTTAGCCAAAATAATAGTTAAAGGCTCAAGTTGGAGAAACGCGATAGTTAAGGAGCCAAAAATAGACTTCCCTCTTTTTTTAGCCTACTCATTGCACTGTTCTACCGGCTTTGTTTGCGGTTTGCCTCTACGGCTCTACTTTGCCTGAAGCTTTCGATCAACTCCGTCAGGTTTTCATACGACGACCCTCCTTTCTCCATGGCCATGCGAGCTTTTTCTTCGTACTCATTAGCCCTTCTCCTCCTGTCCTCAGCCTCTTCCCCTTCGTCCATCAGTGCCGACACCGCCCGCACGATGTCCCGACGCGTGACCGGCACGTTCTCGTCGTCGAATATCGTCACGGGCGCCCTCACGCCGACGGGCACGCCCACGCCGAGCACGTCCACGGCCAGCCGCTCGTTCACGAACTGGTCGGCGAAGTGCGGCCACGTCACCACCGGCACGCCGTGCGCGACGGACTCGAGCAGCGAGTTCCAGCCGCAGTGGGTGACGAAGCCGCCCACGGCGCGGTGGGACAGCACGGCGAGCTGCGGCGCCTCTAGGGCCTCCAGCCACTCTCGCACCTCCGGCGCGGCCACCTCGGCCTCCTTCACCGCCCAGAGGAACGGCCTGCCGGAGTCCTCGAGGCCATGGCCGACCTCGAACAGCAGCTTCGGGAGCTTCCTGGCGAGGCTGCCGAAGCTCACGTAGACGACGGAGGCCGTGCGCTTGGAGTCGAGCCAGGCGGTGACCGCGCTCTGCTGGACGCCCAGCTTGTTCCCGCGCGACGCGATGGCGTCGGCGTCCCGGTTGGAGAGGCAGAACGGCCCGATCGCCCACACGGGTTTCCCCAGCGCCGCCTCGTAGCACGCCACGAACTGGTCCTCGAGGTCCACGAACGTGTTCACCACCGCGCCGTCGGCCGTGCGCATGGCCTCCAAGCACTCGCTCCGGAGCGCCGCCCACCTCGGCTCTTTGAGGAAGCCCGGCGCCGTGGCCCTGGTCACCTCCACGTGCACCGGCATGCCCGGCACGACGAACTTCTCCTGCTCGTCGCCTGCCGCCGAGGTCCGGTCGTGCAGCCCGTGGTCAATGGCGTTGAGGTCGCAGAGAGAGTAGAAGCACGACGGGCCGTGGAAGAACAGCCGCGGGATGCCGAGGCTCCTTGCCACGCCGGCCGTCCACGGGTTGCACCAGTCGGAGACGATGCAGCTCGGGCGCGGCGCCAGCGCGCGCAGGTAGGCCTCCAGCGGGCCGGCGAGCTTCTGCAGGGAGGCGAACAAGGGGACGAAGTGGGTGTTGTCCGTGACCTGGTCGAAGTTCTCGATGCCCTGGGGCAGGCCGTCGACGTCCGTCGGGAACGGCAGCTCGACGATCTCGAGGGGCAGCTTAGCGCGCCCGGCGTGCTCGGCGACGCCTCGCAGCCGCGCGCCGTTCAAAGGCGTGACGACCAGGCTCGCACGCGCGCCACGGTCTGCGAGGAGCCGGGCAAAGTCGACCATCGGGATGGTGTGGCCCTGCGCTATGAGGGGGACGATGATGAAGTGAGGAGGACTAGGAGGCGGCAGCGGAGGCATTGGCGTAGCAGAAGCAGGTTCCACCGTGGGCGCCATGGACCGACGTGCAAGGACTTGCACACGAATGAGAATGATGCAAGAAACAGGAGCTATGACGAGAAGAAGAATTATGGCTCATGGGGCAGAGATATATAGGGATTTACAGCATTCCACTTTATATTCCACCTTTTATTTCAAACTACACTCTGTGTATACTACATCCATAATGTTTTGCGTCTTTTTACATATTCTGGTAACAACTGATGACAACCAGTTTAGTAGGTTAGTCTGTATTCAAACTTCACTCTATTTCTACATATTCATATTGTGGACAACCATACAAACGATCCGCCGAACTTGGTCTTACGAGTAGTCACGCCCCTCCAGTGATTTCTCGTCAAACTTTGGCAAACATTTGGAAACTTTTGTACAACCGTTTTTGTTTTTTACCGAGTTTGTGCACTCATGAAGGCGCCAAAAACGGTTTGTGTTTTTGCGTGTCATTTCCTGGAATCAAAGCGCGCGTGCGGCTGAAAACATTCAAAGCCCAACCGAACCGTGCTCCGAACATCAGCTGGCAAGGAGATGCATCTCACTATCTCAGGAAGTTTGGGTTGGAGACTTGGAGACGTGTGGAGCCGTTTTGCAGGAGCTGCGCTAGCAATCTTGGCGTTATCGCTCTCGCCAAAAGACTGCACTGCACCCCCTGCATGCGTGTGACCACTGACCACCTGGCTGTGTCACTGCCCGTTTCTAGAAGCAATTATTGGTGATATCGTGCCAAAATAGACCAAAATTGTGATGACCAAATCAGCTACAGGCCACGGTTTGATGTCACGCGAGGCCAACGGCACGCAGTACACGAGATACAAAGAGCTTCGGTTGTTGTGCACTCTGAAGAGAATTCTGAATCTGTTTTTGTTCTCTTCCACCACTGCCTATCCATGCTTAGATATTCAAAAGTGTTACATTCCAAAAGTAAATCATTCAAAATATGGCACAAACTAGTATGTATTTATCTAACATACTAGACAGAATGAATAGCAGGATCATCACGAAGCACATAATCATAAAGTGGTCGGCCATCGGGAGGGGAAGGCGAACCTGTGGGGGTATCGGGGCGTGGTGGGGTGTCCATGGTGGGGTGTGAGTGCGCACCAGTGGTGAGGGGAGTACACACGGCGGCCGGCGTTTGGAGAGGGGGAAGGAGGCGAGGTGCTGGGGAGGCGGAGGGCAAGGAGGCGAGTCTGATGCGCACCCGAAATTAGGGAGGGAGAGGGTGTGGAGGGGGAGTATTTTGGACGGCGGGTGAAGTGCACCACGAGAGAGCGGTGGCACTCACCGTGAGGTGAGCAGCGCAGCCGTGCATTGGCGAGAGGGAGTGAGGGGAAAGCTTTGTTATTGGAGTTGGGATACGGGGGAAATTGAGGGAAGCGGTTGGTATTTATAGCTGAGCCGGGGAAGGCGACCGGCGACGATAGTGGCGGTGTGGCTACATGGATGGTTATGCTGGTGGGGCAATGCGAGGCGGGAGGTCGCACGGAGCGAGGGAGCGGGGCCGAGGTGGCAAGCAGCGGAGGGGTGACGACCGTGAGACCAGAGCGGGTGGGTCGGCAGGCCGCGACATGTGCGACATGGGCGCATGCCGGCGTGAGGACGGAGAGAGGGAAAGGGAAATAGAGGCCGACTAATGGGCCCACGGGAATAGAGAAAGGGGAGGGCGGGCGGTGGTAGCCAGCCAAGGAGGAGGAGATGGGCTGGTGGCCCAGGGGAAGGGGAAGGGGAAAGGAAGAGAGAGTGGGCTAAGCTTAGGGAGAGGGGAAAATGGGTTGGATGGCTTGGGCCGGAAAGGGAGAAGGAGAAGCAATATTTTCCTTTTTTCCGATTTTGGGATTTTTTTGGTTTGGAATTTTGGAGAAATTATTTGGGAGGAATTTGTGTGGGAAATTTGGTGGATGAAATTTGTGGAATATTAAGAGGGAATATTTGGAGATTTTAATAGGCTTTTGTTGAGTTCAAACTGCAACACTCGATAAACCAATTCTATGAAAATTAATTTTGAATTAAGGTAAGTTTAAAGGAAATTTTTCGGGAGTGATTTTCAAGACGTTACAATGTCACACGTCAAATTTTTGCCAATACTCGCTATTGTTTATATACTTGCATTTTGGCAGAGACTATGAAGTTGAAATTCTGGCTAAAGCTTCAACTTACACTCTTTTCACAACTTGAACAATGGTCTACACCTTGAATTGCAAATTTTGTGTGAATAAGTTTCACTTAAAGTCATAACTAGTACATAGCTACCAGTAGCCCCTTCCACGGGTGGAGCATATGCGCCATGCTTCTTGGTCTCTTCGTAAGCTTACTAGAGATCTTCTAAGTCTAATGGACTGCGACATTATACAATCGAGCTCATATAGGTGCTTCCTTTCAAGTATGCTATGTAGGACAACATTTTCGTTTAGTCAAAGTCAACAGAAACACAGTAAGGCATGAAGCCATCCTGCCTTACAGCTTTGAGTGTTGCATCTTTGTATCTTCACATAGAGGGGATCAATAATTATAAAGCCAAAAAATGTGATTTCATAGTACATTCAAAAACACGAAAAGTTTTTTATATTAAAAAATCTAGATTTAAGAAATTACAAACTTACTTATACCACAGTATCACACTCATGTACTTCTTATAAAACATATAAAACTAAGAGTTATTTCTTTGTATTTGGAATTTACCTCCTACCACATCTTGGAATAAAAAATAGTGAAGTTCGTTCTAACAAAATTAAAGTTGCTTTCTACAACATTCATAGACTATAAAGTTACTTTTCAAAATTGTAAAATTATATAAAGATTTCAAAAGTTATGTTTCCAAATTTGATTGAAAGTTAAATTTTGTGTTCTTAATAAGTTACATTCGTATATTATAAAGTTGCATTTTTCTAAACATTCATAGGCAATAAAGTTATTACTTTTCATTTTATACCGACTATAAAGTTATGTTGTCTATAGATGGACTAAAAAGTTTCATTTTCTAAGAGTTATATTTTATAATAGACAAGAAAGTTACTTTTCTTTTTGTGATATAAAGTAAATAAAACAACTTTTTTTGCAAAATGGTGGAATCAAACATTTCTATTGTGGAAAAGTTTACATAAGGGAAAGAAACCATCTTTTCTTTTTGGATTTTTTTTAGTTGCACGAACTACTGCCTCCATCTCAAATTAGCCTGTCCTAGTTTTGTTCTAACTATTTTAAATTTTATCAACTTTATATGAAAATATAGTGATAGTTATGATACCAACTAAGCATCATAAGATTTATTATGAAAGAAATAAATGCATGGCTAGTCTATTAACTTTTCTTGCTGTGTTACTTAGGTCCATCAACTATTTAATGTTGATGGTAGATCCACAAACTTTTTTTGTTGTGCCACTTAGGTCCATCAATTATTTAATGTTGATTGCAAATCCACAAACTTTTTAAGTGATTCATCCAGGGTCCATACAGATTCGTGGGGGAGCTAGATCCTACGTGGTTCACGTTGTCACCAGTGTATCCTGCTATTTCTCTCTCTGCCCGCTCTCTCTCTCCGCCGCCGCTCTCTCCCTACCCTTGCCCTCTGCCTCTGCCGCCACTGCCTCCTCTCTCCCACCGTCGTTGCCCGCCTCCTCCTCCCACTGTTGTCTCCCGCCTCCTCCCTCCTGCCTAGGTCCGCGTGCTGGCCATCGATGGGTGTAGCCCGGGCCTTGGCGATGCGCTGCTAGCCGCGGCCACACTCGCAAGGTTGGAGGCCACGCTTCGGGCGCGCGGGGGGACCCGAGTGCTTGTGTGATCGACTTCTTCGACGCCACAGTGGGCGCATGGGGGCGGGCTCCAGCGCTAGGGACCGACCGACAGCGAGACCCAACATAGGGCGCACCACATCGTCGTCGCCCAGGTCAGCCCCGCCTACCGCCTCCATCGTTGGTCCGCATCTTCGCCTCTCTGCCAGCACCGTCCCCTGCCTCGCCGGCTGTCTTGGTCCGCGCTGCTGCCGAACGTCGCTACAAAATAGCTGAACACGCTGGCGATGATATGGGCAAGCCACGTAGGATCTAGCTCCCCCACGAACCGGTGTGGACCCTGGGTGAATCACCTAAAAAAGTTTATTGACTTGCAATCAACGTTAAATAGTTGATAAACCTAAGTGACACAGCAAAAAAAGTTTGTGGACCTACAATCAACATTAAATAGTTGATGGACCTAGATAACATAGCAAGAAAAGTTAATGGAGTAGCCATGCATTTATCTCATTATGAAATATATTTGAGTGAAGTATATTTTACCCCTTTCAATTTGTCATTGAGTCTGGATAACCCTCTTAAAGTCCAATACCAAACAACGCACCCCTTGAACTTCTAAAACCAGACAAATTACCCCCCAATGTGGTTTTACAAGGTGGATTTTCATGACATGTGGGACCTACGTTTATCGGTGCCTCACTAACATATGGGACCCACCCTCTTTCTTCTTCTTTTCTTTTCCTACCTCCAACTGCCACTGCACAGTTCTCCCTCACCACCACCTCCTCCGTCTGCGCCGGCGCCTCCTTTTCCACACAGGCTCATGGCCACGCCACACGACACCGATGGAGGAGCGACGACATGGTACAAGGAAGGTAGTGATGCTTGGGGAGAGTGTTGGGAGCTCGTCAGAGTGGATGCGAAGGCGGAAAAGAGGAGGAGGCGTGGTGGCGGAGAGCAAGAGGGCGCAATGGTGAAGAGGAAGAGGTGGCGCAATAGGGGAAAGGAGCAAGAGGGCACGGCAAGGGAGAGGTGTAGGAGGTGGCGGTGCGGAGGCAGAGAGAAGCAAGGGACGAAGAGAAGGACGGGGCATGGCGGCAGAGAAGAAGAGGTGCTGCGGCTAGAGATGAGCAGGAGCCGCGACAGCAAAGAGGAGGAGGAGGTGCTGCAGCAGAGAGGAGGAGGAGGCGTGACGATGGAGAGGAGCAGGAGGTGGAGTGGAGGAGGCATGACGGCAAGTGGGCCTGGGGTAAAACCACTTGAATTTTGGGTTGGGGGTTCTTTATCTCGTTTCATAAATTGAGGGGAGTATGATTCATGGTATTGGGTATTGGAGTTCAGGGGTTATCTAGATTCATCGACATCACTCAATATATTTTAACCGTAAATATATTTGGATTCACAAATATTAAGCATCATCTCAGTAAATTTGTCAAACTTAAAATTGTTTGACTTTGAAAAATATCGAGCCACAACCACTTTTTCTATTGACATGTTATTAACCGACTACAAAAGTTAAATTTTCTAATATTCACCATCTAAAATGCTATTTTTTCCTCTTAGATATAAAATAAATAAATTAACTTACCATTTTTAGTAAAATGTTGGAAATAAATATTTCTGTTTTAGAGGAGTGTACGTAAAGGAAAGAAACCATCTTTTATTTTCATTTTTTGCAGAAAAAATGGTGTGATCATATATTTCTATTTAGAAAAAATAGGGGCTCTGTTTTCAAAGCCTACATTAAGAGCTCTTTCCATTTTGCTTTCAGGTTTTTCCAAGTAGTTAGATCAGCACGAGGACTAGTAGCAGTCAACAGGGCAATAGGCTCGCACGATCCTATCAGCACAAAACAAACGTATCGGTTTCCAAATTCCATGTCATCTGGCCGTGGTCCGGCTGTTCACTGTTGCCGGCACCGACATGGCGATGCCGCACTTGATTCTGAGGCCGATGATGGCCGCCGGCCACGCCGGTACGACGCTCGACATGGCCTGCGCTCTGGCAAGCTGAGGCGCCGCGGTCACGTTGGTCACCATGCCGCCACTCAACCTGCTCCGCCTCGGCGACGACGCGCTCGTCATCCGCCTCCCGTGCGCTGAGGACGTACACCGAGGGCTGCGAGAGCCCCGACGCGCTCCCGGGCCTCGCCTTCCTCAGAGCGCCTCCAACGAGCGATTTCAGCGGTTTCAGCTGGCTATTTAAGTAGATGACTAGGATCGGAGATTGAGGTGGAGGGGAGAGAATGCAGAAAAAGAAAGTCGCTGGCGACGAGTCCATCGCTAGTCTTGCACACAAATCAAAGGCAATGAGCGAAGGGGAAAGCAGAAGCTGCTGCCTGATTGCTTGGCCGTTGATGAAGGCAGGGCCCACAATATTGATGTTGGTGAAAATATAATAAAAAAGTTTAGCACATGGGACCGCAGGTATGATGTGGCGATCAAATAGCTACTATTGTCTATTATTGCTGGGACGCCCTCATGGATTTCCATGATGGCTGCGCCCCGCTTGCGACATAAAAATTCCAAAGCTTGAATAAAAATTACACTAATATTCCCTTCATATTTAAATATAAGTCGCGGTTGATTTTTTTTCAAAACTTTGATCATTTGTCTTATTCAAAAAAATTATTTAAACATATAAAAAAATTAGTCATGCTTAAACTATCTACAATGGTGAAACAAATCACAACAAAATAAATGACAAATTATAATTTTTTTTGAATAAGACGAAAGATCGAAATTTTGAAAAAAGTCAACCACGACTTATATTTAAATACGGAGGGAGTATATTATTTCTCGGATATGGTCTCCAACATATAATTAAACTTAAATATGTCCATAATTTTACTAGTATAATACAAAAATTACATTTTCCTAACTACAACAATTACCTTTTTCAAGTTACAATGAGAATAAAGTTACCTTTTATATTTTTAATCAATACTATAAAGAGCGAGTTAATCAAAAATCTTTTTTATTCTAACATATCTATACCCATGTTGACCAGTAGACCAACCGTGGCCCCACAAACAAGGAAAAGGGCCCACCAAAGCCTGTTTACCACGGCGGAACGCGCGTTCCTGACATAGAACCGGCCGGGCGCGGGGCTCCTCTCCCAAATTTTTCTCACCCAAGGCAAAGGGCGTACCCACACCCATGGATCTCACTAGTAAAGCCCGAATCGTGCAGCCAAAGCTCGTCGCCTGCAAGAGTAAAAATATGCATACTCATAGCCATCGCCCCGTGTTCCAACCCAAGAAGAGGAGAGGCAGGAAGAGCTCGTACCTAGCCAGTCGTGGCAAGGCGGGAGGGTGCAACGGTGGGGTGGATCAGGCGACAACGGGGCGGATCTGGCAGCCGTGCGTCAGGCGGAGGCAGCCTTGCTGCGGTTTTGGCCACCGTAGCGAGGAGGAAGACAGCCATGAGCCGGGTTGGGGAGGAGGTGGTGTTGCTGAGGACAAGGAGACGCATGCGAAGGGGCAGGGAGGAGGCAGTGGAGAGGGCGCTGCCGCTCGGCCGCTCGATGGCCGCTCGCCCCACGGGTGGATGCACGAGCCGGCGAGGGGCCTGACAGAGGTGCTCTGCGGGCGGCGGCAAGGGGCTGGCACGGGTGGATGCACGAGCCGGCGAGAGCTCTGGCAGGGGTGCTCCCCTATTGGACGGTTGTGATCGATGCTGCAGCGAAGTGGAGGGCCTCTTTCGGCCCAGTCCTGATTTTTGCAGCTTGCGAAATGGGGAAAGGGCCCATTTACCACTGTGGGCGAGTCCAAAATTTGTTTTATTTTTCTATTGTTTTCAGCATTTGGGCTGAGTCCAAAGTTACGTAATTGTTCTAATAAATTTTGTATTTGCTCTAATATTTTTTTATACTTGCAGAAGAATAATATTACGTAATGATATTAGTAAGTTAAATGAGTCCTGGACTAAAATTATATTTTTCCGGTAATGATAATAGAGCTTTTTATGCCGATTATTTTCTATATAGGCGTTTCTAACAAAAAACTACTCTATAATGAATTAACAAATAATGTTGGCTTTTGAATATAAAAAAATACACTATAGTTGTTAGGGATGCATGAAATATTAACAAAAGAGTTTTAATATTATCTTGCAACTCCAATCTCTCTATTATATCGAAAGAAGAAATATGAAGTAAGAGTATGAACCACCTCATGGTGGATTGTTAGATTTAAATAATGAAATTTAATGCAGTTCATTAATCGCCTGGCTTAATAAGTGGATAAGTTAGTCTAATTTAAATGTTCAACTCCACAAACCTTGCTCATGCTATTTCTCTCTTTATTAATCAGCTCATAAGTTTTTTTGACAAAATAGCTCATAATCTGTCGGAACGGACGTGCTCTTGGTCAGGTGGCGGAATGCACCCGGCCGAGATCCTAAGTACGGAGAGTAGTTAGGGGGAGCAATCGTTGTTAGCTAGTCAATGGTGGCACGATGGTGGCGAGAGGATTTAGAGTGGTTCGGGCCGCCGGAGCGTAACACCCTACGTCCACTATGGGGTGTGCTCTTGTATTTCGTGGGCCTTCTGAGGAGTCTCTGAAGGTATCTGGGTCTGTGTATCTAGCTCTTTTTTGGAGATGGAGGAGCGTATCGCGTATGCCTTCCCTTTTATAGCCCAAGGGGGGCATGTACATGGTGGCCGGGCCCCGACAGGTGGTCCCGGCCCATTTCCTCTATGCTACAGTTCTATCTTGTGCCTGATGTCCGATGCTCCCATGCCTTGCGCTTGTACCGCCGTAGTGGCCTGGAGATCCGCCATATCGTCCTTCCTTACACCGCCCTGTCCCATCGGCTGCTAAGCCCGCTGAGGGGCTTCAGAGGCCGAGGGGCAGGCGATGCGCACGCGTGACAGGACGGGGCGCTCGTAGTAGCGTTGCAGCGCTGCTACCTAGTATTAGGTTGAGCGCGGCCACCGCGCGTGGCGCGGCTCATGATGTGTACAGCGTACTTGTTTACTCAATATAGCCCCCAGTGTAGCTGGGAAAATCAACTGTAGTGCTCTGTTATCGCCGCCCCGCCTTGGTAAGGCGCGCCCCTTTGCCTCGCCGCCGCCGCCTGCCAGCGGCGGTGCCAGCGGCGATGGGGGGCACGCCCGCCTGACAGCGGCGGCGTCGGCGGGCGACGGGGGCACGCCTGTCTGACAGCGGCGGCGTCGGCGGGCGACGGGGGCACGCCCGTCTGACACTCGTGGTGTCAGCAGCATCGGGGCGTGCCAGCCTGACAGCGGCGGTGTCAGCAGCATCGGGCACGTCCGCCTGCCCGCAATAAATGCGGCAGGTGGGCGAGGCGCCGGTTGAAGGCCCCGCCACGCGCCCTGAGGGCACGTGGCATCGCGAGACCTTCCCGTGCCCTGTGGGCACGTGGCGGCCCCGCCACCACCGAAGGTGCTGGCTCCGGACCTCCACGTGCTCCGCGGGCACGTGGCGCCCTCGGACCACCGAGGGCGCTGGCTCCGGACCTCCACGCGCTTCTACGGGCACGTGGCGGCCTCGGACCACCGAGGGCGCCGGCTCCGGACCTCCCCGTGCTCTATGGGCACGAGGCGGCCCCGGACCACCGAAAGTACGGGCCCCGGCCTGAGAGGTCCGGACCTCTCCTCGCGTGGCTGGGGGAGGCTCGGTCCTCCAAGGAGGTCCGGGGCCTCCCCTGTGGGCCGGGTGCGTGGCCCAGCTTTTCCAAGGAGTGGGCCGGGCCCATCTGTTTGCGGCCTTAGGCCCTCCTTGTACTGCAGTAGTTACCTCCCTTAGTGATCTTCGTCCAGTGTAAGCGGGTACCCGGTTAGCTGGGTACCGACATAATCCAAGTACCTTAAGTAAGAGTATCAACCGCCTCATGGTGGATTGTTAGATTTAAATAATGAAGTTTAATGTAGTTCATTAATCGTGTGGCTTAATAAGTGGATAAATTAGTCTAATTTAAATGTTTAACTCCACAAACCTTACTCATGCTATTTCTCTGTTTATTATTGGCTCATAAGCTTTTTGGACAAAATAGCTCATAATCCAAGTACCTTAACTTTTAAAAAAAGTCGAAATAGCTCAAAATTCAAGTACCTTAACTTTAAAAAAACTACCAAAACTGAATAATACATGTTTAGCCGCACGTGCATTTTTACTAGTTACCAATTAAGAATCGTTAGATTCATTATGAAATTGTAGATCTAAAAATAGTTTGAAATCTATTTTTATAGTAAATCATTTTGAAATCATAAAAATTAATCATCTTCTCAATGAACTTGTCAAGCTTAAAATAATTTGAGTTGAGGCAAAATAGATCCACATTTTTGTTGATAAATTATTAACAGGCTACAAAAGTTACTTTTTCTAATATTCATTCGCTAAGATGTTATGTGTTGCTATTAGATACAGTATAAAATAAATAAATCAATCTATCTTTTTAGTAAAATGGTGGAATCAAATATTTCTATTTTAGAGGAGGTTACATGTGGAAAGAAACCATCTTTTCTTTTATGAAAAAAAAACGGTGTGATTATATATTTCTGTTTAGAAAAATTTAGAGGCCCTATTTTCAAAGCCTCAAATTAAGAGCTCTCTTTCAGGTTTTCCCTGTCTCTGGTTCTCTACACAGCTACTACTCCGAGTAGTTAGATCAGCACGACGACTAGTAGCAGTCATTAGTCAACAGGGCAACTGGCACCAGGGTTTTCTTTTCTGATCGAAATTCACGAATTTCGATAAAATTTTTCGTTTTCGTAGTATACGGGATTCGGTTTTTCGGTATTTTCTGAGATTTTTCGGTTTATAATTCAAATATTCAAAAAAATTATTTTTCATTTTTTTCGGACCAGATTTCAGTGCTTTTCGACCGAATTATTTTTTTGGCCATGTAAAAATAGGAATTTTAACACTATTTATTATTTTTTATATATAACATTGGAAAGGACATAATACACATGTAAACATAATTTGAATATAAATTATTCATTCAAGTTCCATAAACTATAGGTATTCCTTATGAATCACACAACAAATTTATATAGATTCATAAGACCAAGCTTTCAAAAGTCGTCCATACAAACTCTTAATAATCGAAATCCAAGTTCATGTATGAACATATTAATAGAAGTGCATGTCAATTGTAATAAAGCACTACATGATATGTATTATTATAATAAATTAAAATCAGGGGCTGATTTGTAGTTTTTCCGTGTGGTGACATTTGAGGTATCTTAAAATAAGTATGTGAACATACTCAAACTGATAAATGAGTATTCGGACATACCCTTGTTGATTTATTGAAAGTGAGTGTAGCTACATGCGCATGTAGATAAAACTCTTCATATATATATATATATATATATATATATATAGGAATTATATATATATGGACATTGTTTATTAGATTGAACTTGTACTTTCATATGAATTATGATATTTATGTACTATAAATTTGTATTATGGTCTATGGATTTTAAATATGAATTTATACTATTGTGATAGATTCAGTTTTTATGTATTTTATGCGTGATTTCATGTGGTACACATAGGTTTGTATGCATTTTTATGAAATTTTTTTGTTGAATGTATTTAATATATATTGTAAATTGTGATATGCAAAGTTACAAATAAAGTTCTATCAAAATATTTAATTGTTTAACCATTTTACATTATTTTTGGTCGGAAAACAACATTTTCCGGTCGAAAACACCAGTTTTCCGGTCGGAAAGTCCAGTTTTCCGAACGAAAAAAACGAATTTCGTTTTTCAAATTTGAATTTGGCTTCCGCTCGGAAATTTCGAATTTCGCAAATTTCGGTTCGAAATTTCGTTTTCGGTGGATGGCGGGATTTGTGTTTAAACCGAAATTGTAAACCCTGCTGGCACCTTATAAAAAAAAAAAACAGGGCAACTGGCTCGCACGATCTTGTCAAAAAAGAAAAAAAAAGACTCGCACCGTCGCACGAAGCCACCGGATGCATCCAGCATGGCAGCATTCCAGCTAACCTCTCCTTTTCTTCTTCAGTTTCCAACTTTCCATGTCGTCAGCTCCGACGCGAGACTGTTTTCAGCCACACGCAGAGCTTGGCATGTCATCTTCCCGTGGTCCGGCTGTTGCCGGCACCGACTCAGCGGCGCCGCACTTCGTGCTAGTGCCGATGATGGCCGCGGGCCACGCCGGCCCCATGCTCGACATGGCCCGCGCGCTGGCAAGCCGAGGCGCCGCTGTCACGTTCGTCACCACACCGCTCAACCTGCCCCGCCTCGGCCGCGCCCCCGGCGATGACGCGCTCCGCATCCGCTTCCTCCCGCTCCGCTTCCCGTGCGCCGAGGCCGGCCTACCCGACGGCTGCGAGAGCCCCGACGCGCTCCCGGGCCTCGCCTACCTCAAGAACTTCCACGACGCCTGCGCCATGCTCCGCGCGCCGCTCGTCGCGCACCTCAGGGAGGCCGACCCCGCGGTGAGCGGCGTCGTCTCCGACACCTGCTGCCCGTGGACAGGCGGCGTGGCGCGGGAGCTCGGCGTGCCGCGGCTCGCGCTCGACACCTTCTGCGCCTTCTCCTCGTTCTGCATGCAGCTGATGAGTCTCCAAGGGGTCTTCGAGGGAGTCGACGACGACAGACATCCCGTGCGCGTCCCTGGCTTCCCCATAGACGTCGAGATGTCGAGGGCGCGGTCGCCGGGAAACTTCTCTGGGTTCGGCAAGGTATTCGCCGACGAGGTCATGGCTGAAAACGCGAGAGCCGACGGCCTGGTGGTGAATAGCTTCGCGGAGCTCGAGCCCCTCTTCGTTGATGCCTACGAGGCGGCCCTCGGCAAGAAAATTTGGACCGTCGGGCCTCTATTCCTGCACGCCATGCCGTCGTCGGTGACGGTGGTGAGCACCGAGGACGCGGACGCCGTCCGCTGCGCGAGCTGGCTCGAGTCCAAGAATCCCCGGTCCGTGGTGCTCGTGAGCTTCGGCAGCCTGGCGCGGTCGTCCCTGCCGCAGCTCGTCGAGATCGCGCACGGGCTGGAGGCGAGCAACCGGCCGTTCATCTGGGCGGTGAAGCCAGTCGACCTCACCGAGTTCGAGCGGTGGCTGTCCGACGACGGCTTCGAGTCCCGCGTCGGGGAGCGGGGGCTCGTGCTCACGGGCTGGGCGCCGCAGAAGGCGATCCTGTCGCACCCGGCGACGGGCGCCTTCGTGACGCACTGCGGCTGGAACTCCGTGCTGGAGTGCGTCGCGGCGGGGCTGCCGATGGCCACGTGGCCGCACTTCGCGGAGCAGTTCATGAACGAGAAGCTCGTCGTGGACGTGCTGTGGGTGGGGGTGCCTGTGGGCGTGAAGGACGCGGCGCAGTGGGGCGTGGAGGCGGAGGCCGTGGTTGCGACGCGGGAGGACGTGGAGAGGGCCGTGGCGGCGGTGATGGATGACGGCGAGGAAGGCGCAGCGCGGCGGGCGAGGGTCGCGGAGCTCGGCAGGAAGGCGCGGGATGCCGTGGCCCCCGGCGGCTCGTCGGAACGGAACGTGTCGCTCCTCATCGAGAAGGTGAAGTCCACCGTGAGTCCGTGAGGTCGTGAGGAGGACACGAAGCCGCCGTTCCAGCGATAAAAGTCCCAGTCAATAGGTACTGTACATCCATGTACTATGAGATGCAAATAATAGATGTTTCAGTGGCACGCACACATTAAAAAACTCTAGAAAAATAATCAAGGAGAGGGTTGAAAATGTAAAAAATCTATATATATATAGGTATTCATCTACGTCACCCTCAGTGAGCTACAAAACAGATATTTTACACCTTAAATTATTGAAAAACGAACAAATAACCTCTAGGTGATTTTGCTGATGGTTTTGATGACATGGCAGTGGGACCATATGTTAAGTATGGACGTAATCCAATAAAGTAATGTTGTGTTCAAATCATGCCACTAACTATTTCTTTTTTTTTTTGAGCCACCCCTTAATAAAATTTGTCTGTTTTGTTGCACTATGAATAAGTTGAATGTTAAGTTCAAAATTTATGAGGTGATAAAGGACATCATAATTATGCTAGAAAAAATATATGATGATTTTTATCACAATTTTATGGTTAGGCATCTAATAATCAAATGGGATAATTTGTAAAGAAAATAGGCCCTAAGCTTTGTGCTTAGTGTACATAATATGATTTTTGTAATTGAAGTGACAACATAGACCATTTTAGGCTATTGTGTATGCTAATATATTTGTTTAACTTCCACTGTTTCAGGCATGCAAGTGATGGCCTTGAGACAAACATCTAAGGAGCAATTAAAGAGCGCAAGAGATGACCCAAACATCAACAAATGAAGCTATGGTGTCTTGACACAATGATCTCGGATTTTTTCATGCACACCAGACGGTCCATGAGATGATTGCCACCAAATGAAAATTCCGCGCAATTTATATTCTATAAAACCCAACAGAAGAACTAGTGCACCACTGGATCAGCTCAATCAAGAAGAAAGTAGGATCAGGCCAAACGCTGGGGAAATCTATAGCCCGAGGCCCAATTCCGCGCGGGCTTCCTGCCACTCGAGGAAAAGGCCCGGAAGCCCGTGGGGTTCTTCTCACGCTGTGGATTTCTTCTGCTCGACGTGCTCTATGAGAAGCGCCACGTTCCGGTCCGACGAGCCGCCGCGCGCCACGGCCTCCGAAGCCTTCCTGCCGAGCTCCGCGGCCCTCGCCCGCCGCGCGGATGCCTCCTCCCCGCCGTCCATCACCGCCGCCACGGCCGTCTCCACGTCCTCCCTCGTCGCCACCACGCCCTCCGTGTCCACGCCCCACTGCGCCGCGTCCTTGACGCCCACGGGCACCCCGACGCGCAGCACGTCCACCACGAGCTTCTCGTTGAGGAACTGCTCCGCGAAGTGCGGCCACGTGGCCATCGGCAGCCCCGCCGCGACGCACTCCAGCACGGAGTTCCAGCCGCAGTGCGTGACGAAGGCGCCCGTCGCCGGGTGCGACAGGATCGCCCTCTGCGGCGCCCAGCCCGTGAGCACGAGCCCCCGCTCCCCGACGCGGGACTCGAAGCCGTCGTCGGACAGCCACCGCTCGAACTCAGCGAGGCCGCGGGGCTTGACCACCCAGACGAACGGCCGGTTCGTCGCCTCCAGCCCGCGCCCAATCTCGACGAGCTGCGGCAGCGACGAGCGCACCAGGCTGCCGAAGCTCACGAACACCACGGACCGGGGCGCCATGGACTCCAGCCAGCTCGCGCCCCGGACGGCGTTCGCGTCCTCGGTGGTCGCCGCCCGAGGCGCGGTGGTCAGGAAGAGGGGCCCGACGGTCCATATCTTCTTGGCGATGGCCGCCTCGTAGGCGTCGACAAACACGGGCTCGAGCTCCGCGAAGCTGTTCACCACCAGGCCGTCGGCCCTCGCGCTCTCGGCCATGATCTCCTCGCCGAAC
Organism: Paspalum vaginatum; assembly: GCA_030272315.1. Classification (NCBI taxonomy): domain Eukaryota; kingdom Viridiplantae; phylum Streptophyta; class Magnoliopsida; order Poales; family Poaceae; genus Paspalum; species Paspalum vaginatum. The sequence goes on along the minus strand of CM059015.1, from coordinate 41,411,155 downwards.
TCCTTCATGCCGGGACCCGTGAAGTTCCCGGGCGAGCGCGCCCTGGATATCTCGACGTCGATGGGCAGACCGGGGACGCGCACGGGGCGCGCGTCGTCGTCGACGCCCTCGAAGACCCTGTGCAGGTTGATCTGGCGCATGCAGAGGGAGGAGAAGGCGCAGAAGCCGTCGAAGGCGAGCCGCGGCACGCCGAGCTCCCGGGCCGCGCCGCCGGTCCACGGGTGGCAGGCGTCGGAGACGACGCAGCTCGGCGGAGGGCTATCCTTGCCGTCGCTGAGGCGCGCGACGAGGGGCCCGCGGAGCATGGCGCAGGCGTCGTTGAAGTTGCCGAGGAGGCCGAGGCCCGGGAGCGCGTCGAGGCTCTCGCAGCCCTCGGGGAGGCCGGCCTCGGCGCAGGGGAAGCGGAGCGGGAGGAAGCGGATGGGGAGCGCGGCGTCGCCCGGGGCGCGGCCCAGGCGGGGCAGGTTGAGGGGCGTGGTGACGAACGTGACGAGCGCGCCTCGGCCTGCCAGGGCTCGGGCCATGTCGAGCATCGGGCCGGCGTGGCCCGCGGCCATCATCGGCACCAGCACGAAGTGCGGCATCTCCGAGTCGGCGGTGGCCACGGCCGAGCCACTCACCGTCGACATGGCAGGCAGACGACCCGGCGAGTGCAGTGTCTTGGGCTCTTGGCGGAGCCGTGCTCGGTGTGGAATTATTGCCTTGCTTGTCTGTGCGACTGATGTGCGTGTTGAAAGTCGTCGTTTCACTAAACTGCAACGAGGTCGCGTCAGTCATGATAAGATTGTTTATACACGTGCGAGTCCAAGATTGCTGGCACTGGATTGGCTAAACTAATTCTTTTTTGACAAGTGTGTTTTATCACTTGAAGTTGAAGACGGTCACGGAAATGTGCTTTATAGCGTCGTCGTCTCCCGCTAATCATCTCCGACGACCAGGCAGAACGAGAGCGCCCAACGACTTCTTTCTCTCCCCACGCATTTTCATCTGCCGCTGCCATGTACGGTTCAGATAAGACCAGTTACAGCCCATTTTCTTTTCTTTTGTTTTCTTTTCGTCTTTCGCTTCTCCTTTTCTTTTAACTGAATTTCCTTCATTTTCACCTGTTTTTTCTCATTTTTCAATTTTTGGCTTTTAAAGTTGTTTATTTATTGATTAATTTTACCGATTTTGTTACCTGAGTTGAGAATGATCTACTTGTAAAATTAGAATATTTTATTTTTAAGCTTAAAATAATTTTCTCTCTGATGGTAGAATATTTTCATTCGCAAATGTTACTTTAAAGGTAAAAATTCTATTCTAGATCTAGAATATATTTGTACGATTGTAGAATATCTTTTGTGGGAAATAGGATATTTTTTGTTGAAGTTAGAATACTTTTACGTTACCACACGTTGAAAATTAATCTAATCCACAAATATGTTACGGTTTAGTAGCTATGACTTTATATTTTTGTCAAGTTCCATGTTACGATGGGTGTTGTCGTGGAAAGCTGATGGGTGGCATTGCATGTGCTAGTCGGAGGGGGCTCTATGGCCCGCCCACACACCTAGACTCCAAACTATGCATAGGCATAACGTGTCTATCGAAAACCGATGGAAATCCAAATTGGATTTAAATTCTAAGAAATAAAATATTAAACAAAAGGATAAAGAACTACAGCCACATTGAGTTTATTTTTCATCAATTATTCAAAAATATCATTGTTTAGTTATGGTAGGAAATGTTTTCCTTGGAAACCCATAAACAACCATAAGCATGTTAATCCCTTTCACCGGTTTGGCCCTTATCCAGTGGCGGAGACAAGAGGGGCGCGCAGGGCCAGGCCCCTCCTAACCATCCTGTCAATCCGCTGTATGATATTAAAGTCTTGCTACTTCTATTAGTTAGTCATTCATCAACTCTATTAGGCAATATAATATTGGCTTATATTTGCACCATCGCCGGCCAAGAGACGTCCAACTACGTAGCCTGTAACCATAATTGTGTCCTTGACCTCGGGTGAGCAGTCGGCGAGTCGCCAAACGAGGAGTGGCAATTTTCAGTTCGCAGGCAAAGCAGACGGTACGCTTCTCACCCGACATCGGGTATTTGCATGTGGCACTTTTATATAGTTAGTGGATTGCCCCCTCCCCCCCCCCCTCCACCTCCCTCTGTATCGAAATCCTGGCTCTGCCACTTCTCCTTATTCCATCCCCATCTGAACCTAAACAATGTGTATCTTAAGGCGGCAGTGAGTTTACACGAGCACCCATGTGAAATATATCACTAGAATGAGCCATACCTATGAAAATAAAAACTAAGACTCACAATTACTTGACAAAATATATGAAAGATATAAATCAATGTACAAGACGGTTTTTCTAAATAGTAACTATCTGTACTGAAAAAAAAATACTTGCGACCTAGCTTTCAACCTAGAAACTATCGAGCTAGGCTAGTAGAACTTAGAAATTCAAGGTCCTGTCGACAAGGGCGCGGCATCACAGGCGAGGGGCGCCGCCATCAGCGGGAGGGGCGGGACGCCGTGGCGCCTGGCAGCTCCGTGGAGCGGAACCTGACGCTTCTCGTGGAGCACGTGGGGGTAGGGCAGAAGAAATCCAAGGCGTGAGAAGAACAAACCAAGAATGTCATGGGAATGTGCATCCATGCACCGATGCTACCATAATAATAACACGCGTATTGCATTGTTTCGATTACACTGTTTGATAGACGTGTGTCTTCGGTTAGAGATTTGAGTGGCAACAGCTCAGATCTGGAGTTCTAGACTGGGTCTGGGATTTTCCAGTCGATGCATTCATTTTCATCGTCGACTCCCACGAAGATCCATTGTGAATTGACCTGGAGCACGCAGAGGGGAGGAGAACGTATCAACGTACCCGTCGTCGAACGCGAGAGCTCTCTAGCCGAGCCACGCGTCCACGGCTGGTAGGCGTAGGAGACGATATATGCAGCTCGCTGGAGTGGAAGGGTGCGCAAACGAGCGGCCCGTCATCGGCTGTCGTGGCAAGCTCAGCGGTGGGAGCGAGAGGGAGGAGGCAGACAGACAGTGGTGATGAGAGAACCGGTGGCCACAAATATATTAGTGGCAATGGCGGAGGCAGGGGAGGATTCAGGGCCCCCCGGTCCCGGTCCAAACTCCGAAACATTATGGACTAGCCATATTTTGACGTATGAAAATTTATTATATATGCATATGTGGTGCAGTGGTGCTACTTTTTCGTTACCGATGGTAGGTTGCGAGTTCTATATGTTCACCAGTTGAATTAAAATGGACGCATAAATACTGCGCGCGTGCTATAGACAGAGAGAGATAGTTAGAACAGTGGATGGACAGGTTGGATGGCTCACCAGTGAACATAGTCAAAACATGATAGATGCATGTTTTTCCTTTTTTTTGTTTTTCTTTTTTTTTCTTTTTAGTAATCAACTTTGCCATGCCTATTTTTTCTTGCGTCCTGCCACTGTTGCCTAACTATTCAGGTAGGGCAATAGCGGACGTAGTAGATGAGTTTAAACTTAGCTCAGCCTCTTTGATCAATTTCTGGATCCGCTGGGCAGAGGAGGGTAAAGGTGGAGACTGCAGGGCTGAAGCCAGGGGCGGAGACAGGGAGGGGCTAGCCCCTTATGGCCGAAAATTTTATACTAAAATTTTTGAAATTCAAATAAAATTTAAAAATTTAGTGCTATTGGTCTCTCCTAGCAATAAAATATTTAAGTTTCTAGCTCCGCCACTGGTCGGAGCCGAGGACGAGGCAGGAGTGCGCTAAGTGACATTCAGATCGCATATGTATATGGCTCTAAATGTCTCCCAAAAAGCTCAACGGGAGAGTGTTTCGCATGTATATGGAAAAGCTCTACTTCTGAAAATGTTTTTCCCAAATAAACTATTGTAGTTATGTTATAGAGTGAAATGCATGCCGGGTCCCACAACTTGTTCTGCATTTCCATCCAGGTCCATGATCTTGCAAAATGCACATCCAGGTCCATAAACTTATCCCGCATTTCCATTTAGGTTCATGATTTTTCAAAATACACGTCTAGATCCATCAACTAATTTCACTGCTATACCGCCATCCAAACGGTAGTAGGTGGGCTTATTTCGCCTACATGGATGTGCCACTGTGGCAAGCTGGTCGCTGCCTGCTCCACGAGCCGCCACCGGCCCCACATGCCCACGCCTGCTCACCTCCCCCGGGTTGCCGGTGTGGCCGTTGCCGCCCGTTGGCACCGCCTGACCGAGCATCGTGTTGCGCAAGCTCGGTGCAATCGCGCTCGCTCGCTAGTGCCTGCGCTCTCCGCGCCGACCCACCACACCCCTCCTCGGCTCGCCTGCCATGGCTCACCCCACACGCATGCCACCAGCCATGGCTGGAGCTCCATGAGCTCATGTCCCTTTAGCATGCGCATTGCAACGGCCTCAGCCTACCCCACCATTTCCCTAAGCTCTAGGCCTCTAAATTGCCCTCTTACGAGTGCATCCTCCATGGCCGTCGTTGTCTCCGCATGCTCGTGTGCGCGGGCATGGGCGCACTAGGGCAGTAGCGGTGTGGCAAGTAGACAGGGGCCGGCGGCGGTGGCAGCCACACGGGCGAGCCGAGGAGGGGCGTGCGGGGCCGGTGGCGAGCGCGGGTGCTCTGGGCGGAGGCGGAGGCGGTAGCACGCGGGGCTAGTGGCGGCACGGCGAGTGGGCATGGGCACATGGTGGTGGCGGCCACACCGGGTAGGGGCGAGTGGGTGCGCACAGGCACGCAGCGCCAGCGGCGGCGCGTGGAGCACCTGGCAGCCAAGTAGCATGTCCACGTAAACGAAATAAGATCAATTGGCACTGTTTGGATGGCGGCATAGCAGTAAGAGTAGGATTAGTTAATGGCAGCGACTAGGGTGCGAGCAAGGTAGTTGAGCAAGCATGCAAGCAGCTTATCCAAGCCGATTAATCTCAATCCAACGGTGTCAGCATATTTTGCACATAGGACCCCTACGCAACAGGTCATCTGCTAATCCAATTTTCTAAAAGCTTCCTACGCCATGCAATCAAATAGTTGAAGCTTTGCAACTCGCGCGCCTTCGGTATCCTGTCCCCGACGATAGTCTCCTGCGCCTCTCGCGCCGTTGTTGGATTGAAGGCCGGTCACACGTGTTTATTTGGAACGCTGGTGCCCGGTGGCATCACGCGCCGTTGTTTTGAGACAAGGCCAGCCATGCATCTTGGTTCAGAACGTTGTCTGTACTGCCTCGACAGAAAGATGATCGTCTCCAGCACCGTTCGACGAAAGGGTGGCTACAGGCTACGCACCTCCGCGGACACCGCCACACCGCCCGCCCCACCACTGGACAAGTCCGGCTGCATGTGACGAGGGCACGAGGCTCAACTACCACTCGCGGAAGAAGAACACGAGGTCTGTTGAACATGGAAATCCTGCCAAATCAAATAATCAATGAGGGTCGCCGCCGGCGGGGCTTTTGACTGGCGGCTCAAGAGGTCATCGAAGGACTGCGATGAATTGGTTGATCCATGGCGCAGGGGGTTTCAGGAAATTAGATTAGCGCATGACCTGTTGCGCGTAGGGGCCCTATGTGCAAAATATGCTGACACCGTTGGATTGAGATTAATCGGTATGGATAAGATGCTTGCATGCTTGCACAACTACCTTGCTTGCACCCTAGTAGCTGCCTTAGTTAATAGATATGGATGTGCATTTTGGAAGATCATGAACTTAGATGGTAACGCATGGTAAGTTGATGGATTTGGATGTGCATTTTGGAAAATCATGAACTTGGATGAAAATGCGAGATAAATTCAGGGACCCGACGTGTATTTTACTCTATGTTATATTAAGCCAATCCGTTTCTAGCGTCAAGATCTTTTTTCAGATATTTTCTCTCAAAGCAAAACCAAGAACTAGGTGGATTTCTCAAAGAAATCAAGCTATACTTCGCTGATGTTTAATGTCAAAATTTTCTGGTTTCATTTATCCTCATCATCCATAGTCTTTCTCCTGTATCAATGTTCTCTCTGTTTTCATTTCTCCTTACATTGTGCAGCTTTTTCACGCGGAGGCTAAACCGTCGTGAAATCATTTATGGGTCGATCTCTTAACTGATGTGAAAATGTGATTAAGTATATTGTCTTTTAACTTGCAAAAAAAAAATTCATGCAATCACACACATATTTCTACATTCAAATGTAACTTTAAAATTAGTTTGAAAATTTTCACAGCAACACATAGAGTATCACTTAGTAACTCTTATACAGATAACCTCCACTTAGTATCTCAACATGCAAGACATCCATGTCATATCCCCTACGATGTTTATACCATACTCCACTAAATGAAAATAATAAAATACATACAACCTATCACGCTAAGTGAAAATAGGATGCACCTTTATAGTACTTTTTAGATACAAAGATCATGCGCCATGCAGATCCAAGCATTCACGAGGGTTCATGTTTGTTTGTAGAACATGAGAACGAAAAAATAGATCTTAGCCCTAATCTTAATGTTACAGAGTGACGAAAGAAGTATGAATTAGAAAAAAGATAATTCCTATAAATTCTAAAAAAAACGGAAACATCTAGCCTTCCATCCAGCAATATTCAATAATACTGGCCATTGAATCTATTATATTTTTAAAAAATTACCCACCATGCCATTATAAAAGACCGTTAAAATAACTCCTATATTTTCATATAATTACTCATCATGCCATTATAAAATATGAATTAAAATAGGAAAAAGTCCATTTTGACAATCTAACTATCGCCAAAGTCCGGATTTAGTCATCGAACTTTAAAACCGGGTATATCTGACCATCCAACTATTGAAAAACCGGACATATTTGGTCCCCCGGGTGGTTTCAGGGGCGGTTTTCATTTTTAAAAACTATAAAAATTATATTTAATCTTAAAAAATTCATAACAAATTCATTTTAAATCAAACAAATATGAAACTAGTATCAAAATGTTTGTAAAAATGTAATAGTACTCTATAAGAGTTATATGGATATCATTTATTATCCCTCCAACTATTTTATTGTTCATATCCACACATAATATTTATATGTATTATTGTTTTTGCACTATGCTAAATTAGGAGATAACCCAAAATATTATATTTTTAGAAAAAATTTGGTACTAGTTTCATATCTTTCTGATTTAAAATGAATTACTCGTGAATTTTTGAAGAGTAAATAGATTTGTTTTGTCTTTTAATCTTCAAAAATTCATAACTAATTCGTTTTAGTTCATAAAAATATGAAATTAGTACCAAAATGTTTCTAAAAATGTAATATTTTGGGTTATCTCCTGATTTAATGTAGTGCAAAATAATAATACTTATAAATATTAGACGTTGATATGAACAATAAAACACTAGAAGGAGTAATAAATGATATCCATATAACTATAAGAAGAGCACTGATGGATATATTACATTTTTAAGAACATTTTAGTACTAGTTTCATATTTTTTCGATTTAAAATGAATTTGTTATAAATTTTTTTAAGATTGAATATAATTTTTATTGTTTTTAAAAATAAAAACCATCCTTGAAACCACCTGAGGGACCAAATATGTCCGGTTTTCAATAGTTAGATGGTCGTATATACCTGGTTTTAGAGTTTGATGACTAAATCCAGAGTTTGGCGATAGTTGGATGGTCAAAAATAGACTTTTTCCATTAAAATAACCTCCTACATTTGCATATAAATTACTCACATGTAATTATGAACGATAAATTGAAATAACCCCTAAGTTTGCATATAAATTACCCACAATGTCACTATGAAATATGAATTAAGTAACCCCTAAATTGATATATACATCCAGCCATACCATTATGAAAGATGAATTAAATACACCGTACTATTATTAAAGATTAAAATAATCACCTCTATTATACAACAAAAATGGACAACAAAACTAAAATCGATAACAAAAAATAAACATATAATGCTTCTAAATTATGTTGTTATAAAAAATAAATAACAAAAATAGACACACACACACATATATATATATATAATTCCTTTCTACATGCGCATGTAGCTACACTCACTTGTGTATCTCAAGATTTTGGCCATATCTGGTGAAACGAAAGGTATGTAGGCGGAGTATGTGATGATATTAGATCATTTGTGATGGTATATGGCTGAGGTATGCGAGTATACCTGAGGTATGTGGACATACCTCATTATATGTACTAATATAAAGTATTATCATAATATATTAAAATCAGGGGCTATTTTGTAATTTTTTTCGTGTGGTAAAATTTGAGGTATCTTAAAATGATTATGTGAATACACTCAAACCAATAAATAAGTATGCGGACATGTTCTTATTAGTTTATTAAAGGTGAGTGTAGCTACATGCGCACGTAGATAAAACTCTTCATATATATATATATATATATATATATATATATAAAGAGTTAACGGACCGGTGCTCTTAATAGCACCTTGCGAACCAAATATGGCAAGACGCTTTCCTTTGTTACATTCCAAGTGTACTAAGAGTCTGTTTGGAAGAGCTCTACTGTATGTTTTTCAATTCTGATTCAATTTTATCGGCCCAAACAGGTGCATCACTAATAGCTCTGGCTCCAAAAAATGGATAAAACTATGGACCAACTCTAGGTTTTTTACAGAATCCATGAACGAAGCTCCACAAACACAATTTATGTACCTCCGCATGGAATTGTAAAAAATTACTTCACAAAAACAATTTATGTACTTCGACGTAGAGTCGCAGAAAAATTAACCACTTGTCACTCGCTGGCTTCGGTACCCCTTCATCCCTTTGGTCTCCTTCCGAAAGAATCCGTCCGCCCGAAGTAGTACACGGAGGCCGCCGCGGCCAGAGACACCCTCGCCGTGAGGGCTCGGACTGCTTGCTCCGCCTACGTTCGTTGCGATTTTGGAGACGGTCAACAACTTTAGAAGTGCATCCATTATATATTTCCGCTGGCCCTTAGAAGTACTCATAATCACAGAAGAATATCAACGATTCTTCTCCCACACTGGCCAACATTTTTCCCATAAACCTCTCTTTAGCGGCCATTTTGAAAGAACCAATCGCCATTATGAAAGATGTAACGTGAGAGCCTGCAAACCTCCAGCCCAAACAAGATGAAACGGGGTCCATGTGCCTGCAGAGAATCTGACCGTGAATAGGCTGCAGAGGCTGGTGATTAGCACATGGGCATATCGCAACCCTGAATAGGCTCCATTGTCAAGAGGAACGCATGCATATCGTGATTGCTTCATGCTGCATATATGAATCATGCATAAACACTGGCTGGTGGAAGTCATAAATAGAACCTCTATGACTATCTTCCTGTATTTAAATAAACGCTGATGCAGCTAGTGGACTCTAGTCTAGAGCCATCTCAATTAATCCATTTCCTCTCTTCCCACTGGTATCGCACATGAAAATTGTCATTTTAGATGTTGGAGTGAAACAAATACGTTTTTACAGCCAAGTTATTACTCAGGCTGCAAAATCATTGTGGTGGGAATATTAAATATTCTATGCATTTTTTGGTTGGTCTAAGGGAAGGCTTAAGATCTTCTTGTTGTTGCGTAGCAGTACTGTGGTCCAAATTCTACATCCAATTGTCTAGAATCGGAATTCGGACAGGAGTTTGGAGGTATTTCACGAGACTAATAGATTGATGGACAAAACTAGCGCAAATTGGCACCTATTGACTAGCTAATAGAAAAATAGCTAGGATGAGTGTATTGGTTAAGAATTAGTGCTATCCTGGTAAGATATATTAGAACTAATCTTAGCCAATACACTAATAGTTCTTATATTGTAGCCTTTCCAAGTAGGCCCTTAGACATGGATCCGTGATGTGTACCCTCACATTATGTGTGATATGATGTGAATTGGACTCCTGTTACGTGTTTGATTTGCATAATACTTTATCCAACAATAAATGGATGTGGATACGAATGTTCGAATGAATGTGCATGTATATGCTTTTGGCTTTGAAATGAATTTGTGACGTGTTTCGATTCTACATATTAATGTTTGAAAAACTTAAATATGTTCCATATCAATATTATTTTTCATCGTCCATGCATGGTGGGCCGATGAAACATATTTTTTTCAACTTTTCTTTTATCAGCGAAGTACCAATGAAAATGTTCTGTAAATAATTTTCTAGATAATAGAAATGGTTGTTGAGTACTTTTAACTTACAACCTTTTCTTTGTATGAGGAACTGCTACTAGATTGCTGGTGTCATACTTCAAAGAGTTTCATGAACTTTGTATTGTTTTCTCTCTCTATGGACTATAGTATTCTCCTTATTGCAGTTTCTCGGTTTTCTCAGTGGATATATACGTTCTTTGTAACAGGCAGTTCACTTTAGGGTGCTATATAGATGGCATGGACATGGCTATAGAGAGCAATTGCCTATACCCATTGGAGCTGCCCTAATAGTGGTGGGGCATCTCATTGGGAGGTGGTTCCAGGTTGAGATAAATCTCACCAGAAAAATAATATTCTTGTGGCTCTATATTTAGATCAATCTTAGCAATATTAGGGCGAATCCACCATCAGGTCAGTTGGGGCTCAAGCATCGGATACCCTGCACAGTCGATTAAGCCCCTCCTAAACCCCCTACGATTTCTATACATTGATAAAGAAGAGGTAAAGGAAAACAGAGACAGAAGAAGAGAAAGAAGACAAGAATAAAGTGAAATAGCTAGCCTCAGCTATAGCCTATATCATATACTGTGTTTTTCAATATATGACGCTTTTGCTTTCGTCTGTGTTTGCCTCAACTTTGTTTGCTTTTCCCAATTTAACTATTTGTTCACCTTCTGTAATGTAGTGCAAGGGCGGAGCACTTGCCAGCACACAGGGGTCGGACCGCCGCTCGGCAAATCTGCTCTGTCTTGGCAGCTCATAGGGGCTCACAGGATTTTCATGGCTTCGTCAATGGATTGGTTACAGTTATATTACATGCACGTTGTGATCAGCCTGCCACAGGGCACTTGGAGCGGATTAAACCAGAATAGGCTGCCAGGGGGCGGGCCTGGTGATTCGCACGCCATGGTCAAGAGGAATGCATATCGCGTGCTTGATTCATGCATAAAGATTGGCTGGCCAAGAAAATCATAAACAAGATGTTTACCATCATTGAAAACAAAATAAATGGATGAGCTGTCAGTGAGGGATCATTTTATTTTATATATAAGTAAACGATCAAGCAGCCAGATGCAGCTCAACCCATTTCCTGTCCTCTATTGCCATGGATGCAAAACTCAAACAGTGTTGAATAAGCTAGTACATGTAATTTGCTTGCTCATAAGAAAGCCTTCGTTAAGATCGTATTGTCGTTGGACTGTAGAAGTTTGCATTGGTCTAGACCATATGCATCTTATTATTTTGGCACCAAAAATTTGATTGGGAAGCATATGGTGATGTGGCACGGCAGAAAGCAGGGGAAGGCTGGTCCGAGGAAGCAATATATATATACCAGAATATCTTTTAATCTAAATCGGCTGAGTCAGGCGAAAATTGAAAAGTCTTCAAAAAACGTCGAGTCATAATCACAGATACCCTATTCTGAACTATCACCACATCAATCAGATACAAGTTTTGAAAGGGCATAGCTATATCGGGCCGAATGTGCATGCTCTAGTAGGATCCCTTACGAGCATATGTTTTTAGGCTTTTTGAGCTGGAGCCAATTTCTAGCTAAGCCGATCTCTAGATCTGACTAGCCTGGTAGATCATCGAGAGGAGATTTGTTTCAACCATGTGCTCTAGCACTTTGGTATTTTGCCAAAATTTGCGCCAATGGAATGGGGATGTGGTGTGGCTCGTATTTTTGAAGAAAAATAAATATGTTTTTAGGCTTTTTGAGCTGAAATCAAAATCTCTAGCTAAGCCGATCTCTAGATCTGACTAGCCTGGTTTTCACGAGATGGCCGAGAATAGATTTGTTTCAACCATGTGCTCTAGCACTTTGGTATTTTGCCAAAATTTGCGCCAATGGAATGGAGGAAAAATGTGGTGTGCCTCGTATTTTTGAAGGAAAAATAAATTATAGCGTACCGTGTCACAAAGTTGCTAAATTATTTATTACATCGAGTTAAGTCTAACCCATATAAGATAGATGATTTGAAGCTAAAAACTAATATTATTGTAACAGGATCGCAGTTGCAACTATTCCAATTCAAAGTTACAATCCTATCTTCATGAAACACATTGGAGTAGCATGACAATCACAACCGGTACATTTTCACAAATCCACACGGTTTGGAGAACCATTCACCATTTATCTTACTCATTGCAAATAGAATGCAGGGTCTATTATACGTCTAAATGTACTTCTCCATGCTATTTTTAGAACTAGCAACCTTCCATGCAAAAGATTAACAAAACTTACTGCAAATACAAAGCCAAAACCTTGGGACCAATACAAAACCGAAAATCTACCGGTGTCTTCTCTTTCAAACGCAACAATACTCTCTTCTCATAACTATTTCGAAAACTCTCAGTCAACTTGTTTCCCTCCAACATCTCATAACATACATGTTTATATACATCTCATAACATACATATTTATATTGCAAACTAGCATGTTTCAGAAAGGGGAGGTAAACCGGGCTAAGTTATCTCTATCTATCCACACCACCATTTATATACGCTGAAAGATGTCCTGTCATTCGACCACCAGCTCATCCGTTATGATTGTGTATTCGTGCATCTAGTATCAATGATGGCTCACAACAAAAAAATGACCCTTGGTGTGTTTCTTTTCTTTTCTTTTATTTTCTTTATTTTACTTTAGTTTACTTTAGGGTCCCTAACTATTCAGTACAAGGGCGCAGGCCCTACACTGAGCATACGGGGTTCTTTACGAGGTGTTTGGTTTGAGAAATAGGTTACAATGAATCACCTCATTACACAAAATTTGGTGGAATGAATCCAATTCTTATTCTAGTACTAATTGTTAGCTTGTAGATCAACTCATTCCATTCCAAAAATAAATTAAAAAATGAGAAAACGATGAACCAACTTAATCCTCAAACCAAATACTCTGTAATGATCCATCACGGGTGGACATTTGTGGTTGTGCCCCCTAGCCTAGCCTGTACGCATTGGCCAATTTTGTTGCTGCCTAGTGCAAGCGAGAACATGTCCAGTGCCCCTTAGGTGCTCCTATTATTAAAAAACATCAAACTGTACATGAAAATTCAACAAATATATGAATAGATGTATAATGCAAAGATCCATAGTTACACACATTTTTTGGATACAATAAATATTTGTACAAGAATAAACAAGGGGCCTGCTTGGTTTGGTGCCAAATTTTTAGCATGCCAAAATGTTGGCAACTTTAACTATGTTTAAATTTAGACTAAAATTTGACCAAAGATTAAATTTCTCATTCGGATGAGTTATATGGGTTTCAAACAATCCATTAAAATGAAAAATTTATTGTTTGACTAAATTCTTATATAAATTCAAACACAGTCAAAGTTACCAAAATTTTAGCATGCCAAAGGTGTGGCACCAAACCAAGCAGGCACAAGAAGACAAAATCATATAACTTGAACGTGAGAAAAAGACAAAGGGCGTGTTTTGTTCCCAAAGGCACCTTGCCTAGCTTCTCTTCAATAGCAAGTTAACAAGGAACTTGCCCAGCGAGCCATTTTGGCTCTCTCGCAGGAGCGAGGCACACACAAGCCCTTAGGCAGTCAGTCAAGGCCACCAAACACGCAGGCTCGCTCGCAATCCTCGCTGGTTAAGGAATACAATACAATGTCAATAAGATTAAAGGATCAAACATGCCCAAAACTGCTGATGCGAGCCAAGATTTGAATGAAAAAAATCATAGTCCCCAAACCCACCATCCAAATTAAATTTAAATTGTACCATTATATTTCTTACAGTAAGAGCATTGAAATAAAAACACACTTCCATATATTTCGATAACATTATTTGTAGAATATTTTTATTAAGCTAGAAAATTTTTAGATAAATAATGATCCTAGTTCAAGAAACCATTTTTTCTATGCTCAAGAGAAAACTGTTGCTGCTTGATGACAAAATTCTTCTCGAAGATAAATGTTGTAACTTTATAACAAAAAATGGTTTTAGGAGAAATGTATTCCATGCTCATGAAGACAATGGTCTAGCCACATGGGGAAAAATAAAATGCTCTACATCAACAAAAGAATGTCTAGAAGAACAGTGTTTTAGATTAAAAAATACAATTTATGCTCATAAAATAGAGTTTTAGCTTAAAGAGAAGAATGCTCATGGCACTAGAAACAAATAACAGAGATGCAGAGAAAGATGAAATGAAAGAAAAATATATTCTCATATACAGAAATGAAAAATAAATTTCTATATCTTTTATTTACTATCAAAGCCGGTAAAGTTTCTTGGTCCTGCCTCATGTGATCACATATGGGTCCATCCAGTAAAATTCCCCCATGTAAGGCTCAGCATACCATTACCGCCTAGTCCCACCGCCTATATCTATATCCTATATATCTATACGGATAGAGGCCACTCAAGTCTAAAGCTACTATCCACATTGCGCCACATCATCATCCGCTAGTATCATTTAAAGTATGACAAAAACAAATGTTAATAATGGTTGTACTGTCAGCACACTTACATTTATTCCTGGAAAACCATCGTGAGCACACCATGCAAGCTGCCACCGATTATACAATCCCACCCATGCAACATTGAATATACACGCTATTAATCTCCATTAGCCATTTAGCTACCACCTACTTTATGCTTTGGTTTAAATCTTTTGTCTCTTTTGTAACTGATGAGCAACATTAGAGAATCTAAGCAAGCGAACAGCCTCCAATACTTTTTTTTCCAAGTATAAATCAGTCCACAAGAAGAGTCATGACGATGGATCAGATCTGGGAACGTCTTTTTGTCTCCAGCATTCCATAATGCGCATGCGACTCCCCCAGTTTGTAATCGCTCAAGCATACACGAGTGCCTTTATTTAGTTCAACATTTGCAACAACCACTGATGGTGTTGTATTTCTGAGAGTTTTGGCAGCCGGATCCGTTGATCAGTCAGAAAGTTCGCCTCCCAGCGATTTCATTCTAATGACTGCATGTAGGCGGCATCACTTCTTTCTTCTAGACTCTGAAAAATCTTGTTCTGATGACGTTTGTTAGGTGACATGGTTTCTTTCTTCCAGATGCATCTTTGATCTCTCCATTCACTCAAGCGTAATTTTTGTGATGCTTCCGGCTACAGACTCCAACAGTCCAACCTTCATATCTTTGTCGTTGGCTGACGGTTTCATTATTGAGGTGAATCCTACTTTCCTTATATTGTTTATTTTTTCAACGGCCTCAAATTCTTCTTATAAAATAATTGTCTAATACCTGCAAGTCACTCTCATGATCAGTTTATTGCACTATATATCTTAACTTTTTTTCTCACCCACATGTATAAAGATGCATTTGTCATGCTTTAGTTACAGCTTACAATTCATGCGACAGTTCCTTCATGGATTAATGGCATTACACCTTTGTTAAGTTCTAAAGGTAAGTTTTGCAGTTCTAGCAAGGCACATTTTTCCTATTTAATTATGTAATATTCGCCGATTACTCTTAATCAAATTGACTGCTATATTTACGTTGTCTAGTGGTAAATCAATAATGTCGCCATTGTTATCTCCATATTTCTTTATTTTCATTAGTAGGGGCAGAGAGAGAGTGTGTACCTAGCAAACCTTGAAGCATGATTTATGTACGTGGAGTTTATGAATAAGATAATGTGTTATTTCGTTTCAAGAAGGATATTAATTTTTACAAGCTGCATGACAAAATGTACATGTAGATAGAGTCCTCTTTTGCTTTTTTTATTTCACAAATTATTATTAGGCAATACACCAAAGATAATAGCTATCGTCCGTAGCTGTATTGTTGATGTCATACAAATGTAGCTATCATCCGTAGCTATATTGTTGATGTCATACAAATGTCCACTCCACAAATCATTTATGCTATTTTACTTAGTTGTATTGCCAATAGCCGAGCAAGCACAAACTCAAAACAGTTCCATAGTTCTTTTTCCCTTCTTAGAATGAATAATTTGGTTGATGCTCTGTCGTATTGCCAATGATCGAGCAAGAACAAACCCGCGTCAGTTCCATTGCTCTATTTTTTTCTCCTTTGAATAAATAGTTTGATTTAATACTCTTTTTTTCTTTAAGAATATTTTAAAATTATATTTTAATCCGGCAGGCAACGCGTGGAGAAATCACCTAGTGACCTATGTAAGTGTAACCCCCTAAAACTCATTAAATTCAATTCTTTCTACTCTTAAGCTATCCATGTCATCTGTTTATTTCCACCATTTGATCATTAGCTACAAGTCCCATCTACCCGTCCAAATGTCAAAAAATGGCTCGCCCATGAATGAACTGAACAGGCAAGGAACGACTCTGACCCCCATGATGTGTGATTGCTCCACTCCCTCAGGGCCTCACCTGTCACCCTTCGCATCCCTTTTCTCTGTTTCGTCTTTGTCGTGTAACTGCTGCAGGAGTAATGCCTGGGAAAGGATTAATTGACGCGAATGAACGTCTCCACAAGTGGCACATGATAAAACTGTCGATGAGCAAGACAACAATTTGGTAAGATTTATATGCCTCTACGGCTCTACCCACCACACTGCCACAACTGTGGGTTCTTGGTCACTGGGTTTTCAATCATTCGTCACCCTGATGCTTCTTCAAAATCCAGCAGAAAGATACCTGGTACGGACTTCAAAGGTTTCTTCTTGCACCTCACCCGTTGCAAAGTCAGTCTCCAGTGCTGCTGCATGTCCGTCATCTCTACTAGCACGCATGTCTGTCTTGTCTACTAGCGCATGCATCTGAGACTCTGAGCTAATATAATCTTGGGTATAGAGCACTTTTTCTTTTACTATGTACATCAACCTGTTTGACGGAATGCTCTGTTCCTGTTATGTGTTATGACCGCATACTTTAATTTGGTATCATTTTTAAAACCACTTTTTGCACACAGCACTTCTCTTCATGTCTGCATTAAGAGCTCCCTCCATGCATATCACATCTCTGCTTTTCTTCGCATCTTATTCTTATGTAGCCTAATCATGATGAATTAATGGGCCTTCTTTATTGTTTGTTGCGGGGGAATTTAATTATCTCAAATCCCTGTTGTGTTGTTACAGCACTGATCCTTTTTAACCCTACGGTGTTGCTTTGTTGTCCCCTTCTACGTCGTATCTTTTTCTAGTTATGTTTTACAATTGGAATTGTACACGTACTGACATACATATCCCTGGCAAGCTGAGGCATATAGTTAGACACCATGTTTTATGTTTTCTCAACCTTTGTCTCATCACAGTATCATAATTTCCTATTTTATCATTCACTTCGCCTCTTTTTTCTCACATCGGGTTTTATGACGAGATGGTGTGTATCACAAACTATTTTGGCGTGAGTAATTAAGACCAAATTATGATTTAATTCACTGAGGGCGTGTGATCCTACAAAGAATGTGTGAGTTGTGATGTTTCTTAGTTACATATTATAGGTGTTGCATGCAAAGTTTGTTCTATCTACAACATACAAAATTGCAATTGCACTTCCGCAGCAACATGTGGGGTGTTCACCTAGTGCACTCTGTTGACTTTAGGCTAGCACCCTTAATCTGATTTGAACGAGTTGTACCGTGTCCCCGTACTCCTTGTTCCTCGTCGTTGACGCAAAGCCAACACGTAGACTTGCGCTCTAATATAAAAATAGAAAAAAAGTCTACATAACCTCTTTCTCCCATTTTGCATGGTTGTCGATCTACCCCACACCCTTCACATTCAAAACCAGATTTTTAATACCTAAAATATATAAAACCAGTCAGATAAATCCCTATATGGTTTTGGTGAATGGTTTTGAGGAGAAAATTCTGTATAAACCCCCTAACATATACGAGGTAGTCACATCACCCTCAGCCCTCAGGTTTACTTTTTTTCTTAGTTTTAATGGCATTTCACATTTAGTGCCAATTATCAGCGTCACCTCATGCCTCGATACATGCCTGTCTCATCTACTCACCGCCAATCCTAGCCAATCACCTAATGGTCCCTCGAGGCAAATAACCAGCGAATGCACTTGTGGCTAAGAAAGGTCCCACATCTCCTACCTAATGCAATTGACTAACCCGGCATCTCTTTTGTTCAATGATGCCTTTGTTTTCCAAGGAAGAACTCTATCGAGGGCAGACCGCTCGGCACCTAAAAAGGGAGCCCGCTTCACCACACGAAGCACACGAAACGTTGCCGCCAATCGCGATTGCCCTCCATCATTTACTCCTTATTTTAGTAGGCGTCAGTCTTCTTCATCTGGCTGCATTGCATCAATATGACTCAAATAATACATTGAGTGTACATTCTGAGATGGATAAAATTGCTTCTTATCCTTATTTTTATGTAAAGAATCTTGTAGGTCGGGTAGCTTCTGCTATCTTTTTTCCATACAACCAAACAAAAAAGGCTAAAAAATTGCTAGCTAGCGTTTTTAAGCTGGCACCAAATATTCCAGAACAACATATTTTTAGCTTAGTTTAAAAATAAAAACTTATGGGAACACATTTCTTAACTTAATTGTGCAGACACCACGATGCTTAAATTAAAAATAAACTCAAGTGCACCTAATAAATAAAAAGATAGAACTTATAATATGGAACCGTCTCCAAAGATTTCAGCCTGGGCTAACATTTGTCAAGCATGAATACCTTCTGAAGCCAACAAGCCAAAAGCAAGGAGTAAATGGAGAGTGGGGGGAGCAAGACAAGGTCAGCATCAGACGACACACCGACCCGATCACAAGCTCCGGATGCATGAACTAGACATTGGGAAGGGCTCGTGGAAGTTCACCTGATGACATGAGATTCTATATGGTGAGAAGTAGTGGCATGTGTGGGCGTCGGTTTTCTGCTATAAATTGGGGTGGTACTTGGTTTTTTTCTATGTCCCATCCCAATGCGCAATGCACAGGCATATTTGCTAGTTAAATACAAAACCCAAGTGATGACGCTCACCCTGTTGGCAGCCTAAAAAAATAAAAAATGGGCACACTATTTGATGCTTACAACGTGGGCTCAAGTCAATTTTCCCCTCCTACCAACTCTGAAACATGGGCTGATATTTGCTTATTTGAGCCCGCTTCAATTGATTGCGGAAAACAATATGAGACTAATATGAGAACGGGACCAGAAAACCAGGGGATTTTTTTTATTTTAATATGTATTTATTTATTTTTGCAGAAATAAATTAAGGTTTTAAAAAATTGCAGATCTATACCTATAACGGCGTTATTTAAAAAACGCTGGGGAGATGGCGTTATGATGGCAGGGAGCAGCAGCGGTAGGCGGTGGGGCCCCCGACACAAATAAAGCTTGTTGGTCTAGCTTATTTTTTAAAAAAGTATGTGGGCCCGTGTTTTTTAAATAACGCCATCCCATGTGGCGTTATTTGATCCTATGGCTATTTTTTAAAAATGTTAGGGTTTTTTATTGTATTTTTGAAATAGAATAGTATTTGAAGAAGAGTTCAACATTTTTTTTTTTGGAAAAGACATGGTTGCAATGCAAATTTTCAGATAGAGTTCGCTATGTTTGTAAAATATCATGCACTAGCGAGAATGTTGATGGCACCCGCGGACACAATGTAGCCTACTTCTGGACGTTGTGTTGTATTCAATGTGCCCATCCGCCGGGATTTCTATTTCATATATCATCTATATGGTTGCACGGAAGAAAATTTCTCTATTTCCTACACTTGTGCATGCTTTGTTTTCAAATATATTGAACTATATTTGAAATCTAACTATTTCCTACACTCGTGCATGATATTTTACAAACATATCAAAAAAAATCGCGTGGCTATTCAGTTCGACAAGACCCCTCAATGTCTCACCCTTCCGTGGCCGTGGCCAAGGCGGGAGGGGTGGAGGCCGTCGTAGCCATGACTTCCTCTAGAGTGGTCTGGAAGATCCAGACATGTATGACCGTCAACTCGAGGAGTTCCCACTAGAGAAAAAAGACACGTTTATTGGAGAATGCAACATTAAGCCTTACGACAGTGTCTGCATGATTGCCATCAACATTCTCACTGGTGCATAATATTTTACAAACATAGCGAACTCTATCTAAAAATTTGCACTACAACCATGTTTTTTCCAAAAAAAAAATGTTAAATTTTTCTTCAAATACTATTCTATTTCAAAAATACAATAAAAACCCAAACATTTCTAAAAATAGCCATGAGATCAAATAACGCCACATGGGACGGCGTTATTTAAAAAACGCCGGCCACAGAGCTTTGTTTTAAAAAAAAGCTGGACCAACAAGCTTTATTTGTGTCAGGGGCCCCACCGCCTGCCGCTGCTGCTCCCTGCCATCATAACGCCATCTCCTCCGGCTTTATTTAAAAAAAGTCATTCCGCCGTATGGGACGGCGTTATAGGTATAGATCTGCAATTTTTTAAAACCGTAATTTATTTCTAAAAAAAGAATTAAATAAATATAAAATAAAAAAATTCGAAAACCAGGATACATATCTTGAATTTGTTGGCCCAATGAAGCCTGGCATAGGTGCTTGAGGTGGTCCAGGAAGAGGCCCAAGGGCCAAGGCGTCCCCTCACATGCGTCACGTACTCGTGTCTCGAGTTCTCCCACTCTCCCAGCGGCGGCCGGCGGTGCGAGTCAGCGGCCAGCGGGGGCACGCAGCACGGCAGCAGGGGCTGCGTGCACTCCAAGCGGGGTGCGTCCGCGCGCTAGCACAGGCGTCCGAGCGCGCGGTGGCGGCAGCTGGCAGGGGGCCGAGCGGCGGAGCGCGCGGCGACTAACGGCGGCTGGACGCGCGGCGGTAGCATCTAGCACGCGGCTGGGCGCGGCGCGGGCACGCAGCTGCATGCCCCAATCGACAAAGCAAGCAGAGCCACTCATCGGCTCAGCCACAGGCAACAAGACGGATCCAGGGGTACTAATTACGTTCCTCTACAGTCTAGATTCCTCACAAACACGAAGCCTCTAGTAATTTTTAATTCCGCGGACAACAAATGGGAATCTAGTGGTATGCTGTGTCTCCAAATTTTATTTTTTTTCCCGCTAGCTGATTGTATTTTACATGTAGCTTCCCTTATTTATTTGAATGAAATATCTAATTTGCATTTGTGGGTTCAAGCTCACGTGCTAATGTTAATGACAGAGATGCAACAATGGACGGAATCATCTGTATTTAATTATGTTGTATTATTATTAGGCAATGTTTTTATAATCAGCTATAGTTTGTCATATAATTAAGAGATAAACGTTTTTTGTCCTTTACTTCTATCAAATATTGGTATGTGGTGTGGTATAGGTTGATTATCATTTTATTAGATAGTGGCCCTAGGCGTTGAAGACTTAAAATTCACCATCTCCGCCACTATGGCTGCCGCGGTGCTTAGCCGGACTTGCCATTGGTTGCACTTCCTTGGCAGATTGGCCTCTGCACCACCCAAACCCACAACAGCCGCATCCGGCTTGGTGATCCTCGTGCGGGTCCTGCGCCCAATGATGTCAGGGCACCCCAATCCGTGGCTGCCACCCATGGAAGTCAGGCCTCAACCCGCACCCCGTGGACACTGTTCACCAAGCTCGGTTACCCGGATGGTGAGTCCTCCAGCGGTCTCGCCCTTTCCTTCCCTTCCTGTTTCAGTCCCTCTTGTCTAGGGTCGTATCCCACTATCCCTGTCTTTGCTTTCTGGAGTGCTGGTGAGCCTCTATGTCTAAGTTCCTCTTCAAATTAATTGGCATTCCTAATATTCATGGACCACCACAAGTATGTCTCAACTGAAATGCCCTTCATCATTATTTGGGCACCACATTCTTTTTTCTCTTATGTCAGTCCTGCTATTAACTTAATTTTTGGAGGCAAGTATCGGTTGGACCAAAGGTATAAATTTAATGGAAACTTTACATTGACCTCAACTATGCACAATCTCTATACAATTTACACATATGCCCCTTTCTATTGGGACACAGGCCAGCCAGGCTGCTTGGGAAATAAAAAACAATGTCAGCTTCCTAAAAATGGAATGAACACTATCTATATACTTTCTCTTCGTCTTACATTGCAGCAGTGCCTATGTACCTAAAGTGAGCTGAAGAAACACCAAATCCTTTTTAGATGGCGACTTCCCTTATCTTCTCTGGAAGTTGAAGACTTTGATCGAGAAGGCAAAGACGAAAGCGAAGAGAACAGTGAACCCAACAACAGCAGTAGCTACATAACCCAAGTGGTCATGCTCGAATCCAAAGTATCTGTTCACGAATTCTTTCACTATTTCCCCATCATCCTCGAGCCTAACATCTGTGATGTCTCCAAACTGTGAGGCGACAAGCCCATATAGCGTCCAAGCCACTGGGCATGCCCACGAGTACCATCTCCACCATATTGGTATCCTCTGCAAGCCATCCATGTACGCTTCAGCATCAACAGTATAGAGAAAATTGAGATGTAGCATAGTGCAAAGAGTTTACTCTTGGTCACTTACCGGGCGGGGGATAAGGAAGCCGGCAAAGATGTTCCATATTGCATAGAATGCAGTGGAGACTATAGCGGCAATGTCACTGTTTGGTGTCATGGCGACTGCCATCATCCCGTAGAACGTGAAGTACATGAAGGTGAAGAACATGAAGAACATATACCAGAAGAACTTCTCAACTGTCCAGTCAAAACCAATCAGGCTGTAGACAATGAGACCATACACGGTTGTCTGTAGGAAGATGTGTGGGATCTCAATAAGAACCTGTTGAAACGTCAAATTGTTAGACCTTATGAGTCAGCTCTAGATTGTAGGAAGAAAAGAGCAACTATTTCCTTTTGTTCAAATGTTTAGTTACAAGCACAACCAATTACCTGTGCAAAAGCATAGGGTAGAGCAGAGTACATTCCAGCTGCCTTTTCTCGGTAGAAAACTGTTCGCTCGACATCCACAATCGGCTGCACAGTTTGACCATTCTGAATTCCGATGAAAAGAACTGCTGCATACATGGATCCCAGAGAATTGAATAGGTCCTGCCTAGTGCCACTGAAAGGAAGGACAAAGTACAAATAAGTTTCTTTGTCACAATATGCCAATGTGTATCAGGTATCAATTAGAGTTGTATGAAATACTTACATTTTCTTTCCTAAGTTTAAGAAGATTGTTCCGAAGATAAGAGCAATAACTGTTGTGAAGAAGATTCTAGTCGCAGTATATGATGGATTTCTCCAGTAAGACTTGTGCTGCTTCCACAAGCAAGCCATGCATTGTGTGAGAAAGGACTGTGAGTACTGGGTTGGGAAGTACAAATCCTTGGATCCAGCTGGTGGTGTGCTTAGTTCACTGATCAAAGCTTTGTTCCTCCTGCAATGATACATCCCACTCAGTAACATGAAATAGAGCACAGATAAAGAAGAAACACCATTATGAGGTTGATCTGACTGAACATACTGGTACAGGTCAGAGTTTCTGTATTCTTCGGCAAAGTTGATCCCAAGGATATCTTCTTGTGCTAAGGTTGTCACTTCTAACATCCATGTTGCAGGGTTGTAACCATCCTTGATTTTCTTTACTCCTTGTATTCCCTACATTTGGAGCACCAAGCAAGATTACCATGGAGGCCATAAGCTGGAAGTGAAAGTTTTGTTCAATATGTTATTACTGAAGCTCACCTCAAAGTAGTCAATCAGATGGCATGAGTTGCGTCCCAAAGGCCCAACATATATTTCTTCGCCTCCACGTTTCATCAGAAATAGCTGTGGAGTTCCAGAAGATATGTGAGCATTGCTTCCAGTTTTAAAAATTGCCATTGGAAGCACCCTGTTTTATGATTACTACCACTTACCTCATCAAAAGCTTCAAAGATGTCAATGCTAGGCTGGTGAATTGTGCAGACAACGGTCCTTCCAGTGTCCACAGTGTTTCGGACTGTCCTCATCACGATTGCAGCTGCCCTTGCATCTAGTCCAGAGGTTGGTTCATCCATGAATATGATGGATGGGTTAGCCACGAGCTCAACAGCAATGGTGAGCCTCTTCCTCTGTTCAGTGGATAAACCATTTACTCCTGGCAGTCCCACCAATGCCCCCCTAAGTGGTGTCAACTCCACCAGTTCCATGACTTCTTCCACAAACATCTGCACTCATGAGGAAATCCAATTAGCAAAGTATGCTCTAGTTATTAGTTGCCTTAAAAAATGGTACTGCGTTGCTTATGAGCTAGCAGCATTAAGATAGTTTCGACATACCTTTCTTGCTTCTGAGTCGACTTCGTGGGGCAACCTGAGCCATGCAGAGTACAAGAGGGATTCATAAACAGTGACATGTGGAGAGTGGATATCATTTTGCTCACAGTAGCCAGCAATCCGTGCAAAAGTCTCTTGCTTCTTTGGGTATCCAGAGATGGAAATGTCTCCTTCAATGTAACCACCAGTTTTCCTTCCCGCCAACACATCCATCAGAGTAGTCTTGCCCGCTCCACTGACTCCCATAAGAGCTGTAAGGACTCCTGGTCTGAAGGCTCCGCTTACACCCTTCAGCAGCAGTAGCCGGTCTTCAGTGATACTTTTGTCCTTCATTTCCTGTCAAAGATTTACACAATCAGTACTTATTCTTTGGTATTATCAGTTTATATTTTAGAGATAAGAGTATAAGACATATATTCTAATCTGTGCTTACCTGAGGCATGTCCACAGAGTACTTGACATTGTCAAATGTGATGGACAATGGCGTAAATGGAAGTACCATTCCTCTCTTCCTAGCTTCAGCCCCAACAATTTCTCCTCTTCCTGCATTTTTATAGAATTGTTAAAGGGATGCAACAATGTCATGTATTAGCATGTTGCATGGAGATCTGCTTATGACTGACCATCAGAAGGTGAGCTATGGGAATCTGTTCCTAGAGGCAGCAACTCAACATTTTCACCGGTACGGTTTATCTGCTTCTCCCTCAGTTCCTCTTCAGAAACAACTGTTTGACCATGTCCAAGTGCTGCAGTTACAAAAATTATGTCAGTGCTAATCATGAGATGCTCTGAAATGTGTAGATCAATCTACTTGAGCTGAAAGGGTACTCACGGCCAAGCCAGTCAAGGAACAGAACGAAGAGTACGTTGAAGAGCATGATGTACCCAAGCAATGCACCAACACCGATCCAATACCAGTTTGGATCGACAAAGATGCCACGGGCCTTCAGGATTTGAACACCGAGTGTGTCGTTGCTTTGTGTTCTATCAACAATCTGCACAAAGATTGACCTTAGGTGTCAGCTTAGTTGTCTATTTGAACTTTAGAATGATCAGACCTGAGATTTGTCAGAAGTCAATGCATTACCATTTGCCAGCTATGCCCAAGGAATTCATTCACAGCAATGGCATTCTGGGCATACATCAGCGGGGAGGACCAGTAGCCCCAGATCCACCATTTCTTGATGTTATCTGAAGATAGAGAACTCAGTTGCATGCTCCTGGAGCTATCTAAACAATGCATGAATGAAGACTTGTCTTACCTCTTGCTATCAAGAAGCCACCAAGAATCAGAAGAACAAGCTGAGCGAATGACCCAAATGTGTCTGCGACAACCATTTCTCTTCCTAGTGCAGCAAGAAGACGGAAAAGACCAGATGCCATCTGGCTGATTAGGACGAGCAGCAGGTAATGGCGGAAGAACCTTTCGATGTTTGGATCAAAGCCTATGACATAGTAAGTCATGCCAATCCACACAGCGCATTCCAAGAATGATATTGGGATCTTTAGCACCCATGTAGGCAATGCATATGCCCATGATGGATAGAATAGGAGGTCCCTCTGCTTATAAAATATCGGCAGCTTTGCAATGCTCATGGCGAGCTCAGCGAAACCATTGAACAAATGTGTGACAAGGCCAAGGAACATGGCGCCTAGAAAGATCACTCCATCTTCGACACTGCGCCGATGCATTGTCGTCCGGAGGAACACCGTCATTGCAATGGTTCCGAGTATTATGAGCTGGTACAAAAAATGGACGGTTTGTTAGAATTTAGCAACCGAATTCGGAAGTTAAGAATATTTCAGGAAGCAAGATGCATACCTGTACTACTTTAAAGATGTAGACAAACGAGTTCCTCTTCATCAGCAGCCACTCCCTAGAGAAGCATGCTCTGAGAAGCTCCATCTTGCTGATACCATAGTTTGATGTTGTGAGAGCTGCAGGATGGTTCCTGGTGCGATCAAAGGGCTCCTTGAGCTCTGATCCCAGCTTACGCCCAATGTGGAATGCTTTGAACGCCTCTGCAAAGTCATTGACTGAGATGTATCTGTATGGCTCATCTCTTCTACACCAATACTGGTGCTGATCCTTCCTAGATGTAACCTGTGATCACAGAGAGCAGTGTCAAATTGGAGCTCCAACTCTGAATGTGCAGTAACTACGACTCTGCATGATCACTCACTTCTTGCAAGAAGTCTGCAACACCTTTTCTCTCAGGGCATTTGAATCCCATGGCCTCAAAGAATTCGAGGACATTATCACGAGGACCCTGGTATACAATTTGGCCCTCTGAGAGGAGAACAATGTCATCGAAGAGCTCATAAGTTTCAGGTGCAGGCTGAAGCAATGCGATGAGTGCAGTTCCACCAAGGATGTGGACCGACTGCCTCAGAGAGTTGACAATCTGATACGTCGTGGAGCTGTCCAGACCAGTGGAGATTTCGTCCATGAATAGCGCCTTTGCTGGCCCGACAAGCATCTCGCCTGTGAAAATTTGACAGGTCAAGGAATCAGTTTTTTCCCGATCAGGCCCAAAAGGGCTTCGTGCACAAATCATTTGTTTAACTGCAGACTGCACATACCGGTTGTGACACGCTTCTTCTGTCCTCCTGAGATACCTCTGATCATTGAGTCTCCAACCATTGTATCAGCACAGACCTCCAAGCCCAGAATCTGCAAAAGAAAAACAAGTACTGTTAGGGTGGCATATCCATTTATTCTGCTATTTCTTTCTCGTATCGTGTATTTTCACTCACCTTGAGGATGTAATCTGTGACTACGCTCTCCTGGCCTTCCACAGAGATAGCCTGTTTGAACAGAAACGCACAGTAACTTGTGAGTACCCTTGTTACCTCCAAAGTAAATACAGGGTTTGATGTGAGTTAAGTTAATTTGACCTTCATGTAAACATCGATATCAGGATCTGGCTTGATGTTGGCTTCTTTCTCCCTTCTTGAGAGTTCAGCAAGCATGTCTGTGTAATTAAAAATGCCATCAGATTCAGTTTCACGGAAGGTGAACATTTATCTTTGTTCTTTTTCAGTGCACAGATTACATACCGTAACGTGTTCCAACTCCTTGACACCTTGCAGAGAACTTTAGTGTTTCCCGGACTGTCATTTCACCGACATGAACATCGTGCTGCCCGATGTATGCCGATGTCCGCTGAGGGACAAATTCGTCCATTTCATGCCCATTGTAAGTCACTCTTCCAGATACCTAAATTTTCATGACGAGTTCATCCATGTTATTACTTGCAGCTAATTTTCCCTCTCCTTTTTTTCTGGCCTTGAAAATTCAGGCAACTCAAATTCTAGAAAGCATGCCAGATGTGATCGATACCTTCAAAGTGGAGTCAAGTTTCCCTGCCAGAGCCAGAAGTAGACTTGTTTTCCCAGATCCAGGAGGGCCAAGCAACAAGGACATTCTGAAGAAAAAAAAATTCGACTCGGTTATTGAGCTCCCGCCCACAGCAGCTCTGCAAACTTGCATTTTAAAAGTTTCTAGGCTCATTACCTGCCGGGTCTTATGATTCCACTGATGTCATGGAGTATAGAGATAGGCCTCTTCCCACTCGGCACGATGTGCATAGCACTGAGTGCATCCTGGGATACGAATATGTTGTTGCATCAGTAAATATAATGAAGCTGAAGAAACCTGACAATCATCTTTTCTTTTCCATGGATAAGAAGCATGCATGCAGCATGCATGAAGAAACGAAGCTGCTGCTACTGCTACTGCGGATGCGTACCATTACTTTGTTGGAGAAGAAGTTGGTGAACGTGGGGACGCCCCGGTTGCCAACGTAGGCCTCGGCGTCGATGTTGAGGTGCTCAAACCGCACTTCTATTGTCGGGTTGTCGATCCCAACTCTGTAAAACCCCCCACACAAAAAAAAAACATAAATTTGTTTGTGATGTGATATGGTGCACAGTGAAATGGTGAATTTGTGAGTTCGATTGATTTTCCAAGTGTGGTTCTGAATAATAATCACTCTTTCAGAAGTGTTGGTGGAAAAGCAATCTGATGAAGTAGTTAGTAGTGATCTCGAGGAGGTGCAGGTAATTAACCGTACCTCTCCATGCGGTCGCGGAGCTTGAGCAGGAATCGCTCGTTGTCCTCCTCGGCGGTGCGGATGAGCCGCTCGATGAGGTTCTTGCGCTCCTGCATGCCGAGCCCCTGGATGTCCACCTCCTCGACGCCGACGAGGCCCGTGCGCATGCGGTCGTAGGTGGGCAGCTTCTCGATGGCCGCCCACCGCAGCGCCTCCTCGTCGTCCTCCTCCCGCACGGACCTGCCGAACGCGTCGCTCCGCCCCGACGCCCGCCACGACGACGCCGTCCGCCGCATGCTCCCGCCCGCGACGCTCCCCATCCGCACCAAATCCATCACGCTCCGCGCCGCCTCGGCTCGACTCTCCTCTGTGTTGTTACGTCTCTGATGGTCTCTACTACTACTCTTCGACGTGTGCTGATCGATTCCTCCCCCTGCTACTGCCTTCTTCCTCGAGCTCGTGTTCTTGCAGCCGCCGCTTTAGCTCTTCAGCTTCCTGCTGCTGAGGAGGAGAGGAGGAAGAAGAGGAAGGAGAGAGAGGAGTCTGAGGAACGAGGAGATGGCGATGAGGTATAAATACCTGCGCGCGCCAACGCTCGTCCGGGGAGGGTGATTAGTGACTGATTAGTGCGTGAGAAGTGCTCTCCGGTGGCGGGCGCGTCGGTCAGTTGATTCGCGGGAAATTAGAGTCTACCAGTGCTAGCAGCTACTCTCTATAATTTTGAGTCCAGCCTGCAGCGCGAATACTTTGACCGTTTGAATGGGCTCCGGTGTTCGCGGCTTGACCGGGCCCGGGACCTCCGAGTCAAACCGGCCCGGGCCTCGTCCGAGCCGTCGATCCGAGGATCTGCGGCCGATGCGTGTGGTCGCGTGGATAATCAACTGTGGTGTCGCCCGTACGGTGTGGATCATCGGGGTCAGGGTGTGACTCGGGACCAAGGGGCTACGTAACTGTTGTCGAGTACTGCAATTACATGGCCTGCTTGAAAGCATGAGACGCGAGTGTTTCACACAGACAGGTCCGAGATAAAGAACCGGGTCTCAGGTGTAATTTTTCAGAAAAAGATTCATAGCATCAGTGATTGGTCTGTTAGGATGGAAACGATACTAACCGGGGGTCTCACTTCCTTGCGTGTTCCTGTCCATTTTGTTTCCAACTTTGTTGCGATCCGTGGACGCCGTTCACCGAGCTCGATAGCCCGGATGGTGAGTTTCCTTTCTTTTTCTTTCCTTCGTGCTTAGGTGTGCCTTGTCTGGGTCACATCTCACTGACTATGTACTTCCTCCGTGTTTAAATATAAATTGCGATTGACTTTTTTTTTCAAAACTCGAATCGTTTGTCTTATTCAAAAATTTAATATTTATTTGTTTATTTTGTTGTGATTTGTTTTATCATTGTTTCCATATATGTTTACACAAATTTTTAGGCCTCCTTTGGAACGAAAGAAAAACAAAGGAAATTAGGAGGATTCAATTACTATGGAAAGTTTTCCTATAAGAGCCTTTGGAATAAATGATTGAACCTACCAATTTTTTTGAAATTCCTATGGAAATTGGAATGCCGTCCACCATAGCAATTTTGGAAGAAAATAACAATGAGATCCTAGCCTCATGTTTGCTTTCCTTCGTGTCTTGCATTCCTGCGCTTTTATTATGCACGATCCGAACACATGTTTTGTGACTTTCCTATATTATAAATTCTTGTAATATTTCAATTGCACAGGCATTTTAATACTGTGGTTTTTCTATTCCTGCATTTTAAGAATCACGTGTTAAAAAAAAAACCCTTAATGGGAACTACTAATGAGAACGTCCACGGTTCTTCGATAGGCCGACGGCCCACCTCCTCCTCCCCCTGAACAATAAAACAAAAAAACTAAGAGGCCTGGTGGCATTCCACCGGCCCAACAGTGGGATATTTACAGGCGAAAGGCGATCGAGGTCGGTCCAAAGAGGGCCCGAGACCGTGAGGGGTCACGCGCGTCGAGCCAGAAAAAGGGGCCTATAGTAAACAGCAGCTAAGCTAACCCACACTCCACTCCAACCACTGTGCCGTGCTGCGCTGTTGCATCGCGGGCTTTGGAGTTTGACACGGAGGAGATGGAGATGGAGGTTACCGCCACGCCACGCCCGGGGCTCCTCTCCTCACCACTGGAATCCAGAACATGTACACCCGCCGCCGGTCCATCGTCACGTTAATCCCCCCACCCCTGCAGGAAAAAAAAAAAAAGGTCACGGCTCACGAGGCGGGAGGGACACTGCGAGGGATCGCGAACGCGAGCTCCTGGCCGTCACTTCCACTCGCCCCAGGTCCCACGCTCGCGTCCCATCCCCAGAACGGCCGAGCCAGAGCCGGCAGGCGCCAATGATTCGAACTGCCGAATGCCGACGGCGGCGAACGGTTCTCGCAGGTGCCACGGGGGCCCGGCAACAGCGCATCCTCGCGTGCGTGATCGCGTCTGCTTAAATTGTTACGGAGTACTGGTATATTCATGTGCTGTTCGCTTCACCCTCAGGAACGCCTCGTGTCGGTCAGGGTCACTGGGTTAGTGTTGCCTCTCGCGACTAGGTGCATTGCTCGCTCACACACATTAACTAGCTCGTGCATGACCAGACCGAGATGACCAAAGGCTCCGATTGAAAATGACCGAAATCCAAGATAAACGGAAACACAAGTTTTGATCTCAGCTTCACATCAACCTAACTAATTTTCTGTTCTAAGCCTCAGGTCATTTAATCACAGCCAAGTCCGCAACCCTAGACACATATAGTGAGTGGGTCGTCTTAAGGCTCCAACCGTCGTACCGAATCACCATGGCCCCTTGCCCCACAAGTGTGCCGTCCACATCCTCGCTCGGTCATCCCATCGCACCTCCCTACGCCTTCCGCTTCTTCGTTCCGACTCACTTGCTCGTCGGTCTCTACACCACGGATCCCCAATCGCCTTTGTGGAGCCTTCATCTCCAACGGGTTGGAGTTTATGGCTGAAGCAGCGGCGTGAGCCTCGTTCCACACTCTGACAAAGCGTGGCCACGCCAAACCCCACCTCGTTTAATATGACAAATGAGTGCAGGTTGTGCAAACATGGCAGCACTACACTCCTCATGAGCAACAATGATGCCGTGATGATCCTATGCCTCGGTAGTTATGATGCGTGCTTCATCTTTTGCCCCGATAGTTGTTGCTATTTTTTTTTCAACTCCGTGGATTTCAGATCGGGTTTCCTCGGTCTCAAGAGTTTCCAAAAAATCTATCTGGTATCTATTTACCGATAACCAATTTTTAAAGGAAAAACAAAAGGTCAAATTGATCTATCGTGCGGTATATGATTGTCACATAATACTCACACTATCATTTTCCCTATCATGAGCTTTCTTTGAACCTGCATCCCAAGTGTTGAGCAATTGGGATAGCAAGCATTGTTGTCCCTCATTGGAGAATCAAAGGTGTTGGCTTTGAGCCTTCGAATGTATGTTTGCAATCAGAGATGCATATTACTTGTACCCGTAGAATTAGAAAACACATAAAAAATTCTAGTGAGCATCTGGATGAGATAGGCAACAAGAGAAGTTTCTGAAAGCTTAGACTTTATATTAAATTCCTTCCAAAATTCTAATGTATAGATACATTTCATATAAATTTCACTGACTCTATACAAACTTAATTCTCTAAGTTTCCTACCGGCTCTTAATTCTCTAAAATTTGCTATAGAATTTTAGTCCCTCCTTTTTTTTTTTTGTTGCTTTTGCTCCACTTTAAGATTTGATGGATAAAGTTACAGCCGAATCAAAGGGAAGGCAACTTCAAGTGCCAAGCCCATGAAGAGAATATCACTAGACATAGACAGAACAATAACAAGTAATTAATCACCCTTCCCCAGGCCCACCTGTCAGCTCGTTCGTCCACCTTCACTGTGGTGTCCACGATTAGCGAAGGCTCATTCCGTTAATCCCTCACTAACCAAACCACCGCCGTCCTCTAATCTAACTTAATCTCTCCATGTGTTCCATCCTACAGTATAAGACAGCAGCCCCCCTTCCCAAACCTCCTGCTTGCCGGGCGCCTGACCTTATCTCCACCCCCATCCCGAGATATTTCCACCGCGCCACCACCCGCCATGGAGTCCGGCCTCGTCGCAAGCCACCGCCTCCGCCTCCCGCTCCCCTCCGCCGCCGCCGCCGGGGCAGCGCACCGCCACCTCCTCCGCCACCGCGCCCCGGCGGCGGCCGCCGCGCCCCTCCGCCTCAGCCTCCTGAGCCCGCCGAGCCACCTCCCCCGGCCCACCCCGCTCCGCCTCCCCGCCGCGCTCCCGCTCCGCCCCAGCCTCCCGCCCCTCCGCGCCTCCGCCTCCGCCGCCGCCGCGGCGCCCGGGGCCGACGCCCCCAAGTTCCTGGGAGTCGAGACCAAGACGCTGAAGAAGATCGTGCCCCTGGGGCTCATGTTCTTCTGCATCCTCTTCAACTACACCATCCTGCGGGACACCAAGGACGTGCTCGTCGTCACCGCCAAGGGCAGCAGCGCCGAGATCATCCCCTTCCTCAAGACCTGGGTCAACCTCCCCATGGCCATCGGCTTCATGCTCCTCTACACCAAGCTCGCCGACGTCCTCTCCAAGGAGGCGCTCTTCTACGCCGTCATCTTCCCCTTCATCGCCTTCTTCGGCGCCTTCGCCTACGTGCTCTACCCCATGCGCGACGCCATCCACCCCACCGCGCTCGCCGACCGCCTCCTCGCCGCGCTCGGCCCCAGCTTCCTCGGACCCGTCGCCATCCTCCGCGTCTGGAGCTTCTGCCTCTTCTACGTCATGGCCGAGCTCTGGGGAAGCGTCGTCATATCCGTCCTCTTCTGGGGTTTCGCAAATCAGGTAGGAGTGCACCCAATTCTATTCTATTATTATCACTACTGTGTCCTCTCTGTCACTCGCAGCTAATTTATTAATGCTTCACCCGTTGCCATTGTGATTTCTCTCCTGAAATAGTAGTGACCCATCGCTGGATGGATATTTTAAAAACTGCAACTAGTAATCCATGGCTGCTCTGTTGTGGACTCCGTCCATTTATTCCCTTTCCAAGATCTTTGGAATGGCTGGTGGGCTATACCAGTTGCCTGGCTGTGTGTGCAGAAATTAATAGATTCTTTCCCCGAATATCAATGGCACTAGATAGTTGTCCGGTGTCCTGTTCGTGTGCAAATCTTCAGTTACTTTTAATGTTTGCAGATTACTACGGTTGAAGAGGCCAAAGAGTTCTACCCGCTGTTTGGGCTTGGTGCCAATGTGGCGCTCATCTTCTCCGGGCGCACGGTGAAATATTTCTCAAACATGAGGAAGAATTTGGGTCCTGGAGTGGATGGCTGGGCAATTTCGTTGAAGGCCATGATGAGCATAGTGGTTATACTGGGTCTTGTCATCACCGCAATCTATTGGGGAGTGAACAAGTTTGTTATCGATACCTCATCTATGCCGGTGGTCGAGCGGAAAAAGAAGGTTGGACTTGGACCCAAAGGATTTTCTACTGTTCTTCTACTTGTGTTTATGGAGCTTTCCTTACCGATTCTGTGAACATTATCTTTCAGGACAAGCCGAAGCTCAGCATGGGTGAGAGCTTGAAGGTGCTGTTGTCATCTCGGTATGTGAGGGACCTTGCCACGTTGGTTGTTGCTTATGGAATAAGCATTAACCTTGTCGAAGTGACATGGAAATCAAAATTGAAGGCACAGGTATGTTTATCATCCACAGAAGAATGCATTCTAGACTGTTAGTAACATATACAGTTTATAATTGTTAATAAATTTTCTGCTGGTGTCTTGCAGTTCCCAAGCCCTAATGAATATTCTTCATTCATGGGCGATTTCTCAACTGCTACTGGCATAGCTACGTTTACAATGATGTTGTTAGGGAGAGTGATTCTGAGAAAGTTTGGGTGGGGAGTTGCAGCTACTATCACGCCTTCAGTCTTGCTTCTCACAGGAGTCGGGTTCTTCTCACTGATCTTGTTTGGTGAGCCGTTGACTCCAATTATGACCAAGTTTGGAATGACGCCTCTGCTTGCGGCCGTCTATGTTGGAGCAATGCAGAACATTTTCAGTAAGAGTGCAAAATACAGTCTGTTTGACCCTTGCAAAGAGATGGCGTACATTCCTTTGGATGAGGATATGAAGGTGAGTCACCAAAATTTCTTGTTCTTGTTTAGATTAATGTCAATGCATATCATGCCATAAATCACGATTGTATCGATGTGATTAGTTGGCCATTGAACACAGCTGATGAAACCTTCTGTGCACTAATCCTGCTCACACTCAATTTAAGCTTCCAATGCTGGTACCTTATTAATCCTGTTGCTCACTAATTTTGCTCACACTTAATTTACGCTTCTAATACTGGTACCTGCTTGCTTAAGCTCATTAGAGGAGGTGTGATCAGCATATTTAGAAGGAAAGGCACACAGCCACACACATGAGATTCCTATTTTTACTGGGGTCACATTAATTTCTTTGATGTTGGAAACTGTATTAAATGTTAGTTTTATGAAAAAGTGCTGATTTGCTCTCGACTCTAGTGTACCTGTATCACTGAGACACTGCGATCTCATGTGAGATCACAGAGAGAGATTGAAAATCATCTACCAAATCCCTTTAGACATACATATATAAGATTTGATGTATTTATCTACAATGCAATGTTATTTCCCAGAAAAAATAATATCTATGTTCATTTCATGGAACCTTCGTATTCATTTGCTACTTTTGTTCCTAACTCTTTCTTGTCATGATAACAGGTAAAAGGTAAAGCAGCTATCGATGTTGTCTGCAACCCCTTGGGGAAATCTGGAGGCGCTTTGATCCAGCAGTTCATGATCTTATCATTTGGTTCTCTTGCAAATTCAACGCCCTACCTTGGTGGAATACTCCTGGTGATTGTTCTTGCATGGCTGGGTGCTGTAAGGTCCCTCGACTCGCAGTTCTCTCCCCTGGCAAAGCAAGAGCTTGAGAGAGAAAAGATGTTGAAAGCAAAGGCCGTCGAAACAACTGCCCAAGTAGTCGGGACTGGAAATGGTTCTCTTCAAGAAACTCTAGCTAGCGAGCCCTCAGCAAATGGTTCAGCAATCAAAGAGTCTCAAGAACCTGAGAGTACCACCACTGAGAAATCCGGCCAACAGTCTCAATAAGTTTCCCCCCAGAAATTTAGCTAGTACAAAGTCTTTGGAGGAACCAAAGTTTCTTAGGCCTATCATCCGGAGCTGCTGAAGGAAGGCTGCGGAGTGATATGGAAAATAAGGAGGCCTGTTCTGTTGTTGTAGCATAATTTTTTTTCCATTTCCCTGCGAGTATCTGTAGCTGTTTGTTTCATTCTATAGGTATTAACTCTGTTGGTTATTACAATTTTGGGAAATCTGCCTCCATGATAATCTTCATTAGCTAGCCCTTCATGCGAATTCTTTTTTTTCTTTTTGCCAGGTTTTAGTATTTATATAGGTATCATTTAGTATTCAGTTATTTACTACAGAACAATAATTAGCCAGATTAACGCCATTTTTGGTCAGGCTGTGTCCTTCACAAAAAGGTTGATCATGGGCTCACGGCTTTCCCGGAGAAGGTAGTGATACTGAATGCAGAAAGCTATCACTATCTTGACGAAACCGAGATTGTCTGTGTGGTTGCAAGAGCGTGCGCAATGGGCATACCTGCATCAGTCCACAAATCAAGTTAGGCTCAGTTCCATTTCGCGGGTCGGATACGCGCCGCTACGCAGCCCAGTGCTGCCGGCGGATTCTGCACCCTTTGGGTCTGGAAGGTTCTCAACTACTGTGAGCTTATTTCTTCCGCTGCGTTTACGCCAAGAGAAACAGAGCCTTAAATCATGAACATGCATTCTCTTCAAATCATGAGCAAAACGTTCTCTCTGGTTATTAAAAGAAGAAACATATAATTGTTAGTTTGACACGCAAGTGATACACAACAAGTGCAGCAAAGATTGTCCCGTCACTTTTTCACCTGCTGTGCAATGCTGTTGGATATATATTCAACAAAGGGTCAGAGGACATGATCGTGGTCCGGCTGGCCCATTAGTAAAATCTTCACCAATTGGGCTGAAATGCTGCTGAAATTGCAATACATCTGGGCCAATGACTGAGACCAGTGCTCCTGTGCGTCCCTAGTGCCATCGCCCACGAGCGAAGCGGACGGCTGAGATCGCCTGGGAGCGGATGGCGAGGGGGCACGCTGATCCGTGATTTTTTCCAGATCAGATCCGACAGCCCGCTCTCCCTTCCTTGCCGTCTCTCTCTCCCCCTCCCCACACCCCGGGTCGTCGTCGTCGCGGCGCGAGCGAGCGAGAGCCAAGAGCGGTGGGGGAAAAAACCCAAAACCCTAGCGCCCCCGTCGCCGGCGGCCGCGAGAGAGGAGAGATGGCGGTGGACGAGGTGACCTCGGTCTACGTCGGCGGCCTGCCCTACGAGGCCAACGAGGACATGCTCCGCGACGCCTTCGAGTACTACGGCACCATCGTCTCCGTCAAGGTCCGCCCGTCCCCCGCTCCTCTCCTTTCAGTGAGCTCGCGCGCTTGCTCTCGGGAAGGTTTGCCGGCTCTCTCTCTCCGTTTTTGTATTGCCTCTCCGGAAGGCTTGCCGCCGGGCGCTGTGATGGCTTGCTTCTCGATGGAGTGGAGGCGTGCGGCGGTCGGTGAAATACTGTTTTGAAGCATGGTGGAAACGCGGTTACATCCGATTTATCATATATAAGGGCTCTTTTGCTGCTGCTTCTGATGCAAAAATTTCGGAGCTGTCAGTTCGGTGATCGGGATAGTTTCTATCGGGAAATGTTCTTTTCTGTCTTTAGCACTACTTAGTGAGGGGATCTCGGCCTTTCGGGAGCTGGGGCAACGTATGATTATCTTGTAAAAGAGAGAACACAAAGGAAGATGAGGAGTTAAGTGTCCAGCTTCTGGTTTTTGTTGGTTAAACTAATTTAATGCCAGGATGAATTGTGTCAGGTAAAGAGCATAGCTCACGTTTTCAGTTTATCTAGTTCTGGTATTTGTAATCCGGACGTTTGGTTTTCTTTTTTGGCCACCACCATCTGCTATTAGCTGATTTGATTTGACATCTTAAAGGATCGGGTATTTCAAGCTATTCTAAGTGGATCTCTGGTTAAATCGTGAATGTGAGGGAATTGTAGTTTGAGTCTTGTGTATCGTGCTTTTCTTGTCTGGGAGGGGTGTGAAGATGGCATCATTATTATTGGGCCCTTATCCATAGTACATGGGCTGCAAATGTGGGCTGTGAATTACCAAACAACACACAGAAAGACAGAAGAAATATCATTTAATCTCATTTTTCTTGTTTGCCACTCCCGCCGTTTCACTGTGTTTGTACATAACTTCTCCATGCGCACTGACCAAGAAAGTATGAGTTCCATGAAAAAAAAAATCAGTGCATGATGAAGTCAGTGGCCATTCATGCCTCTGTTAGCTAACATGGCACAACTACTTCTCTTCTTTCAAAGCATTCAATTAGGGGCATGGAGTGGAATCCTCAATATGGACAAACATTGTGGGGGCATATTCTCCTCAGGCCATGGGGAACATAGTGAAACTGAGGGAGTAGTATTATTTAGCAGTCGATGTTATGGCTTCTCTTGAGGCAGTTCCTTGTGATGTAACTGACTGCTTTGAGGTCATGTGACCTTATATATCTTCTGTTTCCTGATTAATTTGTGCATTACAGGTGATAAATGATCATAGTGTCAAAGGCAAGTGCTATGGTTTTGTTACTTTCACTCACCCCAAAGCTGCTGAGCATGCAATTGCAGGCATGGATGGCAAGGTATGCTCCCTATTTGGCACTTAGCAAATTTCCTTTGTCTTGTGATTTAACACGTCTTTGTTTTTGGAACAGAAAATAGGCAATCGCGTAGTTCGAGTAAATGAAGTGCATACAAGAGGTCCCCGAGATTTCGGCCGCGATGGTTTTAGACGAGATCCTAGAAGGCTTGGTAGAGATCCATACTGGGACAGAAGGGATAGGGAACGTAGCTATGATCGTGAAAGAGATCCCTACCATGACAGGGATAGTGATAGATCTCGTGAGCATGATAGAGAAAGAGATTATGACCATGGCGGCTTTAATCGAGATATTGACTATTCCATGGATCGTGATCATGAAGTAGACGAGAGGCGTCCTAGAGATCATGATCGTGCGATGGAAATGCATATGGATTCAGATAATGACAAAGACAAGGAACATGGATCAAGAAAAAGGTTCAGGTGCCACTTGGATTTTGTTTTTCATAGTGGAGTTATTTTAATATTGCTAGCCATAGTAGCTATTGTTAATAATGGAATTAAAACAACATAATGTATGATATGTATCTTTCTGTAAAAGTGTTTACACTGCTTAATTCATGCTCTTAAACCTTCTGAAATTAATTTGTTGCAACATCTCTTGGTCCTTTAACTTGGCTGTCACATTTCAAGGATCTTTAAACATGCTCTGGAAAATGCTGTAGCCAGCATTCTTATGTGATAAATAGGAAATGGACCATATTCACTTTAGGCCCTGTTTGGTTCCTAAGAATTTAGGAGAATTGAAATGTGATTAAATAGTTGAGCTAATGATGCATTTGCATTGGAATCCACCATTCCACATGTATTAATTCAAGAGAAAGTGATTCTTCTTATCCACCGATGAATTGTTTGAAATTGTATCATGAAGTTGTGGACTCCTACCTCCTTGCTCTTCTTCCCCAAGGTTCTCAAATTATCTCTTCTCTTCCTATATTAGTGGGAAACAAGTAGTTATTATAATGAAATTCCAATCCAAGAGACCCAAACAGCCTCTTAGAGAAGTTTGAACCGAATTCTTTATGATATTCATATGTTCCATGCATGACTGTTGCTATACACTCAATTCTCTCAAGCTAACAGTGGATCATTTGCCTGCACAATTAGAATGCTGAGCAGTTTTCATGATTTGTTTGCCCTAATGTGCAAATTCTTGTATGCTGATTAATGGCTTTGTAGATTGCATAAAATTGTATAGTGAGTCGCTATATATTGCAATGCGTCCCTCAAAGAGCTTCTTCCAAATGTGTTATATTATTATATTTTCGCTGACTGGTAAGGTGTTCACAGAGGCAGCCACTCTGGAGTTTGCATAATTGTTTGCTGATTTGCTCCCTTCTTTTAAGTCCAAAATTTTATGTACTCAAGATTTTGTATATTTATAAAGCAATGTTGCACCAGTATGGGAAGTATCTCTGTGATTGAAAATAATCCTTTAAAAACCCTAAGGCATCTACTTTCACAATTTCCTCTATGCAGCCGCCCAAAAGGTCGTGAGAGCAGAGATTTATCAAGTTCTAGTGATGATCTTCCAAATGATGTAAGTGCATATTGGCTGTTTCCTGACTCTGGATCTCAGTTCCTTCTTGTTTTGGTAAGTTTTTCATTTCTCTTTGTTGTATGTCAGGGAAAGCATCAGTTGGAGAAAACTACCCAGATGCGCGAGGACCTTGAAAACGAGGTACACCATTTCCTGTTCTGTGTTAGTTTGATCAGGACACCATAAAGCCAGCTGATACCATCTCAGAGTTGATGTAAAGCCATGATGAATTTATTTCTTTGGCAGAGTTGATGTAAAGCTATATAAGATGAAAAATATCTAAATATGAAAACATGTTACATGTTAAATCAAAATATGAAACTTTTCAAAGTTCCCCAGGTATGTAGATGTAAGGATACTGATGACCTGGTGGAAGTACAACATGAACTCAATTGCATTTGTGAAGTACAAAAAAGGATAAATGCCTGTTGAGTTTTGTAGTCCCACTTAATGTTTGTATTTCATACATCACATATTCAGTTGGGTTCTTTTTTACTTAACTTTTCATATTTAGCTCGCGTTCATTTTATATGCTGGCATGCTTGAATACCTCAGATGACAACCAAACATCGATCATGGAGTGCACAGGCCTTGTTTACTCGCAAAAGCTTCATGATTAGTTGCCTATTCAAAGTTGATTTACAATATAGTAGTATTTGTTTTTCAGCTGCAAGATATATAGTACTCCCTGTGTCCCAAATTGTAAGGGGTTCTAGGTCTCACCTAGATCCATTCATTACTCCATGTATATGTGTTCAATATGTCTATATTCATCAACATCTGTATGAATGTGGACGGATAAAGAGAGGGCTAGGACGTTTTACAATTTGGGGCGGAGGGAGTTTATGGTATGCAGGACCGATGATAGACTGATAGTATTACCCAGCAACTCTTTAGATAGGCACGGGGAGCACTTTTGTTTGTGATTTAACTGTTTCTTGCATTTTATATTGTGAAACAGGATTTTCAATGCTGTAGTTTTGCAGGTTAACCAGATTAAAGATAAAATTGCTGCAAAAGAATTGCACGTTGCTGATTTGCAGAAGAAAGCTCAGGTGATCTCCGTCCCTGAATTTCAAAGGATTCTGCTGTCATCATTTGCTACATTCTTATTTGAGATTGACAGTATTTGGCCATCTCTAAGAGTATCAACTGTGATGAGTTCTGATGATAAGTCACAATACATTTTCTCGTCAAACTGCAGAAATTAGAGGATGAGCTGGTTGCTGCGCGGAAAGTCTCTTCAGAACGTCAATTAGCCGTCACAGACGTATGTGCTCTTCACTTGTCGGCTGCTTATTTCTGAAAGATGCAACCGCTAGTCCTGCAATGATTTGTCTGACGAGAACAATATATGCAGCTGTACAAACATTTTCTTCAACTTCAAGACTACAATGACAGGGTCAAGACGGCTGAACAGAGGCTACAGGTTATTTTCTCACAACTTTGTTTCTTGTCACCCTAGCTCAGTCCCGTGGTCCTATCTATCCATTAACGCTCGTCGTGAACAACTGTCCTGACATTTAAGTGCGCTTGTGCTGGCAAGGCGAGAATGGTGTACTGACTCTTTCTGTTTTCGGCAACAGTCTCTTGTCGATGCTGCCATGGTCGAGCTTGACATGGGCGAAGATGCTACAACCAGAGATGGCTCGATGTACGAGAACGGCGTGGTCTGAACGTCTGGGCGGCGCCGAGCGCCATGGTTTTCCTGAAGTGTTACTAATTTGTTAGACCTGTAGTTTGCGTTTGCCATGTACTAGAACTGTAACTAGCAAATCGAGCAATGTTCTGTAATGGATCAGGAAACTAGTGGCTGAACATTTGCTGCTGTGGTCCAGACTTGTCATCTTCTTTCAAGTTGAAAATTTATTAGCCGGCCTGGCTATTGCTGATACGGCGCACTGTGCCCCCGTGGTATGTCAATTGTCAACTGTCCGGTGATGCAAATTTGACGTGGTTTTTTTTCAATTTGGTCTTTTTTAAAAACTTTTTCCACAACTAGACTTTCGATAAAATTTATTCTAAAAATAAATCTAAAACTCGGCGCTCTGTTACAAAACGCCGAGGTATAACGGTTCGGCGCTATCTGACATAATGCCGATGTGAATTCACATAGCCACGTCGGCGCTACATGAATTCACGCCAAGGTTAGCTACCTCGGCGTTGGATGAATTCATGCCGAGCTATGTTCAGAATGTGTACAAATTAAAATAAAAATACCTCGGCGTGCTGGCACGTGACGCCGAGCCTAAACACCTTGGCGTTGCAGCACCCCACGCCGAGCTCCTCTGCGCGCTACAGTACAAGCTAGCAAGCAATACAAGCACTAAATGACTAAGTGTTGACAATTTTATGAATTTTATAGATAAATAAATATAGATCTGATTGATATGAAACCAAGTTGATTCGATTTGTATTGTTGTCATCTACGTGATAAAAATATATGTACTCATATAAAATATTTATTGAAGTTTTTAGAAATAATTATAATTTATGTATGCATTTTTAACTTATACAAATAAATATGTTGGCCTATGTAGCTAGGATTTCCTTTCCTATTAGTTGACTTTGTAAGTTACATACTGGTTATGCGTGTGTTGTAAAAGCTCGGTCTGATTCTCTTTTAGTGTGAGATGAAGTCGGAAACTCTATTTTCATTATAAAAAAATAAATAAATTATGATTTATGTATGCATTTTAACTCATACAAATAGAGGCTTGTTACAATGGTTGGAAAGTACCATCGGTATTTTTCAAAAAATCGGTAAGTACTGTTAGTTCTTATAGGGTATTTTGGTTTGAAGTTTCTATTATCAAATAAAAATTATTCGTTAGAAAAACGAAAAAATATTTTGGTACTGTTCCTACCTCCATTTGGTACTGGTCCCACCTCATTTGGTACTTCCCTATTGATTAGTATTTTTTATTTGTACTTTCTATTTTTCAAGCCATTAGATCTTATGGAATGGAGGGCTCATATTAATGCCAATCATTATAAAAAGTTGTATCTACAAATAAATATTGATCTGTGATATGATTGATTAAATTCATAGTGCTGTCCTCTGTTGGCTAAAAATGTAAGAACCCATAAGACGTAGAGAACTGTTTTAAGAGAAGCAGCAGTATCGTTTTTTTTAAAATGATTCACACAAGCAACAGTTTGTGTAAGCTATTCAATAATATTAAATACATCATACGGGCTCATATACTTTTAGCCTATAGAGGACAACACTATGAGTTCAGTCAAGCCTATCACACATTAGTCGATATATATTTATTTGTATGAGTTAAAAATACATGCATTAATCATAATTATTTCTAAAAACTTAGACGAACATTTTATGAGTACATATATTTTTATCAAGTAGATGATGACAACACGAATCAAATCTATCTACAAAAATCACAAAATTGTGAACACGTAGTCATTTGGTACTTGTATTGCTTGCTAGCTTGTACTGTAGCAAGCTCGGCGTGGGGTGCTGCAGCGCCAAGGTGTTTAGGCTCGGCGTCACGTGCCAGCACGCCGAGGTGCTTTTATTTTAATTTTTACACATTCTTGTTAACACAGTCGGCGTGAATTCATCTAACGCGGAGGTATCTACCTTGCCGTGAATTCACGTAGCACCGAGCTTCGGCACTGCGGCCACATCGGTACTGACGTGGCAAGATCGGTGTTATGTCAGATAGCACCGACCCATTATACCTTGGCGTTTTACAGTAGAGCGCTAAGTTTTGGATCTAATTTTAAAATAAGTTTCGTCAAAGATATAATTGTGAAAAAAGTTTTTAAAAAAGACCAAATTGAAAAAACCCTGCCAAATTTGACTTGGGAAACGCCCATCTGCGTTCGGCGACGGGAGATGTCGATCTAGACTTGCATTTGTGCGCTGGTGCTCGACACTCTGATCCGGTGGTTGTAATTCCCTAGCTGCAGGCCTTGTGATTTTTTTTTTTTTTGATCAAAGGCCTTGTGATTTTTGCCGGGAAAGAAAGATGGCCACCGTCACGCGCGAGTTGGGTCACCGCCCACAGCCGTCGGCCCGTCGCACTAGGATCAGGAGACTTGCTCCATACGAGTCCAGCCGTCCAGGTCACTTGGAAGTTGGAACAGAAGCAGAGCAAGCCAGGTTTGACCATTGGCCATTGCTGCCGCCTGCCGCCTGCCAGAATTGGCTTCTCCTGGCGCCGCGTCGACGTCCACGGCGCAGCCCCGTCTTGACCGCTTCCGATTCCGAGCCCTGACGCAGCGCAGCACTCGCTGTCGCTGTGTGTGGTCTCTTGACCTGCTTGGTCAGAGTGTTAATTAACACGGGTGGTTAGCGTTAGACTGAAAGGCTTACCCTCTCCGTGACGGCAATGACGAAAGGCGACTGCAGGTACTCTTCCCAGTGAAGGAACGTGACGTCAGGATAGAGGACCAGCTTCATTGGGTAGAAACTAGAAACAGCCAGCAGCGCATATCAGGATAAACGGCAATGACGAA
Source organism: Paspalum vaginatum (assembly GCA_030272315.1). Classification (NCBI taxonomy): domain Eukaryota; kingdom Viridiplantae; phylum Streptophyta; class Magnoliopsida; order Poales; family Poaceae; genus Paspalum; species Paspalum vaginatum. Next base: position 41,366,925 of record CM059015.1, on the reverse strand, counting down.
AGGCGATTGCAATTACTCTTCATTCCCATGGTGTGGTGTATTGGACTTTGGGGATCCTAGACTGAGTGCATCGCAGCTTTGATATCCGGTCGAGGCATCGTGTTAGACTGAGTGCAGGTTGTGTACATGTATTGTCGAGGACGTACGTACGCAGGCCCGTACAAAATGAGGATGCATGTATGACCTCTTGGAGTAGGTCTAAAAACATGCCACAAGGACAATTCAGGAACCCCACGTGCTTCGCCCCAAGTGCTCTGAGCTGCGATACCGAGCAACTACTTTCAGTTCTTCGTAAAAGAAAAACAGAAAAGTGTGGCTACGACTTTTTTTTTCCATCCGATGTGCAGGAGAGCTGCGTATTTTGTATTAAGAAGGAAACAGATGATTTACAAGGATGTGCCCTACCAAAGTAAGCGCTAGAGGGGTGCTGAATTAACCAAAAAACCATCAGAGCGCATCACTGTAATTACTAGCCCAGAGCTCACCGGTGTCTCGAATGAATCTAAGCAGCTGTTGTCGGCCCGAGCCTGCGCCATCGAAGCAATGCCTGTTAGTTCATCTCCTTCCACAAATGCCACGAGACAAGCCCAAACAGAGAATCCAAGCTTGCTCGCTGTGAGTGCAGCCAGATGCCTCGACTAAAACCCCGTTTTCGGTTTGCTGAACTGAACGTAGCATGAATAGAAGCATGCCCCAGCCACTCAGCCAGCATGATCTCTCCCTCTGCGTACTCCCTCCACCCCATAATAAATGGTGTTTTAAAAGAAAACGGATCTACATGCATGCATATACCACGAAAGAGAGTTTAATCTGTTAATCAGAGGTACATGCATCATATACCACTATGACTAATCTGTTCTAAAAATCATAAAACAATACTTATTATGATACGTAGCAGTATTTGACAACACGTAGCCCCTGCGCTATGCCAAACGCACGGCTGCACTGCACGGTCGATCCCATGATCTCCTGACTCGTGAGCAAGCAAGCCCCTCGGCCCTCGCCGTACGACACACGTCGGCCGACACCACAGTTGATGATCCACGCGACCACACGCATCAGCCGCAGATCCTCGGATCGACGGCTCAGACGACGATGCCCGGGCCGGTTTGACTCGGAGGTCCCGGGCCCGGTCAAGCCGCGAACACCGGAGCCGGCCCATTCAAACGGTCAAAGCATTCACGCTGCAGGCTGGCTGGACTGAAAACTATAGAGAGTATAGCTGCTAGCACTGGTAGACTCTAACGGCCTAATTTCCCGCGAATCAACTGACCGACGCGCCCGCCACCGGAGAGCACTTCTCACGCACTAATCAGTCACTAATCACCCTCCCCCGACCAGCGTTGGCGCGCGCACGCATTTATACCTCATCGCCATCTCCTCGTTCCTCAGACTCCTCTCTCTCTCCTTCCTCTTCTTCTCCACGGCACCATCATCAGCAAGCTGAGAAGAGCTCAAGCTAGCGGCTAACAGCAAGAACACGAACTCGAGCAAGAAGGCAGTAGCAGGAGGAATCGATCAGCACGAATAGAGTAGCTAGGGACCATCAGAGATTCAGAGACGTAACAGACAGAGTCGAGCCGAGGGACCGGATCGGGGATGGATTTGGTGCGGATGGGGAGCATCGCGGGCGGGAGCATGCGGCGGACGGCGTCGTCGTGGCGGGCGTCGGGGCGGAGCGACGCGTTCGGCCGGTCCGTGCGGGAGGAGGACGACGAGGAGGCGCTGCGGTGGGCCGCCATCGAGAAGCTGCCCACCTACGACCGCATGCGCACGGGCCTCGTCGGCGCCGAGGAGGTGGACATCCAGGGGCTCGGCATGCAGGAGCGCAAGAACCTCATCGAGCGGCTCGTCCGCACCGTCGAGGAGGACAACGAGCGATTCCTGCTCAAGCTCCGCGACCGCATGGAGAGGTACGGTTAATTATCTGCACCTCCTTCAGATCACTAATAACTACTTCATCAGATTCCTTTTCCACCAACACTTCTGAAAGATGATTTATTATTCAGAACCACTTGGAAAATCAGTCGATGTCACAGATTAACCATTTCACTGTGCACCATATCACATCACAAACAAACAAATTCATGTTTTTTTTGGCGGGTTTTACAGAGTTGGGATCGACAACCCGACAATAGAAGTGCGGTTTGAGCACCTCAACATCGACGCCGAGGCCTACGTCGGCAACAGGGGCGTTCCAACTTTCACCAACTTCTTCTCCAACAAAGTCATGGTGCGTGTCTGCAGTAGCAGCAGCTTCGTTTCTTCATGCATGCATGCTTCCTAGACATGGAAAAGAAAAGATGATTGTCAGGTTTCTTCAGCTTCATTATATTTACTGATGCAACAACATATTCGTATCCCAGGATGCACTCAGTGCTATGCACATCGTGCCGAGTGGGAAGAGGCCTATCTCTATCCTCCATGACATCAGTGGAATCATAAGGCCGGGAAGGTAATGAGTCCGCAAAATTTTAAAATGCAACTTCAGTGTTGCTGTAGGCTAGAGCCAATAACCGCGTCGAATTTGTGCAGAATGTCCTTGTTGCTTGGCCCTCCTGGATCTGGGAAAACAAGTCTACTTCTGGCTCTGGCAGGGAAACTTGACTCCACTTTGAAGGTATCCATCACATCTTGCATGCTTTATTGAAATTTTAGTTGCCTCAATTTTCAAGGCCAGATAAAAAAAAAAAAGATAGCTGTATGCTGTAACATGGATGAACTTGTCATGAAAATTCAGGTATCAGGAAGAGTGACTTACAATGGGCATGAAATGGACGAATTTGTCCCTCAGCGCACATCGGCATACATTGGGCAGCACGATGTTCACGTCGGTGAAATGACAGTACGGGAAACACTAAAGTTCTCTGCAAGGTGTCAAGGAGTTGGAACACGTTATGGTATGTAAATCTGAGCATTGAAAAAGAACAAAGATATATGTTCACTTTCGGTGAAAGTGAATCTGACGGTGTCTTGAATTACAGACATGCTTACTGAACTCTCAAGAAGGGAGAAAGAAGCCAACATTAAGCCAGATCCTGATATCGATGTTTACATGAAGGTCAAATTCATTTAACTCACATCAAATCCTGTATTTACGTTGGAGGTAACAAGGGCACTCACAAGTTATTGTGCATTTCTGTGCGAGCAGGCTATCTCCGTGGAAGGCCAGGAGAGCGTGGTCACAGATTACATCCTCAAGGTGAGTAAAAATACATGACACGACTACACGAGAAAGAAATAGCAGGATAAATGGATACCCCCCTAACAGTACTTGCATTTCTTTTGCAGATTCTGGGCCTGGAGATCTGTGCAGATACAATGGTTGGAGACTCGATGATCAGAGGTATCTCAGGAGGACAGAAGAAGCGTGTCACAACCGGTATGTGCAGTCTGCAGCTAAACAAAGATTTGTGCACGAAGCCCTTTTGGGCCTGACCGAAAAAAATCTGATTCCTTGACCTGTCAATTTTTCACAGGTGAAATGCTTGTCGGGCCAGCAAAGGCGCTATTCATGGATGAAATCTCCACAGGTCTGGACAGCTCCACGACGTATCAGATCGTCAACTCTCTGAGGCAGTCGGTCCACATCCTTGGTGGAACTGCACTCATCGCATTGCTTCAGCCTGCACCTGAAACTTATGAGCTCTTCGACGACATTGTTCTCCTATCTGAGGGCCAAATTGTATACCAGGGTCCTCGTGATAATGTCCTCGAATTCTTTGAGATCATGGGCTTCAAATGTCCTGAGAGAAAAGGTGTTGCAGACTTCTTGCAAGAAGTGAGTGATCATGCAGAGTCATAGTTACTGCACGTTAAGACTTGGAGCTCCATTTTGACATTGCTCTCTGTGATCACAGGTTACATCTCGGAAGGATCAGCACCAGTATTGGTGTAGAAGAGATGAGCCATATAGATACATCTCGGTCAATGACTTTGCAGAGGCGTTCAAAGCATTCCACGTTGGGCGTAAGCTGGGATCAGAGCTCAAGGACCCCTTTGATCGCACAAGGAACCATCCTGCAGCTCTCACAACATCAAAGTATGGTATCAGCAAGATGGAGCTTCTCAGAGCATGCTTCTCTAGGGAGTGGCTGCTGATGAAGAGGAACTCGTTTGTCTACATCTTTAAAGTAGTACAGGTATGCATCTTGCTTCCTGAAATATTCTTAACTTCTGAATTCGGTTGCTAAATTCTAACAAACATTCCATATTTATACCAGCTCATAATCCTTGGAAGCATTGCAATGACGGTCTTCCTCCGCACGACAATGCATCGACGCAGTGTCGAAGATGGAGTGATCTTTCTAGGTGCCATGTTCCTTGGCCTTGTCACACATTTGTTCAATGGTTTCGCTGAGCTTGCAATGAGCATTGCAAAGCTGCCGATATTTTATAAGCAGAGGGACCTCCTATTCTATCCATCATGGGCATATGCATTGCCTACATGGGTGCTAAAGATCCCAATATCATTCTTGGAATGCGCTGTTTGGATTGGCATGACTTACTATGTCATAGGCTTTGATCCAAACATCGAAAGGTTCTTCCGCCATTACCTGCTGCTCGTCCTAATCAGCCAGATGGCATCTGGTCTTTTCCGGCTTCTTGCTGCACTAGGAAGAGAAATGGTTGTCGCAGACACATTTGGGTCATTCGCTCAGCTTGTTCTTCTGATTCTTGGTGGCTTCTTGATAGCAAGAGGTAAGACAAGTCTTCATTCATGCATTGTTTAGATAGCTCCAGGAGCATGAAACTAAGTTCTCTTTCTGCAGATAAGATCAAGAAATGGTGGATCTGGGGCTACTGGTCCTCCCCTCTGATGTATGCCCAGAATGCCATAGCGGTGAATGAGTTCCTTGGCCATAGCTGGCAAATGGTAATGGAGTAACTTCTGAACTAATATGAGGTCTGATCATTCTAAAGTTCAAATAGACAGCTCAGCTGACAACTAATGTAAATCTTTTGTGCAGATTGTTGATAGAACACAAAGCAACGACACACTCGGTGTCCAAATCCTAAAGGCCCGTGGCATCTTTGTCGACCCAAACTGGTATTGGATCGGTGTTGGTGCATTGCTTGGGTACATCATGCTCTTCAACGTACTCTTTGTTCTGTTCCTTGACTGGCTTGGACGTGAGTACCCTTTCAGCTCAAGTGGATTGATCTACACACTTCAGAGCATCTCATGATTGGCACTGACATAATTTTTGTAACTGCAGCACTTGGACATGGTCAGACAGTTGTTTCTGAAGAGGAACTGAGGGAGAAGCAGATAAACCGTACTGGTGAAAATGTTGAGCTGTTGCCTCTAGGAACAGATTCCAATAGCTCACCTTCTGATGGTCAGTCATAAGCAGACCTCCATGCAACATGCTAATACGTGCCATTGTTGCATCCCTTTAACAATTCTGAAAAAAATACAGGAAGAGGAGAAATTGTTGGGGATGAAACTAGGAAGAGAGGAATGGTACTTCCATTTACGCCATTGTCCATCACATTTGACAATGTCAAGTACTCTGTCAACATGCCTCAGGTAAGCACAGATTAGAAGATATGTCTTATCTCTAAAATATAAACTGATAATACCAAAGAATAAGTACTGATTGTGTAAATCTTTGACAGGAAATGAAGGACAAAGGTATTACTGAAGACCGGCTACTGCTGCTGAAGGGTGTAAGCGGAGCCTTCAGACCAGGAGTCCTTACAGCACTTATGGGAGTCAGTGGAGCGGGTAAGACTACCCTGATGGATGTGTTGGCTGGGAGGAAAACTGGTGGTTACATTGAAGGAGACATTTCCATCTCTGGATACCCAAAGAAGCAAGAGACTTTTGCTCGGATTGCTGGCTACTGTGAGCAAAATGATATCCACTCTCCACATGTCACTGTTTATGAATCCCTCCTATACTCTGCATGGCTCAGGTTGCCCCATGAAGTCGACTCAGAAGCAAGAAAGGTATGCCGAAACTCCCTTAATTATGCTAGCTCATAAGCAACGCAGTACCATTTTTTGTTGCAACTAATAACTATAGCATACTGTGCTAATTGGATTGCCTCATGAGTGCAGATGTTTGTGGAAGAAGTCATGGAACTGGTGGAGTTGACACCACTTAGGGGGGCATTGGTGGGACTGCCAGGAGTAAATGGTTTGTCCACTGAACAGAGGAAGAGGCTCACCATTGCTGTTGAGCTCGTGGCTAACCCATCCATCATATTCATGGATGAGCCGACCTCCGGACTAGATGCAAGGGCAGCTGCAATCGTGATGAGGACAGTCCGAAACACTGTGGACACTGGAAGGACTGTTGTCTGCACAATCCACCAGCCTAGCATTGACATCTTTGAAGCTTTTGATGAGGTAAGTGGTAGTAATCATAAAACAGGGTGCTTCCAATGACAATTTCTAAAACTGGAAGTAATGCTCACATATCTTATGGAACTCCACAGCTATTTCTGATGAAACGTGGAGGCGAAGAAATATATGTTGGGCCTTTGGGACGCAACTCGTGCCACCTGATTGACTACTTTGAGGTGAGCTTCAGTAATGACATATTGAACAAAACATTCACTTCCAGCTTATGACCTCCATGGTAACCTTGACTGGTGCCCCAATGTAGGGAATACAAGGAGTGAAGAAAATCAAGGATGGTTACAACCCTGCAACATGGATGTTAGAAGTGACAACCTTAGCACAAGAAGATATCCTTGGGATCAACTTTGCCGAAGTATACAGAAACTCTGACCTGTACCGGTATGTTCAGTCAGATCAGATCAACCTCAGAATGGTGTTTCTTCTTTATCTGTGCTGTGTTTCATTTTACTGAGTGGGATGTATCATTGCAGGAGGAACAAAGCTTTGATCAGTGAACTAAGCACACCACCAGCTGGATCCAAGGACTTGTACTTCCCAACCCAATACTCACAGTCCTTTCTCACACAATGCATGGCTTGCCTGTGGAAGCAGCACAAGTCTTACTGGAGAAATCCATCATATACTGCGACTAGAATCTTCTTCACAACAGTTATTGCTCTTATCTTTGGAACAATCTTCTTAAACTTAGGAAAGAAAATGTAAGTATTTCTTACAACTCTAACTGATACCTGATCCATGTTGGCATATTATGACAACAAAACTTAATTCTACTTTGTCCCTCCTTTCAGTGGCACTAGCCAGGACCTATTGAATTCTTTGGGATCCATGTATGCAGCAGTTCTTTTCATTGGAATTCAGAATGGTCAAACTGTGCAACCGATTGTGGATGTTGAGCGAACAGTTTTCTACCGAGAAAAGGCAGCGGGAATGTACTCTGCTCTACCCTATGCTTTTGCACAGGTAATTGGTTGTAAGTAAACATTTGGATAAAAGGAAATAGCTGCTATTTTGTCCCTACAATCTAGAGCTGAGTCATAAGGTCTAACAATTTTACCTTTCAACAGGTTCTTATTGAGATCCCACACATCTTCCTTCAGACAGCTGTGTATGGTCTCATTGTCTACAGCCTGATTGGTTTTGACTGGACAGTTGAGAAGTTCTTCTGGTATATGTTCTTCATGTTCTTCACCTTCATGTACTTCACGTTCTACGGGATGATGGCAGTCGCCATGACACCAAACAGTGACATTGCCGCTATAGTCTCCACTGCATTCTATGCAATATGGAACATCTTTGCCGGCTTCCTTATCCCCCGCCCGGTAAGTGACCAAGAGTAAACTCTTGCACCATGCTACATCTCAATTTTCTCTATACTGTTGATGCTGAAGCGTACATGGATGGCTTGCAGAGGATACCAATATGGTGGAGATGGTACTCGTGGGCATGCCCAGTGGCTTGGACGCTATATGGGCTTGTCGCCTCACAGTTTGGAGACATCACAGATGTTAGGCTCGAGGATGATGGGGAAATAGTGAAAGAATTCGTGAACAGATACTTTGGATTCGAGCATGACCACTTGGGTTATGTAGCTACTGCTGTTGTTGGGTTCACCGTTCTCTTCGCTTTCGTCTTTGCCTTCTCGATCAAAGTCTTCAACTTCCAGAGAAGATAAGGGAAGTCGCCATCTAAAAAGGATTTGGTGTTTCTTCAGCTCACTTTAGGTACATAGGCACTGCTGCAATGTAAGACGAAGAGAAAGTATATAGATAGTGTTTATTCCATTTCTAGGAAGTTGAATTGTTTTTTGTTTTCCAAGTAGTCTGGCCTATGTCCAATAGAAAGGGGCATATGTGTAAATTGTATAGAGATTGTGCATAGTTGATGTCAATGTAAACTTTCCATTAAATTTATACCTTTGGTCCAACTGATACTTGCCTCAAAAAATTAAATTAATGGCAGGATGACATAAGAGAAAAAAGAATCTGGTGCCTAAATAATGACGAAGGGCATTTCAATTGAGATAGATACTTGAGGTAGTCCATGAATATTAGGATGCAAATTAACTTGAAGAGGAACTTCAGTAGAAATACTCAGAGTACACGATAGACACAGGGCTCCCTAACCAGAACTCCAGAAAGCCACGGATCATTGAGGTTTGCCTTTGGGATTTTAGAAAGAGACGCTGAAATACTCAAGGAGTCACACCACAATTCACATTGTTCGTCCTTATTCCATTTTCAATATTACCAAGCATCATTGTGTGTTTCCACTGCAAGTCTAGTAGAAGCAGATCCTTTTTTAAGCGGAAGTGTTGAGAGGTAAACAGAGAACAATGAACAACCCATGGCACCCAGAAAACTTGAGAATATATTGAGAACGAACCAGCAAGTGAAACCTGCAGTTTACCTGCCAGTACGCAAACGTACAGCTGTTATAGCCCAGCGATGCAATTATGCATTTTGCACAACTAGCGAAAAAAGTAAGTCGGAACAGAAAATAGATACGAATGATAGTCCGACAATTGAGAGTTGAGCGCACCTACATGATATGTTCATCCACGACGAGATCGAAAGTGGACCAGGCCTCGGGATGTCCAGTCCAGACAAGGCTCTGGCTGCTATCCAATTCCAACCAGAGTGCCAGGCACACTTCTTCTGTCCCTGCAGCGATATCTTGCTGCCGCTGAGTGGTCGGATGCAAATTGACCAATTGAGAATTAAAATTGACCAGTGTATTCCTATCCAGCAGCAATCAACCTCTCCAGCAAACAAATGAATCATGAACTATACACCCTCACTGTGTCCGGCATTTGTTGTAAAACACTCTTCTGCATATTGGAGCTATTTACATGATCTTCCCTGAATGGTTGTAGGTTCTTGAAAGCAATGTTGAGCCATGGCTTGCCCTGGCCATTGTTATGGATCACTGCAGCCCTCCTGACACTGGACGTCTGGACAGTACATAAAATAGGCACGCAAAGTACCAGAACATTTTCAGTTCAGAAACGTAGTCAATGAACTACGGAATGGGGCATGGAACAAGGGCGGGCAATGGAGATTCATGTGAGAGTTAAATGCATTGCCTCCTTCGACCGGAAATTGTATGTATCCCTACAAGGAGAGAGCACATGCTGGTCAGGTGAAAATGGGAAACCGCAAATAGCCGCAGCCATTTCAGCTGTAAGATCTAGGAGGGCGCCCAATTCTTGCATAGAAAAAGCTCCAACCAAATATCCCCTGCTCCGAAATACGCAGCAAATCACGAACAACTATAACCCATATTACCTCTAAAGCAATCAAGAAACGGGTGCAAGGCGGTGGGGATGGCATGGCGCCGTGTCCTCACGCCCGCTGGTCGCCAGCCTCGCGCGGCCACCGTCGTGCCGCAGCCCACACGCCGCCGCCAGCGCGGAAGCACACGCCGCCGCATCGACGAACTGGGCCACCACTCGCGACAAGCGGACCGGGCGGATTGTGGCGGCGTGGAGGCCCAGCCAGGGAGGGAGCGGGCCTGGCCGTGTAGGTGAGTGCAGCCCAGCCCACGACGACTCCTGTGAAGGCCCAGCCCATACCGTTGTCCTCACCCAGGAAAAACGGGCTCGAATGAGCACAACCCAGCTCGCATTTCAGAGTTGGTAGGAAGGGAAAATTGAGCTTGAGGTCATGTTGTAAGCCCGGTCGCTGGGTTTGAATGTTGGAGTGGCATTAGCTCAAACCAACGGTTCCTGCGTAGAGAAGAGTAGTTAAAATAGTGATGGAGAATGGGGGATAGAGGATGCCCCACTGGTTTCAGCCTTAAACCATTCCGTGTCCTAATATTTCAGACTGGACCTCCCACAAAGTCAATGACACCATTCCAGAGTCTACCACAGCGGTTGAGGCTTTGTGGACATGGGCTCGCCTAAACCCTTCCTACCAACTCCTTTTTTATTTATTTTTGTGTACTCTTTGGATCAATCATGTCTCAGCTCTCTAAGTACTTATATCAAAATATGATTGTATTGAGTTTAGAATCTATTTTGGCGCTCCATTCTTGAAAGAAAGCTCTCCTGCTTTTTTAGCTACTTTTCTAGATAATGAAGCTACATAGGCAAGTTCATCCTCATGTAGTGATCTTCATACTCAACTGCGATAGCTCTTTATAAAAAAAAAATGTGATAGCTCATATTAACGGTAGAGTTTTTTTCTACCATGTATACTCATATTTTCTCTATATATTATTAGTGTCCTATTGACCTTCTTCATAATTAAAGTAGACCTTCTTGAAGTAGATTTCCTTGCCCTGGTTAGCGTGGGTAACAAGGAGCTTGTGTAGGCAAGCTAATTTGGCTCTCTGCGAAAAAAAAAATTCTCGAACAATGCAAGGAGCTGCGTGTCATTTCATTTAAGGTAGAGAAAACAAATACATCGGGTAAGCAAAAGGAAACACCAAACCCGAACACCACCCAAACACTAGCCATCTCAAGAAAAGAAAACCATGACCCGGACCGCTAGACCTATCCGGCAAGGGTTGGAGACCTTCTAGACAGCTCCTAGAGATTGACTGCTCCAGCCCTACACAAAGTAAATCAAGGGAAAGTTTGCCTACGCATGCTTTGAGGTGGTAAGGAAAGGAACCAAAAGCTCAATTTCACTGTGCATCCTCGATTGGCAAGGCTGAGCAAGGTTCGATAAAGGAACCAAACATCCCCTTAGAGTTCAGTGGGGACTTGGGAGGTAACTGGGCTTGAACCTACGTTGTACACTCATCCTCCCATTTAGGAGTCTAAATGGTATGGATATTATCCGTTCGTATTCGAGTGCCTATCCATTTAGAAGGGTTAATATCCCATCCGTATTTGAGTTCGGATATTTAGTATTCGATCCATATTCGTATCAGAGTACTCAAAGCTGGATAAATATGATGTCGATGACCATTCAAGTCTTATCCGACACATTTAATCAATACATGTATCCGATCCGAATCCGAAGAAAAAAAATGAAAATAAATACGATACCAGCAATATACGTCCGTATTCGATCCGATTACACCTGTCCCATTGATCCCTCAGGGGAAAAAAAGATGACGATATACACTTGCAATTATCTTTAAAAATAAAAATTATGATGAGTGCATTGAATATTGATGGAGGAAGTCAGCAAGGGTGCGTCATAGCTTTGTAAGCAACAGCAACATAACACAACTCACCAACAGCCACATCATGTGATCCATCTACTGCAATGTTCTGTGGTTCTGCATGCCTAGTCTTGCAGATGCAGAAACACCTAATACAAGCCATTAAGTTCATGAAGGCAAGAGAGAAAAATAACACACAAAAAAAAAATCCTCAAGGGCTGTAATATACAGTGCCAGGCGCTGACATGACAAACAAATCACAGATTTACAGTCACAAGTACAGCAGCTTTGCTGAACTCACTCACAGTCACATACACTGGGGCAGCTAGCTAGCCCACTGTGGTTAACGTAGAGTTAACACTTTCAACAATCACATGCACAGAATGCTTTTATTTCGATGAACAATTCCGAATCTTCACAACCGAAATATATCCACAAAAAATTAATCATGGAGCGGCGGCGGATTTGGTTGACCTGATCTTACTCATCCTTCTTGCCGCAGCAGCAGAAACACTCCAGGCAGTGCTCGCAGGCCTCGTAGCAGCAGAAGCAGCAGCACAGCATGAAGGCACTGCAAGCAAGCAAAAATAATTAAGTAAACATAGAAAAAAAATCAATTCAGCATGATGCATCTTAATATAAATCATTTTGTGCAGAACGTGAGATCATTCAGATGTTAACAGTTCTCCATGGTCCACGGATAGTTTTCTGCAGATCAACTGATTGAGTAGCTTGTGCTGATCTTACTGACCAAGCATAGAGGAAGCCCTTTTCCTCATGGCGCTTCTTGACATGCTCCATGGCCGAGAGCTTCCGGTCCTCGCTCTGCGGTGGAGGCTCATCCATTGTAACCGTCTCTTCTTTGTGGCAGAAAGGAACACTACAATCTACTGAAAAGAGGGGAAGAAGAAGGTAGGTAGCTAAGGGAGGCGTGGCTTGTCCTTGCACCCCGTTCTAGCGTGGTATATAAGGAGAAGGGTGGCTAGAGCATATAGCTTGCCTAACCCCTTGCCCTTGCTGCTTGTTAGATTATTGTTTCAGCGTGCATTATAGTGCAATATTTTGATTACCAGAAAATAGCATTTGGCAACAGTGCATTATAGTTTCATATTTTTTCTCTGGTTTCATAGTGATAGTAATTGTATCGCAATCATCATGCTCCCCACCAATTTCATGATATGATGGGTGTGCAGATTGCTCGCAAGGAGATACCTTGGAAGATGCCCTCAAATGTCAATGTGAGATGGGGGACGTGTAGGCGGTGTGGACAAGTAGGCCTTTACAGTGCAGTAGCTCTTGCAAGTGGTCAGGCTGTGTGCAAACTATGCAAAGGATAGAACAAGTTTGCTTTTTTTTTTCTCTAAAAAGAAGATTTTGCAAGTTGCAACAAATGGAAAGAAAAGGCAGTGCCCCTTAAGTGCCGTTTACATTACCAGCACAATTGGCTTTAGACTTTGAGATCTTTTAGGCTTAAAAAACCAGTCATTTTCTTATTGAAAGAGGCATTGAGGGGACTTGGCGCCAGAATGAGGTAACTATCAATAGCAAAAACAAGTGGATGAATGTGGTTAGTATTCAATGCGCTAAAACGATCTGCAACATCAACTTTTATTTTTCGTTATACACACACTGCCATATGTGTCTGTATGGTTATTTTGTACTAGTTTGCAGCACCAAATTTACTGTAAATACATAAAACATGCAGTCAGCTCACATGATGAAAATGTAATTGGTACAAATAATCCTTTCCAGATATGCATGATACATGTCATATAGGGGGCTTGATATTTGATAGCTAGGTAGTTCATATGTCAGTAGCATGTTGCAGGATTTTGTACCACATGGAGTTCTTATATGAGGGTACTAGGTAGTCCGTAGCCTCCTGTTTTAAATCATTCATCAAGGACGATCCAAGGTTAAGATTTATCATGCATGGTGACATGCCACCAAATGAGTGATAGCTCCTTGGTATGTATCATCCAATCAAAATAAATCATTTATCATTTCTTTATATCAGGAGTTGGGTATTGTTTTCTGATGTTATTTCCAGTGACTCATCTATGCCCCAGTGTCTCCACTACCTGTAAGCATCAATCTCAGTTAGCACCAGCACTATAAAATTATGTGGCCTAATATTATTGGTCTAAGGTGCCCATGTAGCAACTGAGCCAAATATATCGGACGAATCAGTGAGCTGCCGTGTGTGGTTGTATAACATGGAAATAGTCCAGAGAATCCCTTGCATCAGCATATCTCACTCGTGGAGAATGAACGCTGGTTACAGTTCATCTGTTTATATAACCTTTTTGGGGTCTGAGTTGAACTAGCACTAATTCCCTCAATAACTATTTCCTGTCAAATTGTCTAGTGTCCACGATATGATTTCACCGTGTTCTGGACCCAAGATGGATGTAGGAATTTTCCTGAAGAATCTAATCCCACTCTTCCAAATAGGGTTTTTAAACTGGTAATTTTACTGCTCTATCTATCAGAACATGTCAAATCATTAAATTTGCATCCTGGTGCAGTTGCAGCGCTTCACTAGTGTCCGTGTTAGCACCCCCAATCACACGAACTCAATCAATCAGTGTAAACAAGCACTGAATCAGGTAACTCGATACAACCAAATCAAATAGAATCTAGGGAGGCAGCAAGCAGGGAATCGAGGATAGGAAATCAGCAAGGTTTTAGGAATAGAGAGCAGTCAGAGGTACATGCTTTCTAGAGAAGCGAGAAAGGTTCTGGAGGAGGAAGATGAACAGGGACAGGAAGCTATGTTTATCTTCTCTGAATCTTCGATGCCATGGAAGTAGTTCGTGTCCTCTCTTTTATACAGCTTCCTTGTCTCCTATTTTGGGCCTTGCCTTCACTATCATATACCAGCCCATTGAACAGCCCAAAGACATATCCTGACAGTCCGTGCAGCAGATTTGAACGAAATCTGCTCCAAGACTGCCAACTGTCGACGTGGCCATGCATGTTATGTCAATAAAATTCATGGTTTGGTTGTAAATAAATCATAACAGTAAGCAAATTCATTGTGCCAGTTTGAATCAAAGCACCTGATGGCAAATGAAACCAATGTTAACAAATCCAAATCCATATGACTGCTGGTAGATTGAGTTTGATGGCGTGATCTCTTATGTGCAACTAATAGCGTGTGTTTGAAATTAATAATAAGACGTCCATAATAATCAGAAAAATAGTTCTTTTGCTACGGTATGAGAAAACGATCATGAGGCAAAAGCAAAACTGCTACAACTTACCTTACTTAATCATATTGTGGATTTAATGTCATTGGCAACAGTGGCGGACCCAGCTTCCATGCAAAGGGTATGCCAGGGCAAAAAAGATAGCAAAAATAGCCTTCTCAAGATTCGAACTCAGGTCTTTTAGATCCAAGCAACAATGAGTTACCACTAGGATAAGGCTTGTTCCAGCGGCTCCTCCATCCCTCTCCCTCATCCTCTCCCCCATCACTTTCAACTATTTTTCTCTCTGTCTACAGTGCAGTAATAATGCAACATTTAATTTTGCAGAGTCAATATGGGAGAACCGTTGGGTTCAGCCTAAGTAGTGTTATGTGTCCTAAGGGTATGCCATGCCATATATGGACCACTCCTTAGGGTCCGCCACTGAATGGCAAATTTTCCGGTCATAGAATTTTTTACATGTAATTCAAGGACATGCAATCATGCACTGAGGCTATACAATTATGGAAGTGATATGAAAAAGGTCAAGTTCTAGACGCCATTGACCATTTATAGGGGAAATGAACTATTTAGAGGGCCTTGTATATATGTTCCAATGGCAGGACTCAGACAACAAACTAAAACACCCTTTGTGATTATTATACAGATTCAAGCCGCACAACATGTAACGCCAGCGACAATATAGGACTCGAAGAAACCACCAATTTTTCTGATTAAGGACAGTATAAAAACTTCTATAGAAACCACCAAGACTTATTCTGAAGTTCTCGTTGTCTCTCACTAATTTGTCATTGCATATATGCCAATCTAAGAGAAAAGGATACCTGCACCTATCACAACTCCTTACAGAGCACGTTAAGCTGTCCATTAAGCCACAAGCTTCAACAGACTTCCAGGATGGAGTGCTGGGCAACCCCACATTTGAAGAGGTCATAGCACACACACGAAGAAAACTTGGAAGGCCTTAACTTATGTATATTACAATATACAACATCAGGAATATGTTTCTCCTGACCCATCACTGCAATCAGTGAACACCGTGGTGTGCGACTGCAACACACTGTCCCTGCCACACTCCCTCTTGTAGTCTAGGACAATACTAGCCAGCTCATGATTCTCAAATATGGAGATTGGAGCAATCTTGTGGGAAAATAAGTGCAAAAAAATCAGAGGACGGTGAAAATTCAGTAAATAAGCAATAACTCGTTCTGCCAATGGAAAAGGTAAACGCCATGAAACATGATTGTGTCAAGTGTCAACTAGTGAACTGCCCAGTAGCACAAGCAAAAGGAAGAAGACAATTATAACAAAATTCCTAGATCTAAAGGAGTAGGCAAGGAAGCGTTCAGTAGAATTAGACCATGCAAGACGAAAATTTGATGAAAAAAACTAACCACACAAGCCTAAAATTAGAGAATTATTTGCATGAAAAAATACAAACAGGAATTCTAGTGTCAATCTTTAGATCAAGGGCACCAACATAAATAAAAGCACGTGGTTGTGTACAGAATGACCATTGAATAGTTTAATTATCTGGAAATAGCATTATGTCTCCCCAATGTGGAATACGATAGAAAAACATGTTTGTCGTTGATAGTGAAGTGTTCTCTGCACTAACCTACCCCAGATATCCAGAAGCTGTTCAATAGTCTGGTGTTTGTCTGAATATACACTAACAAGTTAGACATACATCACAAACAGGAAAACACAGCATGGAAGACCAATGCCCTATTTGCAGTTGAGAGACCTCTAAATTCTCTATTCTACATGAAAGAGAGTGCCTTAGAGCAGACAACCTTAGTAAGGCACAACATCATACTATTTAAAATCTGATTAATGCTTAAAGTCTACTAATAAATTGAAACCATCACCTACAAATAACTTAACAAGCGTAATCGCAATGCAAGCAATCCAAATAATTATCGACAATATACAAACTACTCAGAACCAAAATTAACAGAGCAATGTACATTGCAAAGACTAAATAGTTAATCTCAAGGATCCGACCATCAAAATAGGGAGCCTAAACATAAACCAAATACCATAGGGATGTAGATAAAAAGTTACATTGTTTTCACCTCAAGGAGCCGAGGGGCGCGGGCCGCCAGGTCCTCGCCTTCAGTCATCGCTGCAGCCTCGCCGCCGTCGTTGTTCACCTTGGGGATGGTGTGAAGACGTGTGTTTTGGGAGGCAATCACAACTTAATTAACCATGTACACAAGGGTTACACATATATAGGTCAAACCTCTTTCCGGTTTATAGAATCAAGACCCGGGAGGGCAACCAATCAGCAGTTACAGGAGCCTAAATAGGAGATGCAATCTCCAGCCTAACACCCCCCGTAGTAGGAACATCGGTGGAGCAAATGTTCATACTGGACCAAAATTCCAAGAACACAGAAGATGGCAGTCCTTTGGTGAAGATATTGGCATACTTAGAGGACGTCGGAATGTGGAGAACACCGGCTGAGGAGAGCTTGGACTGTGTGTCGACTGTTGTGCTGCACTGGCTTACAAGTGGTCATCCTAGCACGCTCGAGAATGTCAACAGCATACTATCGCTGAGAGAGCATCATCCCAGTAGGCGAGCGAGTGACTGGCAATCCTGAGGAAGTGCTGAAGAGGCCCCATGTCCTTCATGGGAATCCGGCACAACAGGTTAGTGGAGGAGGCAGCGAGAACAATGTCGTCCACGTACAGCAACAGATAGACAGCATCCGAGCCACGACGGTAGGCAAACGAGTAGGTGTCTGACTTGGCCTCGAGAAATCCCAGCGACGGCAAGGTGGGACGCGAAACAACTGTACCATGCATGAGGAGCCTACTTGAGGCCATAGAGTGATTTGTTGACGGCGGCAGACGTGATCTGGGCGAGTCGCATCAACAAACCCAAAAGGCTGAGACCAGTACACTGTCTCGGAGAGGGTGCTGTGCAAGAAGGCGTTCTTGACATCCAGCTGGTGAACAGGCCGAATCATGAGAAAATAAGTTTAGCTCTTTTAATTTAATCTTTTGTAAGATAAAATCTTTATAATATAGTTTCTCTTTGTATATATTCTCTTCTACTAACATTAGCAGGAATGGATGGACCTACGGTCCAATAAACCTACTAATTATGTGGATGATCCAGAGAAGTTACTGAAACAGTGCCGAAGCTCTACCAAAAATTCTCAGAAGGAAGACTGAAACTCTGCCGAAAATGGGTGAACCCGTTGAAGAAAAGAAGCTCATGGACCCGTGTGTGCCAACCTCAATTGATTTGAAGATCAGAGGTCTCACTCAACCTAAGAGAGCATTCGAGATTAGGAGCTCAGTGATCAGCATGGTGCAGAATCAACCATTCAGTGGAAAAGAGGATCCAAATCAACACTTAAAGACATTTGTGCAGATTTGCAACACGTTTAAGATTGAGGGAGTCACTGGTGATCAGATCAGAGTAAGGCTGTTCCCATTTTCACTAATCGGGAAAGCTCATCAGTGGTTGTCTACACTTCCAGAAGCTACCATCAACAACCGGCAATTGTTGCTTCAAGCATTCATCACCAAGTATTTTTCACCTGGAAAGACTCAAGCTTTGCACAACAAGATTTCAACATTTGTGCAATACCTCACTGAGACATTTTATGAAGCTTATGAGACATTCAACAACTATGTATCAGCCTGCCCTCACCACAATTTTCAGAAATGGGATCTAATTCAAAAATTTTATGGTGGACTCAACGTAGTGTGTAGAGCTCAGATTGACGCATCGTCCGGAGGATCAATACTCAGTCTCACTCCTACAGAGACCGAAGCTCTATTCAAGAAAATTGCCGAGAATGGAACATGGGGAGCAGATAGGGTGGTGCTCTCTTCTACATCCACTGGAGTGGTGAAAAGTGTACTAGAGGTGGACAAGATGGAAATTCTAGGTGGAAAGATCAACTCACTCATGAGAAGGTTCAAGAAGATGGAAAGTGGTATAGCAGAGGAAGTGAAGTCTACAGAAGCTATGACGACATGTGAAGAGTGTGGAGACTATGGGCATTCAAAGGAAAGTTGTCCAGAGGAGACTAAAGCTTTGGACCACGTAAGAAAGGAAGGTTGGATTCCTCCATCCAACTATAGACAGAATCGACAACAGTTCACTGCTGGATCAGCTATCCAAAATGACATTCCTCTACGGATTCAACTAGAGGATTTTATGGAAGACCAAGCTAAGATCAACAAGGATACACACTCTAAGTTTAAAGCTATGGACAAGGTGCTAGGAAAATATTGATGGCAAGGTCACTGCTGTGGGAAGTTCAAATCAACAGCTCATGATGAATGATAAAGATTTTAGAGAACCAGCTCTCTCAACTAGCAGAACATCTCCCAAACAGGAATGAAGGAAAGTTGCCTAGACAAGCCACAGTCAATTGAGTCACTCAAAGTAGTCACCACCAAATCTAGAAGAGAGACTAGAGACTCTGAGTTGACTTCAATACTTGCCAAATCAGCTGAATTAGAGATTCAGAGTGAGGAAGAACCTGAGATGACAGTTGATGATACAAGGATACTTCTAGAAAAATGCAAAATTTGATCAAACAAGACAGATGAGCATTTCAACAAATTCATCGAGGTGATCAAGCGACTATATATCCATATGCCATTATTGGATGCACTCCAAGTTCCCACTTATGCCAAATATTTCAAGGATATACTAGCCAACAAGAGAGAGATGTCGTCTGAATGTGTGAAGATGACTACTGAGTGTAGTACAGCTATCATGGATGCCTTCCTCTACAGAAAAAGGCAGATCCGGGATGTCCCACTATCCCATGCTCTATCGGTGCACTCAACATTGACAAGGCTTTATGTGATCTCGGAGCAAGTGTAAGTGTCATGCCTAAGTCATTGTTCGATAAGTTTAAGCTGCCTAAACCAGAGCCTACATCTATGTGTCCTGAGCTAGCTGATCGTTCAGTGAGATATCCAGAAGAAATAGCTAAAGACTGTCCTAGTCAAGATTGGAGAGAATATTGTACCAGTGGATTTTGTAATCCTAGAAATGGGAAGAGATTCAAAACCACCATTGATACTTGGAAGACCTTTTTCTCAAGACAGCACAAGCCAACATCAACGTAGGAAAGGGAGAGATTAAGTTCAACATCAATGGAGAATCAAGCTTATTCAAATTTTGCCCCAGATATGAGATGTGTCGAGCAATTGGAGAAGACGAAGATTGAAAGAGAAGATTCATTTGCAGTGTCTACATAGGGCATTGGACGGATTGGATTAGAGTCTGGCTGAAAGACTTTGAATTACAAGCGCTTTATGGGAGGCAACCCAGATATTTTTAAAAGTTTAAATTTAGTTTAGTTTTTCTTCATAGTTTTTACTGTATTAATTAGTTAAACTTCATTGCTATATGAACTATGGTTGAATTAATAAAGTCTTCAATTTGAGAAATGAATTTTGATTTTAATTAAGGATTGGATAGTTAAAAATAGCTATTCTCCCACTTAAATAGCTATCTAAACTTTGAAAAATTGCGAAGCCTTGCTGGTTTTTGGATTCAATTCGATTTCAAAACGATTTACTTAAAAAAAGAAAGAAAAGAGAGATAATTTTTAGATTTTAATTTTAATGTCTTTATTTTATTGATCTCAAAATTTTCTCCCTATTTTATCCAAAAACTAGGCGCTAACCTAAGCCGCGCTAAAAAAGGAAGTAAGTAAATTCAATTCAATTCATGAATTGAATTGCTTATCTTTACTCTGAAATTAAATCGGTTAATCAACCGGACGATTCTTTTTATAAAACAAAACAAAAGTTTATTTTCAGTTTATCAAATAGAGTTAATGTTTTAATATAAAAACAACTTTTGTTTTGAGTGATGCTTGATATTATTAACCTACAGTTGGTAGGTGTGTGTGTGTGTGTATATATATATATTGCATATTTGCAAGATAATTATTTAAGGATTGCTGAAGATAATTAACTACTTAGTAAAATAAGATAGTTTAGGCAACATAGGATCCTTCTTTGATCATGAAAGCACTAGCCAACATGTAGACATGGACATGTGATCAAAGTTTAAAGGGATTGGAATCAAAGGACAAGCATCCAAGGAGACAAACATGTAAGATTAATTGGAGATTCATCCTAGGCTGCATGTATGTCGACAAATCACAGAGATAGCCATCCATTATTGCAAAGGATCCAATACTTGACCAGCCCCCTGACTCGGCCGACCCCAGGCAGCCCTCCACCAGATGGACCTCCCCTTTGAACCCCAGCTTTGCCTATAAATATAGAGTTGCCCCATTTCATCACCAACACAAGCTCAGAAAACCAGAAAACGTCGAGAGAAGGAGAGGAGTAGAAAACAAGAGAGTTCTTGGAGAGTAAAAAAATTCTTGAGAGGGAAAGTGAAGAAGGCCACCAAGTTTTTCAAGAAAGCTTTCAAGGGTTCTTCATCAAGAGGAGGCTCTCAACAAGAAGATGATGATTCATCAAGGCATTCATCTAGAAGACACTCCGTTTCAGAGATGGGAAGTTCCAACTCCGGTCGAAGCACTCACCGGGATCAAGGACTACAAGGTTGTTCTTCTCGATTCTCAGGTAGAAGTTGAAGATGTGTTAGAACCAGCAAGGAGGCCAAGGACTCGATCTTATACTCAAGCTCAGGTCCCACAACCAATGAATATTGATGATGAAGATGAAAAATGGAATTATTCTTGAGAAGGATTTTCTCTAAGGACCTCCATTGAAGAGCAAAGGTATAACAGTTGTCTGAACAGATTCACCTCCAACTTCGACATAGACTTTAATTTCATGACTACTTAGGCTTTACACCAAGTATAGAGAGAGCATTCAATAATTTGGGTTGGAGCAGTTTTATTCATATTAGTGTTGTTTATCAACAAGACATAGCACTAGAAATTATGACAACTATGGATATAGTTCAATCCTCTGATTTGGTGCATAGCCTAAGATTTAGGATCAAAGATAATTGGACAGAAATACCCTTTGGCTTCATTGGCTTGGTACTAGGATTTTGGGAGAATGCTCCTGAAAGTATTGAGGTCATTAATGACACTTTAAAGAAATTTTGGCTACAAATTGCTACTAGTTCTACCAAAGAGAGGATGAAGATAGTGAATCCTGTCATCAGAATCATTCATAGATATATGACTTGCACAGTCTCAGAGAGGCTAGATGATACTAAGGTGCAGTTTGCAGAATGAAAATGGCTATATATTGCACTCTGTCAGCCCATTGGAGTTAATTCTATCAATTCCATGATAAATCATTGGATTACTCAGAGTAATAGAAGCACTGCTTTACTTGGTTTTGGGCATTACCTTACTTACGATTGCTTCATCATTGAAACCTGGATTGGTTTTTAATCCAATCTACACAAAGACACCGGCCAATATTGATGAAAACTCTTTGAGAAAGGATAAATATATTTATGGAAAGTTGGTCGGTGGATACTTTGTCACCAAGACCAATTTCAAGATTCCTAGTCCCAGACTTACTCTATTTGCTCAAGATAGAATTGACTGCCTAGAGAAATTCATGTTTGAGGAAGGAGTATCAGGTCAACCACCATCATCTGCTGGATGGGGCGCCTGGGAGACTCCTTCGGCACAACCTAGTCAATAATTCATGAGTGAACAATTCAGAGAAGAAGGTTTATCTCACGAGCATGTGTTTGATCCAAGGCCAATCAGCTCTTATTGAGAGGACCTAGATGTCTCCTAGAGGGGGGGTGAATAGGCGTAACTGAAAATTTACACCACTTGAAAACACACTGTCAGCACTCACACCAGATAGTCCGGTGGGTACAACCAGACAGTCCGGTATAACCGGATAGTCCGGTACTCTACACCGGATAGTCCGGTGTCACTACAGAAACTGAAACCCCCAAGGTAAATAAGCGAGTAAATACTTATCGAGCTATGTGGAGCTGTGTAATGTGTTTGTATGTTGATGATGATCTCAGCAACACTTTTGTCCCTGCACTCACAAACAGAACTTGCACATGAATAATAATGGTAGCGGAAGCAATAATGTAATGCAAGCAAGTAAAACAACCACAAGCACAAAGCTTGGGTCTCCCAGCAGGGGCACAGCACACACAACAAAGGATTTTATTCCCGAGGTTCGGGCACACCCGCAAGTGTCCGTACGTCCCCGTTGAGGCGCCCACCAAGGGCTTGAGTCTTTCTCAACTCACGGCCTCACCTTCACAACCACCAAGGCTATGAAGGTGCTCACTGCAAATGCTCCGAAGAGTGGGGTAATCACCTACAAGAGAAGTAGCACCCACAAGCCGGGTGCCCTTCGGGTCGCTCTCACCGTCTAAGAGAAAACCTCCGAGAGTAACAAAAACGCTTCTCAAAAATGCTTGCCAACTGTGCTCAGAAGCTAGGTGTTCACAATGTAGCTCACACAATCTCACAAAACCTCTTCAAACTCAAGAATCTCACAAATAGAGCTCAATCTCACAAAGAGAGTGTTGGGAGGTGTTGCTAGGAGCCTCTAGATGAATATGGATGTGGAGGGAAGCAGCAGCCCCAACTAGAGGTGAGTGGGGGGTATAAATACCCACCCTCACAAAACTAGCCGTTGGCCTGTGTGAGACCATCACCGGACAGTCCGGTGTTCCCTACCGGACAGTCCGGTAGAGGCGGACTAGCCGTTGGAGCTCAAACCCCCTCTACCGGACAGTCCGGTAGAGCTCACCGGATAGTCCGGTGAGGGGTTCCCTGATCAGAGGCTAAGGCACAGAGCCAGGGTCAACAGATGAGCAAAGTGTAGGTGTTGTCTCCATTAGAGATACACCTAACTAGGAGATGAAAGCACAAGGAAAAGATCAGAGACATCACTCTCGCCTCTAGGCTCAGCCTTCACCGGATGGTTCGGTGAGGCTTACCGGAGAATCCGGTGAACCCACCCTCAGCACAAGAACAACTCACGAGGAGTGTTTTGGCTCGACACTCTCTGAACTAGCTATGAGCACATGTTGACTAGAGACTTCCGAGCTTCGCTTCCCTCTTTATAGTACGGCATACCTATGCTCAAGATAAATATAAATCTAGATGAAATCCACTTGAGTCTTGTCTTGATGAAAAATGCCGTCTTGAAATATATCCACAGAGAGAGATAGCGAAGCTGAGCTTCTTCCTTTGTGAGCAATCCTCTTTGAGAGAAATAGTTGGACTTCAATTTAGAAAACCTCTTCGATAGGTACATGGAGCACATTTGCTCATTATCCATTTATTCAATTTGTCTTGATCATTATTGGCTTTCTCAATATGAAAGCCAAGTGTCTCAAAGTGCATTAATAAAGCAACACTAGTGATGTCCTGCACTTAGGCAATGTCATGGTATGCACTCGTGAATGATCAATGCATCGCTCAACAAATGAGTGATTCATGCTTATTCATATATAAATACATTTCTGTTTATTTTATTACATTTGACAATATATAACTATAGAAACATGTCAAAACATCTCACAAAGAGATTACACCTTTAATGGCATTGTCACTCAAACGCCAAAACCACTAAGGAGCCTTGTTGCACTTACACTTATGATCCTACTACTGCAATAGTGTTTCAACCTTCAGTGTATATTCCTCCGCCTGCAACATTTGTTCCTAGAAGAGAAAGACTTCGTACTCTAGAAAATGTTGCAGCACAAAGCATGCCACAACAAGCATTTTATGGCATTGAATCTATGGTGACACAAAATTATCAACTTATTGATCAAATGAGAGGAAATATCAACCAATATGAGCAGAATACTCCAAGCATTGAAGAGCAGATGCATAACCTCCATCTATGGAATCAGAAGCAATGAAGATTTCGGTTTGCATTTTATTTTATTGCGCCATTTATTTTATTTTTATGTTTTGTTTTATCTACTTATGAATAATTATATGTGATTTTATTTTATTTTGTGTGAGTTAGTTTTAATGATGATCATGTATTATCTCTTTGATGGAATAGAATAAAATCTTTGTTTTCTTATATTCTGATATCAATGATTAGACTAATTTATGCTCTCATTAAAACAATTTAAATAAATTATAATCAGCAATTATGAGATAGATATGTTATTTCATAAAGACCCATATGTTTATCATGTTTAGATTTTATTTTATCATGATAGATCTCCTTAACATTTATTTTGTTATCAACTCTAATCAATTTTTTATGATTATTTTGTATATGCCCTACCTATTAGAGCTATATTAAAAACCATAGTTTAATCAAATTTAATTCTTAAATGGGTTTGATTAAGATTTGAATATAGGGATTGAGATTTCAAAAGCTGGTCATTCATTTTTGCTTATCTTTTCAATTGCTAGCCTTATTATCCATGCATTGTCTCTCTACATTAGAGAGATTACTAATTTCGCTGGGTATCCATCCTTAAACCAAGATTATCTTTTTATAAACTTTCCTTGACCACAACCTATTATTTTCTGGAGTATTTAAGTGTTTAAATATTATTCTAAACAGTTCTATCCTCTATTCTAATTTTTGTCTACAAATATACTCAAGGATGAGTATAATTCAAGAGTGGGAATGGAGAGCTGCTATATTAAAAAAATTTAGGCTTTATATTGAGATTTTGAGGAGGCATAAAAAAAGGAGACCAAGTGGTCACACAAAAAAAAGGAAAAAAAAGCCAAGTGGTCGTCTAAAAAAGAAAAAGAAGAAGAAATGCCCATCAATTATATATATATATATTTTTTCTTCTAATCTTTCATCAATTTATTTTCCATGACATTTTTGAGAAATCTCAGTAATACCAACAGATTTTTTTCTTAATTTAACAATATGTTGAGATTAAATTTTGGTCAGGATCCTTACCAAGCTCCAGATAAGCTTCCACTTATACCATTTATATTAGTTATATTGTAGAGATCGTTTAATAATTAGAAACTGGAAAGCTGAGTTAATTCATGGGCATTATACAAAAATTATCTTTGAAATTTTTGATCTTTTCTTTGAAAAAAAATTATTGAAAAAAATAAGGAGATTTGTCATTGATGAAATTGATTTCTTCTTATATCTATTGTGGGATATGCTTAGATGAATATCTATTTATCTATATGATTGCTAGTCCAAACTTGAAAAAGAATTGAGAGTTTAAATTTAGTTTGATTATTTGATTTTAGAATTGTAAGTAAACATTGTTCTAAAATTTGACTTACTCGAGGATGAGCAAGATTTAAGAGTGGGCATGTTGTTGACTCAAGATTTTGACTAATATTTTATATCATTTTATATGGTTTTTCACTGTTTTTAAGCATCAATCGAATCTTTTACTAACAATTATCACCAATTATCGTGGATTTTACAACATTATCTTGGAAATGTGCTATACTTAATTTTTGCAGGATTTTGAGCAACTTTTCGCAAAATTCATCATAATCTAGGTCGAGTAAGAAAAGACCTCTGAGATGGTATTCTTGAAGGTGAAAAACAAGGAAAGATTGATTGATTCATTCCCACCGTGTGTTGATCAAGGTTTCCTATTCGGGAAACTTCTAGAATACATCATGAGCTATGCTGGATTACAAGTTTTTAGAAGCATACAAGGGAAAGACACTTCATATCTATCCAAAATCAGAAGAATTTATCAACTTTCGATCAATACCGAAGATTTGAGAACTCTACGAGCCCGAGTAATATTGCAAAGTCCTTACTTAGGCAACAAGGAAAGATCCCGCAAAAGATGAGAGGAAACGGACTGAGGAAAGGGCCCGGGTCGGCTGACCCCACCCCCTTCCAAAGTGGGCCGACCCAGGGACTCTAGATGTCGATCGCTGATTTTCTTTTTCCCACGTCTTCTCCAAGGTATAAATAGTGAGTCTCGGCCACGAGACGAGGCATCCAATTCATTATCAAGACGCAAGGGCAACGAAAAGAGGGACAACAACTAGAGGAGAGTAGAGGGTCGAGTTTCTAGTCTAAGATTAGAATTCTTCTAGTTCATAGAGGTGAGTAGAGGCCTTGCATGGTCCTCTAATTATCTAGCTACAGAGGTCTAATTGTATCATCAAAAGATGATATGATCATGGCTGTATATATGGTATAATTTATTAACGAAGCATTGATCTTGTCTAATTATTATGTTCTTGTTATAATTAGCTTTAGATCTAGATGCTTGTTGATTAGAGCATGTCATTAAGAGTTATATTTTTCTAGCGTTCTTGATCGTTAATCTAGTTTACTAATGATATAGCTGTGTTTCTAATTCTTGTAATCACGGTGATTGCATGTTCTAGTTGTGCTAATTATGTTATTAAACTATGTAAAATAATTAGAAGCACGTTCTCTAATTATATATGCCTGTTGAGAGTTTCTCGTCGATTAACTGGTTTTAGTGACAGTAGAGTCAGAGAAAGGTTAAACTCGATATAGGGGAATTAGATTATTCGATCTTGATTTAATCATGCTATGAAGTTTATGCTTGTTCGTGCTTATTTCTACCTTGAGCTACTAGTTATCTTACTGCTTTACTCTAGTTGCGGTGCCCACAATCATGCATGTCTTGGATCCAATTAGGGCTTGATTAGACTCTAGTTAATATACTTTGATTAGTGCTCTAATTCTGTTCTAATTGCCTATCTTATCATATAATTAGTATAGTTTATACATAGATTAGATATAGTTTAAGTACTGGTTTAGAGATAGATCAGAGCTTATCTTTTACCTTTAAGTTTACCGTAAACTCTTGTTAATTAATTTCCAATGAGTTAATTTTCTGGATTGACAAAACCCATGATACCCATCCTGGGAAAAAGCTACACACGATACCTGTCACTTTGCAGTATAAGGTTTTCCAGTGCTTAAGTGCCGTCAACATTGGTCAACTTGCAATGCGATTTTCCGTTAGACTTCGAAGCCCAACAGGCCTGAAACCGGTGCCATTGGAGAGGTTATGTTTTATCTTTCTAAGCATATATTGATTACTGAAAACGGAAGTCCGTTCGTGGCTTGGCCATAATTTTGATGCACGCTGGTCCTGAAGATCGAGGTGGCCCTCCAACTTGACTTGAACTCCCTCCTAGCTTCCCGCCATGGCCTTGCTAGTTTCCCAAGACTTTCATTATTCTCTCTAAAGTTCTCATATACATAATTATTTAAGTTGATGGCCACCTGCATAGAACCAACAAACATATTTTTCTTGGTTCCCTATTTTTTGCTTAATTGAATGTTACACCTTTATAAATAATCTTTGTCAATAATCCTCTAAGAGTAAATAATTCTTCATTCTTCTTGTTATAATCTTCATCAAGTGGAAAAGACCCAAATCGAAGATCGGATGACTTTTTAGAATCACTGGCTGCCATATTTGAAACAATATATACATGATTTTCTGGCATGAGTATTTTGGTAAGCCATGGGCTCATCACCAGAGAGAAGGGGGAGAGAGAGGGGAGTTTTCCTGCCGTACGGGCTCGTGCCGCTTCAGCCAAGCTGTTCTCAAGGAGGAGCTTTGCTATCTCCCTGACATGAGCGTGATCCTGGAGAGCAGTGGAGGCCGCTCTTATCGCGCAAACTGAGGAAGCGTAAGTGTTGCATCTCCATCTGTCATTCTTCCCTTTCCCCCCTCAAGGATTTGCATCTCCATCCCCGCTCTCTTACATGTAGACTCTTGAAGGACTTGGCCAAAGTTTTCCCCAGAGAAGATGAATGATGAGGAAGATGCTACAGAGGAGGATAGTGTGGTTAGCAAAACATTATGACTTCAGCGTGTCAT
This sequence comes from Paspalum vaginatum, assembly GCA_030272315.1. Lineage (NCBI taxonomy): Eukaryota > Viridiplantae > Streptophyta > Magnoliopsida > Poales > Poaceae > Paspalum > Paspalum vaginatum. Next base: position 41,338,471 of record CM059015.1, on the reverse strand, counting down.
ATTTACTTTCTTTCTGGATCAGGATGGTTTCTTCAGTTTACGTTTCATTTGGTTATAAATGGATGTGCTCCTTTGTGGATTTGTGCTAGATTAGTCGATTTCATCTATTTCCCTCGTGTGTTATGGTTTTATTTGGTTGTCAATGGATGTGCTTCTTTGTGGATTTGTGCTAGATCAGCTAGTTTCATCCGTTTTTCTCGTGTTCTATGTGTCATTTCGTTAGTTTCAGCCTGTTCGAAACAAGATGGCCCTAACACCCCACTTAGGAGGACCAATGTTTAGTAAGATGGTTACACAAAGACTCCCACACTCACACAATTTGATGTGGCTAACCTAACACACTCGACTATACCGCTAAGGTGAGGGTGAAATGGTGTGGTGGTATCGGTGGTGTTGTGGTGGCATAGCAAAGGGTGGCACCCTCCTTATATAGGCACGCAAGAGATATGGATGAGTCACTTGTGTCATTACTTTGCAAGGTTCTTAGAAAATATCAAACTCTAGAAAAATCTAATATTTTCATGGTAACAAAACTCTAGAAGCCACGATGAATCTTCACTCTCGTAGAAGCTTCTATAATCTTTTTTTTCATAGGCAACTCATGGTTGGTGTATAAGCTTATAGAATCTTGTTTTCTCTCATGCCTTGTCATTATTGTAGAAGCTTTGTCTTCCGTACATTTTAACACAACCCATTAAGCTATTGTTTGTGTGCGTGTTTGGATTAGCAAGAGCTGCTGAAATGTTAGCGTCAAACTTTTGCACCGCGCATGTAGCTGGAGGGGGTCGGCTAGCGACGCCGTCGCCGTATGTGTCCGCGGGGGGCCATGGATGGAGAGGCTCACGTTTGCATTAGGAGCTTGTCGGAGATGGCGTTGCAGCAACCGTTGAGGAGCCAGATCACCAAAGGTGAGATGAGTTGTAGGCGGTGTGCATCATCTGCAGCAGGAATGAGGCCGCAAGCGATTGCACACACGTAGGACATGTACGCAATGTCATGGCGGGCAATGACGAGCCATTGAGGCTATGACTACATGGGTTACTTGAATGCTAGGACAACGGCACGACCATGAAATGAGTCTTCAGTTTATTTATTTCGCTTTCCCATTCATTTTTTCTTTAGTTTTGTTATTTTGATTGATTTCCATGTTGGTTTTCTCTTAGTTTTAGTTGCCGTTTATTTCCGTATTTCCAATTGAGTAAACAGGCCGCATCACTCACTTTTTTTTATTCTTCATATTATTATTAAATCTTGATGTGTTAATTTTCTATTGGCAAAAAGTGATTGACAACTTAAAATGAAATCATCCAAATGAGATAGGCAACCACTCCCTTTGGCATTACTGATATGCACCATCCTTCAAACTTTCAAAACCTTCAGAAACCACCAAATTTGCACAGCGCCATCATTGCCTCAACGAAAGCATGAACACCACCACTATTTTGGTGGGAGAGAGAGATAGAACATGCTGACCTGTTCTGTTGGTCGTAGGTTTGGAGAGAGACAGGGTGGCTCGGTCTGTCTGCTGCCACTGTTTCTGCTTTGCCCCTTGTCACCAGGTTCAATTTTCCGTCGGAAATTCAGCCAAAATTTTGGAAAAAAAAATTCCGTTTCCGCTCTACTATCTGAAATGGAATTTCAGAATATTTCAGAAAAATTGTTCTGAATTTTAAAAGATCAAAAAATGTAAAAAATCGGGAAAATATGATAAAAACTAGGTGTTTTTTTTTTGAGCAAATAGGACTAAGACACACTCAAATCTAAGATCATTTTCTAGGTTAAAATTGCATTTTGGTTGAAAAACAAGGTTATTTGTAGTCTAATGAGATAGGACTTATAGCTTTTTAGTATCTGTATTATCAAAGGGTTGAAAGAATATACCTTTTAAATAGAATGATATGTCTTTTTTTTTTCTCTTTGCACTTTCATCCTATCTTTATTACTTATCAAGTAATACGTGATATACATAGACATTGTTTATTAGATTAAACTTGGGCTTTCATATGGACTATACAATTTATATATTGTAAACATTGTATTATGGTCTATGGATTGTAACTATATACTTATTTTATTTGTGATAAATTTAGTTTTTATGTACTTTTATTTATGATTTTATGTGACAGTTTTTTATGAATAATTTGTGTGTAATATATTTAACATACATTGTACATTGCAATATACAAAAGATACAAAAAAATATTCTATCAAATTATTCAAATTTTCATATCTTTGGAGCATTTTCTAGTCAAAAATGCCATTTTCTGACTGGAAAGTTCAGAATTTCGACCAGAAAAAATCAGAAAATCTGAATTTAAATTTAAATTCTCCTTCCATTCAGAAAATTCGAAATTCCGGTCTGAATTTTGTTTCCGGTGCACTACGAAAAATTAGTAAAAACCGAAATTGTTAACCTGCTTAGGCACTTGGCAGTACTTGCGCAGAGCTCTGCCTCTGCCCTGCGCGGTGGCATCGCAGAGCCAGGCCGCATACAAGTACAATTGTTTGGATGGATTGATTGGTTTGAGCCCGTCTCAGTTTGGATGTTGTTTGGTTGCCTACGTGAGTATAGAAATAAGATAAAAACCAAAATAAAAAATATTTTTATTAAAAATTTATATGGCAAATGTGATCTAGTTTTCTAGATAAAAAAGATAAAAATACAAATCTAAAATTTATTCTGCGATTAGAAAACCCAATTAAAAGATAAAAGAAAATAACGCAATAGAAAAATACCTGGATTCCGTGCGTGAACAGCTCCCGCACCTTCCCAGCCTGGCTCGCGAGGAACGCTGGTTTCCTGCATGCCCACCGGGCCTGGCCGCAGCTGTACGGCTGCACGCGCATAGCCTGGCCCAATCCCATGCGCAGGAAACCAAACACCTAGCTGATGCATGCAGCGGGCCTGGCCCGAGACGAAGACGGGGAACCAATCACGCCCAAAGCAACCCGAAAGCTGGACGAGCGCTGCTCGGCCACCAAGAACGATACGGGCTGCTGCCCTCCTCTCCTCCCACGCTGTGTACCCCGCTCTCGCTCCCGCTGCCGTTGACCAACGGGAGCACGTAGCGCGGTGCAATGGAGCAGCCTGGGCACCACCTTGGCAGGAGACACCCTTCCGCCCCCCGGGAGAAGTACGGCAACGGCACGGTCGTCGTCGCTGAGAGGCTGGGCTTCCGTGAGCGCTGCGCTGCAAATAGCTGTGAGTGGGTACAGGCTGCTGTGCGTGCCGGAGATAAGAGAGAGAAGGCAGAGGGAGACAGAAGCACGAGAGAAGGGAGTTTTGCTTGCTGCCCCCTGCCCGTCCCTGTGCAGCTTGCCGTGATCCTCACCGTAGCCTTGCCGCCGCCGCTGTTCACCTCGGTAAGGGGATGTCTAGGCAGTATTTGGCTTCTGGCCAGCTGGGGATGGAATAGTCATGTCCCTGATTCCGAGGATGGAGCCATCCACCCCATTTTTTGGTACTTGTTTGGTTGGAGACAAGACTAAAATGATTAGAGATATATGACAAATAGGCTCTAGCTGTCATCATCTCCCATCTTCTCCTCCACACGTTCTTCAGTTCTTCCTAGCGAGCTCCCCCTACGCGCGGCCTCCACATGGCTGCTCCGACGACGAATCGGCCCGCGCCGCGAGCTCCACCCCAAGCGACGAATCAGCCCGCGCCGCCTCATCTCCGGGCGCCTCCACTCCAGCCGGCGACCCTGCGCGCGCCTCCTGTTCTCCGGTCGCCTCTGCTCCAGTGGGTGGCCCCGCATCGCACCTCCTCTGCGCCGGCCGGCAGCCCCGCGCCGCGCCGCCTCCTCTCCGGCTGTCGGCCCCGCTCCGTGCCAGCTCCTCTCCCATCGGTCGCCTCCGCTCCGGCCTACCCCTGCGTCCGGTGACGGCTCGTCCTAAGCCCGCGTCGCCGTCTCTAGCTCCGGCGGGCCGCGCCGCCCTGCTGCTCCGGCGACGACCCGCCTCGATCACAAGCACGCGAGTTGCTCGTCCCACCTCGTCCCCCGTCGTCCCTCCGATTCTGGGGGACGACATTGTGCCTGTTTTTGGAGGAATATTTCCCGATGGGAATAATCCCGTCCCACCCGTCCTCCAACCAAACAGTAGCAAAAGTGGGATCATCTCATCCCGTCCTCCCTCGTCTTACCAACCAAACGCACCCTCAGAGGATATATAAATACCCCTAGAATGGAACACTATTCTACCTAGCAAAATTGCCACCCTGGAAGGCTGGAAGTCGTCTTCTAACGTGCTCCATTTTGCCGGCTCAAGCAATGGTGGCATGTGGTGTTTGGTTGAGGACCTTTAGGGTATGTTTGGAAGCAAAGTTTTCAATACCATAGTTTTATATTGGTCATGACATAACCAATGTATTTGTAACACCCTAAAAATTAAAACCCCAAAACTCCGCCCTAATTTCACCGTTAATCCAAAATCAAAGCTATGAACCATGTACTCAATCAAAATAGGATCCTCTCAAAAACACCCTTACATTTGCTCTACCAGTAGTTTCTACAAAAAGCCCCCACAACCCACCAAATTCCAATCAAAATTTCCTAAAGCCCATATGCATTTCTGAAAAAGAAAAAGGCTAAAAACCCCTCAACCCCTCCGGCCCAGCCCACCGGACCCCTCCCCTTTCAGCCTGCACCGCTTCCCCCCTCCCCCCTTGCCTGGGCCACTCGGGCTGAATTAGCCTGGCCCATTCCGTCCCCCGCACACCCCTCCCTCTCGCGCTCCCTGATAGGTAGGGGTCCTCGCCGCGCCGTCCCCCATGGCGTCGCGCCACGCGCGCTCCCGGCGCCGCGCCCAACCCCTACCCACCCGCGCCCGGCCCCACCCCGGTGCACACCGCGCCACCGGCACGCACCGCGTCCGGCCCCCACTCCAGCGCGCCGCGACCCAAGCCACGCCGCCACCTTTAAAGCCCTCACCTCGCCTCGCCTCGCCGGACCACGATCCCCCCCACCGGCCTAGGACAACCCGCCCCGGGAGCACCTATTCCCCCAGCGCGGTGACACGCTGCCCACTGCCCAACCCCTCCCCCCCCCCGAGATTCCCGAGCATGCCACCCAACCCCGCCCCTGCGCAAGGTGAGCACTTTTCCCCCTCTCCTCCTGGGCGGAGACCTAGCACCCCCCACTCCCCGTGGCGGTCCCCGGCGGCGGTGGCAGCTCCGACTAGGAGCCGCACCACCACTGCGCCATGCCACGGATGGCGCTCGCCGCCTCCTCCTCCCTCCTTGCCCACCACTAGACCGCAGCATCCGCCCATGCCTCACACCGCCCGCCTCGCAGCTAGAAACCCCCTCGCCGGCGGAAAACCCCAATGAGCTACCGTCTCCCCCCTGCCTCGGCCGGTGCGTGCAGGCCAAGCCGATCCGCCGTCCCTCCCCCCCACCCCCCGCCGTCATCCCCCCTTCCCCCCTTCCAACCGGGCCAGGCGCCGCGCCGTTAAGCCACCCCCCGCCGCGCGGGTTGGCGCGTTGGGCCGGCCCACCTGCCGCGCCACGCCGCGCATGGGCCAGAGGCAGGCCGCCCCTCCCCCTGGCCGAGGAGCTTGGGCCGCACCCAGTTTCAGCCCACAGACCTTTAATCCCTTTTCCAATTAGTTAATCTTTTTTTATGTATAAAAATTCACATCTTGTTCAAATCAACTCCATTTTAGATGATTCTTGCACCCTAATTCTTCTAAAAATCCCCTCTACCAATCCATCTCCTTTTAAGGTATTTTGAGTTTGGATAATTGCATTTATTTGCTTATTTATTGTTTGTGCATGATAGACGCCGAACAGGAGGATCTCCAGGAGCCGGAGCCGACCATTGCTGACCCGGAAGCCGACGACCCTAGTATCGACCTCCACTGCAACGAGGACCTAGACGACGGCAAGTCCACTAGGAACCCTTTCTTGATGCATAAAATACCCAGTTTTGCAAAACAAACATAATGGCCAGTGCAACCAACTAAAAACCTGCATAATTTTGCTTGCTAAGAAGAAACCTCAGTAGGAATAGCCATCCAAACATATTTAGAAGTAGTGTGCATACGAGGGATCGCTCATCCAACTATATAAAATAAAAGGCTAGTAAGAATGAACGTGGGTTTGTGAAGGGATGTGTTTAAGATGGTTGGGGGGATGTTTTTCAAAATAAAATAGGAGAAGAACCCGGCAACCGACTTGGTCGCAATACGGCTACGCGCCGAAACAGCCATAAGAGCATGGTTGAACGGGTAACTTAGCTACCTGCGGTTACCCCACGTCCCGGGATTCGTGGTGGAGACCGGGAAGGTGGATGCTCACGATGTCGAGTAAAAGAAGTGGTACGGTGATGGGTTCAACCGGAGCTCTCCGTAAGGATCGATATGATTTTCATCTTGCCTAACTCTTCTAGTACAACCACTCGCTCTGTATGGGCAGTGGCCAGGCCCGAGCTGGAGTGGATAGCCTAATAGCTTCTGTGTTGGCGCACAAGGGGCTAAGGGATGGGTGGAGTGCCAACGGGAGTATCGCGGGGTATTAGAGTGGCTTGGATGCTCGAACCCCTAAAGTTCTGCTATATGATGAAGCAAAGGCAATGTGTTTGGTTTGGAATTTGGGCGCTTATTTGGCCGTAAACGTCGCTGAGTCCAATTTGTGGGAATTAGTACAACCTCTGACCAGAGTAAAACCTATTCGAATAGTCCGTGTCCACTGGTATGGATGGGTTACAGGTTGGTTCTTCATCTAGTATGTTTCTTACAAAACTCATAATGGATAGTTGGGATTTTGATACTTGGGTGGGTCGATGGCATGGATAAGAGAAGTTGGGCGCTCAGACCGGCAAGTCCAGTGGCAACCCCGTTTATATTAAAGGTTGATTTTCTATACTAACAATTGGACCACTAAAATGAACCTGCATTGTTTTTCCTGCAAATATAACCTCTAGATATAGCCTTGCATCTAGAGATAGGTAACCCCCCACTCAACAGGAGGAAAGGTGAGCTTGCGGAGTACATAAAGTACTCACCCTTTTTTGTTGATAATTTTACAGATAGTTCTGACGAACTGTTCGAGTCATTCTTCAGCTAGCTCCTGATTCTACTTCTCAACTAGCCTATGGCATTGGACCCTGAAGGATTTGCTTCCGCTGTATCTTACTTTTCTTGCAACTATCTTGTAATGTGTTGTAATCGTTAAATTTGACTCTACACTATCTGAAATAAATGTGTTGTTGGAACCATGGGACAGCATTTGTCTCACATTTAAAGCTCTCATGAATTTGGGGGCGCTTCAGTATTTTTTTCTTCCTACCAAAACCATAGTATTGTAGAAAGTGTTTGGTCCATAGCTATACCATGGTTTTTCTAGTCTTTTGCTCATTTGGATGAGAAACTTTGGTATAGAGTGGAGTTTACGATACTCCAAAAATACAAATGGTATTGTCAATACATAGAGTTTCCAAACACTTTTTGGCACAAATACTATGGTATCATAGTAGAAATACCATAGTATTATCTTGAAAACCATAAAAATACTTTGATCACAAATAGAGTCTCAGTGGTTACGAAGGATTCTTCACCGGGAAACATCAGCTAGGAGCCAAACGATCATTTTTGGACGTCCAGGCGAGGAGTTGTTACCTAGACGTACTAGGCAATGAGCTCGGGCTGCAATCAAACATGGTACAAGCAGGTTACAAGGATGCTGCAAGTTGCATACAAACAATGAAACCAAAAACCCTATAAGCCTTGCTGAAAAGATAATTAGAAATCACAAACTTCTACCCTAGGAAGCCCCTCCGTATCGTGTCCAGAGGAAACACCCCAACAACACCTTCTTTGCTTACCCTTTGTCCCAATGCCCCTCTCCTCATTGCTACAGTTGGTAACGCCGAACATGAAGAAGCTGTCCAGGGTAAGGTGGTCCCCTACCGAGATGCTCCTCTTTATCATCGCCTACGCCATCCTCTGCCTCTTCATCACCGTTCACACTAACTATTACATCTCCCTAGCCATTTTTTTTTGTCCATGCCCTCGTTGATTGGTCTAACTGCATTTGGTTTGTGGTTGATTTGGGGAGTTGTGGTCTTCTCCATCTGATGTGGAGTTAGTTTTTGTGAGAACTAATAAATACAAAGTTAGTTTGTCGGGTATTAAAAAAACCAGACTGAATTTCCAAATTATTATTTGTCCAGACAACCGTTCAAGAAAAAAAACTTCAAAAATACCCACCTAAACTTTCATGTGGATAGCAATGGCTATACACAAACCATGACAGTATGACACAATCACACAAGACCACTACGTACTATCATTAGCACTGGTCAAAATCACCACGTAGCCCTGTGTCCCAAAAGGCCGAAACGAAACGACCTGGTGGAAGCCCAGCTATCACGTCCAAAAAGCCCTATAGGCCTGTGTATATATCGGGCAATTAAGGCCCAAGAGAGAGCAAGGCACCTGGCCGCCTAGATACCCCCCGCAGCGCACGCTGTTTTGGCGCAGCAGGGTGCCGGGTGGCAGACCACGCCGCCACGGCACCACCACCACCCCCCTTGCCCGTCTCATCCACAACACAAAGCACCCAGAACGAGCAAATGGAAAAAACAAGCCAACCAAACCAGCTCTCGCATCGCTAACCCTAAACCCCCAAATCTCCCACCTCCCGGTCCGGATCCCGGCGCCGCCCCCGCCGCCGCAACCACGGGGCTCACCGGCCGGTGCCGCGGAGCGCTGGGCTCGCCGCCACCGCCACCGCCCCACGGCTTCCCCCCGAGGTACGGTGAAAGCCCATTTGCTCACCCCACCCCCCGCGCTAGGTCATTTGATCTCCCGCTCGTTCCCCTCCTTCCTTTCTTCTCGCTAGGCGGATCTGGGTGGCGGCGCAGCGTCGCGTGTGCGCGCTTGCGAGCGCGGCGGACGAGCGGAGCGATGCGATGTGGGTTCTCCGCACGACGGGCAGGGACGGGGGGCACGGCGACGAGCGACGAGGCAGGGTGCGCGCAACTAGGTGGCGCGGCGGAGGAGCTTTGGCGCGCGCCGCAACGAGGCAGGGGCGCCTCACCTTGCGGCGGACGGCGGATAGGCGTGCCGGCATATAGCGTTTCAACGCTTAAACGGCTATTAAACGTCGCTTAATCGTATTTTTAAAACCGTGGCACCGGGCGTTTAGTTCTACTCACTTCAGGCAGTTCAAACCAATACGCATCCAATTTCTTGTAGCACAGCAACGCTCGGTGTTTACTCTTTTTTGTTACTCCTATTTTGTTTGTTGGATCTAATTTGCCTCGTATTTGGGCCCTTTTCAGATATCTGGGTTTGAAGTTGGGGTGAATAGCACAGTTATTTGTGCCGAGAACCTTGGGAGTTTTTGAAAGGAGGTTTCGCGATGGAGTTTTCCAAGCAAGGGCAGGCACCAATGCCGAACAACGTGGGATCTCAATCGCTGCCCTCTACAAATGTCCAGTCTCATGCAAGCGGGGTATCCACCTGTGTTCTATCCACCATTGCCTGGTGACTGGAGTTCACAGCAGATGTTCTCTATGGGAGCCTCAGTACCGATTAGCTCATATTACATTGTCCCCATGAGTCAACAATCAGCCCAAGTAGGTGCTTCCAGGCCTGAGGTTTCACGTCCTTCGGGGGCGCAACCTTTGATAAGTAGGGTGTCATTGAGGCCACCCCAGCAGGTGCTAAATATTCAAACATCTTTGCCGGCAATGGTTGGATCACAACCCTCGCCATCTGCTGCAGGCAGGAAATCACAACAGGCGCTTGCTTCCCCAAAGGTTCAAATGCTGAAATCTCCATCGTTCCAGTCATCTAATAAACGTCCTGCACAGAAGGAGCCACCGTCAAAGGTCCAACATCAGCACCTTGAATCTGTGAGGTCCAAGTTCAGGGAGTCACTTGTTGCTGCACTGAGTTTGGATTCCGATCAGCCGAATAAGAGTCGATCTCCTGATAATGCACAGCCTGATGGGTCTGCAGACAAGGTGAAACATGGAGGAGATGCTGCAGAGGATCCAGTGGCAACCACATCAAAAGATGCTGAGCACAACTGTGGCTCCCAAGAGTTGTGAGGGAGATGAGAAGTTAAGCAGTGATTTAGCTTCAGACATGATCACGAGCGTAAGTGATGACATGCAGCGACAGTCTAATCATGTTACTTCAGAAGATGAATTATTGGGTCAGTGTATGGTTGCAGATGAGCTTTTGCAAGGTCATGGGCTTAGTTGGGTTTCTGACCATGATGCTGGGATTTCTGAACCTAATGCAGAGCCTAATTTAAAAAGGCCACGGACTTCTGATGTGGACCCTGGGGCTGCAGAATCTCTGGTTGGGTCCGAGTCCAAAAGGGTCAAGTCTGCCAATGGACTAGGAATAGACAAGGAAGAAATTAATCAAAAGGCTGAAAGTTTGTCATTTAGAATTGAAGAGGAGTTGTTCAAACTGTTTGGTGGAGTAAATAAGAAGTATAAGGAAAAGGGTAGATCTCTTTTGTTTAATTTGAAAGACAAAAGCAACCCTGAGTTAAGAGAGAGGGTCTTGTCTGGAGATATTGCGCCTGAACGCCTCTGTTCAATGACTGCAGAGGAACTTGCCTCCAAAGAACTCTCAGAGTGGCGGTTGGCTAAAGCTGAAGAGTTTGCACAGATGGTTGTCCTTCCGAATACTGAGGTTGATCTTAGGAGGTTGGTTAGAAAAACTCACAAAGGAGAGTTCCAAGTTGAAGTAGAAGAACCAGATGGTATCTCAGTGGAGGTTGAAGCTTGGGAGTAATCTTTCTAGCATTCCGTCAAAAGCTGCCGAAGATGAGGCTAAGTCTAATGAAAAAACAGGCACAGATGATAAAAGTGTTCAGGAAAAAGACAAAACATCTGATAGCACCTCACAAGATGTGGATGGTGGAACAGGCAACAATGATATGCCAGATGACCTTGAATATATTGATAATGAGAAAACTGATCTAATGCAGGAACTTATTTTGGATGACATGAAGGATGCAGAAAATCTTCCGCCAATTCCTTCATTAGATGAATTCATGCAGGGTTTAGATTCTGAGCCACCTTTTGTTGATATCTCAGTTGGGACTCCTCAAGGTGATGCCAATAACTGTGAGGAGCCTGACTCCACCTTGGAGCCTGAGGAACTTCCAGAGACAAAAGATAATGGTTCTGCACCAGAGAAGTCTGCATCTGAATCCGATAAGCCATCTGCGCAGGTTAACAGTGAGCCCAAGTTAGAATCACCGGGACATGCAGCAGTTCCAAATTCAGATTCTACAGAACCACGTGATGGAGAGTTGACCAAATCCTGTCCCTCCCCTGGTAAAGATGAAGCCAAGGAAACAGCTACTGAGAAAGTCTCTAATCCTGATTCTATTCTTCACAGTGAAACAACCGATATTCCTATGATACGTGAGAGCATATGGGAGGGTGCAATCCAACTGACTGTGTCTTCACTCTCTAATGTTGTTGCCATCTTCAAAAGGCATGTTCACCTGCACATTTTATTTTTGATGACTGTTGTCATTACCATATCATGTTGATCTAACACATTATTTTTAATCTTCCATCTTGTCTGAGCTTTCAAATTGTATTGATGTTCTGCAATTATTTCTCACATTCTCATGGCCACAAGGCCACTGTTAATTCTAGAACTTAAACTCGTAACATTTATTTTTAGGACAAAGCTTGTTTTTATGAATACACATGTTATCGTAGTTTTGTTGTTTTTAATTTTTTTTTCAATATGTAGTGTTTTGTTATATATGATGGGTATGTGAACTCTTTGACTTGAAAATGAGTGCAGGATGTGTCGTTTGGTAAATCATACATGAATCTTTAGACTCATCACTATACCACTTTTGTGCTAAATATTTATTGTTTTGCAGGATTTTTATACTGCCAACCTGACTGTTATTTGCATGCAAACTAATGAGTGCATGGCAATGTGTAAATATATTTATTCTATCTCGACTTCCACTAACGTCTTAAAATTTTTGACTTTTCAGTGGTGAAAAGCCATCATTAAAAGATTGGCGTAGCTTTGTTGAGATTAAGGGAAGAGTTAAACTTAATGCTTTTCAAGAGTTTGTTGAACAGCTTCCCAAATCTAGAAGCCGTGCTATAATGGTAATTCCTTTTCTAAGTGTATAGTTTGTTTATGTATGTGCTTCTCAGACAGGTTTAATAGGTGCAGTTTAGTGTGTCTTAAAATATCTTATATCTTTGTTCTTACCACATTTTTTGGGTTGTTGCAATGCTGCGAAGTGATGTAAGAGCTGCTAGCACATATTTGGCATTTCAGACTGAACAATGGTTGATGAATCGTGGATTTATGCTAGATGCTATTTTAGGTAAAAAAAAGGGTTACATATGCAGGGATTAACTTAAAAATTCTAGTCTGGTGGGATACTCTTTGCTCATCCTCTAGTCTGTCCGTTGTGTACTAAAAACAAAACCACATCCTTTTGCATCATTGCATCATCATCCGAGTTATTCATTGGATAAACTGTAAACTTAGAATATGTAAATAATTGTGTTTTAGAAGCTGTCTGTGTTGTGGTCTACAATATGTGTGCCCTGTCTTTTGTTATCCATTTCACTGAATTGGCTACCTGGTAACCTTTTTGATAGATAACTGAGCTGTGTTGGAAGGAGGGCTCTCCAGAGAGCGGTCGCCAGCATATCTTGCAGGTTCGTTTTCTATTCTTTGCCACTCACGACTGCTGGAGCTAGCTTAATGGAATATTGAGGACAGGATATACTAAATTTGCTTGTTCTTGTGCAGACTATTGATGCATATATTTCAGATGAGAGGGTAGGGTTAGCCTGAACCTGCAGAAGGGATAGAGCTGTACCTGTGCCCTTCTCATGGGAAGACCGTGGAGATTCTCTCTCGGCACTTGCCAAAGGAGCACCAGGAGGGCCTTGCTGTGGCGGGATCATCCTTCATTGGAGTCGTCGTGTGGCGGAGGCCCAATTTGCCTAGGGTGCCCGCCTCCCACCATAGACATGATGGCTCTAAGAGGCAGTCAATCCTAAGGAAACCACAGGTTACGAATCCGGCCGCAAGGCCCTCCCTGCCTCTCAACTCATATGGTGCGCCTCCAGGCTTTCCGAACCAGCGTCAGCACCGCGAAGAGGAAGATGTAACTGATGATGTCCCTCCGGGCTTTGGCCCTGGTGTTGCTAGGGATGAGGACGATCTTCCTGAATTTAATTTTGTTAACTCGTCACGCCCTGCTGCTAATGTAACTGCGCATTCCTACAAGGGCCGGCAACATGTACCACCACCCTCTGCTCGCCCAGCAGAGCAGATGAGGGAATTGGTTCAGAAGTATGGTAAAAGATCATCCGTTCAAGCCCGCCCCTGGGATGACGACGATGACGATGACATACCGGAGTGGAACCCCAGCCAGGCCACGCACCAGCCAATTCGGCAGCAGCCACTGCCTCCCGCCCCACAACAACTGCCGTTGCCTCCACCACATCCCGTCCAGCAGCTGCATGCCTACCACCAGCAGTACCACATACCAAGTGCAGTGCAGCCTCAGGTTCCCATCGCTTCGCTGTCCAATGCCTACCTCAGGACCCAGCAGCAGCTCCAGCCTGGGCAAGCGTGGCAGCAGACTAATAATGCTTGGTGGCCGGCGCAAGGTGTTGCCGCAGCACCGGGGGCTAACGTTGTGCAGCAACCCCAGTATGGTGTAGCGCCTGGGGGTAGCAGCGTCCAGGGCTACGATGCTGGCAACGTGGGTGGTGGTATGGCTTGGAGGCCGAGGTAGAACAGTGTAAAATTCCAGCTGGTTTTCTTTCGTAGCTGTGCTACATCCTTTGTAGGGTGTTTTTTGTCATTCCTTTTTTTTTCGTTGGTGTAAGTATCAGTGGTGTACACCCCGTACAAAGGATGTAATCTCGATAGACTAGATAGTTGCTGGATGTATCCGTTGTTGTCCGTCAGGACTTTTCCTGCCATCGTTTTTGGACAGTGGTCGCTCTTCAGCCTGTGCTCTTGTGCACTGCGAACAATCGTAATAATGTGCTGCGGTACTAAACTTTCGAACCGTTTAAAGATTTCAAGTGAAATTTGGTGGGTTCGTATATTCGCATCGAACGATACCTTGCCGCCGGAACGGGTGCCATCCGGACCCGGTTACTTTATATGGCAAGTTGCTGTCCATGCGAGCGGTGGCGCCAACTAGTAAGCTACCTTTCCCCCCTATTTTCTATTTTATTAAAAATGTCTCTATTAAATAAAAAACGAGAATAAAAATATTATTTTGATATTGTGATCGCACCTCAACATTCTTAATATCTTGAAGTATGTGAAATCTTCTGTCTCTATTTTCTCTCATTTCTCGTGCTTGAGCTGGTAAATCTATTCTCTCATGTGGTGTTTGGATGGTGAAAAAAAAATAGCATGATAGAGACATGAGAGGTGGGATAGATCATATCTTTTTTTGGCTTAGGGGATAGATATAAGAGTGTGAGTATAAACCTCCCGTATCCCTATCCCATACCTCACATTTCTTTTCTTTTCCCTAAGCCCGAACTATCCAAACACCACTCTCAAAGTTTAAACGAGCTCGTATCGGTCTTGTAGCTTGTTTCTCTTCTCTCATTATCTCCCCCCCCCCCCCCCCCCACTAATATGATGTGACAACTTTTACGGTACACATATATCACCTTATTACATGATTATTATATTGTACAGATACACAAATTTGTTCCCACTTGGATGACTATGTTGATATTATTTCCACATTAGGTCCTAGCATGAATTTAGCACTTCACAAATTTCGAAGATTTCGGCAGTGGCGAAAGAATCCCAAAGTTTTGTATCTGTGCTCTATTGTACTCCGAGCTCATTTCGCCCAGATTCATAGCTATAAACAAGCTAATAATTCCTTTAGATCTTTTCTAGAAAATCGTATATGTTCAGATCAGTGCGCTCGTCCTCCATAAACATATACAATCTTCTAAAAAACTATCTAAACAAATTATTAGCATGTTTATGGCTATACATCTAATGGGTAGAATATACAAAACAGCAATAGAGAATATGTGCTTAAGAGTACAATAAAGCTTATACATAGTTCCAATGCAAATTTCAAAATTTTCTATCACCCAAAATTAGCTAAATTTTCTGAGAAATTTTAATCCCTAGTTCCATCCATCAATATATAGTCTGGGTCGACGATGTGCTCGGCTGGCCACAATCCGTGGAGCTCTGATTCATCCTATTGCCAACACCGATGAGGCGACGACCCGATGTTGAAGCAAGGTGCTCTGAAATTGAAGAAGGCCTCATCAAGTTCTTTGTGATGCCCAAGGCCAGACTAGTGGCTAGTTTGGTTGCTGCTCTGGCCTAGCTGCCTGGGACTGATGCTACTACCTGGCATGAACCCCTAGGCCAGGATTGGACGTCGGAGAAGTGGAGGGGAGTAGGGGACGGGGCAACCAAGAGAAGATGATTGATTTGCCTACCTGATGACTAGGGACGAGGCACCTGTTATGGCGTACTATGTCCGTCGTCATACCTCACCTTAAGAATTTTTAGCAATACCATATAGTTTTCCTTTTCAACTAAGACATCGAAGTGGTGCAATGGTTCTGAGTTCAAATCGAAGTGTGTCCACAAATTTTCAGTTTTTTGTTTGTTTGTTTGCTGCATCTAACCTTCACTCTATCCCGGTCCTCCGCCACTGCTGATGACCAAAGTTGATCACTGGGACGAGACGACACAGCATGAGACCTCTTACTCACTGCTGACAGGAAGAATTGAAGTCTTTCCGCGCGTTTGGTTTGGATTAGATTACACCACCTACTACGTACGCCTTCTGGACCTCGAAATATTGTTGATCTTTAAGATCGAGAGGCAACGCATGCACATGGGTGATATATCTTCAGTTCGATGACGTGATAAGACAGCAAATCTCTGTTATGCTGACACGTGCGGGTGACTATGACTAGGACTGTGAGAGGCTGAGGGGAACGATTTGTCGATCGAATTGCTCCAGAACCTTTCTGGCATCCATAGCCTGCTGATAGCCACAAAAACATGCAGGTTCAACTATCGTTCAGGAGCCATGGTGGCCCATCTTTCCTGTACGTACATTCTCCTTGACAAACTACACACGCGAATTTAAAACTGGCCGGATACATGGGGCACAGGCAACGCCTCTCTCTAGAGGCAAAATAAATGTTTTGTCGTTCTAAATTTATTTCGCGCTTGCTGTAAAATCGCCGTTTCCTCTTCTTCTCGATATATATTATATTGTGACGTGAATCTGTTGACGCCTGTCTTTTCTGCATGTTCGATTGCTAGAATTTGCTCCAAAAGGAAAATCCTGTTTCTCCTTTATGTGAAACACCTAGCTAGCTAGAGTTACATTCATGGGCTGCAACCCTTTTGCTTTCAGTAACGAGGCACAACCGCCCCCAAAGGAAATGTGTGATCCTCGTGCCATTATGGTTGATGATAAACCTGGCGGTTATATTGGTGCGCTAATAAAGAAGCTCCTCTTATGTATTTAATTAATTAAAGAAAAACCACACCTGTACGTGGCGCCACCAGTTACTAGCGCGCGAGCCACTAATAAAGCTGACGTCGGGGCTCCCGCACCCGCATCATTCAGGCAACAAAGCAAAGGGTCCTACTGTCCAGTCCTATTAGGCCACTATTTCTATAGTATGCTTGTATGAGGCCGAGTTTAGCAGACTATGTAAATTGACTGTGCATATATATTTTAGTCAATTGATTATACATGCAGTGTAGCAAATTGTACATATGAATTTTGGGAAGGCACGCAGCTCAGATGTACAGATTTAGTATATAAGAAATATTATTTACGCATTCACGTGTGGCTACAGATAAATCACAAATGATTCCTTCATCCTAGAAATAGGGGATTTCAGAGGAATATCTAAAAAAAATATCACTTGCATATGCAAACAGAAACTGCATGCATGCTTCATGCACAGACACACGTAGTTGTCTCATTTAACCAGATCAGCGGATCGAGTAAGTAAAGTGCACATCATGTCTTAAAAAGTTCAAAGATAGCTAAAGCGGCCACGAACGGAGTGGGGCCACATTAATACTAGTTTACTAAGACAAGCCCCGTGAACATTCGATTTGCTACTAAGTGAATCCGGGGTGTTTAGATTGACACTGAAACTTGCATAACTAAAAAAACAGGCCAAACGAAGGAGCTTGACAATGATGGAACAAGTATATTTATAATTTATTTATCAGCAAGTAAAAAGCATACACAACCATACTATTATCTGGTACTTCCCTACAATACAGAAGACATTTTTTTTCTTTTCTTTTTATACCTTGGCCAATTTTGCTCAGTCAAATCGTACGAGTACATGAATAAATGTGACAACAAAATTCCCCGTTGTGATAGGTCGTTCACTTTGCCTGCTGGTAGACATATTGTTCTCACCCTAGAAATTCATTGTTGTCATAGGTTATTCACTTTGCCTGCTGGTAGACATGCTGTTCCCACCCTACCCACTTCCTTAACTTTGTGTCCTGTAAAAACAGAAGTAAAAATGTGCTAGGTTAGGTCTAACAAGTTAAAATAGAATTTAGAACCACACAATTCTAAAAACGAATAATTTAGAGAACCACACAAGATCACTAGCTTTGTATCTCTTAGGAACAAATAGCATGGTAAATTATATATTTTATTAAAAGTATTAAAATGATTGGACACCTCTCTCACTTACATTATCGTTTAGAAGTATTAAAACTTAATTTTAATGTCTTACTATACATTAAGACTCAGTACTAGTCTGCATTAATATAAAACCTTGGAATAGGCAAGTGCATGTTTGTGTATCATGTAAATTTAAAACCAACATGTGAACAAAATAAATTTTAGATATACATCTAGAATTTTACCATCTTTGTTCAGTATTATTGTGTGTGCTAATGCATCATAAGGCATGCATGAAAAAATAGTAACTTGATTAACGAGGCAAACGACATAACTAACCTAGATAGAAAAATGAAGTTACCTGTACTTCAACCTCATTTGAAGACAGGATAGAATTCAGCACAAAGTCCAAATCGTTAGTTTTTCCTGAAATTTGTAGACAAAAGATAAATAACCAATAATTTAGCAACTTAGTCGTGGTAACTACTTGTTATGACCGAGTTGATGAGCATTAAATTAAGCTATTACCATGGGAAAGGTGGCAACCAATACCAACGGGACCCAACCCTTCGTCCATATCCTCTCTCAGATAGAAGTCCGAGGCCAAATTTGTGTCGCTGCCTAGTTAGAGAAAAAAATGTCAACAAATAACAGAGCTAGCAGTAGTTGCAATTGGAAATACAGACCTGTTATGAATTTGTGGGAACAACTACCTGAAGTGCACGGATTTGTTTTTTAGACTACTTCAGGTAGTACGGATTTGTTGCTCTAGCTGCTCTAGGGTATATGGATGCCGTTGCTCTTGAACAGGTTGCGAGGGACCTGCTTGCTGATGATCCGGGTACATCATAGATTGACCATAACATATTTATCAGTTTTTCTCTAACATCTTGATAGTAAACATCTTGATTCATCCATCGATCGACCACTCTATCCTGATAATCTTGCAAGAACTTTACACTCTACCCTAAGATTTGGAGGTACTAAATGCGAAAACAAAAAGACAACGAGGAAAGGAATTGAAACTTGGTGAGGTAGAATTGAAACTTGATGGGTAACATCGTTTGATGTGGTGGTGTACTGGTATTTAACAGCAGGTAACCTAGGCCCTCTGATTTTGCGACTCACGACGACCTCGTCGCTCGATGGCTCAAACAGTGTGACAGCGCGCTGCAATCCGTCCCAATTCTCGTGACTCGCGGCGGCGTTTGAGCTCACGGCCCCACGCCTAATCGCTGTGCAAGCCCACGGCAATTCCGCCCATGCATGGAGTACGTCTGGACCGGCCGGAGTGGTGGGTCACAGCATGCATGCAGGAGCTAGCTGCTAGCTGCATGCCATCGATTCAGCTAGAACCGGACGGACGGGATGGGGGGATGGAGAGACAAAATGCATGGCAAGTGAGTGATCGAGAGTCGTACGTGGTAAAGTTGCTCTCGATGCGAGACCGGCAGGCCTCCAATCCTATACATGCACGCGCCGTTCCGCCGCGGAAACCTCCATCACGTCGCGGCGCACACGCCTACACCGCTACAGGCACCGCATCGACTCGACTCGTCGCCAGCAATCCCACGAGCGAGGCTCAGAGGCAGAGAGCTCCGATCAGAGACATGAGTTTCAACGAACTCATGTTTGATTTTGTAGCCTGTTTCTCTTCCCTCACTACTATCCCCCATGTCACTATCAATATAGTGTGGCAACTTTTATGGTTCACTTATATCACCTTCATATGATTTATGTATTTTATGATACACGCAAATTTGTTCTCGCTCGGATGGCTCTGTTGATATTATTTCCACATTAGTTCGTAGCATGAATTAAACATTTCACAAATTTTCGATGATTTCCGTGGGGGCGAAAGAAAATTCCAAAGTTTTGTATATGTGCTCCATTGTACTCCGAGCTCATCTTCTATATCTAAATAGTTAGCCCCCACTATCATATTTTCCTGGCTTCTCATGAAGCCACATCATCGATCGGAAGGGCCCACTGTCCACTGTCAGGTTATCACTCCATATTGATTTCTTTTAGGGATTTTATGTGGCTAATAACAATAACATAACACGCGACACTACAAAATTACCGCAACAACGCGCGGGTATCGTCTAATTTTCCCTATTGCTTGGTTTGACTATATCCATGCTAATAATTCCTTTAGATTTTTTTAGAAAATCATTTATGTTTGGATCAGTGCGCTCAGCGTCCATAAACATATACAATTAATGTTCTAAAAACATCTAAACAAATTATCAGCATGTTTATGGCTATACATCTATTGGGTAAAATATACAAAATGACAATAGAGAAAATGAGCTTAGAGTACAATAAAGCTCATACATAGTTCTAATACAAATTTCAAAAATTTCTTTCACCCAAAAATCATGAATTTTCAGAGAAATTTTAATCCCTAGTTCCATCCATCCATATCCATATATAGTCTAGGCCGACGATGTGTGCGGCCACAAGCGGCCAACACCGATGAGGCGACGATCCGATGTTCCAGCATGGTGCTCTGAAATTGAAGGAGGCCTCATCATCAGGTTCTTTGCGGTGTGCCCAAGGCTCAGACTAGTGGCTAGTTTGGTTGCTGCTCTGGCCCAGCTACTTGGCGCATGCATTATTCTTTGTCGTTCGATTTCCTACGCCTGGAGACGGATGCTACTGTCTGGCATGAGCCCCGGCCTATGCCAGGGTGCAAACCAAACAAGCCCCTAGGTGCAAGATCGGACGTCGGAGAACATTGTGGAGTGGAGTGGAGTGGAGTGGAGTAGGGGACGGGGCAGCCAACTCTCTGAACCTCTGGAAGATTATGGCTTTTGTTTTGTCTATCTGATGACCAAGGTTGATCACTGGCACGAGACGACACAGCATGACCTCTCACTCAGCTGACTGTTGACACGAAGAAGGCTCTGCGTTTTGCTGACACGTGCGGGGTGACTATGACTGACAGGCCGAGGGAAAAACTTTGTGGCATCCATAGCTGGCCAAAAAAAAACATGCAGGTTCAACTTTCAGAGCCATGCATGGCGTGGCTCATCTTTCCTGTACATTCTCCTTGACAAACCACACGCACGCACACGAAAACTGGATACATGGTGTGCACTAGCAAGTGGCAACGCCTCTCTCTAGAGGCAAAATGTTTTGCTCTCGCTAGCAAGTGATTGTTGACAAGTGTCTTTTCTGCATGTTCGATTGTAGAATTTGCTCCAAAAGGAAAATCCCACGATACCGTTTCTTTACGCGTGTATGTGTAACACCTAGAGCATCGTATGCAGCCCTTTTTCGAGGGCCATGATGATTGATGATAAACTTTGACGATTATATATTGGCGCACTAATAAAAAAAAAGCTCCTCTTATATTTAAGAGAAGAAAAGCCACACCTGTGGCGCCAGCGCCACCGGTTACTAGCTAGGGAGCCACTGAAGCTGACGTCAGGGCTCCCGGCACCTGCATCACGCATCTAGCTTCTAGCTACACGTCATTCAGGCAAAGCAATGGGTCCTAGTCCTACTAGGCCACTATTGTTGTAGTATGCATGTATGAGTTCATACAAATAATTATGCATGTGCATCATAGTCTATAGACGATCAATTAGACAGTGCAACAGATTATGCATATGCATTTTGAGGGCGTACGAAATACTATTTATGCATTCACCTTCATCCTAGAAATACAACAACATAGTTAGTTTTAGCAGTTCAAAAAATTTGCTTTGCGGCAATGTCTGAGTTCTGAGGGGTTTCCAGGGAGATTCCTTCATCCTAGAATATAGCAGCACAGTTAGTTTTAGCGTTCAAAAAATTTACTCTGCGGCCATATTTGAGTTCTAAGGAGATTTTAGGGGAATATCCGTAAAAAAATACCCCTTGCATACGCAAACAGAAACTGCATGCATGCTTCACATACAAATAGAAATATGAGCCTCCTTTTCAAATTTAGCGACATGCAAACTAATATGGCAGGCAAAGACACGTACATGAAGCTGTCTCATTTATAACAAGATCAAGTAAGCAAAGAGCATATCATGTCTTAGCAAAGCTAGCTCTAGCTATAAAATGGCGACGAAGGGAGTGGGGCAATATTAATATGAGTTTAGTCCCCTCTTTGGAATACAAGTTTTCTTTTCTATTCCTATGTTTTTCCTATAAAATTGAATAATTTCAGTGAAATTTCTCCATTCCAAACAAGCTCTTGCTAGGAATCTTTTGAAAAAAAGGATTGACACTGAGGAAGCCTGGTAGAGTGTAAGTCGTTGGTAGGTCGTTCACTTCAATTGCTTGGAAGCATGTTGACGTCTTGGATGTTGACATACTGTTCCCACCCTGAACGTTTCCTTAGCTTTGTGCCCTATAAAAATGGAAGTAAAAATGTGTCAGGTTAAGTCTAACAAGTTAAAAACAGAATTTAGAACCACACAATTATAAAAAAGAAAATTTAGAACCATCTCTTTGTCGTGTCTCTTAGGAACAAATAGCATGTTAATTTATATTTTATAAAAAGTATTAAAATGACTGGACACCTCTTTTGCGGAAATAAAGAATGATGCATTATTGTTTAGAAGTATTAAAACTTATTTTTAATGTATTAAATACATTACTAAGGACCATGCATTAATACAAAACCTTGGAACAAGCAAGTGCACGTTTGAAGATAGGATAACTAATATAGCTAGAAAGATGAAGTTACCTGTACTTCAACCTCATTTGAAGACAGGATAGAATTCAACACAAAGTCTATATCGTTAGTTTTCTCTGAAATCTGTAGACAAAATATAAATAACCAATAATTTAGCAACATAGTAGCGGTAACCACTTGTTATGACCGAGTTGATGAGCATCTAATTAGGCTTACCCTGGGGAAGGCGGCAACAAATGCCAGTGGGACCCAACCCTCCTCGTCCATATGCTGTTTCAGATAAAAGTCATAGGACAAATTTCTGTCGCTGCCAAGTTAGAGAAAAAAATGTCAACTAATAATTGAGCTAGCAGTAGCAGTAGTTGCAATTGGAAATACAAATCTGTTATGAATTTCTAGGGAACTACCTGAAGTAATATTCTATCTGCGCACAGATTTGTTGCCCTAGCTGCACTAGGGTATATGGATGTTGTCGCTCCTCCTCCTGATGATTTGGGGCTCCTGGCTGTTGCTCTTGAACAGGCTGTTGCGAGGTTCCTGCTTGCTGATGATCCGGATACGGGTACATCATGTGCTGTGGTGGCAGGGCTTGAGGCAGGTGGTGTGGAGAAGCAAAGTAACCAGGAGGCACAAACCCTAGCAGAAGCAGTACAAGAAATCAAGAATATAATAATTTGAGTTAACAATATAAGACGGCTTGATGCTAATAATATCCGTTACATTGATATAGTAGTACAATTGACGTCTATTCATACAGTAGAGTATTGAAGCTGTCACGCGTACCTGGATGTCCGTACGGTCCGTATCCACCCGGGAACCCGTTGTGCATGGGGCCAAAGTACGGCACGTACGGATCGGCCATGCCCATGAACGGCGGCGGCGGCGCCGCCGGCATTGGTGGCACGTAGTGCATGGGGTAGTACGCCGGATGCGGTGCTTGTTGGACGTAGCCCATCGGAGGAGGAGCACCTAGCGGCCTGCTGTGGCCCGCCGCCGGTCCGTGAACCCTAGCGCGTGGTGGCAGCTGCCCAACGAACCCTCCGCGGCGCCCTTGCTGCTGCTGATTCTGCCCGCCGCGCCCTGTGCCGCCGCCGCCGTGCTGATGGTCGCGGTAGCCGCCGGCATTGTTATTGTTGTTGACGACGTGAGCATGACCTCTCCCGTTGCTGGCAGCGGCACCACCGAACGGCCTCCGACCTCCTCCTCCTCGGCTGTTCCCTTGGCCTTGGCCGCCGCCGCCGCCGCCCACGAAGCCTCGGCCGTGATGAGGGTGCGAGTGCGACGCAGTGCCGCTCTGGTGGCTGCTGCCGCCGCCCCTGCTGCTGTTGCTCGGCTGCACGTGCTGAGCCGTAGTCGGCGCCGGGGCAGCGGCGGCGCGGCCGTGGGCGCTCCTCTGTTGGTTGTGGTTGGGTGCGTGCCTAGCAGGAGACGGATCTGGAACAGCACGACGCCTCCCTGGCTCTGCCGCGGCGTGATCACCCGGTTTCCTGGCGGGGGCGTTGCGGTTTGATGCGCTCGGTGGCGGTGTTATCTGATATATGATCGATAGAGGACAAGTGATCAGCGTCAGATCAAACAAAAACAGCAACAAATCAAGATCAACAAACCGAAAACGCACCGTAGTCTCGATAGTATGATGAGGAACAAGATGTGCATGAGTTGGCGCCGCTGCTGTCTCCTTCACCACCGCCGCACCTAGCTCCGGCCACAGTTCCTCGCTGCCCAATACGGGAATAGAGGAACGGACAGCCGGTGCGATCTTCCAAGCACTTACCACGGGCTTTTCTTGCATCTTCTCTTCCACATGCTTCTCTCGCGCCGCCGCCGCCGCCGTTTGCAACACACGCTCCTCCCCCTCCTCCGGGGCACGCTTCTCCACCTCCTCCGGAGCGTCGGCCATACGTTTGTCTCCGGTCATATCAATCACGTAAACGATTAGCTACTGCTACGGCGGCTCGATCGGTTTTTATTTGGCCGCACTTGTGTGTTCGAGTCAGAAGAGAGTCGAAAGCGGGCCGAGAGGGAGACCTTTAGCAGCACGCTACAGCTCGATCGGAACTTCTTGCGGGAGGGCAGGGGAGCGGCTCGGTTTTTATTTGGCCGCACTTGTGTGTTCGAGTCGGAAGCGGGCCGGGAAGGATCGGAGACCTTTAGCAGCTCGGAACTTTTTGGGAGAGGGCAGGGGAGTAGGGGACTAGGACATCTCGTCGGATCGGAGGCGACGGACGGTCCATGCTTCAAATTTTTTTTTTCAAATCCGGTCTGGCCCGACTCCTCTAGCACTTCCTTTATGGAAACAAAAGATTTGATATTACAAACTATTTTCAATACTGATCTAAAAATAATTTCTAAATACGTATGGAACGCACGTGCATTTTTACTAGTATTCATTTATTTCAGAGCTTGTTTCCTTTGTTTAACCTCGGCATTATATGAAGCATAAGACTTATCACTGCTCTAGAGTGGCGACACCGAGCCCGAAGCGGCGCTAGAGATAGTAGCACTCATGGAGGATCTCATCGCCGATGTGGACGTAGGCAGCATGACCCCAGCACGAAAAAAAAATATTGCAGGAAGTGTGGTAGTAGATGTAGGAGCGACAGGGGTCTTCGCTTTCACCTGAGTGGACATTATTCCCATCCACCCATCCTCCTCCTTTGCCTTTTCTTTCTCCCTGTTGGCACCACCCGCCCTTGCCTCTAGCGCCACCAGCCCAACACTCAACCGGCCGCCGGCGCCTCCCCAGTGTCGCCACCTCTTGCCCGCTATCTGCCATCACTACCGCTGCCCGTGGCTGGCGGCTCCCGCCGCTCTGCCTCACGTCCCTCGCCCTAGTAGTGTCAATGGGGAGCCGATTTCCTATACTCAGTGGGGAATTCCTCTGCTAGGGGATGGAGACGGCGACATTATGTTCCCCACGAGGTTTTTGGTGTGAAATCCCCCCTCCCCCTGTCACAGAGATGAGGATGAGGGAGCATTCCTTGTACCTTGTTCCCTATGAGAATTCCTGCTTAGCACATTACCTCTCGAATCTAGCAATTTATTTACTATCTACATCAAACTTGCATCAATCCTTCCAATCCTCCCGCTAACCAACCATAAAATTCTATTTGGAGGTAATAACAACAAAGTTAACCATCTTTCTTCTCTATTCTAGGCATTTCGGTTACTAACAAAGCGATCATATGAGAGAAATAAATGAGAGGAGATGGGGACAGGAATCCCCGCGAGGATTATTCTCCGCATGGGTATGGGGATGGTAAAAGTGTTATCTCCATTGTTTTTCGTGGGGATGGAGATGGGGAAATTTTCTCCCCGCGGAGACAAGTATGGAAAGGCATTTCCCACGGAGAATTCCTCATTGCCATCTCTACCTCCGCCACTGCCATGCCGCCACCGCCCAGATTAACCGCGCCGCCGATCGCCCCTACCGCCAACCCTCCCCACCGCCGATCGCCCTCCCCTTTACAGCCAAAGCCTTGACAACCCGAATTTGAACCCTGGATCATGGCCACGATTGTGGTACTTGTGAGGAATAACTGATGGCGATGGCAGCATTGAGGAGGAGGAAGAGTGGAAGGTAAATGTGGAGGGAGAAGATGGGTGAATAGAGCGTTCTGGAGATCACCGGGAATTAACTCCGGCGCCAAGGTAGAAAAAACAGCTCGGGATAATCTTGTGGCTTATAGGCTTTGTTAGTTATATACATGAGAAGTGTCTGTAGGATGAGTTCATATATAGTTAGGCGTTTGAAATGGCTTTTGCTTTTTTTTTTCTTCCGAGAAACCATCTGACAAGCTGTTTTAGACAGGGCCTCTCTCTCATAGGCTCGTAGCAATTCTAGGGGATAATTTTTGTACAGTAATATTTTCCAGTCACCGGTTGCAGATTTGGTGCCGCTGATTCAGCCTCCAGATTTTGTTATTGTAGTCCTCCAACTTGACGCCGGCTGCCCGCCGTTTCAACCGATGACATGATTTGACACGCTGTATCGAGATTACCCGCACACGGACAAAACTTTGCAGCCAAATCCACGCTTCTCTCTGTTCTAATTTCTAAAATGAAAACCACGCTGCACATCGGTACATCAGCACATTATATATGTACACAGCACGCGGCCTGCACGTTCCCGGCGAACTCCGGCGGCGCGGCAGCGCGCGTCCACGACGGCGCCGCCGTCGCGCCGCCGTGGCTCAGCACGTGCACGTCTTGCTCGGCGCCGAGCACGATGACGCGGCCGTCACCGACGGCCACGACCGCCTTCGCGGCGCGCCCGTCCTCCGGCACGCGCGCCAGCGTTCGCCACGCGCCGCCCCCGGCGTCCCGCGCCAGGACGCACCCGTCGTGGACCATGTACATCCTGCCGCTCCCCGCGTCGTCGTCGGCGGCGCAGCAAGTCCTCGGGCACGCGCCGTCCTCGATCACCCGCTCCTGCACGGGGCCCCAGGACCACGTGGCCGGGTCGAACGCCTCCGCGGAGCCGGCGAACCGGCCCTGCGCGTCCGTCGGGTACCCGCCGACGACGAGGAAGAAGCGGCCGGCGACGCGGACTCCCCGGGGCTCGTCCCGCTCCCGCGCCATCTCCGGGAGCGCCGTCCACGCGTCGGCCCCGGCGTCGTAGGCCGCCGCGGACCGCAGCGCGTTCTTCTCCGCGTCGTGCCCGCCCGCGACGAACACGCGCCCGCCGACCGCCGCGCAGGCGAAGAATGAGCGCGGGGGCCCCGGCATGTCCGCGCCGCGCCGCCACGCGCCGGTCAGGAAGTCGTACGCGTGCACGGCGGGCGTCGGCGCCCACGTCTCGGGGTCCCACCCGCCCAGCACCAGCAGCTTCGCCGCGGGGCCCTCGCCGACGGCCGCGAGCTGGCAGAACAGCGGGAGGCCCCCGGCCCCGGGGAGAGGCGGAAGCGGCGTCCAGGCGCCGGCGGCCGGGTCGTGGAGCACGAGGCGGAAGGAGTAGCCGTCGGCGGCGTACTTGCGCGCAGGGCCGGAGCCGGCGAGCGGGGGCCGCGCCTGCGTGAGCGCGAGCAGCGTGCGGCGGCGGCGGAAACGGTGGTGGGCGGGCGACTCGACCTCCGCCTTCCAGCCGCGGGAGACGCGGCGCGCCGCGGGGAGCTGCTCGAACGCCACGCGCTCCAGGCACTCCCGGGCCAGGTCGTCCGGGAGCCCCGGGATGAGGTCGCCTGCCACGGCCGCCGTGGGTTCTTGTTCTTGCTTGTGGTCGTCGGTGTCCGCGGCGGGAACCATCTGGTGACTGTGGAATGTGGTGGAGAGCGTGGCGGGGACGGGTTCATATATATAGGGCCAGGGGGCGGGGGTCCGTTGGATTGGACCGGCTGCGTTGCATCGGATCGGATCGGCCAAGGACGGCGGCGGTCGTCCACGGGAATGGCCTGCGGGGCTGCGGCGATTGCGACGGCGGGTAGTGGGTTTCTTCACTTCCGCCGGCGGGGCCTCGGTTTGTCGGAAACCGTGTCTGCCCCCGCTGTTTACTGCATTCAGCAAAATTGCAACAAGTAAGAAGGGGCAGGTGTATATATATAGGTGCATACGTGTGAGGGAGAGACTTGGAACATGCAAATTGCAATACAAACATGCATATTCTGTCTCTGGACTCTGAGCACAATACATGTTGTACTTGGTTTAAACATATCCTCTCTCTCTCTAGAACTCTGTCTGCATCTCTAGAATTCATATATGACTCATTTACCTCTAACTACACATTTATGTACTTCTAACTAAGCGTTGAGAAATTAACTCATAGATACTCCGACGGTTCATTACTGATCATGCCATCAATTGATCATTAGAAGCTGGATCGTTAACGTCAGCAAATCGACAAGTGGAAGTGGCAAAACTTCAAGTGGAAGTGGCAAAACTTGGGGGATTGCCACCGCTTGGTGGTGCTCTCGGTATACAAGTTCCTCAACTCTGATGTTAATTCATACGGGTCCGTTCTTAACTGGTTGTACCCTAGAAATAATAGTATTAAGCATTATTATTTATTGTCACACTTGTTGAAAGGTAGTGCCTTGAGTTTAAAGAACTTCCTTGTCAGAGCGAAAACTTATGTTCTGATCATAGTAACGGCACAATTGCTAGCCGGCGCGCGTGCAGCTCCTCCCGACGTGCAGCGTCCAACGGCCGCCACGTGGCCACTGTCGGGACGGCCGCCGCAGGAGGGGGGAGCCGCCGCCGCCGTCTTCCTCCACCTTCGCCGCGTCTTCTTTCTCTGCCCGCCGCCTTTCTCCACGCGCTGCCTTTGCCATGACCGTCGCCGCCGCCGCCGGGGTTAGGGTTAGGGTTAGGGAAGGGGTGGAGGGCTCCGCGGCCGTCATGGCCATCCCCGCTCTCCTCCACCTCCGGCTTTGGAGGGATGACCGGGGGAGGCGGGCCGGCCCGGCGGTGGTGGTGGGGTGGCCAGCGGCTGAGACCGGTCAGGTTCGGACGGAGGTTGGGCCAGGGTGGGGCGAGGGTAACGGCAGCAGAGGTCGTGGGGCGGGGCGGAGCGGCGCGACGGCGGGGCGGCAGCCAGCGGACAAGGAGGCCGCGGCGAGGGTGCCGATGCACCAGCAGCCTTCGGGTGGCTACGGTGGGGCGGGCCGGAGGAGAAAGAGAGAGGAAGGAAGAAGGGGGGAGAAAAGAAGCGCCGCGTCACGCTGCTGGCGCACGCGGAGGAGAGACGCCATAGTAACGGTGACGTGCATACATGTCCGTCAACGGTCTCAGTGTGTAAATCATCGTGTGGACGAAATTGAAGAGTGTTGTGATATCTGGTACTGTACTACTGTATCATGTTGTTTTTTATATCTCGGTCTCGGTGATGTGCATGCGCGGCGCCTGGATGGCACAGGTACGTAACACTGCCTCCCAAGCAAGTACTAATGTGCACGAACGCTGGCGAAGTGGCGATTCGAGCGTTCCATCCGTGCAAGCCAAAGGCATAGCTTTCGTCCAAATGGATCGCACGTACGTACGTATCCACGCAATCAATACGTATAGCCATGCAAACAATGGCATGCATAGTACGCCCCTCGCGTGCACACACCACCAGTATGCCAGTATGGCACCATCTCGCAGCGTATCTTTCTTTCGGCGAGATAGGCTGAGTTGTTTCATCTGCAGATTAAAATTTAATCCGCGTTACATCAAATATTTAAATATTAGTTAAAAATAACGTTCAAACGTATATATACGATGTGACTGGGACCGATCAACTTCTACGGAGCTATCCTCCATTCCTCCTGTCCCTACATCGGACAGATATTTGTGAGGGCTGCAGAAAGGCGTCATGGGCGCGGCATCATCCTGAATGAATCCTGATAGAGACGGCAGTACTGTGGCAGACGTAGCGGCATGGTGGGCCAGTGCCGTCTTGGGCCCCAAGCAATTGCAGATATCTTACTGCGTAGGTTTTAAAAAAAACACTAACCAGCTGCGATATACTCGGGTCGCCCTCGTTTCAAGCTTGTGGTTGTGGATCATTTTTTTATCGGATTTTTCTTTGACAAGAGAGTGGATCGTCATCATCATTGGCGCAATGGCATCAGACGCAGGGCTTGGAGCTTATCTGAGCAAACTTTTACTCGGCTGTGCCAGTTCGCCGGATCAAGTAGTGGTGGTGGTAACAGATAGAGATTACACGTTTGCAGACGCCAACTTTTGTGGGTCGATTGAGCACCGAGCAAGAATCGCCGAGAAAGAATTCATTCAGAGAAGCTGACGTGACATGGCCTGCAATTATCCCCAAGACGGCAGCTAAGCAGGCATTGTTATCACCTTGCCGGGCCCGGCGGCTCGCCGCCCCCTGGACGCCTCGACGGGACACGCGCGAGAGGCCAATGGATCGTCCGGCTCGACCGGCCGGCAGCACCAGCACCTCCACGGCACGCACCCGTCGTCGCGGTCGAAGGCGACCTGCCGATCGGCGGACTCGCCGTCGCCGAGCCGCCGTGGCGGCGTCCTGCGTCCGGCCGTCGTCAACAATTCGAGCGGGCGTTAATTTCCTTCGGTTCAGTTTACAATATATAGATAGGTCGTTCACAGGCGACAACGTACGATGGCAGACAGGCAAACCACAACACTGGCCATGAATAAATGATGCTCCGAGTGCACTAAAGGTGGACTCTTTTTAATCACAACTGATCGTAGACACAACTACTACTCTCAGTCAGGTACGTAGATGGCCGTTGAAACGCCGTGGCTGCGCCGGCCGTCGCGCATAGGAAGGACGTAGGAGCTCGCATGGCCCACCAAGATGCATCTCCTTGCCATTCAAGACCGCTGCAGCTGGACGGCTCATCATCGACGGCGGCACTCTTTGCCGGGCCAGTGACGACGGTGTATGCGCACTTTGCGAGTAGGGCTTCTGTTACGGATGAAAATGGCCGGACACACGACTGGAAGACATGAGAAAACATGAGAACATGAGAAAACCGGGCGGAAAACCTAGAAAACGGGATTTGGAGTGAAAACATGATAAAACCTAGAAAACCGCCTAACTCAGAAAATCATTTCCTGTCTGTCGGGAAGGTTAACCCAATAATGTAGATAATACCAATACTTTTCCTAATAAAAAATTAAAACAAACACACCACAGTAATGGAGTTGAGCGTTGTTGCCGCCAAATTCTAGCCGATTGGGAATCGACCTCGGATCGGCTGTGAGCTTCAAGGACCGCCCTGCTCGGAGACGATCTGCGTGTATCTTAGGAAATAAAATTAGGATTTAGTTGTTTTCGGTACGGACGGTGCCGTTCTAGTCTCCGAACTATAAATTTATAATTTTTTATTCAGAATAAACACGACAACATACGTTTCTAACGGTGCGTGTCTCACCACTCCTATTTTTAGGGTTTTACCTAGTAGATCGTGTTAAGGCCGTTTGGTCTTACGGCTACCATATGGTAGACCTTGTACTGCTATCATGTTGTAGATGTGTTTTTTTAGATGAACTTTGGAGGTTCGCCGATCTGGAGTAGTTAATCGCGATCATGATCTTAGGCATGTTTATAATCTTCTTGTTACTTTATTTGTTTGATCTTTTGACTGAAGATACTCGTCCACAAGATGAACCGATTGGCGAGTGATCCAGCTAGAATTTAACATTTAGTTGTGATGTGCTTTTGCAGGGTGATTCCCCACGACCACAGCGCTCATCGCACCACCTCTCTATCTAGCAGGTCAAGCCAGTTGGCATGCCCGTAATCACCACAAGCCGAGCCGTGTCCGGAACAGCGCGGCCGGTTGATATTAAGTTCAATACGAGCATGTCTTGGCATAGTAAGATTTGGCCAGACAAAAAAATAACTCGATTGGTTTGCTACGAAACGTTGCCAATACTTCACATTTCACACGCAAAACCTGCTATTCTCGGCTACCAAAATATGGACATGCCAAAAAAAAAAAAAACAATGAACTTCCAAAGCACGTTTCAACGAATCATCTAGAAGCTTTCCATTTCCCCCCTCGTACGCCAACCTCCTATTTTCATTTCTAGAAGCCGCGAAATCCAAGAACCCTCAAACGTAGAAAAGTACCCTAATAAAGATGGGGAAAAAAAAGAGAGGGGGAAACACACCATCATCTATCTCCCATTACGTGCGTCCCAACTCATGTGAACGGCTGCACAACGCAGCCACTGGTTAAGAACCGGCAAAGGAAAAACAGGTAGTACTACTAGTCTTTTCCGTAATCACCTCCTCTGTCGGCGGTTTAGCGCTTGCCAGGAATCATTAGCCAGCTAACCAGTACCAGTAGCCACCCGAGATCGGCCCCGCCCACCTCTCTGGAAACCGCCTCCCCCCCGACGACCGGCTGCGCCCGGTGCCGGGCCGCGGCTGACCGGCAGCCTTGACGCCCCCCTTCTTCTCCCCTCCCGGTCACCTCGCCCCCAAACCCCCCACGAGGAAAAGCTTTTTTTGTTTCTTTTTGCCCCCCTGCTAACACGCGCAGCGAAGCAACGCAGCAGCGAGCCAGCAAAAGAGGCGAGCCTTTTCGCTCGCCGCAGCCACCGCCACCCCGCCTCGTCGTCTCGGCCTCCGCGCGCGCGGGATCTCGGGCTCGGCTCCGCGCGCGCCCGTCCGCAGGTGAGCGCGGGCGGGTCGATTGCGCTGGCGGTGGGTTCGGGGGCCGGATCTGGCGGGGCTCGCCGGATCTCGGGCCATTTCCGCGCGGGGTTCGGGTGTGTGATTTTTGCGTGCCCTGCTGCGAGTTTCAGGGTTCGGGGAGGCGGCGCGGCGCGGCGCGATGGCGAGCCGGGTCAAGGAGGACGAGCGGCACGAGCGGATCATCCGCGGCCTGCTCAAGCTGCCCGCCAACAAGCGCTGCATCAACTGCAACAATTTGGTGAGCCCCCTCGTCTCCGTCGCTCGAATTCTCTTGCTGAATGTGGTCGGGTTCTGGGGCTGGCAGGAACTGCTTTGAGCTCGCTTGCCTTGGCCCCGGCTTCATCCGCCACGCTGCTTTGTTGCTAGCTTCGTGTTTTAGGTTAGGTAATAATAATGGGAGAAAGTTGGCTGTGACGTTTCGTTAGTCAAATTCTAATTCAAGCTGTGCCCAAGTGGAATGGAATGGAATGCAGCCGCGATTCTGGAGACTAGAATTTTTGCCGTCCTTATGGTTCTCAGAACGTTCTTGTTTTGCTGTAATTGTATAATTGATGGCTGTTGCTACTGCCTGCAAGAGATGCTCAATTTCACTACCTTTCGGGACCTAGGACTTGTGCAGCGAGTCAGTGGCTAAGAGGAACGCAAGCTGTTAACTAGGAAAGTTGTATTGATGGTATCTCAGAGTTGCTGACTACCAATGCAGTCAAATGCGAAAGCTGTGCTTGAGGCATTAGCTGTTGGTACTTGTGTTGCGTGATTTTTAGGGGACAAAAATATGGATAAATTTTTAGGCACCATGTTTAGGGCATCAGGATTTCTTAAACGAACAATAATGTACAGAAACTATTTAAGAAAGTTCATTGATAGGATCAGATACAATATCAGTTCATTTTTCTTGATATAATTTTCCATGTTTGTAGTGAATGAGGCACATGGATCAAGCTAAAGTATGAACTAGTATGTAAGAAAAAAGATCTAAAAAAAACCCTGCTATTTGTGAACTGCATTTGGTTTCTTAAGAACCTATTAAACGCATGTGGTTAGGAATTTAGGATTGCCCTACTGCCCTTTTCCTTCTTTTTCTTCCTGTCTGGAGTTGAGGTGTCATGGTGGTGAGAGGTGCATACGGCACACCTCACTTTAACCGCACTTTATGAAGCTTGAGGTTACTCTACTCCCTCAGTGGTCAAGCAGACATCATATGTGTCTTTAACTGAACTGCTGCCTTGTGTGTTAGTAAAAATTGGGCATTAGTAACCTTAATATGCTCTGTTTTCTTTGTAAAGTGAACTAACATAATCTCAATTGCTGAATAACCTGCCTATCTTATTTCCTCTTTTATGCTTATTCTCTTACCTTGTCCACTTAAAAGTGTCTTGGTCCTAAGGATCTTTTGTGCCTATGCTGCTTTGAACAGGGACCACAATATGTCTGCACAAATTTCTGGACCTTTGTTTGCACCAATTGCAGTGGAGCACAGTAAGTTTCTTATCCATACCTCTTTTAAGTTTATAGCTGCCCAATTCTCGAGCTCCCCCGTCTTTTTATTTAATCAAATCTGTTTGATGGAGTGAACTAATGGGCCCACCAATCCCCAAGTGAAATATGGTCATATGTTGGTCCCTTTCCTAATAAAGAATTTTATTTTATCCTAGTCGGGAGTTCACGCATCGAGTGAAATCAGTTTCCATGGCCAAATTTACTGTACAAGAAGTTACTGCCCTTCAAGAAGGAGGAAATGAGGTGACTTGAATCTGTTTTTTCTAGTTCTCAATCAATCCATATATCCTATTTAACATGACATCGATTTTACTTGGCCTGTAGCGTGCCAGAGAAGTATTTTTCAAGGAATGGGATCCTCAACGCAATGCATACCCTGACAGCAGGTGAACTTTTTTTTTAGTAATTTCTTCTTGTTAGTGACATCACTTGATTTCATATGTGGAAATATGACATGTTTTTCTTGGTCTCAGTAATGCTGATAAATTGAGAACTTTCATTAAGCATGTGTATATGGAACGAAGATACACAGGAGAAAGAAGTACCGATAGGCCGCCTAGGGCAAAGGTGATTTCTCCTTACTGCTCTAGAAGCTTCTCCTCTGTACCAATCCCTATTTAGGAAATGCATTGTCTCTTCGAAATTCAGTATGTGCTGATTGATGATTATGCCTCAGGATGACAAGGATGAGTATAGTCAAAATAGGAGATCTGATGGAAATTGGGGTGGTTCAAGAAGTCCGCCGAATGGAAGTTACTCTGATCGTCGGAGCTATAGTGGACGGAGTGATGACAGAAATTCCAGATACTCCTATGGGGACCGTAGTCCTGGCTATGACCAAAATGACTATAAGAGAAGTCCTCGCAACTTTGAGGTTGTTGATGATAGATCTGGAAAAACAACTCCAGTTCAAAGGTTTGAGGACCGTAGGTTTTTGGAACCAAGGAAGCCAGACAGTGGGTCTCCAGACTTCCAGAAAGAAGCTGATGGTTCTAGTCCTGTTGTACGGCCAGTGAGGGATATATTGGGTGACAACGCCCCTCAACTTCGGGTTGGAGTAGCCTTCAAAGCCAGCTACTGAACCTCCAAAGCCAAGTGTAGTCAGACCAATTGATCCTCCAAAGCCAATTGTAGCCAGACCAATTGATCCTCCAAAGCCAAATGGAACCAGGGCACTTGATCCTCCACCACCACTGACAAAGGTTGTTCTTGTCACTCCTAGCATTTCTGTTATTTTAGACAGTTTTTTTAATTTCTTGAAATATCAGAACTGCATATGTCCGCTCACTGTTTCTCTTGCATGTTCATAATGTAGACAATTTCTAGTGCCAGCAGCATTGCTTCTTCGGAGGGGACATTGGAACAGCCAAAGGCGGCAAGTGCTGTGAGTTTAATTGATTTTGGTGCAGATCCTGAACCTGCATCCACAGCACCACCACAGCCGACCCCCTACGCCACAACAGCATCCGGTTAACGCACCGGTACCACAGCCTACTCTTGAACAAGGGAAAAACGCTCCTTCTGTGAGTGGTGGTGACTGGGCCTCTTTTGATGCTTTTGGCCAACAACAAACACCACAAACAGGCAGCAGTGTAAATCCCCTTGAGTCTGCACTTGCACAGCTGTCAGTTTCTGAAGCACCCAAGCCCAATGCACCCAATGCATCAGCTTTTCCAGCTTCTCTTAATCCCACTATGAAAGCAAATGATGGAGGGCATTCATCCATGGTAGACCAGTCTCATTCCTTGTTTGATGCGCCCTTTGGAATCTCAGGCAACCAGGTAGTTGCATCTGCATAAAGTTTATTGTATGCACCTATTTCCCTAATCTTCCTAAAAAATAGTTTCTACTGGATTCCTTTCTCAGGCCTCAACAGTGATGTCCATCCAAGGATCTTCACTTCAACAGTCTCATCTAGCACCCCCTGCAGCTGGGCTTGGTTCTCAGGCTACTGCAAATCCACAAGGAACCAGTGGTCTTCAAGGAGCAGCAGCTTCTACTGACAGTAAACCCAGTGGCCGGAAAGAACTTCCAGCGGTACGCCATACATGATTAGCTGTGTTTCTATGTGCTAACACTACTATTTCTTGATTCCATGTAATGTCGCTTAGTTATGCTTGTTTTGTTTGTTTAGTATGTTACAAGGTAGTTAAGTGAAATCATGGTCCATAAATATTTCAATTGAAATGAGTAGCTATCATGCGGGTGTATAATGTTCAGCAGTAAGTTAAATTTCATGGAAATAATTAATGGCATGGTAGGGCTAGACTTTCATGGTTGATTTGTTTAAATGCATTATCTGGTTTGTCTGACAAACTATGTGGGAAGAAACTAGTCACCACATTGAAAACAAATTGTTCAGGCCTTATTTAGGCTGTGATTTGGTGAATCGCTATGGTTAATGTTTTGAACCTTTAGTTTTTGTAAATCAATGCTTTGAATGACCATAAATGTTGTCAAGGTTTTTGTATTGTCAGTGCACTTGTATTATCACGTAGTTTAATTTGCAAAATCATTACCTAATTGTCAGTCGAAGAACTCATTGATCTGATACCATCCATTTCATGCAAAGTCTTATGTATGAGCATATTTGACACTGACAAATTATTGCAGGATATCTTTACTGCATTATATCCAACATCAACTCCAATGATGCCTGGTTGGCAGAGAGCTCCCCAATTTGGAATGGGATACGCCATGCAATATCCCGTTGGAGTGGTATCCATGCCATTCTCATATGTTTAATATATTGTGCGCCTGGAGTTGCTACAGATTTTTATCTTACCTAAGTTATGGTCTGTCAGTTCCAGGGAATGCAAGCATATCCCCAGGGAGCATTTCCCCAACCTACATATCAGCAACCTGTATATCGACAACATGCATATTCTCATCCCCAACCTGTGAAACCTTCGAACCCTTTTGATCTTGGGAACGATCCAGCTCCAATTCAAGCTCACATGGTATGAAGTGTATATTTTAGACTGGGTTCTTTATCCTGCATGATTATTTTGTTAACATGTTAGTTACCTTTTCCATTAACATATCAGTTTGTTGTATCTGTGAGCAGCGCCCGCCAGGAGCATCAGCAGGCTCAGCTCCCCAAACCTTACCTGCCACATCTGGTTTTGGTGTTCCTCCACCGCAACCTCATCAGTTCTATCAGTCAACTGCACCTTCAAGTAATTACATGTTTAGCCATCATAATCTTGCTCATGATTACCATTTGTTTAATGCTGTGCTAATTTGTGCTTCGATTCAGGCCATTTCATGATGCAGCAAGTTCCAAACAGCATGCCTGAGCAACCACCTAATAGCATGCTTGCAACGTGAGTAAACACTGTATTTGCTATGTCTTCCATAGTTGAAGTAGGTAGTCTAGAGTATACAGATGAGTTGCCTAATTATTGATTTGTTCTAATCAATATCACGTCCCCGGTATGGCATGCATAAAAAAGTAACCGACTTTAAAATATAAGAACTAGAATTATTAGCCAGTCTGTTGGATCTGATTGAGTAGCTATGATCAACTATGGAAAGTTGCCATCTTTCTTTTTTATTTTCATAGATATAAAACATTGCACAATAAGGGCCTGCTCGTTTCAGTGTTTGTAATACTGCAAACTCAGAATTACAGCTGTTGCTGAGCTTTCTAGGACGGTTCGATTCTCAGCATCGAATGGCGCTTCCGAGGCCTGAGTCCCTGTGCGCAGGTGTTGCGGCAGCAAACCCGCTGCACCTGAACAGAGAATAAACAGCCATGACCAAAAAAAAAATCATCTCAAGCTGCAACAAACCCCTAGTGTCTGCCATACACCTAGGCGTACTTCACCATTGAATTATCTTAGGGCCTGTTTGGAACGCAGCAATTTCACGGAAAACGCAGAACAGGAAAAATTTTCCCGTGTTCCAAACAGGCCCTTAGGGGATGTTTGGTACACAATCTTGCCTTGCTTTGCTTTGCTGCATGTACAACGAGAAGCTTGCTTTGCCAGGCAAGCCAAATTGGCTCTCCGCCAGCAGCAAGCGAAAGCTTGCCTGCACAGAATACGAAGACGCTCAGGGAAAGAAAGCAAACGCACAGCCTCGCTCCTAATGCTTGCTCGGCTAGGCAGCATAGTTCCCTGTCAAAGGAACCAAACGGACCCTCAATCTTACCAGCCATTACATTCTAGTGGCATGGATGCTCCTTTGGAACATCTTTCAAAAATCCAACATGGCAACCCAATCTGCACTGACATTGTTGTATCTTACATCCATTTAGTTCCTACCAGATGTGTTCGCTCCCTAGTAATTGGTAATTGGGATTTTAAAGGGCCTTCTTATGCTATCTACAGTACCTTGTTTATTTGCTTAGGCTAGCATAAATGTAAACCTGTCCGAATGCACACCCCTTATCATTTCCTAGTTTGAACACTGATGTCTGACGTGTGACATCACAGGCAACAAGGTCTGGGTTCCTTCAATATGGGTTTTGATCAGCAAGCTCCTCCCAGATACCCCCAGCCAAGCACCCCACCTTCCTATGGCGCTGTTGGGGGTAGTAATCCTTTTGGGTAAAAGAACTATACGTGTGGAAATACCTGTTCTTTCATCTCCAGACCAAGGGCTTCCAGCACTCCAGCGGGATGAACATGCATCGAAGCCCTCGAGAGAATGTGTTCCATACAGTGAGTTGTGTATTTTTTGTGGTCCTAGTCCTTTTGTACAACTTCAGTGTAACTCTGCTTTGGACGGCATAAGCTGCTTGCAGCCCCATCCCTTGACTCCTTGTATATTTGTGTCCGCTGCTTGAATTAAGTAGTATGTATATTTTGTATTCGTTTGTTATATTGGACCGTATCAGATCATGTATTAGCTCAGCATGCCATCTCTAGTGCAGTTGTATTCATTTAATGTCGGACATTAATATCTTACTGTATACTCGATGAGGCGTACAATTGTGATCATGTCAATTTTGTGGTATATTTTGCTTGGGTTAGTGCCATTATTACCATAGGACGTTCTTGAAGGATTCTTTTTCTTTGAACTTCATCGCGGGGCGCTCTGTCTTTTTTAGTCCAGTGTTTTGGAGTGTTGCTTGTTACTTTTGCCAGAACGATCCTAGGTCAAATCGGCGAAGTGTACCATAGTAAAAATTGCGAATAACGGTTTTATGATTAATAACGATATCTTTACGAGACGTCAAAGTACGGTGACTTTCAGACAACTAAGAGGCAATTTTGCTAGCCTAGTATTGCCTTAATTCATACTCTTGTATTTAATTAGTAGTCAGGATAGACTTTTTTTCATAACTTTAATCGTCGTTTTATTCAAAAAGAATTACATTTATTGTTTTTTATTATCTGTTTTATTATTATAGAAAATTTAAATATGATTTGTTTCTCTATATATTTACACAACATTTTTGAATAAGATGAAAGATCTAAGTTGTAGAAAAAAAAAACCACGATGTACAAGTTTTGGCCTAGCCGATCACGGCTTCATCTAATACATCTCACCGGAAACCTAAGTGTGGCCCAACTATGAAAGAGGACAGCTACAACTCAAGCTTAACACGAAAGATGAACACAATTCTGTAAGCTCTCACATAGCAACGAAGCATGTTCGTTTAATTAACAAAGGCTACTATACTATGCAGCCACCAGCTAAAAACTTATTCGCGGCCATTTCAAAGGTATATAACACAATGATACACAGCTCACACCATGTCCGATGTACATCACAGGTAAAACATTCTCAATTCAACAAGCTACTACCCTATGTACCTTGTAAAAATATCACGCCTCCGATCACCACCAGTTCGATCTCAGTGAAACAGAGTACCTCAGACGATACGCTATAAAATGTCTGCAAAACCTAAAGACCTGATCTATATGTAAAAAAGAAAGCACAAAATTTCCTATCGGGCACAACGATGAAATTATGATTAATTGCGGTCCAACTTCATAAGAAGCCAATCCTAGAGCGCATCCAGCCTTCATACAGCTGGAGAAAAATGGCTTTCATGTAACCTCGGTAACAGTCAGCAACCTGCAACAGAAAATTGTACCTTTAATTAACTCAAAAGGGTTCTGCGGTAAATGAGTCACGGTACACTTGTAACAGCATTTCACCTTTACAACTAATCACTGAAACAAAGTTGCTGTCCCGTCGACCCGCTATTGCTCAGGAGTCAGCACTGCAACGAAAAAATACAGCCATTAGA
Source organism: Paspalum vaginatum (assembly GCA_030272315.1). Lineage (NCBI taxonomy): Eukaryota > Viridiplantae > Streptophyta > Magnoliopsida > Poales > Poaceae > Paspalum > Paspalum vaginatum. The sequence goes on along the minus strand of CM059015.1, from coordinate 41,298,372 downwards.
AATATCATATTGAATAGTGCATGACCAACACAAATGCAGGCGAAACCAGTAGAAACACAAAGTGATGCAAGACAATAATCTACGGTACAACCCATCTATATCACTCCAGTTCAAGAACTAATCTCTGATGCAATGCAAGTTTGCCTATCAAAAACTTGATTCTTTTGCCATATATGCATCCATGTATTGCACACGGCCAATTAGGGTAAAGGTAGCAAGAAAACCGGCACTGGTTACAGAAAACGGAAAATTCTAAGCTAAGCACCAAGGGAGGAGGATGAATGCAGGCTAATTCTGAATAATCTTGACCAATTTCGTAACAAAACTAATGGAATTTTAGGTGGATCAAAACTCCCTAAACTGTCATACTACTAAAGATAAGGGCAACTGAAGGATATATCTAGAATAGATCACCCAGCAGTTGTTTGCTAAGATCAATGGTGCACTGGGAGGTAAGACCAGGAAAGTATTTAGGACTGTACACTTGCTCAACTACAGCTTTTATGCTGATGGTTCTTCATTTTTCATACCCCACTGTTCCTCACTACTATTTCCATTCACAAGTACAGCACCATCAGTTGAACCCTCAGCCTCAACCTCAACAGCATCATCTTGACTCTCTTCTACTCTGTCATCATCAGCATCAACCTCAACAGCATCTTCTTGACCCTCATCTACTCCACCTTCCTCAAATACCTGTTGAACAATAATCAGTGTTGTCAATTTTGCCAGAACAGTCAACGAGGAGCAATATATGCAAGTAACCTACTAGTATATCAAGAATAGCATAAATCAGTGAAATAAAATGGAAAGGCATAATCTAAAGCTTGAACAGAAGCACAGAACTTTGGAAGTGCACAAAACTAATTGCTACAGAACAATCACAAACATCAACAAACTAGATACTACCAGCACAAAGTCTTTGTACCATTAGTAGTAGCTTGGAGCCTTGGAGGTTATGATCGGTGATATTCAAAACCCTCGCTCGCTGACTTTAAGGTACAAAATGAAACTATTTGGAGCATGATACATTCATACCATAAGCAATTATGTGAAATACAATATGCACACGACAAATTAGTCTATTGTCAATACCAAACTACTACCTTTGTCACAAAGAGAATGCAACACTAGTTGTCCATAGCCAAAATTTTGTAAATGACCAAGTTTATAATGAATATTATCAATATCTATGTCACCAAGCATATATAATATGAAAATATTGTTCATATTGGATCGAATTATACTTATTTGGCACCATAAGTACTAATGTTTTTATATAAACTAGGTAACTTAAATTTGTTCGTCTTGGGAGGCTGCACTGTTTTTTTTTTTTTTGTATTAGGCACACTAAATATGATGCAAACTAACATCACCTGACCATCTAACCATTTTGCGATGAATCAATCGACAACTAATACATAAATTAACCAAGGACTGATGGCATGAAGTTTTTTCGTGACCCATTCAGGTAATCTACTGTACCTCATGAACAGCATCTTCGTTGTCATCTGGTAGCACCTCTTCATGTACATGCATATTTTTGAAAGTTTCCACTAGACTCTCAGTTGACCTTTCAGCATGGGTCATGTACTCCTCGGCCGGTGGATAGATAGCCCTATTCAAACCATTTTTTATGTGTCAGTAATAATAGCTTGGTAAAAATATATGATTAATGACATCACTTCCAGTTTTCATCAGATGAGATTATTTAAAGCATCCCCATCAGATGTGTGAAAGAGGTAATCAGTGGCAACTTAAAAAAGAATATAGCTCTATGAAGATACAAAACAACAAAAACCTTTTGGGGGCAACGGCAGCTTCTACATTGAGAGCAATCTGCCAGTCTTCAAATAAGTTTGGGTACTCATTAGGATCAGCCAACGACTCTGCTGCTTTTGGGTTTACCTAAAAAGCAAATGGAACAAAAAGTGCAGATTTCGTAACTTAGACCTGCAATTTGAAGACAGATGACAAGTCTAAAAATGAGTTAAATCAAATACCACATGAATTTAGCTAATTTTGGGAACCCTCAACCAATAAGACACAACGATCCTGAATTTAGTGTATTATAATTATTAGGTAAATTGTGCTTGTAATATTTGAAAGCATCGTTATAAGTTAATCAGAATCAATTCCAGCATAGATTGTTCCATGGTTATGCTAAAACACCAATATGAAGCTTGAATATATAACTTAAATAGAAGTTTGAAAGCATTGTTATAAGTTAATCAGAATCAATTCCAACATAGATTATTCCATGGTTATGCTAAAACAACAACATCAAGCTTGAATGGCAGTTTATCCCAAGGACAAGGAGATACACGCACTAAGGCCAAGTTAAGCGAATGAATGCAGAAAGGTTTAGCATAAAACTGAGTAGAACGGAAGTAAAGGAGACTCTTAGGACAGAAGACCTTTTGGAGATCCTTTTTCCACAATGCTACAATTTCAGGGACTTTGCTAGGAAGATATGATCTTGCCATCAATGCTGCTTCCGGAATACGGTTGCTGTACAAGGGACGGTAGATGGTCAGTTTTTTTTAGAAAAAAAAAAGAGGGTTGAGCATTATGTTAAACAGGATAGTCTTGCCCAGATGCTTTTACCTTTCTATTAACAATTGAAGGCATTCTTCCAATTTTCCTAGCATGAAGAAACAAAGGAAAGAAACATTGTTCTTTCCTTGTTCTTTAGCTACAGATGCCAATTTTGTAATCCCTTCAGCATCCCCAAGGGATGAATACAAAAGCAACAAACCACTGAGATCCATAGCATGTAGAAGACACTCCTCTGCCATCTCCAGCTGCAGAAGTTGTATGGCATGTATAAGACATAGTAGGCAATAAGTTAAATGTTAACATGGAACCCTATTTGTTAAATCTAAGAGGGAAATAGCAAAACCTTGCCATCAAACTTTTATCTAACGTTTCTCTTAAAAAACCTCATAGAAAATTAAACAATTTTCTGCTTCCTAATAGCTACCACTATTAACTCATACATGCAAAATATTGTAAAGTTATTCCCAATCACAAATAAATGTCATTTGGACAGAGACACTATGTTGACCTTATTACTAGTCAAGATCGCATGCAAAATATTGTAAAGTTTTAATATGTCAACTACATTTGAAGATAAATTTAGCAATACCGTTTTCAAAAATTCAATAATTCAATTGAAATATTCAGATATTTTGATGGTAGAAGTTTAAACATGTTGTACTGCATGCAAGACACAAAATGACACTTATTTGTAATAATTAAGACATGTCATGGCAGAACCACTATTATTTATATGGACAACATGAATTGCGCATGCAACATAAATTACGCACATAATAGATGTACCTTTCCGCTTGACATGGCTAACTCCCCTAATTGCTTCCACTTAGACTCACTTTGCACCTCAGTAGCAATCGCCTGCAAAGCAACTATTGTTAGGAAAAATCGAAAAAGAAATACTTTCTAAAAGATGTGGAGAACAAAAGAAATCAACAATGCCTTTGCAACTTCAAGTCGGCCAAGCTGCACAGCCAGGTCAAATCTGTAATTAGTGTCTGTTGCTATCTCAAGGGCCTCCTCCAACATTCCCCGTGATTCCAAGAAACGTGCCACACTGCAAAAAGGGAAAGTTGTGTTTGTATGTTAAAGCTGACTTGCCAAGTACAACTTTTTGTAGAACATAAAGGCACCTGTCATATTGTTCCTTTGGTATAGATGATAAAACATCATTCGCACGATCAAAATCCCCACGCATTACAAGGGTCTTGTACTCGATCAAACTAAGGAGTAAAGTATACCCCACAACACTGCAAAAAAAAAAAAAAAATACATTAGCTACAGCAAGGGTGCAAAATAAAACACACAAGCGAATATTAGAGCAACAAAGATGAACTCACTTAAATTGCTTATCGATAAGATAGACACGGCTTTGGTTGGCAAGATATCCTAATAAATACATTGGCCGATCCAAGTGAAACAATGTTGTAACCTGTAACACATGAAATGGTTATGACATGAGTAGCTCTAACAACAAATGATCTAGCTGAAAATATAAGAATGTCGCTTTATGTGACGAAAAAACTCACCTCTCCTCCTACGCAATAATTAAGTCGCGATGAAGAATTATTGTAGATGAAACAATCGCCAACCCATAGCCCTGTGCGAACACGCTCATTGATCTCATGAAGTAGTTCAAAGGCATCTTCCACACCTTCCTCACCAGCTGAACCCCCTCCATCCAAATGAGACGAAACAACATCCCTCTAAAAGATAAAACGACACTTCTGTATTAGTACATTTACATTTAACCATAAAAAACACAGGAACCAAAGTGCAAGGGGTTGAACATATTATTACATTTGACATAAAAGGACAAGAAATGGATGTAACAGAAAGGCCAACTGAACATATATAGACAATTAAGTTAATAATAGAACTCACATTATACTTCAAAATGTAGAACGATGTATCACTTGCAATTGTTACTAGATCACCACTGTCAGCCCAGTAAAGATTCTACACAAAGAAACGGGTGTTTTCAGTGGTACAGCATTTCAAATGGCATACGTGCAACAACGTGTTTGAATCCTGCTAGGCAACCAATTCTATCACCTTCACATTGACATCGATCCGGCGTATCAACCTGCATTCTGCCCAATCATAGAAGCAAATGAAGTCATTTGTACACATAGCGAGTAACACTCCACCAAATATCCGTTCTGCAGAAAATGATGGCCTTATACTTTTCTTCTCCTGAAATGATCGACCAGACACAGTTATCAGATTGTGTTCCAGGAACACATAGCAAAAGAGAATAATATACGGACTATGGAGCATAGTATGCTGGTTACTAAATGTTCACTAACAATTTGGTCTGAAGCAGTACAGTGAGATGCTCTTTAATCACACTTAATAAGGACACCAAGACAAACTGTAGTAAAATTTGTTGCATTTACAGTAAAATACAATTGATTTGTATGTCTATAATTCATTTTAGCAAATACTGAGGCCACAAATCAAATGAGGGCCAATTGACCAAACATTTCAAGATTATCTTTGTATATCCACCCTGAACCCCACAATTATAAAAGAAATATTAAAAATGTTATCAGAAACAGGCATCATATGAGTGTTTGTCAGAGACAGCCATAAAGGGTATAGAGTTAACAAAACAGTAGCAGGGAAAAGCGAAAAATGTTATACGAAAAAAGACCTGGAAATTTTTACTGTATAACTTTATCCTCGAGGTGCTTTCTCTGACAGCATATTCTCCATCAGTCGACCAAACAAATTCAAGCGCAGACCCAAAAGATCTGTTCCTCCATGCTAATGCTGTGTATATTATGTATTCTCCATCTCCACATACAACAACAAATCTCCCATTTGGATTGTGCCTTAAGCTCTGAAACAAATATCAGGATAAGTATCTTGCCAATGTAAAGGTGTAAACAAGCATAGAAAGACATCTATGACCAAAAAACAAGATTCGACTAGAAAATAATTCCCAATAGTTCAAACATTCAATGTTGTTCGAAAGAATCTCACATTACTCATTAATCCTCATCTATTTTTATCGCCCCACTAAGTTGTACTGAAAAGAAATGCAGTTAACAGAATATCCATATAAAAATACACACACACACACAAATATTTGGATGCAGCGATGCATGACAAAATAATGTATTACCACGATTAGATGATGCATTACCAATTTACCATGTCTATGTTGCATGAACATTAAAAAGAAAACCAAGAAGAAAATTAGAACTAATTTTCAAACATCTAGACATCTAGTTGACTCATGATGATTGATGAAGCACATCAGAATTGAAGTATACATCCATTTTATGAAAAGTAAACCTACTTGTGGGTAGAGGTCGCAGCTTCCCAACTCCTTGACGGCTAGTGGCAATCGATCGCCATCTGCAATCTGAAAAATTAAACAGGTAAGGACCATAGAGAAAGTTTATAACAAACTTAACAAGTTTACAGCATAATAGCATGGTGAACGAAGGCAACCTCATTGTCTGCACCGATACTCTTGATATTAACGGTTTGAATTTCATTATGCTTTGCCCATATGATTTTTCCACTGCTGTCCATGCTAGCAACAGGAACTTCACGGCCAATCTTTATCATTATTGTCCCTTCATCATATCCAATCACAACCCTACACAAATCAAGACATTCCATGTCGTTAACTTGACTTATGCAGGAAGGAACAAGTCAATGAAAGTGTGGCACATGTTTCAGTGAGAGCAAATTCTTTAACAAACAGTTAGGCAGGCAAACAACTTTATTGCCACAATGTATGCGAATGGGACATGAACAAATTATGATAAATATTTAATACTCATTTCCAGCACACAGTTGAGAAAATGTGAAAATAACATGTATGCAGTATGCCTGGGCTATGGATCTGTGGACCCTTCCATAACAGATTGTAAGACATGATATTCGGTGTCATTATGACGCTTCAATATGTATGTGTACTGTGTAGAGGGAGGGAGGGAGATTACCTTCGTGACCCTTTCATGTATCCTAAAGCCCAAACACGCTCAAGGCCATAGTTAAGAGTGTTCTCAAGCCTGTAAAAGCATCAAGATTCAAGCAAATTGTTATGCCCTTCAGCCTTTGTTCTATATGGAAACCAGACTGTACTAGATGCATGGAAACTGAATTGTGTTTTCAGATTCAATTATTAAATGTCATCTAGGTATATACAGTAGCCAATTTATAACATTAATCTAAATCATAAGTGGAAAAAAGCAGCTTTTCCACATATTCCAAGTTCTGACAAGTAGTTCCACAATTTGACATTAGAAACCAAAAACTCAAAGAATTCTATAATAGCGTCAATTTAGCATAGAATCAGTGAAATCTAAATATCCTTTTCTCAACACTACAGGAGAAAAGGCATAACTCCAAGGAACTCTCTTTTCTCAACATTTGCCAGAGGAGCTAATCACTTCGACAACTTGTGGTCATTAGTTATTCTAGCCATATGGCTTAATGCTGAGCCATTACTATCAGCTCTGATACCAATCAACGTAGGGTTAGTGCAAAGCATGTGTCTCGTTAGCCCCCTACTTAGTTGCAGTGCTTCTATGTATGTGATCGGTTTTTTGCTGGTGGAGATTACAGGACTATGTTGTAGTACTACAGCACAGGAATAAGTGTAACCCTGTCACCAAACATTTCAGTCTACATTTATAAGCATATACAAAGCTGCAACAATCGAAGCTAGATCATAGAAGAAATAAATTAAAAAGGGTAGCCCGGTGCATGTGCTCCCACTTGCGCAGGATCCGGGGAATAGTCGGACCCACTTGGGTTCTATAGTACGCAGCCTTTCCCTACATTTCTGCATGAGGCTATTTCCACTACTCGAACTCGTGATCTCCTAGCCACAAGGCAGCAGCTTTACCACTGCGCCAAGGCTCCTCTTCACAGAAACTAGGTATCTTTGACCATCTAACAATGGATGCAGCTATGAATAAAACACTAGGAAGAGTAATACATGAGAACCAAATAATTCTAAGTAGATTACTAGCGGATAGATTACATTTTTAGAAAAAATTTCGTACTCATCTCATATTTTTCTGATTTGGAATGAATTAGTTAGGATGGTAAAAGATACCCGGTTTTGGAGTTTGATGGTCAAATCCGGACTCGGGCCGATAGTTCAATGGTCAAAAATGGACTTCTTCCGAAAGATTATATGCGGGTTGTGACGACATAGAACCAAACATGGCATATGTTAGTTTAGAGATATATTTTTTCCCACCCTGCCTTTTGGGCATCCATCCAAGTGAATCATATACTACGAGAATATTTGTATTGTAAAACCATGTTTATTCATCTGAGTCTTAAAAAAAACAACCAGGTGCTACTGTAGCAACAGGTCAAGCATTTAAGCTCCAAAACTCTTTTGTCCCGAACAGTTTAAACCTCGAATCAAATAACACAAGAGAGTGCTATGACAGAAACTGCTGATTAATATTAGTGGCTGCCAGACTTGACCCAAAATGAAAGCACACATGCATGCCAGGGGTACTAATTAGATGAGTAGCGATACCTGTAGGTAGTAGAGTGCCACATTCGAACTGTCCCATCCTCTGAGCCAGTAATTATTATAGGTAGCTCTGGATGGAAACATGCAGCTGACACATTATGTGCATGCCCTTCAAGTGTTTGAACACAGCTCTTTGTTTGGTAGTCCCAAACCTGATTTGACCAATAATGTCATCACAGTGTACATATACACTCGCAGGAATAAAATTCAGTGTGAATTACAAACCTTTGCGGTCTGATCATCAGAGCCACTAATTAAGTATGGTCGATCACCACCAGTGAAGTAATCAACACAGTTCACACCTTTTGAATGTCCATCTAGTGTGAAGTTAGGGTCCGGAGAACCAAGACTCCATATCTGATATTGACAAAAAATAGGTTATTACCATCAAGCTATGAGACAAATCATGTTAGCAAACACTATTGCCGACTAGATTTTTTGAAGTGTGGATAAAACAAACCTTTATTGTGCGGTCAAGGGAAGCACTAGCAAAGGTGTTGGTATCTTTTGGGTTAAATGTGACTTGCATCACATAGTGAGAATGCCCTTCAAATATTTGAGTGCACACCCAGCCTTTATCCCAATCCCATAGCTTAATCAGCATGTCATCAGAAGATGATAGCACAAAGGGCTGAGTTGGATGAACAGCCACACACCTAATGTAGTCAGTGTGAGCTTCAAAAACCTTGACCTTGTCCATTGTGTTGTAATTGTACACACGGATGAACATATCATCAGCGCCAGCAACGACCCATTGCTTCCGTGCAATAAATTTGGCCGAACGAACTGAAATTGGCATGGAATATTAGCAGGATGTAAACATCTGGGAAGAGAATCAGGCAGAAAGCTGGGTGAGCATACCTGGCAAATCCGTGACTTCAAATGATTTCACCATTGTCTGCGGATAAGTTAATACAGTGTCATCAGTTAAAAGTTTAACAAACCTACCAAGTAATATTCTGAACTTTAAAGTAGTCAAAGATCATGAATCCAGAAAGTGTATGTTTCGCTTTTCTTCATTCCAGTACTGGGGTGTGGGGTTTACTTTCATGTATGCCTTTATGGCTTTATCCCATTCCCCTTCTGTCAACCCTTTACAAGCCGGTTGCAAATTCAGAGTACACAACTAAAATCCGTCCATCTCAGCAACCGTGAGGGAGGTGCTTGAAACTTTTGTCTTCACCATTGCACTTTCGGCAAAAGCTATGAAATCCTAATCGTTCCTCTATCGGTTTTATGTAACCACTAAGCCCTTCCCGTACTCTCTATTGCTGGCGTATCCCTAAGTTCGCTATTGCATTACACCATAAATCCCTGTGTCCTGATCTCTACAATGAATGCAATATAAAAGTCATGGCTAGTCATCACGTTATAAAACATACATCCAACGATCCAATTTAGTAGAATAACACAGACATAAGCCACTGCGGTGCATGAACAATCACATACCTGAGTCTGATAGTTCCATATGCAAACGCTCCCCGAGTACAGACTTGACAAAATCCTGCATTACAGCACATAGCAATAATGTGATCACACATGGCTCGGCCGAAGCACCCATAATTCACAAAGCATTTCCGTGCACATAACCAGGCACTCACCATGGCTCCGTCGGATGCAGATCCACGGACTTGACCCTCTCGGACCTCTGCGCGAGCTTCCTCTGATCCAACCAAACGGAGAACCGCCATCAGCGAAACGACCCAGAAAAACTCTCTGCCGCCGGGACAAAGCGCGAGGCGGGAAACCAAACGGGATCCGAGGGACAGGCGTCGCGATTACCTTGATATCCAACCGGAGCGGCTGCAGCAGTACGCCCATCGCGCGAGCACCGCCAACACCACCATCACAACGCGCAGAAACAGAAAAGGCAACCACGTCAGTGTACAACGCCGAAAACCACCAGATCCGCGAGGATCTCGACCAGCCCCGCCGCGGATCTCGCTGCCCCACGAGCCGCCGTGACGCCCCGAACGGCCCACTGCCCAGCGGGGCGCGATCTTGCGTTCGCGGCGGCGAAGCGGAGAGGCGGGAGCAGGACGAGGGGCTCGGTGAGAAGGACGAGAGAGAGAGGCACGTGCACGTACCATGGTGGCGCGCGCGACGGCTACGGCGGCGGCGGCGGCTAGGCGAGAAGGGCGAGTAGCGGAGGTGCAGCCGTGGAGGGCGGCGCTTGTAGCGTTCGCGGGTGGGAGCGGGGGCCGCGCGGGGGTGCCCTCTCGCCGGACGGGGAGGTGCAGGCGCCGCGCGGGGAGAGGGGTAGAGAGAGATTTGCGAATGCGGGCCTGCCGGACGAGGAGGAGAGAGGGGCTGATGGGGGAGTGGAGAGGTAGAAAACGGGTTGGCGGGTCTCGAGTTGGCGTGGGTTGGATCTGGAGGCCGTGTGGTTTTTCGGTTGGCCTTTTTGGATCGTGGGATGTTGACTTGTCCTGCTGACGTAATGGTTAAGCAAAGCCTGAGTGTCCCGTGAAGTTCAAGAGCAGCTGAGGCTATCTCCAACGTTCCCATATTGATTCTGCAAAATTAAATGCTGTAATGTTATGACACTATAAACAGATAGAAGGGTAGTTGGAATAGTGATGGAAAATGAGAGGATGGGGAAGCACTGCAGACAGTCTAACGCTGATGATGGTTTAACCTTTCGAAGTAGATTGGTTTTAACGTATGAGTAGAAATTAGGATGTTAAATTGTCCCAAAAAAAGATATGCATTCTCAGTCCTAAATTGCAAGAGGTTTTAGACTTTTTTTATTTATTTATATTTATATAGATATTGATGAATAAGATTACGTACATGGAGGAATGAATGAATCCAGTTGAGGTTTAGAATCCATTACGATTTAGGACAGAGGGAGTATAGTTCTGACCATCGCACCCAAACCTATTGCCCCTTAACCATAATAGTATTTCAAATGTGAATTAAAAGAATATGGTTGGCTACTGGTTTGCCGATACAGTTGTATTTGCCGATACAGTTGTATATAGTGACATGTCATGCTGCTATTTAACATCACAGCTCTAGTATTAAATTGAAAAAACAATAGTTAGCGTCGAGATACAATTCACACAGTGTTTGCTCAGGACCCGGCGCAGAAATCCAAAGAGAGTACCATGTTCAATAGATGTTCATAACCACAATCTATAGTGCAATCTTGTTCCGGTAGAGTTAGGAAGAGAGAGCTATATTGACTTTGCCCAGACCTGTTTAAGCTCTAGGATCACCACTAGAATCGCATATGCGATGTATTATCATTGAGGACAAATATGGAGCAAAAGAGACGTTGATGAACCACTCTATCGCCAAACTATACCATTTACGGTCAAAGGGGATTCGAGCGGCAGATCCTACAACTTCAACGTATGTCTGTTCGGTTGATTACCTAAGTATGCCAAGCCAAAGTCTGGCCACACCGTGTCTGTGGCTCCAAAAATTAGCACGCCACTCTTAGCACCATGTGGCTCTTAAAATGAACTACGGTGCCTAAAAGTTAGTCACAATGAGTCAGTGGCATTATGTAGCAAAGTCCAGCAATAAACTAAATGCACCCTAGGAGTAGCATAAGGACATATTTAGAATATGGAAATTTTCGTCTATTCATTTTTATGTTAATTTTTTTCAATTTTTTTAAAATCTTTTGTGTTACACATAGCCTTATTAGCACACGCAAACAAGACAACAAACAAAAAAACCACACATCACAAAGGGAGACAAAAGGAAACGTTGCTTCTCAAATATCTATAAGGCCACGCCTTTAAAGCCTCGTAACAATTACACCATTTTATTGTTGATTCATGACACTATAGAGTAGCTATAATCCAATGAGCTTTATACCACACTAGCTGTCACATGTTATTGTTAAGCATTGAATTGAATATAACAAACGGCAATTGAATTGCACGTCCAAAATCCCATCGACAAACGTTGATGCCCTTTGAAGGAGGAAGCCTCAAGAGGACAATGTCAGGGGTATACGAAGATATAGGAAAGGGTCATAGTCTTGCTAAACAAACATTCGATGAGATGGTGTAAGCGTTAGTATTAGCCTAAACGGGGATAATTAGTCAATTACCTTTGTTTAGTGAATCATCGGACAACACGGCCGATTTAAATAGGCTAAAATCTCTACCTTTCAAAAGTCTGTAAGGTTCTTGATTTCACCTGTCTCGCACTCCGTCGCACGGACACACCCCTACCCCTAGTCTGCGGAATATTTAATTTTTAGCTATTATTATGGATGGCGACTCTCCAATTGCCATTCTACCGGTTGTTCCTACAAATTTGCCCTGACGAACGAAAGATGCTTATATTTTTGTCATTTTTGCCGATGTGGCACGCCAACATGGTTGTTTTCGCTGACATGTGACGTCAAACGTGGCAATGACACAATACCCTAGCATCACCGTTAGAATGTCAGCACTCTCTTCTCCATTAGCCACCACGGCCCCGTGCCCGCAGCGGCCGGCCACGCGCTCGCAGGCCCTGTGCTCGACGGCCGACCTCCACGCGGACGACACCCGTGCACCCGAGCTCCCGCCACCTCGCCCGAGCCCTCGCCGAGCGCGACCATGGCGGCTCCTCCTCGCGCTCAGCCTCGCGCGCCACACCTCCGCCGCCAGGGCCGGCGGCCCACACAGGTGAGGGGGAAGGCGACGTTGCGGCGGGCCCGTACCTGGATCACCACGCCGACGCCGCCACCGGCCAGCGAGGAGCGGGCCCGTGGTCCTCCTCCTCTTCTTCGTCGCCATGGTGGCGCCGGCCTCGTTGCTGGTCGAGTTCCTGCTCCGCCGCCCGTTGCCTCGCGGCTGCTCGCCACGCAGCCACCGGCCGTGCACCAGCCCGCGGCTGCTAGCCGCCCCTGTTCGCATCAGCTCTACGCGCCATCGCTAGCGATGCGCCCACGGCCGCTCTTGCCACGCCGTGGCTAGCCCCGCGCCCGCTCGGCTGCTCGCCCAAGTGCCCGCGGCTGCTCTCGTCGCGCCGGGCCCCGCCACGGCTGGTCTCGCCGCGCCGCCGCCTGCACGATCGTGGGGCCGCCGCCGGCCTCCACGCGCTCGCTGCGCCATCGCTGGCCATGAGCCCGTCGCAGCTGCTCTCACTGCGCTACCGCCTGCACTCCCCGTGGGGCCACCACGACCTCCACGCGCTTGCCCGTGCCTCCTTTGCAAGCCTTTGCAAGCCGACCTACTCGTCTCCTAGGCTCCTACGTCGCCTCAGCCGGCGGCGGGCGGGGCACGGGGCTGGCGTGCGTTCGTAAGAGGAGAAGAGGAGAGGGGTAGAAGGAAAGGGGCGGAGAGGACATTTAACCTAACTTTACCACGTTGGCAATCCCACGTGGCGTCACACATCAGTGAAAACAGCCACGTTGGCGTGCCATATCAGCAAAAATGGCAGCATCTTTCGTTTGTTAGGGCAAATTTGTATGAACGACCGGTAGAATGACAATTGGAGAGTCGCCATCCATAATAATGACAAAAAATTAAATATCCCCCACTCTGCTGCCTCGCTCCAGCTGAAGACAGCACACGCGGATCGCTCACCCCACGCGCTCAGGCCGATGCCATCGCCTGGGTTCGCTCCGCGCAGTCCAGCCGCCTGCCCCCTCACTCCGCCACCGCCGCCTTCTACACGCCGAGATCGACCGACACCCATCCTCGACGGGCAAATCCGCCAGTGGCGACGCCGAGGGCCTCCTCCTCCTCCGCATCCTAAACGGGCGGCTCGCGCACCCTATCTCCACCCCGCCTAGCAGCCGCCGGGACCGGTTCCTTCCTCCCCGTCGCCCGCGGATCCGGCCGCGGCGGCAGTGGGGAGAGAAGGAGAGGTTGGCAGCAGTGGTGGCCGGTGAGAAGCTTCAAACAAAGATCCTCCCAAACTCCCGGCGTTTCGGACGTTCCGCGGCTGCTTGCCTCGGCCGCCCGCGCGGCCCACGGCCATGCCCCTCCCTAGCGGCAACTGTGGGGCCCCTCCCCCCACCGCCGCTCCCCTCACTCGTCAAGCTCGCTCCGTGCCGTCACCACACGCCATGTCGACCGCCTCCTGGCCGCGCTCCTCCACCGCCGCAAGCACTGCCTCCTCGCCACGCTCGCCTCCCAGGCGCTCGCCAATGCCGTCACGTCGACTCCGCACACGCATCTCCTCGCCGCGTCGACGCCGTGCAGCGACTCACGCTCGCCTCCAGTGCCGCCAGCCACCGCCTCTGGGACGCGCTGCTCCGTCGGGTCTGCGCCGGCGCTGACCTGGCCCTCGCGCTCGAGCTGCTCTCAGCTGCCGTCCAGGACCGCGACGTGGTGGTGGTCCTGTCCACGTACCACGTGATGGTGGTGGGGCTCTGTGCCCGTGGGGAGGTGGATGGTGCACTCAAGGTGTTCGACGTAATAACCAGTAGGGGGTGTCAGGTGGACGATTGCATTTGCAGTTCAATCGTTTCTGGATTCTGCAGAACTAGGAAGGCCAGAGCAGGGTTGGATTTCTATGAGAGGGTGAGGCCAGTTCAGTGGCTTTGATCCAGGCCTGGTGACGTTGACATCAGTTGTCCACAGTCTTGGGTTGGAGGGGAGAATCGGCGAGGTGGAAGAGCTCATGCAGGTGATGGATTAAGGGCAAGAATGCTGATGATGTGTTCTACGGCAACCTGGTTCATGGATATATGAGCCGTGGGTTCTTGATGGAACGTCTTCAGGGGCATCGATCCATGTTAGATACTAGTGATTTTTTCTTCTGCCTGATTTCTTATCATGGTTGGGGTCGCTCATCTAGAGGACAAAAGACCACGTACAAACTGTAAATGTTCTGGCCTGCAAAGGTAGGCCGGAACTCCATAGGCTACTATGCTATCTGTGAAATTGTTGATTTACCAAGAACATTGCGGGCGCTGGTTTAGCTAGGACAATTTGAATTAATCTTGTTATATATATCCATTAGGTGTTCTCAATAAGCATATCATCAAACAGTCTCCTCAAGAAGTATCTCATGGGTAATCACTAAGGAGGAGAAGAAAAATAGAGACAATCAGGAGACTATAGATGTAGCCCAAGTCTTGGATATCATTCTGACCAACACTCCAGCAACAGCACAAGGAAACCCAATCTATGAACAACTGCATTTCAAAGTTTGTCACTGAGTAACCATAGGGAAACAAATCTTCATACATTTGTCACACTGATAAATGAACCTGCATCTACCAATGAGAATGTACGTGTCACTGGTTTCTTTTTGGATATGACACAGATTCAAACTCTTGTGAAACATGTTGGATGAAAGGGCAACGTCTTTGCAGTGCTGTAGAGAGCATATATTGTTGAGCATATATCTTAAGCTCTATTTAAGCATGTCATCATATGCATTCTTCGATCAAAACAATGGAAAGGAAAATGTGTCATTTACTATTTTTAAATAATTTTCCCTATATGAGAAGAATTTCTTTTCTCCAACCTTTCAAAAAGGATCTTAGTGAAAAGTTCTACTCAAATATTCCTTCTTTTTAAACCCTGAGGTAAATTCTTTTAATTGGGGGCTTGATTTGAATATATACATATATATATGTAAATAAAAAAAAGAAAAGAAGAAATATGAAACAAGCGGGAGCCGGCGGCCCAAAACCACGATGGCCCAACCCCTGGTTTCCATGCCATGGGCGCCACGCGCCGTGCCTGGGCAGCCCGGCGTAGGCCGTGGGCTGGTGCTGGCCTCTCGTCAAGCCACCACCCGGGCCGGCCCACAGAAGCCATCTTCTCCGCCCGTCGTCTTCCTTCTCGGGACGGCAGGGGATGAGCTCGCCCCCATCGCCCGAGCTCGTCTGTCGCCGCCCTTCCACCGCCGTGAGCCCTATTTAAGTCTCCGCCGTGCACCTCCTTCATCACCCCACCCGAGCCACTACCCCAATCGTCTTCCCAGTCACCATAGCTCCCTCCCACTTCCACTCTGCTCAACCCCGGCGAGCTGAACTGCCGCTCAAATCCGCCGCCTCTGCTGCCTCCCCATCTAATTCCGGTAAGTGCAGGCCTTGCCAAACCTTTCTCCACGTCCTAAGAGCTCTTTTTCTTCTATTCCACACCGGAGCCGAGCTCTCCGCGAGCTTCTTCTCACCGGCCATGGCGCCCCAACCCTGACCGCCGTGGAGAGCCTTCTTCCGGCCATCGAATCACATCGCCAACCCCACCATCATGTTCGTCATGACGATGTAGTCGTCGTGCCCTCAACCTCGTCACCGGAACCGGCCCGGCGATGAAGAACCGCCGTCAATCGTCACCGGCGGTCCGGTTTATCACTTTCCAATTCGACCGAACCAAACTGCCGTCACCATCCCCTAACACCATCACCCTTTGAGTCACTGCCCGGTGGGCCCGCGAGCAACGGCGTTAGCCACGCCGTCCCCTCCAGGCAGGCCGAATCCATGGGCCAAAAGGAAGAAAGAAGATAGGCCCGATGGCCATTTGGGCCAGGTCGTTGGGCCAAAATAAAAGGATTTCTGGGTTGAATTTAAACAGGGATAGAAACTAAACCGATTTAGTTATTCAAGGGGTAAAATAGAACTTTAGTAAAAATAACTTTTTGGGCCTTGGGCTTTTTTGAATTTCTGAATTTATTCTTTCCTATTCTAAATTCTTTAATTCAGATTTATTTAAATTATGTTTACCTTTAATTAATTTAATTAAACAAATTTCATTCTTTCCATCCTTTCAAATAAATGATAAAATTTATTTAATAAATCTTTATTTTTGAGATTTATTTAATTCTTAATAAAATCTTTTAAATTCTTCTAATTCAATTAAATATTAATAATTAGTTTTCTAATATTTAAAATCTCAACTTTTATTAATAATAATAACAAAATCCTTTTAGAAATCCTAGAAAATATATTTAAACCTAAAATCATATTTTAATTTTAAAAAGAATAAATAATAATAATTTTAAAATTAGGAAAGGACCTAAAAATTTAAAATTATACCACCCCTTCCTTTCAGAAACTTTTAAAATTCTTAAATTCACAGGTTGATCATCCTCATACTTAAAATCATGCATATCGTGCATCTAGGTGTGATAAATCCTTCGTCTTTCACCGGAGAACTTCCAGAAGCCCCCACATCCGAGGTCTTTGAAGCAAAAGCCCAGAAAACCACTCCAGCCCCAGAAGAAGAATCTTTTGAAGTTTCTTTTGATCCAAATACTTTAAATCCAGGCAAGCCCCAGTGTATTTACTTATTTTATTTCGAGTCCTTTAAATTAAATACGGGTTATGTTTGTGCATTAAAATTAAGAATTGCTTGAAACCCTAGAGCCTATCGAATTCCTGATTCAAGCATAATAAATTCTATATGTATAGATTAAATGCTTAGTTAAGCTCAATGATAGGTTACGTTTTCTTTAAAAAGAATACATCTTAATTTTTGTTACTTTGAGACGAATCCAAGACGGTTTCCTGAGTTATTTAATTGGAGACCGTGGACGGGATCAGTTATGCTTTTAAAAACCAGTGATAAAGAAGGTTAATAAATGAACATGATTGGGATCCTGATCCTGTCTACGTCGTATAAGGCCGTCCGATGATTGGCCATGTTTTAGGCTTTCGAACGCGCCTCTTTCACTTGTCGTCCTCATCACGGGCTCCGATAAGCCTCTCATCCTTTGTACCTAGGGTTGAACTGTAGTGAGACCAACTGGATGGAGGGAGACAGGCGAGTGTCAGAGTACACTCGGGTTCGGTGGGGCAGTTCAGACTAGGTGGCAACGAGGATGTTGGGTCGTCATATGCGTCATATGTGGGTTCGTTGTACACACATATGACTGGTGTTTGAGTATCTATTCTCGGGAGTATAAAATCAATTCGAATCGCTGGGCTTACCAGATGTAAGAGCTGAATTATCACCAACATCGTAGTTAAGAAAGAGCAATGTTTTATTTAGAATCAATTTTACAAGTGTTTGCCTTGTTTGATAATAGAATAAGTTAAACATAGATTTAAGTGAAATTTAAAAGAATTAACACCCTAAAAGCTAAGGATCTACTTCTAGGCTTTTACGTGTGTATTGACCTCATCAAACCAACCTTAAGATATCAACTAAATTAAGTTTAGTAGACGGGTAAGACTTCGCTAAGTAAATTTTACTTAATGATTTTTTTTAAATTTATTCAGGTTCAAAATACATTCTTTTCAAATATGATCCTTCTTTATCGGCTCCTTAGTGAATTAACATCTTGGGCATGATACAACTTACTTTTAAGAATATTTTGTTAAAAGTAGACCATACTTTGATGTATAAGAAAATAATGGGGTCTGCTTATTTGTATAAACAAGGGTATTGTACTAAACTTATGAAGTCATATAAATATGGTTTAAAAGTATTGTAATCTAAAGACTACTTCGTGAGTTGCCTTGAAGTTCGATTTTCTAGGAAGGCTTGTCAAGACTGGTAAATCTTGACAATTCACCGAAATTAACTCAAGATTGATACTTAGGTTTTGCCACAACGATGGTCCATGGTATTGTAATAGCTTTTCTATTGCTAGCACATGCAATAAAATTCTTTGTAACGCTGTTGCTTGAGATCCTTCTTGTGGACTGAGGGCCTGTTTGCTTCGCGGAGTGACCTGGAGGGCTCCTGCCAGGCAGGTCCATCCGACCCTAGGCGTTCCGCCACAACGATGGTCCATGGTATTGTAATAGCTTTTCTATTGCTAGCACATGCAATAAAATTCTTTGTAACGCTGTTGCTTGAGTTCCTTCTTGTGGACTGAGGGCCTGTTTGCTTCACGGAGTGACCTGGAGGGCTCCTGCCAGGCAGGTCCATCCGACCCTAGGCGTTCAAAATCGACGCCTAGCGTGGATGCCTGGACCAGGCGAGTTCTGCAGGGTTCCAACCAAAGTACCCTTGAATCGCTGATGCCGGTTTATCTATTGGTGTGTACTATAGATGCCACTAGGAAAAAGTAACACGATTCGCTCTTCATTCAAAGACCTAACCAATTCTGCTGCCATTCACTCTCCATTCAAATACAGTCCTCTTGTAAATCGGAAAAAACAGCAATGGATTAGGAGCAATGTTACCTTTGAGCTAATGTTATGGTTCCCTCCTCATTTCTTGGGTCTACTGTTGCTCATCTTCAATCCATTTCTCTTTCAAAGAAGGAAGAAAAGGCTCTGAATCATTTTTCTGATTAGGAACCATTATGGGATGCAAAGCTGGACTTCACTAAACTCTACCTCACTTTCTGCATTGTGGGGATAAAGATATGTGAGATGGTATGGTGGCTGCTAGAATGATTGTATTGAGCAATTTGTAGGGAGCGAATGTATTAAGATAATGGTTATGATTTAGGTCTAGCTCATTTGTTTCTTTTTTTAAGGGAACGATTGTATTAAGCTAATGGCTATGATTTTTTTTTCTAAAAAATAGTATTTACCCGTAGCAACGCACAGGCCAATTGGCAGCGAATCAAAAAAATGGCCTACACACGACCAACATAGTTGATTGTTGAGTAGCATCTAAAAGACATATAAATAGTCTCTGTGGCAGTGTAGGCAAATTAACAGACAACAGTGGTAAACAAAACATGTACCCTAGACAATACAACATGATATGACCAAAGAACTGACCAGCTTGATCTAACCAAACATCCACCCCTAGCCAAGTTTTGAAAGTGGCATGATGTCGTAACTTTGACGCAATAGCCCATGAAAGGATTGGTGATGTTGTACCTCAGGTGCAGCGACTCTAGGTAGATCATAGCACCTCAATGTCGAACGGCAGCCCCATGTAGATCTTAGCATCATAGCATCGGGGCGGTGCACCCCCTTGCGCTGGTCTTAGCGTCTAGCAAGGAATCACTGTTCATAAAACTGACTACGACATGTATTTCCATCTTCAGTTGTAGCGTAAATTTGTCGCGCTGCTTTCAGGAGGCTTGAATATAGAGGTGTAATTGGATCGGATATGGATAGATATTGCTGATACCGTATTTGTTTTTATACTTTCTCTTCGAATTTGGATCGAATACGTATATTACCAAATGTGTCCGGATAAGACTTAGATGGCTATCGGCATCATAGTTATCCAACTTTAAACACTCGGAGACGAATACTGATCAGATCTCAGCCCTTCTAAACGAATCCGGACTCGAATACGAACACATAATATCCGTACCATTTACACCCCTACTTGAATGACACTACAAAATACAAGAGGTAACCACTTGCACAAATTCAACCATGTGTGTTCTCCACCTATATGGCTTGAACCCATATGGCTAAAAAAAACAAGAGATAACCACACTAAAGAGATGCATCATAAAAAAGATCGAAAATTTTGGAAGTGTTCTAATAATTCCCTCATATAAACTCAAAAACCACTGCCATGTAGCCATAAACTTTTTGACCTGATTCAAGGCTCTAGACTAAACAGATCTGAAAGTTGATTTCTCGAATAAGAACTGATTGACTAGATATATGATACTTAAGTTATAGGGATAATACTATATTTGGCCCCTCAATTATCCGATTTGTCTAATTCTAACCCAACTCTAATGTCATTCAGTTCAAGTACCTCGTCTTTTGACATCCTAGATTTTGGCCTCTATGCCGAGTCAAAGTGCCTAAAAAAATCAAAAGGAACCGTGGCAATGTTGTAGGACACAAAAGAATCATAAAAATATAACAGGAGCTTGTGAAACAAATTCTACACCTTACCTTAAAGAAAAAGATTCAACAAATATAAAAAAGAAGTGAGGTTTATGGCCTATGCACACTTAATTAAGCAACAAAAAATTATTTTTTTAGATGGCCACAATCATCTCGAACAATGGAGATATTTCTTGTCATTGATAACGGGTTGTATAGATTGATTTGACTTTTCTTAACTCCTTTTTCCCGTTATAAGGTTTTGTTGAGCCTTTATGATAGCTGAGTGGATATCTATGTTATTGAATTCAAAACCTTTGCCGCGTTAGTCCTAAGTCACTTTTCCAAGCTTAGGGGGGGGGGGGTGCAAAAACTAAACATTATCAACAATTGAGATCCGAAACCAAATGTATTCGAGCCGGGAATCAAGACGAGGCAAATCGGACGTTGGAGCGGCTAAATGCAGACTTTTTTTTTTTTCAAAAAAAATATTGTATAGTATGCGTCGTTGGTTGTATATAAGTGAGATGGTCAGATGGTGCACCGGCGATTCACAGTCATTTCGAACCTAACTTTGGAACATCATGTGGATTATTCATCCCCGGCGTTTGGAGGAGCGCATAATGTCGAAACACACGATGACGACAATGTTCCGTCGCCCTGCATAAACGCTCTGAATATTGATCCCAATCGCATCACAAGATACACAGCGGACGAAACCATGGTGGTAATATAACAGCGTTTCCCTTTGCGCAATAAACAATGATCAGTTTTTTTTTTTACAGATTAAACACGGAAAGAATATATGTACCACTGTACTATAACAACGGAACGAATTTTGTAGTATTACGAATAAACTAAGCTAGGACACACCGACACACAGCACATGCATCTCCGTCTCCATACAAGAAGAGAGAGGAGAAATGAAGTTTTGGTGCAGGGGAACTCTCAAGATCGACCCCCGTCCGTCTCTGCCGCCGGAGCAGAACAACGAAGGCCATGCCATCAGTGGAGCGCGTAGGTGGCGACGAGCGCGGCGACCATGAGCACGTAGGCGACGCCCCGGTCGACGGCCTGCCTGTCGATCCCGCGCCGCCCCCGCGCGGCCCCCGCCGGCGCCGTCTCCTCCATGGCCGACGACTTGCCTGCTGCTGCTGCTGCCATGCTTCTTCTGACGGTCACGGACGCCGAGCAAGGATCACCCGGAACAACCGACCGAGCCTGCAACTCTCGTGCGCAGGAAGAGCTGAGGCACGGAGGCGGACGAGAGGAGGTAGTGACCTCCTAGTGTAGCTAGTATCGAGAGGACTTAGTTTGGTGGTGCGCTGGGAGAGCTCGCTGCCATGGCGCGTGCGGAGGGCGTGTGTATTTATATACGTCTTTGCCTGTGTAGCTGCGCACGGGAGATGAAAGGGGCGGCGACGGGAGGACGAGGACGACTCGCTCAAGCAAGTCCGGCCGGGCGAAGCCGCCTCGTTTGATCGGTCGGCGGTCTGGGCAGACTGGCCGCGCGGTTGATTGGGAACCTGGGCGGAAGGACGTCGCGGGCGGCTGACCGTCCTGCCTCTGCCTGCCTGCGTCTGCGTGGAACGGCAGTGGCGTTCTAGAAGTAGCAGTTGCGAGTGACGAGAGCGATGGCGTGTGGACCGGTGAAAACGGCCGGAACCAGAAATGGCGCGGCCAGTGCGGGGAAAGCGCCAGCCCGCTGCCCGCGCGTGGACGCGTGGTCCGGTTCCGGTGCAGCGCAGGCGCCGGCTTTGACCACACGCCTCTGGCCCACCTGACCTGAGGCCATCGGGATTGCTCGAGCGGCCTGGCCCGTCTCTCTGCAGGCTCCCGTAGGCCCAACTGAACTCTGGGTGACTGCGCGGGCCGAGCTTTGCCGCAGCCAGGCCCAACCCGCTCCACCTCCACCTGTACGGTCGCCAGCGCTCCCAGTCCCAGCAGCGCCTCCCGGTGGCACCACGCGCTGGACCCGTGGCGAGCACCAACCCCGCAGCCACACTTGGTACCCTCGTCGCGAATCACCGCGACGGCAGGTCCGCACCGTCACGTCCACAGCACAGCGTCCCTCGACCCCCCACCCCCTCAACACTCGAACCAACCACCGCGGCCACCTCGCCGCCCGCCGTGCTGGACGACCCGAGATGACGATGACCAGCGCCCCGGGAGAAGCGTCCGGTGCCGCAACGATCCCGTACTCCCCCGTCGCGGCGCACGAGCTCCGGAGGCAGGCGTCCATGCCGGCTGCCCTCGCGCGCGTCCGCCTTCGCGCCGTGCGGCGGGTCCAGAGACGACACCGTCAGCTGGGACGGCGGCGTGGGCGTGGGCATGGTAGCTCAGGTGTGCTTTGTTGGCTTGATGTTCCATGATGGTGTAAGTGAACTAGTGAAGTGTATGCTTTTTTATCTCCAACTTAAGCGTCGACAAGGTCGATCGAGCAGCGTATACTGTATACAGGTACAGTTTAATTACAAAGTAGTACTGTAGTAGTTTACTTGTCCGGCTTCTCGGTTCACTTGTAATTTGCAATTGTATCGCTCAACAGATCGAGGTACAAAACTGAACGGAGGTACCCATCCCGCAATCAGAAAGAGACGATGGCAATCCTCATCACAGGCAAGAAAGAAGCGTGTGGAACCGAACAAAATCAACGTACATATACTCGTCAGCACACGAATAACCCAATGGCTATGCACGACCGAGAGCGTCAAGGTAGCAAATATTACGTCGTCTCGCATCTTTCAGTTGCAAGGAAAAGGGGACAGCAATGCATGATGTGTTGGCGCAAAAATTCACAAAGTGCTAACAGAGTAACAGCCGGTTCTTCGTACTCAACTTTGCTTGCATGAAATCTCCAGCCGTATCCTACTCCTCGCCGCTGCCTCCGCCGGAGCTCTCCACAGGTGGAGGTGGAATGGTCTGCAGCAGCGGAAAACGAAAGGGAAAAATAAAATAAAATGAGCAGGGTCTTGTAGGGATTTGGTCGAACAGGGGGCGCGCATGGCGGGAGGGGTGGGAGGCCCAATGCCTGCACAGACGGACGAACCATGTCGGGCTTGTAGATGTTGTGGACGATGGAGGCGCCGGCCAGGAGGGAAGCGACGATGACGACGGAAGACCACGCGAGGGAAGGTGTCCCCGTCGGCGCCCGGCCGCCGCCGAACCTCCTGCCGCCGTTCATCTTCATCCTCCGGACTGGTGCCCTCCTCTTTCTCCGAATGCAGATTGGGCGAGTCCGCTGCTGGTGTCGGTCTTGGTGGGCCTGGGCGTGTGTAAACAAGGAGCGCGGCCCACCATTGACGTGGTGGATGAATGCCCCACAGTTGTCGTGGTTCCGAGCCTCTCAAAAAAAAAGAAAGTTGTCGTGGTTCAGAGTTAAGAGTTAACAATGCTAACATGCAGGGTTTTTTTAACGAAAACTACAGCAATTTACTAGTAATCCCTACTAAATTATACTCCGTACGTACTACATGTTGATGATGTTATGGTATTGGGCCATTGGCCCATTGCCACACTGAACATCTGCTGGAGTTGTTGCGGCCAAGGGCGGAATTAGGCCCATGGCCACCCGGGCCATGGCCCGGGGCGCTGCTCAAAAAATTTTCCAACCCCATTAATTTTTTGGCCCACTGAACTCTCATCTGCGGAACGGCCCAACGCAGGCAAGCAACTAGAACTTCACGTCGAAGTTCTTTCCGGCTTCCTGCCCTCCCCTTCCCGCGGTGACTCCCTGCACCTGCGTGTCGCCCCTACCCGCATGCCGCCACTGTTCCGCCTCCGCCCCAGTCCCCCGCACGCCGCCACCAGCCCGCCATGACTTGGTCCCCGCCAGACGCCACCTCTGGTCTAGCAGTCTGCCGCAGTGCCGTCCTGAGCCCCGGACTCCCTGACGGCTGCTGCCGCCGCCTCGCCAGGCACTCAGGCAGGTCCCCCTCCGCCTCGGCTCCTGGCCACGCCGGCAGTCGGCTAGCGCCCACCAGCTCCGCGCCAGCGCCAGACCCCACCACGCCGGCTGGCTGCCGGCTCCCTGCTCCTTTGCTGTCTGCTCTGTCCACCGATACTAGGTCGGTCCTGCTCTGCTAACTCAGATTTAGTTTTGCCTGTTGAGAAGTTGCTTAGCGAATTTCATTTATGCTTATGCTATATTGAGAAGACATTAATTTACCACATGTCCACCGTTGAAAATGAGAAGGTGCTAGGCACTATCAATATATGAGAAATCATAGTTTCTAGTCATATCTACGGAATCCTTATTCTAAATTTTGTTTTACATTATTTTTCTACCCGTTTCAAATATTTAAAAGATGTTTTTCCATTTTTACGGTAGATTGTACTTCTCAATTTGGAACCATTGATGAAAAAAACTAAAATAATGCCGCGTTTTTCGTATGTTTTCTACCTTTTATTTCATGTACCTTTTGAACTATGATTTTTCCGGCATGCTTCAGTTACAACTCGGCCCGGGGCTTGACCGAATCCTGATTCCGCCACTGGTTGCGGCGGGATCGTGAAGCCATCTCTGTGCTGCTCTGCATGTCAGCTCTCCATCCTCGCAGCGCTGCTTGCCCGAGTCCTCGAAGAGCCTGACCACCCTGTGCTCGCTGGGGGCCGTAGGGGAGCGCTCGGTGCGGCCACGCGCACGGGGGCAGGGACACGTGCTCGCCGGTGGAAAGGTTGCAGACGTGGTACGCGTTCTCGCCGGGCTGGAAGAGGAGGGTGGGACCGCGGCACGGCTTGGCGCCGCCGGACAGCACGAGGTCGCTCGCGCGCAGGTTGGACACGGTCACCAGCTCGCGGGCCGACGGCGGCGGCGACGACGAGCCGTTCCGCAGCTTGTTAAGCATCGACGAGTAGAAGGCCGTGGCGGTGGTGGAGCCTCCGGCGGCGGGCTCGAAAAAGACGATGTCCGGCGGGCGGCCAGCGGCTCTGGCGGCTTGGCGCGCCTGGACGAAGTGGTCGGAGGTCAGCAAAGGCCTGCCACGCTGGGCAGACCGCCTGGAAGCGAACGGCCGCGGCGGCCGGGACGCGCGTCAGGATATGTTCGACGATCACGTCGTCGGGCAGCAGCGGTGCCGGCTGGCCGCCGTGTCGAGGCCTCTTCGACATGGTGCGCGGTGGTCGTCGCTTCGTTCGTGATGTCAGACGACGATCAATTAGATCAAATCAAATCATAATTATTAATTACTAAAAGATGAGTTCAGCAGATGTGTGTATGTCCGAATGTCCGATCCCGAGGGAATTCCGAATTCGGTACGTACAGATTGCTGGATACATCGGACGCCTGGCTAGTGGCTAGGAATTCAGATGACAAGGACAGATGCAACAACGTTTAGAGAAAAAATAAAAAAAAATAATGCACCAGCCGGGAATCGAACCCGGGTCTGTACCGTGGCAGGGTACTATTCTACCACTAGACCACTGGTGCTGTCATGTTTGTTTCGTCATTTTAACAATTCTTTTCTCTGACGCCCGACATGCCTCACTGGTATTCGCTGTTTATCATGAAAAAGGTTGTGACGAAGATCATACCGTCCAAATTTGCCGCCCGCACACCTCGTATCGACGCTACTAGGACACCGTATTCGTTCATTCACTGTGTTCCATCACTGGGTTTGATTAGCTGATGATGATGCAGACGTGCGCGCATTATCGAGGTCAGACGTGACCAAGTCTCAGATTCTGAACCTGAATTTGTAAGTGTTGTCTTAAGAGATCACTTTTAATCCACCGGGAAGTGGGAGCAACCCCCACTCTCCTCCCACTTACCAGCTCAAACGAATAAACAAACAACAATTCCAATGTAATTATTAATTAACCAACACTGCTTGCTTCTCTAGCTAGCTCCAAATCAAGAACCGAACCTCCACCGTGACCCAATCGGCCAAGGGCTATGGTATTAGTACATACAAGGATATCAGAAGAGCAAAAACAATGGCGACGTACGCCGATCGATGAAACGACCATGTGCATCTATCTGAGGGTCAGGAGGTGGAGGTTGACGAGGACGGGGAGCAGGACGACGGCGACGAGCACGGCGCCGGCGCCGACGGCGACGCACGCCCACTTGCGGCTGCTCCTGCGGTACTCCCGGGCGGTCTCGAGCTCGGCGGCGCCGCGGTGCACGAAGGAGCTGGCGCGCGCGACGTGGCTCTCGATGCTGTTCAGCTGGTGGCCCTGCGCCTCCACCAGCGCCGCCATGTCCAGGAACACCTGGTGCAGCTCCCGCAGGCCGCGCTCCATCTCCCGCACCGCGCCGTGCCGCTCCTGGATCTCCGACAGCGTCTCCAGCACCCGCCCGCGCCCTTGCTCCTGGATCGCCTTGTGCAGGAACGTCTCGCTCTGCCCCGACGCGATCAGCGCCTCCACCGTGCTCTCCGCCGCCTCCTCGCCCGTCACCGTGTAGTAGCGCCGCGCCACCGTCTCCTTGTACTCCGCCGCCATGCGCGCACGCAGGCCCTGCAAAAGCCCTTGTTGATGAGCGATCGATCGAGAAGAAGACAGCCAGCCGCCAGAGGCCAGAGCCAGTTACATATACACACACAGACACAGACACAGATACGTATACGTACCTGGAAGCCGTCCATGAGGTCCTTGAGCTTCGCGCCGAGCCCGGTGACGACGGAGGTGCGGGTGCGGTCGGTGGACGACCCAGGACCGCAGCCGGCGAGCTTGCGGCTGGCGGCGTTGGCGCGGTCGAGCGCCTCGAGCCGGGCCTTGACGGCCTTGGCGCGGCGGAGCACCTGGCCGACGTCGGCGTCCATGCGGGCGCGGAGGGCCTTGACGGCGCGGGCGTCGTGCGCCGTCTTGCTCTCCTCGTGCGCCGACTGCAGCCGCCGGTGCAGCGCCTCCAGCCCGCGCAGGTCCTCCTTCACGCCCTCCACGTCCTCGAAGAACCGGTCCAGCTCCGCCGCGCCCTCCCCCTCCCCCTCCCCGCCGCCGGCCTCCAGGTCGTCCAGCACCACCTGGTGCTTCAGGTCCGCGTACTTCTTGAACGAGCCCGACGAGAAGAGGTCGTTCATCTTGCCCGGACCTTATGATCGCGCGTGCTGCCGCCGCAAGGGACTACGGGAGAGAGCTAGCTTCAATGTCCGGCGCCTGTGTATGGAGTATGGACGACAGACGCCTGCTTCTTGATTGCTTGCTAGTAGCAGTTGCTTGTGACACCGACAGCAATGCAGCTGCAAAGCATGTTGCGAGTGTTTCCGGATCGACTGAGGTGTCTTGTTTCTTGGCAATGGCGCAGAGAGATGGGGGGAGGGAGCGGAGGGTGCCAATTGGCGGGGGAAGAAGAAGGCGTCCCGTCCCACACCCACATTTCCTTCGATTTCCTTGAAAAGCTGGCATCCAGCAGAAGAAATGGACGTGCAGGGGTACAGTGGAACAGAAGGCCGCGCCGCGTTCCCTTTTCCTGCTCTGTTGGGCTCCAAGTCGGACATGTGTGGCGCGCACGGCGCCCGCGGTTGTCTCTCGAGCCAATCATGCATTTCACTAAGAACTAGTGCAACTTTCGTAAGAGACACAAAGGCACAAAGCACGGAATTCCTGAGTATCTTTGCCAACAGGCTATTGATATTTCATGAAAGCCAACCTAGCTAAGTGCATTGCCACAAGGGCATTGTCGCCAACCAATAAAACAAAATAGACATGTTAATTATTTGGCAACAAAAGGGGCTCCATTTTTATATTCCTAACTCTTCGATTTACCTACTTATAATAATCAGTTATACAAAAAACGTTTGGTTCATTTAACTCTATAGGCGACTATTTAAATTACTCGGCTTCTATAAGAAAATGGCAAACTAGACAGAAAATTGATAACAATTTTGGTCAAAAATAAAAATCTATAGGTTCTTTCACCATCAGACCATGATCACCAGCAGGGACGTTGGCCGCGGAGGCAAGCCTCGGTTTCACTTCGAGAGTTTTTGGCCCAAGCTAGAGGGCTCTGAGGACGCGCTGCGGCGCGGGTAGCAGTGCAACGACCCCATCGCCAATCCCTACAACCGGCTCGACCAGCTCTTCCGCAATCTCGTGCGTGTTCTTCAGAGTTGGTCAGCAAAGAAAGTGGGTTGCGTCAGGGACCAATTGTTGGCTGCTCGGGAGGTGGTTCTGAGGCTAGATCGGGCGCAAGACTCGCGCCGGCTCTCGGCGGACGAATTACACCTTCGCACCGATGTCAGGCTCAAGTGTCTGGGCCTGTCGTCGCTGGAGCGCACAATTGCCGGGCTGCGATCCAGGGTGCGCCAGCTCTCCGATGGTGACGCGAACACAAGGTACTTCCACACAATGGCGAGAGGAAGAAAGAAGCAACTGATTATCCACGAGCTGCGTTCCGAGGGCCAGGTTGCAGTGTCACATGGTGACATGTCTTCAGTGGTGCAACAGTTCTTTAGCAGCTATTCAGCGCCACGGCTGTGCGTGAGCGAGCGATCAACCTAGAAGCTCTAGGGCTCAACCCCGCAGACCTCTCAGCCCTCGACGCTCCATTTTCGGAGGAGGAAGTTCTGACTGCCATTGGGCAGCTACCTGCCAACCGCGCGCCTGGCTCGGATGGTTTCACAGGTGTGTTCTACAAGGCCGCCTGGGGCACTATCAAGGCCGATGTGCTCGCTGCTCTGAACGCATTTCACTCCGGCCGCAAGCGCGGGTTTGAGAAGCTGAACAATGGGTTGATTGTGTTACTGCCGAAGAAGCCAGATGCGGCAGCGCCTGGGGACTTCAGACCCATCGCCATGGTGCATGGGTTAGGCAAGCTAGTGTCTAAGATCCTAGCGTTGAGACTCGCTCCTTTTATGCACAACCTAGTCTCCTCGAATCAGACTTCATATGTGCGCGGGAGATCCATTCTTGACAGTTACAAATATTTGCAGTGCGCTGCCATGGCCTTTCGCAGGAGGAAAATTCTGAAGCTCTTGCTCAAATTGGACATCTCCAAGGCATTCGACTCCTTGGCCTGGAACTTTCTACTTGAGGTCCTGTGGAAACTTGGATTTAGCACTAGATGGTGCGACTGGATATCCATACTACTGTCCACGGCGTCCTCCAAGATCCTAGTCAATGGAATTCCCGGGCCTTCGATTAGACATCAGAGGGGAGTGCACCAAGGGGATGCTCTTTCCCCCTTGCTGTTTATTATCGCCATGCAGATTCTCAGTAGGCTGTTCTGCAGAGCGGCGGATGCCGGGATACTGAAACCTCTTGGGTTGGCGATCGTCAAGTCCAGATGTAGCATTTACGCGGACGACGTGATTATGTTCATGGACCCGGACACGGGTGAGGCGGAGGCTATCAAGGCACTACTACAGCTGTTTAGGGATGCCGCCGGCCTGAACATCAACTAGGGGAAGTGCTCTCTGTCACCCCTTTCCGGAAGGGAGCCGGATCTCTCCGACGTCGCCCGTATTGGATTGCCAGATCGCTGAGTTGCCCATCACCTATCTCGGCCTCCCGCTGAACCACGGGGCCTTTCCCAAGAGTTGTGTGCAGAGCCTGGTTGGCAAGGTGGCGGCTAGGCTGCCGGCTTGGAGAGGTTCGATGATGGCCAGGAGCGGATGTCTAGTTTGGATCAAGTCAGTAATGACAGCGGTTCCCATCTACACTATGATGGCAATTGACCTCCTGGCCTGGGCGAGGGAGGTGAAAGGATCAAGATATCCAAGAGGGGGGGTGAATTGGACTTCTAATTTCAAACCTTGAAATTAAATCCTATCGATCAAGTCCCAATTCACCCCAGTGCCTAAAAGGTGTGACTAGAATTCTACACGATATAAAGTTTTCCAACCTATAGCCAAGCATGCAATTCTAAGAATGTAAATTGCGGAAAGTAAATTGCATGAAAGTAAGTGCGGAAGGTAAATAAGAAGAGATGACACGGCGATCTTTTTGCCGAGGTATCGAGGAGTCGCGACTTCCCCCTAGTCCTCATTTGGTGCTCCTCGCAAGGCTTTGCTCTCGCGGGCTCCTCGCAAGGATCCCGGCCCCAAACCTCGCAAGGAGAGGGGTTGGCAAAGTGACCTTCGCAAAGGTCAAGCAACCCCCTTGATCCACGGATCAAGTGCTCTCTTCCGGATGCCCATCTAAAAACTAGCAAAAGAACCTCTAAGTGCCCTTCTATCACCTTTGCGGAGCTTAGAGCTAGCGATCCTTTATCTTCATGCTAGAAAGGCCGAATAATATAAGATCTTCATGAAATTTGAATTGAGGGACCTCTTCTTAATCAACCAATGAGCCCATAAACCCTTAAGTATCCTTCATGTCATGAAACTCGTTAGTAAAGGATTAGGTTGTCATTAATCACCGAAACCTCTACCTCTTAGGGTCATGTTTCCCACAATCTCCCACTTTTTGGTGATTGATGACAACACAAGAGTAGAGCTCAAGAAAAATTACATGAAATTAAACATGCGCTCAATATATATGAAGATAAGCACTCAAATAAAACATCCACACACATAGGATCCAAAGACATGAGAAATAAGAAGCATCCTCAAGAGTCAAACATCATGTCTGTGAATCAACATCCAAAATAAAACAACATCCAAGGGATCCTCGCTATACAACAAAAGAACAACTCTCATAGCTCCCCCTATCTCTAGAACTCTCCCTAGCTCTACTCACTCATCCTCCCCCTAAAGATAACTCTCCCCCTTTGGCATCAAGGACCAAGAAGGAAAGACCTAGGAGCTCGACGGAGGAGGAGTGCCGGGAGGAAGACCCATGGTGGCAGCACGGATATGGAAATCAAGATTTGAGTCATCCGAGGACTCGGCAGCTGCCTCGGTCAACTGCCCGCTCGACCTCTAAAGGTAAGGCTATGACAGGATCAGCGAGCGGAGTAGAGACGGTCTGAGCAGCCTCGGAGGACGTAATAGGAGCTGTGGTCGCAGTCGTCGAACCGTTTGTGGAAACGGTGTGAGAGCTCAGGTCTATCGACTGGGCAGCAGTGTGTGCCTCAACGAGTCTTGTAGCGGATAACTCAGGCACGGCGGATACAAAAACAACAGCTAAACTATCAGGAGGCTGGCCTGAGGTAAGGAACTGTGACTCCGCATTAGGGACAGAGGCAGAAGGTAGATCAGGCAGTACCGGCGGAGTAGAGTCAAACTCAAGAGTATGAGCCGGTAACTGACTCATCTCCATCCTATAAGAGGTGCCAAGCAGCTCAGAGTACCGAAACTCTATCGGAGATGTGCTGAGAGAGCCCAGAGTGGGAAGAGGGCTCTCCAAGCCCGAGGCGAGAGGAGGCAACGACTGTGAGGTGGCAGGGAGCTGGGGTACCTGAACCTGCTAGCGAAGAGAGTCAAGCTGCCTCTGAGTGTCTGTCCTGAGGTCGGCCACAAGAGTATGCACAGTCTCAAGAATCCGAGCCTGGGACTCAGTCTGCTGCTGCTGTAGCTGTGCAAAGCGAGCGTCACTGCACTTCTGTTGCTGAAGAATCGTCTGCTGTATCTGTGACTGCTGCTGAATGAGAGCCTCAAACCTCTGGTCGCTGCGCTGCTGCTGAGCCATCATAGCCTGTAGTATGGAAGCTATATCAGAGGCTGTAGCGACCTGGGCAGTTGTCACCTGTGGTGGAGGAGGAGGAGGAGGGTCTCGCGAGCCACCGGCCTCAGTGTCGTGAGGCAAAAGGGACAGAGGCCGTGGAAGCTCATCCCCTGACGACGAAGTGCTGTCCTCACTATCCACTACAGTTGCTATGGCTCCCCCTGACTCAGTAGACTGCTGAACTGCGGGAGCCTCTCTCAGGGGTTGTACTGACTGTGCACTCGCCTTGTATATCCTGTAGTGAGTATGGATAGTGTCCCTGAGTAAGCTGTAGTGTGGAGGCGGGTGTTGGGGATCATATCCAGTCATGCTCAACATGTGAGAGATATAGTGAGCAAAAGGAAAACTCATGTGCATCCGAATCCCATCTGTAATCACATCCTCCATCTCGGCGATCAAGAAGTCAACAACACAAAAATGGATCCGCTGGATGAATGCCCTGAGGAGGTGTTGCTGCAGGTTCGTGAGACACTCACGTGAACCAAGATGAGGAAGCAGGGTCTTAGCCAGAGCTCTGTGAAGAACGTCAGCCACAGGAGTGAGCTCTGCTGGAACTCTATCACGAAAACCCATACGAAAGATAGCTGAAGCCTCCTCACGTAACAAAGGGTTCCCCCCGACCTTGGAGCGTCGAGGGGGCTCCATGTCCTCATAGACATCCGAGTGAAACCTGCAGTCTGACAGTGTGAGCCGAAGAAGCTGTGCAATGTCCTATCGAGAGAGACGAAGACGCTGGCCAAGAAACATGAACTGAATGTACTGGCGTCCCTCCTCTATGAACAGGGTAGCGTAGAAGACTCATACCCACTCCTCACCATAAGAGTATCGATGCTCGAGTAAATCTGTCAATCCTGGAAGGTGCTCAAAGAAAGGATATACATTTTGACCTAGCACTGTCCCAATACTCGGTAAACTCAGAATCACGTGAGGAAACATCCCCATCCCTGCTCTCCTGTAACTCTGGTACAGGGAGGCTTGGACAAGAGTCCAGAACCTCCTGTCGACTCTGGGGTCGCGCTGAGCTGGAAACCATCTCTCTATGGAGATAAAGTATCTGATCTTCTTCAGCTTCTCACCACTGTATCCCTGATAGCTGATCAACTCTGCATCACCAGTGAGGAAGGGGGCTACGGGGTTGATCGGAAGCTCAACCACCTCCTCTCCAGAGCTCTGCTCATCCCCGGCCTCTGGCTCGGGCTGCTGTGGTTGGACCGACGGAGCGCGAGCAGAGGAGTCTGTCCTGGCCTGACGCTTAGCCTCTGCCTCCTGCTGGGCTAAGATCTCTGCAGCTGAGGTGGTCCTGGAACTGGACTGCTGCTGACGCTGACGCTTGGGAGTAGGAAACTTGGTCCGCGCCTTGTACCCCTTCGGTGGCTGAGGATCCACCGGAATCTGAGAGGGACGGCCCTGAGCGAGGAGGGTTCTGACGCGGCTCTCCTATCCGTATGCCTCCCGCTCAGTGACTCTGCATAGCGTCAAAAGCATCGGCTGCTCGCTCGGCTGCATCTGCCTCACGCTCCTCACGAGACTTCTGCTTTTTCTTGGCAGGCCCGGGAGCGACGTCATTGCCCTTATCTTTTCCTTCTCTAGCCATCACGAGATAGGGAGGAGGAAACTCGAGGAAGGGATGCAGGCGGCGGCGGCAAATGGCAGCGGCGCACAGAGATGGGTGAAGGGCGGTGCACGCGGCGGAGGGAGGTGGCACGCGGCAGCGAGAGGCGAGCGCGCGGTGAGGAACGTGGGCGAGTTAGGGTTAGGAAGAAAAGGGCAGGGCCCATGCCTTAAAGGTTTAAAAACGGACTCACCCTAACTGCGAGCAGACCATCAGACAGTCTGATGGAGCATCGGACGAGTTAGTCAGAGGGAAGCGGAGAACTAAGGCACCTGGGACCATCGGACGGTCTGATGGAGCATCAGACAATCTGGCCAGAGGGGATCCCAAACAACCAGACCATCAGACGGTCTGATGGTTAGACCATCAGACGGTCTGATGGTACACAAAGGTTGAGAAGAAGGTCCTTTTCTTGGCCAATTTTCAAAGATTCAAACAAATACAAGTATGGACAGTCCAAGGTGAAACCCTTACCCCTCAAGCACTCCAAAGTATTTGCATTCTCACATGCTTTATGTATAATTTTGATTTTTCAAACACAAGCTCCAAATAAAATCAAAAGGGCGACGAAAAAGCCACAAAGAATGTATGAGTCTTTTCCTAGTTGTCCCGTGGGAACTTGACTCAATAGGCATGAAAAACAATGCCAAGCATTAATTTGATCTCTTTACATGACTTGAGATACTTGCACATAAAACAAGTCTCGATATCATCAAGAGTGCTCCTTTGTGACACTACCGGATGCAATGGGGTGCAAGGTACAACAAGCATGGATGAAAAAGAAATTTGCGTGCACATCTATATGATAGGAAATGCAATGCACGCGACAATTAAATATATGCTTGCCACATTTACTCCCACCGCAAGCTTCTTCAAGAGGAGCCATTCTACATGCCATGAGCGAAGCCAAGAACCACGGGCTCATGCAAGACCCTTGCTCCTCTCTATCTTGCAGCGGTTAGGCAGGTAACTACCCTTAAATGATGCACATTATATGACATGGCAACTTACATGATCGATCTAGCATCTAACACGTTAAGCTCACTTCGCAACCTACAAAAGGTACTCTCATCTAGTGGTTTCGTGAAGATGTCCGCCAATTGCTCCTTAGTCCCCACATTTCGCAAGAGGATGTTTCCTTTTGCGACGTGGTCCCTTATGAAATGATGGCGGATATCTATGTGCTTGGTTCGAGAGTGTTGGATGGGGTTGCTAGCTAGCTTAACCACACTCTCGTTGTCACAAAGGAGAGGAACCCTAGAAAGCTTAACTCTGTAGTCCAAGAGTGTTTGCTTCATATATAGAATTTGGGCACAACAAGACCTAGCTGCTATATACTCCGCTTCCGCGGTGGATAGGGCTACGCAGTTTTGCTTCTTGGAAGACCACAAAACGAGCGAACGGCCTAGGAAGTGGCAGCCCCCAGAGGTACTCTTACGCTCAAGTCGGCATCCGGCAAAGTCCGAATCCGAGTAGCCCAAGAGTTCAAGACTAGCACCCTTGGGGTACCACAAACCTATGCTAGGGGTGTGCTTGAGATACCTAAGAATCCTCTTCACGGCGGTGAAATGGGATTCTTTGGGATTAGCTTGAAAGCGGGCACATAAGCACACACTAAACATGATATCGGGCCTAGAAGCACATAAGTAAAGCAACGAACCGATCATGGAACGGTAAAGTGTTTGATCCTCTTCAATGCCACTTTCATCGGCGTCAAGTTTTGTGTTGACGGACATGGGAGTTTCAATTGGCTCGCAATCATCCATCTTGAATCTCTTGAGTAAGTCTCTTGTGTACTTTTCTTGATAGATGAATGTCCCTTCTTTGAGTTGTTTGATTTGAAAACCAAGAAAGAAGGTGAGCTCGCCAATCATTGACATCTCAAACTCTTTAGCCATCATCTTGCCAAACTCTTTGCAATACTCTTCATTTGTTGACCCAAAGATGATATCATCGACATATACTTGACATACAAAGAGATCATCATCCGGCCAATCTTGAACCCTTTTTCCATGAGGAAGTCCCTAAGCCTCTCATACCAAGCATGAGGTGCTTGCTTTAAACCATAGAGAGCTTTGGACAACTTGTACACATGATTGGGATTGTTTGGGTCTTCAAAACGGGGTGGTTGCTCAACATATACTAGCTCATCGATATACCCATTGAGAAAAGCACTTTTCACATCCATTTGATAGAGCTTCATGTCATGATGTGTTGCATATGCTAGTAGAAACCGAATAGCCTTCAATCTTGCAACCGGTGCAAAGGTCTCTCCAAAATCAATTCCTTCAACTTGAGAGTATCCCTTTGCAACCAATCTAGCCTTGTTTCTCACAATGTTGCCTTCATCATCTTGCTTGTTCCGAAATACCCATTTTGTGCCAATGACTCTAGCACCCTTGGGTTTAGCTTGAAGTGTCCAAACTTCATTTCTTGTAAAATTGTTGAGTTCCTCATGCATAGCATTGACCCAATCCGGATCACTCAAAGCTTGATCAACGCTTGTTGGCTCTATGCTAGAGACAAAGGAGTAGGCTTGACAAAATGATGCAACGTTGTGACATCTTGTTGTGACTCCTTTTGATGCACTACCAATGATGAGGTCTTGGGGGTGTGCACTTGTGAGTTGACTTCTTCTTTGAGGTACCACTTGAGGTGTTTGTACCGGTGCATCAACATCATGAGCTTGTTCTTCAACTTGCTTTGATGATACATGAACATCCTCATTTGGAAGTTGCTTGTCTTGTTCACTACCATCTTGAGGTGCCATTGAGGAGGATGGTTGATCAACAATTTGCACATCATCTTCATTCTCCTTGGGCTTGATGTCTCCGATAGGCATATTTTTCATAGCCTTCTACAAGTGGTTCTTCATCTACACTCACAACATCAACATGTGCTCCTTGGGAGCCATTAGATTCATCAAATTCCACATCATACGTCTCTTCAACCATGCCGGTGGCATCGTTGAATACGCGATATGCTTTGGACTTTGATGAGTAACCAAGTAAGAAGCCAATATCACAACGCCTTTGAAACTTACCCAAGTGTTGGCGTTTCTTGTAGATATAGCATTTACAACCAAACACCCAGAAATATGAGATATTGGGTTTTCTCCCATTGAGCAATTCATAAGGAGTCTTGTCAAGAAGGCGATGAGGGAATAACTGGTTGGAGGCATAGCAAGCGGTGTTGATAGCTTCCTCCCAAGACTTCTCACTAGTGCCATATTCATCAAGCATGGATCTTGCAAGAGTAATGAGTGTCCTATTCTTCCTCTCCACTACACCATTTTGTTGAGGGGTATATGTAGCGGAGAACTCATGCTTGATTCCAACCTCATCACAATATTCTTCTATGTTTGTGTTGTCAAATTCTTTCCCATTGTCACTTCTAATCTTTACAATTGAAGTGTTGAATTTATTTTGAGCTCTCTTGGCAAACTTGTTAAAGACATGTGCCACCTCGGTTTTGTCCTCAAGAAAGTAAACCCATGTATATCTTGAGAAGTCGTCAACGATCACAAAACCATAGTTGTTTCCACCAATGCTTGTATATGTGGTTGGACCAAAAAGATCCATATGAAGTACCGTGGACATGAAAGTCTTGCTAGGATGTGTGTTTGCAACTTGTTTGCCGGCTTGACAAGCACTACACAATTTGTCCTTCTCAAAAGTGATATCCTTTAAACCTCAGACCAAATCTTTCTTCATCAACTTCTTGAGTGTGCTCATACCAACATGAGCTAGTCTTCTATGCCACAACCAACCATTTGAGTTCTTAGAGAAGAGACATGCTTGCAAGTTGGCTTTCTTGGAGTTAAAGTCAACAAGATATAAGTTATTATGACGAAATCCCTTGAAGACTTCATCACCACTATCAGTCTTGCTCACAATAACTTCATTTGGCTTGAATAGGCATTGGAAGCCCAAATCACACAATTGACCAACGGATAGGAGATTGAAGTTCACTGAATAAACTAGCAACACATTTGTGATTGAGTATTCACTTGAGATCTCTATCTTGCCCAACCCTTCAACTTTGCCTTTGGAGTTGTCACCAAATGTGATCTTGTCATAATTCTCCACATTTTCACTAAGTGAGGTGAACATCCAGGAATCACCGGTCATATGTTGAGTGCATCCACAATCCATTACCCAATGTGATCCACCGGTCTTGTAGTTCACCTACACACAAGCAAATTAAGCTTGAGACTTGGGCACCCATCTAAGAGAAGGTGCAACTTTAGTCTTAGGTGTCCACTTGGCATTTGGTGTGGGAATTTTAGGAATGAGTGACTTGGGCACCCATAGCTTCTTAGGCCTTGACTCATCTTTCTTCCCTATGAAATGAGCTTTCACTTGACCTCTTGAGTTTCTCTTGACCACATAATGAGCATTGAATGCAAATGCCCTTAGTTGCTTTGGAAGTGGCTTCTTAAGTGGATCATTGCACTCAAACATGAAGTGACCTTCGGTCATACACTCGGTGCACCACTTTGGCTTTTCAATCTTAATGGAAGGTGCCGGTTTGCATGTGTCCTTCATGGGTGGGTAACCAAGTCAATGCTTCTCAAAGTGCATGGTTTGATAAGAGATCATCTCACTAAACTTCATTTGCCCTTTGAGCAACTTGTTGTACCCGGATTGCACACCTTTTATTTTTTGCCTTAGCTTTTCATTTTTATCTTTAAGCTTGATGAGAATGTTGGCTTCCTTCTCAAGTGAGATCTTGTTCTTGCATTGAGTGCAATATTTAGCATCTTTGAGTG
The DNA here is from genome assembly GCA_030272315.1 of Paspalum vaginatum. Classification (NCBI taxonomy): domain Eukaryota; kingdom Viridiplantae; phylum Streptophyta; class Magnoliopsida; order Poales; family Poaceae; genus Paspalum; species Paspalum vaginatum. The sequence goes on along the minus strand of CM059015.1, from coordinate 41,259,755 downwards.
CATTGGGAGATTCACTCTTCTTGTTTTTGAGTTGCTCTAACTCAATTATTAGCTTTTCATGCTCACTTTTGGGCACACATGTCTTCTCACAAGATTTGATGTCATTGGGAGATTCATCAACCTTGCGAAATGAGTTGATAGCTTCAAGTTTGGCTTCTAGTTCTTTTCTTACTTCATCAAGTTCAACACTATGATGTTGTAGGATGCGGTTTCTTGCACAAAGATCTTCATGTGTTGATGTCAACTCATTGAAGCATTTGTTAACTTTATCGAGTGCCTCATTGAGATCCTTGATCTCTTGTGATTGCTCAATATGAGACCTCCTGATCATCCTGTAGCCATCATCAAGTGCATCTCTCTCTTTCACAAGTTGCTTGTTGCTAGTTGTGAGCTTCTCATTAGCTTCTTCAAGACTATTGATTTTCTTTTGCATTTCATCAAGCTTGCCATGATCATAGTTTGCAACTAACTCTTTACACTTGCTCATAATGCTCTTCTTCTCAATTTTTGCCGTGTCAAGCTTTGAACTCAACTTGCTAATAGCTCTATTTTGTTCTTCAACTAAACTAGCAAGTTCATCATATGATGGCAAATCATCATTATCATCGGAAGAGTCATCAAAGGTTTTTACCTTATCACCCTTGGCCATAAGGCAAAGATGTGGAGTGGAGGTAGATGTTGATGAAGCCAATGGCGGTGTAGAAGTAGCAATAGCAAGACCCGCAATCACCTCTTCATCACTATCGCTTGCATTTGATGAAGAATCATTTGATGTGTCTTCATCCGTCATCCACTCTCCAATATAAGCTTTGCCCTTCTTCTTGAAAGGCTTGGGTGCTTTCTTCTTCTTCCTTTTGTTATCATCACTTGACTCATCACTTGAGTCATGCTTATTGTACTTCTTATCTTGCTTCTTCTTGGTGGCAACTCGGCATTGATATGAGAGATGACCGAGCTTGCCACACTTGTAGCACTCCGTTTCTTCAAGCTTCTTCTTTGATGGAAAGAATTTCTTCTTGCTTGAGGAGTACTTGATGCCTTTCTTGTCAAGGCGACCCAAAGCACAAGTGACCTTGCGCACAAGATGGGCGACCTCATCATCACTATCATCATCTTCTTGCTCATCTTTTTCTTTGTTATCCACAATCATAATTTTCTTGGGAGTGGACTTCTTCTCTTTTGATGAGCTAGCTTTGAGAGCAATGTCTTTCTTCTTGGACAGTGGTTCAGCATCCGGTGTGATCTTCATATACATCTCATGAGCATTGATCTTCCCAAGCACACCGGATGGAGTTGCCGTGCTAAGATCGGTTTGGTGAAGATAGGTGACGATGTGGCCGTATTTATCACAATCAAGAAGATCCAATATCTTCCTAGCCACATTGGCCTCTTTGATTTGCGTCAAACCAAGACCATTGATCTCCTCTACAAGCACATTAAGACGGGAATACATTTGGTTAGCATTTTCATGAGGAAGCATGAGGAAATCATAAAGCTTGTTAGTAAGCAAGCTATGGCGTTGCTCTCTCTCGCTTTTGGTTCCCTCATGAAGCGCACAAATTTCCTCCCATAGCTTGTGTGCGTCTTTGATGGTCCTCACGCGGTTGAAGACCTCTTTGCACAAGCCACGGAAAAGAATGTTACGAGCCTTGGCATTCCACTTCTCGTAAGTGAGCTCCGACGATGTGGGCTTATCCTTATCGGCTATCTCCAGAAAGCCGATGATGGCGGCGGTGTGGAGAGAAGTGTCAAGGGCTTCCAAGTAGGACTCCATACGAATTTTCCAATATGGAAAGTCCTCGCCATCGAACACGGGCGGGGGTCCTTCCCCACCAGACATCTTGCTCAAGGCGGTGAAGCCTCAACCAATGAGCACTTGGCTCTGATACCAATTGAAAGGATCAAGATGTCCAAGAGGGGGGGTGAATTGGACTTCTAATTTCGAACCTTGAAATTAAATCCTATCGATCAAGTCCCAATTCACCCTAGTGCCTAAAAGGTGTGACTAGAGTTCTACACGATACAAAAATTTTGCAACCTATAGCCAAGCATGCAATTCTAAAAATGTAAATTGCGGAAAGTAAATTGCATGAAAGTAAGTGCGGAAGTTAAATAAGAAGAGATGACACGGCGATCTTTTTGCCGAGGTATCGAGGAGTCGCGACTTCCCCCTAGTCCTCATTTGGTGCTCCTCGCAAGGCTTTGCTCTCGCGGGCTCCTCACAAGAATCTCGGCCCCAAACCTCGCAAGGAGAGGGGTTGGCAAAGTGACCTTCGCAAAGGTCAAGCAACCCCCTTGATCCACGGATCAAGTGCTCTCTTTGGGATGCCCTTCTCCACTCCGGAACGGTGGGCTCCGAACCGCTCACAACGCCTTCGCAAAGGCCTTCCTCTACTTCTCCCACAATCTCCGGGGAGCTCGCGGAAGGCACGACTCGCAAGCCGTCTAGGTGATTGCGATCACCAAGAGTAACAAGCCTTGGTCTTCACTTGAATCAACTTCAACTCAAGAAGTTCTCTCTCTCAAGTCTCTTGCCCCAAAGCTCAAGATTAATGTGGATTTTGGTGCTTGGGTGACCTTTGGTGTTGTATAAAGTGTTGCTGGTCTCAAAGGTAGTAAGAGGAGGGAGGTGGGAGTCCTTTAAATAGGCTAGAGGCAAAGAATAGGGCGCTGGAAGCTCTCAGACGTTTTCTGCGCGACCATCAGATCGTCTGATGGTTTGACCATCAGACGGTCTGATGCACGTAATTTTCAAATCCCCCATTTTTCACGCCACTGCCCAGAGACCATCAGACGGTCTGATGCACGTAATTTTCAAATCCCCCATTTTTCACGCCACTGCCCAGAGACCATCAGACGGTCTGATGCACAGTAGAGCCCAAAACACGCAGTGACGACCCTCCCTGTCCAACTGGTCCGATGGACCATCAGACGGTCTGATGGTTGGTTTTCCCTAGAAGCCTGCCTGGACAAGCTCCCTGTCTAACCTGTCCGATGTACCATCAGACAGTCTGATGGTAGGACCATTAGACGGTCTGATGGACACAAAAACACTGTTTTTGGACAGTTTTGAATGGAGAAGAGATCTAGGGAGTTTTCGACAATTGTAACTGAAGGGGTGAGTGAGAATAGAGCACATTTTAAGTGTATGAGCTTTAGGACTAAGATGCCCTCGAGTTGGATCGAACATTTAAGCTAAAGATCATTAAGTTACTCACCTTGACCCCTCTTGATAGAACAGCCCATCTAAAAACTAGCAAAAGAACCTCTAAGCGCCCTTCTATCACCTTTGCGGAGCTTAGAGCTAGCGATCCTTTATCTTCATGCTAGAAAGGCCGAATAATATAAGATCTTCATGAAATTTGAATTGAGGGACCTCTTCTTAATCAACCAATGAGCCCATAAACCCTTAAGTATCCTTCATGTCATGAAACTCGTTAGTAAAGGATTAGGTTGTCATTAATCACCGAAACCTCTACCTCTTAGGGTCATGTTTCTCACAGGAGAAAATCGAGGCTTGCGGCAGGCGCTTCTTCTGGGCGGGTGCGGACGCGTCTGTCCTCGGCAAGTGTGCCGTGGCCTGGCCAGTGGTAGCGAGACCGTTCGAGTTCGGCGGCCTTGGAGTCCTGGACATGCATCTCATGTGCATGGCTTTGCAAGTGCGGTGGCTTTGGCTTCAGAGGAGTCCAGGGGATTGTGATCGTACCTGGGCGGAGCTCCCACTCAAGTTCGCCCCCGAGGTTCAGTGCTTGTTCTAGGCTTCCGTGACCTTCGAGGTGGGCGACGGGCGGCGAACGCTCTTCTGGAAAGACCGCTGGATCGACGGCATGTCGGTAGAGGATGTAGCACCGACACTGCTTGCGCTGGTGTCCAAGCGAGCATGATCATCCCAGACAGTCGCCGCGGCTCTGTCCGGCGGCCAATGGATCAGGGAACTGAGGGGCGGTCTCTCGGTTCAGGTGATCACCCATTTCTTGAGCTTGTGGGACTTGATCCAAGATGTCAATTTAACACCGTCAACTCAAGACAAGCTGTTGTGGCGATGGTCATCCGACGGCCGGTTCAGTGTGCACTCGGCTTATCAGCTGCTCCATGAGGGCTCCCTCCACATATCGGAGATCACCATCGTTTGGAAGACTTAAGAGTCAAGATCTTCTTATGGCTGGCTTGGAAGCGATGGATTTGGACCGCAGACAGGCGACGACGCCATGGCCTTGATGCAAGGATTGTCTGCTACTTGTGCAACGCGGCGGATGAATCTTGTGACCACCTCCTGTTCGAGTGCAGCTTCACTCAGCGTGTCTGGGATGGGATCCTAGCGCCGATGAGGCTTGACAAGCCATCGACGACGGGTTGCGGCTCTGTTCTAGAGTGGCGGCGGTGCCTAAGAGAGCTTTGGCCAGCGAGCGTTAGACGAGGCGGTGATTCCTTATTCACACTGGTCACTTGGCAGGTATGGAAGGAACGCAATGCCAGGTGCTTCCAAGGCGAGACCTCCACTGTCAACTACGTTGTCTCCTCCATTAGGAGCGGTGCTGGCGAGTGGGTGAGAGCAGGTGCGAGAGCCCTTGGTTGTATCATTCGTGAGTAGTCAGCTTGTGTGTTCGCGACCGACTCGCTCGGTCAGTGTAATCAAACTCTTCTTCTATTAACAAAGATGCGCAGCTCTCCTGCGTGTTCAACAAAAAAATGTTCTAGATTCATTCTTCCCCACATAATCCTAACCAAATCAATCCACACACTTAGGGCCCCATTCATTTCACCGTTCTCGCACCTCCTCTTCCTTGAGGTCATATTGTCCCCAGCCCCAGTGTGACGACCCACTTGCTCCCTTGTTGATCTTCCTCTACTTTCTTTCCTTTTTTGCATACCTAATACTACTAGAGATATAAATTAAGCTTTCCTACATCTTCCACTGCCCACCGCAAGCTACTTGTGCATGATATCCCTACTGCTATCTTCCTATGCAACCGTCATCCACCCATAACACATTCATTTCATTGTTTTGCTTGCCACCATTGCCTAGCTAGGCCAATGACCTCCATGGCCATACCTTTAAACCTCAAGGACACCAAAAGCCCCAAATCCCTAAACTCCTAATCCAAATCTAAAACCCTTACTTTGACATAGCTATCTACCTAAGTGGACATATACTCAACAACTCTCTAATAAAATTAAGTTTTTTTTTCCTTATCCGAGGTGTGTTAGTTTAAAAGTACAGTAGAAGTACGGACGCATGCGTATTGTGTTAGTTTGTTGATTATTGAGCCACATTGGTGCCTGAGATTTTCTTTATTTCACCTCAAGCGCTGATGTTCTACAATAGTCAGAGCAAACATGTAGAGGTAGTAATGGGTCATGATCCAAATGTTTCATCGTAATTCAAATGAACGCTTGGTGTTTTTTTACTAAAAAATAAGCAATAATATGATCCAACCCTTTTTAAATCCATCCTTAAAGTTTCTATAAAAAATTTGAGGACTCTTTACCGCTCCTAGCAACATGCCTATCAAGACTGACTCTTTGGGTATCTCTAAGCTGCATCAGTGTGTTCTTAAGTTATAGGTTGTAGCTGTAACTTATGCCTTGTGTGTGGTGTGTGTCAATGCTTCATAAAAGTATTGACTCATTTTTAGTATAAGCTGTATTTTCACATGTTTAAATAGTTTTTAATAATAATATAAATAATTAAAGTTTAAGAAAAAAATTAACTACGCTGTATATTTATAAATGCAATATAATACAATCTCCAGTTTTTCCCTTACACCCGGCCCATGAGTAACACACGCCAGCGGCCCACAGCCTGCGCTCTTCTACGGTCTATCTCGCTTTCTGCCCTTTCGCCGAAGCCCGCAGGGGACCTCTGCAGGAGTTCCCCCCAAACTGACGGGGCGACATGGCAGGCCGCGGCGACGGTGGCGGCCGCCGGCCTCGCGCCGTCTTCATGGCCTTCGGCACCCAAGGCGACGTCTTCCCTATTGCAGTATGATTCTATCTCTTCCCCTCCCTCTCTCTCTTTCTCTCTCTCAGCTGACTTCTGCAAACGATATTGGTTTCTTTTTGCTCCACCCGTTACTGAATAAAGCTCATGGAATCGAATTGATTTGTTGCGTTTTGCTTTCCATCTGGCTCCGCTTCTACTCGGTAGGCGCTTGCTGCAGCTTTTGCGCGTGACCAACAGCAGTACGCCGTGGTGTTCATCACTCATTCAGCGCACCGGGTAAGGAGCTCGTGAAAGGGGAACAGTTTTCAAACTCCGGTTTACTTCATGTGGCATAATGTGATGAACTTGGTGCAGAGTTTGTCAGCACATCTAGCGGCCATCAATGTTAGATGCATGCCTGTGTCCAGCCCACCTGTCCTCGCCGCTAAACAGGTTGAGAATATCTCAGGTAAGTGCCAGGAGGCTGATGGAATCGCATGTACTTCAGTTATTTTTCTGGAAAAAACGGTTGGTCATGCAACCATCTTCATTAGGTGATTCTATTCAATCAAACTGTGAGCATGAGTCCTTTTCGCTGAGGAAAAAGGCAATTCAGATGGAGCACATGAAAGAATGTTTGTCTTCAGTGGAAGAAATTTTTGGAAGCGACCCAAGCATTGATGGGGATTTTATTGCGATCAATTTCTTTGCTTTGGTAAGTAATTAAGTAATATCCTTGTTCATACATCAGTTGGAACTTGTATGACGTTCAGATCTCTTATTTTCATCAAATATGGTGTCAAACTAAAAGCAGTGGAAATGTTTTGACAAAGCTGATGCACAGCACATGTTTAATCATTGAATTTTTCATCACAGACGACAAAAGACATACCCATGACAAGATAACGTGATTAGGGTCTGGAAAAGACAGCTCAGTTGTATTCCATGGCCCAATGGGCTAAATGTACATGTACACTTGACATAAAGAACCTATACTCTACTACTCTAGTCCAGTATGCTATATATATACATCTAACACTAATAACCCAATTCAGCGATTAAATGCTTTGATGCCATCATAATATGATTAATCTCATGGTTTAGGAAGGTTGGCACCTTGCAGAACTGTTCCAAGTAAAGTGCATCGTCGCTGCTCCCTATTTTGTTCCATATAGGTAACTTGGGCTATATTGATTTCAATTTCACACATATGCTGTTTAAATTATTTCGTTTGGGGATTATCCGATCTTCTGTTGGTTTTCTATACATGTATTAGTAATTTTAGTGTGTTTAAGCCTCATTTTCAGTACTACAACACCACCACCACCTTATATTCCTAGCAGGCTAGAATTGAAACCCATTACGAGCCATCACCAAGGGGAGAAAGAGAGATGAGGAAGGGGGAACAATGGCTAAAATGATAATAATATGTGACATAAAGCCCACTCAAGGTTCTCACACGTCGATGGTTTCTTTCCAAGCACTTCTATCCGAGGCCAACTCTCGCGCTATATTCCAACATTTCAAGTCCCTTTTGATTGCCTCCTCCAATGTCAAGCTTGGCCAGCCCCTACCTCTCCACATTATTGTCTTGTCTTATAATGTTTGCTATGCAGTGGTGCCTCTAGAGGTCTCCATTGTACTTGTACATGTCCAAACCATCTCAGCCTCATTTTCAATAATTTAATGTTCTTGCAATTGTTCTTTTTCAGCGCTCCTGTATCGTTTGAACTCCAGTTTAAACAAACTTTCCCTCTACTTTACAAGTACTTCCAAGAAGCTCCTGCAAACACGGTACAGAATGGTCCCTCCTAACAATGTTTTACCTCTTGAATCTTCTTTCTCATTGGATCAATCAGTTTCGCATTGACAAACCTTTTTTTAAATTGATACTCTATTTAACTTATCTGCATGGTGTGGCCATATTGACTCATCTTAGATGCATAGTTTCATGACTATTACCATTTTCTGAATTTTACATGATACCTGTTGTCATAGAAGAGTAAAAAAATAGAACAATTCATTCTGAGACAGCAAGCCCTGTATGGCTGTTGGGATATACATTAGATCCTTGAGGCTGATTTACCATCCTTGTGGGTGTGTAATTTAATTTCTATTCTATCGTCGCTACCTCTACAGCACAGATGTTGCATATTCTTGCATGATAGTGTCTGAAATGCTGTAAAATAATGGCAGGTCTGCTGGGCAGACATTATCCACTGGATGTGGCCACTCTTCACAGAAAGTTGGGGATCATGGAGAAATGATTGTCTGAACCTTAGCCCTATTCCTTTCACGGTGGGTATTAATCTGCAATGTTTTTTTTATTTTTATACTTGTAGCAGTCCAATTTAAATCACTGGAGCTTTACAATTACCGAGGTCAGGTTTTCTGATAACTGCAGGATCCAGTAACAAATCTTCCTTTGTGGCATGTGCGAAAGGAGTCACCATTATTACTGTAAGTATGCCTGCCTATGGTAATTTTATGATAAATTTGAAGCTTATTCCCTATATGAGAATGAGCAAGTTAATACACCTTCATATTCGATAAGCTGTGAGCTACTTACAAGGGGAAATTGAGGAAATGAAATATTTTAATATTGTGATGAATTGATGGCAGCTAATTGTACAATGATAAACCATCCTTGTGTCAGTTTATGCTGACTACATGACATATTGGTTTGCTTTTGTTGTCTTCAGGTATGGTTTCAGCAAAGAAATTGTGGAGTGCCCAGGTGAGCTCCAATGGCCTCTCACATATGTCTAAAATCATATTATATGTTGACATTTCTTCAATTTTTTATGTATCTACTTCTGGTCATACTTTACACCTTTGCACAATATCATGATAGGATATTGGCCATCCAGTGCTCATGCTTGTGGCTTTTGGTTCCTTCCTATGGCTTGGCAATTTTCTTGTGGCAAATGCATGGAGTTGTCTGGAAATATCAATTCTTCATTTGGGGGTATGTTGTGTGCAAATCATTCTTCCCTGGAACAATTCCTTATGGGGAATTCTTATTCATCAAGACCTATATTTGTAGGATTAAGTTCCATTGGCAGGTGTGTTTCTCATCTGATATAAATTTGTGCTGATTTTTACTTCTTTTTTTTTTTGAACGAAAATGGCAGGAGCTCTGCCTATGCATTAAGGGGAAAGAGTTCGGGAAACAAGGGGAATGGTCCAAGCACCCGGGACCACACAGCCCAGCAAACGCAACGGGAGGAAACCTCCCAGCAGGCCCCCACCCAACATCTAACGGCTAAGCCACAGCAACAGCCCTATTACAGAGGAAACATAGCCCTCCTAAAAGTTAAAACATCCTCTTTAGTTCTCAAGGCTAACTGGAGAGGGGTGAGGGCGCTGTTTTCGTGTGCATTGGAATGGATTTCCGATAAATATTTGAAATCATGTCTTTGCTTTGAACTCTTAATCATTCACAAATATTATTTTTAAACCTTGAAACTACATATAGATTTTCTGACCCATCATCAGGCCAGAACTATTTCGGTACAACTGTGCACAAAGGATCCAATGAGCACACACAAATGCATGAACAGATCAATGCACAAAAAAATGCTCTGGGTTAAAGCAACTGTGGAAGTAACCACCACAACCAACTAGTGTTTTTAAGTAGCGTATATCAGACTATGTAGTTTATTTATAACCAAAGATGATCAGCTCCCCTTGCTTCATTTTCCTTTAATTATGGCTGTCAATAGAAAGTTTTGGACATGGCTTTGCACTTTGCAGAATATTATGCATTGTAGCTTGATTTTTGACATCTATATTGTATGTTTTAGGAGTTTTTTCCTATTTGCATTCCAAATTTTCGTACAAATCCTAAATCATTTGTTCTCTTAGAAATTTTCTTACAAATTCCTTTCATGAAACCAATCTTTTGCAGAATGGGTTTTATTAGAAATCCTAAAGCATTTCTAATGGTGCTTAAGGCTGCCATAGAGTCAACGGATTACAGATTCATCCTTTTCTCGTCTGGATACCAGCCATTGAATTCTGCAATCCAATCTATTGCTTCTTCAGTAACCGAATCAAGCGGAGTGGAGGCACCTGCTCTTGGTGGTGAGAGCAATCTCCTTTTTAATGGCCGGCTTTTCTGCTTTTTAGGGTGAGTACTAGAGTGGTTTTATATGTTTGCTTTGCCATATGGAATTTGTGGTGAGTGATATTACATTTTCCAGATCAATACCATACAGCTGGCTCTTTCCTAGATGTGCAGCTGCCATTCACCATGCTGGCAGGTAACTGAGATCACGTTTTTTCTCTCAATGGCCAATTGTTTGATTCATAATCTTATATGGTACTGTTGCTTCCACAAAATATTTCATGTTTTTCCTGCTTTGGTGACAGTGGATCGACAGCTGCAGCACTACTTGCTGGAATACCTCAGGTGAGTAGGTGACAAACACTTGCTTCACCGTAGTTGATGCTGTCTTTCTGTTGCTCTTTTCTTGTCCTTCTGCTACACTCACTCTTCTTGGCCATGCAGAGTTGTAACAACTAATAACCTACACATGTTATTCCTCTGGCTTTAAATGTATGATGTTAGGACAACTAAATTATCAGTCACAACGTCATATATTTGAAAACTGGAGGGAGTATTTGTTAGTTATGGACAGGACAGAAACAGCAAACATGATTGTTCTACTCAGTAGCTGGGAGTTGGGACTAGTCTTTTTTAATTCAGAATGAGTCATTTGTTTCACATTTGGCATGTCATCACCATGATAGCATCTGTTTTCTGAAATTAATGGTAGTTCTCCGGGACTCCACCATTTCATCCTTGGTCATGAAGAACAATTTATGCCCATCTTAAATGTAAACCAGTCATTAAAATTTTGGAAACTTGCATTGCCCTAGGAGTGCACATTTAACATACTGGGGTTCTTGCGCCCGCTATGTAAAATTTCCCTTGTTCTAGACACTTCAATGTTCTATGGATGCATAATGCAGCTGACATTTTTTAGCAGTCTGGTATTATTTTTTGGGCATTGATATCTTTGCTGTATTGCGATGGTAGTTAAAATTCTGAAGATGCAACATTCATATATGGTTTCCAGGAAGCATCAAGTGCGCTAAAATAAAAGATCTGATGCTGATTCAAACAAAACGGCGTCTTCCATATTCTGCATTTTCTTGGTCATCTAATGATATAGCTGCTTACTTTGGGATGGATTCATCGCGCGACACAATCTTGTGCAGGTAACATGTCCTTTCCTGCTGGACCAGTTTTACTGGGCAGAGAGGCTACACTGGTTAGGAGTGGCGCCTGAACCTCTACAAAGACAGCATTTAGTCCCAGATAATGATGACACCTGGAGCATTCAGAATGCTGCAGATGTGCTACTTGGAGCAATCAGATCAGCGTTATCACCGGAAACAAAAGCTCAGGCGACCAGAATTGCTGATAGGCTTTCTTTTGAGGTGCGCTGTCTGATTGTCCTCTATTAATTTTAAAAAGCTGGGAACTTACATTTTTTCCCACTTTGATATTGTGTCCAGGACGGGATTGGAGAAGCTCTCCGGATATTGAAGGAGAGCGTTGACTCAGAATATATAAAACCTGAGCTAAGATAACAGTGCGACATAGTACAGAGCAGCACCAGATACATGTAAAATTGCATGCAATAGCACTCTTAGAATCCGTGTATGCACCCTAATAATTCTATGTGCTATAAAACAATGCACCGATTTCTTGTGTAATCTCTCTGTTCTAAATTATAGGTCATTTTAGCTTTGTTCTAAAAAAAAAAGCTTTTTCTGATTTTGATTGAATTTTATACAAAATGCACCAACATATATCACATCAATTTCTATTCATTTTATCCACGATGGAATATGTCTTAGTAGTTGCATTTACTTAATACTTAGGTATTAGGTCAAACCTGGAAAAGATTGACTCGAGACAAAGCTAAAGGAATCTACATGATTTATCATTTGAAACGGATGGAGTAGGAGTTTTGGGCTGAAAAGCTGAATTAGGATTACCATATTCTTTGATTGGACACAGAATAATAATAAGAGTACTCTAATAATAACATCAAATAATCGTGAGACTTGCTGCAAAATTTCGATGGTTCTCGGGAAAAGAAGTATAGAAACTTGGAATCCTAAAATTATCCTGTCCTTGACCCACTGATTGAGTTGGCGATATAAAATTACCCCCGCTGTTCTTGAGCCGTCTTGTAAAGTGATTCAAACTGAGTGGAGTATTTTCTATTGTTGAGTTGTAAAAGACCATCATATAGCTCGATCACTCAATGAGTTATTAATCTCTTACAAGCTGCACTCAAATTTCTATAGACTTCCTACTGCTTCAAAATACTCCAAGAAAGCCGGAGCTGAATTTTGGCAACCTTTGAGGCAGAATTGTTCCTCTTTTCTTCTGTTTGAGACATGCAGAATGGTTCAGTTAGAACTCAAAGACCTGGAGAAGAAGAGCTAGCAAACCACTCTCCGAACACAGGAACCAGTCTTCACTCCATCACCAACTCCATCCAACCAGGCTCGCAGCTCTTCGCAGGCAGAGCAAGCAAACTACTCCACGAAAATGGCTTGCCGCTATAAATTCAACCAATCCAGGCGCGCTCCAGCGCCGCAGAATTCAGGCATTCACCATCTCAGGACTCAGGAGCCAGCGCACCCGATCGCGCAGAGAAAAACACTTCCGGGATTCTGGGAAAAGCAAGCATGCCGCGCCACCTCGCGCTGCACGCGATCGCCGCCGCGCTGCCGGCGTCGTCGTCAGGCGACCACCTCATCGGCCCTGCGGCGGCCGGCGTGACAGCGTTCCTGGCCGTGTGCGCGCTGGCGCTGGCGCTGTGCGCGTCGCACTCCGAGCCGGGGCCCGGGCGGCTGCGGCGCGCGCTGGCCAGCGTCAGCCGGCGGCGGACGGAGCCGGTCATCGCGGCCGCGCACCAGGTGCAGCCCGGCGGCGGGGAGGCGTCGCCGTGCGTCTGGCAGAAGGGCATCCTCATGGGCGGCAAGTGCCAGCTCCCGGACTTCTCCGGCGTCATCAACTACGACCCCGCCGGCAACCTCGTCGCGCCCGCCCGCCCTGGCCGCGCCGTGCCGGCCACTGGGCTTGGATGGTGAACAGAGGGTTTGATCAAGCACAAGCAGAAAGCAGCACCCATACATGAGTGCATGAAATCCGTGTGTTCGTTTTGTTTTCGGAGTTTTCCTCGGCACGCATTGGTGGCTAAAAACTAAGTTGCCACCTTGAAGAACCAAGGCCCTCTTTGGTAGTAGTATTTTCATAATTTTAATCACACTACTATGATAATGTGAATTATTTTAGATAATGGAGAAAGTCTAAAGTCTTGTTACAATGGTTTCTAGACTCCAAGCCTAAAATCTAAGGAAAAAAAAAGCAAGAAGAGTTAGAAAATCAGATCTCAGAAGACTAAGCTTTAATCTTCCTCCACTCCTTCAAACTTCAAACTTCATCAAAAAACAACCTTTCACATCACTCATCTCGATACAATTGATGTCCGAATCTTATATGGCCCGTTTTAGGGCATGACCAGCTAAGCATGATCAGACAACCGTGCTAGCCCACAGGCCTTAGCCACGGCCCAGGCACGGCATGCCGGCCTGCTATTCGTGTCGGATTGGCCCGCCAGAAAGAGGAGGAAAAATTGTTCTATCGCTCGTTTAGGGCCTGGCCGGCTAAGCATGATCAAACAACCGTACCGTGCCGTGCCACCCACGAGCCTTAACAACGGCCTAGGCACGGCACGCCGGCCTGCTATCCGTGTCGAGCCAACCTACCAAGAGGAGGAGGAAAAATCATGCAAAAATCGCGGAAAGGCGCCCACACCAACTTCACTGGCCAGTCAAGCTAGCTTTCTCTTGTATTTGTAGTAAGATAATACATTACCGTATACATATACTCATACATAAAAATAATAATCGTGCCGTGCTGGCACCACAGTTATTAGGACCGGACCGGCGGTCCGACCGAAAAAAACCCGGAACCGGAGCCCTGGCCGGTCCGGTCCACTTAAAAGATCGGCCATGCAACTGAACCAGGAAAAACCGGTTGGACCGCCGCAGTGGAAAAAATGGAAGAAAATAGAGCATGGATGGGATTCGAACATAGGACCTGCAGGTTAGCGGGTGGTTTCCTTACCACTGCGCTGCTTGAGTGGTTGTTTGATTAGGTGCATTCTTTTATCTATTTGAACCGTTTTGAACCGGCGGTTTGATCGGTTAGACCAATCAAACCGTGAACCGAGAGTCTCACCGGTTCAACATCCGATCCGGTCCTAATAACTATGGCTGGCACTGCGTGCCCAGCCCAGCGTCAGCCTATGCATGGCACTAGGGTTGGGCTGGCCCGGCATAGGTACTGGTTTGCGTCGGGCTGTGCCGTGCTGTGCCTAAGCCCTGTGGGCTGTGTCGTGATTCGGGCCGGCCCATTTGGCCATCTATATTCTACTTCAACTTCTACCTCATCTCACTCCGCAGCCCCTTGGTCAAGCTCCTCTACCACTTTTGTTCTTGTTGATGCCCCTTTTAATTTGCCCATCCACCACCCCATCATCACCTTCTTTGAGAACTTTTCTACTCTACTTAAAGAGTTGCTTCATCATAGGCTGAACATATTCCTTTTGCCGGCTATCGATAACATCATAATTCTCGATCACACTGATAGCCCGGTTTTTATATAAATTATTTGTAAATCTCACTACATATTTCACCAACACCTCACTATTCTTTCTGCTAGCTTCTACGCGAACATATTTAAGTATTGCATATGGTTTGGTTTTACCATGTAACTACTCTGAATCATTTATCTAACTTACACTTTTATGTCATCCCCTATATTATTTCGTCAAAAATAGAAACATTGGGATCGATGACTATGTGCCATATATATAACAATGTAACAAGCTTCCGAATTCTTCTTTACAACGTGTATTGTACTTTTACCTTACTGGCGGTCCTAATTGTAAATTCACCATAACGTACCTGAATTTATCCTTTTCAAAATAAGGTTTAGGAGTGATATGTATAAAAGGATTTGAGCCTGATAAATTAAGTATGCACCCAATGACTTCAAATAAAAGTTGACAACAATAAATGACATATCACTGTTAAGGACTAATTTCACACACAAAAGTTTTCTTTAAAAAAGACAGCCTATAATAGTTTTTGAACTGGGAGGTAATCCATTATCTATAAGGATTTTTGTATGGAACCGATAATAATGTTACATTATCATTATTTTTTCGGTTCCAATAGAAAAGGCATCATTTTAGTGTTGTCCACTATTGGGCTTCTAAAAATCAACAAAGGCAAGTGATTTTTGATTACATCACTATATGCTTTTTTAATAAACTATGACTTCTCACAGATAATATGTACTTTTCTGTATAATTTATAATAAGATACCGAGTAGTTATTCATGTACTAGTTTAGTAGAAGACTATATGACTTAGCATTTGATACTGAATTTTACCTTCCGCTGAATTTAGGAAGAAAGGTTGCAATGCTAGGTGAACAATTATAATTATCTGAAACTAGTAACAATGTACATGTTGTCAAATATATGTGTTTGAAACAAAAGAAAATTTTATCTTTTGGCAAAATAACATCCCAAAAAACATGCCTGCAAGAACACATTCCTCTCTAATGTGGAATTTTCTAAGGAAAGGAGCTTCAAAGGAAATATTTCATGTCTTGAGAATTTATTCTATTCAACAAGTCTACATAAAAGAGCGAGTTTTCTAAAAACCTTTTTTACCTAACAAAACCAAAGTATACCCCTCACGATGGTCCCACTGCGCAGTTTGAAAAATGTTGGAAAATGGTGGAAAGGCCTAAAATACATAGATGCAAAATGTTTCATCTACTTTTTCTTTATTTTTTCACCTCATTTTATACCTATTCCTACCGGGTACTTTCCTTATCTTAGAATTAGTGAGAAAGGAAGAATGTCAATCAAGCATGTCTCCTTTCTTTTAATTCCTTCTTCATTTTCTTCCTTCCTATAGCCTGATAGATCTTCTCATAACACGTATGTGTTGCATCTATGTCTACGCTAGTTATAATAAAGTTTCCTGTTCATTGAATGCATATTTTGGCTGTACATTTAATTAGTCTATGACCCTTGGGATCTTGTTTCCCTTTTGTATAATTATCTTCAATAACTTTTTACATATTTATCTCAATATCTCACGACATTGTTTTAAGTCCCCTGCCTAATACACTAATAAAAGAAAATGTAATATCAAGAAATAAAGGACGATCAACAAAATGTAACTTATTAAACTTTTTATTCCCAATGATCAAGTCACATGCGATGGCATGTCCATTTTATTATTGGGTACAATACACACATATCTATCTAGAATGCGGCACCAACAATGGGCTGTTGGAAGAACATGGGTGGGATCGTTGTGGCCATCAGGTTGAACATGAACGGCTGCTGCATGACCTGCGAGTAGGCACCACAGTGGCATTGTGGGTATGACGTCATGCTCGACATCATCATCGGCGTCAAGTACTGCTGGAGCGGAAAGGCCAAGCTACGAGTGGTAAATGCTTGCTGTGTCATGCAATACTGCATGCATGGGTTCATGGCACCCATTGCCATGATTTGTGGGAACTGTCCTTGGATTCCTCCAGTAAATACTTGCTGCATCATACAATACTGCATGCATGGGTTCATGGCACCCAAAGCCATTGCTGTTGGCATGTGCCTTGTGATGCAGTACTGCATACAGGGGTTCATGGCGCCCAATGCCATCATTTGTGGAAAGTAACTAGGGATAAAGGTAGCAGTAGTGGCGCTTGCACACAGAGCAAGAAGTGCAAGTACTACGCATATCTTGGCTGCCATGGTGTTAAATTAGCTACCTAGACACTAGTAGATTTGTATATATGAGGGCGATGGATGGTGGATTGATTGTGGTCCTATTTATAGATGCATGCAAGCAATAGCGGCCATGTAGATCAAAAAATAATTTTGGTGCATGCAGAGCTGAAAGATGTAATCTGGACAAGCCGCATGACTTGGCATTTGGTCAAATTTGTATATTTCCTTAACAACTTTTGTATTAAATTGATTGCCATCTTGATGTATGTTATAAAAGCAATGGTTGTATTAGTCTTACTTTTACCAGTTGGGCGAGTGTTGCATGTCGATCGAAGGTCTCCAGACAAAAATGATGTGGCAGATATGGTTCTAACACTACACTAACCCTCATGACTCATCATGTACCTTTTCTATGCCAAGCTTGTGGCCTATTCTTCAAAAAGTTTTCTTTCATGGTGTAATCGTAATAAGGTTCTAGAAATGTCTTACTTAAAAAACACCTCATCCTTCAGCTTGGTAAGAAGAACTCTAGTGTGTAGGGAAAAACCAAAGCATCGCATTAGGAATACAAACGAAGCCAATTGTATCAGTCGAACCATGTATGTCATAATCAAAACCACATGTTGTAGAAGTGACAAACCAAGTTGAATAAGAAAAATTGCGAGAATGTAGATTATAGGAGGTGCATGTTTGAGCTTCACGGGTGAGCATAAGATTAGGCAAAGGAGTATGAATTGCTAAAGTTGTTGCAGCATCTCTCTAGTTGAGAGTACTAGTCCGATAAGCTATTGCCAAGGCGACACACCTGAAACCAGGGATTGTAATTTCTGAAATTTTGTGTTTTTCGGTGGGTGCTGAAAAAAGATTTCCAAAATTCCAGTATTTTCTAACAATATTTTTGTTAACTAATATTTTTTAAAATAGTTAAATATACTAAAAACGGTCCGAAATTTCTGAAATTTCAGGTTTTTCGGTAGGGGCCGAATTTTTCTAATTCCAAAATTGTAAACCCTGCTTGAAACTCTATGATTTTGCAGAGACAAAATGCTTGTCGCCGATGAGATGTACCAAATGAGCAAAATTTGAAATTTGTGCCATTAGCAGAAAATAGAAAGCCCAAGGAGTAAACAAACCTCCTCCATCAGCTCCTCACAAAGTGCACCTTCATGGCCCATCAGCCCCCCTAACTATTATTGGTCTTCACCCCTTGCTAGGTCTACTCTATGGCTTTCTCAGAACTTTTATCCGTCTACTTCCACATCTCCTCGTCAAGCTCTTCTGGCGCTCATAGTCCTTGTTGATGCCCCTCTTTATCCCATCCACTGCCCTACCTTAGCCGAATGCTAACTGCAACCTGCTTATGCTTAAATTCATCCTTGCTTTGTATAAAAAGATTAACCCAGGTTTGCAATGCTTTTTAGAGGTGGCTATTTAAGTTGGCCTCACTCATTCTTATCTAGCAATGTGAGACTAAATGCCACCATGTTACTTTGGTGGAGTAGCCACATGTCCATTTTCTCCCATGGGCCTCACATTATCTCAATTGGATTCTATGTTAGAAAGGTTATAATTTTTTCCAAAAGAGATTTTTGTATGGAATCAAAGATGATACTGTATTATTTTTTATTATATATCTTGGATCCAATAAAAAAATACAATATAGCTGTGTTTCCACTATTGGGCTTATAAAATTCACAAAGATGAGTGATCAGTGAACATATCGTTATATGTTTGAACGAACTATGATTACTCATACATATTATGTATTATAACTTCTAGTTGCACGCTTACTAGTTATTCATCTGCCAATTCAGTGGAAGACAATATGGCTTAGTCTTTGGCACTGAATTTTACCTTCCCAATGTATTCAGGAGAAAGCTTGTGATTCTAGGTGAAACATTATAATTATCCAAAACTAGTAACATTATAATTATCCAAAACTAGTAACAGTGTTCATATTGAATATATATTATTGCAACAAAAGAAAAGTTTTCCATTTGACAATAAAATCCGCCAAAAAATATTCCTGCAAGAAACGTTGCACTCTAACATGGAACTTCCTAAAGGATGAACATCAAAGGAAATATTTCATGTCTTTATAATTTATTTTTGTTTGTATACAGTAGCATTTAATTATAACAACATCTCTATTCTTTCTACGTAAACTTAGTATATATAGTTAATGTCTCTGACCCTTGAGATCTTGTTTAGCTTTTGTATCCTTATCTTCGGTGACTTTCAAAATATTTATCTCTCTATCTCACAACAACCTCGCCCGATACCCTCTGATTAAAGAAAATGTAATATCAAGAAAGATATGACAATAAACAGAAATTAACTTATTAAACTTTTTATTCATAATAAGTCACATGCGATGGCATGTCCATTTTATTATTGGGCCGGGTACAACACATATATCTATCTAGAATGCAGCACCAACAATGGGCTGTTGGAAGAACATGGGTGGGATCGTTGTGGCCATCGGGTTGAATATGAACGGCTGCTGCATGACCTGCGAGTAGGCACCACAGTGGCATTGTGGGTATGACATCATGCTCGACATCATCATCGGCGTCAAGTACTGCTGGAGCGGAAAGGCCAATTGTTGTTGCAGCATCATGGCTTGTGAAGCCAAGCTACGAGTGGCGGCAATGCAATACTGCATGCATGGGTTTATGGCACCCATTGCCATGATTTGTGGAAACTGTCCTTGGATTCCTCCAGTAAATACTTGCTGCATCATGCAATACTGCATGCATGGGCTCATGGCACCCAAAGCCATCGTTGTTGGCATGTACCTTGTTGTGCTAGCGGTGAACAGTTGTTGCATCATGCAGTAGTGCATGCAGGGGTTCATGGCGCCCAATGCCATCATCGGTGGAAAGTAACTAGGAATATTGGTAGGAATATGGGTAGCAATAGTGGCGCTTGCAAAAAGAGCAAGAAGTGCAAGTACTACACACATCTTGGCTCCCATGGTGTTAAATTAATTTCTACCTAGACAATAGTAGATTTGTATATATGAGGGTGATGGATAGTGGATTGATCTTAGTCCTATATATTTATAGATGCATACAGGCAATAGAGGTCATGTAGATCGAAATTTAGTTTTGGTGCATGCAGAACTGAAAGCTAGAATGTGGAAAAGCTTCTTGACTTGGCATTCTGTCAAATTTGGACATTTTCCTAACTGTTTTTTTGGATTAACATGATTGCTTCCCCGTGATGTATATTATAAAAGTAATTCTTGTATCAGTCTTGCTTTTAGCAATTGGTAAGTGTTGCTTGTCAACCGAATGTCTCTACGTGAAACTGAAGTCGTAAATGTTAAGTGCACATCGAACATGTTCTGAAAATCAATTTTGAACGTGTTCTCGATTATAGAATTTTACAAAAAATTGGACATTAAAGCATCAAATTTAAGATTTTCAATGATGTATATTATATTTCGGATAAGTAGGAGTGCAATTAAAATGTCATACTCATAGTCTATCATAGCTTTGTTTTAAGTTAATTTTCTCTAATTTTTATCATTTTTTAAAAAAAATATATTGACACGTACAATAACAAATAAACACTATCAAAACAAGCTTTCTGGTCCATTTGATGTAACTAATATGATGTTATAGGTTCTGGTGACTTTTATATATATATACAAACTTGGTCAAAGTAGTATAATTTGAAACACAAAGAGTATCGTTTTGCTAAAAAAAACTACTTCAACTTGCGAGATGGAGGTTTTGCACTAAATGGATCAGCCTTGACGACTGAGTAGGCGTCAGTCTACGCGTCCACGGGAAAAGACCGAAGATGCGTCTCCTCGACCGTGACGACCACGACAAACTCCCGGGGCAAAACTGGCATTCCATAAGCTCGGCCGGCAGCATAATGTGCGGTGGGTGATACTACCGCCGCTTGCGTTACCCGCCAAAGAGGAGAGTGCAGCGTCTCTGTCTCAGCTTCTCCAACGGCGAACACAAGAGCGATGATGGGGGCGAGCCGTCTCGAGCAAACCGATGCTCTCTTCAGGAAAAACCTTGTGATCCAGGTGGCCGGCGCCGCCCCGATCTCTGTTCCGTTCAATTTCTTCCCCAAATCGATTCTTTGCCAAGACAAGACAGTTCATCTTCTTGACGCTTTAATCTTGGCTCCCGATAATCCGCAGCGACGCGCCTGCAAGACCAACTGCTGCCTGATCCTGTTCCCGCTGCTGCTCTGCTCCGTCGTCGGCGGCTTGCAGATCTTCGTCAACCGCGCCTCGTCGTCGCCGCCCGCCCGTCTCGACTGCGGCTGCAGCAACGTCAGCGTCGACGAGAACGCGCTGGGAGGCATGGACTGCGCACCCGACTGCCCCTTGCCTCGCGCGCCCAAATGGCCCCCTCTCCTGCGTGTCCCGCCGCCGGCGTACCGGGCGGTGCAAGACGGGCTCTTCCCGTTCACTGACCTCCCGGACGCGTCCTGCAGAGCCACACGGTCTTGCCCGGCAACGTTCCTCGTCACCGGCGGGAACCAATCTTTTGTAGGAGGTAAGTAGTATGCTATTCAGCTGTTCAGTTGCTCCTATGCCACTATGCCAGTGCAGTCGCATGGTTATCTGTATACTCTGGTAGCTTTCCTGCGAGTGGTTGGTTTCTGAAAATGCCTTTGCTGTGCTTGCAGGTGTGACAGATAGTATGTTTATGGCTCATAGTTCTTCAGTGAACTTGTCAGCCGACATCGCTTCGTTATCTGATTTTGTTCTGGTTGGTTTAGCTCTATGACTTCTCTGGGTATGCATGATCCATAATATGAGGGCATTTTGTGATGTCTGAAAATGTGCAGGCAGCTGATGGCACCTTTCTACAGAACAAGTGCTTTCAGAACCTGACGCTTTCTTATCCTGTTCAATACGGCAATGAAATCACGAGTCAAGGTAATTCTCTCCATAATGCTGCATTAGTTGCTTTGCGGTGTGTGCCAATGGCAACAGTTGTTGCTGACCCGGTGAACATGTTTGTATATAGAAATGGCACTACATTTTACTTATTGCTAATGCTTACCGAAACCTGGAATAGAGGCACAGTGCACAGAAGGATTAATGCTCTGGCGTGACAGCTCGTGGGTAATTAACGATGAAATATATAGAGGTTATTACCAAGGGAATAACGAGAATAAGGCCGACGAAATTGCTGCAGGTCATATTTTTGCAACCTTGTGCTTTCAGTCAGTTATTCTAACCTACCCCTCGTTGACATCTAACACCTGGTTCATCTATGTGCAGCATATGACTTCTTAAGTTCTGATCAGGCCAACTTCAACCTGATCATCTCATATAACTCATCAAACAACTATGATGATTATTTTGAATCAGAATACCCTGTTCCTCTGTATGATCAAGCAGGATCAGTGCAAAGACCTCATTCAGTTCAAGTCGCACGGTTATCTAATATGGTATCACTTTATACATTTGAAAGAAATAGTAGTAGACGCTATCTGTTGAGAAAATCTTTTCACTTTCATACACATGTAATTCTTGGATCTTCGTTTTATAGGCTTCTGTTATGCATAGCTCTATTTTTACTCAAATTATTTGTGTCATCTAGGAATTCATGTTTTGCTTTCTCTGGGCCATTGGATTGATCCAAACTCATTTAATTGAACTAACATGGTTTTCAAAGCAATGGAAGTAGGATAAATATGGACTAGCTAACTGACCACACTAGTATACATTAGTCACCACTTGCATCCTTAGTGGTACCCTTCATCATTACACGAACACCACAGAAGAACTGCACTTTCATCATTATTTTACACTTTGTAGAGTTTCAGTTTGCATGCCTCAGGTGCACACCTTCATTTAAGTGCAAATGGTCTCAACATGCCATTTGATCTTGTTAGTGTCGCCACTTACATCCCTAGTGGCATTGTTTCATCATTGTTTCACACAGACACCCTAGGGGAACTGCCCTGAAATCATTGTTTTCCTACAAGTTTTACAATGGTAAAAAAAAGAGAGCCGCCCCTTGAACAAAATCTAATGGTTTAAAAATTGTTGGTCTACGTGGTACCATGGGAATGGCACTGAAAGGTACCAAATCAGTGGCTCTGGTACTAGAAAGGTGGGACTAGTACCATATAAATTTATTTTATCAAACCCTTTTATCAAATCAACAGCCACAAATAATCGGTGAGGAATGGTACTAGGTGATATCAAAAATACTTTACAACCACTGTAAAATAGTTCTTTTTTATTTTGCACCTCATAGAGTTTCAGTTTACAGGCCTCAAATGCATACCTTAATTTAAGGGGAAATGGTCTCAAGATGTCATTTGATTTCGTTAAAGAAATGCCTAGAGCAGCTAGACATCTGGGTCAGTTTGATATCTCTCCATTAATTGGGAAGCTGCCTTTCGTGTGGACTATGGAGCTTCTTTTCCCGGTATGGAAAACCTTTATGGATTTACTTTTTGCGTAGCTCTGTTTGATTTGAAGAATCTGAATATCTTTTTCTGTCACTTTTAGATGCAAAGAATTGTGGCACTGTTATAAATATTTTTCATAGTTCATGAAGCAGTGAGTTGGTTCTGCAGGTAATTTTATCAAATATTGTCTACGAGAAGCAAAAGAAGCTAAGGATAATGATGAAGATGCATGGTCTTGGAGATTTGCCATATTGGACTATATCCTATTGCTATTTTCTACTATTGTCCCTGCTTTATGTGCTGTCCTTCATGCTATTTGGTTCTGTCCTTGGTATGGGGAATTGCTTTTAAGGCTATGAATGTAGTAGTATTTTTACAATAAAAATAACTCAACCAACCTAAGAATACTAGATGCATTGTAAGTAAGAAGGAATTTGCACCCAAACTTGAGTTGGAGGACTCGAATCTGGGTGGTACTGCAATACTTTTTAATAACTAAACTGAATGGATGAACTTCTAGAGGCTCTGATCATGCAAGGATTAACACCCGCACCTGTTAAGTTGGTTGTTGGCTTGGTTTTAACAAATTTATTTATTTATTCCTACTATTATAAATTGTCAACTTAATTATTATTCAACCTGTCTTTACAGGTCTAAGTTTCTTCCGCCAGAATAGCTATGGTGTACAGTTTGTATTGTATTTTTCTTACATGAACTTGCAAATTTCATTTGCATTTCTCATGGCAACATACTTCTCTAGTGTGAGGACAGCTACTGGTATGGTTCCACAAATATGTGCAGTATTTCCACTTTATCTGATAATGTGGAGTACCTACACTGATTTTTTGTCACCTCTTGATGCAGTGACAGGATATTTTTATATATTTGTGTCCGGCCTTTTATCAGAAGTTTTATTCAGATCATATGTTGAAGATATTTCCCTCTCAAGTATGTACAAAAGTTCATTAGCTACTCATGTCTTAATGATTGTCAAGATATATACAATGTTGGTGTTTTTTTTCAAGGGTTTATTCCTCTTTTACAATACGCTGTGTGGAATTTCTGTTTTTTTCTTATTTCAAGGAAGCTGGATCGCAGTTATGGAACTTTTACCTGCATTTTCGTTGTACCGCATTGTCTATGAACTGTCACAATCTACATGGGCTGGGAGTTATATGGTCTCCTCAGGAATTCGATGGACTGACTTGAATGATCCCAGAAATGGTTTGGCAGGTGTGCTAATCATAATGGTAATCGAATGGTTCGTATTCCTTTTAGTCACATTCAATTTGGATCACTTCGGTTCCTTCCAAAATGGAATGAGAAAAGTAGCAGCACTTGTTTACTCCCGCATAAATGGGAACCATTTTCAAGCTGCCCAGCAGAACATACAGCTTCAGGAGTTCGGAGCTTCTGTTGAAATGGAGAGGGCAGATGTTATCAAAGAGGTGTGCTCTAATCTTCTGTATACTCCAATCAGTTTCATACATCTTCATGAATCTCTTTTATTTTTTAGATATATAGAGAGCTCCAGGAATTTAGTATTCAGTATTTACTAATGATAAATTCTATACTGTCATTTGAAATTAATGTGGTCAGATTAGTGTTTTTTTTTGAACTTGAAATGGCAGGTGCTCTGCCAGTGCATTAAGTAGGAGGCAAGATTAGTGGTCTCTTTAGGGGTGCATCCGGTTTTGTAAGAGTGAATTAGGGACCTTCCCTCGGACCTACCTCCGGTGTGTACTCTCGTCTTGGGAACTTAGATCCTAGATTCCCAAGCTTGTGTACTATTTCTCTTTATCCATCTTAATTGAAAGACAGAGTTTCTGCCATTACGTTAAAAAAAGATTAGTGGTTATTACAAGGCACATTATGAAGCAACATGTCATTGAGATGCTGGAGCTTAAAATACAGAATATGATTAATCTATATCCCAAGCCACCTTGTGAAGTCGAACATATAGCACGGGTGATAAGATGTAGTGCATGAAGTGTGGGTCTGTGCGTTTGTATGGGTTCCTTTAACGCCTTCTCTTCTTGATATAAATGACAAACAACTCTCTTACGTATCTGAGAAAAAAGAAGTAGAACATATAGATTCATCATTTAACCTTTTTTCAGAGAGAGACAGTTGAGCAGATCTCAAAAGAATCAAATAGAAGCTATTCAGTTATATGCAGCAAACTCAAGAAAGTGTACCATGGAAAAGATGGAAATGCAAACAAAACTGCAGTTAGAGAGATATCCCTTTGTATGTCACGTGGTCAGTGTTTCGGCATTCTTGGTCCCAATGGTGCTGGAAAGACCACTCTTATTAATATGGTAAGTTCAAATATAGGTTTAAATACAATATAATTTTGGAATGGAAATACAGATCAATCTCCCTATTTAGGCAAAGTGACTAACTGCAGTTCCTTTTTTTAATCTAAGAAATAAAGTTTCAGTGCTTAGCTTTTGTAAGTATCCTCACTTATACCAATTATCCTGTTTTGGGTGCTGTCAACCTGTCAACAGCTGACCGGATTGAGTAAGCCTACGTCTGGCACCGCATACATTGAAGGGATGGACATACGATTGAATATGGACAGAATTTATACATCAATTGGTGTTTGTCCACAGGATGAGTATACATTCTATTTCACTCGTATATTGCTGAACTACTTTTCCAGGTTAGTTTATTGTTTATGCAGTTGCAAACTTGTGATAACTTTCTTCTTTCTTGGATGGACTTATGCAGCTTGCTATGGGAAAACCTGACTGGTCGAGAGCATTTGATGTTCTATGGCAGGCTTAAGAAATTGAAGGGTGCAGCATTAGCTGAGGTGCTGTTTGATATTGTATAATTTTGTGCTGGTTTATTTTAATTTTTTTCATCAATCACTCGAAGTAATATCGATCAGATAAGTAGAAATAAATATTAGTCGCTATAGTATTCTTTCCAGGCAATAATTATCTTCTTGTTTGTGTGATCTACTGCTCTTGCACAAATCATTGAAACCTGATCTATAACCGCATAAAATTTAAAATCCCTGCAAAGTAGATGCTAGCAAAAGCATCATAGGATCATCTCTTACTTCCAGGCTATTGAACAATCTTTGAGAAGTATGCACTTGATTGCCGGTGGCGTTGCTGATAAACTCGTGGGAAAATACAGTGGTGGGATGAAACGCCGTCTCAGTGTTGCTATCTCTCTGATCGGTGATCCAAAGGTACTTTTATGTATCACAAATCATGTTTTATGAAACGAGAGATTTTACGCTGGTTGGAATGGTACTCACCGGTACCAGACGGTATCACTATTTTTTAAAATTTTTAAAGGCCTTTATGCCCTCTATAGAGATTAAAAAAATAAAAACATGGGTACCGGTCCCACCATTTTTGGTACCGGACCCTCCTATTTGGTACCATCTGGTACCGATACCGTGGTACCGTCTGTTTTGAAACCGTTAGATCTTATCTGATGGACAATTAATATTTTTTCCAACCACCGTAAAAATTGTATTATGAAACACATGATATCTGACTATTTGTGCATGTTTTTGTACAAACATATGCTTGTGGAATGCTTTTGCAGGTTGTTTATATGGATGAACCAAGTTCTGGCTTGGATCCAGCATCAAGGAAAAACTTGTGGAAGGCTGTGAAATCTGCAAAACAGGATAGGACAATAATTCTCACAAGTACAATATTCCTCTTCACTTTGTAGAGGGTATTTAGACACGGGGAGCTGCTTCAGTAAATTTTATGATCTATTAGTAATTTAAATTCAAACCTCCAAAAGATTTGCTTTCAAATCTTGTGGATACTAATAGGCACTCGTTCTCATTTCCCTGCACTTTAACCTGTCATCGTGAGCTTGGAAATCACATGGTCACAGCATTTCCTCGATCTATTTCCAGCGCATTCGATGGAAGAGGCCGAGGTTTTATGCGACCGGATAGGGATAATCGCAAACGGCAGCCTGCAATGCATCGGGAGCTCTAAGGAGGTACACGCACTTGATCATATTTTTCAGATATAACCATGGATCTCAAATTCTGACATGGCCATTGGCCAACCCACATTTTCGTATTTCCAGCTGAAAGACAGGTACGGAGGCTCCTGCGTGCTCACAGTGACAACTCCGGCCGGCGAAGCGGAGGAGGAGGAGGAGGTCGGGAGGCTGGTTCAGTCCATCCTGCCCGCGGCGAGGAGGGTGTACCGCGTCTCCGGCACGCAGAGGTTCGAGCTGCCGAAGCAGGGGACGAAGATCTCTGAGGTTTTCCAGGCCATGGAGCACGCCAAGAGCAGGCTGCACGTCCTCGCCTGGGGCCTGGCTGATGTGACGCTGGAAGACGTGTTCGTCCGGGTCGCCAAGGAGTGCGACACGCCCACTACTGCCACCTGACTGATCACTGTCTGCCTGTCTGAATTCTCTGAAGCCGGTGTACGTAATAAACAGCAAATCCATGAGCGAGATTCAGTAGTAGTCATGTACGTAGATCGAGTATCCATCTCGCTCAAACAAAAAGATCCAGAATCTATGAATCATGCACCATGGTAGTCCACGATGCCCTCGAGCTCGAGCACGGATCGGAGCACCTGTGCCACTGTTCGCGCGCGGCGCCGGCCGGGAACGTACGGTTCAGCGGTGCGCGTGGCGAGTTCGCCGCTCGGTCCTCCACGCGCGGTGCGCCGCGAGCTGCGCGGCGCCGGTCACGTGCTGCTGCCCGATTCCGAACCTGGGGAAACCCCGCCAAGTGGTTCCACGCGTTGAGTAGCGCATGTCCTGTCCTGGCTGATTCCAGTCTCTCTCTCTCTCTCTCCGCTCCGTGCAAGATGGCAACGTCGTCGTCGTCGTCGTCGTCGCCGGCGGCGGCGGTGGGGGCGGACTTCCACTCCCAGGCCGACGCGCTCTTCAGGAAGAATCTCGCCATCCAGGTCTCGTCCTCGTACCCTCGTCTCCATTACCATTCCATTACTTCCTTCAGTGCTCCTCATCTCACCGCCGATGTCTCTGCCTGCACTGCAGAGGCGCGCGTACAAGACCAACTGCTGCCTGGTGATGTTCCCGCTGCTCGTCTGCGGCCTGCTCGGGCTGACGCAGAAGGCCATGGACGCGTTCTTCGAGGGAGCCGGCGGCGGCGTCGACTGCAAGGGCTGCGCCGGCTCCGGCGTGCAGCGCCTCCGCGACGACGCCGTCGGGGGCCTCTCGTGCCCGAAGGAGTGCCCGCTGCCCAAGGCCCCCAGATGGCCCGTCGCGCTGCGGCTCCCCGGCGGGGACGACGCGGACCCGCTCGCAGCCCTTTCCGCGGCGGCGGCGGCGGAGGACGATGACGCCGCGAAGGAGGAGGAGAAGGTCGCCGCCGCCGCGCCGCCGGGCGAAGGTGGACTAGCGTCGCCGTCCGATGTCCTCGCGTCCCTGGGGACCGGGACCGGGAAGAAGCAGAAGCTGCCGCCGTGCGTGAGCCCGGAGTCGTGCACGGCGCCGGCCAAGTTCCTCGTCACCGGCGGCAACAAGTCGTTCGCAGAGAGTATGTAGCTAGTACCAGTCCTTGCAAGTTCTTGACGATGGATTCCTTAATTTGGCCATTGCAATGGCGCCCACGCCCTTGACCTTATGCTCTCTTCGATCTCTGGCCTTGCAGGTCTCACGAGCAACATGTTCCCGCCACACGCCGCGCCCAACTTGACGGCTGACATTTCCGGCTTGGCTGATTTTGCGCTGGTTGGTTTCATTCCCAAGACCAATAATTTCTGACTGAACTCAACATCTTGAAACATCTGATCAAGCTTTAATTTTGCAGGCAACGAAGGGAGGCGGTTTTGGCGGTGGTGGCTACGACTCTGCCTTTGATGGGATGGAGCCCCTCTATTTTCTTCAGGGCAAATGCGCTCCGAACTCGACGCTTTCGTTTCCAATCCAGTCCGGTCCAGACATGAGTGCAAAAGGTGAGATATGTAACTGATCTATATACTGTATGTAGAGAAAGCAGATTATAACACAAGTATTTATGGAGTTAAAAATGCTGAAAAAGTGTATCTGATCAATTTTGCACTTACTTGTCCTGAAAAAAAAATGGTAACAAGTGGTAACAGATATCTGGAAACAAGAGGTCTTATGTTATTGCTTCTGCTACTATTCGTCTGCGTAAACATTCAATGATTTGGTTAAAATATTGTGGCGGGCCCTAAGAAGGATGGTTTGAATTAGGACTTCTAATACTAGAGGCTCCAAAAAACAATACTCCTACAAGATAAACAACCATAAAGAACTATATGAATGAGCTCTAGGTTTCTCAAGTGTGTTTACTCTACAGTTCAAAAGGAGCTTGCAAGTTGCAACCTAGCTCCAAATCCTAGAAAATACTACTCTAGGAAAGAAGCACACTACAAGTAAGTAAATATAAAAAATGGGATGGGTAAAGGGACGAGCAATAGGATAAAACATGGTACAAGAGATATTTTCTCATGTTCTATCGAGTTCAGTAATGTTTTATATTTTCAGTTATCTTAGATAATAGGATTAGGGGGCTGTTAATGCTGGCATATAGTACATGTTGTGTATTGTTAAATAGATGACACAATTGCTGAAAATAAGTACTGTGAAGGCTTATTGTATCTGTGACCTGCAGTTCTTTCTGATGATTTTTCAGCAAAGTTATTTATTTACTTTTGGTAACATAGATTTAGTTTTATAAAGGGTTGAGCTTCACATCACATTGCATTAAATATAATATGATACAAACTATACTTTGTCAAGATCTGCTCAACTAATTCTAACTGCTATTGTTAACTGAAAAACATGAACAGAAGCAAGATGTACTCAAGGATTGTTTGACTGGCGAAAAAATTCAGAAGCCATAAACGATGAATTATATAGAGGTTATATTGAAGATAAGGTCAATACTAAAAGGATCGAGAATAAGAATGACATTGTTTCAGGTTTTACCTTCGCATTAACTCTTCTTTCTCGACATGTAAATGATATGTCCATTTCTCCATGTAGCTTATATTCTTCTTTTTACAGCATATGACCTCGCAAGCTCGGACCTCAAGAGCTTTAGCTTGACTGTCCAACACAATCCTGATAAATCAGACTTCATTTGGGTTGCACGGCTAACGAATCTGGTAACACTTCTTCCTTAGCTCGAAAGAAATACCAGGATATATATGTCCTGCAGGATACTAACATTTTTCCAACCCATTGGTAGACCTTGTTTACGTGTCAGAAAAAGCCAAAATCAAGTCGAAAACTTTAGTTAGTGCACTGCTTTCTTCTTGTTTATCATCTTGTGGTTTTACAGAATTTATAGCTACTTTGCAGGCCTCAAATGGATACCTTAAGTTGAGGGGTGGAAATACTAAGATGCGATTTGAGTTTGTTAAAGACATGCCTAGAGATGGTCACCCTTTGAAGTCTCTTGATATCTCCTTCATAGTGGGGAAGCTGATTTTTGTATGGATTATAATGCTCCTTTTCCCGGTATGGTCTGTTTTATTATAAATGAACATGCCAATGGACATATAACTTTGAAGCTGTTTTATTTCTAATATACAAATCAATTGCTTATAACTTCGATAATCTGTTAATCATGTGTTACTTTTGCATGCAAAGCAGTGTGTAGTAGCAGAACCTTATTAGATATTGATTACCGCGCACTAGGTTATATGCAAAAGCAGTGTGTAGTAGCACAACCTCATCTTTGGCAGAGGGCATGGCCTAACATTAGATGATGACCAGCAGAGCGGCCCATGCCTTAAGAGGCCCTCAGGACTGGCACCTTGAAGCACTTGCCTACAGAAGGATTCCATTGGTGAGCAGCAGGTCAAGTTTTTCAAAAACCGACTAAAAAAAAAAGAGAAAATTTGGCCATTGATTCGCTGGTTTAAAGTCTAAACCTGCTGCAGGAAAATCATTTTGTCAGCCAGTTGATGATATGAACCTACAGAAATAGTGTTTGTTAAAGTCGATTTCTGCTTTAGACTTTTCTCTGAATTGAGAAGATTTTATTTAATTTCAAGAACATTACATCAAGGTGATACAAAGTCTTGATACCCTGCCAGACTCTTCAATTGCCAGGATAGACAGACTTTCTGCCTTAGACTGGACTATTAGTTGATATTTACAATCCCTTTACTGTGGTCAGTTCAATCCCCACCTCTAAAAATGGTTACAAACCGCCTTTACAACGTTTTCTTTGTAGTGGCCAGATCCTGGAGTCACATGTCCAAATTGAGCAGCAGGATCCCTCCAAGCCTCCAACAGAAGGTACCCAAACGGATGGGAGGCAGAACAGCGGCGATGCTTGACTCTGACGGGTGGAGAGCCAAGCCCGCGGTGACATGCTGCAAAACTGGCAGATCCAACATAGCATTGTTTTTTCTTGAATACGTAGGAGAGCAAACCTATAGCATTGAGAAGTACTGGAACTGGTCCAGAAGAGATCAACTGATCCAGGTTGGCACAAATGGGTTACCATGACAAAGAAGACCTGCAGCATTCGTGCAGATACAGGCACTTGGATGTGCTCAAGGATGGTGTTGGATTGCACGCAAGTCTACTAGAGGATGAGAGAAAACTCAATTCTAGTTTTGACACTGATATTATGTTATAAATATCACTTGTTATTTTTTTTTTGAAAAAAACAGCAGGAGCTCTGCCCATCAATTAAGGAAAAGAGATTAAAGGAAACAAGCAACGGTCAGAAGACCGGACAGGCCACACCCGAGCACACCCAACTGGGAGACCACTCCCAGGAAGGGGAAGCGGCCCACAAACAAACAGTACAGGCTACAGGCACAGGTACCGAAACCTATCACCGGGAAAGCAAAGCCCGTCTAAACTGCAAAACATCATCTCTAATTCTCGAGGTGACCTGGGCAGCAGGAAGGGTGCTGTTCTAAAAAATCCTACGATTCCGCTCCTTCCAGAGATTCCACATTTTGTAGATCACAATGCCATTGAAAGCACGCTTCTCGGGTCTTTGGGAGCGAGGTGGTCGCAGCCACCCACCAATCTCTAATGCTGATGGCCGCAGCAAGGTCAGCTTGGGCAGGGAGGCTTACACCCTCCCAAGCCAGGATCTGACTCCACACCGCCCGAGCGAAAGGACAATGCAAGCAGAGGTGGAGACCGGACTCGAGGGGTCCGTTGCAGAGGGAGCAAGACGGCTGATGGAGCTAGCCCCGGGCGGCGAGATTATCAGCAGT
The DNA here is from genome assembly GCA_030272315.1 of Paspalum vaginatum. Classification (NCBI taxonomy): domain Eukaryota; kingdom Viridiplantae; phylum Streptophyta; class Magnoliopsida; order Poales; family Poaceae; genus Paspalum; species Paspalum vaginatum. The sequence goes on along the minus strand of CM059015.1, from coordinate 41,227,390 downwards.
GAGGAGCTTATCTTGCAGAAGGATCCAAGCAGAGATCTTGCATTTTGGTTCTGCACGTGCCTTCCCGACAAAGTTAGCATTAAGGTGGCTGTAGGACCCCAAAAACTGTTCTCTGTAGGCTGAGTTCACTGAGAAGATTCCATCTGGGGACCATTTCTAAACAATGGAGTCCGGTTCAGGTTGCAGCTGGAAATTGCAGGAGTCTAGTCCAGAGAGAAACAAACTCCTCAATCTGCATGCACAGTGGAAGTGATCTTATTTCTCAGAGATTTGATCCAATTCTCTTCGTTGAGTTCACAGGCTACCGATTTATTCTTTCTAGAGACTAGATCAAAGAGATGCGGCGCTAAATTTCTCGGTGCCAATCCGTCGAGCCAATTATCGTGCCAAAACTTGGCTTTCCTGTCGTCTCCGACCGTGACAATGGTGGAGGCGTTGAAGAAAATTCTGTCCACGCGGTTGCAAGGCACGTCGAGTCCCTTCCAGGGGTGGTCCTCTCCCTATCCAATCTTTCCAAAGCCAGCGGAGTCGAAGGGCGCGTCCAAACTTGTCGAGGTTGAGGACGCCCAAGCCGCCAAGGGCTTTGGGCTTACTAACTTGCGGCCATGCAACTAGGCAATGTCCTCCGTTTGTCACAGCCTTCCCTTTCCAAAGAAAGGAACGACGAATCTTGTCAATGCGCTTGCGTGCCCAGACCGCAAGGGGAAAGACTGACAAGTGGTAGGTGGGCATGGAGGACAGGACGGAAGAAACGAGTGTCGGTTTAACAGATTCCCTTTCCATCCTGCCAGACGATTGCTGATTTTCTCAATAAACAGGTTGGACGTGGATTTTTTGGAGTGGCCGGGTGTGGAGCTGAAGGCCTAGGTACCGGTGGGGGAAAGTCCCTCGAGTCCCGTGGAATGGCTGGAGCACATAATCCAGGTCGATGTCCTCACACCGGATTGGGTGGATGGAGCTCTTCTCAAAGTTAGTGACCAGTCCCGATGCGCAACCAAAGGCGTGCAGGATGTCTTTGACTGCCACAAGTTCCTCCTTGGAGGGGTTGATGAAAATCTCCGCATCATCCACATATAAGGACGCCCTTAGCTTGGTCGAGGTCAATGGAAGGGGGGAGAGGATTCCGTGCCGGGTTGCAAGGTCGAGGATACGCTGCAATGGGTCAATGGCGAGAATGAACAGCATGGGGGAGAGGGGGTCTCCCTGTCTCACCCCTCTCCTATGCTGGATGGCTGTTCTTTGGCTGCCATTGAGAAGGGCTCTGGAAGTAGCCGAACCGAACAAGATGGAGATCCATTCTCGCCAGCAAGGTCCAAAGCCCATGGCTTGGAGGACTTCTAGGAGATAACCCCAATTCACAAGTGTCAAAGGCCTTCTGTATGTCGAGCTTCAGGAAGAGGGCTGGTTTCTTCTGCTTATGCAATCTCCTAACCACATTTTGCACATACAGGAAGTTGTCTTGGGTGCACCTTTTCCGGATGAATGCTGTTTGGGACTTTGAGATTAAGGTGTTGAGGAAGGGGGCAAGCCGGTTAGCAAGAAGCTTGGAGAAAATCTTTTCTATGCTGTGGATCAAGCTAATGGGACTGGTAGTCTCCCACTATTTTTGCATCTGGCTTCTTTCGGATGAGCACTATATTGGCAGAATTGAGAAACTTGAAATCTATGCTGTTCATGCCATGAAGTTGGTGAAAAGCCGCCAAAACATCCTCTTTGATGATGTCCCAACATACTTTGAAGAAGATCCCTGTAAAACCATCCGGCCCGGGGCCTTGTCACTTGGCACGGAGAAAATTGTTTCTTTCACCTCATCCATGGAGAATGGCTCTTCCAATGACGAGAGATCATGTCGGGCAAGAGCTAAGGCCAGCCAGTTGAGGGCAAGCTCGCGAGCTGGGGCTGTTCCTAGATGAGATTTAAAGTGCTCGTAAATGACTTTCTCCTTATCCTCATGGTCCATCGTCAAGTTGCCTGAGGGGGACTGTAGACATTGGATATAGTTCTTCCTTGCTCTAGAGCAAGCAGTTAGATGGAAAAATTTAGTGTTTGCATCACCTAACCGAATGCGAGTGAGGCGAGCACGTTGACAAATCCTCGATTTTTCAATCACCGCGAGTCCTAAGGAGCGGGTCTTCAGCTTCTTAAGAAAATTCAATTCCATAGGAGTTAGCAATCTTTCCTCTTGGGCAGTTTCAAAACGGAGGATTAGCTCTTTGGTGATCGCTAGTTGCAGCCTCGTGTCCCCAACTTTAGTTTTGCGCCATGCCTTGATGGCTTTTGCTGTGCATGCTAACTTAATGTGTAGGCGTTTTAGAGGTGCGTGGGAAGAGCACAGAGGCTTGGACCATGCAGCTTGGATGGCTTCTTTGAATCCCTCCATCTTCACCCAGAAATTTTCAAAGCGGAAGGAAGGGCTGGGTGACCTTGTCAGCTCTCCTTGGAGGAGAAGTGGAGTGTGATCAGACATGAGGGAGGGGAGGGAGTGTAAGTAGTAGTTGGGGAAGAGCAGCTCCCAATCGGCTGTGCAGAAGAATCTGTCTATCCTCGTTAGGGTTGGATTTGCTTGACCGTTGCTCCAAGTGAAACGACGACCGTTAAGGCGGATTTCTTTGAGCAGCAGGTTGTCCAGTGCCGATTTGAATGCACCCATGATGTGTCGATTCAAGTTACTATTATTTTTATCCGAGGCCTGGTAAATGAGGTTGAAATCCCCAAGCACAAGCCATTTCTCCCATCTTTGTGACGCAAGATTTTTGAGCTCTTGGAGGAAGATAAGTTTCTCAGCATCACATTGTGGACCATAAACCCCTGTGATCCACCAGACGGAGTTGTCAGCCTTCATAGTGATTGAGGCCGAGACCGTGTGGGGGTGTAGTGCTGACTTGCAAGAGAGAAAGAAAGTCTTCTGAAGCTGCCAACAGAATCCCTCCCCTAGTGTTAGCCGCAGGCAGAACTACGGAGTTGTTAAGAAATTTTGGCCCCAGGGTGCGTGAGATGGCAGCGTTGTCGAATACAGCGAGCTTGGTTTCTTGCAAACAAACGATGGTGCTGCCGGTGTCTCGGATCAGCTCCTGTACAGTGTCGCGCCTAGCCACCTCATTAAGGCCCCGCATGTTCCAGTTCAGAATTTTACAATTAAATTGTGACATTTGCAGGCAGTAGGACCCTGATGGAGAGCAAACATATCCCAAGCAGGAAGGGAGTCGAAAGGAGTTCCAATGGCGACTTGAAGCCGTTACACAAGGTACACAAGCAGTTCTGGGAGGTACACAAGCAGTTCTGGGTGGAAAGCCACTCCAACGAAGACAACAGACCAGCACAACGACGCGGCGACGAAGGACGACTAAGCATGGTGGTCCAGCAGAATCGCAGCAATTGAAGGCCTCTAGGCTACTGCTATGATCCTGGGCCACCAGGACAAACCGTTGGCGAACACATGGGACTACAGATAGAAGGATGCGTCTTGGGCGATCGATTGACAAGCTGTTATACATTGGCTAATGACTTGAACCCTGCAGAACGAAGCCGAAGGCAGACCTCAGGTCCGCAGCATCATTTGGCCCTGAAGGGGGATTCCACATAGGGCCTGCAGTGCCTGTAACACCAAGGCCGACGGCGGACCTTTGAAGAGGTTGATGATGCGCTCTAGTGCAGCCTGAACATCAGCTGTAGCATTTGGCTGCCCATTTTCAGGCAGGATCCCCAGCCGTTTCATGAGGACTTGGCGCACCCGTTCTTGAATGTTACCACGTGGCCAGACAACCGCTGCAAGCCGCTTGCTCTTGTGGGTTGGTCGGGCCCCTTGCTTCTTCTTTTTCGGGCTTGACGGAGCTTGCTGCTGCTCCTGGTTCAAGGGACGGGCAGCAGGACGTGTGCAACCATTAATGAAGGTTGCGAGGCATGGGGGAGCCGTCTCTGCTGGTTCTGGCCCCACGGCGGTGGTCGCAAGCCTAGGTGTACCCACCAGCTTCGGGCCAGCCGCAGTGGCCGGAAGCCCAGGTGCACCCAGTGGGGTGCCTTCCGAGCCGGTGGCAAGCTGAATTGCCCCCGACGCCTTAGCCGTTGCAGGTTCCGCATCCAACAGTGAAGGAGGGAGGCGTGCCACCCAGAAGTCCAGCTGTGGCAGTCCGTGGCCGGCTGAATCGCCTCTGGCATCGCGGCCTTTGCATGTTCAGCGTCTAGCAAGGTTGGGGAAGCTGAGCGCTGTCCCGAATATGGCAGAGAAGAAGGAGCGCGCCTGCGGTAGACTCGGCCTGGCAAGAAGCGACGGTCTGCATGTGAACTCGACAAACCTGGGCCTGAAGTCTCGTACAACTTGTAGTGGTTCGGTGCCATTCTGCTCCTCTTGGGGCATGTCCTTCCTGTTTCGGTCTGCCGAGGCCCGAAGCAGAGGCAACCGAGGGGAGGGCCTGCGGTCCTCACCGATGCAGGTTGGAGAGCCCGGGTTGCAGCGCCGTCGGTCCACCGAGGGGGGCCTCGTGGTTCAGTTGATGTAGACGGGGAGGGGAACAGTGTCTGTGCCCATGGCGCCGAGGTGAGTGCCTTTCCTGGCTACGACCGCGCCCCTGTCTCGCCTCCACAGGAAGGGACACAGAGCCGAGCCCTGAGATGGCGGCGACGTCCTCCAGTCCTAGACCCCCTGTCATGGTGGTGCTCACGCCGTGGCTCGGAGCAGTCACGATCCCAGCGGCGCACGGGAGAGGCTGCGGAAGAGCCGTGAGCTCCAGCTCTCCGCCTTTTGGTGGCGACGTCCGCGGCGCTCGTCCTCATCATCCTCGTCATCTCTGCCCCCACCAGGCGCTGATCGTTGCAGTGGGCCGTCGGGGGTGGGTCATGGCGGTCGCGCAGGTTCGCGTTCCCCGTCAACGACACCGTGGCGCCAGGTGAGGGAGCTTGTAGTAGGCCATCCGTCGCGGCCCGATGGGCCCTCCACCAAGTCGATGTGTATGAGCACCCGGAAGGTGAGGCCACACTGCCCTACCGGAGGGGGCGCACCTGTCATGAATCACCATTGTTTTGCCGGTGATGGTGAGCCATACTATCCTCGGGATGTCAAACGGATTTTCCGTCCACGCCCAGAGGTTGAGGCAGCGAGCGTCCTTCTTTTTGGGAGAGAGGCTATCCGCTTCAACATAGTCCAAGACACAGGCGCGGGCCACAGTACGCTGGGCGAATGTTCTCATTCCAGGCATGTGGAGGGATGCCCTCCAAGCACAGCCGGACGTGGAAGGAGAGGTCATGGTGGTCGCCGAGGGTGATGAGCTGCCATGGCCTGATACGGAAGTCGAGGTTGCCGTGCAGGAAGCCTCTTGCAGTGACGGCCGCTTCGCGATGGTGGCGATGCGTGAAGGTGACAGAGGAAGTCCGCATATGGGCTTCGAGACACCACTGATGTCCTCCAGCCGCATGCCGAAGCGGGAGCAGAAGGCCCTTTCCACCCTGTTCGAGGCTTATGTCGGGGCGGTCGCAGCCAAGCCACACCCCCACGGCGTGGGAGCTCAGTCTCTCGAGCTCACCATCCATGTCGCGGGTGGAGGAGGACGGTGATGCAGGATTGCTCTGGGCGCTCTGCTGGGTCGCCTGGTGAAGCCATGGATGGCGAAGCGAGCGGCGAGAAGTTGAGGGTGTCGAGGTGGGGAGGTTGACGCTGGGGGATTGGAAGTAGCTTGCTGTCGTTCTGAGAGCACTGCCAAAACCGGTGCCCAGAACGTACACACTTGAGGCACTTCACTGGATCCCTGCAATCAATGGCCAAATGCCCTTTGCTCAGGCAGCGAGCACATTTACCTCGCAGACCTATCGGCAGGCGACTTGGGGCTTGAGCCTGGGACAAGCGAGGCGACACAGCACTGCGTACTGTGTCCGCGCTGGGCGGCGCACCCACGCCTACGTCGAATCGTTGCCCATCCTTCAAGATCTTCGTCTTCAATGAGGTCGCAGCTTCTAGGGGAGCACTGCGGGCGGAGCGCCGGGGTGGGGAAGACATCATGGTGACCGGATTTACTGAAGGATATGGGGGAGGGGTAGTAACTGTAGGAGAGCACTGGAGCTCGCAGTTAAGGCGAACCGCACGCGCTTGGTAGGACGAGGACCCGCCGAGGAACGGCTAGCAGCCACGTCAGGAAGGGTGGGTCGGTGATGGTGGTGGAGGCGGTGGCAGCGGGGGCTGGGGCTCGGGAGGGCGAATCGATGGTGCAGAACGACGGCGTGGGGACAGATCTGTCTTGCTGCGGATGGGATTGGCTGGGGTCGGCCGGGAGAGGGCGGATCTGGCGGCGGCGGGGCAGGGAGGCCGGTCACCATGGGGGCGAGAGCGGGGGAGGAAGGGGCCATCAGAGCCATCGCTCTCACTTGTTATTCATGATGACTCTAGGTCCTAAAATATATATGCAATATTTGGTGAATACGCCCAAATAAAGTCCATTATATACAATGGAAGTGATACAAAGCAAGCAACCAATATTTATATAGTCTTACAATATCACATCAATACTGCAGGTCATCCTGACCAATTTAGTCTATGAGAAGCAACAGAAGTTAAGGGCTATGATGAAGATGCATGGCTTAGGGGATTTGGCATACTGGACAATATCGTATTGCTACTTTCTTCTCATATCACTACTTTATGTCCTCCTATTGGTTATATTTGGCTCCATTGTTGGTAAGATATTACCTTTCACAATTTGATGAAAAATACTCCTTAATGTGTTAAATAAAAAATAGTATGAGTTTTGAGGTGGTTATGTTGCACAAATTGAAATAAAAACACTAATTTAAGTTTCTTTTTATTCCTCAAGTTAATTATATCATTTTTTGATTATACAAAATTTACTTGGAGTATTTTCCAAAGCAGACGTCAGGAACCTTTTGTGCACTTTTAATCATGGCAATTACTTCACCTTGGAAATTAATTCACTTGTCTTTCTATTTCCAGGTATAAAGTTATTTTCAGCGAATAGCTACATGTTACAGTTCATAATCTATTTTACCTACGTGAACTTGCAAATTTCATTTGCTTTCCTTATGACATCACGCTTTTCTACAGTGACCACTGCTACGGGTAAGCTTCTATTTGAGTGTTCATATTTTTCTATTTTTGCAGCAAAGTATCTACTCTCATTCCAATGATCTGCTTGGTGCAGTGGTAGGATACCTCTACGTAATTGGATCTGGCTTTGTAGGAGAATATTTGTTCAAACCCTTTGTTGAAGATACCTCAGTCTCAAGTTTGTATCTAAAATTTTCCTATAGATACTCTTAATTACTACTAAGTTCTAGAAATTTTCTGTTCATTTCTTCCTGTATGTGCTTCAGGAAACGTGGTTACATTCATGGAGTTCTTCCCACCATTTTCTTTGTACCGCATAATCTATGAGCTCTCTCCACCTCCAGCAACGGGATTTTATTCGGACTTCTCTGGTGTACATTTGGGAGACTTGAGTGATACTGAAAATGGAATTTTAGTTCTGCTAATCATAATGTTACTTGAGTGGGCTACGTTCCTTTTCTTAACTTTATATTTGGATGAATTTGGTTGCTTCCAAAATGGAATTAGAAATTTGGTACAAGCTTCTCACCCAAACCGGAGCCATCAGGCCCCTCAGAAGCTGTCCAAGCAGCCTCAAGAATTTGAAGCTTCAATTGAAATTGACAGGACTGATATTTTAAGAGAGGTGCACCCCAAATCTTTCTCTGTATATGTTTTGTTCTGTGGGCTATTGGCCTTAGAAGAGGGGTTGAATGCACTTTTCACTTCCATATGATGCAGTTGTGTGCCAGCAACCGGCAGTAAGTCAGGTAGGTATTAGATTAGGAAGCAATTTGTCTTGTCTTCTAGATGTGAGTTTAACAATAGATTAATATTCATTTGTTGTTAGTTGATTAGGGTTAAGTAATCCCTTCTATAGAAAGAATGGTAATGCCCATTTTTTAATCCAATACTTGTCATGATTGCCTAATCTGTAACCTAAAACTACAAACCAAACAATGAACAACTCCAGTTGTGTAAAACCAGACAAAATACCCCTTGCTCAGATCAAAGTGTTTTTTTGAGGTGGTTTTCACTTACGTTTGTGGGCCCCACATGTTAACATCTCACCCTCAAGGATAGGCTGCCCACCTCTCTTGTTCTCTCTTCCTACCACCCCCTCTCTCGACCCTTCCTTCCTCCCTTTTGCCGCGCTCGGTAGTACACCACCCCCTCCACCCATCCTCTCTCTCAGCGGTGAAGCAGTGGCACTACCTACCAAAGTGCGGGTATGGTTCCCTCTCCTTACACCATTGGGAGACCAGAGTGGCGTCGATGGCTCAGAGTAGCGGCCATGGCACAGGTCTATGCCCGTGGTCACAACATGATGCAGGCATAGATCCCTCATTCCCTCTCCTCTATGTGTCTCACCCTTTCTCTCTTTCCTTCTCTCTCGGTGGCGAAGCAAATACACAACAACAATGGTGGTGTGGAGCGCAACACGGGCTTGCAGTGGTGGTTGTGGCACAACATGACTCTGATAAGCAAGCAACCCCCTCCTATCTCCCTCTCCCAGTGAGATGCAGCATAGTGGCAAACATGCCGGTCAAATGGAGGAGGGAGACTGGGCAGGGTCGGGAGTGGAGGCCAATGGCACGAACGAATGCAGGCATAGGGTGGTCAATGGGTCGGCGCATTATCTAGTAATAAGTACCATTTTGCACTCAACGGAAACCTTTGTTTCCCTCACAATGGCCATACTGCATAGGTTGGAAAATATTTGCACGCTTTAGTTTTTTATTTTCTCACCTCGTCTTAGTACCATACCCGCTAGGTACTTTCCTTGTCTTGGAATTAATAAAAAAAGATGCCAATTAAGCGGCCATTAATTCCTTCTCTATTTACTTTCTCTCCTTTGATTGCTCAGCCAGCCAGCTCCTTCCTTTCCCCCGGCGTCTTCCGCTCTCCACACGATATGTAGACTAAGACATGATTCATAGCATGTATGCCGCATGTGTGTCTATGCTAGTTACCCTATAAACAAAGACAATCTACCAATAAAAAATGTAAGCGAGCTAGAATGATTATTTTAATCCCACCTTTAGTCCTAGACACATATAACAATATGCATTTTATGCTATTCTTGACTTGATCTTTTTAACACTTTACTGCCCTCCCCACAACCAAACATGGATATTTTTAGGTGTTATTTGAATTAAATTAAGGTTCTGGTATTATTTGAAATTATTCATGCATCAACAACTTTATTTCACTAAATCCGCTCTATAGTGATGTAGTTTCCCCTCTTTATTTCCAGAGAGAGATAGTTGATAGATTTCTGCAACAACCTGACAATAGTTATACGGTCATCATTGACAACATTAGGAAAGTGTACCCTCCAAAAGATGGAAATACAGAGAAAGTTGCGGTCAAAGGCTTCTCACTTTCTATCGAACGTGGACAGTGTTTTGGGCTTCTTGGTTCAAATGGTGCTGGAAAAACATCTCTCATTAGCATGGTATGCAAATCCGTATTTTGTCTCGTAAATTTCTTGAACCTTTTTATAATATTTGAGAGGTACCATGTTACTAATGTTATCTTTGGTGTCCACAGCAATGTGTTTTTAACCTCTTGGTATTCAGAAGGGGAAAACATTACTTTTCAAGAAATGTGACAAAATTTAGTGTAGTCATACATTTGTCTAAATAAGGGTAGATCAATTTAAGGGGTGCATGTGGACTGTGGTTTGCACCACTTTTTACAAAGTTTATAGATTTGATTTAGTTGGTGCGCAATTAAATAGAATTGATTTTTTTATTTCTACTTAATTTACATTACCAAATTCTCTTACCTGAGAACAGTTGACTGGATTTAGTAAACCTACATCTGGCACGGCTTATATTGATGGAATGGACATACGAACGGACATGAACAAGATTTATACAAGAATAGGAGTTTGTCCACAATTCGAGTAAAGCTCTCCACTCAAATGTTTCTCCTTTTTTACTTCAAAAGGAGAGAAAACCCCTTTGACTTTGTCATTGTGATCACTACGCCTTTTATAACTCTATGTAGCTTGCTGTGGGAAACACTGACTGGCCGAGAGCATTTGATGTTCTATGGTAGACTAAAGAGACTGAACGGTGCAACATTAGTTGAGGTAACGTTTGCCAAATAGGATTACTCTTTGTTATTTCAGTTTTATTGCCATTGCTGACTTTAAAGCAATGTGGCATAGCAGAAGCACCAACGTCAGCTAGAAAAAAAAGGCACCAAAATCCACTTGCTCAGCAAAGTTCAAAAACTTCTGCACAAGTCTGGAGGTTGAATTAGAGCAGCCATCAAACACTAAAATCGCGTATACCAAATCAATAGTAGAGACTAAATATGATTTACATGGTTCAAAAGCCGTTGGTAGTGCAACTTATGAATATATTCAGTAATGGCCCTATTAAAAAGTCAGTGTTCTACATGTTGAGCTGACCCAAACTTTGAAAACTCCAAATTAAAATGCAATGTTGCTGCCATCTATTTGATTCATTCGTAACTCATCATATATCCGTAGTTCACAAATGACAGTTCAAATTTCTTTCCTTTTTTTACAAAGAAAAAAGATAAACAACTTCTCACATATTGTGGTTACTGATAGCTATTCATCAATATTTGGATGTAAACCAAATAATTGTCCTGTGGCTATATACAGAACAACTAGCGAGTAGTCTAAGGTTTAATGCTTTCCTATTTCTTTTCTCCAGGCTACAGAACAATCTCTAAAAGTACTACGCATATTTGAGGGTGGTGTTGCTGATACTCTTGTGTCACAATACAGTGGCGGCATGAAACGTCGCCTCAGCGTTGCTATATCTCTAATCGGTGACCCTAAGGTATTTGTGCAGTCTAGTTATCCATGATACACGAAATAGACTGTATTTTCTTTTATATGGAAAAAAGGTATTTGGCCAATTGATGAAAGATCATGTATTTGGAGCATTTTGTAGGTGGTTTATTTGGACGAACCCAGTTCAGGATTGGATCCAGCATCAAGGCAAGCCTTATGGAATGCTGTAGAGTTTGCCAAAAAGGACAGAGCCATAATTCTCACAAGTAATATTCTCAGGCTTATACTTTCAGATACTGCATACCTCACTTTGATCTCTGCTTACCAAAAGCCATTTCATTTGCTACCATGACTGAACTTGGAATCCTGAAATCTCTTCTTCAACTGCTTTCAGCACATTCAATGGAAGAGGCTGAAGCTCTATGTGACCGGGTAGGAATCTCTGCAAACGGGCGTTTGCGGTGCACCGGAACCTCTAAAGAGGTAGGCATACCTGTGCCGGCTCAAGGCTCAGAATTGACCCTGTTTTCAGAAGTGACCACTGATCATCCCCCAACCCTGCCCCTCCTGTTCTCTCAAAATATGTATGTTTATTTTCTCCCAGTTGAAAGCAAAGTATGGAGGCGCATTTGTGTTGACGGTAACGGCTGCAGCGGGCGGGGATGAGGCGGTGGAGCAGCTGGTCCTCTCCATCTCCCCCGCGGCGAAGAGGACATACCACATCGCGGGGACGCAGAAGTTCGCCATGCCGAAGCAAGGGGTGAAGATCTCTGAAGTTTTCCGGGCCATGGAGGAAGCAAAGCGCTCGCTAAACATTGTTGCCTGGGGCCTGGCTGACACAACTCTGGAAGACGTCTTCATCAAAGTTGCTAAAGAGAGTGAGAAATGCCCTACGTAGTAGTATGTACTAGGCTTCTGTTCTTCAGGCAGCTGTGACTGACGCGCAGGCATTGTACGTGACCCGTTCGAAAATAACAATGCACTCTTAGCTAGCACTCCTAATCTGCCCTGACGATCGATACGCTTCAACAACCATTCCTACCATCTATATATAGCACAAGTTTGGAATGATGTATCCCTGACTTTTTAGGTTGTTTGGATCTCTTGTAGCTAGATATATGCAAGTTCTTTTCTTTTTTTTGCAAGTCACAAGGAATCTGTGTATGTACACCTTTTGTTTCATCGAAATGCGTGCGTGTATACTATTACTAGACTGTGATCGAACCTGGTCCATTTCATATGAGGTTGCCACATTTCCTAGGTTTGTTTTAAGTCAAAACTTAAAGATTTACCAATTTTATAGAGAATATTATCAATATTTATATCTCCGAACATATAAAATATGAAAATATAGTTTCATAGCGAATCCAATTATACTCATTTAGCACAATAAGCATTGGTTTTTTATACAAACCTGATCCAACTTATCTGTTTGACTTAAGATAACAGTAGGATTACAATCACAAGGCCAGGCCACCAATCAGATGTGCACACATAAAAAAGAACCACCAAAACTAGTGCAGGGGCAAGGCAAATGCACTGCAAATTTGAAGGAAAGGAGTCATGCCAATTCCTACGAATGGAAACAGTCCACCTAAAAGCTTCACTTTCTTTAAAAATTGGCGAGCCCCACATCCATCCCAGTATCCACACTCACCTGTTAATACATGGAGTATGCAAATAAATACGACACCTTCTCCTTGATTTGGATTCCCAAACATTGATGTTGAGAAGAAACCCCCCTGCTAAATCTGACCATGCACAACAGACGAATCCACCCACCCTGTAGAATTAATGCCACCACACCCACCCCGATCGAGTTCTATGCCACCCTGCTGCGACTTGGCCAAACTGACCTTGCTTCGTAGCAGAGGATGCAGTAAATGCAGCGTGCAGGGTCGAGGGCTCCATGGGCAAAACCGTCTTTTGCACGTGGTCGGCTGCTGCTTACGTGCTCCGTCCTATATGTAGTTCTGCACTGGCCAGTTCACACTTCACACGCCTGCTCCCATTCCAAGTGTGGCAGCAGCAGGCCAGAAGCAGCGTCTCTTCTCCCCCGGGTTCTCCTCTCCAAGGGGGGCGAAGCGGCCATGGGCGGTGCGAGCTCCCTCGCGCAGACCAATGCGCTCTTCAGGAAGAACCTCGTGATCCAGGTGATGCGTCCTCAGCTCCTGCTCATCAATCAAATCTCTCTTCGTGTTTCTGGATTCCTGACTCTAGTTTTGGAACAAAGATTTTTTCCTTTGAGGTTTTCTTCTGAAAGTTTGATCAGTACAGACTGCTTTTCGCTGATGTCACCTTGTGTCCGATTCTATTTCTGAATTCTGACACGCATGTTCCACCACATTACGCTGCCAATCTGCAGAGGCGCAACTGCAGGGTGAACTGCTGCCTCGTCTGCTTCCCGTTCCTCGTCTGCTTGCTGCTCGGATCGCTGCAGCTGATCCTGACGCTCGCATTACCTCCGCACTCCAAGGGCCCAGATCGACTGCGGCTACTGCACTGCGACCACCAAGAGCTCCAGCGCCAACACGGTAGGAGGCCTTAACTGCACGACCCAATGCCCCCTGCCGATCGCGCCGAAATGGCCGCCGGTGCTGCAACTGCCGCCGGAAGGTTCCTCGACGCCGACCAATCTCACTACGGTTGCGCCGCCCGCCAGAAGGACGAAACGCTCCGCAGCGACGTTCCTTGTCACCGGTGCCAACCGTTCGTTTGCAGAAAGTATGCACATCTGTTCAGTAAAGTTTCAGAGATTCTTTCTTACTTGAAATATGCCACTATGGCAGTGAGTGAGTGGTTTCTGCTTCTTGCAGGCGTCATGAGCAATATGCTCCCCAAGCGTGATGGGTTGAAGAAGTTTGCAGCCAACTTGTCCTCCTTGGCTGATGCCGTGCTGGTTGGTTCTCTGAACTGATCTTCGCGTACCTGATGCTCAGCTGGCTACTTTAGTCATTGATCTGACTTTTTTTTGCAAAACGTTTTCAGGGTACCAAGGCAATGCATAATTTCTCTCTCGGCGCTGAAGAACTTGGTTTCGATTTTAATCACAATAACCCCCTCTTCTTCCTTCAGAGCAAGTGCACTCAGAACTCGGTACTTGCGTTTCCTGTCCAAGAAGGTCGTAGCAATTTTACCAAAGGTGAGATTCTTACAGGCATGGCCGCATGCACAGGAGCTATGTACAGAAATCCGACGATCATCCAGTATTGATAGAGATACGATTAGCAGATAGCTATTGGCTAGTGCTCAGTACAATATGCAATTATTTCTGGATTTTTTAAGAAAAGGAATAGGTGGCTAATGAGATTTTTGTCTCTAAAAAATGTATAAATGACGACTGATCATCATCCTTATTTAGAATTTACCTAGATATTATCTCTCCACAAATATTCGATGATTTGGTTTAAATATGAGCAGACTGAGTTCCTTATTGTAAATAATATGATCAGAAAATATGAACCCTAACAGCTATTCTATCTGAACAACTTGCCTGAAGCAGATGCAGAGTGTATTGAAGCATTATTTCTTTGGCGTGGGAATTCATCAATCTTGAACAGTGAATTATACAGAGGTTATCACCAAGTGGATAGGCAGCAGATCAATAAGATTGCATCAGGTTTCACCATTCTTCTTCTCGTTCTTTCCATGTGCCTCTAATTGATCACTCTAATTCACTATGTGACGTCTGATTACAGCATATGACCTCGCAAGCTCGGACCTCAACAAGTTTAATTTGGTTGTCTCATACAACTCAATAGACAATGGTGTTGCCCAGATTTCCTTTTCGTTCTCTTCACTTTCATTTTCACCAATCATGCTTCGAGTTCCGCGGCTACTGAATCTGGTAACTATTTCTTTCAACTGGAAAAATAATTCCAGCTTACGTACATTTGCCACGACATTCTACCATTTTCTCCCAACCCTCTAGTCAACCTTATGTAAATGTCATAAGGAGGTAAAATATATAGTTTAATGCAAGGTTTTGGTTGGAAGAAAAAAAATAGACGTCCATCACGGAAAATCTAATGGTTTAAAAAAAAAGAGTTTTTTATGGTCAGCAGAAGAGAAAATCCACACTGAATTTTCATTAGATCAATGGCCCAATACTACAACAAGAAGAACGGGATTACAAAAGAAGAGGAAACAACAACAATGACCCAACACTGACACGCAAGATTACAACATAACCAACGAACTAGGTTTTTAATCCCTAAACAAGACGTGCGAGAGCATTTCGATGTCACTAGCAAAACCGCCAACCAACAACCATAGACCGTCAATCTATATTCCTCACAATTGTTAATCTTCAAGTCAAATCAGACAATTGATAACCAGTGACCGCATCATCTTAGGTGGGTGCATCCAGAGTTCAATCGACGTCTGCCAACATCCCTTGAGGGGAGAAAAAGGAGGCCAAGAAAGGGGACTATATGATCTCACTAACCAGACATTTGATGAGATGATTTAGAGAATGGCTGGGTACACACAACTAAGTTTGAAAGTGAGCACCTTATGCAATATCGCTAGGGAGAGCATTGGTACCTCCAAAGCATAGCCTAGAGGTAGGATGCTGACGTCAGAGACACCACCACCGCCGCTTGTCCCACGAGGCCGCTACTGGGTTTTCACCATGGAAGAAGGACAAAGGATTTCGGCACTCGCAGACGTCAACGTTGTCATATAGGCTTTCATCCGGTGAACCAATGAAGGCATCGCTTGTTGTTGAAACTTGTTGGCGAGCAGCAAACCACTCCAGCCACAAGGTCGATGACCTTCAAGGCTAGTGCCTACAGTGGCTAGCCACCGGAGCATCACGCCTTTGACTTGCTTAGTCATGTAAGCCCTACCTGTTTCGAAGAGGCTAGATCCGGGCCATGGGAGGCTGGATCTAGCCGCAGTGAGATGCACGGAGGAGAGGCAAGCAACCTAACAAAACAGATCTTGAAACTGGAGGAGAGACATGGATGAGAAGGGGAGGAAAGGGAGTGGTTGCCTTCACCTAGTGACACAAGCAGCCTTGGGGCGTCGGATCTAGTGATGCTGACCGCAAGATGTAGCAGCCGCCCACCTCTTCGCTCCTGCCAACGAGGAGCAGCCCTACATGTCACCATAGGAACCAACAGATTGAGATTGAGGATGGGGAAGCGAAGAGAGCATGAAGAGAAAAACACCCTACTGAAGCGAAGAGAGCATGAAGCGAAAACACCCTACCACACCATCCTCGCGGATGGCGTGGCCTCCACGGCAGCGGCGGCGAAGGGAAGCTAGTGCAGGGGCAGGAAAGGGTGGCGGTGCGGTATGAGTCGCTGGGTCGGGGTGAGTCGGGGGCAGGCTCTCCAAAAACAAGAGTTACTAAAGGAAATGCAGGAAATAAGTGGACTGTACCAAAAAATAGGGTCAGTACCCATATAAATTTAATTTTTAATTCCCTTTCTCATATCAATGGATAGAAAAATTCAATGGTACCCACCTAGCATCTTCCAACCACTATAACAAAGTGATGAAGTTCTTGGGTGGATCTAGTGCCAGAATCCCCGAATCCCGCACCACTAGGGTTCTTGTGTTGATAGTTGGTGTTCATAGATGGATCTCGTGAGAGAGATAGAGAGAGAGAGGAATAGAGAAAGGGAGTGCCTTCTGGGACGAACGTGGGCTCGACTAGTGCCGAAAGGGCAATTAACAGGGTTTCCACTTTCGGAGGCTGTCATCCATGGTGGCGGTGGCAGAGGCGCTGGCGGCGGTGATGGCGCAAGCGACGCCAATGGCAGCGGCCTTCCCTCCACTTCCCGCACCTAGGTGACTGCGCCTATGGTTTCTGTCATGGTCGAGGAGGCACGGGGTTCGCGTGCCCCTCTTGTTTCTCTATTTATAGCAGTGCGGGTGAAAAGGGGCCACAATCTAAGGGTATATAGGCCTTCCGATCAAGGCCTATCTCCAGATCTAGGCTTGGTCAGGACATCTCCTTTCCAAAACCCGAGATCAATTCCAACACTAAGCTCATAGTTTAAATTCCTTGATTCTATTTGATAGCTCCTATCTAATTGCGCCCCCACCCACCCACCCCAACAAAAAAACTATGACCACTACACCTTGTGTTATACAATTTTGAATATTCGTCAAAACCTTGTGTTACTAACTAATTTCTTGTTGAAAAAAATATCCAGATGTTCATGCATTGTCATACTTATTTTTTTATGGACCTCCTATCTACTGTTCAGGTCTCAAATGCATACCTTCAGTTGAGGGGAGGCGGTGATACTAAGATGCAATTTGAGTTCATTAAAGACATGCCTAGAGCTGCTTCACAAGAAATGATTCCCGATATATCTTTCATAGTGGGGAAAATGATTTTTGTATGGATGATAATGCTTCTTTTCCCGGTATGACCTCCTTCACCATAGATTTAACAGTATCTTACTTGGGACAATCTGATGTAGACATGTTACTACTGCAGGTCATCCTGAGCAATTTAGTATACGAGAAGCAACAAAAGCTAAGAACTATAATGAAGATGCATGGCCTAGGAGATATGGCATACTGGACTATAACCTATTGTTATTTTCTTCTTCTATCACTATTGTATATGCTCTTCTTGATTTCTTTTGGCTCCCTTGTTGGTAAGATGATACAATTTCGCAATTTGATGAGATCCGCACCCATTGATATTCCAAATAAAAAGGGCATGTGAACTTAGACTTGTTAGGGTTGCACATATGGTTGATGCTACACTAAATTTAGTTTGCTGGACTGGGCCTAAGAGACACACAAACACAATAAACAGCCCAACACATACTTAAAATTTACTTGGGATATCTTGAAAGCAAACGTCAGAAACCACTTGAGAATTTTGAATCATGGGAATTACTTTGCTTCGGAAATAACTATTTGTATTTCTATTGCCAGGTATAAAGTTATTCAAATTGAGTGACTACATGGTACAATTCGTGGTCTATTTCGCTTACATAAACTTGCAAATTTCGTTTGCTTTTCTTATGGCAACAAACTTTTCTAATGTCAGGACTGCTAGTGGTATGCTTCTACTCGAGTGTCCACACCTCTGTTTCTTCCAATGGTTCCCTGCAAATTATCAACTCTCATTATTATTAAATTATCTCCTGCAGTGACAGGATATCTTTTCACAATTGTGTCTGGCTATTTAGGAGAAAATTTATTCAAGCCTATTTTTGAAGATATGTCCCTCTCAAGTATGTGCCCAAATTCCTTCCTATATCATGGCTAAGATTTTTGTGATATATTTTTGTACCCCTACTATTATTGTAAGAAAAACAATCACCTTTTTTTTCTGTGCTTCAGGAAGCTGGACTATACTGATGGAGTTCTTCCCACCATTTTCTTTGTACCGCATAATCTATGAGTTTTCTCCACCACCATCACCTTTCTATCGTACCGACTTTTCTGGAATACATTGGGAAGACTTGAGTGATAACAAAAACGGAATGATAGACATTCTCATCATAATTGCACGTCGAGTGGGCCATGTTCCTTGTGTTAACATTCTTTTTGGATGAATTTGGTACCCTCCGAAATGGAATTAGAAAAATAGTATCATTTTGCCACTCAAGTACAGATGGGAGTTCTCAGGCTTCCCAGATGCAGTCAATTCAACTTCAAGAATTCAAATCCTCTGTTGAAACATATCGGACTGATGTTTTGAGAGAGGTGCACCTCCGTATCATATATCACTATGACCCTTGTGCTTATACTACAACTCTGTTTTGTTTGTATGCTTCTATTGACCGGAATAATAATAGAATAAAGTATTTCATATGTTTACTTCATATTCTGAAGTCTGAAACACTATATGGACCCCCAACCTCAATCCTTCCCTGCAGACTTGATTAATGTTATAGATAGTGCGACACATCAATCTGATATAAAAATATTATTTGGAATTACTCCTGCATGAATGTGTTTTCACAAAATCTTGCTTTCCCCGTCTTTGTTTTCAGAGAGAGATAGTTGAACAAGTCCTACAATCATCAGATAGTAGTTATTCAGTAATATGTGACAATCTTAAGAAAATGTATCGTGGAAAAGACTGGAAATGCAGAGAAAATTGCTGTCGCAGGTCTATCACTTTCTATGCAACGTGGACAATGTTTTGGTAATTCTTGGCCCAAATGGTGCTGGAAAAACCTCCCTCATTAGCATGGTAAGATGAACCATCTTAGATGGACAAATCAGTATTATATACTGCATGTTTCACGTTGCAATTTCTCTTTTTGAGGAAATGTGACCAATTTAGGATGTTACTACATGTTTGTTAAATTAGGAAACACCATGCTTAGAGATTCATGTACAAATAGAATTGAATCCTAATATTTCCTCATTCTAAAAGGTTCTGGCTATTGTTTGTTAGTTCATGTGCATACTAAATTGATTTTTCATTGCTACATCACACAATCGAATTTGATTAACTCTTAACCTGACAACAGCTCACTGGATTTACTAAACCTACATCCGGCACGGCTTATATTAATGGAATGGACGTACGATCGGACATGGGCAAGATCTATACAGGAATCGGTGTTTGTCCACAATTTGAGTAATGCTAACTCTCTCTGTCTCTCAGTGAGCTTCTCTTTAAAAAGGCAAAAAAAAAAAAAAAAAGGACTCACGTAGTCGCATGATTCCAAACCAAGTAATCTTTGTATAGTTTAGGGTGAACTGTGTGTTAACTTTTGATCGCTACTCATCTATGTTTTAATTATCTCCATGGCAGCTTGCTATGGGAAACACTGACGGGTCGAGAGCATTTGCTGTTTTATGGAAGACTTAAGAATCTGAAGGGTGCATCACTACATGTGGTAATGTCTGACCACAATGTTAATAAGTACAGTACTGGTTTATTTTTCATATTTTTTCTATGAATCTGATAAATTCCATTAACGCTCCATTGAACATTTTAACCATCCAGTCATTCAATGTATTATCTGGCTTAAAGTTCTATGTGACTTATATAGTTTATTAGTGTTGCTCTGTCCCATGCTATAACCCACACTTGGACATATCCTAACTCTGAATTTTTTTTCGACAGAGCTGCACCCCCTTTTTACTATCCATGTTGCAGTAACATCAATAGCATTTATAATTATGCACTGTATAACAATTAAATTAAAGCCTACTGTTTCTTTCATCTAGGCTGTGGAACAGTCTCTTAAAAGTGTACGCTTGTTTGATGGCGGTGTTGCTGATAAGCGCTGTGGCAAAATACAGTGGTGGCATGAAGCGTCGTCTCAGTGTTGCTATATCTCTAATTGGTGATCCTAAGGTACTTACCTACATAACTAGACTTCAGGAAATAGAGTGTATTTCTTGAACAGTTAGTAACAGTGGTAGTTGCTCATGTACATGCTGAGAATATTGTAGGTTGTCTACATGGATGAACCAAGTTCTGGATTGGACCCAGCATCAAGAAGAGCACTGTGGAATGCTGTGATGACTGCAAAACAGAACAGAGCCATAATTCTCACAAGTACCATATTTCTTTCCACCTATATTTTCGGACACTAGCCCCATTTTCAGCATAGCTAATAACAGCATTTTCATCAGCTACCATCTTGAACCTCACAACATAATTATTCCTTCCAACTTTCAGCGCATTCGATGGAAGAGGCCGAAGCTCTATGCGATAGGATCGGAATCATGGTAAACGGGAGTCTGCAGTGCATTGGCAACTCAAAAGAGGTAGTCCTTATCCATGTCACAAATCTTCTTTCAGAGTTCAGACAGGCATGACTGCTGATCCAAGGTGCTAATTGCTGAACGATGTCCACCTCTGCATGACTTTCACAGCTGAAAGCCAAGTATGGAGGCACATATGTGCTCACGGTAACAACTGCTGCCGGCGAGGAGGAGGCGGTGGAGCAGCTGGTCCAGTCCCTCTGCCCTGCGGCGAACAGAATCTACCGTATCTCGGGGACACAGAAGATTCGAGATGCCAAAGCAGGGGTTGAGGATCAGCGAAGTGTTTCAGGCCATGGAGCATGCCAAGAGCTGGCTGAACATCGCTGCCTGGGGCCTGTCTGATGCAACACTGGAAGATACCTTCATCAAAGTTGCCAGCGAGAGTGACATAACTTCTGTGTAGCTAGAAGTGGTATAATGGTATTTGGACTTCTTTGGATATATTTGAGTAATGGATATCATGGACTCGTTATTATGTATGTTGGCTAATACAAGCCTATATTTGAGATCACGTGGATGATTATGTGATGAAAAATTGGCAAGTTAAGTTTGGTTTTTGTGCAAAGTGATTTTCGGGAGAATGTTTTCTTGCAGAGTGATGGTCTAACCGTGCCTAGGGACAATCAAACGAGCCATCTTGTTGTCAGTTGATCGGCTCTTGCAGAACCTTTTTGGAACATGGAATTTTTCCTACATTTCTACGTTTTTCCTGTAAAATTAAATGGGTTTTTTGAAATTTCTACATAATTTCTGTAAAATTCCTCCGTCCCAAATGAGCCCTACACTGATTTTGGTGTGCAACAATGGTCAAACCGCACGGCGGCTTAATGACACTTATCGGCTCCATGTTGTCCTAGGGTGAGATGTGGCCAGACCACATATGCTAAGTTTTCGGGACTTTTGTATATACTTGCCATATTTGATTGAGAACAGATGTTTAGGGCTGTTTGGAATGCAGGAATTTCACAGAAATTGCATAGAAATTTCACAGGAATCAGTTCAATTTCACAGGGAAAACGCAGGAATGGAGAAAAATTTCCGCGTTCCAAACAGGTCAATTTTCGCCGTAAAATGCACCGTTAGTCCACTAACATTTTACGTTGTGTCGGTTAGTTTCAACAATTTTCGAAGTGCATTTTTAGGTCCATCAACTTTTTAAGCGGTTTATCGTAAGTCCATACTCCTTTCATTTTATATTTTCTTTTTTATTTAGCCCTCTGAATATTTCTTTCTTCTTCACCAAGGTCCTTGCCCCGCCCTCTTCTGCCTCCATGCACACCGGCTGCCGCCCGTCGCTCGCGGTCCGTGCCCTCGACCCCGGCGACGGCTCTGTGCCCCACGCTCCGCGCTTGCGCTCAAGTGGCCCATGCGCTCCGGTGCCCTCGCGCCCTGGTGGCCCGGCGCCACGCGGCCGCGCTCTGGCGCCCTCGCCCTGTGTCCCTGCACGCTGTGTCAACTCCATCACCACTGCCAATCTGCGGAAGGCGCGCGAAGACGCAGCGGGTGAGCTCATGCATGGCGTGGTGCGAGAACCGTTGTAGGAACTCTCCCTTGGCCGCTGACTGGTGGTACGACGCGGAAGCAGGTGTTGACGGCGTTGCAGACGTGCTGGTCCTCGAAGCGGCCACTGGCGCCGACGCGGACGACCTCCTTGAGCGCGGCGCCCGGGAGGCTGGGGCCCATGAGCGCGATGACCTCAAGGTGGAGGTGACGGTGGCGCCAGCGTCGTCAGTGCGGATGGCGTCGAGGAAGGGCTGCAGCACGATGGCGGGGAGCTCGGGGCGCGCGGAGGGGTAGGGCGCGAAGGTGAGGTGGCGGAGCGCTAGGAGTGAGGCGATGAGCGGGTGCTCGGCCGCCGCGGCGTCTACGCCGCATGATGGATGACGACGAGGACGACGCTCACCTCGGAGGAGATCGCGCAGGCGAGGGCTGCGGGGTCGAGGCCGCCATCAGCCGGGCGGGGCACGCGCGGGGGGCTCCTCGGCGATGGGGTCGATGCCGCTGGTGCTGAGCATCCTAGGGTGGCGCGCAGAGCACCGCTGGGCCACAGGCAACGGGCACCTGAAACAAGTTGCAACGGGCACTAATGAAAGACTTAGGACCGATTGGAAATGTCCTACCCCTGTAGAGGCTTTAGTATGGGTTGATGTTAATAACTGGGACTTCGTCTACGTCTTTGGTCGTTGGCCTGGTGGCGGCGACTTCGTCTTTGATGCAGTTAACCCACGCTATCTTTTGCCAATCAAACCTTTGTCTCTTGGGAAAGCTTTGGCAGTTGGGCTGGTGGTGGCGGCGCTTCGAGCGCCGTTTTCCTTCTTGAAGGCACCACCCTGTGTTTTCTCCATGGTTGAGTTTGGTTTGTCGAGTAGTTATAGCTCTTTTGTCTTTTGGATTGCGGTGGGTTTTTTGGTTGTGGCGGGCATTGGTGTGTCAAGAGGTTTCTCTCTTTATATTTTTTTTTACCATGGTTCGTAAGTTGCGGCTTATCCTTTGTAATTGTAATCTGCTATTTTTTTAATACAAAGATGCGAAAAAAGTCAAAGGGTGCAGTGGCCTCCAGCATAGTGCACAGATGTGGAGACAGGGCGCACCGACCTTCTCCCTTGTTTGGATTTGGATTGCGCTGAGTGTGACGAGAGGTTGAGGATAACTTCAAAACCATGTCCCAAATGTCAATGAGCAGGAGAAAAGGAAAGAGAATATTTTAAATGATTGAGAGAGATGCACCATAGTCATTTTGCCGGCTGTGTCGATGTTGTCATCGGAGCCATACGTGCCACCAGTTGGCGGACTTAGGATTTTTGAAGAGTCTGTACGGATTTAAAACCATTTTCAGCGGATTGTATATCCATCATTGTCTATCACTATTCTAGCCATCTTTCTCTCAGTCTACAGTAAAGCTATAATGTCGTTTTGTACTATAGACAACCCGTATATACGATCTGCTAGAAATAGTCTAACACTTACAAAAATATATATGTCAATAACATAAGAAAAAAAAGAGTTGGGTCGTGCCTTCTCATCCAGTGTTGATGGCTATTTTGTTGCCCAGTGCTCCAGACTCAAGTTCGTTCCGTTGCTTAGACCGTTTTTGTAGCGGGTTACCTAAATAGTCTGCATACAATGCAAAACGACGCTGTAGCGCTATTGTAGATAGGATGAGAGGTGGTTGGAACAGTGACAGACGAGAATGGGTATACATTTTGCTGGATATAATCTTACACTCCTACTCTTTTGCTGGTAGAAGAGCCTGGGCAGTGGATCCGCCCTGCGTGCCACATGAAACAAAATAGCAAAAGAAAAAAGTCTGCATAGCCCCTAATGCTTAGAGGCCGCTCTACTTCACCCAATCACCTTTAAAACCAGAATTTTAACCATCTAAACTATATAAAAACCAGAAAAATAACCTCTAGGGGGTTTTGGCCGGTGGTTGTGATGATGTGGCACATTTAGGATTGTCATGTTAGAGACGTGGAGTCCACATAGAGATAGAATAGAGGGAGCATATCGGCCCTATATATGCCACGTCATAAAAAAAAACTCTCCAAAACATGTACGTAGGTTATTTGTCTGGTTTTTCATAGTTTAAGGTATTATAAGATCCGGTTTTAAAGGGATCGGAGGGATGAAATATATGATTTTTAAATGTTGAGAGTTATATAGCACTTTACGAAATAGCAAATATACAGAGCAAATGAGCAATTCTTATTCCCGTGTCAATTTTATTGAGTGATTCGTAAAAGTGGAAAAAATTTAGCAACTCACCGTAACGCTAGGGCTCACCGTAACGCGATAACGCTGGCTGGTGGCTGTAGCACCCGCTGCCGACCGACCGTACCACCTTGTTTAAACTTTTAAGCCCCGCGCCGCTCCCAACGGCTAATTGCCACGCCACGCCAGAAGGGACAGGGAAGTATGGCGTCCAGCCCCAGATCCGCTCCGAGCCGCCCCGGGGCGGCGGCCAAGGACGGCGCCGCCGGCCTGCTGAGCCCGCGGTTCCGGTCGGCCGCCGCGCTGGCCGGGTGGGACGAGGAGTCCCTTCTAGCCTCGCTCGTCGTCGAGGACACCCCCGTCCGCGAGTCCCGCCGCAAGAGGCGACCCTCCACCACCGCCTCCTCGTCCGCCGGCGGCAGCGCAGGATCCAGATCCGGCACCAGGTACGCACCGCACACTCACGACAGCCGGCTTAGATCTGACCCTTTTTTCTTGCGGGTTTCCTGATGCGCGCGCGTCCTTGCAGGAAGAGGAGGCTCCGCAGGCAGTCGCCGGTGAAAATCCCGCCGGTGGTTCTCGCGCTTGACGACGACGACGCCGACAAGCCGGACACTGTGGCAGGTTTGTTCCCCGGGCTGATTTGATTTTCTTGGGCGCAGTTCCTGGTAGGGTTATCCTTTTGGGCGTTCTGTATCAAGCTTAGATTTGGGCATCTGCAGATGGCAAGTCGGAAATGAAGGACGTCAAGGAGGACGTGAAGGTTGTCGATGTGGGCGAGAAGGAGGCGTCCGGATCTGGTGAGAAGGCAGTGGCCACGGGCAACCTCCCCTGTATGGATCGGCTTCGCGAGGAGCTCTCTTGCGCCGTAAGGCTGGTTCTTTTGTTTGAGGTTCATTGTGTGATATCGGGGAATGATTTGGTAGATGTATTTTTGCGCAGATTTGCTTGGAGATCTGCTTTGAGCCGAGCACCACACCTTGTGGGCACAGGTAAATTTGTAATTGCGTTTCTGGAAACGATGTTGCTTAGATTCTGAAAATATGTAGTATGCAAATGACAAGAAAGCAAATACTTTGGCATAGTTCGTCTTGGTAGACTCGCATACTTCGTTTTATTGCTGATTGCCTTTGCTACGAAATCGACATTAGGTGACTTAACGAACGATCCTGGACTTTGGTAGCATTAGGTGATTTAACGAATGATCCTGGAATTTGGTAAACTTTTGTGGTTAATGTAGGAGAAACCTGTTAAACATGGGACGATCGACCATAAAAGCTTATTTGCAATGGAAAAGTGCTTCCAGCACATTTCAGATCTGTTTTTATTTTTATTTTTTGTACATATACATAGTTAGAGTACTATGATTTTTCAATGACACTTGGACTGTGCTTCGAGGAAAGTAATGTTACTCGAATTCAGAACATATGTAGCTGAGAGGGTACATAGCAAGGATTATTGTTCATTTTGATGCTTTAATCATGCGACACAGTTGTTTTCTCAAGATCCTTAATTCCTTTCTGTTTGCTGCCTGGTGCCTGCTAGTGAAATGCCAATAGATGATTGCTTCTACTATCTGAACTGCAGCTTAGTGAATTTTCCTGTGACTAGGTATATTCTTGCTGATCAATGTTGTTGGGTTGGACTGGAAAGAAATGATTATTATGCTAAAATTTTCTTTACAATCCTGGGGTTTACATTTCAAACCAACCTTGCTCATGTCAATTGGGTAGTAGGATTTTTTTTTTTCAAATCCACCTACTATCATCTATTTGTGCATTGTTCCCTAACCTAAATTTTGCTCATTGTTCTAGTGTTAACTGGAACTATTTCGGGTCGAACATCACTTTGATGTAATTATGTTTCGAAGGCATATGTTAAGATGGGCATGTGCATTGAAAACTTCAATCATTTTTGTCCACTCTGTAAATTTGCTGAAACTCATGTTACTATTGTCCCCTCTTGTTAACAGCTTCTGTATGAAATGCTTAAAAAATGCTGCAGCCAAGTGTGGCAAACGGTGTCCCAAATGCAGGCAATTAATCAGGTAAATCACCTTCAAGGAAGTGCAAAGAGCTCTGATAAATAAACTCTAAAGCCTAGACTAAATGATTGTTACTCTGCAGTAATTCAAGAACGTGCACCATCAACACTGTACTCTGGAACACCATTCAGCTCTTATTTCCCGCTGAAGTTGAGGCGAGAAGGAATTCGATCTCATCACCTTCATCATCCAAGGAGGATGTGAACTGTAGCCCACAGAGAAGTAGTAGCTTTTCACAAGGTGGTGGTGGTGGCATGAGAACTAGGAGCAGCAGCAGTAGCTTCATCACAGAAGGCCGAACAAGAAGCAGCTACAGAGCTACAAGCAGCAACACCAATGGCACCACAAGAAGCAGTAACAGCAGGAGGGGCTTCGTCATGGCTTCACAGTTGGTCAATACAAGGAGCACTGTAAGGTCAGACCAATCTGAAGATGCTGTGCTGGCTTACAGATTGCAACAGGAGGAGTTCATGAATGCCTTTGAGGAGCCTGAGCAGGAAAGGCAGCCACAGAACACTGTGTCCACAGCCCGGGATAATTTGAGAGCCATGGCGTCCCGAGCCATTCGCCTACGTGCTCGAGGCTGGCCTGTTTGATATCATTTTACTTGCTCGTCTTTCGTTTATGATAGCTCTGATCATCTGGTCAACTTTGCATAAATCTCTTTGTTCGTATCTAGTGTTCTGATTGTCCATTGTATTTGGGTGGCCATAATTCATTGGTGCTCGAAATATCCGCAGTTGTACACTACTGGGTACATGTTTAACATCTATGAATATCTTGTTCTGAAGATATTCTTAACTAGAAGATTCTGTTCACATCGTTGATTTCATTGTTTTACCACCAGTAACCAAAAGATATTATTTTATACAGTGCTGAAGCTTCCATTTACATTGTGTTTGCACGGAAGGATTATTAATCGTGACTGTCGGCTTATGAATGGCATGCCTTGCAATTCCATCGTATGTAGTTATGCAATCATTTTGAGACCAGGAAAATTGCAAGTGCGGTGATAGTACCATGTTTGTAGTTAGAAGAACAACGTTGAGAATAGAGTGGTAACTGTGATATTATCCATTTTGTCTGTCCGAAGGGATAAGGAGTGGATGTTTTTAGGGGGTGTTTGGATCTAAGGGCTAAAATTTAGCTTACGTCACATCGGATGTTTCGGTACTAGTTAGAAATATTAAATATAATTTAATTATAAAACTAATTACACGGATGAGGACTAAAGGGCGAGATGAATTTATTAAGCCTAATTAATTCATGATTAGCAAATGGTTTATGGATTAATTAGGCTTAATAAATTCGTCTCGCCGTTTAGTCCTCATCTGTGTAATTAGTTTTATAATTAGACTATATTTAATACTTCCAACTAGCGTCCAAACATCCGATGTGACGGGAGCTAAAATTTAACCCGGGGATCCAAACGAGACTGAACACGTTTTTCATTAATAAAGAGGTGGGTTACAATGGCTGAGTTACATGACCTAAAAGCAAAAAAAAAAAAAAAAAGAACAGTAAGGGGGAAGGAGGGAACAACATTGCATTTTTAGGGATAACTTTCAAATGCTAGGATTATATTCTTTTTGGATGGAGTATGAAACATGTATTCCTTGGCAACAATATTCAAGCATATACTTCCTCTGTGATAAAAATAATACAATCCTAACAGTTTTAGGACAAGTTAGTAGTCATGAGAAAAGACCTACTCCCTCCATCCTATAAAATAAGGTGTGCATGTATTCGAAAAAGTCAACGTTTAATATCTTTGACTAATGATTTAGTCAAAAATATAATTATTAGTGTATGCATGTCACATATTTAGATTTGTATTCAAAATTTCTTTAAGATAAAGAAGATTTTTGTATTTATTGATGACATATTTAAAATAATGAATGGTCAAAGTTCCGCTTTAAAAACCATGCTAAAATTTTATATGCCTTATATTATGGGATGGAGAGAGTATATGCCCCCATTTAATAATGCGCTTGCATCTTAGAAAGAAAGAAAAAGATCTATCCATTGATCGCATGTGCACCTTAAAAAAAAGAGAAATCCAAGTAATTTAATGCATTTGCCCCTTAGAAAAGACACTAACATTAATGCCATGTGCTAGAATTTCTTTTCTTTCTTGTTTGAGATGGAGGGAGCATTAACTTACTTCCATAAATTACATATGCGGTGCCTGCTTTTACCTATCCCTGCTTGTATATAAAATTGCATGTCAGGGACCATACTTCTATCCTGTATTCCTATGAGGCTGTGACCATCGATATAGCACATCACACCATACTATATAGATCTATCGATTCAGCAGGTTGTGGTTAGCGGCTAGGTGCAGATTTGTCAGCGAGATGAATTCCAAGGCCATGGCGACGCCGATTCTCTTCGCCATGTTCCTTGGATGCGTCGTTTTCTCGGCATACGGTAAGCCCCATTTCTAAACTTCGATTTTTTTTGTTCTTCCATTGCTCTTCAAGTTAAACGGCTGTCGACTCAGATTCATGCAAATGCTTCACAACTAAAATCTGACATGAGCTGCTGAGGTGCATATAAAGTTGGTGACGTGGTGTAGCATTTTTGTAGGTGAAAATAACACTGGACGATCCGACGATGGTCACCTTGTGCGGAAAGACGGTGTGACGAGCGGCAAGAAGATTACCCTGATATTGTGCGTGAGGAGCTATTGTCCGGACGTTGGGACCTGTTACTGTTGCCAGGGGATACCGGGCATGCCTTGCTACCAAGAATTGCAAGTTTGCAGAAGCAACTGCCCTGTTTGCTACCCTCACTGCGGCAAACTCCACGCAATGCCGCTAACGCTACCTCACCGGCAGGTTGCGAACTCCCCGTCGCCCAGCCGCGACACTTGAGATTCATTTTTTATTAGATCTTGCGAAACAATGGCTTTTAACGGGGAAAAATAAGTAATATATGTAAGCCTCCTATGAGAATTATTTTTTGACTCAAAACACCGGTAGAGATTTAATACTGCAAGTTTGTTTGTTTGTTTTTTTGCCTCTGTTAATTCTTCTAAGTATGTGCTAGAAAAAATATACTCCCTCCGCCCAATTTAGATCGTTTGACTTTTTTAACATCAAGTTCGACCGATTTATTTTATTCAAAAATTTCATAATTAGTATTTATTTTCATTATGATTTGGTTTAGCATATAATATACTATAACCACGAATTGAATTTTTTTCTATATTTTCGTAAATATTTTGAATAAAACGAGCCGGTCAAACTTGATGCAAAAAAAAGTCAAACGAACTATAAATTGGGACGAAGGGAGTATATCCTAGAAACTCACATACGAGGCAAAAAATATTTGATAATGTGTTTTGCAGGCAACATATATCTTCATCCAAATTCATATATAGAAGTTAGTTATGATTTATTAAAAAAAATACGCAGAAAAAATAAAATGGGTACCTGAACCTTGGGCCGTATCTGCCCGAACAATTTGGAATATTTACTAGAAGGTCCTCGCTTTGAATCCATACAGGGTTTGACGCTGTACTATCAGGGTATTATCCTTATCCATTCAGAGTAAAAGTACTCGAATTATATAAAAATAGATATTTTTACTATCTGTACAGTATCTGGTACCAAATGGACGGATGTACCCAGACCTTTTTCACCACTATCTACATGCAGCTCGTATCCACATGCCACCTTGTCATATTGACATGTGCCCTATGATTTTATTTGTTATGAAAAATTAATTAAAAAGTTGTATAGGTGGAAATGATCTTTTAACGTTGTTTTAATCTAGAAATGCATGGAGTAAAACATAAAAATTAAGGTGCTTATAGAAACTAAGAACTCAGGACAAATAGCCACATATGTGCACATAATATGGTTCGGAAGGAGCCCTCGCATCTCGTTTGGCCTCGACTGGCATGAGCGACAATAGTTTTTCTTATTCAAGTTGTGCCAACTCTCTTAATTTCCAGTTTGGAATCAAGACACATTGCACCTACAAATAATTATGGGCTGAGTTTTATAGTGATTTAATTGTTAAATACAATGGGCCAAGCCCAAATACATTCATCAGCTAGGATTCTTGATCGAGTTGCTTGGTGGGATCGAATTAAGGATATTCAGAGCGTTGATATTGGTAGAGGATATAAAGTACATAATCGAACAAAATTGATTATTCTATAATGTTATCACCGCATACTCCCGTGTCCCATCTCCATCCCATAAAGAATACAATCATATTGTTTTTAAGATAGATAATTAGTCATGAGAACTCACCTAAATGTCTCCATTTAATCATGCACATACACCTTAGAAAACAAAAAAAGAGGGATGGCAATGGGGTGGGTGGAGCGTCTGCCGCGGTCCGCGGACCCACCCCACCCCAAACCCCTCAATGTAATCCATTGCCTGAACCTGGTGGGTACTCGAAACCCAACAGGTTCCCCACAACCTATAGTGACACCACAATTTTTGTATTGTCAAATGAGTCGTGGATGACTGGAATAGAGGGTGTCGCCGAGGCTTCTAGTCCCAAATAAGGAGTTGAGGATAGCCAGATGGGGTCGCTCGTGTGGAGGGGATGGCCAAGGCGCCTGCGCTACTACACTTGTTTGCTGGACCTAGGCACAATCGCATGGATGGGGCTGGGCAAGACGTGGACGGCAGACATCCAGGGCGTTAGACTGCTGCTCCGCTCCTTGCATTCCACGGGTGAGGACGTCGGAGGCCGGGAGAAGGATGGTTCTTGGTGGCATATCTGTTAAGGGTGCGATGCACAAAGGAGACAACCCAAGACCACAGGCATGGGCTCTAGCTCTGGCGTCTACCTTGTGGGGTTTAGGGGGTGGCGGTCACACCTCACGATGACCAGAGCAGAGTACCTAGGCAGCGAGGTTGGCTTGGGCTTCCTCGTATGCTTGGGTCTTTTTCTCTTTACTTTGGGCCCTATGGGAACCCACGGATGAGCGCGCACCCGCCCTTCTTTAGATCCCCGAATTCGTAGACCCAGGGGAAAAATGAGACCCGCCCCGTCTCAATCTGGTCCAAAATCCACAGGCACACGCCCCTGAACCTGACCTGTTGTCATCCCAAAGAGATATTTCAGTTAAATGCACATACATTTTGAAAAAAAAAAAGTAATTGAATGCATATGCCTCTTAAAAAAGGTATTAACATTCATGTCATATGCCAAGACTGCATTTTTGGGACAAATCAAATGCTAGGATTGCATTTTTTTTTTGGATCGATGGAATATAAAGCAGCACTTCATACATACCTATATTAGCTGGCAAATTCAAGCATATACTCCCTCCCCCATAAAAGGAATATGTTGACGGCACTTAAGCACGCCAAACCTTATACTGCAAGCGACAGTATCGGTGTAGCCTTTTCTTAGGATGAGTATCTAAGGTTTTGTCAATCCGTGAAAAACTAGGTTTAAACTACTATTAATCAAAGATTAATCAATTACTAACTAGCTCTAATAAATCTAAACAAGCTTAAAAGAGGATTAAAACTACTCTAATTACACTCTAATCTATACTCTAATAAAGGTCTAATTACGATCTAAAAGAGATCTAAACTAGACTTAAAAGAGAGTCTAATTACTGACTAATATATATCTAAACTAAATTAAAGGATGATAAATGATGCTCTAATCACAGACTAGATATAAAACTAACTATAGCATAAACTTGATCAAAAACAAAAGATTAACAAGATCAACTAAGCAATCAAGAAGCTAATACGGTTGAGGATTAGCGAGAGATACGAGACAAACTTCTTATAAACTATGAACCACCCTAAGCATGGATCTAACATGAAACATAGAATAAACATGATCATGAATGTTATAGACTTGCTCGAACCTTTCCCCGAGCTCTACTGTCACTAGTAACCAGGTAATCGACGAACTAGCAAACCTAAACCATCTCTAAGCATGAGTAGATTCAATCAACTAATTAAAGTAAAAAGATCTACTAAAAGACACTGTGGATAAATTAACCCTAGCTAGATCACATGTAGAGATGAAGCATTGCAAAGATATGGATCATAGATCATGTATAAACAAAAAACTAATAGCAAATAGACTATTTCATTGGTCAAACTCAAGGCTTAACATAGTAAAATAAGAAGAACAGAGAGTTACTCGAGATACATCATGAACTTGAAGCCCATAGTAGTCGAGACGGATTCGACGAAGGACATGTCGAAAGATAAACACGAATCTCCCTGGGAATAGGTGAGGTCGGCCGACCCTAGGGGGGTTGGTCAGGCTGACCCCCTCTATTCTTGCCTCCTCTCGCCGCCTTCTTTCACCGAGATCTCCTCCTCGCCGAGTTACTTTATCGTGGACCCTAAACCCTAACTTTGGAGCGCTGGCTTACAATGAAATCGATGTCTCTCCCTCCAGGGAGGCCATATATTTATACTTTGAAGAGTCCCCTATATACATAGAATCTAATATATCGGTTATGAGAGTCCTAATAGACCTATTCCTATGTATATACTAGAGTCTTGAAGGTTCTTGGGCGTCCATGAAGCTTCCTTGCTTGGAGAAGAAGTCTTCGTCCTAGTCTTTTCCGAAATCAGCTTTCCATATTCTGCAGCCTTTAGTATTTCGTTCATAACTCCCTCATCCTAAGTTCTAATAATGCAAACTCGGACTTTAAATTGTAGAGCTCGAAGAGAGCTACAACTTTGGTATTCAAACTTTCTTCATTTGACGTCGTTAAGGTCTCCGAATTTGGCCCGCAAGGTGCTGCTGTCTTGTAATCCGAGAATATCTCGAGATTTAATTGGAGTTGGGATTGGACTCTTGATAAATCTTCCTTATCTTCATACTTAAGCAATCCTTAGCCACCGGATCCTTCTCCATAATGGGTTTGGGCCATCTTTTGGGCTTCAATTATCCTTCTTTTATTAATTATCTCTCCTTCTTGGACTAGTAGCATTAATCCATCTACGAGAAGCCTTCTCAATTATTGCAATTATTCACCAATTATTTGCCATTTTTCTGCAATATTTAATAATGTGAAAAAACAAAGAGCATTCTCGAAAACGGAGTTATTTGTTAGCAAAACAAAACTAAATCATAAGATTAACCTATGAAAAAGCATAAAATCATGTAAAAATAGAGCATAAATTTAGTTCATATTTTGCGTCAAACAGAATACAGTCCTAATAATTTTTGGACAGATTGTAGTAATTAGAAAAGGCCTATATGCCCATTTAATCATGCACTTATATCGTAGAAAGAAAAAAAAATCTATCAATCGAATGCATATGCACCTTAAAAAAAAGAGAAAACCAGTTAGCAATTTAATGCATATGGCCCTTATTAAAAGATACTAACATTAACGCCATGTGCTTAAAAATTGCTTTTTTTCTTGTACGAGATTGAAGGAGTATTAACTTACTTCCATAGAATACATATGGGGTGCTTTTTTTTTTACTATCCCTGCTTGTATATAAAATTGTGTGATAGGGACCATACTTCTATCCTGTATTCACATCACACCACATAGTATACAGATCTATCAACTCAAAGGGTTGTGGTTAGCTAGCTGCAGGGTTTGTCGGCAAGATGAATTCCAAGGCCACGGTGACGCCGATTCTCTTCGCCATGCTCCTTGGATGCGTCGTTTTCTCGGCATGCGGTAAGTCCCATTTCTACATTTCAATTACCTTTTTGGCGTTTTGTTCTCCGATTTCTCTAAGTTAAATGACTATACATCGACTCAGATTCATGCAAATATTGACGACTGAAATCCGGCATGAGCAGCTGAGTGAGGTGCATATGATGTGAGTGATGTAGTGTAGCATTTTTTCCAGGTGAAAATAACACCGGACAATCCGAGGATAGTCCAACTTGTGCAGAAAGACGGTGTGACGAGAGGCGTGAGCAGAAGCAAGATTACCCTGATATTGTGCGTGAAGAGCTATTGCGGTAACATTGGGACCTGTTACTGTTGCCAGGGGCTAGCAGGCCCACCTTGCTACCAAACATTGCAAGATTGCAGAAACTACTGCTCTGTTTGCTACCCACACTGCAGCAAGCTCCACGCAATGCCGCCGCCGCTGACGTTACCTCACCAGCGGCAAGGCGTTCGCCTGCGGTCAGTTCCGAACTCCCCATCGCCCTCACCCGGCAGTGACAATTGAGACCCATTTATCAACATGTGGGTGTTTATCATGGGAGAAATAAAATAATATATGTAAAGCGTCCCATGAGAATTATTTGTTTCCTGAAATCCGGTTTAGAGGCTTACTACTGTAAGTTTGTTTTTGAGTGTGTCTATGCCTCTGTGCAATTCTAGTTTTTTGGCACATGCATTTTGGACCATGGGATCTAAAACAAATGACTTGAGATCAATCCCCAACTCCCCACTCATCCGTCAATCTTCATCTTTTCGCTCGTCTCGTCCGTAGTCGACCCGAGGTGCGGCGCCTCTCGACTTCCGCTCGCCTCCCCTCCTCCAGCTCCAGCGATGTCCCCGCCGCCTCCACTACCGCCCACCTCTGCCGCCGCCGCTAATCGGGCAGTGTCGGACCCCCCTTGCCCGTACCCTTCTCGCCCAGCTATCCTCCGCCACCCGCAGACGGCGGTGCCCCATCGCCCCACCACCGCAATCCACCATGACCGCTGAGTTGGAGGCCACCTCGGCTACCCTTCGAAGCCTGAGACCACAGGTAAGTCCTAGCCCCGAAATCCTGCTCCCTAACACGAACTCTAACGTCGCCGGATTTGAGGAAGAAGGACCCGTGTCATCTTTGGACTATTTTCTCTTGTAGAAACTACTTAAATGTAGGAAACTCACGCACGCGGCAAAGTGTTTGATCATAAATTTTGGAGGCTGCATTCTTGTCAATAACAATAGCCTCTGGCATAGTATATTTCTACTTGTGTGCGGCGAACCACCGGCAGGTGAATACAAGTGAAAATCCTATACTCTCTCTATAAAAAAAATAGAGCGTGGATATACTAAAAAAAGTTGAATTTTCAATTAATAATTTACAAAACTCTTAATTTTAGTGTATGCATGTTACCGATGGATTTGGTCATTTGTATTGTTGAGCCACGTAATAAGTTTGCCCTTCATCAGAGATAAGAAACTTAGGATTACAAACAATCATAATCCATCAGATTTTGTTCGATAAAGAAAGCTTTATTAATCTTAGACAATTACATCAGGATAAAAAAAACTAAGATTACTCACGGCATCTACACACTAAGGTATACACAGAAAAAAAAAACAAGAGAAACAAACTCTAACATCTTAAAGCGAGCTATCACCACAACATAGTTTTCAATCCATCCACTAACCAGGCAAAGTTAGAACCGAGATTGAGGCTCTCCATAAACAACGTCTTCAGAAACAACACGACATACAAGAATGCCGTCATTGCCATGACCCAACCAAGAAAGGCCAGATCAAAAGTTTTCACCCAAGAGAAAAGACCGTTGTTACTTCAGCCAGACACA
This sequence comes from Paspalum vaginatum, assembly GCA_030272315.1. Lineage (NCBI taxonomy): Eukaryota > Viridiplantae > Streptophyta > Magnoliopsida > Poales > Poaceae > Paspalum > Paspalum vaginatum. Next base: position 41,191,645 of record CM059015.1, on the reverse strand, counting down.
ACCAAGGCCAGGTCTAGAGACTTCTCCCCGAAGTCGATGATCCTAGCACCCAAAAATCCCACCAAAATCAAAGAACACCAGCCTTACCTCCACGCCAAGTCTTGGCTAATATCAAAGGGCCATGAGCTCTTTGACAACATCTAATTTTAAGGTAGACCGATCTACTAAGACAAACGAACAAAGTCCATAAGTTGCATCTAAAAATAGAATATGTCGCTATCAAATTCAAGATGGCTCTAGTCTTAGGTTTGTATGCACGATACATCGCAAGATATGAAGACAATGAAGCGAGAGATAATCCCACCTTGCTTTCAAGGGATCAGAATAGATCCATGGCACTGCCGACGATGGCGGCCCAGGCCAGGAGCAAGAGACGGCGGGGAGGGAGGCGGTGCCAGCACCCGGCGGCGGCTGTCGGCCAGAGGCAGCTGCCCACAGACGCGGTCGGCGGCGCCTGCACACACCCGCGCCCGGCGGCGGCTGACGGCGCCCGCCCACACGTGGTCCCCGGCGGCGCCCGACGTCCACGGCGCGCGGCTCCCGACGGCGCCTGACGCTCGCGGCACGCCGCGCGTGAGCAGAGGCGACGGAGAGAAAGGTCTCGGATATACGCTCTAACAGGCGCCACATTCTCTCTTATTGTGTCACGAATGACATGATCATAAATCGTGGCCAGCCGGCGACGTCGAGGCCGTCACTGCTCCTAATTGAACCCGATCCAGCGACTAGTCGACGACGATGGAGTTGGCACCAAGGCGGCGGGCAGGAAGCTGGCCGGGTTTACAATTTTGGAAGGAAAAGATTTTCGGCACCCACCGACAAACCTGAAATTTCAGATTGTTTTTTAATATATTTTACTATTTGTAAAATATTTTTTGCCATAATATTTAGAAAATACGAAATTTTGGGAGGAAAAAAATTTCGGCACCCACGAAAAACATGAAATTTCGGTCCGAAATTTCAATCCCTCTGCCGGTGGGGGCACTGTCTCCAGCAGTCTTGCTGATTCGAGTAGCACGGTGTATGGGCCAGCGTCTTGCAGCAGTAGCAGCAGATCGGGTCATAGAGAGGGCCGTTGCCGCCGCATGTAGTCTTCGCACACAGCACCATGAATATCTTGCTGCTGCTCCCGATGGCCGTCTCCTCCCCGTCCGGCGGCCGCAGGAGACCGCCTGCCGCCGTGGTCGTCGATGCCTTCACGCCGCCATGTTCGTCAGGTGCGCACAATGGCTGCGCTGAGTCGCAACACGGTTCTTTCATTTCGTCGAAAATATGCGTGCCATCGGATGGTGCAGTGCATGGGGTGAGCGTAGTACCTTCTGAAGAGAACGCGAGGCACGCCAGCTGAGCGCCGGCGAGGATAATCATCGGCGTGAGCCGCTTGTTGGCATTCATCTCGGCGATGAACCAGCTGAAGCGATTTAGATTTGTTCGAATTGCCAATGTAGTATGCACACAGGCAGCTCAGCGTGCAATCGCTGTGCTGACGTCGTTTTATAAGTCATCAACACAAAGGCAGCCGGGCCATCACCAGTTACGGAGTCACCAAATTTAATTCGGTTAGTCAATGTCAGTCAATACCAGTTTAATTGGCAGCTTTAAAGCACAGCGCCATCAGCGGGTGATTATCACATGGTATTCAAGCATATTTTGTGGCGGAAAAGCAGTGGAAACACAGAACACGTTCAGTTACTTCGTGTTTATCCATCGGTGACGGTACGGTACATACCAGCTACAGAATATTTATAATCTCTCCATTTTAAACTATAAGTCTCATTAACTTTTAAATTTAAGGTTTCACCATTCCTCGTATTTATAAAATTTATTTAAATATCATTTATTTTGTTATATATGGTTTGATTTCTCATCATAAGCATTTTAACCATAACTTATTTTTTGAGTATTTGCACTATTTTTTCTTAATAAGATGGATGGTCAAACAACACATTAAATGTCATGAAAAACTTACTACTCCCTCCCTCCCAATTTATAGGTCATTTGGTTTTTTTTAACATCAAATTTGACTTAATCGTCTTATTCAAAATATTTCATAATTTTCATTTATTTTCATTGTGATTTAGTTCAGCATATAATATACTTTATCTATGATTTGAATTTTTCCTATGTTTTCGCATTTTTTGGAATAAGACGAGTTGATCGAATTTGGTACCAAAAAAGTCAAACGACTTATAAATTGAAATAGAGAGAGTAATTTAGAAAGAATGGAGCGTTCCTATGTAGGGTGAAATCAACTAGCCAAATTATATATCTAAACAAATTTAGCATTTTCAAACAGATATAGATATATAACGTATTTGGTATTAAATTTTCTATGCATTTTAACAAGATTGTTACAAAAATAAGAATAACAATGAGATGAAAATTGTATGCCTTATTTGCTTCCCATAACGAAAAACGTCAAACTGTATCCAACATCCGTATCCGAATGCTATATTAATTTCATATCTATCATTTGAGAAGATATAGAATGAATTTCAAGTCCAATTTTTATGAATCTTAACAAAGCCGACATCAAGAACAGGAATATAAATTGACATGAAAAAATTATATGTTTTATTTGGTTATCACACAATAAAAAAAGACAAATCAATAGGTATCATAATATACCCATTTTCATCCCTAGTACTTCATCTGTCTCAGAAAACAAGGCATTCTAGGTTTGTCCTAAGTCAAATTTGGTAAAGTGATCAAATTTATAGAGAAAAACATTGATATTTATGACACCAAATTGATACTCCATAAAAATATACGTGACAATGAATCTAACAATACGCATTTGGTACTATAAATATTTATACCTTTTAATATAAATTTGGTCAAACTTTTAAAAGTTTGACTTAAGACAAATTTAGAATGACTTGTTTTTTTGGGACGGAGAGAGTAGTATGCAAGTATTCTAGATACAGTGTTTATGATTTCTATCTCGATCGCCATTCCATCAACTCGGCTGTCAATAATTTTATCTAAAATTGACTACATACGCAAACACCATTTTGGGTATCTTTATTTATTTCCAACAACTATCTCATGATCTAATACATGTATCAATAAAAGACACTCTATGAATGGATATATAGACGAAAAATATCATTTTTACTCCTACTTAACTACATGTTGTAAACAGGGGCAAACATGTCTTTTCTATACTATACCACTTAAATGCAACAATTTGTACAAATAGGACCCTAGAAATTCCTGATGGCTAATAATATAAAATAATTTTCAAGTTTGAGTGAAGCGTTTTGGTTTAAGTTGACTCTTAATAGCATCATCTGAATCGGATCTAGTAGGCTATAAATCTAGGTATCCAGGCCAAAGGACAAAGCAAGGTATGTATGTGGCAACACAATTTAGAATGGCACGCCGTGCTAAATACTTATTCAACGCCCTGCAGCAAGTTCCCACCGCACAATCCTAAAAATAATCAAGCAACCGTATAAAATTGTTTCCTCTAAACAATAGCAATACTCACGATCGTAATTTTGTCGTTCCACAAGCGCAACTCTATTTCTTCAATCCATCGTTGGAGGAAGGGCAACGGGCTATGGAATCCCCATCAATCCATCATTGCTTCGTAGGGCGACGACTCCAACTTGTATTGATGGATGTGGATAGGCAATAGCTTTGAAGGTGGCAGGTGCAACGGCGGTGGTGAGGTGGAAAGGTTGCAGTGCGACAGCGCACAAGTTGTGGAGGGGCGGCAACGGTGGCAGCAACCGTGTGCAGGAGAGGGGTGGGTATAGAGATAGGTATGTGGCAGAAGGAGAGGATAAAGAGAGGATGAAGAACAATATAGATGGAGGTGATACGTGGAGCATGCATGTGTCAGTTTCATGTGTTAGCACGCCACATATCACATGGAGCCTGGGGCAGGATCTGTTTGAACCTCTACATGCATTACATACCGGTACTAATGCGAGGAACCCATATGCATCCGCCATACAACCGGCGGTACCGGCGGCGGTATGCCTATTCTCTAGTAGCGCATGAATATCTTGTTTGTCTCTCCTTATTACAAAGCTTCGAAACTCAATGTATCTAGTGGCCCACTTATAGTGCCCCTTTGAACACTTGAGGTGCAAGTGATTCGTTAGGCTGATCTCACTGGTCCGTCTGTCTCGAGTAGTCGAGTATATGTTGTACATTACTTGGCTAATTAGCAGAATATTAAACCTAGCTAGGCCAACTAGTGGTCAGTTGGCCAACGCGTGAACACATGCATGATCGAGCAACTACGGGTAGAAGAAGGATCTAAATTAAATATCCTGACATGATTAGTACTAGTTGAGTAACCACCATACCGGCACTGATAAAATACCATTCTCAGTAGGAGTTTCGTTCTCATTAAATAAGACGTCATGTCAGTAATTCTGAGAATATGGCAGTGAATTAATAAAAGAAGAGATGAAATGAGTTTCACGTTGTGTCTTGTATATTGCCTATGAAATTGCGCTGAATGAAAACATACATTGTCAACGGTTGTTTCAACCATAATTTCAATCTCCTCTAATTTATATGTCACCTTGAAAACACAAATATAAAACCTATCAACTGAGAATGGCCTAAATACATTATCGGTCAAGGAAACCACGTCCATCCAGTTAAATTAAGTTACAACCGGCAGTTGGTGGCGCGGTAAGTTCGGCCAGGGTATATGTGTGTATGGGTGGATGCATATTTTCATTAGTAGGACATGAGTATCTCGTTTGTCTCTCTTTGCAAAGCTCGGAAACTAATTAAATCTCCGCCATATATACACTAGTAAAAGTTACAACCGGCATGCAGTACTCGCGACAGTAAGTTTGGCCATTATATCTGTGTGAATATCTTGTTGTCTCTCATTGCAAAGCTCCGAAACTGAATCTATCATCTAGTGGCCCACTTGTAGGGGCCATTTGAACACTTGAGCTGCAAGTCAATCGTCCATTTGGCCAACTAGAAGTTTAGTACTAAACCTAGCTAGCTTGGCCAACGCATGAACACATGCATGATCGAGCAAAGTCAGTCGTCGGTCGGTGTCGCTTGCCATCGCCAAGCGCCTATATAAAGCCATTACCCGCTGTCTCGCTCTCACAGCACACAATGCAAGTAATATAAACCTAGCTAGCTTGCTTTCAGATCCATGTACCAGTGCCACATCCAGCAACCAGCACTATCTGCTTAATCAGCTCTGAGGGCCTCTTTGTATTGAAAGAATTTCAAAAGAATCCAATTCTTATGGTTTGCTTACATCGGTGTTTGGAATGGAGGAATGGAGTTTTCCTTTTCTATGGAAAAGCTTGCTCTCTTATGCAAAATGGAAGAAATAAAACATCCACTTTCAACCTAAGGGGGAAAAAAAAATCTTTGCTCCCTCTTTCTCTCACAATGTGCTCACTCATTTTCATGTAATCCAAACAGTTCAAAATATACATTCCTGTATTTTAGAATCATATAGTTCTTCACTTTTCACACCACCCTGTTACTGTATTTTTTTCGTATTCTTCTGTTCCCCTCATGGGGCCGACAGAGGTGGCGGCTTTTGTTGGGCTGACTAAGTCGGTTATCGATCTGGCACTTACCTTGCACAACCAGTCGACGCCTACCTCGAGATCTCGGAAGGAGGAGGCCAGCCTAAAGGACGACATCAGCTTCATCAAGGATGAGTTCGAGATGATGGGGTCCCATCCTACTTGACGCGTGGGATGGATGGGGCCATCCAAACAACAGCACGTCCAGGACCTGGGTGAGGCAGGTCCGTGACCTCACCTACGACGTGGAGGACAGCTTCCAGGAGCTGGTCATCCACCTGGAGAAGCCGCCGCGCTCGCCTTCCAAGCTGCAGGCCAGGAAAGCTGTGGTCGACAGGATACGAGTCCTCAGAGAGAAGATCCAGCAGTGCAACCAGAGATATATGCAGGCGCATCATCAACAACACATCAAGCAGCAGGTATGTAAACAATTAACGATGCCATTGTGTCATGTCTTCCATAACAGATTTTACGTGTATAGCGTGCCCGTAACAATGGATGGACATATTCACTGGTCTGTCATAATAAAGCACGAGTTAAAAAAAACAATTTGTACTCACGTCTAATTTACCCATCATGAGACAAAATCAACCATTGACCCACCAAACAGGGCTGGGTAACGCAGTTCCGGTCATTCAAATCCGATTTCAGCGTGACTCTTCGAAATATTTTTTTTCACCGTTTTATCTACCCACGCTACAAACAAAATATGGATCATCTTCAGCAACAGATAAATGACATGTATGCATGCTGGCCCTTTTATGCTTGTGTGGGCCAAATTAATTAACTAGACCCATAATACAACGAATGAAATGCACAATGAAATACACATATTCATCAAAATACAACGCGGATGAAATCCCAAATCGCCGTGGCACCGTTGGATAATCCTATACATAATCATCATTCTACAAGCCCAAGAAAGCCGGTCGGGTGGTGTTACGTTAACAATGAAATCAGAAGCGTTACTTGAGAGAAGAAACGGACTCGAAATATCCCAAAAAAAAAAAAACGTCGGCCTCAGGGACGAGTGTTGAGGGCTTAGGGTTTCCCCTGTCGTGACGCTTATATTCGAGGGCGCCGGCAAACCTCAGCCATCCATCACGATGGATGCCTCCAAGGCGAACTGCTGAGCTGGGCTGGGCCTCGTTTCAGCAGGTGACGTGGGCCATTTCGCGGGCCAAATTAAGTTTTTCCTCTATTCATTCATTTACTGTTACTGTTTTAACAAACTAAAAAATGCAACTACTTTGTCCCTCTCAACAATGCACAGTGATGTTTGCACCACTACGATGAAAAATAATTATTTAGAATGTCAAGTGAATTTTAAGTTATTTTAAGCACGTATACTTATGATGAGATTAAAAGATTAGAGCAGTTAGTTTTTAATTTTTTATGCAATTATTGGTTTTTTATTGTTTATAATTGAGTCCTAAGTTTTGTGCAATATAAATTTCAAGTGGTTCATAAGTTTATATTTATGTTGAGATAGGAGTATTTGATTTTTGAAATGGATCTTATGGAGCTGTCATAATAAGTTTTTTCTAGAAATTTATTTATGGGTAAATTATTCTTTCTATATGTGAATTCAAACTATAATATCAGGACAAACTATGTTTTATATTCAATTCTGCTACATGGAAGATTTGTTCACAAGAACCACATGTTTCTTCATTTATCTATAAGCAAATACTTTTTACTTAAAAATTAAATAAATTGTTTTTAAACCACATGCAAGATGCACGTGCATTTTTACTAGTAAGACTAAAATGGGAACTAGTCGAGTACAGTTTGTAGTTAACATTACATTCTAAAATCAAATATGAAAACAAAAATTCAACCTATCTTTTTAAACAAAAAGGTAGGCCAACGACACATGCTAAAATAGGTTAATTGTTTAAAAGGTTATTTGATGTTATCAGATACAAATCTTAAAACAGAGCTGTGTATTTTGCTTGGGTCCGCCTAAACATAAATATTGCTTTCCAAACATTCGCATCACAACTACTAATATAGCAACTAAAATAATTCTGTCAAAAACATCTACGAACTAAAACCAACAAGAACTGTAAGTAACACTACATAGTTAAAACTGGATTAAAATAAATATAGATTTAATTAGCAAAAAGAATTAAATATAATGAGAAAACCTTAGTGTGATTGAAATGACTAGCAAGGATTATTTATTCCTAAAATATACAGCTTGCATCATCTAAAAAAATTGATATACTTATTGATTTATGTGGTTCGGTGCAAATTAATTTGATCTACATCACAAATATTTTCCTAAAAAGTTATTTTTAGGTTAGGAGATTTCATATAGTTGAATTAGATACAAATTTATTTCAAGTTTCAATACAAAAAGGAAACTTAGTTCACAAATTGGAAAAGCTTGCATAGAAGAACGCAAGGAAAGGGTTACAGGATATGGCCTCCTTTGAACGAGGGTCTACTAACCTAGCAATAGCTGATCAGTTCATATATTTCAAAACAGTACTGTGCAAGTATTATGCTTATTTCTAGAATACTAACACATATAAATAACATATATACATAATTAATACATAACACTAAGTCCCATTGTATATCATATTTATGTTCTCACCATTATAATAACATTGTAGATCATATCCTGTAATGATAATTTTCATGGAAAATTTATTCATGACCCTTTTATTGCCAACCACATATATTTCTCAAAATTTGTTTGCTCAGAATAAAAGGAGTCAGTTGCATATCCTACGCATTCTATTGAACATGGGATGCATGTCAATGCTCCTCACTTTGGCTCAGTACCATTTGCAGTTCCCTGTCCCGATGCCCACCTCTTTCGCTTTTAAGCAATCCTTACTCGTTGGAAGGGAGATGGAGAAGTCTCATATACTTCAAATTATAACCAATGATGATCAAATGCGTCAAATAATTCCCATCTGGGGGATGGGTGGTCTGGGGAAAACTGCTCTGGCCAGAAGCATCTATGAGAACCAAGATATCTGTGGCATGTTTCAAAACCATGCTTGGATGAACTCATCTCATCCTTCCAATGCTGCGGAGTTTTTCAGGAGTTTAATTCTGCAGTTAACAGAGGATGGCATCACACTCCAAGAACCTCTGCAAAATATGCAACTTAAAGATTTGATTGAAGAATCAAACAAGCTTCTACGAACAAGGAGGTATCTGATTGTTCTCGACAATGTGTCGTCCTTTGCAGAATGGAAGTTCTTAATAGAGCATATCATAGAAGAGGAAAATGGAAGTCGGATTATAGTCACGACAAGAGAAAAGAGTGTTGCTGAACATTGTTCCATAGACAACATATACAAGCTTGAAGCTCTAAAAGACAATGCTGCCTTTGAACTCTTCATAAAGAAGGTCAATACTTAAGTGTCATTATTTCCTTTTTCTTGAATTTGACGTCAGAGCAGATATATGTGTGTATCACATCCTAATTAAAACCACAACCACGACCATGTGTTTTATTCATTTTAAAACATGTTGATTTGATTTATCTAAACATGGCATGCAATAAACTATAGAACAATAAAAGGAAATAAGATGCTAAAAGTGCAAATAAATCATAATGAGACAACTTGTTTTTGTTTCTATTTTATTGGAATCTCAATGGCCGGTTCTGCGCCTGAAATAATCACAGCAAGTACTTTTGTGTTGTGCCAAAACTTGATTACTGCATGATCTGGAATGAGATGTACTACATTATTAAGAACAGTGACGAGCTTGGTGAACATTCAAAGGATTAGTTTAGAATTTTCTCAGTATTTTACAATTTAGTGGAACAAGTAAGCACTTATTAACAGTATTCTTGGAAAAGGGTGGAGCCTTGGCCGTACTGGTCCAAGATGAACACCACTGTCGGTTAGGAAAAGGCAGTGGATATTCGGTGGAAGAAACAATAGAAACGTTGTTAGACAAAACATAGCACTTGTTGAAAGGTGTTAACTAATTAAATGCCGTAATCTGAAGTGTATTTTTTCTTTGCAATAGAATTTTAGTGCTCCCCCCTCCCCCCCCCCCCCCCCCCTTAAATTTTTTCAAGGAACTGCTTTTGAGCATCCAACTATATTTGGAACCTTGTAATTTAATAACTGGATCACTAGCATCTTCCAAATTATATTTTTATCTTTACAATTTGACAAGTTCCAACTCTTATGACATTAAATGTAGGTGCGTATGGAGACTGCAAATTTTGATCAACGACATGAACTGGTTGAGCAGGCTAAACGCATCCTCTATAAGTGCAATGGGCTTCCCCTTGCAATAGACACAATAGGTGGTCTCTTGGCCACTAAGCCTAAAACTGCACCAGAGTGGGAGAAGTTTAATGAGCACTTCAGTTCTGAATTTGAGAATAATCCAAGTCTTGAGATGATTAGGACAGTTCTTACCTCTAACTGTGAGGACTTACCTTATCATCTTAAGTTGTGCTTTTTGTATCTGTCCATGTTCCCAGAGAGGATAAGGAGGAGACGTTTGGTGAGGCGGTGGATTGCAGAGGGCTATTCAAACGGGTCACATAACATGACTGCAGAAGAGAATGGGGAGGGTTACTTCGCCGATCTTATAAGCAGGAGCATCATCCAACCATCAGTCGTAGCTGGTAGTGGTGCAAGTACTAATTATTGTCATGTCCACAGTCTGCTCCATGAAACCAGTGTTTCAAAGTCAGTTGAGGAAAAGTTTTCCTTTGTGCTGCACAGCCGTTCCAACTTACACACCAAAGATACAATACGACACCTGAGCATAAAAGGCAGCTGGAAGAGGGTCAAGGATGAGCTGAAAAGTATAGGAGACCTGTCCACCGTACGGTCATTGACCGTTTGTGGAGAGTGGCAATCATTCCTCATTTCCGAAGAGATGAGGATGATCAGAGTGCTGGACCTGGAAGGCACATCTGGACTGAGGGATCATCACATCGAGCATATGACCAAGCTGCTTCACCTAAAATACCTCTCTCTCCGGGGATGTGATGGCCTTTTTTGTCTGCCTGATTCATTGGGAAACCTGTGGGACCTCCAGACGCTAGATATCAGGGGTACAAGCATAATCGTGCTGCCGGCAACCACTGCCAAGCTACGGAAGCTGCAATATCTTCGTGCTGGTCGTATACCAGAGGATGAGCAACTCAGAGATCCCATGGATGATAAAAATGAAAAGGAAGATGAAATGCCAGAAGCAGTGAACACAACAATTAAGTGGACTGCGGCGACAGTAGGCCTTGTAGCAGCTATGGTCCAGCCACAACTTGCTGCTGATGATGTCAACAGGAAAGACGCATTTAATATTTTTTGCAGGAACGTCTTCCCTTGTCTGGCATGGGGGTTAGATATGCATGGAGTCGAAATCCCCAAGGGGATCGGGAAAATAAACTCCCTGCACACACTTGGTGTGGTGAATTTTGCTGCTGGGAAGGCCATCTCGACCGAGCTTGGGAATGCCTCCCAGCTGCGCAAGCTGGGTGTGACTGGGATAAAAAGGGACAACAGCGAGCGGTTCTTCGCCGCCATTAGCAACCTCATCCTCCTGCAATCTCTATCAATTCGGTCAGAGGGGGTGCCGGGTTTGCAGGATTGTTTGGATGGCAACCCCTCATCAGTTCCTAGAAACATTCGAAGCCTCAAGCTGTACGGCAACCTGCTGAGGTTGCCGACATGGGTGTCACAGCTTCAGAACCTCGCCAAGTTAAAGCTGAGGAGCACTCGGCTGTGGCAGGGCTCTATTGAGGTCATGGGGATGCTAAAGCATCTAGCCATTCTACGTCTCTTGCAACACTCAGTTGAAGGGGAAGACCTCCAGTTCCATTTCAAGTGTGGGAGCTTCCCCGCCCTTGTGTTGCTGCAGCTTGATGGGCTACCCGACCTTCGGTCGGTGGAGTTTGAAAAGGATGCTGCTTCTAGGCTTGAGCTGCTGCAGGTGGAGCGTTGTACTAACATGGACAAGGGTGGCTGCGCTGGGCTATCGTCTCTACAAAGCCTGAAAGAAGTTTCACTCAAAGCCGGCCATGGTTACGACGACAAATTCACACAAGAGTTGCGGATGCAGCTTGCCAGCAACCCAAACCGACCAATCCTGAAAGAAAACTAGGCTCCAGGGTCGAGGGCTTCAGTTTGTCTGGTTATGTATGTGGTATCATGTATCTTCGGCATTTCCGGTTCCTATAAGGCTATAATTATTGCAGTTGTGTAGTGTGTCTGTAATCTTGTGTACTGTGTCTTGCTTAGTTTTGCATGTTTCAGTTGAAGAGCATGGCCAATTGTTTCGGCCACGCGCAGGTTGAGTTCCGTGTTGCGTGGCACCGGGTGATCAGTGTTGATGGTGCACCGAAACGGTCCTCCTATATTTGGTTTGTTTATTTAAATTTGAACCATACATGAAAAACGCTGCTCAGCTTTTGCAGCACCAAAGCAACGTACTTGTGTTCTTTGTGATGTTCATTCCAATTATTTCACCCGGAATACGTGAGATTAGGGAGCACGAGGAGGCCAGGTCAGGATTAGTATGCCAACAGAACAGAAGGTTTATTTCCAACAAGGCTTCTCAATGAATAATTTTCTCTCATCGTTCTGCTGCCCCTGAAGGCAGAGGCAGTTCAGTGTCGTCGAATTGGCTGCTGCACCATGTATCCAACAAAATTCACTTTGGAATTGGGATGTTCTAGGTTCCGGCCAATATCTGTCTGTACCTTTGGGATCTACTTTGGGGAGAAATCATTGTCCTGTTTTGGCCAAATTTATTTTTTGTTATCAACTGACCGAAAGGCTGTGTTCGTTCAACACAGAATATATGTCAACTAGTGCTATATTGCTTACGTGTTCTTTGGGCTAGGCAAGCATTTGCTCAACATTTTGTACCATTCATTTCTGCCTAAATGCCTAAATACACAATCGTCGAAATTCAGATGAATAGAACTACGGCTGTGGAAGAATCAATGTGCTATAGTGCCAGATTGCAAGTTCAGATGGATTTTTACGTTCAAAAAAAAAGTTCAGATGGATTTGCCCAAAGGTCACCAAATATCAATTGTGTGATTTGAAAGCAAAACCCATCGATTTAGCCAGAGACAAAAACATGAGAAAAGATAGGGGGCGAGGGTTTGCCTACCTGATCTAGGGTACTGGCCGGGCTCCATGGACTCCTTGCTGGCCGCTCTCGAGCTCTCCTCTCTGCGCCCGAAGCCGCCTGGACGTGGACCGCCAGACCACCGGTCCCGCGGCGCTGCCACATCAAACTCCCTCGCCGATCGGCGTCCGGCGCTGCGCCGCTGCTAGGTCCGTCTGGCGGTCAGGCCGCCCGCCGCTCCCGTTCGAGTCGAGCGGTGCGATGAGCCATTTGCAAATTGCAGTATCAGCCCCGCTGCTCCCTGCTGGTCGCCGCCGGTGCGTGAATTTAGATTTAGCGATTTCATTTTTTTTTATTACTAGTGGTTTTCCCGCGTTGCTGCAGGTTTTAAAAGAGTGATTTTATATGGATTCTTGTGAAGGGTCATCTATTAAATGAACCTATCCATTCGTCGGAGAACAAACAGAATAATGCAAACATGCCCAAGAATTCCCACACATTTGGAGAAATGGAGGATAGATTACGCTAAGAGGCTGGTGCCATCTTCCACACGATTATGTGGCAAAAACTAACTGAATATGTTAGGTGGCAATAGTTCTAAAATATAATGTACTTAAATTAAGCTAGTTGACTGCCTGCTGTTCATCGGCTTCAATTAAGATATGATCAACTTAGTAGCGTTTGGTTGGGAGGCGAATTAGGGTGGTATGGACCTGTCTCCGGTTTTATAGATAGGAAGGTTCCATCTCTATGTTTGGTTAGAGATGCAGAGTAATCCTATAATCCTAGGTTTTTGTTTGGTTCGAGGGATGGAAAAGGATGTGAATGGATGCCATCGTAACACCGTTAGTAGTGGACCTCACTTTTCAGTCACACCGTCCCGCTCCTCGCTGGCGCCGCCTCTCTCTCTCCCTCTCCCGCTCCTCGCCGGTGTCGACCTGCTCCCCGCCACTGCCGCCCCCACAGGGATTAGGCCCAGGCCGTCGCCGCGCGCTGCCGCCTCCGCCTCTGCCTCCGCGGGATTGGGACGAGGCCGCTGCCGCGGTGCTCCAGCTCCGCGCTTGGGCTCCATGGCCATAGGGATTTGGAGGGCGGCGCTCGGGCTGGCCATGGCCGGGAGAGGAAGAGGGTGGCGATGGGGGCGTGTCTGGGAGGCAATGGAGCGGAGCTGCGAGCTTGCTGGCGGCGGGGGCCCGCTCCTCCTCCAGCGCGCGTCACCGGCGGAGCTCCGAGCGGCAGCGGAGGGGCGAGGCGGAGGTGGAGTCTCGGGCGGCGGTTGGGGGTGAAGAATCCGGCGGAGGAGGCGGTGGCCACTGGATGACAAGCTCCGCGGCGGCGGCTAGGGCGAGGAGCTCCGCCGCTGCAGCCGCAGACAGCGGCCGCGGAGGACGAGCTCGGCGGCGGCGGCGACGGTCACGAGCAGACGGAAGGCAACGGAAGCGAGCGCAATGCCTCCATCCCACCTCGTCCCGAAAAAAACTGGGATGGCGTCACCCCGCATATCGAAGGAATATTCCTTCCAGGGGATGACCTGTGTCCTCCTGTCCCTGAACCAAACATAAAAAAAAAATGGAGCCGTCCCATCCCATTCCATCCTATCCCACTAACCAAACGCCACATTAGGATACGACCCATTCCTATTACGAAAGGTTATAAAACTAACACAAGTGGAACAGAAAAGATTGGTTGTAATAACCAAGTGAAGCAAATCATGTAATAGGAATAAACAAAGGAAAAAAAAATACTCGATGCATTTGAGAGAGACAGAAAGCAGGGACGGGTGATATTTAGACTTACTGTGATTACATATCGTTACCATTATGATGACTAAATTTCTAGAGGATGGTTTACCATCTAATTGAGTGCAAGAAAAAAAGAAAAGAGCCTCCGGCCTCATGGATAGGCGTCAAATTAAACCTCTGCCTAGAAATTAAGAAGAAACATGTGCAGTTAAATCAAGGGACTCTAAGATGGTAGGATCTGCTTAAGTAGCTGGTATGGGAGAGCGAAGGACTCCTTGATTCATTATCGTACAGCAGTGGTTTTGGTTGGCGGCCCACTCGAGGAGTGTTCTAGTATATCATTTATATCTGGTATGGGAGTGGTGCCTATTTGGTTCCTAGGGAGGCCGAGGAAGGCAGGTCATAGGCCTGCTGCATGTCTGTTAAGCTGGCTCACAAAATAATGCGTAGCAGATTTTTAAAAAAACACAGCTTAGGAGTTGGAGAGAATAGGAGTTAATGACAACGGTGGGTTTACAAACGACAAATTACTAAAGTGACATGATTTTTAAATTAATGGACTCAAAGATGGTTGATAACTTATTCATCTTAATTTAGAGAGATTGACTTTTAAATGATTGATTATCTGGTATGACAACATTTTCTAAACATATTATTTTTGAACGTACTATTTTTAAACACATTATACTGATCTTAGTTGAGAGAGACTGACTTTTAATAATTGATCATCTGTGTGTTTATGCCGTAGGAATTTTATAGCGAAGTGATAGCAAGGACAAATAGTTGTATGCATAGATGTTATTAGCCACAGAAGATCAACCAAAGACATTAATTGAGGTTCCAGTGAATGACGACATGACTTCTAATTTAATGGACTCAAAGACGATGTGGATAACTCACATGTTGATATATGACCTTAGTAGCCTCCGTCTATATAGATATATAGGATTACTAGTCAAAATGCGGACGCACATGACTAATAAATGAATATAGAATAATTGTCATATATGTAAATTTGTTATCAAAATAAACACACTAATTCTTAGCCATAAACTTATTTTGAGCGGTGCATAAAATGCTTCACAAAAGTAAAGGCTCATATAACTACATGCTCAAACATAAGATTTTGAACATATTCATAAACAATGAAAAATCAATAATTGTACTAAAATATTTAAAAGCAGTGGTTTACATCTTATTTTAATGTCATAATAAGTATTTCTAAAGCATTCCTAAAACAAATTCATATAAATAGTAATAAACTCATGGAATTTAACTTGAAGTTATACTCAAAATCTTGAAAATAGAAACTTAAAAAGAAAATTAATCTCATGATGATGCATTAAAATTAGACTTAAAACACCGTTAAATAGTGCATCAATTCATAATATGACTATAACCTCTAAGCCCAAAAACTTGTATTGAATAAATATTTTGAATACACTGTGCAGCCCAACTTCATCAGCTGTGCCGCACCGGCCTAGCCCGTCTCACACCGCTGCCCTAGCGCAGCCAGGCTGCAGCGCAAAAACCCGAGGGTGCGGGGGTTCCCTAGCCCACCTGCTCACTCCCTTCTCCCTACGCCTCGCCCCTTCCCCCCACCTCCGACCCGACGCTGCTGCCTCTTCCCGAGCTCCCGGCCACCTCCTCCGGCTCGCGGCGGCCAGATCCGGCCTGCGCTTCATCGACGCAGCCCTGGCGCTCCTCCTCTCTCGGTTCCGTCGGATCCCCGCCCGCCGCCTCCTTCTCCTCTCTTTGCGCCCCATCTACCTAGACCCGGTGTACCTCTCGGGGTCCAGCGTACTGCCTCCCGCCCGGCGTGCCTCCTCCAACCCAGATCCGCTGCCTCCCCGCCCCGAAGAGCCTCCTCCCCGGCCGCCGCGATGCTAGTGGCGCCTAGGCCACCCCGCTGTCTCCTCCCTCAAGGTAGGCGCCACCACAGCCATCTCTAAGCCAGATCCGCCACCGGCGCGGCCCGATCTTCCATCTCCACACCGGCCTCATCCTCCCCCTCACCGGAATGAAGATTCATGATTTCTTGTTTCTTGATTTCTCAAAGCCGCTTGTTTTGCAGGGCATATTAATGTATTATGAATTCGCAAATCTTGGGTTCTATAGGCGATGTGGGATTATACCATGATATTCATATGTTTTTTTCTTCGTAGGTTGGGCTGTGGTGGTCTAAATTGGGTTCTACGGATCTTTTTTTCCTTCGTAAGTTGGGCTGTGGTGGATCTAAATTGGGATTTGCGGATCCAAATCAACCTGTGGAGAATCTGTGTTGTATTTTGACCAAGATTTGGATCTAGGGATGGGTATAATTTTTCGTGAAAAAAACGCGAGTCGTAGGGGCTCCCGGCTCGGATAGTACGGCAAAAACGCGCGTTGCTGCCGTAAGAGTAACATGGCCCACTTTGATTATGATTAACTATCGTTAGATGATTAATCTGAATTAGATCAATGGTGGAGATTAAAATGGATAAAAAGCTACGGAAGTAAAAAATGTTTTTTATTAACTCATACTTTTATAGGGTAGATATGGTAGATAAAGAGAGGGGAGATTGTGTATCCTTTTTGTTTCAGCTTTACTCGATGTCAAATGTTTATCCACCAGTCACCTCATGGACCCTCGTTATCCTAATTTAGCTCACTTTGAGGAGATATTGATCTACAAATGGATACAAGCATGGCCCACATGTCAAGGGGTAAGATAAAAGCATGGCCCACGTGTCAGGAGAAACCACCTTTTAAAACCGCTTTAGGGGCTGTAATTTGTCCGGTTTTAGAGGGTTTAGAAGTTTGGGGGTACTTTGTCATATTCGAGTTGAGGAGGGTTTTCAGATTATGTGATAAGTTCAGAAGAGTAAAATGGACTTCACTCTTTTAATTACCTCAAATAAATATCGTTGTTGCTAAATATAGGATAATATTGATCCGACAAAGTGATGCACACGTACGCATGTATGTAGTATACTTTGGATTCGTACGTACATATACGTGATAAGGTCTGTTTACTCATAAATATGACATGTGTGACTAGCCTTACACGATACAGTTAATTGATGCTATAAGTCTAATTCGAATTTGGATTGAATTCAAGTTTACTTCTGAGCTCGGTTCGGACACTAGGAGTAGGCTACACAAAATGGACGCCCGGAATCGCATATAGACTCCATTTTCGGCATTCTATATATTTATAGAAAGCTAAAAAGATAACCTTTTTTAACCCAACTAAAATCACCCAAAGTGTGTTCAAAGTCGATGCAAATCATCAAAACAAATAACATAAATAATATGCCATTGTGCTGCAATAGAGGCCAACGAAAATAAGCTTCCCAGTTGCATACTACATTTGTTTTGGGAATTCTATATATTGACAGATAGATAAGAAGATAAACTTCCTACCCAACTAACACCGCTACAAAATTCACTCCAAATCGATATAAATCGTCAAAACTACATGACATCCCAAACGATGAATGATTCTTTGGGCAAAGGTTTGGTGTGCCATTCTATACCATTTATGTCCTTGTTATGACTTTTTAGACACAATATGATCGAAAACATAGTTGTTATTATACATTAAAATTAGAAAAGCATATTAAACCATGTATTGAGAAATACAGTATGTCAGCTACATCATCGCTCAACGCGAAGTATCTGCACCACTTATGGTTAGATTATACCCATAGCAAAGCACGCGTAGTTTTGCTAGTATAGCTTAACGAAATTATAATATTGCAGCCTTCTTGATAAAATATAACGGAAAAAGTAAAACATCAAGATTATTTTCAAACACTGTAGGATGTCAAGACGAGTAGGCGGCTGCCTGTGCGACATGATCGTACATAAGAAATTGACTTCACCTACCGTACGTGTCAACTGATCAAGACGCGATGGCTTGAAAAGTCTCAATACTAAGTGTTGAGCAGTCTAATCGGGCAGCATCTAATTGGGCAGGGCCACGTTGGCCAGCATCGCTGGACAGTTCGGTGGCGTATACCGTACTGTTCGGTATCACCGGATTATCCGGCAAGGTGCATCGGAGTCTGAGACGAACTGACAGATTTGAGCGAGATCTTTCAAGGATTCGACTTTTACAATGGTTAAGATCACCCACCCCTATAAATATAAAGGGGTCAGGCCGATTGGCGCATCCACAATCAAAACAATCTATTATTTTATCTACTTTTGTGCATATCTCTATTCCCAAACATCTAATTCTCTTCTCCAATCCTAATTTTTGTCTCTCTTGGACTCTACGCCGACTTGAGGAGTTCCAGGTGGCCTACCGACGCTAGAGCAACACCTAGCAATGATCCTTTCTGACAGGTCCCTCCCGAGTGGATTGGTCTAGGTCATATCGTTGGTGATTGGTGCTAAAGCGTGTCAACACACTTTTTGGTGACTCCGCTGGGGACAGCAGAGATAAATTCAAAGCTAGCAACCGTGATTGAGCTTGTGGATGCATCTGAAGTCACACAGGGCAACATCATAAGGCCGGCTTTTGAGAATTTGCCGGACGATGAGCAAAAGCGCTTCGACATCATGAGGAAAGAAGCCACAGAGGGCATGATGAAGAGGTTCTTGGAGACATTTTCCATGGATCGCCACCAGAAAGTGACCAAGGAGAAGGAAGTCACCCTCGACACCCTCTTACCATCGATCTCTTCATCAACCGCTAATGTAAGTAACCCGGGAACCCTTCAAGCATTTGAATCTATGAAGAGTTACGTTGATCGGGGTCATAATCAGTTGGCCGATCAGATAGGCGCATTACAAAACTCTATAGATGGATTGGTAAAGACTAAAGGGAAATCTGTTGCTCCTACGTTCTCCTCACATGAACCAAGCGTGGAATCGGTTGCACCTAGCCCATCGGTGCCGAACGAGTCTCAACAGATCCAGTCGATGTATGGCATGCCTGCACATTTCTATCCAGCCGAAACCTCTGCATTCACTGTTGGGCAAACCGGCTCAGTCGGCCGTGTCCACCGGACAGTTTGGTGTCACTACCAGACAGTCCGGTGCCCCTCACTGGACTATCCGGTATGCCTAGTACCGGGGCTGTTATGCCCCACCGCGCATGACAGTTCCCTAAACTTCGGTAGATCCTAACCGAAGAATTGTTTTAAATACGGCAGGAGTAGAATACTTCACACCGCCGCAAGAATTAGAGGGATTTGTGCCACCTTTCACTACGGTCTCTTATGGTGCGGGATCGGTTCCACCAACCGGTTCGGGAGTGCCTAGAGGTCATATTCCTAATTGCACTTATGACCAGATCTGGTGTGCACAGAATCCTACGGCTTCTAGATCTTACGGCCAAAAATCCGGTGCTTCCACATCGGAGGTTAAATAGGAAATATGGCAGGAGTTAGTGGTCATTCTTAAGAAAAAGACAGGGATTGATGTATCAGGTTCTACTGGCTCCTATCAGAAACCTTATGACTAGTAGATTCGATGCTCATGCCTTCCCTCAGGGGTTTAGAATACCAGATTTTGTGAAGTTCTCCGGTAAGGACAATAAGAGTACTACAGAACATATTAGTCAATTTTTAGCGCAGTTGGGGGATGTAGCCGAAATGGAAGTTTTCTGGATTCGGCTGTTTTGTTTATCTCTTACAGAAAATGATTTTTCTTGGTACTCTTCTTTACCTCCCAATTCAATTAGTACTTGGGATGAGATGGAGGCAAAATTTCATGATCACTTTTTTCTCGGAAGAGTATGAGCTAAAATTGGCCGATCTATCTAAAGTTCGTCAAGGTCATGAAGAATCGGTTCATGATTACCTCAAGAGGTTTAGGGATACTAGAAACCGATGCTTTCAGTTAACTGTCTCAGATAGAGAATTAGCTGGATTAGCTCTCAAGGGGTTGAGGCCTTACATTAAAAAAAGCTAGCTGGCACGCGATTTTATTCTCTGTCTTTATTACATCAGCAGGCTTTGGCTGTAGAAAGCCGAAGTAGAGAGAGCCAAAAGGCTGCACGTCATAATGTAAATCTTGTAGAGTATGATTCAGCTAGTTCCAATGATGATTCTAAGAAAATTTATGCATCACAATTTACTTGGTTTAATAAGAATAAACCTACTAGTTGTCCTTCCTTGAGACCGATTAACAAATATCGGCAAGAAGAAGTAAAATTTACTTTGATGCTGCTAAATATGATAAGATATTTGATGAACTTCTCAAAAGTGGAAACATTGCATTGTCACATACTATTCCTTCTACTGATGAGTTAAAAAGGAAAGCATATTGCAAATGGCATAACTCTTTCTCTTATTTGACTCATGAGTGTAATGTTTTCTGTCGATAGATACAATCAGCCGTGAATGAAGGCCGTATGAGCTTTCCAGAGATGCAAATTGACAAGTAGCAATTCCCCATGAACACTTTGGACATGAGCGGCAAGAAAGTCTTGGTTCGGCTAGAGGTGGCCGATGCAAGCAAAGGCAAAGCCATGGTCATCGGCTCTTCAAGCCTAATCTATGAAAATACTAAAGTTGTGGCGAGCGAGGTGATCAAGCAGAAGACTACAGATGGCAAGGATACACTGAAGATCACCAGCAGGTTCCTTGGCATTGAGGGGTAGCAAAACCAGTAGGGGGCTCCCAGGACAGCACCATCGGACAGTCCGGCACCAGCTACCGGACAGTCCGGCGCACCAGGACAGTCCGGTGATGCCTACCGCACGGTCCGGCACCCCCAGCAGCGCCTGAGAACTTTCAAGCCAAGGCAGCCAGAGGTGGGGACATGGAAGAAGCATCAGGCGAGGACCTCTGGTAAGCCATATTGGTCTGGTCCTATGTTTGATCAGTTGCTTTCCAAATATGTTAACAAGCAAAAGGCCTCTCCTGGCAATCGGCCGTACAAGCGAGCGAGGTCACCACCACCGGAAGCCAAGCCTATGCAAAATAAGAAGCCGACAGAAATGACTCAGAATGTGACTCAGCTGGTACCACCTGCACCTGTGGTCCCACCAATGATGTGGGGTCCTCCGCAGGAATTTTAGCAAAATCCAGCCTAGAGCAATATAGCCATGTGTCCGCCTTATGCTTATAATCCTTATTGCTATCAAGAGTGGGGGCACCACAAGGTTTGTTTTTGATAGGTTGGCTCCTTCTGCACATGACCGATTATATGTTCCTCAATCCGATCCTTGGGTGCAAATTCAGCAACAATGCCAGAATTATCGGCCTCCAATGCTGACAAATCTGGCAGGAGGGCATGGGGCACAACCGCAACCAACGCAGCAGCCACAACCAAGATATGTACCCCCTACTCAAAATTTTCAACCAAAACCGGTTCAACCCGCAATAACACTGGTTCAACCTAGCATCATCACCGGCTCAATCAGCACCTCAAGTGACAACTGGTGTTGTTAATGTTGGTACTAACAATGTGGTATTCAATAACAATCACAAGATGCCGATGGTTTTTGGGAAATCAGGTTAATGCTTTGCCGAAGGAAGCTTCACCTAAAGTTGCTTCGGCTAAGGATCATAAAGCAAGCTCCAGCAAGGTTACCAGCAAGCTACCACCAGATCTGAAATATTCCATGCCTCGATGGTGTCCTTCGGGTTTAACTCACACTCAGAAGAGGACTTTGCAGCGCTTGCGAGCTAAGGAGAAAAGGGAAAAGGAGGCTGAGGCAATCTTAACAAGACACATCCTATGTTCCCTCAGAAGCAGTGGAAGCCCAAAGCCACTGAGGATCCTGCTCAGACGGCTGGACAGAGCTAGTCCTAGTCACCGGACTAGTCCAGTGCACCGGATTGTCCGGTGCTACCCACCGGACAATCTGGTGGCCAGGAGACAGCAGCAGTAGGAGGTATGACGACAGCACCGGTGATCACGGAGGGTCCTGCACCTGTTGTACCAGAAGAAGACGTACCAAAAGACGAGATGGTACACTACGAAGCTTCTCCCGAACATCTAGGTATTGTCAGTCAATATGATTACTTTCTCCGCCGATTATAACATTATCGGTGAAGATGAAGAGGTGATGGCTCAATTTAATTTTGGACCATGAGATGCTGTCTTTACAAAGCTGACAGAATCGGATTAATTAGCTGAAGCCTCTCTTTGTTTGTGGTCATATTGATGGG
This sequence comes from Paspalum vaginatum, assembly GCA_030272315.1. Taxonomy (NCBI): domain Eukaryota; kingdom Viridiplantae; phylum Streptophyta; class Magnoliopsida; order Poales; family Poaceae; genus Paspalum; species Paspalum vaginatum. Next base: position 41,169,187 of record CM059015.1, on the reverse strand, counting down.
GCGCCTGTGTCTCGAATGTTGGTTGATGGTGGTGCGGTTGTTAATCTGATGCCATATGAACTATACAAGAAGCTTGGGAAATCAGATTCTGATTTAGTAAAGACCAACATGACACTCAGTAGTGTGGGGGACAAAAACCCCATTGAGACTAGGAGAGTAGCTTCCATGGAGCTTACCATTGCGAGTAAGACGATTACCGCTACTTTCTTCATCGCTGATGTAGAAGGTAACTTCCGTTTAGTTCTTAGGAGAGATTGGATCCATACCAATCAATGTGTGCCTTCTACTTTACATCAATTCCTTATTCAATGGATTGGCGATGAGATTGAGGTGGTTTATGATGATCCATCGGCTTGCATTAATACGACCGATGCTTCGGTAATCTGGGCTTATGATAATACTAAGTGTTTGATGGCTGTTGATTTGTCCGATTAACAATTTCTAAGTGTGGGCATCGAAGGCTTTGTTCCTGTGATGTTAGAGCCGGTTGAAAATCGGCTAAATCATATCATGTAGATCCAATGTATACATCAGCAGAGAATAAAGACCAGACGAAACGCGACACGATGGAGTCCAGGCAGCAGGTAGTCTCTGCACAGACGCCGGATAGTCCGGTAGACGCCATCGAACTATCCGGTGTGACGTTGGACAGTCCGGTAGGCTCTGCCGGACAGTCCGGTGCTGGCCAGAATTCAGGATGTGATTGTGTTTTCATTTCTGTTTGTAATTTTATTTCTGATTCTTTTGTAATAGAGGGGTTTAGAGACTTGGATAAGTTAGGACAAGGTTTACATCGGCTGATCCTTTAGAAGATGTAGATATAGGTGATCCAACTATTCCACGGCTGACATCAGTAAACAAAACCTTGAAATCCGATTCTAGGATGAATTGATCGGATTGTTAAGAGAATATTCTGATTATTTTGCTTGGAATTATACTGAAATGTCTGGGTTAAGCCGTGATATTGTTGAGCATCGACTACCTATTAAACTTGGTTTTCGACCTTTTAAGCAAAGGTCTCGGCATTTCGGTTCTGATATCTATCCTCGTATTAAAGATGAGATTCAATGGCTTTTAGAAGCCAACTTTATTAGACCTTGCAGGTACGCTGATTGGGTCTCTAACATTGTGTCGGTGGAGAAGAAAGACTCCAGCAAGCTTTGGGTGTGCATCGATTTCTGCAATCTAAACAAGTCTACACCCAAAGATGAGCATCCTATGCCTATAGCCGAAATGTTAATCAATAGTGCTTCTGGTAACAAGGTTATTAGTTTTCTTGATGGTAATACTGGATATAATCAAATCTTTATGGCCGAAGAAGATACGTCTAAAACGGCTTTTGTATGCCCTGGCTTTATCGGTTTGTTTGAGTGGGTTGATATGACATTTGGTTTGAAGAATGCTGGTGCTACTTATCAAAGGCCTATGAACTTTATCTTCCATGAGCTGCTGGGAATCATCCTAGAAGTTTATATTGATGACATAGTGGTCAAATCGGCTGCTTTTGACTCTCATTTGGACGATTTACATAAAGGCTTTGAAAAGATGCACAAGTATAGCTTAAAGATGAACCCACGTAAATGTGCTTAAAGATGAACCCACGTAAATGTGCTTTTAGTGTGTCGGCTAGAAAGTTCCTAGGATTTATTATTCATGAGAATGGCATACAAATTGATCCTAATCGCATAGAGGCTATTCAGAAAGTAGCATCTTTGATGTGCAAACTTGATATGCAGAAGTTTCTCGGCAAAGTGAATTATCTACGGCGATTTATATCCAATCTTGCAGGAAAGGTTGATGTGTTTACTCCTATTCTTCGGTTAAAGAATGATGCTGATTTTACTTGGGGACAGAGCACCGAAAGGCATTTGAGCAGATCAAGGAGTATTTGTCTTCAGCACCGGTTCTTAAAGCGCCAAAGAGTGGAGTTCCTTTCAGATTATATGTTGCTGCCGAAGACAAGGTGATTGGTGTTGTTTTGACTCAAGAAACCGAAGGTAAAGAGCATGTGGTTACATACTTGAGTAGGAGATTAATCGACACCGAGACAAGGTACACCTTTATTGAGAAGTTGTGTTTATGTTTGTTTTACGCGTGTACCAAGTTAAGATATATTTGTTATCTAGCTCTTGTGTAGTTACTTGTCAAACCGATGTGATTAAATACATGTTGCATAATCCTATCATGAGTGGTATAATTGGTAATTGGGCTTATACTTTGATAGAATATGATTTGGCTTTTACCTTTAAAGTCTATGAAGGGCCAAATTGTAGCTGCATTTTATAGTTGAACGTCGGATTAATGATTTTTATGAGCTAGACTTGCATTATGTCACTTTCACTCCATGGATGCTTTATTTTAATGGATCGGTTTGTAATGAGGGTCAAGGTATAGATGTAGTGCTAGTTTCACCTCAAGGTGGTACATTTGATTTTTCTAGCCAATTGAAATTTCATTGTACTAATAACCAAACCGAATATGAAGCTGTTGTTGTTTGGTTTAGAATTATTGCAATCGACAGAGGTGAAGTGTGTCAAGGCTTTTGGGAATTCTCGATTAGTGGTTCAATAGATCTTAGGAGAAAGCCAATGTTATGATGTGATTTTAAATTCTTATTTAGAGCGATGTTGGGATATTATTCGTTCTTTTGATGAATTTTGCATCTTTCATGTATTCAGATCTGACAACTCCAGGGCAAATAAGTTGGCATGGGAAGCATCTGGTTATCGTGTTAAATGAGGCAAATTTCATATCGCTGAAAAACTGATGCTTGAAGAAGGATGTGCGCTGAAACTGCGCACACCGGACTGTCCGGTAGGATGCACCAGACTATTCGATGAGGTGTCGGACTGTCCGGTGATGGACACCGGACTATCCGGTGGATGGTAAAAGGCTTGATTTTGGCTTTGGATGATCTGGCAAGTGGCATAACCGATTCTAGCGATTGGAGAAAACCTTTTATTGCATATCTACGAGATCCAAATGCCAGAACAGAGAGAAAAGCTTCACGTGCTGCTTTTAAGTATACTTTGGTTAATGATGACTTATATCGTCGAACTGCTAGTGGTGTTGTACTCAAATGTTTAGGTCTTGATGATGCCGTGTTGGCCATGGCTGAGGTGCATGAGGGTATTTGTGGCACTCATCAATCGGCTTTGAAGATGAAGTGGCTCTGGAGAAGGGCTGGATTTTATTGGCCTACAATGATTACCGATTGCTTCAAGTACTATAAGGGGTGTCAGGTATGTCAAAGATTTGAAGATATTCAAATAGTACCTGCTGCTAAGTTGTATCCTATTATCAAGCCTTGGCCTTTCAGAGGATGGGACCTAGATTTTATTGGAGAGATTTATCCGTCACCTTCTAAAGGGCATCGGTTCGTATTGATGACTACTGATTATTTCACTAAGTGGACTGAAGCCGTTGCCTTGAAGAATATAATACGTAAAGTGGTAATTGAGTTTATTACTGAGCATATCATTCATAGATTCGGTATTTCTCAAACTTCAACTACGGATCGGGGTGCTTTCATGTCTAAGGAGGTACGTTAATTCACCAAATCATATAAGATTAAATTGCTCAAACCCTCTCCGTATTATGCTCAGGCTAATAGTCAAGCCGAGTCTAATAACAAAGTGATTATTAATCTTATCAAGAAAAAGATCGCCGATTACCCTCGGCGTTGGCATGAAGTCTTGTTTGAAGCTCTATGGGCTCATGGAATATCTAAACATCGTGCTACTAAAGTTTCTCCTTTTGAGCTTGTGTATGGTCAGGATGCTATGCTACGTGTAGAGGTAAATTTGGATGCGTATAGGTTCGCAAGGCAAAATGACTTGGATGTCGGTGAATATCATGATTTGATGATGGATAATATTGATGAAGTGACCGACAAGCGGTTGATGGCTTTGAAGGAGATTGAGAAAGACAAGCTTATTGTTGCCAAAGCATACAACAAGAAGATAAAGGTCAAGAATTTTCAGGTTGGAGAACTTGTGTGGAAGACGGTGTTGCCATTGAAGACAAATGATAGAAGATTCGACAAGTAGTCTCCAAGCTGGAAAGGTCCTATGAAGCGGGTGGTTCCTGTTAATGCATACATGCTAGAGGATCCTGTAAGGTAATGAACTGTCCAAAGCATTGAATAGCTGCTTCTCGAAGAAATACTACCCAAGCATATGGCAAGATGCTTGAGAAAACCGACGTGTTGCATCGGGAGTTTAATTTGCTTCAGGGTTGTTATATTATGAGACATCTATTGATTTTCGAAGACGTAAATGTTTTTGGTGCTTTTAGTTCATGACCTTCACTAAAAGGCACGGGGCATGTGTTGAGCACCTAATTGGGCAGGGCCATGTTGGCCAGCGTCGCCGGACAGTCCGGTGGCGTGTACCGGTCTGTCCGGCGTCACCGGATTGTCCGGCAGGGTGCACCGGATTATCCGGTGTAGTCGAGTCCGAGACGAACTGTCAGATTTGAGCGAAATCTTTCGAGATTCGACTTGTACAAGGGTTAAGAGCACCCTGCCATATAAATATAAAGGGGTCAGGCCAATTGACGCATCCACAATCGAACTAATCTATTATTTTACCTACTTTTATGCGTATCTCTATTCCCAAACCCTAATTCTATTCTCCAACCCAGTTTTTCGCCTCTCCTCGACTCTACGCCCACTTGAGGAGCTTTAGGTGGCCTGCCGATGCTAGAGCATCCACTAGCACTTATCCTCCTTGACGGGATCCCTCCCGGGATAAATTGGTCTATGTCATATCACTGGTGATTGACGCTAAAACGTGTCAACACTAAGCTAGCCCTCGGTGAAAATGAATGGTGATAGCGTCACAAGTCAGGCAGGCCAGGACTGAACGACGGCGTCTGTCTTGTACTGACGACTGTGTTGTGTTTCAGGGTGTTTAGAGTGTTGTAGGGCTCCAAATCACTCGGGTGATATATCGATGTTTAGCTTTTCTGTGCACACATCTATAGCCCGACTCGTCTTGGATTGGACCACATGCATGTGTATATATATGGACCAAGTCTTAGATGGAGACTGTTTACTAATCCAATCGATACGTACCTGGCTACGTGTCGCATAATAGTCGAGAGAGCTTGTGGTCGTCGTGCAGTATATATAGAAACGTCAGCATGCGAGCACAGAACACAGCAACAACTAGCATCAGCTAGCACCTACATACTGGATACGTACTGTGTGTCTCATCCACACACACTGCACAGCAACGCAACCCTACGTACGTACCACCACATCCATAGATCGATCGATCGAACAAATTAAGTAACAAATGGAGCTTGTTGAGCTCCTACTCTCTGATGAAGCTTTGGCCGTCGTCGTGCCCATTGTGGTGTATTGGGCGTACCGTGGCCTGCATGTAGCGCTCGGTCAGTCCATTTACATGGACAAATACAGGCTGCATCCAAGCTCTCATGAAGACAGCAAGAACTTTGTGTCCAAGCGACGGGTCATCAGCAACATCCTCAAGCAGCAGCCCGCTATGGACGCCATGGTCTTCAAGGTACGTACCGTGCGTAATTAAACGTACGCTGATATATCGATGCATGCATGTGCATGATCTATTACTATCGTGGTGCTATCTAAGTATGACAATATGGACGACTCTGAAGTCTGATATGACACGTACCTACAGCTTACCGGAGGGAGCAGGAACAACAGTAGCAGCAGTACCAAAGCATCATCATCGCCGGCGCAGACGACGACGAAGACGACGACCTCCTACTGGTGGTGGACGACGGCAGCCTCTCAGATCGCGGTGGCCATGATCTTGTTCGACCTGTGGCACTACGCATGCCACCGGACCCTGCACGCCAACCGGTTCCTCTACCGGAACTTGCACTCGTGGCACCACCGCCTCGTGGTGCCCTACGCCTTCGGCGCCTGGTACGGGCACCCCCTCGAGGGCTCCGGCGCCGACACCATCGGCGGCATGGCCGCCTTCCTCGTGTCCGGCATGTCGCCGCGTGCGTCCATCCTCTTCTTCTCCCTCTGCAGCGTCAAAGCCGTTGACAACCACTGCGGCCTGGCGCTGCCGGCGGCGGACTACTTGCTGAGCGGCGTATGGAACAACGCGGCTTACCACGATGTGCACCACCAGGTTCGTGGCAGACAACACAACTACTCCCAGCTCTTCTTCGTCGTGTGGGACAGAGTTTTTGGGACCTACGTGCCCTACGTCATCGAGGACAGGCCTGATGGAGGAACGCTCCAGGTACGGGCACCTGGCCTTGACTACAAGTCCAAGAAGAACAACTGATCTAGTCTAAGCTACTAGTTCCTATTACTAGTTCAATGCATGGAGAAGATCTACTCATCTACAGATACAATAACAAATTCCATTTATATTTATGTGTGTGTATGTTTACATGTAATAATGAGCTATGACAATTATTTGTTATTCTTATATTTCCAGTCAAGTATTGATTGTATTCATTTATCTATTGTATACCAATGTGTGCTAGTCGGTTTTTTTTTTAATCAGGGAACCCATTTCTATTGCTTGAACATAACAGAAATACAAGCAGGTTTGACATATAGAAGAAAGAGTAAAGTGCACTAGCGGTCCTTAAACTATTGCAGTTGTGTCACTTGGGTCCATGAACTATTAAACAGTATATCAATGTCCTATAGACTATTTAAGTTGTGTCACTTGGATCCATGAACTATTGAACTATTTACCAAAGTCCATAAACTATTTAAATTGTTCACCGGAGGTCCAAATAGGCCACGACCTAGTCCTTGCTGCGTACATGGCTGGCCATGGCGGCGACCTCGCCGAGCCCGTTTGTGATTTCCCGAGCCTCGTAAGAGCAGCTCCTCGATGGCGGCTTGCCGGCCTCGTAAGAGCGGCTTTGGCCACGTAGTCCGCCTCCACGGTGTCATACATGAGGCCTAGGTAGCGCGTGTAGGAAGCTCACCTGCCCTGCGCCGTAAGCGAGCTCGGCCTCCGGCTCGCCGGAAATCCATGGGAGTCACGACGCCTGGCTCCTCCGCGGGCCACGCATCCGCCATCGCCACGGTTGCGCCCTCGCCAAAGGATGCCCGGGCGCTGTCCTCGTCGAATGTCATCGTTGCCTTCGGTCGCTCCCTCAGCCGCCAGGCTCACACGGAAGGGGAGGTCGCCGCCGCCCTCGTGGAAGGGGAGTTCGCCAAGCTACAGGGCCCGCGCGTCTGCTCCGTGCCGCCGCGGCCGCCGCACCCTCCCCGCTCAGGCGGGCCTGACGGCTAGTGTGGCACCGACGTGGCTAGCCACGTATGCAGCCGGACTGGGTCGTGGCCCATTTGGACCTCCGGTGAACAACGTAAATAGTTTATGGACCTTGATACGCAGTTCAATAATTCATGGACCCAAATGACACAATTTAAATAGTTTATGGACCTTGATATGTTATTTAATAGTTTATGGACCCAAGCGAGACAACCGCAATAGTTTAGGCACCGCTGGTGCACTCTACTCTAGAAGAAACTAGAGCTCACATAGGAATAAAGAGCACCAACTTCTAGACCCACTTGCATCAAACAAACCCAGGCCATAGATCTGATTCAGATTTTCACCTGGGAGATTGCTTGACAGGGAGATACAAATGTGAAAAGCCCTAGAAGGTCTAACATACAAACAATCACAACCAGCAGACGTAGCTACATTATTACAAAACCAGAGAAACCTCCTTTAGCGTGCACTTGGAGAGACAACAGTCTCCAGAAAAAGCCACTACTCTGGAAATCACCCCACTAGCAAGCCAGTATCACAACCCCACGTGGCATCAGACTCAATCTTCAACATTGCCACCGGCCCCTCCATCCTGGCGATACGTGATTCTTCGAGGTCCTTCTCGCAACCGCAGAGACAAGGAAGTAGCCACCTGCGTCAGCGCCTGGACTCCTGCCTGGATCAGCTCCTGAAGCTCATTCTTGCTTAAACGTGCCCAATATTCTATCAAGGCACAAGCATGGCATAAAATTTCAATGGGAGAGCTAATAACCTTATGATCAAAGCCTGCTTTGTTTCGGGCTTTCCAAATTGCCCAACAGATTTCCCTGATCCCCAAGCCATGTAACCCCGTAGGGATAGCGATGTTCTTTTTGAGCCAATACCAGCAATGTTCCATATTACATGGTATGGTATCCATACCGAAGCATGAAGCGAGAATGCCCCAAATCACCTTTGCAACCTTGCACAGAAAGATTAGGTGATCGATGGCTTTTTCAGATATGTTTCAGTCCCGGGCCTTGTACCCCCGTAGTTAAAGATTGGTACATCGACTCAACACAGAATTGCTTTTTCTGTCTCCATTTCCAACAGATTACATCCCCCTCTTTTGGACACTCAAAACCATTCAGCCAACCACAAATCCTATCCCACTACATGAGAAGATCAGGATATAGCTACCTGCTAAAATTAATTTGCATATTGCACTCCAAAGCCTCTTTTATGCTAATATCTTTATTCTCACAGATAGCAAAAGGAGTGGGAATTGGCTGATCAAAGGCGCCCCACCAATCCATGTATTATGCCACATCATGGTTTCGTCCCCATTCTTAACAAAAATGTCTCTCCACTTTAAGTAATATGGTATAACCTTGAGCAGGTCTCTCCACACAGGAGAGTCACCATCCTGATCTCAACATTCCAAATTGTGCTTTTCTGTAGGTATTTTTTCCTCATGATTTCCTGCCATAAACCCTCTTCAGTTTCTAACTTCCACCACCACTTGCATAAGAGACTTATATTAAGTTTCTCTAGATTTTTAATACCAAGACTGGAACACCCCGAAATTTAGTGCATGAAATTTTCTTTTAATCTCCCTCTAATTCAAAAGCGGATTTTCAAAATTAGTTTGTTATCGAAGGTGCTAATACGAGCTCAACAAAAATCCCCACAATTTCCAAAATGAGCTCCTCCAAATATCCATCAAACACCTTACTAAATTCTTCCAAATTCATTCCAAACCCCAAAAAGGAAAATCCCCTCCCCTCCTTTCGCCCAAGCCGCCACGGGCCCATCTCCTCTCTCTATTCACCTCGGCCCAGCCGATGCCCAGCCGGGCTGCCTCCCTTCTTTTCCCCCTTGGGCCGTCCTTGTCCTACTCTATCCCCTTCCCCGGCCCAAGATGGTGTAGCCCAGTACCTCCACTCCCGCCTCCTCTCCTTGATAGAGGGGCCCCACTCGCCAAGCCCTCCACCTTCGTCCACCTCCGGACGTGCACCGTGCACCGGCCCCTACCCGGCCTTGCCGCCATCCTCGCCCGCGCACGGCGCATCACCGCGCCACCTGGCACCCCCATCTCCTTGCCATTTGTCACCACATCGCCGCCTACCCCTCCACCGGGATGACACCAACCCACCGCAGGGCACTGTTCCCCCATCCCGTCCCCGTCGGCTACAAATATCCCGCCTCCCTCCACCGCCACACCAAGCTGCCGTTCACACTCCATGCACCGGGCCGACCACTCCGCTAAGCCCCGGCTTCAGCCGAGTTAGTAGCCCCGAGTAGCCGGAGACCATCGCCAAGCCTCCCCTTATGCGCCTGCCTCCCAAATCCTCCACCCACCTGCCACCGGAGCTCGATTGGCTGCTCCTCGAGCTCCTCCACACCTCCCCTCACCATCCCGACACGTCATCGCCTCCTCCCACCTTCCACCAGAGCTGCCTGCACGTGTGCCTCTTGCCACCGGAGCGCACCCCACGCCGCCATGGCGTGGACATGCCACCTCTAGCCACCAATCCACACCCCAAACCCCACCATCGCGTTCGCCCCGTCGGCCTCTTCATCGCGCCGCCGTTCTTGTCCCGAGAACCTGCCGGACGACAGAGAACCGTTGCCGCCGCTGGCCCGCAATGCACCGGTCCAACCAAACCGGCTCATCGTTTCCCCGCGTGACGCCGTCGCCTCCTGCCCTTGTCGCCAATGAGTGGGTCCCGCGCCGAACGGCGTCGCCACACTGTCAGGCCACGCTTTCTGCCACGTGGGCCAGCCCACTTAGCCTCAACGCGCGCAAAGCGCATTCGTGGGCCGTCCAGGCCAAACAGGCCGAATTCCACCCTTGGCCCAAGTGGTTTCTCCTGCAGGCCAAATCCAAAGAGTTCGCCAGATAAAAAGTCTATTTCTACCCCTCCAACATTTCAAAAAGTCCATATTCCCCTCTAGCCACTATATACTTCGTATCATCTCCATTTGAACTCCGATTTAGTTGATTCTTGCACCTAAATTCCTCTAAATTCGAGCTCTATCTACCCATACACCCACATAGACTTTTCCCTAGCCAGGAAGCCACCGTCATGCCACCAGTGACGCCATCCTACGCGCCAGTCAGTGCTTCACATTGGTCGCACAAATATTGTGAGCCTAGTGGCTGATGCCATTGACCTCCTACTCTCCATAAACTCAAAAGGTTCTTATCTCGGTCTCTCCAAACCCTACTTTAGATGATTCCGATCTCTGAAATCATCCCTGCCGATCATATCCCATCGAGTTCTACTCTTTCATTGCTTCCTCCTACGGAAAACCCCCACCGTGATGTCATCATGCGACTGCCATCTCGTTGCTTCTATTTTCAATCTAACCGTCGCTACTCACCACCATGGCGATTCCGCAATAACCACTGTCGTGCCCGACCAATCGCGACACGATCCCCTACACCCCACTACTCGCTAGAGCCAACCCCTCTGGTAAGCAAACCCCGATCACTCGGCCAAAGCTCTCTTCTATCCCACCACACCCAAAATCAATGTTGAGCTTATGTTGTGCCTCAATGTGTGTGTTTTCGCTGTTATGCGCATAGGATACACCTGAGATTCTAATCGGTACGCCCTTCGCGAGAACCTTTGAGATGCTCAAAGAAGCAATCGATGCTGTACCAGCATGCATAGTGGATGACACACCATCGTGCCCAGCAGTTGGTATACCAACGTGCTCAGTAGATGATGGTACATTGACGTATTCGGCAAATGATACACCCTCATCACCAACGACCAATGCATCGTCTGTATCAACTGAAGCAATAGGCAATCCCACTAGAATCCCCATCTGATGCATAAATTTCCTATGTTTTGCAAATACAACCCTTGTCCTGATAATCACAATAAAACTTGCATTTTTGCCTGCTAAGGTAACCTAGTGATAATGGTTGTGGTTGTGGAACCTGATGGGTTGTGGGACATGGATGTGTGGGTGTGTATTCGAAATAAAATGGGTAAGAACCCCAGCAAATGATCCACAGGGTAGGGTTTGAATGGGTAACTTAGCAGCTCGCGTTTACCCCAGTCTCAGACTTCGTGGGGAAGGCCGAATATGTGGATGCTCACGGTGTCGAGCAATGGAAAGGTCAAATGGTTCTACCTGTGCCCTATAAGGACCGAGTTGATTTTCATCTTATCTAACTCTTTTAATACAACCACTCACTCAGTATGAGGCATTTGCTAGGCCCGAGCCAGAGTGGATAGCTTAGTGGCTGCTGTGCTAGGCGCACAAGGGGCTAGAGAAGGGGTTGGGCGTCACGGGAGTACAGCGGGAGTACTGGAGTGACTCGGTTACCCGAATCCCTAAAGTACTGCTAGGTGATGAAGCAATGGCAAATGCTTGGTTTGGAATTTGGACCCTTATTTGGCCGTAAGCTGTCACTGAGTGCAGCTCGTGGGAATTAGTACAATCTCTGATCAGAGTAAAACCTATTCGAATAATCTGTGTCTACTGGTATGGATGGGTTATGGATTGGTTCTTCAATTAGCAGATTTTCATAAACTAAATTGATAGGGTTGGTTTGGAACAAAATGGTTTTTGGTGGATGTTGGAGCTGCAGGGGTAGAAGCCTAGTAGTAGTGTGGAAAATGCGTTGGCTGTAACGCGTTGAGCCATGTAGATCGGCTAGTTCAGTGGCAAACCTTTTTTGAGAAAAAACCTGTTTTCAGAAAGAATAAAACTTGACAACTCCTTCGAACCCTGCATACATAATGTTTTATGCAAAACTCTCCCTGAGCTCCAGATATATTCTGCATGTAGATGTAGCTATACACCTACTCCATATGGAGGAAGTTGGGCTGCTGTATACATATGTACTCATCGTTGCTTTGTAGATGTTTTTCCAGTAAAGATGATGCAGTTACCATCTATTTGGACGAGTAAGGGTTAAGATCTGTTTCCCGACCGCGACGTGTGGAAGTTTGGGCCTACGTTTTACTTTCCGCTGCTTAGTTTCAGGGTTGTGCCCCTTTGCTGTCCGAAACCGTCAGGGCATATATGTATCACTTTGATATAAGAATGTGATTACCAAACCCTATAACGGTGATAAATCACATTTTAGTTACATTATGGAAACTGGGGCGCTTCAAAGACTCCCTCTTTTTTATCCTCACAAGCTCCGCTCCAATGTGTGCGAGTCTTAGTACTAGAAAATGCCTCGTCTACTGTGGTGCCAGGCATCCCCCACTTAGCCCAATTTGGCACAGCTTAAGCATTTTCAAAAGCTAGCTTTTTATTGGCTTGAGCTTTTTGCCACTTATTAAAAAAGTGGGCGAGGAGCTCCACGGGGAGGGCCGGCGGGGCGACCTCACGCTAGTGGAGGGGCAGGCGCGGCTGTCTGAGAGCCCTAGCAGAGGCACGGCGCGACGGGCGGGGAGCGCCGGCAGAGCGGCGAGCAAGCACCGGCATGGCCCATGGGGAGCCCTTGCAGGGGGGGGGGTGGCGAGAAGCTAGAAGAAGCCGGTCTCCACCCGCAGTCAAAATAAGTTGGCATGCAGTTCATTTTTGACAAGCCCTGATTTTTAAGCCATCCCATAAGCTACGCATTTGGCCACTCCAGGAGCTTTTTTTTTTCTGAAAAGCTGGCCATAAGCCACGCAAAACAGGGCCTTAGCCTGCCCTCAAAAGCGGATCTATATATATGCCCCCTATGATGAAGTTCAATGGAGGGATCTTGTCCTGAAGCGATATAGGGTATAAAAAAACAGACTATACAGAATATATGGTTATATTCATAGAACCATGAAGGCAAGCCATATTTTAAAGCTTTGCCGCGCCCTCCTTGGAGGCATCCAACTCGTTGGATCTCTTTATCGCAAATCGCAATTGAATTGAGCATTATTCGTTTTGATCTATCAGTTCTTATATATGCCGTAGAAGTATTAGGAAATTACTCCTAAAACGTTATATATTAGTGACCAGAGGTATTAATTCTCAATGAGAATGTCTAGATTATATTGAGACGAGTAGTGAGAAATTGCAATATTTGATAAATATAGTAATTTTTTTGCTGATCCCAAATCAAAATACTTGCTATTATACAAAAGAAGGTCCAAGTGGCGCCACGGTTATCCCAAATCAAATCTAGTCTGAGCATATGTATTATCCTTGGTTATCCATCCACGGTTACCACTTCTAGAACCTCCTCGTAAGCATAGCCAAGCTCGGGATGCAACGCGGGTTGTCCCTAGTATAACTATACTATACAAGGCTGAAAACATCAGAATAGTACATGCAAGGAATAAAATTATATATCATTTCTCTAAGAAATGCAAACACTCATCAACAGTCAAAAATCTGCATGTACCTGATAACCAAACCCATCTTATTTAGGAGTGTTAGCTTACAATACCTCCAGTCAAAATTACTTATTGGTGAACTGACTTGCAGGCTGCAGCTAGCTATGTGCAGCTCGGAAGCGACAGGTAATTTCAACCGGATGGAGTACAATGAGAGAAGAGACTTCTGTCATTATTTTTTGATGCAGCATTGTTTCGGCATCAATAATATAGTAATAGTATTGTGCCATATGCAGTACGTATTTAAAAAAATATTGGGGATACACTCACTACTGGACAACAAGCCATCGGTCTCGGTTGGTAACCCCATTCAGTCCCGTATTCCCGTCCAGAACTACGGAAGCAGGATTAAATCCCTCAACCTTTAGTCCCGGGTACATGGTTCGGGACTAAAAGCTCCTTTAGCCCCGATCGGTAGCACCAACCGGGACGAAACTAGCTTTCCCCGTGTCAGCAACCTACGTGGCTGCGCACCCCTACAGTACCGGGTGGTGCTACAAACCGAGGCTTAAGGTGATAAGGCGCACACGTGGCTGGGCCACTTTAGTCCCGATTGGTGTTACAAATCGGGACTAAATTATCAGCGCCCTATTTTTCTTTATACATATATATATATATATATTTATTTATTTAATTATTTAAATCTATTAAACATATTTAAATGCATTATATGTCTATGTAAATGTACATATATTAGACATAATAAATAAATACAATACATATGTAGAATCTTTCTGACTACACAACTGTATACACAACTTCCTACAAAATATATATACATATCTACACAACTAAGTATAAAATGTATACAATGTCCAATTACATTCTTCCTGAAGTGTCCATGTGCCCCTTATTCACTTGTTACATAAAGTGGTGGTGGAATTGCTTCTCCAGTGTCATAAAACTCTCCGGTTTTGGAGGATGATCTCCCTATTTATGAACCCCATAAGAGCTTTTTGGACTGCCTTGATTTTATCTTTAGGGAGGAGTTCATCCCTCGTTTTTAGCATATATCATTTGATGAAAAACAATCAATAACATACTAAATCAGAATGCTAAGATAAAAATATTGAGATTGTGGCCGATGTTTACTATACATGCATATCACAGTTGTTTCACGCAATTGTGCATGAACTCACAAACATAATATCCACTATACATTGGTGCCTTCAGACTACCTAAAACACTGAAAGATAAAAAGTTAGTACACATTATTGGCAAAGAAGATACGACATGCATGCGGTCAGGCATTCATACCGGAAAGTTTAGTCTAAGCTTAAGTTCTTCTTTAAGGCATCATTGGCATTTGCGTAGTTCTCTCCACACACTGCACGTGAAAAGGGACGTCAGAGTTGAGATGATGAAATGCCATTAATATATTAGATAATTGAGATGAAATGACATGAATTACTCGTTAAGGACGTCCACAACTTCGTCATAGTCAGAGGTTGGTTTCCTGATGGAGTCAAGGACGTTAATAATTCCACTATCTATCTCTATGATAAGCAATATCCAGTGGAAGCTGAACAATTAAACATAGAGAGCATATCAGACGAAACAAGGTATAAATGGAAAACGTAAGAGGTATGAGATAATAGACACTAACCCTTAGTTGTAAGGTAGAAGTATGAATTGCTTGAAATGTTGGTTGATAAAAAACTTTATAACCCTCTGCCTTACTGACTCACGATGATCGAGTATGGTCTTCTGGTTAATCACAATAGGGTCCATGAAACCCACGCCATAAATCTCCTCTTTATGGCACATTTGGATCTCCATCATACAATCGGTGTGAAGTATTTGTGAGGATGACCCAAAAACGATGAATGTATTGACGACGGCTAAGGGATAGATGCATGAAAGCACTTACAGAACCCAGCAGCCGACGAGAGAAATGTCGAGGGCACCTTGATGGTATATCTCATAAATATCTTTGAAGTCCAGATAGAGGATATCAACGCCATTAAAGTAGTCTTCTTCTTTCACACGCACAACAATAAGGTGGTGCAGATCGGTCGCTGTTTTCTTCATGTACGAGACATGGAACCTATGCATTTGTGTTGGCAGATCCTTGACAAGATCTGGCCTGACTAGTGGCTTTCCAGGCTCAAATTTCCAAACTTCTTCTACCGCCTGAACTTCATCAGCCACAACAGCTGTGCCACTGTAACGCTGGTTTCTTTAGCCATCCTCTCCAGATCTTCCTGGGGCATGTCAAGAGTGCTTTGTGGCTATTGTCCAAGCTGGATCGGCTCGTCATTCTTCCTATGACGCTTCTGCGCACTAGATTTCTTCACTGTGCGATCAAAGTTTGATACAAGTTGTCTCCTGGCACTTTTGCTCATGTTAACAAAAAAGGATTTCGTAGCCAGATCTATCGGTGTTTTTTTCAGAGGACTACTCTTCCTGAATATTTGCCTCTGGCTCTTCTCTTCCACATGAGCATCCAACTCCTCTTGAGTTTTTTCATAAGCACACTTCTCTTGTGTTGGCTTAACTAAGGAGTTGCTTGTCTACTGTGACTTGCTCCGACTCTTTCGTTGTTTCGTCGGTCGTGGTGGTGCACCTAAGGAGGCCTTCTTTGGAGGGGCATTCTTGCTTGCTGCGTGAAGGTAGTGGTGAGGGGATCCTACGTGAAGGTGGTGATGGGTTCCTACGTGGAGTTGAGGGGATCTTCTTTGGAGGTGAGGGGCTCTTTCTTTGGAGGTAAGAGGCTTCCATGTGGAGAACCAATAGGTGAAGGAGCCCCAACTGCAGTCATTGTCTTCTGTTCACCTCTAATTACAATTAACGCTTTCTTCCATAGAATGAATCTTTGGAGAGCCACAATGGCCTTTCTCCATCACCACCTGGGATTGGGAGCTCTAAGTCTCCAAACCCTTCGCACACTTCATCCACGCTAACAACCGAGTACCCTTCTGGAATCTCTTCACAGTGTTATCTTTGATTTGGCAAAGGAGCTGAGGCCATACCTTAAGCCACCCTAGTGGTCAGGTTCATCACTGGTATATGAAGCTCACTATGCATTCAATGTTAGATCTCATCCACAGGGTATCGCTGATCAGGGAGCTTCGTGGAAGCACAACTACTTCCATATACTTTTGTACGATCCGGGTGCTCAGGGCTAAGCATGTCGGTAGGAGGAGGAGGCAGTAACCCTTGCATCCGTATGGAGTCCATTGCAATTTCCACTAGACATGCGACCTCGCTGGGAACAAATGCTTTGATTTGAGCTAGCTCATTTTCCAAGTTATGCACCCTTGCCTCTTGTATGGCCTTACTTCTATGTCGGCTTTTATATGACTCTGGATCCACAGCAAAGACATACTTCCATGACAAATTTCCATATCCTCTTGTACGTCTCGGGTGCTGTGGGTTCTGCAGGACAAGAGTTAGCTCATCCTTTTCCCTGTCGGGGACGAATTCACCTCTCGCTGACTTCTCGACGGCTTCAACCATTTTCTCCGTTGACTCTTTTGCCTTGTTGTTCTTGTAGACTAGGCTGCCATCTTCTGCAAGGGTTCCATGGTGGCCATAGTACCAGCACTTTAAGTGTTTTGGCCAGCCGTATGTCGCCTAGAAGGTGATACCATCTTCCTCAAGTTCATGCTTCCATCCTAGCCCACTCCTCAGCATGTGCTTTGTAACTACCTGGGCAGAGCCCGTGGTGATATTCCTTTTTTTTTCCCGCACTTGCCTTGTTTTTGGCTGAAAGTGGAATTGCCTCTTCTGATTGCTTGTATCTTATGAACTCATCCCAGTGTCCCCTGTACTTTGGGAACTGGTTCAGGTCGGTCACCTTCCCATGCTTTTTGAAGGCAGCATATAGTGTCTTCTTATCGGTCCAAAATAGCTCCGACATCTTCTTTAGAGTCCAATCTTCAACCTTTTTCTGATGTTCTTGAGGGTTGTTAAACTTCTGCTTCACAAAGTGACACAACATGGCCTTTTGAGCTTTTGGAACTACGTGTGGATCATGAGTAAAACTGGGCCTCCATGTCTGAAAGCTAATGGGTACGTGGTCCCTGACGAGATAGCCACATTAGTTCACAAACTTAGTTGTGGCTTTGGGCGGTTCGAGTGGTTGCCCATCTCCTCCCCTTCTTCAAAAATGAACCTCCCCTCAAAGTTCTTCCAGCCAGTTGGACCTCTGTGCTTTGATTTCGTCTTTGAACCAGAGGCAGATTGCTAACAAAACTATTACTACACACGAATGTTCTGTTCACGAGTAAGGTGACAACATCGATAGATTTATTTACGTCGTCAGGAGCACCGATGTCTCTCAGGGCATTCTCATTAGCACTGGTTAAGGCCCGAAGGGACAATGTCTTTGCCCTCAAGGTTAAGGTATACATCGGTGTCGTGGCTAGTGTTTTCTTTCGTCTTTTGTGCCATCTCTAATCATTTGTTGTAGTATGAACTCATCGTCACGGTTGTATAGATTGCATATAAAGACACAAATTGTAGTCACATTTACATATGGATTGCATACAAGGACACAATTATAGTCACATTTACAAATAGATAATGACAAATTAAAATTACTAATACATTACATAATTAACAACAAAAGATAAATAATGAACAAAAGCATAATGAAAAATTATAATTACTAATACATATAATTGCACAAATAGATAGCAGCACATTATATAAAGAGATTGCATAAATAATTAATAATACATAACAAATTACATAAATATAACAAAGGTAAATAATGAACATTTTAGCATGCGGGGAGGTCGAGTGCGGAGGCGCGAGGCCAGGGAAGCGGCGAACGGTGCAGGGAAGATCGATGGGAATGTACCTGCGGTGGGGATGGGGACGTGGTCGGTGGCGTGGACGGAGATGGCGTAGACGGGGACGCCGTGTGGACACCGGCCGGCGGTGGTGTGGACGACGGGGATGGAGACGGCGCGCGCAGCACGGCTGGGGACGCCGACGGCAATGGCGCGGCGTGGCAGGGACAGTGACGGCGCAGCGCGGCGGGGATGGCGCAGTGGCGGAGGCGACGACGGTCGCGCGCGCGCACGTCCACGAGGTGAAAACGGGATGAAATGAGTGAAAATGTGAGCGCGAACATGAAATGTAACCGGTGCGAAGAGCTTTGGTCCCAGGTTGTAAGAACAACCGTGAAGCTTTGCACATCGGACAAGCTTCCAAATCCTCGAGCTCCTTACCACGATAGAGTATACAATCATTTGGAAACGTATGTATCTTTTGCACTTTCAAACCTATAGGGCAAACGACCTCTTTTGCTTCATTTGTGGTCTCGGGCAACTTGTTACCATCTGGAAGAAACTCTTTAATGAGTTTTAATAACTGAGTAAACGTCTTATCCGATATACCATTTGCTGCCTTCCATTGCAACAGTTCCAACGTGCTACGCAAATTCTCGTAGTTTTAATAACTGAGTAAACGTCTTGTCCAATATACCATTTGCTGCCTTCCATTGCAACAGTTCCAACGTGCTACGCAAATTCTCATGGCCCCCTTTACAATCTGGGTACAACGTAGGTTTATGATCCTCCATCATGCGCTCGAGCTTCTTTCTAACATTTTTGTTGTCACAATACTTCTCTGGAGCCTACAGCATTTCACCTGAAGCATCGGTATCTTCAACATCTTCCATATCACTCATTGCAGTATTTGCAAAGAAAGGATACTCAGCATAGTCTAGATTGTGAAATTCTTCTTCATTGTCGTCATCGTCTTCCAGCATAACACATATTTCTCCATGCTTTGTCCAACACTCATAGTTTGGCATGAAACCCTTTTTTCATCAAGTGCACTTGAATATCTCTTCATAAAAAATAATCTTTCTTGTTCTTGTAGACTCTGCATGGAAAACAAATAAGACCAGAGTCCATGTGGCTCTCAGCGGTACTGAAAAATTGGTGCATACCATCAATAAATTCTTTTGAGCACCGGTACGCACTGTACATCCATTGCCTGTCCATCTGCAACATTTTTGTAAAACCATATCATTTATAATTTAAATTTATGGATCGATAAATACCACTTATAATTCAACTTTATGGACAATTAAATACACTTATGAATAGTATAAATTAAATTGCACTTATAAATACACTTTAGTACCGGTTGGTTGCAAGAACCAGGACTAAATATATTAGACTCAAGGGATCCAAAGATGGTAAAGCCAAAAGCATCACAATACATTGCGCTTTTGGCTTTTACTGTCCCTGAATTCTCTTGTGTCCCGTGAGTCAGGCCCATTTAGTACCGGTTCTTGCAACCATCCGGTACTAAATGACCCTTGTGTCGGTGCCTCCCCGGCTATAAATAGCACCTCTAACTCTCAGCCTGTCACACATTCTAAACACTCTCCTGCAATGCCTCCCAATATATTGGTTTCTATCTTATGCACCCTGATTTGTGTTGGCGGTCGTTATGACCTATTTCAACCACCAACATTTCATGTTTCAAGGGTGATTTTTTATACAAGGTTCATACACTTTAACCGGTTCCACAAGTTGTGTACAAAGATCTTGCAGGAACATGTGTCACAATGCAAATACATGCAAAACATGGTGGAACAATGGAAGGTTGGACTTTGGATGACCAAACCCTAGCAGCCCGGCCAAGTCCCTTTGCCGCCTGGCCAGTAGGGTAGGTCTCTCGGCCTCCCTCAACCTCTCAGAACTAAGGATTGGCCACCAGGGCTAAGTCCTAGGCCGCCTGGCCCACCTCCTTGGCCGCTTGGCCAATGATTTGCGCCAAACGCCATGCCATTCAACCTGCATGCGACATACAACATGTCAAGCACAACTTCACGTTGGAATCCAAGAGATCAATTCAACACACCCTGGAAGGCCTCCACCTCACCGATCTAGCCCACGGATTGGTTAAGTCAGTAATCCAGGAGAGTATGATCTAATGGCTAAGGAAGAAACACAAGACAAATCCAATGATACATGCAAAAGCAAACCGTTTTAACTGTCAACCGCCTCAACCAAGGACCCTGGAGCATCGGATGGACTAAGTTGGTGGATCTAAGGGCCGCCCAGCCTTAGACCTAGCCGCCCGGCCTAGAAGCCAGGCCGCCCGGCCATGTGGTGGCCGCTCGGCCTACCACCTGCCCTTCCAGCGCTGACTTAACCTCCATAACTGACCTTAGGATAGCTATAAATACCCTTGTGGTCTTGGTATGTGACATGGTGGTGTAGTGGTAGAGTAGCACTTGAGAGTGTGAAGTGTATAGTATTGGAGAAGTGAAGTTATCCCTTAGCTTGTAGAGAGAGTGCCTCTTGTATCAAGGAGAGTAGTGAGGTGAAGAGTGAGGGAGTGGGATTTCTCTTGCCCCAAGACTTGTATTCTCAGAGGAAGGATATTCGATTCTAGGATTGAGTAAAGTTCCTTGTCCTCTACCTTTGTTATTTTATTCTTACTTTACTTTCATACTTAGTTTTATGCTTGCCTATTTAAGAGAACCTTGTGCATTCTTATAGTGTTGGCTATATAGTGTTGATTGCTCTTCTAGCTCATTACCAGTTTAGTAGTGAACGCATCAAGTAGACATGACGGTGTTATACTTAGAGTTTACCTTGGTTGGTCGGCTATCCCACGCAGCTCTGGTTGGTAGACACACTAGGTGACAGCTTTTGTGTTCTCAGTATTCCAATCCCATATGTTCGGATAGACTCACTGACGATATAGCCGAATCCTATAGTACCCACCTTTCTTGGCTCGGTAATTATCACTCTGGTGCCTGGCAGTGGTGCTATAGCTTTGGTGCCTATGTTTACATGACAAGTATAGTACTTTGCATTTTTAGTATAGTAAGGTGATCAAATATCTGTTGAGAACCTGCATCTCTATCTTTTATCCTTTACATTGCTAGCTTCACTAGTTCAGTTAGTAGTGTTGTGTGTTATCATACTCCTCGTTCCTCGTGGATTTCGATATCCCGGAATACTCTTGTGTGAAAGGCTACAACGCGTTTTTCGTACGCTTGCGGAGTTATATCTAATAGGCTAAGGAACGCCAACAATTTGCAGGGCTCTTAGTAGTTGTAGATGAATCATTTCTGAGCTATGAGAAGATCCTAAACTCTCACTTAGGGAAACCTAGAAGAGAGGCAGGGAAATCCAGAAGAAAGGCCCCGCTAGGTGTATTATTGTGCTTCTGGCTTTTGTTGTCCCTTGATTCTCTTGTCCCTGGTGCATGTGTCAGTGCCTTTAAACCAACTGGTAATAAAGGTCCCTTTAGGTGTATTATTGTGTTTTGGCATTTACTATCCCCGGATCCTGTGACTCTAACACATTTAGTCCCGGTTGTTGCAACCAACTAGTACTGAATGTGCATGTATCGGTGCCTCCCCGGCTGTAAATAGCACCTCAAACTCTCACACCGTCGTACTACAATCTCAAAACTCCCTAGCAATGCCTCCCCATATACTCACTTTCTTCTATGGTTATGTGTAGATCAATCATTTCTGAGCTGTGAAAAAATCCTAAACTCTCCCCGTGTTAAACTACACGGGTAGAAACTGCCAAGCTGTGAGAAGATTCTAATGAACTTCTCCGTAGCTTGGATAGCGTGGGAACCGCATGACTCGCAGGGGCAGGCATTGCAGGTGGTATGGAGTTGAGTCTCGGCCCCCACAGATACCACACTCAAGCGGTGTTGGCACCGTAGACATAGTGGAGTTTGAAATATGTGCGGTGGATATGTAGGTGAATGTGAGGGTCAGACGAAGAAAGCTCTTTGGACAAGGTTATGCTTTAGCTTATTGTAAGAATATTTATCTTATTTTCATGTTAAGCATGGCTATGTTAATTCAAGTCATAATGTCAAGATGTACGTTTCTAATTTTTTGTCATAATAAATGCTATCTCTCCATATTTCAACCCCATCAGTCTCCTCTCTATCTCTCTGTAATCTCTCCATTCAAGAACATGTATATGATCTATTTCAAATAAGCCACAAAA
The DNA here is from genome assembly GCA_030272315.1 of Paspalum vaginatum. Lineage (NCBI taxonomy): Eukaryota > Viridiplantae > Streptophyta > Magnoliopsida > Poales > Poaceae > Paspalum > Paspalum vaginatum. The sequence goes on along the minus strand of CM059015.1, from coordinate 41,146,666 downwards.
TATACACCGAGAAAGAAGGAAGAAGGTATCATAACTAAAGTAAAATGTGAGAATAGTAATAAGTGTCTAACCTTGTAGAACTCTTAGATGGGAGAAATCTTGTAGATCTTGAGGAAAAAATTGGACAGCACCTCCATAGATGAAGGAAAGTTGGCACCAATGCAAGAATAGAGAGCTCTGTTCATGGCTTGGGCAGGGGAGGAAGAAAGGCAATAAATACAATCTGTTAATGGTCCTCGTTGGTGTTGCCAACCAGGACTAATTCCCCTTTAGTCCCGGATGGTAACACCAACTAAGACTAAAGTCCCCCCGTGCTCACCTGCCCCGAGGAAATTAGACCCGGTTGTTGTAACCAACCGGGACTAAAGTCCCCAGCCTGGCCATATGTGCTCACCTGCCCCGGGGGAATTAGCCTAGGTTGTTGTAACCTACTGGGACTAAATAGAACTTTAGTCCCGGTGGAATCATTTACCGAGACTAAAGCCCCCGGGGGCAAGTGACTGTTGAAGAACCCCATATTCAGAGAACCCTCATCTTCAAAAACACAAGAACACAGAGATCGCAACAATGATTCACATAGATTCACATAGATTCACAGAATTGAACATAAAGATTGGAACACAAGATTAGAACACACACATATATATAACATCATACTAAGTTCTTACATATAACACATAATAATTTCTACAATTGTACTCCTCGGCCGTCTGTGCCGTCCAATCGATCTCGTCGTCTTCATCGTCAGAGACGGTGATGACTGGCGACGCTGGCTCCAGTGCCGGCGCCGGCGCCACATGGCCGGCGATGTAGTCGAGAATGGCGGCCTTGGCGGTGACGAGTGCGGTCAAGGAAGAGGAGCCCGGCTCATGGCAAACAGACGGCCCGGCGGCTCCGGTGGTGGAGTTTCGAGAGGAGTTTGCCGACACGCGTGAAGGATGGGGCTAAGCCGGCGTGACTGAGCCTATACCGGCACCGGTGCCCGAGGTAGCCGTGATCCTTGCACCTCACCGCTACGAGGCGCTCCGCTAGGGCCTGTGCATAGAGGCGGTGCATTAGGGCTCTTTCCTCCGGGGTTTCATCCATTGAAGCGGGGGCAGAAGAGGAGATGAGAGGAACTGGAACAGGAAGAGGAAGAGGAGATGGCGCGGGGGCAGGCCTGTGGGAGGAGTTAAAATGGCGGGAAGGGAGGATATTACTCCCGGTTGGTGTTACTAACCGAGACTAAATCTCTAGGATTTGGCCCCGGTTGGTGGCACCAACGGGGACTGACTCTTCCACGGGGGCCACTGGCATTCCCAACCGGGACTGATGAGTCCTCGGACACCTTTTATGGTGCCCCAAAGGGTCCTGTGCTTTAGAACCGGGACCGATTCTCCTATCAATCCCGGTTCCATTTCCCAATGGGACAGATTTAGTGGACGGATAGCCCGTTCTCTAGCAGTGGTTTGTGATGTTAATAGTTTAGTTCATCCTACAGTTCCCATCTCTGTAGTTGTAGTAGAAAACTTATTAAATTTGAGCATAGTAACAATGTGTCTTCCAAACTCAAAAATATTTAAAATGATACATACTTCGACTTCAGCGCATTGCATAGACAACTTGTGCTAGCATTTCCAAAGAACAAGTCGTCATGCAGCCAATGTATCTTTATGGAAAAACGAGTTATTGCTAAGCACTAAGTAATAACTCTGAGGGTACATTTTGGAAGTTGCACAATGCACTGAGAGATGAATGCTTTTCTTTTGGTACACGTTTGGTGTGTCACTCTATTTATGTTCTACATCTATCATCTTTCGTTATTACTTTTTTTAACATAATATGATCGAAAACATAGTTGTTATTATACATTAAAATTATAAAAACACATTAAATCCACGTATTGAGAAAATATGTCGCTATATCGCTCAAGCAGTGCATATGCATCACTTACGGTTAGATTATACACATAGCAAAACATGTGCATTTTTGCTAGTATAGCTTAAGGAAATTATAGTATCGTAGCCTAGCTTCTTGATCGCTTATGCATGATAAAATATAACAGAAAAGTAGAACATAAAGATATATTATTTTCAAACACAGTAAGATGTCAAGACGAGTAGGCGACTGCCTGTGCGACATGGTCCTACATAAAAAATTGACTTCACTTACCGTGTCAACTCATCAAGCTAGCCCCTGGTGAAAATGAATGGTGATAGCGTCACACGTCAAGCACGCCAGGACTGAACATGTGCGTTGCGTTATATATTCCCCCTGACGACGGCGGCTGTCTTCTACTGACTGCTGTGTTGTGTCCTAGGTGTTTTAGCCTAGTCCGCCGTACAAATTCGAGTGTGGTAGTACAGAGCTGGGAAGAAACTTCCAAGTGTTGTAGGGCGCCGCCAATAAATCACTCGGTTGATCGATGTTTAGCTTTTGTGTGCGTATAGATCTATGGCCCAAGTCCTCTTGGGTTGGAACATATGTGTATATATATGGACCAAGTCTTGATGGAGAATGTTTAATAATCCAATCGTTACGTGCCTAGCTACGTGTGTGGCAGTAATAGTCAAGAGCTAGTGATCGTCGAGCAGTATATATAGAAACGTTTCAGCATGCACAGAACGCAGCAACAACGTAACGAGGGCAGCTACGTACTGTGTCAGTGTCATCATATCTACACACACAGCGACCCTACGCACGTACGTATACGTACGTACCACCACATCCATAGATCGATCCATCGAACAAACTAAACAAATAGCAAATGGAGCTTGTAGAGCTCCTGCTCTCTGATGAAGCTTTGGCCGTCGTCGTGCCCATCGTGGTGTACTGGGCGTACTGTGGCCTGCACGTAGCGCTCGGCCAGTCCATTTATATGCACAAATACAGGCTGCATCCAAGCACTCATGAAGACAGCAAGAACTTTGTGTCCAAGCGACAGGTCATCAGCAACGTCCTCAAGCAGCAGCTCGAGCAGCTCGCTATGGCCGCCATGGTCTTTAAGGTACGTACCGTACGTAATTAAACGTACGCGGATATATCGCTGCATGCAATTGCATGATTTGTTACTATCGCCCGCGGTACTATCTATGTATGACAATATGGACGACTCTGAGGTCTGATATGACACTGCACATACATACAGCTTACCGGAGGGAGCAGGAGCACCAGCAGCAGCAGTACCAAAGCATCATCATCGCCGGCGCAGACGACGACGACCTCCTACTGGTGGTGGACGACGGCAGCCTCTCAGATCGCGGTGGCCATGATATTGTTCGATCTGTGGCACTACGCATGGCACCGGACCCTGCACGCCAACCGGTTCCTCTACCGGAACTTGCACTCGTGGCACCACCGCCTCGTCGTGCCCTACGCCTTCGGCGCCTTGTACGGGCACCCCCTCGAGGGCTTCGTCGCCGACACCGTCGGCGGCATGGCCGCCTTCCTCATGTCCGGCATGTCGCCGCGGGCCTCCATCCTCTTCTTCTCCCTCTGCACCGTCAAAGCCGTCGACAACCACTGCGGCCTGGCGCTGCCGGCGGCGGACTACTTGCTAAGCGGCATCTGGAACAGCGCGGCATACCACGACGTGCACCACCAGCTTCGTGGCGGACAACACAACTACTCCCAGCTCTTCTTCGTCGTGTGGGACAGAGTTTTTGGGACCTACATGCCCTACGTCATCGAGGACAGGCCTGCTGGAGGAACGCTCCGGGTACGGGCACCTGGCCTTGACTACAGGTCCAAGAAGAACAACTGATCTAGTCTAAGCTATACTCCGTATAATAATACTAGCTCCTATTGCTAGTTCAATGCATGGAGAAGATAATCTACAGATACAACAATCAATTCCATTTATATTTATGTGTGTGGATGTTTACATGTAATAATGTCCTATGACAATTATTTGTATTCCCGTTAGTGCATGTCGGTATTTATTTGTATGATGAGACAGGTGATGGTTTTAGCCATGTAATCAGTAATTCGTTTCTATTACTAGTAAAACTGCATGTGCGTCCCGCACGTGACAAAATATTATTGTTTTTGCAATTGATTATTATATGTACTAACAATTGAGTTATGATCTATTTTTTAGTTAGTTTTAAATTTGTACGTTTGATTCCTTTTTAACTTTTCTTTTTGTTTTTATTTGTTAGTGTTATTGATAATTCATATACTTGGTATATATTGATTTTGAGGTAGTAATGAATCAATTAAAATTTTCTCATAGAGGAAGCTTTTAAGGTTTTAGCAGATAATATTTGTATTCATATTGACACACCGTAGCTTCGCTAAGAATGCAAAGTACCACTGTTCGTGAGCTCAAAACTTTTTTTAAATTAACTTTTGTTTTATTGTTTACATTTTAGTTTAAATGATTCTTTCTTTAGGATATTGTAGGAAAAATAACAATCTTACTCTTTGCTATTGCCCTTTTTCTCACCGTAGTATACAAATGATAAATTCAAAAGAAAACCCCATGCGCGGCCTAAGGCTGTCCGCACTCACCAATCCTATATCGCGTTGTAGTAAGGTATAAGGTTGGGGGGAGCTTGTAGTAAGGTATAAGGTTGGGGGGAACTGCAGCGGTGGACCACAAAGCTCCCTCCTAAGGTGGGGTGAGTGTCACATCCGGTTTTAGAAACAAAACCAGATGACACCGTATGTGTGTCCAGGATTAATTTTCCACACATTCTGCCGACTTCATTAGCGAATATCAAAAGACAGTGCTTTATATAAACGAATAAAAGTTACACCTGACAATAATGTCTTTATCAGAGTAAAGCGAAAATCTATCTCTCGTAGCGGAACTCCATCTTCACAGGAAGATTGACTGGGGGCACGTACGCCTAAACATCTTATAGACTTCTGGATCCACATCTTCCTTTATGGCACTGCTCTCGTTTCGTACGCGACAATCATCCAAGACAAACAACATACAAGCCAGACAAACATACATGCATAAGAAACAATACATCATTCAAAAGAAAAGCTTTGTAAAACGTGCTAAATAAGAGGGCTCGTTGTCATGGTCACGTGAGTAAAAGGAACACTAAAAACGGAGCTACGGTTGAAAAAGATGTAGCAGCTACGGTTGAAAAAAATGTAACTAACGAGAGGTTTGCATTGTTGATAGCAAGAAACAACTATAAGCTGTATTTATTGTAAATACCAAAATAATATAAAAAATGACATTTCATAGAAATAACAAAATTAGAATTAATCCAAATTATATTTGAACTGAAAACCAAGTTGAAACTAATAACAATATTTTATTTACAAAGATTTCATATATGTTATACCATTAAAATAATTAATTTAAGAAAGACCAATTTATAAGATCATCTATTCAAACCTTTAGCATGTAACGCGTTTGTTCTAAACAGGTTATAATTAAAAACACATTATAGTCGGCATTTATCAAATTAACATAATTAATTATGAAAAGCCAAAGTATAAACCTATGCATATTTTAATTAGAAAGCAGTTGTGTAATCATTAATTAAGTTAACACGCGTTTAATAAAAAACCGAGGATCAACCTAACTAGATTAATCTGAAAAAATATTGGAATAAGAATTAATCATATTAACATATGTTTAGGAAAACCTTGATTAAACCCTAAGTTGATTTTATTCACAAAAATAATGAGAATAGCATTAATCCAATTAACGTTTATATTTAAAACCAGGAACATATAATAGGGTTAACATGAACACTAATGTAGGTTTCATCGTTACGAATCTAACGGAACATGAGCGGCTTAAAATGGATCTAAAACGTATTAGATATAAGAGATTAAGTATCAAACGGGATGAACGCGATTAACCGTGTACCTTAGGAACTGACTGATAAGATTCATGAGACTCGATGAACAGTGCTCGTGAATAAGCCGAAGATTTAGGATGGATCATCTCTCTACGTGACTTCTCCAGGGCCAGGGGCATAACTCCCGATCTTCAAGTCGTCGAGGTGCTAGCAGCTGTTGGACGGCCGACAGAGGGATTGCATGGCGAGTTGGCCACCGGGACCAGGGCAGCGCTCACGCCAAGGACCTGGGTCGCGTGGCTGTACGTACAGGCTGGTAGGGCTCGAAGGGTGTCTGGTTCTCGTTCTGTTGCTTGTACGTGACCTCCTGGAGTCTTGGTCCTCTCGACTCGGCCGGCCTGACCCTCGTGCATGGGCTGGAGCTTCATCTGCAGGGACGCCGGGACTTGGCTTCCTGCCCGCAGGGGCATGGGACACCAAGACGACAGCAAAGCACGAGGTGATGCTGCAGCCTGGGCGATGTGCGGTGGCGCAGGTAGCCGCCATGGGCGACGATGCTCGCGTAGAGGACACGGAAGATGCGACGGGAGGCTAGGGTTGCGGCGGCCGTGGTGTAGGGAGCGGAGAGGTCGGTGGGGCCCTCGTTTTATAGGTGCGACCAGGCTTGCTGTGGGACCAAGACAGGATGAAGCGGCGGCCGTGTCCAACTTAGACACGAGCAGAACACAACGTCGCGTCTTCTAGGCAGGCAATGGCTCAGGGCAAGCAAGAGACAGCTGTGACCTGGACGTACATCTGATCCTGATGCAATGCATGAGCCTTGGGCTGGCCAAAGTGACCCATCTGGTTTTAGGATTAATAAAGGGGTTAATCCTTGGCTGACGAGAGTGCAGCTAGTAAACTGTTTGATTAGCATACTGCTTCTAACACGGAGAGAGGGACCAAAAGAAGTACATGAACTGCTGTAGACTGGTTTAGCTTACGAGTAAGAAGAATTAGGCCTTGGAAAGAATGAGTAGAAAATGGGAGCGAGAGATTGAATTATGATTGCTGCTCTCACAACACGTGAATAGATGATAATGAGTCTAGGAAATTCACGTGTACAAGATTATGTCCAAAGTAAAATAAAAAAAGAATAAAAAATGATAGAATTGATAAGGGTGCTAGGCCTCATGTGTGACCATATTAGATAGATGAAAGGGTCAGAGCATGAGATTCAAAGGATTTTGGCTGAACAAGAGTTTGATAAAGTTGAATAGACTCAGACCCAGATGAAATCTAGTCATTTTTTTTAAATCATTTAAATTCTTTTGTTTTGCAAACAAAACACTATGCAAAGCTGCACGAATGCTCAAACATGTTATTCCTAGGTTTTAATTTACTTGATAAATTAAATAAATAGGGTGTCATGCATGGACACACAAATACTAGTGAATTAAATTATTTTAGCGAGAAATTTTCATGTATCGAAAATCAGGGTGTTACAAATCTACCCCCTTAAAAGAAATCTCGTCCTAAGATTTGGGAAAGGCTAGCAAGAAAAGAAAGATTGTTTAGAACTCTTGATTCTTGATTACTTCAGGAGCTTTATAGTCTTCATTGATGGTAGTACCCTCACTTCGTCTGAAATCCTTGGATTCATAGTTAGACCAGATTCTTGTCTATCCAATGTTCTTGTAATCTTCTTCTATGTCTACCCCCCTAAAAAAATGAGGCTCGATGAGTTGTTCCTTGTTGCACTTGATGGAAGGGATAAGAGTAGAGTGTTGATCATGACCATGTTGGTGGAGGCATTCTTCTTCCTTGTAGGTGCACTTCACTTAGCAAAGGTTTTGCAAAAGAAAAGGGAAAGAGGAACATGGATAGAAAAGAACACATCTATTTATTATATAGCAACTTTGAAGCTATTGTGGATTAAAATCCCACAAAGCATCAACAATCATTACAAAGAACCAAATCACACATGTAGCACAATAACAAGCATACAAACTCGCACTAGTCGTTCTCTTTGACTACATGGTGGACCTTCTTAAACATGCCTCCATCTCTCAAAAGGTTGGCGAGAGGGCGTGCGAGCCGGAGAAGGACGCCGACGGATGTGGGTTTGTGGATCCAGCATCAGGCCCGTTCCAGGTGCCGGGGAGGCAGAGGCGCGGCTGCAGAAGAGAGGTAGCGCGGGCGAGGAGCAAAGTTGGTATATGGTAAAGATATAGGGTAAATATGACTATGGAGATCGTTGTATGGAGCAAAGAATCTGACTGACCGGAAAGATATAGAGTAAACATGACTGTGAGGGATTGAAAGACATAGAGTAAACATGACTGTGGGGGATTATTGTATGGAGCAGAGAATCTGACTGACCAGAACAAATTTTTTTTCTAAATAGGAATTTGGAGTAATAAACCCCACAACACATTCTATCCACTCCTCTGTCAATCAAATCACGGTACCAGGTCCTTGCCTGCACGCATAGTACAACGTGAGAAACCTGCCAGTACCCATATGATTGTCTCGCCATGGACAATGGCGTTTTAGTCACTTGGATCTGTTAGGCTCGATCCAGTATTAATAATGCAAATACTTAGCGCTGAGCGTCCGCCTCAGCCATGGAAGCAGGATCGAGGGCTCCAATGCCAAGGCGTACAAATTACAATGATTACTCTTACGTGGTTTATTACACGTTCCTGCCCATCCCTCCCATATTTTTTGCACCAAATTTTTTCTTTACCCGTCCAAATTGTTTGATTGATGACTTGTATGGTGAGACACCTTGTCAGATTGATATACGGGGTGGGTAAAAAAACTTGCAAGTAAAAAGTAATTTTTTAAAAACTCACTCTTTTATAAAGTAGACTAGAAACAATGGTGCAGCCTTGCCGCGCCCTGCTTGGAGGCATCCAACTCATTGGATTTCTTTGTCGCAAATCGCAACTGAATTGAGCATTATTTGTTTTTGGCCTATTATTCTTGTATATGCCATAGGAGTATTAGAAAATTACTCATAAAAACGTCATATGCTAATCACTGGAGGTAGTTATTCTCAATGAGAATGTCTAGATTACAATGAGACAGGAGTGAGAAAATAATTGCGATATTTGATACAAAAAAAATAGTGATTTTTTCTGATCCCAAAATCAAACACTTGCTATTATGCAAAAGAAGGTCCAAGTGGCGCCAAAAAGCTATTTTTCTGATCGCAATGTTGGAAGAGTCTAGTTTAAGCATATGTATTATCCTTGGTTATCCAGTGACTCCACGGTTGTATTGTATATCAACTCTAGAACAGTTACCTTGTCCTCATAAGCATAGCCAAGCTAGGGATGCAAGGCGGGTTGTCTGTACAAGGTATAACTATACTATACAAGGCTGAAAATATCCCGTTCACTAATTAATAGGCTGGAAGAATAGTACATGCAAGGAATAAAATTATATATCATTTTTCTAAGAAATGCAACAACACTCATCAACTGTCAAAAATCTGCACGTACCTGATAACCAAACACATCTTATTTAGGAGTTTTAGCTTACAATACCTCCACTTAAAATTAATTTTTTATATATAGGTGAACTGACTTACACCTAGCTATATGCAGCTCGGAAGCGACAAGTAATTCCAACCCGAAGGAGTACAATGAGAGAAGAGATATTGTCATTATTTCTGGATGCAACATTGTTTCTGACAGGGCATCAACAATATAGTAATAGTATTGTGCCATATGCAGTACGTATTTAAAAAAATATTGGGGATGCGCTTGTGATGTTAATAGTTTAGTTCATCCTACAGTACTTCTCATCTCTGTAGTTGTAGTAAAAAAACTTATCAAATTTGAGCATAGTAACAATGTGTCTTCCAAACTCAAAAATATTTAAAATGATACATACTTCAACTTCAGCGCATTGCATAGAGAACTTGTGCTAGCATTTCCAAAGATGAAGTCGTCATGCAGCCATTGTATCTTTATGGAAAAACGAGTTATTGCTGAGCACTGAGTGATAACTCTGAGGGTACATTTTGGAAGTTGCACAATGCTATGCTAGCAGGAAAAGATGTACTGTACATGCTGCTAAAATAATATGGTAATATTAGTTCCTTTCAATAACTTGGAGTAAAGAACATGTATAAAACATGTATGATTACACACAATAGGAGGATACATAAGAGGACACTACACAACATGAATGCCATGTGCTAGAATTGCTTTTTCTTTCCTGTTTGAGATGGAGGGAACATTAACTTACTTCTAGAAACTAGCAAGAGGGCCCGCGCTAATAGCGCGGGTAGCTAGTGTTTTAAAATTACTTTATTTTTTATGTCTTTACAACACATTTTTGTATCGTTATGATGACATAAATAGTATCATTGTATGATAATACAGAAAATTTATACAACTTTAATTACTCTTTTTTCTCATAGCCTTCTTTGCCACATCAAACCAACATTATCTTCTATTATGCAACATTGGAGGCTCTAGATCACTCCTTTGTGTTAAAGTGATCACAACTCTTGTGATGTTTATTGACATATCTAACTTGGGTGTCCTAGTTCTCAGCCCAATATTTAAGACTTTACTCGCTAGCTATTATCTAATCAAGTAAATATGCTCCACATGTGTGTCGATCTATCCAATTAGTTCATGGTGATTGGCTTTTGGTAGATAACAATAATCTCTTATATCAAACACAGTAGATTTCGTGTGTATTTATAGTATTCTCCTTTTTATATCTCTTTGTATTGGATTTGCCAAACTTCCTAGTGTTATTTGACCTGATCTCAGTAAACTTTTTTTTTTGCAATATCATAAATATGATTATCCTTTCCTACATATACATTCTTATACTTTGCTAACAATTTATCATAAAATAAATTTCCCTAGCTATAATTTAAGTTCTCTGTACAAATTGTAGATCCTTCCTTTTTTTTCATAGATTAACATGGGAAATTTGAAGCTTTGATATAGAACACAGTTCTTTATAGTTAGTAGTGGAGATTGTGTATTTATTCAAAATGCATTATATTTCTATTACCTGAATGACATAAAATATTTAGATTAATTCACATTGTTAGATGATAATAGTAACTAATTGCATAAATATTTTTTATTTTGTTAATTCTATAACTTACACTGTTAGATGATCATAACAACTAATGGCATAAATATTTTTATTTTGGTAATTCCATTTGACATAATGTTTGGGTTATTGTAGTCCTTAGATACTTAGATGTTCATAAGATCCAAAGTTGTAGTCTCTCTTCTTATGTGGTAATTTCTAGGTTCATGCAATGAATGTGGTTGAAGAAGTTCATATATATGTCTAATACAACTAAGGCACACTTTTGCTCAACTATGGTGCTTAAATGTACGTCATTTCATATAATATTTAGAAATATGGCATATATTAATACTAAAAGAATATAGATAGTACTACTATTTCAAAGACAATTATATAACTAATTAAACAATTGGTGAGCTTCATCAATGTATGATGATCGATAGAGCATAGATTTAATAGTATTTAGACTCATAGGAACTCCGATAATTAAAACTAATTAAGCAAGAAGATGCAAATCCTTATCAACTATTAATACTAAAAGAATACATGTCTTACTAACCTCCTGTTCTATTTCAGAGGCAATTGCAGAACTAATAAGATAATTGGTGGATTTCATCACCATTGTATGATAGATTGATCGATAGAGTATAGACCCTGTCGAGACAGCTAATTGGCAATCACTCGCCAGCCTCAAACTCAGCAACCAATGGGACACTCTCCCCCTAACTATTTTATATATAACTTATAGGAACAAAAATTATGACAAAAATTATATATATGCACATAAGATATAGGGTAATAACTTATCCGATATAACTTACAATTATAACATGAGATTTTTCACATAAAATAACTTATATGAATAACTTTTGTGCATTCTATTTTATGGAACAAAACTTATGATCATAATTTATGCACATTATATTTTGGACATGTAGTGCTTTTAGAAAATTTTACCACTACAACTAAAAAAATTGTGCATGCTGCATGCATGCAAATTAATTTTTCTTTTAAAGTCAACACTTATTGTGGGACAAATTTGAATCCTAAAACAACACTTATCGTGGAACGGAGAGAGTAATGTATAAGAACATGTAACTTGATGCATCACTGCATCTTGGCCAGATCGCTCGCTCATAGCGAGCGGAGCAACTGATCACCAAACTGACTTTCTGCTAAGGAACTCAAACAGATAAAGCTAATTACGCAAGAAGAGGATCAAATCGGCCCATTGTTTATTATTTTCTTATTGTTTCTACAGTCTAAACGACGATCGCTTGATAGCGATCGATGGCCCAGCACTCTTGCTGCTAGCGTAATCTCAATGCCGGCCAGATGCATGCACAACATCAAGCATGGCTCTTCACCACCGTACTTGGCCTACTGTTGCTGTCGAGATCAGATATCAGAGATTTTGCGTTTTTGTTTCTGGCGTTGTGATTCCTTATTTCTACCGAATTATTTGGATGACGATCGTTAAAATTGGAAAACTTACCAAAGTCCTAGATGGCTGGACATGATGGTCGTACGTCGATTGCTCCGGCACTCATAAGTCCAACCGCTATGGCATCAAACGCTGAGGCGCAGAGGCAGGGCAGGGCAGGGCTTGTGTCACCGACGACGGTGATGCTACTGTTGACGCTGAGCAGGCACGTATAGTTGATCGGTCGATGGTAAATGAATAGACAGTGTTAGCAGTTGGTCTAAATTGATCTCTTATGGATTTAGGTATATATCTTTTTTTCTTTGTTCATATATGATATATGATTTAATGGAGGCCGTTAGATGATCATAAAATCTAATGGTGGAGAACTATCCTAGATAGACCGTTTTAGACCGTCAGATGTTCATAAAATCTAACGGTGGAAGGCTTTTCTTTTTTTCGATTAACGTGGGAATTTCTTGACCCTCTCGGCGAATCCGGTGGCTTCTTTTAACACTACTATAGTTATATAATAGATTACATATGCGATGCCTACTTTTACCTGTCCCTGCTTGTATATAAAATTGATTGACAGGGACCATACTTCTATCCTGTATTCCTATGAAGATGTGACCATCCATATAGCACATCATCGCATACTATATAGATCTATCCATTCATTAGGTTGTGGTTAGAAGCTAGGTGCATATTTGTCAGCAAGATGAATTCCAAGGCCATGGCGATGCCGATTCTCTTTGCCATGCTCCTTGGATGCGCCGTTTTCTCAGCATACGGTAAGCGCCATTTCTAAACTTCAATTTTTTTTTTGTTCTTACATTGCTCTTTATGTTAAACGGTTGTCGACTCAAATTCATACAAATCATTCACAACTGAAATCTCACATGAGCTGTTGAGGTGCATATGAAGTTGGTGACACGGTGTTGCATTTTTCAGGTGAAAATAACACCGGACGATCCGACGATGGTCACTTTGTGCGGAAAGGTAGTGTGACGAGCGGCAAGAAGATTACCGTGATATTGTGCGTGAGGAGCTATTGCCTGGACATTGGGACCTATTACTGTTGCCAGGGGATATCGGGCATGCCTTGCTACCAAGAATTGCAAGACTGCAGAAACAACTGCCCTGTTTGCTACCCTCGCTGCAGCAAGCTCCATGCAATGCCTGCGAACTCTCCGTCGCCCGGCCGCGACAATTAAGATCCATTTTTATTAGATCTTGTGAAACATAGGTTTTTAACGGGGAGAAATAAGTAATATATGTAAGCCTCCTATGAGAATTATTTTTTGACTCAAAATACCTGTAGAGATTTAATACTGCAAGTTTTTTTTCTGCCTTCACATTAATTCTTCTATGCAGTATGTACCAGAAAAAACAAAAATCATAGAAACTCACATACAAGGCAAAATATTTGATAATCGGTTTTGCAGGCAACAGCCTGGTACTACTAAAAAAACTATTTCTGCTGCTGGCTCACAAGCATATTTCCACTTGTGTTTGGCGGACCACCAGGAACAAAGTGAAAATCATATACTTTTCAAATCTAAAAAAATAGTGCGTATATGTATTTGAAAAGGTCAATCTTTTAATTTTTTTCATTATAGTTCAGTTAAAAACCTGTATTTTAGGGTATGCATTTTATTGATGGGTTTGGTGATTATATTGTTGAGCCACGCATAAGAAGTTTCCCTTAAGAGAGAAAAGAAAGTTAGGATTATAAACAACTCCTAATCTACTATTTCTGCAGGCAAATTTTTACTCTTCACATTGAAGAAACGTGTAATTGACTGGCTTATCCCAAGAATGGCATAATATGCTGAGTACCATTAAAAATGTGACTATTTGCTATAACAAACTGTATCAAATACAATATTTTCTTAGATTTGGTGAAAGAGAAGAGTGAGGAAATATCTCTTTATCCCACTTCTTCAACCTCTTGCTCCTCTCTCTCCGCCCGCTCCTTCTCCCGGCACCGATCTCCTCCCCGTCACCACCACTCCTTGCCATCGTGCGCTGCCCACAGCCACTCTTTGCCGTCATGCGCTGCCCGCCACCACTGCTGGCCACCATCGCCGTGTGCCAGTGCGCCACAACAGCTCCACCTCCCCATCACCGATTGCCATCGTCGGCCCACGCCGCTGCAGGCCACTGCCGGGATGGACACATCGCCACTGTTGCAGGCTGCCACCACTTGCCATTGTTAGATTTGATCTCGAATGGTCACGAGACCGAGTCCGAGTCCGAGAAAATCCCACGCCCTGATCGGGGGCGCGACTTTCCTCTATGATTGTGGCCCCCGGTCACAGTGTGCTATAAAAAGATGGGCCTAGGGGCCGACATGGAAGCCAATGCATCTAAGCCGTCGCTAAACCCTAGCCTGACATTCTGAGGGACCCGGTCTCCCATGGGCACCAAGTGACTAGAAGCGCCACCACCCTTCCTCGCCGCCGACCCGATGGCCGACGACAACACCAACGGTGGTGACCCGTAGGAACAGCAAAGGAGGGAGGAGGAGGCCTAGACGGCAGAGGAGCGCCGCCTCAAGGAACAAGAGGAGAAGGCTGCAGAGGACCGCCGCCGCAATGAGCAAGGAAACTCCGTTGCCCATGCGGCACTGGTCGTGCCCTTCCCCGGCACCGAAGATGAAATCTTCCCCTCTTCTCTCCCCCTCCGCTCAAGATCTACATGTGACACCTCTCTCTCTGTTGAACTCGCTAGTGGTGGGCTCTCAGGGCTTAGATCGATCCACCAGACACCAATAGCCACGGCTCCCCATCATCACTCATCGTCGCCCACCGAAGTTCCTCCCCGTTGACGTGATGGATGTGCCATAGTGCCAATGCCATGACAGCTCTTCCCTGCCACCACTCACCACTGTCATCACAACTCCTCTCCGTAGCAACGATGGGAGAGAGATTGAGTAATGGAGAGAGGTACCGGCGATGGGGAGAGAGAGGGGCGCTGGTGAAGGGGAGAGTGAGAGGCTTGTGTGTAGGGTGAAAACATTTTTTCCTACCCAAGTTATGAGAAATGATTAAAATACTCTTGTGGTGTGTTGTGACAAATGATCACGCTTTCATAAAGGCACCTAGCATATTATTCTGTTCACGGTGTGAGCTGGCCAAACAGGGCTGCTGTGCAAGCAGGGGTGTCCCGCATAAATTGGTGGCCCCGTGCATATTATCAAAGGGCCCCAACCTAGCATATCAAAATAAACAAACTCTTATAGTGGTTTTCTATGCACAATTAAATAATCTATTAACCTATTATGTATATGCATAGGCAATACAAATTTATAGACTAATTAATCTATTAACCCATTATGCATATATGTCGACAATAAAAAAAGTAGGTGTCTTTGGCCTGTCTGATTGTGCGTTGATGCTGATGGTCGGATCATCAGTGATGTGTGATTTCTCTCTCACCGCCTCGACTGGATACTTGATGAGTGAGCAGTGATCACATACGCGCCTAGCCTTGCTCGCTGTGGATGTATGCGACGCCAAGGGCCCGAGGATTACCGATGCAGACCAACAGAACGTCCTAGAGAGGATTACTCGGCACGGATTACTCATGGTTCAGTACGAATGTGCAATTGCTTCAAGGTAGAAGCAGGCCGTTTTGGGGTCAAATACCTGTCTTAGGCCTGTGTTTTTAGTAGGAATATTAACTCTTATAGATGTATATATGTATGGACTCTAAATCAATTTAGGGGCCTCTTGATTTTGGGGGCCCTGTGCCGTCGCACAGCTTGCACAGCCCCAAGGACGCCCGCCTAGGACATTTGATGAGCATCATGCGGTGGCTGGTAAATAAGCAAATAGGTCCAGGCGTCCAGCCCGCCTCCCTTCATCTACCGACCAACTAACTTGAAAAAAGACCCTGCCAAAAACAACCCACAAAGAGGCAGCACGCTGAATGGATGCAATGTCACCGTGTCAGTTTCCGCCGTCGGGATATCCGCCGCACATCCAGCGCCTTCTAGCAATGCCCAGCGGCGTCGCTGTTTGAGGAACCTCTACCGCACCACCGCCACCGGGGGCACCTTCAACGTCGCCGCTGCCGGTGCCGGGGGCACTCCAGTTCCAGCGTCGCGCTGTCAGGTCACCTCCAGCGCTACAGCATCCCGGGCACCTCCTTCGTCGCCGCCACCGGACACATGAGCTCTACGCTTATATGCCTAGGACATGACTATCCATTACTACTAGGCAACAGTATTGGTAGGTACTTCGCTTTCAGAATTGGACCAAGACTCACACACTGATTGCCTCAACAGAAAGAAAATTGAAATATGCTTCAAACATAAACAGGTGTAACTAAAAATCCCACCCTTTACCATCATTCTAGTTACAACTTACAACACGTATGAAAAAAGTGTAGGAACATTGCTACTAAAGAACACGCATCTGACTTTCCGAGCTTTCTTTTGTGATGGCAATGTATATGCTGAATTGATGTTGTCTTAATTAATACAAGATGCCAATCTTCTTAACTGGAAGCTTGAATCACTATGTGCAGAATCGACTTTCAAAGCATGCAAGCGATGTTAGATCATGTTGTGCTTCAGCCATGGATGGCTTTCTCAATAACTTTCAATTTGAAACAGCATGAAGTTACTTTAGGGAGTTCAGTAATAGTAGAGCACCGCGCCGTGTCACAACATTGTGGCCACATTGTTTATTAAATCTGTCTCAACATTGTTGCTAAATTCTTCAGTGCATCTGTGACAACATTGTTGCCAAATTATTCATTACATATGTGGCCTACATCTCCACAACATCCAAACAATACACGAATTCATGTCAACTATGTTGAATCTGGTGAGTGCGGATCTAGGTCCCGAGAGCCCACCACCAGCGAGTTCTAAGTGTTGTGTTCATAGTGACCATGTAGATCTAGTTGGGAGAGGGAGAGAGTGAGAAATATCACATTCGGTACTGGGGAAGGGCGCGACTGATGGCGTATGGCCAACGGGGTTTGGTGGCGATCCTCCGCGGCCTTCTTCTGTTGTTCCTTGAGACGGCGCTCCTACGCCATCTTGGCCTCTTGCTCCGTCCTCCTCTGCTGTTCCTGGACGTCGCCGCCAGTGTTGCCGTTGGCGGGGGCGTTGTCATCGGCCATCGGGTTGACGGCGGCGGGTGTGGCTCTTCCAGTCACTTGGTGCGTCCAGAGATTGGGTCCCTCTTGTGATGTCACGCTAGGGATTAGCGGCGGCTTAGATGCGTTGGCTTCCGTGCCAGCCCCTAGGCCCTCTTTTACATGGCGCACTATGACCAGGGGCCACAACCAAAAAGGAAAGTCGCGCCCCCAATCAGGGTGTGGAATCAACTCCGGATCGGTCTCATAACCGTTCCCGAGATCAAATCTAACTTCAAAGCAGCTGTTGCATTAGGTGCCTGCAAGGTCTCATGCAGTGGGGGCTCTCAGCGCTCGTGGCACATGGTTGCCTGCTGGGATACCGCATTGGAGGTGCATGTCGGTGGGCCACTGCAGAGGCGACAACGGCGGTGGGAGGTACATTGCACGGCCGCCGTCGTGGTGGTTACTGTTGACGCGGCTTATGTACGAAAATTATACATCATTTTATATGGTTTTTTATTGATTTTATGCGTCAACTATATCTTTCTCTAACATTTATCACCGATAATTGTGGATTTTGCAATATTGTCTTGGAAATATGCTGCATGCGATTTTTACAGGTTTTAGACCAATTTTTCACAAAATTCACCATGATCCACTTCGAATAAGAAAAGATCGCAAGATGACATGGATTGAAGATGAAGAACGAGGAAGACTTGCTGTACTCATAGCCCCTCTGTATGGATCAAGGCTTCCTAATCAGAAGATTCAATAAAGTGTCCAAAGCTACAAGAAAATGAAGATATTTATTTATTAAAGATGTCAAATATGTCAAAGGCTAGAAGAATCCGTCAAAGCTTGGCCCATTACGAAGATTCCAGAAACTCAAGAGTCCGAAAGACCCCACACAAATATTTCTTAGGCGGCAAGCAACGTCCCCGCGAAAGATCGAAGGAAACGAACGAAGGAAGGGCTGAGGTCGGCCGACCTTAGGCCTTCTCGTCGGCCGAGCCCACCCAACCGTGGGTCGGTTTCCGATTTCTTTTCTCCCACGTCTTCTTCAGACTATATAAAGCGAGTCTAGGCCCCGAGTCGAGGCATCCAATTCATTATCAAGGCGACAAGATGTAGACAAGAGGGACAACAACTAGAGGAGAGCTGAGGGTCGAGATTCTAGGCTAGGATTAGAGTTCTTCTAGTTCGTAGAGGTGATTAGAGGCATTGCATGATGTTCTAATTACCTGGTTCCAGAGGTCTAATTGTATCATCAAGGGAGGTATGGCCATGGTCGTAAGTATGATACAATTTATCAATAAAAGCATTGTTCTTGTCTAATTATCATATTCTTGTTTTAATTATGCATGTTCTAGCTCTAATTAGATTTAGATCTAGATGCTTATTGATTAGACCATATCTTTAAGGGTTATATTTATCTAGCGTTCTTGATTGTTGATCTAGCTTACTAATGATATAGTTGTATGTCTAGTTCTTTTGATCATGGAGATTAGAGGTTCTAGTTGCGCTAATTATGTTATTAGACCATATAAGGTAGTTGGAAACTAGTTCTCTAATTACGTGCCTGTTGAAAGCTTTTCGTCGATTACCTGGTTACCAGTGACAATGGAGCCCGGAGAAAGGTTAAGCCGATCTAGGGGTTAGGTTGTTTGATCTTGATTTAATTATGCTATGATGAATATGCTTGAACATGTCTACCTTGAGCTACTTGTTACCTCGTTGCTTTTATCTAATTGTGTTACCCTTGTCATGCTTGTTTTGGATCCAATTAGAACTTGATTAGAATCTAATTAATACCCTTTAATTAGTGTTCTAGTTCTGTTCTAATCGTTTATCTTATATATTAAGTATTGTTTAGACGTAGATTAGATATAATTTAGAGCAAATTTAGAGGTAGATTAGAGCGTTGCTTTTTACTTTTAATTTTCCATAAACTCTTGTTAATTAGTTCTCAATTAGTTCGTTTTCTGGATTGACAAAACCCATGATACTCATCCTGGCGAAAAGCTACCACGATACTGTAGAGTATAAGGTTTGGCGTGCTTAATTGCCGTCAACAGTTACCTCTGGGCAAACTCCCATCGCAAACTCGTGATCTTGCGAACCAGCCCCTTCCGCGGCAGGTCCGGACGCAAGCTTTATGTGTTGGTGAAGATCAACCATAGAGCTAGCCTGATGTCGATGTAAACACCCCTACCTGGCGCACCAACCGTTGGTGTTTAGTAACGGCAGTGCACTACAAGATGTATCACGCGATGCTTTTGTTTTTGTGTCTAGATCGACTGTAGCTCTACGGTTCACGTGAAACGCGACAAAGAACGAGATTTATATAGCTTCGGACCGCTAGATCGCGTAACACTCTACGTCTTGTTTGTGGTGTTTTGTATTGCTTTGAGTATGCATGAGTACAAGGAGGGTTCGAGGAAGAGTTGCCGATCTCAGAGTTAGAGGGATCTGGAGAGTTGTGTGGGAGAGGTCTCTGACCCGTCTTATATAGTCCAGCGTGGTTTGTGTTAGAAGTCAGTTTTCTTCTATGTCTTCTAGACGGTCTAGGTTATAAGAAATCACGTAGAATCTGCGATTCATATCTTTCCCAAATAGCCCTCGTCTTGCACGCCAAGCCAAGGTGTTCTACACCTCAGGTCCGAGTCAGTTGATCGTCCTCTGGATTGCACCCTCTGTCGACCCATGCACTAAATATGTCACCTAAGGGATAAGCGGATATCTATCCCCCACATCAATGGCGAGCGAGCCGATGGATCTGCAGGAGAGGAACAGAGGGGCGGGCGCCTGAACATCTGCCTCCTGAAGTTTAGGCTAAGTCCATCCGATCGTGTATATTCAAACCATTCTATATTACTAGAAAAAAGCGGTTCGTTGCAACAAGAAAAAAACACAGTTGGCATAGTTACATGGGCATGCAATTTGGAGAAAATAGCATTGCCGGCTGACTTGCTGCTATGCCACTTAAGGCTATCATACTTGTTATACTCTAAAATTCTATTTATAAAATATCCTAATCTTAAGATTCCTCTGTATAATAACTCATGCTCTATACCAACTACTGTGTATGTATGTGTGTCTCGCATTTTTAACAAAATTGAAATACTTGCTTATTAACAAACAAATGAGTATTATGAAAAGAGTTGTCCCGTTTAACATTATATTTAAAGAGAAAAAATCTTTATTTGGCTCCAAAAAAATTCACTTTCTTCCTTAGCTTAATTATTTTAAAAAAAAATTTGACATCAACTTTATTTCCAATATCTTTCTTGGTACATTTGTCAAGTTTGTTAGCTATTCGTTAACCCTTTTGGTAAATTGGCATGGTTATTCTTGCACAGTCTGGGCATCTCTCTAGCCGCGACTTCTTTTCCACACGCGGCATCTAAGCTGTAAAACATCGTGAAGGGTCCTTTACTCCTTTTGTAATGCATTTAGCGACGGTAGTAGGGTACATAACTTACACTAAACTATTAAAAATAACGTAGAATAATTTGAGGGAACATAGGGTAAATAAAAATAATAAAACAAATAAACTTATTATTCAACAATATAAATAAACTTAGCCAAAATACTCTCACTATATACTTAAATCGCTCAATACAATAACTTATTCTTAAATTAAGGTGCAAAGTTATAACTCATGTCAGAAATTTATCCAATGGAATAATGCAATGAGTAGAAAGGATCCAAATAAAATTATTCAGCCTAGTCGTCTTGATCTAGCCTATGCGTTCGAATTTAAGCAAGAGATAACTTTGAATATCATACCAACGTGTAAAAACTTCGAATATCATACCAACACGTAAAAGAACACATTCCGTGAGGGAGAAGGAAGAAATGTTCGTTTTTGACGTTTTCTCTTACTCATCCTCCCCTTTTATAGGAAGAAAGGGAAAGCACTCAATTGGAGCGGCAAGTTGGGACAAAATATGTATTACAAGTGGAACATGGGCCTCTTGGGCCTTTTTCCCTTAGGGAGGAATGACACTGGCTATTATTTTCCCCCAACAGTAGACCGGTGGCTCCTCTGCCCACTAGATCCGCCCGCCTCCACGGCCCTCCCTCCCCCATCGTCGGCCAGCGATGGAGCCGCCCGCCCCGCCACCTGATCTGCCTCCATGCTTGCTCGGGTCCGCAGCCTTCTTCTCGCGGTGGGAGTGGCCGCCGCCACGCTCGAGGCGGGACCAGCGAAGCCTCATGGCCATGGAGTCGCCGCTGCCCGGCTAAGGCAAGGCGTTGCTCAGGGCCACACGGCCGCCTGCCTCGTCCCCCGTCGTGGTGGGCAGATTCCCGCTGTGGCGGGCGGATCTAGGCTAGGGCCGCCATGGCCGCCTGCCTCCCGAAGTCCATCGCCGCAGACGGGACGCATGCGTTATCAGATTCTCTCTCGGGTTGGTTCTGATTGTTTCTCCTCCTCTCCTGTATTATTGGGTGAATCAACCTATTTCCTTCCATGACTTATGTACAGTTGCGATGAATTTCAATAACGACTTGGTATTATATTCCTTTAGATTTTATCATGCCATGGATCTGGTTATACGTGTATTTGCTCGTAGAGTCTTTCTAATTCGGCCCATGAGGATTATTTTTATGTGTGGAGTATTAGGCCCAGGCGGATTTACCCAAAGCAGCGTCACGGTTAGACTGGGACAAGAGGCTGTCAGGTGGCGCTCACGTGACAGGACGGATTAAGAATCTTTATTTGCTTTAATATTATTAGATAAAGATAACGATTAGAACTTTGTTGTATTCTTGACCCTTGTATTCTTGACTTCCTGTATTCTGTCTTAATTAGATAGACTCTTTGTATCTTGCCTTAATGGCTCACCCTTTGAATTATGTTGTATCAGCTATATATATGAAAGCTTACCTCCCAACATGGGTGTGCTGATTGCCCAACTCTCTACGTGGTATCAGAGGTCCAGGTCCCTCTCTAGGCCGGCTGTGTGCCCTCCAAACTCCCCGCGCCATCTTTCTGGGTCATGAGTTTCACTCCATGACATAAGGCGATCTGTCTATTGAAGACTATGGTCAGAAGACGAAGCAAGCTATCAATACTCTTCGTGCTGTCGGGCACCCAGATTGTGTTGAAATCATTGAGTTCATTGTTTTACCACCAGTAACTAGTATATATTATTTTATACAGTGCTGTAGCTTCCATTTACATTGTGTTTGCAAGGAAGGATTGTTAATCGTGACTGTCGGCTTATGAATGGCATGCCTTAAAATTCCATCGTATGTAAATTTAAATGTTAAGATGCCATCATTTTCTGAGACCAGCAAAATTGCAAGTGCGATAATGTTATCATGTTTGTATTTAGAAGAACAATGTAGAGAATAGAGTGGTAATGGGATAATTGAGTGGATGTTAATAGTACGAGCTGAGCATATTTTTCATTAATAAAGAGGCGGGTTACAATGGCTGAGTAGCCAAGGGGCCTCTAGGTGAACTGGTTAGGTCTCTGATGGCACTTATCAGGTCTTAGGTTTGATTCCTCGTAGGAGCAGATTTCAGGCTGTGGTTAAAAAAAATACTCAGGGCTTGTCTTACCCTCGGCAGATCGAGTTCTATTTTACAATGGCTGAGTAACAAAAGACAATGGCTTACATGACCTAAAAGCAACACAAAAAAAAACAATAAGGGGGAAGGAGAGAACAACATTGCATTTTTAGGGAAAGTTTTCAAATGCTTGGATTATATTCTTTTTGTATGGATACAGTATAAAATAGCCATAGTCATACATGCATTCCTTCGCAATAATATTCAAGTATATACTCCCTCCATGATAAAAAGAATACAATCCTAACAGTTTTAGGACATGTTAGTAGTCATGAGAAAAGACCCATATGCCCCCATTTAATCATGCACTTGTATCTTAGAAACAAAGAAAAAGATATATCCATTGAATGCATATCACCTTAAAAAAGAGAATCCAAGCAATTTAATGCATTTGTCCCTTAAAAAGAACCTAACATTAATGTCATATTCTAGAATTGATTTTTCTTTCTTGTCTGAGATAGAGGGAGTATTAACTTACTTCCATAAATTACATATGGGGTGCCTGATTTTACCTATCCCTGCTTGTATATAAAATTGCGTGAGAAGATCTTCTTCTTAACGAAATACTCGAAGGCTGTCTTACTCCCCGTAGGTCGAGTTTTTTTACAATGACTGAGTAACAAAAGACAATGGCTTACATGACCTAAAAGCACAAAAAAAAAAAAACAATAAGGGGGAAGGAGAGAACAACATTGCATTTTTAGGGATAAAGTTCAAATGCTAGGATTATAATATTTTTGGATGGATGCAATATAAAATAGCCATAGTAATACATGCATTCCTTGGCAATAATATTCAAGCATATACTCCCTCCGTGATAAAAAGAATACAATCCTAACAGTTTTAGGACATATTAGTAGTGATGAGAAAAGACCCATATGCCCCCATTTAATCATGCACTTGTATCTTAGAAAGAAAGAAACAGATCTATCCATTGAATGCATATCACCTTAAAAAAGAGAAATCCAAGCAATTTAATGCATTTGTCCCTTAAAAAGATACTAACATTAATGTAAAATTATTTCTCTCTCTTGTTTGAGATAGAGGGAGTATTAACTTACTTCCATAAATTAAATATGGGGTGCCTGATTACCTGTCCCTGCTTGTATATAAAATTGCGTGTCAGGGGCCATACTTCTGTCCTGTATTCCTATATGAGGCTGTGACCATCGATACAGCACATCATACCATACTATATTGATCTATCGATTCAACAGATTGTGGTTAGCAGCTAAGTGCAGATCTTTTCAGCAAGATGAATTCCAAGGCCATGGCGACACCTATTCTCTTTGCCATGCTCCTTGGATGCGTCGTTTTCTTGGCATATGGCAAGCACCATTTCCATACTTCATTTTTTTTTTTGTTCTTCCATTGCTCTTCATGTTAAACAGCTGTCGACTCAGATTCATGCAAATCATTCACAACTAAAATCTGACATGAGCTGCTGAGGTGCATATGAAGTTGGTGACATGGTGTAGCATTTTTCAGGTGAAAATAACAACGGGCGATCCGACGATGGTCACCTTGTGCCGAAAGACGTTGTGACGAGCGGCAAGATATTGTGCGTGAGGAGCTATTGCCCGGACATTGGGACCTGTTACTGTTGCCAAGGGATACCAGACGTGCCTTGCTACCAAGAATTGCGAGTTTGCAGAAGCATTTGCACTACCTCACCAGCAGGTCGCGAACTCCCCATCCCCCGGCTGCGACACTCGAGATCTATTTTTTATTAGATCCTGTTAAACATGGGTTTTCAATCTGGGAGAAATAAATAATATATGTAAACCTCCTATGAGAATTATTTTTGACTCAGAACACCAGTTAGAGGTTTACTACTGCAAGTTTGTTTTTTTCCTGTCTCCACAATAATTCCTCAATGTAGTATGTGATAGAAAAAACAAAAATCCTAGAAACTCACATACGAGGCAAAACATTTGATAATCGGTTTTGCAGGCTTGTGTGTAGGAGAAAAAACGGTTTTTCCTACCCTTCTCTCCCCACAGTATGAGAAATGATTAAAATATTGTTTGCGGTGTGTTGTGATAAATAACCACACCTATCATATTATTCTGTTCGCGGTGTGAACTGGCCAACAAACAGGGCTGCTATGCAAGAGCAGCGCCTAGGACGTCTGATGATGAGCATCGTGCGGTGGCTGGTAAATAAGCAAATTGGTCCCGCACGCCTCCCTTCATCTGACCAGCAAACTTGCAAAAAAAAAAAAAACATGCTAAAAACAACCCACGCAAGAGAGGCAGCGCGCTGAATCGATGCAAGTCAGTTTCGGCTGACGCCGCCGGACACATGACCGCTGGCATGGCGCCCTCCACCGGAAGTATTGCATGTGTGTGTGTGCGCGCATGCAACAAGCTGGAGACGTGAGTGCGTTGTGCTGCAGGCATGCGTGTGCAGCTGCCGCGTACGTTGAGTCGGAGTCTGTTAGGGAGTCATGGTGATCCGTCAGAGAGGCAGGGCGAGTCATGCGCACGCATGGCACATCGTGCGCTCGGTGCCGTGCGGATCAGCAGGAAAGCCAGGTTGAGGAGTACGTGCTCCAAGAGCACAGGCTATATATTGACCTCTGCACTGCTCACAAAAAAAAGCAGGAGAAAAACCAGCGTTTGGGCGCAAATACTCGCCTCTCGCTACTGTTCATTGTCTTCCTCCTCTCACCGTCCACCATCCTCTGTTCCTGAGTGTCCTGTGCGTTTGAGCGCCCCTGTGTTTTTGACATTGCATCTGCATATTTGAAAATAGTTTGTGGTCTTCGGATCTGCCTGAGTGGAAGCACTACAGCTACAGCCATTCCTGATGTTGGCATTTGTGATCTGATCGACATCGTGGAGGAGGCACTGCGCGGGAGTCAGCTGCGTTCCTTCTAATGGAGATTGACTATGGGAGTTGTTGTTCAGCTTGTGTTTTTGCAGTTTAGGTAGCAGTAAAATTGCTCTGTTCTTTTTTCATGTTGTGTTCCCAATTCCCATAAAAACTGAGCTCTTTGAGGACGGTATGCCATCCCATCAATATTGTAAACAATATGGTCATGCTGTAAAATCCGCCAAATTTGAGCCAAATTGATTTTGGTGCTCTCAATTGTTGAATTAAATTCATATCTATGTTGTGTTGCAGTAGGCTGTGACAATTGTATCTATGCAATGGAATTGAATTGTGAATGTTTAAAGCTCATGGGCTGTTTTGCTGTCTTATTCTGGGCAGCTGTAATTAAATTGCAATTCTGCTGGTGCCTTAGTGATTAGTGAACCATGGGAAACTTAATATTTTGTTGTGAAGCATGTACGCTTATATGCTTAGGGCATGACTATCCATTACTGCTAGGCAATGGTGGGTACCTCGCTTTCAGAATTGGACCAAGACTCACACTGATTGCATGCCTCAACAGAAAGAAAATTGAAATATGCTTCAAACATATACAGGTGTAACTAAAAATCCCACCCATTACCATCATTCTAGTTACAACTTACAACACGTATAAAAAAAGTGTAGGAAACGTTGCTACCAAAGAACATGCATCCTAGGTCCTAGCTTTCTTTTGTGATGGCAATGTATGCTGAATTGATGTTGTCTTAATTAATACAAGATGCCAATCTTCTTAACTGGAAGCTTCTGATATACTCCCTCCATTTTTTTTTTGTATGGCTCCCACTAGCTCAAAAATGATCTGTACAACGTCAAACATAAAAAATCGGAGGTAGTACTACTGCAAGCAATGCTATTATAGTAGCTTATATTTTGAGCTTGAATCACTATGTGCAGAATCGACCTCCAAAGCATACAGGCACTAGATGTTAGACCACGTGCTTCAGTCGTGGATGGCTTTGTCAATAACTTTCAATTTGAAACAGGATGAAGCTACTTTAGAGAGTTCAGCAATAGTAGAGCACCACACCCTGTAACAACATTCTGGCCAAATTGTTTATTTAAATCTGTCTGAATATTGTGGCCAAATTGTTTATTAAATCTGTCTCAACATTGTTGCCAAATTCTTCAGTGCATCTGTGACTGCATTGTTGCCAAATTATTCATTACATACGTGGCCTACATCTCCACAACATCCAAACAACCAAACAATACACAGGAATTCCTCACATGCTGGGGTCTTTTTCTCTTTACTTTGGGCACTGTGGGGAACCCACCGGTGAGTGTCGAAACCCGCCTCACACCCACCCTTCTTTAGATCTAAGAACTCATACACCCATGGAGAAAAATGAAACCCACCCCCATCTCCATAGGGTCCAAAATCTGTGGAGACACCAAACTCGACCCGTTGCCATCCCTAAAAGATCTTGTAGATAAATACACATATATTTTGGAAAGAAAAAAAATAAGCATCTGAATGCATATGCCTCTTAGAAACAATTCAAATGCTAGGATTGCATTTTTTTGGATGGACTAAGTATAAAGCAGCAATAATCATATCTGTATTCGGTGGCAATAATATTTAAGCATATACTCTCTCCACCATAAAAAGAAGGAAAAAGCCCTTTTTTTACCATCCAACTATCGCCAAAGTCCAGATTTAGTCATCGAACTATAAAACCGGGTATATCTGACCATCCAACTATTGACAACCGGACATATTTGGTCCCCCAGGTGGTTTAAGCGGCGGTTTTCATTTTTAAAAATATTAGAAATTATATTTAATCTTAAAAAAATTATAACAAATTCATTTTAAATTGAAAAAAATATGAAACTAGTACCAAAATGTTTCTAAAAATGTAATCTATCCATCAGTGCTCCCTTTATAGTTATATGGATCTCATTTATTACCCCTTCTAGTGTTTTATTGTTCATATCAGCGTCTAATATTTATATGTATTATTGTTTTGCACTATATTAAATCAGAAGATAACCCAAAATATTACATTTTAGAAACATTTGGTACTAATTTCATACTTTTATGAACTAAAATGAATTAGTTATGAATTTTTGAAGATCAAAAGATAAAACAAAGCTATTTACTCTTCATAAATTCACAACTAATTCATTTTACATCAGAAAAATATGAAACTAGTACCAAATTTTTTTTAAAAATATAATCTTTTGGGTTATCTCCTAATTTAGTATTGTACAAAACAATAATACATATAAATATTAGATGTGAATATGAACAATAAAATAGTAGGAGGGATAATAAATAAGATCCATATAACTCTAGATAGAGTACTAATGGATATATTACATTTTTAAAAACATTTTGGTACTAGTTTCATATTTTATCGATTTAAAATGAAATTGTTATGAATTTTTAAGATCAAATATAATTTTTATTGTTTTTAAAAATGAAAACCACTCCTGAAACCACCTGGGGGATCAAATATGTCCGGTTTTCAATAGTTTGATGGTCGGATATACCCGGTTTTAGAGTTTGATGATTAAATCCGGATTTTGGCGATAGTTGTATGGTCAAAATGGACTTTTTCCTAAAAAGAATACAATCCTAAGAATTTTGATTTTTAGGACAGTTAGTAGTCATTAGAAAAGGCCTATATACCCATTTAATCATGCACTTATATCGTAGAAAGAAAAAAATCTATCAATTGAATGCATATGCACCTTAAAAAAGAGAAAACCAATTAGCAATTTAATGCATTATTAAAAGATATTGCTATTTTTTCCTTGTATGAGTTTGAGGGAGTATAAACTTACTTCCATAGAATACATACGGGGTGCCTTTTTTTACTATCCCTGCTTGTATATAAAATTGCGTGATAGGGACCATACTTCTATCCTGAATTCACATGACACCACATAGTATAAAGATCTATCCATTCAACAGGTTGTGGTTAGCTAGCTGCAAGGTTTGTCAGCAAGATGAATTCCAAGGCCATGGTGACGCCGATTCTCTTGCGCCATGCTCCTTGGATGCGTCATTTTCTCAGCATGCGGTAAGTCAAATTTCTAAATTTCAATTACCCTTTTGGCGTTTCTTGGATTTCTCTAAGTTAAACGACTATATAATGACTCAGATTCATGCAAATATTGACAACTGAAATCCGGCGTGAGCTGCTGAGGTGAATATGATGTCAGGTGAAAATAACGCCGGACAATCCGATGATAGTCAACTTGTGCAGAAAGACGGTGTGACGAGCGGCGTGAGCAGAAGCAAGATTACCGTGATATTGTGCGTGAGGAGCTCTTGCTATGGCTGGGGACCAGTTGATGTTGCCAGGGGATACCAGGCGTAGATTGCTACCAGCAATTGGATGATTGCAGAAGGGACTGCCCTGTTTGCTACCCACACTGCAGCAAACTCCACGCTGTACCGCCGCTGACGTTACGTTACCAGCGGCTCACCTGCGGTCAGTTCCAAACTCCCCGTCGCCCTCGCCCGGCCGTGACAATTGAGATCCATTTATTAATTAGATCCTGTTAACATATGGGTGTCTAACGTGGGAGAAATAAAATAATATGTGTAAAGCCTCCCATGAGAATTGTTTGTTTCCTGAAATCCAGTTCAAAGGCTTAATACTGTAAGTTTGTTTTTGAGTGTGTCCATGCCTCTGCAATTTTAGTGTTTTGGCACCCGAATTTTGGACCATGGGATCTAAAACGAATGACTTGAGATCAATTCCCTAACTCTCCACTCATCCGTCAATCCTCATCCTTTCGCTCGCCTCCTCCGAGTCGACCCGAGGCACGGCTGCCTCCTGACTTCTGCTCACCTCCCCTCCCCTAGCTCCAGCGGTATCTCCCGACGCCTCCACGACCGCCCACCTCTGCTGCCGCCACTAATCGGACAGTACCTCCGCCCGTACCCTGCTCGACCTGGCTGTCCTCCGCCACCCGCAAACGGCGGCGCCTCGCCGCCCCGTCCCCACGATCCACCATCACAGCCGAGCTGGAGGCCACCATGGTACCCTTCGAAGTCTGAGCCCACAAGCAAGCCCCAGCACCGAAATCCTGTTCGCTAACTCGAACCCTAACGTCGCAGGACGTGGGGAAAAAGGACCCAGTGGCATCTTTGGACTGGCTAGAAAATTGGAGCGTCAAGGAGCTCCAAAACGTGTTTAGCTTTTCTCTTGTAGAAACTACTTAAATGTAGGAAACTCACGTACGAGGCAAAGTGTTTGATCATAAGGTTTGGAGGCTGCATTCTTGTCAATAACAATAGGGCCTCTGGCATTACTAAAAAAAAACTATTTTTGCTGGTGGCTCATAAGTATATTTCTACTTGTGTCTGGCGAACGACCACCGGTAGCTGAATACAAGTGAAAATCCTATACTCTCTCTATCTAACAAATAAAGCGTGCATGTACTCATTTAATTAATAATTCAGTCAAAACCTTAACTTTAGTGTATGCATGTTACTGATGGATTTGGTCATTGTATTGTTGAGCCACACAAGATGTTTTCCTTCAGAGATAAGAAACTTAGGATTATAAACAATCATAATCTACCAGGATAGATATCCTAATTACGCTCTAACAGGTGCCACATTCTCTCTTATTGTGTCACGCATGACATGATCATAAATCGTGGCCAGCAGGCGACGTCGAGGCCGTCACTGCTAGCTCCTAACAGAACCACTGCGACTAGTCGACGACGACGGAATTGGAACCGAGGCGGCGGGCAGGAAGCTGCCGGTGGGGGCACTGCCTCCAGCAGCCTTGATGATTCGAAGTAGCACGGCGTGTGTAACAACCCTGAATTTTGCAGCATAAAAATCACTACTGAAAAATTTATTTTAAAATTTTGTTTGTGCATTGCATTCCCATACTTGGTTTTGGCTAGTTAAATTTAAATTTGTGGCTAACCAACCTTGTCTATGTGTAACTTTGTGTTAAAGCATGCATCATATTTGGGTCTTAATTGGATCTTTGGTTGAGTGATCAATTCAAAACGAATCCTCAAATTAAAAACCACAACAACTCAAATTAATCAGAAAAACAAATCAAAATCTAATAAAATGAAAAGAAGGCCACTCAGGCCCAACCAAGCAAACCGGCCAAGCCTGCTAGCCAACCCAACCACACTGCGCTGGGCCGATTTCGTCACCACGCCGGCCCGACCCCGTTCACCACGCACCGTCTCTGACAGGGTGGGCCAGTCGCCGCAGTCTCACCGCCCCAGCGGGACCCACCTGTCGGCTTTCCCTTCCCTTTCCCTATCCGCTGACCCCCCCTACACCGAGACGGAGCGGATGACCGCGGTGCGCCTCCGTGTGCGCCAGCTCCCCTCGGATCCCTTGCGTGCCAAGGCGCAGGAGCTCGATAGGCCGCCGCCCCAACTGCCTGGGCGAGTGGGACTGGGGTCATGCACCGGGCGTGACCTTGTCAGGCGCCGGGAGAGAGAGGGAGAGGCGCAGAGAGAAGGCACCGGCGGCAAAATCCACCATCGCCAGTTCCATTCCGCTAGCCCTGAAGCCCTAGCCGCCCCGCTATAAAGAGTGCCGCGCCGTACCCGGGGAACCCTAGCTCCCTGGGGGTTTTCCCTTTCCACCGCTGCCACTCGAGGGACAAGGAGAGAGGGTCGAGGGTGAGGGCTGGAGCCGGGGAAAGGAGGCCGGAGGACCGCCGGAGCCGTTCGATCCAAGGGAAGAGGAGCTGCGAGCCCGGAGGGGAGCCGCACCTCGTATGCGCAAGGAAGCCACCGACCCGAGGCCAAGCCGCCACCGGAAGCCGGCCGGTCCTCGTCGTCGAACGCCGCCTCCGCTACCTCTACCTCGACTCGGGAACACCTACTCGTCGGTGAACCAATTCCTGGTAAGGAGCCCCACGTCCATGACCAACCCCTCGCCGCGGACCGGGTTTCCACGAAGTCCCTTTCTGTTCACGTGCGTCGCGCCGTGGCATCATGGAGCACCGCCCCGTGCAGTGGCTCAAGCCATCGGCCACCGATCTTTAGCCGCCCCTAGTCAGCAGGGTGGATGCATCGTTGTGCTTGCTACGATACTGGGGCGCCAGTCCGGAGCTGTGTTGCCCCGAACCAGTGTCGCCCACGCGACGTGCACGCCATGCACGCCGCGTCAGGGGTGCTTGCCGTCGTCGCCGCGGCCGGGGCTACCCACAACCGCTCAAGGCCTGCGCTTTGGGGATGCTGACGTTTCTGCCTAGCCTTCCAGCCGAGAGGGGACGAGCAGGATCCTGTCGCCATGACCGAGCAAAGCCCGAGCACGCGCGCGTTCGCACCATGGAGTGCGAACCCGACCATGTTCACCGACATGCCCAGACCGCCAATGCGAGGGTCAGGCCGGTGCCACCGTGACCTCGCCAGACCATAGGGAAACCGCCCTTGCGTGTAATCGATGTCGTGGCGCACGACGCTGCACTGCGCCACCTTAGGGCCATTTCGTCGAATAGGTGGCGCGAGGTGGAGGAACCGTGAGAGAGAGGCTTGAGAGTCATATGGGCCGTTGTGCCTGGCCCTTTCCACCGCGCAGCCAGGCCAGGGGTGAAAGGTGGGCTGGGAGATCCAAACCCGAGAAAGGGGAAGGAGAGATGGGCCAGCCGGCCTAGGCGCTAGGATGCGACCACGGGCTGATGCAGGAGGAGAAGAGGAGCTGGGCCGCTCCACCGGCCCAGGTTCGGGTTGCTAGACCCTGCGGGCCGCGCTGAGGAGAAAGGGGGAGTGGGACCGCTTGGTGGCCCTAGCTTCATTGTGGGCTGCATCCCGAGGAAAAAGGCTGAGTGGGCCAAGTTTCGGCCCAACGACCCAGACCTGCCCTCTTCGCCTTAGAAATTATTTAAAACTCGAACTAAACTTAGAGAATTCACCATAAATTCATCCTAGCTCTAAAAATTGAGGAAACAGTCTTCTCTCTCATCTAAAATTCAAACCTATTTGCTTGAAAATACGTTCAATGCTTGGTGTTGCATCTTAAATGCCTTATCTGGATCTTTCTGCTAGATCTCACTCGTAGAACCCGGAAGAGGACCGTGAAGACAGGGAGTACTTACTAGAGGAAGATCCCGACGTACCAGGTCAGCAAACACCCCGCTTCCGTCACCCATAGACACGCGTAAATTGTAGTGCAGTAGGATAAATGATTTTGCTCTGCTGCAAGCCACCCTAAACGGACTTTATTTTATTTAAGCCACTGCTTTACTAAAACTTTGATCACCCAACTAAAATATGATAATCATGAATGTGATGTGAGATTGGGTGATTTGTGGTGGGAAACTCTACTCTTGGTGTGTGTGAAGTGGGTGGTCTTGAGTGTGAGGAGGTGTGTGAGATGGGTTCGGCGGGAGTCAGCAATGGATTTTATGGGAGGGACTAGAACTCTTCCCAGAGTGGAGTGAGGTGTTTGGTGGTGCGCGGCCCACCGCTGAGGGGCAATTCGACATATGGAAGGCTTGCTCTCGCCAATTAAGGACTGAGTAGGGGTGATAGCACCTTGGATACTACTGTGCATACCATATGATCTCAGGCCCGATTCATGAACTTCCCCGGAAGGCACCCGGACTTGTAGGCGTAAGGCGATAGTGTTAGGGGTGCTGGTGGGTCTATGATGCAGCCACACGTCCCCAATAAACTCGACCCGTGGGGACCCGGACTACTCGAGTTCACAGTTCTGAGAGTGCGGTGGATAGTATATACGCACAGTTTCTAGCTCAGGAAAGCAGGAAGGTGCCAGAAAAGGGGAGTTCATCCAGTCGGTGTGGTAGGCACGGGGCAGCGGACGCACCGCCTCCGTCCCATCTCGTATGGGTACAGATGTACAAACCTCTGCAAAGTGTAAATCTTTACAGTAAAGCTGGCGTCCACGGTCAAGGACGGACCAAGGGCGAATACTCACCTCATCTAGCATGGGATTTCTTGTCTTCTCCCTCGAGTGATAGAACCCGGCTGCGGCCGATGAGGCTTGGACGGGTAGGGAGCTGTCCTTGCCGCAGATATAGTATGAAGAGCGAATGATGATGAAGAGGTGTTCGGAGGTGAGGTGATATGGGTTGGTATGAGTGTTGAGAGCAGGACTCGGTCGATATACCGAATTCCCGGTTTGGGTAATGAAACTTCTACTATATGATGCTACTTTTTTCTTTAAGCTTTGCTAGGAAGCTAGACTCCATCTCTTTGAATACTAGTTAGGCTGCTTGGGGTGTTACAGATTCAAGAGGACGACGAGCCAGGACAACCTCGTCACAAGGGACGACTGGTACGAGGAGTGAGGGTGAGCTACGCTCAAGTGTTGCCTTGTGGAGAAGTCTCATCATGATGCTGCCACTCTAGAGACGAGTTGCTTCTTTGGATTGTCTTACTTTTTCGGCCTGCGAGCCGAAGTATCACCTATATAAGGCATGTAGTAAGTTGAATTCGTAATGTATGGAGGAGATACCTATCTGAGACATGATATGCGATAGCTAGAATGATTCCTGGGACTATCGTACCATCATAAAGGACTTCAATTCCAGGCACCGTGGAATTGGGGTCATTTCAGCGAGTTGGTTCCCTCTGGGCAGCGGATGCTGTCCATCCAGGCAGCGGCGCTGGAGAAGATGCAGGCGAGCTGGAGATCCCCGCACGGTGGAAGCCTTACTAACTCAAGGAGGACTTCTTTGCCCAAGACATAATGGGGCAGGGGTGGGGGCTGTGGCTCTAGCATCTGCTTTGTGGAATTTAGGCTGAGTCTAGCAGATCGTGTATATCAAACTCTCATAGTGTTATTTTCGTAGTATAGACGACCATAGAGAAGATTTGCTATCCTTAGTCTTAGCGGGTGGGGTCACGCCTGAGTACTAGGCCTAAGCGGAAATGGATAATTAGGTCCTGTAATGGTGAATAGGATTGGGAAATGAAAAAAATATTTATGACCTAGGCTGCAAGGTGGGATTTGGCTTCCTCACATGCTTGGACCTTTTTCTCCTTACTTTGGGCCCGCGGGGAACCCGCGGGTGAGCATCAAAACCTGCCCTGCTTTATAGATCCCCGAACTCTAGACCCACGGAGAAACTGAGACCCGCCACATCTCCACCGGATCCAAAATCCACATGGCACACACCCTGAACCTAACCCATTACCATCCCTAAAAGATCTTTGCAGTTAAATACACATACATTTTAAAAAGAAAAAAATAAGCAATTGAATGCATGTCTCTTAAAAAAGGTATTAGCATTCATGCCATATGCCAAGATTGCATTTTTGGGACAAATTCAAATGCTAGGATTACATTTTTTATGGATAGACGATAGAGTATAAAGCAGCACTAATCATACCTGTATTATTCGCTAGCAATAATATTCAATCATATACTCCCTCCACCATTAAAAGAATACAACACTAACAATTTTGGATACTTAGTAGTCATTAGAAAAGGCATATATAGCCATTTAATCATGCACTTATATCGTAGAAAGAAAAAATATCTATCAATTGAATGCATATGCACCTATAAGGCCTTTATCTTACTATTACTAATTAGAGACTCATTTTGGAAGCTCCACGTTAATCCTCACGAAACGCACCAGAAAAAAGATAAAATCCTAGAAATTCTCACAAAAATCAGAAACATCCAACCACCAATTGGTAGATTGGAATATTAATAGCCATTAGATCTATTTTCTAAGTAATTACCCACGTCTGCCATTCTGAAAGGTCTTGAGTTCAACTCTTAACGAAAGCAAATTTCTTCTTTTTTGGTAGTTTTTTCATTTTCAAATTTACTCTCAGTTTTTTTTTTGTCAAATTTTTTCTTCATTTACAAATTTACACTCATTTACAAATTTACACTACTAAATGATCCAGCCACATTTTTCATAAATATGTTAGAAACTTTTTATTAGACATTTATTTTGTATATAATTTTGCTATTACTAATTGGAGACTCCTTTTAGATCCTTCTTATTAATCCTCACAAGATGCGCTAAATAAAAGATAAAATTATAAAAATTCTCACAATAATCAGAAACATCCTATCATCGATTGCAGATTGAAATCTTAATAGCCATTAGATATGTTTTCTATGTAATTAATATCCCCTCATCCATGATGCAGTTCTAATAATAGATCTGTTTTCTAGAAAAAAAGTTAAATTCTAAAAATTCTCACAAAAATCAGAAATATCCCATCATTCATCGTGTAGCTCTAATAATATTAGTCTTTAAAAAATTCTCACAAAAATCAGAAACATCCCATCATTCATCGTGTAGCTCTAATAATATTAGTCTTTAGATCTATTATAGTTTCTAAAAATTACCCACCATGACATTATGAAAGATGAAATAAAATAATCACCTAAATTTTTATAAAAATTACCTATCATGCCATTATGAAATGTGAATTAAATAACCTATCAAATTTGCATAAAATTACTCACAATGCCATTATGAATTATGAATTAAAATAGCCCCCGAAGAGTGTGTTTGAATCATAGGATTTTCAAAGGAAATACAAAGGAATCCACATTCCTATGGTTTTATTTCCTGTAGCATTGTTTGGAACATAGGATTCATCACTTACTTTCTTCCGAAAAGTTTCCTACACTTGCAAGTTTTGGAGGAAAATAAAAATCCACTCACACCTCTTGGTTTCCATTCCTTCATGAAGTCCAACACAACCAGTTGTAGCAACGAATCTTTCAGCTGTCCAAATCTTTATTTAGTAAGTGTAAAAAAGTCTAAGAACTTAGTATAATGTATTTCTTAATTTTATATACATTCTTTATATTCCTGTGTTCTAAACACACATGCCTACTGTGTTTTTCATTCCTCTGTTTTACAACCACGTTTCTGTCATGTTCCTACGTTTTCTCTCATTCTGATGTTTTGCAATCCTTTGTTCCAAACAGAAACTAAGTTTGCATATAAATTATTCACCAGATCATTATAAAAAATGAATTAAAATAAGCCCTAAATCTGGATATAAATTACCTTATATGCCATCATAAAATATAAATTAAAATAATTTCTAAATTTTGCATATACATTACCCACGATGACATTACAAAAGCTAAATTAAAACAATTAACTCTAATATTATTACGGATTAAATCCATGTACCTAAAACTCTTACCTGCTCGCACGGGTTGATGGAATAGTTAAAGATACTAATATTAATTCCATGTGCTAAAAATTTCCCTTTTTTCTTGTATGAGATTGAGGGAGCATTAACTTACTGCCGTAGATTACATATGGGGTGCCTGCTTTTACTATGCTTTTACTATCCCTGCTTGTATATAAAATTGCGTGATTACTAGAATTGCATTAACCGTAATTCTAGTGTATGCATGTTACTATGGATTTGGTCATTGTATTGTTGAGCCACACAAGATGTTTCCCTTCAGAGATAATAAACTTAGGATTATAAACAATCATAATCTACCAGAATAGATATCCTAATATGCTCTGACATGTGCCACATTCTCTCATTGTGTCACGCATGACATGTTCATAAATCGTGGCCAGCCGGCGACGACGTCGAGGCCGTCACTGCTCCTAACTGAACCACCGCGACTAGTCGACGACGATGGAACTGGCACCGAGGCGGCGGACAGGATAAGGAAGCTGCCGGTGGGGGCAGTGCCTCCAGCAGTCTTGCTGATTCGACTAGCACGGCGTATGGGTCAGCGTATGGCACTATGGCAGCAGTAGCAGATCGGGTCGTAGAGAGGGCCGTTGCCGCCGCATGTAGTCTTCACACACGGCACCACAAATATCTTGCTGCTGCTCCCGATGACTGTCAATCCTCCCCGTCCGGCCGCCGCAGGAGACCGCCTGCCGCCGTTGTTGTCGATGCCTCCACGCCGCCATGTTCGTCATCAGGTGCAATGGCTGCGCTGAGTCGCATCACGGTTCTTCCATTCATTTCGTCAAAAATATGCGTGTGATCGGATGGTGCAGTGCATGGGTGAGTGAGCGTAGTACCTTCTGCGGAGAGCGCGAAGCATGCCAGCAGAGCGCCGGCGAGGATAATCATCGGCGTCAGCTGCTGCTTGTTGGCATCCATCTCGCCGATGAATGAACCAGTTATTGAAGCGGTTTGGATTTGTTGTTCGAATTGCCAGTGAAGTATTTGGCCGTTTTGTATGCCATCAGCACACAGGCAACCGGGCCACCAGTTACCAAAGTATAAATTCGGTTAATCAATGTCAGTTAATATCTGCTAATTGGCAGCTTTGGAGCACAGCGCCACCATCAGCGCGGGTGATTATCACACAGAACACGTTCAATTATATCGTGCTTATCCGTGGGAGCAGCAACGGGCTTATCCGTACGTGAGAGCACTGTACATCAGGTATGCGAAATTATTATAGGTTTCCTGGGCGTCCATGGACAGCTGCCCTCTATACGGAGCCCTTTCTGTGTGGCTATGTTGAAAGTTGTTTGAAGCATCTGTTGTTTCAATTTTGTAGTACGACTACATAGCTAGTTCTGTAAAAAAAAAAGGGACTGAGTAGCTGCCGCCTAAATGCTGGCGGCCATCTATCGGCTGTGCTCAACGACTCCGCCTGCCGCATGGTTAGCTCACGTTTAAAGATGTGAACTTCAGACCACTGGGTCAGCAACAGCCCACAGCCCAAAAACGGTTCGCTACCTCAATACGTCTTCTTCGTCCCACGTCACGCCGTCGCTGGACTCTGATTGGCAGAAGCGCCCATGGCTGCTGTGACCAGTGATTCCAAGCATGGAAGGTTAAAGAGCAGAGAGTGTTCTCGGCAGAATCAAGGTACGGCGAGCGCATAGTCCGCCATAACGGGCCCTCCGCCCCTACTGTACATACCTGCACAGTGTCAGATCTAGGATTTAAAATTAGAGGCTCTCTCATCTTTTTTTCTCATTTCTTTTATAACTCTTTACATTTTATTTTTACTAGTCTTTAGTTCATGCATACTATATTGTTGGGATGCTCAGAGGGGCTTCCATTGTCTGCATGGGGCAGTGGGTGCTAAAGCACCCTCAGCCCCATGCTAGATTCGCCCCAGTACCTGCAGCCACAAAATATTTATATTCTCTCCATTGCAAATTACTCCCTCCATTCTAATTTATAGGTATCAAGTTTGATCAACTATTCTTATTCCAAAATTTCTGAAATTATGGAAAAGTTCAAGTCTAAGTTAAAGTATATTATATGCTAAACTAAATCATAATAAAAATAAATGATAACTTTGAATTTTTTGAATAAGACGAGTAAGTTAAACTATTTGTCAACAAAGTCAAATGACCTATAAACTAAGACGGAAGGAGTATAAATTTTCATTGATTGTTATTGAATTCGAGATCTGACCATTTTTATTCATAATTATGTGAATCTTATTTGTTTGGTTATGCTTTGATTTATTATCATAAACATTTTAACCATGACTTTTCTTAATATTTATAGTAATTCTTTCGAATAAGATGGATGGTCAAACATCATACCAGTGAGTCACTAATTTAGAGCGAATGGAATACTCCTACATATGGGTGATGTACGTACGCACATAGGTACATATGCGCAATAAGGTCCATTTAATCATAAATAAATGGACAGGTGGAACCAACTTTGTACGATACGGTTAATCGAATGCTGCAAGTCTGATTCGAATATGTCACAAGCTCTGTTCAGATAGCTAGGAGTAGGTTGTCGGCTACACGAAAATGGGCATTCAGATCGCATACAGACTCCGTTTTTAGGCGTTCTATATAAATATATATTTATAGAAAGCTAAAGAAATAATATTTTCAACCCAACTGACATCATCCCAAAATTTTCTCAAAGTCGATGGACATCATCGAAAGAAAATAACATGAATAATATGTCATTGTGCTGCAATAGAGGCCAATGAAAATAAGCGTCCCAATTGCATACTACGTTTTGTTTTCAGCATTCTACACATTGACGGATAGCTAAGGAGACAAACTTGCCACCCAACTAACATCACTTACAAAATTCGCTCCAAGTTGATGGGAATTATCGAAACAAGATGACGTCACAAAAAAATGAGTGATTCTCTTTTGGCAAAGGTTTGGTGTGCCACTCTATACCATTTATGTCCTCGTTATGACTTCTTTTAGACACAATATAATCGAAAACATAGTTATTATTACAAATTAAAATTAGAAAAAACAATTAAACCCATATATTGAGAAATATGTCGCTATATCGCTCAACATCCAGGTATATACCCATAGCAAACCACGGGAATTTTTGCTAGTATAATAGCTTAAGGAAATTATAAGATTGTAGCCTTCTTGATCGCTTGATGAAATATAACCGAAAAATAAAATAGTATAGCTTAAGGAATTTTTTGCATGCTTGCATAATTGCCCTGTTGGTACCACAGTCACTGCCGGACTATTTTTAAACAATAGTAACATGTCAAGACGAATAGATGACCGCCTGTGCGACGTCTATAATTCTTTGATTTTACTCGACTGCAAGGAAATAGCTATTTTTGTGGGCGCAAGTAATTTTTGTTTGTGCTATATATTCGTCAGTCCCCATAACTGACAAAAACATAAATATATTCGATGGCCTTCTAACTAAGATAACTATATGCCAGCCGTGCTGATTTATATAACTGAAACCCACTTGAATATCATTAACTCTATTTTTCTCAACATGCGAGTTATCCACATCACCTTCCACTGAGTTAGAAGCCATGTCATCATCCACTGAGTCACTCTATTAATGTCTTTTATCGATTTTCTATGGCTAACCATGCATGCAATTATCTGATAGTATGAAATACACCTTAGAAAATCATTTAATCAAGATACAAACAACCGATGAATTCAATCATGAAAGAGTTGATCTATTTGAACAAAGATTGATGTTGTCCTTTGTAATCATATTAATATTTGTTTTTTCTAATTTCACTTGAAAATTAGTTTAAGAATTTCCACGCCCGCGGCGTGTCACCTAATATAATATATTTTCGCCTCCTGACTTGGCTGATGAAAATAAGCGTCGTCCCACGCCTCACCCAACCCCACACAGATCGGCACGCACGCATGCACGCCATGTCGACACACTTCGTTCCCTGCCGCCCCACACACGCCCGCCGCCTCCTGGCGTTTTGCACATTGTCTTCTTTTTCGTTTTCGAATACAGATTTACTCCTTGTCAACTGCCGTGACCCTTTGGTTTCCCGTCAGTCGATGATCTGTGCCGTTGGATTTCTAAGCGAAGGCTAATGATGAGCAGCGGGTCCGCGTGTCGGCGTGTGGAGTA
This sequence comes from Paspalum vaginatum, assembly GCA_030272315.1. NCBI lineage: Eukaryota > Viridiplantae > Streptophyta > Magnoliopsida > Poales > Poaceae > Paspalum > Paspalum vaginatum. The sequence continues at coordinate 41,105,652 of CM059015.1, read as the reverse complement.
CTTTTGGGGCCGCATGTTGCATCCACGGCCTGTTTTTTCCCCACTCCACCTCGAAGTCGTCCTCGTTGTCCCACTTCCCTCTCCCCAATTTCCTCGACGGGGGTCCGTTGAAGTCAGGAGGATTGGAAAGCGGTGGGTTGAAGCATCGCCAGGTAGCTCCGTGAGAGATGAAGCATTGTACAAATCTTGCTATCACCAATTTGGAGGCCTCCGATTCACCGGTTTGGGCACAGCCGGGGGGAGAGATCCCACCGATTGCTGAGCTCAGGGGCTCAGATTCGTGTTCCCGCGGGCCTTCCTGAGCACTCGCAGGGAACTGGTGGTGGGCCTGGCGTGGATGCTGTCCGTGAGGCAGCAGCATAATGATGCGGGCGCCCGGTGGTTTGTTGTATTGTAGCTTGGGGCGGCATGCCGGCATGGATGACGACACCTCCGAGCTTTAGGAGGGAGAGGCCTGCACAGCAACACCATCATCGACTCCAACGTCACACTCTTGTGAGTTGCCCTCACTAGAAAAGTCGGCATCTCGCGGCATTATCTGCTTCATGGCATGCTATGGTGTTAGCTCGTTTGATTTAGTTGTAGCATCCAGTAGACATGCTTGACTGTTTTGTGCTTTCTAATTCAGATCAGTGACTTGCTTCGTCAGTCCAATTCTTATAGACAACAAATAAGTAGGCGTTTTTGTTTCCCAACGCACCATATAAATGATGCTACTTTACCACCTGAAAAGCAATCGCTTAGCTGGATTCTCAACCTGTTGCTTGGGCTGATGGGATACTACCTGAAGCGAGCAATTGCATTGTTGGGTCATTGAAAAGTTGGCTTGCATTGGTTGGTTTCTTGGCTGGCGGAAAGGATGCTAAATCACTCAAGAACTTTGACACGCTAGTTATAATGAAAGTCGAAAGAAAACTATACTTTTGGTTTGTTATGGTGTTTTGTTAGGCACCACTATGGATTTTAATTGGTGTCGCTATTAGATTACACTTGACCTTTTTAATTTTGGAATTCACATTTTTAGTACATTAGGTTGGGAACCAGTCTCCTTCCTCCAACTACAGAGTCAAGGTCATGCAGAGCTGTCTTGCTTGGATAATGCAAGACTTGACAATGGGATTGTGTGCTTCCTTGAGTGCCTTTTTGTGCTATCGGTGGAATCCATAACGTCTTTTCAGTCTACAATCCCCGTGTGTTACTGTAATAGGTCCTTGTTTTGAGCTCACATCAATGTTTATAAACTTGTAAACCCAATCTTTTTTCAAATTCGGTGTATGCTATATATGGAAAACCTGTTTTACTAGAAAAAATGGTGACAGGAAGATGGGGATTCTTTCTCTTTTGGCATAAACATGCAGTTGTAGTTGTTGGGGATGCTTTCTCTTTTATATCTTGTTCTCTAATACTTAATGAAAAATGTGTTATGTAATATGAATGCCTCTCATGTTTGAACTTGCAATTCTATCATATTTTGGTCTGATTTCATGACATTGTAGTTGTTGGTCCTTTAAGCTATCATGATTCTCATTTAGTAAAATTTAGGGGATTTTGTGGGGGTCTGGGCAACACATGTCCTGCATATCTGGTAGTACTTGCTTCTCACCTGTATATATTTTGGAAGTACAATTGAATTATACAAAAGTTACAGTGCTAAGTAGCGCTCTAATGTTAGTAACCTTATAATGTAAAACTTAATACTTCTTTTCTCCATTGGAAATCTTCGTTACCATTACTTTTAAGTGATGTTATATGTTATTATTCATGGAGATGTATATATATTAATAGGTTCTGACATAATTGGTTTGTCTTTGTATTGAGCACAGGGATCATTTAGTTCTACTCCTAGAGTTTGCATCATCCGATCCTCTACAGTACAGCTGAGGTATTATTTTCTACTCCTACTCACATCCACCATTGTGCGACTCCTATATTTGTGAACTCATATGCTGTCGCCAGCAACTGTTCTTCTCTTTTTTATCAAAAAACATGTTGTGTGAGTGATTTAAGTGCAATAACTTGGAGACGATAGATGATTTCCATGTTTTAATGGATCTTTAATTTTTCTGCTATAAACAAGTTGTGCCTTGTTGTTACCAACGTTTCTTTAGGAAGAGCACATAAACTGTTTTTGCGTGCTGAGTGATTGAGATACACTAGTTCTTCCACCCTGAGTAGCTGATCAGCGGCAAAGGAGGATGCTGCTATCAGGCCCGTCTCTGGACCAGGGCAGCCGTAGCGACGGCCGGGGGCCCGCGACAGAAGGGGCCCAGGATTAATCATGTTGATAGGTGATTACAACATATAGGTTCAGCGGCCATGAGAGGCTTACGTGAGAAACCGAAGTGTCGCCTACCAGTACTTGTGTGGCCTGTTGACTGCCGTTCCTGACTCCCTCATCCCAACATTCGACGTTTTATCTTTCTATATCTCTGGCTTCTCTGCCTTTCTGCCTCCACAAGTATGATCCATCCCGCGCCGTTGCGCGATTCGGAACTAGTGTCAAGCGGATAGCAGCGTCGATCTTGCAGCGAAGCCGGTGACATATCCGACAACGGCATCCATCACAAACGCCAATCATATATACCAGCCTGAAGGTAAAACGCAATATCCTGAATCCTCATCTGTCATCTCCTCCAAAACTCCATTACCTTATTAGATATTTTGGGGATTAGGGTACTACCAGGATAAGGTGCTTACAATTTCATAGCACTAGCTGAAAGAAGTTTCTCAAAATTGAAGCTACCAAAAAATTGTTTGAGGTCGACAATGCCACAGGAAAAATTGAATGGCTTGGCCATGTGCTGCATTGAGAAGGATGTCTTGGACAACATTGATCTTGATATTATTCTTAATGATTATATATCAAGAAATGTTTGAAGAAATTTTTTTACTAAGCATTAAAGCACAATTGTCATCAAAGTGATTAGAGATTGGATTTAATTTTAGGTAATCAATTAATCATGCTGCTTTTTTTGTTTTACAATATCAGCTTTGTTTTTAAGAATTAAGTGCTTATCTACTTTATTGCATGTTAGGCTAGAAATGAATAAATATTTAAGCCTAAAGGGCCTATATTTCATAGTCGCTCGGGGGCCTGAAAAAATGTAGAGCCGGCCCTGGCTGCTATCCAAACAATTTTTGCCCATGAATACTACTAGTAGGTAATCTGGTCTGGTATTTGTCTGTTACCTGTGTTTGTGAGGATGGGGATGTTATGTGTGGGCTGTGTGTGTGGCGCTGTATGTCTGTGTCTGTTGAACGAGTATGTGAGGGTGGCGCCGGCATGTGTGGGATGTGTTTGTCTTTGTCAGTATTACCTGTACCCGTGTGATGGTGGGGGAGTCATTTGTGGGCTGTGTGTCCTTTTAGACTCCTAACACTCAAATTTTAATTACACAGTCAATTAGTCGAAAACTATGCCAAAAAGTACAGTGTAACTTTAGTTGATTTTAGTATGAATTAGGTATGAGTTGTCATGTTTAAATCCAAGCATGCACGTGTCTGTCTCGTTGTGTTAAAATCTGATCTGTATTTGATAGTTGTAGTTTAGGTTGTGTGTGTATGTTTAGTTGTAGTTTAGGTTGTGTGTGTGTGTTGTGTATGTGTTTCCATTTTTCAACTTTTGCTATGAATTAGATGTCGTATATAAAAGAACTGATTAGGCTGTTTACTTCTGATAGACAGATGCTTCAGTGTTCAAACTCATGTATTTAGGGTGTGTGTCTGTAGTGATGTATCTATCTGTTTTTTGTTAAAATTCATTTAACAATAGATACATTTTGTATGATCTATCTCAGGCTATTGTCCACATGCTAGGGGAGACACTGAATCTTTTCAGGTATGTTACCTGTTTTTGTGAGGATGGGGATGACATGTGTGGGCTATGTGTGGCACTGTATGTTTGTGTTTGTTGAATGAGTCTGTGAGGGTGGCCGCGACATGTATGGGATGTGTCTGTGTCTTTGTCTAAGTGTTACATGTGTCCATGTAAGGGTGGGGGGAGTCATCTGTGAGCTATGTGTCTTTTTAGACTCCTAACACTAAGATTTTAATTACACAATCATTTAGTTGAAAACTATACCAGAAAGTAAGTATAACTTTAGTTGATTTTAGTATATATTAGGTATAAGCTGTCCTGATTAAATACAAACGTGCACATGTGTCTATCTGTCTGTTTGTAAGGTGCATGTGTGTAGGTGTTCTGTCTGTCCTTGTCTGTAGGTCTTTTATCTGTTTGTTGTGTTAAAATCTGATCTGTGTTTTTATCTGTATTTGATAGTTGTAGTTTAAGTTGTCTGTGTATGCTGCATATGTGTTTCCGCTTTTCAACTTTTTGTATAAATTATACATCGTATATAAAAGAACTGTCTGTTTACTTCTGATAAACAGAGGCTTCAATGTTCAAACTCATGTGTTTAGGTTGTGTGTCTCTGTAGTGATGTATGTATCTATTTCTGTTAAAATTCTTTTAACAACAGATACATTTTGTATGATCTATCTCAGGCTGTTGTCCACATGCCAGAGGGGATGCTGAATCTTCTCATGTAGGAGCAGTAGAGTAGATTGGAAGACAGGCACTAGAAAATATCATTTTAAACAAGACAGACATACAGAAACACACTCAGGGCCTGTTTGGGAACAAAGTATTTTTGTGGTTTTGAAGGCAATACTATTGTATTTGAGAATACCATAGTATTTGAATCAAAAGGTGTTTGGGAGCTTTATGTATCTAAAATTATGGTATTGCCAATACCATGGTATTTTTGGGGTATAAAAAATTTTGGTCTAGACCAAAGTTTCCATTGTAGGAAGAAAATGAGACCAAAATACTATGCCTCCAAACATGTGGTAGATATACCATGGTATTGAAAACTATGGTTTCTATCGTGATATTTAATAGACCATGAATATTGTAAAACTATGATTTTAAAAATTTTGTTTCCAAACAGACCCTAGGTGGGCGTCATGTAGCCTGACAGTGTTATTGCTTGTAGCCGAAGCCATCAGCCCTCTCACAGGAGATAGCTCGCGCCATGCAAACCAAAAAAACAAAAAAAAAAATACAATCGACTGACACAAAGTCAATTGGTCAGTCGAACAGACACTGCAGGGAATGTTTCATAGATTTTGTTTAGGCACACGATTTACATCCAACGGTGACCGGAGGTGACTGACAGTAAAACAATTCCTCAATCAGTTGACAAGGAGATGGACCCTTTCGAATAACTGGTGTTATATCTACTGTTATGGGTAATTTAATGACTATTTTGATTATTATTTTCAGTACTTAATCGCTCATTAAATTTAATTTTAGCATGGCTACTAGCCTACTAGTATGACGGAAAAGTAAAACATAAAGATTGTTTTCAAACACAGTAAGATGTCAATACGAGTAGGCGGCTGCCTGTACTGTGCGGCATGGTCGTACATAAGAAATTGACTAGCTTCACCAACCGTGTCAACTCACCAAGATGCGATGGCCTGAAAAGTCTCAAAACTAAGCTAGCCATTGGTGAAATGAATGCGATAGCGTCACACGTCAAGCACGCCGGCCAGGACTGAACATGCATGTGCGTTTTATATTCCCACACGCGTGACGACGGCGTCTGTCTTCTACTGACGACTGTGTTGTGGTTTAGGGTGTTTCAGCATCAAATTTCGAGTGTTGTAGGGCCCCAAACAGATCTACAGAGCTGGGAAGAAATTTGGAATGTTGTTGTAGGGCCCCAAATCACTCGGATGATCGATGTTTATTAGCTTTTCTGTGCACACATCTATTGCCCAAGTCGTCATGGGTTGGACCACAAGTGTATATGGACCAAGTCTTAGATGGAGACTTTTACTAATCCGATCGATACGTACCTAGGTAGCTACGTGTGGCCAATGACAGTCAAGAGCTAGTGATCGTCGAGCAGTATATATAGAAACGTTTCAGCACGCACAGAAACACAGCAACAACAACGAGCAGCACCTACTGGCCACGTACTGAACGTGTCATCCACAGTTCCACACACACACAGCAACCCTACGTACCTACGTACGTACGTACCACCACATCCATAGATCGATCGATCGATCGAACAAACTAACAAATGGAGCTTGTTGAGCTCCTGCTCTCTGATGAAGCTTTGGCCGTCGTCGTGCCCATCGTGGTGTATTGGGCGTACTGTGGCCTGCATGTAGCGCTCGGCCAGTCCATTTATATGCACAAATACAGGCTGCATCCAAGCACCCACGAAGACAGCAAGAACTTTGTGTCCAAGCGACAGGTCATCAGCAACGTCCTCAAGCAGCAGCTCGTGCAGCTCGCTATGGCTGCCATGGTCTTCAAGGTACGTGCCGTGCGTAATTAAACGTACGCTGATATATCAATGCATGCATGTGCATGATCTATTACTATCGTAGTACTATCTATGTATGACAATATGGACGACTCTGAAGTCTGATATGACACGTACCTACAGCTTACCGAAAGGAGCAGGAACAACAGCAGCAGCAGTACCAAAGCATCATCATCGCCGGCGCAGACGGCGACGACGACCTACTGGTGGTGGACGACGGCAGCCTCTCAGATCGCGGTTGCCATGATCTTGTTCGACCTGTGGCACTACGCATGGCACCGGACCCTGCACGCCAACCGGTTCCTCTACCGAAACTTGCACTCGTGGCACCACCGCCTCGTGGTGCCCTACGCCTTCGGCGCCTTGTACGGGCACCCCCTCGAGGGCTTCGTCGCCGACACCGTCGGCGGCATGGCCGCCTTCCTCGTGTCCGGCATGTCGCCGCGTGCGTCCATCCTCTTCTTCTCCCTCTGCACCGTCAAAGCCGTCGACAACCACTGGCTGCCGGCGGCGGACTACTTGTTGAGCGGCGTCTGGAACAGCGCGGCTTACCACGATGTGCACCACCAGCTTCGTGGCGGACAACACAACTACTCCCAGCTCTTCTTCGTCGTGTGGGACAGAGTTTTTGGGACCTACATGCCCTACGTCATCGAGGACAGACCTGATGGAGGAACGCTCCAGGTACGGGCACCTGGCCTTGACTACAGGTCCAAGAAGAACAACTGATCTAGTCTAAGCTATACTCCGTATAATAATACTAGCTCCTATTGCTAGTTCAATGCATGGAGAAAATAATCTACAGATACAACAACCAATTCCATTTATATTTATGTGTGTGTATGTTTACATGTAATAATGTGGTATGACAATTATTTGTATTCCCGTTAGTGCATGTAGGTATTTATTTGTATGATGAGACAGGTGGTGGTTTTAGCCATGTAATCAGTAATTCGTTTCTATTACTAGAAACAACGGTGCAGCTTTGGCGCGCCCTGCTTGGAGGCATCCAACTCGTTGGATTTCTTTGTCGCAAATCACAATTGAATTGAGCATTATTCGTTTCGGACTATTATTCTTGTATATGCCGTAGAAGTATTAGAAAATTACTCATAAGAACATCATATATTAATGACCGGAGGTAGTTATTCTCAATGAGAATGTCTAGATTACAATGAGACAGGATTGAGAAAATAATTGCGATATTTGATACAAAAATAGTGATTTTTTCTGATCCCAAAATCATAATACTTGCTATTACGCAAAAGAAGGTCCAAGTGGCGCCAAAGCTATTTTTCTGATCGCAATGTTGGAAGAGTCTAGTCTTAGCATATGTATTATCCTTGGTTATCCAGTGACTCCACGGTTGTATTGTATATCAACTCTAGAACAGTTACCTTATCCTCATAAGCATAGCCAAGCTACGGATGCGATGCGGGTTGTCCGTAAAAGGTATAACTATACTATACAAGTCTGAAAATATCGCGTTCACTAATTAAAAGGCTGGACGAATAGTACATGCAAGGAATAAAATTATATATCATTTTTCTAAGAAATGCAACAACACTCATCAACTGTCAAAAATCTGCACGTACCTGATAACTAAACACATTTTATTTAGGAGTGTTAGCTTACAATACCTCCAGTTAAAATTAATTTTTTATATATAGGTGAACTGACTTACAGCTAGCTATATGCAGCTCGGAAGCGACAAGTAATTCCAACCCGAAGGAGTACAATGAGAGAAGAGATATTGTCATTATTTCTTGATGCAACATTGTTCATGAGAGGGCATCAACAATATAGTAATAGTATTGTGCCATATGCAGTACGTATTTAAAAAAATATTGGGGATCTGCTTGTGATGTTAATAGTTTAGTTTTTCTACAGTACTTCTCATCTCTGTAGTTTTAGTAAAAAAACTTATCAAATTTGAGCATAGTAACAATGTGTCTTCCAAACTAAAAAATATTTAAAATGATACATACTTCAACTTCAGCGCGTTGCATAGACAACTTGTGCTAGCATTTCCAAAGATGAAGTCGTCATATCCAATGTATCTTTATGGAAAAACGAGTTATTGCTGAGCACTGAGTAATAACTCTGAGGGTACATTTTGGAAGTTGCACAATGCTATCCTAGCACGAAAAGATGTACTGTACATGCTGCTAATTCAATAACCATTGCACCAAATAATATGGCAATATTAGTTCCTTCCAATAACTTGGAGTAAAGAACATGCATAAAACATGTATGATTACACACAATAGGAGGATACATAAGAGGACACTACACAACATTAATGCCATGTGCTAGAATTGCTTTTTCTTTCCTGTTTGAGATGGAGGGAACATTAACTTACTTCCATAAATTACATATGCGGTGCCTACTTTTACCTGTCCCCTTGTATATAAAATTGCGTGACAGGGACCATACTTCTATCCTGTATTTCTATGAGGCTGTGACCATCATATAGCACATCATCCCATACTATATAGATCTATCGATTCATTAGGTTGTGGTTAGCAGCTAGGTGCATATTTGTCAGCAAGATGAATTCCAAGGCCATGGTGATGCCGATTCTCTTTGCCATGCTCCTTGGATGCGTCGTTTTCTCGGCATACGGTAAGCGCCATTTCTAAACTTCAATTTTTTTTGTTCTTACATTGCTCTTTAAGTCTTTATGTTAAACGGTTGTTGACTCAAATTCATACAAATCATTCACAACTGAAATCTCACATGAGCTGCTGAGGTGCGTATGAAGTTGGTGACATGGTGTTGCATTTTTCAGGTGAAAATAACATCGGACGATCCGACGATGGTCACCTTGTGCAGAAAGGTGGTGTGACGAGCGGCAAGAAGATTACCGTGATACTGTGCGTGAGGAGCTATTGCCCAGACATTGGGACCTGTTACTGTTGCCAAGGGATATCGGGCATGCCTTGCTACCAAGAATTGCAAGACTGCAGAAACAACTGCCCTGTTTGCTACCCTCGCTGCAGCAAGCTCCATGCAATGCCTGCGAATTCCCCGTCGCCCGGCCGCGACAATTAAGATCCATTTTTATTTCATCTTGTGAAACATAGGGTTTTTAACGCGGAGAAATAAGTAATATATGTAAGCCTCCTATGAGAATTATTTTTTGACTCAAAATACCTGTAGAGATTTAATACTGCAAGTTTGTTTTTTTCCTGCCTTCACATTAATTCTTCTATGCAGTATGTACTAGAAAAAACAAAAATCATAGAAACTCACATACAAGGCAAAATATTTGATAATCGGTTTTGCAGGCAACAGCCTGGTACTACTAAAAAAAACTATTTCTGCCGCTGGCTCACAAGCATATTTCCACTTGTGTTTGGCGGACCACCAGGAACAAAGTGAAAATCATATACTTTTGGAACCTAAAAAAATAGTGCGTATATGTATTTGAAAAGGTCAATCTTTTAATTTTTTTCATTATAGTTCAGTCAAAAACCTGTATTTTAGGGTATGCATTTTATTGATGGGTTTGGAGATTATATTGTTGAGCCACGCATGAGAAGTTTCCCTTAAGAGAGAAAAGAAAGTTAGGATTATAAACAACTCCTAATCTACTATTCTAGAGGCAAATTTTTACTCTTCACATTGAAGAAACGTGTAATTGACTCGTTTACCCTGAGAACGGCATAATATGCTGAGTACCATTAATAATGTGACTATTTGCTATAACAGACTGCACAATATTTTCTTAGATTTGGTGAAAGAGAAGAGAGAGGAAATGTCCCTTTATCCCACTTCTTCAACCTTTTGCTCCTCTCTCTCCGCCGCTCCTTCTCCCGGCACCGATCTCCTCCCCGTCACCGCCACTCCTTGCCATCGTGCGCTGCCCACAGCCACTCCTTGCCGTCATGCGCTGCCCTGCCGCTACTGCTGGCCACCATCGCCGTGTGCCAGTGCGCCACAACAGCTCCACCTCCCCATCACCGATTGCCATCGTCGGCCCACGCCGCTGCAGGCTGCTGCCGGGATGGACACATCGCCACTGTTGCAGGCTGCCACCACTTGCCACGGCTCCCCATCATCGCTCATCGTCGCCCACCGAAGTTCCTCCACGTTGACGTGATGGATGTGCCGTAGTGCCAATGCCATGACAGCTCCTCCCCGCCACCACTCACCACTGTCATCACAACTCCTCTCCGTAGCAACGATGGGAGAGAGATTGAGTAATGAAGAGAGGTACCGGCGATGGGGTGAGAGAGGGGCGCCGGTGAAGGGGAAAGTGAGAGGCTTGTGTGTAGGGTGAAAACATTTTTTTTCTACCCATTCTCTCCTACAGTTATGAGTGGTCAATCTAAAAAACCTACCGATAGGGCAAAACTTAACAAACAAGGTTGCCATCTGCATCAAGAATGCAACAAGCACCAACCTTAAAGCGTACCTCAAAACCTTCCTTGAGAAGTTGTGAAACAGAGACCCAATTGAACCCAAGATTCATCACAAAAGCAACTTCCCTCAGGGTCAACTTCAAAGAAAGAGCCACAGAACCAACACCCAACACTTTACCTTAACCATTTGTTACACCCCGCTCCAAAATCTGCTTATGGCCTAGCCCTTTCGAGGGGCAGACCTGCATACTCATATCACATCTCTTACACTTTTGTCCTTGCTTCATGTAAAAGGGTTAACCTAGAGGTGATATGTTTGGAATACGAAGGATTATAAGTTGTCTCGAACCTAGAAAGACCACTAAGGTGGGACTAATTCCACCATAAGAACACATGGGACACAAACGGGATAGAAACAGAACTAATGGGCTGGGGTATTACACCATAATCCTTAAAAGTGATGTACTCCTTGGAGCTCATGGGGTTGAGGCTGGAGAACCATCTACGATGCACTATCATGTGCCTAGAGCAGTCGGAGTCCATCATCCATATGTCTTCCAAGGCCTCAATTATACAAAATCAAGCAAAGTATGGGTGAGCAAATGGTTCGGCACTAGATTAGTGAAACTATTGAACCAGTGCCGAGCCACCTACTCAAAAAAGGGGTAAGCACAGTCAAAGTAATCATCATGATGATCAAGGTAACCACGACCTCCAAACATGAACCCTCAAATCCTCTACCAAAGCCACGGTCACAAGGTCCATATAGCTATGATGAGAACAGCTAGGAGCTCAGCTGGCAAAGCGCCCATTTCCAAGAGCATGGTCTGTAAAGCCGCTTGCTCTCTCACCACCAAAGCATTGCTCTCTAGCACCACACTGTGCAGTAGCCTATCTATTACTCCAGTAGTACTGGTCCTCATTTCCTAAGGCCTTCTTTCTTCTCTCAACATGTCTTTTCCTGAAACAAAACTCCTCCAAGTGATCGTCTCTCTTGTTAAACTCACAGTGGTAGCGAGCTCTCTTGGCAGCAGACTGAGGTTGTACTTTCTGTGACCAAGGAGGTGGTGGTGGTGTGGTCTTAGGTGGTGTAGGCTGCTAAGTCTTATTCTTATGCACCTAAGGTTTGAGAATCTTAGTCACAATCCTATCAAGCTCAGACTCAGAGGGCTTGGGTGTCCATTACTTATTCTTTGGGGCAGCCTTGGGTGGCTCATGGAAACTCAGAAGAGGTAGTCTTAAGCTTGATTAGGGCACTCTTCTTTCTCCCTGAGGTACTGCTCTTACCAAAGCCAATTCCACTCATGTCACCCTCACACAATCACACCTCTTGGTGCTTCTAATGATCTTGTTCAACTGGGGTTGCATTGCATACACCCAACTCAGCACCTCATGCAACATGTGGTTCTCATCCTCCAAATTCATCTTGTCCTCCCTTAGATTCTCAATCACCATAGTCTATGCAGCACACACATCATAATCTAAAGAGGGATCTGGGATAGCTGACTTCTCTAACTTCCTAATTGTGGCATCCTTGTCCACAATCATCATCCTTAGGATGAGGTAGTTCTCACATGAGTCAAAGGGACTGACAACACGTCAAAATCATCCCTCAATAGCTCTAGCTCAGCTCTAAGTGTAGGACAAACCATACACACAGGCCAAAAGCATAGGTCTAGCCCTAACTTCTTCTAGTTCTGCCCTCACCTCATTCAGCTCCTTGAGCTTCCCCTCACACTTCACTCTGAGCTCAGCTATGAGAGGACCGAAAGGGTGACCTAGAGGGGGTGAATAGGTCGAAACCAAAAACCTACGACCCCAAAAACCCTCTCTTCTCAACCATAAAAGATCACGTAGCAACCAGAGTGCTACCAACCCTAGGACACAAAGAGAAAGCAACACAGCGGAAGAAAACTTGGCACAACAACTAGAAGAGAGATCGCAAAACAAGTCGAGAATGCTTTCACCAGCCACTCAACTCACTGAAGTGAGCCTCGCCGAAGATCAGCAAGTGAGGAGTATGGGCATATAGTGTAGAGATCCAAAGCACGCAAAGTCAGAGCAAAACACTGAGAGCCAAAAACCAACCAAAATAGGGCTGCCAGCAAAACACCGGATATTCGAGTAGCAGACACTGGATGTTCCGGTAGGTCTCACCGGATGTTCCGGTAAGGCCTGCCGAAATGTTCTGGTGGAACAGTTGCCGGCACCGATGCCGGATTGTCTGGTGTACGCTGCTGGACTCTCCGATAGAACACCAGATAGTCCAATGGCAAAGCCAGATTGTCCAGTAAAACAACCCAGACTTGAGTTTCCATACCAAAACTTGACCAAATCTTGTCCAACCTTCATGAGATTTGTCATAGGCTATCTAGAGTCTATTCCAAATCTATTCCCAAAAGATCCACCGAAAAATATCACAGGAATACTAGGAATTTTAGATCTCATGAAAAAGCATTCTTTAGCAAGAAAGGGGAAAACTCAAATTTGACTCACTCGGGGCAATCCAACAGGATTTAGATGTTCTAAGACATAATCTCCACATCCTTGCAAGTCCAAAACACCAAAAGAGAAGGAAAAATCTCGTAGGCAAACCAAAACACCAAAATCCCTTGAGCTTTCACCCAAAAACCAAAGGGAATGGAACCAAGCTTTAGCCACGAAATCCATCTATTTATTCACTAAATTGGTCACAAAATATGAGTACAAGTGGTGGAATCCGTTCTCTAAGCTGCCTCCCACTTCCTACCCTCTTACAATGGGGCTAGATCACTCTAAGACCCTCTAAACTTGATGCTCTTGCTTGGAAACGAAAATGGCTGCCTAAACCTAAGCCTAAGCAAACCCTAAAACAAGCCAAGAGAAGAACTAATGACCAGTCCTCTCCTTATTTATACTATAGACTAAGCCCTAAGTCAGTTTTGCATCTAGACCCCTTAAGATACAGACTCTTACACTAAGAAGGCCCGTAGGGGCTAGAAAAGACCACAATAACTCGAGATGAACAGTCACGATGGAGTCCTTGCAACTTCGGTTTCTCCGCCTTGTCCCGATGACCTCAACGTGTCCAGTAGCTCATCCCTCAGGGGTAACTCCGGTTACTAGAATACCGGTAACCTGCCCATGGTTTTGTCGATAGAAGTAGAAAACGGTTTTGGCCCCTAGTTTTGACGCTCGAACCAGGAAATGATAATGGGCCTGGTTTTGATGCTCGAACTGGGAAACGAATGTGGGCTTCATTCGTAGAGTGATTTTACGGCTCACAACACTGTCCTGCACCCAAGGTCACTCTTATGGGCCAAGCCTAACTTGGACCACAGCCTAAGCCACCTGCCAGTCCGCTCGGCAAGGATTTTGTCACGCCACAGTAGCACTCAGGCACCGCCACCAGGTCACGCTTAGGTGGACTTTCCTCCAGGTCACGCTTAGGAGGTGCTCGCTTATCCTTCAGCAAGTCTTCGTTGTTGACAAGAGCTCATCACAGCTAGGACGAAAGACCAGACTCGGTACACTTGAGTCCCTCACTATGTCAACAGCTAGTTATGAGCAAGTCTCACATTCATGCTCTTCACTCACAATAGGCTTCTCTATCTCAGCTTGGATTTTGGCTAACTCAGCCTTCAGCCCATCCATCTCCTCTACCTGCTTGGTGTATTCGCCCATCTGTTCACACAAATCAACCACCAAAGCCTCATAGGTAGGCACTCAACCTCACAAGGGGTGGCTAGAACACTATTCAGTCTCTCAATCTCAGCTAAGGCATCATCAAGCTTGGCTTTCAGCTTGTGCAACTTCTTGCCCACCTTCTCAAGCAACTTATCCTTAGCCTTAAGCGCTTTGCTATTCTCCTCTAGCAATTGAAGAACTTCAGCCTCATTTGGAGTTAGCTCATTTTTAGAAGAGTCATTGTCGTCTTCGTCGTTGGTTTTTGTCCACCATCACCATGGAGAAGACTAGCCTTTTCTTCTGCTTGCACTTGTGCTTGATAGAGATGGAAGTAGAGATCGGCTGGACCTCTGAGCTCCTTCTTCTTGCCTCGCTTGCTAGTGATCTCCTCGTTGCTTGAATCAGAGGAGGAAGATGATGAAGTTGAGGATCCACTGCTAATGCCGCGCCTAATCGGACGAAGAAAGCATTCTTCCACTTTTGGCTGTCCTTCTGGTAGCTCTTGAAAGCCTTCCTGAAGTTTGTGACCTTCTTGCGGGAGTAGTGCTTGCTGGAGTGGTACTTGTTGGAGCCATGGGAGTGTCACTTGCTAGATTCATGGGAGTGGTACTAGTTGCAGTCACTAGAGTTTCCTTTGCTCTTCTTGTAGAAGTCATTGTGCTTGTTTGGGCACTCAGCGATGAAGTGACCAACCTCTTTGCACTCGAAGAACTTGGGTTGCTCGCCATGCTTCTTGCTCATGTGGTTATCATATGAGTGCTGAAAGCGATTCGACACAAGCGCGGAGGTCCTCACCCCCAAGTAACGGTAACTGCTCCTCTGTCACAAAGATCAAAGCAGAAAATGAAAAGTTGTGGAGCGATGAGGTCAGTAGCAGCCTCTCCAGAGGTAGTAGCCAAGGCAAGGCTCTTGGATCCAGTACCAGTAAGACTATCTCTCAACTAGTAATCCACCTCTGTGGCCTTAAGCTTACTATAAAATTACTGCACACCTATGGTGTCATACCCTGCCGACTCGATGAATAAGTTCACCTTGATCTCCCACACTTTTCTGTCTATGGCATACATCAGCTTAATAGCTTGCTGGATGAACCTTGTTAATGATCGATTGAAAATGACCAAACAAAGCATCCATAGACTCGCCCGGCTTTTGCATGAAATTCTCATATTCGCGCCAGTAAGTCTCCATCAAATGGACCTTAACTATCTCTATTTCCTCATGGTGTGAACTGAGCAGGAACCAAATCTCACGAGCGGTCTCAAGCTAGGCTCATTGTCTCATAGTCAACTAGACCAGGTCCTGTGAAGAGGTAGTTCACCACCTTGCGGTTCGCATCATGCTGAGCCAAAAGTGCTGGAGTGATACACTCGGCAATAGGGAGCAGTAATGTCACATATGTCTTTACCCTAGCTCTATAGGTATGCCTTCATCCTACCTTTACAGTAGGTGTATCCATTAGTGTACAAACACAGAACCTTCCTAGAGTGCATTATAGTCGCTTCTAGGTTTTGGAACTGGTCAAGGTATGGAGAAACCTAACTAGGCTTTGACACTACTTGTAGGACTAAGACTGCGACTATAGAGGGGTGAATAGGAGCACTTCAAAATATGAAATTTGAGGCCTAACCTAGAGCTACACAAAGAACACACATACCTAGCACTGACCACAGAATAGATACATACCAGGTAGTAAGTGGAAGCACTCACCCAAACGCTCAAAGGAACAGACACAAAATGAGAAAAATAGCGAACACTCACTCACAATAGGATGGTTTGATGGTTGCGACGTAGGAGCAAGACTAGAGCCAGCAAAGAGCATCGGTCGGTCTAATGGATGACCGTTGGACTATCCGATGGAACCATCGGACATGCTGGGCTAAGAGGGGTGTGGTCTTTGAACCTCACCACTGGATGGTCCGATGGTCTACCATAGGATGGTCCAACACACACGGAGTTATCCGATGCGTTCAAATCCCAAAGGGGTGGCCGACCCTCATAAACTCCACCAACTCGCTACCACTACCATCAGACGGTCCAATGCGTACAAAAACTGTAGCTTGAGATAAAGAGTGACAAAACAGCCTGCGAATCCATAAGATCCAATCCAAATCTTGCCCAAATCTTCAAACTTCACCTAACTTAGTAGTGACCTTGTATAGGCCAAGGAGAAGTTTTTCCCTCAAGACCATAGACTAAGCTCAAGAAATCTCCACGGACTCGACTATCTCCAAAGCGAAGTTCACAAGGCAAGAAAGAAAGAACGTGGGGCTGCTCGTGGATCCAAGGATTTTGCAAACGAAAACCATAATCCCATGACATCCTAGTAGTCCAAAACACCAGCAATAGAAGGATCCAACTTTGGGCAAAGCACAAACACTAAAAGCTAGAGATCGGAGCCAAGATCCAAAAGAGAAGGAGGAACAAGCACACACAAGAGCTGGATGAAATCAGATCAATAGACTGTCCCAAAAGGGTCTCAAGATAATGAGTACATGATGGATTCTGACCCCAAGCTTCCACCTACTCCTACTCTCTTGGTGTGGAGGCTAAATCACTCAAAATGTCTCTAATCTTCAAGCTCTTAGCTTGGGAGTGAAAATCTCCCTAAGACAAAACCCTAACTAGCCAAGAGCAGTCCAAATGACCTACGCTTAGCCTATTTATTGTAATACTCCCGTATTTTAAAACACCTCAGTACATTGCAATTTACTCTAATTTTTCTTTTAAAAATTTGATTCAAATTCAAATTTGAGGCCTTTTCAAAATTTTGGAGTTTTCCAGGGACAAAAATGTGAAAGGGTAGTTTAAATTAAGCCCTTTCACTTTTGTATTTGGACCCCTGCCGAAAAAGGTCAAAATCTAGGGTTAAAAATGAAAATGGTAAAAGTAAAAAAAAGAAAAAGGGGGAAAGCCCCACGGGCCCGCTGGCCAGCCCCACTGGGCGAAGCCTAGCCGGGGGCGGCGGCCCGCGTGGCGGCCAGCCCCCCCGCGACCCGCGCCCCCTGTCAGGCGGCGCTGACAGGAGGGACCCGCGGGGGCGGGGTCTTCTTCCCCGCCTCGCCGAGCGGGGGAGGCTGTCTGCTCCCCACGCCCGCGCCTGTGCCCACGCCACACCGCGCCCTACGCCGCCGCTACCCGCCTCCGCCGCAGTCGCCGTGACCCCCGCGCCGGTGAGTTCAACCCCGCTCCCTCCTCCCTCTCTTGCGCCACGCTGAAGGCCTGGCCCGAGCTTGCCAGAGCTCGGAGCCCCGCATGGCGCCGCGGCCACCGCGGGTGTCGCCGCCGCTGTTCCCCGCAGCGTGGGAACCCCAGACGCGCGCATCGGGTGCGCCGCGCCTGCGCGCACCCCGCGTTGTAGGCGGTGGACCTCTGCGGGCACCACCGCCGCCGCGAGGCCACCTCGCTGTCGCGTTGCGTCGGCGGGCGCCATGCTGCGGCAGACGGCGACCCCGCAGTGAAGGGAGAAGGGGAAAGAAGGGAAAAAAAAGAGGAACTCGCGCCACGCCCGAGGCCACCGCCGCGCCGGATGGTCGCCGACGCTGACGGCGCAGCGACGCGTAGAACGCGTCGCGGTCGCGCGGCGCGCCGCGCGCCGAGCGGCCGGGCGGCCTGGCGAGGCCGGTCCGTTGGGCTGCTATGCCAGCTGGGCCGCCCGCCTGGCAGGTCGGCCTGCCGGCCTGCGCTGCCGCTGGGCCGAGCCGAAATCTAGGGGAGTTGGGCCGTGCCTGGGGAAAACAGGCCGCCGGCCCATACCGGGCTGGGCCAGGCCGAAAGGGAGCCCATGCGATTTTTGGAGGGGGAAATTAGAACTTTTAATTTTGTTTTTTTTTGTGGGCTGGCCGAATTTCAAACTATAATTCTGTTTTTCTTTTTCCTTTTAATTTAAATTGTTTATTTGTTTTACTTTAATATTAATAAGTTTATATTAATTAGTAAAATTATTTATTAATTCATATAAACATTTTGGTAATTCTAAAAAAATTAAATTAAAGTTTATATAATTTTAAAAAGTTAGCCTTTATTTAAAAATGCAGAAAAATTCAGTAAAAATGTTTTAAAAATAGGAACTTAATTCTAAAATCCATTTAAATTATTCAAAAATTCCCAGAAAATTCATTTAAGCTTTTAAAAATATTTAAAAATACCAGGTAATTCATTTGAACCCTAGGGCAATCATCTACACTCGAAAATACAGATGTTTAACCCCAACCACCCTTTTCCTTTAGAAAATTGTGCATTTTGCTTTTTCAACAGGTTGATCATCCTCGTACTCTTAAAACTCCTGCATGTCATCAACCTAGGCACGTTGGTCCCACCACTTTCAGTTGAAGAGTCTTCCACCGCAACGGAAACTCCAGAAGCCGGTGTGGCCGAGACGTCCTTCACACCAGCAGGAGGAGACTCTGAGTCACCGATAGAGACAGATCCCGTGACCCAAGGCAAGCCCCGGTGCATTACCCAGTTTTCTTTAAGTCCTTAATTTAAATCAGAGTTATGCTTGTGCATTAGAATTAGGAATTGATTGAAACCCTAGAGCATGATTACTCATTATCCAGCATAAAATCCTATGCTCAGTAGATGGCTTATGTGGCATAGGCCTAGAACGGAATTCTTTTACAGCAATTTATTGGTTAAGAATAAGAAGAATGTTAATAATTTGATAGGCATGCGGCGGGATCAGTTTCGCTTTCGTACTTTACATGTTATGATTATTTGCTATGGACCCTGATCCTACCTGTGTCGCATAAGGCCGTCCGATGTGTCGCCTGGTTGGGCCGAACGCGCCTCATTCACTTACCGTCCTTAACAGGCTCCGGTAAGCCTTTCGTCCTGTTGTACCTAAGCGCGGAACTAGACGAGACCAACTGAAAGGAGGAGGTTGGGTGGGTGTCGAAGGACTGACACCCAGGTTCGGTAAGGATGGTTCTAGCTAGGTGGCACTGGATGTTGGGTTGTCGTATGTGGGGTCGGTGTACACGCATATGACGGGTGTCTGAGTATCCCTCTCGAGAGGTGGAAAATCGATTCGAATCGTCTGTGGCTTGCCGGTTGTAAGTTGCCTGATCGCGACCAACATCGTAGTAAGAGAACTGATCCTGTTAATAAAGAATGCTTGACAAAATGTTTGTTCTTGTTGGTTAGTAGATTAAGAATAATTTAGCATGGTCAGGTAATAACTAAAAAGTGAACTAAATTCTAAGAGCTAAGGATTCACTATTAGGCTTGCCGCAGTGTGAGTTGACCTAACCACCCCAGCTATAAGCTAGAGAGTCGGGTTTCGACCCAGTGGTTGGGTAAGTCTTGCTGAGTAATTAGTAGTCAGGCTTATTGCCTATTCTTTTTTACAGGAGCAGAACATACTTGGTTTGAATGGGATCCTTACCTTACCCCTCTCTTCTTCTGAAACAAGCTCTCCTATGCCTTGAGCAGAGTAAGGGATGTGTTGAATAAAGACTTGTGATCTATGTTAAGTTTTGTTAAAATGGCTGAAAAACTTATCAGCCGGGATGTAATAATTACCAAACCCTATGTGTAATATTTCAACTCTATGTAATAAATGTGGATGTGTATGTTGTAACCTGTGGACTCCTTCGAGGGTCGCCCCAAAAATCAAGCTCGATCTGGATGGGAAGGCCAAGTTAGGATACCTGCATCCTGAAGGACTACCAAGATTAGTTTGGGTCTAGTGATTACACACTAAATCCGGATTAATCTGGGCAATTCTGCCACATTTATACCCTAGCATTGTTTTGGTAGTTTTACAGTTAGACCCTATAGATAAGAATGCCCTTATGGGCTAAAAAGAAAATGACCCAAAATATTGGGGACGGGCGACCGCTAGGGGTGTAATCGGATAATTATTCGATAGTCTTTTTTCATCTATGGTGAGCAAATAGGACATATAATTTTCCACATAAATTTATGTTCTTGTTCTTGGTGTTAAGATTCTTAATCATATCTATTCTATATTTGCTAAAATGAGTTTGGATGTAATCAGATTCATATACGGATACTTTTTAACCTTCTTCCATATTGGAAAGAAATGAGGCATAATTTTTTTCATCCAATTTTATATTCTTATTTTTTATAATGAAATTATTAAAATGCATAAAAAATTAGCACAAAACTCATTCTATATCTATTTGAAAAAAATCAAACTTGTTCAGACAATTCGAATATCCATTTACACCCCTAGCGACCGCAATAGGATTCTTGATCTTCTTCTATTGCACGCATTCTCCAGAAACTATAGGAAGTCTCTGCCTAGGCCTAGCTTGGCCCACTTCTCCGTGAGTTTTAGGCCCAACTCACCAAGTCCTTTAGGTAACTTGAACTTGGGTGGCAGTTTTAATCCAAAGCGACCAGAGCCTCCCTCACATGCCTTCGCACCACACAGTTAGATTGGAGCACCACAGTCACACCCGGCTTCTCCAGTCTACCAAAGTTGCCTCATGGTCCATCGGAAGACTTATACAACCGTCGCTATTCCACCCCTTCGTGTACCGAGATCCCGTGACTGACCTGACGTTGAATCTTGCTTCCTATCTATCGGAGGTCTTTTCGCCCGAGTCCATCTAGGTCTTTCTCACTTCAACCTCCAGTCCATCGGAGGGTTTTCACCTCGTTGACAATCACTCATCACCAGGAGCAATCAGTGATCTCTTAGGCCTCTCTAGGCCTTGACTAGTCCCTAGGCCCAGCTTAACAGCTCATATTTTGACCTAGTCCTTTGTCTAGGCCTTATGACCGCCTAAGCCCCGACTAGGCCTATTTAGGTGGCCTAGTCCAGCCTCAACCATCTAATAGAATCTAGATTTTTTTGGGTCTTAGTTTGTATGGGTGGCTTCGGGGAGGCTTTAAAGCCTTCCATACCTACTCCTACCGAACTGAAGCAGTTGGCGGCTTGGGGACTCACTCTTTGTTTCTCAGGTCTTAAGTCCTAAGTATTTAACAACATTATGTCATTATATAACTAACTAAAATTGTTTTTCTTATCCTCTTGTAGATACATACAAAGAAAATGAATAGACTACATGTGGATTCATTCAATAATCTTGTCCAGATGTATGTAATGACTACATAGCAATTAGTAAATAAGCAAAATTTATTGTATTTTAGTTTTCTAAACTAGGCCCGCCTAGGCCGCGCCTAGGCCCTCCTGGGCCTAGTTCCAACGTAGCTCACGCCCATCTAGCGCCTAGCACCTAGGATAACTTCAGGAGTGATGGGTCGGTCCATTCACTCTCAAAAGTATATCGTAGGATCCCGTATATTCCTTGTTAGGCATTAATTTGTTCCATTAGCAGCTAATTATATTTGCCAGCTAATAGTTAGCATGCTAACTAAGTTGATAATTGTATGG
Organism: Paspalum vaginatum; assembly: GCA_030272315.1. NCBI lineage: Eukaryota > Viridiplantae > Streptophyta > Magnoliopsida > Poales > Poaceae > Paspalum > Paspalum vaginatum. The sequence continues at coordinate 41,083,915 of CM059015.1, read as the reverse complement.
ATAAAGGATAATTTTAGGGAGGTCGTATCCCTCACCGATCACAGTCATAATTTTTCCCAATGACAAGATTAGTGTTTAAGGTTTTTGTCTAAGGTTACATTCTGTATCTAGCTTAAAAGGTAAAAAAAAAAGAGCCCCGTGCATGGGGAACATGTTTTCAAGAGGAAAAAGGCATCACAGGGGCTCGGAAACACCCCCGAACCCTAGTTTTGAAACACCCCTGAACCCCAGTTTTGCTAGTGAGAGGATTTATTAATTCATTCCAATGGGGATCAAACTCGCGACCTAGATTTGCAAAGAAACTTGTTTTCCATTGGACTACAAGTTCTTTGGCAAAAGTGAGCCCCATGTAGACTAGCCCCCAGGGTTTTATTAAGAGGGTTAAACCCCACTAAGACTTGGAACCCCCCTCCCCCCCCACACACCCCCAAATCCTAGCTTTGCCAGCGAGGATTATTTTTATTACCAACTAGAAATTCAGTCCCAATGTAACTGAAGCACTGCAAGTACCATAACCGATCGACCTTAGGGTTGTAGGCAGAGGTGTAAAACGGGGTAGCATCAGCCAATCACTGTTGAACAACCCTCCCCCTGCCCCCACAATGCTGTAGAACCCTTCATTGGATTCCTCGTCATCTCTGCAAGGCAATAGCAGCGACACCTCGGAGACCCTCCCTATAGCACAGAATGGTGATGATTCTGTTTTGAGACCGTCTCCAACCGTCTGCCCATATGGACTGCCTATAGCATTGTTTGGCACTATAGAACCATTGTAGACAAAGAGAGGGGTAGTTGGAATAGTGATAAACAATCCAGATACACGGTTCCGCTGGAGACGGTCTGAAGTAGAGTATAGTTTCTCGCTAGCAGCTACCGCTACCTGTTATGGTGATGCTACAGAATGGCAAGGTTGTTTAATATTGGTCTAAAATTAAAAGACCCAATTCACCTCCCCTTCTTGTACCATCGATCCTTACAGCAGATTCTTTAGCTAGACTATTAAGGTTTGGAGGTCTAGGCGATGGTTGCCCGTGCAGGGATGCTGTGAGCCCGGATGAGGCCTAATGGGGGCTGACAGCATGTAGAAGTTCAGTAGCCATGACATGTCCAACGACTGGTTCCTGTGGGCGCCTATGCTCCTACTTATATTCACCATGGCCATGGGCTGTTGAACATGCCCCGACAATGCCTTCTAAGGGACGTTGCTTCCCCTTGTAAGCGTATAGGCCCCGTTTGGTGTTTTGTAATTAATAACAATGATTATGAACCAACGATTTCAAATGAGTATAAGAAAGTAGGTTAGTCCATGGAGTGTAGAGCTACATCAGGTGATATCCTGATATCATTAGCTTTTTTTTTAGTTGATATGTATAGCTTAAAGTAAAGGTATAAGATAGGTTTTTCGTTGACTAGTTAAGAGGTGATTAAAGGATGAAGATTGACCAGATTTATAGGCTAGTTAGTCATGCTATCGAGAGAGGTCAAATTTATTTACAAGATGGCTTTCTAGTGCCTCATTGCTCATATAGTTGATTCATTTGCATGAGGGATAACATCAGTTGTGAATTTTAAAAAAAAGCATGGTGAAAATCTCTTTGAAAAATGTTTTTGGATTTGTATCGTAGACAGCCCAACCAAACGGGGCGGATAGTCCACACTGGCTAACTTAATGTAGGATAGAAACTTGAGTTTTGCTGGTTTTCGATGCGTCGCCTATGAACGGTCCTACCAGAGGAGCGGGTAGTCAACGGTGCATCTTATCGACCCATCCGAAGTTGAGAAGTCTGTGTTTGGGAAGTGTTTGGTTAATAGTCTATGGAAGACGTACGGTTCGGCCTTGAGGGGAGGATAGTCCTCATTACTAACTGAAGGCTGGGACAGAATGTTCTATTAGTTTTTGTTGTTGAACTATGGATAGTCCATACAGAGTACAATTTTCAAAGAGGGAATTACATACCAAGTCCTTAAACTTATTCTACAGTACTATCTAGGTCAATGAAGTCTGAAATTGATCATCTAAGTCCTTTAACTTTTCAAAACGATCATTTAGATCCACTGACTTTACATTCCTAATCGATTGAGGTCCAATTTTGGATCTATATTTACACTAGAAAGAACCAATTGTGAAAAATTAAATGACCTAGACTAGTCACTTTGAAATTTTATGGACCTTGATGTTAGTGCGGTATAAGTTTAGAGACTTAGCATGCAATTCACTCATTTTTAAAACTGGTTGGTCTAGGTCTTATAGTACGGACGTTTCGTGGTTCAAACTTCATTCAGCTGACACACATTTAATTTATTTACTAGCCTTGGGTTTTCTATGATGGACCATTGGGGTTTACATTGCAGATGGTCTGGGAATGCCCGCCGGTTTTTGTGAAAAAGGCTTGTAATTGCTAGTTTCGAAGGGGGGAGCATAAATACTGAGTACTATACTAGTTAATGCATTAGGAGCTACTAATGATGCATGCATGATTAGAGTTTACCATACATGAAGGCCTTTCACGAATGGGTCTGGACATTTCACAAAAGGATCGGTTGTCATGAACAAATCAAACATATAATCTATCCTTAGGCAAATATTACGTAACCTAGATCCTTAAATTTATTTCACGGGACGACCTAGGTTCATGAAGTCCGAAAGTGATTATCTGAGTCTTTTAATGTTTTAAAGTAATCATCTAAGCCCATCAATTTTACATTCATAATTAATTGAGATCCAATGGTGGACCAGATTTACAGTAGAAAGGGACGCGGCTACTGCACGCACGCCGTAAAAAAAGTTTCGGCCGGCACACCCCAAATCAGGACACTTCTCCAGCCACTGTCCAAATCAGGAATTTTTTTTCTATTTTAGTAATTTTTCTTCATAGCATGTTTTTCTCCCCACGTGATTTCTAAATCAGGATCAAGAAGCGTTTTTCGTTCCAGGCAAATGACAAAGAAAAAAAGCGCACGCAGAAAATCACGATAAGCGATTACAGTGTTTCCGTTAAGACAAAAATGCCAGTGTCAGTAGACAAATATATCAGTCTCATTAAGAAAAAAAAAAGGACGTTTTTTCCTAATAAGAAAATGTACAAATCTGCCTAATGAAAACCCACAGATTTGCGTCGGGGAGGAGGTGGCGGATTTGGCCGCTGCGACGAGTGGCGGCGGCCTCCATGTCTGTCCTTGCGCGTCTCCCGCTGGGCCTCGCGCGAGTCCCTCACCGGGTGCCGCTGCTCTCCGTGTCGGTGGCCGCCTCGCGCGAGTCCCTCGCCGGGTGCCGCAGGCACCACCGGTGGCCGCCTTGGGCACGTCCCTCGTCGGCCGCCACGCCAGCCGCCGCGCCTGGTGGCGCCCATCGCCACCGACCCGAGCCTCTTCCTCGCGGACCTCCTCATGCGCGCGGGCTGCGGCGTGCCCCACCAAGCCCTCGCTGGCTGCCGCACCACCGGGGCCAGAGCTGACCGGATTTGGCCGCTAGGACGAGCGCCGGCGGCCCTCCGCGTCCCCCGCCGGGCGCCACGGGTACGAACGAGGCCAAAGGTGGCGCGTCCCCCACGCCGGGCACTGCAGGCACCAACAACGGCAGCCTCGTGTGTGTCCCTCACCAGGCACCGCACCCCCGTCGGCTTGCCACGCGCCATGATGCTCGACCGGCTGGTCTTCGCCGGAGTCATCTCTGTTCCTAGATCTGAGTGAGCAGTTGGGAGAGACGGGCAAAACAGCGGTGAATGGCAAGCGTGTGGAGGAAGGAGTGGCGTGGGTGACTGCATTCACGTGCGTGGGCCCCACCACGTGGGTGGGAGGCCAGACAAGCACCATAAATACGGTGCATTCAGATACTTCAAGAGCGATGGGTGACAGGGTGAGGCAGGTGTGCGCGCGTCAAGACGAAAATACGGCGGTCCGTTCTTAAGTCTTTACCTATTATGTAATCACTGTTCCTTCGAATAATCAGTACAGTCATTTGTTTCACTCATTCCTTTCTGGTTTGACTCTTAGTAAAGACATCGATCACAGACTGTCGCCTGGGACTCATTAGAGGAGCCTGGTGTGCTGCTAATCCGCTGACCACGATATCACGAATTCACGATACCGGCAGCTGTGCCGGTGCGGAAAGCAGGTGACCGGAGCAGACTGTACACTGGAGCGGGTATATGCAAATGCATATGCATTTTGAACGGTCGATTAGATAATCCCGCAGAACTGCATATGTATATTGCGAGAGGAGGCAAAATGTGGGAAATGACGAAGGTATGGAAGGCGGGATGCATGAGCCGTTGGAATCAGCCTCAGGAAAGCATCCAGTTCCCAGAAGCAAGGCTTGTTTGGGCAGCGTTTGGCAGCAGTAACAGGTGCTGTCCTTGCATGTATTCATCACACACGTCGACGCCACCACGTTCGTCTCGCTGCTGCTCCTCCTCCCGATCATCTCGTCGCTGTTCGGCCGCCGCCGCCGGTGATCACCCGCCTATCTCCCCTCGTCACCACCTTCGCCTGCACCGAAAAAATTACATTTAATTGGCGTAGAACGATGAGACATTGTAGGAGTATATGTGTATACACCCTTTGCAGAGATCACGAGGCATGCCAAAGAGAACGGTAATCAGGATCGCCGAACCTTGTCACTCATGTCACAGCCGCTGGACGAACTTTTGAAGTAGATCTCGAAGTATGGGATATCAATTGAGCACATACGATAAGCTCCAGCCGTTGAGCAATTTATACGTCCATCAGAAGGACAGATACACCTACAGGCAAAAGAAAGTCGTCAGTTAGTGCCCACCGGTTGCAGTCATGTGTCCGTGAACTGTGGGATCATGACGCAATGCATGTTTCCCTTTTCTGGAAACAAAAGGAATTTCTGTCCATGCAATTTTCTTTCCTGAGGACGACTCTTCTAACTTTGTCTTTTTTTTTACGAACCTAGAGGGGAGTCCCCTACAATAAAATTTTATTGGAAAAAAGAATATGTACAAAAGTATCTATGGGAAATTATAGGAAAGGTTCTAGCAAGAAATCAATCAGAGGGAAGTAACTACTTTTTGCCGCCTTGCCCCTCACCCCACCTAGGCCGCCGCCCTGCCATGCCATGCAAAGGCTTTGGAATATTATTTCCGGGTGCTAGAACGAAAACCTTTCTTACTTCAAGCTTTTAATAATATAGTCATGATCTGTCATTACGCGCAGCTATCTCCACTATAGAAAGAAGAAAAAAAGAGCGTAGGAAATTTTCTAGTAAATACTAGAAAAATGGCTTCTACATAGGGATTGTCAAAATAACTATTTAACCTTATCAGCTCTAGGAAGGACACTTCACGAGAATCAAAATAGGAAGAAAGTAGAGCCTATACTACTATTCTATGGCTAAAGCTGAAATTGATAGAGAAAACGCCGTAAAGATCAATTAGTGAGCGACTTGGTCGATACAACTAAAAAAACTGCTGCCCAGCCGTGTCTTGCCGCACTGATGGGTAGAGCCCACTGCTTTTCCTTCCTTCCCCGCTCATCCTGATCCGCTCGCGGGCGACCGCCGAACCGGACCGACTACAGGAACAAACTATTTTTTTCATGGGCCAAAAACAGACGAATTTAACCAAAAACCCATGAAAATAGGCTTGCGTGAGTATGTATGTCGTAATCGTAAACGTGTAAGGGTTACGACCTATCCCAACGGTGTGGTGGGAACTTTGGGTTTACGTTTTTAAGTTTTGTTGCTGTGTTTTTCAGGCTGTGCCCCATTTGGTCTATCCCGTTAGGAAGGATCTGTACTACTCTGACGTAAGAACTGTGGTTATCGTACCATTGGAAATAATAAAAAAACACATTTTAGTTCCATTAAGGATGTGGGGCGTTTCAATTTCGTTGGCCTCCTAGCCGGCGAAATTAGTACACATGGCCGACGAAATTACTGGCCACGGTAGCGCCATGTAATTTTGTCGGTATGTCCACATTCACAGACCATAACGGAGTCCACAACTGAAAATTCATCTGTCAAAACTCACAACAAAAGTCCATCCATCAAAGTTCACCACAAGTCCATACGACAAAGTTCATCCATCGAAAAATACACAAGTTCATGTACGAGACAAAAAAGTTTATTCATGCATACACATAATCCTTCGTCGCCGTCGCGCAACTTACTCCGGATTATGGGAGTTGTGGCCACTCGCTCCTCTAGAACCCGCCAAGTACTCATTCACGTTCATTTCTGCATTTGGAGTTTGTCCTTGAGCACGTGAGGCCGAACCCTACAAAATAAATTCAATTCATCAATGCACATATATTGCATTCATAGTATCAAATGGCTAACTTTTGTATGAAAAAAAAGCAACAACCACGCAAGTTTGGCTTAGTTCTACTAAATTAGCTGGATTTTGGTAAGACCCTGCATGGGCTCATTGTGTAGGCCCAGACCCATCCAAGAAGTATAGCTTGAAGTGCAACTATTGTAACAAGATTTTCACTGGTGGGGTAACTAGAATAAAATACCATCTTGCTGGAATGAGAGATCTTGTTTTTTGTGAAGTTTAACTCCAAACAACGAAACAAGAGAGAAAACAATAAGAAAAAAAGTAAGGATCCCATTGTGAAGGAGGTAGAAGATTTTTGCGAAGTTTAGCTAAATTTTGCTTAGTTTAGCTATATTTTGTTTAAACTAGCTATATTTTGCCAAGTTTACTTAGTTTTTGCTAAGTTTAGCTAGATTTTACTAAATTGCCCTAGTTTAGCTAGATTTTAGTAAGTTTAGCTAGGTTTTGTTAAGTTTACCTAGATTTTTCTACGTTTCACTTAATTTTGCTAAGTTTCTCTAACTTTCGCTAAGTTCGCCTACTTTTTGCTAAGTTAGCTTGATTATGCTAAGTTTAGCTAGATTTGCTAGGTGACACTAACTATTGCTAAGTTTGCCAACTATGTATACCTATGATCCAAGGTGTTGATGAGGTGGTTGCAACCACGAGTTGAAGTTGGGTCCTGCAGTTAGCATCCACCCCGGAGGTGGCTGCGAGCCCTGGGGTGCCATCCACCCTAGAGGTGGTTGGAAGCTCTACGGTGCCATCCACCCCGGAGGTGGCTGGGGGCCCTAGGGTCATTGTCCACCCTAGAGGTGGCTGCGACCCCTGAGGTGGCATCTACCTTGTCCACCCCAGAGGTGGCTGCGACCACTGGGGTGGCACCCACCCTGTTGACCCCTGCAGAAGTTATGAGAACAAAAATCATTCGGGATAATATCATAAGAGTTGCTTAATATGGAATTGAAGAGATTAGATATTTTTACCTGTTGCAGAGACATTTGAGGAGGGCAAAAGACTAGCAAGTTTACATTAGTCCCAATCGAGTTGTAATATCCTACAAATGGAAAAAAATGTTAGATTCGCAACATAACAATCCAAATTCAAGGAAAAACATGTTGAGATAAACAATTACCTAGAAGTAAGAAGAGATGTAGGCCGTCAGCCGCCCGACCTCATCTCGCACTTGACGAGCCTCTTGTCGTGCTGCACTACTGCATGAGCCTCCTTCTCTGCGTGGGTATCTCGAGCTATCCTTGAGGAGAAAGAACTCCCAGCCGACGAATTCGATCTCCTTCCTTGAGATACGGTACGGTTGTACTCCACAACCCCGGTGTCAAAGGCATACCTGCAAACTCAAAAATTGTGCATGATACACAAAGGCCAACCTACATACACATTCACGATTCATGAACATATTGAAACAGTCAAATTTGTGTCACCCGCCATGCCTTTTTCCTGGCCACTAGAGTGCAATGCTTTAACCTCTATGTCTGAGTGCATCCAATCAAAGTCAGGTCCTTGATGATGAGTCATTTGCTCCCCATATGCCATCTACAAATCGAGAAAACGAACACATAGTCAGAGTCCAATCTTAAAATTACATACATAATGACTATACATGGTTACCATTTTCTCCTTTGCCGCCTCAGTGCACAACACTTTAGGGTTCGTCGGATCGGGGCCTTTGTGACCACGAACAAAAACCTCCATAAAACTTGGAGCGACACCATTTTTAGCCTCCTGCATGTAATTAATGTTGAGATAGCAGATGGAATCTATACAAATTATATGAAATTGAATAATATGCAAGAAGAACATTCTTAATACAAGAACTATGTATTTGCTTACCATGCGCCGTGCGATACCAAATTGGCCATCAGGCCTGAGCTGATGCGCCGGTCCATCATCCCCTCAGTTGTCTCGGTTCATCCTTGGTGAAGCAATCCAATCTGGCGATGACCATCTCTTTGCCAACCACCTCCAAGCTTCCATGTCCTTCACGATCCAATCAACCTTGCTTTGGAGGTACTCTTCCTCCACGAGGTAAATCTCACTTGCTTCTTTTGCTTTGCTCATGTTCAAACCCTTCACCTTCTTGTAATAGTAGTAGGCGACGCTGAGATCCACGCATTGTAGAAGGTATCACCGATGACCTTATCATCTGCCCTACAAAAGTGCCTTCTCACGCTCTGTAGAACCTCTCTATCATCCTCATTTTCCAAATGGTACCTCAACTACATATTAGCAGATAATTCAAGTTAGATTCAATGCATTCATGTGATGCACTAATTCATTGATAAACATATGGAGGAAAACTTACCTAGAATGTATCCCACACAACTGACTGACAAGTCCTCCGGTGAGTTTGACTACTGCCCCCTTCACTACTACCTTCACCTTGTTCGACGTACTCCTTGTGAGCCCAATGGGACCATTGGAAAGCTGCTTGCCGCTTGCCATTGATCTCAACCATGCCAGCGTAGTAGTAGCGGTATAGGGCCCCCAACTGACCTTAGGACGTCTGCCTGTATCATCCCAAGTCATGCCCCCCTATTGCATACAAGATATGCATTAAGCAAAACAAGGCAAAAGGCAAATCAAATTCACATGAATAAATAAGGAAAAAAAAGAAGCACTACCATTTTCCATGAGGTGTCATGAGCACCCTGTGGTCTAGGAGGAACTGAATTGCACTTCCAAAACCTAATAAACAAATCAAATTGAATTTAGATGAAATAATTGGATAAATAGAAATAAATCAAGTAGAAACTAGACACAAATAATACCTAAATCGCGAAGGGGCAGAAGAACCACCAGCCTCATCGCCTTCCCCCATTGGATCACTGGTCTTAGCCTCTATGTTAGTCTCACCACCTATGCCAATGTCCCCCTTTGCTGCCTCCTGCCCTGGCTGCTCAGGTGCCTCTTACTGAGCCTCCCCCTCTAGTCCCATATGCACCTCCGTGCATGTGCCTGTAAACAACTAAGGAACTACTCCTGCCGTTGTTGGCTATGGGTGGTGCCCTAAAAAAGGCCATTGCTCGAGGTGTCCTCGCTGGAACCCTTGCTCTTCCTCCGCTACTGACCTACTGTTTGAACATCTGCATCATTTCAACAAAAAAAAGGTCAATGCACATTTTCAAAAACAAATAACATGGAATTGAATACTGTGCAAAAAAACATATAGTACTGAATAGAACCATAAGAAATATACTTTTCAAAATTCGTTTTCATCTAATGATGCTTCGTTGACTCATTGTCCATTTAGACATTCCTGAATACGTTGAATCCGTACCGATTTTCTTACCGTGATGGATCATTTGCATTTTGATTTAGGTTCCTCAATTAGTTCTCTCCAATCAGTACCTAAATTTTCAAGGCCTTCTCCATCAGTCACATGGAATCTATGTTCTATGTCTTGATTTATGCCATGTTCGTCTAATTGCCCTTTTTCTTGAAACACATCGGAGTCATCGTTTTCTATGTTGGCATTCATCTAATCAACATATCTAGGAGGGTACACTTGTGGGTTGACTTTGAATGCAACCCACCAGCCTTCAAGCTTGGGTAAGGACATGGCAGGTAGTACAACCGCGCTGCCTGATTTGCAAGGACACATGTTAATATGGCTTGGAAGCCTAGAACTACGCTTGACCTCAACCACCCCATACTTGTCAACATGATGTGAGTTTGGGTGTTGACTTAGTGGGACTTGATCACTCTTGGCATGTGTTGAAGTGGGTGGTTATGGGTGCGAGTTGGTATGTGAGATGGGTATCGGTGGGAGTCAACAACCGACTTTAATGGGAGAGACTAGAACTCTCTTTAGAGTGGATGAAGGTGTTTGGAGGTGCGCGACCCACCGCTGAGGGTGGCAACTGACCCCTGGAAGGCTAGCTCTCTCCAATTAAGGACCGAGTATGGGTAATAGTATCTTGGAATATGTTGCGTGCATACCATACGCCGCATGGGCAACAACCCAGGTCGTGGTCTTTCCCGAAGGGCACCAAGACTATAGGCGTAAGACGATAGTGTTCGGGGACGATGGTGGGTTCTGCTCTGTAGTCACACGTCCCCGATAGACTCGATCTGTGGGCGCCCCAGACAATCGAGTTCACGGTTCTGTGAGTGCAGTGGTTATGTATCCGCACATTTTTCTAGCTCGGAAAAGCAGGATGGTGCCTCGAAGGGGGGTTCACCGATAGGTGTTGTGTGTCGGGGCAGCGGATGCACCGCCCCCGCTCCACTTCATATGGGTACAAATGTATAATATCCCCTGCAGAGTGTAAAATATATACTGTATGAAAGCATGATAAAAAAATCTAGTTTTCCATCATCTAATGGATCAACCTAACATGAAAGGATGATAAAAAAAATGTACCCTAATCATAGGATAAATAATATGACCATAAAGAAATTAGAATATGATTAGTAATCTAATCTAGTATGATTAGATTAATATTAAACCACATGATTATTAGAAAAGGATACCACAAAAACAATTTGAAAATAATTTAAAGATAACAAAGATAATGTAATTAGAACATAACTAAAACATCAAAATAGGGAACCAATCAAGCTACTGATTAGTAGATCCAAACCACATAAAAATATAGAAGTAAACAATAAGATGGAAAACCCTAGCATGAATTAGTACCATAGCTAATGAGCAGGATGATCAGGCATATCACTCGAATGCATCTTTAAATTGCAAATCTCTGTATTCTACTCTCTCAAGCCAACTCTTGTAAGTGATCCTGGTTTTAAAATAATTTAATTAAACCATAAAATCTCGTTTATTATGGATATTAAAAGCAAAAGCAAATTTTAGCTTGTTAGTAATCTATATGTTTTATTTTATAAATTAAAGTTCATCCAAAACTTTCATCGTGAGCCCTTCACTCAATCCCTTGGAATTCAATTCAAAACCTAGAGTGCCACAAGCTAAGGCATTCAAACTCTTGCTGATTAGCACTTGTAGCATGGCAAATAATAAGATAATATCAAGCTTGACATACCTACAGTGCATTGCCCGCTGAGTAATGCCGATTTCCGTAATGCCTATGATTCATAGGAATATGATATGATGCCATGCCAAGCTTCAGAATGTTATTCATATAATTGATCGTTCTTCAGGATGTTCAGGTAGTTGATCCTTCATAGCCGCGCAGGGACTGGAGAGAGGAGGTCCTGATCGTCTTAAAAACGGCGTTTGGTTTGCTGCAAATGGAAAATTGAAAATATTTTCTAGTTTAACAGTAGAGCACCTTCGCTTCATGTTCCTGATGGATCATGCGCTTGCTCCTGTCAACTGTAATTGCCCTCACCTTTTCTTTTTCTGCTTATATAATCGATCAATTTTATTTTGTTAATGGTAACTTCATTCATGATGCGGACTTGTTAAACAAAACAGAAACTTGTCGTAGCTTGGTTGCCCAGCTGATAAAGATGAAGAAGATATCGAAGTTAATTAGTAATAATAAGCTTATTATAACATAATAAAGAATTCGTTCCATTAAAAAGGTCTTGGCCGTAGGTCCATACCTGAATTCCCATCGGATGTGTGCTGGGTGGCTGATAGTGAGCTTTATTTCCAAGGTGAGCCACATAGTCCGTCCGTATTCCCTTCGTTTCAAATTATTATATATACTCCCGTCAGAGCTACAAATACAATGGCCTGCAAACCTAATTTAGAACGGATCGGAGGAAGAAGAGAGAGGGAAGGATGGGTTACCTTGTTCAACTCCAGTCTCCATAATCGATATGTAAATCGGGTCTTGTTTCTTCCAGTTTCTTGCAGTCCTCGAGAAGCCCGGTGGTGGGAAGAAATAGGTCGATTCGTTTCAGCGAAGTGGGGAGGCCTTCCTTGGGCAGCAAGCTGATTTTTAGACACGTATTGACATGTAATTCCTCGAGAGAAGAAAGGCGGCGCAGGGCTGCAGGGAGGGACCCCAGGCTGACCCAGGCAATGGAACGTAGGTCTCGGAGGGAGGTGAGGCGCCGGAGCACCTGCTCCTGCTCTTCCGTGAGTCTCTCCGCGAAGCAATCAGCTGTGAAGACCAGTTTCTGGAGCGTGGTCGAGAAGCGGCAGCAGAGGGGGGCAACCAAGGGCGCCGAGATCCTGTCGACGCTGAGCGAAGAACAGCCTGCAGGTGCAGGCATTTCATGTGCCTTTGCAGCCACGTCCGAGAGCAGCTGAGCTGCTATGGAGCTGGAAGGGCGTTTGAACAGCCCTGAATTGACAAGGTCCAGGCTGTTGAGACCCAAAGTGATGTGTCGATTGAACCCATCCATTGTCAAATTGGCGCAGTTATTCAGCGTGAGATGGGTGAGGGACGTAAGGTTTGAGAGCAGACCCATTGCCCGCAAGCTTGGCTCGTCGGAAATACAGAGCTCCCTCAGGGAAGCAGGGAACGGGTTGTTGATGACCTCTCCCACCGTCGTTGGCCACATAGATAATATCCGGCCACAATGTTGCAGGGTTAATGATTGCAGCGACATTAGCTCCCGCAGAGGCACAGCTCCTGCATCCTCCGCAGCAGGCAGGATCAGGTTCTTGCAGCGACTGAAAGCGAGCCTTTGCATCGAGCTGGAGGATGGCAACTGCAGCAGCACCTCCCCCTCCTCGGGGTCCCATTGCCAAGGGCTGATCATTTCCAGATCAGAAACGGCCGGGAAGCATTTGAAAACGTTGCGCAGCGATTTGCTGGTAAGAGGGAATCCCGAAAGTTTAATGATCTCAACTGAGTTGTACGGTACAGCACTGCCATCACCGGGTACCCAGAAGAATGCATCCTCCTTCGAAACATCAAGCTCTAGCCTTCTTAGGGAGTTCAGCTTTTGGAGGTCATTCAATGACATGCGTGATCCATACAGAATGATCGAATCTTCTATGTTACCAAGATTGTGGAAGGCCAAATCACAATGGTTCCTACGAATCTCTTTTTTCGATAAAGGAAGCTTTATAAAAGGTTACCAAGAGTATTACACCAAGAGGATGCAAATTCTTGGTACAAACTTCTGGCCTCTGCCTAAAGCACACAACCAAACTAAAGGAAGAAAAAGAAAGACACGCATCACCGGTCCCAAGCCAGTGGCAGTCAATCCGAAGACTAGAGCGCCACCCATGCGCCCGGGTAAAAAAGGCTGTGACCGGTCGCACCAAGAGCCGCGACCCCGCAACAACCAACGGCTGCACCTCCTCGTGCTGGAGAATAGCCCAACTTGAAAGACACTGCGTCGCCATATGGATAACCTGCAAAGGGGAGTAAGAGAGTTTTTTCTTAATGACTTAAGTCATTTCTACAGATCCAGAGCACCCAGCACAAAACCGCTACTCCAAGTAGAAACACAGATTTCATCACTTTATTAAAGCCCTGAAACCAATCCCTAAATATATGGTCCGCGTTTTGTGGTTGATTGATGCCAAGTAGCTATCTGTAGAACACTCCAGACAGACCGGGCTAATCGGCACTCAAAGAAGAGATGATTAATGGTCTCTTTCTTGTGACAGGAAGCACATGTTAAGCTCCCTTGCCAATTCTGTTTAGCCAAGTTATCTTTTGTGAGAATAACACCCTTGCGCAAATACTATAAAAAAATTTTAATTTTCAGGGGGGCCTTTATCCTCCAAAGCTCTTTATTAACATTAGGGATATTTCTAATCATCAAGGCAGCATAGTGCGATTTAACTGAGAATCTACCATTCGGGGTTAGATTCCAGAGGAAGATATCATGTTCTTGGGCCAACTCCACACCTTCTATGCGTGACAGCAAAGAGAGCCAATTGACGGAATTGGTTCCAAATAGCTGTCTCCGCCAGGAAAAGATAGGAGGAGAAGAGCTCAAAGCTTCCGCTATTGATATGAATTTGGACCTTGCAATGTTATACAAAGATGGATACCGGTCCTTTAAAGGAGTCCCATCCAGCCAGGTATCCTCCTAGAATCTTACTTGGGATCCGTCGTTTACAAGAAAGGTACCAAAGCATAGAAAATCTGGCTTTACCTTCATTAGGCACGACCAAAAGTGGGAGTCACCGATTTTCCATTCCACTTGAGTCGAGGGTTTTGAACCAACATATTTGTTGCGGAGAATTTGTTGCCATAATCCATCAGAGGTAAGTAGTTTGTACAGCCATTTCCTAAGAAGGGCAATATTCTTAGTGTTCAAATCTAAGATACGAAGGCCCCCTTGATCCTTAGGTTGACACAGAATGATCCATTTAGCAAGTTTGTATTTCCTTTTATTTTCATCCCCCTGCCAAAAGAATCTCGAGCAGAAGTAATCTAGCTTCTTAAGAACCCCTTTAAGTAAGGAAAAGAAGGACATCATATACATCGGAAGGCTACTAAGCACTGAATTAATCAAAGTCAGGTGACCTCCGATGGACAGATGTTTCCCTTTCCACCTGCTAAGTCTTTTCTCAAAACGCTCTTCAACTTTAGCCCAATCACAATTCATCAACTTTCTGAAGTGAATTGGGATGCCAAGGTAATTGATGGGGAGGTTCCCCGCTTTGCATCCAAAGAGTTCAGTATATAGTTCTAACTCTTCCTAGGCTGCCCCAAAGTAGAACAACTCACTCTTATGGAAATTGATCTTAAGACCTGAAGCTTGCTCAAATGCAAATAGAAGAAGTTTCATATTGCGAGCTTTGTCTAGATCATGGTTCATAAAGAGTATAGTATCGTCTGCATACTGGAGAATTGAGAGCCCACCATCAACCAGGTGGGGGATCACCCCCTCAATCTGTCCATCCATTTCTGCCCTACAGATAAAGACTTTTAGCATATCCGCCATGATATTAAAAGGAGAGGTGACAGCGGGTCTCCTTGTCGGAGTCCTTTCTTTGTTTGAAAGTAATGTCCGACATCATCGTTAACATTCATTGCTACACTACCGCCCGAAATGAAGGTCTTAATCCAAGATATCCATTTGGACGAGAAACCTTTCATTCGGAGTGTCTGGAATAAGAAAGGCCACCTCACCTTGTCATAGGCCTTCTCGAAGTCTAGCTTAAGGATTACTCCACTTTGTTTTTTCTGGTGCAGCTCATGTATTGTTTCATGCAGGATTACCGCCCCTTCTAGAATATTACGACCTTTAATAAAGGCAGTTTGTGTCGGACTCACTACCTTATCTACCACCGAATTCAGCCTATTGGTGGCTACCTTGGTGCAGATTTTATAACTCACGTTAAGTAGGTAGATAGGCCTATATTGCTGAATAACATTTGCATCTTGGATCTTGGGTATGAGGGTAATCACTCCAAAATTCAGGTTGAACAGAGGGAGATCTCCCTTAGATAAGTCCCGAAACATTTGCAATAGGTCTCCCTTGACAGTTTACTAGAACAGTTGATAAAATTCAACCAGAAAATCGACCGGACCTGGAGCCTTATTATGCTTCATACAAAAATATGGCCTCCTTAATCTCACTTTCTGAAAAATCCGCTGTGAGCAAGTTATTCTCCTGACTAGAAACTTGGTCTATGTCATAATTGATGGATTCATCTAAAGTGAAGGAGTTGTCCTCTGGTTCACCAAATAAACCCTTGTAGAACTCAGTGATAAAACTTTTGAGCTCAGCATGTCCTTCTACCCTTGTATTGCCATTCTCGAGTGAGTAGATTCTCTTTTTTCTATGTTTCCCATTGGTGATCATATGGAAGTATATTGTGTTATTGTCTCCTAGGAGTACATCCTTTGCTTTCGCCCACTGGTAGTACTTAATCTCTTCCTCTCTAAGAAGCTTGGTCAGGTGGTCTCGCGACTTTGACAAGCATTCTAGCTCAGTCTCATTCAGATCACTGACTTTGGCTTCAGAATCCAACGAGCAGATAATATTCTAGAGTTCTGATTTCTTTTTCTTATATTCCCCGTTAGTTTGAGCCGCCCAACCTCGGAGGAACCTCCGCAAAGCACTCAACTTATTATTCCATCTTTGTACCGAGTTCTGACCCTTACTTGTTTTAGACCAAATTTCCTTGACATGGTCCTGAAGACCTTCCCGCTGAAGCCAATTTAGTTCAAATTTGAATTGCCTATTGCTTCCAAAGAAGGCAGGAGTTCCAGTGTCGAGTAGCAGTGGGGAATGATCAGAGACGCCTCTATCTAACGCTTGAACCGAGACCAAGGGATACTTAAATTCCCATTCGGTTGACATGAGGGCTCTATCTAGCTTTTCATAAGTAGGTTTGGGGAGGGAGTTTGCCCAGGTGTATTGTCTTCCTGTTAGGTCCATTTCTCTTAAATCAAAACTGTCAATCACAGCATTGAAGAGAAAAGGCCAGCGGCAGTTATACCTTTGTTCTTCTCGCTACTGTTTCTCAAGATATTAAAGTCTCCCCCAATGAGAGGAGGTAAAGGGTTATGTTGGTATGCCCGTACAAGCTCCGAAAGAAAAGCTGACTTGAACTCATCCTGAGCTGGACCATAAACTGCCATCAATATCCATTTGAATTTATCCGTTCTGGTACAAAGATTCTCCTTCCACAATGAGGGATAGGTCAAGAACATTCGCTTTGACTCCCAGAAGGATACCTCCGGATCTGCCCTGCGGCGGGAGACAATGCTAGGTAAAATCAGCTCCACCAAACAGGCGTGCTAGACTCGCCTTTGACATATCTTGCTTTCCAGTTTCCATTACTGCAAGGAAATCAAGATTGTGATCTCTCACCGCCTCCGAAATGTAGCGATATTTAGCCAAGTCTGAAAGACCTCTGCTATTCCAAAAAATGCCTTTCATTGGCAAACCTTCATTTTTAGTTTAGCTTTACCCCCACCATTACGGCCCTTATTCTTTTTTAAGTGTTTTTTTGACTTTCTTGCAGAGGCCATAAGATCACAAAGTTTTATGTCTAGGTCTACATCATCAAAATTCACTTCAGAGACATCCTTTAATAAGTGGGCTAAGAGGTCGTTGTCTAGTTCATCGGCCTCATCATCAATTACAGAAAAGGGGTTGCCCAGGTTGTCCTCTCCCAAACTAGTTGCTGCTGGTGAACTCTGAGATGATTTTATTACAGCCATCCTATCAACTTCCATTTTTTCAAAGCGTTAATCGACATGTTAATAATGGAGTCACTAGAGCCCAAACTGAATCCTAAATTATTCAGTTTGTGAGCGCATGAAATATTTGCAAGAGCGTTTATAGCAGTACCAGTCGGAGCATTCTTCATACCTGACTGAAACTGCCCAGTCGGTGTAGATGGATCGACATATGGATGTTGCGCTTGGCCAACATGCTGCAGTCCCGGCCTTTTCATAGCCTTCAGAGTTGAGTCCTCATCTGCATGGGGGTAGGCCATCAGCAGATAAGGCATTAGTGCGGGCACTTCTAATATACATAGATGAGTCTGACTCGCTTTTGTAAAGAAAAAAGTTTGAACCTGTCCCTAGTGAAAACAGCTTCTTCTCCATCATGGCTAGCTCTGTCCTTCTATAAATCAAATCCCCATTCACATTAACATCCGTTAGCGTGGGCGTATGAGGCATAGGAGGCAGGCAAAGCTTAGGGCATCTATAATTGTAAAGTCTGCGCAGACTAGGAGTGCCTATTAGTATGCCCTGTGTAGATGGGGCCGAGTGATCCAAGATCCAGAGTCTAGAAAGGTTGGGACAATTTTTGCACCTGATGCTTTCAAGAGCTGAAAACAAACAAGCGCTGCTAGCTCCCCCAACCACCCACTCCACAAGCTCTGACATGCGTGATCCATATCGAATGACCACATCGTCTACGTTTCCAAGATTGTGGAAGGCCAAATCACAATGGTTCCTGCGAATCTCTAGCTCTGTCCTTCTATAAATCAAATCCCCATTCACATTAACATCCATTAGCGTGGGCGTATGAGGCATAGGAGGCAGGCAAAGCTTAGGGCATCTATAAATATAAATTCTGCGCAGACTAGGAGTACTTATTAGTATGCCCTGTGTAGATGGGGCCGAGTAATCCAAGATCCAGAGTCTAGAAAGGTTGGGACAATTTTCGCACCTGATGCTTTCAAGAGCTGAAAACAAACAAGCGCTGCTAGCTCCCCCAACCACCCACTCCACAAGCTCTGGCATATCCCGAAACACAATTCCTCAAGGATAGACAACTTTTGTCTGTAAAGCCACCAAACAAGTCAAGCCCAAACTGACGCCACCCAACGATATCTTTCAACCCGAGTTCCCTCAGACCTGGTATCAGCCCAAAAGGAGGAAGTTTGGCCCAAGATATGCCCTCTAGATTGAGGGACTCCAAGTTTTCAAAGCAGATATCATAACACAACCATCTAGGACCAATGCCGCCAAGGTGATTAACAATGTCAAGTGATCTAAGACTGGAGTGTGGCTGAAGGCTATCTACGATATCAACTCCTCCGGACGGTTGCCTCTTACTCCAAACTAATCTCAACTTACCAAGATTATTTTTGTCCATCAATTTAGCCTCCTTGGCTTCTTCCTTGGTTCTAAACATTTTCGAGATTGCATATGCTGAGTCCTCGTCCAAGATCTGTCAAATTCCCCAACTCACTCATATCAAATCCAACACTTTGTTTCTTGACATGGAATTCCTTCAGCTCTTGTAAATGCATCATTTTGCCAACCTCAGGAACATTGGAATGTAATTCTCTTCCAGCACGGAAATGGCCTAAATTCTTTAGGTGGCAAATGTTTCTTGGTAAATCGTTACAACCACCCCCAATCGTTCAGGTCCAAGAATTTTAAATGATAAAAACGATTTAGTGCGCTAGGTAAATACAATGTACTAGAAGACCGCGAACTAATTTTTAGGTACCGGCGGTGGATAAGTTTTCCAAAGTTACTTGGAAACAACTCTTGGGAGTTCATGAATGTAGATAACACACGGAGACCTTTCATTTCTTTCAAAACATCTTTCAAAACACTGTCGATGTATGTATCATAACTACCAGAAATCATCAATGTGCGCAAATTTAGATGTCAATTTTCATTTTCAGTTTATGCATTTGTTGCTTGAAATCATTGCTACATCCACCTCCCATGGTGATAGTAATGTGGCGAATAGTAGGTAGGACGGTATCAGCCTTAAAACTAGAACAACTTATATTGAGGCATTCTTGAGATGACACGGTTTGTGCTGGCTCATGGAATAAATCATGCATTACAAAATAATCACCATCCCCCCTCATGAGAAAACCATTATCTACTAGTTCATCCAAGTACTTTGAACCTATGTCTTCGACTTTACCACTTTGGCCACTAGAATCCAGGATGCCTATGGCAGCCCAGAAGTTCGAGATATCTAAATTGTCAGACCAATGATCTTCAGGGAAAAGGGAACAATATAAAAAACACTTTTGAAGATGGAAAGGGAGGTAGTCATAACTAATTTTTAGAGCCGGCATGATATCGTCGCTGTTATTTTGATTTAGCCACCCTTTGTTTCCAAGAATTTGCTTCCAATGTTCTAGAGAGGGATCCTTCTTCATCAATCGACCAACAGTCTTAGCTGCTAGCGGGGAGCACTTCAATTTATTTGCAATTTTTCTTGCAGTTTCACTTAAGCCCTGCTCAGCTATGGCTTCACCAAATACACATGCTTTAAAGAATTCCCAGAATTCACTTGCCTCCAACCCTTGTAGGTTCAGTTGATCAGTTGCTTTCACCGTTATTTCGGCTATTTGTGGAAACCGAGTTGTGATCAGAACCATGCTGCCTTTCTCAGCCTTCTTGTTTGTAAATGGATATATCAGGGATTCCCACTTACTCGGATACCACTCTGGCTTACCGTGGCCTTGGCTTTGCCATATATCATCTAAGACAACTAAGAACCTTTTGGATTTCAATCTCTCTGCTATGGATTTCTGAAGCAGGTTTAAATTTTTACTTTCATGTGCTTGGACCGGTTCTGATCCGGTGGCGGGGCATCGTTGCTAGCAGCACCGTCGTCGTTGTCGTCCTCGTCATCGTCGTCGTCCTCGTCCTCGTTCATGGTCTGCTGTGCCGCGGAGGAGGACGTACCTGCACCGGCCCCTCCGCTGCGGCCTGTTTGTCGAGAGGAAGACGCGCGAGCCGGGAGCACAACGTCCTAGGACCGACAACCCATGCGGCCTGCAAGTCTCTTCAGCCGCAGCATGGCACGCTGAAAGAACGGAGGGATCAAACCATATGCATAGGTAGAGACAGATAGCAAATATGGACAAATGTGGGCTGAATTCCATACTGTGATGAATCCTCGTAGCTGCTATGCCTCGTTTGGGCTCCCCTCCGGGATCATGAGGGCTTGCCCATACTCGATCACCGTCCTCACGATCTCATTGCCCTGTCCATACTAGTTTAGTTTACAATTCATATGGCATGAACAGTGGCATGGCAAAACAGACAACGCTTACCGCACGTGCAAAGGCCGGGCCTATCTCAATTTGCCGTCCCTCCCGTGTAGCTCGGTCGTACTCGTTCTCCCCCTCGTCCGAGCTAGCTATGTCGACGTAGTCCTGATCTGTCCAGGCCGAACGAAGGTGCAGATGAGTCCTGGGCTCTAACCAAGCAAGGTACTTTGCATGCCTTGAGTCACGTTGAACGTCGTGCACGGGGACAACAAGCTCCTCCAAGCGGTTCCACTCGTCGATGTAGTCCCAGAGGTGGTGCTGGAAGTTGGTCACCTTCTTCTGCCGGCGACGGTCGAGCTGGTGGAGCTCCCAGCTTGTGGAGAAAGTTGGAATTGGGTGGAATTGGGTATGCCTGAACTGGTGGCATACCCTATCCGCCAGGTGGTACTCAACCGCGTAAAAGCAGATGAGTGGGCACCTGGTGAACCACACGTCCTTGTCCTGCTTGCAAATGGTACTGAGCTACAGCTCTAGGACGGCGTCATGCCGGTACGATCTCCACTCCACCTATGAAAGAACAAGATCTGAGTTAGTTAGACTTAACGTAAGCAAAATTATCCATAGAGATACTGTACAACCCAAACTTACGTGCTGCGGCTGCAAGATGTCCAGCTCGTTCGTGGCTTCCACGTAAGCGTGCCTCCTCAACGAGTAGGTGCTGCTGGCCCTGTCGTACAGCCATGCTACAGTGGGGCCTAGCTCCGGGTCTCCCTGGGACTGCCAAGGGTGTGGCGGGGGCAAGCGGTGGGGCCTACCAACTGGGAACCTCTCCCATATCCAGACCTGTGTAGTACAAGGACAATTATAACTGAAAGAGTGAAAATAATATACGACAAAGTACTAGTGGGAGGAGTATCACCTGAAGGAGGGTAAGGCAGCCCGAGAGCGTGCCCCCATGAGCAGTCCGCCTACAGGACTCACACAATTGCTTGTAGAGGAAGGCAAGGATGGCTGAGGCCCAGCTGTACTGCCCGGCGTCGTCCCAGTCAAGGAGGCACGGGATGTACATCCAGGACGCGGTGTCTCCTATGCCGTCAGTGAAGAGCATGGATCCAAACAAGTGGAGGACCCAGGCCCTGCAGTGGTAGTTGACCGTGTCCTCATCCGCGTCGAGGGTGGGGGGCACTGCCCAAACTCTTGTCAGAGCCAACGGAGTGGGACTTCACTGTTCCACTTCTTCTGGCCATCCTCCTCCGCCAAAATGGGTCGGCCGAGGAAGGCCTCGACACGGCCAGTCCAGCCGCTGGGTGGGGTGTCACCGGTCACCGGGGCCCCCCGGATGGGGAGTCCTAGTATCATCGTGACATCCTTGAGGGTCACCGTCATCTCCCCCATGGGAATGTGGAACGTGTGCGTCTCGGGTCACCAACAATCCACTAGTGCGGTAAGGGCAGGCGGGTTGAAGGGTGGTAGCCCGCGCCGATATAACATCGACATGACTCCCAGCTTGGCTCGACGGAGGAGGGGTGTGTAGCGCTGGTCGTAGCGCATCACCGCCCATGCCTCGTGGGTCACCGGCCTCAAAGACCATAGCGCCTGCAAAAATTAAAGGGGGTCAGCAGTTTACCATATCAAATACGCAAAACCAATGTCGATTACAAACAAGTGCAATATGAGGTTACCTTGTCCCTCCTCGATCCGCCTCGCTCTGTGCTCGCGGTCATACTGCTCGTCCAGTAGAGGGTACCGATCCATCCTGCATTGACACAAAAAAAGGTTAGTACAAAGGCTCACAAAATGATACGGTAAGTACAAAACGAAATAATAAGTATGCGAAAACAAAAAGTTAAGCATCACATGACGAGTTTGTGCTAATGGGCACTTCACTCCTGTCCATCAGCTACTGCACGATGCCCTTGGCTCAAATCAAAGTAATCGGGCACAAGAGGATCTCGCCATCTCATGACTTCCTTAAGAATTTCCATGTCCCTTGCACTTAGCCTCGGCACCGGACGATCGTCATCCGAATCGGATGCCATCTCATCGTCTTACGATTCATCATCTCCTTCCACCTGAACGTCCACCCAATCAGATGCCATCGCCCTCCCGTCCCCCTTCCGCTTCATGTTCATTGCCGCTATCACGTTCGTAATGGCCTGCATTCTCATTGTACCCTTCCCCACCTTCGTACTCATTGTTACTTGGGAGAAGCACCTCCACAGGGCCATTCCATCTACCTAGGGACTCGTTTGCACCATCTTCACCACAATCAGTGCCTTGGGTAGGCACAAGCTTTTCTTGAGAAACGGGGACCTCTTCTTGCGGGCCTACATCTCCACTACTTGGTTCGTTGGTTATCTCGAACACATTTGTTGCCCCTTCCGTTTCTGCAAATTCCCTCATCACAATGAGATCAAGGGACCGAACTTCAGAAGACATGACTATGTCCTTATATGCTTCCCAATCACTTTCGGACCTTATTGGAGCTATCCTCTTCACCCGTGGCCCGTTCGCTGAACCGACATCTATGACTCCATCTATTTTCAAAACCGTAACCTCTTCAGAAGAACTCAAACTAGATTCGACCCGCTCAAACAAGTCATTGAAACTAGGCGGCCGACCAAACATAAACACAAGCTCAGACATTTCTTCAAATTCCACATTGCCACTAACTGTCCTCAACAAATTCCCACCATGACGGACTCTCACTAACTTATCCATCTACAAAAACAAATTAGAGCAACCGTGTCACAACAACCACGATAAAATGCATATGTAATGAAATAACTCCTCCAACAAATGTATACACCTACCTAGATGCATCTACTAAACCTAAATTAGTGGGAAGTATCCATTATATAACTATATGGTCACATTATCCCGAAATTGGAAAAATAAAAAAAATTCGTTCATGATCCTCAAAATGACAACCGATTCGCAATTCTGCCGGAACATACTACCTACAATACAACGCACATTCAAATCCTAACGTCAATCTAAATCAAAAAATTCCTAGTCTAGCTTTCCCCAATACCCTAGGGTTCCACGCATTCTAACCCAATGCAAACGAAATGAATCGGATAGGGAGGGAGAGGAGACGGAGGAGTACCTTGGGGGAGGGAGGGAGGCCTCGATCCGGAGACTACCGGTAGGGAAACGGCCCCTTGGGCATGGGCGACGGTGGGGAAGAGCTGCAACTGGCGGCGGTTGGGGAAGAAAGGAAGGAAGGAGGAAGAAAGAAGGGGTCGCGGCCTTATAAGGGCCAGAGCTCGGCGTTGGATGCGGGCGCGCCGAGGTAATGCACCTCAGCGCTAAAGGGCCATGCGCCGACCTATGCAGGCTCGGCGCGGCCGCATCCAGTGCCGAGATCGGGCCCACGGCCCACGAAGGATGTTCTGGCGCCCACCTCGGCCCACCTTGGCGCTAACGAACCATGCGCCGAGCTAAGGTACCTCGGCGCTAACTGACCCAGCGCCGAGGTGGCTGACCAGGCCACGCGGGGCGACTGATGTGGCACGTCTCGGCGCTAGGGCTGGGCGCGCCTAGATGCCTGGGTCCATTTTAGGAAAAAGTTTTGCTAGGGGTCTATTTGTAAAAATTTTTTGCAAAAAGAGCTAAATTAAAAAAACCACACTTCGTTCCCTGCCGCTGCACACACGCCCGCCGCCCGCCGCCTCCTGGCGTTTTGCACATTGTTTTCTTTTTCTTTTTCGAATAACTGGTGTTATATTTACTCTTATGGCTAATTTAATGACTATTTTGAGTATTATTTTCAGTACTTAATCGCTCATTAAATTGAATTTTTAGCATGGCTACTAGCCTACTAGTATAACGGAAAAGTAAAACATAAAGATTATTTTCAAACACAGTAAGATGTCAAGACGAGTAGGCGGCTGCCTGTAGTGTGCGGCATGGTCGTACATAAGAAATTGACTAGCTTCACCAACCGTCAACTCATCAAGATGCGATGGCCTGAAAAGTCTCAAAACTAAGCTAGCCATTGGTGAAAATGAATGCGATAGCGTCACACGTCAAGCACGCCGGCCAGGACTGAACATGCATGTGCGTTATATATTCCCACACGCTTGACGACGGCGTCTGTCTTCTACTGACGACTATGGTGTGTTTTAGGGTGTTTCAGCATCAAATTTCGAGTGTTGTAGGGCCCCAAACAGATCTACCGAGGTGGGTAGGGCCCCAAATCACTCGGTTGATCGATGTTTATTAGCTTTTCTGTGCACACATCTATTGCCCAAGCGTCATGGGTTGGACCACATTTGTATATGGACCAAGTCTTAGATGGAGACCGTTTACTAATCCGATCGATACGTGTGTGCCAGTGATAGTCAAGAGCTAGTGATCGTCGAGCAGTATATATAGAAATGTTTCCGCACGCACAGAAACACAGCAACAACAACGAGCAGCACCCTACTGGCTACGTACTGTGTCATCCACAGCTCCACACACACAGCAACCCTACGCACGTACGTATACGTACGTACCACCACATCCATAGATCGATCGATCGAACAAACTAAACAAATAGCAAATGGAGTTTGTCGAGCTCCTGCTCTCTGATGAAGCTTTGGCCGTCGTCGTGCCCATCGTGGTGTATTGGGCGTACTGTGGCCTGCATGTAACGCTCGGCCAGTCCATTTATATGCACAAATACAGGCTGCATCCAAGCACTCATGAAGACAGCAAGAACTTTGTGTCCAAACGACAGGTCATCAGCAACGTCCTCAAGCAGCAGCTCGTGCAGCTCGCTATGGCGGCCATGGTCTTCAAGGTACGTACCGTGCGTAATTAAACGTACGCTGATATATCGATGCATGCATGTG
This sequence comes from Paspalum vaginatum, assembly GCA_030272315.1. Lineage (NCBI taxonomy): Eukaryota > Viridiplantae > Streptophyta > Magnoliopsida > Poales > Poaceae > Paspalum > Paspalum vaginatum. The sequence goes on along the minus strand of CM059015.1, from coordinate 41,058,491 downwards.
CATGATCTATTACTATCGTGGTACTATCTATGTATGACAATATGGACGACTCTGAAGTCTGATATGACACGTACCTACAGCTTACCGGAGGGAGCAGGAACAACAGCAGCAGCAGTACCAAAGCATCATCATCGCCGGCGCAGACTGCGACGACGACCTACTGCTGGTGGACGACGGCAGCCTCTCAGATCGCGGTGGCCATGATCTTGTTCGACCTGTGGCACTACGCATGGCACCGGACCCTGCACGCCAACCGGTTCCTCTACCGGAACTTGCACTCGTGGCACCACCGCCTCGTGGTGCCCTACGCCTTCGGCGCCTTGTACGGGCACCCCCTCGAGGGCTTCGTCGCCGACACCGTCGGCGGCATGGCCGCCTTCCTCGTGTCCGGCATGTCGCCGCGTGCGTCCATCCTCTTCTTCTCCCTCTGCACCGTCAAAGCCGTCGACAACCACTGCGGCCTGGCGCTGCCGGCGGCGGACTACTTGCTGAGCGGCGTCTGGAACAGCGCGGCTTACCACGATGTGCACCACCAGCTTCGTGGCGGACAACACAACTACTCCCAGCTCTTCTTCGTCGTGTGGGACAGAGTTTTTGGGACCTACATGCCCTACGTCATCGAGGACAGACCTGATGGAGGAACGCTCCAGGTACGGGCACCTGGCCTTGACTGCAGGTCCAAGAAGAACAACTGATCTAGTCTAAGCTATACTCCGTATAATATACTAGCTCCTATTGCTAGTTCAATGCATGGAGAAAATAATCTACAGATACAACAACCAATTCCATTTATATTTATGTGTGTGTATGTTTACATGTAATAATGTGGTATGACAATTATTTGTATTCCCGTTAGTGCATGTAGGTATTTATTTGTATGATGAGACAGGTGGTGGTTTTAGCCATGTAATCAGTAATTCGTTTCTATTACTAGAAACAACGGTGCAGCTTTGGCGCGCCCTGCTTGGAGGCATCCAACTCGTTGGATTTCTTTGTCGCAAATCACAATTGAATTGAGCATTATTCATTTTCAGGCCTATTATTCTTGTGTATGCCGTAGAAGTATTAGAAAATTACTCATAAAACATCATATATTAATGACCGAAGGCTAGTTATTCTCAATGAGAATGTCTAGATTACAATGAGACAGGATTGACAAAATAATTGCGATATTTGATACAAAAATAGTGATTTTTTCTGAGCCCAAAATCATAATACTTGCTATTACGCAAAAGAAGGTCCAAGTGGCGCCAAAGCTATTTTTCTGATCGCAATGTTGGAAGAGTCTAGTCTTAGCATATGTATTATCCTTGGTTATTCAGTGACTCCACGGTTGTATTGTATATCAACTCTAGAACAGTTACCTTATCCTCATAAGCATAGCCAAGCTACGGATGCGATGCGGGTTGTCCGTAAAAGGTATAACTATACTATACAAGTCTGAAAATATCGCGTTCACTAATTAAAAGGCTGGACGAATAGTACATGCAAGGAATAAAATTATATATCATTTTTCTAAGAAATGCAACAACACTCATCAACTGTCAAAAATCTGCACGTACCTGATAACTAAACACATTTTATTTAGGAGTGTTAGCTTACAATACCTCCAGTTAAAATTAATTTTTTATATATAGGTGAACTGACTTACAGCTAGCTATATGCAGCTCGGAAGCGACAAGTAATTCCAACCCGAAGGAGTACAATGAGAGAAGAGATATTGTCATTATTTCTTGATGCAACATTGTTCATGAGAGGGCATCAACAATATAGTAATAGTATTGTGCCATATGCAGTACGTATTTAAAAAAATATTGGGGATGTGCTTGTGATGTTAATAGTTTAGTTTTTCTACAGTACTTCTCATCTCTGTAGTTCTAGTAAGAAAAACTTATCAAATTTGAGCATAGTAACAATGTGTCTTCCAAACTAAAAAATATTTAAAATGATACATACTTCAACTTCAGCGCGTTGCATAGACAACTTGTGCTAGCATTTCCAAAGATGAAGTCGTCATATCCAATGTATCTTTATGGAAAAACGAGTTATTGCTGAGCACTGAGTAATAACTCTGAGGGTACATTTTGGAAGTTGCACAATGCTATCCTAGCACGAAAAGATGTACTGTACATGCTGCTAATTCAATAACCATTGCACCAAATAATATGGCAATATTAGTTCCTTCCAATAACTTGGAGTAAAGAACATGCATAAAACATGTATGATTACATACACTAGGAGGATACATAAGAGGACACTACACAACATTAATGCCATGTGCTAGAATTGCTTTTTCTTTCCTGTTTGAGATGGAGGGAACATTAACTTACTTCCATAAATTACATATGCGGTGCCTACTTTTACCTGTCCCCTTGTATATAAAATTGCGTGACAGGGACCATACTTCTATCCTGTATTTCTATGAGGCTGTGACCATCCATATAGCACATCATCCCATACTATATAGATCTATCGATTCATTAGGTTGTGGTTAGCAGCTAGGTGCATATTTGTCAGCAAGATGAATTCCAAGGCCATGGCGATGCCGATTCTCTTTGCCATGCTCCTTGGATGTGTCGTTTTCTCGGCATACGGTAAGCGCCATTTCTAAACTTCAATTTTTTTGATCTTACATTGCTCTTTAAGTCTTTATGTTAAACGGTTGTTGACTCAAATTCATACAAATCATTCACAACTGAAATCTCACATGAGCTGCTGAGGTGCGTATGAAGTTGGTGACATGGTGTTGCATTTTTCAGGTGAAAATAACACCGGACGATCCAACCATGGTCACCTTGTGCGGAAAGGTGGTGTGACGAGCGGCAAGAAGATTACCGTGATATTGTGCGTGAGGAGCTATTGCCCAGACATTGGGACCTGTTACTGTTGCCAAGGTATATCGGGCATGCCTTGCTACCAAGAATTGCAAGACTGCAGAAACAACTGCCCTGTTTGCTACCCTCGCTGCAGCAAGCTCCATGCAATGCCTGCGAATTCCCCGTCGCCCGGCGGCGACAATTAAGATCCATTTTTATTAGATCTTGTGAAACATGGGTTTTTAACGCGGAGAAATAAGTAATATATGTAAGCCTCCTATGAGAATTATTTTTTGACTCAAAATACCTGTAGAGATTTAATACTGCAAGTTTGTTTTTTTCCTGCCTTCACATTAATTCTTCTATGCAGTATGTACTAGAAAAAACAAAAATCATAGAAACTCACATACAAGGCAAAATATTTGATAATCGGTTTTGCAGGCAACAGCCTGGTACTACTAAAAAAAACTATTTCTGCCGCTGGCTCACAAGCATATTTCCACTTGTGTTTGGCGGACCACCAGGAACAAAGTGAAAATCATATACTTTTCGAACCTAAAAAAATAGTGCGTATATGTATTTGAAAAGGTCAATCTTTTAATTTTTTTCATTGTAGTTCAGTCAAAAACCTGTATTTTAGGGTATGCATTTTATTGATGGGTTTGGAGATTATATTGTTGAGCCACGCATGAGAAGTTTCCCTTAAGAGAGAAAAGAAAGTTAGGATTATAAACAACTCCTAAACTACTATTCTGGAGGCAAATTTTTACTCTTCACATTGAAGAAACGTGTAATTGACTCGTTTACCCCGAGAACTGCATAATATGCTGAGTACCATTAATAATGTGACTATTTGCTATAACAGACTGCACCAAATACAATATTTTCTTAGATTTGGTGAAAGAGAAGAGAGAGGAAATGTCTCTTTATCCCACTTCTTCAACCTTTTGCTCCTCTCTCTCCGCCGCTCAGGCCCGGCTCTGGCCCAGGGCGAGAGGAGCGACGGCCGGGGGCCCACGGCTGAGAGGGCCCATGATTTATTTTGTACATATGCGATTAGTCATTAGTAATCTGGCCCAAAGCTCCAGTCCTACGTCCCTTGGCTGCATCACGAAGAAACTGAAGCGTCGTCCTCGTCAATCGACGTCCTGTGGCCGTCGTTCTGACTCCCTCGCTCGTCCATCCATCCCGAGTCCTCGTCCTCAACCTCGCGCAATCGCCAGTCGCAACCCTCCGCAGACCGCAGTCCGCACCATCGTCAAGTACTCAAGTAGCAGCCAGAAGTCCAGAACACAGAAGGTACGTAATCTCTTCTCTTGATCTACTACAAAACTCCATAATATTTAGGGATTCTTAATCTAGATTTCTAGACTTATGTATTGAATTTTGTTTATCATTTAGGCATTGCAATGTTGCCTAAGAAGCATTTGTCTGGTGCCCAAAAAAGAAAAAAAAAGAAAACAAGAAGATCAATTTATTGAATCGCAAAAGGGTGCTTTGCACAAATTCTTTTCAGCTTCTAGTAATGCTAACGTCAATGTAGAGCAAGGGCAGCAATCTGGACCTAGTCAGGAGCCGGAGCATGATCATAATTTAAATGCAGAAGTTAGGGTCAGTGATCGATGTTATGGGTGAACAAAATTTAATTGCAGAAGTTGACGTCAATGAGGATAGTGTGGTGCAGGAAAATTTGCAGCCTTCATGTGATATGGAGAATCAAGATGGCCAAGAAAATCCAGATGTTGATGAACAAGAAGACAATCTTTTATCTATCTTTGATCCTAGAACTTGGGATAATCTTGATAATAAGAAAAGGGACATGTTAATTGAGAAAGGGCCAGTGAGAGAATTGAATCTAGAGTTCCCTAAGGATGCCATTGGTAGACATTTTTCATATGCTTACTACTCTAGGAAATTAACTAATGGTGAGGTTGTCGATAGAAAGTGGTTGGTTTACTCTAAGCATGTGGACAAAGTGTATTGTTTTTGCTGCAAGTTGTTCAAATTAAATCAGAGTAGGTCTTTGATGGCATCTGAAGGATCGAGGGATTGAAAACGTCTCAGCCAAAAACTCAAAGAACATGAGAGCAGTGTTGAGCATTTAACAAACATGAACACATGGAGTGAACTTAGGTTGAGGCTAAGCAAAAAACAAACAATTGATAATGATATGCAACGAGAAATTGCAAAGGAAAAAGAGCACTGGAGATAGGTTTTGGTAAGGATAGTTGCTGCACTGAAGTTTCTAGCAAAACATACTTTGGCTTTTCGAGGATCGAATGAGAAGTTGTATCAAGATAATAATGGTAATTTTCTGGGCATAGTTCAAATGATCGCTGAATTTGATCCTGTGATGCAAGAACACATTAGGCGCATTTTGAATAATGAAATCCATCATCATTATCTTGGGCACAATATTCAGAATGAGTTCATTTCTCTTCTTGCTAGTGCTGTGAAAAGTTTTATCCTAAGGGTCATCAAAGATGCCAAGTATTTCTCTATTATTTTGGATTGCACCCCTGATGTGAGCCATGAAGAACAAATGACCTTGCTTTTGCGTTGTGTTAATATGACAAGTAACAATCCGGGAGTGGAAGAGTTTTTCCTAGATTTCTTGAAGGTTGATGACACATCAGGATTAGGACTTTTTAATGTATTGATCGATACGCTGGGCTCTCTTGATTTGAACATTGCTGATGTGAGAGGTCAAGGTTATGACAATGGTTCTAATATGAAGGGAAAACACCAAGGTGTCGAGAAGCGTTTCCTAGAAATTAACCCCAAAGCATTATATATGCCATGTGCATGTCATAGTCTGAATCTCACTCTTTGTGACATGGCGAAATCTTGCACACAAGCTGTTTCATTCTTTGGTATTATACAGCGAATATATGCATTATTTTCACGCTCTACAAAAAGGTGGAATATTTTGCGCCGAAATGTTCCAAAGCTGACTGTGAAACCTTTGTCTAGTACTCATTGGGAGAGCCGAATAAAGAGTGTGCAACCTATCAGGCATCAAACTGCTCAAATAAGAGCAGCTTTGCGAGAAGTGGAGAAGGCTTCTATTGATGACCCAGCTGCAGTAAGTGATGCTCAATCTTTAGTCAAATCACTTGAGAATTTTGAATTTTTAGTGGGCATGGTTATTTGGCATGATATTCTATTTTATGTGGATATGATGAGCAAAAAGTTACAGGTCTAAGATTGTGTGCATGGATGCTACTCTCAAACAAATTGAAGGGGTCATATCATATTTTCAGAAGTACAGAAATGAGAACTTTGATTCAGTATTGAGATTGCAAAATCCATTGCTTCTGATATGGGTATAGAACCAAAATTTCCAACGAAACGTCAAGGCAAAAGAAAGAGTCATTTTGATGAAATCAATGATCAAGATGAAGAAATACAGCTATCAGCTATTGAATCCTTCAGAGTTAATTACTTCTTAGTGATTGTTGACACAGCGATTGCTTCGTTAACTAGTCGATTTGAGCGACTGAAGACATTTGAAAAAGTGTTTGGCTTCTTATTTAACTCAAAAAATCTGAAGTCCTTAGATGATAATGATCTGCGGAAATGTTGCACTACTTTTGCAGAAGCTTTTTCTCATGATAACTCGTGTGATGTCGACCTTGATGATTTTTTCTGAATTAAAGGTGCTGCAATCAACTTTGTCAGATGATTTGATGTCAGCACCAGAAATTCTTCAGTTCGTTACGACCGCAACTTGCTATCCAAATGTTTGTGTTGCCTATTGGATTCTCTTAACTGTGCATGTGACTGTAGCTTCAGCTGAAAAAAGTTTCTCAAAATTGAAGCTACTCAAGAACTGTTTGAGGTCAACAATGTTACAAGAAAGATTGAATGGCTTGGCCATGTGCTGCATTGAGAAGGATGTCTTGGACAACATTGATCTTGATATTATTCTTAATGATTTTGCATCAAGAAATGCTCGAAGGAACTTTTTTACTGAGCATTGAAGCATAATTGGCTATTGCCATGAAGAAAATTGAAGATTGGATTTAATTTCAGGTAATCTGACTTGTTTTCTCTTGTTGCTCTTTCGGTTTGTAATATCGACTTTTCTTTTAAGAATTAAGTGCACTATTGTTATATTAGTACCACAATCTACTTAATTGCATGTGCTACATATGAATAAATATTTATGCTTAAAGGGCCTATGCTTCATGCTCCCTCGTGGGTCCAAAAACTATGTAGAGCCGGCCCTGGTTCCAGCGTCGCGCTGTCAGGTCACCTCCAGCGCTACAGCATCCAGGGCACATCGTTTGTCGCCGCCGCCGGACACATGAGCTCTACGCTTATATGCTTAGGACATGACTATCCATTACTACTAGGCAATAGTATTGGTAGGTACTTCGCTTTCAGAATTGGACCAAGACTCACACTGGTTGCCTCAACAGAAAGAAAATTGAAATATACACATACATAGGTGTAACTAAAAATCCCACCCTTTACCATCATTCTAGTTACAACTTACAACACGTATGAAAAAAGTGTAGGAACATTGCTACTAAAGAACACGCATCTGACTTTCCGAGCTTTCTTTGTGATGGCAATGTATATGCTGAATTGATGTTGTCTTAATTAATACAAGATGCCAATCTTCTTAACTGGAAGCTTGAATCACTATGTGCAGAATCGACCTTCAAAGCATGCAAGCGATGTTAGATCATGTTGTGCTTCAGCCATGGATGGCTTTCTCAATAACTTTCAATTTGAAACAGAATGAAGTTAGAGAGTTCAGTAATAGTAGAGCACCGCGCCCTGTCACAACATTGTGGCCACATTGTTTATTAAATCTGTCTCAACATTGTTGCCAAATTCTTCAGTGCATCTGTGACAACATTGTTGCCAAATTATTCATTACATATGTGGCCTACATCTCCACAACATCCAAACAACCAAACAATACAGGAATTCATGTCAACTATGTTGAATCTAGGTGAGTGCGGATCTAGGTCCCGAGCGCCCACCACCAGCGAGTTCTAGGTGTTGTGTTCACAGTGATCATGTAGATCGAGTAGGGAGAGGGAGAGAGGGAGAGAGAGAGAAATATCACCTTCGGTACCGGGGAAAGGCGCGACCGGTGGTGTATGGCCAACGGGGTTTTCTTGATGGCGATCATCCACGGCCTTCTCCTGTTGTTCCTTGAGACGGCGCTCCTCCTCCATCTTGGCCTCCTGTTCCGTCCTCCTCTGCTGTTCCTGGGAGTCGCCGCCGGTGTTGCCGCTGGCGGGGGCGTTGTCGTCGGCCATCGGGTTGACGGCCGTGGGTGTGGCTCTTCTAGTCACTTGGTGCACCGGGAGATCAGGTCCCTCCCGTGATGTCAGGCTAGGGTTTAGTGGCGGCTTAGATGCGTTAGGCTTCTGTGCCGACCCCTAGGCCCTCTTTTATATGGCACACTATGACCAGGGGCCACAAGCAAAAAGGAAAGTTGCGCCCCTGATCAGGGCGTGGAATCAACTCTAGATCGGTCTCATGACCGTTCCTGAGATCAAATCTAACAAACTATTCTTCAAAGCAACCATTGCATTAGGTGCCTGCAAGGGCTCATGCAGTGGGGGCTCGCAGCGCTCGTGGCGCAGGGTCGCCTGCCGGGACACCGCATTGGAGGTGCATGTAGGTGGGCCATTGCAAAGGCAACAACGGCGGTGGGAGGTACACTGCACGGCCACCGGCGTGGTGGTTACCTCCGGGCAGCGGCATACGAGAAGATGCAAGCGAGTGGAGATCCCTGTGTGGTGGAAGCCGAACTAACTCAGGAGGACTTCTTTGCCAAGACATAAAGGCAGGGGTGGGGGATTCGTCATAATACTTGGGGGCTATGGCTCCAGCAGATCGTGTATATTTAAACTCTACTTTGTATACGGTATAGCTACAATGTCATTTCATAATATAGACGATTTGCTAGCCTTAGTCTTAGGGGGGCAGGCAGTCACACTCACACCTGAGTACTAAGGCCTAAGTGGAAATGGAGAATTAGGTCCCGTAATGGTGAATAAGATTGGGAAAGAAAAAATATTTATGACCTAGACAGCAAGGTGGGATTGGGCTTCCTCACATGCTTGGGCCATTTTCTCCTTACATTGGGCCTGTGGGGAACCCACAGGTGAGTGTCAAAACCCACCCTACTTTTATATCACCAAACTTGTAGACCCACAGGAAAAAAATGGGGCCCACCCTATCTCCACCAGGTCCAAAATCCGTGGGCACACACCCCAAACCTGACGAAGTTACCATCCCTAAAAGATCTTTGCAGTTAAATACACATATTTTAAAAAGAAAACAAGCAACTGAATTGCATATGCCTCTTAAAAAAGCTGGTATTAGCATACACATGTTTCTAATTTTTAGTGAGAATTTCTAAGATTTTTTTTTCTGGTGCGTTTCATGACGATTAATGTGGAGGCTTCAAAAGGAGTCTCTAATTAGTAATAGTAAGATAAGATGCCATATGCGAAGATTGCATTTTTGGGACAAATTTAAATGCTAGGATTACATTTTTTTATGGATAGACGATAGAGTATATAAAGCAGCACTAATCATACCTGTATTATTCGCTAGCAATAATATTCAAGCATATACTCCCTCCACCATTAAAATAATACAATACTAACAGTTTTTGATAGTTAGTAGTCATTAGAAAAGGCCTATATACCCATTTAATCATGCACTTATATCGCAGAAAGAAAAAATGTATCAATTAAATGCATATGCACCTATATGGCCCTTACTAAAAGATACTAATATTAATGCCATGTGCTAAAAATTGCCCTTTTTCTTGTATGAAATTGGGGGGGGGGGGGGGTATTAACTTACTTCCGTATATTACATATGGGTGCCTGCTTCTACTGTCCTGCTTGTATATAAAACTGCGTGATAGGGACATACTTGTATCCTGTATTCACATCACACCACATAGTATACAGATCTATCCATTCAACGGGTTGTGGTTAGCTAGCTGCATGTTTGTCGGCATGGTGAATTCCAAGGCCACGGTGACGCCGATTCTCTTCGCTGTGCTCCTTGGATGTGTCGTTTTCTTGGCATGCGGTTAAGTCCCATTTCTAAATTTCAATTACCATTTTGGCGTTTTGTTCTCCGATTTTAATTCTTGAAGTTAAATGACTATATATCGACTCAGATTTGTGCAAATATTGACAACTGAAATCCGGCATGAACCGCTGATCGAGGTGCATATGATGTGAGTGACATATAGTGTAGCATTTTTCAGGTGAAAATAACACCAGACAATCCGATGATAGTCAACTTGTGCAGAAAGATGGTGTGACGAGCGGCATGAGCAGAAGCAAGATTACTGTGATATTGTGTGTGAGGAGCTATTGCCCTGGCTATGGGACCTGTTACTGTTGCTAGGGGATACCAGACGCACCTTGCTACCTGTCATTGGTTGCTTGCAGAAAGAAATGCCCTGTTTGCTACCCACACTGCAGCCAGCTCCACGCAACGCCACCGCCGCTGACGTTACCTTACCAGCGGCAAGGTGTTCGCCTGCGGTCAGTTCCCAATTCCCTGTCACCCTCGCCCGGCAGCGACAACTGAGATCTATTTGTTATTAGATCCTGTCCTATCAGACATGGGTGTTTAATGTGGGAGAAATAAAATAATATATGTAAAGCCTCCTATGAGAATTATTTGTTTCCTGAAATCTGTGGTTTAGAGGCTTTACTACTGTAAGTTCGTTTTCGAGTGTGTCTATGCCTCTATGCAATTCTAGTGTTTTGGCACCTGAATTTTGGATCATGCGATCTAAAACAAATGACTTGAAATCAATCCCTAACTCTCCACTCATCCGTCAATCCTCATCCTTTGGCTCACCTCCTCTGAGTCGACCGGAGCCATGGCGCCTCCCGACTTCCGCTCCCCTCCCCTCCTCCAGTGGTACCCCCACCGCCTCCACTACCGCCCACCTCTGCTACTGCCTCTAATCGGACAGCGCCAGACACCCCCTGCCCGTACCCTGCTCGACCGGCTGTCCTCCGCCACCCGTGGATGGCGGCGCCTCGGTGCCCCACCCTCGCGATCCACCATGACTGCCGAGCTGGAGGCCACCTTGGCTACCCTTAGAAGCCTGAGACGGCAGGAGGCAAGCCCTGATCCCGTTCCTGCTCCCTAACATGAACCCTAATGTAGCCAGACTTGGGGAAGAAGGACGCCTGGCATCTTTAGACTGGCTAGAAAATTGGAGCGTCGAGGAGCTCCAAAACGTGTTTAGCTTTTCTTTTGTAGAAACTTGTGGCGGAACCGCCGATTTAATCCGGGCTAAGCACACCATGCCACCTCTGGCTTGCAGTGCGATTAGACCGAACTAAACCCGGTCGTCCGTCGAGAGTCATTCGACTCCCGATGTTACCTTTTCCCAGAGGAACCGATATCATACACATCCAGCCCACAATGGAGCCACAACAGATACATCATCTCAGGTAGCTGAATATAACATATATAAGCTTGTCTTACAAACCGATTCGAAATAATAATATAAGTTTCAACATATTACCATACGAAAGGCAAGTTTGAATCAGATAGCGGAAACGAATTTGAAAAACATCTCTCAGCGGAACGAAACACTTTACTAGTCTTCACGCACCGTGGATCGAGGCGAGCAGCACCGAGCCCACCGGTACTACCCTTCTCCAAGCAGTTGTCCAGATGTCGCCGGTACCTGTTCTCAAAAGGTGGGGGCAAACCCTGAGTACTAATTACTCAGTAGGACTTAATGGATTGGCTTACGGCTGACGCAAAGCTTGCTTACTAACCTTTGGATCCTTAGCCATTGATTTTAAACAGTGGTATATCAATATAAAATATCAAGATTCATCTTTTGCATATAACTCCATAACAACTTGTAGAAATGTAAGCAATACAATACAAACATGTTGTATTTGAAAACATGAGTAACGGACATAATATATTCAAGTAGTTACTACGCTGCCCGACAGTGATATTGGCATTCCCACACCTGGTAGGCATCAGCAATTCGAATCGATTTTTAATTCCCGGGAATAACTATCATGCCAGGGGTATATGCTTACTAGCCATCGCGTTCCCACATATAGCCCCCATCTCCACCTGTCTTGTCCCAAGATTCAAAGCGCCCCCACCTAACCTCCGGGTTGTGCCCCCTCAGGAGCGATACCACGGCCGCACCGGGTCAGCCCTCCCTTAGGAGCGATACCACGGCCGCACCGGGTCAGCCCTCCCTCGAGTACAAGCGCCCCCGGGCCCATCGGCCTCCAGCAAGTGGATGGGCGGAGCCTCGAAAACTCCGGACAAACCCAGGTAAGACTTCACCGGTCCCATTTCCCGGTTAAGCACTCTAGCAATGTTATGCCGATCAGCAGACGAACAGCGGACGGGCCTTAAACGACTCGGGCGGAGCCAAACGCACACCACATAATAAAATTATTCTCCGCCCGGTCTCCATTTAGACCATGAGCATAATATTACTTTCTCAATAATAAAAGTTTTGTAACCTTTGAAAACACCTACGCGACGAGTGACTCCTTTCACTCGTGTCTACTCGCACCTAGCTGAGCCTAGGCAACTCGTCCTACGAACTCTATATATAGGTGCTAGGGCCAGGGCGGCCAGGAGATCTAATGCAATTGTTTTCAATCAACTCCTAATGCGGATGCGTAATGAGACAATCATTCATCATATTAGCTGGGAGAATTCATGGTCCTGCCTACCTTTGCTTATTCTTATCAAAACCAACAAACTAAACTATGTTAGTTTGCCGGGTTGTGGGGCTTTGCCCCAGGCAACCCCTTGATCACTTGGACAACTCCTCCTTCCAAACACGACTGATGGGCTCTCCAGGTCGTGTCTGGGGCTTACTTGATCTTCTGGATCACCATTGCTTAAAGTAGCTCCCGCACTTGTTTCTCAATCACGTATCTGCAATAAGCGTTGCTATATGAATGCTATGCATGACACAGTGAATGAGATGCACGATCATCAAGCATACAACTGGTTAAGCAAAATATAAGGCAAACATCTAGTTACGCATGTAAGGGATTACTAGCTCAACCAAAACCTCCCGACTGGCACTAGCATTAATACTACTTTTATGGACCCGAGCAATCGTGTATGTGCAATTTCACAAGAACATATATAAGAATTAAGTTGTCGATTATAAACCTAACATGGTGATGTGAGCCGATAAAACATGCATTAGTTATTTAGTCATTAAGATTACTATAATAAGTGTGGGGTTTTTTTTTATTGGATATACTGGTCTCACATTTTCGATTATTTATGTAAAATTGCATTATTTCTACTATTTTCAAATCAGAGTCACAACCTTACATGCACCACCTCATACTCTAGCAATGAGTCATGTTCATAACCTAGAGCTCATATCAAGCCCCTAAAGTCACATGGAGCATTTTTCTCCATAGCAACCTTTTTCTAAATTAATATATGCTTAAATATAAGACAAGGGCAAAATAGTAATTAAACAGTTAATGCTAGGGCTACCAAAATTTATACAGAGCCTATACAGGTTAATAAGGTCTCTGCCCAAATTTCATAATTTTTGAGGTTCATTTTATCCACATTTCCTATTTATCAAGGTTTTTCATGCATGCACAATAACAGGGGCAAAAAGGTCTTTTCCTACTCAACCATCATATCCATTCTATAGATCTACTTAATAGGAATACAATGCAACAAAGTTTGTATTTTTCTGATTTTTATTTGATTTATTACGAATTTCCAAAGTTTTCAGCCTAATAAAACACATTAAATCGAAAATCCTAATGACCAGGGACCTTAATACGATTAACTATGGACTTCAGGGACCTGCATGGAAGACATTCAAGACTCCGTGAATAGTACACAAACAGAAAGTGCAAAAATAGACAAACTCAGGGAGTTTTCGCGAAATCACCATCTTCTTCTTCGTTGGTCAGCAGAAACGAGCTGCGCGGCGGGCCGATCTTCTCCCGCGTGGATCTGCGCGTGTGAGACTCCCACGGCCGAGACGCGACTTTGGGAAGGTGTTCCCGGACATGGGGCTCCTTTTCCCCTTGATCTCGCCGTGTGGAGTGGATTGGACGAGCGGGGAACGTGCGTGAACCGGAGATGAACTCCGAGGTCGCGTGCTTCGGGGCGGGAGCTTGATCTGCCGAATGGAGAGGGGAAAGGCGACGCCGCCTCGTGCTTCGGGTGCGCAGGAGTGTGGCGCAGCCGGAGGAGGGGTTCAGGTGGCGTGGGGCGCAGCGGAGGAGCGGGCACGGCGAGCTCAAGCTTGGCCGGCCATGGCGGCGTCGGCGCTGGGCAGTTCCGGCAGCGCGAGCCACGGGGAGGGCGCGGTTGAGAGCGGAGGAGGTCTGTGAGCGAGGGAAGGGACCGAGTTCTCTGCTCTGGTCCGCGGCGCGAGGTGGCGCGGGCAGGGCCAGGGTAGGTCGGGGGCGGGCGCGTGGCCATGGCGTGGCGAGCTGGCGCTCGCGACGCGGCGTGCGCTGCCTGCGTGCACGCGAGGGAGGGAGAAAGAAGAGAGAGCGGCCAGCGTGGACTGGGTCCGGTGAACCGGAGTCACTGACCGGTGGGGCCAAGGCGAAAAAAAATGGAGATGTTCTATGGACCGGGTGCATGAGGTGAGGAAGGCAGTGGGGCCCACCCGAGTACCGGCGCAGGCGACCCGACAGGTGGGGCCCGCTCATCAGCGACTCACGGAGAAAATAAAATTCGAAAAAATAGGAAAACCCCTGTTGACTGCAGGAAGACCTGTTTGAAACTTGAGTTTTTCGGTATTCTAGAATCCGAATTTGAAAAGGACCCAATTGAATGAAATGTTGTACCTTTTAGGATCTACAACTTTGTCAAAAGGAGTAATATCAGATTCCAAGTTTAGATATGATTAAATTTGAATTTAACCCGCTGACTCCAGTTTGACCAAGGTTTAATGCAAACTTAGAAATTCCTAAAGTCTATTTTATGCTCATTTTCAGAGAAAGAGTATTATACCAATGTTGTGTAGTTTTTAATTATCTACAACTTTCTTATATGATGTTTTGCATGATAGGGACTTTTTTTCCTTTGAAATTTGAATTTTCCTTACCGATCCAAGTTTAGGCAGATTTCTGCTTTTTCATTAATCGACTCAAAACTCCACCTAAACCTTTGTGCATGTTACCACACCCAATAACAAAGTTGATCTACATAAAATTGTCTACAAGTTTGTTATAGAGAGTTTGGTTCCAATCACATTATATTTTAAACTATAGTCACAAATGCATTCAGGGGTTTTACATATTTCACTGAAAATTTTTGACTTCGTGATTTACTAGCCTAGTTGTTGCTCTTCTCCAATCATCATTAAGCCAAATCCTTAACTACCGCTAATCTAATCACGTGTTAAAATTTTCGAGATGCCGGGGGCATCACAACCCACCCCCCTTAAAGAAATCTCGTCCCGAGATTTGTGTGAGGTACGGGTGTGTTACCTATTGCGTATTGTAAGGAGTATGGCATCGTGGTTCGTGCCTTTTCTAAGGCACATGGTAATATCCCACTTTTTCATTCGTTGGCTTTGTCAACTAGCTTGTGAATGGTTAGTACCTATTTTACACAAGTAGTCACAGAGCATCCTCTAAGTTAGGCTCGGGTGGTTTCTCTAAGATACTCGACGAGTCGTGCCATATAAGAGAGCGAATGAACAAACCATGAAGAGAATGTGGTCAGTGGGCAAGTGACTGTGATTGAAGCAAAGGAATGGAGTCATTTCCGGACTTCGATACCAACATTTGAAACATGGTAAGTACCTGATTTATCCGAATAATGAAGGCAAAGTGTATACAGTCGGAAATTGAATAAGGCAGGGTCTTTTGATTGAAAGGAGTATCATCGGACGCGTTGTGGAGAGACACATTCCTTTTATTTGATAGGGACTGTGTCCACATATAGAATTTCAAGTCAACATATCTTCAAAGAGTAAGATGTGGTGAAACGTAGCACATTTTACTCATCGGGACAAGAAAGACATAAGAATGAGAAGATAGGCCGTATTCGCCTAAACAAGGTGATGCGTTCTTATTAGCGAAACAAAATGCTAGTAAGCTCCCTTCTAAGAGGAAGAAAACCACTCATAGAGAAATAACGATAAGACAAGAGCACTGGCCGAGGACAAAAGCTAGTATGGAGGATGTTCGTAAAGTACACCCTCGGGAATTAAGGTTCAACAAATGGATAGAAAATATCGACGGAGTTAGTGAGAACGAAGTTGACTGTTCCCACCAATCTTCGGAGGCAAGGTCAAACATGGATATGAATTAATACGAGCAAGTCATAGGGTTGAGACGGATCATCCCCATTGGTCAAGAAGGCAAGGTGAAACAAGGCAATGGAAAAATGTGATGAGATGGTGGAAATGAGATTGATCACTTCCACAGAAGCAATGAAAAGGGTGTGGATAAGCAGTGGGTGGAGGTTGGCTACTCCCACATCTCAGGAAAAGCAGGGTGCAACAAGGCAATGAAATGATATATACGGGACAGTGGAAATGAAATCAAGCATCCCCACAAATCAAGAGTAGCAAGATTCGAGGTCAATCAAATGATAACCTTCGATTATGAATGTTCCACGATTGAAGCGATGTCATGCCTTCGCATGTCTTAATGCCAGCGCGAACCTAGTAGCACAACCATGTGACGGCCGTACACATAGGACTCCAGGTCCCGTCGAGGCATCCAAGATTGCCTAAGGAGACATCACAACAAGAGTGGCTCAATCATTCCACTTACAGAGTCATAATCACTACAAGGTTTTGGTAAATAAGGAGGAAGTCCGATGTAATATAAGAGCTTAGGGCGCTCGAATCCCATTGTAAGTGAAGTTCCTTGATTTGCAAAGTTTTGGAGCAAGTAATCAACGAATAGTGGAATATAGTGCAAATAGA
Source organism: Paspalum vaginatum (assembly GCA_030272315.1). Taxonomy (NCBI): domain Eukaryota; kingdom Viridiplantae; phylum Streptophyta; class Magnoliopsida; order Poales; family Poaceae; genus Paspalum; species Paspalum vaginatum. Next base: position 41,041,730 of record CM059015.1, on the reverse strand, counting down.
CTAGGATTCCTTCGATCACAAGGGTTCGAAGCGCATGAACGACAAGGGTTTTAAAGAAAAAGTTACCAAAGCTCCATGTGCTATCACTATAAGACTAGGAGTACATTTAACCATAGGAACGAGATACAAGTTGACTCTATAGAGCCGGACACTCGAGGTCTTTCTGATTTACGCAGGTTAAAACCTTCTGATACATAAGCTTGTCCCCAAACTTTATCGTACTAATTGGTACCCAGCTAGTACTGCCTAAACGTGAGATTGATGCGTCCTGGACGAAGACCAGTTTCTTCCTTTAGCCATGTCGGTGCAGTGTTAGGCTTCACATGGGAGATGCCATGGAACAGTAGTCTGGATCTTCCACCGAGTATAAGGACATCGCCGGATTCGAGGTTGATCTTAGTCGCTCTATCCTTGTCTCGAGTATCGCTGAACAGGAATTCTGCCGTGTCGCCTAGGGAGATTGAGATGATAGGTAGACCTTGGTTGATGCTTCTTCCTGATTCATCCTTATCTTGATGGAGTCCGAGCTTCCCGACGTTGTTGTAGTAGTTAATGATGCATATGTCAGGATTTATTTGAGGAAATTCGCTTGCAGTTGAATTTGCAGTTTGAGCAATTGTCTTGAAAACTTCTGGTATCGCAGGGACTTGGGCACCATCGCATGGACGTGTTGGCCCATAGAAACCTGTAGTCGGATCCCAATTCTTCCCTAGACACATCATCCATAACTTCATCTTGGTTCCGTTTTTGAAACTAGGCTTATAGAATCCTCCTGAACCAATACCTAGTTGTCGACATGTACGAACTATCTTGACTTGATCTTCAGGCTTGACGAATCCCTTCAATAAAACCAGGCCAGGTCGCAGATGTTGAACTGAAGCCGTATTAGTAGAAGATTCTCCCACTTTTCTCTTCTTCTTGAGACTTGCAGGGGCTGTTGTTTTAGCCTTCGTGGGCTCGGGGTGATCAGGACATAAGTCAAAAGGCTGCGACATCTGTGGCAGGAAAAACAAGGCTTCCGTAAGTTCAAGGGTTTTGAAAACTTGGTGTGGGCATAGTGTTTTCCGCGTTTACGTGTTTAGAAAATATGCCGATAAGTGATTTTTCGCAAAACGATGGCACAAGGCTATGGTATGTTTCTAACGTGTGTAGCATCGGTAACTTCGAGACGGGTTTGATTTTTGGACCGATCGACATATTTATTGTATTTGACCTGCATTTATTAGACGTTTCATATTTAGAATGAATGAGGTGTAGAAAAATTGCGACAACCTAAGCGTACTAGTCGAGTCGCTTGCTTAGTTTCTACTAGTTCTATTTGTACTTTGAGCTACGTATCAATACAATAGTAACACACACTCAACGCGATATGCTCCTAGTCACTCTTAAGTAACAAAAACAATGCATGAGATAAGACATGATGTCATGATGCATGATTCGCCCTATTCGGTCTCACATCACACACCCTATGTATAATTATATATCTAGCGAGTATTCGGTGACATATATGCACGGCACTCCCTAATGCAACTAGTCGTTCTCTACTCGTTCTTAATTCCGCACGTGGTTAGTGTACCTGCAGAAAAATGCATGCTCATACCAACATCATCACCATGACCAAACATTACCACTCTAACCCTAGAAGTGGTATCCACGAATTTCTTTAAGCTACGTCTGGTGGACGACATAGTGGCGCCATTTCTCCCAACGCACCCAGTGTTCCTCCAGTACTGGGGAATTTCTGGGGAGAGAAACAGTGGCCAACAAGATCTAGCTATAATTTTGGTCGAAGGAAGAGTAGTCACGAAACACTCCAATGGCGTGACCACCCCCCTTAAAGAGTTCTGCCCTATCAGCATGAATGCAGGGTTCGCAACAGTCCGCAAATCCCAATAGCGCCCCACCAGTACTGGGGATGGCTATGGCCGAAATGTTGCTTCCCAAAGCGCCGAATATGCATATGAGTTCTATCTAGGTCAGAATGTTAGCAATGTCACCTGGTATTTCACTAACATCCTTAATATGGGCATATCGATACTCTCATTTTTCAAATACTTCGAAAAGGGTCTTCAAAAATAGGTTTGCAAATCAAAACTGGATGATATGTCTGTTGTCTGTGTATGATCGGCTCTGATACCAGCTGTGGCGGAACCGCCGATTTAATCCGGGCTAAGCACACCTGCCACCTCTGGCTTGCAGTGCGATTAGACCGAACTAAACCCGGTCGTCCGTCGAGAGTCATTCGACTCCCGATGTTACCTTTTCCCAGAGGAACCGATATCATACACATCCAGCCCACAATGGAGCCACAACAGATACATCATCTCAGGTAGCTGAATATAACATATATAAGCTTGTCTTACAAACCGATTCGAAATAATAATATAAGTTTCAACATATTACCATACAAAAGGCAAGTTTGAATCAGATAGCGGAAACGAATTTGAAAAACATCTCTCAGCGGAACGAAACACTTTACTAGTCTTCACGCACCGTGGATCGAGGCGAGCAGCACCGAGCCTACCGGTACTACCCTTCTCCAAGCAGTTGTCCAGATGTCGCCGGTACCTGTTCTCAAAAGGTAGGGGAAACCCTGAGTACTAATTACTCAGTAGGACTTAATGGATTGGCTTACGGCTGACGCAAAGCTTGCTTACTAACCTTTGGATCCTTAGCCATTGATTTTAAACAGTGGTATATCAATATAAAATATCAAGATTCATCTTTTGCATATAACTCCATAACAACTTGTAGAAATGTAAGCAATACAATACAAACATGTTGTATTTGAAAACATGAGTAACGGACATAATATATTCAAGTAGTTACTACGCTGCCCGACAGTGATATTGGCATTCCCACACCTGGTAGGCATCAGCAATTCGAATCGATTTTTAATTCCCGGGAATAACTATCATGCCAGGGGTATATGCTTACTAGCCATCGCGTTCCCACATATAGCCCCCATCTCCACCTGTCTTGTCCCAAGATTCAAAGCGCCCCCACCTAACCCCCGGGTTGTGCCCCCTCAGGAGCGATACCACGGCCGCACCGGGTCAGCCCTCCCTTAGGAGCGATACCACGGCCGCACCGGGTCAGCCCTCCCTCGAGTACAAGCGCCCCCGGGCCCATCGGCCTCCAGCAAGTGGATGGGCGGAGCCTCGAAAACTCCGGACAAACCCAGGTAAGACTTCACCGGTCCCATTTCCCGGTTAAGCACTCTAGCAATGTTATGCCGATCAGCAGACGAACAGCGGACGGGCCTTAAACGACTCGGGCGGAGCCAAACGCACACCACATAATAAAATTATTCTCCGCCCGGTCTCCATTTAGACCATGAGCATAATATTACTTTCTCAATAATAAAAGTTTTGTAACCTTTGAAAACACCTACGCGACGAGTGACTCCTTTCACTCGTGTCTACTCGCACCTAGCTGAGCCTAGGCAACTCGTCCTACGAACTCTATATATAGGTGCTAGGGCCAGGGCGGCCAGGAGATCTAATGCAATTGTTTTCAATCAACTCCTAATGCGGATGCGTAATGAGACAATCATTCATCATATTAGCTGGGAGAATTCATGGTCCTGCCTACCTTTGCTTATTCTTATCAAAACCAACAAACTAAACTATGTTAGTTTGCCGGGTTGTGGGGCTTTGCCCCAGGCAACCCCTTGATCACTTGGACAACTCCTCCTTCCAAACACGACTGATGGGCTCTCCAGGTCGTGTCTGGGGCTTACTTGATCTTCTGGATCACCATTGCTTAAAGTAGCTCCCGCACTTGTTTCTCAATCACGTATCTGCAATAAGCGTTGCTATATGAATGCTATGCATGACACAGTGAATGAGATGCACGATCATCAAGCATACAACTGGTTAAGCAAAATATAAGGCAAACATCTAGTTACGCATGTAAGGGATTACTAGCTCAACCAAAACCTCCCGACTGGCACTAGCATTAATACTACTTTTATGGACCCGAGCAATCGTGTATGTGCAATTTCACAAGAACATATACAAGAATTAAGTTGTCGATTATAAACCTAACATGGTGATGTGAGCCGATAAAACATGCATTAGTTATTTAGTCATTAAGATTACTATAATAAGTGTGGGGTTTTTTTTTTATTGGATATACTGGTCTCACATTTTCGATTATTTATGTAAAATTGCATTATTTCTACTATTTTCAAATCAGAGTCACAACCTTACATGCACCACCTCATACTCTAGCAATGAGTCATGTTCATAACCTAGAGCTCATATCAAGCCCCTAAAGTCACATGGAGCATTTTTCTCCATAGCAACCTTTTTCTAAATTAATATATGCTTAAATATAAGACAAGGGCAAAATAGTAATTAAACAGTTAATGCTAGGGCTACCAAAATTTATACAGAGCCTATACAGGTTAATAAGGTCTCTGCCCAAATTTCATAATTTTTGAGGTTCATTTTATCCACATTTCCTATTTATCAAGGTTTTTCATGCATGCACAATAACAGGGGCAAAAAGGTCTTTTCCTACTCAACCATCATATCCATTCTATAGATCTACTTAATAGGAATACAATGCAACAAAGTTTGTATTTTTCTGATTTTTATTTGATTTATTACGAATTTCCAAAGTTTTCAGCCTAATAAAACACATTAAATCGAAAATCCTAATGACCAGGGACCTTAATACGATTAACTATGGACTTCAGGGACCTGCATGGAAGACATTCAAGACTCCGTGAATAGTACACAAACAGAAAGTGCAAAAATAGACAAACTCAGGGAGTTTTCGCGAAATCACCATCTTCTTCTTCGTTGGTCAGCAGAAACGAGCTGCGCGGCGGGCCGATCTTCTCCCGCGTGGATCTGCGCGTGTGAGACTCCCACGGCCGAGACGCGACTTTGGGAAGGTGTTCCCGGACATGGGGCTCCTTTTCCCCTTGATCTCGCCGTGTGGAGTGGATTGGACGAGCGGGGAACGTGCGTGAACCGGAGATGAACTCCGAGGTCGCGTGCTTCGGGGCGGGAGCTTGATCTGCCGAATGGAGAGGGGAAAGGCGACGCCGCCTCGTGCTTCGGGTGCGCAGGAGTGTGGCGCAGCCGGAGGAGGGGTTCAGGTGGCGTGGGGCGCAGCGGAGGAGCGGGCACGGCGAGCTCAAGCTTGGCCGGCCATGGCGGCGTCGGCGCTGGGCAGTTCCGGCAGCGCGAGCCACGGGGAGGGCGCGGTTGAGAGCGGAGGAGGTCTGTGAGCGAGGGAAGGGACCGAGTTCTCTGCTCTGGTCCGCGGCGCGAGGTGGCGCGGGCAGGGCCAGGGTAGGTCGGGGGCGGGCGCGTGGCCATGGCGTGGCGAGCTGGCGCTCGCGACGCGGCGTGCGCTGCCGCGTGCACGCGAGGGAGGGAGAAAGAAGAGAGAGCGGCCAGCGTGGACTGGGTCCGGTGAACCGGAGTCACTGACCGGTGGGGCCAAGGCGAAAAAAAATGGAGATGTTCTATGGACCGGGTGCATGAGGTGAGGAAGGCAGTGGGGCCCACCCGAGTACCGGCGCAGGCGACCCGACAGGTGGGGCCCGCTCGTCAGCGACTCACGGAGAAAATAAAATTCGAAAAAATAGGAAAACCCCTGTTGACTGCAGGAAGACCTGTTTGAAACTTGAGTTTTTCGGTATTCTAGAATCCGAATTTGAAAAGGACCCAATTGAATGAAATGTTGTACCTTTTAGGATCTACAACTTTGTCAAAAGGAGTAATATCAGATTCCAAGTTTAGATATGATTAAATTTGAATTTAACCCGCTGACTCCAGTTTGACCAAGGTTTAATGCAAACTTAGAAATTCCTAAAGTCTATTTTATGCTCATTTTCAGAGAAAGAGTATTATACCAATGTTGTGTAGTTTTTAATTATCTACAACTTTCTTATATGATGTTTTGCATGATAGGGACTTTTTTTCCTTTGAAATTTGAATTTTCCTTACCGATCCAAGTTTAGGCAGATTTCTGCTTTTTCATTAATCGACTCAAAACTCCACCTAAACCTTTGTGCATGTTACCACACCCAATAACAAAGTTGATCTACATAAAATTGTCTACAAGTTTGTTATAGAGAGTTTGGTTCCAATCACATTATATTTTAAACTATAGTCACAAATGCATTCAGGGGTTTTACATATTTCACTGAAAATTTTTGACTTCGTGATTTACTAGCCTAGTTGTTGCTCTTCTCCAATCATCATTAAGCCAAATCCTTAACTACCGCTAATCTAATCACGTGTTAAAATTTTTGAGATGCCGGGGGCATCACAGAAACTGCTTAAATGTAGGAAACCCACGTACGAGGCACCTGCATTCTTGTCATTGTCAATAACAATAGCCTTTGGTATTACTAAAAAAACTGTTTTTGCTGAACCACTGGTAGCTGAATACAAGTGAAAATCCTAGACTCTCTCTATTTAAAAAATAGAGCGTGCGTGTACTACAAAAAAGTTGAACTTTTAATTAATAATTTAGTCAAAACCATAATTTGACTCCGCCTCGACGACCCCGCCCCTCTCCGTGCTGCCGTCATCGACTCCGCCGCTGCCGTCCCTCTCCCTGCTGCCGTCATCAACTCCGTCGACTACTCCATGGCGCCGGATCTTGCGGCTCCTCCCCAACCCCGGTCCTTCTCCATCACAGCGACCCGACCACCGCCCCCTGTCCTCTCTATCAATGAGTATTCTCTCTCCTTACTATGTATATGTTTATATTTGGAGCCAATCAAATAGAGATTTACAATTATAGCTTACATTCTATTCAAATTCCGTGGTTCTACGAAGCATGCATCAATTAGACTCTGAAAATGTGTAAATTTGCATATAACTACTAGAGGAAAATGACTAAATTAACAACCTTTGTTTGTAAACTTAGTACCTCAGATGCGTGACGAGGGAGCGGATGAGTTTATGGCAGGAAACGTCCCCATAAGCATCCCGGCTTGGGAACAGCAGACAAAAAACAAGCTCAATTTGAAGATGCTCCTATTCAATCTGAAGCTGATCATGAAGAATCTGTGGTCCACCAAGCGGTTCCCAAAGCTCAAAAAGAATTACTATGGAGAGAATTGTCGTCCAAGTTCACGTTACCTCAAGGAAGTGAAGAGATGGTGAAGCAATGGGCTCTAAAGAAGATGGCAATTCTCTTCCAAACCTTAAAGACAAAACTATGGGGCAACTATGTGAAACATGGCTAGGCACTAGACTTTGGAAAATACCCAAAGTTAAGAGGGGATTAGGAATTGTTTGTACAGTACAAGGAATCGGAGAAGGCCATCTCATGTTCCGAACAAAATTCAGAAATTTCAAGGAAAAGAATGTACAATCATAAGATGGGTCCTGGTGGTTATAGAAAATCTATTCCGAAATGGCAGAAGATGGAAGCAGACCTCGAACAGCGAGGGGTCAACTTACCTACAGCCAATCGGCCTGACCGCTCCAAATATTGGTATTATGGAGTCGGGGGAAGTTTGTCAAGTGATGGGACCCTACTCTATAATGACCAAATAAAGGGGCCAGCAGAAAGGCTTGTCGAGATCATCGATAAGTCCTCTAAGGGGGAATTCGTCCGTCAAAGAGAAAAAGACGAGCTGACATGGGCCCTAGAGACTAGAGAGCACCCTAGTAGAACAAGAGGGGTCGGCAATTTTGTCGTGGAAGGTTGGGTTTCTAGAGAACAAGGGATCATATAGAAAGCGGAGAACCTTGAGTGAGGCGGATGCAAAGATCAATCACTTAGAGGCGCACGTAGGTGTCCTCAGAGAGGAGTTAGCACATGTGTAAGGAAAATGGCCTCATGTGCCATATTTCCATGGTTGTGTTTTGGTGATTGATTGGTAACCAACACTTAGACTAATGAACTTGTCTAGATGCACATTCTCAGGTGTTTATGTTCAAGGGATGATGAAGAAGAAGAGTCAAAGGAAAGGACCAAAGAGCCACCCCGACGGGGGTTCCGCCCCTTGCGGGTCTCAGGGCAACGCCCTGAAACCTCACAGCCCTATGAGGACTAGAAGGTACGGTCCATGAGACCATCTATGGACCAGACCAAGTTTCCCGAAGGGGCCAAGAAGTTGAAGCCTGGCGATTGATGAAGACCGGATGGTACGGTCTCAAGCGATTCAATGGACCGGACCATTTAACCAGTGAAAAAGCTGAGGAAACCAAGATTACATTGACCTTATAGTACACTCTAGAAGACCGTCTATAGACCGGACTGTGTTGGCCAAGGGTGTGAAGATTGAAGCCGTGGAAGATTACAATGGACTGTATGGTATGATTGTGAAGACTGTCCATGGACCGTCCTATTTAACCCGAGGCTGAGTACTTTGGGGAAGTTCCAGTGATCAACGTACCGTATGGTACGGTCTAACAGACCATCCTAACCTTTGGACCAAAGTACAGTGATGTATGTGGTTCAGTGACCATTGAAAAAGTACATGGACCGTATGGTCTGGTCCATGGAAAAAGCATAGACCGTATAGTACGGTCTACACTGCGTCAGCAACCCATTGGAGCAACGGCTAGTTCGAGTTTGGGGGCTATATAAGCCACCTACCCGGCCATTTCAAGTGTGTTGGAGCCACTGAAGTTGAGAGCAAGTGTAGAGGTGTATTCCAAACATATCCATCACTCCAACCACCATATGAGAGCTTAGTGCATATCCAAGCTAGGTTAGAGCTTAGAGAGAGTGAGCTTGTGAGCTCTTCTTGAGAGTAGCTCATGCGTGAGCTAGAGGAGAAGCCTTGGCTATGGCCAAGCCACTTGTATTCATTGCTAGACCCTCCTTCTTGGTGTGGAGTGGCGGCGACAACTTGTGCGGGGACGAGGAGACCCTACAAACTCCGTAGTGAAGCATCCGGTGCCTTGTGACCGAGATAGACGGCGGTGGTGGCCAAGCCTTGGTGGTTTGGTGGCACTTAGCCTTTACTTGCTGGGAGCCTTTGTGGTGAGAGCAAGATGGTGATTGGGAGAGTCTTGGTGCCCGGCTCGGATATTGCCTTTAGTGGCGAGCTCGTGGACGTAGCCCTTAGTGGTGAACCACGTTAAATCTCCGTGTCTCCCTAGGAGTTTGCATCCCCCTTCTTTACTCTCTTGTGTGTCTTTAGCTTTCCTAGTTAGTTTGATTAGGTTTGGCTCTAGGTTGCAAGTCTTTTGGGTAAGTTAGAGAGCGCATAGATAAACCTTAGACTTAACTATTATGTGTAGGGCGAAATAGGTTTATCTTATGGACTAGATGGCCCTAGTTTTAGATGAGCGATTAGCGACCCAATTCACACCCTCTCCCTTTTGGGTCGGATACCTCAGCACGTTCCTTACAACATGTTTGCCAAGTATTGGCAGCAAATGGTATTAACGCTGGCCCTACAATGCAGATGGTGCCTCATGGCAACACGAATGCCTCCTACAAAAAGAGTAGCATCGCCTCCACACAGCTGATCCCTGGTGAGAACGATAACCACGATGAAGCTCAACAACCGGTGAAGGAGGCGGTGGAGGCTGAACCACCAGTGCAGGATCAATGACCACCGGCGCTGGAGGCTGAACCAACGGTGCAGGCTCAATGACCGGTGGAGGAGGCTTTACGTTACCCGATCGATGACCTCAAGAAACGTTGCCCGTGTGAGCCACATATACGCTTTGGGAACCTAATCACACCCGTAGCGCATGGTGTGGCTTTACCGGTGAATCGAGGACAAAAACATCACTACTCTGATATTCCACCTGGGTACTCCATTGTCTTCGTGGAGCAAGTAGTTCCTATGTATGAGGACTTGGAGCTCGAACACCGAGGAGGCGATGGGGAAAAGACACTTAAAGAGCCTGCCCACGGAATGATTATATGGCAGAAGGCCTACATTAAATTAGTGCCAGAAAACCTCGATGGGGAACGACCATTGATGTATCAACAACACTAGCTAGGGGTGGCTCACGAATAGAGTCCCCACAGCGCAGGAGCCCTAACAACGATCCTCCTCCAAGCCCCGCCAAACATTCAACACATAGGAGCCCTGGGACACGCAAAACCTCCAAATCAAGTAAAAAGACGTGCTCCAAAACCACAATTAAGCGCACCTATGATCATACCACAGAGGAAACAGCTAAGATCGTGGCCTCCCAAGTGAAGGCGCATTTTGTGGCAAAACCACCTCCAAAGAAGCACGTAATAGATCCAAAGGCCAAGAAGCACTTTATTGATATGTGCATGGAGCGTCCTTAGGAGCCTTTGATATCTGACTACGAGCTTCAGCTGGCTAAGGCAGCAGCGGCAAAGAGAAGAGAAGTGCCACAGCTTGGAGAGCAACAACAACATGAGTATACGATGCCATCAGAAGACAACGTAGACCGAGATGCATTTTTCAAGGAAGCAGGCACTACAGAGGAACAGTACTACGACAAAGGGAAATTACCCGAAAAGAATAAAAAATTTGTGCCGCAACAGAAATATGAATTTGAAAAACCTCTAGTTAGCCAACGTGAGCTCAAAGCCCCACCGACTAAAATGCGTCAATTCCATCAGTGGTACACGAAGGCCTCATCCAAAGGCATGGGTACTACTTTTCCTGCCCATGTCAAAGGCGACTACTACTGCCACAATGATCATAGGAATTGGTTGGACTTCAAGGATATATTGGATGTTTACCGGAAAGACACTATCGACATAACACTAATGAGCGTGTGGGCTCTGAGTTTTTTTACAATCCCTCCATATGACTCTGTTGATCAGTGTATCGATCCTTACTATATATAGTATTAGTGTCGTCTCATTGAGTATGCAGAATGGAGATGCAAAAGTGCCGAAAGAATAATATTACGAATTTGTGTTTCATTGACCCTGAGACAGTGAACCAGCCCAGTATAGTTCGAGCTTTTCATGATACTTATAAAGAATTGGTAGTAATGCTCAGGCAGCAACTTTCTAAATCTTACTTTCTTTTACCTTATCGCTTTAAGTGCGTTCTTACTTTCACATACCTATTTCTTTTTCTAAAACTGTGTTGCACTTAGTAGTTTAATGTTGCTTGTATGTGCAAGTTTCATTGGATACTAATTGTACTCGCAGTCAATGAAGGCCAAATCACTATATTCGACTCCATGAGAAAGTTAACAACAGAGTACACAAAAATCATAAGCATGCTTCACAAGTAATTTAGGCCATTCCACTTTATCTCAGTCACCATTAAATTTCTTCCATCTGATCGACCATTAATCTTTTCATCCGCAGAGTATGGGAAGAGTCCTTCCTCCCGGCGCAACCCCTGCCCAACAAACTACCACGAAAGCTACACGTTAATGCAAACTTTCCGGTATGTTTCACTTGCACTACGTACATCGTTTGACTGTTTATGCACGTCTAGTAATCTCTAATAGCTTTCTCCTTCTCCTAGTGTTATAAACAACCACAGGGCACCAACCACTGTGGTTACTGTCTGCAAGTTCATGCAAAGTTTTGTAGGGTCGTTGTCAATTGTACGAGACATCAATGTATGTTAACAAGTACACATTCAGTAAATACTTTTTCTTCACTAATGTTTTAGTATATTCATATACATTTTTAAAACTACAGGTACTGAATTTGAAAGGCAAGATCCTCCCGTCCAACAGACTTCGTGCTGTCCAAGAACAATTGATAGGATTTATTCATGACTCCATCGTGAGCAAAACAGGAAAGTTTTACTGCCCACCGGATGGATATCATTTGGACTACTGATGAGCTAGCATGTGTCCAGAAAGGAAAGAATTGACAATATATTTTATATTATGTACATATGCAGCTTATTATGTAATAAGTACAATACTACTATTATACAATAATGCTATTATTATCGTGTGCATGTGCTATTATTATGCAATATGTACTGCGAGTATAACAGAATATATAAATAATTAATTACTAAACGTGATTGTCATCACTTTAGTACTAGGCAAGGATACAACACCGCTACTAAAAAGAGCGCAAGCGGACACTTGGGAGCATCACTTTAATAGCGGTTATAATAACACCAATACTAAAAGTGTGTGAGCACACACATGGGCACCATATATTTAGTACCGGTGAGTGAAACAACCCGGTGCAAAAAGGAGCGCGGGCTCACGTGCGGTGCTAGGACTTTAGTACCAGGGTGGTTACTACAACTGATGCTACATGAGGGCCCACCTGAGCATCGTAGCTGGCCTGGCTGGGCAACCCTTAGTATCGGTTGTTGCCTTCGTTTTAGTGTCTTTTCGGTACTGTCGGTACGGTTTTCGATGCTATGGGCAGCCCCATGCTCGATGAGGCGCAAGCTTTACGTCTTGCCTCCCTCAAGCTCCGCTGCTAAGAATGACCTGCAGAAAGCCGGAGGAGACACAAAGATGTCCGCAAACGCGAGATCCAGGCATGGGGGCGACGGATCCAGCCAAGGGGACAGTAGATCGAGGTGCACACACCGCCGAAGCCCGCTGGCCACCCGCCGCCCGCCGAGCTGCGCCCACCACCCTGCATCGCCGAGCAAGGGCACCTTCATCGTGCGCCGACAGAGCGCAGCAGCCACGCAGCCGCCCGCGATGCCACGCGAGGCCGCCGCCTTGCTGTCCCACCAGTGCATACCGCGCCGCCGAGCCGCGACTTGGTCACTAGCGAGTGGAAGCCTACTCAGATCCGGTCACGAAGGGCCAAACAATGAAGAAAGACCCCACCGCCGCCGTCCTTGGGACCCGCGCCTGCCTCCTGTGGCTCCCTCCGGCGACAGCAAGGGGATGGGTCGGGACAGGAGGGGTGGCAGTGCTAGGGTTTTGGGGGGCGCCGCCGTGTCGCCCGTGCGAGGACGATGCGGGGCCCGGGCTGGAAACGTCCTAGGAGGAGTAATCAATAATCTAGTGTATGCATGTCACTGATGGATTTGGTCATTGTATTGTTGAGTCATACAAGATGTTTCGCTTCAGAGATAAGAAACTTGGGATTATAAACAATCATCATAATCTACCAGGATAGATATCCTAATATGCTCTAACAGGTGCCACATACTCTCTTATTGTGTCACGCATGACATGATCATAAATCGTGACCAGCCGGTGACGTCGAGGCCGTCACTGCTAGCTCCTAACTGAACCGCTGCGACTAGTCGACGACGATGGAATCGACACCGAGGCGGCGGGCAGGAAGCTGCCGGCGGGGGCACTGCCTCCAGCAGTCTTGCTGATTCGAGTAGCACGGCTTATGGGTCAGCGTCTGGCAGCAGTAGCAGATCGGGGCGTAGAGAGGGTTGTTGCCGCATGTAGTCTTCACACACAGCACCACGAATATCTTGCTGCTGCTTCCAATGACAGTCTCCTCCCCGTCCTGCCGCTGCCGGTGACCGCCTGCCGCCGCCGTCGATCCCTCCACGCCGCCTCGTTCGCCAGCTGCAATCGTCGCTGCGCTGAGTCGCGTCACGGTTCTTTAATTTCGTCAAAACTATGCGTGTGATCGGATGGCGCATGCATGGTGTGAGCGTAGTACCTTGTGCAGAGAATGTGAGGCACGCCAGCAGAGCGACGGCGAGGATAATCATTATCGGCGTCGGCCGCTTGTTGGCATTCATGTCGACGATGAACCAGCTGAAGCGATTTAGATTTGTTCGAATAGTTACCAATATAATACTGTATTACGCCCTATGCCGTTTTATAAGTGAGCATATGCACACAGGCAGCCGCGCCAGCAGTTACCAAATTTAATTCGGTTAATCAATGTCAGTTAATACCTATTTAATTGGCAGCACAGCGCCATCAGAGGGTGATTATCCACGATATCCAGGGATATTTTGTGACGGGAGAGTAGTGGAAACACGGAACCAGTGTTTTAAATAGCGGCCTAAGGCTTTTGGTTCTAAAACAACTAATAGCCGGCTTTAATGGAGCTGTAGCGGGAAATAGCGGCTAAATAGTACCTGGTACATGGAAGCAAATAACGGAATCTTTCTCAAACAGCTATATTCGGAGATAGCGGCAGCTATAGCGGGGGATTTAGAACCTTTCACAGAATACATTCAATTACTTCGCGCTTATCCGTGAGAGCACTGTGCTTATCCGTACATGAGGGCACTCTACATGCCCGCAACCACGAAATATTTATATTCTCTCCATTTCAAATTATAAGTTCTCATTAATTTTTAAATTGGAGGTCTGACCATTTTTTATTCATAATTTGTGTAAATGTTATTTATTTGGTTATGCTTTGATTTATTGTCATAAGCATTTTAACCATGAATTTTTTTTTCGAATGTTTGTACTAATTCTTTTGAATAAGATGGATGGTCAAACGGCATATCCAAAAGTCACTAATTTAGAGCGAATAGAGTACTCCTACATAGGGGGTGAAAACAACTACCCAAATTGTCTAAATAAATTCACCATTTTCAAATACATATAGATATATAACGGATTTGGTATTAATTTTTCTATGCATTTTAAAAATATTATTACGAAAACAAGAATAATAAATGAGATGAAAATTGTATGCCCTATTTGCTTCCCATAAAGGAAAACGTCAAAACATATCTGTATCCGACATCTGTGTCATCCAAATGCTATACTAATTTCTTATCTATCATTTGAGTAGACATAGAATAAATTTCAGGTCCATTTTTTCTTAATCTTAACAAACACGACATCAAGAACCACATAAATTGAGATGGAAAAAATTATATGTTATTTTGGTTATCAAGGAATTTAAAAAATAGGAATAAAATAGATATCATAATATACCAGATATTTCCATCCATAGTTTGCAAGTATTCAAGATAAAGGGTTTATGATTTCTATCGTGTCAATAATTTTATCTAAAACTGGATACATACTATAAAACCATTTTAGGTATCTTATTTATTTCAAACAACAATCTCATGATCTAATACATGTATCAATAAAAAAACACTATGGATACATAGACGGAAAATATCCATCCTATTTTTATCCATATATATCTTTTCTAGTAAATGTGCATGGAATTTTAAAAACAGTGAACAGCTCTCCACGAGAAGCAAGGCAAGGGTTGCCTGCACAAACATCGAGACATGATGGCAAAGATATCAAACATGTATGCTTCCTGGCTCCCCTCACTGGTCAAAGCAAAACAAGGCATAGCAAGACTACCAAACATTATATTGTGGCACTAAATAGACATGCATGGATATTTGAGAATCCAAGGGTCTGGGCAAGCTGAAATAGCACCATTTGGTTGGTTGTCTAAAATCCCAAACTGCATTCACACGAACCATATCTTTTTTCTTGTCCATAAGTTGGGCTCTATGGGAGATTGAAAGGCTGGTATAGGAGAGCAATAGTCTCTCAGCGTGACTAAAGAATAAGCTGACGGAAATATAGGTTTTCAAAAACATAATGCACATGGGCTTAAAACGAAATGTAGTGCCAGTTTCTAACCCCCTTGCGGTTCAAAATGGAGCCGCATTTATCAGAACAATATTAGGCTATATGAGGGATGAAACACAAGGTGCACTTAGTGATAAACCGATTGATGCACCATGGTACACATTCCATGAAGCATACAAAATATCTCATATTAACTCTTATCGAAGGTGCAAAAACGCTAGCCTCATGGCGAATCTTCCATTGGATTATAAGAAAGATTCATCATTGTGATAGAATTTCTATGTAAAGTATTGCGGCTCAAGGCTTGACGCGCTTTATTGTAGTCCCTCTTTGCTTGCTTCTGATTAGGCATCATATTTCATGCATTTTGACGATCAGCGTATCACTTGCCTCTGCTTAGATGTCATATTTGTATATGCACCCTGTCTTTCACACGTCTTGATTTGATTTGGTCATGTGTTAATATTTGTCCTGCCGAATTGACATGCTAGCATAATCCTCTGTCATTTCATAAAGTGTTCAATTCAATGTACACTACAAGAAACCATGCCATCTATAATGTCTCATCTACGTCGCAAAACCTATGACATTTCATTTATGTCGCAAAACCTATTATACACTATATAGAATATTACATTTGTTTCGGTGAGACATAAAATATTTAAATTTTGCAAAAGGCAATATTTGGTGTATGAATGGAGTCCACAATGTCTTGCCGAGCAAAAGTATTTCCAGATGGTAGGTTAAAGTCATGTGCATCATGTTCTATTTTTATAACATAAGGGAAATCATAAGTAGGAAATACACATAGATTTTTCTTATTTATTTGACCTCCTAATATATTTTTTATTATAATATGTTTATAATCTGATGTTTGCAATTTAAATAGAAAGTGTAAGCATAGTGTAATATAACAACGCCCTAGCATAGGACACGTGTGTGTCATTATTTGCTTAATGAAGGAGATTGAATAAATGTGATAGGTACATCAAATTATTTATCATGTCATTTGTTTAACTGATGTCACATTAGTTTGTCATTATCTATTAAATATTGCACTATAAGAATAGGTTACCCCAGCGTATTATTGAAATCTTACTATTGAACTAGGTAATACATAATTCAGAATACCTTGTAATTGAATATAAGAGGACCATTATTATCCGGAGGATGCAAGTTTTACGCGGTTTATGGAACGGAATGTGGGAGAATCAGATCATCATGGGACGAAGGGGTACGATGGAATGTGAGTAAAACTTATGAAGATGACCTTACATGCTTAATAAGTTGTAGAGATTCATGTCAACTTATTCTTCAAAGCAGCCGTTGCACGAGGTGGCTGCAAGGGCTCACGCAGCGGGGGCTCTCACGTGGCACATGGTTGCCTGCCGGGACACCGCAATGGAGGTGCATGTCGGTGGGCCACTACAGAGGCGACAGCGGTGGGAGGTACACTGCACGGCCGCCGCCGCTGCCGTGGTTCCCTCCCGGTGGGCAGCGCCTGCTGTCCAACCAGGCGGTGGCGCTAGAGAACATGCAGGCAACCAAAGGCCTGAGCGGAGATGGGGAATTAGGGTCCTATGATGGTGAATACGGTTGGGAAAGAAAAAAAAAAATTTATGACAGCGAGGTGGGCTTGGGTTTCCTCACATGCTTGGGCCTTTTTCTCGTTACTTTGGGCCCTATGGGGAACCCACAGGTGAAGTTCAAAACCCGCCCCAGACCCGCCCTTCTTTAGGTCCCTAAAAAGAACTCGTAGACCCATGGGGAAAAGTGAGACCCGCCCCATCTCCACCGGGTCCAAAATATCTAGGGGCACATGCCCCGAACCCAACCCGTTGTCATCCCTAAAAGATCTTGCAGTTAAATACACACATATTTTGAAAAGAAAAAAGTTATTGAATGCATATGCCTCTTAAAAAAGGTATTAGCATTCATGCCATATGCCAAGATTGCATTTTTGGGACAAATTGAAATGCTAGGACTAGGATAATATTTTTTGGATGGATGGAGTATAAAGCAGCACTAATCATACCTGTGTTTGCTAGCAATAATATTCAAGCACATACTCCCTCCACCATTAAAAGAATACAATCCTAACAATTTTAGGACAGTTAGTAGTCATTAGAAAAGTCCTATACACCCATTTAATCATGCACTTATATCATAGAAAGAAAAAAATCTATCAATTGAATGCATATGCACCTTAAAAAAGAGAAAATCAATTAGCAGTTTAATGCATATGGCCCTTATTAAAAGATACTAACATAATGCCATGTGTTAAAAATGCCTTTTTTCTTGTATGAGCTCAAGGGAGTATTAACTTACTTCCATAGAATACATATGAGGTGCCTTTTTTTTTTACTATCCCTGCTTGTATATAAAATTGCGTGATAGTGACCATAGTTCTATCCTGTATTCACATCACACCACATAGTATACAGATCTATCCATTCAACAGGTTGTGGTTAGCTAGCTGCAGGGCAAGATGAATTCCAAGGCCACGGTGACACCGATTCTCTTCGCCATGCTCCTTGGATGTGTCATTTTCTCGGCATGCGGTAAGTCCCATTTCTAAATTTCAATACCCTTTTGCCGCTTTGTTCTCCAATTTCTCTAAGTCAAAGGACTATATATCGACTCAGAATCATGCAAATATTGACAACTGAAATCTGGCATGAGCTGCTGAGGTGCTTATGATGTGAGTGACATAGTGTAGCATTTTTTCAGGTGAAAATAACACCGGACAATCCGATGATAGTCAACTTGTGCAGAAAGATGGTGTTACGAGCTGTGTGAGCAGAAGCAAGATTACCGTGATATCGTGTGTGAGGAGCTATTGTGATGGCTGGGGGACCTGTTACTGTTGCCAGGGGATACCAGGCGCACCCGCACCTTGCTACCAGCAATTGGATGATTGCAGAAGGGACTGCCCTGTTTGCTACCCACACTGCAGCAAGCTCCACGCAACGCCGCCGCTGACGTTAACTCAGTAGCGGCAAGGCGTTCGCCCACCGTCAGTTCCGAACACCCTGTCGCCATCGCCCGGCCGCGACAATTGAGACCTATTTATTATTAGATCCTGTCAACATGTGGGTGTTTAACATGGGAGAAATAAAACAATATATCTAAAGCGTCCTATGAGAATTATTTGTTTCCTTAAATCCAGTTTAGAGGCTTACTACTATACGTAAGTTTGTTTTCGAGTGTGTCTATGCCTCTGCAATTCTAGTGTTTCGGCACCCAAATTTTGGACCATGGGATCTAAAACGAATGACTTGAGATCAATCCCTAACTCTCCACTCATCCGTCAATCCTCATCCTTCCGCTCACCTCCTCCGTGTCGGCCCGAAGCGCGGCGCCTCTCGACTTCCACTCGCCTCCCCTCCTCCAATACGGCAGTGTTCCAGCCACCTCCACTGCCTCCCACCTCTGCTGCTGCCACCGCTAATCGGACAGCGCCGGACACCCCCGCCCGTACCCTACTCGACCGGCTGTCCTCCGCCACCCGCGGATGGCGCCACCCCACCCCGGCGATCCACCATGATATCACCGCTGAGCTGGCGGCCACCTTGGTTACCTTTTGAAGCCTAAGACCACAGGCAAGCCCCTGCCCCAAAATCCTGCTCCCTAACATGAACCCTAACGTCGCCGTACTTGGGAAGGACCCGTGGCATCTTTTGACTGGCTAGAAAATTGGATTGTCGAGGAGCTCCAAAACTTGTTTAGCTTTTCTCTTGTAGAAACTACTTAAATGTAGGAAACTCATGTACGAGGCAAAAAGTGTGTTTGATCATAAGTTTTGGAGGCTGCATTCTTATCAATAACAATAGCCTCTGGCATTACTAAAAAAACTAATTTTGCTGGTGGCTCGTAAGTATATTTCTACATGTGTCCGGCGAACCACCGGTAGCTGAATACAGTACAAATGAAAATCCTATACTCTTTCTATCTAACAAAATAGAGCGTGCATGTACTCCAAAAAAGTGAATCATTTAATTAATAATTCAGACAAAACCTTAATTTTAGTGTATGCATGTTACTGATGGATTTAGTCATTGTATTGTTGTGCCACACAAGATGTTTCCCTTCAAATAGGCATGCAAGCAGGGCGGATTGTGGACAGCTACAAACCCGCAAAGCATACCGCGAAATTATTCTCACGGGTTTGCGGTTGACCGCAAACTCAATAGTGCGGTCAACATTAAGTTTGTAGTCTTTGCGGCAAAAACCGCAAACCCGCGAGATCCACGTATATAGATAAATTGTCTAAACCATGGTATAGTATAAAACATATATTGGTTCGTGGATTGGTGCGCAAGATATTTGAGATAGGGCATCCGTGATAAAAATTAAAAGCGTCACTAACGTATCGATTAGAGTGAATGGATTAATATAGAATATTAGAGTGTCATATTTTTGTTTTTGCGGGCCTTGCGGTTCTTTGCGGTTTAAAACTATTATCCGCGGACGTAGCGGGGCGGACAATAGTGAGCCGCGACCAAATTGCGGCCAAAATGCATTAGCTGTGAACAACGTTTCTGCGGGGCGGTTTGTGGGTTCGCGGAAAAACCCGGCCCACTTGCAACCCTACCTTCAAAGATAAAAAAACTTAGGGTTATAAACAATCATAATCTACCAGGATAGATATCCTAATACGCTCTAACTGGTGCCACATTCTCTCTTATTGTGTCACGCATGACATGATCATAAATCGTGGCCAGCCGGCGACGGCGAGGCCGTCACTGCTAGCTCCTAACTGAACCGCTGCGGCTAGTCTACGACGGAATCGGCACCGAGGCGGCGGGCAGGAAGCTGCCGGAGGGGCACTGCCTCCAGCAGTCTTGCTGATTCGAGTAGCACGGCTTATGGGCCAGCGTCTGGCAGCAGTAGCAGATCGGGTTGTAGAGAGGGTTGTTGCCGCATGTAGTCTTCACACACAGCACCACGGATATCTTGCTGCTGCTCCCGACAGCCATCGTCTCCTCCCGTTCGGCCGCCGCCGGAGACCGCCTGCAGCCGCCGCCGTCGATCCCTCCACGCCGCCACGTTCGCCAGCTGCGCTGAGTCGCGTCACGTCACGGTTCTTTCATTTCGTCAAAATATGCGTGTGCGATCGGATGATGGTGCATGCATGGGGTGAGCGCAGTACCTTGTGCAGAGAACGCGAGGCCGCTTGTTGGCATTCATCTCGCAGTATATGCCGGCCGGGGGCCTTATTACGCCGTTTTATAAGTGACCACATGCACAGGCAGCCGCGCCTGCAGTTACCAAATTAAATTCGGTTAATCAATGTCAGTTAATACCTGTTTAATTGGCAGCACAGCGCCATCAGCGGGTGATTATCCACGGTATCCACTATCCAGGGATATTTTGTGACGGGAGAGTAATGGAAACACAGAACACGTTCAATTACTTCCCGTTTATCCGTGAGAGCACTGTGCTTATCCATACGTGAGGGCAGTGTACATGCCCTCAGCCACGAAATATTTATATTCTCTCCATTCCAAATTATAAGTTTTCATTGATTTTTAAATTCGAGGTCTGACCATTTTTTATTCATAATTTATGTAAATATTATTTATTTGGTTATGCTTTGATTTATTATCATAAGCATTTTAACCATGACTTTTTTTTGGAATGTTTGTACCAATTCTTTTGAATAAGATGGATGGTCCAACGGCATATCCAAAAGTCACTAATTTAGACCGAACCGAGTACTCCTAGTCCTACATAGGGGGTGAAAACAAGTACCCAAATTGTCTAAACAAATTTTGCATTTTCAAATACATATAGATATATAACGGATTTGGTATTAATTTTTCTATGCATTTTAAAAATATTATTACGAAAACAAGAATAATAAATGAGATGAAAATTGTATGGCCTATTTGCTTCCCATAAAGGAAAACATCAAAACATATCTGTATCCAAATGCTGTACTAGTTTCTTATCTATCATTTGAGTAGATATAGAACAAATTTCAGGTCCATTTTTCTTAATCTTAACATACCCGACATCAAGAACAAGAATATAAATTGAAATAGAAAAATTATGTGTTATTTGGTTATCAAGGAATTACAAAAAAAGGAGGAATAAATAGATATCATAATATAACCTATTTCCACCCTGGTATGCAAGTATTCAAGATAAAGGGTTTATGATTTCACTATATCGATCATCATTCCACAGACTCTCGTGTCAATAACAATTTTATCTAAAACTGGATACATAATCAAACACCATTTTAGGTATCCTATTTATTTCCAACAGTAATCACATGATCTAATACATGTATCAATAAAAACACTCTATGGATACGTAGATGGAAAATATCCATCCTATTTTTATCCATGTATATCTTTTCTACGAAATGTACATGGAATTTTAAAAAACAGTCAACAGCAAAAGACCGGACGGCCATGAAAAAAGAATATAAAATCAGATGAAAGCATAAAAATAGATGCTTATGCATCTACACATATACAAACACATATATGCCTATAACTCTTCTCTTCTCTACTCATTTAAAGAGGGAGTGGTCTATATCTCTTCTCTTCTCTATATACTCCTTTAAACAGGGAGTGGTCGTGCGTCGTCCGACCTCTGTGCCGCATCTTGCCTTGACAGCCTTTTGCACTACACGCGATGAAGAGTGGGCCGGGGCTGCTTGCAGTTCGCTTCTCTCCAAGCCCCACGTCGCACGTTGCCTCCTTTCCTCTCGCATCTGTATGTTTGGACGAGGCAGGGATGAACTTTCCGACCGAAATCAGCCAGACCAAAGCGCAGCAGCAACCATGGTTCGAAGCTTGGCTGGAGAACATTATTTGGAATTAACTGGCCCTGTCAGCAGGATGCGAAGGCCGGCTGGTGGTGCTGTGGAGAAAAAAAGGCAAAAGAGAAGACGGTGCGCCTTGGGCCTACGCTGGTGGGTCTTTGTAACACCCTGAAAAACATCGGTCTAACAAAAATCGCGTAAATTAAATCATTCGATTTCCGAAATTCTCCAAAACCCTTCCAAAAATCCTTTCCAAAATTCCTATGCAAAATCCAAAACCGGGAAAGCAGGCCAAGCCTTTCCACTCTCCAGCTCGGCCTACCCGGCCTCCCTGCATCCCGCGGCCTGTTCCACCCTCCCCTCCCACCTAGGTCGCGCCTGCCCAACTCGGCAGCTCCCCCCTTCTCCCACCAACCTCAGCCCATCCCGCGTCGCGCCCTTCCATACACTGTCGAGCGGGGCCTGCTTGTCAGCTCTGTCTTCCTCCTTTGCATGTCGGGCAATAACCGATGAGGCGCGCCGGCGACGAAGCCGTCGTCTCACCTACCCAATCACCGCATTGATATACATCGATCGCACCGCGACGCAACTGCTCATCCCTCCCAGCCTCAACGCACCGCTACGGCGACCACGCCACCCAGTGCATGCCACGACGCCGTCTCACGCGCACCGTACCCTAGCCCCACCTACCGGTGTCGAGTCTCGTCGACCGGATAAGCTCCAGCCTTGCTCCACGGCGATGTCGCACCATGTCGCCGACCCCACGCTGTTGACGCCGCTCGGTTGCACCGCGCGCCAGACAAGAAGCTACACCGGCGACGGCGCACTAGCGCCACCCAGCCTCGCCGCTATAAATACCCCGCACACTCGAGCCTGGGCACTCCACCACCACAGCAACACACGCCACACACAAACGCACCGGCCTAGACCTGCCCCGAAGGAGACTCCGGCGTGGCAACACGCCAAAGCACGAGCACCCTCCACCGCCACCGAGCCCCAAATTCCCCCTGCACGCCCCCTCCTTCCAAATTAAGGTGAGCACCTCCTACACATCATCACCAAGTACCACCTCCACCCATCTTTGGCCCAAACCCATCCCGAGGGCAACCCCAGTGTGGTGCCGCGCCACCCACCTCCGCCATGTACCTTGCCGCGCGTGTCCCCAGGGCAGACCACCACCCTGGTCTGCCTTGGGGATTGCACCGCCGAGTTCATCTCATGGTGTTAGCCTCGCCACCGGAACCGCCGGCGAGCTGCCACCCTTTCCCCCCACGGCCGATTCGTCCGAGCAGCCGAGCCGAGCCAAGCCGAACCGCCATCACCCCTCCCCACCCACTAACGCGCGGGCCCGGCTCCCATGTCGTCGCACCGTGCCATCCCATGCCTACTGGGCCGGCCAATTAAGCTGCGCACACGCGGTGGGCCGAGAAGGCAAGGCAGCCACGGCCTGGTTGCATGGGTTTTGGCCCGTGGAGTATTTTTCCTTTTTCAAAAAAGTCCAATCCTGCCCCCTTTCACCAAAAACCCCATACCTTGTCCACTCCAATACTGTTTGAGATGATTCTTCTTCCTAAATACTTCTAAAATCACCCTCTATCTAACCCTACCCTTTCAAAATGTTTTGTGCATGAATGGTTGTATTTATTGTATGACTTTGTTTGTGTGCGCTAGATGCTATTCCAGAGGAATCCCAATAGCCGGAGGCGAACGCCGCAGATCTGGAGCCTGACGAGCCTAGTACCGACTTCCACTGCAACGAGGACCTAGACGACGACAAGTAAACTAGATTCCACACTTGATGCATAAAATTCCTAGTTTTGCAAAATATCATCTAGGCCGGTTCAACCAAATAAAACCTGCATGTTTGCGCTTACTAAGGTAAAACCCGGAAGGATAGCCATCAAAACCTATTTAGTAGTAGCGTGCATAGGTCGGTTCACTCATTTAATTATATCTATCATAATCTCAATCTTGAGTTGGAATATGGTACGGTTGTGGTACTTGATGGGTTGTGGGATATGGATGTGTGGGGGTGCTTTCGAAATAAAATAGAGAAGAACCCCGGCAAACGACCCATGGGTCGGGATTAGCCATTTAAAGGCCAGGGTATGAACGGGTAACTTAGCAACTTGCAGCTACCCTGGTCCGATCTTCTTGGAGAAGACCAGGTATGTGGATGCTCGCGGTGTCGAGCAACGAAAAGGGGGAATGGTTCTACCTGTGCCCTTTAAGGACCAAGTTGATTTTCATCTTGCCTAATTCTTTATTACAACCACTCGCTCTGTATGAGACATTGGCTAAGCCCCCGAGCCAGAATGGATAGTCTAGCGGCAGCTGTATTGGCGCACAAGGGTGATGGGAATGGGTTGGGTGTCACTGGAGTACCGCGGGGTACTGGAGTGACTCGGTGGCCTTGATCCTTAAAGCACTTCTAGACCATGAAGTAATGGCAACGACCTAGTTTGGAATTCGGGCGTTTACGACGGTAAGTTGCCGCTGAGTCCAACTTGTGGGAATTAGTATCACTCTGGCCAGCAGTAAAATTTATTCGAATAGTCCGTGTCCACTGGTATGGATGGGTTACGGCTTGGTTCCTCAATTAGCAAGTTTTTCATAAACTAAACTAGAAAAAGGGTTGGTTCTGGTTATGGAACAGTAGTGGATGTTGGTTGGTGGTTGGTTAAGAAATGGGTCGCTTGGTGTCGGTGTTTAGTATCGGCAATGCACCATGGGATACTTTTAATGGTGTCTAGATCGACTGTAGCTCCATGGTCACACAAAACGCAAGAAAAAACATGATTTAGACAGGTTTGGGCTAGCAAAATCGCACAATGCCCTACATCCTATGTGCAGTGGTTTGTATTGATGTTTGAGAGAACTAGGGTTTGGAGCAAATTGATGGAGCCACCTTTAAGGGATTGGAGAGAAAGAGAGATCCGTTTGAGGGGTCCTTAGCCCACCTTATATAGCCTAGTGTGGCTTGGGTTACAAGTCAGTTTCCTTCTATGTCTCTTAGACAGTTTAGATTACAAGAGATCATATAGAATCTGCGATCTATATCTTTCCTAAAGAGTCCTTGTCTTTGCACGCCAAGGTGTTTGGCACCTCAGGCCTGAGGTCGGTCAGCCCCTGGATTGGGCCTTCCGTTGGCCCATGCACCAAATATGTCGCCTGAGGGACCAAGGGATATCTATCCCCCACAAGCCCCTGAGATAAGCTGCTTAGCATAGTCAGGTTGAGGGTCAAGTGACTTATTCCGCTGAGTGATCTTGGTGAGGCGGCAAAGCGGTAGGTGAGGCCCTTGAGTCAACGAAGCGGTTGGCAAGGCGCGCAGTAGCACGACCCCCCAAGTGGACGAAGTAGCGAGTCAGCGAGAGGCGCAGCAGTGCAGCCCCCCGAGTCGACGAAGGAGTCAGCGAGGCGGGCAGCAGCCCAGCCCCCCGAGTCGATGAAAGAGTCGGCAAGGTGGGCAGCAGCCCATCGTCCTGAGCCGATGAAAAAGTCAGCGAGGCGGGCAGCAGCTTAGCCCCCGAGCTGACGACAGAGTCGACGAGGCGGACAGCAGCCCATGAGTCAACGAAAGAGTCGGCGACATGGGTAGCAACTCAGCCCCCGAGCTGACGAAGGAGTCGGTGAGGCGGGAAGAAGCCCAGCCCCCAAGCTGACAAAGGAGTCGATGAGGGGGGCAGTAGCCTAACCCCCAAGCTGACGAAGGAGTCGGCGAGGCAGGTAGCAGCCAAGCCCCCCGAGTCACCGAAATATTCGGCGAGGCGGGCAACAGCCTCGCCCCCTGAGATGACAAAAGAGTTGGCGAGGCGGGCAGCAGCCCAGCCCCTGAGCTGACGAAGGAGTCGGTGAGGTGGCCAGCAGCCCAACCCCCTGAGCTGACGAAGGAGTCAGCGAGGCGGACAGCAGCCCAGCCCCCGAGGTGATGAAGGAGTCGTCGAGGCAGGCAGCAGCCTAGCCCATGAGCTAACGAAGGAGTCGGCGAGTAGCAGCCTGGCCTCCCATGTCGACGAAAGAGTTGGCGAGGCGGGCAGCAGCCCAGCCCCCGGGCTGATGAAAGAGTCGGCGAGGCAAGTAGCAGCCCAGCCCCTTGAGCCGACGAAGGAGTGAGCGAGGCGGGAAGCAACCCAGCCCCCTGAGTCGACCAAAGAGTCGGCGAGGAGGGCAGCAACCAAGCCCCCAAGCTGACGAAGGAGTCGGCGAGACGGGCAATAGCCCAGCCGTGAAGTCGTGAAGTAGCTTTTGTATTGTCCAGCAGCCGAGTATGAGTTCGGAATCGCACCGAGTATGATTTCTGAAGGTCTGAAAACTAAATGTCACAAAGGGTTTAGATAGCTAGGACGATCAACCGTGTGACCGCGCCAGCCCCCTCGGATGGAAGTGTGGAAAGTGAATGTATAAGACTGAATATGGGCACGTAAATTCAAGTTTTGAATAAATGGTTCGAGCCTTTGAGGATGACTCTTTGAACATGCGTGCAGGCAAAACTAAACATGCGACTGTTTTGAGTACATGAGTGAGGTAGTCATTTAGAGGTCATGACGCCCATTGAGTTACGTGTAGAACTTGCAAGAAAATGTCAGATTAGTCGAGGCGCGCAATGCATCAGAAAATGCCGGAAAGTATTTGATGTGCCAGAAAAATGTTCAATGCACCATAAAGTGCCAAAAAAAATTTCGGCTTGGCGAGACACGAGACGAAATAGAAAATTTGTTGTGAAACGTGATAGAAAATGTATGACTCGGAAATGCACGAGATGCAATAGAAAAGCTTGCATGAAATAATTCGAGAAAGCACACAAGGTAGAAAATGTTTTAGCTTACCGAGGTGCGTAATGCACGGTTTGAATGACCAGAAATAGTCTGAGTAATACGAAACCCGAGTGATTCAGAAATAATATAAGTCATCTAAAGTAACATGACTGATCCAGAAATAATGATGCTAGAATAATATGAGCAGTCGAGTAATCCTTAAATAATATAAATAATCTAGAAATAATAATCCTGAAATAATATGAATGATCATGATTCTGAAATAAATATGAATGATCTGAAATAATGTGAGTAATCCAGAGTTGATCCGAGTAATCCAGGTGATCCAGGACGAGTGACTAGTTTGAATAATCCAGAGATGATTCGGGTGATCCAGAAATAATCCGAGGAATCCAATAGACCAAGTGATCCAGAAATAACGATCCTGAAATAAATATGAATAATCCTGAAATAATGTAATACTGAAATAATATGAATGATCCAATAGTCCGATGATCCTGAAATAATCCCAATAATTCAAAGTTTCGAGTGACTTGAAGTAATTCAAATAATCCAGAAATAGTAATCTCGGGTGATCCGACGTCGAGTGATGCATATTGAATACATCCTATAAGTATTAAAACCGATTTAGCTGTTTAAGCCGCGTGCTGATTCGATCTGAAGATGCGTTATTAAATTCCTTTTCTAAAATCCGTCGATGATGCAATTAACTCCAGAACCTTCGTTGTGTTAACTAATTTTGGTGGACACGTGAACTTCTTGATAACTACTGACGATGAATTGCGTAGACTTGATCCCGGTCCAAACTGAGTTTGAATCAAGCTAGGGCTTCCTTGTATGCACGTTCGGAGTAATGGATTTCCAAATAATATAATTCGTGTGTACCCAAGGCTTGATCTCCGATTCCGATGCAAGCTGATGTCTCCATCGTCGTATAATGCCCTTTGCGTCGCGGTCGCACTTGCTATTTGCGTCGCTTCTATTCCTTACATTGAATTAAGCACGAACCAATAACCATTGCCCGCTGTTTAACTGGAAAATCAGAACGCCGAGTTCCTCAGAGACGATGGCAGAGGAGTTTTCTTTATTAATCTATCTATATCTACTCTATAAAAAAACGAGTTTAGAAGATAATTTTTTTCACCAAATTATAATGTACCCAAAGATATACCCACCTTCGGATCCTATTCCACCGTATAATCCAGCCGTCGAAACTAATATCTTGGACCTACACAAACTATCCAGTCAAAAATAATATTTTGGACCCACACAATATTTGCGATGCATCTCTACGTATCGGAGGGGAAAGGGCGTTTAAAGGGAAACTCTTGCGCAGATTGTTACGCGTTTCTGCCGAATATTACCTGTTTTTTTTCACCAAAGAATTTTTCTACCCATCTTAGATCGTACAAAATTGTATATCACATATGCATGGCGGCCCTTATACCGTTCTGGTTGAGATCCATACCGGCCCAACACATAATGCAGCTTTGATTAAAATACAACGGATTGGTCAGATACATACACATACATACGCGTACAATCCCAAACTGCCAACGAAGCTGTGGGCAACGATATTTATAACAATCGTTGATCAAGCCCATATCAGCCAAGGCTGGAGTAGGGGGTATGTTGGCACGGTCAAGAAAGGAGAAGGTTTGAGATTGGAATCAAACAAAGAACGGATGATGCTAAAATCAAATCAATCAAAGAACTTGAGGGCAAACCCAAATCGGACAGTTCAGCAGTCCAGTCCAGAAGATGAATCGGAAGAGCCTGTCAAGATACAAGTTCACACAAGAAGCCGATCGATCAAGCACCACCAGAAATTGCAAGAACGCAAAAACCAAAGGACGCAAAGGGGAGAAGCGGCTGGTGGAGAAGAATTGCCTGAACGGGCAGATGCCGGACAGGCGAGAGGCGATTGGGGACCGAGTGGATAAGCACCGTTTTTTTTTTCTTTTGAGATCACAGCGAAGTGGGTAAGGACGAACGGGCAGATTCTTTTAGTTGATTTTCTTTTTCATTAAAAATGGTCGAATGCTCAATGATATTAATTTAGTGTATATGTAAATGGAGATTGTAGTTGGAGGTGGATCAAAAAAATGTTAGATAGTTTGATATAGAAGAAATATATGGAATAACATGAGTTCGGAAAAAATTAATACGGAGAAAAGAATTTATTAAGTTAGAATATTTCTTTTAAAATAGAAAATAAATTAACAGGACTGCAGATGGCCCGAAAATGACGACGAAGTGCAATAACAGAATTGACGGGTTTGGCCATGAGCATCTTAGCATTTGTCCGTCTGCTTGGAACTTCTCGCAGCACGGCGGCGGCGGCGGTGCCTAACGTGGATGCAGCGGTACCAGGTAGCCGTGGATGTGGGCATGTGGCAATGGCGCGGCATTACCTACACCAGGACTGCTGCGCCAAGGTGGTGCACCTAGACGTGAAGCCAAAGAAAATCCTCCTCGAACACTTCGGACTGTCCGTGCTGTGGGAGAGGAGAAGGACGAAGAGATGTGCGCCATGCTTCTGCCGAGCTTGTTGCTGGCGTAATCCATAGCAGGTGGAGTACCAAGGACGTCTAGGGGGTGTGTGGGGCATTGGTGGTGAGAGGTCACCGCAGGCATCAAAATAGATGACTAGCATTACGCTAGAATTGAAACGAGACACGAAGCATTTTTGTGCCACACGAGATAAAATAGACTGATTAAAGTTTCAGGCTGCATTAGAGTTTGCATAGTATATGAAGAAATTTATTACCATATATTTGTTTTCATTTCAAAACATGTCATCAACAAATATAAATTTATGTATACCAACTATCTATATATATATGATTTCTGAATGAATTATTATTTAAAGATTTTAAATTTTCAAAATACATGAATGCCCTATATTTTAGTCGGAGAGAATATTTCAGGACTGATGTGAACTCACGCCAACGGATCTGTTAGAGAAAAATCGAAACATTCTACGATTATGATATAAATTCACACCGTCGAATGCGCTAAATGAAAGTCAGGTTTTGTTGTGAAAAAAACAAGTATGAATCACAAAATAAAAAATCACATAGATATGTTTGACGTTAAAATTTACACACGTGCGGGACGCACGTGCATGATTACTAGTACATACTATAAGACCGAGTTTTTAATCAGAACCAATTTTAACCTAATAGATCTATGTCCACCTAGACTCTTAGATTACAGTGTCCCCACAAATAGACAACAGGGTCCACTCAAACCCACCAAAAACCTGTTATGCATGGCAGAACTTGAGTTCCTACTACAGTACCAGCGTAACACCTAGGAGAGATTTTACGGTGGTTGGAATGGTACCAATTGGTACCAGGTGGTACCACTATTTTTTCAATTTTTAAAGGCATATATGCCCTTTATAGAGATTAAAAAATAAAAATATGGGTACCGGTTCCGCCATTTTTTGTACCGGGCCCTCATATTTGGTACCGTCTGGTACCGGTATCGTGGTACCACCTATTTTGAAAACCGTTAGATCTCCTCTGATGAACAGCTTCTATTTTTTCCAAACACTGTAAAATTTGTAAACACCTAGACCTTTCGTACCAAAAAATTATCTACCCGCTCGGATCAAAACTGATCAGAAGTCAATATGACCTACTAGCCCACCGAACCAATGGCAAACATGAACTAATACATGTCGGCCCACCACCAGAAAATTACATAGCAGAAATATCATACAAAAATACCACATATTGTTCAAGGCTAAATATGCTTGTTCTTAAGAACTCAACATGAGATGGAAAGCAAGAGACGCAAGAGGATGGTGGCGGCGGTAACCACCTGTGTGGCCGGCGGAGGGGAGGAGACGGCGAAGCGGGATCTACATGCTGCCCGGCGGCGGCTCCCAAGGGAAGGGCGCGCCAGGCCGAATCCGGCCGCTCCGGGCGAAAGGAGGCAGCAGGAGGGCGTGCGCGAGGAAGCTCTGCCGGCATCAAGAGGGCGCCGCCGCTTGGCCGCTCGTGGGCCGCACACTCACCCACAGGTGGATGCACGGGGAGGGAGGAGGGGAGGGGCGTGAGGAGCGGTGCCGGGGATGAAGGAGGCCAAGGAGCGGTGCCAAGAGGAAGGAGCGACATCCTCCATCCGCGATACCGGATGCTAGCACAGAAGAAGAGGGTCAGGCGCGAGGTCAGATGAGAAGCCGGATGCAAGCACGAAGGAGGAGGGTCGAGCGCGAGGCCAAATGAGAAGGATGAGGAGGGCGCGAGGAAGCATTGCGGCTGGCGAGGGGCCCGATGGGCGGTGCCGCCTTTCCGCCCGATGAGAGAGGAGAGAGTGGAGAGAGGAGAGCAAGCGGCCGAGCGGGGTGAGGGGGGTTAGGGTTCGGTTGACAACCCTACTTTTTATCTAGATGAGAATGAACGATGGCCGTCCACCTTAGCAAACGGCTAGGATTAGATGAGCAGATTGTGGGCCAAAAATTGGGCAACCAGTTGGGCTATTTTGTGAGCCAAAAACTGGGCAACCAATTGGGCTATTTTGTGACCAAATTTAATTTTGCTTTTTAGTTTTTATTATCAGAATCCTTCAATCTATTTTGAGTTGTTTAAGGTTTTAAGTTAAATTCTATGACTTTATTCCTATTTAAATAAATTTTAAGTTGTTTTAAGCATGCTTTTAAAATACTTGTGAAACGTTGCTTTTTTAATATTTTAGTACAATTATTGATTTTTTGTTGTTTATAAATAAGTTCAAAGTCTTAGTGCAATATAAAATTAAATTGGTTAATAAGTTTAAATTTAAGTTTTAGCATGTAGTTTCATGAGCCTTTAATTTTTATGAAGCATTTTATGCACTACTCAAAATAAGTTTATAGTTAAGAATTAAGAATTACCTTGTTTATTTTGATGACAAATTTATACATATCCCATATCCCAACGATTCATGCAGTTAAGTTCATATGTCTTGTCGCGCGTGAATAACCTGCATAATTCTTTTTCAAATTATTCCTTTTGTTTTTATTTGATTTAATTTGATAAAATTTAATAATATTTTCATTTAGCCACATGTGGAACTCACGTGTATTTTGACTAGTATTAGGAAAGGTGTCTGCTCAGGCTACTTGAAGTCCATGAAAGCTTCGTCACAGGGTGGCTTTGATAGACTGATGAAGATGGTGATCAAGATTCAAGAAGATCATCAAGCAGTCCAGCGACGTGTTTGATGCATTGAAAAAAATCGTTGCAAACACACGCTCTCTGCTAGTAAGATATTTTACAAATCTATTTAAAGCATAAAACCCTATAATTAGGACATGGGAGCAATGTTGTCGAAATATTAGATTCCAAATCAAATCGAAGATTCAATGATAGAATCGGAATAGGTAGAATCGACGTAGAATCAGATTTATTGTCATGTTTCTAATGTGATCTAGCAACTAAATTCATGCATAACATCTATGGATGGGATAAGTAACCACAAGTATCCAGTTTCAACAAAGGGCAAGGGGATTGCCATTGACAAGTTCAGTTTTTATGGTGAAAAAATATTTACTTGGTCACTAGAAACAGGTATCAATACGGAGATTGACTCTTAATTACTCAGAAAGGATAAAATCACGTCTGGCTGGTGGCCCATGGCCGGATGAGAGCTGCACTGGATGGTGGGCCGAAGGCCCAAAGCATGACGAAGCAAAGATTCGCAGTTCCACCTTCCGCAGCGACTATGATTCGTTGACTATGTGGCGGTGGGGATGTGGCAAAGAGAGACATAGAGAGGGAGTAAGAGAAGAAGATGTGGGAGTGGGGCTCACGTGTCGGTGAGATAAGGTAAAAGCATGCCCCACATGTTAGAAGAACATCTGAAACCGCTTTAGGGGATACTTTATTTGTATTCGAGTTTAGATGGGCATTTCAGATTAGGTGACAAGTTCAGGGGGATAAAATGGACTTCACTCTTTTAATTACCTCAAATAGTTATTATTGTTGCCAGGTATAGGAGAATATTGATCCAACAAAGTGATGTACAACGCACGTATGTACGTAGTATGATTTGGAGTCGTATGTACATATGTGCAATAAGGTCTCTTGGTCCGTCTTATAAAAAACATGATAGGTGGGACCAGCCTTACATAATAAGGTTAATTGATGCTACAAGTCTAATTTGAATATGGATGAATTCAAGTTTACTCGTGAGCTCCCGAACAGCAGGAGTAGGCTACACAGAACGGACGTCCAAACTCTTTTTTCGACGTTATATACTAATGAAAAGCTAAAGATATAAGCTTTTTAACCTGACTAACATCACTCCAAAATTTGCTCAACATTGACGGAAATAATCGAAACAAAACAATAACATGAATAATATGTCATTGTACGTGCTACAATAGAGTCCACATGAAAATAAGCGTCACAGTTGCATACTATACCTTTATTTTAGGCATTCTACACATCAATGGATAGCTGTGGAGACAAACTTCTCACCCAACTAGCGCCGGTGGGAATCGTCGAAAGAAGATAACATCACAAAGAGATGAATGCATTTCTTTTAACTAAACGTTTGGTGTGTCACTCTATTTATGTCCTACATCTATCATCGTTCGTTATTAGTTTTCTTAAACACAAGATGATGGAAAGCATAGTTGGTAGAAATTATAAAAACACATTAAACCCATGTATTGAGAAAATATGTCGCTATATCACTCAACGCGGTGCATATGCACCACTTACGGTTAGATTATACACATAGCAAAGCACGTGCATTTTTGCTAGTATAGCTTAAGAAAATTATAATATTGTAGCCTTCTTGATCGCTTGTGCATGATAAAATATAACGGAAAAGTAGAACATAAAGATTATTTTCAAACACAGTAAGATGTCAAGACGAGTAGGCGACTGCCTGTGCGACATGGTCGTACTCGTACATAAGAAATTGACTTCACCTACCGTGTCAACTCATCAAGCTAGCCCCTGGTGAAAATGAATGGTGATAGCGTCACACGTCAAGCACGCCAGGACTGAACCTGTGCGTTATATATTCCCACTGACGACGGCGGCTGTCTTCTACTGACTACTGTGTTGTGTCTTAGGTGTTTTGGCCTAGTCCACCGTACAAATTCGAGTGTTGTAGTACAGAGCTGGGAAGAAACTTCGAGTGTTGTAGGGCGCCAATAAATCACTCGCCGGTTGATCGATGTTTAGCTTTTGTGTGCGTATACATCTATCTATAGCCCAGGTCCTCTTGGGTTGGAACATATGTGTATATATATGGACCAAGTCTTGATGGAGAATGTTTAATAAGTCAATCAATACGTACCTAGCTACCTGTGTGGCAGTAATAGTCAAGAGCTAGTGATCGTGGAGCAGTATATATATAGAAACGTTTCAGCACGCACAGAACACAGCAGCAACAACGAGCACCACCTACTGGCTACGTACTGTGTCATCCACACACACAGCAACCCTACGCACGTACGTACCACCACATCCATAGATCGATCGATCGAACAAACTAACAAATGGAGCTTTGTCGAGCTCCTGCTCTCTGATGAAGCTTTGGCCGTCGTCGTGCCCATCGTGGTGTATTGGGCGTACTCTGGCCTGCATGTAGCGCTCGGCCAGTCCATTTATATGGACAAATACAGGCTGCATCCAAGCACTCATGAAGACAGCAAGAACTTTGTGTCCAAGCGACAGGTCATCAGCAACGTCCTCAAGCAGCAGCTCGTGCAGCTCGCTATGGCCGCCATGGTCTTCAAGGTACGTACCGTACGTTATTAAACGTACGCAGATATATCGGTGCATGATTTATTACTATCTTGGTACTACTATATATGTAATGTATGACAATATGGACGACTCTGAAGTCTGACATGACACGTACGTACGTACAGCTTACCGGAGGGAGCAGGAGCACCACCAGCAGCAGCACCAAATCATCATCATCGCCGGTGCAGACGGCGACGACGACCTACTGGTGGTGGACGACGGCAGCCTCTCAGATCGCGGTGGCCATGATCTTGTTCGACCTGTGGCACTACGCATGGCACCGGACCCTGCACGCCAACCGGTTCCTCTACCGGAACTTGCACTCGTGGCACCACCGCCTCGTCGTGCCCTACACCTTTGGCGCCTTGTACGGGCACCCCCTCGAGGGCTTCGTCGCCGACACTGTCGGCGGCATGGCCGCCTTCCTCGTGTCGGGCATGTCGCCACGGGCATCCATCCTCTTCTTCTCCCTCTGCACCGTCAAAGCCGTCGACAACCACTGTGGCCTGGCGCTGCCGGCGGCGGACTACTTGCTGAGAGGCTTCTGGAACAGCGCGGCGTACCACGACGTGCACCACCAGCTTCGTGGCGGACAACACAACTACTCCCAGCTCTTCTTCGTCGTGTGGGACAGAGTTTTTGGGACCTACATGCCCTACGTCATCGAGGACAGGCCTGATGGAGCAACGCTCCAGGTACGGGCTCCTGGCCTTGACTACAGGTCTAAGAAGAACAACTGATCTAGTCTAAGCTATACTCCGTATAATAATACTAGCTCCTATTGCTAGTTCAATGCATGGAGAATATTTACAGATATAATAACCAATTCCATTTATATTTTTGTGTGTGTATGTTTACATGTAATAACGAGCTATGACAATTATTTGTTATTGCTTATGTTTCCAGTCAAGTATTGATTGTATTTACGTTCAAAAAAAAGTATTCATTGTATTAATTCATCTATTGTATACCAATGTGTGCGAGTCTGCCCATGGTGCATCCTAGCAACAGTTGGTTCCAAGCATTCCCCCCACTTAAGATTCAGCCTGCCCTCAAAAGCAGATGTATATATACGTCCCCTATGATGAAGTTCAATGGAGTGATCTTGTACTGAAGTGATATATGGTATAAAAAAACAGACTATACATAATATATGGTTATATTCATAGAACCAAGAAGGCAAGCCATACTTTAAAGGTGATGTGCATATCCTTCAGATCAGTGTCGCTGACCTGATCACTATACCGATTAGAATGTCAATGTTATGTCAGATTCATGTAAGAGGAAACGACCATGGACTCAATTATAAAAATATATAGATTAAATAAAAATATCTAATTCTTAAACATATGCTCTCTATCTAGCTATACCTAGCTAGCTAACCCTAGATGTAGATCTAGAAGAGGGAAAATTTCCCCATTTCATAGTAGATAAATCAATATAGGTACCCAAAGATATGAATTTCTATGGACGTCCGGAAATTGTTTCATGTATCTTGGCAAGGAAATTTACCAAAAGATAAAAGAATACCTACCCAACTACT
Organism: Paspalum vaginatum; assembly: GCA_030272315.1. Lineage (NCBI taxonomy): Eukaryota > Viridiplantae > Streptophyta > Magnoliopsida > Poales > Poaceae > Paspalum > Paspalum vaginatum. The sequence goes on along the minus strand of CM059015.1, from coordinate 41,005,500 downwards.
AAATTAATGGCTAGATATTTTTCTAGTTAATGGCTTAACGCAAGAGCTCTCTCAAAGAATTACATAGAAATAGGTTGATACAAATATTTTGTATTTCAATCAACCTTTGGAAATTTTGTTTCAAAGAAAAATGGCAATTCGATGGAGTACAAATGCATGAAGTGAACCATGTTATTATCGCGAGCTACCGAAAGGGGCTCTACACACATCGATCACGAATTGTCACCCAGAGACGTCGCCTTTGGAGTGTCTCCCACCCAAGCAAACCTGCTGCCGTCTAGGGCAGACGTCACAGCACGCTTGTTGTTGCCAAAAGCAAGGTTGAGTTGACAGCAATTGGCAGCAGTGACAAGTGTCGCCCCAGGGTTGCACTTCGCTTTGATGCATAACACTATATGAATCTTGCTGCTTGCAGTAATCTTCTCTGCACCACCACCATCCGCCGGCTGCCGCCTGATGAGACGACTCCATGAAATCTTTGTTAGTAGATCTACAAGTATTCCTTGTTAGTAGATCTATAGAATGGTAAAAACAGGGTCCATGAACAGATTTTTATGCCCTCGGTTTATTGCATATTATCTACCATCCCATCCTTACCTTGTTGGGGTCATATCCTGTGTAATTAAGGTTTTGGTGTAATCAGCGTGCAATTCTACTAAAAAAAGTTTCAAAAAAATTTGAAAAAAATCATGAATGTATATCTCAGCCTACCCCATCTATACATAAAATTTCATGATCAAATTCATCATACTCTATCAGTTAAAAAAAGATAAATTTTTTGACAAACAGTAAAGTTCAAATGCACCACAAATTTGTCTTTTTTGTAACTGCTAGAGTAAGACGAATTTGGTCAGGAAATTTTATGTATAGATGGGGTAGGCTGAGATATATATTCATGATTTTTTTATAAATTTTTGAAACTTTTTTATTAGAATTGCATATTGATTGCACCAAAACCTTGATTGCACGGGATATGTTCCCCACCTTGTTTGTTGTTGAAAACCCACTTGATTCCTATATGGTGACAAATAGGTGTTGGGTCAACTAAGACCTAGACTTGGTTCCTCTCAAAGTTCTCCAACTTCTCATGTATGGCATTCACCCAACTAGGATCAGATAATGCATGACATACATCCTAGGGCTCGAAAGACGTAAAATGCAGAGTGAGACAAAAAGGCTAGAGAGTTAACCAAAGAGCATATATGATGCGCTGGTGTATATCTCCAATGATCCTCTCCGGAGGGTGATACCGCTGGACATGCCGAGAGTAAGGAATTATCTTGGATGTCACCTCTCATGTGTCCTCAGTGGAGCCATCCTCTACTTAAGCTTGAGCATAGGGGAGTGTGGTGGATGTAGTAGACAACGATCCCCCTTCATCATATAAGATCATAACAGAGGGGGCAGGAGCTGCAGCCAGTACAAATACTCCAATCACCGGCACGATCCACATCTTCTTCATTCTCAAAGATGGGGTGCCAACATCATAATCACTTGAAAGCTCAAAGGCAGGGGTTGTGCATGGCATAGTTTTATCAAAGGGAACCTCACAAGTCTCCACTACCTGTTTGGTATCTATCATCCACACTCAAAAAGCCTAAGAGCTCGAGACAAACCCCTAGAAAGACACCGTCTAGGCAGTGAGACTCAAACTTATCTAGATGCCCTCCCTTCTTGAGCACAAAGCACCTTTAGCCAAAGGCTCTGAAGTGCTTGATGCTATAGGCTGCCTACCATACCGAAGCTCATATGAGGTCTTTCCTAAAAGCTCACAAGAAGATTGTTGACGGCACTTAAGCACGGCAAACCTTATATTGCAAGCGACAGTATCGTGTGTAGCTTTTCCCCAGGATGAGTATCATGGGTTCTGTCAATCCAGGAAACGAACTAATTGAGAACTAATTAACAAGAGTTTATGGTAAACTAAGGGTATAAAACACGACTATAATCTACCTCTAAACTAGCCCTAAGCTACATCTAATCCACGTCTAAAACTATACTAATACTATAAGATAAGCAATTAGAACAGAACTAGAACATCAATTAAGGGGTATGAACTAGAGTCTAATCAAGCTCTAATTGGATCCAAAACATGCATGATAAGGGCATCACAAATAGATAAGAACAACGAGATAACTAGTAGCTCAAGGTAGAAATAAGCATGATCAAGCATAAACTTCATAGCATGATTAAATCAAGATCAATCAACCTAACCCCCTAGATCAAGTTTAACCTTTCCCCGGGCTCTACTGTCACTAGTAACCAGGTAATCGACGAGAAACTCTCAACAGGTACACATAATTAGAGAACATGCTTCTAATTACTTCACATAGTTTAATAACATAATTAGCGCAACTAGAACCTCTAATCACCATGATCACAAGAACTAGATATACAACTATATCATTAGTAAGCTAGATCAACGATCAAGAACGCTAGAAGAATATAACCCTTAATGACGTGCTCTAATTAACATGCATCTAGACCTAAAGTTAATTAGAGCTAGAACAAGCATAATTAGAACAAAAATATGATAATTAGACAAGATCAATGCTTCATTAATAAATTGTATCATACTTACAACCATGATCATACCTTCCCTTCATGATACAATTAGACCTCTGGAGCTAGGTAATTAGAGCACCGTGCAAGACCTCTAATCACCTCTATGAACTAGAAGAACTCTAATCCTAGACTACAAACTCGACCCTCTACTCTCCTCTAGTTGTTGTCCCTCTTCTCTACATCTTGTCGCCTTGATAATGAATTGGATGCCCGACCTCGAGGCCTATGCTAACTATTTATACCCTGGAGAAGACGTGGTAGAAAGGAAATCAGAAACCGATGTAAAAAGACCATGGGTCGGCCGACTTAGGGGGGGTAGGGTCGGCCGACCGCTTGCCTTTTTGGCTCCTCTTGTGCTCATGTTTTCCGACGTCGGTTGTTACTTGATTTGATGAATAAATGGCCACTACATGTGGGCCCTAGGTCTCTAGAATCGTCGGTATAAGTCGGTTTGTGCCAAATCTTCCATGTTTGAGCATATCTTTATGATTTCCCGAGATCCTTTGGCAAAACGCTTTCACATCTTTCCTTATAATGTTGAATCAAAGCATATCCCCGAAGATCTCCTCCAGAAGCTTCAAAAAGGGGGTGGCTCGGCCGACTTTGGGGGGGTAAGGTCGGCCGACCAGGACTCCTCTTCTGTCCGATTCTTTCCATCTTTCGCGGGGACGTTGCTTGATGCCTAAGTAATGCTTGTGCGGGGCCTCTTGGACTTTTGGGCTTCTGGAATCTTCGTAATGGGCTGAACTTTGATGAAGTCTTCTAACCTTTGACATATTTGACATCTTTATTGAATAAATATCTTCATTTTCTTATAGCTCTTGACACTTCATTGAATCTTCTGATTAGGAAGTCTTGATCCACACAGAAGGGCTATGAGTATACCAAGCCTTCCTTGTTCTTCATCTTCAATTCATGTCATCTAGCGGTCTTTTCTCACTCGAAGTGGATCATGGTGAATTTCGCGAAAAATTGGTCTAAAACCTGTAAAAATCACATGTAGCATATTTCCAAGACAATATTGCAAAATCCACAATTATCGGTGATAAATATTAGTGAAAGATATAGTTGACGCATAAAATCAATGAAAAACTATATAAAATGATGCATAATTTTCGTACATAAGCCAGCGTCAACAAAGATCAAGTTAGCAATGTAACAAGCGATATTGACCGCCTCAGCCCAAAAATATCTCAGAGTCCTATGCTCATTGAGCAGCATCGTCCGTGCCATTTCAATGAGTGTGTGGTTCTTGCATTCCACAACAACATTATGAGGTAGGGTATATGAAGAAGTAAATTGGTGCTCAAGACTGAGGTCATTGCAGAAGTTTTTGAAAAGAGAGTTCTTGAATTCCCCACCATTGTCACTGTGAATCGCTCTCATGGCCTTATGAATCTTTATACTCCATGAAAAACACCCATGAAAAGCACGAAGAGTCGTCCAGTAAAACAGGCACATCCCACTTCCCACCCACCGACTGAACCTGAGCAGGACCTACAGTATCCATATGCAGCTGCTCTCTTGGGTTATCACCTGATTGACACGTGTGTCAGAAGCAGCAACCATCGTGCCATGACGATAGGGGTGGCAAACAAGATCATTCTCATCTTTCAATTTGGGCAATCCTCGAATAAGTCCCATTGAGCTCAACAAGTCAAAACACAAGTGACCAAGTCTCATATACCACTTCCATATGTCCAAGAAAGATCCAGCTACCAAACAATGTGAAGGACTAGAAACAGATGAGATATCAATCTAAAAAACCTACCGATAGGGCAAAACTGAACAAACAAGGTTGTCATTTGCATCAAGAATGCAACAAGCACCAACCTTAAAGGGCACCTCAAATCCTTCCTTGAGAAGTTGTGAAACAGAGACCCAATTGAACCCACGATTCCTCACAAAAGCAACTTCCCTCAGGTTCAACTTCGAAGAAAGAGCCATAGAACCAACACCCAACACTTTACCATGACCATTTGTTACACCCCGCTCCAAAATCTGCTTATGGCCTAACCCTTCCGAGGGGCAGACCTGCATACTCATATCACATCTCTTACACTTTTGTCCTTGATGTGGGTAAAAGGGTTAACCCAGAGGTGATATGTTTGGAATACGAAGGATTATAAGTTGTCTCAAACCTAGAAAGACAACTAAGGTGGGACTAATTCCACCATAAGAACACATGGGACACAAACGAGACAGAACCAGAACTAATGGGCTGGGGTATTACACCATAATCCTTAAAAGTGATGTACTCCTTAGAGCTCACGGGGTTAAGGCTAGAGAACCATCTACGGTGCACTATCATGTGCCCAGAGCAGTCGGAGTCCATCATCCATGCCTTCCAGGCCTCAATTCTACAAAATCAAGTGTGAGTGAGCAAATGGTTCGGCACTAGGTTAGTGAAACTATTGAAGTACTGCCGAGCCACCTGCTCAAAAAAGGGGTTAGCATAGTGAAAGTAATCATCATGATGATCATGGTAACCACAACCTCCAAACATGAACCCTCAAATCCTCTACCAAAGCCATGGTCACAAGGTCCATATAGCTATGATGAGAACAGCTAGGAGCTCAGCTGGCATAGCGTCCACTTCCAGGAGCATGGTCTGGAAAGCCGCCTGCTCTAGCACCACACTGTGCAATAGCCTATCTATTACTCTAGTAGTACTGGTCCTCATTCCCCCTGGCCTTATTTCTTCTCTCCTTTTCCTGAAACAAAACTCCTCCAAGTGACCCTCTTTCTTGTTAAACTCATAGTGGTAGCGAGGTCTCTTGGGAGCAGACTGAGGTTGTACTTTCTGTGACCAATGAGGTAGTGGTGGTGTGGTCTTGGGTGGTGTAGGCTGCTAAGTCTTCTTCTTATGCACCTAAGATTTGAGAATCTTAGTGACAATCCTATCAAGCTCAGACTCAAAGGGCTTGGGTGTCCATTACTTCTTCTTTGGGGCAGCCTTGGGTGGCTCATGGAAAACCCCATCAATAGTTTGATCTAGCTCGGAAGAGGCAGTCTTATGCTGGATTAGGGCACTCTTCTTTCTCCCTGAGGTACTGCTCTCACCAAAGCCAATTCCACTCATGTCACCCTCACACAGTCACACCTCTTGGTGCTTCTAATGATCTTCTTCAACTGGGGTTGCATAGCATACACCCAACTCAACACCTCAAGCAACATGTGGTTCTCATCCTCCAAATTCATCTTGTCCTCCCTTAGATTCTCAATCACCACAGCCTGTGTAGCACACACATCATAATCTAAAGAGGGATCTAGGATAGCTAACTTCTCCGTCTTTCTGAAGATCAGCAAGTGAAGAGTATGGGCATACAATGTAAAGATCCAAAGCAAAGTCAGAGCAAAACACCAAGAGCCAAAAAAACAACCAAAACAGGGCTGCCAGCAAAAAAGTGGATATTTCGGCAGCAGACACTGGATGTTCTGGAAGGTCTCACTGGATATTCTGGTAAGGCCCACCAGATGTTCCGGGGGAGCAGCTGCCGGGACCAATGCCGGATTGTCCGATGTACGCTGGTAGGACTGTCTGGTAGGGACAACGGATAGTCCGCTGGCAAAGCCAAATTATTCGATAAAACATCCCAAACTTGAGGTTCCAAACAAAAACTTGACCAAATCTTGTCCAACCTTCACAAGATTTGGCACAGGCTATCTAGAGACTATTCCAAATCTATTCCCAAAAGATCTACTGAAAAATCTCATGGGAATACCTGGAATTTCAGATCTCGTGAAAAAAGCAATCTTTGGGCAAGAAAGAGGAAAACTCAAATCTGACTCGCTCGGGGCAATCTAGTAGGATTTAGATGTTCTAAGACATAATCTCCATGTGCCTTTCAAGTCCAGAACACCAAAAGAGAAGGGAAATCTCTTAGGCAAACCAAAACACCAAAAGCCCTTCAGATTTCTCCCAAAAAACAAAGGGAATGGAAAGGGAAGAAACACTCAAGCTTCGGCCACGAAATCCATCGATTTCTTCACCAAATTGGTCACACAATCTGAGTACAAGTGGTGGAGTTCAGTCTCCAAGCTGCCTCCCACTTCCTACCCTCTTACAATGGGGCTAGATCACTCTAAGACCCTCTAAACTTGATGCTCTTGCTTGGAAACTAAAATGGCTGCCTAAACCTAAGCCTAAGCAAACCCTAAAACCAGCCAAGAGAAGAACTAAAGACCAGCCCTCTCCTTATTTATACTACAGACTCAGCCCTAAGGCAGTTTTACAGCTAGACCCCTTAAGATACAAACTCTTACACTAAGAAGGCCTGTAGGGGCCAGAAAAGACTGCAATAACTCAGATGAATAGCAACGGTGGAGTCCTTGCAACTTCAGTTTCTCCGTCTTGTTCCGATGTCCTCCACCTGTCTAGTAGCTCATCCCTCAGGGGTAACTCCGGTTTCTGGAATACCGGTAACATGCCCACGGTTTTGTCAATAGAACCAAAAAACGGTTTTGGCCCTTGGTTTTGACGCTCGAACCAAGAAACGATAATGGGCCCGGTTTTGATGCTCGAACCGAGAAAAAGTTGTGGGCTTCATCCGTAGAGTGATTTTATGGCTCATGACATTGTCACGCACCCAAGGTCACTCTTATGGCCGAGCCTAACTTAGACCGCAGCCCAAGCCACCTGCTAGTCCGCTCGGTAGGGACTTTGTCACTCCACGGTAGCACGCAGATGCCGCCACCAGGTCACGCTTAGGTGGACTTTCCTCCAGGTCACACTTAGGAGGTGCTCGCTCGTCCTTCAGCAAGTCTTCGTTATTGATAAGCGCTCATCACAGCCAGGACGAAAGACCGGACTCAGTACACTTGAGTCCCTCAATCCCCCCCTTGATGAGTGCCTTGTCAACATCCCTCACCAACCATCTGAAATCATAGACAAAGAAATGAAAAGCGTAACAAAGAACAAAAGAAGAAAGAAAAACAAAGAATAACCCACTCAAGTGCCCAAAAGCCAAAGAAAGGCAGAAACAGAAGCACTAGAAGTGAACAAGAGAAAAGTCAAAAGATCGTCCCCCTAAGACAAGGGTAACTGCTCAACGCAGCCGATCAACAAAGCATGCCCCCTCAAGTAAGAGGCAGGTCTCAACACAGTCATGCTAGAAGCAAAGGACCAGCTCCTCCAGAAAGAGGCAAGGCTCAACACAGCTGGCCAAAAGGGCATTCTAAAAGTCCCAACTCCCCCTGCATTTCAGTCCATCTCACAATGCAGCTCTCCCCCTGGAATGATGCACTCTCCCAACTCTCCCACTTGATCAAGGTACTCTCAGCCCTTGTTCAAGGTGGTGCAGCTCTCCCCCTAGAATGATGCACTCTTCCAACTCCCCCCTTGATCAAGGTACTCTCTCCCTTGTTCAAGGTGGTTGTTACCTCTCCCCCTTGTTGACAATGCACACATCAAGTCCCATGAGAAAAATGTAGTGCAAATGCAACTAGGTGTAACAAAGAGCTCAAAAGAGATGGAAAGCTAGCATACACAAGTTCTAGCATACAGAGCATGTGAGGACAACGGGGCATGCAACAAGCTCAAGAGAACCTATCTACTCAGGTCAACAGCAAAGCATGCTTTTCAGGTTTGGTTAAAAAGAAAGCATCACCAACAAGAATGGCAGCTAGCAAGATATGTATGGACAGCGAAGTGCTAGCAATGCATACAAGGTATTCTAATCCTAACATGAGAATATCCAACAAGCCATAAGCAAGTCAGAGGCTTGCAATTTTAGATATAGCATTTTCATTTCAAGTAAGTACTAAACATGTGCTAGGGGTTATTTTCTTGTCATACCACTTCTTACCAACCACTGCCAAGCCTAGGCCTAGAAAGACCATTAGAAGCTTAAGACAAGATTTTAGTCATTCACAGCTAGGTCCAAGTTCTCACCAAAGTAGCAAAAGTGAGCAATCTCAAACCAAGTCAGTGACCCGCCCAACCTCCTCCTTCCAGTTGGTCTCGTCTAGTTCCGCGCTTAGGTACAACAGGACGAAAGGCTTACCGGAGCCCGTTAAGGACGGTAAGTGAATGAGGCGCGTTCGGCCCAACCAGGCCACACATCGGACAGGCCTTATGCGACACAGGCAGGATCAGGGTCCATAGTAAATAATCATAACTTGTAAAGTACGAAAGCGAAACTGATCCCGCCGTATGCCTGTCAAATTATTAACATTTTTCTTATTCTTAACCAATAAATTTCTGTAACCGAATTCCGTGCTAGGCCTATGCTACCTAAGCCATCTACTGAGCATAGGATTTTATGCTGGATAATGAGTAATCATGCTTTAGGGTTTCAATCAATTCCTAACTCTAATGCACAAGCATAACTCTGATTTAAATTAAGGACTTAAAGAAAACTGGGTAAATGCACCGGGGCTTGCCTTGAGTCATGGGATCGGCTTCTGTCGGTGACTCGGAGTCTCCTCCTGCTGGTGTGAAGGATGTCTCGGCCGCACCGGCTTCCGGAGTTTCTGCTGCGGTGGAAGACTCTTCAACTGGGAGTGGTGGGACCAACGTGCCTAGATTGATGACATGCAGGAGTTTTAAAAAATATGAGGATGATCAACCTGTTGAAAAAGTAAAATGCACAATTTTCTAAAGAAAAAGGGTGGTTGGGGTTAAACATAGATATTTTTGGGGGTAGATGATTGTCCTATGGTTTAAATGAATTACCTGGTATTTTTAAATATTTTTAAATAATTTTAAAAGCTTCAAATGAATTTTCTAGGAATTTTTGAATAATTAAAAAGGATTTTTGAATTAATTTCCTATTTTTAATACATTTTTATGAATTTTTCTGCATTTTTAATTAAAGGCTAACTTTTTAAAATTATATAAACTCTAATTTAATTTCATTTTTAGAATTACCAAAATATTTATATGAATTAATAAATAATTTTAATAATTAATATAAACATAATAATATTAAAGTAAAACAATTAAACAATTTAAATTAATAAGAAAAAGAAAACAGAATTTAGAAATTGAAATTCGGCCCAGCCCACAAAAAAAACAAAATAAAAGGTTCTAATTTCTCCGTCCAAAAATCGCACTGGGCCGGCCTTTCGGCCTGGCCCTAGCCCGGAGCGGGCCGGCGGCCAGTTTTCCCCACGGCGTGGCCCAACTCCCCGCTTTCGGCTCGGCCCGGCGGCCGCGCAGTCTGGCAGGCCGTCCTGCCAGGTGGGCGGCCCAGCGGACCGGCCTCGCCCGGCCGCCTGGCCGCTCGATGCGGGGCGCGCCGCGCAAGCGCGACGAGCTCTGCGCATCGCCGCGCCGGCAGCGCCGGCGACCATCCGGCGCGGCGGAGGCCGGAAGGCCTCGCCGGCGGTGGCATCGGGCGCGGCGCGAGTCCCTCTTTCCTTCCCTCTCTCTTTCCCCTTCTTCCCTCCTCTCTCACTGCCCTACGCCGGCCGCCGCGAACGGAGCGGCCACGGCGCTCGCCGCGCCACGGCGGCAAGGCTGCCCCATGGCGGCGACAGGGGCTCTCGGGGCCAACCCTCCCCCTCGCGACCTGCGCGCGGGTGTGGCGCACCCGATGGGCCTGCTAGCTTGGGCTAGAGGGAACCGGAGGGGTGGGGAACGAGAGAACTGCGCGGCGCTCACCTCGGTGACGCCGGCGGAGCACGGGAGGCACGGCGCGGGATGGCGGTGAGCGGCGCGGAACTGAGCGGCGGGGTGGAGCGGCGGAGCAGCGGCGAGGGCGCAGAGCGGAGCGGCGGGGTGGCTCGGCAGCAACGGCGCGGAGGGGCGCGGGAGTGGGGAGCAGACTCCCCCCCCCCCGCTCGGCGAGGCGGGGAAGAAGACCCCCCCCCCCCCCCGCGGGTCCCACCTTGTCAGCGCCGCCTGACAGGGGGCACGGGTGGCGGGTGGGCTGGCCGCCACGCGTGCCGCCGCCCCCGGCTGGGCTTCGCCCTAGCGGGCGCGTGGACGCGGGCTGGCAAGCTGGCCCGCGAGGCTCCCCCCCCCTTTTTTTATTACTTTTACCCTTTTCATTTTTAACCCTAGATTTTTACCTTTTTCGACAGGGGTCCAAATACAAAAGTGGAAGGGCTTAATTTAAACTACCCTTTCACATTTTTGCCCCTGGAAAACTCTAAATTTTTGAAAAGGCCTCAAATTTAAATTTGAATCAAATTTTTAAAAGAAAAAATAGGGTAAATTGCAATGTACTTAGGTGTTTAGAATACGGAGTATTACAGCCCTCCCCCCTTAAGAAAATCTCGTCCCGAGATTTAATAGTAACTAGAGGGTAGGAAAGAAATGTTTTGAGACGAGGGAAGAACTTACTAGCTTGGCCTTTCTGAAACTGTTGCCAGAAGTCCGGATATTCCTTTTGTAGGAGTTGTTCAGGCTCCCATGTAGCCTCTTCTGAGATATGATGTCGCCATTGTACCTTGTAAAACTTGATCGACCGTCTGCGGGTAGTTCTCTCTTTAACATCCAAAATCTTACTTGAGTACTCCTTGTATGCTAGACTGGGCTCCACTTGTAGTTCTGTATGATCTACCTCTTCTGAAGGTATCCTCAGGCATTTCTTAAGCTGAGACACATGAAATACATTGTGGACTGCCGTCAAGTGAGGGGGTAGTTCGATTCGATAAGCCACTAGACCGCACCTCTCGATAATTGGAAAAGGTCCAATATACCGAGGGCTAACTTACCAGTGACACCGAATCGATGAACTCCCCTCATCGGGGATACCTTAAGGTATACCCAATCCCCTATTTCAAATACCAAAGGCCTTCTTCGTTTGTCCGCATAGCTTTGTTGGCGAGCTTGTGCAGCTTTCAACTTAGCTTGGATAAACCGGACTTGCTTCTCAGCATTCATTACTAACTCAGGGCCAAAAGTTACTCTTTCTCCTGGTTCCGACCAATTCAAAGGGGTTCGGCATCGCCATCCATAAAGAGCTTCAAAAGGAGCCATCTCCAAACTCTTTTGATAGCTATTATTATAAGTGAACTCCGCTAAGGGTAAACAGGATTCCCAATCAGAACCATAAGTCAATGCACATGCTCGAAGCATATCCTCCAAGATCTGATTAATTCTCTCCACCTAGCCACTGGTTTGAGGATGGTATGCCGAGCTATGAATAAGGGTAGTACCTAAAGCTGTTTGTAACTGTTCCCAAAAGCGGGCAACAAATTGCGGACCGCTATCGGAAACAATAGTTTTAGGCACCCCATGTAACGCTACTATGCGTTGCAGGTATAACTCTGCCAGTTGTGGGACTGAATTTTGTACATTCACAGGAATAAAGTGAGCCGTGTTTGTTAACCGGTCCACAATCACCCAAATGGAATCCTTCTTTTTGTGAGTTTTAGGTAAACCCACAATGAAATCCATGTGGCTATCTTCCCACTTTCAACTTGGAACTGGCAAAGGTTGTAAAGGTCCCGCGGGTCGTAAGTGATCCGCCTTTATTCTCTGGCATACATCACATTCCGACACATATCTTCCTATTTCTCCTTTCATTCGGGTCCACCAGAAACGTTGCTTTAAATCTTGATACATCTTGGTACTGCCCGGGTGAATAGTATAACGTGAGGTATGAGCCTCTTCCATAATCTTCCTTCTAAGATCGGTGTCTTTGGGCACTACCAGACGATTTTTAAACCAGAGTATATCTCCTTCTTTAACCTCGAAAGGTAACTCCTCGCCTTCAGCAAGCCTTCGTTTTAAATGTTGGACCCCTTTGTCTCCCTTTTGAGCTTGAATCACTTGGTCCTTAAGAGTGGGTTCCAATTGAAGAGCCATCCCTGCTCCAGGTTGTATCATTTCTAAATTCATCTTTTCCATTTGCTCACAAAGGGATTCTGTGGCAGGAGATAAGGTAAGACAATGGCAATGAGCTTTACGACTCAGAGCGTCCGCAACCACATTGGCCTTTCCAGGATGATAATGGATTTCCAAATCATAATCCTTGATGAACTCCAACCAGCGGCGTTGCCGCATATTCAACTCGCTTTGAGTAAAGATGTACTTTAAACTTTTATGATCCGAATAGATATGACAAGTGTTCCCTAGCAGGTAGTGGCGCCAAATTTTTAAGGCATGCACCACTGCTGCTAGTTCTAGATCATGGGTGGGATAGTTTTCTTCTTGCTTCTTCAGCTGACGGGATGCATAAGCTATGACTTTTCTTTCTTGCATTAACACACATCCTAATCCAATGCCCGAAGCGTCACAATATACTTCAAAAGGTTAGGTGACGTCCGACTGGATTAATACCGGGGTAGAAGTAAGTAATTTCTTTAAGCTTTGGAAAGCCCGATCACACTCGGGTCCCCAAACAAACTTCACATTCTTCTGTAGCAGCTTGGTCATTGGTTTGGCTATTCTGGAGAAGTCCTGAATGAATCGACGGTAATAGCCAGCCAAGCCTAGAAAACTTCTAACTTCAGTAACAGTACTTGGGGTTTTCCAGTTTAAGACCTCTTCTATCTTCTCGGGGTCAACTTCTATCCCATCGCTAGAAAGGATATGACCCAAGAAGGAGATTTTATTTAGCCAAAAGGCACATTTGCTGAACTTGGCATATAGCTTATGTTCCCGCAACCGGGATAACACCACATGCAAATGGTGTTCATGTTTTTCCTTGGACTTAGAGTAGATCAAAATGTCATCGATAAAGACTACCACAAATTTATCCAACTCCGGCATAAAGATGGAGTTCATCAGGTACATAAAGTATGTTGGGGCATTGTTTAGTCCAAAGGACATTACCAGATACTCATAAAGACCATATCTGGTAGAGAAGCCGGTTTTGGGTATATCTTCCTTTTTTACCGTAATCTGATGATACCCTGATCTCAGATCGATCTTTGAGAAGATCTTGGCTCCCAATAGCTGATCAAACAACACATCAATTCGGGGGAGGGGATATTTGTTCTTAATGGTCACCACATTGAGGGGGCAGTAATCCACACACATTCTTAGAGATTTGTCCCTCTTTTTCTATACAAAAAGAGCTGGGCAACCCCAAGAAGAAGTACTGGGACGGATAAAACCCTTTTTAAGAAGGTCTTCAAGCTGCACTTTCATTTCAGCCATCTCTCTTGGAGCTATTTTATAAGGTTTCAGATAAATGGGAGCCGTGCCTGGGACTAGCTCTATGGAGAACTCAATTTCCCTATCTGGTGGTAGTCCCGGAAGATCTTCGGGAAACACATCTGGAAAATCCCGCACTACCGGGATAGATGCTAACTCAGGGCTGACAACCGTATTTACTATTGGCATCTCTTTTTCTATTCGGGAAAGCAAAACTTGCACCGGGGTATTATCGGAGGAAATCACCCGTATGGTGCGAGCAGTGATATCCATAATGGCTTGATGAGCGTTCATCCAGTTCATCCCCAAGATGACTGGTATGCCATGCCCTGGTAGCACAATGGGTTGGATCTTGAAAGATTTTCCACCCAACTCCAATTGCAAGTCCCTAACCACTTGGTTAGTTAGCAATTGCTGACCGGGAGCCGTGATGAGGTACCCTTGTTTAACGGGGGATACAGAAAAACCCCGACGATATGCATATGCATGACTGACAAAAGTATGTGATGCTCCCGTATCAAATAAAACTTGAGTAGGCAGATCATTGATTAAAAACGTACCAGTCATGACTGCTTCTCCTTCTGGCAACTCTTCCATCTGCATATAGTGTACCTTGCCCACTTTCGGGGCAGGGCCCTTCTTCTTAAAGGTATTTTGGAGATTTCCACCTGAGGTTGGGGCAGATGGGCAGAACCCTTGACCTTGACGAGGATATGGCAGTCCTTCACGAAATGATTAGGCCGTCCACAATTATAACAGGTATAGCCCGGCATTGAAGCACGAGAAGTAGCAGGACCAAGTGCCAGAGGACGAGGGGGCTGTGACTGTGGCCTCATAATCCACTGTCGTGGGGGTTGATTCGGTGGTGGAGCTGACCGAACCATCCACGAGGGACGAGGAGCAGGAAAGGCATACCTGGGTGGTTGATAAACCACCCATGGTCGACTGCTCGTTCCCTCCGTGGCTCTCTTACGTTTCTTCTCTTCTCCATACACCCGGAGTCTTTCTTCCAATTGGATAGCATCATTGACCATCTGATGAAAACTAGGGTAGGACATATTCATCTTTGCCCTCATACGAGGAGATAAACCTCATGAAAAATACATCCTTTTGGATTCATCCCCAGTAATCAAGGTAGGAGCATATTGAGCTAGATGGTTGAAGGCTTGAAGATACTCCAGGACTGTTTTGTTACCTTGTTGCAGGCTCAAGAACTCTTGCATTTTCATTTCCACAAGACCTTCAGGGATGTGATGGTCCTCGAAAGCTTTGCGGAATTCTTGCCACGTAAGCTGTTGATTGGGTTGCAAGGAAGCTTGGTAGGTTGCCCACCAAGCTCCAGCGGATCCTTGTAATTTCCGAGCAGTAAACATAACCTTTTGTTGATCCGAAAGGTTTGGCAGAAGTTCAAACATACCCTCTATAGTCCGTACCCAATGCTTGGCATCCATTGGATCTGGTGCAGACTGAAAGATCAGTGGATGGAGAGCTTCAAAGTCCAAGAAAGTCACTCCAGCGTCTCGCCCACGGCGCGGGTTATCTTGCATTAAGTGATGCTGAGCAAGCTGACTTTGAGCTAAGAGCTCAATTAAACGATCATGACGATCCAAGACATCAGCCATGGTGGGACGAGCTAGGGGTGGTGGATGAATTTCACCGGAATGATCACCCGACATCTGCGGAGCATAGAGTGGAGACAACCGTAAGCTTACCATTACGCTGACAGCTGAGAAGAGACATGTACAAGAATCTACATTCTTTTATTGAAAAAAAGCAAAAGCACACATAACATTTTACATATCAGTTTCAAACCACCCATAGTTACTACTGTTATACAACCATACCGCCCCTACTGGCTTATTTGAACAACAACACACACTGGCAAATATTTTACAAAAATTTTACAAAAAAATATTTACAAAATGTACAACTTCAAACACCCCAAACACCGGACCCACAACAACTCATCCTTCAAGTGCTGCTCTGGCCCACTGAATTTTCGCCCACATCTGAATCGTAAACTGTACCAGGAGCAGGGGCAGGTGGTCCAACGGAACCGGAAACAATCCCTAAGGATCCCTGAGTAGCCCCTGGCCCCTCAGGAACTAACTCCATGGGCTCCTCCTCTGAAGAACTCTCTTCTAGTTCTGCCTGAAGCTGATCATTTTGCAGTTGTAGTGCAATCACCTGCTCATTAAGGCCACTTGATTCTCACTTGCTACATGCACTACATCAATTAGGCCTTTCTCATAGCTATCTCTCAGAAAGTGATATCTCATATCTATGTGTTTGGTTCTAGAATGGAGTACTAGATTCTTAGCAACACTGATGGCATTAGAGCTGTCACACAAGAGTGGTATCCTCCCATAGGTTAGACCACAATCTTTCAAAGTAGCAAGCATCCATATAACCTGGAAGCAACAATTAGCAGCAGCTACATATTCAGCCTCACAAGTGGATTGAGCTACACTAGATTGTTTGCGAGAGGACCAGGAGGCTAAAGAGGTACCCAAGAACTGGCAGGTACTGGAAGTCGACTTTTGATCCAACCGGCACCCCGCAAAGTAGTCATTAGAATAGCCAAGGAGGGAAAGCCACGAATCTGCGGAGTATCACAAACCATACTCCAGGGTGAACTTGACATACCTTAGGATCCGCTTCACAACAGTGTGGCGTGACTCCCTTGGAGACGCCTGAAAACGAGCGCACAGACCTACAACGAACTGTATATCTAGCCTCATGGTAGTCAGGTACATCAACGACCTAATCATCCCTCGGTACACCTTATGATCAACCTCCCCGCCATCTTCATCCTTGTCCAATGGGGTGAATGTACTCATCGGAGTTATCTGAGGTGAAGCATCCGCCATCTCAAACTTCCGGAGTAGATCCCTCATGTTCTTGCTCTGGTGGACGAAGGTACCCTGTGGAGTCTGCCTGATCTGGAGCCCTAGGAAGAACTAAAGTTCCCCATCATGCTCATCTCGAACTCCTTCCTCATCTGCTCTAAAAACTTGCTCACAAGTGCATGAGAAGATCCACCAAAAATGATATCATCCACATGTATCTGAACGATCAAAAGGTCATAGACATGTTTTTGCAAAAACACAGTCTTGTCCACACTCCCCATCTCAAAACCCTAGGAAACTAGGAATTTCCTATGTCTCTCATACAAAGCCCAATGAGCTTGCTTTAGGCCATACAAAGCCTTATGCAACTAGAAACTCGATTAGGATACTTAGGATGCTCAAAGCCTGGGGGCTGCCTCACATAGACTTCTTCCTCTATATACCTATTTAGGAATGCACTCTTCACATTCCATTTGGAATAGCTTGAACCCTTTCAAAGCTGCTAAAGCTAAGAGAATGCGAATGGCTTCTAATCTAGCTACAGGGGCAAAAGTCTCTTCAAAATCTATCCCCTCTTTCTGGCAATAACCCTGAGCAACTAGCCTAGCCTTGTTTCTCACCACAACTCCATCCTCTCCCTGCTTGTTCTTAAACACCCACTTGGTACTTATAGGATTGCAGTGTGGTGGATGTGGCAGAACTGCCCAAGTTAACCCGGATTTAGTGCTTAATCACCAGATTCGGACTAACTTCGGTAGTCCTTCAAGATGTAGGTATCCTGACTTGGCCTTCCCATCCGGATCGAGCTTGATTTTTGGGGCGACTCTCGAAGGAGTCCACAGGTTACAACATACACAGCCACATTTATTACATAGAGTTGAAATATTACATAAAGAGTTCGGTATTTATTACACCCCGGCTGATAAGTTCTTCAGCCATTTTAACAAAAGTAACATAGTTCACAAGTTTTTCTCCAACGCACACACCTTTTTCTGCTCCAGGCGTAGCAAAACTTATTTCAGAAGAAGGGAGGAGTAAGGTAAGGATCCCATTCAAACCACGTATATTCTGCTCCTGTAAAAAGAATAGGCAAGAAGCCTGAGTTCTAATTACTCAGCAAGACTTACCCGACCACTGGGTCGAAACCCGACTCCCTAGCTTATAGCCGGGGGGGTTAGGTCAACTCACACTACGGCAGGCCTAATAGTAAATCCTTAGCTCTTAGAATTCGGTTCACTTTTTAGTTATTACCTGATCATGCTAAGTTATTCCTAATCTATTAACCAACAAGGGCAAACATTTTTTTCAAGCATTCTGCATTAATAGGAACAGTTCTCTTACTACGATGTTGGTCGCGATCAGGCAGCTTACAACCGGCAAGCCACAGACGATTCGAATCGATTTTCCACCTCTCGAGAGGGATACTCAGACACTCGTCATATGTGTGTACACCGACCCCACATACGACAACCCAACATCCAGTGCCACCTAGCCGGAACCATCCTCACCGAACCCAAGTGTCAGTCCTTCGACACCCGCCCAACCTCCTCCTTCCAGTTGGTCTCGTCTAGTTCCGCGCTTAGGTACAACAGGACGAAAGGCTTACCGGAGCCCGTTAAGGACGGTAAGTGAATGAGGCGCGTTCGGCCCAACCAGGCCACACATCGGACGGCCTTATGCGACACAGGCAGGATCAGGGTCCATAGTAAATAATCATAACTTGGAAAGTACGAAAGCGAAACTGATCCCGCTGCATGCCTGTCAAATTATTAACATTCTTCTTATTCTTAACCAATAAATTTCTGTAACCGAATTCCGTTCTAGGCCTATGCTACCTAAGCCATCTACTGAGCATAGGATTTTATGCTGGATAATGAGTAATCATGCTCTAGGGTTTCAATCAATTCCTAACTCTAATCCACAAGCATAACTCTGATTTAAATTAAGGACTTAAAGAAAACTGGTTAAATGCACCGGGGCTTGCCTTGAGTCACGGGATCTGCTTCTGTCGGTGACTCGGAGTGTCCTCCTGCTGGTGTGAAGGATGTCTCGGCCGCACCGGCTTCCGGAGTTTCTGCTGCGGTGGAAGACTCTTCAACTGGGAGTGGTGGGACCAACGTGCCTAGATTGATGACATGCAGGAGTTTTAAAAAATATGAGGATGATCAACCTGTTGAAAAAGTAAAATGCACAATTTTCTAAAGAAAAAGGGTGGTTGGAGTTAAACATAGATATTTTCGGGGGTAGCTGATTGTCCTATGGTTTAAATGAATTACCTGGTATTTTTAAATATTTTTAAATAATTTTAAAAGCTTAAATGAATTTTCTGGGAATTTTTGAATAATTAAAATGGATTTTTGAATTAAATTCCTATTTTTAATACATTTTTATGAATTTTTCTGCATTTTTAATTAAAGGCTAACTTTTTAAAATTATATAAACTCTAATTTAATTTCTTATTTATATGAATTAATAAATAATTTTAATAATTAATATAAACATATTAATATTAAAGTAAAACAATTAAACAATTTAAATTAATAAGAAAAAGAAAACAGAATTTAGAAATTGAAATTCGGCCCAGCCCACCAAAAAAACAAAATAAAACGTTCTAATTTCCCCCTCCAAAAATCGCATGGGCTCCCTTTCGGCCTGGCCCAGCCCGGAGTGGGCCGACGGCCTGTTTTCCCCAGGCATGGCCCAATTTCCCACTTTCGGCTCGGCCCGGCGGCCCCGCAGGCCGGCAGGCAGGCGGGCGAACCAGCTGGGCTGGCGGCCCAGCGGACCGGCCTCACCCGGCCACCTGGCCGCTCGGCGCGCGGCGCGCTCTTCGCGTCGCCACGCCGGCAGCGCCGGCACCCATCCAGCGCGGCGGAGGCCGGAAGGCCTCGCCGGCGGTGGCCTCGGGCACGGCGCGAGTCCCACTTTACCCTCTCTCTTTCCCCTTCTTCCCCCCTCTCTCACTGCCCTACGCCGGCCGCCGCGGACGGAGCGGCCACGGCGCTCGCCGCGCCATGGCGGCGAGGCTGCCCCACCTTAGCGACAGGGGCTCTCTGGGCCAACCCTCCCCCGCGCGATGTGCGCGCGGGTGTCACGCACCCGATGCGCCTGCTAGCTTGGGCTAGAGGGAACCGGAGGGGTGGGGAACGGGAGAACGGCGCGGCGCTCACCTCGGTGACGCCGGCGGAGCACGGGAGGCGCGGCGCGGGATGGCGGTGAGCGGCGGGGTGGAGCGGCGGAGCGGCGGCGAGGGCGCAGAGCGGAGCGGCGGGGTGGCGTGGCAGCGACGGAGTGGAGGGGCAAGGGCGCGGCGCGGGGGTAGGGAGGAGACTCCCCCCCCCGCTCGGCGAGGCGGGGAAGAAGACCCCGCCCCCCCTCCCCGCGGGTCCCACCTGACAGCGCCGCCTGACAGGGGGCGCGGTGGCGGGTGCGTTGGCCGCCACGCGGGCCGCCGCCCCCGGCTGGGCTTCGCCCAGCGGGCGCGTGGCCGCGGGCTGGCCAGCTGGCCTGCGAGGCTCAACCCCCCCCCCCCTTTTTTTTTACTTTTACCCTTTTCATTTTTAACCCTAGATTTTGACCTTTTTCGACAGGGGTCCAAATACAAAAGTGGAAGGGCTTAATTTAAACTACCCTTTCACAATTTTGCCCCTGGAAAACTCCAAATTTTTTAAAAGGCCTCAAATTTAAATTTGAATCAAATTTTTAAAAGAAAAAATAGGGTAAATTGCAATGTACTTAGGTGTTTAGAATACAGAGTATTAGAGTGGAGGCTCGACTAAAACCCAAACTTGGTTTCTCTTAAAATTTTCTAGCTCCGCATGCATGGCATTGACCCAATTCGGATCAGACATAGCGTGTGAACATGGGCTCAAAAGAAGCAACAAATGCGGAGTGTGCAAAGACAGGGAGAGAAGTGGACCTGAATCTTGTAACTCTCTCATATAGTCCACCAATGATGTTCCTCGAAGAGTAATCCCACTGGACCATCCGAGATGGCTGTGGCTCGGAGGTCACCTCCCTCACGTCCTCAGCGGGCCTTGCTGCATGTACTGGGGGATCTTGTGGAGGTAGCTCCTAAGTAGTCGAAGAAGAAGGTACTAGACCTCCCTCATCATCCTCTAAAAGCGAAGCAGCAAGTTCTAGAGCTGCAGCAGGCGCAGTATCACCAGAAACACCTTCATCTTCTTCCTCATCTTCTTCAAAGATGGCAGTACCTAACTCAGCATCACCTGCAAGCTTAAAGCCTGGCGTTTTGCAAGGCATAGTCTCATCAAAGGTAACTTCACAAGTCTCAACAATTATGTTGGAGTCCAAGAGCCAAATGTAGTATGCACGCGAATGTGTGGCATAACCAAGAAAAACTCCATCAGAACTCCGAGGTTCAAATTTGTCCTAGTTCCCTTACTTGAGCACAAAGCACCTATAGCCAAACACCCGTAGGTGGATCACTTTTGGCTGACGCCCAAACCGCAACTCATATGAGGTCTTATGGACAAGAGCTCAAAGAAAAATGTGGTTGGAAACATAGCACGAGGGATTAATCGCCTTGGCCCAGAATTTCCTAGGAGTCCTATGCTCATCGAGCATCATCCTAGCCATCTCAACAAGGGTCCAATTCTTGCGCTCAACCACACTATTCTGCTAACGGACATATGGGGATGAAAACTAGTATTCAAGATCTTGGCTATGGCAAATGGCTTTGAAACGATCATTCTTGAATTCTGAGCCATTGTCTCTGCGTATAGCTCTCATGGCATGATTAGATTCATTTCTTAACCTCAAAACCAAGTCATGAACAAACTCAAAAGCCTCATCCTTCAATTCCATGAAATGCATCCAAGACCACCGAGAAAAATCGTCCACGATCACTAGAATGTACCACTTCCCACCAACAGACCTCACCCAAGCAGGACCAACTGTGTCCATATGAAGAAGCTCTCCGGGGTGAGCCATCATCACCTGATTCATAGGTGCGTGGGAAGCAACAACCATCATCCCGTGGCGACAAGGATGGCACACAAGGTCATGCTCACTCTTCAACTTGGGCAATCCTCAGATTAGGTCAAGTGATCTAAGCTTTGCAAACAAATCAAAGCTCTACCCTCCTATGCCACTTCCACAAAATAGAGGAGGGACTAGCCACCAAACAACGATAAGGACCGGGGAGCTCAAGAAATCAACACAAAAATCTTCCCAAAAGGCAAAATAGGGCAAACAAGATCTTCTCGAGCATCCAAAACTCGTGAACAACCTTTCTTGAAACGAACCTCATAGTCTTCATCGAGAAGTTGCAAAATAGAGGAAAGGTTGTAACCAAGGTTAGCAACCAAAGCAACATCTCTGAGAACAAAATTCTCAAAAATAGGAATAGCGCCAACACCTTTCACCTTACATGTACCTTTATCCCCAAAAAATGATGTGCTCGCTAGAGCTCACTAGAATGAGACTAGAGAACCATCCATGATTACCGGTCATGTGGTGCAAACAACTAGAATCCATGAGCCATATGTTCTCCAGGCCTCCGTTCTGCATCAATAGTGGTTCATGGGTTGAGCATATGGTCCGACACTGGGGTTAGTTTGAAAAGAAGCAAACCAGTGTCGAGCCATCTACTCAATAGAAGGGTTAGCATAATCAAACATCCCAAAACCCCTGTACCGCACCAACTGAGACTGCTGGTCACCACACTAGAAAAGCGTGTCCCATCGTAGCTCTTAAAGCCTCGACGAGGAGGACCAAAGTTGTACTGCTCATGACCCGGTGCCCTACCAACAAAGCGTCCACCACCTGGAGCATCGGAAGGAAAACGGTCTCCTCCACCTCCACCTACAACACGTGGCATGTGGTCTCGCTTATCCCCATAGCGAGGTGCAACCTTAGGCCTATACACCTGATAGAACATGTCCTGGTTCTTCCACTCCATCTTTCTACGCTCAACCCTAAACCTGCTGTAGCAAAACTCCACCAAGTGACCCTCCCTATGGAAATAGTCACACATGTACCTCTTGGGTGGAGCACCCTTGGGTTGACTTTGGTTCTTGTGTTGTCCCTTAGGCTGTGGAGTGGGCTTGGGAGGAGCATTCCTCTTAGCCCCATGCTTGGAGCTCTCAGGAGGTGAGTCAACTGAGTTCCTCACAGGTAGAGTATCAAGTGGGTTCCTATCAAAGTTTGGCTTGGGAGTCCACGCTTGTTTCTTTGGTGGCTCCATTGGTTTCTCTAACCACACAGCATCCTTAGGATTTCCATATTCAAAGTAGGGCTTGTCATGGGTGACATGGAACTTCTCACTAATGGGAATCCCACTCAAGTCACCTAACCTCCCATACAACTGATCAAAATCAGCTTGGGTGTAGTTGTAGCCAACCCCCAACTTGTCACTTAACTTGAAAGAGGAAACAATCATGCCAAGTTGTGGCTCCTTAGCCGAAATCCAACTGAGAATGGTCCTAAGATAGCTATTCTCATCTTCCAACTAGACCTTCTCAATGGCCAAATCATCAAACCTACCTCTAAGGCCATCACACTTAGGACAATCAGCACTAATAGGGCTAGCAGTCTTTTCAGACTTCCTTAAAGCATCCCTAGTCTCCTCCAACTACTTCCTAAGGGTTGGGCATACAGCACAAGCACCAAGCAAAGTCAGCTAGCGTTTAACTCCTCTAATGCGGTAGTAGCAGAGAAAACCAAATCTACATTACTAGCATGCTTAGAGCATAATTCAGTCAACTCAATAGCTAGGACCCGACAATCACTGCATTCTATCTCATCAGCAACAGCACAAGCTTGCTTAGCCACAGCAAGATCATCCATAGCACATGCAAGTTTAGACTTGACAGTCTCAAGCTCAGCCTCTAAAGTAGCAACCCTAGCATTAGCTTGCCTAAAGTCCTTAGCAGCTACTCTAAGCAAATGATCCTGGTTCTTTAAAGCAGTGAACATGGCATCATCCTCATCATCACTCACCTGAGGCTCGGTGTTAGAGTTGTTGTAGACGTCTGAGTTGGTGGAGCCAGCTTGATCTCTTGCAAGCGCCATGGTGCAGTAACCGATCTCGCCACCAAAGAAGCAAAGTCCAGCGTGCCCGAAGATCTTCTTCTCATCATCGCCGTCGTTGTTGGAGCCGAAGTCGCTTGAGCTGCTATCACAGTCACTGAGGCTAGCGAGGAAAGCACGGTCGCACTCTTCGGCATGCTTATGGTAGTGCTTGATGAACTCCTTCTTGTTGAAGAACAGCCGCTTCTTCTTGTCGCCCTTCTACTTGCCTTTCTCCTTGTCAGAGATGTACTCACCCTTATGCCTGCCGACGGAGTACTTCTCCTGAGCTCTCCTCTAGGGGCAGTCGGTGACAAAGTGATCTGTCTTCCCACACTCATAGCACTGGAGCTTGTCACCTCTTCTGTGGCTCATCCTGTTGGAGTAGAGGTGTTGGAACTTGTTGGACAGTAGGCACAACTTCTCATCATCTAGTCCTTCAAGCTTATCCTCTGTAGCTAAAATCAAAGACAGAGCGTAGCCAACAGAAAGGTTAGGGTTAGCAGCACCACCCCAGCTAGGGCTAGACATAAGAGCTGGACTCTTGGGAGTTCTTCCACTCATCCTGGCTCACGCTTGAGTGTTAACCTCCGAAGCATTTAACTTGCAATAAAGCTCGTCTATGGAAAGGGTCTCATAGCCAGCTGACTCGACTATAGACTCTTTCTTCAGTTGCCAAATACTCATGTCCAGAGCATAGAGAAGCTTGCATGCTTGCTCATAGTCATCGTAAGGCAACACCCTATTTCTTGCATTCACACGGATCTTGTTCACAATCGATTGAAAATGACTGAACATTCTGTTGATGCCCTCACCGGGTTTTTGGGATAAGTTCCCATACTCTCTCTTGTGCACCTCAAACAACCTAGCCTTGACCTGACTAGCTCCCTCATGGAAGTTACTGAGGGTAGTCCAGATCTCATGTGTCATCTTCAAGTGCACTACCATATCAAACTCAGGACAGCACAAGGCAGTAAACAGGAAATTCCTCGCCTTGTTGTTTGTTTCGTGTTCCCATTGCTGCTGTTGGGTAACACAATTCTCGATCACTTGGTAACCAGCATCCTGACAAATATCCCAAATGGACGAATGTTGGCTCTGAAGGAATGCACACATGCGTTGCTTCCAATATGAGAAATCTAAGCCATCGAACCCTGGAATCTTACCAACGGACTGATCCATGGTAGCCTCTATGTGGATCAAGAACCGGTTAAGGTATAAAAGACCCTAACTTGGCTTTGATACCAGAGAGAGTGAATAGGTCAACACCAAAAACCTACGACCCCAAAAACCCTCTCTTCTCAACTGTGCAAGATCACATAGCAACCAGAGTGCCACTAACCCTAGGACACGAAGAAGAAGCAACACAGTGGAAGAAAACTTGGCTCAACAACTAGAAGAGAGATCGCAAAACAAGTCGAGCAGCGAACCTTGCATGAGCTCCCACTAGACACTCAACTCACCAAAGTGAGCCCCACTGAAGATCAGCAAGTGAAGAGTATGGGCATACAATGTAGAGATCCAAAGCACGCAAAGTCAGAGCAAAACACCGAGAGCCAAAAACCAACCAAAACAGGGTTCCCAGCAAAACACCGGATATTCCGGTAGCAGACACCGGATGTTCCTGTAGGTCTCACCAGATATTCCGGTAAGGCCCACAGGATGTTCCAGTGGAGCAGCTGTCGGGACCGATGCCAGATTGTCCAGTGTACGCTACCGGACTATCCAGCAGGACACCGGATAGTCCGGTGGCAAAGTCGGATTGTCCGGTAAAACAGCCCAGACTTGGGTATCCAAACCAAAACTTGACCAAATCTTGTCAAACCTTCAAGAGATTTGTCACAGGCTATCTAGAGACTATTCCAAATCTATTCCCAAAAGATCTACTGAAAAAGATCACGGGGATAGTGGGAATTTCAGATCTCATGAAAAAAGCAATCTTTGGGCAAGAAAGGGGAAAACACAAATTTGACTCGCTCAGGGCAATCCAACGGGATTTAGATCTTCTAAGAAATAATCTCCACATCCTTGCAAGTCCAAAACACCAACAGAGAAGGGGAAATCTCGTAGGCAAACCAAAACACCAAAAGCCCTTGAGCTTTCAGCCAAAAACCAAAGGCAATGGAGAGGGAAGGAACACTCAAGCTTCAGCCACGAAATCCATATATTTCTTCACCAAATTGGTCACATGATCTGAGTACAAGTGTTGAAATTCGTTCTCCAAGCTGCCTCTACTTCCTACCCTCTTACAATGGGGCTAGATCACTCTAAACTTGATGCTCTTGCTTGGAAATGAAAATGGCTGCCTAAACCTAAGCCTTAGCAAACCCTAAAAGTAGCCAAGAGAAGAACTAATGACCAGTCCTCTCCTTATTTATACTATAGACTAAGCCATAAGGCAGTTTTGTAGCTAGACCCCTTAAGATACAGACTCTTACACTAAGAAGGCCCGTAGGGCCAAGAAAAGACAGCAATAACTCTGATGAACAGCCGCGATGGAGTCCTTGCAACTTCAGTTTCTCTGCCTTGTCTCAATGTCCTCCACGTGTCCAGTAGCTCATCCCTCGGAGGTAACTTCAGTTTTTGGAATACTGGTTGCCTACCCATGGTTTTGTCGATAGAACCAGGAAACGGTTTTGACCCCTGGTTTTGATGCTCGAATGAGGAAATGATAATGGGCCCGGTTTTGATGCTCGAACCGGGAAACAATTGTGGGCTTCATCTGTAGAGTGATTTTATGGCTCACGACACTGTCCCGTACCCATGGTCACTCTTATGGGCCGAGCCTAACTTGGACCATAGCCCAAGCCACGTGCCAGTCCGCTTGGCAGGGATTTTGTCATGCCACGGTAGCACTCGGGCACCGCCACCAGGTCACGCTTAGGTGGACTTTCCTCCAAGTCACACTTAGGAGGTGCTCGCTCATCCTTCAGCAAGTCTTCGGTGTTGATAAGAGCTCATCACAGCCAGGACGAAAGACTAGACTCGGTACACTTGAGTCCCTCACTATGTTAGCAGCTAGTTGGGAACATGTCTTACATTCAAGCTCTTCACTCACAACAGGCTTCTCCATCTCAGCTTGGATTTTGGCTAACTCGGCCATCAGCCTTCAGCCCATCCATCTCCTCTACCTGCTTAGGAAAAATTGAGATAACAGAAAAGGAAAAGAAAAGAAACGAAAGGAGGAAAAAACATACAAGAAACTCACATATTGAACAAAATGAAACATAGAGAGAAAACGAAGCGAAGGATACGGAATGATTTTTTTTGTTTTTATATTTATTTAATTCTTTTTTTAAAAATAAATCAGTGATTCAAAAATTTGCAAATCTATACCTATAACACCACCTGCTTTGGCGTTATTTAAAAAACACCTCACGATATGGCGTTTTTTAAATAATGCCCCCTTGTTAAAAAACGCCACACTAGAGGGCTATATGTTGGCAGGTCTGGTAGGTCGGGCATCCCTTGGGCGTGGCGCCCAAATAACGTCTACTGCACCAGCGTTATTTAAAAAAGGCCTACTGCGCCGGCGTTATTTAAAAAACGCTCTCTCGGATGGTGTTTTTAAAAAAACGCTCGCCCAGCGATCGTTATTCGATCATATAGACCACAGGCCGCCCTTTCTCTTTCTCTTCTCTTTCCCTTCTCCTTCTTCCTCCCGTTTCTGTGCCGCCCCGCCGCTGGGCAGGGAGAGGGCGCCGCCGCGCCGCGTAGAGGAGAGGGAGAGGGAGCGGAGGAGGAGGAAGTGAGGGCGCGGTGCCAGAGAGGGAGAGGAAGCAGGGAGAGGTGAGGGCGCGGGAGAGGGAGAGAAGAGAGGAGAGGAGAGGGGGAAGGAGAGGAAGAGGAAGGTTTTTTCCTCTGATTTCAAGTATGTTTTCTCGAAGTAATTGGATTTGTGAGTAGTTTTTGTAATCTTAGTAGTAGTTTACATAGTATTAGTATTAGTTTATAATAGTTGTATTAGTATTAGTGTTAGTTTATAATAGATGTATTAGTACTAGTGTTGATGTTAAGTACAGCAGTTGTATTAGTATTAGTGTTAGATAATTTTAGTATGAGTACTAGTATTACATAATATTAGTATTAGTTTAGGTATATTTTGAATAGTTAGTGACTATTGAGCGTTGGAGATGGTAATATTAGTTTCATAATTTCGTATATATGTATAATTGTACTGGTTAAGGATATTTGTAGTGTAGTATTATCGTAGGAGTTAAAATACTAAATATGGTAGTGACTAAATATTGTTTTGGTTGTCGCATTTGGTCAGGCATGTCAGATAAAACATATTTTCAGATAGTTTTCTGTGAAGGCGAGATACGTTATGGTCAGTTTAGGGTAGATGTGACTAGGTTACCTTCGGTAACAAAAGGGGTTGACAGTCCAAGTGAGAGGTCATTCCGTTCATTGTATAATTGGTTGATGAAATGTTTAATGTTGAATCACGATGAATGGGAATTAACCATCTTAGCGGTGAGCACTAGAACAAATTCCCCTTTATATTGTGAATTAGTTCCAATACTAAGTACCAGAGTATGGTAGGCATTTGTTGAGACTACCACAGAGCGTGGTTTACCTCTGATTATATTTGTGCAAGAACAGAATAAGGTGAATGCTGAAACAAGAAACCCACATGACTCTGATGCGGCCACAATTGTTAAAGAAGTAGTGGAAAACAATGAGAATAACGAAAACGAAGTGGGCGCAGATATTGATGAGCAAGGTGAAAGAAATGATACAGTGCGGGAGCCAAGGGGTGAGGTAGACGAGGGTGAAGAAATTCCAGGTTTGGTTGAACAGATGCAACGTGAGGATACCGAGGCCGATGTCCCTGTGGACGAAGATTCAAATGATGAAGATGATACATTGAACCAGGTTCCAAGTCAATGGGCTAACTATGATCATTCGCAACTTGTAGTGAATGAAGGTGAAACGGTGCCATGGGAGTACAGTGAGAATCAAGTATCCGTGGGAGCTATTTACCACAGCAAGATTGAACTAAAAGAGGCCGTTCAAAGATGGGCAGCTAAGTGCCTAAAGAAGGAGTGAAGAAGGAGTACAGGGTTGTGAAGAGCAGTCCAAAAGTGTATGATGTGAAGTGCATACGAGATGACTGTCCTTTTAGGGTGCATGAGTATTTGGGAAAGTATGATACTTTCTGAACAGTTTCAAAATTTGAACACCATACATGCATCCTTGAAGAGCTTGAGAGTCACTACCGTAACTTGACAGCCGATTTCGTGGCTCAGCATATGTACTCAAAGATAGTAAACAATCCTGGATATGAGCCGAAGCAAAAAATCAATACCATAGAGGATGACTTCCAGTATAAAATTAGTTACAGCAAAGCTTTTAGGGCAAAACAGAAGGCCTTAGAAATGAGATGGAGAATCTATGAGGCATCGTACCACAACCTCCCACAGTTGCTGAGCACACTATGTAGCCGGAACCTAGGCATTTGCTTTGAGATTAAGCACTACACTTTGCCTCAGGACCCAACAAAATGTGTTCTTCAACGTGCTTTCTTTGCATTGGGGGCGTGTATTAATGCATTCCAATACTACCGTCCAGTTATATGCATCGACGGGACCTTCCTAACAGGGAGGTACAAGGGCACAATGCTGATAGCCATTGCGGCTGATGGAAACAATCAGGTGCTCCCAATTGCTTTTGCGTTTGTTGAGAGTGAGAATGGGGACAGTTGGTATTGGTTTTTAGATAGGATCAAGGCATGTGTTGTTCAGAACCGGTCGGATGTGTGTGTGATTCATGATCGGCTTACAAGCATTATGCAAGTGGTGCAATATTTACAAGAAGGATCTGTAGAGCGTGGAAGAGCACTAAAGTGGGTCGATTTGAAGAGTCGGTGGTGCATGAGACATATGGGAGCTAAATTTTTAAGGCAGTTGAAGAACAAAAAATTAACAAAACTTTTTATGAGGTTGTGTAGCCAGAATCAACAAAGGAAGTTCATGCATTGTGGAAGAAACTTAATGAGTTCATGAAAAAGTAGTCTGCCGAACTACGTAGGAGGGGTGTCAATTCAGAACACGAAGAGCCCATTGCCCTAGATGATGCGGGGTTGGATGGTCCTAATGTGCGAAGAAGGCCTAGTCGTTCGGTAAAGTCATTTTCTGAATGGATTGAGAATGAGCCAACAGAGAAGTGATCTTTGTTGCATGATGAAGGAGGTGTGCGCTATGGTATTATGACCATGAACCTCGCCGAGGTGTACAACTAGGTCATACGTGGCAGCAGAAGCATGCCACTTGTTGGGATGGTGGAGTTTTACATATACCGCACAACACAATACTTTCAAGACCGTCATGAATTAGCAGAGAAGGTGTTTTTGGACCAACGCCAAATATATGGGCGGAAATTCTCAGAGATTATAGTTGAAGCAAACAAGAAAGCTACAGGACATCGTGTGAGGAACATGGGTGTTGCTAAGCGTCGATTCGAGGTCCTATGTCTGGACAAAGGTCGAAGGGGGGCAATCATGAGAGGCACGTCCAAGAATGTGTCTCGTATAATGACCGTTGTGTGTGCACCTACCAGAAGCCGAGGTTATACCACAAGCCATGCACACATGTGATAGATGCATGTCAAGAAGTTGGAGGTCTATCTTCCCGTATGTTCGTGTCACCCTATTACATGAAAGATGCAATCTATCACACCCGGAGGCATAAGGTATATGGCTTCGCTATCGCAGGTACTTTCACCGCTACTCCAGAGGGTCCTCCTGATTTCATACCCAATCCTCACCCTGACGCTAAGCAGAAGATAGGGCGTCGCAAAACGTGTCGCATTCGCAATGACATGGACGCAGCCGAAGCTGGGCCAAGAATTGTCATTTGCTCCAAATGCAATGAGTTCGGCCACACCTACAAAAAATGCAGCAATACACCTCAAGGAACCGTGTCCAACATATTCGAGGCTGGGCCGCCGAGTAATTGTGGTGTTATCTAGGGGTACTTAATAGTATTATGAACTCTGGTTATGTAATAGTATTATGAACTCTGGGGATGTACTTCTATTATGAACTCTGGGGATGTACTTCTATTAGGAACTCCGAGGATGTACTTCTATTATGAACTCTGGTTATATTGTAGTATTATGAACTGTGTTTATGTACTACTATTATGAACTTTGGTTATGTAGTAGTATTAAGAACTCTGGTTATGAAACTATCGTATTATTATTATTTCATGTGATTCCACGATACATCAATTTTAATGTGGACTAATGATACCAATTTTTTTGCAGTGATGGCTGCTGCAGAGGGCTACGTGACTCCCAAGCTTCTTGATCCCATGACGAACAAGAAGCACCGGTCCTACTTTAGTGCGGATTTGGGGACGGTGCTTGGGCAGGTTCGCACACGTGTTCCGATTGAGACGATGGCCTTGGACCATCGTTAGGTACCAAGGTTAGTTTCTAGCTCATCTATGTCTTCCATTGATGCTAAATGGTATGCAACTAATTCGTTTGTTTCTAGGCTTTCCACCGCAGGACTGCTCGGTGTTGCTCAGTTGGTAGAGAGGGATGGGCCATTGCGTTTCAACTACGACTACTCCCTTCTTGCAGCACTAGTGGATAGGTGGAGACTGAAGACACACTTTCCACCTTACCGTGGGTGAGATGGCCCCAACGCTCCAAGATGTCTCATATTTGCTCAGGCTACCGATGAGGGGTGAGGCCATGGGCCCCACTGACATTGGCGCAAACTGGCGTGAGGACCTGCTTGCTCGGTTCGTTGTTATCTAGTGCAAGTAGAAGGCACCCCAATACAGGGAGTTCCCACAGACACAGAAAGGCGGCCCACCCAAGTGATGGATTCTATAGTTCACAGTTAGTATCATATGTCATCGTACTGTAGGACAACGTTTCATATCATGTAGTTAACATTTTTTCAACAATTGTTTACAGGCGGGCCAGATCCGAGACGGTGCGACGCAGTACGAGATTGCGTGACACTTAGAGGCCTACATGATGTGGTTGATGGGGTACGTGCTCTTCTGCAGCTTCACCGGCAACGTAGTGCCCAAGCACTATTTGGCCTACGCAAGTCACGTGGCCAACGCACCGCTCGAGGAGGTCCCACAGTTTAGCTGGGGATCAGTAGTCCTTGCGGCCACCTACCGTGGGCTCTGCACGACTTGCATCAAGAGTTCCACAGCGGAGCCCTTGTTCGTGGAGGGCAAGCCACACGATGATGCGGCCTGAGGTCAGTACCTCTGTTGGTATCTCCAGTGCATATGGGTTCATGTCTTGCCTATGTACACAGAGTTGCCACGACACACACCGGCGATCACAAACATGTACCCTACTGCGAGAGACCAGGGGCCGTCTCTAGCCGTAAGTTTCTAACTCAATTGTCGATTACGCATTTGAACTCTATAAGTTTTGTACTTCATTGACATCTAGTGCACTATTTTTTATTCAGCAAGGCGTTGTCAGACAGATTCACACTGACGTTGTCTCATACCACCAGTGTTCCAGTGTCATGACGACACACGACCACAATGCGGCGTACGACAAGATAGCTACGCTATGTACACGAGTGATGAGGTCGTTGCCGTGCCGTAACGACGACGTTGCCCTACCACCACAGCAGCCCATTGCACCACAGCCGCTGATGTTCGGTGCACCTGCTGCCACCACACCGTGATCACATCCGGTGCCAGTGTACAAACAGACACCGCCTTGCAACTACACGGGGCTAGGCATGCATCCCTCCTGTTATATTCGGTACACACAAGTTGGACGAATGTTTATCAATGCTTGCTGCTATAGGTACGCAGTACGGGACCCATGTTGGGTCCTCGCCTCGTAGGCCACAGTACTACCAGGACGCCGCAGGGTCATCAGGGCATGGCGGTCGCTGGGGTAAGTACCTTTTACATACCAAATCCTTTGCATAATGTTATATTTCAATTCTAATCCATGCAACTTCATGCAGGACTTGACTCTACCTGGACCCTAGACGCTTCAAGCAGTTGAGGTTCCGACCATGCTCCACATAGTCCTAGAGACGAAACAGAGGAGATGGAACACATGTATTTTATGAACAGGTTGATGCACGATTTGATGGGTTCATTGCAGCTACAGGACGCGACACTCCACGCCACTCAGCTGTCATAGGAGCCGGCAGCCGAGTAGACCCGAGCACAGGACAGACGTCCGATTCGAGCACCTGACCCCTTTAGTCACAGGTCTCGACACATGCATGCGGCCATGAGAGCTACACGTAGGGGCAAGAGGCGTCATTGATAGTTGGTAGCATTGATTTTGTGTGACGTTTACCATGCACGTCATTGTGACTTCTCTGAGATGCTTTTGTGTGATAGCTCATAGCATTTTCAGTTCAACGTGAACGCTTAGTTGGCTATTGCCTCATAGCCTTTTCAGCTCGACGTAATGACACGATGACACGCTACCTATCTACAACGTGGCTTGACAGCCATTTCAGTTCAATGTAACTACACCGATATGGCCTTTACATGACCATTCAATGCCTCAACCGACACCAACTTTATAGGCTTTTCAGTTTGACGAGACCATTCAATGCCTCAACCTCACGACCACCTACAAATACATAACTTTCATGCCTCACATTCAACTCAAACACACAACACATAACCTCCCACTGAGCAATGGAGGAGCCAGGAGAAAGGGGCCGTGGCTGAGGCCGAGGCCGAGGGCGAGAAGGGAGGGGTCGATGCCGTGGTAACCACGACTTCCTGTTCAGTGGTCCGGAAGGCCTAGACTGGTATGACCATCCACTAGAGGAGTTCCCGCTAGAGGGAATAGACACGTTTGTTGGAGGACGCAAGCTTAGACCTTACGACGATCGGACTGAGCCCTGGCCTAAGTGCCGATGTGGTGAGTATTGTGTCGTGTAGGTCTTCGATGAGTTCCTCAATGGTGGCCGTCGGTTCTACAGGTGCCCTTTTGGCTATGTGAGTGCTAATGTCCCTCACTCCACAACTAGTTACAACAAAAAGTCCTACTTTATCTAAAACTATTTCTCCTTGTAGAACTCCCATGACATGGGAAACTGCTGCTTCACGAAGTGGGTGGATCCCCCAACTACGACCACGTCGAGGAGTACATCAGCCACCTCAAAAACAAGATCCACGACCTTGAGTGCAAAGTCAAGTCTTTGGAGGACGAGGCTGACCAAAACGCACCAGTGGTTGGACTTGAAGATGATCCCATGTGCCCTGACCTGTTCTGCAAGTACCCATACCACCCGAGGTCAAGTTGGCCTCCCAAGTCCCCGCCCTTTGGAGGTGCAGGCTACTGCGATCCTAGAGGCTCCCTTGGAGGTGCAAGCTACTGCGATGCTGGAGGCCCGTCGCAGTACTATTCCAACTAGATCGGCTAGATGAGTCGTTTGTTATTATTAGTTCCCGGCATTTAAAATTACCCAAGGCACACCATTGACGTGCCATCGCAATTGTGTCCGAACTTGTTTCTACCGTTGTGTTGTATTCGATGTACCTGTCGCCTGGATTTCTATTTCATGTATCATCTATGTGGTTGAAATTTATCTATTTCCTACACTTGTGCATGCTATATTTTCAAATATATCTAACTATATTTGAAATTTAACATTCTTCTACACTCTATCTGAAAAATTGCACTACACCCATGTCTTTTAAAAAATGTTATTTAAAAACGGCCTAACTCTTCTAAAAATATCCATATCCATGGG
The DNA here is from genome assembly GCA_030272315.1 of Paspalum vaginatum. Taxonomy (NCBI): domain Eukaryota; kingdom Viridiplantae; phylum Streptophyta; class Magnoliopsida; order Poales; family Poaceae; genus Paspalum; species Paspalum vaginatum. The sequence continues at coordinate 40,971,278 of CM059015.1, read as the reverse complement.
ACAAAATAAAACGTCCTAACTCTTCTTAAAAAAAAGCCATGGGACAAAATAAAACCAAATAGAACAGCATTATTTAAAAAGCGCCTTCTCAAAAGGCGTTATTTAAATAACACCCTACCACGCCTTACCACTGGGCGTTTTTTTAAAAAGTGTTGTCCCAACCGGCGTTTTTTAAAAAACACTTATTGGCCGATCATTTCGCTAGCAGGGCCGACAGGCCGACCACACCGCAGATGCCACGTCGATATAACGCCCCTAGCCGCGGCGTTTTTTAAATAACACTGTCTGGGTTATAGGTATAGGTTTGTAAATTTTTGAATCCGTGATTTATTTTTGAAAAAAGATAATAAAAAAATAAAAAAATCGATACGGAAGCAAGCATGGCATGCGAAATGGGCTGCACGTCAATTTGGGCCGAGAAACATACAATTGAGTAGTAGAAGACTCTTCAACAGATTGAGTCCGCGTCGCTGCGGCTACGTATAGTCCTGGCGCTTCGAGCACGCAATGGCTTTTGACTCAGTTTTGTCTACGCTCAGGGCCTCGGGGGGCTTCCCGCAACAGCGCCGCCTCCCACGCCAAAACCCTCTCGCGGCGGCCGTGCAGCGCGAAGAAGAAGCGAAGCCTACTCGATGTCGGGGAGGGGTACGATACGAGCTCAGCAAGGACCTCAGTCAGGGTGAGTGCCAGCCTTCAGGACCTACCACGTCGTGCCCCAGCCGGGTGAGGCTGAGGCGAGGGCCAATCGAATTTCGCACTTATCGAATCCTTATCAATGTTACTATTAGCCTGTCTTCGACGGAATGCCTAAAAAGACTGTCTACAGTATAAAACGACATTTTAGCGTCACTATACACAGAAAAAAAAATTAGAATAGTGACAGACAAGAGTGGACAGACGTTCTGCTGTAGACGGTCTTAGTTTCTTGGCTACTTTTTGGCTACTACTATATATCCTGAAAAGTTTGTTTCCCACTTGGCTATCCTAGGTTTTTGTTGGAAACAGTTTCACAGCACACGCATCTCTTTTTTTACTCTAATTAAATTTGTTTCATAATGAGGCATGATATGTCAATTGATGTGCTTCCTCTTAGAAGAGTAAATTGGTGTTCTGAGTTCTCTAGCTTCCTCTAAGCCAATGTCTGCACCAGAAGACTAAATCCTGTGACTGCTCTGTTTTCAGGACATTGATGCGGGCAATAGACAGATTGCCGCCATTTATCCGAGGTAGAGTTTACGCATTGACGGAAGGCTTCCGGAGAAAAGCTTTTGGATGGGGTCAGTCCTTTTCGGTTTTGCTCTCTGATGTCACTGTACAGTGGATGTGACAACCATGACTAATCCCGGTTAAATTTGTGACCCGGGTACTCTATCCATGTTTCACTCTCATGAGATTTGACCAATCACAGATAGCCGTGGTTCATGTTGTACAAACAGTATCCGTACGTATATCCAAAAAAAGGGTTTATAAGCCTGTATATATATGTATATAGATACACCTGGAATAGAAACAATCCCTACTTTAATTTCTATGAAAAAACGATCAAACTGTACTGCAACAATTCCCAAAAGGAGAAGAAACAAGTCGAACGGTTAGCAAAGAAAATTTTAAAAAAAACAAAGAGACCTGCTGGGCTGGCTACTACGCTCCATTCTACTGTGGATGTCCTTTGCTTTCTTCCTCGCTCGTTGCAAGAAGCACAGATTTGACATGTCTTCATTTAATTTGCCGTCTCCCAACTATACTAGATGGCTGATCGACCTGCAGCCCGGCGAGATCATCTATCAGCAGGGACTGCCCGGCCTGCACGCCAGTGTGCCCGCGAAGCGTGTGAGCCTGGTGACGTAGGTGCCTGACTTGGGCTTCACCCACTCCTTCTTGTTGAGCTTCCTGGGGATGGGGCCGCCGGACGGCTCGAAGACGGCGCCGTTCATGAACAGGTCGTCCTCCGTGTGCCACACCCAGTTCTTCCACACGGCCTCCTCGGCGTAGTGCTTGGTGATCTGCAGACGCATGGATGGACGGATGGATGGATTGATTTGCATTGGTGGAGTTGGAGTGGAGACGATATACGAATCGACGGTTATTACCACTTTGGCGGCGACGTTGGGCGGCGCAATGTAGCGGTTGCCCTGGCTGATGATGACGGGCGCGTCGCCGCCGCCGATGGCGTACATGAGCCAGTGCGTGTAGTCGTTGTTGACGACGTGGAAGAATCCCCAGCGGCACCTGGGCATCCGCTGCACGAGCCCCCTGCCGAAGTGGTTGAAGGCGACGGTGATCTGCATCGCCTTGTCCTGCGGGTACGAGTCGCTGGCGCCGAAGAGCATGACGTCGTTGTGGTTGGTGAAGTGGCAGTTGGAGATGGTGACCCCCGTGGTGGATCCCTGCACGGCGTCCACGAGGCCGTCCTCGCAGTTGGCCATGGAGATGTGGTCCACCCACACGTCGGCGGCGCCGAAGAGCGAGACGCCGTCGCCGTCGGCGCGGGTGCGCGGGCCCGTGTGCGTGGGCGAGTCCCGCACCATGCCGCCCGACGTGTGCTTCACGTCGTGCACGTGGAGGTTGTGGAGGATCACGTTGCGCGCGAACTGCACCGTGATGCCGCCGCCGTTGGCGATATGCACCTGCGCGCCGCGCCCGTCGATGGTCTTGTCGCTGCTCACCAGGAGCTCCTGCGAGAGCTGGATGATCATGGAGCGCGCGAAGGTGATCCACAGGGGGCCCGCCTGGATGGCGCCCCACCGCAGCGTGCCGGGGCGCGGGTTCAGCGCGTCCGCGTCCGTGGGGTCCGTGACCACGTAGATCTTGCCGCCAAGGCCGCCGGTGGCCAGGTGCCCGAAGCCGCGGGCGCAGCGGGCCAGGCGCTGGCGGTCCGTCGCCCAGTCGCGGCGGCAGCGCCAGCACTTGTCGATCGGGTTCGTCGCGCGGCACGGGCCCCCTTTCTTCTTCTTGTGCGTCTTCTCCCCCATTTCACGACGCAGGCTGCTGCTCGTCGACGTCGTTGCTCTGCATGCGTATTATATGGACATGAATGATCAGAACGTGACCGCCAAGCATATGCACGCATGGATATACAATGGACGACGAGCGCGCGCGTGCCTGTGGACATCGGCGTTGAAGCTGTTGGTGACGTTGTACGGGTCGGGCTTGTACGTCGCCCTCGCCGACGCCTCCGCCAGCTCCTTGCGTCTCTGCCAGTGCTCGTCGAAGTCGCCGATGTGGGCGCTCGACACGGCGACGGAGGCCAGGAACGCCGCGGCGAGGACCAGGAGGGAGCCCGGCCGGCACCACCGGAGCCTCTCCATCTCCATCATGGTGCTGTGTATTTGTATATAAATGTCTTCTTGGAGCCCTAGCAATTCTTCCGATTGTGGGCTTTATTTTCACCTCTATTATCTAGGTAATAATACTAGTGGCCAATCTGTGTTCTTGCAAGAGGGTAAGAACAGGGTTCTTCTTTATTGGTGTTTAGAGAGAGAGAGAGAGAGAGAGAGAGGAAGAACCCAACTGCTCGCGTGGGTCGGAGAGGAGGGTAATATAAGGAGGGACGCATGGTATTCTTAGCAAGAGAGAGGGTGAGGGTGAGGTGAGGCGAGGCGAGAGGCGAGCCACAAGCCCTCGAGCCCCCGGCATGAGACAATGCTGCAGCCTGCAGGTGGATGTGTGCTCTCTCTCTCGTCTCGGTGCAAAGGTTGATGGAGAAGAGTTTTCCCACGTGTAAAACCGTCAGGAGAAGGCAGTCATTCTATTTTCTATTCTGGTCTCGTCGTCGTCGGGGGAGAGGGGGGTAATTTAAGCTGGGACTGTGCAATCATGTGAACTTTTTTAGGTATTTGGTTTAAGAAATCTCCATTCTATATCATGTTCTCAGCTATCAATTTTTTTGTTTGGTTCGTACTCCATAATGGAATGGCAAAAACGCTCATAGCGCAGTGGGCTGCATGGGTGCGTGCCCACCTCGTGATTTTTGGCGGTCTCCATGTCCATCCTTGCCTAAAGCACTACGAATCTTTGTAACCATTCCATTTCTCACAAAAAATTAGTATAGATACGAGGAATAGTCATTTCACCGAATTATGAGGTGAATTTATAATGTGTCATCTCATTTTAGTATGGAGTACCTCTTCAAACCAAACATTATACTATACAGTTCGATAAAATAGCTACATTAGAAAACAGCGTCCGTGTTTATCGTAGCCGCCTCAACGCGCACCACCATTAATTAAAGGACACCTGATTGCGCAGTGTATGTGGTCATTGTCATTCTATTCGTCTCAATTTTTCCTTCGGAGCTTTTTATGGCCTTGACTTTCGCCTTTCACCCTATAATAACTCTTTTAGGCTATGCAGTGGATTCCGATTCACTTCTGTGCCAGTTTGGTTGATGCGTGCCTTGGATCTTTGCTAGCAAACTGGCTTCGAAAAGCCAAATTTATTTTGGATTCGTTAATTTTGAATGGAGAAAGAAAGCACTTCAAACCACCTCCGGTACAACAGTTTACAACAGTATCTCATGATAACCTGATAGATACATGTAAAAACTATTGGTCACTATTCAGTAACATGATAAATTGGTACACTGTATCCTATGGCCTGTGGGGGTTGCCCTTGAAAAACAAGCCCCTGAAACAAAAATTCTCACATAGGCATAGTTACCATCTTGCAGACCCCATTGCTTTCACTTCCAGTGGACTGCAAGAGTATTAGGCGATGGAAGATTGGAACTAATGCTCTTCATTCACTATCCAGAGGGGATCAGAGTAGAATCAGGATCCCTCAGATCACTAACGACGCAAAATTGCGACGCGGTGCAGGATGAGAAGTAACAAGACCGACTCCGAGGTGTCTCTTCCAAGTCATACTTTGGGCATCCAAAACACTCAAAGGCACTGAAGGATTACTCGTCGTCTCCATTGTCAAAAACACCAATGCACTGCTTTCTCTTGTCAAGAACTGCCCTGAAGGATTCACCTTCATCACGAAGTTGCTCACTGAACCGTTTTTTGGTCTCGTCCGTATTCCCTTTTGTCCCTGTGGAATTATCCTCAGCCAAGGGATTGGAGACCTGCAAGATACAGTTCTATGCTTACAAGGATTGCTACAAGGTGCTGCTCGCTGGAAGCAACGATAACGATTATAGTTCGTAGCGAGGAATATAAATCATTGGTTAGGGTCAGAGCACCAAGTTTCAAGATAATCAAGCATGTAATGGTGTAAGAAAAATATAACATAAAGTCATTCCTACACTACACTGGTCCATATAAGGTTTTGTTTTTGGCATTACCTAAACTAGGATGGCAGGATCTATATTTTCTAGATGAAATAAAATAAGATGGACAAGAGAGAAGTGACTTTTACTATAACAGACAGTATGTCAAATGCACATTCCAAATGATGTAAAGCAGCAGAAATTTGAGGTGGTTACTGACTAAATTTCACAACTCGCAAAGTTGCCAAAGAGTTGGTACTTACCAAATTGTACCCTGATCCAGGCCCTATGACTAGGGATGAAGAGAGTTTCCTTTTAGTTGCAGCAATGGAAAACCCACCCTTTTCAAGCTGCAAAAGTAAATAAGATGAACGATGAGCACACATCAATAGAACAAAAGCTGTGACTCTTGTTCAGTGGAGTATATGATCGGAATAGTCATGGCATTGCTGTTGTTCTATCAGACACTTAAGCTTAGCCACTGAGTTTTATCTGTGAAGTACATATGTGAGAAATAATTATACTTTCATCTTCAGGAAGCACGTTTCAATAAATAAGTTAACTTTCCGGCCATTTTGAGCAAATAGCACAAACAAGCACAATAGAGCAAATGCATAAAGTTTATGCTGAAACATAAAACATACCCGATCACCCCAACTAACTCTTTTGCGTCGAGTGCTATATGTCTGGGCCAAGCCAGAAAGAGCATGTGTATTTGCCTCTGCATTTCCTAAATTCTCAGCATCGTCCTCAAAATCTTTTGACCACTTACTCTGCCCTAGCTCTTTCAAGCCACCCAGGTCATCTTCTACTTCTGAGTCCCACTTCTCCTCAGCCTTTGAGAAACCTGCACAAACAAATATTTTAATACTTGTAAAACCTCAGTGTGATGTAAATCTTAACTAAGGCCATGGTATAAACATATCTAAATGTACACAAGAATGCACTAGATGTCACTAAAAAAGAAGGCCTGCTTCCAAGCAGGTTCAAATGTTTGACAGTACATCCATGTCCTTTTTTTAATTAGATCTTCCTAGAGTATAACTAAATTGACAGAAAGGATCATGAGCGTATGGAGTATGGGCTATGGAAAAGGTAAAAATTTGTTTCATCCCCCAAGTCATTAATAGAAATCACAAGTTCTGGCTTCAAAAGGCAATATATGTCTGTTACTCTGTTCTATCCAATATCTGATTCAAAAAGAGCTTGGATTTCAAGCTTGAAGAAGGTAAGTCTTCTACCTTTTCACATAACCAAGAAAAAAGAAGGAAAAGCCTTTCCCCTCAGAATCCTTATGTAGGGCTCACCCAGTGAAAAAAAAAAAGGTGATGTGGACTGGTTCCCATTAGTTAAGCACTTTGACCAGGTCTCTGGCCTACATCTCATTCACTCACTTATTAATAGCTAATGTTTTTATCCAAATGTATAATCCACATGTTGATACAAAAAAAAATTTTGTAGACACACCGCTCCGTGGAGGCCGAACCAACCCAAATACAGAAAAACAAAGGAAGATAAGTGTTCAATGTATTTTAGAGGAAAAAGATTTTATTTTAACGAATAAGATATTTTTATCCTCTCAAACAAACCGAAATAAATGCAGTTCTTTTTTTTAATCACATTTTTAATAGGCCAAAAAAAATTATGTTGAAAAGGAAAATTTAGAGACTAATGTCACCTTCTGTGAACATTTATGATACATGTATAGAGTAGAGTGCATTCAATGTGCACAAGCGTGCGAATTTGTGGCACCGTAGTAGAGTCATATTCAGAAGCAATAGAGTTACTATTCATTCTAGCACTTTCCTACTTTCGTTACTCCCCAGATCCAGATCTGGGTCGTTCCTCAGATCCAGAACCCGAGTCATCCCCGCACACAATTTCAGCATGGTTACAAATCGTGCCTCACATCTATAATACCTGGTGAAGCACTTTGATAAAGCTTTCTGCAGGCCTCCTCCTAAGTGAGGGGTCTAATGTTATCGAGGAATGGTATAAAATTGTACCTTCACATGATTCAGTATGTGGTGGTTGCTGCATACCCTTCTCTGAGTTTTCAACAGCAGTGCTAGTTGTGTCATTAGCATCATCGACATCCTCTGTGTCCATATCTACCTATTTTACCAAACAAAATCATTAGCATATTGATCTATCCAAAAGTAAAGAGAAAAGAATAGCATTACCTCTTGTATAGAATGGCCAGAAAGATTATCATCATGGAATAATGACTGAAAGAAATAAAGATTCAATGATGAGAGCCATAATTAAGCATGCACCTGATAGTTGGTCTTAACTGCAATAGTGCAATCTAATGATGGCAAGAAATATACATGTATATCTAGCCGCAGGTACAGTGGTGGAGCCTCTTCCCAGTCTTCTGCCATCCTTTTTATCTCATCCAATGTAAATCCATGCACATTCCTTGCAGCACAGCCCTGTCATTATTAAGGATATCAAAAGTCTGCTATGCTACAATTAACAACAAGGTAATTGCAATAACGCAAAGTAATCTTAAGATTCTTAGTTAAAGTAAATTAAAAAAAGTAGAGCTACAAAACAGAAGATATGCCATCCTGAAGCTGCAAATACTACTGTCATGTGAAGAACGGTGTACAAGGTAATCCTTCATAGCAGTATCCAGTCAGTAAAGGTTTACAACCCCAATATTAGGACAGGTTCCCATTGGTGGCCTATACAAATTTATATATGGTTGCTACTGTTAACTAGTAAAATATTATATGGATTGCCTTGAGCAAAAGTTTATACATTTGACTGAAGTAGGATCACACAATCTGTTAGCCAGCCCACTCTAGGATCACTTAGGCAGCTTGTTCAGCTGCTGCAGCACCTACACGCACACACACTTGGCTAAATTTTTGGAGGGGGAAGTGGAGAACAGAGAACACTTGTTCTTGTGTGCTGCTGAACTAATTTGCAGCTTGCTGCTGCTTCTATTTATAGAGAGGGGAAATACATACTAGTACATCTACTCCCAACCACTACCAACTACAGGTATGGTTCTACACTACTTAGTACACCTACTCTTGTACAATCTACTCAAGTACTCCTACTCCCATGCTGAAAAAACAGCAGGGCAAAAGTCTACTCTTCAGGACAGTCATGGCTGTCTATCTCTATAGGGATCTAGCCCCAACTATTACTAGGATACATGATCAATGTAAGTGCTTGGGTGATTAAGTTCATCACAATCAACTTGATTTCACTGAAGAACAGGAACTGAAATAATAAAGATTAAACATGCTGGCAAAACTTTTGCTTGCCTCACATTGATCTAGTTTCCAGATTTTCATGTCCATGAACGACCAGACTGGTATTAGTGTAATCGCCTAGGCTAGGGTTTCTCTCTCTTGTCTCGCATGTACTCTATAACAGACACTAGAAGACTGGTGGATGATAATATAAAGCTATGTCAAGAAAGGGAATTGAGACATGGCAAAGTTCATCTAAGCATGACAAAGTATGTGGCTCCTAAACAATTAAATACACATTTAACAATGAGTGCACTTATTATTGACAATACTACTGAAAAACATTACCGTTGGATCCTTGTATGGTGCCTCCATCAAGTACACTTCATAGCCAGATTTCTGCAAAAGTGGAAAAAAAATCAGAACACTAGCAGGATGAATTCACTACAGAATGGGATGATACAGTAATTAACAAGAATTAAATTCTAAATAACACACAAGAGTAGCTCCTGAACAGTAAAGATATTATCTGACAAAAGCGTAGATTAGTCTAGTGAAATATTATAAATTGAAAGCACCCAACAAGTTATACTAAAAAATGCAAAATAAATTACTTCAGACCAACTAAACCAGTAATAATTACCAAGAGTTAGCACCACAATAGTTGATTCTGGTTGTGTAACTATGGTCTACGGGACCAATCAAAGAAAACAAGAACGGAAGCAAAAAAAAAAACAAGTACTGCATCTAGGGCAAATGTCAATAGAAAACAAACTAACTGCCACACAAAATGATACAATAAGAGTGAAACCAACAAGTAGGGAGGGCGAAGAGGACAGTGAGGAATAAACCTAAGCAGGCACAAAGGTAATGTTGTCATGTTGTGACTCCAAAAAAAGTTTAGTAGTATGAGGACATTTTTAAAAAGAAAGAGAAAGAAAAAACAAGAATTGGAGGGTTTATTTCCTTGTATATTGTAATGAGGTAAAAGTATTCCACATAGTAGGATAATAGTTTTTAGGAAAAGAAAAGGAAAACATCCTTGGAACTGATTTTTTTTTCAAGCAGTGGGCACCTCCTTAAGGGGTCGTCAACCCCAGAAAAAGGAAGAAATCAAGCAAAGTAATCTTGTAGTCAACACATCAGAGGCTGAGAATTTACCTTCGCAGTTGCCCAAAATTGAGCAAAATCAGCTACCCGCAGATTGCGGTCATCCACTAAACGGCCAGGAATACCAGCAGTAAACAAAGTCAGTTACCAGAAACACAGCATTAGCCGTTGGAATTGAAGGCATCTCTTGGCACACAACCACTGTATTTTGCTAGGACAGCTTAAGTGTTACTAAATTGAATGTTTTAAATGACACAAAAATATCACGAGGTGTCAAGGAAGGTGGGCAATATCCAAATTTCAAGTTATCCATTCAGTCTTGGAAACAGAACACCACAGCATTGAAAACCAACCAAAAGAGAATTAAAAAGATCTGATTGCATGCGGGTGAGGGGGGCAGTACTCTAGATAACTCCATACCAATCACAAATGTAAAATTTCCTTCGTCGAGGGTCTTTGAAAATGCCTTCAACATGCTTGACCTGTAAGTCTATAAAGTGCACAGGAAAAATCAGTACAGGCTAAGACAAAAATAGATAAACAGACAAAAAAGAACAGAAAAAAATAAGGAGTAAGGGCCAAGCGGAAACAAAAAAAAAAGGTATTGTCAGTTTTAATTCAAAGGCTGCCCAGATAAGGCCAAAAATAGACTTAATTCACGAGATAATATCTATATGTTCCGGCAGGACACCATATTATTCATTTTTTATATGTCACCATTGTGTGTCATACATTCAAGCAATTTACTTTAATCCTTTTTTTTGTAACAACAAATAAGCACCATCATGAGCTGTTGAATTACTCGGCAATTAGATGGTAATTAGCTTTTATAAACGGCGGCATTTGATTGTTATAGCTTTGCTAATGTAGCAAGGTTCAATTTTGCAGGTTCATATGACAAGAGAAAAAGAACTACAGAGCTGGTGAAGTTATATCACCTCCTCCATTTCTGGCTCATAACAGTACTCAATCACTTTCTTGGTCAACTGCCTCCTCCCTTTTGATGCACTAGAAGATTTAGAGCCTTCACTGTCTTCTACTTTCTAAGAGAAGATTGACCAAAATTACCCATACGTAAGTCTTAAAAAATCACTATTATTACACAAACTAAATCAACATCACAGATAAGTACAGTAGCTGCCAATCCCTACTGACCTTCTCAACTTCAATCATGAAATAATCATCCATGGAGTGGATCCTAGGTGCATTTGCACCATTTTCGACTTCAAGATCGCGCAATGCCTTTGCCAGATAGCTCTTCCCACTACCTATATGTTACAATTTTGGTTTACAACGATAGTGAAGGACAACCTAACAGCGCATCTGTGAAATAAATTTAATGAACACAACACTGATTATTTGGGACACTGTACAGATAATATCATTCAGTTACGTATGCCACATAAGCAATAGGGAATAGGGACTTTTACAAAATATACAGATGCCAGTTAAAAACAACTCTAGGAAGTAGAAACTGCTAAATATTATAGTTAGCATACAAATTCCTGTGGCCAATGATACAATAATAAGAAATATAAACAATATTAAGAAATATAAACAATATTTTCAGTAAACCTGGAAGCCCTCGGAGGATGACAACAATATGGTCAGGGCGTGAACCACGAAGGGGCTGCTTGAACAAATCACAAGCATTGATGATTGTGACTTTGGAACTCTCCATAGAATGATGTGCGCTAGTTGGCCTTCCATCTATTAAGTGCTGCTCTGACTGAGGTCGATAAGTGAAACCTGACCCCTGTGAGTGAAGAATAATACAATGGTCAATGCTTTTAATGGAAGAGAAAGCCATCCTAAATTTTTACAATATAAATTTCTACAATACTAGGTATTGAGTGCACAGATGCAACCTCATCGTCATAATGGTTTGCATTTGGCATCTGATTAGCTTGAGGCAAGGCATGCATGGTAGATGGAATAACTCCCGTGGTTGGAGAATCGGAAAGGACAGGAAACAACGACGAATTTGCAGTCGGTCGTGGTGGTGCAGCATGGTAGTTGCCGTTAGAGGGAAATGGAGGCTCTGGTGGTGGTGGTGGTGGCGGCGGCGGCGGGGCAGCACACGTCTCAAGATGCCAAGCATGAGAACCATAGGGATTGGCTGTCTCCGCATATGGAGGCAGTGGAGGGTGCGGCGGCGCACCAGGCAATGGCTCTGGGTGGAACTGATTGTAATGGCGATCAGCGCCGTCAAAATACTTCCCATGAGGCCCTTCTCCAGGCACAAAACCTTGACCGAAGCCATTGTGCCTATCTTGCATCGGCACTGGAGGTGGCAATCTTCCAGTGCGGTCGAAATTTGCAAACTCGCCTCCTTGCCCGTGCGGAGAGGCACCTCTACCTCCGTAACCGAAGCCGGCGTCGGATGGGTACAGCTCGCCACGCCACAGCGATCCAGGGAGTAGATTGCGGCCATGGTCCCGGACGAGGCCCATTAGCCGATCGCCCTCCACGGGAGCCCTTCCCGGCGGCGGAGGCGCCAAGTCGTACGGATCGAACGGGGGCGCCTCGCCCACGCGCATCCGCTTGTAGGCCCCCTCCCTTCCGGGGAGCTCGTAGGGATGCAGGTCATGTGGCCCAGGAGCCAGATGGCCCCACATCGGTGGCGGAGGCGGCGGGTGGAAGTCGTACGGGAATGGGTGCGGCGGGGGAGGAGGGGGTGGCGGCGGGTGGAGGTCGTAGGGGAAGGGATGCGGCGGGAGAGGCGGCGGCGGGCAGAAGGGAAAGTGGGGCGCGGAACAGACAGGGCAGAGGTCGGCGCTGGCGCCGGCAGGGAAGCGCCACGGATGGTCCATGCGGAGCGGTGCTGGCCTGAGGCTCCGGGATCTGGGGTTTTGGCCGAAGTAGGGGACGAAGCCAAGGTTTCGAGAAGGTTCGAGAAGTTTGCGCGCCGCGCCTCCGCGCAGGAAGAAGACGAGCAGGCAAGCGGCAAGACGGTATTTTGCGTTTTACAGATTGTAAAAACAACATATTAGGGCTAGTTTAGAACAAAATTAGTTCATTTCCTTTCTCTCCTCGGTGCCCTAGCAAATAAGGGTTTCTAAAATAGTCCATATAATATATAATAATAATAATCCTTGACAGAGAACGATCGTTCATGATTAGGTAGCCATCAGATAAGTTTGAAATAGAAAAAAAGTAGAAAGATAACGTGTGAGATAGGGATAACATCTATCCTATCACTCACAATTGTTATCTTATCCTTTCATCCAATAAAAATTTATCATATCACACGTTTCTCTATCTCTATCCTTTTCCATCTAAACACCGCCTTTATTTTGGACGGACTATGCCAAAACACCTCGCTATTGTGTGCCAAATCACCAAATCTTGCTCATGTGGCACTCTCCTACTCATGGCCTTGGCAGCGCCAAAATGGCGTGCTTCCATGCCACCCACATCATGCTTCGCCTCTACAGCGTCGTCACGGCTCATTCACCGACGCGCGAGCATGCGGCCCATGCGCTAGATTGTGCCTACCTGCGTCCACCTCCTCTAGCTTCATAATGTGTGCGCCTCTCAAACATGCTCTCTCTGTCTCTCTGTCGATGAGTTGGTTCCTCCGCAGTAGCACAGTGGTTGTGGAAGAAGCAGATGGAGCCGTCAACTAAGATGCGGGGTGGAGACTGGAGAGTGAGATGAGAAGGATACAAAGGGACTGGAGGTAGCCGAATACGAAGGGACCTTGAGGCGTTACTTCCCTAGGGAGCATAGACCTAATCGAGCTCAAGCTCAGGACTGCAACAAGATCAACATCGGTGCCAAATATGAGGTGAAGGCCAAGGATGCTATTGTTGCCTTGCTGGACAGAGGAGTTCATGGGTGTAGAGGGCATCGATGGTGGCGTTTCAGCTAATGGTGATGGACGACAAAAAGGGTGAGTTGGACGTCAGAGGTGGCAGAAGGAAGACACCATGTAATCGACGAGAAGAATCTAATTTGGCTTATAGGGTAACAATGTTGTGATGTTTTTTAAAGTATGCCAATCGGGTATGTGTGCACTTTGGTATGGCGCAATTGTTGAACTTGGAAGCAAAATGGTCTCTTATGCCACATTTCCATAGTTGTGTTTTGGTGATTGATTGACACACAATACTTAGACTAATAAACTTGTCTAGATGCACATTCTCAGGTCCAAGCGATGAGAAGAGAAAGAGCCAGAGGCAAGGCCCAAAGGCCCGCCCTAACTGAGGTTCCGCCATTCGCGGGTCTCACAACATTTGTGATCCGATCCCTTAATGTTGGACTTACCGTCGTACTAATTTTCCCGAAGGGGCTGAGAGATGGACACCTGGTGAAATATGAGGACCAGAAGGTTTGATCCTCTGGAGTTGAATGGAGGAGATATTTTCTAGTTGAGGAAGGCAGAACAACAAGGACATAAGGACCGGAAGGTCCGTCCCTCCAAAAATGAATGGAGCGGACCTTTTCCAGCAGGTCATAGGAAGCGCGCTAAAAGATTCAAGGATTCAAGCCATTTTGGTAGAAGACGTGGAAACCGAAGCAGCGGAGGAGTCCGAGCCCCACTAGTTGAACTATTGATCGAACCTTTGGAGTGCAACGGCTAGTTCAACAGCTACTTGGAAGTGTCGAGGACCGGAAGGTCCGTTGTATGCCAAAAAGTGAGGACCGGACCATCCGGTCCATACACTTTTTGATAGCATTTTGGCTAACGGCTAGTTCGAGTTTGGGGCTATATAAACCTTCCCACCTCGGTGATTTGAAGGTTGTTGAAGCCACTAAAGACCACAACTAAGTGTAGAGAAGTATTCTAAGCATATCATCCACTCCAACCACCATAAAAATGCTTAGTGCTTAGTCCAAGCGAGATTAGAGCTTTGAGAGAATGAGCTTGCGAATGCATCTTGGGTGTAGTCCTTACATGGTTGCTAGACCCTCTTTCTTAGTGTGGAGTGGTGGCAACATGTTGTGCGGGGACGAGGAGTGATGCTAAAAATACGATGCCTTGTGACTGTGGGTGACGGTGGTGGTGGCCGAGCCTTGGTGGCACTTAGCACACTACACTGCAGCAGGCCAAGTCAGGTCGGGGTCAAGGGCACGCTAGGTTGGCCCCCACGCTCCCACGGTCACTTTGGTTCGGGTTTTTCTCGGGTTGGATCATTTTTTTTTTGCTTTGGGTTACGTTTTTCAGATTGGTTCGGATTCTAGATCAAAAATCATAGCTTGCGTTCGAACCATCGGTTGTTGCGGATAAAAAAAAAAGATACACGTTCAGCTGGTGTGTTGCTCGGATCGTATTATTTCCAAGTCAAAATTGTCCGATGGACATCGCACGATTACGATTGAAAATGTGCTGGTGGAAATATCCGTACCTTACCAATTTGTTAGTGGACACCGCTGCGATTATTATATTCATTTTTGGATGGAAAAAGGGAGAGAAATGCTAAGAAATGTCAATTTTTGCCCTTGGCCCCACGTGTCATGTTCTTCTCCTCCCTCGTCTCACCGTGCTTCATCTGGGTGCTCGCGTCGGACCTCCGCCTTCCTGCCGAAGCCGCACCGCGCGCCGGACACCGGACGCATGTAGCCCCGCCCTCCCGCTCGAAGCCGCACCGGACGCCTGCAGCCGCGCCGTGCGCCGCACGCCGGCTGCCAGCCGCCTGCAGTCGCGGAGAGGCCACGCGAGGTCGCCTGGGAGTCGAAGCCGCCGCGCGTGGGAGGCGAGGGAGCTAGGCCGCGGGCCCGCGAGCCTGCCGTGGTTCAGGTCCAGGAACATCGGCGTGTGGAGCGACCCGTCCTCCGGCGGTCGATGCTGTTCCAGATCAGATCAAAAGCCCACCGATCTCCTAAGGTATCTTGTCGTGATGTTGTTGTATCTGAGGTGGGGCTGCTACAGCGTGGCAGGATCCGCCGCAAAAGCCGTTATGCGGGAATTAATGGCGTGTATGGAACCAACGAGATTGTGCAATCTAAATTTTAGAATCCAGATTCTATTTCAAACAGGCGTGAGATTCTACTGGATTCTAGAATTTCGGAGGGCAGATTTTAAAATCTTACTATCCAAGTTCTACTAGCTTCCAGGTGATTGTGCATCTATAAATTACAAAAATGCCCCTGGCAGCAGTAAAAAGTCATTCCAGACCAAACACTGTGCAGGGGCAAAATTGGAATGTGACGAGGACCACTGTGTCTGGGCAGGATGGGAGCCAAACGACCATGCCGATATTTTTCCAAAAACAGATTTTGATCTTGGTGGCTTTTGGAATCCAAATTCCACGATCTGCCGAGTTCCATACGCGGCCTAAATTGGATGGAGGACGTCTCCAGTCGCCCGCGGGTGGTTACCCAGCCTTGATTCGCGCCGCGTGGACGGACTCAGGATCGGACGTGCGCTCCAGCCTGACGAGACCACGACTCGCGGCTTGGCTTTCACCATGGGGAACATCGGCTCACTGCTACGCCTGCGCTCGGCTCTAGGCCTATTCGCCGTCCCTCCCCTTCACCTTTGTCCTCCGTTCCGCCGCCACAGATCTTTCCTCTGACGAAGGACGGCTGGCTGCAGCACTCGGACGACGAGGCAGCGTCTGCCAAAATCGCCAAGATCCTGAACCTTCAGGCCGAGGTCCTGCAGAACCACCACACCTAGGCCTACACCGCCTGGACCCTGGACTACAAAAGCTTGCGTTTGAGCCAATATTTTTCAGAATCTGAATATTCCAACACAAACTATCTATCAATATCAAGAATCTGAAGCTTTCGTAAGGTCTTCCCTCCATGCCGGATTGTAAATTTTAGGGCTAGGGCTGGCTTTACAGTTTGAAACAGTGGCTGGTGGTGGTCTGATCGCACTTGCAAGGATATCAACAATCTGAAGATCGTGCGACAAAAGGCTAGCAGCCTGATAGTGCGATGCTCCCTGGCGGCTCCTTGATCACGCACGCAATTGGAACCTGTTGCCCGATGAGGCGGGGGCGGGCGATGAAGAGCCAAGCCGCACCAAGGAAGGTCGACCAGGGAGCGCGTGGGAGCTGAGGTTTCCGGTGAAAGCCGAGCCACGAGTTGGTTTCCTCGCGTAGGAGCTGGAGCGCACGACCGATCCTGAGTCCGTCCACGCGGCACGAATCGAGGCTGGGTAACCACGCGAGGCTGACTGGAGACGTCCTCCATCCAATTTAATTCCGTTATGCGACAGGATCCGTGCAGTCGCGCCGCGCACCAGCTGCCGGACGCCTGGAGTTGCGCCCTCCCGCTCCAAGCCGCACCGAACGCCTAGAGCCGCGCCCTCCCGCTCGAAGCCGCACCGGAGGCCTGCAGCCGCGCCGCGCACTACACGCCGGCTGCCGGCAGCCTGCACGGAGCGGGAGGGAGAAGGACATGACATGTGGGGTCAAAGCAAAAACGATTTTTTCTGGTATTTCTCTCTTCAACTCAGCCAAATAATTATATTTTAGTCGTAACGGTGTCTACCTGCAAATTGGCAAGGTGCAGATATGTCTACCAACATATTTTCAATCGTGATGTATCCACTAGCAAATCGAGATCGTTTTCAGTGTCCAACAACCAATTTTGCCTATTTTCAAAGGTAAATCCTATTTTACAAGCCCTGTACCTATCATGCTTGTCTGCTTCACAACCCAAAACAACAAATTCAGACAAAATCACACATGTGTGCTATCAATACCATCTAAGAACCAACCCCTTGACCCCAGTTTACAGCCACGTGAGCCTGGATTTTGGCCACGTAAGCACGCCAACATGGCAGCGGCCCACTAGTTAGGTCGCTTGCAGCGAGCTGCTCGTGTCACTGGACGCTGCCGCTGTCGCGCGCCTCGCCCTACGCTGCGGTCTCGACTTCACCGACGTCTCTCGTGCCTGGCCCGCATGGCAGGAGCTCACTACCGTGGCATTGTAAGCTACGATGCCCGCACCGTTGCCCGCCGTGGACAGCGCCCGCACGGCCTCCGCGACGCAGCCTATGGTGCAGAGGGAGCGGATAAGCACGGAGAGGCGGCCGTCCCCGCCCCTATCCCAGCAGCTCGCGGAGGCGGAGGTGTTGGCGGCAGGAGTGACGAGGTGAGCACGGAACGGTTCCATCCCAGATTTACCACCGTTTGGTTTCTGGACGTCTGGGACGGGAAAATCCCGGGTAGGGAATATTCAGTGTATATGCTGGACCCGCACATTCCAATTTTTTGGTGGAACGCAGCCATCCTACCCAACGGCGTCGCCTTTCGTCTTCTTTATCCCCGTGCACTCCTGCTCGCCTCTCCCCTCGCCGGCCGGTGAGGCCGATGCTGGGCGGCGTAGCCAGCAGGTGAGGCCGCGGCGGGGCTATGCGACCAGTGGAGCCCAAGGCGGCTCGCGTTGGCGGGACGAGCGAGGGCGGCCGTGTGTTAGCGTTAGCGAGGCGCGGCGCAGGCGGCTCGTGTCGGCAACTCCGGCGGCCGCAGGGCGTAGCGGTGGGGGCGGGGAGGTGGGACGGGCAGGGCAGGGAGGACGAGCCTAGGGTGGCGGGCATGGGAGGTGAGCAGGAGAAAGAAGAGTGTGGGAAATAACGTTTGTATGATATTTGGGTCATGCAGTCAATGATAGGACATGGTGTTAGAGCTGCTATATTCTCATCCCTCCAACCAAACATAAAATTAAACCGTTTCATCTTTTCAACTAAACACGGAATAAAATCATTTTATTCTAAAATATAGAAACAGAGCCAACTCTATACACCATGTCCACCAACAAAAGCACGTAGACTTGCCGTTGCTTTGAGTGAGGTAGACAAACTCGCTTCGTGCACTGAGTCTCGACTCGTTGGCTGAAACGATGACAAGCTATGAGGTGACCTACGCAGCACCAACACACAAACACGCAACGGAGGTAACAAAATAAACTCAACCAAGTTTGGGAATGTTTTAGACGAGCAGACGTGGTATAAATAATCAGCAATAACTTATACATAGGACTGAGAGAATGGGGTGATACGAATATATTTATTTGGTTGTGGCTTATAATCCGAACCGATCGGTGGCGGCCGCTGCCGTTAGAAAAGCATAAACTTCGAACTGGTCAGCTGCTATGGGATGCCATTGGCTCGTGGATTTGGCTGATAAGCCGCAGCCGAATCAATCTGAAGTGATCACCCCATTATATGACAATAATATTATGATAAATACGTAGGTAAAAAAACTAGTCCAAAAACATGTGACTAATATAGATTTTTGATGTATAGAAGATGAGAGACAATAAACATTTATTGGAAAAAAAGAGACGAGGAGCCTGTAAATAGATGATATGGAGACTGTTGAAGATAGCCAAGATTTTGTATTTTACGATTGGAGAAGTCCAAACAAGAATACGTCACGAAGACAAGCCATGCAATGGATGTGGTGGCCATGTATTTTTTTCTCCCACGGTTGTATTTTAAATTTTAATTAGGTAAAGACTACTGCACAGCGAGCCGTGCCTTTACCTTTCCGCACGGCCACCCACGCCCTCTATGTTCACCTTTCTTTTTCTGCGCTCGTCTTCTTCCTTCGTTCGACGCCGTCGTCTTTCTCCTCCATCTGTTGTTGCTGGTGAGGTAGGCCTCCTCCCCTCTCACTGCTGTATTTTGGGTTCATGGTTTGGGGATTTGGAGTTAGGGATTCGGATTGGGATTTGGGGTGGGGGATTTGGATGACGGCGGGCTTAAAGGGGATGCCGTCGACGGTGGCGGCTAGACCAACGACGGCTAGACCGGTGGCGGTCATGGGTGGTGGGTGGGGCGGTGAGGTCAAGTGGCGAGGGCGCACTAGCAGAGTGGTGGAGGATGGCGGTTGGGCTCGGTAGGTGGCGGGAGCGAAAAAATGCCTACGTTAGTAGAGGGACTGGGGCGGGCGTTGAGCGTTGCGGTGTGCCGGTGAGATCCTCGGCGCCCGCGACGGTGGTGGATGTGGCGGTGGTAGGGAGGCAGAGCATCGGTTAGCGGTGGGTGAACCGCCTAGGTTAGTGGTGGGTGGGGGTGGAAAGGCTACGGCGGGCGGTGCGGTGCATCGGTGAAGTCACTCGCGCCCGCGGACGGTGGTGGAGGTGGCAGTGGCGGGAAAGCAGAGCATCGGTTAGCGGCTGGGGATATTTTAATTAATCGTGTACTGGGACGTTTAAAATTTTCTATTACCAAGTTTCGATGTTCCTCAATATATATGAAATCAACAGTTTTCCGACAAATATCGACTATTAATGCACAAGTGGAATTGTGGAAATGTTAAGAGGGGTCACATACCGTGAACGATGACGAAACCCACAAGCCCCTGGTTTTACATTTGCCGTCGCCTACCTCGCCTCTTTCTAGCCCCTTCTGCCATTTTCTCCACTTCGTATAAATCCTCATTACCCGTCGGCCGTCGCCAACTCGACGCGACGCTCCCGTTTCCCCCTCAAACAAAACAAAAGCCCCCGCCGCCAAAACAAAGCCCAAATCCCCTGCGCGGCTGCGGCGGTGCGGCGATGGACCCGTCGTCTGCGGGCTCCGGCGGCAACTCCCTCCCGTCCGTCGGCCCCGACGCGCAGAAGCGGCGCGTGTGCTACTTCTACGACCCGGACGTGGGCAGCTACTACTACGGGCAGGGCCACCCCATGAAGCCGCACCGCATCCGGATGACGCACTCGCTGCTGGCGCGCTACGGCCTCCTCAACCAGATGCAGGTGTACCGGCCCAACCCCGCCCGTGACCGCGACCTCTGCCGCTTCCACGCCGACGACTACATCAATTTCCTCCGCTCCGTCACGCCCGAGACGCAGCAGGAGCAGATCCGCCTCCTCAAGCGCTTCAACGTCGGCGAGGACTGCCCCGTCTTCGACGGCCTCTACAGCTACTGCCAGACCTACGCCGGCGCCTCCGTCGGCGGTGCCGTCAAGCTCAACCACGGCCACGACATCGCAATCAACTGGTCGGGGGGCCTGCACCACGCCAAGAAGTGCGAGGCATCGGGATTCTGCTACGTCAACGACATCGTGCTCGCCATACTCGAGCTCCTCAAGCACCACGAGGTGATGATGACGCTTTCTCACCTCTGTTGCCCTTTGGTTTGGTTTGCCCGGGTGGTTCCCCTCGATTAGTTAGGTGTTTTGGTCGATTACGTTTCCGTCTAGTTACATAACATAATGATCGGTAATTCTGTGGAGTTGCTTGCTGATGTGTAATTCTATAAAGTTACTCAGTGATGGGTATGAGTGCGGTTTGGGGGTAGATTAGGTCTAGAAAGTGGATATAACAACTTTTCCGGCGCCAGTTTTGATTGGTAGCCTCCTTTCACATATGTAAATGTTTCATCAAATCACTTAGCAATTTTGGTGTGCTAATATGTGATTACTGTTTACAACAGAGAGTTCTGTATGTCGACATAGATATCCATCATGGAGATGGAGTGGAGGAGGCTTTCTACACAACGGACAGGGTTATGACAGTCTCATTCCACAAGTTTGGGGACTATTTCCCAGGAACAGGGGATATCCGTGACATCGGGTATTCAAAGGGGAAGTATTACTGCCTGAATGTCCCTTTGGATGATGGGATTGATGATGAAAGCTACCAGTCCCTGTTCAAGCCGATCATGGCCAAAGTTATGGAGGTTTTCCGCCCCGGTGCAGTTGTGCTTCAGTGTGGTGCTGATTCCTTGTCTGGGGATAGGTTGGGCTGCTTCAACCTGTCAATCAGAGGCCATGCAGAGTGTGTCAAGTACATGAGGTCTTTCAACGTTCCATTGCTGCTGCTTGGTGGTGGTGGATATACCATTAGAAATGTTGCACGCTGTTGGTGTTATGAGGTATGGTAATTCAAGTAAAACTTACTTTCTTGGATGAACCCTTATCCCTATGTACTGCAATTGCCAGTGTGAGCTGGTGAATCTAATATTATTTACAGTTATAATGTGCTAAAATCTGATGTAGTTGTATGCTTCTCTTCAGTCTGCACGTGCTGCTAACAATTTACTTCACAGAATACCCATGCCCTTGATTTTGATTTTTGAGGAATAAACTTAGTGTAATACCTAAATGTTTGTATATGTTTTCTTGCTGAAATAGACGTGTTTCTTAAGAATATTGATGTGTGTAAGCACTATGGAATAATTATAGCTCATTGCGTTCCACAAATTATATTTAGAATTAGCAATAGTGCCTTCTTAGCCAAGCTTAGGTTTCGTTCCTTTCGGCGGAGTAACCTCATGAACCCTGTTTTTTGGTGTTTTTCCACACCGTAGACGCTCGAAAGAGCGGGGACCTTACTCTTATCATCGAAGCTTAGAGTAGATTAATAGATACAGAAAATAAATTAACCCAATGGTCATTTCCTGTTGTACTAAAGGTGTTCATAGTGTATAGATTGCAGATATTAGAATATATATATTTTCCCTTTTGCTTTTCCCGTTATGCTACCTGTTTTTTTTCCACCCATTTCTTTTAAATCTTTGTGCAGACAGGAGTTGCTCTTGGTCAAGAGCTTGAAGATAAGATGCCTGTCAATGAATACTATGAATATTTTGGTCCAGATTACACTCTTCATGTTGCACCAAGTAACATGGAGAACAAAAATACACGGCACCAACTGGATGATATAAGAACCAAACTTCTGGATAATCTTTCAAAACTTGAACATGCTCCTAGCGTCCAGTTTCAAGAGCGACAACCTGACATAGAATTACCTGAGGTGAGAAACTGAGCATCCTTTGTGTTGCTGTTACATGCTATTTAGCTAAAAAATATTATGAAAGGACAAAGATGGTATTCTATAGTTCTTTGCTTTCCTGCATGGCTATCCTTGTGAGCGCTACATATGTGGTTTCTGTTTATTTCTATTTTTAATGCGTACAGAAGTTTTATCTCTACCAGATGCAGATTCCTAAATCCAAGTTAGCAGCAAGACCCATATCCATTCATATTATGTTATTTCTTATGCTTTAAATGCCAGTAACTGGAATTAAATCCTCCACCCACCTAGTACTTATTAGACAGCTTTACAAGTCTATATGGTAACATGGTAGACGCCTATTCTTTGTACAAGTCCTGCAAGAAATGGTTTTCGATCATTGTTGTTTTCTTGTGGACCAAAGCTTGAAGGCTGATAGAAGATTGGCACCTTTTGTCTACTACAAATGAATTAGTGACAACTGTTCTTAACATTGTGTTGCTTTATGTAGTGACTTAGCCTGTTAGCTCCAGTGGGAATGCTATGCGTTTCAATGCTGTGATGTACATGTGATGTGCCTCCATTGAGGCAGCGCCCAAATATAGTGTATACATTTCAATTTTCACATTTCCCCGCTGGTTCTCCTCATCCATATCTTGTCCCATATTCAATTCACTTGATTTATTCATATACCAGAAACAGTGTTATGTTTAGTTTTTGCCACAAAACATTCTTTTATCTGAAGCACATTCTGATGCTATTATCTCAAGCTCAGTGCTACGAACAGTAGTGTCGACCAGTATGAATATTAGGCTTAATGAAATTAACATCCAAATTGGACTTATATCATTTATGCCAATAAGACTAGAGGATCGTTAATTTATTTTAGTTAATTTGATCCATGAATATTACGACATTGCTTCCGGATGTGAAAGGCATCAAGTGCTAAGCTATATAGGTCTGCTATCAGAGATGTAATTTTACCAATGATCTTTACTCTTTAGTTCTGGTTGAATGTGCCCTGGTCTTATATTGGAAGTCACAAGCTAAAAGCTGATTATGTTGGGACATGTATGTTTGATGTACAGCCAGATGAAGATCATGATAATCCAGATGAAAGGCACGATCCTGACTCTGATATGGAAGTGGATGATCACAAGGCTGTTGAAGAGTCGGCAAGGTCTCTCTCTCTCTCTGAGTTGGTACTCATTCCATTCTGGATTCTATTGTTCATCCCTATGGCGATTGTGCGTGCCCTATCTCATTTCACGTTCTAATGTAGGAGGAGGAGCATTCTAGGTTTAACAGTTAAGAGAGAATTTGGTGAAAACGATACCAAAATCCAGGTATTTTGCATTTGCTTTTGCACCTCTCTTTTCTAGGCTAATGTGACTACCGGTTGAAGTAGACATTGTTATTGTTTTACATTGTGCAGGATGGTAACAGAGTTACATCTGAACATAGAGGACTGGAACCCATGGTTGAAGATGTTGGTTCCTCCAAGCAAGCTCCTGTAAGTGTGTGTTCTTTTGTGTTACCACATGGAAGAGTTCATGCTATCAACAAGATGACTCACTTAAACTAACCAAATTGGTCCTTTTCTCTTCATGATGTCGTGAACGGTAGCAGGCGGATGCCAATGTGATGGCCATCGACGAGCCAAGTAATGTCAAGAATGAACCTGAGAGTTCAACTAAATTGCCTGACCAACCAGCTATGTACCACAAGCTATAACCGCCACATCTGGAGGTGCCAGGTTTATGGTACACACCTTCCTGCGTGCCTTTAGTCCGAAACCCCAAGTGTTTCCGTGATACATCCTGCCATTTCACATTTGACTTGAGGCATACGTAGCTATAATATGTTAATCTCATGGGATTCCATGGCGGTATTGAAGTTCCGTTAGTCCACCTGGGTCCGCTTAAGGTTGAGATGGGCGATACTCTGACCTGTGTATACATGAAGCGTATTGGGTGTAGTTGTACAGTTATTAGTCAATGCAAATATGCAATGAACTTCAGATTAATTCTATGCGTGTTTTTAATGGTTTCGCATCCCGCATCTGGCTTGTGAATAAAATGTGCGGAAGCACAATCTTATTTAGTGCAAATTTCCAGAGTTCGAAGAGTGCTATTTGCCAGCTTGTGAAGAGTCTGTTGGGGATAAAAACAAACCTTGACGAAGAGTAGCTCAAAGGTTATATGCTTGATCACTGTGATGCCATTGATAAGGGGATTGAAGTTTCAAGTTCCTTTTCCTTATGATTTAAAAATGAAACGAAACGGTTTGCCTCATCTGAGATGCTTGTTCGGTGTTGCTGTATTAAGCAAATTTAAAAAGAAGAAAAAATAACAGGAACAAGGAGGAAAAGACAACATCACTGTCCTATTTCTTTATCTTTTATCCATCCCAACCCTTGGGCTTAGGCTAGCTGCACCACTAGTCCACTATATGGTAAAGGCCCCTCCACCCTGTATTCAGAGAAGAGGATGTGCTTTGCCGCCACACCCATTTATTTTAGGTGGCATTTGGCCAATATGATTCAAAAGTATCCTTGGAAACTTTAATATCGCTGCTATAAGATGAACATACATGGATCTAACTGTAAAAGAACCCTTGTTAGTCAAGCTCCACACACACACCCAAAAAAAAAATATCTTTGCCCTCTTCTAAATTAACATGAGATTGGTGCAACCAAGTTCATCCAATCATTTAGCTTATTCCTGACCAATGCTCTTCTAAAAGAGGCGTTCAGTGGCCAAGTTTATTTCTGATGATGTTAAAAAAGTTGGATATTGATCCTTAAGGATGCGATTGGTTGGATGGACGTCCTAGGACGGAGCCATTCCATCCCAGTTTTGAGATTGTTTGGTTCGTGGACACTGAAATAGAGCCGTCCCCGGATGCGAATATTCCACTGGATCCGGGACGAGCACGCTCCAAAAAATTGGCCGGACGAGCTCATCCTAGCTCGACGCCATGTCTCTCCGTCTCCTCACCCCAGCAGCCCACATGCGCGCGGAGACCAAGCCAGGGAGGAGGCTAACGCGCGACCCGTCGCGCAATTAGGGAGCGCGCGACCCCATCCTCCCCCACCCGTGCTGCGTCACCCGTGCCTCCCTTCTCCTTCGGTCGCTCAGCCTTCCTCTGCCTCCCGCCTCCCTCGGCCACGATGCCGCCCTCCCGCCTCCCCGGCCGCAGCGCCTCCGTCCCCAGGTCGCGCGCGCCTCAGCTGTGACGCCTCCATCCTGCAGCCGCTCGACCCCGCGCCTCCGCCCCGGCTGCGGAGCCCCCCTCCCCCACAGCGAAGCCCCCTTCGACGAACGCGTCACCCTCTTCGTCGACAGCCAACAACACCGTCTCCCTGTCTGTGGCAAGGTTTAGCACGTTATGTACGAAAAGATGTAGCAAATTATATAATGTCTAGCAAGTTCATATGATTGTGTAGCAAGTTCACGGGATCGTTCATGTTGTGGCAAGTTTATATGATTATGTAGCAAGTCATGTAATGTCTAGCAAGTTCATATGATTATGTAGCAAAAGTTCATAGCATCTGTAGTAAGTTTCCCTATTGTTTCAAATTCACGTGACTATGTAGCAAGTTTATGTAATGTGTAGCAAGTTCATACGATTATGCAACAAAGCTCGTGGGGCTATGATGTTTTTTGTAACCAACAATAAGTTGTGTGCGTAGTAACAGACAAAAAAAAGTTATGCACAAAATAACAGCAAGTTGTGTGCACAGATGATCTAAAAAATCGGCAAGTTGTTGCAAAACGATGTGCAAGTTAGAGTCGTGATGTGATGATTTAAAAAGCCATGAAAGCCCAACTCCCCGTGGCCGGAGGGCCCAGCAGGCTGCGGGGGTCGAGTAGTGCACAGGCCTAGCAGGCCGTGGAGCGCAGGCTGGGCGCGTGAGAAGCAGGCCACGGGGGGTTGCGTGCTCACCCTCCCGCGTGACCCCGACGCGCCTTAGACTGCGCAGCTTAAATCTACCTAGGCTTAGAAATTGGGCTTTTACTCCCAGAGAAGGATTCGGTAACTTACCTCTGTCAAGGCACCACCTACCTTACCTCCTGCGTTGAGCCGGTCAACTTCAATTCGGTTGGCTCTCAGACACAGGCATGACTTGTGGGCCACCGCATCGAGCCGGCTGTAAGGAAAATGGGGCCCTAAGCCTCATGCTTAGTTTCCTAATGTGATTTTGGTGGTTGAGTTGACAACACGTACCATTTGGGACTAATGTGCGTGCAAGTGTTTTTGTTTAAGTCCTAGGGTGCAAGAGATGGACTTGGAGTACAAACACCTCAAAGGAAGACCTAAAAGGCACAAGTGAAGACGCAAGACTCCATCCCGTCAGAAGCCGATGTCCTGACTCGGTAGTCTCGGATTTTTTTAAGCACCGAACCATCCCAGATTTTTTAAACATCGGACGGTCCGGTGGAGCCCCACCGGACGGTTCGGCAAGCATAAGAAGGCCGAGATTGAAGACTCAAGACTCGGTGCGAATTCACGCACTGGACGGTCTG
This sequence comes from Paspalum vaginatum, assembly GCA_030272315.1. NCBI lineage: Eukaryota > Viridiplantae > Streptophyta > Magnoliopsida > Poales > Poaceae > Paspalum > Paspalum vaginatum. The sequence goes on along the minus strand of CM059015.1, from coordinate 40,944,578 downwards.
GTGGTACACCACCGGACGGTCCGGTGCCTACAACCGGACGTTCTAGGCAGTGGAGAAGAATCGACCGCGTCCAAGTGCTATAACACACCGGACGGTTCGGTGGTGCCACCGAACGTTCTAGATAGGGAGCACTACAAGTGTGATGACCAGGCTCCAACACGCACCGGACGGTCCGGTGGCTCCAACGGTCGAATTGTCAGTCCAACGGTCGACTCCAATGGCTAGCCAACTACACGCACCTATTTGATCCATTAAAAGAGCTACATACACTCATTTGTGAGACCAACCACCATATGAGCAAATAGACACATCCCGACATAGCGAGAGCTTCCATAGCATCTTGGCTTAGGCATATTTGTCTTGTATCCATGCCTGCGTGCACGTCTATCCTTTGTAAGTGTCGAGCTTGTAAGTCTTGCGAGACCCTCCGAAGTGTGGAGTGGCCACCACCTTACTTGTGAGAGGGAGGATGGCCCTCGGCTAGTTGCCCAAAGCTTCCCTTAGTGGAGATGGCAGGGTAGCTCTGCAAGAAGGACTCGGAGACCCTAACGGCCTTATCCATCCTCTACCCTTGCGTGGGCGAAGCCGTAGTTCGTGGAGGACTACGCGTGAGAAAGGCTCAGGTGGGTGTGTACCAAGGATATCCGGAGACCCGACCGGGTTGCTTGACTTCCGAGGAAGTCACTTTGCCATCCTCCACCTTTGCAAAGGCGAGGCCGTATTCCTTTGAGGACTACGCGTGAGCAAAGCCCTTTGTGGAGCACCAACGAAGAGTAGGGGGTAGAGACCGCAAGTCTCCCCAAACCTGAGGGAAAAATCTCCGTGTCTTCATCGTGTGCCATCGTCGTCATCATCACCGGAAGTTAGCATATCTCTACCTATGTCTTTAGCTTCCGTATTTACATCCTTACAATTGTGTGCTTACCTTCCTATACTAGCTTGATAGGTTAGCTTCCAGGTGGAACTAGGTTGCAAGGCTTGGCCATGATAGAATTAGCAACACTTAGCAAAACCATAGTACACATAGCTAAATTTATCTTGTATAGGTTTTGCTTAGTAGTTGTAGTTTTAGGAGCCTTACTTTTTAGAAATCCTAATTCACCCCCCTCTTAGGTGTCGGTCCAACCTTCATCGGCGACACCCATGGCAGCCTCGGTCCCACCTGCGGCGGCCACGCTCCGCCCCGAGTGGCGCCCGCACCTATGGCTGTGCTCCCTCTCGCTGCGATTCCAGGGTCGGTGACCGCGCTCCGCCCCAAGTGGCGCCCGCGCCGATGGCTGCGCTCCCTCTCGCAGCGATGCCCGGGCCGGTGGCCTCGCTCTCGCCCGTGCCAGAGCGTAGACCCACGCCGGTGGCCGCGCACTCACCTACGCCGATGGCTCCAGCGCACGCCCACACGGCGCCCATGACCATGCCCTCGCCCACGCCCTCGCCTGTGACCGCACGCTCGGCCACACGCTCACTTGCACCGGCGCCCTTAATTACCTACGTCCGCAGCGGCGTAGAGTAGAGGGAGGATTTTTGGACGTCAGCACGACGGTCCGTGGAGGAGTGGAGTGGAGGGGAGGGCGGAAGGTCACAAGCTATGCCCCTGCTTCCGCAGTGAGCATGGTTCGCGGCAGGTGAAGCGGCGAGCTCACCGGGGCGTCCATTTATAGGCGAGGCGGTGATGAGGACGGGAGAAATGTAAAAACGGCGATGGTGGAGAGTGGCGACGCCGTGGGTAGGTGACAAGAGGAAAACAACGAATGTGGTGGGGTCCACTATTAGAGAGAGAGAGAGAGGCGCGGGGCTAGGGTGTCAGCGTGAGAGGGAGGACGCGGCGGGCCGCGTCAGCTTGCGCCGGATAAACGAGCCGGGGAGAGGCTGAGTGGCGGTCCAGGGGGAGGAAGGGAGGTAGGCCAGCTGGGTTGCACAAGGATGGGAGGGGAAGTGGGCTGCGGCCTGAGGGAAAGGGGAAGGTTTTATCTTTTTCTGATTTTTGATTTTTGGAGTTTGGATTTGAATATTTGGAGTAGATGATTTTGAGGAGTTTGGTGGGATAAATTGTAGAGATTTTTGAGAGGCACTCGGTGGGAAGTGAAGTAGAATCCCAGGAATCCATTGAATTTTTGTTGAGCTTATTATTGCACACTCAAGCAAACAAGATTTTGAAACTCAGATTTTGAAGCAGAGGGAAATTTAGAGAAAAATTCTTAGAGTCCATTTTTGGGGTGTTACAACAGCAACTATCTAGCTGGCTCTGAAGTCACAATGGCTAAACTGGTCGTTCCTATATTAATGAAGGAAGGGGCGACCTAGCACCACTAAAGACTACAGCAAGCAAAGGCTAAGTGCCACCAAGCCACCAAGGCTTAGCCACCACCACCGCCTCTCATGGTCACAAGGAGCCACATGCTTCACTACGGAGTTTGTAGGGTCTCCTCATCCCCGCACAAGTTGTAACCACCACTCCACACTAAAAAGGAGGGTCTAGCAATGAGTACAAGTGGCTTGGCCATAGCCAAGTCCTCTCCTCTGTCTCACACGGGAGCTACACTCAAGAAGAGCTCGCAAGCTCACTCTCTTTAAGCTCTAATCTAGCTTGGATCATGCACTAAGCTCACATATGATGGTTGGAGTGGTATATGTGCTTGGAATACTCCTATACACTTGCTCTCAACTGCAGTGGCTCCAATTCACTCGAAATGGCTAGGTGGAGTGGCTTATATAGCCTCTAAACCCAAAGCCATTAGAAAGAAAGAGCTGCTGACGCAGTGTACTTTGGATTGTCCGGTCCATAGCTTTTCCATACTTCGGACAATTCGGTCCATTCACTTCTCCAACGGTCACAAAACTAGCCATTACTGTACTTTTGTCTGAGGGTTTGTCCAGTATTTGGGGGCGGACAATCCGGTCCATACAAATGTTTGAACCCTGAAAACTAGTCATTGCAGTAATGACACCAATACTCCGGAGCTTTGTTTGGTCTATCCACTTCGGACTGTACGGTCCATGCATTGCCTGAACATATTGAAAATCCATAGCCTCGGGTTTCTTTGTCTGGAGCTTTGTTCAGACTTCTAGACCGTATTGTCCAGTCCATTAATCTTCGTTGCTTCTGCTGCTGTCTTCCCTAACATTGTTCTGGTCCTTTGTTTTCATCAGCATCAAACCGTCCGGTCTTCATATTTCTCTAGGCTTTCCGAATCTTCACCCCTTCGGGAAGACTTGTCTGGAGGTATGTCCGGTCATGTAGATCAGATTGTCTGGTCCTCACAAACCTAGTGAGGTTTTAGGGGCCCCGCCTTGAGACTTGCGTGGGGCAGCTCCCCCTCGACCCCTGTCCGCTAACCGAGTAGCGCAACCCCCATTGGGGTGGCCATTCGGGCCTTGCCTTTGGCTTTCCTTCTTCATCCCTTAGACCTAAACACCTGAGAATGTGCATCTAGACAAATTCATTAGTCTAAGTGTTGGTTGTCAATTAATCACCAAAACACAACCATAGAAATATGGCATATGAGGACATTTCCCTTACATCTGTAGGAAGGTATAGTACGGTCCATTGTACTTGCCAACTAGCCATTGCACTAGCCGTTGCTAAAATGGTAAGGTTGATAGTATGGTCTTTAGGAGAGTACTTACGATCCATGTATTCCTGATTTTCCTTCCAAATTCACAGCCTCGGGTAACTTGGTATGGAGTATAGTACGGTCTATAGGAGAGTACTATACGGTCCATGTATTCTTGATTTTTCTTCCAAATTCACAGCCTCCGGTAACTTGGTACGAAGAATAGTACGGTTTGTAGAACCTTCTGGTACGGTCTGTAGTAGAAAATGTATGGTACGGTCCATACAAATTTGGGATGTCTCTTGTTAGATCAACCCCACGGGCCATGCCTTTGGTTATTTTTCTTCCCTTCATCCCTTGGACCTAAAACACCTAAAAATGTGCATCAAGGCAAGTTTATTAGTTCAAGTGTTGGTTGTCAATCAATCACCAAAACACAACTATAGAAATATGGCACATGAGGCCATTTTCCTTACAGGAGGCAGGGAGCTGCAGGGCTTGCCACCAATGAGGAAGAGGCGGCGTGTGTGTTGCAAGCGACCAACAGGGGCGAGGACGAGGCAGGGCGGTGTGGAGCCATGGAGGAAGTAGGTGGTCGAGGGGAGCTAGGGAAGTAGGCGGTTGATGGGAGGGTAGAGTGGGGGTGCTCCAAACGCTCCTCCATCTTAGGGGAAAGCGCCAAAATCCCCTAAGTGTGTGTGTGGGAGGTGGTATGGGCATCTTCTAAGCACATCAATGGACCCCGCGACGGCAATGGAGGCACTCGGAGGCCAACAACCATCCATTTATGCCATAGATCAGAAGGAGTGGATCATCTGGAGATCTGGAGGAGGGGGTGAGACGACATATTCGGAGGAGGAGGTGTGGTAAAGGAGGACGCTAGAGCAACCGGCGTGGCCCTGTCGTGTCACGGGAGGAGGGCGTGGCGGTGGATCTAAAGGAGGATGTGAGGTAGAGACGCCACCGCCGCCAGCCAACGTGGCCCCTTTGCATCGCGGGAAGAATGCACATCATCTGATCTGGAGGAGTCGAGGTAGAGGACGCCGCCGCCAGCACGAGAAGAGGGCGCGACAGAGGAAGAATGTCTTCCTTTCCATGACGCGAAAGGGTGCAATAAGTCAGATCTGGAGGAAGGGGCACAACAGAGGAAACCGCCGGTGAGGGGTCCTTGCTGCATTGTGGGAAGAGGCCATGGCACGGTGGTGTAGTGCGCGACAGAGGTCACCGGATGCGGGAGGGCGCGGGAAGGTCGGCGGCGTGACACGAGAAGGAGCTCGGCATCTGGCGGGCGGAGGGCCGAGGCGGATGGGTCTATTTTGGTCGGTGGGGACGGGGAGAGAGTGTGCACTTGTGTGGGGAGTTAACAAAAATAATGTAATCTTAGATGGTGGAGTATGGAGGATATGATATAGAGAGTATTGTTGGAGATGATTTTGATATGGAGAATAGAATTGGTTTAAGAAATTAGTAAATGATTGATTTAAGAGACACCGCTGCAGCCAGCTTTAATTATGTCATCCGCAATAATGCTTAAGAAATTAGCAAATGATTGAATTTAAAAGACACCGCTGCAGTTAGCCTTAATTATGCCATCCGCAATAAAGCTAGCGGACATGAAGGTTTTGTACTGCAGCGACAAGTTGTCACTGGCATATTTCCCCCTCCTCTCATTTGGTTCGAGAAAATGTAACTGTATTTAAATTACAGAGGGTATTGAATTGCCATATGGATGTTTGGTTGGGCTCGGTCCCCAACATGTTACAGAGTCTCGTAATGGGACATCGGCCTACTCAACTTCGATTCCATCATTCTTGAGCGTTATCGGATACCAGCATTGTCATCCACGAGCGCGAGGAAGAGTCGAGCACTTCGCATCTCGTGTGGCTCTCATGCGGCGCCGGCGTGCTCCACCTGTGCAGGGCTCCGGCTCCCGTTCTTCCCGTTTCCCGCATGGTCCCGTAGCAGCTTTAGGCTATCTCCAGCGGTTCCCCCATATTGGTTCTGCAAAATTAAATGCTACACTGTTACGGCACCGTAGACAGAGAGAGGAGTAGTTGGAATAGTGATGGGGATGGAAGGATGAAGAAAACGCTGGAGACAGCCTTACAACTGCCATGAACCACCACCGGTAGGCGCCCTCTTCCTCTCTCTCATCTCTCCCTTCTCCTAACTCCCTCTCTCTCCCACGTACTCAGATCAGTTTCTCTTCTAACTCTAACTCATGTTCTTCCTTCATGGCTGCAACCAGCCAACAAGCCATGGAAAGGAAGACCTTTTGCAAGCAACAAGTAGGGGATAGGGAAGAAGACAGGGGACCATGTCCGGCATTTCTTTCGTTGTTCATGTACAGTCTGCAGAGCAGTGAATGTCTCTGGCTACAACCATACTGTGTAATGCATTTCGTTACCATTACTTTTGTCAACCAAACAATGCAAAGAATTAGAGATTCCACCACTAATCCCCGCATAATCCATTTTCATTTACGTTTGCGTTACTTTTTTAGTAACCAAACGCCACCGAAAAAACCACGTCAACTAGCTAGGAGTTCTTCGTCAGAGGCTGTTTGGATTGAAGGAATTTTGCAGGACTTTTGGAGGTTTCCGTTCCTTTGGAAAGGAATTGCTTGGGTGCGTTTGGATCACGGGAACCTGAACTTCCATTCCGGAGGAAAGGGACCAAGACAAGTGCATTTCGGAGGAAAAAAAGCATCCACTCTGAGCCAAGGGAAATCTTCCTCGCTCACCGTGGCCGCTCTTTCCCGTCTCTCTCCTCCCCTGCGTTTGCCATCACAGCAGCTCGAGCAGCAGAAGAAACAGATCTCTGCGATAGGGATAAATAGGAGGCAGCGAGCGAAGTAGAGATGAAAAGCAAAGAAAATAGGACCTACCTGCTGTACGCGGTACGCCTGTGCCGTCGAGAGAGATTTTGCCTCAGCTTGTTCATGCGCAGAAGGGAGAGAGAGGCCAGCTAGAAGCGGTAGGTTGAAGATGGACTGAGTAGTGGGACCCATTCGCTTGGCGCAGTCGTCATGAATTAAAGCCTAACTATTTTTATCTTTATTTTATTTAAGATTTCATATGCTCTTGTAGAGAATTTGAGATGATAACGTTCTGCATTTTCCTGCGATCCAAACGGCCGAACTTTTTGATTCCTCTATTTTCGGTTCCCGTAAGTTTTCACTATTTGCTCAACTCTATTGCTGTACTTTTTTTCTTTTCTCCGTTTTACATTCCTGTATTCTAAATAGACCTAGAGGATACCTATGTCTTAAGCCACGATGCATCCTCATCTCATCCGATGCTCCCAGCCTGCTAGCATGCGTTTGATTTGATACAATATAGGATGGAATGATTTCATCCATGAATTTTGGATGGAACTGTCCTGTCCGGTGTTTGGTTTGTAGGGATGGAACCATCCTCGTTTTTTGTTTGGTGATAAGGATCGGAGTTTAGAGATGGACACCGTCAAAAGACCGTTAGACTTGTCAGATGTAGGGCACAATTGTCAGCCACACAGCCTTACCTCTTCTCCACTGCCTCCTTCCATCGCCCCTTGTCCCTTTCGCTGCACCTCGCGTCACGCAGCGGACCCGCCGCCTTGTGCCGCTGCCCCTCCACCCACCTGGCATTGCGCCACCGCCCAGCCACCTCGTGTCGGTGCCCCATGCCGCACCGCGGTCCCTCCGCCCCTCCGCGCGAGAGCACCCGCGCGATGCATCTGTTGTTGCTGACGTTGGTGGATCTCCGCATTGCGCGGGATTCGATGGCTTTCCAACCTTTGCATTAAACGGGAGGCAGCTGCTCTAAATGTGCATTAGCTGGTGGAGTACGATGGTAACTATTGCCAGGCGTAGGCGTGGTATAACTAAGAACAGTGGGCGCTAGCGTTTTCAGGTGCGCATTGCGCGGGATTTGATGGCTTTCCTACCTTGCATTAAACGCGAGGCACATGAGCCCACTGCTACCATGCCCTGTGGGCGAGCGTTGAGCAGATGGGATGTGGTCCCGTGCTGTGGTTATTTCACGATGCTCACCGCTGACTCCGTTCAAAACGGCTAAAATACTGTTTTTTATCTATACACGCTGTAAATATAAACGGTTGAATAGACTCACCAATAAAAATAATTTTACGGACTTGGTCAAGCGAAGTGGCAGCACCAGACCTCCTACTTATAGCGATGGAAAGAGGTCCAGGATTGATGAAACAATTTTTTTAACTACACAGGAGCACTGTTACATCATTTAAGAATTCGGTTGGGCACCCACGTTGACCGCACGCTTAAACACAGATGAAGTTGCTTGGGTGGTCCCAAAACACGCCTACCGACTAACTCATACCCTAACACACACCACATCTATACATACACTCAGTCTCCATCTGAGGAATTTGCCCTGAGTGAGACACGGCAGTCGTCCGAGACAGGCATCGAACCCGGACGAGCTGGCTGCACTGCGGCAGACCAAGCCACCCGAGCTATCGCTCGAATCGATGATGTTGCCTGATACTGGCTGTGTTTCATTCGTGACCGAACCCTTATTCTCCGGATGCTATCATGGAATGTCGAAGAAGAGAATACAAAGATCAACTTTGGCTATTACTACCTATCCATTCCAAAAACAAGTATTTTTTGTCCTAAGTCACATTTTTTTAAATTTGACCAAATGTATATAAAAGATATCAATATTATGACACACCAAATGAGTACGTGTTAGATTGATCGTGCCATATATTTTTATAAGAGTAAAATTCAGTAGCGGTCTTTAAATTTGCACAGCTGTGTCATTCCGATCCACGAACTCAGAAAGTATGTCATCTCGGTCCACGAACTGGTTTCATGTCACGCTTTGGTCCAAACGGATCATGTTCGCATTCCACCCTACAGCAGAGAGCTGACACGTGGGCCCCACAGGTCATCTCCTTCGCACATGTCCCCGCCTACAACGCAAGCAAAGGCGCCGGCCGCCCCTCCTCGACCACCCTCGCACACGCTGGCCACCCTGTCCCCGCTCCCACGCGAGCGTGGCGCGCCGGCCACCCCGCCCGCTTCTCTCCCTCGGCTCTTTTTCATCACGCAAGGTGAGAGGGACCAGGAGCTCACTCTCCCATCCATGGCGTCCATGGCACCGCCCTCATCTTCCACTTCCATGGGCGCAGCCTTCCTCTACTCCTCCATCGATCCAGCAGCAGGGCACCTCCGGCCCCTTTCTTCACCACCACCACCAGCAGGTCGTAGCCCCCTTCTTCCTCCATGGGCGCTGCCCACCTAGCAGGAGCGGACGGATGGGGTCAGCGACGGTGTGCCCCGGCGCTGGAGGTGAGCGCGGTGGTGGGCGGCGAGGCAGGCACAGAGGCAGCAGTAGGAGGGGTGCAGGCATGGAGGCGGCTGCTGGCGGGCATGGCTGCAGCGGAGACGGACGAGATGCAGGGGAGGGGTGAGGGAGAAGAGAAAAAAAAATAGACCTATATATGCTGACATGTGGGTCCATGTGCCAGCCCTTACCTGTAGGGTGGAATCACCTATCCGTTTGGATCAAAGTGAGACCTAAAATAGTTTCGTGGACCGAAATGACACACTTTATGAGTTCGTGGATTGTGATGACACAGCTGCGCAAATTTAAGTGCCGCTACTGAATTTTATTCTTTTTATAACGTACCTTTTGAGTGCAATGAATATCGATATCTCTTTATATATTTGATTGAACCAAATTTTTTTTGACTTGGGACGGAAGTAGAATAACTTGTTTCCTAGGACGGTATATCATTTAGCACATATTCATACTCTCATTATATATCCTAGTTTCTTGGTTTTGGAGCTGTTTGCTTCTCTTCTGTCTCCCTCAACTTCCATGAATCCAAATTGATAAACATCATAGCCGTTTATCTTATCTTTATTATATCTCTAAAGTGACCATGTGTATGATAGACCAAGTCTGCTTGTGTGATAGGTAGGTCCGGTGGAAGACCTAGGCATCAAATGAAGTCTATGCAACGGTCCAAAAAGTAAATGACCGGAGACATGGACAATGTCCGGATAAATGAAGGTAGTACTAATAAAAAGAAATGATACAGAGCAATTGATTAGCACTATCTCATGACCAAGCATCAATACAGCTACAGGCCTACATGACAAAGTCATCTCCCCGCCTGGCATTTGGTTTGGGGAGACTGACATAATAATGCGTATGGTGGACGGAGCCCATTGAAAGTGATAAGAACTATTCCTAACAGCTATCTCAACTTAATTTATATTCCTTCTGTTCTTTTTTATTTATCGCATTTTAGTTGAAGTGCATTTTTAAAATGCAGAGGTCAGAACATTATTTTATTTAAGAATAAAGCCTCCTTTGTCTAAAAAAGTTCAAAAATGAACTAGGAAGCGACAAATATTCGAGGTGGAGGTAGTATTTTTCACTACTATTCTATATATAAACATCTTTCTCAATATATATGCTTCCAGGGTCTAGTATATTAATTATCCGACTACTCAAAATATACATACACACCTATATTTACAAGGCTGGCTTGTTTTACTCTGGTCTTCATCGATAATTGATTTTAGATTAGACCTGCAAGTGGGACGGGCGCTTTTTCGGTGAGTCCACGTAACTGTCCCATAAAAACATTGCTCGTGGCTTATGTTTTGCGACCACAAGTTGATTGCTGATCAATATTATCCATTCCACTAAGCCCACGAACCTGCAAAGCCTGAAAAACAACAGCATTACACTGGTGTTGTACACTTTTTCATATCTCGACCCATATGTTGGCAGTGGCTACGATGTTCATCGCCGCCACCCCTACCCTAATGAAAAAAAAATCTCCAACTCACGACCCATTGCATGTTTTAGGTTGAGGTAAATTTTGAATAACGCACCCATGCATGTGGGCCCCCTGTAGGTTTTTGCGAGTTTGCTGCAAAGACCACAAAATTAATATTAGACATATCATTGAGGTTTTGGACAACCGCATACCCATAAATTAGCTTTGTGGCAAGGTTTGTGGGGTTGCGGTCATCACAAGCCGCCCTGCTTGCAAGCCTATTGCAGGTTATTAATAAATTCGAGGTTGAAGCTTAGACCAAGTTGCAAGCGTGGTACTAGTATATAATGCTAATAATTAGAGCAACCACGAGCTATACCAGCAACCTAGTTCAAAGCCTCAAAGCTCCACACACACAGGCAGCAATGATGCTCCTCGGAGAGTTGCTCCTGTCCACCTTGGTCCTTGTTGCATGTTCTCCTAGTTCTGGGGCCATGGCTTCTGCGTCCATCTATGGAACCTCCACAAGTAACATCACCGACTACCTCGCGCTCACGTCGTTCAAGTCACACGTGAGGAGTGACCCGTCGGGAGCCCTGGCGTCATGGACCAACAGCTCTGCTCCCATGTGCCAGTGGCCCGGTGTGGTTTGCGGCTTGAAGGGAAGACGGCTTGGCCGTGTGGTGGAGCTGAGTCTCAGTGAGCTTTCTCTTTATGGCACCATCACCGCTGCACTTGGCAATCTAACCTACTTGAGGGTACTGAACCTTACACAGAATCACTTCCATGGTGTCATCCCACCAGAGCTCGGTAATCTCCGTGACCTTGAGACTCTTCTACTTAGCTACAACTCCATCCAAGGATACATTCCACAATCACTCACGAATTGCAGTCGCCTTTTCTCCATCTTTCTTTATGGTAATGAGTTACAGGGTGAAATACCACTCGAGCTCAGCTCACTGCATCAGCTCCAATACCTGTATCTTGGCGAGAACAGGCTCACAGGAAAAATCCCTCCTGGTATTGGAAGCCTTGTGAGTCTGAAGGAGCTTGTCCTTGAAGAGAACAATCTTACAGGAGAAATCCCGACAGAGATAGGCAGCATGGTTAACCTAACCATTTTAGGTCTAGGTGGCAATCAATTCTCTGGAACTATCCCTGCTTCACTTGGAAACCTCTCAGCGTTGATCTTTCTCAGCATTGCAGAAAATGAACTGGAAGGAAGCATCCCACCACTGCAAGGCCTCTTGTCTCTCAGTGTACTTGAGCTGGGGCAAAACGAACTTGAAGGAAACATCCCTTCTTGGTTAGGAAATATCTCTTCACTAGTGTGGCTAGATCTCCAGGAAAATGGTCTAGTGGGTCAAATCCCAGAATTTATAGGAAACCTTAAGCTGCTTACTTATCTTTCCCTACAATATAACAATTTGACAGGAGAAATCCCGCCAGAGATAGGCAGCATCGTCAATCTCACCAACTTAGCTCTAGGTGCCAACCAATTCTCTGGAACGATCCCTGCTTCACTTGGAAACCTCTCAGCATTGATCTTTCTCGATATTGCAGAAAATAAACTAGAAGGAAGCATCCCACCACTGCAAGGCCTCTCGTCTCTCAGTGCACTTGGGTTGGCAAATAACAAACTTGAAGGAACCATCCCTTCTTGGTTAGGAAATCTCTCTTCTTTAGAGGAGCTAGAGCTCCGGGGAAATGGTCTAGTGGGTCCTATCCCAGAATCATTAGGAAATCTTGAGTTGCTTACATATCTTTCCCTCTCACAAAACAACCTTTCAGGTTCGATACCCCATTCCATAGGAAACCTCTATGCCCTCAAATACCTTTATCTAGACCGTAACAGTCTAGAAGGATCTTTGCCTCATTCTATTTTCAATCTCTCTTCACTCGAAATTCTTTTCCTAGATTACAACAACTTGACTGGGGTTTTCCCGCATGATATGGGAAGCAGGCTATTAAAACTAGATAGATTCATGTCATCATTCAATCAATTTCATGGTGTGCTCCCATCATCCATTTGCAATGCCTCCATGCTTCAAAACATCGAAATAATAAACTCCTTCCTATCCGGAACAATTCCACAGTGCTTGGGATCTCACCAAAAGAACCTGTCTGTAGTGTTGCTTGCAGAGAGTCAGTTTGAAGCAACGAACGATGCTGGCTGGGGCTTCATAGATAGTCTAACCAATTGTAGCAATATGAGAAAATTAGCTCTGGACTCCAACAAACTCAAAGGTGCAATACCAAATTCAATTTCAAATTTCTCAATACTAATGGAGTTTCTTAGCATGGAAGACAACAAGATAACTGGATCAATACCAGAAGGAATAGGTAACTTTGTCAACCTTGAGGAATTTGATATGGATAAAAATGTTCTTTTAGGAGCTATTCCATCGTCTCTCGGCAAACTTAAGAAGTTGAAAAGATTATCATTACCAAATAATAACTTGTTGGGGTCAATCCCTATAACTTTTGGCAATCTTACCAAACTTATTTTTCTGAACCTCAGCACCAACATGATTAGTGGAGCTATACCTTCTAGTCTCAGCAACTGTCCTTTAGACTCACTTGATCTTTCTCACAACAATCTTTCCGGATTGATACCTAAAGAATTATTTTTCATATCAACCTTATCGAGTTTGATGGATCTTTCACATAATTCTTTGTCTGGGCCTTTGCCATCAGAAGTGGGAAATCTCAAGAATATTAACATACTTCAGCTCTCAAATAATATCATATCTGGTGAGATTCCGACCTCTATCGCTATGTGTCTGAGCTTGGAATACCTCTATATTTCTGGAAACAGATTCCAAGGGACCATTCCACTATCACTAGGAAACCTAAGAGGGCTCTTGGTGCTTGATCTTTCCTCCAATAATTTATCTGGAGCCATCCCTAATATCCTTGGTAGTTTAATAGGCCTTCACTCACTGAATCTCTCATTCAACAAGTTCCAAGGTAGAGTTCCGACAGATGGTATATTTCTCAATGCTACTGCAATATCGATAATTGGAAATGATGGCTTGTGCGGTGGTATCCCTGAACTGAAATTGTCACCCTGCTCCAACCACACCACCAAGGCGTCTTCCCGGAAACTAGCAATAGTAATCTCCATATGCAGTGCAATTTTATCTGTCACATTAGTATTTGTGTTGGTAACTTTGTACCATAAGATTCGGAAGAGAGATGCAAAGCAACAATGTCTGGCCATGACTGAGCAATATATGAGGGTTTCTTATGCTGAATTAGCTAATGCAACAAATGGTTTTGCTTCTGAGAACCTCATCGGAGGAGGGAGCTTTGGGTCAGTGTACAAAGGAACAGTTAGAGATAACGGCCAGGAAGTAATCATTGCTGTTAAGGTTCTGAACCTCATGCAACGTGGTGCATCTCAAAGTTTTGTTGCAGAATGTGAGACTTTAAGATGTGCCCGGCATCGGAACCTTGTGAAGATATTAACAGTCTGCTCAAGTATTGATTTTCAGGGCCATGACTTCAAGGCCCTTGTTTATGAATTTCTACCAAATGGAAATTTAGAACAACGTCTCCACCAGCGTATCATGGAAGATGGTGAACAAAAAGCATTAGGTCTGATTGAAAGGCTATGCATTGCAATTGATGTGGCATCCTCACTTGATTATCTTCACCAATATAAGCCTACTCCAATTATTCACTGTGATCTCAAGCCAAGTAACATTCTCCTGGACAGTGATATGGTTGCTCACGTTGGTGATTTTGGACTTGCAAGATTTCTGTATCAAGACACATATCAATCAAGTGGATGGGCATCAATGCGTGGATCCATTGGTTATTCAGCTCCAGGTGTGCTTCAATTTTCTATTTAATTTTATTGTAATGTACGCTGAAATGCTAGCCTTAGTTCCAATTCGTGGTTTATTGCTTGTAGCACAGTGGCTAAGGCTTGCAGTGGGCAGACTGCCGACCAGGGTTCAAACCCTGGTACTGCACCATTTGCTGTTTGTGCCCACCTCCTTAGTATTGCAGCACATGGATTCTGCGTCCGCCAATAGAGCGAGGAAAACGCATGAAGTCCGGTCTGTACCAAGGTTCGGTGGGCCCCTTCTTATGGCAAAGTCAAGGGGATGTCTCTCCCCTTGACCGAGTTTTTTTTTTGGTGTCTCACTTATATACACTACAGCTCAGCAAAACTGTTTTCGAGAATTGGAAAGAGCTGAACCTATATGTTATGAAGGAAAAATATTCTGTGAACATAGTGGCAAATGCCCACCCTCTCTTAATATAAGAGGTGAAGTGGTTCAATCTTAGCCCTTTGGTGCTGAACACTGACGCCTCACAATCTGACACATCACAGGGCGGGCATTTGTATGCTTATAAAGCCCACTAATGGTGGTATCAGTATCACATTCTTAAATGGGATAGTTCTCTGTGAATGATTTTTATATAAGAATAGAGCATTGCATGAGAATATCTAATTCCTAATAGATAGCTTTCTTAAAAGGATACTCATGTTGGTTTGTTTCAGAATATGGACAGGGCAACGAAGTCTCTACCCATGGTGATGTCTACAGTTATGGCATACTTCTGCTGGAAATGTTCACGGGGAAAAGACCAACAGACAATGAATTTGGAGAAGTGTTGGGGCTCCGCAGTTATGTTCAAATGGCGCTGCCAGACAGATTGAGCAATATCGTGGACCAACAGCTACTGACAGAGACGGAAGGAGGCGAAGCAGACACCTCAAACTCCAACAGAATAAGAGATATGAGAATCGCGTGCCTTGCTTCAATTTTGGAGATTGGGATTTGTTGTTCTGCGGAGACACCAATGGATCGCCCACCAATTGGACATGCTCTGAAACAGCTGCAAGCAGTTAGAGAGAAGTTTCACATGCATCTAGTGGGCGAAGGAGCACCATCAATCCACTAAAGCATGAGAAGGATCTCTTGATGCCTTCGATCTGCAAGGTAAATTCTGCATTGCAAGATGACATATATTCAAGTGTTCTTATATATGTCAATGTAGTTACTCGTCAGAAATGTTAGATATGTATTGAATATGTGTACAATTTGGCTACAATTAGACCTCAACTGCATTAAGGGTCAAAGTAGAGTTTGAACTATGTAACCTAGGGGCCATAAATATGAGCTCAACCCCTGTGTAACCAGCGAGATTAGATGGTTTGGTTTGGGCAGCAACGTGGCCGCGGTATTGCCCAGATCTCAACATAGCTATCAATTATAGGGAGGACCACTAGCGTCCATAGTCATGCCCTGGAAATGTAGGCTTCGACTAAACATTATTAACAAATATTGTGTCTCTAGTGTTATTATCTATGATCATGCATAAATATTCAGATGAATATATAAGAGCTTGTGCATGTTTATCTTCTAACAAATGGCGCTAAAGTTATGATTGGATTAGATCTTGGGACTAGTGTGGTAGGATCACATGGAAGCACGAGAATCATGGTCGATGGGTGCCAGTAAAATTACTCGAGCTAGTGTGAGGTAGAGCATGGCGTGCGGCGTTTGACATTTCGATCGGTCGAATCAAGCACTTTAAGTGGAATGTTTGAACCATTTGATGGTCTACAGTTGGCAAAGATTGACTAGACGTGATAATTAGACCAATAGTGTGCCCAACGAGGTCCAGTAGATGGTGACCTCAGAGCTAGGGATCAAACCACTAGTCCAGACATGGAAAGTCCTAAGATATTAGAGTGATTGGAGTTCTAATATGACCAGATGTTGCATGTGATAAATATCATATAACATTGCGTATTTTTTTTGCCATGGATGTTGCAGTGGTGTGACATGGTTCATGCACGACGTACATGAAGTTTCAGATGGAGGATTAGGTGGGGCTCTGTAGCAAATAAACCCTGGTACAGAAGCTTGGTTTGTATAGCAGATGCAAGTGGGTACCCAATGGTGTTTTTTGGGTCACCTCATTATTTACGGTGGCATGCCATTCTAGCTAATTTTCTCATCCAAATTAATTACGAAGATTGCCATTCTAGTTTATTTTGTCACTAGTTTGGGTCGAACCAATGGCCCAAAATAGATAGGACTTGCATCCCTATGTATGGCTATTATTGGATGCACATATCAACTGTGAGGCCCTGTGATGGACGCTGCAATAGAAGATATGTATTTTGCAGGATGCGGTGTGACATAGTGGGTCCTTTAAGGACAGGACTATGTGAGCTGACTTAAGGTATTCTAGGGGGCTTATCACGGTCAACTTTCGCAAGTGACTTCATCGACATAGGATGATCAAGTCTACATAAGGCTTCAGTGAAAATAATCACAATAAGACTTTGGAAGATCAAGATTGTATTGACTTCTAGAAGAAACTAACTTCAAACCGACATACCGAAGACTCGGGAAGGAAATGGCCCACATGCAACACCTACATCAAATCTGGAGCATTTTAACATCGATCCTGCAAAAGATGATAATGAGAGAAGACAGAAAAGGCAAGGTCGGCTGACTGGACCTTTACATTGCAAGTTACCGCCTCTTACCACTGCTTTATCGGGTATAAAAACTCAAGTCTACGTTGATATATATACAATTCCATTCGCTATCGAGGCAACCAAGTAGAAGAGAGAAATCTAGGGTAGAGAGTTGAGGACCTTGCTTGTAGTATGAGAATTAGATGAGATTTTTTTCTAGTTCTAGCCAGATTAGAAGCCCTACACAGTGTTAATCTAGAGTTCTCGAGTAAAGTTTATCTTGTTTTTCTAGATCTATTTCTAATTCATGTGCTCTTATGTATTGTTTTGATCCTTTTTATCTCTAACATATCATGGATGTGATCTAATCCTTAGTCTAATTCTAGATTATACCACTTAGCATACTTAAGTAATCATGTTAATTAGATATAGTATGTCGTATCTCCATCGTAATTAGGCGCACATATGAATGTCTCTCTTAGTGAGCCCTTGTGTTTATGCAATCCATCCTTAAGGTTATAGTTTACCCATTAGATTACATAGAAAACCTTAGTCCATCCATTGTTGATCCACATATTCACAAAATCCTAGAATACTTATCTTGGGGAACGGCAACAACGGTATTGTGCCCTTGCAGTATAAGTACGCATGCTCACGAGTCATCAATAATGCTCTTAATCAAATCGATCTAATTTGGTACTCAAATCGTGCAAATTAGGTTTTGGCCAACAAATCCAACATGATATAGGACAACCCGGTGAATTTTCAAGTAGTAGGGCAAGGAAATTCATCAGCCACCAAAAACCGATGAAATTTTAATAGCCTAGTAGCCACAAAAATCGATGGATTTTGCTGGCACGTCTACATTGATTGGTGATCTCAAACCAACGATTTTGGTACAATATCCGCTGACCCTAATGAATTTTGTTGGACCTTTTAATCAAGGTTCATTTTGACAGCCAAGATTCGTCGTTAACTCATTATGCATGTTTGATTTCATCTGTAACATCCTATAGAAGAAGAAATTAGGTCTAGATAGGGCCGCAGACCTGAGACCACCACCACCAACAACAAAAAAAGATAATAAAACTTCTGATTGGACCACAAGAACTATATATACTAAGAACAACATACATATCTCTACAAAGAAACACAACCACATCTTAAAGAAGAGGTAAAAGTATTAGCCATAGGCTCCCCAAAGACACAATCTTTCAACTAAGCCAAACATCAAAGAAAATACTGATAAAAATTCATTTCACCAAAGTTTTAGATGTGTTGCATGATGTATATATGTGAGGAGGAAAGAGCTGAATTGTTCAACAAGTCTTGTGAGGTTGATCCACTCGCATCTTCAAGTGTATTGAATCAGTACTACTCATAGTTTAGGTCTGTCCTGACCCCAAATCTCCCAAAGTCATTGCCTTCTAGCTACAAGACATTTTTCCTAGGGGCAGCAAGAAGGGGAATTTCCAAGTCTTGGAGCACTTTCCCGAAGACTTTATCTGATCCCTAGCAAACAAGTCATTGTTGTCTAGCCACCACCCACGACTGCGCCGTGGAAGTCATCTTGGCGTCCCTTTCGGGGTCTTCCATTGCACATACACATACTCCGTCACTTCATGTGTTTGCTCCGTACATGCAATTTCGGATACTCTACTGATTGGCCGACTTACTATCGAAAATACCACTCGGGTCTTCTTCTGGTCAATGGCAGGCTGATCATAAGTTATCTAGCTAGTTAGGGCCCATTCTCGAGGTGAAGGAGTGTTGCAGCAAATTTTAGAATTTGGTTTCAGTTCTACTAAATTTTTGGTATTTGGGTCAAATAACGTAACATGATTTGAAATTTAGTATCCAGTGGCAACTTCTATTATGTTCCCTCCGTTCTACATTAATTAGAGATCAGCTTTAGTTTTTCTCCTAAGGCAATGCTGAGTCCATTAATTGTATATTGGGTTATATTTTTTGAATAAGACGAATGATTACAACTTTAGAATAAAAATCAACCACGACTTAAATTTAAATAGAAAAAAATATTTTGATATAAAATAGGAACTCTATGCAGCCGACATCTAAACGTGGGCGGTGAAAACGGTCCAAAAGGCAGACTGGTAGCCGACATCTAAACGTGGAGTCCTGGTCCCAGAGAGAGCGACCACCACGCACAGTTGAAGACCAATAGACGATGTGTCCAGCTACTCTTTGGATTCCTTCGATGTCGGCAAGAGATTTGCTGAAAAAATTATTAAAAGACAGGGATCGGGCTCGGGCAATTATTGTAAATCCGTACTCCTCGTACAGCCCGTCTCTATCACCGCTGATTCACTTTTCTATCACTGCCTGGTGCCTGCCGCTAGCACTGCCGGATTGTAACCGAACGCACCAGAGAAATAATCATTAACCCGGTTGATTCCATAGCATTTGCGCCGGTGAAGAACATCTCCCTCCTCTCCCCACGCTCAATCCGTCTTCGGCCCCTCTTCGTCCCCACGCATACCGGGAGGTGGGTGACTAGTGAGCCACTATGAATCTATGACGGCGGCTGTGAGGCTGTGCTCACAAGAACCCAAATGGAGATGAATCGTACTGTGCACGCATATAAACGAAGATGAGTTTAAAATACAAGCTAGGGCCAGGGGTCTAGCGAGCATAGTCTGGTTGCTTGGCCGGCATGCATGCTCTAGCGCTAGCGCTAGCTCTGGGCCCTCCGGCTCTGGCGCCGGGCGGTACGTAGGCCAGGCCGCGGTTCGGCGGATTTTGGCCGGAGCTGCGGCAGCCGGGCTGCAAGTGGGTGGTGGGGCTACGCCCACGGGCGGAGCTGCTACGGCGGGGGAAGAGATGCGGCCAGTGGGCGATGAGAGCAGCTATGGGCCTATGATGGCTCATTTTTCTGGCGGACCACTTCCACATCAGACTTCAGCAGGTACAAGGAGTGGAGATGGAGTTCGTGGGTGTCTGAGTGCACGCACTCAACTTGGATGTGATGTCTCATTGAAGAACTGTTTCTACCTGAGCAGTCTAACTCAGCAAAATGAACTGGCTAAGTATTAACACACATCTTTCAAACAGAAGGAATAAACTATTCATTGGCTACCAGCTGTCGGGTGATCATCTACACGAGACAAAAAAAAAAAGAAACATTAAAGGGACTGTGACTCTCTAAAAGAAGGTTGAATTTTATGTTCTGCGAGCTACCTTATTATTACACCATGTTGTGGGTAAAACACACGTGGCTATTCACCCGCGTGTATTTTTTACGATTTAAAACTCCGAAACTCAAACATCACATCACGTGTCAAAGTCTGCGTATTCACATCTAAGGCCCGTTACAAACGGGATTTTTTTTCCCGGTTGTTGCGTTTTTGGTGAAATTGAACTATTTCATGTGAAATTTCTGCATAATTTTTATGAAATTTCTGCGTTCCAAATATACTCTAACTCTGGACTTGTTCGTTTTCCTTCTTATGGCTGCAGCTGCAGCATCCATACTATGCGGCATTGTACTTTCTCTGTTCTTTTTTATTTGTCACTTTTTAGTTTACATATGAACTAGCAGGTGACAAATATTTTAGAACGGAGATAGTAACATAAACTGATGTTGTGAGATACAGTCGTAGCCGCAGACCGCTGCAAAGGGCTATTCCAAACAAGCCTTATACAAAGGATGTTGGAGCTACTGGGCCAAGACCCATAAATCTAGCAATAAAATCAGAAAAATCTCAAAGGCACATTCATACTTAAGGCGAATGGCAATGTTCAGTTCCATATAGGAAGTTGAGAGGGAAGGTAGCCAACTTATATAGCATGCCTCTTAGCTCTATCTCAAATGAAAGAATGGGGGAGGAACTAGAGTTGCATGTATTCATGTATTTTTTGCCTTTCTCTATCTGTAACTTTTGCCAATTCCTTTAATTAAATTCGACCATATCTTGAGTGTGAAGTTTCATGTATTTTTTGCCTTTTTCTGTCCTTAACTTTAACCAATTTCTTTAATTAAATTCAACCATATCTTGTGCTTGAAGTTTGGAACCGGGTCGATTAGATAAAGGAGATCGTGGACAAGTTGGTTTCCTTCCTATTTGCATGACGTTATCCCGAGCTCACTCACCTATAAATAAGAAGAGGTGTTCTCCCCTCCAATCTATGAGAGAAAAAAACCAATTTAGGGTTTTTGGCGAGCTTGCTCTCTTCTCCTCTATGTTGTGTGCTCTCCATCCCTGACACTGACACTGGCGCGCGGGGAGACTATTGTCTCTAAAACCTCGCTCCGTTGAAGAACATGCACGGATTGAGGTGAATCTGGTTTTTGGAAGTAATAACACGACTTCTTCTCAGATCACCTGCGTTCTACGGACTTCATCGACAAACTCAACTCATCCATTTGAGCGATCCCCGCTGTAAGTCGTGATGAATTCTTCTCTTGCGTTTTGTTCAGATGTGTTCGAGATAGAATTAATCTACTATATGCACATGCTGCTGTTTGCTTTATGTGATTTACCATAATTCACGTAGTATCTGTTTTAGGGAGTAATCACATCTTTAAAGTGCATATATTTCTAATAGAGGATACTATCGTTTTATATTAACTTTCACAAATCTAAAATTAGATACTTTAAATGGTCTTGAATGAAAATGCGATTCGATATAAAATAGTAGATCTTGCGGAGATTTCCAACTTTGGTATAGAATGTGAAATGATTTGTGGTCATTCGAGTGTTTATAATTTCATTTTTATAAAAATATATAAATTTGAGCTAGCAAAGGTACTCAATTGCAAAAGTTGTAAATCTCAAGACCTACAATTTTAATATGAAACTTGTCACCATTTGAATTTTCACAAAATATGATTTCATATGTATGATTACTATTTTTACATGTGATTCCTAATACAAACCAATGCTATCAGATCGACTGATTGACCTAATCGTTCTAGGATCGATCAGACGATCAGGTCCAATTAATCGTACTACCTGTATATGCCTTTATGTTTATATACTTATATAGTATGTAATAATGTATTTTGACTGAAGAAGATATCACAAAGTGTGAAAAATATCATGGAGAGTTGCTCATCTTGACAGAGTTGCTCGTCTTGACATAAGAAGACCCTATATACCAAAACCTAATGGGTAAACATAAGAGCTCAGTTCTTTTGGGTCTAGCCAAAATCTCACGTGTCTTTTTTCGTAATCCTGTTCATGCAGTATGAACCGATCTCGCAAATAATTCGAGCTCAACTCATTAGAGAAACTTCTCTTCATTATTAGAGTTTAGATTCAGTTTAGATTTGTAATGTCAATTAGAGAAGGGTGGATGGAATCTTTTCGCAGAAAAAAAACCATCCTCTCTATTATTAGATAACCAGCCTCACAAATAAATTCAAGTTCAAGTCGGTTTCGGATTAGATTTGTAATATCAACCTATGAAATGTGGACGGACTCCTTTGGCGGGCAAAAAACTCTCCACTTTTTATTATTAGGTATATAGATGACACTAAATTTTTATACGCTAGCAAATATTATTATTTAGTTATTCTATCCAACCATTAAAACACTTGATGCAAGTGCGTCATGTGTTTGCAACCGTCCATCATTTACACATTTCGCAAAATAAATCTGACTATTCCACCACTCACTTTTGCTTTATTGGGATTCTATCCCCTCTTCATGCGCCATATGCAATCTATATATACTCCGGTTGTCTTCCACTAAAACAAGCACAAACGACTAGTAGCCTCAGGAAGCAAGCAGTACCATTGGCATGAACCTCCTCGGCCTCCTTGTGTCTCTCTTGCTCGCCCTCATCTCCATTACTGCATGCCTTGCCACATACACGGCTCAATCCTTATCTGCAGTTCATGGAGAATCTGCCACCGACAAGCTAGCGCTCGTGTCGTTCAGGTCACGCATACGGAGCGACCCGTCAGGGGCCTTGGCGTCATGGGGCAACCTATCCATTCCAATGTGCCAATGGCGCGGCGTGGCGTGTGGCCTGAGAGGACACCGCCATGGCCATGTGGTGATGTTGGAGCTTGCTGGGCTCAACCTTCTTGGCACAATCACCCCTGCCTTGGGCAACCTCACGTACTTGAGGCGACTCCACCTTTCACAGAATCGCTTACATGGCATCCTGCCACCGGAGCTTGGTAATCTCCATGACCTCGAGACTCTTCTTCTTGATTTCAATTCCATCGAAGGGCAGATTCCACCGTCACTTTCAAACTGCAGTCATCTTGTTGACATCTCTCTTTATGGTAACAAGTTTCAGGGTGCAATACCAAACGAGTTCACCTCACTGAAAAATCTTGAATCCCTCAATCTTGGCAAAAATATACTTACCGGAGGAATCCCTTCTGGCATTGCAAGCCTAGTGAATCTGCAAGTGCTCAACCTAGAGCTAAACAACATGACAGGAGAAATCCCAACAGAGATTGGCAGCCTTACCAATCTTGCCGTCATATCTCTAGAATCAAATCAGTTCTCCGGAACAATCCCTTCTTCACTTGGAAACCTCTCGGCATTGGCCACTCTTCTTATTGGAGACAATAACCTAGAAGGAAACATCACACCACTGCAAGGCCTAACATCTCTCAGGGAACTTGAGTTAGAGCAAAACAAGTTTGAAGGAACCATACCGTCATGGTTAGGAAACCTCTCTTCTCTAGTAATAGTTGATCTTCAAGTAAATGGTCTGGTGGGCCAAATACCAGAATCATTAGGAAACCTTGAGGAACTTACAGCCCTTGCTCTCTCAGGCAACAATCTTTCAGGTTTCATACCCCATGCGCTCGGAAACCTCCACGCCCTCACTGGACTTTATCTAGCCGACAACAGATTAGAAGGCCCTTTGCTGCCTATTATGGTCAATCTCTCTTCTCTTCAAATTCTAAGTGTACAAAACAATAGTCTGACTGGGTCTTTTCCACCTGAATTGGTTAGCAAGCTTTCAAAACTGCAAGAATTTACTGCACATCATAATCAATTTCATGGCATTCTCCCATCATCCCTGTGCAATGCCTCCATGCTCCAAATTATTCAGATAGACGACAACTTCTTATCAGGCAAAATTCCCCAATGCTTTGGAACTCACCAGATGAACATGTTCGTGGCGACGTTATCAGTAAATCAGTTTGAAGCAATAAACGATGATGACTGGGGCTTCCTGGTTAGTCTAACCAATTGCAGCACTCTGAGGATTTTAGATATTAGCATCAACAATCTCCAAGGTGAGCTACCAAATCCAATAGGTAATCTCTCAACACGATTGAAGTTTCTCAACATAGAATACAACAATATAGCAGGAACTATAACAGAAGGAATAGGGAACCTCATCAACTTGAATCAGCTTTACATGGACAATAATATTCTCACAGGCACCATTCCAGCATCTTTGGGAAAACTCAAGGATTTGAATGGACTATCTTTATCAAATAATGCTTTGTCAGGACCCATCCCTGTAGGCCTTGGCAATCTGACACAACTTACTACCCTTGACCTCAGTGCCAATTCCATTACTGGAGCTATACCTTCTTGTATTAGCAACTGCCCTTTAGATTCGTTGGATCTTTCGCACAATAAACTTTCTGGTCTAATTCCTAAAGAACTATTTTTCATATCAACCTTGTCAGAGTTCATGGATCTTGCACATAATTCCTTATCTGGGACTTTACCATCAGAAGTCGGGAATCTAAAAAATCTCGATAAATTTGATTTCTCTAATAATAAGATTTCTGGTGAGATTCCAACCTCCATCGGTGAATGTCAAATCTTGGACCATCTCAATGCATCTGGAAACCTCCTTCAAGGGGCAATTCCATTGTCAGTAGGAAATTTAAAGGGTCTCTCTGTGCTTGACTTTTCTTACAACAATTTATCTGGGACCATGCCAGAAATCCTTGGTAGCCTGACAGGCCTTTCTTCCTTGAATCTCTCATTCAACAGATTCCAAGGTGGAGTCCCAACAGATGGGGTGTTTCTCAATGCATCTGCAATCTTGGTCAGCGGAAATGATGGGCTATGTGGTGGTATCCCTCAATTGAAATTGCCACCCTGCTCAAGCCACAACACCAAGAAGATGCATCAGAAACTTGCCATGATAGTCTCAGTATGCAGTGGAATCGCTTTTGTCACATTAGTACTTGCACTACATGCACTCTACCAAATTAGACGGAAGACAAAGGTAAACCTACAAAGGCCAGTTGTGAGTGAGCAGTATATAAGGGTCTCTTACGCTGAATTAGTCAAGGCAACGAATGGTTTTGCAATTGAGAACCTCATTGGAGAAGGGAGCTTTGGCTCGGTTTACAAAGGAACGATGAGAAGCAGAGGCCAAGATGTAGTTGTCGCGGTTAAGGTTCTAAACCTCATGCAACGTGGTGCATCTCAAAGTTTTCTCGCAGAATGTGGGACGTTAAGATGCACTCGACATCGAAACCTTGTTAAGATATTGACAGTCTGCTCAAGTATTGATTTTCAGGGCCGTGATTTCAAGGCCCTAGTGTATGAGTTCCTTTCAAACGGAAATTTAGACCAATGGCTGCACCAACATACCACTGAAGATGGCGAAGAAAAGGCACTAGATATAATTGCGAGGCTCTGTGTTGCTATCGATGTGGCATCCTCACTTGATTATCTTCACCAACATAAGCCGATGCCAATTATTCACTGTGATCTTAAGCCAAGCAATGTTCTCCTCGACAGTGACATGGTTGCTCGTGTTGGTGATTTTGGCCTTGCAAGGTTTCTGCATGAAAACTCAGAGAAATCAAGTGGCTGGGCATCAATGAGAGGATCAATTGGCTATGCAGCTCCAGGTAAGCTTCTTCTAATATACTCTGTAACGTTGGCTTCAATTAAATTTTAAGGATTCCTTGCTGTTTCACTTGCTTAGATAGTTATAGATATAAGACAACTATGCCTCGACAAAACTAAATTTCCAGGAATGTGAAAGACCTGAAATCTATATATGACATTTCGATAAACTAAATAAATACCTAAGAGTAGTGCTTTTAAAAGAATTTTATAATAAATTACTTACTTTTATGTACAGATCTAAATTCATTAGAAGCAACTTTCTGAAAAAAAGAACTCCTGTTGGTTGATTTCAGAGTATGGACTGGGCAACGAAGTGTCCACTTTCGGTGATGTCTACAGCTATGGCATCCTATTGCTGGAGATGTTCACCGGAAAAAGACCAACATCTAGTGAATTTGGAGAAGCCATGGGACTCCGCAACTATGTTGAAATGGCTCTACCAGACAGAGTGAACCTCATCGCGGATCAACAGCTACTAACAGAGACAAACGGTGGCAAAGAAGGCACCTCAAACTCTGGCAGCATCAGAGAGACGAGAATTGCCTGCATCGCGTCTGTCCTGCAAGTTGGGATTCGGTGTTCGGAGGAGACGCCAATGGATCGGCCACCAATTGGAGACGCTCTGAAGGAGATGCAGGCAATTAGAGACAGGTTTCACCTGCACTTCTCAGGTGAAGGATCGCCATCAATCCCTGAAGTATTAGAAGGACCTTTTATGGCATGACATCTGTTTTCTTTTTTTTTTTTTTTTTGTCCACCTAGGAAGAACCAGGTGTTTTTTCATTAAGAAGAAATAGACACCCAATTTTGAGTTGGGTGGTTAGGTGCATGGCCACTCCTCCCACCTAACCAGACGAGCTAGGCTCACTATGACATCTGTTGTCTTGCTGTTTTTCAGTCTGCCAGGTTCATTGTGCAGTGCAAGATGATAAATGTGCAGGTACGTGCTATATAGGTTAGTGCTGTAAGAAGAGTCCATTCTGCTCCAAACGAGAGGCAAGCTTCGCAAGTACTGTACTTCATAGTAGTACTGCACTACTGCCAATGCAATAAAAAGCAGTCGAAGCCACTGTAGTGTTCCATGAAGCTACGAGTTAATTGGTCGATTTTAAAAAGTGTTCATACTACATCAGGTAAATCTAACTGTTGCGCTTGTAACAAGTAGTGGTCACCGATACGTGTGGCAGGGAAGTGGAGAGGAGTTTACCTCCTGCGCAGGACGCAGCGGCGGGACTTGCCGTTGGGAGGGCTCCAGCCATCCGCGTGCGCCCGGCGGACTGGCGGAGGAACCCGATTCAGGCCGGTGTATGAGACGGGAGGCCGGCGTGAGACGAGATATTTCCAGCGCCGTGAGAGAGGCGAGACGAGAAGCGGAGCGGGCCCGGAGGAGGACCTACGGGCCGTAGGTAGTGGGCTGAGCTTCTATACCCAACTGCCGCAGGTGGATGGATTCGGTGGGTTGGGCCGTAATTTTTAGTTTGTACCGCTCTGATGACGTCTTCGCGCCATAATTTAAGCATCTCGAATGGAATCAGTGGTGTTACCCTAGCTGCCTTTCTAATACAGTATCAATCCAGATGATATTGGTGGCTGTTTTTTTCTTTTTTTTACCTCTCGAAGGCCAGTATCACATAAAGGTTTTCATTTATCGGTTTATTTGGTGAAACATGCGACGTCATGATGGAGGCTCATTTCGACTTTGCATTTTCGTCTTCATGCATCTCCCCTGGCCCTCCACGTAACTTCAGATTATCTGCAACGTTATCCTCTATGTTCTATCCTCTAAAACTATATTTACAAGCCACTATAAAAGTTTGCATCATATAAATCATCTTCTCTTGCAACGGTGTCTTCCATATCACATCTCTGATACTCCATAAATATATTCATACATATTTTTAATTATTTTTTATTTTTTTTACTCATATCCTCTTTCTCCACTTGTCTCCCTCGCCTTGCTCCTTTGCCTGAGAAGGCGAGAAATGCCACATGTGGATGTGCTCTTGGCCGCCCTACCGCCAACCTCCAACCGTGCAAGGGAGGGTGCGCCGCCGCCTACATGAGTTGGATCTAGCCGTCGACGAGCCACCTTTGTGGTGCGCGTCATCCACCTCCCGCGCTAGGGCGATGATTGCCTCCAACTGCGCCAAGGGAGAGATAGCCAGATAAGGAAAGCCTCCAAACCTAGAGATTTGGGGATGGTGACCTCCTCCTGTGAGATACGTTGAGTTTTTCTAGACCCAGCTGCAGCTGATTTGCTCCACTCTATCCTCTACTTTGCCGGTTCAGAGCCTCGTATCGGCCACCACCGTAGACAACCTTAATGCCGAAAGTGTAGCAACAGACTTAGCCTTCGTGTCAGAGAGAGCCCACGTGAGTCCTTAGGTTATCTTCAAAATATTGATTGAAAAAGCGTTAAAATCCCAGAGCTCCCTCTTCACAGGGATTGATAATGTAAAGTAATATAAACGTTTTGAATAATGGTTCACTTAAAATGAACCTGAACGTCACTTCTCGTTTGTGGCCAAATGAGCACACATCCGCAGGGCCACTACCCGGTCCGCGCGGCGCGGCGCGACGCATGTATAAGGCTCTCCTTACTGGACAGTCTAATCCACCATCTATATTTTAAAGTTTTTATTTCTATCGGGCACATCTTGTGAATGGTGTATATGAGTAAATAATTTAACAGAATAGATTTATTATCAGCTTTGTTGTCGGACAGAAATCAAAATATTTTTGGACAGGAATAACTAGGCCTGCATGGATGGAATTGCCTCGGTAAGGATTAGCAGCGCCGGACAAAAACAGAAGCGAAACCGAACCTGTCTGCCACAACGCTGCATGGATGAGGAAGAGAACGTTGCGTTGGCAGCTGCATGCAAAGACGACCAAAGGCCATACTCTGTCTTCCTCGCAGAGCCTCTAGGTTCTAGCCCTCTACCGGTCTCTCCCTCCCTCTGCGCTCGTCTCAGAATCGCTGGTAATATAGCTACAGCCTACAAGGACGAGGGAGTGGGGATGTTGGGGGAACGCATGGCGTCGGCGGCAGCAGTACCCCTGGTGCGGCGCTGGGGCGGGTGCGACGGCCGTGAGGACGCGGCGGTGGAGGCGATGCTGCAGTGGCAAAAGGTGAGCGACCTCCTCATCGCGACGTCGCTGCTGTCCATCCCGCTGGAGCTGCTCTACTTCGCCACGTGCGCCGCGCTGGCGCCGCTCCGGCGTGTGCTCCTCCAGCTCGTCACCTTCATCGTCATGTGCGGCGTCACCCACCTGCTCAGCGTCCTCGCCTACGACCGCCCGGGCTCCCGCCCCATCCTCGTCGCCCTCACCGCCGCCAAGGTCCTCGGCGCGCTCGCCACCACCGCCGCCGCCGTCTCCCTGCCCGCCCTGTTCTCCCGCCTGCTCCGCGTCAAGTTCCGCGAGTCCTTCCTCCGCACCAAGGCGCGCCAGCTCGACCGCGACCTCGCCGCCGTCCGCCGCCGCGAGGAGGCCGTCTGGCGCGTCGTCCGCGCTGTCGCGCACCACGTCCGCGACTCCGTCGACGCGCGCACCATCCTCCGCACCACCATGCTCCAGCTCGCCGCCGCCCTCGGCCTCAGCAACTGTGCCGTCTGGATGCCCGTCCCACTTCCACTTCCACCCAAGGTTCTAAATAGCCGGCGCTGTAGACGGCTATAGCTGCTATACAAACTTGGGGCTAGGATGTGTGTCATTTAGCGCTAAACTTATTTAGCCGCTAATAGCCGGTTTTAGCAGCTAAATTACCCTCGTTTTAGCGCCGCTAAAGATGTTTTCTCCGGCTCCTGGCTACTGGGCTGAAACTGGAAGGCCCAAAAGACAGCAGTCAAGGCACCACCCTAGGCCTCATTCGACTCCGCACGCAGTCCTCCTGTGCTCTCGTTTGACTCCTCTGTCCTCAACCTCTGCTCAAGAAGACTGACGGCGGCGGCAGTGACCAGCCTCTGCTCCAAGCGCGCCTGATCTGGTGGCGGCGGCCAGCGCGGCAGCGCCTGCTCCGGCCACTCTTGCTCCGGAGGCGGCGGAGGCCTGCGCCTGCTCTGGGCCGTGCCTGCTCCGGTGGCTAAGACGACTACTACAGCACCTGCTCCAGGTGTCCAGCTCTAACATCAATCCACAACTAATCGAGCGCAACTACTCCAGCACCTTCACCATGTCCCAGTCCAAGGCTCCCAACCGCAATAGCAAGCATACACGTCCTACTCTTCAATTCACATCCTGGTTTGGTAGATCTCTTATACAGATTAAGATGTGTATTAGAAATTTAGAAGTAAATCTTGAACCTACTTCCTATATTTTTTTTCAAAAACCGCTAAATTGCTTAGCTACAGCTAAATCCAGCTATAGTTTTTATAGTTGCTGAAAAATGATACCGCTAAATGCCTTAGCCAGTAATTTAAAACACTGCTTCCACCCCACCGCGGCGCGTGCGACGACGGCGTGCTCCAGCTGACCCACCAGCTGCTGCCCGACGAACACGACAAGGTGGCGCTCGACGGCGGAGCGCGCGCCACCATCTCCGCTCGTGACCCTGACGTGGCCGCGGTGCTGGCCAGCAAGGACGCAAAGGTGCTCAGGCCAGGCTCCGCGCTAAAGGCGGCGAGCGGCGGGGGCCTGCCGCTGGCCGGACCTGCGGCGGCCATACGGATCCCAAATTTCCACGGCGGGATCAGCACACCGGAGCTGGCGAGCTACGCGATCCTGGTCCTGGTTCTTCGAGCTGCTGCTGATGGTGACCACAGGACACCACCAACAGGCTGGATCAACCAGGACCTGGAGATTGTGCAGGCCGTCGCCGACCAGGTCGCCGTCGCGCTGTCCCACGCGGCGGCCCTGGAGGAGTCGCAGCTGATCCGGCACAAGCTGGCGGAGCAGCACGGCGCGCTGATGCATGCCAAGAGCGAGCTCGCGGCAGCGACCAAGGCGAGGAACACCGCCCGTGGCGCCATGCACAGCGCCATGGAGAGGTCGATGCACTCCGTCGTCGGCCTGATCTCCGTGGTGCAGCAGGAGGCGGTCGCGACGATGCGGCCCCCGAGCAGAGGCTCGCCGTCGACGCCATCGCCAGGACAGGCGCCCTCTCCTCCACCCTGATGGACGACGTCATGGAGATACTGTCGACGTCGCCGTCCACGACGACGGACTGCCGTGACCGTGACCCGCCGCTCTCTGTTCCGACACTCGTGGCGAGGAGACCGTTCGAGCTCCGGTCGCTGGTCAGGGACGCGGCCAGCGCCGCCGCATGCGTGTCCGGCTGCCGGGGGCTCGGATTCTCGCACCATTTGGAGGCCAATCCTCTGCCGAAATGGGTGGTCGGCGACGAGAAGAGAGTGTTCCATCTTCTGCTGCACATGGTGGGCGCTCTGCTGAGCCGATGCCATGGTCATGTCGCAACTCGCAAGCCGTGCCCTCTCGTTTTCTGCATGCACCTGCAATAACATCATCGGTGACGACCAGGGTTTCGTACCGGTGCAGGCGCGACCCAGCAGCTTCACTGGTGGCAACCACGTGTTTGTCAAGTTCCAAGTTGGGCTCACAAGGTCACCGGAGGGCGATCCTGCAGGGAGCTTCCCTACAGCCCGCCGGCTACCATGTGTCCTCGCCGCCCCTGATTCAAGTGG
The DNA here is from genome assembly GCA_030272315.1 of Paspalum vaginatum. Taxonomy (NCBI): domain Eukaryota; kingdom Viridiplantae; phylum Streptophyta; class Magnoliopsida; order Poales; family Poaceae; genus Paspalum; species Paspalum vaginatum. The sequence continues at coordinate 40,913,359 of CM059015.1, read as the reverse complement.
CGCTGACATGCGGCAGTGCATTGCTATGCGCAAAAAGATTGTACAGGTATGTATATATATGATCTTGTTTCATGTGTGAAATCCCACTACTCGTAAGTAACTCTCTCATAACGGGTGGTACCTCTATTTTTATTTTTTTGACGCCTGGTAGTGCAAAAATGTACCGTTTGATGTTAATTAAAGAAGGAAAAAAGTTCATTCGACACTCTTGAATATTGGCACGATAATCCGATTTTCAACCTTTAATTACGAAACTGGTAACCTAAGCCATTGAACTACCCAACCGGCTAAAGTACAACCCTAAGCACTGTTGAAGGTGGTTTCTATGGCGGGTTCGGTGATATGGCATGCGGAACCCACATGTCAGCACTTCCACTTTTCTTCTTTCTCAATGACATGTGGGACCCACTTGTTCCTCCTTTCCATATCATCATTTCCTCCTCACCCCTCTCCCCTCACCGACGTGTCGCCACAATGCACACCGCTCCCTCTCTCCTCGCCGACGCACCGACGCGACCAATACTGCTCCCTCTCCCCTCGCCGATGCACCGCCACAACCAACACCGCCTCCCTCTTGATGTGTTGTCATCGCTTCCCAATCCCCTCAATTTGCTGCTGTTGCTGCCACCGCTTCCTCCCTCCTGCCCCTTCCTGATGTGCCGCTGCCACCTCCTTTCCCACCTTAATACGAACTTTGTTTCCGACGTTCTATATATTGATGGAAAGCTAAAGAGATGCGTTCTTAAACCCAACTGACACCAGCCACAATTTGTTCAAACACGACGGGAATCATCGAAACAATAATAACATAAATAATATGTCAATGTGTTACAATAGAGGCCATACGAAAATAAGCACCACAGTTGCGTACCACCCAACGAGCACCGCTACAGGATTCACTCGAATGCACCCAACAAGCACCGCTGCAAGATTCACTCAAAATCGATGGAAATCGTCGAAACAAGATAACATCATGAAGAGAGGAATGCTTTTCTTTTGGGAAAAGGTTAGTGTGCCACTGTATATCATTTATGTCATGCCTCTATCATCATTTGTTATGACTTTTTTAAACACAATATGATCGAAAACATAGTTGTTATTATATATTAAAACTTAAAAATATTAAACCGAAAACATAGTTGTTATTATATATTAAAACTTAAAAATATTAAACCCACGTATTGAGAAATATATTTCAATAACATGAGGCATATGCACCACTTATAAGATTATACCCATAGTAAAAGCATGATGTTGCAAAGTTGAATTCTAGTGTTGTGTATACTATTTTTCAGTGTTGAGGATATGCATTTTTAATGTTGTTGTGATGAGGATTTTTCTCTTGAATCAAGATGAACGCGAATGATTTTTTAATTTAAGTTATTGATATTGCAAAAATTAAATTTTATTGTTCCATGAACTGTTTCTCGGTGTTGAGGATATACATTTTCAATGTTGTACGATCCAAAAGCATGTTGTGTGCAACATTCGCTAATCTAGACACATGTTGTGGCAGGGAATTTTTAATTTAAACATTGATGATATAAAAATTAATTTTCAATATTGCGTATACTATTTTTCGACGTTAAAAATGCTTATTTTAACTATTGCACGCAGCGCCCGATGCCCGGCGCCCCGGATCGGCACCGCCGTAAATCTATTCTAGGAGACTAGGACTAGGAGCAAATAGCAATATCAGTCTTATATATAGTTGGAACTTGGAACAAACAATGCATTGATTTCACTTGCAATAATATTTCTTTTTTCAGATGATGAATGGTGAAATGTGGTGGGCATCCGAGTGCGAAGGCCTTGGCGAAACCATGACATTCATTTTGCGCTTCCAGCTCCAGCAATCACTCAACCGGCAAGTGCCTGGGTCTGCCACGTTCCAGATTATCGGAGTCCCGTCCACGACATCTCCTTCACACCACTTCAATGGCCTAAGGATCCTGCTTGCGGACAGTGATGCCACGAGCCAGGAGGTGACCCGGAAGCTCCTCGAGCGGCTGGGCTGCGAGGTGCTGCCGGCGTGGTCGGCCGCTGACTGCCTGAGCTTGCTGGGAGGCGCTGAGCCGTCGTCGCTGCAGCTGGTGATCCTTGACCTCGACGCGCGCGCCGCCGCCATGGATGGGTTCGAGGTGGCGCTCAGGATACGGGAGCTCAGCAACACCTGCTGGCTGATGGTCCTCGTCGCTGTGGCGGCGAGCGGCGTCGACGACGGCGTCCGTGAAATGTGCCGGCGGGCGGGGGTGAACGGGCTCATCCAGAAGCCCGTCTCCCTGCCGGCGCTGGGAGCTCAACTCCAGAGAGTCCTCCAGAACAACTGATGATCCAAAAGGGAGCTGATGTGTTGCCTTCGCATGCAAGGTCTCTCTTCCTAATAAATAAATAGGTTATCTCTAATTTTACAGCATCAATGTTTTTCAATGCAGGGAGTTTTTAATTTAAACATTTATGGGTATTCAGTTGAATACCCAATAATTTTATTCAAAACATCTGTACATATAGTATATATATTACGTAGATGTATTGAAAAAAAGAGTTTGAGACAGATTGCTAAAAGAAAAGGTCTACATCGCCCCCCCTAAATTATCAATGCATGTCTACTTAACCACATCACTAAAAAACGGGTATTCTACTCACTAAACTATGTAAATCCGTTTAAATAACCTTCTAGAGTAGTTTTGTAGACGGTTTTGCCTATGTAGCATTACACATGGACAATAACAAGGCAAAGATATGTTCTCAAGTCCAGTTCACCCCCTAAACTATCGACATTCATTTATATAACCCCTCACTTATATAAATGAATATTTGGCCTCCTTAATATACAATACTATCTAAATGATTATGGGTGTACGATAGTTTTTTTATACTCAATTATGGAGCTTACATTCTGATTTTTTATCCCTCTACACTGAGAAGTTAATCTTTTAACTAAAGTTTAAGCTAAATTTTTTAGCCTATTACACTTTTTTATTTAGTAAGGACTTTCAGACTACAATTCTATAACACAGAAATGTCAGTCTGTATATGTTAGTAATGGAGTTATTGTCATTATACATGTACTGTGTACTCTAGGTGAGAGCTAAATATCCATTTATATAGGTGAGTGAAGCGCCCCCAAATCCTTAAGAGCTTAAATGATGTGATACAAATGCTAGTCCTAGAGTTCTAGCAACACACTTATTTCAGATAGCATAGAGTCAAACTTAGCGATTATAAACCATTACATAATAATTGCAAGAAAAGTAAGATACAGCGGAAACAATTCTTCAGAACCCACTGCCATAGGTTAGTTGGGAAGTAGGATATGACCTAGCCAAAGAATGCCTCGAACAGCTTGTCAGAACTATTTGAAAAAGGATCAACAAAACAAGGGTGAGTATTTATGAACTCCGCAAGCCCACCTTCCTCCTGTTGAGTGGGGAGGGGATCTATTTCTAGATGCAAGGCTATATCTGGAGCTTACATTTGAAGAGAAACAATGCACTGTTCATTTTAGTGATCCAATTATTAATATATGAAAACAAATTTTAGTTTGAAAGGGGTGCTACTGGAGTTGCCGGTCCGAACGGCCCAAACTTATCTCATCCACGACCTTGATCCACCCAAATACCATGACCCACTTTCGTTTAAACCATCCATTTTATATTCAAAAAAACATACTAGATGAAAAACCAAACCGTAACCCATCCATATCAGTGAACACGGACTATTCGAATAGATTTTATTCTGATCAAAAGTTGTATTAATTCCCACAAGTTGGACTCAGCGACGCTTACGGCCAAATAAGCGCCCGAATCCCAAACTAAGCCTTTTGACTTTGTTTATCACCTGGCAGAACTTTAGGGGTCCGGACAACCGAGTCACTCCAGTACCCCGCGGTACTTCCGTTGACACCCACCCTTGTGCGCCAACACAGAAGCTATTAGGCTATCCACTCCAGCTTGGGCCTAGCCACTGCCTTATACAGAGCGAATGGTTATACTTAGAAGAGTTAGGCAAGATGAAAATCATAACGATCTTTACGGAGAGCTTAGCTTGAACCAACCACCGTACCACTTTCTTTCACTCGTCACCGCGAGCATCCACATACCCGGTCTTTCTCACGAATCTCGGGACATAGGGTAACCGGAGGTAGCTAAGTTACCCGTTTAACCCTGCTCTTATGGCTGTTTCGGTTCGAAGCCGTATTCCGACCAAGTCGGTTGCCGGGATTCTGTTGACACGGATTTTGGCTTGACCAAATGATTTATGATATAGGCCATTGATTTACAAATTAACATAGATAGCTAAATTCTATCTACATATAAAATGAATAAATAATACGAGGTAATATTGTTAAAGTAAATAAGTTGGGATAATTGCATATTAACCAAATAAATGAATAAAAATGAAGAATGTATATTCACATATACTCGCTCTCTGTGCAAATAGATATGGCGAGTTCAAGTAAATATGCGGCACGCCACCCGCATATATTACGAATATGAGAAATGCCAAGGTAGTGTGTTTCTTGAGAGAAGAAATACAGAAAATAATAATAATAAAAGAGACATAAGCCTATACGTGTATATATATGTGCATGAGGGCTACTATGTGCTAGCTAGTCAGAGGCTAAGCCCCGTAGATGCCTCTATACGCATCCGTATTTCACCAAAAGAAACGTGTATGCACAGTGACACGTATTCGCATAACAATCCTGTGATACGTACGAGATGTCCAATTCTAAATTAAATTAATTAGCTGCTGATTAAAAAAACAAAAGAAATCATCCATGCATTCGAGACTCGAGCAGCCCGGACGCGGCAAAAATCCGGCGCGGATGCTGTTTAATTTTGAATTAGCAGGGGCGCAAATGACCGAGTCTGCATGACCAAGTCGCCACAATGACCACGTCGACGCCCACGTTCTCTCGCGCGCGATGATTCAAATCAGCCCGCGGCGTCATTAGCAAGAAAAATCAAATTAACGAGGCGCCAAATCGCGCAGGAACTGACGTCCTCCTGGCCTATAAATACGAGGTCCCCTCCAGTGGAAGCCCCCGGATCGACGTCCAAAGCACCACCACGCTGCTGCACAGAGCGTCGACGCACACATACGCTGCTAGGCTGCCGCCGTCGCTGCTCGCCGGAAACCACCACGCCATCAGGCTGCTGCATCACGCCTCCTTCTCACCAAGACCCTGCTGAAGGCCGGAGGAGCAGTTTCTGCCGGAGGCTGTCGCTGCAGCCGGCTGCTGCACGATCAAGCTCGAGTCATGGCGTCGTGTTGATCTCCATCCTCTTCCTCTCCACTTTCTCCTTAGCCTCTCTTGCAAAATGTGAAAGCAAGGCTCAAAGAGTATCACCATCGCGAGGGTGAAAGCTGAAGACATCACTTGTAATGCCTTCGGCATTGTAAAAGCCTTAACACATAGTTAGATGAACACTAATGAGAAATTAGGATCTAATCATGCTTAGAGGGGAATAAGAACGGGGTAAATAAAACACTAAGTCAAAAATTTTCTAGTTGAATATGTAAAATTTTACGTCGTTTGGTTGAGTAGTTAAAAATTCATTAGTTTCTGTGCAAAACATCAAATACAGAAGTTTTGGTTTAGTATGTAGCCTTCAACTTTAATACTGTGACCTTCCTTAAAATCAAATATTAAAGGACACAAAAGTTCAAACCAAACCAATACAATTGGGAAGTTCTGCGAAGTCTAGGGATTTTACTTTTAACAAATTTCATTCTGAAATTAATTTCAATTTCACTATACAACTCAAAAATCTTTCTCTCTATGAATTGAAATTAAACTTGTTACCTTTCCAATGCATCAGACCTTGAATCAATTGGACTTCGTTTGGTGATTCAAAAGTTGAAAACAAAAAATACTTTACATAAATTGAAACTGCAGTTTTACCAAACTTTTGAATACAAATGTGCTTGTAGTTCAAAATATAGCATGATCTAGCCTAAACCTTCTATATCAAACTTGTATACAATTTTATGCTTTACATCTTTGGTATTTTGTGTATTGACATGCATAAAGGGTTGCATGGTGTTTTAGCTCATTTTTTGTCTTCTAGTGAAATCTGTCAAACTAGGCCTGGGTGGAAAATTCAAATTTTGAGCAACCTAAAGACATGATCATGCAAAACTTTGTATATGAAAGTTGTATAAAATGAAATTATGAACAACATTGGTATATAAATATTTATGTGAAAGTGGACCTAATATGGACTTATGAAAATTTTAAATTGGAAGGTGCTGTTGGTCAAACTGGGGTCACAGCTTTTGAATTCAAATTTCTCTTAAAATTTGAATATAACATGGTGTCACAAATTAAAACAAAGTTGTAGATCATGAAATTTAGATCGCTTGTTGTATTGTGAGTTTTCACTAATTCGGCCGTTAAATATTTCAAAAACTCGAAATTCAGACTATGGTTCCAGCAGTCAAACACCATTTTACTATTTTCGATTTTTTCTTTCATCCTTGTGTCACTGACATGTAGGCCCCACACGTCGGACTCCCGGCCGGTCAGAATGTCGACATCCTCGAGTGGTCCCATAGCCCCACACCTTCTCGCACCCGGTCCATTGGACCTTTACCTCTCCTCTCTCCGCAGGGCCTACCCGTCAGCTGCGCTGAATCACTAGACCCAGTCCACTGCGCCCGCACCTCCTTCCTCCTCCTCTTCCCTGCCCCCACGCGGCAGGCTGGAGCTGCCTGCTCCCCGCCATGGCTGCCGGCCAGGCCATAAGACCGAGGCGGCCGAGCCTGTGCCCCCGCGCCCTTTCCCTTCAAGGGGTAGCGAAGCCCCGCTCCTTCCGCTCTCACTCGCCCTCCCTCTCTGCACGCTTCTCTCTCACTTGCCAGATCGAGCTGCCATTATTGGGAGCTCGGTGAGCTCACGCTGCCACCGCGTCCTGGCCGCCTCCACCCTCCTTCCACCTCCCCAGCGCACGCCTGGGGGACGCCTTCTCCCGAGCTACAGATCCCCCAAAGCCTCGGCCGTCGCCGTTGTCTCCTCCGCACCTCCTCGCCAAGCGACACCAACGAACGCCATCACGCACCCCGCCCTCCGCGTTCTCCACCCTCGCGCACCACCGACCAGCGCCTCCCCATGCCCCGGACCGCCACCATCCGCTTCGTCTCGACCTCACGCACCCGACGCGCCGAACTGCGTGGCCGTTCCCCACTCCGTTCGGCAGATCGAGCCACCACCCCGTCCTCCGCGTCGCTCGGCTCCACGTCCGGTTCACCAGCGTTCCTCGTCGATTCCGGCGTCCCTGCGTGACGCCGCCTTGGGGAAAGAAGCCCAGTGTCCGGGAACACCCTCCCGGAGCTGCTTGGCTCCAACCTCACGCCCCTACGCGCCGGCAAGAACTCATTTTCCTCCCTCCCCGCGCGCAGTCGAAGGAAGAAGGAGGAGGCAGGAAGAAGAAGGTGAAGTAGCGAATAGCCCCCTGCGTTTTTGTCTATTTCCATTTGAGTTCAATGCGCTGTTCACTAAGTCTAGGATTACTTGCATGCAGGCCCCTGGAGACTACGATTAATTCCGATTTAGTCCTCGTCGGTTTGATTTTCTATTTAAATGCATTCCTTTAAGCAACGAACTTTGAAAATTCACTATAAATCGAATAAAAATCCTAAAAATGTTAGCTCAGTTGCATTAGACTTCTTATGAGTAGATCTACAGAACTGGATATGGTGTGTATGTGTGAAATGCCTGATTTCCCTTGGTGGATGCATGCGTGTTAAAAATAAAAAAAATGCTAAAAGTGGTTGAAATGGAATCCAAAAATCATGAAACTTGGACTATGTGCTATCTATGTTATGTATTATGCACTAGTATTTTTTATGCCCTAGCCCCTGCTGCAAAAGACAGATCTACCCCCATACATACAATTAAGTGCATTTTTGCAATAGAAAATATTTGCTATACAAAATATGCCCAAAAATTATACCATAAATTGTACATGCTCTTTGATATGTTTGTAGCCTAGTGGAAAAATGGGAAGCCCTGCATGTTAAGCTTCATTGGTGTTTTGAAGTGAATAATGTAATGCAAGTTACAAATGAATAAGAGGAAAAGGTGGTTTTGTAACGTAAGATAAATTCTGAAGAAATTCATGATGCTTAGTATTTAAGTTTAGATTCCAAAAGTGTTTTTGGAGAATTTATAATTGCTGTGTACTATGTGATTTGGAAATAAGAAATGCTATGTTAATGTGATTGATAAAATAGAAAAGTGCATAATTTATTCACTTATATGCTTGTTGATGCTTTGCTTACATGTGGCCTAACGGACAGTTTAAAAATTGATAATTGAACCTATGATCGATCCATATGTTGCTTTAGGAACCTCTAATTGTATGAGTGTATGCTTGCTCCTTGCTTACAAAAGTACTTTGACTTAAGTAGTTTATCGATCGTTGTTCTGCCTATCCATGAATTGGTTGCTCAAACATGTGCTTGACATTCATGCATCTCACTCGTAACATCATGCATAGCATTCATATAGTGACGTTTATTGCAAATACGTGATCAAGAAGCAAGTGCGAGGAACTACTTCAAGCAACGGTGTCCAAAAGACTAACTAAGACCCAAATACCACCTGGAGGCCCCTGAAGTGGTATTTGGAAGAAGGAGTTGTCCAAGAGATCAAGGGGTTGCTTGGGGCAAAGCCTCACAACCTGGCAAACTAACATTAGCTTATTTTGTTAGTTTGAATGAAACATAAACAAAGGTAGGCAGAACAATGAATTTTCCAGCTAATATTATCTTGATTGATGATTACGAATCCACATTAGGAGTTGATTGAAAACCTTTGCATTAGACTCACTGGCCGCCCTGGCCCTAGCGCCTATACCTAGAGTTCGTAGGACGAGTTGTCTAGAATTGATAGGTGCGAGTAGACACGAGTGAAAGGAGTCACTCGTCGCGTAGGTGGTTTCAAAAATCACAGAACTTTTACTATTGAGTAATTAATATTATGCTCATGATTTAAATGGAGACCGGGCGGAGAATAATTTTATTTTGTGGTGTGCGTTGTTGTATCATTTGGCTCCGCCTGAGTCGTTTAAGGTCCATTCGTTGTTTGCCTATTGGTCGGCATAACATTGCTAGAATGCTTAACCGAGAAATGGGACCGGTGAAAGTCTTACCTGGGCTCGTCCGAAGTTTTTGAGGTGCCGCCCATCCACTTGCTGGAGGCCGTTGGGCCTGGGGGCGCTTGTACTCGAGGGATGGCTGACCCAGTGCGCTGTGATAACGGTCCTGAGGGGGCACAACCCGAGGGTTAGGTGGGGCGCTTTGAATCTTGGGACAAGACAGGTGGAGATGGAGACTATATGTTGGAACGCGATGGCCAGTAAGCATATACCCCTGGCATGATAGTTATTCCCAAGAATTAAAATCGATTTGAATCGCTGATGCTCACCAGGTGTGTGAATGCCAATACTTTTATCGTTCATGGTAGTAATTAGTTGAATACGTTATAACTATTATTCATGATTTCAAATACTACATGCTTGTACTACTGTGTTGCTTACATTTCTGCAAGTTATTATTATTGTTATGGAGTTATATACACATGATGAAACCCGTTACTTTATGATATTATATCTCTATTTAAAATCAATGACTAATGATCCACATGCTAGTAAGCAAGCTTTGCGTCAGCCGTAAGCCAATTCATTAAGTCATACTGAGTAATTAGTACTCAGGGTTTGCCCTCACCTTTTGAGAACTGGTACCGACGATATCTGGACAGGTGCTTGGAGGAGGGTAGTACCGATGGGCTCGGTGCTGCTCGCCTCAATCATCGTTGCATGAAGATTACTAAAGTATTTTGTTTCCATTGTGAGATGTTTTCGAATTCGCTTCCGCTATCTGATTCAAAATTGACTTTCGTATGGCATTACGTTGAAACTTATATCTTTATTTCGAACTGGTTTGTAAAAATAAATTTACTTATGCTATATTCAATTGCCTGTGATGATGTAACTGTTGTGGCTCCATCGTGGGCTGGATGTGTATGATGTCGGTTTATCTAGGAAATGGTAATATTGGAAGCCGAATGACTGATGACGGACGACCGGGTTTCGTTTGGTCTAATCACACTGCAAGCCAGAGATGCCAAATGTACTTAGCCCGGATTAAATCAGCAGTTCTGCCACGTTACTTCCCTGCGCCATCGCAAGGGTGAAAGCTCAAGACATCGCCTCCCTGCGGCAACCCTGCGCCATCGCGAGGGTGAAAGCTCAAGCCATCGCTTCCCTGCGCCATCGCGAGGGTGAAAGCTCAAGATTATCTCTGTGTTCGCCGCAAGGTCATTAAGAAGTGATTTTGCACCAGTAAATGACCATGTTTTGTACACAGCCGAGCGGTAGAAGCTCCCTGTTGTTCGTACGTCGGTACTATATTCTGTTAGCACCGGCTGGATTACTGCATGCATTAAGATCATTCATCATCGTCATGTGTAAATAATGACTGGTCGTTCGTGCACTAAAGTAAATCTAGTCACTAGTGTGAGCATGCTGCGGCCATGGATGTGTATGCATACTAATCATTCAAGGTCATTCGTTAACTCTTAACTCCTTGCATGTGCCCCTGATCAAGAGTTCTTAGCTGTGGGACGTCGTAAAGAAAATAAAATAATTCATGCGTCGGCAAGATATAGATAGCAGGCTAGCATCTGCATGCCGCGGTTGTAAAATAGAAAGACCAAATTAACCGGCATATTGCATTATGAAGGAAAAATGAATATAACTGGTTCCTCCTTTTAACCAAAATAGCCAATAAATAAAAGTGGCATTTTATTTTGCATGCCGTGCTTCATCAAGTGCATATGTCGTGTCTGGAGAAGTTGCTAAATCAATAACATGGATGATCTGCCTTAGTTAAGTTAACAAAATTAACTTTGCTTCAAGCGTCAGTTTCGTCCTGGAGTCTAGCTGTATACTAAATAGATAGATAGCTTGAGCAATAGGAGTGTAGAGCAAATACATGCCAAAATTAATCATATGTGTATGGATCAAGGCATCACCATATAAAAAGTAATTAACATCATGCTCTAATCTCCTAGCTTAATATAATATAAAATGGATATATTTCAAGTACTATGATAATCCACATATATTAGCATCAAATAAAGAAAGGATGCGCCGTACTGCATCATGCATCTTAAATGGCGATGGAGAATTCCAAAATAAAATAAGCAGGTTTATATGATTGGTCCTATGTGACATCTGTGCTATAGCCTAGAGAAACATGCGTAAGGCTGATAGTTTAAAAAAAATAATTAAATGATGTATCTCATATAGATTGCATCCATAAAGTGCCACCATATATGGCCAAATTATAAAATAGAACAATCAACCGTATGCACTAGAATCAAAGTCTGGTGCTGCTGGAACAAACTAAGATAGACAAAGAGAATCAAAACATGATCTCTTTTGCATGCATGTCGACCAAACATGTATTACATCGTCACGCCATTAGTGATATGTCACTTGGGAAAATGTTAATCATCAAATTAAATCTAGACTGCATTATATGCATCTGCTATATCACTGGCATCCTGTTGTTTAAGACAAGTGGACAATAAAACCTAACCATGGTGCATGTCGACAATGATCATTGTGGCCATCAACTAAGAAAAGAAATGTGTTAATTAACAAACTTAGACTAGATTGCACCATACATGCATCTATCATTATATTCGCTTAGAATATAAAAGTGGATAGCGGACCTGGGCATATATACTCTGCCCATAAATCATTTAGAAATTATCATGCAAACTAAAACAAAGTATAAAATGAATAACCTTCGTCTTGCCATGCCATGTATGCAGCCATATAATGTCCAAACTAAAATAAAAAATATAAAATATCACTGAACCATGTTCAAACTCCAAAATGCCATTCCCATGGTATCGCCAAGCGTGTATCATATCATGTCCTAAATAAATAATAGGGCAGTAGAAAATCTATGAACCATGAATCATCTTGCATCATGCTGCGCCAAGCAATTATGTCATGCTATACTGCCATCTGCATATACAAGATGTGCATACATCTCATTAAAGAGAAAACATATACCCATGAATTCCTAAAAGAGATAGATTCATGCCATGTTCGCTAAATTCAAACCTGCAGCAAGTGCTTGTTGATGACATCAAGACTGAAGATATTTTCTTTGTTTTGTAGTCATGTATTAACCATATGACGTAATTTTCTTTTTCATGTTTCTATGTTGGAACTCTTAATCAGGGGTTTTCTCTTCGGAGATGTAATTAACATAATTTTTATGCAAATATAAGAATTATGGAAGTATGAGCATGCAATACATGTATCGCTTTATTCTGTTCCATGTAAATTAAGTTAAATTAAATTTGTCTCTGTAACGTGGAGGCGGGGCCTTTTGCCGCCCGTTTTCCCGAAATCAGGTTCTTCCCCACTTTATTTCAAAAATCAACCCAACGTTCTCAACCCTAAACCATCGCCACCTATATCCATTGCCCCTTACAAACTTTTAGTTCATGTAGTTGAATGAGCGACCCCTCCTATGTGCGCTACTTCTAAATAGGTTTTTGATGGCTATCCTATCAGGGTTTTTCTTAGCAAGCAAAATATGCAGGTTTTATTTGGTTGCACTTGGGCGAAATATTTGTTTTGCAAATCTAGGTATTTCATGCATCAAGAAAGGGTTCTAGTGGACTTGCCGTCGTCTAGGTCCTCGTTGCAGTGGAGGTCGGTACTAGGGTCATCGGCCTCCTGGTCCGCAATGGTCGTCTCCGGTTCCTGGGGTCCTTCTGGTTCGTTGTCTAGCGCACACAAACAATAAACAATCAATAATTGCAATCATTCATGCTAAAAACACTTTAAAAGGCGGTGGGTTGGGTACAGGGGATTTTTAGAAAATTTTGGGTGCAAGGATCACCTACAACGGAGTTAATTTGGGAGAGATATGGATTTTTATTGAAAAGAAAGGATTTAAATAATTGAAAAAGGGCTTTAGAGCTTTATGGGCCAAATCTCGAGGCACGCCCCAAGTCTTCACGGGCGGCTCGGCCCACCTCCAGCCCACCTCCGCCAGTTCACGGGCGGTAGCGGCGCGGGGAGGGGAGGGGGAGTGCCTACCTTAGCGCCGGCGGTAGGGAGGGCTGAGCTCGGCGCGGCTGGGGGGAGGGGAGAGCGGTGAAGGAGGGGAGGGCATGTCACCGCGCAGGGGTCTTTTCTCGGGGCGGGTATCCAGGCTGGGGGCGGGGGCTGTGGTCCGGTGAGGCAAGGGCGGGGGGGGGAGGGGTTTATAGGGGTGGCACGGGCTCTGTGTCTTGCTGGAGCGAGGGGACCGGGCGCGGTGCGCGGTGCTAGTTATGGCGTAGCGCCGGGGCGGGGCCGGGAGCGGCGCGGGCGGGCGCGTGGCGCGACGTCGGGGTGGGGGACGGGCGCGGCCCGAGGTAGGGTAAGCCCCTGACTAGTGGGGTCCACCTGTCGGGGAGCGAGAGAGAGGGGCGGTGGGGGACGTAGTGGGTTGGGGGAAAACGGCCCAAGTGGCCCAGGCTGGGGAGGGGGTGGGTGGGGAGCGGAGCAGAACGAAAAAAAGGGGAGGGGGGTCTGGTGGGCTGGGCCGAGGAGGTTTTACCCTTTTTCCTTTATCCTTTTTCACAATTTTATTTGAATTTAGGGAGGTTTTGAGTGGCATTTTGTGGAAAAAATGTGGGGACTTTTGTGAAGGTATTAGTAGGGTAGATGGCGGGGAAATTTTTTTGAGGGGTTTGAGCTCCTATTTTTAATAGTGCATGATTTTTGGATTGTGATTTGAGCTAGGGTGACTTAGGGGGGGGTTTGGGATTCAAATTTTTGGGGTGTTACGGTGAGGGGGTTATGTAGCCATGCATCAATAGTTTAGGGGTGCAATAAACTTTAAAACATGATTTTGCCACGTCGTTGTCCACGTGTACTGCTGCATAGGCAAAACTGCCTACAAAACCACCCTAGGGGTTGTTTAAATGGTTTTACATAGTTTAGGAGGTGGAACACCCGGTTTCGTAGCTGAAGGGGTCAAATAGACATGCATTAATAGATTAAAGGGTGATGTAGACTTTTTCCTATTACTAAACTATTCAAGTATCTAGGTGGCACTCAATAGCAATGCTAGTGATCAGCGGGTGAGCAAGCCACACCGAGCAACCATATTTCCTCGACTACTCGTATTCAATTTGATATGTTTTAGGAGTTGCCACATCGATATGATTTGTATTTATGACCAATGATAGTAGTTTTATACGCTGGACAATTAGAAGTTACCAATTCGATGCTCATATGGTAGTGTTATATCTTCTACAAGTTGAACAATAAGCAACTTGTGATATTAAATTATAAAAAATGGTTTTAGGCCATTGTCGGTACCCAGCTAACCGGGTACCCGTTTACACTAGACAAAGATCACTAAGGAGGGTAAGTACTGCAGTACAAAGAGGGCCTAAGACCGCGTACAGATGGGCCCGGCCTACTCCTTGGAAAAGCTGGGCCGCGCACCCGGCCCACAGGGGAGGCCCCGGACCTCCTTCAGCGAGGTCCGAGCCTCCCCCGAACACGCGAGGAGTCCCTCAGGGGAAGGTGAGGTCCGGACCTCTCGGTGATCCGGGGCCGCCACGTGCCCACAGGCCACGGGGAGGCCCGGAGCCAGCGCCCTCGGTGGTCCGGGGCCACCACGTGCCCACAGGGCACGGGGAGGTCTCGCGCTGCCACGTGCCCACAGGACGCGTGGCGGGGCCTTCAGGCAGGCACCTCGCCCACCTACTGCATTTATTGCGGGCAGGTGGGCGTGCCCGTTGCCGCTCCGACATTTGGCGCGCCAGGTAGGGGAAGCATCAGTTAGCATCATCCCTCATGGCATGATGGTTTGCATCCGCGACATTCAAGAGGATGCAGCCGCATCAGAGGAGGTGGCCTCGACTGGGTCGCAGGCCTCCCCCCACCATTCTGAGGGCGCGGCGCGGACGCAGCGGGTCCCTCGACGCCCCACGGGGGGCGCCGCTGCTGCAAACACTGCAGTAGCGAGCGCTGTAGTGGCAAATGCCGCCACGGTGAACCCCGCTGCTGCCAGCGGGCCGCTCGCCGCAGCCAGGGAGCTGCTCCGTAACCCCCCGAGGCCGACAGCCTCTCCTAGCGCCCTGGCGTAGTGGCGGAGCGATGTGGATCGCCTGATCCACCTTGCTGAGGTCACCCCTGGTCTAGCTAGGACTGGATCGCGACCCCCTCCCAGCAGCGGGGGGAGGTCGAACCGCCGCAGGCAGCACGATGCGCCGACATCCGCGCGCTCCCCCTCAGTGACGAGCGCGCAGATAGAAGACCTGCGAGCTGAGCTCAACCGCCGGCGAGCGGGCACCCCCACCACCGTGGAGCAACCGCGGGTGCAGCCAAACGCCGCCAAGGGCAAGAACCTTGACGCTGCGTTCGCCGCTGCTGCACCTAAGGCCCCGGCTTACGTGCAACCCCCGGTTGGCGTACAAGCGCCACCGGGGGTTGTATCGGCTGGAGTTGGCTGCGCCGCGCTCGCGGACAGTCTCCGCTCCGCACGCTGGCCGCAGAAGTTCTGGCCGCACTTGCCGGAAAAATACGACGGGAATACCAACCCGTCAGAATTCCTGCAGGTATACGTCACCGCTATCACAACGGCTGGCGGAGACGACGCCGTTATGGCGTCATACTTCCATGTCGCTTTGTCTGGGCCGGCCCAGACTTGGCTCATGAACCTCTCCCCCGGGTCAATCCGATCCTGGGAAGAGCTCTGCACTCTGTTCCTGGCGAACTTCGCGAGTGCATGCCAGCAGTACGGTGTGGAGGCCCATCTCCATGCAGTACGTCAGGAGCCCGGGGAATCCCTCCGAGCGTTCATCGCTCGCTTCGCCAATGTGCGGGGGACAATACCTCGCATCTCCGACGCGTCCATCATCACAGCCTTCCGGCAAGGCGTCCGTGATGAGAAGATGCTGGAGAAACTGGCGACCCGCCAAGTACAGGACGTCGCCACCTTGTACGCGCTGGCGGACAAGTACGCTAGGGCCGCAGAGGGGCGTGCATGGCACTCCCCACAGCAGGACAGGACTGCCCGGCCAGGCGCCTCTGCCGGTGCGGCCCGAGAGGGCGGCAAGAAAAAGAAGAAGGGCCGACGCCCTGAGAGGTTCCTGGAAGGGGCCCCTGTCGCCGCGGCAGCACCTGGAGGCCGCGACACCGGCGGCAAGCGCCCGAGGCAACAGGCGCGGAACAGTGGCGGCTCATGCCCTGTTCACCCCAACAGCGGTCACAACGCCGCCGACTGTCGCGAGATACAGAAGCTCGTGCAGCGGCGCCTCAGTGAGCGCCGCGAGCGTCCGGTCAAGGACGACTCGCCCCCACGCCAGCGCCCTGGCAAGGGGAAGGCTACCAGCGATGGTGGGCCCACCGCTGGGGGCAAGGAGATGGGCTACCAGCCCCCGGAGCGGGAGCTCAAAAGCGTCTACGCTCTAGACCACTCCAGCTCCGAATCCAGCGACAATGAACGTCGCAAGAGGCTGTACGTCATGTACGGCGGAAGCTGGGAGGTCTCGTCCCGGCGAGACGTGAAGGCCCTCCGCCGAGAAGTCCTCTCGGTCAGGCCGAGCGTCCTAGGGGTGGCTCCACACCACAAGTGGAGAGACACCACCATCTCGTTCGGGCCAGCCGACTGCCCGGAGAACATGGCTGGGGCTGGCGTGCTGCCGATCATCACGTCGCCAGTGGTCGCCAACATACGGCTCCACCACGTGTTGATCGACGGCGGAGCCGCCCTCAACATCATCAGCCACGCAGCCTTCAAACAGCTGCAGATTTCAGAGTCACGCCTGGCTCCGACGCGCCCATTCTCCGGCGTGGGTCCAGTGCCGATCTACCCGAAAGGGAAGATCGACCTGCCGGTCACCTTCGGGACCCCGGAGAAATTCCGCACAGAGAACGTCCAGTTCGATATCGCGGAAGTCAACCTGCCGTTCAACGCCATCATTGGCAGACCGGCACTTTACCGCTTCATGGCCGTTGCCCATTACGGGTACTTGGTCGTGAAGATGCCGTCCCCGGCTGGTGTTCTCACCGTGCCGGGAGACTGCCACGCAGCCGTCGCCGCGGTAGAGAAGCTCCATGCTCTCGCTACTGACGCAGCGAACCCGGCGGGGGACAACCCCTCGACCTCTCGGGCCAAGGTTCCTGTTAAGGAACCGAAGGTGCCCAAGGTACGCCCTTCCGACCCAGAGGACGTGCCGGTCAAAACCGTCCAGATCGGGGCGGAAGCCTCCCAGACCACCCGCATCGCAGGGAATCTGGGAGAGAAATAGGGAGACGCGCTCATTGCTTTCCTCCGGGCAAATGTTGACGTGTTCGCCTGGGAACCGTCGCAGATGCCTGGGATCCCTAGGGAAGTGATTGAGCACCGTCTGAAGATCAGCCCGGACGCCAAGCCGGTGCGGCAAAAGCCACGGAGGCAGTCCGTGGAGCGCCAGGACTTCATCCGTCAGGAGGTCCGGAAGCTCCTGGACGCGGGCTTCATCGAGGAGGTCCATCACCCCGAGTGGCTAGCCAACCCGGTGGTTGTCCCCAAGGCGAATGGGAAGCTTCGGATGTGTATCGACTACACCAGCCTCAACAAAGTATGTCCTCCAGACCCTTATCCCCTCCCACGCATAGATCAGATAGTAGATTCCACCTCCGGGTGTGAACTTTTGTCTTTTTTGGATGCGTACTCTGGGTCTCATCAGATCCAGATGGATGAGAAGGATAAGAGGCATACAGCCTTCGTAACAGTAGATGGGTTGTATTGCTACGTCGTAATGCCATATGGTCTGAGGAATGCTTTACCTACGTTTCTGCGTGCCATGAATTTCACGTTCCATGACCTGATCAGAAACATAGTAGAGGTCTATGTCGATGACATTGTTGTCAAGACCAGGGTAGGGTCGACCTTGATGGAAGACCTGGCCCTTGTTTTCGACAGGTTGCGCACAACGCGCACGAAGCTGAACCCCGAGAAATGCGTCTTTGGCGTCTCGGCTGGTAAGCTGTTAGGTTTCCTAGTGTCACATCGTGGCATTGAGGCAAACCCAACCAAGATCAGGGCAATCGAGGCTATGCGGCCGCCGGCCTGCATCAAGGACCTCCAGAAACTCACTGGGTCCTTGGCAGCCCTCAGTCGGTTTATCTCAAAACTAGCTGAGAGAGCCCTGCCCTTCTTCAAGCTTTTGAGGAAGTCCGGACCATTCATATGGACCGAAGAGGCTGAACAAGCCTTCCAGGAGTTGAAGCAGCATCTCACTACTCTGCCCATTTTAGTGGCGCCAGAGTCTGGTGAGACCCTGTTTCTCTACCTCGCGGCAACATCCGAGGTAGTAAGCATGGTCTTGGTCGCCGAGCGACCAGCCCATTCCCACGAGGGAGACACCGGGGTCCCCCAAGTGGAAGGTGGTGGTCCGCCCACCACAGGAGCTGCAGCCGGCCCCGATACCGGAGGTCCGGTTGGCACACTGCCCTGCCGAGGCGGTGAGCCACCAGAAGCTAGAGGCCAAGCCGCCCAGGGGGCCAGCCTGGCAGGGGGAGGTGGCCTCGGACCTACCACTAAGGTCCGGACCACCCAGAAGCCAGTATATTACATCAGTGATGTCCTCCACGGGGCAAAGGCCAGATATCTGGAAGCTCACAAGTTCGCCTATGCGTTACTTATTGCTTCCAGAAAGTTGCGCCATTATTTCCAGGCGCATAAGGTTGTCGTGGTGACCTCTTACCCGTTAAGAGCAATCCTGCGCAATTCTAACGCCACTGGGAATATTGCCAAATGGGCCGCGGAGCTGGCAGAGTTCCAACTCGACTTCCAGCCCCGCAGCGCTACCGAGAGCCAGGTCTTGGCCGACTTTATCGCAGAGTGGACTCCCACCACCACGGAATCTGGAGGTCCGCCACCCGAGGCGGAACCTTCCTGGCCAGACAGGACCGTCCGGGTTTTCACCGAGCCGAGCAGGAGTGGTCCTCATGGACCCGCACGGTGTCACGCCTAGTTCTCAACCAACGGAACCAGGACAACATATATGTGCCAGGAACAAGTCTCACATATATTATGACAATAGTGACATCATAGAACGTGCATAAAAGGGAATTAACGGTACATAGAGTATTGTCACTTTATTACATCAAGACACAAGTCTTTATAACAGAGTCATAAGCGGAAGCGTAAACAAAAACGTAACGAGCCGCCACAGGGAAGTCGACTGGGAGACTGATATGCCTAGAACTCATCATAACCTTGAGCGTACTCTTCTGTGCCTTCCTCAACTGAACAGCAGTTGGGTCCACCCAACAAAAGAAAGAAAACAACAAGCATGAGTACACAATGTTACTCAACAAGCATAACATGAACCATGAGGCTCTAAGGTTGGCTGAGACGTATGCATGAGCTTTTAGTTGATCAAGTTTTATTAAGCAACTAATTACAACGAGTGAGTTTTAAAGCCATTAAGCCCAAGATATTGCATAAGGAATTAATCAACATTATTAGAAACATAACTAACTCCCGAACCAACCCAAACACCACTAATCAGCATAAAGGATCTGGGCCGCTCATAACCGTGAGCACGGCTGACATGTCAGTTTTACACTCTCGAGAGGTTGCACATCTTTACCCACAAGTCGTGAGCTACGCTAGAAGTTCATCACATTGCCTTAGATGAGATGACTAGCAAGCCACACTACGAAGCCTTTACAAAGATCACGTTGGTAAGGTGTAACTGCTGAGGTTTCAAGCTCCGCGGAGATGGGGCCCTACTCTAAGGGGTGAAGCACACAGCACACACAACCCAAAGCAGATCCGAGGCCCATCCCGGCTCACTTCCCCTCTTGCCCTGCAGGTAAGTTACTCCCAAACCAAGGCAATCTAATTAATCAGCTAAGACCGTCCCATTTCAGTCTCATGGTAGCGCTGTTGCCCCAGGTTGTCGCTTTGCGAACCGGTCCTTATGGAGAGTGGCTATGAGCAAAACCACTAAGCACATTGCTCATGCCCCCTAAACCATGTTGCTAAAAAGCCAAAATTATTAAGGAGACATGAACCACTCAAGCCTCGGCACAGAGGGTCAAGCTCACATTTATATTGCATAGATGCATTAACAAGATTATTAACAAAAGAACACGTGTTTGCGCAGCAACTAGCAAAACTTATCCAACATGCATTCCCATAGGTAAAACATAGGGTAAAGAGGCTAATGTATAGTCCTTATAGGCATACAAGATTAAATGCACATGCAAAAGAGTAAGGGTTATTAGGTGTTGTTCATGTTATACTTGCCTTCCTCAAAAAGCTCTTGTGGCTGCTGTCCAAAACTTGCAACCTGCTGTTCTTCTTCACCTACGAACGGTTCACCGTCTAAACACGTTCACGGCAACATACAAACATTCCCATACACGCATACATGCAAACAAATAACAAAGGATAAGCAACAGTACACCACATCATAAAAAGAACAGAAGATAAAGCTGTTATAAAAACATTCTACACATTTCTACGGACACGTGAGCGCAAGAATCACCTAAATCGGAGCTAAAATGTGAAAGCTATGCATAAAACAGGCTCCTGAGGGCAAAACTGTGATAATAAAACTAAACCAGGGGCTGTTTTATGAAAAACGAGGACCTAAACGTAATTAAACATAGCCGCCGAGGGTTTTAGAGCGAAACCACCAGAGCCTGGACTGCGGGTTCAAATCCCGGAGAGCTCAGGGGCTAAACTGATGAAAACAGGACTAAAACATAAATACTTTTCAACGAAGTCGGACTGCGGGTTGATTCTAGGGAAACGCGGGGTCTCAAGCGCTAAACTCCCCGGTTGACCGGGTCGGCGCTGACGCGTACGGTGAGGTGGCGGCCACGTCACTGCTGACAGGCGGACCCTGACGCTGACTGGGTTAAGTGGGGGCGACGTGTCACTCTGTGATTGGCCCGCAAAGGGGTACGGGACGTCTTAATCGTGGTCGTTGGCGATGGATCTGACGGTTGCAGAGGCAAAGGGCACAGGGGCAACGACGGTGACCAAACTCCATGGCGGAGTTCGGCCCGCGCGGCGGCAGCTCGCCGGTTGCGCGCGCGTTGAGACCTAGGGGTGCTCCCGCTGCCCTAGGGCTAGCTCGGGAGAGAGAAGGGACAACGGCGAAGCTCACCGAGGTGATGTGGACGTCGGGGAGGCGGTGGAGTGAGCTCGCGACGAGGACCGGCGGGCGAAGATGGTTGGCGCTCGCGGACAAGGGTAGAGGAGCGGCGTTCCCACACCCAAAACCCGCAGAACACCTTCGCAGCGGTCCTGCGAAGAAGGAAACGAAAAGATGAGGGTCGGGGGTAGTCCAACGGCGATGAATTTTGCGGTGACGCGGCTTACCGTGGGTGAGGTTCGGTGGCGGATTGAGCTCTTGGTGGCGCAAGGGAGTGAAATTGGAGTGGCGTAGAGGCAAAAGGATGCGAGTGCGAAGCTCGGGGTCGGGTTTTATAGGGCTCGGGTGAGTCGTAACGACGCGGGCGTAGGAGTGGAGTCCGGCGGCTTTAGAGCTCGTCATGGCAGTGAAGGAAGGGGAGGAAGAAGGGGAAACCGGCGCGAGAAAAGGGGGGATTGATTGCGGGACGATTATGGCAGGAGAATGGGGCTCGGATGCGGTAGGTTCCTCACCCTCGGGCGCCGACGTGGCCGAGCAGAGTGAAAGGGGGCACGCGGGGTTTGCGGCGAGAGGAGGAAGAAGCGGCTGACAGGTGGGGCCGGCCTGGCAGTGAGGGTAAGGGCGCGGCCCACCCGTCAGTGGCGCGCGAGAAAGGGAGAAGGGGAAGATGCGGTTGGGCCGTTACTTGGGCTGGCTCGCGGCCCAGGTGGGTGAGGGAGGCGGGCTGGTTTGGGTTGTTGGCTGGGCCGGTTGGCCTGGCTGCCTCTCCATTTCTTTTCTTTTTTTTTTCTTTTCTCTTTTGAATTCTTTTGAAAAAGAAGGCAAATGATCTACATATTCAAATAAATTTGAATATGAACCCTTAATTCATACAAACAATAAAATAATGCACCAGCATGTATGCACAAAAAGGGTTGATCCTATTTTTTGCTTTCATGCATCTTTTAATTTAAATAAATCATGATAAATGCAAACTAAGCACATAAGCCTTAGAAAAAAAAATAAATTGTTTGATTTTTATTATGAAGTACTGAAATTAAAACTAGGGTGTTACACACGGGGATCAAGTAAAGTACATAGTATGCTTTGAATTCAAAGCCACTAACAACATGGCGGAATACGAAGGCTTGATCTTCGGGCTCATGATCGCCCAGTCACTAGGAATCAAGCAGCTCCTGGTTAAGTGGGATTCCTAGTTAGTGATCAGACAGGTCCGGGGGGAGTGCTGCTGCAATAACCCCCAGCTCGCAGCATACCTCATGCGAGTGAGGGAGCTCGAGAAGGACTTCGAGGTCCTAGAACTGCAGCACGTTCCCAGGAACCTCAACTCAGTGGCAGATGACCTCTCCGCGAGGGCATCGACTCGGGGCCCAGTACCCGAGGGCGTCTTCAGAAGACAGCTGCTGAGACCAACCGCCCAGCTAGCCGAACTGGGCGAAGGGGGCAGAACTAGCACCTCGAAGCTAGCGGTCCCGGTGGTCCTCCATCTCTGGAGCCCACCAAGGATCGTGTGGACTGATGACCCCGGCATGTCATCAGGGACACATCCAATGGCTCAGGGTAGTCCCGACGCACGGATCTCCGAGATCCGGGACTACCTGAAGGACAAAATCCTTTCCGAAGAACGTGTGTCTGCTGAGCGCATAGTGCGATTGGCTAAACGCTACATGCTAGTAGAAGGGGATCTCTACAGGCGTGGCGCCAATGGCATCCTCATGCGATTACCCGGGAGGAGGGCCGCGATTTACTCACGGAGATCCATGGAGGCGAGTGCGGGAATCATTCGGGGTCCCGTACGCTGGTCGGTAAAGCCTTTCGGCATGGCTTTTACTGGCCGACAGCGCTCCAGGATGCAGCTGAGCTAGTAAGGTCCTGCAAGGCGTGTCAGTTCCACGCAAAGCAGATACACACACCGGCTCAGTCTCTGCAGATGATTCCACCCTCTTGGCCCTTCGCGGTATGGGGGGTGGACATCCTGGGACCTTTCCCTAGGGCTGTCGGTGGGTACCGGTACCTCTACGTCGCCATTGACAAATTCACAAAATGGCCTGAGGTAACCCCGGTAGTAAGCATCACCCAAGGAACTGCAACAGCTTTCCTTAAGTCCATTGTGTGCCGGTTCGGCGTCCCCAGCCGTATCATAACGGACAACGGGACCCAGTTCAGGAGCCGGGTCTTCCAGGACTACTGCGACGGCGTTGGCATCCAGTTGTGCTTCGCGTCTGTAGCACATCCTAGGAGCAATGGACAGGTCGAAAGAGCTAACGCGGAAATCCTCAAGGGGCTCAAAACCCGCACCTTCAACTGCTTGGAAAAACACGGTGCGAAATGGGTTGATGAGCTCCCCTGCGTGCTATGGGGGAACCGGACCACACCCAGCCGAGCAACCGGGGAAACCCCATTCTTCCTGGTATACGGGGCCGAGGCATGCCTCCCACCAGAAATACTCTTGGGCTCCCCAAGGGTCCAAGCTTTTGATGAATCTTTGCAGGAACAGGCTAGGCGCGACGACGTCGACCTCGTCGAGGAGCAAAGATGGCAGGCTGCAATCCGGAACGCACGGTACAACCAATCGCTCAAACGCTATCATGAGCGAACCGTGCGGGGCAGGGTACTCCAACCTGGAGACCTGGTCCTGAGGCGCATCTTGAACCGAGAAGGGCGCAACAAACTCTCCCCTAGCTGGGAAGGCCCCTTCAAGGTGACAGAAGTTAGTCGCCCCGGTTGCGTTCGCCTCGCTACGGAGGAAAGAGTTCCGCTGCCAAACCCGTGGAATATAGAACACCTCCGTAAGTTTTATCCGCAGGCAAGAGATTCAGGGCGACCCTCTTTCCTTTTGTAAGCTAAATAGGACCACCATGTGGACTAGAGCGGTGAAGGTCCGCCCTTGTAATCCCGACCTCTGGCTGACATCACATGACACCCTGTACCGCTTGATTAGAGAAAGAGTTTAGCCCTAAAATCCTTGTCTCCGATGATTACCCTACTGCTTACTCAGCTACCATCTTTTCAATCTTTCCTAACCCCTGCGTGGAATCCTACTCTTGCCAAAAATCTCCTTGGAACCAGCAGGACTTAGCAGCTTGAGTGTGAAATGGTTAGCACAGAGGCTGGGAAGGAGGTCCGGAATACTGGGTGCCAGGTCCAGAGAAAAGAGGCTCGCCTTGGTAGCACGGAGCTGTCAGCTGCTTAGCCTGGTCTCATACCCTAAGCACTGAACACCCCTACCACGCCGTGAGTTCCCCCCAGTATCAGGAACAGCGCACTTAGTGCTCCGGACCACCCCCTAAGCTAATGGCACACCCCCTAACCTCAGCAGCAAGGTCTGGCTGCGACTCCAAGGACTTCGAGGCAGCCCGGTTACCTTTGTTTCGCTAAGAGAGGTCCGAACGGCTGCAGGACCGGACCAAGGCTAAGATGTTCTGGACTAAGGATGGTCCAGGGCTGTGTCGCAGTTTTGCCTGGTTCCGTACCCTTAACTCACACACCCTGCTATTCCGCGAACAGACATCTTGGCCCCTGGCCCGGACGGCAAACGCTCCAGACCTCGAATAGCGGGAAAGGCAAACTTAGAGTAGGTCCCGTAGGTGCGACACTGACGTTTGCCGTGAGTTGCATGCAGGTCTGGCCTCTGACTCAGTGGTAGCCAGCCTCAAAACTTAGAGCCTACCTACCAGGGGGCCAGGGAGTCAGGTTGACACACCAGCATGCAGCAGGGAGTAAATGGAGATAAGTCGCAACTACCATTCTTATATTACTTGTACATACTAATGTTTTTCATAGCCTTGTGTAAGTAAAAAAACAAAAAAATAACAAAAGAAAACAGCAAAAGCTGTTGCCCTACGGCGCTGGGGAGGCTCCTGTCCCTGGTACATCCGGGTCCTCGTCCGCAGGGGTCCGCTGGAACCGGGCGGCAACGACCTCCACCGCATCCTGCACGCTATCTCGGGCGGCGGCCTCCGCCTCCTCCACCGGACCAGCAATGACCGGGTCCAAGGAAATGGCGGGGTCGTGGCTCCGGAAGCAGACCAGGAGGTGCTCCACCACGAGGCGGCACAGCTCGCGGCCCTCGGCTTCAAGGCGCTCCCCGAGCGTGGAGTCCAGGCGCCGGAGTCGCTCCACCGCGGAGTCAAGGACGGGGAAGGCGTCCGCAATAGTGGACGGTGGCTCTGTCACCCGGATCGGACTCAGTCCGAGCGGTACCAGAGCCGAACTCGCCTCCCTGGCCCAGTCGGCGATGCGTTGAAGGCCGGCGCGCATCTGCTCCCGGTCCTCCGCCGCCGCCTGCTGGGCAGCACCCTGCTTCAGCTGCTACAGGGCGGCCCGCTCAACCAGCAGCTGCTTCTCCTGGTTCGCCAGCTCTACCTCCCGGGACTTCACCCAGTCCTCACGGACCTTGAGCGTGGCAGCCTGGCAAACAGCGGAGTCCCTGAGAGCCTTGGCCGACGCCTCGCGCTGAGCAACCGAGTCCTCACGGGCCGCAACTGCTGCCTCGCGCTCGACAAGCCTCAGCTTCATCTTGTCGAGCTCAGCGTTGACAGCAGCCTGCCTCTCGGACACCTCCACCAGCTCTAGCCGGCGCTGCTCCATGCCTTTCCACGCGGACTCCAGCTTCGCCTGATCGAGCTTCAGCCGCGCCTCGCCCACCTCAGCCTGCTTCTCGCGGACCCCAACCGCGCGCTCTCGGCCAATGAGCCTCTGCAGGTCCTCATGGAAGGCCGCGCGGTCGGCATCGAGCTCGGTGCGGGCAGTGGAAAGCTCCGCACGGGTCCGGGTGTGCTGGGCAGTGGCGGCTTCGATCTGCTCCCCCAGACGGGCCCGCCAGCCGTCCGGACCCTCACGCTCCTGCTGCAGCCGCGCCCACTCCAGCTGGAGCGCTTCCTGGGCATCGTCCAGGGCCTGGCGCGCCCGACGCAGCACGCGAGGGACAGGGGCTCCACCCGGCTGGGGCAGGGGCAGGAGCGGCCTACCCAGAACCTCCTCCAGTTCCCCCTCGGCAGGGGGCGGAGATCCGGGGCTGGCCGTCTGGGCGGCGGGCGACGAAGGCTCCGAGATCCGAGCGTCAGGAGCCGCCCCCGGCGCAGGCCCTTGGGCCGCAACGCCTTCCGGCATCGGGCTGCCTGCTGCCTGGGACTGCGCGTCTGGAGCTCCGCCCCCAGCAGGCACTCAGGGCGCGGTCTCAGCCCCAGAGGCGCCCCCCGGCGTCGGTCCACCCGGGGCCTGGGGCCGGACAGATGGGGCGGCCCCCGGTGCAGGCCCCTCAGTCGTAGCCCGGGCCCGCGAGGCATTCTCTGCCGTCGGACCACCAGGGGCGCACTTCTCCGCTGTGGCCGCCTGGCCACCAGAGCCGCTGGGGGGAGGAGCGCCGGCCGGGCGTGTCGGCCTAAACAAAACACACGGCGAAAGGTTGAGAAGCCTGAAAAAGCTAGCCGTGGTACCGCGAAGTGTTCGAAACTAATCTAAAAGACTTACCTCAAAGTAGGCGCCGACCAGCGGCCACGAAGGCCAGAGCCTCGCCGCGGCTGCCGTTCCACGGCTGGCGCTGCCGGTCGCTGCTGTTGCCGCGGGCCCGAGGCCGACGGTGCCGGAGAGGGCCGCCGCTGCTGGTCCGGCGTCGGAGGAGGTGCCCGGCGCTGTGGGTGCCGCTGGTCCGGATGCAGCGGTGGCACTCACTCCCCTTGCCCAGAGGAGCTTCCTTCCCCCGAGGTCCGCTGGTGCTTCGGGTCGGGCTCCGAGACAAAGGTCCCGTCGCCGCGAACCAGCCTTCGCCGCGTCTCCTCGCCGCCCACTGGCGGAACAACGGGGGACGCTGCCACCGGCCTCTTGCCCTTGTCAGCAGGAGCAGTGCCTCTGGCACCAGAACCCCCAACCGGGGCGTCGTCGATGTGGACCCCCCGGTTGGGGTCACCCCCAAGCTGCCGCGCCGCAAGGCCGCCGTCGTCGAGCGTGGGCATCTCGCGGAGCACCGCCGTCCGCAAGGCCTGGTCGCGGCAGAGCGGCACAATGGCGGACGGCAGGCGCAGCTGCTCCGGAGAGAAACTCTCGTCCGTGACGCACCGCACCCATTCCTCCAGTAGGAGCGGCGTCAGGTCGTGGTCTTCGCCACGCACCACCCGGCTGCAGTCGTTGGAGCCGGTGTAGCTCCACGCCAACCTTGGCCTCATCTGCAGGGGGGCGAGCCTCCGCCTGAGGAAGTCCGCGAGAACGTGCATCGAGGTCAGCCCGCCGCTGACGAGCTCAGTGATCCTGGCCAGCACGGGGGAGAACTCGGGTGGCAGATCCGTCGAGGCACCCCACTCCGGGAGGGATGCGTCGGGACTGCTATCAGGGAGAACCAGCCGGTCGTTCGGCTCCGCCCTGACGATCACCCAGTCGTTGCGCCAGTGCTCCCACTTGGCGCTGGCGAAGGTGGGGAGGTAGGTCGACCTTCCCCCGGACCCGTTCAGCAGGAAGTAGCAGCGGCCGATCTCCGTCGAGCTCCTCCCGGAACACCTCACCGAGAAGAAGTGGCGGAAGAGCGTCACGCAGGGAGGAACCCCCACGAACATCTCACAGAGGTGGGCAAAGATTGCCGCATGAAGGATGGAGTGGGGGGTGAGATGCTGGAGCTGCAACCCAAACGCCTCCAGCAACAGCATGAAGAAGGAGGAGATCGGAATCCCCAGACCACAGTAGAGGTAGGGGACGAAGAGGACGAACTCCCCCGGCTGCAAGTTGCGGTGGGGGAGGGAGCCCATGCGAACATTGTCGCAGCGCTCCGCGTCCGTCCAGCCGAGCAGGCGGCGGACGCGGGTGAGGTTCTCCTCGGTCTCCCGGAAAGATTGGTGGCCCGAACCCATCGCTGAGGAATCTGGCGGTGGGGAAGAGAAGGAGCACACAGCAGACAAGAAACGAGAGCTCCGCTACGAGGAAGACGAAGCGCCGCGGCGGATGCGTGGGGTGCAAGAGCAAATGGCTGAAGGGTGTGCTCGGCCGATGGTCGAGAACCCTATTTGACGGTTGCCCCCAATCCTCCGCAAGCCGCGGGCGTCAAGTGTACGCGCGCACGGATGCACCCACAGACCCCCAGGTCTATGACAGCAGGGGCCCGAGGAGGCAGTCATGACAGGCGGGTAGGAGAGCAAGTAAGGCAGGAAGGCGAACCGGCGGCCGCTCACGGACGTGCGTCTCGGCGCAACACGCGGGGCCCCTGCCTTTTCCGCTTTATGCACGGCTGCCCACGTAACCATCTGCCCCGCCTTAATGGCAGGAGAAGGGGTAGGTGAACCGTCGCGCGGTTCCGGACGCGGGCCTGCCCCCACGTTTCCCGGGAGATTCCCACGATCGGGTGCCCCCAGATCGTGGGGGCCCACGGAGCCACCCCGCGGGGTCGGGTGGACTAGGCCCCTCCAAGGTCGGGTAAGGCGGGCGATCGGCAAGATCAGGCGTGCCGGGCTCACAGCAGGGTCAGGCGAGTCAAAGCCTCGACAAAAGATCAAGTAGTGGGCCCTGCCCAACTACGAGCTTAACAGCTAGGCGCCGGTAACCACACATGGCTCCCGACGGCTTGAGTAGTAAGCGATGATGGGCTCACCTCAGGTTCGAAAAACTCACCGGAGGCGAGCCCAGGGGCCACTGTCGGTACCCAGCTAACCGGGTACCCGCTTACACTAGACAAAGATCACTAAGGAGGGTAAGTACTACAGTACAAAGAGGGCCTAAGACCGCGTACAGATGGGCCCGGCCTACTCCTTGGAAAAGCTGGGCCGCGCACCCGGCCCACAGGGGAGGCCCCGGACCTCATTCAGTGAGGTCCGAGCCTCCCCCGAACACGCGAGGAGTCCCTCAGGGGAAGGTGAGGTCCGGACCTCTCGGAGGTCCGGAGGCCGCCACGTGCCCACAGGGCACGGGGAGGACCGGAGCCAGCGCCCTCGGTGATCCGGGGCCGCCACGTGCCCACAGGCCACGGGGAGGCCCGGAGCCAGCGCCCTCGGTGGTCCGGGGCCGCCACGTGCCCACAGGGCACGGGGAGGTCTCGCGCTGCCACGTGCCCACAGGACGCGTGGCGGGGCCTTCAGGCAGGCACCTCGCCCACCTACTGCATTTATTGCGGGCAGGTGGGCGTGCCCGTTGCCGCTGACACCGCCGCTGTCAGACGGGCGTGCCCCCGTTGCCCGCCGACGCCGCCGTTGTCAGGCGGGCCTGCGCCCGTAGCACGCCGACGCCGCCGCTGTCAGGCGGGCATGCGCCCGTAGCACGCTGACACCGCCGCTATCAGACGGGCGTGCCCCCATCGCCGCTGGCACCGCCGCTGGCAGGCGACGGCGGCGAAGGAAAGGGGCGCGCCTTACCGAGGTGCGACGGCGACAGCAGGGCACTATAGTTGATTTCCCCAGCTACGCTGGGGTCTATGTTGAGTAAACAAGTACGCTGTGCTCATCATGAGCCGCGCCACGCGCGGCGACCGCGCTCAGCCTAATACTAGGTAGCGGCGCTACAACGCTACTACGAGCGCCCCGTCCTGTCACGCGTGCACGTCGCCTGCCCCTCGGCCTTTGAAGCCTCTCAGTGGGTTTAGCAGCCGATGGGACAGGACGGCGTAAGGCAGGACGGCGCGGCGCCGTATCCAGACGACAGGCCAGCATGGCGGATCTCCAGGCCATATCAGGTCGCGTCAGTGGTACAGGCGCAAAGCATGGGAGCGTTGGACATCAGGCACAAGATAGAGCTGTAGCATAGAGGAAATGGGCCGGGACCACCTGTCGGGGCCCGGCCACCATGTACGTGCCCCCCTTGGGCTATAAAAGGGGAGGCATACGCAACACAAGAGGACAGTCTCCTTAGACCAGACAGACTCAACCCACAAAGACAAGCACACAATCCTCACTGTCTTCTCCTACAGACAGGAATACAAGAACACACCCACAGTGGACGTAGGGTATTACGCTCCGGCGGCCCGAACCACTCTAAACCCTCTCGTCACCATCGTGCCACCATCGACTCAGCTAACAACGATCGCTCCCCCTAACTACTCTTAGTACTTAGGATCTCGGCCGGGTGCATTCCGCCACCCGACCAGAAGCACGCCCGCTCCGACAGCCATCATTTTTTATCCTATAACATTTCGAACATCCAATTTTCAAATCTTGGACCCGCCCTTGTTTAAGGGTAGGGAGTTGCTACGGTACACTGGAATTATTGTGGACCGTTGATTCGGACACATAAAATAAAGTATTACCTCTTAAGAAGTAATAGTTTAAAGAAAGAAATATCCCTAATAAATCTAACTACATCATTTCACTGTAACTACTTTGTGTTGAATGTAACAAAAGTGGGCGTGAGCGAGAGAATCGTGGGTGAGAGAATTGTGGAGACGCTGCATGCAGCCTGTTGCATAGATGGAAGGATACAACGCCATGCATGGAAGGAACAAATTCTACGCGAGGTGCCAGTCGAAGGAATTTTGCGTGCGTGCCAAAGTTTGCTTGCCGTGCGTTGCACCGAGCATTATGTGCCGCCTGGGTCTCTCTCTACTTCTAGTTATGGCAAAAAATTTGGCTCTCAAAATTTTGGCCATAAAAAATTTGGAGAGAAAAAAATTATCACTATAAATACCCCCATGAAAATCATTCATTTTCTCTCTCACGATCTCATGGCCCTCTTTGCATGATACATGCTGCTCCTGGCGTGTCTTGTTGGTCCAGGTGAAGATCCTCACGCCGTAGTGGATGAAGGTAGACCAAGTCAATTAACGCCGGCATGCAGGGACGTGGTTGTCTGATCCGATGGAATGTGACCGATCAATCTTTTCCGATTTGCATGCACTCTTATTTTTTACTGTTTTATTCTTTTCCACGTTTAATCTATTATAATAATTACTTTATCTTCTCTGAGTTCGATGTCCTAGATTTGTTTAAAGTCTTACCTCCTAAGAGATAACTTGTGTACCTAGCACAGCCCATAACAGTAAGAACAATGATTGTGAGACTTCATCCTTTCTTGACTACGCATACTATTCATGTCTGATATTAAATTATTAATAAACTTCTCTGCAGTTTCAGATTTGCAAGCGATAAATAGTTCTGCAAGTGTTTGGACGTTCAAGACGTTTGTGCACTGCAACAATTGAGGTAATAATATATACATTGTCGGCCAGGACAGCATGGACGAGGGCTCTATGTGTTTTTGCGTTTTACTAACACATATGCCCTTGCCATAGCCAATCGCCCTGGGATGAACTGGCGATGTCTGACAGATCAGGGGAAACAAGAACAGGGGACGAATCTGGACACCGAGAACTGAATTCATCCAAAACAAGAACGAGTCTAGGGAAGAAGGCCTAACCTAGGATGATGTGGCAGTTTTTTGGCAAAATAAATTTAGGCTGGAATGTGCTTTTTTTTTCCCTAAATTTTTTTCATGGTAGTCCTAATCGCCCATTATTGGGAGAGAAAATATTGAGCGCACTGAGATGCTCTGATAGAAAACCTATTTGAACGTAAGAATGCACTACCTCCATATTTAAATATGTCTTTGACTTTTTTCTAAAACTTTTATCATCTGTCTTATTCAAAAATTTATAGTTATTATTTATTTTATTGTGATTTGTTTTATTATTGTAGAGAGAGTTTGAGGGTGACTTATTTTCTTATATATTTATATTTATACACAAATTTTGAATATGACAAATGATTGAAGTTGTGAAAAAAATCAATTGCAACTTATATTTAAATATGAACGGAATAATTGTCACCTCTGCCTACATGGGCTAATACGCCACCAATTGCCATGTTTTCTTCGTTGTAAAGACATCCTAGCTTAGAGAACTGTGTGGTATATTGATGTGCAAAAACCATTGCATAGGATTTACATGCCTAGTTTAAGTTTAAGGTACTATGGTTTTGTAGGCTAGAAGTGAAGTGGATAACTATGCATTAATGTGGGCCCGGGATTATATGGACTTTTCATTATTGTCTCACCATATTATCTAGATGTCATTATTTATGGATTTATAATGCCACAACCAGGCAACTAAGCTGGCAGAACCGATTCCGCTGCACTACTGCAGCCGGACTCTCCCAAGACTCATCCGTTCTCAACATGCTGGCCCACAAGGGCTACTAGGTTCCGTTGTTTTCACATCGACGTCGTTCATCTTGTTGTCCCAATGACACGTTTGCTGATGGTTCTTGCAATATAGAAGGTGACAGATATCATTGTTTGACTAAACTCAAGAACGACAGGCAACCTACGACTGTCCGCACATCAGCTTTGACAGCTTCAAGGATTATCATCATGAATTCATGATATTTATGGACTCCAACAGTTAACACATTTATTTAAAAGCCTTGTCCTTGCTAGCGAAGACAAACATGATTGCAATATTCTATGCTCGACGGCAAGCACTTGCACATTTTTCCCATTTAGGTGCTCAATGCGAGATTGTTTCTTTTGACTTTAGTGTTTTTTTAAATTGATCTGTTTTCTGCAAACTTGCCACACGATTTCTGTAATTTCATGCATTCCAAAGAAGCCCCCGGAACCGTGTGAACCTGTGGGTAAACAAATAAATAATTACAAAGTATTTAAAATTTGAAATAGACGGCAACGATCCAAGTCAATTACAAGGTACCGTGTTAAAGATGAGAACTGAGAAGTGACGATATAATTAATTGGCCTGCTCTGACTCTATAGCGACGTGACTGATTAGATAATCGAATGGTTTTCTTCAGTACCGACGACAGGTTTGCAGTATGTCGCTTTGCCAGTGTATCCTGGTCCTCCCCTGTTCCAGCCCGCATCCAGTATAGGTTAAAATCCAGCGACCAGCGCCATGCTTCCCAGTTCTCATAGCCTGCCAATGGAGCTTCCATTTACCCTTCTGTTGTTCACCATCATCACCTTTCAACTATGCTTCTCCCCTTCTAATTCCCAAGCAGTAACCAATCCTAGCTCCGATCAACTTGCACTGCTTTCCTTCAAAAATACCTTAACAGATGATCCCACGGGAGCACTGAGGTCATGGGGCAACGTATCAACTGCTAGTTACTGCCAATGGTTTGGTGTGAGCTGTGGTACGCGTGGGCAGAGGCGGGGACGCGTTACTGCACTTGAGCTTCCCGGGCACAACCTCTCTGGCATAATCTCTCCTGCATTAGCAAATCTCACCTTCTTGAGGAGCCTCGACCTTTCCCAGAATCACCTGCATGGTTCTGTCCCCCATGAGTTCAGCCTTCTTCAGAGCATCAACCATCTTGATCTGAGTTTCAACGCTCTCAGTGGCGAGATCCCACCCTCCATTTCCCAATGTTCCAATCTTCAAAATATCAGCCTTGGCTTCAACAACCTTCAAGGTGAGAAATTTGCATGTTAGAGTGGCCCTCTTAGTTTTTAAACTTTTTTGCTATAGATTATTAGTAGATAAACTTTTAGGAGATTCGGTCAAGATCATCTGTTTGCTTGTAGTGCACAAGACCAAGAGTCAATTTTTTTCTTCAATTATACTCTTTCCTGAACAAACTATGCATTTCCGATATCTAGTATTTGGAAAAGAAAAACGGTTGCTGGCATTCAGCTTCAGTGTCTAGTGGCTACTGGCTAATACAAAAATTAGAAATATATATGCTGTCCTCTGTCACTTATGGCCCCAAAAATCGTTTTTTTTTGTTCATCCAAGTAAAAGATCAAGCATAAAAAAAGATATAAGAGTAAGATGATTAGAGAACTAGTGAAATAGGTGTTGTTGCTTCGTTCAAATATGTCCTTAAACAGAAGCTGGAAGCTATTTCTTCTGTTACTTGAGAATCTGTGCCAAAAAAATAGAGCAATTTACTTAAATTGTAATGACTTTATGCAGGGGGAATTCCTGGGGAGCTCGGAATCCTTGTGGATCTAAAATCACTCAGCCTACTGTATAATAATCTAACAGGCAGCATACCTGCTGATTCTTTTCAGAACCTTCACAAGCTAGAGTACCTATCGTTGGCAAGGAACAAGCTTTCAGGGGCCATTCCAGATTCCTTAGGAAACCTCAGTTCACTGACTTACCTTCTTCTAAATAACAACAGCTTTACTGGTACGATCCCACCATCACTAAGTGCCCTCACCTCGCTAACAAAGCTAGGCCTGGAGGGGAACAATCTTGTTGGAAGCATACCCCCATCACTAGGAAACCTTTCTAATCTCTTGTGGCTCGATATTGGATACAACTACCTCACAGGCACAATACCTATATCATTAGGGAATATGTACTCTCTTACATTGCTTGAAATCGGTGACAATAACTTTACAGGTCCTATACCACCTCAGCTTGGAAATCTTCGATTTCTCACTTATCTGTCTTTAGAATTTAATAACCTAACTGGCAACATTCCTGATTCCCTATTCAATCTCTCCTCACTCCAGTTATTCTCACTTCAGTCAAATAACCTACAAGGATCATTACCTGAAGAAATGGGTAATAGGTTTCCCCAAATGGAATACGTATACCTCGGTATTAATGAATTTCATGGGTCCATACCATCATCTTTATGTAACTCAACAAACCTTAGCGATCTATTACTAGAGTATAACCTGTTGTCTGGAACAATTCCACCATGTTTAGGACAGTTGAATGGTTTGTTTAGGCTGGGGCTAGGTGTCAACCAGCTTGAGGCAAGAGACCCTACTGACTGGAACTTTCTAACTGCTCTAGCAAACTGTAGCATTTTGAGCTATCTGGGCTTATCAGCAAACAAATTAGGAGGAATCCTGCCAAGCTCCATAGCTAATCTTTCTAAAACTTTGCAAGTTCTTTATATGGACTACAACGCAGTAGGGGGAGTCATACCTGAAGAAATTGGGAACCTTGTTAGCCTAACACAGATTGCAATGGGTGGGAATCTCATACATGGCACACTTCCAATTTCTCTTGGCAGACTAAACATGTTGCAAGACTTAGAATTTGAACAGAACAAATTTGAAGGGGCGGTGCCACCATCACTTGGAAACCTCACACAGCTGTACCAACTTCGTTTAGCAGAGAATCTACTCACCGGAAGCATACCACCCAGTCTTGCGAACTGCCCACTTAACTGGTTGGATCTGCAAGGGAACAAGCTAGATGGTCCTGTACCAATAGAAATTCTACAAATGTCTACCCTTTCTGTTTTTTTGGACCTGCAAGACAACATGCTGTCAGGGCCGTTGCCTTCAGCAGTGGGTAGTTTGGTAAATCTTCAGCAGCTTGACCTATCCAACAACAGAATTTCAGGTGAGATTCCAAAATCACTCGGTGAGTGTTTGCTCTTGGCATACCTCAACTTGAGCGTGAATATGTTTAGGGGATCCATTCCGCCCTCACTGAGCAACCTACGGGGCCTTCAGATGATTGACCTTTCATACAACAACTTGTCAGGAAATATTCCCGAGCTCCTTGGAAACCTCTCTGGAGTTTACCTAAATTTATCCTTCAATGATCTTGAAGGTGCAGTCCCAAAACATGGTATCTTTCAGAATCATAGTGCATTCTCCATCATAGGAAATAGTAGATTATGTGGAGGAATTTCAGAACTGAGATTGCCGCCGTGCCCAAACAAGGTCTCCCAGAAGCATCACTCTAAAAAACTGAAGATCATAATAGCACCCATTGCAGCAATCTTATGTTGCATCATCTTGTTTTACTTGCTAGCTTTAAGGTTTTCTGGGTGCAGATCCTTAAGCAAGTCCCAATCTTCAGTGGCCTTGATGGACGAATACCCTAGGGTTTCTTATAGTGAATTGGCCAGAGGAACAGAAGGGTTTTCTCATACAAATCTTATTGGAGTAGGGAGCTTTGGATCAGTATACAAGGGAGTCATACACTACAATGGAAATTCTACATCTGTTGCAATAAAAGTAATCAACCTTCAGCAGCATGGAGCATCACAGAGTTTTATCACAGAATGCCAAACCCTTCGGCATGTTCGACACCGAAATCTGGTGAAGATCCTAACCATTTGCTCGAGCCTTGATTCGACAGGAAATGATTTCAAAGCTTTAATATACGAGTTCATACCCAATGGAAATCTTGATGAATGGCTGCATACCCCAAGTAGAAGAAATGGTAAAGAAACTGTGTTAGATATCAACCGGAGATTAGACATTGCTATAGATGTGGCCTCAGCGCTTGACTACCTCCACAATCACAAACCTACACGCATTGTCCATTGTGATCTGAAGCCAAGTAACATTTTACTAGACCATGATCTGGTTGCTCATGTAGCTGACTTTGGACTGGCAAAAATTTTATCTGATGATGCCAACTCAACACAAGATTCATCTAGCATGGAAGCCCTGAAAGGCACTATTGGATACATCGCTCCAGGTAAGCCCATCATCCAGTTCAATTTTCCATTTATACTCATTCAGGACAAGCATGACATTTAGCATAGTCATGAGATAATTCACTATCAGAAGCATCTTTCGCCATATATTTGTCATAAATATCAGACTATTAACAGTTAACACACTTCATGTTTCTGTTGTACCAAAAATACTAGGCAGTGAAACTATGGAATACCCATTAATATGCCCAGACTTTTGTTTATATGAACCTTCTGAAGTTAAAACCCACATTGATCATAATTCACCTCATGACAACTTCCATTTCAGAGTATGGAATTGGCAATGAAGTTTCCACACAAGGGGATATCTTTAGCTATGGGATACTTCTTTTAGAACTATTCACGGCGAAAAGACCAACTGATGATGCATTTCTGGAAGGTTGCAGCCTTCATCAGTACATTGAGATGGGATTACCACACAAAATAACTGAAATAATCGATCAAAGTTTGCTCATAACTGAGCAAAGTGGAGCATATAAATCAGACATCACAAACAAGGAAGATGTCAATGTCACTTGTATCGCTTCAGTTCTCACAGTTGGCATCCAGTGTTCAAAGGAGGAATCAACAGAGCGGATGCAGATAAAGGATGCTCTGAGGGAACTGCACATGATAAGAAACAAAATGGTTCAGCAGCGCTCCTGATGTTACATAAGATGTTTTATGAGAGTTCTAAATTTCTGTAATAGCAAACTTTGTAAGACACTGCATTCTTCTCCTTAAATGACTCGGCAGCGCTCCTGCCTTTAATTAAAAAAGGATAAGAGAACAAATGCGCCAGCCATAGCATGAAAGCAAATGTACATTCAGATCATAGTAGTTGAGTAAAGTGCTTGAAAACATCCCAAAATTAGTGGCATTGTAAAAAATAGAAGTAAACATACTTCCATATATATAGCTCCTTAAGATAATGTTGCAGATATTTAGTATTTTGTTTCCAGTATCATAAATAGCTAGCATGTTTATCACCACCAAATCATTGCTTTGTAATTGAAGCATCGGTTTCCTTTCCTAACGAAGCACCAGCTTCAATAATTCTCATAAGGCCCCGTTTGGCTCTCAAGAATTTAGGAGAATTGAAATGTGACTAAATAGTTGAGCCAATAACGCATATGGATTAGAATCCATCAGTCTACGTATGTATTAATAAAAAAAAACGATAAATTGTTTAGAATTATATCGTGAAATTTCTTGCTCTCCTTTCCCCACCCAAGGGTCTCAAATTATCTTTTCTCTTCTTAAATTATCTCCACGCGGCGGCCGAGCGAGCTCGCAGCTGCGACCAAGGCGAGGAACGCCGCCCGTGGCGCGATGCACAGCGCCATTGAGAGGTCGATGCACTCCGTCGTCGGCCTGGTCTCCGTGGTGCAGCAGGAGGCCGCCACGATGCGGCCCGAGCACAGGCTCGCCGTCGACGCCATCGCCAGGACAAGCGCCCTCTCCTCCACCCTGATGGACGACGTCATGGAGATACTGTCGTCGACGTCCACGACGACGGACTGCCGTGACCGTGACACGCCGCTGTCTGTTCCGACACTCGTGGCGAGGAGACCGTTCGAGCTCCGGTCGCTGGTCAGGGACGCGGCCAGCGCCGCCGCATGCGTGTCCGGCTGCCGGGGGCTCGGCTTCTCTCACCATTTGGAAGCCAATTCTCTGCCGAAATGGGTGGTCGGCGACGAGAAGAGAGTGTTCCATCTTCTGCTGCACATGGTGGGCGCTCTGCTGAGCCGATGCCCTGGTCATGTCGCAAGCCGTGCCCTCTCGTTTTCTGCATGCAGCTGCAATAACATCATCGGTGACGACCAGGGTTTCGTACCGGTGCAGGCGCGACCCAGCAGCTTCACTGGTGGCAACCACGTGTTTGTCAAGTTCCAAGTTGGGCTCACAAGGTCACCGGAGGGTATAGATGTCCAAGTGGGCCGTGCCGAGTGGGCGGCCTGTGGCCGGGCACGAAGATGGCCCTGTACCAGCACGGCACGGCCCGGAGGACTGCGTGCCCTGGCCGGCCCGGCACGACGGCCGTGCCGTGCCGTGCTTGGGCCTGAAGCCAAGCACGGCGTGCTCGGCACGGCCTGGCCCGCTCCGACGGGAGGCACGGCGGCGGCCCGATATATAATCCGGTCTCCTCTCCATCCTAACCCTAATCCCCATCCCCTCCACTCCGACTCCCAGCCGCAGCTGCCGCTCGTCCGTTTCTCTGCGTCCGGACGACGGGACCTCGCCCTCCGATTCCCGTTCCTCCCTACCCCCGACTCCATCTCCCGGTCTCCGCACCCTCCAGGCGTCGGCGCGACGACCCTCCCTCTCCGGCTCTCCTTCTCCTCCGGCAGTGCCCCTCCCTCTCTAGCTACGGCGATGGCAACACGGCGCGCGCGCGAGGGCAGCTGCAGGGCGCGGTGACGGCAACACAGCGCGCGGCGACGGCAACACAGCGCGTGCGTTGAGGGCAGCTGCAGGGCGCAGCGACGGCGCACAGCGACGACATGCGGGCATGCGGCGGTGAGCGGTGAGGAGCGCAGTGCCGCCGGGCCGGCACGGCACGGCGGACCGACCAGGCTCCCGTGCCAGCACGGCACGATTGGAGTGCCCCCGTGCCGTGCCTGGGCCGAGGAACGGGCACGGCACGTGCCGTGCCCGACGCGGGCTCGTGCCGTGCCGCACGGCATGTTTGGGCACCTATACCGGAGGGCTATCCTGCTGGGAGCTTCCCTACAGCCCGCCCGCCACCATGTGTCCTCGCCGCCCCTGATTCAAGTGGCGCTGACATGCGGCAATGCATTGCTATGCGCAAAAACATAGTACAGGTATGTGTATATTATTTTGTTTCATATATGTGAAATTCCACTGGTACATCATGTTGGGCGATTCGACGATGTCAACGCAAGACATACTCATGATTCGTCAGCAAACTCAATAATGTTAGAGTTTGTGTCGAACATATGTACAGCCGTTAAGTTGTGTTAGACCTAGGTAAGGTTTTAGTTGGACTCTAATCTAGGGGCAATAAATATGATGACGACTCTGCTGGTAACCACAAGACGACTAGATGACTTGGTTTGGGTGAGTAAAATACATGGGCGGTCCTCGAAATTGGCAGCGTGTGTCACTTAGGTCCCCAAACTTAGAAAACTAGGAATCCGATTCCCAAAACTTGGGTAGGGTGTTATCTAGGTCTCAAAACCACTCTCTAAAACCGCTTTACTCTCTTTGAGTGCTGACGTGGCACGCTGCCATAGAATCTAGGTCCCTAAACTTGGCTAGATGTGTCATCTAGGTCCCTAAACTTTGTTTTGGTCATGTAAAACTGAAATGTTTTGGGACCTAGATGACACCCTTTACCAAGTTTAGGGTCCTAGATGACACCCCTTAGCCAAGTTTAGGGACCTAGAGTTTTTATCAGCGTGCCATGTCAGCACCGGAGGATGACACCCCTTAACCAAGTTTAGGGACGTAGAATTTTTGTCGGCGTCCCATGTCAGCACGGGAGAGTAGAAAATGGTTTAGAGAGTGGTTTTGGGACCTAGATGATATCCTTCGCCAAGTTTAGGCATCTGGATTCCTAGTTTTCTAGGTTCAGGGACCTAAGTGACATACGTTTTCAACTTCGAGGACCGCTCGTACATTATACTCGCATTGTCGCGATGTGTACCGGCATAGCTATCAATATAATGGGGAAGAAGCGCCTATAATCATACCCTGAGAATATAGTGGTTGAATCTTGTTAACAAACATCATGCATCTGGTGTCGTATGTGATCATGCATGAATATCCTGGATAGATCCTTAGACACTTCTGCATGCTTGTTTTCTAACATTCAATTGTATGACCTCTTCCTCTCCAACATCAGCGCCCTCTTACATCTGCTACCCCTCTGCCCACCTCCTGCCAGTGCCTCGGCCACCCTGTTCATGTCCTCTTCCTCTTATAGCACATGCGGCCCCTGATGCCTTGCAGCTCTGCTTGTCGCCTTCATCTCCACCTCCCCTCCATCCTCTAATGCCACCCATGGTTTGACGTCTGAGGGATGAATACCTCATTGGCAAGAAACCCATGTGCCCTAACACTAACCATGTGCGCTCTTCTCTACCAGACCAACCCTTTGGCAACAGACGAGTGCTCAAGTAGTCACGTGATAAATTTTGAGTCCTGTTGCACATTATTTGAGTTGTTTTGCCACTATCTCAATTACTGAGTAAATTATGAATAGTTCTAATAGATATATTTGTGTGG
Organism: Paspalum vaginatum; assembly: GCA_030272315.1. NCBI lineage: Eukaryota > Viridiplantae > Streptophyta > Magnoliopsida > Poales > Poaceae > Paspalum > Paspalum vaginatum. The sequence continues at coordinate 40,872,586 of CM059015.1, read as the reverse complement.
ATGTCTATAGTTGTGCCGGGACAAATTGGTCACATTTTATACCTCAAAAATCATGCATGACCTCCATCTTTGGTGAACTCATGAATATTAACAATTTCTAGGGTTAGGGATTTGATTAGTTATTGAGATTTTGGGGAGGAAATCATGGCTACTAGACACATAGAAAGGAATAGGTAGTGATGGTGTTCCGTACCGTCAGCCCACCACGGGGTGGCCCTCGCGGTGGTTTAGAGATCGAGGAGAGTCGGCAGGGAGATCGCGGTGGTATACACAACGAAGAACACATCGATTTAGACAGGTTCGGGCAGCCAAATCGCTGAACCCTACGTCTTGTATGGGGTGTATGTGGATTGTATTATGCGTATATATAGATAAGCGCGTATGAGCTAGGTCATTGTGACCTGGGATCTACGGATGTCTATCGAACTAGGGTTTCTAGCTCCCCTTATATAGGCCGAGGAGTTTGGGGTACAAGTCAAGAGTCCTAATTTGATTACAATTAGCAGCCCACACTGTCTTGCACCGTGAGCTACAAGGCAAACCGCTCGGCCCACCCGGCAGAGCGTTATAAATCATCTACATGAGGTAGGAGATATATGACACCCACAGGTAGAGTTTGTTGCCACAGCAGGTAGAACATTAAGGCAGTGAGGGGCACCACCGTACCCTCTGCTGTGGTCGATCACAAGTTGGCCTAGGGTGGCGGCAAAGCAAGCATCAATTGATTTAGTACGGTAGTGATTGCTAGGTGTTTGGTGCTGCTAGAGCAACTGAGCAAGGCACACCGCCTTGAAGGTGGGGAGCTAGGAACGTAGGTGAGTGGCTCGCGAAGTGGAAACTCGATCGAAGAGGAGGAAGGAGGAGATGTATGTCAGGCCATGCACAAAGTGAAAGGTGTTGGAGACATGGAGTACATCATGCAGCATGGTAAGCCGGTCAGGAGGTGGGACCTGGTGGTGGCATCTACAAGGAGATACCGAGGTGGTGGGAGAGATAGGGGTTGGAGAGTTGGATCAGAGCAGACCTATGACATCCTCGGTGGGATCCATTAGTTTTTTTTAGTTTTCGTGAACTTTGGGCCTTGTTTAGGGTAACGGCAGAACCCCAGTGTTAGTAGGCTTCTGTCAATTTTAGAGCTAGATAAGCCCCCTGTTTTGGCCCTAAGTAAAAGAATAAATGGCACGAAATCCCATAATTTTTTTCCTTAAGAAAATCAATTGCTAGTTAAATGGAACCATCCTATATATAAAACACATATAATATGTTTCTACAGTGTTGTAACTTTTAACCATAATGCTGGTCACTAATTACAACAGGAAAGACAATATAAATAATAATAATTAATCGGAAACAGAGTCTATTATTGTTTCTCCAACAATTGTTGGTGAAAATCTTTAACGCAACGGCCTCTAATGTCTTGCTTGCTACGCGAATAGTCTCTCTTTTGTTTTTAGGATGTAACAATGCCCAAAATCGCAACCTATACGCTCCCTTGAAGACTGCTTGCATAAAAAATTGCACCTTTTTTATCACATATTTGGTCGTTAGGTGTGCTCCAAATTGCCCACAAAGCTACCATACCCACAAAAATCAGATTTCTATCATTCTTACGTAAGTTGGAGAGTAAAATGCATGGACGGCCCTCGAACTTAGCAAGTGGTGTCACCTAGGTCCCCGAACTTAGAATACCAGAAATTCAGATTCCTATACTTGTTTTTTTTTTGTCCAAAACCGCTTTTGCACTCTCTCCAAAAGTGATTGGTTTAGGGTACATGCGTGAGGCCCACATGTAAGTCCACATCTCATCATTTCCACATATATAACACGTGGGACTCAAGTGTAAGTGAAAATATTTTTTATTTTTCTTCACGCCTTTCTCCCTTCTCGTCGCCGCCGTCTGCTTGCCATTATTTCCTTACCGTCCTCCGTCTATCTAAAAATTAAAAAAAATCCACTTGCAAGTGGGTCCCACATGGCACATATGTGGAAAATAAGAGATAATGACCTTATATGTGGGCCCAAGCGGTTTTGGACCTAGATGACACCTGAAACGAAGTTTAGCGACCGAATCCTGGTATTCTAAGTTCGGATGAGTTTGAGGGCCGCCATTTATTTTACTCAAAGTGAACTTGGAACAAACGAGAGGCATTGATTTTGCTCGCAATATATATATATTTTTTTCCAGATGATGAATGGTAACATGTGGTGGGCATCCGAGTGCGAAGGCGGCCTTGGCGTAACCATGACGCTCATCTTGCGCTTCCAGCTCCAGCAATCACTCAACCGGCAAGTTCATGGATCAGTCACGTACCAGATCGGAGTCCCGCCCACGACAGCTCCTCCACCACACGAGTTCAATGGCCTAAGGATCCTGCTCGCGGACAGTGACGCCACGAGCCAGGAGGTGACCCGGAAGCTCCTGGAGCGGCTCGGCTGCGAGGTGCTGCCGGCGTGGTCGGCCGCTGACTGCCTGAGCTTGCAATAATATTTCTTTTTTCAGATGATGAATGGTGAAATGTGGTGGGCATCCGAGTGCGAAGGCCTTGGCGAAACCATGACATTCATTTTGCGCTTCCAGCTCCAGCAATCACTCAACCGGCAAGTGCCTGGGTCTGCCACGTTCCAGATTATCGGAGTCCCGTCCACGACATCTCCTTCACACCACTTCAATGGCCTAAGGATCCTGCTTGCGGACAGTGATGCCACGAGCCAGGAGGTGACCCGGAAGCTCCTGGAGCGGCTCGGCTGCGAGGTGCTGCCGGCGTGGTCGGCCGCTGACTGCCTGAGCTTGCTGGGAGGCGCCGAGCCGTCATCGCTGCAGCTGGTGATCCTTGACCTCGACGCGCGTGCCACCGCCGCCACCGCTGCCATAGATGGGTTCGAGGTGGCGCTCAGGATCCGGGAGCTCAGCAACACCTGCTGGCTGATGGTCCTCGTCGCTGTGGCGGCGAGCGCCGTCGACGACGGCGTCCGTGACATGTGCCGGCGGGCGGGAGTGAACGGGCTCATCCAGAAGCCCATCTCCCTGCCGGCGCTGGGAGCTCAACTCCAGAGAGTCCTCCAGAACAACTGATCGAAACGGGGACTGAGGATTTTTGGAGATGTGTTTTTTAAAACATAGTTTATGAATATTATGTTTAAAATTGCCATGTCCCTGACTCCCTGTTAATATCATGATTAGCGCCATAGCTTTTTAGCTACTTATAACTAAAGGTAGCACGCCAAAACATTGGTCCGATAAAAAAATAGTGTAGTATTATAAAATCGTGGTTTTAGAGTTTTTTTATTAAGTTACCAAACACATTTTTCCAAGTTTCAATTGCATCATCTGTGGCGATACAGTGGAGGAGACAGTTCATCATCTCTTCCTGAGCTGCCCTTTTTTCCCAAGACTGCTGGTCAAAACAGAACCTTGAGTTTGACCCTCATGAAAATCTGGAGATCATCATCGACAGCATCAGGATTCAACTAGATGTTCCCTTCTTCATGGAAATCGTCATTCTCCAGTGTTGGGCAATTTGGAATGAACGGAATAACTTCATTTTCAGAGGAGTAACACCAATCAGTTTACACTGCCATAACTTCTTCAAGGATTGCTTTGGTTTGGTTATCCACCGTGCAAAAAGTGCTTATTTCCCTTCTATTATAACATGGACACAACATCTTGCTTAGGCTTTTGTACTTTTTTTAAAAATCTTTTTCGTTTCTTTCTTTGTCGCTTAATCTCCTTGTATCTCTGGTACTCTTGTAATTTTTATATAATCTAAATAAATCAGTAGGGGTCCCCCCCCTCCTGTTACCTCAAAACACACACACACATTTTTACCTAAAATACCGTGGTATTCTCTTATACTGCAGTTGCATTGAAACTAAATAATTAAAGCAAAATTGGACATGAGACATTGAAAACAACATCAAGCGACCAGCAAACACTGCACTCAGTGGCGGGCGCAGGATTTTGAACTTGGGTATTCCAAATTTGAAGGACCATTTTTTTTTTTGCAGCATGTATACTAACTCATAGTACTAATTTCAAAATTTTGCTCTCTCCTTTCCAGCGGTTTTTTTTTCAAAAAAAAGGACTTCAAATCAATAGCAGAGCCTTTGATTCTCTTCATTTTTGAGACTGCACAGAGTATAGACACCAAATCCCAGCCTGAAATCGTAACAAAAATTTGATTCTGGCTTCCGCGGTGGCCAGAACCTGGAACGGTGGAGACTGAGCCTGGAGGCTTGACGGCCGCCGCCACCGGCCACTGCCCCCTAGGGTTCGCGCGGACGAGGAACCGCGGAGGCGCAGACAAACAGGGATGGGGTCACGGACTCTCAGGGATTACTCGCACAGCCATCACGGCAGAAAAAAAAACAGAGGGCTGGGTGGGCTGTTGTGTTGCCGTGGGGTGCTAGGGGACCAAGGGAGAAAGGCCCAGGAAGGTGAGAAAGGGTCCATTTTGCTATTTCAGATGAAAATAGCCATCTTTTTATTATTTATGTATACATATGTATTGCACATACTACATGCACTTACTTTTTTGTCAAAAAACTTGGGTATTCAACTAAATACTCATGAATCAAGCTGGGCCCGCCCCTGACTGCACTATCACCTGGCTGCTAGCTCAAGCCCCTGCAGTCTATTAATTTACTGAAACCACAATCATTGCAAGCCCATGCAATAATTTACTGAAAGACACCACAATCATTAGTATCTAGTCATACACAAGAGAATCATGATGAAATGCCTATATCTCTAGCCCCACATATCTGATTCTCCTCCCTCCCTTCCTCTCCTTCTCTTTCTTCTATTCATCCTTGCCTATGCAAGCTAGCGCCGCCGAACTCCCTTCCCACATAGCCACAAGGCCACAAGTCGTCACCCGGGCCCGCTCATGGCCAAGGTCGTCGCAACCCCATGTACACCAACTGCGCGGCGCAGGCCCCACCTTGCACCTGCACTGGAGCCTTCTAGCTCCTATTTGGAACAAAGGCTAAAACTTTGGTATATAAACTTTTATTTAGATCTATATATTTGGAATTTGCTTTAAATTTGAATTCTTTATTTCTCACACTTAAACTCCTAGTATTTAAAAACACGCACATTCAGATAAAGTGTTGTACAGAAAATTAAGTTGTCACAATTATCATGCTCTACAATTTGTATGCAAAGTTTGTACTGGTTCCTTTTAGATTTTGAATTAATTACAAGTTCTATTATTCATATTTTCAACTATAAATTTTTAAGTCAATCATGAATTTGGAGCTCCACACATGCACAACCACTATAGATGCACATGAAATGACATGATAGATATGAAACGAGCATGCATGAGTTGTGGTCCTAGCTAGAGATACCAGATATATGACATATACTCTTTTAACCATAATGCTTTCTTTTAGAAACTACGATACCCTCTAAAGTGCTACAATAGTAATTCCGTGCGCTTGTGAGATGTACTTATTCTTTGTGCATATGATCACCGACATTTATAATTGCTATTAGAATGCTTACATAGAATAGGACGATAGTGACAATATATGACTTTAGTAAGGGAGTGCAGTGGCGCAGCCACATTGATGCCTAGGCCATCCTCGGAATACCACGCAGTGGCAGAGCCACATTGATGACCTGGTACTATAATCTCCAGAATACCCAACTTTAGTGCCAATATATCATGAAGTGCACCTCAAGTATTTATGTATGTATATGATCATGTTCAATGGCTTGAAACTCAGCCCAGAGCTCTCTCTATCTGGCAATCTGGCTCTTTCCACTAGCATTTGTGGCCCACTAAATCACAGCCCATTAACATGCCTCAAGTGCACACCATTATTCCTCCTCCCACTGGCCACCCTCCTCTACACATCTTTTGTCTCCAATAATCCATCCTATCTAATTATTCCCAAACAGCGAAAGAAACACTAGGAGAGAAGCTGACCGATGGCTGGCGACACTGCAAAAAACAGGTGGGAAGAGGTGGTCGTCCCTGGCCCCATGCTGCTGCACCCGAGCCATAGCGCCGACGCCATGCACCCTGCAACCACAGGAGCGGTGTGGCTTGCATTTCCGCACCCAATGTTATTGCGATTTTTGACATCGTTCGTAAATGTTTTTTAATTGATCATATTGTGAAAAAAAGATGCACAAACTCCACGATTGCATTTGTCTTAAAGCCTTTACTTAATTGTGTGATGTTGTTCAACAAAAGGAGAGTTCAAATTTGAATAATATAAACACGACGAACTATATGCTCTCCTTTACTTCCAATTAAATGATATGTATTTCTAAAAAACCATGTCAAATCAGCATGCTTAAAAGCTTTTCCTTCAACTTATTTAAATCACTGAGAACATCCAATTCAATATAACCCAAAGTGTTTAATCAAAGTAATAATTTCACCTTATCATAAACACTAGTAGTAGGAATAAAATATCTATTTTCAACACAAATGATTAGTGTAGAAGCAACAATATCAAGCTTAGTCATAAGTTGTGTCATAGAAATAATAGAAGCATTATCACGTAACTCTTCTTTGTCATAGGAAGCTAGATAGTCATACTATAACAATGGTAAATCAAGAGAAGGCCCATGAAATGTTGCTCTAGGATAGCTCGTTGGCCTATGTGGCTGACACTTGTTTAAACGATGAATTTAGATAATTTTTGTCAGCGCCAATGAAATTATATTGATTATTTTGTTGGATTGTTCATCGATTTGCCGATGAGAAAAAGCTATATTCATTAGGACTATGGCTTTTTCATCGGTTTTGATTACGAAAAATAGGTTGTTCGTGTAGTGCAAGCACAACTAGTGGTAATATTCAGGCAGTACTCCCCTGTTCTGCAGTAGTGAACAAGTTAAAGGTAGATTGGGCAGCATGCCACCAACAGTAAAAATTAAAAAGAGTAGAGTAAAATGCACTAGAAGTCCTTTAACTTGCCTCGGAGTGTCACCTAATAATCCATCACCTTGAAAAGTGCAGTTTTGGATCTATGAACTTCTTAAAGTGTAGCATATATGTCTATATTAATCTAACATTGACAAAATTACATCTCAAATCGTGTACATGTTTAAAAAATACAAAATCAACTTTGTTAGTTTTTCCTAATGAGATCAAGTGGAACTGGCCTTGGCCACTTTGCCCATATTTAAATGACAAAGTAAATTTAAATGCTAAAATTATTTACATTTATTTCGACCCCAAGACAGCGAGCATTATTCATGAAACTTTTACACATGCATATACTGACTAAACCACAAGTAGCATGATTTTTGTGATATTTATTGAGTAGTACAACAAGTCATGGATTTCTTTCTATTTAAAAAAGTCTAATTCATAAAGACATCATTTGTTGAAGAAAACAACAACCATTATCCATAATAAATTTATACATATACACATATATAGAACATAACACACATCGGTATTTTTATGAGGTTTTAAATTTTATGAAACAGTAGATATGAGAAAAAGTGACTAAACATTTATTTAGCATAAATAAAGATAAAGTGGTCACTTTACATACCATGTTAGCTCCATTGTGCAAATCTCGTAATTACAAGTTTAACAAAGTTGAATTTGTATTTTTTTTACATGTACATAATTTCTATCGTTCTGTTAGTTTAGTTGCAGTATAGATCTATATGACATACTTTAAAAGTTCATTAGAGTTAATGGATCTCAGTGACATTCTGAGACAGGTTAAAGTGTCTCTGATGCATTTTACTCAAAAAAAAAAAAACAAGACTGCTTATCGGACCACAAGAACTATATAAACTAAGAACATCATACATATCTCAAAGATCCACAACAAAAGCGGAAGATGCAGCTTAACGAAGAGGTAAAATGTACCCGCCATAAGGTCCGAGAAGACAATTTTTTAAATTGTACCAAACAAATACTTAGAAAATGTTCGTTTTCAACAATATTTCAGATGTGTTGCATTATGCATATCTATGAACAGAAAGAGCTGAAGTGTGTTCAACGGTCTTTGTGTCTCCACTCGCATCTTTTAGTAGTGTCGTGAATCACTAGCCATGGTTTAGATTTGTCGAAGTCAGGCCCGTTTGGATCCACGAGCTAATTTTAGCTCCCGTCACATCGTATGTTTGGATGCTAGTTAGAAATATTAAATGTATAAAACTAATTATACAGATGAGGACTAAACGACGATACGAATTTATTAAGCCTAATTAATCCATGATCAGCAAATGTGATGCTACAGTAACATTTGATAATCAAGGATTAATTGGGCTTAATAAATTCATCTCGTCGTTTAGTTCTCATCCGTGTAATTAGTTTTATAATTAGACTATGTTTAATACTTCTAATTAGCACCGAAACATCTAATGTGACGTGAACTAAATTTTAGCCTCTGGATCCAAACACCCCCTCATTGTCTTTTAGACATCTAGAAGACTTATTAATGCTTCTAGGTCCAAGTCAGGGTGGAGGACAGTAAGAAAGTGGTTCTTAGTCGGAGTCGGAGCACACTTCCCCAGACGATTAAAAATTAGCCAGTAAAAATTAGCTGCATCCAACCAGCTATTGGATGCTAATAGATTGCACACATATTAACTGCTTTATTAGATAGACATATTTGGATAAAACAGTTAATTTTTACAACTAATAATAATAAGTCATTGCCGTGTACGCAGCCACAACCCTCAAGTCCATCGTTCATGCCAAATTTTCAACTTGATCGTTGTTTGGAATCTTTACCACTAGCACTATAGGCTCTATCAGATATGGCTTTGTAGCGTAACTTTATGCATGCAACTTGGCATTCCAAATCTCGTTGCGCCCACGGACACGGACTGTCGGAACTACTGCTATGGTTTTCTTCCGGTCAATGCTTGGCGGGCTGATTGTTAGTTATCTGGGGCCCATTCTAGAAGAGGGGGAAAGTACTCCAGTTAATCTTAGGATTTGGCTTCAGTCTCTTCTAATTTTTTGGTATTTGGATCAAATAATTTAACATGGTTTGAGCATCTAGTTGCAACTTTACGTATTAATCCATCAACCCGGGCTCTCGCATGGGTTAGGGTTTTGAGAGATATAGATTTAGTTCTTAATAATATTATACTGCAACTGATTGTTTTAATTCACCTTTCTTAATGACATTGTAGATAATTTATATGCAAATTTAAGAATTATTAAAATTTATATTTCACGACGGCATATTGGATAATTTATATGCAGATTTAGGGACTATTTCAATTCATATTTTATATTATGGTGAGTAATTTATATGCAAATTTAGGGAGTTATTTTAATTCATATTTCATAATGGCATGGTGTGTAATTTTATATAAATTTAAGGAGTCATTTTATTTCATCTTTCGTAATGGCATGGTGGATAATTTTTATAAATTTAGGGGGTTATTTTATCTCATCTCTCGTAATGGCACAGTGGGTAAGTTTTAGAAAATATTATAGATCTAATGGCTATTATTATTAGATATATATGATAGACTGTCGGATGATTCTAATTTTTGTGAGAATTTTTAGAATTTATCTTTTTTCCTAACTCATCCGGTGAAAATTAACGTGAAAGCTTCAAAAAGAATCTTCAATTAATAACAGTAAGATAAGGTATTTCTAACGCTATTAGATAACTGATCTCCAGATCAGGTAGGCCAAACAATTCCGGGCTAGTTTGGTAACTTTTGGTTTGGAATGGATTAGCGGGATTGTGGTAGATTAAATCCACAATAGATCAGCCTTACTACTCCACTTCAATCTCCTTAAAGAGTTGCCAAACTAGGCTAATCCCCTTTTAACCGAATAAATGATATTAGTAAAAAAGTATTAAACCCATTGCTGCCTCCGACTATATATACTACCTACTGAAGAGAAACTCTGCATCCCTCAGCTCATGTCTCCTCCTGAGTCCTGAGTCTTCATCATCCGAGCTTTAGTTCCCTTGTCCTATCACTGAACACAATCACGCAAACCAAAGACCAGCTTTCCAGGGCAAAAACCACCGGCAGCAATGGCAGTATTTCTCTATTCTCTCCTGCTCGCCACAATCTTCCTCGCATCTTCTGCCAGTGCTCTGACGCCGTCTTCCATGGCGGGTGATGCAACGGCCACTGCCCTGATCAACGGTACGGATCACCTCGCGCTCATGTCATTCAAGTCTCTCATAAAGAGCGATCCATCGCAGGCATTAGCGTCATGGGGAAACCAATCCATCCCCATGTGCCAATGGCGCGGTGTGGCGTGCGGAGTCCTGGGGCACCGTCGTGGCCGTGTGGTTGCACTAGACCTTGACGAGCTCAACCTTCTCGGTGCCATCTCACCTTCAATCGCCAACCTCACATACTTGAGACTGCTTAACCTCAGGATGAATCGTATATACGGAGTCCTGCCACCAGAGCTTGGTCATCTCCAGGAGCTGGTGTACTTGAACCTCAACTTCAACTTCATCGAAGGGCAAATCCCAGTGTCGCTTTCAAACTGCAGCAGAATCAAGAAACTTTTGCTCTACAGCAACAAGCTGCAAGGGCAAATACCAAGCGAGCTTGGCTCACTGCACAATCTTGAGATACTCGCTGTTGGAGTCAATAAACTCACAGGAAGCATCCCTTCCAGCATTTGGACCCTTCTGAATCTGCAAATGCTCGTTGTAGAATTTAACAATCTTACAGGAGAAATCTCGCCAAAGATAGGAAGCCTTGCCAATCTCACCGTGCTTGCTTTCAGTTCCAATCAGTTCTCAGGACCTATCCCTGCCTCTGTAGGAAACCTCTCAAAAGTGACTTTTCTTAGCTTCTCTACAAACAATCTCACAGGGAGCATCCCCCCACTGCAAGGACTGTCATCCGTTACTGTGTTTCAACTTGAAATAAATAACCTCAAAGGGAACATCCCATCTTGGATAGGAAACCTTTCGTCATTAGTTACTTTGAATCTTGAAAGCAATAACCTGGAAGGGAACATCCCAGAAACACTAGGAAACCTTGAGATGCTTACAGTTCTGTCACTATCATCCAACAGTCTTCAAGGCGCAGTACCTCATTCTTTTGGAAAGCTGCATTCACTTAATAATCTTCATATAGCCTTTAATAACGATCTAGAAGGTCCTTTACCACTTTCAATATTCAATCTTTCCTCTCTTCAAGTTCTTAATGTGCAAGGAAACCGCCTCAATGGGTCCTTTCCACATGATTTAGGCAGCACTCTTCCAGCACTCCAATTATTCTTAGTTAGTGAAAACCAATTTTATGGTGCGATCCCACCCTCCCTATGCAATGCCTCTGCGATTCAGTGGATTGAAACAGCAAATAACCTCTTATCAGGGACTATTCCTGATTGTCTAGGAATCCACCAAAAAAACTTATCAGTGGTGACCTTTGCGGAGAATCAGCTTGGAACAAAAAATGATCTTGATTGGAGATTCATGTCTAGCCTGACCAACTGCAGTAATTTGCAGTCACTGGATGTTGGTGGCAACAGGCTAAGAGGTAAGCTGCCAAATTCAGTCGGCAATCTTTCCATAAGTTTGTCGTTTTTTGAAGCAAGTTTAAATTATATAACAGGAAAAATACCTGAAGACATAGGGAATCTGGTCAATTTGAATAACATTAATCTGGGGGCCAATCTTCTTGAGGGCCCTATTCCAGACTCATTTGGCAAACTCAAGAAGCTGAATCGATTACACCTTGACGACAACCATCTCTCAGGATCCATTCCATCAAGTATTGGAAATCTTCAAATGCTAAATCTATTAGACATTGGAGGAAATGCACTTAGTGGAGATATACCCTACAATCTAAGCAACTGTCCCTTGCAATTGTTGGATTTGTCATCCAACAATCTAACGGGATCAATACCTAAAACACTTTTCTACATCTCAACCTTGTCGGATTCTCTGCATTTAGAGCACAACTTTTTAACTGGGACTCTACCATCTGAAGTGGGAAATCTCAAAAATCTTGGATTACTTGATTTTTCGGATAATAAGATTTCTGGAGAGATCCCATCATCCCTTGGGGAATGCCAAAGCTTGCAGTATCTCAATACATCAGGAAACTTCCTTCAAGGGAAAATTCCACCACTTATAGAGAAGTTATTAGGCCTCCAGGTGCTTGACCTTTCCCATAATAACTTTTCTGGGAGCATCCCGATGTTCCTTGAGAGCATGAGAGGGCTTGCCAGTTTGAATCTCTCATTCAACAACTTGGAGGGCGAAGTCCCAAAAGATGGAATTTTCAGCAACGCAACTGATTTCTCAATTGTGGGAAATGATGGCCTATGTAATGGAATCCCCCAATTGAAATTGCCACCCTGCTTCAACCACTCTACAAAGAACAAGAAGCCAACATTGATCCTTGTCATAACGGTATCCATATGCAGTGTGACTTTATTCATCACATTAGTAATTGCACGATTAGTATGCTTGTATCGGACCAGGAAATCAAAGTCAAACCCACAAACGTCACCAACTGACGAGCAGCATAAAAGAGTATCTTATGCTGAATTGGTCAATGCAACAAATGGCTTTACCTCTGATAATCTAATTGGAGGAGGAAGCTTTGGCTCAGTATACAAGGGATGTATGACAAGCAATGGACAACAACTTGTTGTTGCTGTGAAGGTGCTCAACCTGACCCAACGTGGTGCCTCTCAAAGTTTTGTTGCGGAATGTGAGACTCTGAGATGCATTCGACATCGGAATCTTGTGAAGATATTGACAGTGTGTTCAAGTATTGATTTCCATGGCGGTAACTTCAAGGCTCTAGTATATGAGTTCCTACAAAATGGAAATTTAGACCGCTGGATACACCAACCACCCATTGAAGACGGTAAACAGAAGGCCCTAGACCTCAACAATAGACTTCAAATTGCAATTGATGTAGCATCAGCACTGGAATATCTTCATCAAAGCAAGCCTTTGCCAATCATTCACTGTGATCTTAAGCCGAGCAATGTTCTCCTAGACAGAGACATGGTTGCTCATGTTGGAGACTTTGGGCTTGCAAGGTTTCTACATCAGGATGCAGATAGATCAAGTGGCTGGGCATCAATGAGAGGAACAATTGGTTATGCTGCCCCAGGTGTGTTTCTACTATGCATAGCTATTTATGATCTTATAATATATTCCAATATAGCAAAGCAACTAGAACTACAATTTTAAGAATACTTTTCATGGCATGTTTCTCTTATATAAATAAGAGGGTTCTGATAAATATTCAGTTTTTTCATATAATAGAATGGAAAAAATTAGAATATGTAAAATATTTCCGCTCATCAAATGTTATGTTATGGAATAGGTTTTGCATAGGAATATCTAAACATACATATATGAGTTGTTCTTTCCTTTGTTGATTCCAGAGTATGGCCTGGGTAACGAAGTCTCAACTGATGGCGATGTGTATAGCTATGGCATACTACTGTTGGAGGTGTTCACTGGGAAAAGGCCAACAGACAGTGAGCTTGGAGAACTTGGCCTTCATAAATATGTAAAAATGGCATTGCCAGAGAGGGTGCGTACAGTAGCAGACGAACACTTGGTACAAGAGATAAAAGATGGTGATGGAAGCACATCAAGCTCCATAAGCATTGGAGATCTGAAAATCGCTTGCATTACTTCAATCCTACGTGTTGGAGTCCAATGTTCAGAGGAGATATCAACACACCGCAGCCAAATAAGTGATGCTCTGAAAGAGTTACAGGGAATCAGAGACAAGCTTAAGAAACATCTGCCCAGAGAAGGGGCATAATTGCACTGACGTATTCCAAGGCTTTTCCATTGCATGACTGCTACATCCCACCTTGCTGAAGTTAGAGACGTGCAAGCATCCACTAGGCCTCGCTAATGGGGATACAAGCAACCAAACAGGACGACTACCTCCAGCAAAGACACACATATGCATAATTTTGCGTATGCGCATCCACCTTTTGCTCGAGCAGAGCACACATCACTCATCAGCGCATCCAGCCTCCCTATTAGCCATTCCTATACTTTCACTTTCTCATGCACATTCTGCAGAATATAGGTAGAGATATGGATATGCAAATAAAGATTTGCGCGTTAACATTCTGCTGCTGGAACTGGAAGCGTTGGAAGCTGATATCTATGGTCTCTGCAACCTTGGTAACTGCTATCTAGGATGGGGTTTCACAGAAGGATGGATCTTGTTCTGTATAAGATCCTAATATTGTATTAATTGTAATTGCTCTTGCAGCTTAATTATTGAGTCGGCCATATGGGCATGACTACTACAGTGAAACACGAACCCCCTTAGCTATGACATACTCGCATTTCCTTTTTCTTCCCCATCCATACAGTCTACAGCAATTTTTAGTTCGCCGATTTTGGTAATGTAACCGGAGATGCGCTGGGAAGGGAAGATTCGTTTACCTCCTGAGCCAGTTCCGTGCGGGAAACTGTAGCAGAATTAGCCGTCGCACGAGAAGATGGCGCGGACCGGTCAGGGGTCGTCGCCGGTGGTTGATACGTACCACGGGGCGCGGTAATGCTGGCCGGCCCCGCCGTATGCCTGCAGAATCCGGGAGGTGAGGTGGCGGCTAGAGGAGTTCGCCGGCGGGAACAAACCTCACCGGAGGAAGAGCCGCCGCGAGATGAGACGAAGACGAGACGAAGCGAAACGGATCAAAAACAGGCTTAGGTTTCTTGGGCCAGGCTCTAGTTGGGCTTCGACCGACTTGAAGGCGATCGGGGTATCTTTTTTATTTTTATATTTTAAATTGTTTTTTAACAAAAAATTGCCCTCAAAATTAAGATTTACGGAATTATATGCTTGCCCCCCACCACCCCAGAGTCAGGGCGCCAAGCTCTTGACGCTCGACCTCTAGGCACTGTTACGGTACTGTTTGACACTGTAAATGATATGACACACAGAGTGGGGTGGAATTTGAGAAATGGAGACGTGGATGCCCCTCGGAGATAGCCTAAAATCTCATTTGCATCCTTTCGTTCCAGAAGAGGTGGAAGGAGGGGTGAAAGAATTCGACCGTGCATGCAAGTAGTAATTATATTTAACCCTCTCATTATTTTCATGCAAGTAGTGGCTTTATGTTTTCACTAGATATTAGTGAGGTTATAGAGATACATAGCAACAATAGTTAGGCTGAACACTAGGGATTGTAATCTGTAGTGCATAAATTATGCAATTTAATTAAGAATTTTAATTTAGAATTATATATTGCAGCAGTACCGTGATGCTAGTGTAGTATTTATACGTGTACTATTTATAATCGCATTATATGTAGCATATTTAGCATTGGAAGTTTGAATAGATTCAATATGATTTGTAAAATTTCCTAGGATGTCATTGTATTGGTTATGAATGACACTTAGAGGTATCTGTATTAGGGTCTAGAGTTATTACCACGATAAATTAGGGTTGTTTTCTTTTATGAAGTTTGGTTAGCTAGAAATTAACTCGTTTTTATTAACAGATATGTCCATGTCTAACAAGTTGTAGTTTTAAATATACTATGGTCAAGCATGTTGCTCACCGCCCATATGAAATAGAATTAATATGCTTTAAGCGTGTGGATAGGGGGATAGATAAACCTAGAAATTAATAAGAGTTTTGGTTCCACGTACAAATTGGTTGTAACGTGTGAGCTCTATATTAACCCAGAGACATATGTGACCATTGTCCAAATTGTGGTCACATGAGCAAATGAAGGTGTCCTATGAGAGTTGGTGCTGTGTCACGCCCCAAAAATTTCCGGATTTAGGATGTGAATTGAGAAAACTCAATAAAATAAAGAATTTCTTAATTTCTAAAATGTTCAAACATGCCAGTTGCTTTTTATAAAGAAAATGTATGGTTGTTAAAATCTTTGTAAACTTGAATTCATTTGTTTGTTGCATCCCTGCTGATTGCATAATATCCCCTGGTGCAAAAAGCAGGAGCTAGCGAAATACTCCCATCACCTACATCGGTTTGCAAAATTCTCCATCGATGAGGCCACCTGCTCCAGTTTTCCCTGGAAGCGGACGGACCTCGCCCTCCATCGATGAACGTGTGGGTGAGAGCAGCAACTCGATATGTATCATGTATCGATAAGGCAAAGGAAAATGATGGAAACACACCTTGCTCTAAACGACACAGAATCTCATGTTCAACATATAGCAAGCAACATTTCAAACCTAGTTCTAACTAGGAAGAATACAATCGATATATATCAAGCGGGTTCGAGCAACCAAATCAATATATACATATTTTTTATGCAAAATAATAAGAAAATGAACAAGATTACAGTGCCCGTCTAGTTTTCTAGTTGCAAAGTAGCAAGGTCCAACACTTGCTTAATTACTTTTCACTCTTTCAGAGACCTAGGCTGGATCCATTTTTTCCTCCATGCATCTGTTATATCCAACAAGGTGTGTATGGAAACGATGAATCTATGTTTTGTTCATTAGGTAGCTGATCGTAGTCATAATCTTCCGGATATATGTTTCCCAGTTCTTGGAGAGTGGAGCTGTTTAAATGATAGGCGAGTCCTCTCCTTTGTGACTGGCACAAAAAGACAATCTCTTTATAAGGGTGAAACCCAAGGATTTGGAAATATCCGCAGTAAAAGTATCCGTCGTCACTGTCCACGCTTCGTTCAGATGTCGTCTCATCATCTGATGCGTCTGAGCTCCACTCAAATTCCTCTTTTACAAGTCCTTTGATGTTGGGCCCCTTGATGTTGACATCCTCATCATAATAGTAGTTAATATTGAGCAAAACCCATGGTCCAGGAACTTGTTGTTTATAATAGAAGCCCGGCGCCTCGAGCTTATGCTTTCTTAACAACGGGAGAATGTCCTGGTCATGTTTCAACACCCACTCCAACGGAGAACGTGTTTCGTTTTCGTTAAGGATCCAGACTCGGACTATTTTTCTGTATCTGTCTGTTCCATGAGTAATCGATGCACAATACACACCCTTCCCTGACTTCCCCAAGTAGAAACGTTTAGCTCCTGCTGGTGGTTTAATTACTTGGTACGTGCCATTGGACAAGGATATCCTGTTCAGGTGACTGAATATTTGCTCTCCGTCAGTCGATGTTGTGGAAATTTGTTTAGAAGTACTAGTAAAAATAATTATAATACTAGGTATTTGTTTAGAGATTTGGGAAGTGAGTCGGTATAAAAAATAATTCACTTAGAAGATAGATAGATTGATATATATTTGCTCCATATACCTCATAACGAAATCAGTTTGGCAATGTATATACAGTCGTCCTCGTCGGTACACAGCGTAGCGGTGGTCGCACGTGCCGTATCGTCTCATGTCAGCAACACTAGCTCCGGCACCCTCTCCAACTCGGACGAACGGCCTCTCCTCCCATCGCCCGGTCACCGACGAGAACACACGCAGGACGCACCGGCGGCCATACCGATGACTGCTCTGTGACAGAGCCTACATTTGGACAGGCAAAGTGTGGCACCAGTGGTAGCCGAAGAAGCACGGGATCGACAAGATCTGGTACGGTAGTGCTGTGAGACTGAGGGATCATAGGCAAGGTAACACGCGTTTCTGTAGTGCCGCCGCTGCTGCTGGGGCAGGAGAGGCACGGGAGCGCGCCATCCCGTGGCTTGGTTAAGCACATGCACGTGGTCGCACAAGGCACGCTCGTCGTGTAGTTCGGTCAGCAGGAAGCCGTTGCAGTGGTCTTGGACCTCCGACCACGAGTCGATCTCGCTGCCGTCAGCCAAGAAATCGCGCTTGCCGCCGCTGCAGCCGCCGCCGGCGGCGGCGACCGAGGGGCGGGCGAAGAACTCGGTGATGTCGCGCCCCTGGTAGGTGATGAGCAGGCCTGCCAGCGAGCGCGGGAGGAGCTCTGCGCGCATAGTCATCAACCACGGCGCGCCACGCCTTGCACACGCTCCTGGATACGGCGAGGTCACGCGGCGCGACGAGGCCGAGGACGACGGCCAGCACGTCGTCTGGCAGTAGAGCCGACATGTCCATCGCAGGTTGATATATCTATGAGAGGTTTGTTACGGTACTTGTAGTTAATTGGAGCCATACTCCAATCTAATCAAAAGAATCAAAGTTGTGGACCGAAATTTAAATTTTATGGATTCGGAACCAAAAGTTTCTCCAATTATCTCGCTAAACTTATAAACCGGAAAAAAAAAATATAGCTCTAGAACTGAGTTCCTCTCAAACACCGTAAAAAATCACTGTATCTATGGTTCCCTGGCTGTAGATAATTTTTGCATGGGTTATTCGGATCTGTTGTGAACCAACTGACGAATCGGAAACTGTGTGAGTTGTAGTTGGGTTTAGGAAACGGTTCCTCTGACTTACGGTCGGCGGGACCAGCGGAACTTGTGCCATTGATATACATGTGCAGGGTCTGCATCTTAGACGGACGAGTCCTGCTATAGCTCAGGAGCAAAGTATAATAAGATGACGTAAACGGACTGCAAATGATACCGCATCAACTTTACGGTAATATGAAAGAAAGAGAAATTGAGAGAGAAGAAAAACGGACTGTTTATTTGTAGCCAGTTCAAAGCGGGCTGCTCACAGATTCTAATACACTATGTGAGGAGAAAAGGTGGACCAAATATTAAATGTACAGCCTACATCAAGAAAGATTTATCATACAAAAGAGTTTTTTGTTATATATATGTGACATGACAACACTATAAAGCACATAGTTGGTTTTATTATTAACCTTGTTCAAGTCAGCGGAGATTTATCCGCTGGATTAGGGTTCAAATCGAAATCTAGAATTCAGCACTTCAGGAAAAGTGTACATCGCGCGCCTCGAAATTGATTCATTGCCACATGATTTTGGTATCTTCTTTGTTCTTTTTTATTATGTTTCTGGCCCAAGTTTACATGAAGAGACGACTTTATTCCCCGATTCCCATTTTTTCCTTTTTTTTCGGTTTCTTTCTTATTTCTGCTCTTTACCGTTTTCTTTATCCGTTTTTTCTATCGCGTTATTTTTCTTTGGTGTTTTAGCTTTATATTTCTCCTTTGTTACTACGGGTGTACCATATCAGCTACAAAATTAAAATATCTAATTGTGGAATAATATAAAATCTTTGTGGGCTAAGTTCTCTCCAAATTATTTTGTTCTGAAGTAGTGTACTCACCATCAAACTGCAATGCCAAGGAACATAAATTCTCCTTTTTACTAATAATATTGAACATAAATTATTTTTTAGTAAGTATGGAATGATGAAAAAGTTGGTACAAAGAGTTTACCTTCGTACCACCCATCATACATCTCTCCTGTACATATGTGCATCTCTTCTACAAGTGTGCCTTAGATAATGACAAATATTTCTAGATTGAAAATAGAATTGGCCTACCTTCCCTCTACGACAGTAAGAGTCACAGTGTTCTTTGAGTTCTGAATATTGTCCCTTGTTTGTTCGGCTTGATTATTATTTGTATGGGAAAAATATAAAGGTTTATTTGGAACGGGAAGTGTGATGTTTCCATTCTCCAAGCTGAACAAAACAGATGACATGAGTGGCCTGTCGTTGGGGTTGTCCTGCACACACAAGAGCCCTATGTGGATGCTGTTGAACAATGTAACAGCTCCAACGGGTCCAACGGCCATGACAGCTCCAACGGGTCCAACGGCCATGACCGGGCGCAGCCTACACGCGGCGCCCGCGTCCTTCGCCTGTTTTCGCCACGCTCGCCATGCTAGCCGCATTTGTAGCCATGACCGCTAGCCTGCAGCTGAGCTCACCGTTGTATAAATTGTAACCCGAGATCAATACAAAACTTGTTGTTGATCATTCCTCTCTCATGGTATCAGTGACCGGGCCTCCTTTCTAATTCCCAATCCCACCACTCTCCCTGCTCCTGTCGCCGACTCGCCGCCGCCTTGCCATGGACGACGCCTCGATTCACTCCTCCTCGTCTGACTCCGAGGTCCTCGTCGAGCCCGACCAGCCCACTCCTGCCTCTGTCCTCCAGACGGTGAACATCCGCACTCACATTCCCGTCACCCTGGATGTCGACGCCGCTAACTACGGGCACTGGCACTGCTTCTTCGACGAGGTGCTGGGCAAGTTCAGCATCGCCCGTCACGTTCGTTCGCCACCGCCGCTGGACGAACGCGACGCCGAGTGGCGCATGGTTGACCACTGCATCGTCAGCTGGATCTACGCCACCATCTCCACCGCGGTGTTCGACATCGTCCACAACCCCAAGCGCTCCGCCTTCTCTCTCTGGGGCGACGTCGAGGGCCTCTTCCGCGACAACGAGCTCCAACGTGCCGTCTACCTCGAGGCCGAATTTCGCAGCCTCAACCAAGGCGACATGTCCATCACCCAGTACTGCGCCAAGCTCAAGCACCTCGCCGATCAACTTCGTGACGTCAGCCACGCCGTCTCCGAACCAAGTCAGGTGCTCAACCTTTTGCACGGCCTGAACCCCCGCTTCCGCTACGTCAAGCCGGTGATCAAGGCCAAGTTCCCACCCCACACCTTCATGAGCGCCCATTCCTTCCTGCTGCTCGAGCAACTGGGCGAGGAACACGATGCCAAGGCCGATGCCGAGCAGGCCTTGGCCGCCGGCCACAGCTCCAACACTCCCTCTACCGGCTCCAATGACGCTGCCTCCGGATCTGGCGGATCTCGTGGCAGCCCCAAGAACAAGAAGCGTGGCCGTGGATCCGGCGGCACCACCACCACCAACAACTCCGGCAGCGGCTCCTCCAACACCAAACCCGCTGGCAGCACCCCACGGCCGCCCTCTCATCCATGGGCTGCCGGGTACAACCCGTGGACTGGGCTTGTTCAAGCCTGGCCCATGCCGTTCCGGGCCCCTGGTGCAGGCGTCCTCGGTCCACGGCCGCCTTTCCAACCCCAGCAGGCCATGACCGCGGCGCAGCTTCCGGCCTCGCCACAACCGAGCACCGCGCCGTGGGACACTTCCGCCCTGTACTCCGCGCTCCAGTCCGCCGGCGTCGCCACCGCTCCTGCAGGCTCCGAGTGGTACCTCGACACCGGCGCCACCACCCATATGTCCTCTTCATCTGGTATGCTCTCGGCACCTCACCTCCAGCCCTACTCCGCGACAGTCACGGTTGGCAACGGCGCACTGCTGCCCGTCCACCACCGTGCCACCGCCGTCCTGCCCACCTCCACCTCTTCTCTCCAACTCAAGAACGTTCTTATTTGCCCGCCTCTTGTTAAGAATCTTCTTTCAGTTCGTCGCCTAACTCGTGATAATAATGTCTCTGTCGAATTTGACCCTGATGGCTTCTCTATCAAGGCTCTGCCAACCAAGGAGGAGATTCTCCGCTGTAACAGCGCTGGCGATCTCTACCCTCTCCGTCATCCACAGCACCACGGCCTCTCCACCTCCGCTCCACCGACCGTCTCCCTGTGGCATGAACGACTCGGGCATCCAGGAAGTCCAGTCCTCTCCCAAATTCTTCGTCATTTTGATTTCACTTGTAATAAGAGCACCGACCATGCTTGCCATGCCTATCGCCTCGGCAAGCATACTCGGCTGCCATTTTCAGACTCTACTTCCCATAGTTATTTTCCATTTCAGTTGTTGCATTCGGATGTATGGACCTCACCGGTGCTTAGCCACACGGGATACAAGTATTATGTTGTTTTCCTTGACAATTATACTCATTATATTTGGACCTTTCCCCTGCGCCAGAAATCTGAAGTCCTACCCACCATCCGTGCCTTCTTTGCCTACGTTCATACTCAATTTCGCTTGCCTGTCTTGGCTGTTCAAACAGACAATGGAAGAGAGTTCGATTCTCACGCCATGCGCACCTTCCTCTCCAACCACGGCACTCATCTCCGGCTGTCTTGCCCCTATACGTCGCAGCAAAACGGGAAAGCCGAACGCGTGCTCCGCACGATTAACAATTGTGTACGCACCCTCTTGGTTCACTGTGCAGCTCCGCTGGCGTTCTGGGCTGAAGCGCTCGCCACGGCGACCCACCTCATCAACCGTCGTCCATGCCGTGCGATCGGCACGACCACGCCACACGAGCTCCTTCTCGGCGCTCCACCTCGCTACGATGACCTGCACGTCTTCGGCTGCCGCTGCTACCCCAACACCACCGCCACAGCCGCGCACAAGCTGAGCGCCCACTCCAAGGCATGCGTGTTCATCGGGTACCCGGTGGACCATCGTGGCTATCGCTTCTACAACCTCTCCTCGGGCCGCGTCATTACCTCTCGCCAAGTGGTTTTCGACGAGCGCTCGTTCCCATTCTGAGACGAACCCGCTCGGCCAACCTCATCGCCCGCGCCCCCGCCGACGGACGACAGCACTATACCCCGGGCCATGACCCGCACGCCGGCACCTTCCTCATCATGCGTGCCACTGGACGCCGCTCTGCCACCACATCCCAAGCGCGCGCGCTCCACCCGGGGCGCGCCAATCGCCACAGCTGCTGCCTCCGTGCCCAGTGTGCCAGATACACCACCAGCCGTATCACCTGACGTGTGCGCCGCGCCGCAAGCCGCCCCACCTCCCCCACAGCACCAAATGACTACACGCTCCAAAGCCGGAGTCACCACATCCCTACATCCCAAGTACGCAAACTATGCCATGGCCACTGCTGCTGCACCAACACCCACCACCACTGTCTCGCCAGTGGCCACATCCGTTCGTCAAGCACTCCGCGACAGCAATTGGCTTGCCGCTATGCAACATGAATTCCGTGCACTGCAGGATAACAAGACGTGGACCCTCGTGCCACGACCGCCTGGCGCACGCCTCATCACCGGCAAATGGGTGTTCAAGCACAAGCTCAATTCCGACGGCTCGCTCGAGCGTTACGAAGCTCGATGGGTGGTGCGCGGCTTCCATCAACGGCATGGTGTGGACTTCAGCGAGACGTTCTCCCCCGTCGTCAAGCCCGCGACGATCCGGACCGTGCTCACCCTTGTCGCCACGCACGACTGGCCTGCTCACCAGCTCGACATCTCCAATGCGTTCCTCCACGGCAATCTCCAAGAGCAAGTCTACTGTCAGCAACCTACCGGCTTCGCCGATCCCGCGCAACCGGATGCTGTGTGCTTGCTCTCACGTTCGCTCTACGGCCTTCGCCAAGCACCTCGCGTCTGGTTCGAGCACTTCACCAAGCATGTTGTATCTCTCGGCTTTGTTCAGTCCAAGGCGGACACGTCGCTCTTCGTTCTCCACAACGGACCCGATGCCGCCTACCTCCTCCTCTACGTCGACGACATGATCCTGTCTGCCTCGACAACCGCCCTTCTACAGCGCATCGTCATGCAGCTCCGACAAGCCTTCGCCGTCAAGGACATGGGGCCATTGCGGTACTTCCTCGGCACGGAGGTTCATCGCGACCATCACGGCTTCTTCCTCAACCAGGCAAAGTATGCCTCCGAGCTCATCGACCGCGCTGGCATGGCGACCTGCAATATCGCCACCACACCAGCCGACACCAAGGCCAAGCCATCGTGTGAGGATGGTGTCCTCATCTCCGATGCGTCTGCCTACCGTAGCCTCGCCGGAGCACTCCAGTACCTGACGCTAACACGCCCGGACATCGCCTATGCCGTGCAGCAGGTTTGCCTCTACATGCACGCACCTCGTGACGTCCGCAAGACGATGCTCAAGCGGATCATCCGGTGCATCAAAGGCACGATGCACCTCGGCATCCAGCTTGCTCCAGTTACTACAGCTTCTGTCACCGCCTACTCTGACGCCGATTGGGCCGGCTGCCCCGACACCCGTCGCTCAACATCCGGGTACTGCGTCTTCCTCGGCAATTCACTTGTCTCTTGGTCCTCCAAGAGGCAAACGACAGTGTCCCGGTCCAGCGCAGAAGCAGAATACCGAGCAATCGCCAACGCCGTCGCTGAGTGCACATGGCTCCGCCACCTCCTCACCGAACTCCGCTTCAACCTCCCCAAGGCTACGGTGGCGTTCTGCGACAACATCTCCGCCGTGTACATGTCTCACAATCCCGTCCATCACCGGCGCACGAAGCACATCGAGCTGGATATCCACTTCGTTCGGGAGAAGGTGGCGCTCGGCCAGCTACGCGTTCATCATGTGCCAAGCGGACGGCAACTAGCAGACATCTTCACAAAAGGGTTGCCGTCGTCACTGTTTCTCGACTTCAGGGACAATCTCTCCGTCGCTTCACCCACGTTGAGATTGAGGGGGGGGGGTGTTGAACAATGTAACAGCTCCAACGGGTCCAACGGCCATGACAGCTCCAACGGGTCCAACGGCCATGACCGGGCGCAGCTCTAACGGCCTCGCGCAGCCTACGCGCGGCGCCCGCGTCCTTCGCCTGTACACGTGCCGCGTTCGCCACGCTCGCCATGCTCGCCATGCTAGCCGCGTTTGTAGCCACGACCGCTAGCCTGCAGCTGAGCTCACCGTTGTATAAATTGTAACCCGAGATCAATACAAAACTTGTCGTTGATCATTCCTCTCTCAGATGCACAACAAAGCTTCGTGTGGTATGCAGCTGTCACGAATACTTGAGTCTACCAAATCATTTATCTTCCCTTCCTTCCACAGGTTCCATGCCTGAATAAATTATAAATCAAGAGTTGAGGCAGTGGGATCCTAAAAAAACTCCTATGTTTACCCTTTGCAGAAAGTAGTAAACTCTACTCACAGACTGTAAGGCTTTCAAAATCCATTATGTTATCCAAAGAGCTTATCTTCAGACCACTCACCATCTCCAAAGTCAAGATACCAAAACTGTATACATCAGATTTGACTGAAAATATGCCTCTCAGTGCATATTCAAGAGCCATGTAGCCACTGTCGATATTTTTCAAAGAAAAAATATTTTCTAGCTTAGGTTAGCATTTATGCTAATTATAGAAAAATATTACTCACTATGTTCCGACGACTCTCTTCGTATTTGCGTTATGTTGGTTGTCACCAAACATCCTTGCCATGCCAAAGTCTGCTATTTTGGGCCTCATTTCTTCATCTAACAAAACATTGCTTGCTTTGAGATCTCTGTGAACTACCTTTAGTCTGGAATCTTGGTGAAGGTATAGAAGCCCTTTAGCGATGCCTTTGATTATGTTAAAACGTGTTGGCCAATCTAGCTTCATTGTTCTTGTACTGCCTACAAAAGGGAAACCATTTCTTACATTTACTGATCACTTTATTGTAATGGTTCATGAGCTTGTGATGAGAAATTAGAACATACTGAAAATGAGAGCGTCTAAGCTTTTGTTAGCCATGTACTCGAAAATCAACAGCTTTTCTTCTCCTTCTATGCAGCAACCGAGAAAGCTAACCAAATTTCTGTGTTGTAACTTGGCAATTAGAATAATTTCATTTTTGAAATCTGCTATCCCTTGCTCAGAATCTCCACAGAGCCTTTTGCTGCCAACTTCTCGGCTGTCTAATTGTGCCTTATAATCAACACGTAAAAGGATTAGACCATTAATCTAGTACTAACACAACTGTAGTATAAGAACAAAAACAGGAACAGGAACATATATAATTTGTGACTTTTCTTGTCATTATTTTAAAAAATGATATGCATACCTTGTAAACTTTGCCAAAACCTCCTTGTCCGATCATAAATGATTTGTGAAAATTATTTGTCACAGCTATGATATCTTTCAAACTTACAACTTGAAATTCAAAGCCTTCAGAAGTATTCAACTCTTTCAGAACTAATGTCTTGTGCTTTGGTCTTTTCTGTTTATTACCTGTCTCAGAAATATCAAAAACATTTCTCTCGCATGAGGGAAATACTGGATAGATGGAATTATTTAATGGCATAGTACTAATGCAAAATGGGGTACTAATGCATATGCTATATATGTCTTTGCTAGCGAATACGCACCTGTGCCTTTGAATTTAAAAACACATATCATAAGCGATATGCATGTCAGCAGAAAACTTGCTAAAACTGGGAATACAATTTTCACTGTCCTTCTAGCCTTCCTTCTACCAATAAATGCATATAAATTATGAACCAAAGATATAATCAGGATACAAATTTTGTTCAATAGCCCGTGATAATGATATATAAATTCCACGCGGTACTGAAAAGCTGGCTAGCATGCATATGTTTTATGAATTGAGATTCGACTATGATCTGGTGCTCTATATTGTGTTCTCTTGAGTTTGCTTTGAGATGTTACACAGAAGTGCTGCAAATGCCGGGTTCTTTTTCGATAAAGGAAGCTTTATTAAATGTTACCAAAGCATTACATCAAGAGGATACAAAGTTTTGGTACAAACTTCCGGCCTCTGCCTAAACCATATAGCCAAACTAAAGGAAAAAAGAAAACACAGCACCGTCCCCAAACTAGTGGCGCTCAATCCGAAGACAAGAGCGCCACCCATGCGCCTGGGAAAAAAAACCGTGGCCGTTCGCACCAAGAGCCGCGACCCCACAGCAACCAACGGCTGCACCTCCTCTCGCTGGAGGATAACCTAACTTGTAAGCCACTTTGTCGCCAAATGGATAACCTGCAAAGGAGAACAAAAGAGTTTTTTCTTAAAAACTAGGTCGTTTCTACATATCCAAAGCGCTCAGCACAAAACCGCCGCTCCAAGTAGAAACACAGGTTTCATCACTCTATTAAAACCCTGAATCCAATCTCCAAACATATGGTCCATGTTCTGTGGTTGATTGATGCCAGTGGCCATCTGTAAAATACTCCAGAATGATCGGGCTAGCCGACACTCAAAGAAAAGATGATTAATTGTCTCTTCCTTGTGGCAGGAGGCGCAGGTTAAGCTTCTATGCCAATTTCGTTTAGCCAAATTATCTTTTGTGAGAATAACACCCTTTCGCAAATACCATAGGAAATTTTTAATTTTCAGGGGGGCCTTTAACTTCCAAATCTCTCTGTTAACATTAGGGATATTCCTAGTCAACAAGGCAACATAACGTGATTTTACTAAGAATTTACCATTCGGGGTAAGATTCTAGAGGAAGGTGTCTTGATCGTGAGACAACTCCACCCCTTCAATGCGTGACAGCAAGGAGAGCCAATTGTCCAAATTGGTTCCAAATAACTGTCTCCGCTAGGAAAAGTTAGGGGGGAGGAGCTCATAGCTTCGGCAATTGATATGAATTTAGATCCCGCAATGTTATACAAGGAAGGATATTGATCTTTTAAAGGAATCCCATCTAGCCAGGCGTCCTCCCAGAATCTTACTTGGGATCCGTCCTTTACGAGAAAGGTTCCAAAGCGAAGAAAGTCTGGCTTAACCTTCATTAGGCATGACCAAAAATGGGAGTCACCAATTTTCCATTCCACTTGGGCCAAAGGCTTTGAGCCTACATACTTATTGCGGAGAATTTGTTGCCATAGTCCATCAGAGGTGAGTAATTTGTACAACCATTTGCTAAGAAGGGCAATATTCTTAGTATTCAAATCTAATATACCAAGGCCCCCTTGGTCTTTAGGTTGACACAGAATGGTCCATTTAGCAAGTCTGTATTTCCTTTTGTTTTCGTCCCCCTGCCAAAAGAATCTCGAACAGAAGTAATCTAGCTTCTTAAGGACCCCTTTAGGCAAGGAGAAAAAGGACATCATATACATCGGAAGGCTACTAAGCACCGAATTAATCAAAGCCAGGCGTCCTCCGATAGACAGATGTTTCCCTTTCTAGCTACTAAGTCTTTTCTCAAAGCGCTCTTCAACTTTAGCCCAATCACGATTCCTCAATTTTCTGAAGTGAACCAGGATACCCAGATAGTTGATGGGAAGGATCCCCGCTTTGCATCCAAAGAGATCAGTGTATAGTGCTAACTCCTCTTGGACTGCCCCAAAACAGAACAACTCACTCTTGTGGAAATTGATCTTTAGGCCTGAAGCTAGCTCAAATGCAAAAAGAAGAAGCTTCATATTGCGAGCTTTGTCCGGATCATGATCCATAAAGAGTATAGTATCATCTGCGTACTGAAGGATAGAAAGCCCGCCTTCTACCAGGTGGGGAATCACTCCCTCAATCTGTCCATCCAATTTTGCCTTACTGATGAACACTTTTTAGCATATCCGCCATGATATTGAACAAGAGAGGTGACAAAGGATCTCCTTGTCGGAGCCCTTTCTTTGTTTGGAAGTAATGTCCGACATCGTCGTTAACATTCACCGCTACTCTTCCACCTGAAATGAAGGTCTTAATCCAAGATATCCATTTGGACGAGAAACCCTTCATCCGAAGTGTTTGAAATAGAAAAGGCCACCTCACCTTGTCATAGGCCTTCTCAAAATCTAGCTTTAGCATTACTCCACTTTGTTTTTTTCGATGTAGCTCATGAATTGTTTCGTGAAGGATTACCACCCCTTCTAGGATATTACGGCCTTTGACAAAGGTAGTTTGTGTCGGGCTAACTACCTTATCTACTGCCATACTCAACCTGTTGGTGGCCACCTTAGTGAATATTTTATAGCTCACGTTAAGTAGACAGATTGGCCTATATTGCTGAATCACATTTGCATCTTGGAGCTTAGGTATGAGGGTAATCACTCCAAATTTAAGGCTGAACAGAGGGAGATCGCCCTTGGATAGATCCCTGAACATTTGCAATAGGTCCCCCTTGATAGTTTCCCAGAAGTGTTGATAAAATTCAACTGGAAAACCGTCCGAACCTGGAGCCTTGTTGTGATTCATTGAAAAAATGGCCTCTTTAATCTCACCTTCTGAAAAATCAGCTGTGAGCAAGCTATTTTCCTGGCTAGAGACCTGAGGTATGCCATGGTTGATGGATTCATCTAAAGTGAAGGAGTTTTCTCCGGTTCACCAAATAAACCTTTGTAGAACTCAGTGATAAAACTTTTAAGATTAGCATGACCTTCTACTTTTGTGTCGCCATTCTCAAGCGAGTAGATTCTCTTTTTTCTATGTCATATGGAAATATCTTGTGTTGTTATCCCCTAGGAGGACATCCTTTGCTTTTGCCTGCTGATAATACTTAATCTCTTCCTCTCTAAGAAGCTTAGTCAGATGGTCTCGCGAGAGTCAAACAGTCTAGCTCAGCCTCATTCAGATCCCTGACTTTGGCTTCAATATCCAATGAGCAGATAATGTTTTGGAGCTCTGATTTCTTTTTCTTGTATTCCCCATTAGTTTGAGCCGCCCACCCTTGGAGGAACCTCCGCAAAGCGCTTAGCTTGTTGTTCCATCTCTGTACCGAGTTCTGGCCCTTACTTGTTTTGGCCCAAATTTCCTTGACACGGTCATGAAAGCCTTCCCGCTGAAGCCAATTCAGTTCAAACTTGAATTGTTTATTACTTCCGAAGAAGGCAGGAGTCCCAGTGTCAAGGAGCAACGGGGTGTGATCAGAGACGCCCCTGTCTAGCGCTTGAACCGTGACCAAGGGATATTTAAATTCCCATTCGGTTGACATGAGGACTCTATCTAGCTTTTCATAAGTAGGTTTGGGAAGGGAGTTTGCCCAGGTGTATTGTCTTTCAGTTAGATCTATCTCTCTTAGATCAAAGCTGTCAATCACAGCATTGAAGAGAAAAGGCCACTGGCCGTTAAACCTGTCATTGTTCTTCTCCTTACTGTTTTTTAAGATATTAAAATCCCCCCCAATGAGAGTAGGTAAAGGATTATGCTGACATACCCGTACCAACTCCGTAAGAAAGGCTGACTTGAACTCATCCTCAGCTGGGCCATATACCGCCATCAAAATCTATTTGAAGTTATCTGATCTGTTACAGAGGTGGAATTTGATATAGAATTCTCCTTCTACGATGAGGGATACGTCAAAAGCATTCGCCCTGACTCCCAGAAGAATACCTCTAGATCTGCCCCGCGGCGGGAGACAATGCCAGGTAAAATCTGCACCACCAGACAGGCGTGCCAGATTCGCCTTTGACATATCCTGCTTTCCGGTTTCCATTACTGCAAAGAAGTCTAGAGCGTGATCTCTCACGGCCTCCGAAATGTAGCGGTATTTAGCCAAGTCTGAAAGACCTCTGCTATTCCAAAAAATTCCTTTCATCGGGAAACTCTAGTTTTTGAATTTGGTTTACCCCCACCCTTTCGGCCCTTATGTTTTTTCACCTGTTTTTTTTTTTTACTTTCTTGCAGAAGCCTTAAGATCACATAATTTTGTGTCTAGGTCTACATCGTCACAATCCACTTCAGCTACATCCTTTAATAAGTGAGCTAAGAGGTCATTGTTTAATTCAACGGCCTCGCCATCACTTACAGAAAAGGGATTGCTCAAGTTATTTTCTTCCAAACTAGTGGCTACCGGTGAGCTCTGTGATTTTTTTATCACAGCCATCTTATCTACTTCCAATTTTTTCAAGGCATTAATCGATATATTGATATCAGTGTCATTAGAGCCCAACTTGAAGCCTAAATTTTTTAGCTTATTGGCACACGGAATACTTGCAAGAGCGGAGATGGCAGAGACAGTCGGATATTTCTCCATACTTGGCTGTAGCTGCACACTCGGTGGAGTTGGGGTGAAAACTGGTTGTTGCCCAGCTTGCTTCAGCCCACACAAATCCCCGCCTAGATTGCGCCTAGAAGCCATTTTCATAGCCTTCAGAGTTGAATCCTCGTCTGCATGGGGTAGGCCATCAGCAGATAAGCCATTAGTACGGGCACTTCTTCTAATAAAAGCAGGTGAATCTGAATCGCTTTTGTAAGGAAAAAGTTCGAACCTGTCCCTGGTGAACACAGATTCTTCTCCATCAGGGTAGGCCTTTTTCCTTGCTTTGCCTTAGCATGCTGCTTACATGCCTCTTTTCTTAAACCTTCCACTGCCTGGCTCTCGTTTTCTTTTGCATCAACCTCCTGTCCCTGAAAAACAGCATGCCGAATCAGTTCATCATGCATATATGGAGGTGAATATTCAGGAGAGGGAGGGGGGGGGGTCAGTATTTACCATGCACAAATTACTTGCCACCAGCATAGCACTCCCCAAAACCTCATTCTTGTCCATGTGAGCTGCTGTAGGTGCAGCAGGCGGTTCTGCCCCCAGCTTGCCCAGCACTTATTGTTCTTCAGTAACTTTCTTCAGCGCAGAATTGCAACCATATATGCCCTCTGCCCCATCAGCAGTGACCTTGTTGCCATCAGGGGGGGACCTGGCTACAGGTGGAAGGCCTTTCTTCTGTAGCTTAAGGTCCTCCCTTGATCGGGCAAGCTTGTGGGTACACATAGGAGTCAGTGCAATCTTGTGGAGCAATGGAAAATCCTTAAGGGCAGCGGACATAGGTTTTTTAGCAGCCTTTGTGGATGGAAGGACAGCAGCACCAAACATTGGTGTATCTGCTCCATCGCCAAAGCCCCCCGAGTGAGAGCCATCTCCACCCTCCTTCTCTTCTTTCTTTTGTTTCTTGCTAGCATGCTCTAGAGTTTTATCCTCCTGTCCAGACCCCTTGGCCCTTCCACCCTTACCATCATCGCTCGGATCATCCTTAAAAATCACCGGGACTACTGGAATAAAATCCTTATCTTCCACAGCAAAGGTGATCTCATATCCCTTGCTACCAAACACAAATTACCCCCATCTTTCGGTAGGTGTACATGTCTACATCTAGAGTGGCACCAATTACAAAGCCTAGAGCCCAGAAACCCAAGTAGTGCCTCCAAGCATGAGGCACTCCCTTCACATGGACCCAAACCTCGTCCAATTGGCAGCTAGGTTCGGCATCAGTAGCATCCTTCCATTCAGAGATGGTGAGAGTCACTCCATGGTTCTTGAGAGTGAAATCCACATATTCCATCCTTTGCAATTCATCCACCGAGGGGAAGACCACCACAAAGGAATCGTCACTATGTGGAAGAGCTTCCCAAACCCATTCCTTTGTGATGAATCGGGCAAGCTCGGTTTGTACTGCCTCAGCCAAAAGTTTTCCCCCAGACACTCTAATCAGAGCAGTCGGAGCCGGGTCAGGTGTTTCTAATTTGTAGTCAAATTCTGGAATGCGGAAAAAGCCTAACTCATTATTACCAAAACCGAAGAAGGAGGCATCAGGCCTAGGCAGTTTCATCAAAGGGCACTTGGCCACCACATGTGAGTTCTTCTTGGTACAAACCACACAGTCCAAGTCAGCCTTGCAGTCATCATTTATATGGCCACTCAACTTGCAATGAAAGCAGATAGGCGGTTTCTTGGCCTTAGCAACAGTACCTGGGATCGCCGCTACCGGTTGCTCTTGAACAATAGCCCTATCCTCCCGAGGTGCACGAGCGGCCATGGCCGCCTCCGGCGCCGGCTCCTGGTTCGCAGCGTGGCTCGCCACGCGCGGCTGGTATCGCGGCTGCGGTGGGAATCGCCCACCACGACCTGCCGCTCCACGGCCAAGGTTGTCCCTGTCCCGGAATCCTCCGCGTCCTGGCCCTTGATGCCACAGCGGCGCACCAGCACCTTGTCCGTCGCGAGGGGGAGCCTAGCCCCTCCACCCATCATTCTGCCTAGGCGCCATCGTCCAAGGGATTCTGTCGTTTGATGGCGGCGGACGAGCAGCCCTCTGAATTGGTGGCGGCGGGCGAGCGGCCATCTCAGCATACGAGGGAGAGCGACCCAAGAGTTGCACTCCCGTAATAATAGCCGCCTTAGGAGCGAGGAGTTTCCCACCGGCCTTGCCCTGATTAAGGCGGATCAAACATGATCTCGACCTTCCAAAGGCTTTAGCCCTCTGATTAAGTCAGCTAAGTCAGAATACGAGGAGTTTTCTCGTGAATCTCCCCCATAAGTACCGAGCCGGCCAATCTCCGGGGGGGGGGAGGGGGAGCGCACGCCATCCCTGGGGGAAGCGCGTGCGGCATCTCGGTGGGCGTCGCCCCCTTTTCAATAACTCCAGTGATTACCCCACAGCCACTAGACGAGACTGTTTTGTGGGCCCAATTTGAATACGATGGCAGGAAGGCTTCTAGCGTCAACTGCACCGCCGGCCTCGACCGCGGCAGCGGCCCACGCCATGGCCGGATCAAGCAGCCTTGCGTGGGAAGGGCTTGCCGACGGCCAGCATCCGCTCTTTAGACCCACGCTGTTTTGTCTCTCTGCGATTTTGATTAGCTTTTGTGAGCACTGTATCATTGTAGACAGGACATCCGAAGTGCTTTGCCATATGAACAGCTTGTTCAGCCAAAGCACCGGAGTCCTCGATGTGGGGCACCAGGTTATTCCCCTCAAAGTGAATTGCCTGTTTCAGAGGTTGTGCCTCACCAATAGATCTCCCCTCACTCTGCTGTGTCTCTAAACGGATTGGTTTAGCTTTTGTGCACACATTGTCATTACCGGCAGGACATCCGAGGTGTTTTGTTATAAGAACAGTTTGTTCAGCCAAAGCACCGGAATCCTCGGTAGGGAAAGGCGGGATTTCGCCCGCAATGTGTACCGCTTGTTCCAGAGGTCGTACCTCGCCAATCGATCTCCCGTCAGTCTGACTATGAGCACAGACATTCTCTCCTGTCAAGCAGACATTGCCGCAGGGAGGGTCTCGAAAGACCTCATTACCAGAGCAAGCATGCTCACTCAGAGATGGTGTCCCCAGATCGGAGGAAAAGGCAAGGTCCAGAGATGCACTTACATTGCAATTAGCAGACTCCGCACGGCCATCCTCGGATTGCTCTCCTAGGAGGGGGTCAGCATCCACCCCGCTCGTCTCCAGAGCGGTGCGGCCCGATGTCGAGCAGCTTAACTGCAAGAGGGAAACTCTGCTCTCATCCCTAGCTCCAGTCTCCCCTGCCGATGTCGGTGGGCTGCTTGGTTCCGGACCTCGACGGGGCGAAGAGTCACTGGCTAAGCTACCAGCAGACCCCCCACACCCGCCCAACACACCATCAGCAGGGATCTCCCCTTCTTCCAGCTCTTCTCCCTCCCGCGCCGTTGTCCCACCCGACGCCAGGCCGGCTCCTGCTAGCACCACCGCGCCAAGCGAGGTGGCCACCGTGGGGGACTCCACGCAGCCTGAGGGCTTCGAGGCGCAGGACTCACGGGCTCTGGACACCGGGGTCGGCGGGCGGGGTCGCCGGCTCCAGAGGTCCTGTTGTTGCTGTTGTGTGGCATCCGGAACCGGAACTTCATGCCGGGGAGGAACGAGTCGGTCGGGTGGTCGAAGCTCTGACACAGTGCGGTGCCGTCCGGTGACCGGAGGACGAGGCAGCCGGCGTTCTTGAGCGTGGCTACTGCACCAGCCGACAGCGACGGCGACGGAGAGTTAGCCGTGCCAGCGACTACGTTGGTCGCCCAGACCACGCGGCCACTGGCGTCGTACAAGGCGAGGTTGGAGGTCTACCACAGGAAGCGTATTCCGGTGGGCTCAAGGTCTACCACAACCTTGTGCAAGGATGAGTGGCTTTTGGAAGATAACGGTGACGAGGATGTTCTTCCTCGATGGGAACACCCCGCATACACAGTCGCTGGTAGCTTCTCGTGCTTGCCTTCTGCTCAGCCTCGTTGCAAAGCTTCGCGACCGCGGTCCACAAGCGCCTCACTGGTGACATAGGTTGGCATGGCAACATCTGTGAGGGTGGTAGCAGGAAGGTGAGGCGCGCAATATAATGTGGCAATATCTGCGAAGGCGGCCATCATCAGCAAGGCCCGCACAAAGGCCCCTGTATGGGCTGACAAGGGTGTCTATCTGAGGGGTTAGTATTAAAAGTTATCAGGCCTTCGATAGCTTCGAGCGTTATATAAACTTCTTTCCTAGCTTTGGCTTTTTTATAGGTCCATAGGGCTGGCATGATATGCAATTTCTGAATTTAAAAATAAAGAAAACCTACAAATTCAAAAAAAGGAAAAAAACATGGAGATTTTTTAGGACACAAAAATCCCAGAAAAAAGTATAGTTGAAGGAGGATAAGAGAACTTCATAATAATCGGTGAAAAATGCATGATTACAGCCCATCCCAGGTTAATTGAGCCCAATTATATATCTATTAAAAAAGTATATTGTTAGCCATTTAACTTTTAATTTGTGTAATTCTAGCTCTAAACCCATATAGGTCCATGTGCTAGTGCTGGAGTGATATTCAGTTTTTGAAATTTAAGATAGAAAACATCAAACATCTCCAGAAATTGAAATAAAAAAATTGTGGACATTTCTAGGGCACAAGAAATCCCACAGAAAATTAGCCCTCATGAAATAAGTTCTAAAGGCACATGCAATATTTAATAAATAGAAAAAATACATAGAGATTTGTAGTGCACACACTATATCGGGATAACTCAATCTCTGGAATGCCACAATCACTAGAAATAATTACAGGTCGTTGAATATAGGGTCTATATGGGTTGTTTTGAATGTCCTAAACTAATTTTCTATTTTCTTGGTATTTATTGCATCTTAAAATCTGAAGTTTTTAGAACTTGTTTCTTGGAGTTTAGCTGTTCTTCGGGATTCCTGTGTGCCAAAAACACCATTTTCCCTATTCTTTTTAGGTGTTTGATTTTTTTCTTATCTAAATTTAAAAACTCTTATGTCACGTCACCCATAGTACGAGAGACACATGAAAACACCAAGCTCACTTAGGGGAGAAAATTAAATGGCATTAATAGTTGAGGTGCCAAATTTGAACCATTATGGTGTTCAAAGTTAAAATTACACCAACGGAAAAATCGATGGGAAATAGATTTTTTTTCCATCTCTGTTTGGTCCGGTAAAATTATTGCATCATGCCAAACCACGTCTCTGTTCCACACGACTTGTTTTTTCAACCGGAGAGAGTACTATTGCGAATGAATATAGTTGGCAACTAATAAAGCTGATGCAGTATTGTGACTTTATGCAGTAAAGTGATGCAATGAAGCTGGTGGCCACTAGGATCGGAGGTGACATGTGGGCTCCTGCATCGCTCAACTGTCACAGGATCCCTCAGTTCACCCTCGCATGCCCACCGAAGCTTTAAGGTAGTGCTATCGATCGAGAATGCCGGATGGCTAGGATCAAAGGACCTTTTTTTATATAAGAAGGATCAAAGAACCTTGACAAGTATGACAACATAATCATTGACAGGTGACTCACGCACGAACAAAGATTTCCAAATTCCAGTGTACCGAGTCGCAAAGGTTTGGCACTTCAACATTGACGAACAAACGACTAACCTTTGATATTGTTGGTACTTGGTAGTATGCTACCTCTCCAGTGGCTACACGTATGCATGGAAGAAAACTAGCACACACAAAGTAAGCATTAACTCGCTTATAAACACACTAAGTTTAAAGCCAGTTTGTTAATGATAAGGCTGAGCTCCTTCCGTATTTCTTCCATGAAAAAAAATCATCATCGTCAATTGGTATTCTTCACTGTGATAATCTATAGTATTTTCTACTCTTCCTCTCAGCTACTATAAACAACAACGTGGCATATTTGTTGCATGATATTAATCTTATACTATGACAAAATATGCATAAAAATGCAAAGGAGTGTACAACTTTAGCTGAAAGTGACACTACATATCTTTTTTTCCCCAAGCATAACAGGGACACCATGACAAATAGCACATCAAACATAATAGAAAATCTGTACCTGTGAGTTGAAAAGGGCCTTCGACGACTTGACTGGGGAGCCATTTCAAAATACCTTTATATTAAGGCCTATTGAGCAGTTCTGTAAGCCAAGAAAAATAGAGAAAAGAAGAAAGAACATCAACCTTTGCAGACAGCAAATCTCCAGCAATGGTGGGTGCAGAGTCTTTCCTGTTTGTTCTCCCTCTCCTTTCACTCGTCGCTACAACAGACACAGCCTTGATACCAGGTGCTGGAATTGCCACAAATAATGCCAGTGACCATCTTGCTCTCCTATCCTTCAAGTCACTCATAAGGGCTGACCCATTGCAAGCTCTTGAATCATGGGGCAACCGCTCCATCCCTATGTGCCACTGGCGCGGCGTGACATGCGGCAAACGAGGACACAGTCGTGGCCGTGTCGCAGCATTGGATCTCGACAGTCTCAATCTTTTGGGGGTTATCTCTTCTTCAGTAGCCAACCTGACGTTCTTGAGGAGGCTGCACCTCCCAGGTAACGATCTGCATGGTGCTGTACCACCGGTTCTTGGGAATCTCCTGTACCTGAAGCATCTCGACCTGTCTAAAAACTCTCTGGTTGGTTCGATTCCCCCTTCGCTTTCACAGATTGGGCATCTTAAGAACATCAGCCTCGAATTCAACAGCCTTCAAGGGCACATTCCGCATGAGCTTGGCGCCCTGCACAATCTCAAGGTACTCAAACTTGGCTACAATAATCTTACAGGAACTATCCCAGTGGAGATCAGCAACCTTGTGAACCTTGAGAGTCTGCACATTCCATACAACGTGCTGACAGGAGAGATTCCAACCGGGATAGGTACCCTTGTTAAATTAAGCAACTTCTCACTAGCTTCGAATTAACTTACTGGTTCCATCCCAAACGCACTGGGAAATCTTTCATCATTGACCTATATTATTCTGCATACAAATAATCTGACTGGGAACATCCCATCGTTCCAGAGTCCATTTCTTACAGTCCTTGAATTAGGAATCAATGACCTTTCAGGATGCATCCCTTCTCAGTTAGGAAACCTGACATCACTAGAATTCCTCGATCTTCAGATGAACCGTCTGACTGGAGGCATTCCAGAATCTCTGGGAAACCTAAATTTGCTTCAACTTTTTGATCTATCAAACAACAATCTTACAGGTCCTATACCTAATTCCATTGGAAACCTGCACTTGCTCTCAGAACTTGACCTAGATAATAACAATTTAGAAGGTCCATTACCTTCTTCGATGTTCAATCTCTCCAATCTAGAAATTCTTGATATACAGTATAACTATTACCTCAACGGGTCTCTTCCATTTGACATGGGCATCAGCTTTCCAAATCTGCAGTTCTTTCTAATAGATCATAACCAATTCCATGGTTCAATTCCTCCCTTCTTGTGCAATGCATCTATGCTTGAAATGATTCAAGCAGCGCATAACTTGTTGACAGGAACAATTCCCAACTGCCTTGGGATTCAATTAAGGAGCTTGACTAAATTAATGCTCGAGTACAATCATATTCAAGCAACACAAAATGATGGCTGGGGCTTCTTGGCTGGCCTGAGCAATTGCACTGACTTGCAGTATTTGATTTTGGGTGATAACATGCTTGAAGGTGAGATACCAAGTTCAATAGGGAATCTCTCCATGAATCTGGAGTATATTTTCATGGATTTCAACAACATAGCAGGGAAGATTCCTGAAGATATAGAAAACTTGGTCAACCTGAAGATGCTTGTTCTAACTGGAAATCATCTAGAGGGTACTATTCCTAGCTCTCTGGGCAAACTAAGGAGACTGAATGAGCTATTCTTAGGAATGAATAAACTATCAGGATTGATCCCTTCAACCATTGGCAATCTGACAAATCTAAGCGTACTTAATCTTTATGGTAACACACTTAATGGAACCATACCTTCTAGTCTTATAGGATGTCCTTTACAAAGTTTAGACCTTTCACAAAACAACCTTATTGGTACAGTGCCGAAAGAACTTTTCCTTATTAACACATTGTCCAATTACATGTACATCCAAAATAATTTTTTAACCGGAACTTTGCCGGTAGAGCTTGGTAATCTCAAGAATCTGGGTACACTTGATTTCTCCAGTAATAAAATATTTGGAGAGATTCCAGTCTCCCTTGGAGCATGCCAGACATTGCAGTATCTCAATGCATCTAATAACAACATTGAAGGAACGATTCCACTATCAGTAGAGCAGATGAAAGGCATTTTGGTAATTGATCTATCCTACAACAATTTGTCTGGGGAAATACCCGAGTTCCTTGCTAATATGAGAGGCCTTTCTGATCTGAATATCTCATTCAACAACTTTAAAGGTCAAGTTCCAGAAGATGGAATTTTCAGCAATGCATCTTCTGTCACAATTGGAGGAAATAAAGGCCTATGTGGTGGTATCCGTCAGTTGAAGTTACCAACTTGCTCCAATCACACCACAAGGAAGTCATCTTTGAGCATTATCATAGCAATATCTGTAGGCAGTGCATGCCTATTTGGCATATTTGTGCTGTCAATAGCCTTCCATTGCAACAAAAAAACAAAGACAAACCTCAGAACATCCACAATTGGTGAGAACCATGCAAGGGTTTCTTATGCCGAATTGGTCCATGCTACAGATAATTTCTATTCAGGGAATCTCATTGGAGTAGGGAGCTTTGGATCGGTATTCAAGGGTAAAATTATGATCAACGAACTGCAAGTGACTGTTGCTGTTAAGGTGCTCGACCTCCTACAAAGTGGGGCCTCTCAAAGTTTTTTTGCAGAATGTCAGACTTTGAGAGGTGCTCGACATCGTAATCTTGTGAAGATCTTAACAGTTTGCTTAGGTGTGGACTTCAGAGGTCTTGATTTCAAAGCCCTTGTATACCCGTTCTTGCCAAATGGAAATCTAGAGCAATGGCTACACCAGTCAATTGAGGAAGACGGTGAATGCAAGGTGCTTGATCTCATCCAAAGACTAGGCATTTCTATCGATGTGGCTTCTGCACTCGAATATCTACACCAACACAGGCCATTACCAATTATCCACTGTGACCTCAAGCCTAGCAATATTCTCCTTGACAATGACATGGTTGCTCATGTTGGTGACTTTGGGCTGGCAAGGTTCTACCATCAGGACTCCAACGACAGTTATGAAATATCAAGTGCTTGGGCTAGAATGAGAGGAACAACTGGTTATGCTGCTCCAGGTGCGTTTGCAACTGCTCTAATTTATTACTAGCTTATTATCAGTATCCAAGTAAAAAAAAATAGGTTTCCTCATTATTTCATTCGTTGGTTACACTAGAACAACTCGAAAAAAAAAAAGATATCCCATCCAATGGCAAAAAAATAGCCACATATCCTTAATGATGTGCTCTCAGAAGTGAATTGTTGTGGAAATGAGTATGTATAAGTATCCTCTGATGGACACATTTAAACTGACTCTGTTGTTTGCGATATCATGTAAATTTTCAGAGTATGGATTGGGCAATGAGGCTTCAGCCCACGGTGATGTCTACAGCTATGGTATACTATTGCTGGAGATGTTTACAGGAAAAAGACCAACAAACAGTGAATTCGGTGAAGATTTCAGCCTGCATAAATATGTTAAGATGTCAGTTCCACACCAAGTGGCTAATATTGTTGACCAGCACTTGCTACAAGAGCCAGATGATAACGAAGAAAGAACCTCAGACTATAACAGAACTACACGTACAAAGGTTGATTGCATAACTTCTATCCTGCGTGTTGGGATTTCATGTTCAAAGCAGGCACCAACAGAGCGTACACAAATTGGAGACGCTCTGAAAGAGTTGCAGGCAATAAGAGATAGGTTCCGCAGGGATTCGGGAAACTCTGTTCAGCCCAAAAAGGAGCCCCAAGACACCGAAACATCCTCAAGTATTTCCAGCGCGTGACATCCTGATACCATACTAGTACAAACCAGGTTGAAGATGCGTTGCAATAATGCAAGCGCTCCAACTTCTTTGTAATAACAGTAATCTACAAAACCGTCAGAGGCTTCCCCTCATTTCAAATAAGACATTAGCTAGCTGTTCTGCCCAAGTATCTTGGGCATTCTGCCAAATGAGCATAAACGTGTTTCCCTTGATTAGCACATCCAATCCTTGAAGTCGCGGTCTCTCCATGGTCCATAGTCCATACCGTGCTCAATCATTTTTACGCGTCCTACCAGAAGAACACGCCCCTACCCACTGAAAAAGAAAATATAGAGATTGATAGAGATGGAAGAGACGCTTACCGCATTCAATCTCTACCTCCGACGTGTGGTCGACGATGAGGCTGGCGCCAATGGTGAACCAACCGCCGCCCGCTGAACCGAGAGTCCGGGGGCCGAGCAGGCGAGCACGCGGCGGGGCAACCAACTCTGGGTCCCGCGAACGGGAGAGGAGAGAGAGGATCTTCGGAGGAGGCGACGGGCGTTCGCCGGAGCGCCGACGGTGCCACGGGGTAAGAGGAGAACGTGCGAGAGGAACGGGTTGGGCCTGGGCCGGAAGTTGGCCTTGCTTCGACTTCTTTGTGCGTCTAGAATTTTTTATATTTTTATATTTATTTTTTGCAGAAATAATTAGAGGATTCAAAAAATTGCAAATCTATACCAATACCGCCGGACCATCCAGCGGTAATTAAAAAACGCCGCCCTATCCGGCGGTTTAATGACGTGGCATCCTGTCTGCCACCGGATTTGAACTCCTGTCATCAAACCGCCGGCTGGAGCGGCGAAATATAAAAATCGCCAGACCACCCGGCGATATTTAAAAAACGCCGAATGGGCCGGCGTTTTTTAATTCCCCATGGCGGTATTTAGGTCATGTTGGCGTTTTTTAAATAATGACTGGCGGTATTTAATCCTTTTGGCGTTTTTTAAATAATGCCGGCCTATCCGGCGATTTTTAAATAATGCTGGCCCATCCGGCATTATTTTGCTCCATGTGCATTTTTAAAAAACAAGAGCATGGTAATTTGTTAAATAACCAATATGAGTATACGTACAAGCAAAATGGCAATTACAAAACTATTTGAGTGTGGGCATGGAAACTATTGTAATTAGTACCAGTAAATTTGTATTTCTTTATTTTATGACGTAAAATATTTGTTTTCTTTTTCTTACTATGGACGACAGACAAAAACAAATTATGAGAGTACACGTTACATTAAATTGAAATCCTAGCGTTACATTGAGTACGACATGAACAATTGATGCAGAAGTTAAAACGCAACATAGATTGAACTCGGATACACAATTCTCAATGTTGACAGCGTAGATTAACGACATAAATAAAGTTGGACACTTGCGATGCCTTGTCGCTGTAGCGCGTAACTCGCGCTACACAATTGACTTGCCTTAGGTAATTTGAAATGCTAGAAACGTAAAAATAGTAACAAGTTTGTCTAAGCGAATTGGTTCGGATAGTGCTGCGATGGGCCTCCGAGATCATAGTAGCCGTAACCTCCGGATGTTGGAGACTTGTGGGGCATACGCTGCTGTGGGTGGTACGGGCATTTGCAGAAAGGGTCAGGGCACAGGGGATCATCTTCGAGTCCAACCACTATCGCGTTAGCGTCAGCCTCGTTTTCCAGAGAGTTGACGTGACACTCAAGGTCGTGGATCTTGGTCTTCAGGTGGTTGATATAGTCTTCGATGTAGGCATGGTGTGGAGAATCTACCCACTTGGTGAAGCGGCATGCCGTGTCAGTGGAATCCTGCAATCATATATATCTCTTTTTAGAAACAATTTGAGTTATGTCAGAACAAAGTGTGAAGA
Organism: Paspalum vaginatum; assembly: GCA_030272315.1. Classification (NCBI taxonomy): domain Eukaryota; kingdom Viridiplantae; phylum Streptophyta; class Magnoliopsida; order Poales; family Poaceae; genus Paspalum; species Paspalum vaginatum. Next base: position 40,830,409 of record CM059015.1, on the reverse strand, counting down.
GCGAGTTTCAGCACACACATAGCCAAAAGGGCATCTGTAGAAGCGATGACCTCCATCGATGAACTCATCAAACACTTGCACGACACAATACTCACCACAACGGCACGTAGGCCACACCTCCGTGCGATCATCGTAAGGCCTAAGCCTGCGTTCGCCAACAAAGACGTCTTGTCCCTCTAGCGGGAAGTCCTCCAGTAGATGTGGAAATATGTCTGGGCCTTGAAGACCTCCCCAAAGGAAGTGGTGGCTACGACGTCCTCCACCCCTCCCTCCTCGGCCTCAGCCGCGGCCACGGCCCCTTCCTCCCGGCTCGGCCATTGCTCCCTCGCTCTGATAGTGTGTTGTGTGTTTTCTTTGAAGGTGTGCTGTGTTTTTGTAGTCGAGATAGGGTTGAGTTGTCTTCTGAAAACGAAAAAGTTGTTAGGTCAAACTGGAAATGGTACTGAAAAGGCCACACAGGTGTTGTCACGTCGAACGAAAAAGGCTACATAGGTGTTGTCACGTCGAACTGAAAAGGCTACATAAGTGTTGTCACGTCGAACTGAAAATGCTACGAATGTACCTGTAACTAAAAAGGCTACGTCTTGCGCTGTCACGTAAAACTGAAAATGCTACATAGGTATTGTCATATAGAACTGAAAAGGCTACGCATGTACCTGTAACTGAGAAGGCTACGTGATGCGATGTCACGTCGAGCAGAAAAGGCTACGGAGGCATCTGTATCTAAAACGATTGCCTACGTGTTGTCACGGCCTACTACAAAGGTGAAAGTGATAAAATATATGATGACGAAAGTACACTGAACTAATGCAAGTTAACTCTGGAACTATGATCTAGCTACGACCCCTCTTGTTTCTGCGTGCAGCTCTCTGGGCAGCCCAAGTGTGGCGTGACCCGTGACTAAAGGGGTCGGGTGCCTGTCGAGTACGTCGGCCAGGGACTGCATCGAGCGCTGGCGGCTCCTGTGACTGCTGAGTTTCGTGGGGTGGCGCCTCCTGTATCTGTGAGTAACCAATCTCATCATGTCGCGGCGGCGACGCGAACAAGGACTGTGCCATCTGTTCTGCTGCACCGGGTGGACTGTGTGGAGCGTGGCCGGCTCCGTATCTGTCGTCAGGGGTCGTGCCAGCTTCATATCCTACAAATCAATCGCATGGATTAAAAATGTAAAGTAACACTGTAACAGGCATGACGAGTCTGCTGCATGTATGTGAATGCCACTTACCCCACTCAACGTCACGAGTCCGTGATGTCCCTGTAGCGAAGACGTCGTGGTGGTAGGTAGGGTGACGAGACGATGACCCAACATGGGTCCCGTACTGCGTACCTGTTGCACGGAACATGCATAAATATTTGACGAACTCGTGTTTAATAAAATTGACCTATACAAGAAATACCTGGCAGCGGGTAGGTCATCCGCGGAGTCTGCGCAAACAGTGGTACCGGAGGTCATACCGGAGGGGGTCGTGGCAGGGTCGGGCTAGGGGGAACAAACATCGGCTGCGGTGGTGGATGGCCAACATCGTCGCCACGGCAAGACAACGACCTAGTCACTCTTATGCACAGCTCCGCTATCTTGTCGTACGCCGCCTTGTGATCTTGTGGGGCCATGGTGAGGGCATTACGGCTGTACGTCGTGACGTCTGCATGGATCTGCCGGAGCACGTCATGCTGTTTCAAAAAGTTTGCATTAGTTTGCCATGAAGTATGAACTTAGATGTCTTCTAATGCGGAATCGATAATCAGGAAAGAAACTTACAGCTATATACGCCCCCTGGTCTCGTTGTGTAGGGTAACAGTCCGTGACGGACGGTGTGCGGCGGGGCAACTCCTGTGGCGTTGACAAGACACGAAGTCGTGTCCGTGGGAGGTACCGACGGAGGTAGTGACCCCAGGCTGCATCGTCATGTGGCCTTTTCTCCATGACGAGGTCATCCAAGGCCGTGGACCACTTCGCCACGAACTCGGCAAGACGTGGTGCCCAGATCTGGCCAACGTTCTGGCCCTATCTCGTAAACCTGAAAATAAAAATAGTTTTGTCGGTGGACTAAGCATTTGAATTATGTGAAATATATAACTTTACGGTAATATACAAGGTCGGCACGAACCGGTGCACGTGTGGCTGCAGTAAGCTCTGAGGGACGACCACCTCCTGCCGCAAGCCTAGCTGACGGAGCACGCGGTGGACTGCGTGCTCCTCGATGTAGATGTCGAAGACAAGTGGGCTGCGCGTTCTCCAGTAGTCAACGTCGCGTACGAACAACGACGACAGCCCGTCAGGTGCACGACCGCGGGCCGACCTATCTGAAACCTCTCGTGGGCCCAAAGCTATAGAAGTAGCGGGCATCCCCCGAAGATGGGCTCCGCTGACGAACTCTTCAAACAACTCGTGCACAGTCCCCGGTACGTCGCAGCTAGGACAGCGGACCCCCAGCTGAACTGCGGGATCGACTCTAGTGGGCTGTTGGCGACGTAACGCACGAAAGGCAGTAGGTTCTTGGGCACAAAGTTGCCCGCAGAGCTGCAGAACATCACCCACCCCATCAACCACAGCACGTACGCCTCCAAATGCCGCGCAACCTCGTACTCTGTGGCACTTGTTCGAATGTTGCCGGCCTGTAAATAGTTGCACATAAGTAAGAACCATATGATTTTTAACTATGCCGGTTACGGTCGAATCTACTCACCTTGAACTGAAGAATCCACCACTTGGGCGGTCCGCCCGTGTACGTCGGTGGAAACTCCCTATAGGGTTGTGCGTTGCCGATACGCTCGACGGCACCGAACCGAGCGAGCAAGTCCTCACGCCAGCCGGGGCCGACGTCCGTGGGGCACATGGCATCGCCCCTCAATGGCAACCCAAGCAGGTACGACACGTCCTGCAACGTAGGCGCCATCTCGCCCACGGTGAGGTGCAAAGTGTGTGTCTCCGGTCTCCACCTATCCACCATTGAAGCAAGGAGAGAGAAGTCGTAGCTGAAACGTGGTCCGTCTCCCTCGACCATGCGAGCAAGTGGGAGCAGACCAGAAGCGCGCAGCCTAAAAAAAGTGATGAGCATAGCATTGTATAAATTTGAAAGAGATTGAATATATTTGAACAAGAGAATGAAGCACGTAAAGCGAACCTCGGTAGCCAACGAGGGTCCAACGCCATCGTTTCTATCGGAACACGTGCGCGAAACTGTCCAAGGGAGCTCCCCAATACCGCACTAAAGTACGACTGGTGCTTCTTGTCCGTCGCTGCATCGAGCAGGTCAGGGGTCACGTAACCCTGTGCGGCATCCATCCCTAAAAAAGATTGATATCGTTAGTACACATTATAAACCAAGTATAAACTAACCAATACATTAACATAAGACTACATGGAATTCAAAATAACATCACATAACAGTAACATAACATTGCATACGATTGCATCGAATTCAAAATAATAACAAACTAAATGGCATAGTCACATAATATTATTACAATCCATGATAGCAATTTCACATACACAGAATTCCAACTAATACAAGAGTAACGTAGCAGAGAAAGGTTCCAAACATTATGTTATTACAATCCATGACAGTAACTAAAAATCATTAAATGACTTCATTTGTTCCTCTACGATCGCGTCGACCGTGACTCGATGATCCTGGCTCAGGTATGTTCGACACGGTTCCTTAAGGTGTATTAGTGCATTTTTTGTAGCTGTGTCCGAACTCATTGCATTTCGAGCATATGACAATTTTTGGCCCAGCTTCGGCGTCATCCATGTTGTTACGAATGCGATGAGTCTTGCGTCGCCCTATCTGTTGTTTCATGTCAGGGTGAGGATTGGGCATGAAATCAGGAGCACCCTCTGCAATACTAGTGAAAGTCTCCGCAATGACGAAACCATATATCTCAGAAGTCCAGGTGTGATATATTGCATCCTTCAGGTAATAGGGGGACACAAACATACGAGCGTTCAAACCACCAACTTCCTGACATGCAGCTATGACATGTGTACACGGCCTGTGGTATAACCTCGGCTTGTGGTAGGTACAAACACAATGGTTATTGTACATGACACATTCTTGCACGTGCCTCTCATGATTGCCTCCTCTTCGGCCTTTGTCCCGACAAATGATCTCAAATCGATGCTCAGCGACACCCATGTTCCTGACACGATGTCCTGCGGCTTTTTTGTTTGCTTTGGCCAAATACTCAAAGAATTTATGCCCATATACGAGACGGTGGTCTAGAAACACATTCTTTGCTGCTAGATGACGTTTCCGAAAGTATTGTGTTGTACGGTATATGTAAAATTCCACAATCCCGACAAGTGGCATGCTTCTGCTTCCACTTAACACCCAATTATACACCTCGGCAAGGTTCGTAGTCATAATACCATAACGTACACCTCCTTCATCATGCAACAAAGACCACTTCTCTTTTGGCTCATGCTCAATCTACTCCGAGAATGACTTAATCGAACGACCAGGCCTCCGTCGCACATTAGGACCATCAAGGCCCACATTTTCCATTGCAATTGGCTCATCATCTTCTAAATTCGCAACTCTATTACTTACTTCCGTAGCCTTCTTCTTTGTGACTTCATCAAGTTTTTTCCACAAAACATTGAATTTCCTTTCTTGATTCTGACTACACAACCTCTTAGGACCATCAAGGCCCACAGTTTCTTGTTCTTGAACTGCTTCCGAAAGTTAGCTCACATGTGTCTCATGCACCACCGATTCTTCAGATCGACCCACTTTGCTATTCTTTGACGTTGTACAGATCATTCCTGTAAATCTTGCACCGCTTGCATAATGCCTCCATGGCGATCATGAATCACACACACATCTCGCCGATCCTGAACAATACATGGCTTGATACGCTCTAAAAACCAGTACCAACTGTCCCCATTTTCACTCTCAACAAACGCAAAAGCCAGTGGGAGCACCTGATTGTTTCCATCTGCCGCAATTGCAGTCAGAATTGTGCCCTTGAACCTCCCTGTTAGGAAGGTCCCGTCGATGCATATCACTGGGCGACAATACTGGAATGCATTGATACATGTCCCCAAAGCAAATAAAGCACGCTGAAGAACACGCTTTGTCCGGTCCTGAGGCAAATTATAGTGCTTAATCTCAAAGTAACTACCCGGATTCCGGTCACATAGTGTGTTCAACACACGTGGCAGGTTGTGGTACGATGCTTCATACATACCCCATCTCATTTCCAACGCCTTCTGTTTTGCCCTATAAGCTTTGCTGTAACTTATTTTGTACTGAAAGTCATCCTCTATGCTATTGATTATTGCCTTCGGCTCATATATAGGATTATTTACTATCTTTGAGTACATATGTTGAGCCACAAAATCAGCTGTCAAGTTACGGTGATGATTCTCAAGCTCTTCAAGGACGCATGTATAATGTTCAATTCTTGAAACGGTCCAGAAAATATCATACTTTCCCAATAAAGCATGGACCCTAAAAGGACAATCATCTCGTATGCACTTCACATCATAGACTTGTGGACTGCTCTTTTGAACTCTGAACTCTTTCTTCAGGCACTTAGCCGACCATCTTTGCACGGCCTCTTTCAGCTCTATCTTGCTGTGGTAAATAGCTCCCACAGATACTTCATTCTCATTATATTTCCATGGAACCATTTCACCTTCATTTACTAGCAGTTCTGAGTGATCAAAGTTGGTCCATTGACTTGGAACCTGGTTCAATATTTCATCCTCACTATCTGAATCTTCATCAACAGCGACATTGGCCTCGGCATCCTCCCGCTGCATCTGTTCAACCAAACCTACAATATCTTCACCCTCATCTACCTCACCCCTTGGTTCCCGTACTGTTTCATTTGCTTCACCTTGCTCACCTATATCAACGCACACCTCGTTAACCTGATTCACATTATTTTCCACCACTTCTTCAACTGTTGTGGCATCATCACAGCCCCGTGAGCTTTCTCGTTCAGCATTCACCTTCTCGTATGTTTGCACAAAAAGAACCAGAGGTAACCCATGACGCAAGCTAACATTAACAAACCTCCTCCATGCGGCAGTGCTTTCTATTTGCACTAATTCATAATAAACAGGAGATGAACTCCTAGTTGTTACTGCTGAGATGCTCAATTGACATTCATCATAATCCAACTTAAAATACTTTATGAACCAGTTATACACTGAACGGAATGGCCTCTCAATTGCTTTGTCCAGCCCTTTTGTCACTGACCGAAACCCACTCAAATCTACCCCGAACTGACCGTAACGTATCTCTCCTTCACCAAAATATATCTGAAAATATGTTTTCTGTGACATGCCTGACCACAAATGCGACAACCAAGACAGTACTTAGCACATATGTAACCACATTTCTATATAACACTAAATTTTTCATATATCATAATGATTGAATATTCTATCTAAATCTATAGCCGCTAAATGTGCTAATGTCAACTAAAATAGTATGAGTATTACATAAAACGAGACTAAATCCGCTAATGATAATTCAAACTAGTGCTAATATTATATAAAATACTACTACTGTTACCTAATCTATTAATATTGTATCTAAACTACTACTAATATCAAAGAATACTACTAATGATATTTAAAATGCTAAAAAAATACATGTTTCAAAGAAAATTTACCTGCAACCTTGGCCTCCTCTACTCTCCCTCTCTCTCTTCCTCTCTCTCCCTCTCTCCCTCCTGGGCGGCGCGCCGGCCGCGCCCTTTCCCTCTCCTCCTCTCCCCTCCGCGCCCTCTCCCTCTCCTCCTCTCCCCTCCGCGCCCTCTCCCTCTCCTCCTCTCCCCTCTGCTCAGGCGCGCGGCGGCAGGAGGTTGCGCGGGCGGTGCGGGCGGCGGACAGCGGCGAGGAAGAAGAAGGAAGAAAGAAAAAAGAAAGAGGCGACCGGCGGGTGTATGGGCCTAAAACCGCCGTCCCCGCCGGCGGTTTTTAAAACACCGCCGGCCAATCTGGCGTTTTTTGGTCCGCGGGCCCACCTGTCGCAGCGCCTGCCGCACTGCCAACCTGTTCTGGCGGTATTTAAAAAACGCCGGTTGGTCCGGCGGTTTTTAAATACCGCCGATTGGGCTGGCGGTTTTTATATACCACCAAGTGGTCCGGTGGTATAGGTCTATATTTGCAAATTTTTGAATAGCCCATTTATTTTTACAAAAAACGATTTCAATAAATATAAAAATAAAAAAATTTCCTGTAAAACAGCATACGCCTTCCATTAAAATGGCCATGCTCTGCCCGCTCTCTTCTCTTGCGATGCGAGTGGATGCCTGTACGCAAAAGTCATGGCGTGTCTCTGATCTATCCAAGCTGGCAAGCTATTGCATCAACAGGAGCACCTTAGAACCGGGGTTTCACTCCGGTTTGGAGCGAGAAAGGTCTCATATTTGCCGACTCAGGCTCTCGAAGATGTATCTTGGTACTTTGTTTCACAGAGTCATTCGCTGTGATGCCCTAGGCATCTCAAATGCTTTGCACTAAAAACATTAGCATAATGATATCTTTTCACTTGAAAAGCATGCATAAGCTAGGCCAATTGAGCAACTAAACCTAGTTTTCAGAAAAAGCTGTGTTTGAATTGTGGATATAACTTTAAGGCCATTGTGTTTTTCATAAAACCTTACATACCAAACTTGTAGGTAATCCCATAAGGAATGACTTTGGTATTTTGTGCTTTAGCATGCATGAATGTTGAAATCCAGTTTTGGGTCATTTTATGTGAAAATGTGACTTTTGCCGAATTCAGCCCTGTTTGGTAAATTCAAAATTTTGTGAAACAAAATTCAAAATCTTGCCATGTCATGAATACCAAAGTTGTATATCATGAGATTCTATGCAACTTTGGTATAGTTCACCTTTCATGAAAATGCACCTAAAATGGACTTTTATAATTTCCAAGTTGGGGGTTTTAATTGGTCAACCAGGAGTCAGCAAGTTATTTTCAAATTTAAATCATTTTGTATTTGGAATCTGGTATAGGTCCTTTTGACAAAGTTGTATATTTAAAAATGTACAACATTTCATTCAATTGGGTCTTTTTCAAATTCGGCTCCTAAATTGGTCAAATTTGCAAATTTCAGAAACCTAATCAGCTGGTCAAAGGGGGTTTATCTTTTTTTCGTTTTTCTTTTATTTTCTCGTCTGTATGACAGGCGGGACCCACCTGTCAGCCCCGCCCGCGCCAGCGCACGGACCCGCTCCCTCGCTCGATGCACCGAGTCTATACACCGTACTCACAAATCCTGGGATTGGCCCCACCTGTCAGCCACCGTGGTCCATAGACCGGGTTCACCCACGCGCCTCTCTTTCTCTACCCGCCCGCGCGCGCCCACGCGGCGCTGCGCGCCGAGCGGCCGTGGCCACGCGCCGGCCGTCCCGGCCGCCGCGGACAGCGCGCGCGCGACGCGCCACCGGGGCGAGGGCGAGGCCGGCCCTATATCTCGGGTTCTACTTCCCGAACTCGAGTTTTCTGCTTTTCCCTTCCGACCTCGCGCGTCCGCCATTGCCGGAACTCGCGCGAGCTCGCCCCCAGCCATCTCCGCCCACTCCCGAGCTCAACCGTCACCGCGCCGAGCTTCGCCGCCCTCGACTCTACCTTCCCGTCTAGACCGCGTCGCCCGAGACCCTCCCACTTCGGCGTATTGCACCGCCGGACCTCGCCGGCCAGGGGCACTCGTCGCCGACTCTCCCCGCGATCTCCCCCGCCGTCTGAGGTAGTGGGTAAAGCTCCCCGTCTTCTCCTCTCTCTCCCTGGCACTCCGCGGCGAGCTCCCGAGCCCCGCAGGGCCGGGATTGACCGCGCGCCGCCGGAGCTTCCCCTCCCGTCGCGAGGAGGAAGACGACGGGAGGAGGAAGACGGACATTTTGCGATACCGCCCTCCGGGTTTAACAGTTTTATGTTTCCATACCGGGCACTGTGTACTGAGTCTTGTAAATCTTGCACAGGAACCCTCAGAAGCTATAGATATTTACAGTTAGGTCCTGGATCTGTTTAATTTCGATTAAAATGCTTTTAAAAAAGGCTGAAACTTTGAAAAATCATAGTAAAGTGTATAAAAATCCAAAAATAGCAAACTTTGTTGCTTTTTGTTCCTAATAAATAGATCTACAGAATGGGTATGATGGTTGAGTAGGAAAAGACAGTTTTGCCCCTGTTTTTGTGCAAGCATGAAAAACCTTGATAAATAGAAAATATGGCTAAAATGAACTCCAAAAATTGTGAAATTTGGGCAGAGACCTTTTTATTCTGTGTAGGCTCTATGAAAATTTTTGGTAGCTCAAATGTCCACTGCTAATTACCATTTTGCCCCTACATGTGTTTTTAGCATGGAAAATAAATGAAGAAATGTTGTTTATATAAAAATTAGGCTCTAAATGGTTATACCTAGTTTATTGTGCTCCTTATGGCATAAAAGAGTTCTAGATGGTAGTAGACATCGATCTTTTCGCATAAATCGATGCAACTCAGTCACACACCACGTTATTTTATGTGACAAGCTAAGCTGTCGTAGATGATGGCTTGTACGATTTCTTAGTGCGAAAAAACTTTCGCCTCAATATGCGTAACTCTTTTCCATACCTCATGATTCACCGCATCGCATCTACATCTGCATCGTGAAGAAGCATTACAGTAATACATACTCCTTTTGCATCCTGATATGCATATAGATTCTGCGAACGAAGAACCACCACTGGACCAACCGATCGTGACGGAGCCAGAAGAGGAACTGCACCCAGAGCCAGAGGACCATCAGCAGGAACCCGACTACGCTCCGGAGGAAGCTACTGACCCTAGTGAAGAAGGTAGGCAGGATCATACTCTACCCAGCAAATAAATTATACTTGATGATTACGCATATGCATTAGGAGTTGTTTTGAAACCAATTGCATTAGACTTCCTGGCCGCCCTGGCTCTAGCACCTATACATAGAGTTCGTAGGACGAGTATGCCTAGAAATTGCTAGGTACAAGTAGACACGAGTGTGTGTACTCGTCGCGTAGGTGTTTTCAAAACCAAAAGCTTACAGTTATATCACTTGTATTTGTTGCTCATGAAGAAAATGGGGACCGGGCGGAGATTTTGTTTCAGTATTTACTATTCGTGATGTCGTATCCGGACTCCGCCCGAGTCGCATAAGGCCCGTCCGCTGTTCGTCTGCTGATCGGCATAACATTGCTAGAGTGCTTAACCGGGAAATGGGACCGGTGAAGTCTTACCTGGGTTGTCCGAAGTTTTCAAGGCTCCGCTCATCCACTTGCTGGAGGCCGATGGGCCCGGGGGCGCTTGTACTCGAGGGAGGGCTGACCGGTGCGACCATGGTATCGCTCCTAAGGGAGGGCTGACCTGGTGCGGCCGTGGTATCGCTCCTGAGGGGGCACAACCCGGGGGTTAGGTGAGGGCGCTTTGAATCTTGGGACAAGACAGGTGGAGATGGGGGCTATATGTGGGAACGCGATGGCTAGTAAGCATATACCCCTGGCATGATAGTTATTCCCGGGAATTAAAAATCGATTCGAATCGCTGATACCCACCAGATGTGGGAATGCCAATATCACTGTCGGGCAACGTAGTAATTACTTAAACTCCCGGTACCTTAATACTCATGGTTTTGGAATACTACATGTTTGAGCTGAGTTGTTATCTTGCAAAGACTTACTACTATGTTGGCAATCATAGAGACAATGAAACTTGTTATTTATGTTAATTAAGTTGCTGTTAAAAACTAAAAGCTAAGGATCTACTTGTTAATAAGCTGCTTCGCGTCAGCCGTAAGCCAAATCCTTTAAGACCTACTGAGTAATTAGTACTCAGGGTTTGCCCCCACATTTTGAGCGCAGGTATGGAATTCATGGTGTGCGCCTGTGCTGGAGGCGGGGCATGCCCTCATGTAGGATGAAGTGACTAAGTGGCACGAGGACAACATCGGTGGGCTCGATGTTGTACCTCCAATGCAAAACTTTTGGTGATAACATGGTGACCTAAACTTATATTTTCCGCTGCGAGAAACTTTCAAACTTGCTACCGTATAATATTATGTTGGACTGGTATTTTATGTAAAAACTGGTTTGTAAATAAATCTACTTTTATGCTATTTAACTGCCTGTGATGATGTTTCTGTTGTGACTCCATCGTGAGTCGGATGTGTATGATGTCGGTTCCTCTGGGAAAAGGTAATATCGGGAGTCGAATGACTCTCGACGGACGACCGGGTTTAGTTCGGTCTAATTGCACTGCAAGCCAGAGGTGCCAGGTGTGCTTAGCCTGGATTAAATCGGCGGTTCCGCCACAGCTGGTATCAGAGCCGATCATACACAGACAACAGACATATCATCCAGTCTTGATTTGCAAACCTATTTTTGAAAACCTTTTCGAAGTATTTGAAAAGTGAGAGTATCGATATGCCCCTATTAAGGATGTTAGTGAAATACCAGGTGACATCGCTAACATTCTGACCTAGATAGAACTCATGTGCATATTCGGCGCTTTGGGAAGCAACATTTCGGCCATAGCCATCCCCAGTACTGGTGGAGCGCTATTGGGATTTGCGGACTGTTGCGAACCCTGCATTCATGCTGATAGGGCAGAACTCTTTAAGGGGGGTGGTCACGCTATTGGAGTGTTTCGTGACCACTTCTCCTTCAACCAAAAATTATAGCTAGATCTTGTTGGCCACCGTTTCTCTCCCCAGCAATTCCCCAGTACTGGAGGAAGACTGGGTGTGTTGGGAGAAATGGCGCCACTACGTCGTCCACCAGACGTAGCCTAAAGAAATTCGTGGGTGCCACTTCTAGGGTTAGAGTGGTAATGATTGGTCATGGTAATGATGATGGTATGAGCATGCATTTTTCTGCAGGTACACTAACCACGTGCGAAATTAAGAACGAGTAGAGAACGACTAGTTGCATTAGAGAGTGCCGTGCATATATGTCACCGGATACTCGTTAGATATATACATTATACATAAGGTGTGTGATGTGAGAACGGATAGGACGAGTCATGCATCATGTTTACTTTTACTTGTTCATACTTAGGGGTTTATCGCTAAAAGACAAATAAGTAAAAGGAAAGTCCAATGATGTTTTCCGCATCCATCACCCACTTAACCGTTAAATTTATATGCAACCTATGCCTATCACTGATTAAAATCTCTTTTAAAAACAGATGGCCAGGACCAAGCAAACCGCTCGTAAGGCCACCAGTGCGAGGGGACTCCGCATACAGGAGGGAAGGGCTGCTCCCCTCCCACCAGTGACCCACACCCCTCCTCAGCTTGAGAATGGGATGGTTCACACCCGTTGCCGTGAGGAGAACGGTCTTGCGCAGATCCTTTGTCGGGCTCTGCGTGAGATGAGGCGCAGGCCGTGCCCTTTCTTCTCAGTGCAGACGGTGCACGCGGAGGGACACTGCATGGCCAGTGTTGTCCTTCCTTCGAGCCACACCGCGGTCCGGCAGACGCTCACCGTCTACGGGGCCAATGAGGAGGACGCTTACGACAAGGTCACCCTAGCAGCCATCACTTCACTCAGCTCCTCGGGAGCAGCAGGGATGTCAGTGCTTCGCTACCTCCCCACCGACGGCTACGACGACGAGTGGCTCCGTCGTCACAACATGCTGGAGGAGCGGATTGACACCAGGCCCTATGCTGCGACCATGCAGTTTGCTCACAGCGTACACGGGATGTACCTCCGTGCCGAGGACCGTGTCGCTCACTACCGTGACCAGCACATGTATGCTCAGGACCGTATTGAGGAGCTGGAGGCAGAGTTGGCCGAGGCACAGCAGCGCCTGGCGCAGTACGAGCCGGACCCTTCAGTTGCCCCTGTGGTGGAGGATGAGGGCAGCATGGTGTCTGACGCGCGTAACGGGCGTTAGAGAGTTTGGCAATGGCACTGTGTAGTAAAGCCTTTTGTAAATGGTGCACGTTGTGAGCGATGTTTTGTACTATATCGCTCCGTGCAGTTTATCATGACTGTACTAAACAGTGGTGAGGTCGAGAGAACTCACTTATGTACGTCATGTAACCTAATGTAGAACCTTAAGTTAGTGTTCCGATGTGATGGATGAGATGGCCCATGTGTGTACTAAGTAAACCGTTGGTTTATTAAGACTTTATGAGTATGGTTGAAGTAACTGTTGAGTGCGCATGGATGATGCGATTGATGCGATGTCGTTAAGCTTGGCCTTGAGAGATAAAGTCTAACTGCTTTGTTACAAGTTTACCTGTGCTCACCAATTGCCTATAGACCTATGATCTTGCTGTCACCATATTTCTGCACCTGGGCTATTGGGCTGAACCCATATGATTCCATTTTGCAGATGGTGAACACTCGCACGGGGCAGTCATCAGGGCAGTCAGCGCAAGGCGCTCCACCCCCGCCGGAGCTGGCCACTTTGGTGGTCCAACAAGCTGAGCTGATTCGGCTATTAGCAGAAGACCGTCAAGCCCGTGGGCAACAACAGCCGCGGGAGTACAGGCCACGTGACATTACTTACCAGGACTTTGAGGGGCTGCGACCCCCGGTCTTCACCAACTGCCCAGAGCCACTGGCGGCAGACGACTGGCTTCGCACTGTCCAGTCCAAGTTTACCCTTCTGCCAGGGATTAATGAGCGAGAGAAGGCTCGATTTGCTGCTCAGCTTCTTCATGGGCCTGCGGGAGCGTGGTACGCCACTTTCCTCGCCATGCAGGAGGAGGGCCACGAGCCCACATGGGAGGAGTTCCGTCAGGCTTTCCGGGCCCACTATGTCCCGGCAAGTTTGATGGAACAAAAGCGACGCGAGTTCCGAGACCTCAGGCAGGGCAACAGAACCGTGATGCAATATGTGCAGACCTTTATACACCTCTCACAGTATGCTCCAAGAGATGTTGCTACTGAGCCGGAGCGGGCCGAGAGACTCCTAGAGGGCCTTGACCCTACCCTCCGGACTCACCTGGCTCGGCGCTACCAGAGCTTCACTGAGCTGGTAGACACTGCTCTCGAAATGGAGAATCGTCTCCGAGCTGCTAACGAGGATCAGAAGCGCAAAAGGATAATCAACACATCAGCGACTGGCCCTTCACAGAAGCAGAAGACCGCATACAAACCTCAACAGCAAAATTTTCAGCAGTCTCGCTATGTGGTCCGACCCAACCAACCAAGGTGGATTCATCGGGCAGCACCGCAGCAACAGTACCCCATTTATCGAGCACCCGCACAGTTGCCAGCTCCCCGTGCTCCCATCGTTCCGGGACCGGGCGCTCCTTGTTACAACTGCGGCAAGATCGGCCATTTCATTAAGGACTGCAGAGCGCCTCGCAGGATCCAAGGTCCTGTTCCTGCGGGTGGAAACCAACAGAACAAGCCGAAGGGATTCGTACCCAAGACAGGTCGAGTGCACTACGTGCACATGGAGCAGATCCCTGCAGGAGAGCCTGTTCTCGCCGGTACGTTCATGGTCAACGGTCAGCCGACCGTCGTGTTATTTGATTCAGGAGCTACTCATACTTTCATTAGTCAGTCATATACATCTAAGCATGGGGTAGAGACTTCACGTATAAAAGAGAAATATCAAATCACCGCGCCTGGGAACCCGATAAATACAAATCTGATAGTAAAAGGGTTAAGGCTGAGTATAGGAAAGGAAGATTTCATAATCAATCCTGTGGTGCTGCCACACCGGGGGATTGATATCATCTTAGGGATGAATTGGATGACAGAAAACAATGCAGTCCTGGATATTGGCAGCAGGACAGTGCAGTTAAGGTCTAGTGTCAGCGGCAAGATTCTACGGATACACTTGCCAAACCAAAAACACATGACCCCCACGGTCAATGCGACTGAACTACAAGAGGTTAAAAAGATACCAGTAGTGTGTGAATTCCCGGACGTGTTTCCAGAAGAACTTCCGGGACTACCACCAAAACGGGATGTAGAATTTGTCATTGAGCTCGTTCCAGGTACGGCACCTGTGTCAAAAAGACCATACAGGATGCCACCTGATGATTTGAAGGAATTGAAAGTACAGCTACAAGAACAATTAGACAAAGGGTTCATTAGGCCTAGTTCATCACCGTGGGGTTTTCCAGCTCTCTTTGTTGAGAAAAAGGATCATGGTGGGAAAAGATTGTGCGTTGACTATCGGCCACTGAATGCAGTGACCGTCAAAAACAAATACCCACTGCCACACATCGACATTCTATTTGATCCGTTAGCTGGGGCTAAGGTCTTTTCTAAAATTGACCTAAGGTCTGGCTACTATCAGATGAAGATTAGAGAAGAGGACGTACCCAAGACAGCATTCTCTACCAGATATGGTTTATATGAGTATTTGGTCATGTCATTTGGGTTAACCAACGCACCGGCTTTCTTCATGTATATGATGAACTCGGTGTTCATGAATGAACTCGATAAGTTCGTGGTGGTATTCATAGATGACATACTAATCTACTCCAAAAATGAAAAAGAACATGAAGAACATTTGAGGGTCGTGCTCACTCGGCTCAGAGAGCATAAGCTTTATGCCAAGTTTAGCAAGTGTGCATTCTGGCTGAAAGAAGTGAGTTTCTTGGGTCACGTACTATCTGAAAAGGGAGTCGCAGTTGACCCTAACAAAGTAGAAGATGTGCTAAATTGGAAACAACCAGAGACTGTGACTGAAATCCGGAGTTTTCTTGGTTTAGCGGGCTACTACCGCCGCTTTATCAAAGATTTCTCCAAAATTGCAAAACCTATGACCTCTTTGACCAAGAAAAATGCCAAGTTCCTTTGGAATCCGAAATGTGAAGAAGCTTTCCAAACTTTGAAGAAATTGTTAACCTCAGCACCAGTGCTAGCTCAACCAGATATTACCAAGCCTTTTGAGGTGTACTGTGATGCCTCCGGTAATGGACTTGGCTGTGTCTTGATGCAAGAAGGAAGAGTAATTGCTTATGCCTCCCGCCAACTGAGGAAACATGAAGCCAACTATCCAACACATGACCTTGAGTTGGCTGCAGTCGTTCATGCACTAAAAATATGGAGACACTATCTGTTAGGCAACACATGTCACATCTACACTGACCATAAGAGTCTCAAATATATTTTCACCCAACCCGAAATCAATATGAGGCAGAGGCGATGGTTAGAGTTGATAAAAGATTATGATCTGGAGATACACTACCACCCAGGCAAGGCCAATGTGGTAGCAGATGCACTAAGCCGAAAAGCTCATTGCAATGTGATAGAGGTCCGACCTACAGCAAGAGTAATCTGCTGTGAAATGAGTGACATTGAAACACCTCCAGGACAGCCTGCAGAACTCTATAGTATCATTATTGAGCCCACAATCAAGGCACAAGTCATAGAAGCTCAGAAGCAAGATAAGGGTATGGCACATATCCGTGAAGGTATTAGTGAAGAGAAGAAGGCGTGTTTCACGCTTGATGACCAAGGCGTCCTGTGGTTCAAGAATCGTCTAGTGGTACCCAAGGACATGGAGTTGAGAAAGAAGATACTGGACGAAGCGCACACTTCAATACTCACGATACATCCAGGCAGCAATAAGATGTACCAAGACTTGAAGCAAAAGTTTTGGTGGACCTGTATGAAACGAGAAATAGCCAAGTATGTGTCTGAGTGCGACGTGTGCAAGAAAGTAAAAGCTGATCACTTAAAATCCGCTGGAATGCTTCAGCCGCTGGATATTCCAGCATGGAAATGGGAGGATATACACATGGATTTTGTGGTGGGTTTGCCTCGTACCCAAAAAGGATATGATTCCATATGGGTAATTGTCGATCGGCTCACCAAGTCGGCACACTTCTTACCCGTCAAGACTCATTATACTGCCGCCACCTATGCAGAGCTATATATTGCACGAGTTATTTCCCTACATGGGGTACCCAAGACCATCACTTCCGATCGAGGTTCGATATTTGTGTCCCGCTTTTGGGAACATTTACAGTCCGCTCTCGGAACCACTGTGATTCGAAGTTCAGCATATCACCCTCAAACTAGTGGTCAAGTAGAAAGAATAAATCAAATCCTAGAGGACATGTTAAGGGCCTGTGCACTAACTTACTCCACCAAGTGGGATGAGTGTCTACCCTGGGCACAGTTTGCTTACAACAATAGCTACCAAAAGAGCTTAGAAATGGCTCCTTTCGAAGCTCTTTATGGTAGGAGATGCAGAACACCACTAAACTGGTCCGAACCAGGTGAACGTGTTACCTTTGGCCCTGATTTAGTGGTAGAAGCCGAAGAACAAGTGAAACTCATACACCACCATCTCAAAAGAGCACAATCCAGACAGAAAAGTTACTCGGATAAAAGGAGGAGGCCATTAGTCTTTGATGAGGGGGATCATGTGTATCTCAAAGTATCTCCGATGAAAGGGGTACAACGGTTTGGGGTGAAAGGAAAGTTAGCACCAAGGTACGTCGGTCCATTCAAGATCATTGAAAAGTGCGGAGCCGTCGCTTATCGGTTAGAACTACCACCACATCTGGCTGCAGTTCATGATGTGTTTCACGTCTCCCAACTAAAGAAGTGCTTAAGAGTGCCGGAGAAAGTGGTAGATACCTCTCAAATTCAGATTGAACCAGATCTCACATACGAAGAACGTCCCATAAAAATCCTCGATCAAAAGCAAAGATCAACCCGTCGGAAAACAATCAACTTTTACAAAGTTCAATGGAGTAATCATTCCGAAGAAGAAGCCACATGGGAGCAGGAAGAATACCTACACACTAAGTACCCTGGTTTTCTGCCATCCACCTCAAATCGGTACGTTACAACAGCTTAGCTTCTGGGTCTAAACTCAATACGTGCACCCAACACTAACTACAACCAGTTTAACCACCCACGACACTTCAAAAATCTCGGGACGAGATTTCTTTAAGGGGGGTGGGTTGTGATGCCCTAGGCATCTCAAATGCTTTGCACTAAAAACATTAGCATAATGATATCTTTTCACTTGAAAAGCATGCATAAGCTAGGCCAATTGAGCAACTAAACCTAGTTTTCAGAAAAAGCTGTGTTTGAATTGTGGATATAACTTTAAGGCCATTGTGTTTTTCATAAAACCTTACATACCAAACTTGTAGGTAATCCCATAAGGAATGACTTTGGTATTTTGTGCTTTAGCATGCATGAATGTTGAAATCCAGTTTTGGGTCATTTTATGTGAAAATGTGACTTTTGCCGAATTCAGCCCTGTTTGGTAAATTCAAAATTTTGTGAAACAAAATTCAAAATCTTGCCATGTCATGAATACCAAAGTTGTAGATCATGAGATTCTATGCAACTTTGGTATAGTTCACCTTTCATGAAAATGCACCTAAAATGGACTTTTATAATTTCCAAGTTGGGGGTTTTAATTGGTCAAACAGGAGTCAGCAAGTTATTTTCAAATTTAAATCATTTTGTATTTGGAATCTGGTATAGGTCCTTTTGACAAAGTTGTAGATTTCAAAATGTACAACATTTCATTCAATTGGGTCTTTTTCAAATTCGGCTCCTAAATTGGTCAAATTTGCAAATTTCAGAAACCTAATCAGCTGGTCAAAGGGGGTTTATCTTTTTTTCGTTTTTCTTTTATTTTCTCGTCTGTATGACAGGCGGGACCCACCTGTCAGCCCCGCCCGCGCCAGCGCACGGACCCGCTCCCTCGCTCGATGCACCGAGTCTATACACCGTACTCACAAATCCTGGGATTGGCCCCACCTGTCAGCCACCGTGGTCCATAGACCGGGTTCACCCACGCGCCTCTCTTTCTCTCCCCGCCCGCGCGCGCCCACGCGGCGCTGCGCGCCGAGCGGCCGTGGCCACGCGCCGGCCGTCCCGGCCGCCGCGGCCACGCGCCACTGCCGCGCGCGGACAGCGCGCGCGCGACGCGCCACCGGGGCGAGGGCGAGGCCGGCCCTATATCTCGGGTTCTACTTCCCGAACTCGAGTTTTCTGCTTTTCCCTTCCGACCTCGCGCGTCCGCCATTGCCGGAACTCGCGCGAGCTCGCCCCCAGCCATCTCCGCCCACTCCCGAGCTCAACCGTCACCGCGCCGAGCTTCGCCGCCCTCGACTCTACCTTCCCGTCTAGACCGCGTCGCCCGAGACCCTCCCACTTCGGCGTATTGCACCGCCGGACCTCGCCGGCCAGGGGCACTCGTCGCCGACTCTCCCCGCGATCTCCCCCGCCGTCTGAGGTAGTGGGTAAAGCTCCCCGTCTTCTCCTCTCTCTCCCCGGCACTCCGCGGCGAGCTCCCGAGCCCCGCAGGGCCGGGATTGACCGCGCGCCGCCGGAGCTTCCCCTCCCGTCGCGAGGAGGAAGACGACGGGAGGAGGAAGACGGACATTTTGCGATACCGCCCTCCGGGTTTAACAGTTTTATGTTTCCATACCGGGCACTGTGTACTGAGTCTTGTAAATCTTGCACAGGAACCCTCAGAAGCTATAGATATTTACAGTTAGGTCCTGGATCTGTTTAATTTCGATTAAAATGCTTTTAAAAAAGGCTGAAACTTTGAAAAATCATAGTAAAGTGTATAAAAATCCAAAAATAGCAAACTTTGTTGCTTTTTGTTCCTAATAAATAGATCTACAGAATGGGTATGATGGTTGAGTAGGAAAAGACAGTTTTGCCCCTGTTTTTGTGCAAGCATGAAAAACCTTGATAAATAGAAAATATGGCTAAAATGAACTCCAAAAATTGTGAAATTTGGGCAGAGACCTTTTTATTCTGTGTAGGCTCTATGAAAATTTTTAGTAGCTCAAATGTCCACTGCTAATTACCATTTTGCCCCTACATGTGTTTTTAGCATGGAAAATAAATGAAGAAATGTTGTTTATATAAAAATTAGGCTCTAAATGGTTATACCTAGTTTATTGTGCTCCTTATGGCATAAAAGAGTTCTAGATGGTAGTAGACATCGATCTTTTCGCATAAATCGATGCAACTCAGTCACACACCACGTTATTTTATGTGACAAGCTAAGCTGTCGTAGATGATGGCTTGTACGATTTCTTAGTGCGAAAAAACTTTCGCCTCAATATGCGTAACTCTTTTCCATACCTCATGATTCACCGCATCGCATCTACATCTGCATCGTGAAGAAGCATTACAGTAATACATACTCCTTTTGCATCCTGATATGCATATAGATTCTGCGAACGAAGAACCACCACTGGACCAACCGATCGTGACGGAGCCAGAAGAGGAACTGCACCCAGAGCCAGAGGACCATCAGCAGGAACCCGACTACGCTCCGGAGGAAGCTACTGACCCTAGTGAAGAAGGTAGGCAGGATCATACTCTACCCAGCAAATAAATTATACTTGATGATTACGCATATGCATTAGGAGTTGTTTTGAAACCAATTGCATTAGACTTCCTGGCCGCCCTGGCTCTAGCACCTATACATAGAGTTCGTAGGACGAGTATGCCTAGAAATTGCTAGGTACAAGTAGACACGAGTGTGTGTACTCGTCGCGTAGGTGTTTTCAAAACCAAAAGCTTACAGTTATATCACTTGTATTTGTTGCTCATGAAGAAAATGGGGACCGGGCGGAGATTTTGCTTCAGTATTTACTATTCGTGATGTCGTATCCGGACTCCGCCCGAGTCGCATAAGGCCCGTCCGCTGTTCGTCTGCTGATCGGCATAACATTGCTAGAGTGCTTAACCGGGAAATGGGACCGGTGAAGTCTTACCTGGGTTGTCCGAAGTTTTCAAGGCTCCGCTCATCCACTTGCTGGAGGCCGATGGGCCCGGGGGCGCTTGTACTCGAGGGAGGGCTGACCGGTGCGACCATGGTATCGCTCCTAAGGGAGGGCTGACCTGGTGCGGCCGTGGTATCGCTCCTGAGGGGGCACAACCCGGGGGTTAGGTGAGGGCGCTTTGAATCTTGGGACAAGACAGGTGGAGATGGGGGCTATATGTGGGAACGCGATGGCTAGTAAGCATATACCCCTGGCATGATAGTTATTCCCGGGAATTAAAAATCGATTCGAATCGCTGATACCCACCAGATGTGGGAATGCCAATATCACTGTCGGGCAACGTAGTAATTACTTAAACTCCCGATACCTTAATACTCATGGTTTTGGAATACTACATGTTTGAGCTGAGTTGTTATCTTGCAAAGACTTACTACTATGTTGGCAATCATAGAGACAATGAAACTTGTTATTTATGTTAATTAAGTTGCTGTTAAAAACTAAAAGCTAAGGATCTACTTGTTAATAAGCTGCTTCGCGTCAGCCGTAAGCCAAATCCTTTAAGACCTACTGAGTAATTAGTACTCAGGGTTTGCCCCCACATTTTGAGCGCAGGTATGGAATTCATGGTGTGCGCCTGTGCTGGAGGCGGGGCATGCCCTCATGTAGGATGAAGTGACTAAGTGGCACGAGGACAACATCGGTGGGCTCGATGTTGTACCTCCAATGCAAAACTTTTGGTGATAACATGGTGACCTAAACTTATATTTTCCGCTGCGAGAAACTTTCAAACTTGCTACCGTATAATATTATGTTGGACTGGTATTTTATGTAAAAACTGGTTTGTAAATAAATCTACTTTTATGCTATTTAACTGCCTGTGATGATGTTTCTGTTGTGACTCCATCGTGAGTCGGATGTGTATGATGTCGGTTCCTCTGGGAAAAGGTAATATCGGGAGTCGAATGACTCTCGACGGACGACCGGGTTTAGTTCGGTCTAATTGCACTGCAAGCCAGAGGTGGCAGGTGTGCTTAGCCTGGATTAAATCGGCGGTTCCGCCACATTCGCTTTCTCTACTGTGTACGTCAGCATGCAAAAGTCATCCGGTCAAATGGAAAAGTAATTGTTTTTTTTTGTCTGTGTTGAAAGAAGGTACATTTTGTTGACGCGGGAAACCGGACAGCGGTCGTCGGGGCGGTCAACACAACACAGTGGTCGTCGAGGCGGTCAAGTCCCGTTGCTGCTGCGATCGACTCTCGTGTGTCATGTGGCTCCGATCGGCTCTGAGTGATGGAGATGATCAATCGAGGTGTGCCACCTGACTTTGACTGCTAGCCAGGAAGGGTGTGTGCTCGGTGAATCGCCCTGCAAATACACAACAGAGCAAACAAAACATCAAAATCCTAGCCTGGTCGCACGGATCGGCTCACAGCATTCCTGCAGATCGGCTTGTTCGAGCCGATTGCCTTCTTGTACATGGGTCAAGATATATAACAGATAACAAGAAGATATAAATATGTTTAAAGTATGATCAAGGCGTTAACTTCCCTAGATTGATATATGCTACGTGCATAAACAAACGACGTAGAAGCAGGCCAGAAAGCCACCTTAACTACTCATACTGAAAACCAATCCTAGGGCTAGATAAAAGAATCATTTGTTTATAGGAACATCTCAAAACCGACTTACAACATGCATCATCAAAATAACCCTAGGAACATCCACAACTGTGAGCCGATGTTTATACGCGTGAACTGGATCCAAACCTCGAAATAAGTTTAGCTAGAACAGGTGATAGATCTAAAACATGTAAAACATGGTACCCGTTGTATATCAATCTCTCGAGTTGTCATATACATGTGTTGCAGGGCATATCGTAGATTGTAGCAACAGGACGAGTGATATACACCTAGATCGATTGCATGCGAGATAACTATCAAATCTTGCCAACACCAACACTTACTACAAGATTTACCATGATAGAGTAAAACAGCAAGCTACCCAAACGAATCTACGAGAGATAACATTAAGGCGGCATTGCGCTTCCTTTGCAAACCCTAAGAAAGGGTGGTGATGTGCCGAGGTGATGCGAGACACGCGTTGTAGGGAACGTTTATCGCTGTGTTATTCATGAGTAAAGGTTATGTATTTATAGTCCGTAGACTTGGACGACACGTCCTTTCATCTAAGCTAAACCTAAATTTGTTTCTATCTAAAGATCTAAAGGTATATAGCCCATCAGGCCAATCGATACAATGTAAACCCCCTCCACATGGGCGGCCTATTAAGCTAGCCTATCAGCCGATTCTCCTGTATCCCTAATCCGGCTAGGATTTGGCGGCACCAACTTTACATTATAGAACAAAGGAAAGACTGATTCGCCATATTTATGTTTCTACGAGACTCTAGAGCATGGTTAAGCTCAGCTAAGTTTCTAGATAGCAAGTGTGAAATGAGTATATTTGTATTTCCAATATGCCATGTAAGTGATTGAAACCATTAGATAATAATGCATTGTTTCGTTCGGGCATCGTTCCTTTCAGCGGCAGTTCTAGGTCCTTCAAAAATAGTACGTAGGTCCTTCTAAGATTTTGAATCAAAGGATTGGATTGGAGGGCGCACATGGTGCATGACCACTGTTTGGTGGAGCTTTTTTTAACATTGCGCTTCTCAGGAGAACTGGTCTTTGTACGACTTCATTGGCAACTTCATTGATGCAACTAACATGTTTAAAAAATAGCAGCCATGGTCAAACTCATTTAATTTCATCTCTTTCATTACCGAAGAATGGGCAATCCGTCCCCTAAATCCGTCTCAGTGTGAAATGGAACCGGGACTAATAGATGAATCAGTCACAGTTCGAAATATAGTACCCCTGTAGAGACTTTAGTCCCGGTTGATGTCACTACCCCTGGAGAGGCTTTAGTCCCGGTTGGTGTCACCAACTAATACCAATCGGGACTAAAGCCTGGGCTGGTAACACTAACCGGGACTTGATAACACCAACCGAAAGTAGAGCCTCTCCAATCGGAACTAAAGCCTTCCAGGCACTTACAATAAAAGAAAAGCATTCTCTATGTAGTTAGATGTGGCAGTGAGTTGTAGTGATTAAATAGATCTCGCGCGATGCTATTAGTCTTGAGTTTGAGCCTTAATGAAAAAATATATATTTTTTTTTTTACGAACCACCAATCCCGGTTGTATTGGTACGACGTCTCATTAATGAGAATAGAAACTGACATCAAAGATAGTCTAACAAATAAAATCGTGGAAGATTCCAAATATAGTCTAGCAAATAAAATCGTGGAAGATTCCGATGGATGAGATTATTCACACAAGTGACGTGGTGAGATGAGTTCATGCGATGAATAGTTCCAGTTGTTGATTTCAGCAATGCGAATTTGACACAACCTGTTTGAAAAATAGTAGACACGGTGAAACTCATTTTATTTAATCTCTCCGTTGATGAATTGATATGACATCTCTTTAATGATAATAGAAATTTCCGTTAAAATGGTCTAACAAATAAAATCCGGGAAGAATATTCTGATGAATGGGATTATTCACACAAGTGATGCGGTGAGACGAGTTCATGCGATGAATAGTTCTTGTTGTTGATTTCAACAAATGTCAAATTACCGGTGCATGCATGAATTGGAGAGTTGTTGAACCCTTGAGGAAGCTATCAAGCCAACAAATGCCACTTGGAGCGTGCTAGGATATGTCAAATACCGTGTCATGCGACTGCTTGGAGCGTGTTAGGATATACCGTGTCATGCGATTGGGAGGTGACGCCACCTGGAGCGTGCTAGGATATGTCAAATACCGTGTCATGCGACTGCTTGGAGCGTGATAGGATATACCGTGTCATGCGATTGGGAGGTGTGGAAGGCGCCTTAGACTGAGGTCGCAAAAGCATGTATATGGACGTGAAAAAACACTGTAAACATATATACATGGAGTTTGACATGACGGTGAGCAGTGAGTTTAGCGTTTAAGTCGTTGTTTCCGGCCGTTTGCCATTTGCCTTGAATTCCGCCTTAAGCGCGGGCGCGGACAGAGACCAGAACAGCACACGAAATTACCAGACTCCCTCCCTAGCTCGTCAGCCATCATCCGTCGTCAGCCTCTCTGTCCATCAAACCTACACAAGCGAACTGCCACTCGGTTAGATTAGATGCCAAAAGAACAGACAAGTCGCATTCAACTGCATGTGTTGGTTCTGACTTTGCGCTAAAGTGTACGCACGGTGGCAACCAGCACAAATGTACTATACTTGTCATCTATGGAGAACGGGGACAAAAGGGTTTTGACCTCTGCCCCTGCACACATGCAATAACGGCCCCCTGTTTATTACCGTCGCCGCCTCTCACCGTCACCGGCTAGCCCCTCCCGTAAGCTGCAGAGTTATCAACACATACGTGATAGAATTAAAATGACAACCATGGTTGCATTGGACGCTCCACCAGCTAGCTAGCTGCCGGTGCTCTGCTCACCTGCATCGCCGCCCTTCTTATTTATGCGTAACATACCATAGGACAGATTTCGACGACCCAACCCTGATTTTACACGCACGACACAGTGACATCAAACGTTTCTTTCTAGTAGCAGTACAAGTACACGGGAGAAAACTCCATTTGCCCCCGCTGAAGTTCCCGTCCAAGCTCCGATCCGCCGCTGGTCCACCGCGAGCAGGGGCGGACGTCTGGTGGTGCAGACGCACCCGTACTTCGAAAACGGTGTAAACCCATCCAAGCACGTACTTTGAAATTTTGGATAAATTTGAAACTTGCCAAGGTCTTCAAAGCCTCAACGTACGTACGTTTTTGGATGAGCTTTCACCGCCGGCGTAGCAAGACGGGCCTGTAGAGCGGGCACCCTGTGAAAGTAAAAGTAGGAGTTAGATGAGTTAGATCCTAGTAGTTATTGATCAGAAGAATTTTACTCTAAGCAAACACATACAAGTAATGTGTAGATGGCAAAGCATGCAAAAGTGAAGTTGTGGCGTGAAGCTAGGTCAATGCAAATCAAGTGCCCTAACCCTGCAGCGAAGCAAATGCGATTATATTCTAACGACGGTTAGTTCAAACATCCTAGAACAAGCAGCTCAGGTACGTTGTCACATTCAAACTCGTGGATTTATTAAGCCATCAAACTATTGCCTCTTTTGTCCCTGACCCCGACCATGGAGAAGCTCATGCAGCAGGCCACTCCGTTGCCAGGGTGTGGCTCAGATTTGCTTCGTTCAGAGCAATGGTGGCCTTCTAATATTTGGCCTGGCGTGACAAGATTGTTATATTTTTTCCAAAGTTCAGGTCGGACTCGGAGGGTTTGCCCACTGCTGCACTGCACGAAGTCCAGACTGTCTAATGGAAACCAAAAAGATGTCTCCAGCTCGCTTCAAAGATCAGTTTCCCTTGGGAGCGCCAAAGGGCGGTGCCAGAAGACATCATACGATACGATACGATACGATACGATCAAGGCTGTTGTCTCCTTTCTTTTCTTTTCCTTTCTCCTTTTGAAAACTTTGGCCCCAGCTGTTTTTAGTGCTTCTGCTTCCCCGCCAGCTTTGTTCTCTGCCCCATCCCCACCCCCACCCCCAAATATTCTTATTTCTTCTTTGCTTTTGACAGATTGGAGCCCCTTGCCTTGTACTCCGTATTTCCCTCCCTTCATTTGCAGCAGCATCGATCGAGCCCTCCATACCTCAAGGTCGGATATTGGCGCACACGGTTAATTCTTTTGATGAACTAGAGGGATGGAGGAGGTTTGTTGTTATCTGTACCTTGTTTTGCAGGGCAGCGAACTGCCAAAGTACAAAACAATTACTAGAGACGTTTTGAAACAAACGAGATGGACGAGTTTTTTGTGTAGCGCTATCCCAACGCAAACCATATAGAAGGGATCTATATATGCAATTTTAGAGTTCAATTAATTAAGAACATGCATATGATAGCCTTAAAAAAAAGGTTTTAGAACCGCTAGTCTATTTTACTCTATTGGACTCGCAAGTGCGACGAGTTGATTCGTGCATCAAATCAAATTATCTAACGAGAATGATCCCCGTCTTGCAGAGGAGGTTCAAAAGTTCATTAGGGTTGTGCAAATTTTTCCGTGAATCGAGAATTTTTGCCCAAGTAATGGATTGCAGTGGCATTGGCCTGCCTGGCGCTTCATTTGCACAGTGCATCTTTGTTGTGATTAACACTTCTTATTTATCTTGGTATGTGCATGTATTCGAGTCAATTGACAAGCCCGATCCTTCTATCCATGCAGAGTTGCGCACACAGACCTCAACCAGGCTCAAATGTCAACCCGAACTACCAAACCAATCTAGTACCTAGGATCGTTGTACAGAGATTCTGTCGACATCACATGTCGATACCTGAATTATAGTCTGCTTCACTTCATTTTTGCCATCCTCCGCCCGCTCCGCCATGTCCTCCACATCGCCGCCCTCCACCTCACGGATCCACCACTGGCGCCACCCATCCCGTCGCTCCGCCTCGTCCTCCACGTCGTCACCACACCACCACCTGGCTGACGCCCTCCTCATCACAGCATTGGCACCACCCTCAGCCTCGCCGCACCGCCGCCCTCCACCGCGTGCCTCCGTGTGGCGCGGCCACCATGAAGATGGACGCGGGAGACGTCCCCATAAGCTCGAATCAGAGGGACGAGCCTGTCCTGCATCGGAGGAGATCGTTCCCCTCAGGGGTGGTCCCATCCCTCCCTCGTTTCCACTAAAAAGGGACCATTCCATCCCATCCCCTTCTATAGCACCAACCAAACACATTATAGAACCTAATCGAGGCAGGGGAGCACCTGAGTGGAAAGTGCGCATTGGGAGGTTTGGGTTCACGCGCTTCGTTTACTGAAATCCATAAGAAAGATGCGATGCAAATGCAGGGGAAATACCTGTATCCAGGCCAGAAAGCCGGAGATGCAGCGTCTCGTCTCCTGCTTCCTCTTCACTAATCATCTCTGTGTCGATGAGCTCCCCCACCCACAGCAGGCACCTCGTGGAATCTCCATTGATGACGCTGGTGTCGAGGTTCGCGTATGCGTACGCCACGCAGGAGCAGTTGCGGCTGCACTCCGCCGCGCACTCGTCGTAGCTCCTGTTCCTGACGAGCACGAACCTGTCCGGCGCTTTCATAGCCGGCAACGCCAAGAAACGGTCCCCATCGCCGCATCTCGTCGCCGGCACCCCTGCGAGAACCTCAAAGCCGTCGAGGCATTTGCACGTCGGGAACGCGTCGGTGTTTTCGCAGTAGCCGAACGGGCCGCAGTGGCCGTAGCGGCTGCACTCGTAGCGCGGCCACGCTATGATCTCCTCTCCCACTCCGACGAGGCGTCGTTCCAGCTTTGGAGCCCGAGCTTGCCGGAGTAGCTCATCACGTACCGCGAGCGCGAGGCCGAGCCGCCGCCGGAGACGCTGAAGGCCATGTAGATTTCTCCGTCGGCGTCGACGACGCCCAGGTAGACAATGCCGCTGATCCTGGGGATGTAGTGGCTGGAGTTCGTGTAGCCCGTCCACACGGTTCTGTAAAAAAAAGTCAATTTGTTTTCGAAAAAAAAAACGCCGGAACCTTGGCTTGGACCAAGACTTGCATGTAAATGGGTTCTCTGTTGGTTTTTTTTTAGTAAATGGTTTCTCTGTCTAGTTGTCGCATGATTTGTCGTCGTCCGCAGCTATGCATGCCCGGCCAAGTGATGGAGCCTATACTGTGTGGCTCTGCAACAATATAATCAGCTTGCTATTACTCCTCCGTGTGAAAATGTATGGCGTTAATTCAAACTTCTAACTTTTATAGATTTAAACATAAATCAAGTCACATTTCTCAGTCTAACCAACGATGGCGGGGAACGGGGATGATAGCTCATAGCTCGAATGAGCATTTAATTTGCCACCCACGCCCACCACCTAGCTTTTTTTTTTTAACGAACTGGAAGGAGAGCTGCCTATTATATTAATAAGAAGGAGAACCCCAAAGGAGGAGAAGGAGTTACAAAATAATTACATCTATACAAACGAGGAATAAGAGAAATAAAACTCTCACGAGCGTAAACTTTACGCTCGGTTTAACAACACATGGTCGCTAGCCCTTTAGCTCCTATCGCCGCCCATAGATTCGCGCCATCTTTGATTTTCTGAAGAACTATGCCATTTGGAGCCTCGACTCGGTTAAAAATGCGGTTGTTTCTCTCCATCCGGCTCTCCCAGCATACTAGAATAATAAGCGAACGAACACCCTTTTTTGAGGTTGATGGAATGGCATCCATGTTTGTCCACCAGTGGTGTAAGTTCCCGTATGCCCCCCAATTTCTCGGATCTAGTCCCTGTGTTGCCGTCCAAGATGCAAGCTCTTGCCAGATGCGTTTGGTAAACTTACACTCCGCGAAGAGGTGGATGCCCGATTCCGGTGAGCGGCGACAAAGAGGGCATTGACCTGCATTGTCCCAGCCACGTGCCTGGAGCCTGTCCGACGTCCAAATGCGATTCTGAATTGCCAGCCAGCTAAAAAATTTGCATTTCGGCGGCGCCCAAGTTTGCCATATTAAGTGCTTGAAGTTCATTAGCACTGAGCCAAGGAATTGTGCTCGATAAGCCGAGGCACTGGAATACTCGCCCGATGAGGTGAATTTCCAAGTGATGACGTCTTCATTATTTGGTTGCAGCTCAAGGTTTTGTATCTCTCTCCAAAGTCGGACATACTCAAGGAAGTGTCCCACCGAGAAATTTCTGTGCCGAATGTCAATGTCTTTTATGGGGCTGTCCATAGCTGCTTGCTCCTCAGGAGCAGGAGGCTCGCCGCCCAGGAGCTTGCCAACGTGCCGGTGGCCAAGCGTGGAGAGATTCTCTTGAAGCGGCATCTACGTTTCGCGGATCTAGATGTGCCTGCGACGACTTAGACCGTTAAGGACTACGACAGCATCTACTCAGACAACCTACCTGCCAGCCACATAGAGGTGATCGCCGAGTTCTTCCCGCCGTCGTACTTTTTGGACACGACGTGGAAGCTGCGCTCGACGCATGATCGCTAGGCTTGCGCGTTCCAGTGGTCTTGGTTGTTTAGTATGTGAGTAATCTCGTGCGCGTTTTGCAGGCTACCTCGATGGCCTGCGCCTTGTACTCGTCGAGTTCTTCTTAATACAAAGATGTGTAGTTCGTCTACATATTCGCCAAAAAAAAAAATGTTGTAGTATGATCAAAATCATGGCACAATATACATGGGGAAACACCTTTAAAAATCATTGCCGTCAGCTACGACTAGTAGCGTGCTCCAAAGTTTCCAACAGTTGTTTTGGCAGAAATGTTTGCCATACATTTATAACTATTATGATCATGGCAATAAAAATGGTATTCCCATTATTTTAGTTAATCCTGGATACAAACCATTTTTACAATGGTGGTTCTTTTGGCAAAAGCTTCGTTGGAAATTTTGAAAAATGGTACTAGTGTTATTCACATCACGCCTAAGACCAGTTAGACGTAAAATAATTTGCCACCACAAAAATATATAATACTTTTGTGTATTTTATCTTTCACTATGAGCCTGAATAGAAAATGTAGTAATGTGGTTCAATTGCCCATAATATTTTGTCTTTTGAAGTGAAATGATATTTGCACTTATATTTCCATCTCCCAATTTCTTATGTGTATTATTCTTTGAAATGTTAAATATACCTTTATCCTAAAATAAGTTTATTTCTTGTGCTCAAAATTTGTCACACATAGAATGCATTTGTGGCTTTTAGGTTAGCTAGATAACCCTATTTGGTTCAACTACATGTTTTGTTTTCTCTTCAAGGCGCATGTAAAATTGATTGACTTCCTCCTAAGTTTTTGTTTGTTAAGGTGCATGATTGATTAAAAATTTCGTCAGAGATAACAAGATCATTTTCTATGACTGCTAATAATTCTAAAATGTACTTGTCTTGGAAAAGAGAGAAAGTATGACATGGGTAGATGCACCCTGTCTCTATGTAACGGCCTTGTTTAGCAGAGCTTTAGATCTAGGGATCCGTAGATTATATATTTCTTAAGGTGTTTTCCAGAAATCCAAGATGTGGATCTATAGGGTATGCTGAGGATTGAATATTTAGGTAAATCATTTTTCTTTAGTTTAGATTGAATATAATTATTTATATTACAAATTGTAGATCTAACATAGATCTAGGATCTAGACCTTTGTCATGGATACTCAATTAATCAAGTTTGTGCTCCGCAAAATAAAGATGAATTTGCTTATTACGATCCAAGCTCCTCCCTATCAATTTGCTTCTGTTTGGATCGAAGACTCTTTCTAGCAAAGTGTGTATATAGACATGTATATGTATTTTGCATGGGTACATATGTATGTATGCAGTAGAATATATATAATTATATACCCATATATATACAACACAATATGTAGATACTAGATACCCATATACAGAGGAAAGCATGGGTATAGATGTATAAATAAATGTTGCTAGAGACATACAAGGTACAAAATGATTATGGGACTGAAGAGTGGTGTTCTTTTGTGAACGACAGGAGGATATTCAGGTTGGACACTTTGTCTAGACCGGAAGATGTCTGAGTATTGGCCAATGACCACGAGTACGCAACTAAGACTACGCACGTTAGCCAATTGGAGAATCTTTGACCAACCTTTAATGATCAATGGTTGGCGATGGAGTAGGCAGAACCAATTAATAAACCGAGATCAGGGTGGACTATTGATGCCAATACCGATGACGTAAAACCATAATTCTGTGCTTCCATTTTCTAGTCCGTTCAATTTTAAAAGATATACGTTGGAGTTCGCTGTTAAATAATTTGGAACTCTACTATTCCCTTGAAAGATTAAACCCCTACTAGATAACAGGGCTTCAGATGAGTTCCAGTTTTATAAAGAAACCGGCCAACACTGGACCCGATGCTGATGCCTAGCATCAGCACCGGGTGCAGAGGTCTAGAGCCCTGGATGCAGCAGTCGGGAGCCCGGGAGCGCTTTAGTACCGGATCACCCGAAGAAATAGTGCTAATGTTTGTGCATTAGAAGCAGGTTGTTACACCATCCGGTACTAGCACTATTTGCACCGGGTGATACACCAATCTGATACTTATGTATAAACATTAGCACCGATTCTTTTGTCGACCCAGTACTATAGTGCTCTCGGGCCTCCTGTGTGGAAGCTCGTGCGAGCCAATTCGTGTTCCCGCCATATTCTTTGTCACCCTGAATGCCGAGAAGCCTTCGTCGTTCGTACGTCGGCCATTGATGATGAGCAAGAACGAATCGTCGATGAGAATTCCAAACGCCTCTAGGGAGTTATATACATATTACCACTCCTATCTCCCCTGACTCTGCTCGAGCAAAAGAGAACAGTGACGATCAAGAGTTGAGAGAACGAGCGAGAGGAGAGCCCTCCACCACACCCTTTCTCCAGCGCTGCCATGGGTCACTGGTCAAGTGATGGCAAGTACACCACCGACTATGACTATGAGGAGGAGGATGGTGAGGAGGTGAAGCAGTCGCCGGAGTGACAATGGGAGGAGGAGGAGGAAGAAGAAGAAGAAGAGGACGACGATGATGACGAGGAGGAGGAGAAGGAGAGGAGGAAGAGGACGGTTGTTGGGGTTTTAGTCCGGCAGTGCACCACAGGATAACTCACGTGATGCTTTTTAAGGCAAGCAAGTTCGACTGTAGCTCGATGGATCGCTTGAGGATCGACAAAATACAGAGATTTATACAGGTTCGGGCCGCGAGATGCGTAATACCCTATGTCCTGTTTGCTGCTGATTGTATTGCTTTGAGTATGTACGAGGGTTGAGAGATTGTAAGATCTGTTTGAGGTGGAGAGGGGCGTCTCTGGGAGGGGTCCCTAGCCGGCCTTATATAGTCCGGTGTGGTTTGGGTTACAAATCAGTTTTCTTCTATGTCTCCTAGATGGTTTAGATTACAAAAAATAGAGTCCTTGTCTTGTGCGCCAAGTCAGTCGGTCGGTTTCTGAATTGAGCCTTCCAACGGCCATGTAGAGAATATGTTTCATGAGGACCCAAGGGATATATATCCCCCACAAGCCCCCGAGCTTCAAATTGACTTGAGAAACAATCAGCTTGAAGATCCAAATTCTGCTTTCTGAATGTCTTGCCTTATAGTCTTCAAAAAAAATTTCTAATAGTATCCTCCATGCAACCCCTGAGCCTTAAGCTGATTAGCGTAATTAGGTTGAGGATCAATCAACTTATTCCTCCAAGTGATCTTGGTAAAGCAGAAACGGTGACGCAGCCTCCCGAGTCAACAAGTACGGTGGCGTAGCCTCCCGAGTCGGCGAGTACAGTGGCGTAGGCTCCCGAGTCGACGAAGTAGCGAGTCGGCAAGGCGAGAAGCAGCCCAGCCCCCGAGTCAATGAAGCAGTGAGTCGGCGAGGCGTGCGGCGGCACAGCCTCCGACCTGACGAAGCAGTGAGTCGGCGAGGTGCGCGGCGACACAGCCTCCGACCTGACGAAGCAGTGAGTCCGCGAGGCGTGCGGCAGCGCAGCACCCGAGTTGACGAAGTAGCAAGTCGACGAGGCGGACAACAGCCCAGCCCTCGAGTCAACGAAGTAGCGAGGCGGACGACAACCCAGCCCCTAAGTCGACGAAGTAGCTAGTCGGCGAGACAGACAGCAGCCCAGCCCCCTGAGTCGACGAAGCAGTGAGTCGGCGAAGGAGTCAGCGAGACGGACAGAAGCCTAGACCCCCGAGTCGACGATGTAGCGAATCGGCAAGGCGGACAACAGCCCAGCCTCGAGTCGACGAAGCAGTGAGTCGGCGAAGAAATCAACGAGGCGGACAGAAACCCAGCCTCCCGAGTCGATGAAGCAGTGAGTCGGTAAGGGGCGCGGCGGCGCAGCCCCGAGCTGACGAAGCAATGAGTCAGCGAGGCGTGCGGCCGTGCAGCCCCCGAGCGGACGAAGTAGTGAGTCGGCGAGGCGCGCGGTAGCATAGCCCCCGAGCTGACGCAAAGCGGTGGGTCGGCGAGGCGCGCGGCAGCACAGCCCCCGAGCTGACGAAGCAGTGGGGCACTCCCTATGTCGATAGTGCATCATGAAGTGAACTCCCGAGTTGATAGTACATCATAAACTGAACTCTTATTTGAATTCCGAGTATAGTGAAGGCATAGAGTGTCGGTGGGCCAGACCGATTGGCCCGTACGAAGGGCGAGGGATATCCCTTAAATGAGGATACGAAGGCATATAATACCAGCTGTCGGTCTACGACCTAGGTTGATTGTGCCGTAAGGCCATGGTCACCAGGGCGTGCATCCGTACTGTGCACAGTGCGCAATCATTGTTTTTCCACTCCGTGTACAGTGCGCAAACAGTATTTTCTACATCCATTTCCACTCCCTGGTGACTCTAGACTAAGGAGGGCCAGATTGCACACTTTTTATGAAGACGCGAAGACATGTAACACCAGCTATCGGTCTACGAACTAGGCCGATTGCCCCGTAAGAGGGCCAGATTGCACCCTTTTATGAAGACACGAATGAATGTAACACCGGTAGGCTAGACCGATTGCTCCATATGGAGGGTCTAGAGTTACTCTGTCGTTTCACACACAGATTTTGCCAGAGAACACTTGACTTGTCAAAGCACGAGAAAATATTTGACTCAGCGAAATATGAGATGCGACAGAAGAAATTTGACTTGGCGAAACACGAAATGCGTTAGAAAAGAATTGACTCGGCGAAATACGAGATGCAACTGAAAAGTATTGACTCGGTGAAACACGAAATGCGACAGAAAAAGTGAGGTGCGACAGAAAAGGTGAGGTGCGTAAAGCACGATTTGAGTGACTAGAAATAATTTAAGAAATCCAATGCTCGGGTGATCCAAAAATAATACGAATAATCCATAGCCCGAGTGATTTAAGAATAATATGAATAATCCATAACTCGGGTGATTCAGAAATAATATGAATAATTTATAGCCCGGGTGATACAAGAATAATACGAATAATCCATAGCCGGGTGATCAGAGATAATCCGAGTGATTCAATACTGCCGACAGCTGATGACTCATTGCCCTTCGCCTCATATAGTGAATTTAAAGATCAATGACAGCGCAGGTATGCTGTTTCGACACATTACGAATATTTACGCCGATAAAAAATATTTTCTGAAATAATAATCAGAGAAACAAATTCGAGTAGTATCGTTTGTTGAATATAAATAATATCGAGACCGAGCCAGTCGGATGGATGAAAAAATAAGCAGTATAATTAAATGCATAAATTAAGAACAACTTAGCTGATCGCGGTTGCTGAGTCTAGATTGCCACTCGAGAATATGAGCATTCAGCATATAGGACGTGAACAGACGAGTGGTTCTTGATCCCCGCGCAAAGACGAGAACCGTGATGGATTTTATGCCTTGAGTTGACTGATGCATCGCCACCGCTGTACTGTAGGTGGATTTTTTCTTTTTCTGGGACATGATTAAAGAACGGACTCCAAACAAAATACTGCTGCTGCACGATCGAGTCATGCCACAATTCCGAGCTGGACTCCGACTCCACTATTTTATTCTTGCACGCTGATCTTATCCTCAGCTTTAATTGTCTTGGTTGGTTTCCTTTTCCTTCTTGATCCACGTGTATCACCAAGACACCATGATTTCTTGTCGGATTCTGGTCCCTGATATGAATACGATTACGTAGGCTTGTACTACTAACAGATTGCATCTTGATTTGCTTTCGTCTACTCTGATTTTGAGTCGGGATTGGACGCTGGCTCCCGCCCAAGAGCCGGCCGGACCGTGACCTCGAGCAGTTCCCCGAAGCCGAGCGGTACCGAGTTGCAAATTGGACCTACTCCGTCTTCGAATTTGAACCTGTTGCTGAAGATAATGGGCATGGAGCTATTTTAGTTGTCGATGTCGTCTTCCCCTACCTAGCGCGCTAATTATTGGGGTTTTAGTCCGGCAGTGCACCACGGGATACCTCACGTGATACCTTTTGAGGCAGGCGAGTTCGACTGTAGCTCGATGGATCGCTCGATGAGTGACAAAACATAGGGATTTATACAGGTTCTGGCCGCGAGATGTGTAATACTCTACGTTCTGTTTGCTGCTGATTGTATTGCTTTGAGTATGTACGAAAGCTGAGAGATTATAAGATCAGTTTGAGGTGGAGAGGGGCGTCTCTGGGAGGGGTCCCTAGCCCGTCTTATATAGTCCGGCGTGACTTGGGTTACAAGTCGGTTTCTTTCTATGTCTCGGTTTAGATTACAAAAGATAGAGTTCTTGCCTTGTGCGCCAAGTCAGTCGGTCGGCTCCTGAATTGGGCCCTCAAACGGCCACGTAGAAAATATGTTTCATGAAGACTTAGGGGATATCTATCTCCCACAACGGTGGCGACGGTGGCGGCGGCGACAATGGTGATGACGACAGCTCTGAGGATGGCGGTGATGGCGGTGATGAGGGCCACGACAATGGCGGCGATGGTGGACACAGCAGCGGAGGTGCCGTCGCACCACCGGCAACCAAAAGGCAGAGGTTGTAGCTTGGCTCATCGCAGTCGCACCACCGGTGGCCGGCAGCCAAAAGGCAGAGTTTGCAGCTTGTCTCATCGCCGTCGCCGTTCTTAATTAAAATATTTTAGTTATATGTAAAATATTTTAGTATATATACTATTTAAGATGAAATCTATGCCCTACGTGTTTAAAAAGTGCAATTCCTGTTAGAATCGATATATGCAGCATGGACATGCAAACGTGCTGGAGGAATAACATTATGAGTTTGGGCTTTATCAACCATGAGCTGGTGAACAAGGACAATATAGATCGAATTTTTGATGAAATTTTTAACGCGGAATGCTCAGGCAGCAACACTCCAAGTCTTTCTTTCTTTTACCTTATCGCATTAAATGCTTAATGTCACGTATCCCTTTCTTTTTCCAAATCATTGTTGCATTTAATAATTTAATGTTGTTTTTATGTGCAGCTTCCATTGGATACTAATTGTACTCTCACTCAACTTAGGACTCATCACTATAATGGACTCTTTGAGAAAGCCAACAACAGACTACCCAAAAATCATAAAAATGCTTCACAAGTAACTTAGGCCATTCCACTTTGCCTCACTCACCATTTAATTTCTTCTATTCAATCAACCATTAATCTTTTCATGCGCAGAGTATGGGAACAACCCTTTCTCCCAGCGCACCCCTAGTCCTCGATACTACCACGAAGGTTAAAAGTAGATCCAAACTTTTCGGTATGTTCCACTTGCACCATATCGTTTAATTGTTTATGCTCGTGGACTTACCTCTAATAACTTTCCTCTTTTCATAGTCTACACCATATCGATGTGTTCCACGTGTATTTTGTACATTTGGTGGAATTCAGAATTCTTAGAGTACTAATCATATCTAGACCAATAAATGAAATAATTTATGTATAATATTTTTTTTAGATTTTTGGGTTCTCACAATTCTAATACTAGAAAACATGTCCATGCCAACTATTGCATTATCAAGATTGAGGTGTTCAATGAAAAGGAGCTTGGGGATATTGAGGTGTGGCAGCATGGCAGTGGCCCTGCACGGCACGCGACTGCCCAAACCTACACCGCTTCAAGCAGCTACTTGCACCCCTGTGTGGGATTATGTGTGTTGTGCTGGCCACTGCAGATCATGTGTTTGATAGTTTGCCTCTACAACAGTTTCAATTACTGACAAATAACCATGCTTGTGTTTTGTAAACGCAACACTGTTTGCTCGACGATGCTCCTCCTTTTCTTAGGTTTATATTCTACATGTTTAT
Source organism: Paspalum vaginatum (assembly GCA_030272315.1). NCBI lineage: Eukaryota > Viridiplantae > Streptophyta > Magnoliopsida > Poales > Poaceae > Paspalum > Paspalum vaginatum. The sequence continues at coordinate 40,792,931 of CM059015.1, read as the reverse complement.
CACTATACATATGCATGTTTACCAAGTATTCATCATTGCCAAGCATGGAAAGGTAAAATGTTTATATTCTATTGCTTTCTATGTCTTGCTATAAAATGCGATGTATTGCATTACCACATGGTTAAGCTTTGGAATGGTACATCGGTGTAGTTATATTACTTTCTATTTGTTGTGCCTTCTAATTGTGGTGTTACACTTTATAGCTTGTTCAGTCTATCACTTTGTTAGAGTAATTTTGCAGTAAATAAATGGACACTCTCACTTGAATTATCTCTCATCTACATTTACAAATAACAGAGGATTATTCACATTGTTCTAGATAGGATAGATTCCTAAAGTTTTGTTACTTGTACTTTCATTTTAGGTGGAAAAAATTTGACCCGTGTCCTACCCATAGATATATGAATAAATTTTGCCATAACAAGAGCCCTGAAACATTCATTCCAAGTTTGATTAGTTTTCCTCTAGTTTTCTCACGATGTCATGCATGCCTCTTCCAGACTTCCACGCTTGGCCGGTTCAGCTAACAGTTACCCCTTCTGGTGGTCGATCTCCAGCTCGATTACAGTAGATGATTCATCCAGAGGATCAAGCCTTGATAAGAATTTTGTTGCCTATGTAAGTTGCTCTTTATACACTTGGGATGACCTCCACCCTTGAGAGTTTATTCCTTTACACACTTGCTATTGTTGGGTAGTGTATTAGCTGGTAGTTGAACCCTTGAACCAGATTAGTGCAAGAGAATAGATAGTTGTGGATTACTCTCTTCCTTTACAATCCAGCTAGCGATGGATTGCTTGGCTGCTTTGGAAGCTTGAGGAGGTACGTATTTTTAATGGGCTATGTGTATATCTGTAGTTTCATTGAAAATTGGTTCTTCTTTTGTACTGACATATCAGATGTTAATTCTCGCCTCTTCTCTTTGATCTTACTGTTTTAAGGAAGTGTTGATAATATTGGCACTTGCCGTATTGCTCATAGTGTTACGTAATGCTAATCCTGTTGTGCATTCTGTTAGAAAAGACAGATCATCGATATTTGTTTGATTTTTTTTGGAATGCTAGATTTATTGCACTCTCATTGTAGATTTTATTTAGCGACATGCTTGTTAAACAGAGCCTAAAATTGTTCATTCTATAACTTTTCTTTTGGTTTGATATTTATTTACTTACATCATTTTTAGGACCTCTATGTTCAAGATGATCTAGGACTAGAAACACTCAAGGGCATTGATCTTTCATACAAAGCTTCTCACAGCAATTAAAAAAATATGGGTATGCTTTATTTCAATAACAGGTCACCAATTACTGTCCAACTTGCATGAGTTTAGTTACGTTTAAACTGTCTTCACACTATCATATGTTTTTTTAGTTTTCACCATGTTAGCATGCTTCTTCTGAATGAGAAAAAATGTCTTTTTTGCCTATAGAGTTACCATGTCAATGGAAGTACTCCACTTTGATTAGCTCAAAATAATTAATGCCCTTCTCTACTATGGTAGTTTGCCCCCTTATTTTCAAGTTTGGTTCAATCAATGGAAAAGTGACGCTTTCCTCTCGATGGAGCATAGGTGCAGCATCCCTTAGCTTCCAGATGCTTAATGTAAAAGAGGAAAAACATTGCACGAAAAATGTTAGTCTTGTTGTCCAAAACATAGAGCAGCAAGAACAAACCTGCCTAGCGAGTGTAAAAGAAGAGCTAAAACTTTTTGGTTCATATTTTATTGTCACAAGGTGGGTGCCTACCAATTGCTATGCTGAATTGCTGATAGATCATTCCATGGACATATATTTTCACATCTAAGATTGCAGCATTCATTCTAGGAGGGCTCCATATCGCACACTATCGATCATTCTAATATTGACATTTTGAATTGTTAGGTTCATATACACATTAATGGACATCTAAACTTTTTTAACTGTGTAGGGTTGACAAGAAGATACTGAACCTGAGATTTCTTATAGTATAATCAGTGTTCTGTTGTGTTTCACATTACATCCATACTTGGAGCACATCTTTCTAGCAGGGAGCCACTAGAGGATCACAAACAATGATGACACACAAGGGAGCCACTAACATCTTTCTAGCGGGGAGCCACTAGAGGATCACAAACAATGATGACACACAAGGGAGCCACTAGAGGGTCACAAACAATGATGACAGACAATGCAGTGCTTGCAAAATGGAAGTGCTGGGAGGGAAAAACTTTAAGAGGCACGTGAGTCTAAATTTAACACTCGTTAATATAAATACTATTCCGCGAAGTAGTTGCCTCTTCATAAATGCCAGCAGGATGGCCTCACAAAGGTCAGAGGGAAAAAGCATTAGCAAAGAATCTTTTGTAAATGATACAACCAGCTGTTTGAAAATACTCACAGTTAATATTACTATAATATTTTTACATTTAATTTGAATTTTATTTCATTCGTAGGCACCTCTGCCTCTAGGGATGTATAATGTTTTTTATCGTTTCTATTGCAATAATTTCACGCTGAACCGATGTGCCCCATGGGAAGGGCTTGAATACGGCACATGGTCCACGCCTAGAGATCAAGCGAACGAGATTACCTTTTGATTTTTGAGTCATGTACGTATGACTCTCTGTTAGTACAAAAATACAAAGCTTGTGTAGTACATGAGTGCAATACAAATTATACCTACACCATTTATTTGCTACCGGCAAACTTCCGACCTCCAATTACTATACACTGTATACTACTGTGTTAAATTTAAAGTGAAAGGAGTGTAATATTAATGTTGAGTTTGATACAACCCCTCGCCCTCGCGAAATCCTAGCCCTCGCACCTGTCGCCGCCTCGCTCTGCCCCCGCCCCCCAACGCCACCTGCCCTCGCGCCCGCATCTGGCTCCGTCATTGCACATGAGCAGGTCAGTGCACCGCCACCAACACGGTTGACCGGCGCAGAGGTGCAGTGGTCGACAGCGTTGCGCGTGAGCGAGCTAGAGGTGGCCAGACCTAGCGGTAGAGGAACTATTGCAGCATGGATGCGGCAGGGATAATAACTACCATTATAATTTATCCACATTTATGATTATAAATGATGATTTTGTGTCGTCTGTGATTTTTTTCCATTAGATGTTTGAAGTCATGTGAAATATGGAGTTAAAAAAGTATTTTTTTTCTGTTCATTCGTGCGTGCCACACGTGCATATCTACTGGTGTTATAAACAACCAAGGGGCAACAATCATTATGGTTACTATGTCTGTGAGGCCATACGCATTTTATATCATGTACGTATACAATGCTATTATTATGCAATAATGCTATTATTTATCAGGTACATATGCAGTGCTATTGTTATGTAATGGTAATATATGTACTACGATCATAACAACATATATAAATAATTATATAAACGTGACCGTCATCACTTTAGTATCAGGCAAGGATACAACACTGGTACTATAAGAGTGCAAGAGGACACGTAGGAGACATCACTTTAGTACAGGGTGGAGATAACACCGGTACTAAAAGGGTGTGCACACGCACACGCACGTGGGTGCCATATTAGTACCGGTTGAGGATACAATCTGGTGCTAAACATGTGTGCAGCGCATGTAGGTGCTATGACTTTAGTACCGGGTCGGAACTACAACCGGTACTATACACTGGGCACACCCGAGCGTCCTAGCCGGCCTGACTGGGCAACGTTAGTACCAGTTGTTATCTTCGTTCCGCATCAACCCTGCTGATGCTCTAGATCAATTAGTGCTGATTCGGTAGTGCCGGTATGGATTTCGGCATTATAGGAGGTTTACCGACCGACGCTAAAGGTCCGTTCTGCAGTAGTGGAACTGAGCTACGTGGCAAGAATTATCTCATACTAACAATGAAATAGGAAAAACATCTCGTTGGGGTGTAGTATTGGCACCATGGTGGTGGATGCTCGGAAAGTGCCATGGAACAGCTGTTGGGTTCTCGAGATTGATGGGAGTGACAAGAGGAGAGAAGTTTAAAGAATCTCCTTGGACAACAAAATCAGGCATTTGGAGCACATCAACCCCTAAAACAAGGAACTCAACCCGTCCCATGACATGATTTAATCTGGTTTTTAGTAATGATATGGCAATGGTTTCATCTGATATGGTGTTCTCTTTCCCCCTCTCCCTCCTACCGCAACATTGCTGCCACCACTCCTCGCTCTCCTTCCCAACTGCCACGGGTGTCGGGCTTGCTCAACCGCACTGCTTGTGGCCACTAGCCACCTGCCCCGCTCTACTCCAACTCAAGGTTTTAAATAACCGGCTATAGTCTCTGCTATAGTTTGCTATAGCTGTTTTAGCAACGAAAAGCTATGCGCTATAGCCTTATTTAGTCCGCTAGAGCCGGCTATATCCATTATTGCTAGCTATTTGCATTTTTAAGAGGCGCGCCGCTAAACCTCATAGCCCGCTATTTAAAACATTGCTCCAACTACCTATGCTTGTCGCCACCGCCCACCTCATGCTCGCCTCCAATTCCTGAACCTGACAGGCAGCATCCGCTCGCACATGTTGGTTTCGGGCGCGGGCATGCCGACCGGCGGCTGACTGAATGCCCACAGGAAGCAGATGCCGGTGAGCTCAAGGTCTACCGTGCGTACCACAAGCTCGTGCAAGGATGGGTGGCTTTTGGAAGATATCGGTGACGAGGATGGCCTACCTCGATAGGGAACGCCCCCGCGTACGCCTCTCTGGTAGCTTTGGGCACCACCTGGTGCTTGCCTTCTGTTCGGCCTTGTTGCAAGCTTCGAAGTTCGACCGCATGGTCCACAGGCGGGTTGGCAGCGGCATCATCTGTGGCCCTGTGGGGTGGCAGCAGGAAAGTGAGGCGCGCAGCATCCGCGAAGGTAGCCATCAAGTAATGTATCGTTGCATATTTTCAAAGCCATATATGGCAAATTGGCAACCTTGTTCTCATGATCGATCAACTGTGCTGTGACTCGGGATTTCCCCTTTGGCGATAAAACATGGTCTCTTGATAGGATCTTGCTTGCTCTTTAATTTATTTGATAATATATATAAAAGGCTGAATTTGAAATTCACACCATCTCGAACTTGTGCTGCATATACTATACTTGACACCAATCTGCTCGTTGACAATGATGTAAAGCTTAATTGATAGCTGATCCTAGCCGACCGGTTACCCTTCCATAACTTCACCTTCTCCCCATTAGCGTGTACCATGAAGCACTGCACTAACACCGAAAGGCACTCTCATCCTTGGGTGATTTTGGCCCTCTTTTCACCATGTTTCTTTGATTGCATCTATCACTACTAGATTGCTTTTAAATGAGTAGATACTCAATAGTATAATGAGGTGTAAAATTTTTACGACATGAACCACCTGAGTTTTGTAGTGTTACGACCATGATACACTCCCAGACATTTCCATTCACCAGCCAGCTAAGGGGAACAAGTCAGGCTCCCTAACCTTAACACTTGGTAGTTAATCGGGCAAAGTTGCACTTCCACCATTTTTCATTTTGGATGGCAACATATATAGCTGAGAAACTTTTTTTTTCCGAACAAGTTAACTTTACAGTTGATGCAGACTTTTCTTAGGAGAGCTAACATATCTGGTTCATCTTGGTTATGCATGTAATTGTTGTTCTAAAGTATTTTAGTCCCTAGCTCGTGAACCCCTGTCATCTGTTTAAAATAGTACAGCTCTTGACTGCTGATGCTTTGGTGCATTGCTACCTCTCTTCCTTGTTGATTAGTTATCACTTCGGAGTTGCATGGGTAAAGAGTTGAAATAAAGCTGTACAACGGTGTTTCCCTTCCCCTTTCCAGGACAGCTCAGCATATCTTCTATGGTCCATTATTTTCAGTTCTATGGACCGATCCCGGCGTCTTCCGTGCGGCATGCCTGCCGACCCTGGTGCCTCCTCTCCTCGTGGTGGAGTCCAGCGTGGCGGAGAACCGGCGTGTAGAGGGCCGCAGGGGGGTTTCTGCATGGTTTTAGGAGTTCAAGGTTGGAGGGTAAACAGTTTTGTAGTTGGGGGTTGAAAGTTGGACTTGAAGAAGAGTTAGAGTTCAAGGGTGTAATATTTAATTCTTCCTTTTTTAAATAAAACGAAAGATCAAAGTTTTGAAAAAAAAATCAACCACGTCAAATAAAAAAGAATGGAAGGAGTACCATTTTGTTTGAATAAGTACCATGTCCGAATTATAGCCTTACATAGGTCAGCCGGCCTGTTGTAGTAATTTTTTAGAATTTCTTTTACCCACCTGCTATGAGATATGCATTCATGTTTCACCTTGATGTAATTTGCTTGGATAAGCATAGGAGTTCTCTTTTTCAATCTCACTACTATACTACTAAATGCTAATATAGTTAAGTCATTGATCTGAGACTTGTATCTGATGCAGACATTACTGAAGAATAGAGAAGTCAAAAACTTTGTTAGTGTCAGTTGTTGCTCCTTTGGAAACAAATCAGGTATTTGTTACTCTGCCCTCCACATCTATATCTGGTATCTTGCTAGTTACAACAAGTTTGTACATATTAGTTTGGTAGGATGATATATTTAATTTTGGTTCCCACAATGGGGTTCATCAATGTATGCAATTTATTTGAAATATTGCGCTATTGGTCAGTATGAACGAGCGCTTTTAAGTTTAGGATAAACTGATAATTGTGTGTGATTATCCATCGACCAATTAACCAATGGATCTGGCTGATGATGATTTTACTTAGCTACCTGTAATGTAATACTACTGCAATGCAAAGTGTTGATCTGCTTCCTACATCACTGTTTGGCTTGCCTAATCCCAAATCAATTGGCTGATATGATGCACCGGCTTATGTGTTGATCAGAAAAAATATAAGAGCGAAGCTTCGGATTAGAAATGGATATTTCTTCAGTCCGAAATCCTGGAGCCCTGCACTTCTCTTCTGGTAAGCCTGTGGATATGATGATATTGTACTTAGTTTTACCATTTGCTATCACACAACAGTGTCGTGGACATGAGAATGAAGCATCGGTAGTTCATAGTGCCTCTCCATCAGTTAGTACAAAAAACAATTCGAATTAATGTTTACCTTGGATTTCTGTCATAAACCGTAATGAACATGAGGCAGTCAGGCCATATGGTTTTTCATATGCTGAATATGCCCTTATATATAAACTATTTTCTTAAGATTGATGCTTAGAGAGAACTTGTTTTGCTAGGGTTCTACTGCAAGCTGCAGCCACTCCTACTGCATGGCCTCCTCCCCCTCTATGGCTTCGGCACTGATCTCATTCTCCACAATAAGAGGTCTGCTCCTTCCCAGTCTAGCTATCCATTATCCTTTATACGAATGTCCACCAGTAGCGGACCTAGGATTTAAACCTAGGGTAGTCATAGAAAAAATCAATATAAAATCTAGTAAAAACAATACAAATTTTGTGAGCTTGGACCATGAAGTGCTAAGAGATACTAGTGTTTTTGCCAAATTCCAAGGTAGTCGCGGGACTACCCTGCCTATATGCTAGGTCTGCCCCTGATGTCCACCTGATCCAATCTTCACTTGCAAATGACATGAAGGGAAAAGGGAATTTTTTGGGGATCAGTTTGCTTTATGCTTGATCTGTTTTAGATGGAAAGGTTTGCGTTTTTTTGCCTTCCCAGGAGAGTTGGGATGTACATCCTATGGCTGGCATGGTGCAAGTATTAAGTAATTAGAGAAATTGTTGATTCATGCATTGTGTGTATCGTACCAAGCAGCAGCTTTCAAGCATACTGAATTGGCCGCTGCTAGCCTGTATTTAGTGATGGTGGTGATAAAGGAACACGTATGGAATACCACATCCACTAAATTGTGGCATTTTAGTTCCGATTTGTTGCATGTTCTCTGCCCCTAAATGTTGTGTTAGAGTTTGGTTTAATACTTGGCTTGAACATAGATTGTTACTTTGATTCAGTTACTCATTGCTCATGTTCTGTATTTCACTATTTCCAGCTGGCTTACTGTTCTGTTTGTTCGTCTACTATTTCCAGTTAGCTACCTTATTGTTCAAGAAAAAAATAACTTTGCTCTGCCTGTACATCAACTTTTCATCGCTAACAAAGACAAGCCACCTGACAACCTCATCAAACTTGTGCGCAGAATAATAGCAGGTTCTCCATGCAATAAATAATTTAGCTTTTAACTACTATGTGTTTAAGGTACACTAATTGTTTGCGAGAAGTATCAATTTTGTCTTGATAAATCATACAAAAATAGGCAATTTTAAGGTGCTCTTGTTGTTGTATATTTTCAGGTCAGTCCCAAAGGCCATTGCCTTGATTTTGGAAGAAATACCCCTTGCCCTGATTATGAAAAATAAAAATGTGGTGCTGTTCAGTGATTGCATCTCTAATCCTGGCAGGAGGAATTTGGATCTCATTGAGCTCTACATTTTGAACCGGGGATGACACCTAGGAGCTCATTGCCGACACGTATTTAGCAGGAAGGTCACTTGCTAGAAAAGTACGAGATGTTGCAGCGTTATCTGTCTAGTTGATGTCAAAAAATCGTACCAGATCTTTACGTTGATGATTATTTTTATGTAAGCTTCAAACAAAACTATGTGACTATGCAACGTCAGTTGTAATTTTTTCTGAGAATAACAAAAAAAATGTTATTTCGTTGTTTATATGTATTTGTCCGTAGCAACGCACCGACCACTGCCTAGTCACTTTCTTATTTGCCGATATCAGCAAATGCCAATACACGGATGAATGGGAAGCTTTAGTTAAGTTGCTGGTACTAAATAATGTGGGGGGACAGTGGGTGCATGAATCATCTCAGTTACCAGGGCATAGTCACAGGAAACACGTAATGAAAGTAATTGGTCGAGTTAAAAATAGGAGAAAAGGAAATAAATGCAATCTTGGCCTCTCTATTATCCTATATGTGGAGCCCCTTGTTCGTTTTGGCTCCTCTATAAACACCGATCGAAGAAGTCAGAGTATTAATCAAGCGTAGTCAAACGCCGGCGCCGCTTGGAGAGCCTGTAAGAGAAGTCAACTGCTCCTGATACGGCCTGAATCAGACTTTACTTCAGGTCAGCTGCCATCACCCTCAAATTGCTTGCAACGAAAGCAAACGCGCAACTTAGGTCATCTTGAGTTGGGAACTGAACAAATTCAACTGATCCTCGCTCTTCAGGGTTTTTATTGCTATTATATTGCCTGTGAATTTCTAGGTAACTAAGAGAATCATGGTTCATGCATGGGTTGACTTGATCTTTGAGCAAATCAGGGGCCAGGCAATGAGGAAATCATTGAGTGCTAGTGTAATGTATTTTCAGAAATGTAAAAACCTCCCCCCCCCCCTCTGATGTAACAAATTGAGGCATGAGCTCCGTGTAAACTCTGGGGTATCCTTGATGCTCCATCCAGTCCCAGCTCTGCTGGCATCAATGGAAAATGAAAATGTGGGAACCCTCGTCCCCTCGATTAAATCAAAAAAAAATTGTATTGAAAGTTGAAACCACCCTCTGCGGTTTGCAACCTACAAGGTCTCGGCCAGATTGATACTCCAATCAGCAACAGACAACAAAGTGAGCTTCCATATAAAAAAAGCCCAGATTGTTCAACAGTTATTATTACAGTACACAAGCTGAAACAGTTGGTCCTTGGTCTTACGCATGCAAAGCAAATATGAAAACCACAAAGCACAACTCCTTTTTTGAAGCTCAAGGGCGCTGCACAGAGAACCCATTCTTCAAAAAAAAGAGCAAAAGGATTCAGACTAGTGATTCTTACGTAGAGCTACTAGCCTACTAGGGTGTAGTCACAAACGGAGGAACACCTTAGTGGCATACACGCGTACATACAGAGGAACACCAGCGATGACAAAAGCAATAGTAGCTTTTTGTGTCCCACAGCAATCACACCCTGTACAAGTGAACTAGGAGAGTGAACATAAAGGGTACTGGTAGCCTAATCTGCAATGGGAGCGGATGCACACAACCACAAATGCAACTGATGATGGCCATAAAGAGGATGTAGCATAAGGTCTCGTTTGAAACTAAAGAGTTCAATACGAATTCCTCATGGTATAGTAGATGTCTGATAGAGACTCGTGTTGACAATGGGGCCTAACCTAACGTGTTTCAAGCACAGTAATACTGAGGGTGAGTCGAATATCAACTCCTATCGCAATCTTCAATTAAAACATAGCTTGCTGAACTTTTAAGTCCAGGACTGAGCCTGACCATATGTAGTGAAAAAGTAATGCATTTATGTGACAAACTAACCCTGTAGGGGAGCGTGGACATTTGCAGAACCAAAATTACTTCGCTCTGGACAACGATGCCTATGAAACTTGAATTTTTGCATGGCAAGATTTTTGGTGTACAGATCAGAATGTTTGCTCACCATGTGCATTTCATAGTCAATTTGAAGCCAACAAGATGGCCCTAGCTTCCTCAAAACCAAAGGTTCAGTTTGAGTCTGCAACCACTTTGGCTACCACGTTAAAGGCCCTTGTCTCTCTCTTTTCCTCTTTTTGAAAACGTTGGCGCTCACTTCTTTTGAAATGCATGCTATATTTTGTGACTCCTCTTCTTTTTTTTCGTTTTTTCTTTTGGAAAGAAGAGAGACTCTTGGCTTTTGTACTGTTTTCTCCTTTCCAAAACACTGTAGCCCTTTGTCTGAACGGTCATGAAGGCAGCACACTATCAATTCCTGTTCTCTCTGGATCTTGCAATAGCCTACGCTGTAATTTTTTAATGAAGTTACTACCCTTAGTAACAACTCTTATCCGCTCAGACTAGGATAGTGCACACTGGACATCCGGGCTCAAAAAAGATACAGTACATTATCATACCCTTATGGTCGGTTGTGTTTTATCTAGAAGGGCAGTAAAAACCTGGAAGGTTCTAGCTTTGAAACTTTTTACATTAGAATTGAAGCAAGGGATTAGTTAGAAATGTACCTCGTTACGCCTTAGTCCCCTCCTGGTACAGGAAGAAGGCATAGAAGCCACCGAGCACAGATACGCCCGCCATGGCCCACACCAGTAACTGCACCGGGAACGGCATGATCTCTGCCACCTTGTATGAGAAGGCAGTGGTGAGCATTGTGGTCAGCAGCCACACGGCCATCTTGATGTGCTCTCGGCGCGGTGACTCTGGGGGTGTCCTCTCAAACCGGCGCAAGAAGTAGAAGAGCACCACAAGGTCCAGGTAGGAGAAGACCACAAAGGAGATGGCCCCTATGTCTCCGTTGGATCTGTAAACGCCCATGGCTGAGTTGAAGGTCAAGAACACAAAGCCAACCACCGTAAGCAATGAGGGCCAATGACCATCATGATTCTTCGGTGAAGGCTGATTCGCAGGCTCTTTGATCAAAGCTTCATCCATGGCTCTTTGATCAAAGCTTCATCCATGCACAGCCTCTGCTCTAAACTCATCAACATGTCAGCGAAATCTACATAAAAGAGTCGCAACACGAAATCTAAATGAGGCACTTGTTTTGATATTGTGTTGTGAGACAAATGAAAAATTCTTTTTTGGTATATCCACAAATGAGTAATTCGTACTAATTTATAAGCAAAGGCACACTATCTTCCACAAATGAGTAATTCGTACTAATTTATAAGCAAAGGCACACTATCTCAATTTGCTGCAACAAATTATCACACATGTTGAAATTTAGTTCAAATTTGTTTCCTCTCATATGTCCTTTTACAATCTATATACAAGTTCTAGGTTGCAAAGTGCTCAGAAAATGGGTTTAACTATTATAAGCAATGGAGTGCATTACATACTATCTTTCTCAACCATGATTCCAATAATTTCGAGTCATATCACAAAATTTTTTATTGTGCAAATGGCAATGTGCTGCTGCTGCTGCATGGAAGACTTGGCAGTAAGATTGCCATAGAACTACACAGGTGGTATGTTAAGCCACTGCAGAATGTGCATGATCATCAGTGTGATATGTGAAGGCACCTACTGGAGAAGACTCGGTGTAAATACCATGTAGGAGGCCACAGTATGGCAAAACTCGTGCTGAAGTCTATTACCGACAGTGCGATGACATGAAGTGGCGGTGCCATGCCGCTACAAGTAGGATATGGCAGTGCACTATGTTATCGGATCACCAGGTGTGGGTGTTAAGCCACCAAGAATTGGCACCTCTATGAGACGAGGATTCTGTAATGCCACTAGAAGATGATTTAAGTGCGAAGCCAATATAAGAACTGGCACATCTATGAGACAAGGATTGTGTAATGCCACTAGAAGATGATTTGAGTGTGAAGCCGATTTTGGTTGTCCGTAAGAACACTGGAGTAACACAAGCAAGGTGTAGAGCCAGGACTTAAATATAGGAGGTCAAGTAGACAATGGTAAAAACATGCATAGTGACAGTCAGTCCAGAAGTACATATCAGCCTAGACATTAAAACAGCCTCAAAACAAACTTATCAATTATTTTCATTTTAAAATGTTCAGAATTTAAATTATTATGAGATCGACAAATCTTCGTATTTCTAATCTGACTGACAACTCAACTTTTTCTATAGATCGACTCAACAATTGTCCAAAATGACTCAACATATGTCATAAATAGATTAGTTGCACTTTTCCTCATCAGTAAGACTAGTACACTTTTCAGCCCATTAGGATTAATTCTGAAACAAATAGTGCTGTATGTTCTAGGGAACTGGAGCCTGTTTTGTTCTCTTGTTTCATCATAAAGCATACAGAAAAATGAAAGGTGGGATTCGATCTTCTGCCATATATAAATGGTAAGATTACCCTTTAATTTATCCCCGCAATCTCTTGTCGAAGAACTCATAAGGGTTCATGCCGAAAAGATGTACCTCGGCGGGAAGAGACCGGAGATGTGCAGCTCGTCGACTACCGGATCCGGCGGCTGTGGGGGGCAGCGTCTCCGGACGAACCCGCTGGAGCTCTCGCTCGCCTGGTGTCCGCCCGCCGAGATGAGACTGTGGGGGAGATGATTTGTTTACTATTTTTGGTTTGCCTTGCTGTCGAGCGCTGAGCGTCGGTGGCAGCACGTTGTGTTGTGAAGTGGCAATCCAGAAGACACATTTGTGACATGCAAATTCCTTCTTCTTTTTCTGCGAAATGCAAACTCGGAGATCTTGCTCAAATATAATCGTTTGTTTCCCTAATTCATGTACTCTATACTTAATGTTTTAATCAATACATATGAGTTTTCAAAAAAAAAACATCCACAGCTAAATTTTATATAACGTGACCGCAAGAGATATATTTGTTATATACAAGTTGAGATATTTATAATGGTTGAAAAAGGTACCCCGCAGCTATTAAGATGTAACATGTTTTATTTTTAATTGTATTTATGTTTTTTATGGAATTAAAATTTTTTACGAAAATAAGTACTGGTCTAACTATTTTTAGTATTGGACCCTCCTAACTATCTGGTACCGTTTTTATGATACCGTCTATTTTCGAATCGTTAGATCTTTGATGGATAGTTTCTATTTTTTTTTCAACCACTGATAGGTAATTTCAACCACTGTAAAATATCTCTTACTGTTAATGCTTCTCTTCGAGGTACACATTGTAGCGCGGGCGAATTAATTGTCAGCAATCCTTAGGATCTGTTTTATTGTCTAACTTACTGCGAGCAATCTTAGGTTATAAATATATACATGTGTACCTTATTTTAGATATCACACATCAATCAATCAGATACTTTTTTCCTGTGTCACGTCATTTGTTTGTATCAGTATGAGTAGGAGACATTAATGTAGATTCCGATTTTTTTTTCAATCGTATCGGGCTGCATCTGGGGTTCAATAGATCTGTGACCCGTTTGCAGTCTTGTCACGGTAAGGGTTCGTGGTTATCCTCGCATCGCTTGATGCATGTGTTCTAGCCGATTCATTAACATGTAATATAGGATTTAATTTATCTACCTCACATCTATATTATCAGTGATATAAAGCCGCATCCAGCTTGCTCTCCTATTTTGTTGGAGTTGGATGCATTTTAAGTCTTCCACTTTTTCTGAAGGTCGATTTGCTTTTTTCCGGGAGTTTTGCATTCAGGCCCAGACACATGGGATCATCAACCCTTTTTTCACGCTGAAGAGGCACAAAGGATGACAGAGGATGTGGATGTGGAGTCGTGGCAGGCTGGCGGCCCTGTTCCAGACCCCACCGCAACTGTTCGTCCTAGTGGGCACTGTCTGTCCAGTGATAAAAATAAACGAAGGAACACGTCATCAAGCCATGATAATATAAACCCTGTACAACACAAGCTAGTGGAAGAAATTTATGTGGTGACTTCAATCGACATGTTGTAACAAAGAGGTGTCATGTCGGCACCACATGACGCAGCTTGAAGCTGACTATGGACTAGTAGATGTCTCAACAATTGGAAGGCATATATAGTTGACTTGGCCATTGAGCTCCTCCATCGAGCTATGGCCATTAGCCAACAAATGGGCATTTCTTAGGAGGCTCTCGGAATGCAAATGACGATTTATTATTATACAGCATGAAACTCTTGGGCCCCTGGCACTGGCAGTGGCACACTGGGACTGGGAGTGTTTTGTTCTCCCCGTAGGCTTAAAAGTGCAGTATGTAGTAGTACTAATATTACCTTACAGAGAATGTTGAAACGAGGTGGATAGGCACCCCCCCCCCTCCCAAGCAACACTGGGACTGGGAACGTAAGGAAAACACGGAAAAAAATAAAGAAACCAATGCACACGCTCCAGATTATTTCAGGTGAAACGCTACTTTGTTGATACGCATGCATACCAACAAAGAGGAGCACAACACAGCCGGGGAGCAGGCAAATGGACACACCGATCGGATTCCTGCATCTGAACCAAGCCATAGACCTGTATGAACGAACTAGGGGTTAGTCTCAGGCCTGACTTCTAGAAGCAAATTAAACAATGAATTTTAGACGTGGTGAAGAACACAATGCAGTAGCAATATTAGTAATCCGCAAATGGACCAAGGCAGCCTGGCCTGCAAAGAAATGTCCTATTTTGAATGCAAGAATCCCATAGGAAATAATGTGGCTCCAGCACAAATTTCCATGAAGCCCAGTGCATTCAAAATGGGGCCTGATCCTAACGATGTCTGATTCCAAACATCAAATGACTGCCACAACTAATGTCATTTCCTTTGATTATGGTTAGTCGAACTCTGGCTAGCTCTGGGCCTGACAATGGCAACTCATGCGTGATGCATATGGCGAATTCCAAGAGTTTCTTCGCCCAGGCCTGTTCATGTGAAATTCGAGTATTGCATGTCAAGTCTGTTGTGTCCTGTGCATACAGACCATTTCTGAATCAACTGGAAACAGTAGAATGCCTCCAGCTTGCAAGTTACAACCCCTGGCCCACACCAGTTTTTTTAGGGGAAGAGAAGCCACATGTTTCGGGAACCAGTTTGGCATAGAACTGCCAAAAAAGACTGAGGTGATAAGCTATTGTCTCTTCATCTTTGCAAAAGTTATGTGTCTTCTTTTTAAAATGCCTATTGCCTTGTTGGCTGCTTTACTGTTTCTCCTTTTTCTAGGAAATGGTTGAGACCCGGTCTATTGTTTTCCCCTCCTCTGCCACAGGGTGGTGCCCCGCTCTGGCGGACTAGAAATGGACCAGTTCCAGTCTAAGGCTTCCATAAGCCATTCATCAGTCTCTGTCCAAATTTGATGGCTTACCAAGCCCACGATGCCCATAAATTCAAGTACAATGATTCGTTAGCGCAGACAGCATAGTGATTAAAGTGTGCAATTCCTCACATTCTGGTTTCACAAATGCTCTTCCACAGCCTGTGCGGGTGCAGCCAACTGAACATGGAAGCATACCTTCCTCAGAGCCAGCAAAAGCAAATTAGGTTGAAAAGAACAGAAGCCCAATTCATTGATTGCATGCAATTGTCATGGAACCATTTTGACGCTTCATTTGTTACTGAACCATAGAACATGGCTTGGTTGTAATGCTGTGACTACCACTTAATCTTGGGACGGATTCAACTGGCGTGTCCTATCCATGCAGCAGACAGAGACATCGTGTTGCAGACTTGCAGTCAGCCAGTCAGGCTAAAAAGCCAGTTCCATATACCTTGTAGGATAAAGGCAGAAAGAAATCGAAATATTCTATTTTGAAACAAAGGTGCATGGTTAATTCTTCTTCTGTACGGATAATCGAACCAAGGGATGAAACAAACTTGTACCTTTTATGCCTTAGTTTTCTCCCGGTGCAGGAAGAAGGCATAGAAGCCACCGAGCACTGTCATGCCCGCCATGCTCCATACCAACACCTGCACCGGGAATGGCATGATCGCCGCCACCTTGTACGAAAAAGCGGCAGTGAGCAATGTGGTGAGCAGCCACACTGCCATCTTGAGGTGCTCACGTTGAGGCGAATCAGGAGCTGTCCTCTCGTACAAACGCAAGCAGTAGAAGAGCAATACAAGGTCTGCATAAGAGAAGCCCACAAAGCATATGGCTCCCAGTTCTCCATTTGACTGGTACACCGCCATGCCTGAGTTTAAAGTCAGGAACAAGAAACCAATCACCGTAACCAATTCGATACGATAGCCTTTGTTATCCTTCAGCACTGGCCAGTTCGCATGACGATTATCCTGGGCTTCGTCCACAAGCTTCACATGCTCTGATGAACCCATATTAGCAGCTCGTGAGACGGGATCTGCGGTGGTGTGGTGCTAGCTAGATACTGCTGGTGGTCGTAACAGATCAGATCGCCTACAACAGGTTGTCCCTTGAGCAAAATCTGAAACACACAGATTGGCTTGGGTTAGTACAATGAATGCTGCTCTAGATGCAGATTGGTCTGTTCAGAATTCTTGTTCAACTTGGTCACAATGGAGGAAATGGTGGATAGATAGGGTCAGGTGTATAACATTTCTTACACTAGAGATCTGAGGTTTTCTTTTCACTTGGAAAGGCCTTTGAAGTTGAGGACTACAGCGCCAGCACAATGTTCGTTCTCTGGAAAGTAAGAAAAAGGGAATGATCAGCAATGTTCAGTGAAGAGTTCCTCTCAGGCCTCGTTTCTGTTTTGGCTGTGGAGCAGCGCGCCAACGCAGCCCTTTCCATCTCTAGCGCCTGTGTACTGTATTGCAGCTGGCTTCTGCGCCACAACGGCCAAAGAAGCGGATCCTCACTAATATGATATTCACTTTTGGGTAGGCTCTACACCTATTGTTCTCAAGAACATTTTGAGGTAGCTTAGCGTTCTAGAACTTAGCAGACGTTATTTGATGTTATTTAAATTAGCAGGCTGCAACTGCAATAGCACTTACCAGCTACAATTGCAGGATGGTTGAGATATCCTGATGGTCTTTTATAGATTAAGTTGCAGATTGCCAAATTCTATCCTACTGAATCTCAATCTCATGAGTTGACTCAGTCCATCACGTTTTTTGTAGTTTTTTAATGTGTTAAGTATCATGATTTATGGCATATATATACTCAGTTTAGTGATATTTAAATTTTGCAATTCGAACTTAGCATCACATGCCATCTGCTACGCTGACACCGCCAATCCGCTACGAACCCACTATCTGTATTTATTACCTTGCTGGCTTGCTCAGCTAAGATTCTATTAGACAGAGAACACTGATGAAGACCAACTCGAGACATGCATTCCGGTTAATTTGTATTAGCCAATCTAATTATCAGATATATGGTTTAATCACCCGACGCCTCCTGTTTCAACTAAATACCGACTTCAGGGGAGATTCATTTCCTTCAGTTCCCGAGTGGCCGGTTGTGCTGTTGCGTTCGTGCTTGGGGCAAGGGGTCACACAAGCATTACCCAGAGATGTTCAATATCATCTAAGTTTCGAGGCCAATCCTTCTCTGAGGTTATCTAGCTAGCCTTCTCCGAAATGCACCAAAATATGAAATCCACGACCACTTAAATGCAGTTTTTGCTTCAGTCTTCCATGCTTACTCCTCCATGAATGAAGACTAATCAATGTAATATATTTGCCATCGAATCCAAATCCAAATGAGACCTTATATTCGAAATCGGGTGAGATGGATGGAGGAGTACCAAATGAAAAAAAAAGGAAAAAGATTATAGTGCAGTCTTATACCATATATAGATGGGAGCGGAGACGGCAGTGCCCCAGCAAGCAGCTCCCAGGCCGCGTTGACTAGATCGGCGGGAATCGCCGGGTACCCGGTCGTCGGAGCAAGCGAGATCTAACACGGCTCTGGGGAAAGCTGGGTTGGGATGAGGAGCTGGGGAGCGAACCGTGTCTTTAATAGGGAATCCGTAAAACGCGCTAAACTAGGGAGGGATGGCAATGGGAGGGAAATTCTTTATTCTCCGCGAGAAATTCCTCCACTGGAAAATGGAGATGGGAGAGATTTTTTTCTCGCAGGGATGTAAACGGAGAAAATTCTCTTCCCGACGGATAAACGAGACTTCCCCATCTCCGATCCCCGCGGGAACCCATTAAGTTTGCCCATGAGAATGTTTTCATGTAATAACTAATGATGAAATAAATTATTACCTTGTGAAGTGATCACCCCTTACAAATTTATCCGATATGATGTACATATAATGATTTCTTACCTTTGACAATGCGTATAAGTAATGATGTTTTGTGCTAGTAACAAAAATCATACCTATTAATTATAATTTAAGCGGGGACGGGGACGGAGAAGAAATGTCCCCCGCCAATGTTGGTGGGGATCCCCGTGGGGAATTTTTTCCTTCGCGGGGATGGGGATGGGGAGCTATTCCCTGACGGGGAATTCCCCGTTACCATCTCTAATCTGAATCGATGGAGTTGGCCTAAACCATCTCCAACCAGTTGCCTAAATGAGTTAGCCTATCACTGTTCTAACCACCTTCTTTTCTGTCTACAGTTGCGTTACAGTGTCGTTTTGTATTATAAGCAATCCATACTGGCAGTCCGCTGGAGATAGCCTAAAGCTATTTACAGTGGTTCAATGTTTTGTCACTGTTTTAACATAGTTTACAGAGTGAAGTTTAAAATGAGAAACGAGGGATTGGCGGTATTTTGTAGTTCGGAAATAATATCAGGGTATTTCATAATACTATGGTATTGAAAAAGTATTTGGTTGATACCGGCAAAACATAGTTTAAATACCATGCTCTGTCCAAAACTGTGGTGTATTTGGAGTTTTGGATAAAAGTCTGGATTGGAGTTTTCTTCCGTACGTGCGTCTACCTACCCTCCCGTGTCGCTTTCCCTTGTTCGCGTCGCTTTCCCCTTCCGCCGGACAACCTTCCTCCGCCACATCTCTATCACCGGTGCGTCGCCTCTCCTTCCCCTCCGCGTCGCTCAAGGACTTCACCTCGTTGCTCCGGCCAGTCTTCGCCGCCGTCGCGTCCTCCACCACCTACCCCGTCGCCGCACATCTTCCACAGCATACGCTTGGCCGCCTCCTTGCTCTGCGTCTGCCGCATGCTCCAGCATCCCCTGCCCTCGTCCCCGATCGCGCCCACTGGTGGGGAGCTCATAAGCACCTAGGGTGGGCGCGGGGTCCGCGACACCTACGAGGACTGTCGCCATCCCCGCAGGATCCACCTCGGGTACTCCGGCGTGCCACCCCTTCCGCATCGTCTCGTCCACGCCCCACACTGCCTCGTCCGGCCTAGCCGCCCATGTGCCTCGCGCCCCGCGCCCGCCTTCCACAGACACTCACCTCCCACGGTGGCAGCCAGCCTCGGGTTCAAGCCTCCAAGAGGCGGCAGCGGGTGGGCCGACGCAAAGGAGCGGGGCCGGTGAAAGGAGGTGCCAGTGTGAGGGATCGAAGCGGGGCCGCTAGCGAGAGAGAGGATTGTCGACGGGAGCGGGGAGAGGCATGTCTGCATGGATGAGCCGGCGCTACTGCCTGTCCTCTCCACCATCTCCGTCTCCGGTGATGTGCACAACTCCCTGTAACACTTCTCCATCGTCGACCCTAATCCGTGGCGTGAATCATCCGCTGGGGCTTCTAGTTTGTCCGCTTACATCCGTAGACCCTAGCCCACACCGTACGACGACTCGTTCGTCTTCACATCGTGGTCATCGATACGGTCAGTAGTATAAAAAACAACACGTCACTGCTCAGCAAGAAAAAGAAAGAGACATTCATAGTTGACTTGACGGACCAATGGGGAGGTATCGCCAGCCGGGTCTCGCTCCCACGGTCCTACCCGATATAAATTTGGCGCCCGACGACTTGGAGGAAGACCCTGAAACCGAATCCGACGCCGCGCCTGATTCGGTTTTCGTGGCCGACGTCATCTGCATTTCGGACTTTGGCGTTCCCATCTTGCCGAGCGCAACATTTGACGTATATATTGTGCAGCCAAATTGTCACAGAAATTTACCACCTATGCTGGCCACCAAACAGAGGGGGGGGGGGGGGGGGGGGGGGGGAGAGGATCAACGGTAGTCCTCACGTCCGATCACTTTTCTTGGCCTAATTTTCTTTCCAGCTCAACGACAATACCGGCAGCAGCAGCAACTTCCGCTGAATTAGGCTCTTTTACAGGAAACGGTCCGAGATAGGACTAGAAACACATGGTCAGTGAAAGTTTTGCTGTCGACACGTCCATTGTCCTTTGCCGCGTTCTCTTGCCGAGTCTCTCTCACATTCATGACTCGGACACGAACGCTGCCACACGGCCGAGAGCACCAGGGTTTCGCTTTCATGCTTGCTATTCATCTTTGCCAAAGTTTCCGGCTTTCGCTCCTTGATTTAGACGAGGACCGTTGTGGCCTCGGGCAGTCGGGTCATTTATTTAGTAATTAGCACACACTTGTTGTGCGAATGAAAAAGGAAGCAGACAGAGCATGGTTCCATGGGTCCATTGTCCACACCTATCACCTATGTCGTCGTTAAAATCATTGCCATTACTGATTATTAGTAAACCGGTATAACCGGTATAAAATCATCGACC
Organism: Paspalum vaginatum; assembly: GCA_030272315.1. Lineage (NCBI taxonomy): Eukaryota > Viridiplantae > Streptophyta > Magnoliopsida > Poales > Poaceae > Paspalum > Paspalum vaginatum. The sequence continues at coordinate 40,772,043 of CM059015.1, read as the reverse complement.
ACGTAACTGCAATGCTTTTCTTGTACTCTATGTATTATAAAGCTACATTTAAAGGCTCTAATATATTCTAGAACAAAGGGAGTATTTGTTACCAAAAAACATTGTGCATTAACGACAGGAGGAAGTATATATGTGTGTCACATACATATATGTTTTTATTACAGTTGATTTTGAGTTGCACCGTTAATTAGGATTTAGTTTGAGTCGAACTCTATGCTCTGTGGTCCAATAAATTAAAGACTGACCTCTATATATTGTAACCATGAGACGACTTAGCGGCTACATTGCCCGTGACGAGAATATGTCATTGTAGCTGCTCTCTATTAATAGGAATGAGCGTCCACATATATACTCATACCCTGAATATGTAAGCTTAGGCTAGACCTTATTAACAAACATCATGTCTACTGTGCCATTATTAGTAAACAGACATGTTTGTCAGGATAAATACAATCTCCACTTCTGCTGGTGAAGATTGATAAACGGTGTGTCACTGCGAGGGCTAATTTTCTAAAAGCATCCGTCGAATAGCTGGTGGTCTGCTCAACTCAAATAGTGCGGTGGGGATCATTACTTATCTACAGTGAGCATGTACTAATCCACTGTTGCTAAGTCTCTGGAAATTCTACCGGAACACTTGAATGGTTTGCAAAAAAGTAGTTGGAGTAGGTTTTAGATTTTGGAGTTCAGTATTTGTTGCAACCTTCTTTGAAGTGGTTGAACTAACTAACTTTCTAGAATTGATTGTCTCTGGTCCTGGACGAGAATTGTTGAAAAGGATGTTAAGTAGATAATTATATATAGAGTAAATTTTATTGGTTGTTCTTAAAATCGTCTAGAGTTTTCACCTAGGTCTTGGTACTTGTATTTTGCATTTTTCGCTCCCTAAATCCTCTTTGTTTTATGACATAGTTCCAAATCTTTCTAATCCAAGTTAAATCGTCCATAGCCTCTGCCCCTGAGCCATGCACCGTCACTGCACCTGTGCAAAGAGGAAGGCGAAGATAGCGAGGTCGCAGTGGGGCGCTTATGCATGTTGCTGCACTATCGTCGCACCCGAGCGCAATGAGGAAGATGGAGATGGCAAAGTCACAAAAGGCTTCCACATGTTGTTACACTACCTCCACATCCGAGTGCAAGTATGAAGGCAGAGATGGCAATGTCATGATGGGCACATGAGGCAAGCGGGTGGCAGTGTCTCTCCTCCACTATAGCACGTGTGCTAGCAATGTTTGGTGTGGACACCATAAGTGAGGAGGCGTCCAAGGCTGTGAGCATGCATGAGGAGGAAGACGGAGATGATGAGGTCACAATGGGCACATAGGGCTAGTATGCAGCAAAATCATTCTCTCCTATTCATTAGTGGTGGTGCAGCCATGTGGCAGATCGAACCGGCCAACTTAAATTCAATTCAAGTGCATCAGCCACCTTTGGCTTGCAATGTATACTTGAAACAGAGACCAAGTTTGGTAGTCCCACGCGAGGCCTGATGGACCCTCGATTACACAATTCCCAAGATAGCAGACAATTGTACACATCAAGCCCACCAATGAGCCACATCAATTGCAAGCATGTGATATATGAAAAAAATATATGGCATAAATACATCATGTCACGCCTATACCATTCAAGTATAAGCATGCGATGTATGAAAAAATATGGCACAATAAAGGTTCGAGTTTTTACTATGTTGAATGTCACTGATGTGGCATGCTCAACATCTGGTAAGCCAGAATGATTCAAAATCAATTTTTAATTTCTGAAATATTCTAAAATATACGACATATGCTTACTTAACGTAGCTTCCCATATATACCTATCTTAATTTAATTATCCCATCCCAAGTCCAATAAATCCCACCTAACCTACATATTTAGCCCCCACAAGCAGTAACTTGACCTTGCCAATGCAAGTTGGACCATGTGGGACCAAGCACCCCTAGGTCAACTCCTACCTGTGGGTATGAATGTTTATCGACCATTCGGATGAGCAAAGAAAGGTTTCATCAGGTCTCATGTACACAATTATGCATTCTCGTGAAATTATACCGATCAATGGACGAACAACTGACATGCCTCATACGACTTGGGCGGAGTCCAATATACAACATCGAGCAAATAAAAAAACAAAATGTCCTTCCAGTCTCGATTTAGGTTTTCATCCATAATTGCATTGCCCATATTAATTAAGTTTCTTTCAAAGAATGACTTATACTCTAATTCACTCATATCTAAATTCAAACACATCTAAGAAAGACTAAGGTGTTCTCCCACAAGGAGAGGCATTTCTGCACAAACATTTGCATGGATGCCTAATATTTTAGTCTTCAACATACAATGCATTTGGAGATGCATATCCCACAAAATCAATACCCACTCAATAAACAACTAATATTTCCCATATTATCTCACATGCCACGGCACTTCACAGTGTTTGCATTGGATGAGAGTGTGTGTGCAAATTTTCCTATCCTCTCACCTCTAGTGCATTTTACCTCTTGGAGATGTTTGCCTTACGCTACAGTGTTGTGTGATTGCATATCCTCTTGTGCTGTTTGTTGGAGAAAGCCTTAGCAAGATCGCCATGCTACTCGTACTAGTTCAAGGTACCAAGCATAAGGCATGGAAGTACATATTTATGTTGGTGGATTCCCAATCAACTATGAAACTTAATGCATAAACCTACTCACTATAGTGGTAGGACTTAAATTTGCTAGCTTTATATGCTTAGGGGTCTAGCTATTTAGGTGGTGCCAAGCCCAAATCACTTGGGGTCTGTTTGGTAGCTAACTAGAGTCTGGTCTGGCCAAGTAGGTCAGTTTGGTTGTAGATGGCTAGAGAAGGTGTACAATTTTGGGTTGTGTTTGGTTTGGTTGCGAAGCTTGCTGGCCCAATGTGGTTTGCTATTTGGTTCCGTATATTTCTCCAAGAGATGTAGGTAGGGCACACTAGCTGAAATGGTTAAATGTGGGTTAAGTAGAGGTATTGGCATGGTTCTTTTTGTTAACTTATGCGGTAATGACAAACAATTAATTTTGACAAATTGGATGTGCATACCATATGCACACAAGAAGTCATATGTTATTAAATTGAGAATGTTACAAGTGGTCGTCATGTACATCCATGTTACTTGAGAATGTACAAAAATAGACCAGGATTACTATAAACTGGCAGACAATTACAACATCTTTCCAATTGACTACTACCCTAATGCTATTGCTCTTAGGCTTCAATTCACCCTCCAGAGGAGCGGAGCCGTCACCGGAGAAAGTGCTATATGCATGGACTGCTTCACGTTCTGTACCATAACATTTGAAGAAGCAGTTTTTGAAACCAGCTACCTGCTTATTGCACAACGACCGGTCTTCATACACACCAGGATTATGGCCTCGAAAGACCACATACCATGACATATCTAAAGCTGGGTTGGGATGAGGAACTGAGGAGCGTCCCCTGTCTTTAATAGGTCCCAGAATCTGTAAGACACGCTTGAAGTGTATGGCCCATTCAAAGTCCATTCCCTGTACTGCGTTGCTAAGGTGTAAAATTTGGATTTTGATCCGTCTTTTGCTGTTCAGTCCGAGTCCAGCAGGTAGGGTATCCCACCCATCTATCCATTATTCTAACTACCTCTCTCTCTGAACAGTGTCGCTACAGTGTCGTTTTGTACTATACACGACCATTTACCCGGTCAACTGGACTCGGTCTCACAATGTGGGCTCTATTTCTCCGCTTAAAAATAATATTCCAATTTCCAAAAACAAAAATATTCCACCCAAACCATAATCATCGAGATTTTGAAACACAATCATCGATCCTCCACACTCACGTGACTCTATACCTCATCCTACTCTACACCAACTACCATATTTTTTTATTATTTCTACACATCCTCTCTCCACTTTATCCTCCGGTCTCCATCCACCTCCCGCACCGCTCATCCACTTCCTCTCCTCCAGCGCGCTACCGCCCATCCAACGGCGCTACTGCCTCTCATCTCTCCCATCTTCTCCCTCCTCGGCGACATGGCCAACTCCCTGCGTTGCTTCTCCATTGCCAACCCGAATCTGCGGCACGGGATATCCTTCACCGGCTCCACCTCTGCTGACCCCGCCACCACATGCGTTGCCTTCTACCGGCCCAGCCTCCATGCGCGGATTCGTCCCGGTGGCGCATCGCTGCCTCCTCCACCATGCTGCTCCGACGAGGGCCGTGTCGCTTCCTCTCCAACTCTAGCCGTCTCCTGCCCTTGCCCCTAGGATCCATCGTCGCCCGTTGTGCTGTCCCACCTCAGCCTGCCCGTGGCCGCGGTAACGTCGTCACCACTCTTCAGTGCAAGGGCACCAACGCCCCACCATTGCTCCCCGCCGCTACATGTTTGACATGGTGGAGAGAGGGGAGATGGTGCCGCACGGCAACCTTGCCAAATATGGTGATGCTGCCCTTCGACGCATGCGTAGCGTCGTGGATAGAGCCCCATTGCAGCACATCTTGACGGTAAATGAGACTCCATCCCAGGATAGTGCCCCTAAGTGTGGACAGTGTTGGCGTCTCTTAGCCTTAACAGGTTTTACTCCACAAGCGCACGGAGACCGCTGTAGCCTTTCACCCAGAGTATTCCGAGTATCGTATTTTTCCATAGGGAAGCGGCAGGCGAGAGAGTATATTTGGATAAACTCAAAATGAAGTCACCGTACTTTAATAAATATACCAACTAGTATCTAGGAAGGGGTAAGTCTGATAAAGATAGGTGTATGGTGAAGAAGTAAATGAACTACCTAAGATACACGTAGAGAGGTATAGTTGCCTGGGAGGACAATGAGCGAGATAAAGTTCCCAAACTCTATTCTATTCGGCTGCAAGTACTATGTTGTGGTTAACTAAAGAAACTCAAGTAAACAAGTCAGGGTCTCGCGTCGAGCGAAATTCCGGCGCCCTCGAGGGGTCGGGGGGTAGATAGTTGACACCCGAAAGAGAACCCGGCTATCACCTATGGGCCACCCGAGTGAATAGGCCTAGACTACAGAGGCACACCACACGCTGTCACCGAGTAGGGTGACCAAGCAAATCTGTGTGGAGAGGATGGCGCGCTATAAACGCACTCAAGTTAGACTTGAGTGACAATAGATCGTCCTTGATCAGAGGAGAGAACCTAACCAGAGCCTGGCGTACATGTTGGATTATAGCACCGGCAAGAATAATAGGACTTGACTAACCAAGATAACCACACCCTAAGCCTAGTAAGTATGCAAAGAAAGGTACACCACACTTGCAAGAGATAGAAATAAAGTAAAGCATAAATATATTATACTGAAGATAAGAGTACAAAGATACAAGAACTTTACCGCAGACTCAGAGCTATCTCCGAGAACTCCGAGGCAAAGCTCGACTCACTCTAACTCCCAAGACTATCCTAACTACTAAGATGTGGAAAATGGCACTCTCTAAGGTAGAATGTCGCTCTCAACTTCTCCACACTTTTACAAATGAGCTCTCGGGGCCTATTTATAGTCCAGCAAGTGAGGGGGGTATTTATAGGTGGCTTAGGTCGGTTTGGGGGGTAAGGCGGTGGTCGGCCGACCATGTAGGGGCTTGGCCGACCTAGCCCCATGGTCGGGCGACCGCCCGATCCACCGACTTGGCCATCCAACGGCTTGATCCTGCTTCCTCACGTTGGTTGGCAGTTGAAACAGTTGGTGCACGTGTAAAATGAGGGCCTTGCATGGTCGGCCGACCATGCATGAGGTCAGGCGACCACGTGTCCTGCTTCGATTGGTTGCATGGCTCCTCTCTAGGATGAGTGACGTCACCGATCCGTGGTTTGGTGGTCTTTCGGTCCTTGGATACATTGATGCTTTGTTTGACGTTTTGATTAGACTGCCTTTGTGTTTCCTTGCAGGTTTGGATCGATGACTTGGCATTTGGGCTCCGAGGGAAGGTCGGGCGGCCAGGGGCAGGGTCGGCCGACCCAACCACTTTTGCCTGCAGTGCCCAGCTTTGATCCTTGACACGTTCTCAGCTGTTTTATGTGTATTTTGGTACCTGCATCCAAATATTCATGTACATCTTGTGGAACTCATTAGTAGTAGGGGTTAGTCCATTTTATTCACATACTTTGCTTCATTTGGTGGATAATTGATCGTAGATATCGTGAGATTACGACCGTCAACACCCCCCAAGCTTAAACTTTTGCTCGTCCTCGAGCAAACCTAAGACCGAAAGTGGATCAGGAGTTGCTGCAATATCGAAGATGAAGATGAATTCTTATACATGATTCAATACTCAAACTTTTGTTCCAAGTAGTGAAACAATTGAAGTTCACCTTGTGTAATACCTGTGGTGCATTTTTTTGCCTACCTCGCCTTGGGCGATTGGGAGATGGAACGACTTTATTGCAGGAGTACTTCTGACTTGCCCTTTTTGGATGTCCTTCTCAGGTGTTTTCTAAATTTTCAAAACAAAGAAGCTTCCCCAAGGTACTCTCGGTCGCTCAAAGGTGTTTCCTCACCAAGGGCCATGAGTTGGCCAACATTTTCCTACACTAAGGCCTTTGTGGAGCTTTAGGTGGGGAGAAGGTGGCACACTTAGGATGTTTATGTTGCTAGGCCAAAGATTGGACCAAAGAGTATACTCTATCACTTCTTCTATTTGATTGTTGGAGTATGAATGGTGGGCGTCTCCTTCTCTTGATTTTCATCCCTTGTAGCCTTTTATGAACTTCGAGGGGATATGGAGCTTTTATTTATTTTTGCCATGCTTGAACTTGCACGCTTTTCCTTTTTGCCGTGCATTTGCACACATTTTTCTTTTCATTTTGCCATGCTTTTGCATGCTCTTTTTTTTCTTTCAGCTCCATACCCTTACTCCTTTGGATTTGAAGGCTCAGGGATTATGAGAAGTTTTTGGAGACTTTTTGGTGGATACAAAGTCCGGAATGGATCACTTGCATTTTATGCTTTTGTACTCCAGCTATCAACAGAAGGTGATATTTCTACTCAAAGAGACTCAAAATTTGACAAAGCTCAAAACATCTCTAAGTAGCTCTTCGTAGCGGTTTCAACTATTTGAAGTACTTTTGGCTTTGGTATGCATTCATGACCTAGGGGAGCTATATTTTGTCATTTTCAAAGATAAAGAACCTGAGATGTTCATCCTACTAGGAACATGAAAGAATCATCCCACATTTAAGTCATATCATCATCTCGCAACAACTTAGGCTTGTTATCACAAATGGCATCCACAAAGTAGAACTTTGGGTTTACTTCTTTTATTCACAACTCAAAACTAAGCTAAGCATAAATCATATGCAAGAATCAAATCATTCACTTGATAGAGAAACTATTCATCATTTCCAAAATGAAGCTAGCATGTGAATCTATCATTCGAGCATGGGAGTTATTATGGTCTAGTTTTTTTAAGGTAAAGCATAAATATAACTGAAATGAAACAAACTAAATTAAACTAATTATTACTAGTGATCTCTCTCAAAGCGATACATGGGTGGTGCAGTAGGCAAGGGGATTGACATACGTACCATTGATTAGGTCCCCCCCAAGCTTCGATGAAGCTACTGGGGGTAGTACCCATGGTATTGGAAGAAACGCTGGGACTCATCGAAGGTGCGTTGGGCTGTCGCTTCTATTTCTAGAAGGCGGTTGTAGTGCTCGTTCCGGGTCTGCTGGATAACCTGAGTGCGCTCATCAACCTAGTTAAGTTGCTGCGCCATCCCAGCAGTGCGTTGGTCTTGGACGGTCAGGGTCCCAAAAATGGCGGCCAAAGGATCCTCTACAAAGCGTGCTGACGCAGACGGTCCTACTCCGTATGGCCCTGACCCAGATCCATAGTAGGTTCCTCCTCCACCAAACTGCTGAGAATGTACAGTACTAGAATCGTATCCCCATGATATGTGTGCAGATCCTCCTTGGGGCTGCCAAGTGTGGTCTTCTTCTTGAGTTTGCTAGGATGCGCCTGCTGCGGTATGGTACCATGTTGGTCCAATCCCGGCGGCTTGTGCCTCCTATGCTTGCTCTTGCATGCGTTTCTCTGCTGCTCTCCTTTGTGCCCTAGTCATGACTCCTGCAACATTGTGTCGTGGTTCCTCTAAAGGTATAGAGGGTCCCTCTACTGGCATAGAGAGAGTGCCTACGAAGTAGAGTTTATTGTGTGGTGTAGGCAGGGGTACTTCAAAGTCGTACCCCATGTAAATCATGACATAGGTCTCCGTACTAGGCTCTTTGCGCAAGAAGTCTCGCCGGATAAAGTGGCTCTCTATAACTAGGTTCGGTGTGTCTGGGTGTAGAAATTCCAGTTGGGCATTTGCTAATACCCCTAGCTCGGCTGCAATCCTCATCACAAAGGACGTGATTGTTATGGAGCTTCCCTCCAGAGCTAGTTTCATACAGTGAGTGAGCATGCCTAGCACCGGTGCATATTTCTGCTTACGCTACATAGCGTAGAGGATTTTTAGGTCCTCCACGGTCACACAGCGTGTGTCATCACGGGGGAGGGCTATCATGGTAATCCAACGGGCCATGAAACACATGGTGGGGTGCTTAATGTGTGTGATGCTTTTCTTCCCCTTGTAGTTAGGTCTAGCTAACTCTCTCAAGAACTCTTATGAATTAAAACCTGCGGGTTTGGCTACTAAGGAGCAGCGTGGTGAGAACCCGAGAGTATTGCTGAACTGACGAAGTGTTAGTTCATGCTCAGTGTTAAAGAGTCTGAAGTGCACAGACGTATTGGGCTGCAGTGTTTCTACTCAGAGGGTCATTAGAAACTCCTTGGTAAGGAGCACTATGCCTCCTTCATAGATGTCAACAAATTTTTCCCAGCCCACTGTACTAAAAATTTCTTCAAATTCATCGGACATACCTGTGCTTGTCATGAGCATTTCGTTGAAGTATTTTGTGAGGCTAATGGGATTTGTGTGGGGTCGCCTCAGTAGGTCGGCTTCATCTTGGTTCTGTATCTGGATGTGGGAGTCCAGCAGCAATACCGACCTGGCATTTGACGAGGTTGCTTCTTCCTCCAGCGGTCCAACACTTGAGGAGCCTCTGTCGGACGCCATTCGGGAGCTGTGTCCTTGTGAACCGGAGGACGTGAGGCGATGTGCCACCCTGCTGATTGCATTCCTAGTCCTCTTCAATGCGCGTCTCATCCTACACAAAAATGATCACAAGAACTACAAGACGACAGAAAAATATTAGCGTTAGTCGTCCTTATGGGGTATGACACCACCACAACCCATTCTCGTGCTTGTCAAGGGAGAGAGGGATATTTAGGAGCTGAAAATTATTTGGCTAACATGATTTTATTTGGAACTTTTTTAACCAAGCACTAGGGCTTTATTAAATACTAAACAAGGGAGTTTTTGAGGGGGAGAAGGGAGCTGCTGCTTGGTGCATCGAGCAAGGAGGTTGAGGACTGTATTTATAGATGAGACGCAGCAGGCAGGAGCTTGGGCAGCCATGGCCTTGGGTTGGCTGACCAGGGGGCTGGTCGGTTGGCCTGGGCCTTGGTCGGCCGACCATTTGATTGTGTGCTGCACAAGAGAGAGCAAACGGGAAGGAAAAGGGAAAGCTGCGCGCGCCGAAAATGTGAGTGAAGGTGGTCGGACGGCCACTCATTGTGCTTATGAGCACTTGAGTGCTCGTGCTAGGGCTACATGCGCTGAAAGCAAAAGAGAGAGGGGAGGGGGCGGTCGGCCGGCCTCTCTATTTTTTTTGAAAAGGGAGAAGAAAGAGGGAAAAAGTGAAAGTAAAAGAGAAGGAGAAAGAAAAAGAAAGAAAGAAAAATGAGGGACAAGGGGGTGGTTGGCCGGCCGGTGGCGTGGTCGGTCGGCCACCCAATATATTTTTTTAATGCAGAAAGTGATAAAGCGCATGCATAGAAAATTAAATTTGTGCAGTGCAAGAATTTAAACATGCCATGGAGATCGAAAAAATTAAATTAGCGGAAAACTAAATATGTTGTCGAGAGATAATGCCAAATTTACCTTTTGGCGAGGGTGCACCATTTACCACCTTTTGGGATATCGCATGGGCGTACGTTCTGGATGGTGAGTTGTATTTTCGCACACCACTTCGGATTAGTCGTGGATGAAGCTTTGGCACGCTTTTTTTAAACGTGCCCTAGATCATTTGTCTTGGTTGCATCATGGGTATGTTGATCTTTGCTACGCCCTTGAGTGAGTGATGTGGTTGAATCATGGGCGCCGACCTTCTGCACAGGAGCTTTGCCTCCTGTTTCCTAGGTTTTGGGACTAGCCTTGGTTGCTTTTGCCTTCTCCCATTCCTGTTCTTCCTGTTGTCGGATGGCAGTCTCGTTGGCTAACTTCCATTTCATGAATGCTACGAGACTATCCGTCTCTTTTCTGGAGGCGTTGATGACTGGTAGCTTCGGTATATATTTCTGGCACTTAAATACCTTCACTTGGCTGCATTGCTCCACCTTTGGTTTGAAAGAGAATGTCTCCCTCATTCCGTTGATGTTGAGGTGGACTTCTCCAGCTCCAACATTGATGCTTGCCTCTGTAGTACTCAGAAATGGCCGCCCAAGAATGAGCGGTGTCTTTGCATCAATTTGCATATCCAACACCATGAAGTCCACTGGGATGAGAAAATTCTGGATCTTCATCAGAACGTCCTCGAAGATCCCTTCGGGGTGACATATGGATTGGTCTACCAACTGCGGGCACATGGCGGTAGGAATGAGTGCAGCGTGGTTGAGTTTGTCAAAGATGACTTTGGGCATAACACTAACGCTTGCTCCGAGGTCACATAAGGCTTGATTGAAGACTTGGTTTCCAATTGAGCATGGAATGGTAGGACTTCCGGGGTCCTTTTTCTTCTGTGGAGGCTGATTGTGTATAGCTGCGCTACACTCTTCTGTCATGTGGACAATTTTTGCTTATGGTAAAGGCTTCTTGTTGTTGAGGATATCTTTTAAGTACTTGGCATATGTCGGTACCTGCATAGCATCTAGCAGGGGTATATTGACATATAATTTCTTAATGACCTCAATGAACTTATTGTATTGTTCGTTAGCGGTAGCCTTCTTATTGCGCTGGGGGAAAGATAGCACCATTGTGTCATAGAATTCGTGTGGACGTGATTTCGGTAGCGCCTTGTCCTCTACTGTTTCAGGTCTAGTCTCATGACCATCCTTCTCCTTTGTGTTAGTGGCCTTCTCCTGTTCTTCACCTGCATTGTGAGTGCGTGGTGCACTACTAGGGTGTGGAGGGTCCTGAGTGGACTTACCACCCCTAGTAGTGACTGCATTGATGTGCTTTTTGGGAGGAGGTTCCGGTTGTCCCGGAAGCTTACCCGCAGTAGCATTAGGTAAAGAGGCAGCTAACTGAGCTATCTGTGTTTCTAACATTTTGTTAAAATTTAGTTGATTTTTCATAGCACTATTAAGAGTCTCCATTTGAAGAGAGATAGACTCAAAAAGCCTATCATTAGCATGAAATTTCTTACTAATGCTGTCATTCACAGCTCTTTGATCAAACGAGCTAGGCTTATTAAATTGCTGTGAATTGCCTGAGGAGTTACCTTGTCCGAAGAAAGGAATGTACGATCTTGAATTTCAGCCTGGTTGAGGACGACTCCCGTTGTTGAAGTTGCTAGAGTTACCGATGAAATTGGCATCCTCCGGTCGAGTTTCGGGGCAGCTGTTCCTCGAGTGCCCTGTATTCCCGCAGACTTCACAAGTCATGTGAGCATCGAGGGCCTAGACTAGAGCGGTCTCAGGGCTGTCTTCTAGCTTCTTTAAGAGCATGTCCATCTTGGCGGCGAACATGTCGGTGCTGTCGATGTGATGGACTCCACAAGATCGGGTACTAGGCCTCTCTTTCATTGAGATCCTTGGCGGCTCTAACACTCTGGGACAAGAAGGATCCTCCGGCGGCTGCATCCAGGTGCTCTTGTGCTGAGCGGTTCAATCCATGAAAGAAGCTCTGGACGATAAGCCATTATTCCATTCCATGGTGGGGGCAGGCCGCGATGTACTCGTGTAATCGTTCCCAGGCCTCCACCACTATTTCATCTGTGAACTATTGAAAGCTCAAGATCTTGTTCCTCAATGCATTGGTCTTTCCCAATGGGAAATACTTGGCAAGGAATGTGTTGGAGCACGCATCCCATGTATTGAATGTTGCACGGTTGAGGTAGAACTATTGCTTCGCCTTTCCGACAAGCAAAAATGGGAAGAGGCGTAACTTGACAGCATCGGGGGATGCACCTTTCATTGTGAATGTGCTGCAGATTTCTAGGAATTGCTGCAGATGATTGTTGGCATCTTATGTTGCTAGTCCACAGAATGGGATAGCTTGAACCATGTGAATGACTCCAGGTTTGAGCTCAAAGTTCTCTCCCGCTTGCACTTTGGGTCTCGTAGGAACGTTGTTGCTGCAGGGAATGGAGAACTCACGGATGGTGTTTTCAGTCATGATGTTGGTGAAAGGAGTATGACTCGTTGATGCAAATGATTCAAGTTCTGTCGGTACAGGTCTCTGCCCATGAACAGTCTTTGAACGGACTCTTCTGAGCGAGGCCTCTAGATTATTGTGGAAGTTTACCTGTAGGTCGTAACCGGTCATACACCCCTCTGTTGCATCCACAACAAAAACAACAGAGACAAGTGAGCGTGCTAAAGACTAGTTGGTATTTTTATAAAGACACGGGGTTCAAAAAGAGATTATCAATTATATCTCTGCCTATTGCTTCCCCGGCAACGGCGCCAGAAAAGCTTGTTGGCGTCTCTTAGCCTTAACAGGTTTTACTCCGCAAGCGCATGGAGAACGCTGTAGCGTTTCACCCAGAGTATTCCGAGTATCGTATTTTTCCATAGGGAAGCGGCAGGCAAGAGAGTATATTTGGATAAACTCAAAATGAAGTCACCGTACTTTAATAAATATACCAACTAGTATCTAGGAAGGGGTAAGTCTGATAAAGATAGGTGTATGGTGAAGAAGTAAATGAACTACCTAAGATACACGTAGAGAGGTATAGTTGCATGGGAGGACAATGAGCGAGATAAAGTTCCCAAACTCTATTCTATTCGGCTGCAAGTACTATGTTGTGGTTAACTAAAGAAACTCAAGTAAACAAGTCAAGGTCTCGCGTCGAGCGAAATTCCGGCGCCCTCGAGGGGTCAGGGGGTAGATAGTTGACACCCGAAAGAGAACCCGGCTATCACCTATGGGCCACCCGAGCGAATAGGCCTAGACTACAGAGGCACACCACACGCTGTCACCGAGTGGGGCTACCAAGCAAATCTGCGTGGATAGGATGTCACACTATAAACGCACTCAAGTTAGACTTGAGTGACAATAGATCGTCCTTGATCAGAGGAGAGAACCTAACCAGAGCCTGGCGTACATGTTGGATTATAGCACCGGCAAGAATAACAGGACTTGACTAACCAAGATAACCACAGCCTAAGCCTAGTAAGTATGCAAAGAAGGTACACCACACTTGCAAGAGATAGAAATAAAGTAAAGCATAAATATATTATACTGAAGATAAGAGTACAAAGATACAAGAACTTTACCGCAGACTCAGAGCTATCTCTGAGAACTCCGAGGCAAAGCTCGACTCACTCTAACTCCCAAGACTATCCTAACTACTAAGATGTGGAAAATGGCACTCTCTAAGGTAGAATGTAGCTCTCAACTTCTCCACACTTTTACAAATGAGCTCTCGGGGCCTATTTATAGTCCAGCAAGTGAGGGGGGTATTTATAGGTGGCTTAGGTCGGTTTGGGGGGTAAGGCGGTGGTCGGCCGACCATGTAGGGGCTTGGCCGACCTAGCCCCATGGTCGGGCGACCGCCCGATCCACCGACTTGGCCATCCAACGGCTTGATCCTGCTTCCTCACGTTGGTTGGCAGTTGAAACAGTTGGTGCACGTGTAAAATGAGGGCCTTGCATGGTCGGCCGACCATGCATGAGGTCAGGCGACCACGTGTCCTGCTTCGATTGGTTGCATGGCTCCTCTCCTAGATGAGTGACGTCACCGATCCGTGGTTTGGTGGTCCTTCGGCCCTTGGATACATTGGATGCTTTGTTTGATGATTGGATTAGACTGCCTTTGTGTTTCCTTGAAGGTTTGGATCGATGACTTGGCATTTGGGGTCCGAGGGAAGGTCAGGCGGCCAGGGGCAAGGTCTGCCGACCCTGCCACTGGGTCGGGTGACCCAGCAGGTGATCGGCCGACCAGGGCCCATGGTCGGCCGACCCAGCCACTTTTGCCTGCAGTGCCCATCTTTGATCCTTGACACGTTCTCAGCTGTTTTATGTGTATTTTGGTACCTGCATCCAAATATTCATGTACATCTTGTGGAACTCGTTAGTAGTAGGGGTTAGTCAATTTTATTCACATGCTTTGCTTCATTTGGTGGATAATTGACGGTAGATATCGTGAGATTATGACCTTCAACAGACAGCCTAAGACCAAGCCCAACAGACTCTCTGTGTGGCCGTCCATAGTACGAAAATGACATCGTAGCTATATTGTAGACAGAGTATAGTTTGAATATAAGTAATGGAATGGACAATGTGGATTCATCCTAAGGCATCCCAATGACAAGCTATTTGGAATTCAACTCATCATTCGAGGTTTTGTAAGAATATTTTATTTCACCTCTTTTATATGGACCCACCCATCGGTTAAGTAGACGCTATCTCCTCCTATGGCCTAACTACCAATGCCCTTTCCTCTCGCACCAAGGGCATGTCCACCTTCTCCCATGGTGGTGCAGGGCCAACAGCCACATCAAGATGTCATACTCTTCCCTTACGATCCTACTTTCCCATGTTGTCTCTACTCTCGTTGCTATGATGCTTCTACTGCTCTTGCTATCCTTATCACACCCTCTTCCCGCATATCCAAATGACATTGTCATGACTTCCTATCATCGCCATGGTCACCTCTTATCGCCACATGCTGTTAGTAGCGGATCTAGGCAAAAAGGCCACTGATGTCACCTCTATGTAATCATGGTGTCATCTCCATTAATTAACACAGATATGTAGTAGTTTGTATGGAGTTTGCCAAACTTCACTGCCATGGACAGCATGAAACACCCCTAGCTCCGCCCCTGCAAGCCGCCTCCCACGTCGTCGTTGCTAACTAGCACAACTCTCTCTCTCTCTCTCTCTCTCATACTCTCCTACATCGTCATTCTTGTTTGATCCTTTGCGTGCCTAAGTGCATAAGAAAGAGAATATAAGAGAGATGGAGAATGGTAATGGGGTAGCGGGACCTTTTAGGGGCTCCCACTTGTGTATAGTTAATTATCATCAATTTCAGATGCTTAAGTCAGAATAAACTGCTTCCAAGTTCCAATGCATAGCCCAGGCTAGCTCGACGTGCCTCACCTGTGGCCAAAGCATGGCATGGAGAGCGGGCTGGGTTGAGCCCGCTAACCACCATGCCATGTTGTGCTCATGGTGAGCTAAAAACGTGCTGCGCAACAGGCCGCGCGGCGGACCCTATCCATTTGGACATGTATAGTGAGACTCTCCACTACTATTGCAAGATGAATCTAGGACTTTCTTCATCTGAGATTTTCCTGGCTAATCGAACAGTCCTGTGGTCAATCCAATAAACCCCTAAGTAGGTTGAGCCCATGTAAAACTATGGATTATTCAAACCCATGCTTAGATGTAATTATAAGTGTTGTTTTCTATAGCTTACATTTTAAACTTCGTGTTGAGCACCAATTTGGGAAGACCTGCACTGGCCACCATCACCGGACTATCCGGTGGCATGTACCGGACTGTCTGGTGGCACCGTACTATCCAATGGGCTGTGCCGGACTATTCGATATGGTCGAGTCCGAGATAAATCATGTGATTTGTGCGAGATCTCGTGGAGTTCAACTTGTACAAGGGTCAAGACCATCCTCCCCTATAAACATAAAGAAGGGTCTAGGCCGATTGAAGCATCCACAATCGAACCAAACTATTACTTTTTATCTACTTTTGTGCATATTATATGTCCCAAACCCTAATTCTCCTCTCAAACCCTAATTTTGCCCCTTGTCGACTCTACACCGACCTGGGAAGCTCTAGGTGGCCCACCGACGCTAGAGAAACCCCTAGCATCAATCCTCTCCGACGGGGTTCCTCCCGGGGGCTTTGATCTAGGTTTACCCGAAGTGCTGCCCAGCATCGGACTATCTGGCGGCCCTCATTAAACTGTCCGATGTGGAGAGGTTGACCCCAAGGGCCTTGCTACAACTTACAATGCCCTAGGGTTGTAGAGTGTTTGGCACGAAAACATGTCAACACACTTTTTGGCAACTCGGCTGGGGAACAAGAAGATTGTTGATTCAAGATCAGCTCTAATGGCCGGTCCCATGGATCCGTCTAATGTCTCCACAACCAACATTGAGAGGCTGACTTTAGACCAGTTGTTAGCTGCTAACCGAAAGGCTTTTGAAGATCACATAAAGAAGCAGGACGATGAAGTGCAGCAATGCCAAGTCGAAATCCGTGAAGAGTTGGAGCAAAAGTTCCTATCTCACTTCGACAAGGGTCATCACGAGAAGTTCGCCAAGGAGAAGGAGATCGACTTCAACACGCTGGTACCTTCATCATCATCGGCTCCAATCCCCACTGTGAGTGACTTACAATCTGCGCAACTTTTTCAATCTCTTAAGAATTACATAGATCAACGTGAAAATCAGTTCGTAAGTTCTTTTGGGGATATGGGAGATTCTCTGTATAGGAAAATCATGTGCGCTCAAGAAAAATCTATTGTGCCTACCTTTCCTTCACACGAGAATAGCATAGAATCGGTTGCACCTAGCCTGTCAGCGCCAATCGGATCTCAGCAGATCTAGCTGACGTATGGTATGCATCTTAACTTCTATCCAAGGCAACCACAGTTGTCACCCTCATTGTTGGGCAAACCAGCTCAACCGGTTGCTTCCACCGGACAGTCCAGCGCTATCACCAGACAGTCCGGTGCTGCATCGGACTATTCGGTGCTTCCAACCGGACTATCCGGGGTAGCGCATGCAGGGTCTGTCATAGCCTAACCACATACATTGATTTCCTCTGCTTCGGTAGATCCTAACCGAAGTACTATTATAAAGACGGCAAGAGTAGAATACTTCACACCACCGCAAGAATTAGAGGATTTTGTCCTACCTTTCACCACAGTCGCATACGGCACGGGACCAACCCCGCCGATCGGTTTCAATATACCTAAAGGTCCCATCCCAGATGCAACTTATACTCTCTTATGGCAGGACAGCTAACATAACACACCTAGGCCACCACAGTGTCCCATCAAAACACCGGTGACTCACCATGGATAACTAGAGAGATGATTTGGTGAGAGATGGCCGAGGCTTTTAAGAGCAAACTAGGAGTTAGCATATCA
This sequence comes from Paspalum vaginatum, assembly GCA_030272315.1. Taxonomy (NCBI): domain Eukaryota; kingdom Viridiplantae; phylum Streptophyta; class Magnoliopsida; order Poales; family Poaceae; genus Paspalum; species Paspalum vaginatum. The sequence continues at coordinate 40,754,651 of CM059015.1, read as the reverse complement.
AGGCCTGGTACTCCCTAACAAAATCCCTATGATTGCTGATTTGATGTTCATGCTTTCCCTCTTGGTTTTAAGGTGCCAGATTTTGTAAAATTTTCCGACAGCGATGGTAAGAGCACTAGAGAACACATTAGTTAGTTTTTGGCCCAATTAGGGGACTTGGCCAATAGAGAGGCCTTTAGAATTCGGCTATTTTCTTTGTCTCTTATCGGTAGTGCTTTCTCATGGTATTCCTCATTACCTCCGAATTCAATTAGCACATGGGATGAGATGGAGGCAAAATTCCACGAATGTTTCTTTTCGGAGGACTATGAGCTGCAGCTAGCCGATATGGCAAAACTTCGGCAAGGGCGAGAGGAATCGGTTCATGACTTTCTTAGGAGATTTAGGGAGCCCAGGAATTGGTGTTTTGATTTCACTGCATCGGATAAGCAGCTAGCTGGGCTGGCTTTTGAAGGGTTAAGATCATATCTTAAGGAAAAATTAGCTGGCACACATTTCTTTTCTTTAGCTCAATTGCACCAACACGCTTTGACTGTTGAAAGCCGAAGTAAAGAGAGTCAAAAGGTCGCTCGTCATAACGTAAATCTTGTGGAGTATGATTCGACTAGTTCTGATGATGAGACTAAAGAACTTTATGCAGCTCAGTTCGTTTGGCCAGCAAAGGTCAAACCTTTCACCTGCACATCTTTGTGACCGATTAATAAAAATCAGCAAGAACAAGTTAAATTTACTTTTGATGTTGCTAAGTGCGATAAAATCTTTTATAAATTGCTTAAAAGTGGAAACATTACATGATCGCATACTATTCTTTCCATAGATGAGCTGAAGAAGAAGGTATATTGCAAATGGCATAATTCTTTTTCTCATGCAACTAATGATTGTAATGTTTTCCGATGATAGGTACAATCGGCTGTCAATGAAGGCCGTTTGACTTTTCCTGAGATGCAGATGGACAAGCAGTCATTCCCCATGAACACATTGGATTTGAATGGCAAGAAGGTCTTGGTTTCGCCAGAACCGGCTGATGCAAGAAAAAGCAAGACTGTGGTCATCGGTAGCTCACGAGTGATCTTTGAGAATACTAAAGTTTTGTCTAAGGAGGTGATCAAGCAGAAGGTTCCAGATGGTAGGAAAACATTGAAGATCATCAGCAAGTTCGTCAGCACCGGGGGCAGCAGAACTAGTAGGGGCTCCCCAAGGCAGCGCTATCTAATAGTCTGGCGCCCAAATCCAGACAGTCTAGTGTGTCCGACAGTCCGACGCCCACCAGTAGTGCCCGAGGATCTTCAAGCCAAAACAACCGGAGGTGGGCCAATGGAAGAAGCATCAAGCAAGGACCTCTGGTAAGCCACACAGATCTGGTCCAATATTTGATCAATTGCTTTCCAAATACATAAAATAGTCGGCTCCTAAAAATCGGTGGTACAAGCGACCAAGGTCACCACCAAGGGAAGCAAGGCAAATTCAAAACAAGAAGCCGATAGAAATGGCTCAGCATGTGGTCTAGCTTGTGCCATTAGTGCCTGTTAATCCACCTATGCTATGGGGACCTCCACAAGAATTTCAACCAAATCCAACTTGGAGCAATTTGACCATGTATCCACCGTCTTCATATCATTCTTACTATTACCAGGGTTGGGGGGGCACCGCAACATTCTGTTTTTGATAGGTTGGCACCTTCAGTACATGACCGATTAAGCATGCCGCACTCTGGTCCATGGATGCAAAATCAACAACAGTGCCAGAATTATCGGTCTCCAATGCCAACAAATCTGGTAGGGGCCATGAGGGACAACCACCCTCACTTTTATTTGTAGTACCCCCTAATTTTCAGCAACCATCACCAGTGTTCCAATTTTCACCAAAGCCGATTCAGCAAGCTCAAATACCGGTTCAACCAGTGGCACCACCGGTTCAATCAACAACATCAAGAGCACCTCAAGCTACAACGGTAACGTTAATGTTGGGGCAAATAATGTGATCCTTAATGAGGATTGCAAGACGCCAATGGTTTTCGGGAAATTGGACACTATAATGACAAAGGAAGCTCCACAATAGGCAACTTTGGCTAATGATCATGAAGCAGGTTCCAGCAAATCAACCATCAAGCCACCACTAGATTCGAAGTATTTCATGCCTTAATGGTGTCCTTCGAGTTTGACTCATTCACAAAAGAGGAAATTGCAATGCTTGCGGTTCAAGGAGGAGAAGGAAAGAGGATCTTCAATGAAACACACCCTATATTCCCTCCGAAGCAATGGAAGCTAAAGGTTGCCGAAACTCCTGTTCAAGCAGCTAACCAGAGTTAGCCCCAGATGCTGGATTGTCCAGTGTCATCCACCGGACTATCCGGTGCACCAGACTGTCCGATGACCAGCAGATAATGGAACTAGAGTAAGAATCAACAGCTATGGTTGCAAAAACTGCCATGCCTATTGTTCCAGAAGAGGAAGGTCCAGAGGAGGAGATGGATGGTCGACTATGAAGGTTCTCTAGAACATCTAGGTATGGATATTAATGTAATTGCTTTCTCCGTCGATTACAACATTATCGGTGAAGATGAAGAGGTGATGGCTCAGTTGTAAGCATCTAGGCCCCTGTTTGGTGTTTTGGTAATTAATGACAACATGTGTGAACTAACAATTTATTTGAGAAGATTAAGAATATACGTTGGTCCATACAAAGGAGAAATACACCCAGAGTTTTGGAAGCTAAAGTGGATTCTTGGGGATGAAAGCTCAAGGAAAAGGTATATTATAGGTCTTTGTTTTTACTAGTCAAGAGGTGTTTAGAGAAGAATATTGACCGGATTAATATGCTAGATAGCTGTACTATAAAGAGGGGTCAATGTCTTTTACTTGACGGTCTTATAGTGCCTCATCGCTCATATAGTTGATACATTTGCATGAAGGCTAACTGCGCTTCGTTTACGAAAGAAAAATTCAATTCTATAGCTGTCGGAGCGGGAGTGCTCCTGGTCAGGTGGCGGAGTGCACCCGGCCAAGATCCTAAGTACTGGGAGTAGTTAGGGGGAGCAATCGTTGTTAGCTAAGTTGGTGGCGGCACGATGGTGGCGAGAGGATTTAGAGTGGTTCGGGCCGCCGGAGCGTAATAACCTACGTCCACTGTGGGTGTGTTCTTGTATTTCGTGGGCTAGTTCGAGCTTGTCTGAGTCTGTCCGGATCTGTCTTTTGTGTTGCGTATGCCTCCCCTTTTATAGCCCAAGGGGGGCATGTACATGGTGGCCGGGCCCCGACAGGTGGTCCCGGCCATTTCCTCTATGCTACAGTTCTATTCTGTGCCTGATGTCTAATGCTTCCATGCTTCGCGCCTGTACCACCGTCGTGACCGGGTATGGCCTGGAGATCCGCCATACCGTCTTGTCGCCCGGATACGGCGCCGCGCCGTCCTGTCTCACGCCGTCCTGTCCCATCGGCTGCTAAACCCGCTGAGAGGCTTCAGAGGCCGAGGGGCAGGGGACGCGCACGCGCGACAGGACAGGGCGCCCGTAGCAGCGTTGTAGCGCCGCTGCCTAGTATTAGGCTGAGCGCGGCCGCCGCGCATGGCGCGGCTTATGATGAGTACAGCGTACTTGTTTTCTCAATATAGACCCCAGTGTAGCTGGGGAAATCAACTGTAGTGCTCTGTCATCGCCGCCGCGCCTTGGTAAGGCGCGCCCCCTTGCCTCGCCGCCGCCGCCTGCCAGCGGCGGCGTCGGCGGGCGACGGGGGCACGCCTGTCTGACAACGTCGGCGGGCGACGGGGGCACGCCTGTCTGACAACGGCGGCGGGCAACGGGGGCACGCCTGCCTGACACTCGTGGTGTCAGCGGCCTTGGGGCGTGCCAGCGTGCCAGCCTGACAGCGGCGGTGTCAGCGGCATCGGGCACGCCCACCTGCCCGCAATAAATGCGGCAGGTGGGCGAGGCGCCCGTCTGAAGGCCCCGCCACGCGCCTCGTGGGCATGTGGCAACGCGAGACCTTCCCTTGCCCTGTGGTCACGTGGCGGCCCCGGACCACCGAAGGTGCTGGCTCCGGACCTCCACGCGCTCTGCGGGCACGTGGCGCCCCCGGACCACCGAGGGCGCTGGTTCCGGACCTCCACGCGCTTCTGCACGTGGCGGCCCCGGACCACCGAGGGCGCCGGCTCCGGACCTCCCCGTGCTCTGTGGGCACGAGGCGGCCCCGGGCCACCGAAGGTACGGGCTCCGGGTTCCGGCCCGAGAGGTCCGGACCTCTCCTCGCGTGGCTGGGGGAGGCTCGGTCCTCAAGGAGGTCCGGGGCCTCCCCTGTGGGCCGGGTGTGTGGCCCTAGCTTTCCCAAGGAGTGGGCCGGGCCCATCTGTACGCGGCCTTAGGCCCTCCTTGTACTGCAGCAGTTACCTCCCTAGTGATCTTCGTCCAGTGTAAGCGGGTACCCGGTTAGCTGGGTACCGACAGTGGCCCCTGGGCTCGCCTTTGGTGAGTTCTTCGAACCTGAGGTGAGCCCACCGTCGCTTACTACACCAGCCGCCGGGAGCCGTGTGTGGCTACCGGCGCTTAGCCGTTAAGCTCATAGTTGGGCAGCCACCTGACCCCGCGGGGTGGCCCCGTGGGTTCCCATGATCTGGGGGCGCGCGATCGTGGGAATCTCTCGGGAATCGTGGGGGCAGGCCCGCGTCGGAAACCGCGCAGCGGTTCACCTACTTCTTCTCCTGCCATTAAGGCGGGGCAGACGGCTACGTGGGCAGCCGTGCGTAAAGCGGAAAAGGCAGGGGCCCCGCACGTCGCGCCGGGACGCGCGTCCGCGAGCGGCGCCGGTTCGCCTTCCTGCCTTGCTTGCTCTTCTACCCGCCTATCATGACTGCCTCCTCGGGCCCCTGCTGTCATAGACTTGGTGGCCCGTGGGTGCGCCCGAGCGCGCGTACACTTGTCGTCCGCGGCTTGCGGAGGATTGGGGGCAACCGTCAAATAGGGTTCTCGGCCATCGGCCGAGCACGCCCTTCTGCCATTTGCCTTTGCACCCCTCGCTTCCGCCGCGGCGCTTCATCTTCCTCGCAGCAGAGCTTTCGCTCCTTGCCCGCTGCGTGCTCCTCGCCTTCTCCATCGCCAGCTTCCTCAGCGATGGGTCCGAGCCATCAATCCCCCCGGGAGACTGAGGAGAACCTCACCCGCGTCCGCCGCCTGCTCGGCTGGACGGACGCGGAGCGCCGCGATAATGTTCGCACGGGCTCCTCCCCCCACCGCAACTTGCAGCTGGGGGAGTTCGTCCTCTTCGTCCCCTACCTCTACTGTGGGTTGGGGATTCCAATTTCTTCTTTCTTCATGCTGGTGCTGGAGACGTTTGGGCTGCAGCTTCAGCACCTCACCCCCCACTCCATCCTCCATGCGGCTATCTTTGCCCATTTCTGCGAGATGTTCGTGGGGGTTCCTCCCTGCGTGACGCTCTTCCGCCACTTCTTCTCAGTGAGGTGTTCCGGGCGGAGCTCGACGGAGATCGGCCGGTACTACTTCCTGCTGAAGGGGTCCGGGGGAAGATCGACCTACCTCCCCACCTTCGCCAGCGCCAAGTGGGAGCACTGGCGCAATGACTGGGTGATCATCAAGGCGGAGCCGAACGACCAATTGGCGCTCCCGGACAGCAGCCCCGACGCACCTCTCCCGGAGGGTGCCTCGACGGATCTGCCACCCGAGCTTTCCCCCGTGCTGGCCAGGATCGCCGAGCTCGTCAGCGGCGGCCTGACCTCGCTGCACGTGCTCGCGGACTTCCTCAGGCGGAGGCTCGCTCCCTTGCAGATGCGGCCAAGGTTGGCGTGGAACTACACCGGCTCAACCGACTGCAGCCGGGTAGTACGTGGCGAAGAGCACGACCTGACGCCGCTCCTGCTGGAGGAATGGGTGCGGTGCGTCACGGACGTGAACTTCCCTCCGGAGCAGCTGCGCCTACCGTCCGCTATCGTGCCACTCTGCCGCGACCAGGCCTTGCGGACGGCGGTGCTCCGGGAGATGCCCACGCTCGACGACGGCGGCCTCGCGGCGCGGCAGCTTGGAGGCGATCCCAACCGGGGGATCCACATCGCCGACGCCCCGGTTGGGGGTTCTGGTGCCAGAGGCACCGCCCCTGCTGATAAGGGCAAGGAGCCGGTGGCAGCGTCCCCCGCCGCTCCGCCGGCGGGTGGTGAGGGGACGCGGCGAAGGCTGGCCCGCGGCGACGGGACCTTTGTCTCGGAGCCCGACCCGAAGCGTCAGCGGACCTCAGGGGAAGGCAGCTCCTCTGGGCAAGAGGAGCGAGTGCCACCGCCGCCTCCGGGCCAGCGGCACCCTCAGCGCCGGGCACCTCCTCCGACGCCGGACCAGCAGCGGCGACCCTCTCCGGCAGCGCCGGCCTCGGGCCCGCGGCAACAGCAGCCATCGGCAGCGTCGACTGCAGATCGGCATCCGCGGCGAGGCTCCGGCCTTCGTGGCCGCTGGTCGGCGCCTACCTCGAGGTAAGCCCTTTGGATTAGCTTCGCATACTTTGTGGTACTACGGCTAGCTTTTTTCAGGCTCCTCAGCCTTTCGCCGTGCATTCTTGTTTAGGCCGTCACGCCCGGGCAGCGTTCCTCCCCCCAGCGGCTCTGGTGGCCGGGCGACCACGGCGGAGAAGCGCGCCCCTGGTGGTCCGACGGCGGAAGACGCCACGCGGGCCCGGGCTACGACCGAGGGGCCTGCACCGGAGGCCACCCCGTCTGTCCGGCCCCAGGCCCCAGGTGGACCGACGCCGGGGGGCGCCTCGGGGGTCGAGACCGTACCCGGAGTGCCTGCTGAGGGGGCAGCTCCGGGTGCGCAGCCCCAGGCACCAGGCAGCCCGGTGCCGGAGGGCGTCGCGACCCAAGGGCCTGCGCCGGGGGCGGCTCCTGACTGCCGGACCTCGGAGCCTTCATCGCCCGCCGCCCAGACGACCAGCCCCAGATCTCCGCCTCCTACCGAGGGGGAACTGGAGGAGGTTCTGGGTAGGCCGCTCCTGCCCCTGCCCCAGCCAGGTGGAGCCCCTCTCCCTCGCGTGCTACGTCGGGCGCACCAAGCCTTGGACGACGCCCAGGAGGCGCTCCAGCTGGAGTGGGCCCGGCTGCAACAGGAGCGCGAGGGCCTGGACGGCTGGCGGGCCCGTCTGGGGGAGCAGATCGAAGCCGCCACCGCCCAGCACTCACGGACCCGTGCGGAGCTTTCCACCGCCCGCACCGAGCTCGATGCTGATCGCGCAGCCTTGCAAGAGGACCTGCAGAGGTTCGCTAGCCGGGAGCGCACGGTTGGGCTTCGCGAGAAGCAGACCGAGGTGGCCGAGGCACGGCTGAAGCTCGAGCAGGCGAAGCTGGAGTCCGCGTTGAAGGGCGTGGAGCAGCGCCGGCAAGAGCTGGTGGAGGTGTCTGAGCGGCAAGCTGCCGTCAACTCCGAGCTCAACAAGATGAAGTCGAGGCTTGTCGAGCGCGAGGCAGCGGTTGCGGCTCGCGAGGACTCCGCCGCTCAGCGGGAGGCGTCGGCCAAGGCTCTGAGGGACTCTGCTGCTCGCCAGGCTGCCACGCTCAAGGTCCGCGAGGATTGGGTGAAGTCCCGTGAAGCGGGGCTGGCGGAGCAGGAGAAGCAGCTGCTGGCTGAGCGGGCCGCTCTGGAGCAGCTGAAGCAGGGTGCTGCTCAGCAGGCGGCGGTGGAGGACCGGGAGCAGATGCGTGTCGGCCTCCAACGCATCGCCGACTGGGCCGGGGAGGCGAGTTCGGCTCTGGTACCGCTCGGACTGAGTCCGATCCGGGTGACAGAGCCGCCGTCCACTATTGCGGACGCCCTCCCTGTCCTTGACTCGGCGGTGGAGCGACTCCGGCGCCTAGACTCCACGCTCGGAGAGCGCCTTGAAGCTGAGGGCCGCGAGTTGTGCCGCCTTGTGGTGGAGCACCTCCTGGTCTGCTTCCGGAGCCACGACCCCGCCATCTCCTTGGACCCGGTCATCGCAGGTCCGGTGGAGGAAGCGGAGGCCGCCGCTCGGGACAGCGTGCAGGAGGCGGTGGAGGTCGTCGCCGCCCGGTTCCAGCGGACCCCTGCAGACGAGGACCCGGATGTACCGGGGACGGGGGCCTCTCCAGCGCCGTAGGGCAACAGCTTTTGCTGTTTTGTTTTTTCTCTCTTTTTTTTTATGTAAAACATTAGTATGCCAAGTAATATAAGAATGGTAGTCGCGACTTATCTCTATTTGCTCCCTGCTGCATGTTGGTGCGTTGTTACCTGACCCCCTGGCCCCCTGGTAGGTAGGCTCTAAGTTTTGAGGCTGGCTACCACCAAGTCAGAGGCCAGACCTGCATGCAACTCACGGCAAACGTCAATGTCGCACCTACGGGACCCACTCTGAGTTGACCTTTTCCACTACTCGAGGTCCGGAGCGTTTGCTGTCCGGGCCAGGGGCTAGGATGTTTGTTCGTGGGATAGCAGGGTGTGTGAGTTAAGGGTACGGAACCAGGCAAAACTGCGACACAGCCCTGGACTATCCTTAGTCCAAAACACCTTAGCTCTGGTCCGGTCCTGCAGTCGTTCGGACCTCTCCTAGCGGAATAAAAAGGTAACCGCGCTGCCTCGAAGTCCTCGGAGTCGCAGCCGGACCTCGCTGCTGAGGTTAGGGGGTGTGCCATTAGCTTAGGGGGTGGTCCGGAGCACTAAACGCACTGTTCCTGATACTGGGGGAACTCACGGCGTGGTAGGGAGTGTTTAGTGCCTAGGGTATGAGACCAGGCTAAGCAGCTGACAGCTCCGTGCTACCAAGGCGAGCCCCTTTTCTCTGGACCTGGCATCTAGTATTCCGGACCTCCTTCCCAGCCTCTGTGCTAACCGCTTCACACTCAAGCTGCTAAGTCCTGCTGGTTCCAAGGAGATTTTTGGCAAGAGTAGGATTCCACATAGGGGTTAGGAAAAATTGAAACAAGTAGTAATAACGGAGACAAGGATTTCAGGGCTAAACTCTTTCTTTAATCAAGCGGTACAGGGTGTCATGTGATGTCAGCCAGAGGTCGGGATTACAAGGGCGGACCTTCACCGCTCTGGTCCACATGGTGGTCCTTATTTAGCTTACAAAAAGAAAAAGGAGTTGCCCTGAATTCCTTGCCTACGGATAAAACTTACGGAGGTGCTCTATATTCCAAGGGTTCGGTAGCGGAACTCCTTCCTCCGTGGCGAGGCGAACGCAACCGGGGCGACTAACTTCTGTCACCTTGAAGGGGCCTTCCCAGCTGGGGGAGAGCTTGTTGCGCCCTTCTCGGCTCAAGATGCGCCTCAGGACCAGGTCTCCAGGTTGGAGCACCCTGCCCCGCACGGTTCGCTCATGATAGCGTTTGAGCGATTGGTTGTACCGTGCGTTCCGGATTGCAGCCTGCCATCTTTGCTCCTCGACGAGGTCGACGTCGTCGCTCCTAGCTTGTTCCTGCAAAGATTCATCGAAAGCTTGGACCCGTGGGGAGCCCAAGAGTATTTCTGGCGGGAGGCATGCCTCGGCCCCATATACCAGGAAGTATGGGGTTTCCCCGGTTGCTCGGCTGGGTGTGGTCCGGATCCCCCATAGCACGCAGGGGAGCTCATCAACCCACTTCGCACCGTGCTTTCCCAAGCAGTTGAAGGTGCGGGTTTTGAGCCCCTTGAGGATTTCTGCGTTAGCTCTCTCGACCTGTCCATTGCTCCTAGGATGTGCTACAGAGGCGAAGCATAACTGTATGCCAACGCCGTCGCAATAGTCCTGGAAGACCTGGCTCGTGAACTGGGTCCCATTGTCCGTTATAATACGGCTAGGGACGCCGAACCGGCACACAATGGACTTAAGGAAAGCTGTTGCAGTTCCTTGGGTGATGCTTACTACTGGGGTTACCTCAGGCCATTTTGTGAATTTGTCAATGGCGACGTAGAGGTACCGGTACCCACCGACAGCTCTAGGGAAAGGTCCTAGGATGTCCACCCCCCATACCGCGAAGGGCCAAGAGGGTGGAATCATCTGCAGAGACTGAGCCGGTGTGTGTATCTGCTTTGCGTGGAACTGACACGCCTTGCAGGACCTTACTAGCTCAGCTGCATCCTGGAGCGCTGTCGGCCAGTAAAAGCCATGCCGAAAGGCTTTACCGACCAGCGTACGGGACCCTGAATGATTCCCGCACTCGCCTCCATGGATCTCCGCGAGTAAATCGCGGCCCTCCTCCCGGGTTATGCATCGCATGAGGATGCCATTGGCGCCACGCCTGTAGAGATCCCCTTCTACTAGCGTGTAGCGTTTAGCCAACCGCACTATGCGCTCAGCGGACACACGTTCTTCGGGAAGGATTTTGTCCTTCAGGTAGTCCCGGATCTCTGAGATCCGTGCATCGGGACTGCCCTGAGCCATTGGATGTGTCCCTGATGACATGCCGGGGTCATCAGTCCACACGATCCTTGGTGGGCTCCAGAGATGGAGGACCACTGGGACTGCTAGCTTCGAGGTGCTAGTTCTGCCCCCTTCGCCCAGTTCGGCTGGCTGGGCGGTTGGTCTCAGCAGCTGTCTTTTGAAGACGCCCTCGGGTACTGAGCCCCGAGTCGATGCCCTCGCGGAGAGGTCATCTGCCACTGAGTTGAGGTTCCTGGGAACGTGCTGCAGTTCCAGGACCTCGAAGTCCTTCTCGAGCTCCCTCACTCGCATGAGGTATGCTGCGAGCTGGGGGTTATTGCAGCAGCACTCCCCCCGGACCTGTCGGATCACTAACTGGGAATCCCCCTTAACCAGGAGCTGCTTGATTCCCAGTGAATGAGCGATCATGAGCCCAAAGATCAAGCCTTCGTATTCCGCCATGTTGTTAGTGGCTTTGAATTCGAAGCATACTATGTACTTTACTTGATCCCCGTTTGGGTCCACGAGGGCCACTCCTGCTCCGGACCCTTTTTCGCGGGCGGACCCGTCGAAGAAGAGAGTCCAGTGCGGCTCGGTGAAAACCCGGACGGTCCTGTCCGGCTGTGAAGGTTCCGCCTCGGCTTGCGGACCTCCAGATTCCGAGGCGGTGGGAGTCCACTCTGCGATGAAGTCGGCTAAGACTTGGCTCTTGGCAGCATTTCGGGGCTGGAAGTCGAGTTGGAATTCTGCCAGCTCCGCAGCCCATTTGGCGATATTCCCAGTAGCGTTAGAATTGCGCAGGATTGCTCTTAATGGGTAAGAGGTCACCACGACAACCTTATGCGCCTGGAAATAGTGGCGCAACTTTCTGGAAGCAATAAGTAATGCGTAGGCGAACTTGTGAGCTTCCAGATACCTGGCCTTCGCCCCGTGGAGGACTTCACTGACGTAATAGACTGGCTTCTGGGTGGTCCGGACCCTAGTGGCAAGTCCGAGACCATCTCCCCCTGCCAGGCTGGCCCCCTGGGCGGCTTGGCCTCTAGCTTCTGGTGGCTTATCGCCTTGGCAGGGCAACGTGCCAACCGGACCTCCGATATCGGGGCCGGCTGCAGCTCCCGTGGTGGGCGGACCACCACCTTCCACTTGGGGGACCCCGGTGTCCCCTTCGTGGGGATGGGCTGGTCGCTCGGCGACCAAGACCATGCTTACTACCTCGGATGTCGCCGCGAGGTAGAGAAACAGGGTCTCACCAGACTCTGGCGCCACTAAAACGGGCAGAGTAGTGAGATGCTGCTTCAACTCCTGGAAGGCTTGCTCAGCCTCTTCGGTCCATATGAATGGTCCGGACTTCCTCAAAAGCTTGAAGAAGGGCAGGGCTCTCTCAGCTAGCTTTGAGATAAAACGGCTGAGGGCTGCCAAGGACCCAGTGAGTTTCTGGAGGTCCTTAATGCAGGCCGGCGGCCGCATAGCCTCGATCGCCCTGATCTTGGTTGGGTTTGCCTCAATGCCGCGATGTGACACTAGGAACCCTAACAGTTTACCGGCCGAGACGCCAAAGACGCATTTCTCGGGGTTCAGTTTCGTGCGCGTTGTGCGCAACCTATCGAAAACGAGGGCTAGGTCTTCCATCAAGGTGGACCCTACCCTGGTCTTGACAACAATGTCATCGACATAGACCTCTACTATGTTTCTGATCAGGTCATGGAACGTGAAGTTCATGGCACGCAGAAACGTAGGTAAAGCATTCCTCAGACCATATGGCATTACGACGTAACAATATAAACCATCTACTGTTACGAAGGCTGTATGCCTCTTATCCTCCTCATCCATCTGGATCTGATGAAACCCAGAGTACGCATCCAAAAAAGACAAGAGTTCACACCCGGAGGTGGAATCTACTATCTGGTCTATGCGCGGGAGGGGATAAGGGTCTGGAGGACATACTTTGTTGAGGCTGGTGTAGTCGATACACATCCGAAGCTTCCCGTTCGCCTTGGGGACGACCACCGGGTTGGCCAGCCACTCGGGGTGATGGACCTCCTCGATGAAGCCTGCGTCCAGGAGCTTCCGGACCTCCTGACGGATGAAGTCCTGGCGCTCCACGGACTGCCTCCGCGGCTTTTGCAGCACCGGCTTGGCGTCTGGGTTGATCTTCAGACGGTGCTCAATCACTTCCCTAGGGATCCCAGGCATCTGCGACGGTTCCCAGGCGAACACGTCGACATTTGCCCGGAGGAAAGCAACGAGCGCGTCTCCCTATTTCTCTCCCAGATTCCCTGCGATGCGGGTGGTCTGGGAGGGCTCCGCCCCGATCTGTAAGGTCTTGACCGGCACGTCCTCGGGGTCGGAAGGGCGTACCTTGGGCACCTTTGGTTCCTTAACAGGAACCTTGGCCCGAGAGGTCGAGGGGTTGTGCCCCGCCGGGTTCGCTGTGTCAGTAGCGAGAGCATGGAGCTTCTCTACTGCGACAACGGCTGCGTGGCGGTCTCCCGGCACGGTGAGAACACCCGCCGGGGACGGCATCTTCACGACCAAGTACCCGTAATGGGCAACGGCCATGAAGCGGTACAGTGCCGGTCTGCCAATGATGGCGTTGAACGGCAGGTTGACTTCCGCGACATCGAACTGGACGTTCTCTGTGCGGAACTTCTCCGGGGTCCCGAAGGTGACCGGCAGGTCGATCTTCCCTTTCGGGTAGATCGGCACTGGACCCACGCCGGAGAATGGACGCGTCGGAGCCAGGCGCGACTCCGGAATCTGCAGCTGCTTGAAGGCTGCGTGGCTGATGATGTTGAGGGCGGCCCCTCCGTCGATCAACACGTGGTGGAGCCGTATGTTGGCGACCACTGGAGATGTGATGATCGGCAGCACGCCAGCCCCAGCCATGTTTTCTGGGCAGTCGGCCGGTCCGAAGGTAATGGTGGTGTCCTTCCACTTGTGGTGTGGAGCCACCCCAGGGACACTCGGCCTGACCGAGAGGACTTCTCGGCGCAGGGCCTTCACGTCCCGCCGGGAAGAGACTGCCCAGCTTCCGCCATACATGACGTACAGCCTCTTGCGACGTTCGTTGTCGCTAGATTCGGAGCTGGAGTGGCCTAGAGCGTAGACGCTCTTGAGTTCCCGCTCCGGGGACTGGTAGCCCATCTCCTTGCCCCCAGCGGCGGGCCCACCGTCGCTGGTAGCCTTCCCCTTGCCAGGACGCTGGCGTGGGGGCGAGTCATCCTTGGTCGGACGCTCTCGGCGCTCACTGAGATGCCGCTGCACGAGCTTTTGTATCTCGCGGCAGTCGGCGGCGCTGTGACCGCTGTTGGGATGAACAGGACATGAGCCGCCACCGTTCCGCGCCTGTTGCCTCGGGCGCTTGCCACTGGTGTCGCGGCCTCCAGGTCCTGCCGCAGCGACAGGGGCCCCTTCCAGGAACCTCTCAGGGCGTCGGCCCTTCTTCTTTTTCTTGCCGCCCTCTCGGGCAGCACCGGCAGAGGCGCCTGGCTGGGCAGTCCTGTCCTGCTGTGGGGAGTGCCATGCACGCCCCTCGGCAGCTCTAGCGCACTTGTCCGCCAGCGCGTACAGGGTGGCGACATCCTGTACTTGGCGGGTCGCCAGTTTCTCCAGCATCTTCTCATCACGGACGCCTTGCCGGAAGGCTGTGATGATGGACGCGTCGGAGATGCGAGGGATTGTCCCCCGCACCTTGGCGAAACGAGCGATGAACGCTCGGAGGGATTCGCCAGGCTCTTGGCGTACTGCATGGAGGTGGGCCTCCACGCCGTACTGCTGGCATGCACTCGCGAAATTTGCCTGGAACAGAGTGCAGAGCTCCTCCCAGGACCGGATTGACCCGGGGGAGAGGTTCATGAGCCAAGTCCGGGCCGGCCCAGACAAGGCGACATGGAAGTATGACGCCATAACGGCGTCGTCTCCGCCAGCCGCTGTGATAGCGGTGACGTACACCTGCAGGAATTCCGACGGGTTGGTATTCCCGTCGTACTTTTCCGGCAGGTGCGGCCGGAACTTCTGCGGCCAGCGCGCGGAGCGGAGACTGTCCGCGAGTGCTGCGCAGCCAACTCCAGCCGATACGACCCCTGGTGGCGTTTGCACGCCAACCGGGGGTGGCGCGTAAGCCGGGGGCTTAGGCGCTGCAGCGGCGAACGCCGCGTCAAGGTTCTTGCCCTTGGCGGCGCTTGGCTGCATCTGTGGTTGCTCCACGGTGGTGGGGGTGCCTGCTCGCCGGCGGTTGAGCTCGGCTCGCAGGTCTTCCGTCTGTGCGCTCCTTACTGAGGGGGAGCGCGCGGATGTTGCCGCATTGTGCTGCCTGCGGCGGTTCGACCTCCCCCCGCTGCTGGGAGGGAGTCGTGACCCAGTCCTAGCCGGGCCAGGGGTGACCTCGGCTAGGTGGATCAGGCGATCTACATCGCTTCGCCACTGCGCCAAGGCACTAGGTGAGGCTGTCGGCCCCGGATGGTTACGCAGCAACTCCCTGGCTGCGGCGAGCGGGCCGCTAGCAGCAGCGGGGTTCGTTGCGGCGGCGTTTGCCGCTACAGCACTTGTTACTGCAGTGTTTGCAGCAGCGGCGCCCCCCGCGGGGCGTCGAGGGAGCCGCGGCGTTCGCGCCGCGTCCTCAGAACGGTGGGGGGAGGCCTGCGACCCAGTCGAGGCCACCTCCTCTGATGCGGCTGCTTCCTCATGGAAATCGCGGATGCGCACCATCATGCGGTGAGGGATGAAGCTAACTGATGCGCCCCCCTACCTGGCGCGCCAAATGTCGGAGCGGGAGTGCTCCTGGTCAGGTGGCGGAGTGCACCCGGCCAAGATCCTAAGTACTGGGAGTAGTTAGGGGGAGCAATCGTTGTTAGCTAAGTTGGTGGCGGCACGATGGTGGCGAGAGGATTTAGAGTGGTTCGGGCCGCCGGAGCGTAATGCCCTACGTCCACTGTGGGTGTGTTCTTGTATTTCGTGGGCTAGTTCGAGCTTGTCTGAGTCTGTCCGGATCTGTCTTTTGTGTTGCGTATGCCTCCCCTTTTATAGCCCAAGGGGGGCATGTACATGGTGGCCGGGCCCCGACAGGTGGTCCCGGCCATTTCCTCTATGCTACAGTTCTATTCTGTGCCTGATGTCTAATGCTTCCATGCTTCGCGCCTGTACCACCGTCGTGACCGGGTATGGCCTGGAGATCCGCCATACCGTCTTGTCGCCCGGATACGGCGCCGCGCCGTCCTGTCTCACGCCGTCCTGTCCCATCGGCTGCTAAACCCGCTGAGAGGCTTCAGAGGCCGAGGGGCAGGGGACGCGCACGCGCGACAGGACAGGGCGCCCGTAGCAGCGTTGTAGCGCCGCTGCCTAGTATTAGGCTGAGCGCGGCCGCCGCGCGTGGCGCGGCTTATGATGAGTACAGCGTACTTGTTTTCTCAATATAGACCCCAGTGTAGCTGGGGAAATCAACTGTAGTGCTCTGTCATCGCCGCCGCGCCTTGGTAAGGCGCGCCCCCTTGCCTCGCCACCGCCGCCTGCCAGCGGCGGCGTCGGCGGGCGACGGGGGCACGCCTGTCTGACAACGTCGGCGGGCGACGGGGGCACGCCTGTCTGACAACGGCGGCGGGCGACGGGGGCACGCCTGCCTGACACTCGTGGTGTCAGCGGCCTTGGGGCGTGCCAGCGTGCCAGCCTGACAGCGGCGGTGTCAGCGGCATCGGGCACGCCCACCTGCCCGCAATAAATGCGGCAGGTGGGCGAGGCGCCCGTCTGAAGGCCCCGCCACGCGCCTCGTGGGCATGTGGCAACGCGAGACCTTCCCTTGCCCTGTGGTCACGTGGCGGCCCCGGACCACCGAAGGTGCTGGCTCCGGACCTCCACGCGCTCTGCGGGCACGTGGCGCCCCCGGACCACCGAGGGCGCTGGTTCCGGACCTCCACGCGCTTCTGCACGTGGCGGCCCCGGACCACCGAGGGCGCCGGCTCCGGACCTCCCCGTGCTCTGTGGGCACGAGGCGGCCCCGGGCCACCGAAGGTACGGGCTCCGGGTTCCGGCCCGAGAGGTCCGGACCTCTCCTCGCGTGGCTGGGGGAGGCTCGGTCCTCAAGGAGGTCCGGGGCCTCCCCTGTGGGCCGGGTGCGTGGCCCTAGCTTTCCCAAGGAGTGGGCCGGGCCCATCTGTACGCGGCCTTAGGCCCTCCTTGTACTGCAGCAGTTACCTCCCTAGTGATCTTCGTCCAGTGTAAGCGGGTACCCGGTTAGCTGGGTACCGACAATAGCTGTTTTGAATGGGCTAATTTTTAGAGTGGTGATCTGTCTGGCCCTGTGAGGCGGGCTGTCCGTAGTTGAGAGCTAATTTCCCATCCGAGCGGTCTACTCCCTGTCAAGTTTTTGTGCCTCAACGGCAGACTGTCTGGCCTTGGAGGGTGGACTGTCCGCAGTGCTAACTAGAGTTTGGGTCAGGGAGCTGAAGGTTTCTGCTGAGGGTTTTCTTGTGAACGGTGGGCCATCCAGGTCCCCTAGGGCAGACTGTCTAGTGGTCATTTGTCCCGGCACTTCTAGAGCAGTAGAGTCCCTAGTGTTTCATTTGCGTGAACCGTAGACTATCCGGGATGTTTGAGGCGGATTGTCCACAGTTCATTTTTGAGTGACTCTAACTGGAATTAAATGCAAAACTAGCCGTTGGTTTTTAAGTGTGGACTGTCCAAGATTTGTACTACGGACTGTCCGCGGATTTCCCTGTTTTCATGAGTTTCTCTCATAACAGCTAGTAGAGGAGAGGAGAGTATATATATCGTGTGCCCAGGGGTTGGGCAGCTCTCTTGGCCATCTGGAACACTTGTTGAGCATTCTTGAGCCTTCCCTCTCCTCTTTGTCACTCATGTTGCTTGGGATTGCATTCTAGTACGATTGAGAGCATCCTAGGCTTTGCATCGATTGTGTGAGCTTTGAGGCGCTAGGAGTCCATCAAGCAAGCATCATTGGCTTATTACTCTTGGAGGTTGCCGCCTCCTAGACAGCTTGGTGGAGGTTCCCCGTCGAGCTCTTCGAAGAAGATTGTGAAGGAGTCGCGGTGGTGGTTGTGAGAGGCTTTGTGCTTGCCTCATTGGATTGGTGAAAAGCAAATCTAGTGGAATCGAGGTTTGAGAGATTCATTGACAAATTCGGCTTAAAGATCAAGCGGAGCCTTGATAGAGGAGCGTTTGGATGCTTTGAATCCACCTCAATGTGCATTAGGGGTGACCGGCAAGTCATCGATACTACGGGAAAAAATTTGGTCTCTTGTGTGGTGAATTCTTTGCTCACTTTACCTTGTTGTATTTACTTTTATCATTTACTTTACTAGAGGTTGAATTGCTATCTTGTCACCCTAGGTCGCAAACCCACTTAGCTCAACATAGGCTACAAGATTTAATTCTCTTGTGGTTCCAATTGAATTTGTCTAGTGTCTTTGATTTTAGTTGCAACCATCTATTCATTCCCCCTCTAGCTGGTAATCTCGATCCTACATCAATTTAAATTTGGGCCAAGAGAGGCTGTATTCACAAAGCCGACAGAATCGGTTAATCATTTGAAACCACTTTATGTGTGGGGTGATATTGATGGGGCTCCAGTTTCTCGGATGTTGGTTGATGGCAGTGCAGTAGTCAACTCGATGCCATATGATCTATATAAGAAGCTCGGTAAGCTAGATTTTGAGATGGTGATGACAAACATGACGCTCAGCGGTGTGGGGGCCAAAGGAGTTGCTTCCATGGAGCTTACTATTGGAAGCAAGACGATCGCTGCTGCATTCTTTGTCGCCGAGGTGGAAGGTAACTTCAATTTTATCCTTGGGAGAGATTGGATCCATGCCAATCAATGTGTGCCTTCTACTTTACATCAATTCCTTATTCAATGGGTCAGTGATGAGATTGAGATGGTACATGCTGATCCATCGGCCTGCATTGCAACGACTGATGCTCTTGTGGTCTAGGTATATGACAATGCCAAGTGCTTGATGGGAGTTGATCTCTCGGATTACTAGTTTCTAAGTGTATCCACAAAGGGTTTCATTCTTGTGATGTTAGAGCCGGTTCAAAATCGGCTGAATCATATTATGTAAATCCAATGTATACATCAGCAGGAGGTGGCAGCAAAAGCAAAGACACGATGGTGTCCAGGCAGCACACAGTCCCTGCACCGACACTAGACAGTCCGGTAGTAGCTACTGGATTATCTGGTGATTTGACGGACAGTTCGGTGAAGATCAGAAAGCTGGTTGTAATTTTAATTTTGATTCTTTTGTAATTGAAGTGTTTAAGGACTTAGATAAGTTTGGACAGGGCTTTATGTTGGATGATCCTTTGGAGAAGGTAGATATAGGTGATAGAACTGTTCCAAGGCCGACATTTGTAAACAAGAACCTGAAATCCGATTCTAGGAATAAATTGATCGGGTTATTAAAGGACTAGTTGATTGTTTTGCTTGGCATTATACTGAAATGCCTAGGTTAAGCCATGATATAGTCGAACATCGGCTGCCTATTAAGCCCAGATTTCAACCTTTTAAGCAAACACAACGGCATTTTGGTCCCAACATTTATCCTCGCATTAAAGATGAGATTCACCGGCTCTTGGAAGCCAATTTTATTATATCTTGTAGGTATGCTGATTGGGTGTCTAACATCATGCCTGTGGAAAAGAAAGACTCCGACAAGCTCGGGGTGTGCATTGACATCTGCAATTTGAACAGGACTACACCCAAAGATGAGTATCATATGCCTATAGCCAACATGTTGACCAATAGTGCTTCAGGTAACAAAGTCATTAGTTTTCTTGATGGTAATGTCGGATATAATCAAATCTTTATGGTTGAAGAAGATACATCCAAAACGGCCTTTGTATGTCCTGGCTTTATTGGCTTGTTTGAGTGAGTTGTAATGACATTTCGATTAAAGAATGATGGTGCTACTTATCAAAGGGCTATGAATTTCATTTTTCATGAATTGCTAAGGATTATCTTAGAAGTTTATATAGATGACTTAGTTGTTAAATCGGTAGCTTTTGATTTCCATTTAGCCAATTTACGCAAAACCTTCGAAAAATGCGTCGATATAGTTTAAATATGAACCCACGCAAATGTGCTTTTGGTGTGTCGACTAGAATGTTTTTTTGGGCTTTATCATTCATGAGCATGGCATAGAGGTTGATCCTAATCGTATTGAAGCTATTTAGAAAGTTGCAGCTCTGATATGTAGAAGTTTCTTTGCAAGGTGAATTATCTATGGCGGTTCATCTTTAATCTTGTTGGAAAGGTGGATGCTTTTACACCTATTCTTCGGTTAAAGAATGGTGCCGATTTTACTGGGGCAGCACAACAGAGGGCTTTTGAGAAAATCAAGGAGTATTTATCTTCGGTGCCAGTACTTAAGGCTCCTCAGAGTTGTATTCCTTTCAAATTATATATTGCTACTGAAGACAAAATTATTGGTGTTGTTCTGACTCAAGATATCGAAGGCAAGAAACATGTAGTTACATATTTAAGTCGAAGGTTGATTGACACCTAAACAAGGTACACATTCATTGAGAAGTTGTGCTTATGTTTATTTTATGCATGTACCAAATTGAGATATCACTTGTTATCTAGTTCTTGTATAGTTGCTTGTCAAACCGATGTTACTAAGTACATGATGCTAAATGGGCTTGTGCTTTAATAGAATATGACTTGGCTTTTGAACCTTTAAAATCTATGAAAGGCCAGGTTATAGCTAATATAGTAGAACATTGGATTGATGACTCTTGTGAACTAGATACAGTTTATATTACTCTTATTCTATGGAAGTTTTATTTTGATGGATCGTTTGTGATGGAGGGCAAGATATTGGTGTAGTGCTTGTTTCACCTAAAGGTGCTGCCTCTGATTTCTCTAGCCGATTAGAGTTTCATTGCACTAATAATCGAATATGAAGCATTGTTATTCGGTTTAGAGTTATTGCATTCCATGGGGGTAAAGCATGTTCAAGCATTTAGGGATTCAGTTAATTGTCTAGCAGGTTTTGGGAGAGTGTCAATGCTTTGATGGAATTCTGAATTCTTATCTCGAACAATGTTGGGATATCATTTGTTCTTTTGATGAATTTAAAATTCGTCACATATTTAGAACTAGTAATTCCAGGGCTAATAATCTAGCATGGGAGGCATCTGGCTACCGTGTGACCAAAGGGAAATTTCATGTATCTGAAAAACCGATGCTTGAAGAGGCTTGTGTGCTGAAGCTGTGCACGCCGGACTATCCGGTAGGATGCACCAGACTATCTGGTAGTGTGCCGGACTGTCCGGCAGGGAGTGTCGGACTATCCGGTGCAATATAGAAGGCTCTGATTTTGGCTTTGAATGATTCAGCAAATGGTGTAACCAATCTGAATAATTGGAGGGAGCCCTTTATTATGTATCTACGAGACCCCATGACAGAAAGAAAGGTTCAATGAGCTGCTTTTAAATATGCTTTGATTGATGACAAATTGTACCGTCGAACTGTTAGTGGTGTTATACTCAAATGTCTAGGTTCTGATGATGTTGTGCTGGCTATGGCAGAGGTGCCTGAAGGTGTTTGTGGTACTCATCAATCGGCTTTTAAGATGAAGTGGCATTTGAGAAGAGCCGGGTTTTATTGGCCTAGTATGATTGCCGATCGTTTTAGGTATTACAAAGAATGTCAGGTGTGCCAGAAGTTTAGAGATCTACAAATGGTTCCTACTGCCAAGATGCATCACATTATCAAGCCTTCGCCGTTCAGAGGATGGGGCATAGATTTTATTGGGGAGATTCATCCGTCATCTTCGAAGGGACATTGGTTTGTGTTAATGGTTACAGATTACTTCACCAAGTGGACTGAAGCCATTGTCGTGAAGAACATGATGCTTAAAGAGGTAATTGAGTTTATTACTGAACGTATCATTCATAGATTCGATATTCTTTAGACTTTAACTACAGATTAAGCAGATTCTTTTATGTCTAAAGAGGTGCACGAATTTACCGAATCCTATAAGATTAAGTTACTCAATTCCACTCCATATTATGGTCAGGCCAATGGTCAGGTCGAGTCTAGTAATAAGGTATTTATCAATCTTATTAAGAAAAAGATCGCCGATCATCCTCGGCGTTGGCAAGAGGTCTTGTCTGAAGCTTTATGGGCTCATAGAATATCTAAACATTGTGCTACTAAAGTTTTTCCTTTTGAGCTTGTATATGGTCAGGATGCTATGCTACCTGTAGAGTTAAATTTAGATGCATACATGTTTGCAAGACAGAATGATTTCGATGTTGTTGAATATCATGACCTGATGATGGACAATATTGATGAAATGACCGACAAGCGATTAATAGCTTTGAAGGAGATCGAGAAGGACAAGCTCATGGTTGACAAGGCGTCCAACAAGAAGGTGAACGCCAAGTCTTTTCAGATTGGAGAACTCGTGTGGAAAACGGTGCTGCCAGTGAAAACCCAGGATAGAAGGTTCGGCATGTGGTCTCCAAGCTGGGAAGGTCCATACAAGGTGAAGCGAGTGGTTCCTGGTAATACTTATATGTTGGAAGATCTACAAGGTAATGAACCGTCTGAGACATTGAATGGTTGCTTCTTGAAGAAATATTACACAAGTATGTGGCAAGATGCTTGACAAAGGTCGATATATTGCATTGGAAGATTAGTTTGCTTCGAGATTATTATGTCATGAGAAATCTGCCGATTCCTGAATGTGTAAATAGTTCTGGTGCTTTTAGTTCATGACATTCACTAAAAGGTAGGGAGACATGTGTTGAGCACCAATTTGGGCAGGCCTGCACTGGCCACCGCCACCAGATGTCCGGTGGCGCCGGACTATCTGGTGGGCTATGCCGTACCATCTGATATGGACGAGTCCGAGATGAATCATGTGATTTGTGCGAGATCTCGTGGAGTTTGATTTGTACAAGGGTCAAGACCATCCTTCCCTATAAATATAAAGGGGTCAGACCGATTGAAGCATCCACAATCGAACCAATTTATTACTCTTTATCTAATTTTATGCATATTCTATTTTCTAAAACCTAATTCTACTCTCAAACTTTAATTTCGCCTCTTGTCGACTCTACGCCGACGTAAAGAGCTCTAGGTGATTTACCAACGCTAGAATAACCCCTAGCATCGATTCTCTATCCCTCCGAAGGGTTTGATCTAGGTTTACCTGAAGCCTTATCCATCACCGGACTATCCGGTGATAGTGTTCTTCAGGGTCTATCTCGCGCCGATAGCCCCACCACTAGCGAGTTCTAGTGCAAGAGTTCATAGGATTCACGTAGATCTCGAGCGGGAATGAGAAGAAAGAGAGAGAGAGAGGGTTTCACCTTCGGTGCCGGGGAAGGGCGCGGCCGGTGCCACATGGGCAACGGGGTTTCCTTGCTCAGTGCGGCGGCGGTCGTCCACCTCCCTGTCCTGCTGATCCTTGAGGCGGCACTCCTCCGCCTCCTTAGCCTCCTGCTCCCTCCTCTGCTGCTCCTGCTCGGCAGCGCCGCTCTCGTTGTCGTCGGCCATCGAGTCGGCGATGACGGGCGGCGTCGGGTGTAGCTCTTCCAGTCACTAGGTGCGCCGGGAGATCGGATCCCTTGTTAGTTCTGTTGGGCTAGGGTTTAGCGGCGTACGGCTTGCGTTGGTGTCCGCGCCGGCCCCTGGGCCCCTCTTTATATAGCGCACTATGACCGGGGGCCACAACCAAAAGAGGAAGGTTGCGCCCCCGATCAGGGCGCGTGATCATCTCCGGATCGGTCTCTTGACCGTTCCCGAGATCAAATCCAACATTCTCCCCCTTTGATCTCGTCTTATCACGTCTTGTCAGTTTCAAAAATTCATTCTGTGCTCTGTCTCTTGATAGATCAATATACTGAGACCAATGCGTTCAAATTGCCAGTTACGCGCAATTGAACTCATTGACTACAATACATCTCTCTATCTTAAAACTAAGCTTTCTGTGAGATGGTTGTTTCAATCAGCCCTCAATCCAGAATCATAGACCTTTCTGTAAACCCATGCCGGCTAAGTGTTTGTCAAACACTTTGGGTGAAACGCCTTTAGTCAGCGGATCCGCAAGCATTTCTTCGGTTCCTAAATGCTCCACTTCAATAGTGTGATTCTGGATTCTTTCTCTCACAACATAGAACTTAATTTCAATGTGCTTCGATGCACCACTAGATCTATTGTTGTGAAAATAATCTACTGCCGATGAATTGTCGCAGTATATCTTGAGTGGTTTTTCAATGCTATCTACCACTCTCAATCCGGGTACAAATTTCTTTAACCACATGGCCTGTCCCGTTGCCTCATAACAAGCAATAATCTCAGCGTACATTGTCGACGATGCAACAATGGAATGCTTGCAACTCTTCCATGATACAGCCCCTCCTGCCAGAGTGAACACGTATCCAGACGTGGACTTCTTGGTGTCTTTACACCCTGCCTAGTCTGAATCTGAATAGCCTATTAATTGTAAGGCGTCTGTCTTTCTATAAGTTAACATGAGGTCTTTTGTCCCTTGCAGGTATCGCAAGACTTTCTTTGCAGCTGCCTAGTGAGCTCTTCCTGGGTTTGACTGGTATCTTCCAAGCATCCCGGTTGTGAATGCTAAATCAGGTTGTGTGCACACTTGTGCGTACATAATGCTTCCAACCGCAGAAGCATATGGAACCGCTTTCATCTGATCCTTTTCATATTCATTCTTGGGACATTGAAAATTCCCAAATTTGTCACCATGTGCTATCGGAACAAGGCCTGCATTACAGTTATGCATGTGATACCTTTTCAAGACATTTTCAATGTATGTCTTTTGAGACAATCCTAGCATGCCTCTTTTTCTGTTTCTGGAGATTTGAATCCCCAGGACATAGGATGCCTCCCCCAGATCCTTCATATCATAATTCGAACATAGAAATCTCTTTGTCTCTAGCAGCAAATCCATATCGCTGCTAGCTAGTAGGATATCGTCCACGTACAAGACTAGGAAAATATACCTTCCGTTTCGGAACTTTGCATAAATGCAATTATTCTCAACATTCTCTTTGAAACCAAACTCTCGAATGGTCTCATCAAACTTCAAATACCACTGTCTTGAAGCTTGTTTCAATCCATAAATGGATTTCTTTAGGTGGCATCCCATATCTTCTTTTCCTTTCACGACAAAACCTTTGGGTTGAGCCATGAAAACATTTTCATTAAGCACTCCATTCAGAAATGCTGTCTTTACATCCATTTGGTGTAATTCCAAATCATAATGAGCAACTAGTGCCATGATAATTCTGAAAGAGTCTTTTGACGAAACGGGTGAGAAGGTTTCGTTGTAATCGATTCCCTCTCTTTGAGTGAAGCCTTTCGCCACTAATCGGGCTTTGTATCTTTCGATGTTCCCTTTGGAGTCTCTTTTGGTCTTATAGACCCATTTGCAACCTACTTTCTTTGCCCCTTTGGGAATCACCTCTAAGTCCCAGACTTTGTTCGTATCCATAGATCTCATTTCATCCTCCATAGCGGCAAGCCACTTGGATGAGTCAGGACCCCTCATGGCTTCCTCATATGTAGTAGGATCGCCCTCCAGGGTTATGTCCTCACTAACATATACCTCGTAATCGTCAGGAATCGCAGTTTTTCTTACTCTTTGTGACCTTCTCAAAGGCACATTTTGTTCTTCCACTTGAGGCTGCTCTGGTGGTGGGTCATCGGGCACAATGTCTTGTTCTGGTTCCATAGCCTCAGTTGCATCAGGAGCCTCAGGCTCAGGAATTGCAACAGGAGATGGAGACTCGGGAACCGGTGTAATTTCCGGCTCATTTATTGTCGTGCTCGACGAACCAACATCCACAGCAGGGGTCGCAACAACAGTTGGTTGAACTGGTGGTGCTTCCTCAGCCGGCATCGAGAAGTAAGGTTCTTCCACCATTGGAAATGGGACATGCGTCCTCTTTTCTTGAAGGTTCACTTCTCGAGGTGCCGTAACCCCCCGGATCATGTCATTTTCAAGAAACACTGCGTGTCTTGTTTCAACAAATTTCGTGTGTCTATCTGGACAGTAAAATCTAAAACCTTTCGACCTTTCAGGGTAGCCAATAAAATGACAACTCACTGTCCTTTCGTCTAATTTACCTTGTGAGGGGTTAAATATCTTGGCCTCAGCTGGGCAGCCCCACACGTGCAAATAATTTAATGTGGGCTTTCTTCCAGTCCATAACTCGTATGGAGTCTTGGTGACAGACTTACTGGGAACCCGATTAAGTATATGAATGGCAGTTTTTAATGCCTCCATCCACAGACTAACCGAAAGAGTCGAGTAGCTTATCATACTTCGCACCATGTCCATTAAGGTGCGATTTCTTCTTTTTGCTACTCCATTCTGCTGAGGTTCACCCGGTGTAGAATACTGGGCTACTATTCCATTTTCTCGCAGGAACCTTGCAAAAGGTCCAGGAATTTGTCCATACTGCGTATGTCGACCGTAGTACTCCCCCCCACGGTCAGATCTGACGATCTTTATTTTCAAATCAAGCTGATTCTCAACTTCAGCTTTAAATATCTTGAATTTGTCTAACGCTTCTGATCTTTCTTTTATGGGGTAAATGTAGCCATATCGGGAGTAATCGTCTGTGAATGTTATAAACGAGTTATAACCGTCCACAGTCCTCTCCGGGAAAGGACCACAAATGTCTGTATGGATTATTTCCAATACTCCCGAGCTACGCTTAGCGTTTTTCTTAATTTGTTTCGCAAGTTTTCCTTTGATGCAATCAATGCATCGGTCTAAATCCGTAAAGTCTAACGGATGGAGAATATCTACTTTTATTAATCGTTCTATCCTCCCCCTCGAAATGTGGCCTAAGCGACAGTGCCATAATTTTGACGAAGTTTCTCCATCGTTTCTTTTACGTTTCTTTGTCGTAATCGTTTCAGGTACAGAATCGGATACATCAATTTCATTCACAACATTGCATTGGGAAAGCAAATAAAGCATGTCTCGTCGGACGGCGAGACCAACATCCTTGTTATTACAACGAATAACACACTTATGATCCCCAAAATGACAATGTATCATCTCATCATCAAGTCTAGAGACAGAAATCAAATTCCTCTTTAAAGAGGGAACAAAAAGAACATCTCTCAATAACAGTACAAAACCATCATCTAATTCTAGAGAAAGATCTCCAATGGCTTTGACTGGGGCTTCTTTTCCGTTAGCTACTCTAACGTTTCTTCTGCCCTTTTCCAGCATCCTCCTTGTTCGGAAGCCCTGTAAAGAATTCGCAACATGTACAGTTGCACCCGAGTCAATCCACCAAGCATTAGTGGAAAAATCTAAGTACAGGGATTCATCAATAAAGGTCACTTGATCTGTACCTTTTTCTTTCTGGATGAGAGACCTCAACCAATCTGGACAATCCTTCTTGTGGTGCCCTTCTTGGTTGCAGTGCAAGCAAGTATTGTAGGGCACAGAGAAGAACTTGTGAGGATTCTTCCCCTTGCCATGATTATGATTCACGGCAGGAGGCTTGCTCAAGGACTGTCCAAGATCACCCTTAGGTCCTTTCTTGAAGACTGGCCTGGAGTT
Organism: Paspalum vaginatum; assembly: GCA_030272315.1. Taxonomy (NCBI): domain Eukaryota; kingdom Viridiplantae; phylum Streptophyta; class Magnoliopsida; order Poales; family Poaceae; genus Paspalum; species Paspalum vaginatum. The sequence goes on along the minus strand of CM059015.1, from coordinate 40,727,740 downwards.
CTTGTTCATTCTCTTTGACTGATGCGATGCATAGTTGAGGGAGTCACTCTTGTGACTTTTGAGCCTCTCTTCTTCTTGCAAGCACTGAGCCATCAGCTGATCAATTGTCCATCTGTCCTTGACAGTGGTGTTGTAGTGCACATGAAAAGTTTCATATTCTTTTGGAAGTGATTTCATAATCATGTGCACCACAAAATCCTCAGGCAAATCTTTGCCCAAGTATTTGTTCAGCTTGGCTGCAGTGCTAGTCATCTTTTGGATGTAGGCTCGCACTCCAGAGCTATCACACCTTGTATTGGTCAAATCATCTACCAAAGCGCTAGCATACGCCTTAGAGGATCCAGTAAACTGAGTCTTCAGTCTATCTAGAAGCTCCTTGGCAGTAGCACACTCTGGTATAGACCCTTCAATGGAGTCATCAATAAGGTGTCGAATAATCTTCAAACATTTATTGTTTGAAATCTCCCACTTTCTTTTCTCGATGCTGTATTGCATCATCTTCTGCTCATAATGAGCATCGCCTACAGGAGGCTCAGTGGGTCTATCAGTCTGGAGTGCATAATCCAAGTCACTCAAGGTGAGCATCATGTCAATATTCTTCCGCCAAGAGGGATAGTTATTCCCCTTGAGCGGATCAATCTTCCCCATCTGAGTGAGGAGCATCGCAGCGTTAATCCCTTCGTCAACAATAAAACATAAATCAAATTAGATTATGATCAAAAGTAACATGAAATCCTCATGCATGAATTAAAATCAACGTTGGTCGAAATTAAATCATGCAGAAAAAACGATCTCTATTCTAGATTCATCGTTGGATAAAAATAGAATAAATTCAGAAAGATAATCATGACTCATCATTAAAATTAACGTTGGTTAAATAACGATAAAGTCATACATAATCTAATAACGTGCATATCTCTAAATAATTATTCACGTTGGTTTCAAAGAATTCAGAGACAATGCACATTGCAATCATATCATCAGCAGCGGAAACATGGTCTAGATCAAAAAACCAAATTCTGTATATTTATACTCCAAGCATATACTTCTAATAATCATGCAAAAGGCATTTATCAATAATCTAGAAAATAAAAAAAATTGCAGGGAAAAGAAAAGAACCCTGCGCTCGAATCTGGCCGAAACGGCCAAAAATCGGCCCACAGCCTGGTCTGGCGGGGCGGCGTGCGAGCCAGGCCAGGACAACCTGGGCCTAGGCCGCGCATCTGGCCCAGCCCAGCTGACGGCCGCGCGCGCCCCCCTTCATCTCTCCTGTCGATCAAGATCCGACGGCGGGCGTCCATTCGAGCGGGGTACAAAAGGCCGAAAAAATCGGCCGGGATTGAAACCCTAGCTCATTCGTCTCCCTCCCCGTGCCTGCTCTCTGTCTGCCGTCGCTCCCCTCCCCCGACTCCACCGGAACTCCGGCGAGAGTGAGAGAGCGAGAAGACGGTGGCACGGTCGGCAGCGCCGCCCGTGGGCTTCTCGACGGCGCGCGCGCCCACCCGAGGTAAGCCCTGGCGGAACGGCCAGGTAAGCCCTCTGGGCTCTCTTTTACGCGGGTTTGGGTGTTCTAGGGTTAGGGTTTTGAATTTTCCCCTTAATTTCTGTCTGATTTCTCGGATCCGAGCCTAGAAAAGCCCTACATCGTTTCGTGTTTGTATCGAATCTCGCGATTCTCGTTCGTTCCTTCTTGATCCGAAGATCAAAACCCGCTAGGGTTAGGGTTCGGGCTTGGCCCGAGCTAACTGATACCAAATGATAGTGTTCTTCAGGGTCTATCTCGCACCGATAGCCCCACCACTAGCGAGTTCTAGTGCAAGAGTTCATAGGATTCACGTAGATCTCGAGCGGGAATGAGAAGAAAGAGAGAGAGAGGGTTTCACCTTCGGTGCCGGGGAAGGGCGCGGCCGGTGCCACATGGGCAACGGGGTTTCCTTGCTCAGTGCGGCGGCGGTCGTCCACCTCCCTGTCCTGCTGGTCCTTGAGGCGGCGCTCCTCCGCCTCCTTAGCCTCCTGCTCCCTCCTCTGCTGCTCCTGCTCGGCAGCGCCGCTCTCGTTGTCGTCGGCCATCGAGTCGGCGATGACGGGCGGCGTCGGGTGTAGCTCTTCCAGTCACTAGGTGCGCCGGGAGATCGGATCCCTTGTTAGTTCTGTTGGGCTAGGGTTTAGCGGCGTACGGCTTGCGTTGGCGTCCGCGCCGGCCCCTGGATCCCTCTTTATATAGCGCACTGTGACCGGGGGCCACAACCAAAAGAGGAAGGTTGCGCCCCCGATCAGGGCGCGTGATCATCTCCGGATCGGTCTCTTGACCGTTTCCGAGATCAAATCCAACATCCGGTGGTTTTCACCGGTCTGTCCGGAATGGAAACGTGAAACACCCTGAGAATTTTTAGAACGTTTGGCGCGAAAATATAACAACACTCGACGCGCTTTCGTGCCATGATCGTGGTCAGGCCGTCAGACCCAAATGTCACATCTGGACAAATAGAATATGATCTTACGCGCCTTGGGCCCAGGTGACTTGTTCCTCTCCACATCGTGTTCATTGATGCGGTCAGGCGCTCCTTTCGTTCCAGTACAAAGCACGTCACTGCTCACGGAGAAAAAAGACATTCATAGTTGGGACTTGGGAGCCGGGTCACGCTCCCGCGGTCCCACTCGATTGCAACAGGGGAAGACTTCGAGGACGACCCCGAAACCGAATCCGAAATCCGAATGCGAGCCAGCACCCGATTCGGGCTTGCGTGGCCGACGTCGCCTGCTTTCTCGACTTTGGAGTGCCTATTTCAGGACTTTAAATTATCACAGTTATTTTATTTTCAACTCTTAACTATAAAATCGGGTAATCTAAGTCTACGAACTAACCAAACCGGATAAAATACCACCTTGAGCCCGTTTCTATTTTTAAAATAATAAAATCATATCCAATCTCTAAAATTCATAATTAATTCATTTTAAATTAGAAAATATATGAAAATTATATCGGTATTTTTCTAAAAACATAATCTATCTATTGGAACCAATTTGTCTTATATATAATGTTATATTTAGGTGTAGGAATAAAACCCTAATCCAAATATCTTGAAATTGAGCACTAACTGAGTGGTTATATTTTTTAAAAAAGGTTTGATACAAATTTCACATTTGTTTGATTTAAAATAAATTAATTACGAATCTATAGAGATTAAACAATATTTTATTATTTTAAAATAAAAAACCACCATACAGTACTGCTTTAATGAGGTCCAAGGAGGTATTTCAGCCGGTTTGGTTAATATGATGGCTTAGGTTACCCGTTTTCATAGTTGGAGTTTGACAGTTCAAAGTTGTCCAATAAACTTTTTCAATTGCACTATTTGACGTATTGTACAGTCTTGTCTGGCCGTCACATCATCCCTTGCCAAATTGCCATAGAAATTTACCACCTATATATGGTGGGCAGCTAACCAAAGGAAAAATCAATGCTAGACCTCACGTCTGCTCACTTCTTTTAAGACTTGTTCGGTTAAAGAAAATCCAAAAAAATTGCGTGGTATTGAAAAGAATTAGATTCTTTGCGAATCAAAATACCACTCAATACCTTTCGATCTCCTCCAATGCTTTTGGGGTTTTGGTCAACCGAACCAGGCCTTAGCTAATTTCCTTACCAGCTCACCAACAATGCCGACAGCAGCAACTTCCGCTGATTTAGGTTTTTTTTTAGCTTTTTAGAGAACTTCATAGAAAACTGTGCGGGATAGAAAAAAGGAACGGATGGCCAGAGAAAGTTTTGCGGTCCACACGTCCATTCCCCTTTGTTGTGTCCTCTCGCCGAGTGTCACACACGTATTTAGACTGAATCCAGCAGCTCTTTCATCTCTCCATCTTCTGTCACTATTTTAGTTTTTTCTCTTTCTGTTTATAGTGAAAAACAGCACTGTAACAGTGCGTTACAGTGCGACATTTAATTTTAAAGCTTCCACATGGGGGCACCCTTGAATTCAGCCTCATAACCTAAACACGCACGCTGCCGTACCGCCGAGACCACCAAAACCTCTTGTGCTACGGTTGAAACCAATGGCTCCCCTATCTTTCATCCTCCATCTCTCATCTTTATTCCAACTACCTCTCCCTCTGTCTACAATGCAAAACAATAATGCAGAACAGTACTGTAACAGTGCATTATTTAATTTTAGAAGAACAATGCGGAGAATCCGCTGGTTTTAGCATAATGCGCAACACGCGTGCTGACGGGGAATCGATTCCATCGCCACCAGTTTCGCTACCAGTCATGTTTGCTTTAATTTTCATCTTTGGCGAAGTTTCCGGCTTTCGCCCCTTGATTGAGACGAGGAGCGTTGTTTAGCTGGTGGCTTCGGTCGTGTAGTCGGGTCATTTGTTTACACACATCTTGTCAAAATATAAAGAAGGTATCAGACAAAGCACGGTTCCATGGATCCGTTGTCCACACCTGTCACCTATGTCGTCGTTTAAATCAATGCAATTACAATTTCTTGTTTTTTAAGATAATGGAACAAATCCAGTCTATTATATCCATAAAATGGGCATATACAGCCGCGAGACAAATTGCATGAGTTCTTGGACTCCACACCTCAGAACCGATAAAAAAACAAGAAAGAAATTAAATAGAAACTAAGAAAAAACTAGAAGACTAAACTTCCATCTTCCTCTGCGTCCTTACTTCAAACTTGAATCATGTGCAACAAAACACCGGTGTTCAAGTCCTCCTGCCACAATAGCTGCCATCTGCTAAATTGAAAAACCTTGTCACGTAGAAACCGTACTAAGTTGATTGCGACCCCCCACACACACAAGGGGAGAGGGAGCCACCGGCGTCAGGCTCCAACGGTGAGGCCGGGTGGGCGGGACCGCAAAGACCTGCCATTGCGGCCGGTCGAGGGCCATGGCCACCAAGGCTGGGCGGAGGAAGCTAGATCCATGGCTCCGACCTGTCGAGGATGCGACCAGCCAGGGGAGGAAGGGGTGATGGCAATGTTATCTTAAACGTTAAACATTAAACAGTCGGTCATCTTTCATTTAGCATTTAGATCATTTAAACGGTGTTTACACGGATTTAAATGGCCTAAACAGTTCAATAATATAGCATTAAAATATACATATTTATGCTTAGATAAAAATAAAATATCATAACAAGTATAAATATTTCTGCATCTAAGTAATAAATATAAATATCTATACATTCAACAAATCTAATATACATATTTATATATGTATATTATAAGCTATTTATATTTATACATGAAAAGCTGAAGGGAATATGACATTGTTGACCTAAACATCAAGTTAAATGACCGTTTAGCCAAATTAATTCCGTTTAACTCCGTTCCGTTTACACCCTAAACGGCCATTTAGGCGAACACTGGTGAGAGACGCCATAACCCGAGGAGTCACACAGATCCGGCGGCGGCCTATGACGAGCGCCAGAAGCCCGATCGGCAACGAGCGCCGAGGGACCGCTTGACGGGCGCGAAGGGAGCAGTGGGTGAAAGATAGGTAAGGGGAGAGGGATGGAGTACGAGGGACACGCAGAGGCGCCGCCGAACTGCAATGCTTTTCTTGTACTCTCTGTCTCATAAATATATACGCTTAAAAGCTCTGATATATTGCAGAACAAAGAGAGTACCCCTCGTTACTTCCTCCTGCCAATTCAATTTTGAACTAAAAAATTTCCCATATGGAGTGTATATATGTGCCACATACATATATGCTTTTTATTACAGTTGATTTTGAGTTGTACCAGTAGTTAATTAGGATTCAGTTTGAGTCAAACTCTATGCTCTATTGTCCAATAAATCGGAGACCAACCTCTGTTGTAAACATTGAGACGAATTAGCGGAAACGCAATAGCGTCCGGATGGCACCGTAGCTGCTCTTTATTTACGGGAATGAGCGTCCATATATATATATATATATATATATATATATATATATATATATATATATATATATATATATATATATATATATATATATATATATATATGAAAATTCCTTTCTACATGCGCATGTAGCTACACTCATCTGTGTATCTCATGATTTTGAGGGTATTTGGTCGAACGAAAGGTATGTACATGAAGTATGTGATAAAACTAGACCATCTGTGGTGGTATATACGTGAGGTATGCGAGTATATCTGAGGTATGTGGACATACCTCATAATATATACTAATATAAAGGTATTATTATAATAAATTAAAATCAGGACATATATATATATATAGTCATACCCTCAATATGTAAGTTTAGGTTGTCGTTAGTAATCCTATATATTTGTCTAGATAAAAATACAATCTTCGCTTCTGCTGGTGAAGATTAATAAACCGTGTCACCTGCGAGGGCTAACTTACTAAAAGCATCCATCGGATAGCTATGCTGACTGCCTGAGTCGTCGATGAGCAGCCAGATACCATCACATGCATGCTTCGCATGAATTGAACCAGAGAACAAATGATCAGAACACAGAAATTTGGAAAATGAAAGAGGTTGCTAGGCTACTGCCCTCTGCTAGAAATTAATTATGGGCTGTTTGGTTGCCCGCCTAGCAGGCTGGCTAGCCCACCCCAGGACGTGGCCCATTGTTTGGCAAAGGAACCACTTCCTGTAACCCGGCCTTGAGCGTGCAAGGAGAGGCCCGCGGGGTGGCTCCCAGCGAATGGCCGAATCGGCCGTTCTATCCTGGCCATGCCCCGCTGGGCTCTCGTGAGCCCCGCGGCGGCCTTCGGTGGCTATTCCCTTGCGCCTCGCGGAGCTAGGGTTTCCCTTTCTCCCATTTGCGCCGTCGTCTGTTGCCTCTCATCTCCTCCCTCCCCTCTCCGCTTTCAGGTCTCCCCCCCCTCTCCTCCGCACTGCGCTCCTCCTTCACAGTCGCTGCCGGCGAGCCTTCCTCGCTCCTTGTTCGCGGTAGGTGCAGGTTCGTGATGACCTTCTTCTTCTTCTCCTCTCCCCCCCTCTGACCTCGATGCTTCGCATGCTTCGCCGATCTATGTTATTTGTTATGATGTTGTTACTATTACGTCATTTTCCCAATGATATCGTACTAGATCTATGATATGGACTTGCGTTGCTTCTAACTGTTATATATGATGATGGTTTTACCAGATCTGCATTCTTGTGGTGTAGATCTATTGAACATATATTATGTTCTTGCCATTTTTTGTCGATTTGGTCTGATTTAAGGTAGAATGGTCAATGATGTCGAAAAATAATGAGCATTGCTTCCTTCTATCTGTTGCTAGATATGATGACGGTTTTACCAGATCTGCATTCTTGCGGTGTAGATCTATTGAGCTAATGTTATGTTCTTGCCATTTTGTTGTCGATTTGGTCTGATTTAAGGTAGAATGGTCAATGATGTCGAAAAATAATGAGCATTGCTATTAGGTTCTGTGATGAGCTAGTCATATGAATTTCTTTTGCTTGGTCAATGATTACACATGAGCAATGGGAGGCCAACCTCGGTTGTAGCAGCCTTGGTCAAGTGATATTATGCTATGACATACTAGTCCAGTAGATTTGCCCATCCCCTAGGGTACTCTCCTCTCTAATCTGATCTTTCTTCTGGGTGGGAATGAGGGGCGGGGGAGGCAGAAGTGTTCGATTTGTATATAGGAATGGTAGAAAGATTTAAGATTCAAACCCGAGGAGCAATGACCAATTCATTACTTATCGACACTGACCATGTACTAATCAACCGTTGCTAAGTCTCTAGAAATTCTACCGGAACACATGATCAATGGTTTCCAAAAAGTAGTTGGAGTAGGTTTTAGATTTTGTAGTTCAGTATTTGTAGCAACCTTCTCAGAAGTGGTTGAACTAATTTTCTAGAATTGATTGTCTGGTCCTCGACAGGAATTGTTGAAAAGGATGTTAAGTAGATAATTATATTATAGAGTAAATTTTATTGGCTATGGGAGTCATATGCTCCTGGCTGCCCTATGACGACTGATCACGTCACTCAGATAAGTGGGCCGGGTGGTCTAGACCTCAGCCCAAGGAAGCAGCCGGCGTGATCCTCAAGTAAACCACTCGGATCGCCCCGGGATAGAATCTGTTAGGATCCGGTCCGGTAATCGCAGCCTGTAATCCCGGAAACTACTAGGCACGTAATCCTTTATGAATATGCTTCGTAACCCTAGCTCCTCGGGCTATATAAGGGGAGTCAGGAATCACGGGAGAACTCTCTCAAACTCTCGCATATTCAGCAATACAATCCACAAACCTCCATACAAGACGTAGTGTATTACGCGACCTAGCGGCCCGAACCTGTCTAATCGTCGTGTTCTTGCGTGCTATACACCATTCGCGATCTCCTCGCCACCCCCAACCAATCTAAAAACCACTGCAGGGCCTACCCTGTGGTGGGCTGCAGGGATCAAACTCCCACATTGGCTGTTCTAAAATGGCCTAGAGTTTTCACCTAGGTCTTGGTGTTAGGAATTTAGACATTTTAATGTTCAATTTAATCCAAAAAACCATACAAATTTGTGACAACAATTGTGTGCACGGGTGTGTAACTACTATTTGCAACAGTAGCATATACAGATACGTTGTACCATGATTATAAACATGAACTTGTGATGTTTAGAGTTATACCCTGCGGAGGGACCCATGTTCAAGGCACTGGTTGCTCCATTCTCACTAGTCGCCATGGTGAGTTGCTCCATTCCCACTGGTCGCCATGGTGACTAGTGAGTTGCTTGAAGTAGTCAATCTAGAGACGTTGCAATACAAGGATCGCAGTGCCATCCCACGAACGTCCACCAGGTAGAAGAACATGAACGGGATCACCAGCAGGAAGACAACACAAACAATCCTGTGACCGACGGCGGAGTGCGGATTGGAAGCACCAGGAAACGAGCAGTTGCAGCGGTGCTCCAAAAAAACATGATCGCCTGCCCACCTGGCACATGTGTCGAGCAGACGGCAATTCCGGAGGCCTACCGTCCCAAAACTCTGTGCTCACAGAGGTTCGGGACGGGGAAGATGGAAGGCAATCAACAGGTGTTTTTCACGCAGGAGAAAGATGATGAACCAATGTCATCATATACAACCAGATGGGAAGAACCAAAGGACATTATAACCGATCTTGCGAGTTACTACTGAATCAATAGATCAATTATCACCGAACTAATACATCAGTTACCACAACCCCTCCAACTTTTGAGCTTCCGCAAGACAAAGCCACCATCTAGTGAGCCACAACAATTACAAGCATGCAATGTATGAAAAAACATATATCACATAAATACATCATGTCATCTATAGCATTCAAGTATGTGATGTATAAAAAATGTATGGTATAATACAGGTTCAAGTTTTTACTATGTTGAATGTCAGTGATGTGGCATGCTCAACATCTGGTAAGCCACAGTGATTCAAAATCGATTTTTAATTTCAAAGAATATTCTAAAATGTATGACATATGCTTACTTACCGTAGCTTTTCGATATATATTTGTCGTCACCCAAAAACCGCTCGGTGCCCGGGCAAGGGATACACGTTGCCGCTACGGTCGATCCCTCCTAGCAGCGGTTCCAAGGGCTACTGGGCGTGCCACCCGGCTTCCTTCTAGCCAGGGAGGTTTGAGGGTCGTGGTCGCTGTCGTTGGGTGTGGGTGCTCGTGTGTGTGCTTCATTAGAGGATCACCCTACAGGTACGCGAACAGCAGATCAACATTAAATTCCAACCGGATCGCTGGGATCGGCTTGAGGCATATCCATTGATCGGCTTATAAGAGCCAGTCGCCTCCTTTTTCCGTGCAAGGTTAGTCCGATTACAAAGTATAACCATGGAGCAAGATAGGAAACCCTGCTTAAAGCATGATCTAGATGATGCAACCCCCCTGGGGTGACATCTGCTACGCGTCCGACTAGACGAATCTAACCAAATCGCGCAACATAGATCAGAAACCCAAAGGGGGTTCTCCCACGAGAGCAGGTACGATCTAAAACATGTAAAATAGGGTGCTAAGTGTACATCGATCTCTCGAACTACTGCGTGTACATGTTGCGGCATCATGTCATGGAATATAGCAGCCAAACAAGCTACGTACGCTTAGCCGCCCACGGCGGATCCGTTCACGTGAAGCACAAACATATATATGTAAATCGGCTGTGGGTGCGGTAACTAATGGATCTCGCGCCAAGCAAGGCTTGACACGAGGTTCATCGATGGTTGACGGATCTTGCACCAAGCAGAGCTTGACGCAAGATTCATCTGGATAACTAGCAGGTCTCGCCATAAAAAAAGCTTCAATACGAGATCTACCGGGTAAGCAAACGCTTAAACATGCCCTAAAATGACCGCGAGGAAGGATTAGAGCCGTATGACGCTTACTTGTTTGAAAACCCTGGGAGCCAGAGGCTGGCGATGCGCCGAGATTGAGGTTGACGAAACACCGCTGCTAGGTAACGATATTGTCGTGTCTATTATGGTACATAGGGTTACATATTTATATTCCAGAGTCTTGGAGGACAAGTCCAACTCGTTTAGCTAAAACCCTAGATTACTTCCTATATATTTTCTAAGCTAGGATACATGGCCCGATGGGCCTAGATGATACACATTGCCACCACTGTGCGGGCGGCCCACTAAACTCCTTAGCCGATCTGATGTCGATTCCTAGTCTGGCTAGGATTCGGTGGCAACAATATCTATCGTAATTTAATTATCTCATCCCAAGTCCAATAACTCTGGCCTAACCTATAGAGCCCCAGGCCAACCTCTACCTATGGGTAGGAATGTTTCTCGACCATCCGGATGGGCAAAGAAAGGTTTCACCACACCACATGTACACAATTATGCATTCTTGTAAATTATGACAATCAATAGACAAACAACTGACTTGCCTCTTATTACGACTTGGGCAGAGTCCAATATAAAATAACATGAACAAATACAAAACAACAAATGTTCATCTGCCTCAATTTAGGCTTTCATCCATGCTGCATTGCCCATGGTAATTAAGTTTCTTTAAGGCTGAGCTCACCACAGGGCCCAAATATAGACGGTGGGTTCGGCGGGCTGGTGAGCTCAGCCTAAAAGAACAACATACATAGTATACTCTAATTCACTCGAATCTAAACGCATCTAAGAAATAATAAGGTGTTCTCCCATAAGGAGAGGCATTTTTGGATAGACATTTGCGTGGTTGCGTATGACATGCAAATATTTTAGTCTCCAATATACAATGCATTGGAGACACATTTCCCACCTAAACAATACCCACTCAATAAAGCAACTAATATTTTCCATATTCTCTCGCATGCCATGGTACTTCACAGTGTATGCATTGGATGAGAGAGTGTGTGCAATTTTTCCTATCCTCTTACCTCTAGTGCATTTTACCTCTTCATAATGTGTGTGACCTATTGGAGATGTTTTCATGCCTTGTGCTACAGTACTGTATGTTAGCCATTTATGTGTTTAAATATCCTCTTGTGTTGTCTGTTGGAGAAAGCCTAAGTAAGATGGCCGCCCTACTCGTACTAGTTCAAGGTACCAAGCACAAGGCATAAACGTAAGTATATATTTATGTAGGTGGATTCCCAATCTACTCCTAAAACTTAATGCACAAACCTACACACTATAGTGGCAGGACTTAAATTTGCTAGGATTATGCTTAGGGGTCTAACTCTACGGGGGATGCCAAGCCTAAGTCACCTGGTTCTCCTGTTGGTTCTTCATGTACTTCTAGCCCTCTAGGTGCTCCTTTGTGTCATCTGGCTCCAGAATTATTGGGTCCTCTTCAGGTGTGTGCTCCTCAGCTATCGCATCTTTATTATATATGAAATGCGAAGATATGGTATAAATAGAAAGAATGCATGAGATGATTAAGCTCATGCTCATGATGCTCATGGTGATATGCAAGGATGGCAGCAAGAATTCACATATAGTATAGTACTCTTCATAATGATCAAAGGATGGATCTCCATCCAGCTCACTACCTGCTAGGCGTCGACGCGTGGTATGCATGCTGTTGTGGAGCCATTAGGCGTGTTGCGTCCAATTCACATTAGATGAGAATCAAGCTGCCTTCTCTCCTGCCGCACATCCAGGTGGGCCTGAAAATTTCATGTTCGCATCCTTCCCGCGCGAGCCCTTGCCACGCTAATTCTTCCCACACTGCACATTCATTCTTCGCCGCCGCTACTATCCTCTTGCGTCATTATCTCTATCGGCTTCCTTAGAACTACAACAAATATATTTGTGCACACATTAGTTCTTGAGTTAGTTCATGGTCACTCAACCACCAAAATATACTCTTCATAGTCCTCAGAGGATTCCTCTCCATCCGGCTCACTACCTGCTAGACATAGACGTGTGGTGTGCATGCTATTGTGCAGCGATCAGGCGTGTTGCGTCTGATTCACATGGGACAGGAATCCACTAACCAGCTGCCTTCTCTTCTGCCACGCATCCAGGTGGCCCCCACAAGCTCATGTTCGCATCCTTGCCATGGGAGTCCTTGCCTCACTAATTGTCCCCGCACCGCGCATTCATCCGCCGCTGCCACCATCCTCCCCCGTCATTATCTTTGCCGACTTCTTTGGAAATTGGAACTACGACAATTATTTTTGCACACGCAGCAGTCCCCGAGTTGTAGGGCTGGGCAAATTTATACCGAAAACCGTAGACCGAACCGAACTCTCGGTTTTTTCGATTTTCAGTTCTGACTTCTGGGAACTACGGTGTTTCGGTTCGGCTTCGGTTTCGCGTGCAGCAGCACCGAACCACTGAAAGAACCGAAGGGTCTGTTTGGTAGGCTGCCTAACTCTGGCCAACCCTCTAGCCAGGCCAGAATAGACCGCTTCATCTTGTTTGGTTGTCTGATACAACTTTGAAGCCAGGCCCTGGTTGTGCAAAATGCCTCTCCAACCTGGCTCCCTAGGAACGGCCAAATCGGTCGTTCTACCATGGCCACCCTCTGGTCACCCTCTCTCGCTCAGCCATCTCCCTCTCTCACCCCCGATTCCCTCGACGATAGGCGGCGGCACGTGGAGGAGGTGGCGGTTCAGTGGCTGGAGCTCCCGCACCTCGCGGAGGAGGTGGCGGCGTGGCGGCCAGAGCTCCTACACCTTGTGGAGGAGGAGGCGGCCGGATCTCGCGGAGCGCCCATCCACGCCCGAGGTGGCGGCCGGATCTCGCGGAGCTCCCATCCACGCCCGCGGCGGCGGCCGGATCTGGCGGCGGTGGCGGTCGCGGAACTCCCGCGCGGGCCTCAGGGCGGGGCGGCGGCGGCCGCGGAACTCCCGTTCAAGCCTCGGGTCAGCGGCGGCGCGGAGCTCCCGTCCACTGTGGGGAGCTGGTGCGCGAGGAAGCGGCCATGGAGCAGCACAAGTAGTAAGCGGCGGCGGCGGAGCTCCTGCCTAAGGAGGAGGGGAAGGCAAGAGCCGCGAGGTGAAAAAGTGCAACCAAACAACCGTGCTTGGCTTACTGGAGACCGACCAAAGTAAACCTGGCTGCCTTTTGCAGCCTGACTAGGTGTAGAAGAGCAACCAAACAGCCCCGAAGTGTATCCCCTTGGCTCTCCTGGCCAACTATCGTCTCCTAGACATTCATGCCCCACCTCATTTATCAAGCGTATTGGCCCAAGGCCCATCCAGCAAACGTACACAAATACACATACGCGGGCCCCAGGCCACCAGCCGCACATCTCGGCTCTCCCGTGTCCCGTCCTCGCGAGTCGACGACCACATCCCCGCGGCGGCGCAGCGGCGCAGCTCGAGTTTGGCGGCGGCTGCAGCATCTCCGGTTGCCGCGCGTGGTGGGGGCCGAGCGGCGCGCAGCCACGCAGGCGAGCGGGGCAGGGTGGCGGCTTCTGCAGCTGTCCGAGCGAGCTGGGCAGGCAGCGGCTGCTGCTGCACGGGCTGGCGGCGAGCTGTGCGGCCGGCAGCTGCCCCTCGCGCATGGCAGCGACCTGCGAAGACGCGATGGAGCAGTAGGCCTATGGAGCAGCGAGATAGCAGCAGGTATGGCAAACATCGGTTGAAACCGAAAACCGCACCGAAGAAACCAACACCGAACTCGTCGGTTTCTAAATTTTCCTAGCACCGATCGGTTTGCATTCGGGCTAGAACCGAACTTTGTCTATACCCATGAAACCGAACCGAATCGATCGGTTAAACCGATTGCCCAGCCCTACCGAGTTGGTTCATATTGTCACTTAACCATCAAAATTACCCTAAGCAACACAAAGTTTATGGCCTATTTTTCTTACAACGTCCTAGTCAGTAAAAGCGTCCACCAAAACGCTGTAGGGGGTGGGATATCTGGTTTACATAAGTTTAAGGGGGTACGAAATTCAGTTTTGTAGGTTAGGGGTAGAGTAAATAACTAGTAGAGATACATTTGGGGTTGTGTAAACTTTTTTTCAAAAGATATTGCAACGCTAACCGGCAGCATATGTACACCCAATACACCACTCTCGCTCGCATTTTGATTTTGCGCGTGCCATTTTATTGTATTCTTAAGTCAGCAGTATTCATACTGAAGTTGAAATAATACATGTAGCATACTAGATTCAGGAGTAAGTTAACCTTCCGTTTACAGATAAAAATGAGTTTAACAGATCACGCCATTTTCGGGTTCTCAAACAAATGAGCATCAAACAGCGCTACCTGCAGGAAATCGGCACACAGACGTAGCTGATGACGGAATGAATGTGCATGGCAGTGGCAGGCATGACGCGCGGTGGCCGTCGGTGACGCGGAAGCAGGTCCGCGGCAGCGAGCGCCATCTCTGTTAAAGTACGTGCAGAGAGGCATGCAAAATCTTGGCGGCCGGCCCTGTGCATGGACCAGCTCCAGCTTTCAGGGAGAGATGACGCCGTACGCTCTACTCGTTTCGATTGGAGTGCGAGCGTTGAGACTCGAGACCAGCTTGAGGTCGAGCGCGACATCGGAAACAGGGGAGGAGGAGGGAGAGAAGACCGCGTGCTTGAGCATCGTCGTCTCGTCGACGACGGCCGTTTCCTGCGGCGCCTCCAAGCAGAACAGGACGACGAAGCCCCCGGCGGAGGTGGCGGTCCCCATGGCCCAAACGAGCGCGGCGACGGCGGGCGGCATGACGCCGGCCACCTTGTACGAGAACAGGAGCGTCAGCGCGGCGGCGAGCAGCCACACGGCCAGCTTCAGCCAGCGCCTGAGGGCCGACCCGGGCTCGGCGCGCTCGTAGCTCCGGAGGCAGCAGAAGAGCAGGACGAGGACGAGGTAGGCGCCGGCGACGAAGGCGCCCGGGTCGCCGCTCGCGCGGGCGCGGAGCAGCGCCAGCGCGGAGCTGAGCGTGAGGTAGATGAGCCCAGCGGCTGCCAGCCACGGGAAGCTCCCGCGGCCGGCGCCACGGCAGGCCTCGCCGTCGCCGCCCGGCTGCTGCAGCAGCGGCCGTCGCGCGACGTCGTAAGAGCCCGCTGATCGCATGGGCAGAGCACATGCCAGCAATGGCCCCATGGCGAGCTTGCTTGGGAACTGGGACCGGGAGCGGAAGTGTATGCAATTATGCAGGGGAAGCTGCGAGTAACCGAGTATATATTCATACACGGCTGCACAGGGAAGCTGCGAGGCAGTACAACAAGAATTTCGCGGAAAGACGGGTCACGGTCACGAGTTGTCAACACAGACGGCGACGCGCTATCGGCAGGAGCAGGGCCCGAGGGCCATCCCCAGAAATCCGAGGCTCAGGAGTCAGGAGCGGCGCATGTAGAGAGGCCCTAAAATTTGACAATAAATTTGTGTCTAGCATAACTTAGACATCTTTCACGCAATTATATAACTTAAATAATATGTGTTATTTCATAATGTTAGAAACATCAAGTATTAATGCTCTTTGTCGGTAAGCATCTTGAGTTTTTTTCTTAAAAAATGAGTGAAATCCACGGCCAACCATGTAACTTGTTCCCATCTGTCAATCAGATCGAGGAAAACAGTAACGGAACTGCTTGAAACATCAACGAAATGCTGATGAAACATTGAAAAATTTTCACAAATGTAATTTTTCACAAGATCTCCATACCTGGCCCAACATGTCAGTCAACATTGTAGTTGTAGCAGGCAGTGTAGCTTCAAGTGGTGTCCCTCCTGATCTGGCTGCCTTTTGCTTTCTTATTTGCCTTAGCTTCCACTTGGTCTGCTAATTCAGCATCCAGTAAGTCCTCAAACAGGTCCGCATCACCCTCATTTATCTCATAGTCACTATCAATAGAGCACTCATCTTCACTATCATTAGTAGGAACCTCATTAGGACCATCTCCGGTTGCGGTGTCTATGGTTTCCTTCATATTTTGCTCTACTCTGACTTTGTTCTGATCTGTATAGAAGACAGGCAGTTTACCTCTTGGCTATTTGCATTGAACTCAACTTTCTTAGGGCTCAGTACCTTTGGCAATGATGCTACTGGATTTTGTACTATGTCATCCCAACTGTTCCCTCCAGCCATGTCATCATGATCAAAATAGACAATCAGATTCTTCACTTTTGCAGACACTTGCGCCATAACAATGGTGTCATGGTCACTAGCAATCACTCCGAGACCATCTGCTATAGTTGAGCCTGGTAATAGCCAATAGAATTTTAGTTTTTCACTGTTTGAGTAGCCTAACTTCTCGACAAATTCCTCAAACCAAAGCGCAGACCAAGTCTCGGCCTCCACATGATCAATCAAACCAATCCAATTTCTCATCAATATATGATCTTAAGTGCCCTGAACCCACAAAAACTCCCCCATGCTGAACTTCTAATGTGAACGTGTCTGATCCATCCTCTGCATTCACAGTGAAAAAGGTAAATTTTATTGGAGACTAAACCTATAAAGCTGAATCATACAGATTAAACCTAGTGAATGTGGGAGACAAAACACGCCGCCTAAGCCATAACCAAATTGAATTTTGGGAAAGGAACAGGAGATGTATGGCTCACCGTACAAGGGGATCGGTTCCCCTTTCGGACGCAATCGCGCCACCATCCTTCCCCTTCAAGGCGGTGGAGTATTCAAGACCAGTTTCCCCCCAACCTCGCACTTCCCCGTCGCTCGCCGCCGATCGCAGCAGTCACCTCGGCCCCTTCACCCTAAGATGACGAACAGGGAAAGAGCCGACCGACTCCGTTGCCTGATAGAGCGACCTGGAAGGCAACAGGGGGTTATTTGCAAATCTTGCATGCCACGTTTGGTTGGCTCGGACCCAATAGGACCCAGCTGTGAGACCCAAATGTCGATTAGGCACCCGACCGAGAGTCGAGCTCGAGACCCCGCATGCCCAAAGTTTGCTTGGAATATAGTGAGAATAGGTAGGTGCTCCCATTCGCTCCATCATCCTCAGGGCAGCCCAATGGTTAGAAACAATTAAGGGCTCATTGGTTTCCCTGACGGATTGGCTTGCCTGGCTTTCACGGGCCACAAGAAACTTGCCAACCAAGCAAGCCAATTCCTCTCTCAGCCAAAAGCAAGGCAAAGCTTGCTTGCACAAGCCCAAGGTGCCCAAGCAAAGAAACCAAACACACATGTGCCCTGTATATCCTTGCAAAGGGCTAGTTTCGCAACCTCGTTTTCCCGAGAGATTTGGAAAATGAAGGAAAAATTAATTCATTTTCTTCTCCATTTCTCCAAATCCCCCTTAAATCTTTTGGAGAAATAGGATCAACAAACTAGCCCTAACGGAGAGAAATCCATCTCATCCTTTGGAGTTTTTTTTTTTCAGTATTTTATTGGACATCACCCACCAGTTATCTGGTCACGTGCTTAGAACTAAAGATATCTATCTATTTATTCTATCCGAACCTAGTCACCAAATAGTTTCATTGGAGACACTCTACCCTACTACGCAACACAAAACTCGATACGGAAACCAAACGTACCCTTTACTCTCTGCGCTACTGGCCGGGGTCCATGCAATGGTTTGTTTCTAACACCACCCTTTGGTAATATTTTTAATTATTTCTCCCACCCTCCTCATCTTCCCCATGTCTTTCACTTCTCCCAATCTCTCTCAGGCCTCCACCATGCCCTCGCCATCCACCTCCGCCGCTTGTCCCTTTGCCGTTGCCGGTGGCCGCGCACGCACTCCGCTACACCGGCGTCCACGCAGCACGCCCGTTCCCTTCCTCACCGATGGTCACGTCCATGTCTATCCCTTCCTATTCGGTGGCTTAACTGTGGGAGAAATGATTGGGATGCATTAATTAGGATTAGCTAGCTGATCCCTGTTTCTTCATCAGTTTTGCTGCTTGCAAGCCTACCTTTTCCGTGTTAGCTCAACTTTGATGAACTTTCACTTTCATTATTTCGTACCGTGTTCGTCTGCTCCAGTTTACACCTGTCCAAAAGAGAAGACAGGGACTTCCTGGCCATTTACTTGTTGCTTTCATGCCATCGTCACTATCTCTGTTTTGTAAACATAATTTGTATTCCCTCCGTTCTTTTTTTTATTTGACCCGAATTCTTAGTTACGGTCGGCGATAAATATCCAAATATTGGCACGGTCTTCAACATTAAATTTGATTGCTTCCTTTTGTATGGAAATCTTGGAGTTACTAATTATGAATATATTCTCATCTCATGAAGAATCTGAATATATACAGTCATTACGTTAGGACAAGTCTTTGACCAGACATTGCTTTGTTTAAATGAATCTTCGGCACAGAATTGCGGTTCATGGATTCATAATATCAAAAAAAAAAACGATTACATATACTTATCTGGTAGGCATATTAACATAGTGATTGCCGATCAAATCGTTGTTCTAAAGAAACAATTAATTAAGGCAACATGAAGCCAAACACAAATAGAGACCAAGAAGCTTCATCAGATCGCAACATGTAGGCGCTAATTACAAAAGTAAAAAAAAAACTGATGGTACGCAGGGGTGCTGACGAGGATATCATGTGTGATTCTGAAGAATCGTAGTGAGAGTTGCAGTCACGTCTTGGGGCCGATCTCGAGCCAAAAACTCAAGTAACAGCCAGGAGGCGAAGGTGAGCGCGGTGGTGAGCAGCCACATGGCCACCCTGAGGTGCTCCCGGCGCGGCGTCCCCGGCGGCGCCGTCGCATATAGGCGCAGGCAGTAGATGAGCAGGGTGATGTCGAGGTAGGAGAAGGCCACGAACGCGAGGGCTCCCAGGCCTCTGTCGGACGAGTACACGGCCATGGCCGCGTTGAAGGCGAGGAGCAGAAAGCCCAAGATCGTCAGCAGAGTTGGGCCTTCCCCGTGGCGATCCCTGGGCTCTGGATGGGCTCCGTCCATGTTCTCCTGCTCTGAAGAACTCAGGTTCCTGGACAGAATCTGAAACGCACAAAATGCTCCTCCGGGTCACGGTCAGCAATCAGCATAGCTTTTTTTTTTCTGTCTGCCACGCTTAATTCGTTTGATCCCCGGTTGGTTGGATTTTTACATTTTTTGAACCAAAAAAAAAAAGATCTTCCAGACTTATCACAAGATGCACACATAGGATTTACTCGATCTGGACGCCGATCGTACATTTCCTACTACTACTTATGTCATTTTCCTGTTCTTCAAGGTGGGGATTACAAGTTCATACGGAAGAAAGGACAGATGGAGGGAGCTACGAGGCCTAACTCGGTTTTAACCAAAGGCAAATATCAAAGTGACACTGGGGAAATTAAAAAGAAAAGCTAAAATCACCTGGCAAGAGCTTCTTGGCCACCGGGTGCGGTTGCAGAGAGAGCGAACCACCAGGCAAGAAAACCGCTCGAGGAAATGAAAATTTGGCACGGTAAAGTGTGGGGCTATCTCTCTGTTTATATATCGCTCCACCCACTAGGGACTCCGGTGGAATTGGCTGTGGAAGTTCCAGAGAAGGCTCGCGCTGACCCTTGTGCGAATATATGGGGGTTGACATGCTCGAGGTCGGGACCGACGATCCGGCGCACGCACAACGGAAGCTTCGCGCGCTGACTTGTTTCCACTCGCCTTCTTAGTCCTGGTCTCTAAAACCGCTTTCTCTCTCCGGGTACTGACGTGGCACGTTGGTATACAACTTAGGTTTCTAAATTTCGTTAAAGGTGTCATCTGTATCTCTAAACTTGGTTGGAGTGATATCTAGGTCTCAAAATCATTCTCCATCAATACTTCTCTCGGACAAGTGCCAGCGGTGGAGGATGGCGGCGAAAAGGACAACGGCAGGAGGATGCTGTCGAGAGAACGGTAAGCACTCCTGTTGTCGGCATTCCTACAGACGATGGGGGAGGATGGAGGCGAGAGGATACAGTCCGGTATGGTTGAACTTTCCGGATAAAATCCATTGTGTTTTCAGTGTTTTTTCGTTTCCAGTCTTGTGCGAAAAAGGCTATCCCACCCTAATATTTGAAATTTTTTGTCCCCAAACAAAAAAAATCATAGAAACTTTTCGCACGGATTCGGTGCGTTTCAACCAAAAAGATTGTTTTGGCCATATTAAAATGAAATGTTTTGGGACGTAGATGACACCCCCGACCAAGTTTAGGACCTAGATGATATCTCTTGGCAAGTTTAGAGACATTAGTCAACATGCACGTGTGGCACGCGCGTTGGTTATAATTTTCTCAATCGATGAAAACAAGAAAAAACATTTTCCTATAATTAGCCGATTTACATCTGGTTGCGTATGAACTACAACAATAATTTAACGTGCACTAATTAAATATGTTGCATATATACCACATTTATTAATCTTTTTTGGTAGTAATATATCTACACTATAAATGAGTAGGTTTTCACAATACCATTTTTCATCCAATAAAAACATCTATACCCCTCACATTGGTCACATCGGTCCTTTTGGTCTTTTATTTTTTCATATTGTTTTGTATCCATATCCACCAAATAGTTTCTTTATCTAGAAATTAATGAAAAAGGAAAGGCATCAATCTAGCGGGTATCTCTTTTTTAATTCTTTATTCTCTTTCTTTTTTTCTTCCTCCTTGATTGCCGGTTGGTTAGTTTTTTTTCTACGTTTTAGATTTACCACGTGCATGTAGCACGTACCTTTATGCTGGTGATATATAACTTCAAGAATCAAGCTTATTTACAAACATGTCTTGTGATAAACTATATGTAGTAAAATTGAAAGGTCTGGTCGATTACAAACATCTCTTAAGAAAGGATTTCCAGTCTAGGATCTACCATAATCTAGTATTACATGAAACAGGGAAATTCCATATCATTTCTGATGTAAAAACATAATCCATAACATCCAAGGCAGAACATCACCTGAAATTTTGGTGCAGTATTACTAAACCATTATTGTACAGTTGCGGCGTAAGATCACATGTCAATTTTACGCCACAAGTTCACATGTCAAATTTGCCTTGCATCTCAAATACACTGAACTTCTACATATCTATTTAGTTTCTTATCAGGTATACGTGTAACCATCTGAGTGACGACAAGAGAAGCTCCGTAAAACTTTGCACTAAATAAGTATGCTTTCAACTGTTTATGAAGTAGGCAAAAACTAAACACTTAATTTCTGCCATCGCGCTCTCTCTTCTACTCTGTAAAAGTTTTTTATTGCTAAACTGTTCTTTCTCTGGATACACTCTTAGCTCCATGCTCTTTTCTTTTTCTTCTTATGGTAACATAAGGCATGCTGGTAATAACATAAGGCAGGGGGAAACAAGGAACAAAAACTAAAATTATATGGCAAGAATAATATTGGTCAAACAAGTAAAAACAAGTAATAGTAAAGTTCTTGGTTAAATGCTATGTTAGTTACTTTCATAGTAATCCATAAGTGGCCGAAAGGAATTCAACAACAACAAATTTGCTAATATATTGTTGTGGAGGATAGATCCTCCTGGTTGTCGCGTCACGGATTCAAGACATGGGCTGTTAGTGGGTCTAAGTAGGCCAGACGACAGAATTCATAGTCTGATTCTTCAGCCCAAGCTTTAAGATGTCAATGGCAAACAGAACTTGACGATCTAAGGCAAGAAAGTTGCGATTCTGGAAAGAAGGAAGGAGTACGTGACTCGGACTCTGACTTCGAATAATGCGCTCGAAGATAGGAAGTATATGGATTGCGGATTCTATATAATCTTTTGTAATCTAAACCGGCTAGGAGATATAGAAGTGAAGCGCCTCAGTTTCTACAATAGGACTAAAATGTGCTTTATTACCGTACCAGGGTTTGGTAATCACATTCTTACGTCAGAATGATACGGATCCGCCCTAAATGGGTCGGACAGCAAGGGGCGCAGTCCTGAAAATCTAAGCAGTGGAATATGAAACGTAAGCTCATCTTCCTCACGCTTCAGTTAGGAAGCAGGTCGTAACCCTTCCTCGTTCTCGAACCAATATATGTCCATTGCACTGATAAAAACAACAGCAAAGCAAGGTTGAGTACATACGTACTCAGCAGCCCACCTTCCTCCAAAGGAATTTAGAGAAGGCTAACACTATATGCAATGATATATCTGTAGCTTAGGATAGTTTTGCATAAAAATAGTTTGTACGTAGGGTTTGTGAGTTGTCATATTTTAATCTTTCTGAAAACTGAGTTTTTTTCAAAAGGTTTGACATTGGACTTTCTGCTCCAAAGTGGCCCATGGTTTTCCAGCCAACACATTTTTCATACATCCAGCATCCTCTGCTAAACCAAAAACTATTTTTATCCAATCCCAAACTAATTCCATTTTATTTTATAAAAACTGCTAACTGAAGAACCAATGCGTAACTCATCCATACCAGTGGCCACGGACTATTCGAAAGGTTTTACTCTAATCAGAGGTTCTACTAATTCCCACAAGTTGGACTTAGCGGTACGTTACCATCGTAACTGCCCGAATTTCAAACCAAGCCGTTGCCTCTGTTTCATCACCTAGCAGAATTTTAGGGGTTCAGGCATCCGTGCCACTCCAGTACCCCACGGTACTTTCGTTGCCACACCACCCCACCCCTAGCCCCTTGTGCGCCAGCACAGAAGCTACAATGTTATCCACTCCGGCTCGGGCCAGACCAATGCCTCATAGAGAGCGAGTGGTTGTACTAAACGAGTTAGACAAGATGAAAACCATAATGGTCCTTACGGAGAGCTCAGGTAAAACCATTCCAACTTTTCAATGCTCGACAGCGCGAGCAATCCACCTACCCGGTATTCTCCACGAATCCCAGGACAAGGGGTAACCGCAGGTAGCTAAATTACGCGTTCATACCCTGCCATTATGGCTATTTCGGCGCGTAGCCGTATTCCGATAAGGTCGGTTGCCGGGATTCTTCCCTATTTTATTATAAAACCACACACACATCTATTTTCCCATACCCTTCATACTCCACATTATTAGCATTAAGATTATGATAGATAATTAAATGAGCGATCCCGCCTATGTGCGCTGTATCTAAAATAAAGTTAGGTGGTTGTATATTTTGCTGGGTTACCTTAGCATGCAAAATATGCAAGTTTTTATATGATTATCAGGCCAAGGGTTGTGTTTGTGAAACATAGGAGTTTTATGCATCAAGTGGGGATTCCAGTGGGCTTGCCTTTTATTTTGTTGAGACGGTTCATATAACAGTCACCAGATGTATTGGGCGTGGACCATCGCGTAGTATATTACGAGAGGCAGGCCGAACACTCTCTCCGGTAAAGCCTAGTGCACACAAAAAGAAAACACACAAATCGAGGCATAATATGAGCTCAACGGGTTTGGTGGTGCAGAGATTGGATTGTGGAGATGAGAGTCTGTTGTGTTCTTACTGGTGGTATTATTGCAAGTGGTTGGGGTGTAGCTAGTTTTTGGGCGAGTTGGCGGGCTCGGTAACGATAGTTACGGAGACGCCAAGGTAGGGGTGGTGGACGCGAGATGCGGGGTCGACAACGCTGAAGGAACAGTGGTCGCGTGTTGGTGGTTTGGAAAAGATCTTTTTTGAAGTGGTGGAGAGCAATGATGTTCAGATGATTTTCGGTATCATCATCATCTGACTTCGGGACTCGGACAGGCTAAGACAGCTACGTTTAAGATTTATGTGGAATAGGAGATTAACGGCCTCGATCACTAGGCTCACAATGTTTGTGCGACCGGTGCGAAGCACTGACTGGGCGTAGCACGGCGTCATGGTGGCATGACGGCCGCTTTCGGCCAGGACAAAAGATCATGTGGAGTGTATGGGTGGGTAGAACTTGATTTTAGATGAATTTGGACGAAAGAATCACCCAAATCCGAGTTGGAACGGAGAAAATACGAATTTTGTATATTCACGAAAAGAAAAGGAAAAAGAGAAAGGAATATTCCTGAAATATTCCAAAATCCGAATATTTAGAAGCTGAAGAATAAAATCGTATTTTTGGATTCTGGAGGAACAGAAATTATTTATAGACTGCTTGCGAGCAGAGTTTCAGGCTGGTGTCAACAATCCACGCCTACAGTGTCGAGTGTGGCACCGGCTTGTAGGCGGCTCTGTAAACTCCTAAAATCATGAAATTAACGTGGATGGTAAATATTGATTTTTGATGAATTTAGAAAGAAGAAATAACGAAATTGGAGCTCATGTGGTCGAGAGATTAATTCGGAAATAAATAAGTAGAAGAAGATAATGGGACAAGATTGGACCAGCTAGCTCGAATGACATGTGATTAGTGATGGGCTAATCACCGGTGGCTGGGTGGATCCACCCATCATTCACAGGAGAGGGGGCCTGTTATAATAGACAGAGGGGCACGAGCAGGACCGAGCAGCGCCTCTGCTCGCCTGTTTGCCTCGCGCCGCCGTGAGCAACGGGCAGGGACTCACCTGCGTTCAGCTCTGGTGGTTGTCGGCGTGGTGGACGTGGAGGTGCTTGCCGCGGGCAGCCATTGGTGGCGGCCTAAGAGCTCGTGGGGAGCTCGATTCAGGCAGGGTGAAGGGGGGAGCGCGGCTTGGGGATGGTAGAGGGACGGGGCGAGGTGCTCACAGTTGGAGCAATCGAGCTATAGTGGTCTCTGGACGAAGAACGCAAAGGCATTCTGCTCCCGTGCATGAACACAACGAGGGAGAAGAAGGGGATGGCGTTCGCGGCGCACAACGCCCGGGTTAAACCGGGGGCTGATATTGCGGCGGTGGTGAGCTTGGTGTGGATGGAGGCATGGAGGTGGGGGGCTATTTATAGACGATGGACGAGGAGGCTGATGATGTGTCGCAGAGCTGGGAGGTCCAAATGGTGCAGAGATGGGGTCCAAGTGTCGCGGAGATGGGAGGTCCACGTGGCGCGGAGATGGGGTCCAAGTGTCGCGGAGATGAAGGGTCCAAGTGGTGCAGAGATGAAGGGTTCAAGTGGCGCGGAGATATTGGTGCAGAGATGAAGAGTCCAAGTGGCGCGGAGATATTTGTTTGGAATTGAATTTTTGGAAAGGAATTTTGAAAAGAATTTTGGTGGAGAGTATTTGCGATATTTAGAACTTTATTGAGCTCATATTAACATACCCAAAACAAATAAATAACAATCAAAGTTTTTGAAAATTTGATTTTGAATTAAGAAGAAATTAGAAGAAAATTCCGGGTACTAAACTTTGGGATGTTACACGAAGGAACTTGACTTATAACCCAAGAACTCGTCAACCTATGTAAGGCGCGTGAGGGACCCCTACACAGAGATCATCCCATCATTGCATACCAGACCTCTAGCTAGTTGAGCCATCATTGTAACTTCGAGAACTCAAAGCAATACATCTCGGCCACAAACACTACGTAGGGTATTACGCTTTTCGAGCCCAAACCTGTATAAATCTAGTTCCCGTTGCGTTTCATGAACCATCGAGCTATGGTCGATCTCGCCAACCACAAAAGCACTACGTGATACATACCGTAGTGCACTGCTGGTATTAAACACCGACAATTGTACCTTAGCACTACATTAGAGAATCACTCATTTGTTGTTTGAAGTATATCATATAAAAGGCTCCTACAACTGTTTGGTAAATTTCGTCAACAGGTTTTATGTGAAAGTAAACCTAATGCATTTAGTGCCCTGAGTGCCAAGTGTTGGATACCATCACTTGGCTAATTGTTAACAGAGTCGCATTTGAGAATGCCTCGATGTATACCTCACTACAATGTCAAAACAAAATCATTTTAGATAAACATCCACAAATGTTGATAATTGATAGACATGAAAATCATTTAAGTGCATTTCCGATAAGGTACAGAAGTAAGTAGCGCCCTCACATCCACAAGATCGAAGCGCGAGGATTTCGGGCTTTGGAAATTGGAATCATCAGCGACATTTAAATATATTGGCTGAAGTTGCATTATAAATTATAATGATTCATGGGAGGCTTGCTACTGTTGTAACTTTGCAAAACCAAATTTGTGTTCTTGGGATTACAGTTGATACCTATCATTTAAATGGGAGAAAGATCCTACCTTCGCTGTCCTAGAACCTCCACATTTTGTGCATGTGGATTGCATCCTGAAGGGCTAAAGCGTCCCAATTTTCATAACGAGAATAAAATGTGCTTTATTACCATTCTAAGGTTTGGTAATCACATTCTTACATCAGAGTGATACAGATCTGCCCTAAATGGGTCGGACAACAAGGAGCGCAGCCCTGAAAATCTAAGCAGCGGAATATAAAACGTAGACCCATATTCCTCACGCCTCAGTTGGGAAGCAGGTCGTATGCCCTACTCGTTTTCGGACCAATATATGTCCATAGCACTGAGAAAAATAACAACAAATCAAGGGTGAGTACATACGTACTCAGCAGCCCACATTCCTCCAAAGGAATTTGGGGAAGGCTAACACTGTATGCAAGCATATATCTGGAGCTTAGGATAGTTTTGCAGAAAAATAATTATATGCAGAGTTTGTGGTAGTTGTCAAATTTTAATCCTTCTGAAAACTGAGTTTTTCACGTAAAGAGGTTGTCACTGGACTTGCCGGTCCAAAGTGGTTCCTGCCTTTCCAGCCAATACATTCTCCATGCACCCAACATCCACTGCTAAACGAAAAACCATTTTATCCAATCTCCAAACCAATTCCATTTTTATTTTATGAAAACTGATAACTGAAAAAACAAGCCATAACTTATCCATACCAGTGGACACGGACTATTCGAATAGGTTTTACTCTGATTAGAGGTTATACTAATTCCTACAAGTTGGACTCAGCGGCTCGTTACCGTCGTAACTGCCCGAATTCCAAACTAAGCCGTTGCCTCTGTTTCATCACCTAGCAGAACTTTAGGGGTTCGGGCATCCGAGCCACTCCAGTACCCCGCGATACTCCCGTTGGCACACCACCCATCCCCTAGCCCCTTGTGCCCCAGCACAGAAACTATTAGGCTATCCACTCTGATTCGAGCCTGGCCAATGCCTTATACAGAGCGAGTGGTTGTACTAAAAGAGTTAGACAAGATGAAAATCATAACGGTCCTTACGGAGAGCTCAGGTACAACCATTCCCACTTTTCAATACTCGACAACACGAGCAATCCAACTACTCGGTATTCTCCACGAATCCCGAGATATGAAGTAACCGCGAGTCGCTAAGTTGCACATTCATACCCTGGCCTTATGGCTGTTTTAGCGCGTAGCCGTATTCCGACGAAGTCGGTTGTCGGGGTTCTTCTTCATTTTATTTTAAAACCATACACACATCCACTCTCCAATACCCATCATATTCAACATCCATAATCCAACGTAACGTTAAGATTATGACAAATAATTAAATGAGCGATCCCACGTATGCGCGCTATAGCTTAGCCCACATATGCGCGCTATAGCTTAGGTGGCTGTGTATTTTGCTGGGTTATCCTAGCAAGCAAAATATGCTGGTTTTTATGTGATTATCAGGCTAAGGGTTGTGTTTGTAAAACATAAAAAATTTATGCATCAAGTGGGGATTCCAGTGGGTTTGCCTTGCAACTCGAAGGGTGAGGGGCTGACGTATGATCAGTATACTTTGTCCGGTTTCCTAGTTGAATGTCCCAATGATTGGACTGCTTGGCCTCTCTAGGGCCTCTTACATGCACAAACAAGGAATACACAAATCGATGCATAATATAAACTCAACGGGTTTGGTGGTGTAGAGCTTGGATTCCGAAGACGAGAGTCTGCTATGTTCTTACTGGAGGTATTACTGCAAGTGGTTGAGGTGTAGCGAGTGTTCGGACGCGTTGGCAGGCTTAGTAATGACAGTTATAGAGATGCCAAGTTCGGGGTTGTGGACGCGAGATGCGGAGTCGACAACGCCGAAGGGGTGGCGGTCGCATATTGGTGTTTTCGAGAAGAATTTTTTTGAGTGGTGGAGAGAGTAATGATGTTCAGATGATTTTCGGTATCGTCATCATCTGAATTCTGGACTCGAACAGACTAAGACAGAAACCTTTAGGATTTGTGTGGAGTAGGTAGATAAGGGCATCAATCACCAGGCACACAAAAATTGCGGGACCGTTGTAAAGCACTGACTGGGTGTAGGACGGCATCATGGTGGCATGACGGTAGCTTCTGGCTAGGACAAAAGATTATGTGAAGTGTATGGGTAGGTATAGCTTGATTTTAGATGAATTTAGGCCAAAGAATCACACAAATCGGAGTTAGAACGGAGAAGACATGGATGTTGTATATTTAAAAAAAGAAAAAAGAATATTCCTAGAATATTCCAAAATCCGAATATTTGAAAACTGAAGAATAAAATCGTATTTTTTGATTCTGTAGGAACAAAACATATTTCTAAACGTCTTGCTAGCAGAGTTTCAGGCTGGTGTCAACGGTCCGCGAATGTAGCACCGGTTTGTAGGCGGCTCTGAAAGCTTCTAAAAATCATGAAATTAATGTGGATGGTAGATATTGATTTTCGATGAATTTAGAAAGAAGAATCGATAGAATCGGAACCCGTATGGTCGAGGGATTAAATCGGGAATAAATGGATAGAGAAAAAGATTGGTACACAATTGAACCATCGGCTTGCGGTGACTTTTGGTGAGAGCTTACCGTGATTAAGTAATCACGTTTTGGACTGGTTCGGTGCTTTTGGTGTGTGTAGCGCATGAGTACGCACCGGTGGGAGAAAGGCTGTGCCCACCTACAAGACTAAAGACGGGAGGGGAATTAATCAGAGAGATAGAGGAGGGCAGGCTCGAGTAGAGTAGCAGCTCGGCTGCTCGCCTTGTGCCGCCGTGTGCAGCGGCAAGGACTCACCAGAGCTACGCTAAAGTAGAGGTTCCGTCTATCATTTTCTGATCCGAGGCATAGAAAGAAGGAGGATGACGAGGGGGGTTCAGCTCTAGTGGTTGTCAGCGTGGTGGAGCTGGTTCTCTATGCTAGTTTAATTGGACCGAGATGGCTCCGTTGTGGAGAATTTTGCGGCAAACTTGCTTATGGTCAATAATAGAGAACGGAGAAATTGGAGCAGAATGGAAGGTGTTTGCGGCGGGCAACGCCCGGGTGATCCAGAGGCTGGTCGCGGCGGTGGTGAGCTCGGTGTGGATAGAGGCATAGGGTTGGAGGGCTATTTATAGCCGGTAGAAGAGAAGGCCGATGACGTGTTGCAGAGATGGAAGGTCCAAATTGCGCGGAGATAGGGGTCCAAGTGGTGCGGAGATGGAGGACACAAGTGACGCGGAGACGGTGGGCCCAAATGGCGCAGAACAGGGAGAGCTGGGCCATTCGGCCGAGATAAGGGGGGAGTTTTCCCTTTTTCTTTTGAGATTTTGGGAATTTTGAAAAAAAAAATTTAGTGGAGAGTATTTGTGATATTTAGAATTTTGTTGAGCTCACATTAACACATTCAAAACAAATAAGCAAATAATCAAAGTTTTCAAAAAATTGATTTTGAATTAGTGAGAGATTAGAAGAAAATTCTAGGTGCTAAATTTTGGGACGTTACAAGGGCGTGCATAAACATCTGTCAACAACTGAGAAAAAACTTACACAAATAAGCGCATTAGTTGAATTGAATGCGTAAAAGCAACGTGGTGGAGGAAGAACTAACAAATCTTGAGCCCCTGCAAGTTAGGCAATTTTCTGGTTTGGTTTCAGATGGCACACCAGCTCAACCTGAAACAAAATAAGTTATTGTTAGGGAAAAAATATAATTCAAAAAGCATAAATACCTAAGAAATGATATCACAGTTTTCACATGGTACGGAAGTTTGGAAGTTGATCGTCTTAGTGCACCCTTGAACTGCTTTCATAAATGATAGTTCAAGCGCAACCTGTGAAAAACGGATCAATGGAACTGCAATCCACAGAGAATTGAATGAAATGAAAATGATTGTGGAAATTACCTTAACATCTTGTCCTCCAAATTCCCTATCCCTGAAAATGTTCCTAAAAAACTTCTTAAAAAACAAATAGATGAATATCTAATTAGCCTTTTTGCAAATTCAAAAGAGGATTGAACAGAATGCATTAACTAATATAGTAATTGGTTCTAAAGATTAAACAAAGTAATGGGGGCAAGTAGAGATATAATAACCAAGTAACCAACAATAAATTAAATTTCCTAATAATAATAATGAAATTAAAGAAAATAATAGTCATTTTCTTGAGAGCTATATACAAAATAAAATCACCCAGTAGATTCCAACCCTTTCCAAACTGCGCGGTGGGATTAGCGTGAGGGGTATAACTTGGCCATTTCAAATAAAAAAAGGTTTTAAAAAAACTCGCTCTTTTATAGTATGCTGATAGATAGATTCTATATCAGCCTGCCACATCAGCACCCAGAGAGAGAAAAACGGTCTTAGGGAGATGATTTGGGACCGTACGACACTTTAGCTAAGTTTAGGGATCTGGATTCTTAGTTTTCTAAGTTCGGAGACCCAAGTGACACGCTATCAACTTCGAGGAGGACCGCTGGTGCATTTTACTCCACCTTTCTCGAGGACCGCTGGCTGAGAGCAAGTATAATGGCGTGATGTAGATGGGTTGTAAAGAGTGTCACATCAAATTTAATTTATAGTGATATGGAAGAAAAAGAAATAGAGAGAGAAGAAAAACGGGTTGTTCACTTATAGCTGGCTCAAAGTGTGCACGGACTTCGAGATATTCTACGAGAGTAAGAGGTGGGCTAAATGTCAAATATAAAAAACGATCTAAGTATTATATAAATGAATTTTTAATTAGCTATACATGGCAATACTATAGAGCCTGTAGGTTTTTAAACTTTCGATGAGACATCTCCACTAAATCGTATATCCACCTTTGTTATCATCGTTCCCATCATCTTTCATATACGTGGTCCATATACACGACCGCCGCGGACAATGACTCTGGATAATTAAAGATCGCTCGACCGTGCGCGGATAAGTATGGAAGAAAAAAAGCTAAAATTGTATGCGTTAGTTGAACTAGCTAGGTATTCGAAAATGTGGATAGGTGGTCTTTTTGGTTGAGTCCAGAGTGACGGGGACGGTAGCAGCTTTTGACCTAGCTGATGTGAATGAAGACTCTCGACCATATCGGTTGGTTAGAGATTCGCACGGACGTGACTGCCAGCTGATGTGAACGAAGACTCTCGTACTAGATGCATGCGTGACGTGACGTGACGTGACAGAGACAGAGGAAGCTGCGGAGGCCGGAGAGCATGTTGGGCGCACGCAACAGGAAAAAAAAAACTGAAAGAAAACAAGGCGTCCTGCAAGTGGCCGTGTACTCCGCGAGGGGGAAAAAAAACAAAGCCTTCTTCGAAACCGGATGTGTCCGGACCGATTTATAGCACCCAGCTGATGAGCCGACGTCAGGACACGGCCGGCAGGCAGCTTCGAGGAAGTTTCCGCCGCCGTGGCAGCTCCGACGTATACGTACGGCACCTGCTGAGGGGCTATAAAAATCACCACCGGCACCACCGCGAGTCCCACGAGCCGGCCGCGCGCCTAGCCGGGACGACGTTTGTTGGCTTCCATATATATTCCATGGCTACCTCTCACTCACCGCCGCCGTTGGTGGTTCATGGTAACTTCCATAGTTGATTCGTCGACGACATGGCGTTCGGCTGCCGGCCGGCGCCGTCGCCGGAGGGGAGGGCGCCTGCCGTCGGCGTACGTTGTCCCAGTCCCAGCTGCATGCATACTCCACGGCCTGTCCTCCCCGACCTCCCGCCACATCGCCGGGTCCGTACGTCTTCCACTTCCACATGGGATCGAAGGTGTGGGGGGTTTTGGCGGTGGCGGCGGGGACGACAAATACCACGTACGGCGCCGATCGGGGACGACGGATCGAGGAGGGAGACAAGCGAGGTCGTCACGCGACTCCATGCCGCGCCTCGCTCTCAGGAATACGCAGCGCCGTACGTGATGAGCCAGCGCGGATGACAGCCCGCCCGGCGGCCGGCTCTGTCCAGTTGCTCACGCAGCACGACGGATATCAGCAGTCGCTGCTCCAGTTGCACTGCGAGATCACCGTACACGTACGTCGTCCAGCTCGCCGCTACTGGCGCTGTGGTCGATCATATCGGGGTCCATGGCGTTCGAGCACGGCCGGCGCCGCCGGAGGATTTCATTCCCTTTCTCTAGCCGGCCAACACACGGCGCCATGAAAAATCTGCTGAAAATTTCTGGTCCTAGGCTCCTAGCTAGGCTGCCGGTGAGAGGTACAGTAGGATATTAGCGCGTAGGGATTCATTAAGCATGCAGTGGACCCTGGATGTGGATGGGGGTCAGATGGCCACATATGTTGACGCAGAGTTCATCAGCAGCTTCTCTTATGAACGAGTGAGACTCAGCACCGCAACCTCGCACGAGGCCATCTGATGGATATTCTCTGTTGAGCCCGATTTGCAGCATCACAGCCGTAGTTGCCGTACGTGTATCGGGCGGAGCTCATCAACCCGCCGCATATCCACCGTCTGTACTTCGGACTCCTCGCTACATTATGCAGTGCTTTGCACATCGTCTGTATGCATGTTCTGGTGACGGGATAGCGGTAAAAAAGCGTAGCCGGTCGGGCCCTTGGTCCCTAAAAAATAAGTACCATTCACATTAATTTGGAGAAGTATGTATCGTGGAAGCATGATGAGTATCGTATCCATTTAATTTTGACGGAGTAAAAATAATCGAGATATAATAGCTACGACCGGCTGCCTGTTCTACCGTTTATGCTTGCCAGTATGCTTAGCTTATATAGAAGTTTTCTGCTATTATTTTAGATGAAATCAAATGTCCACCAGTGCATGCGCACACAAGAGTGCATAATTGGTAGACGTATATATACACACAGCACAAACACAATCTCAAGTCTCAGATGCAATCATTTATCGACTCACTCAAAGCGCGGAAAATTTGAGAATTATTAATTAATTCTCCATCCCGCGTGTCCCGCTCTTATTGTCCAACTGAGTGAGTTTAATAGCCCTCATGACGGTGAGCTGCCCACCAGTATACAATTAAGATGGCGGAACTTTATTGAAAAGTCGTAAAGATTGAACCCAAAGTTTGAAACTGAGTTTGTACACCATCCAATATCATACTCTTGAAATTTGCTAATTTATTTCGTCGTGCTATCAAATATATTTCACGCCTTGGTATCACCATCGGCGTTGTGGCAGAAGAAGCCGTAGAACCCTCCCGCCACTGTGAAGAAACACATCAGCCACACCACGACGGCGACAAGGGGCGGCATGGCCGCCGCCACGTTGCTGGAGAAGAGCAGCGTGAGGGCGGTGGTGAGCAGCCACACCGCCGCCTTCAGGCGCCCCCTCGCCACGGAGCCCGGCTTGGAGACCTCGTAGCGTCGCAGGCACCAGTAAAGGAGCGCCAGGTTGACGTTGGAGCTGACGACGAAGACGACGGTGGCGCGCTCACCGTTCGACCTGTAGATGGCCATGGCGGAGTTGCAGGCAAGGAATAGGAAGCCCAGCGCGGTGAGCGATAATGAGAAGGTCGTCCCGCCGGCCAGGTTGGCGGCGTCGGCGGCTGGATTTCGATCAGCACCAGCAGCGGGTGCCCGGTGGGGCGGCAGCGTGTGCTTGTGCAGCAGGGGGCGGTGGTGATCCTTGGGGTCAGGTGGAGGCGGTAGAGCCGCCTCGGCGTCCTGCTGCTGCTGCTGCGGAGCCGCATGCTGGTGGAGCGCCATGATGATGATGGATCCGATTCCAATGGCGGTGGCGAGGACGAGCGGAGAGACGCAGCATGGACCCTCGCTGGTGCAGTGTGACGCCCGATGGGCCTCGCGCGTGGTTTTTTGCTCCTGGTGACTGAAACGGGTATTTATAGAAGATTAAGGTATGGGCTGTGAGAGTGTGAACCCGTCCGTGCCTGACGAACTTAAGTTATTGGCCAAAACTGGACAACGACCTGGAACAAGAATACCGGGGACCGGGCGGAAATGGACAGCACGGACGAAGCTTCCGCGAAGTTGCCCTCGGCACGGCAGATCGAAGAGAGGAGACTTTGGAGGGGTCCATGTTTCTTCGTTTCAGTTGGTGGATATGACGAGACGAGCACCAGACTGTTTCCATCGCTGGTGTTGGATGGGCACGGCACGGGACGGGATGCCTGCCCACCCCCAGCTGAGGCAATTTCAGGGCAACTTCATTGCCACGTACTAGGACGCGCAGCTTCCTTCCCTCCTGCTATTCCATTAAAGGATCGACTGCATGCCGGCGGCGCCGGCGATATATAATTCCTCTTGTTCCCCGACCACAGCAAAGTTTCGTGCTGTTCAGTTCACCCATGGAAATTAACAATTACCACGACCACAGGTCGTAGGCGGTACGAGGAAGGCAAGGCCGCAAGGTACGGGGCGCCGGAATCTGCTAGACGATGCCGGCGTGTCACCTCTCGGATTTTACTACTGTATCAGTTGGCAGATCGCGGTGGCAATTGGCAATCCGAGCTAGGGAAACAAAGGTGGCGAGAGTGCGAGACGCCCCGGGCCCCGTCGGTGGCTGCCTTGTTGATGTTTGGACGCTTTGCACCATTTTATACCCCCGGCGTATCCGGGACGGGAACGAAGCATATGGGGGTGGGATGGCATATGCCGCGGCTCAGATGACAGTCGCATGTTGCTCCCCCGCACACGTGGCTCCCACGAACGGTCGCTCAAGGCTCATACATGTGGAAGTGTAGGCCTATGTTAAATAAACCAATGTGTTTCACTGTTATTTTTTCTTTAAACTTACCTTATTGTGTGTATCACCCGGTTCGCAGACTCCTAAAATGTCAGTCTCGGTTCCTAAACTATGTTCGGATCTCAATAGAGGTCCAAACACGTCCCAATCCACTCCATGTGCATGTGGCATGCTGACACACCTTCCCCCCCCCCCCTCTCTCTTCTTGTCATGACAGCAGGTGAAGCGATGCGTCGGCGTGTTCTCACAGACTCGCCTCTCGGGGTCGTCGAGAAGGAGGTCCACGAGTGCCGGCACCGCGCCCGCGGCCACAATCTTGACACGGATCCGGCCATAGGGGCAGAGTGCGTGCAGCACGGCCGTGGGGGCCTGCGGCGACACACATTTTGGCCCACGCGGACAACCTCGGCGAGGAGCTCGTGGCTCAGCCCGAGCACCCATACCGGCCAGGCCACGTCGGAGAGGGACCTAACTAAGGTAAGATTAGGAGAAAAAGTTTGGGAGTGATTTTCGAGGTGTTACGCTATTTCGTCGTTGACCTCCGCCTCAGGGGAGAGGGACGCGAGCCATAGAGAGAGGGAGCACTACAGTCACTATGGAAAGAGGGAGCGTCGCCGGCGTCTCATGGGCAAACCTCATCGGCCGTCATTGTGTGCACCCGCCTTGTTGGCGACTGCCTGTGCCGCTCACAGGTGTTGCCCACCATCACCTGCTTGCACGCTACGCAACTACTACTCCATCCCTCGTTGCTGGCACCTATACCCTTCCGCCTTCACGCGTTGTTGCCCTTGCTAGGTGACAGGGAAGAATGGGGGAGAAAGAGGAGAGAGACCTGACATGTGGGCTCGACATGTCACATCCAGGTCAGCGCACAGTCAACATACCACACAAACATATCGAAAACTATTTGGACTCAGGTAAAACCCGAACATAGTTTAAGGACCGAGATAGACACTTTGAAAGTTTAAAAACAATGATACAAGTTTATTAATTGGCAGCGTATTTTACTCTACCACAGAACCATGAGCAATGCACTCTCAGGTTCACACGGTAAGTCGGCTCCGCGCGCAAAGGCCGAGTGTCACTATCGAGCTGCTTTTTTCCGTGACTCTATTCCTCCACATGAGTCCGAGGCTCTTCACGAGCCTGGTCAGTCGGCGAAATCGCCTCTTGTGAGTTTGTCTTTAACCTACTTCAGCAGATTGTCTACCGGTCTACCTTTTAGGTCTATTTTGCAGTTTAACATGTCATTTTCCGTTCGCACTCACAATATGCAGATACACGATCAGCTGGACTATTTAACTTATCGTCTAAAATGCATATACATGTACACTTGCATGATCTACTAAACTCGTTCACTTAAGGCATCTCCAATGGTGCTATCGGAACTGATAGTTGACTTGGACATTTATTTCTCGGTTTGTAAGCCTCATCTTTTCCCTAATAATATAAAACAAATCAGGTTTCTTTTCCGTCCTGATAGGTGGACCCCACATGTTAGCCTTAGACTCTACGCATACTCTCCCTGCGTGTCTTGTCCGTCGCTCCGTGTTTTCTTCTCCAAATGGCGGCGTGTTCGAGGCGACAACGGACATTCGGGGAAGAAGAACACACCGCCATTTGGGCAAGAAAATACGGGGCGACGGATCAGACATGGAGCGAGGGTATGCGCCGAGTCTGAAGCTGATACGTGGGGTCTGCCTATTAAGACGGGTCAAGAAACAAATAAGGTTTCTTGGTCCGTCCTGATAGGTGGACCCCACGTGTCAGCCTCTGACTTTGCGCATACCCTCGTTGCGTGTCTGGTCCGTCGCTCTGTGTTTTTTCTCCAAACGGCGGCTTGTTCGAGGCGACGACGGGAAGAAAACACGGGGCGACGGATCAGACACAGAGCGAGGGTATGCGTCAAGTCTGAAGCTGATACGTGGGGTCTGACTATTAAGACGAGTCAATAATCCTTATTTATTTTAATATTAGATAGATATATCATATATCCTTCCTCATCCGGCCGAGTCGCATAGTCTTGTTCGTCCGCTCGCCCCAGTCAGCAACGACATCGAGCTGCGCAACGTGGCGATCGAGGATCGACAGGTCAAAGTAGCATTTTCCAAGTGCTTCCACGTCTCCTCCGCCCGCACGCGGTTTGATGACTTACTACGAGTACCACCATAGAATCAATGTATACTTTGCCGTCGCCATCACGTTACCGATCGAACGACGACACATATGGTTCGGCAGCCGGTTAATGATCTGTTCCACACCTCGTCCAAACTGGCCGGTTTGTTTTACGTCAAACCGTGCCGTGGGCCGTGGCGCACAAAAGACGTCGTTGAAAGTGGTGGCGCAGACACAATAGCAGTGTGCTTCATACACGCGGGGATCGGGATCATGGGTTGCGTCTGCTCTACGTTAGAGGTGCTGCTGTTTGTGTGCATGTCTCGGCTAGCTCACAAGGTATCGAGAGGCGCAGTTGCACCACCGTGAGTTTAGGGCTCCTCCGTCTCGATGCGTGGACGTGACGTGGTCAAGCCGTCTCCACGCGCTCGACCGAGAAATCGGCAATAGCAGAATCGTTGCCCCCCACCATTTTATTTTGTGTCGTATATTTGCAATTGATTTCTTGGACATTTAATGTATCCTCGATCCTCCATGGGTTAATCTAGGTGACCCCATAAATGTGGTGATGGTCATGGGACTGTTGAGCACCTAAGTAGGTTGGGCCAGATTGACCAGCGCCGCCGGATAGTCCGATGGCGTGTACCGGACTGTCCGGCGTCACCGGCTTTTATATGTTCTGGTTTATTTGAGTGGGTTGTGATTACGTTCGGTTTAAAAAATGCTGGTGGTACCTATCAAAAGGCTATGAACTCTATTTTCCATGAATTGTTAGGAATCATCCTAGAAGTCTACATTGATAACATAGTTGTTAAATTGGCTGCTTTTGATTCTCATTTTGCCGATTTACGTAAAGACTTTGAAAAGATGCGCAAATATGGCTTAGAAATGAACCCGCGTAAATGTGCTTTTGGTGTGTTGGTTGAAAAGTTTTAGGTTTTATTATTCAAGAAAATGGCATAGAAGTTGATCCTAGTCACATAGAAGCTATTCGGAAAGTTATAGCTCCGATGTGCAAGCTTGATATGCAAAAGTTTCTTGGCAAGGTAAATTATCTATGACGATTCATATCTAATCTTGCCAGAAAAGTTGGTGCGTTTACTCCCATTCTTCGGTTAAAGAATGATGCTTATTTTACTTGGGGGCAGAATAGCAAAAAGCTTTTGAGCAGATTAAGGAGTATCTGTCTTCGGTGCTAGTGCTTAAGGCGCCTAGGAGTAGGGTTCCTTTCAGATTGTATATTGCTGCTGAAAACAAGGTTATTGGTGCTGTTTTGACTCAAGAGACCGAAGGTAAAGAGTATTTACTTACATATTTGAGTAGAAGATTAATTGACACTGAAACAAGGTACGCATTCATTGAAAAGTTATGTTTATGCTTGTTTTATATATGTACCAAGTTGAGATACTATTTGCTATCCAGCTCTTGCATAGTGGCATGCCAAACCGATGTGATCAAATATATGTTGCATAATCCCATTATGAGTGGTAGAGTTAGTAAATGGGCTTATGCTTTGATTGAATATGATTTGGTATATGAATATTTAAAATCTATGAAAGACCAAATTATAGCTGATTTTATAGTTGAACATCGGGTTGATGATTGTTGTGAACTGGATATCGCTTATATTACCTTTGCTCCATGGATGCTTTATTTTGATGGATCGGTTTGCAATGAGGGTCAAGGGATATGTGTAGTGCTGATTTCGCCTCAAGGTGCTACATTCGATTTTTCTAGCCGATTGAAATT
The DNA here is from genome assembly GCA_030272315.1 of Paspalum vaginatum. Classification (NCBI taxonomy): domain Eukaryota; kingdom Viridiplantae; phylum Streptophyta; class Magnoliopsida; order Poales; family Poaceae; genus Paspalum; species Paspalum vaginatum. Next base: position 40,688,885 of record CM059015.1, on the reverse strand, counting down.
TTATTGTACTAATAGCCAAGCCGAATATGAAGTATTGTTATTCGGCTTAGAATTATTGCAATCCATGTGGGTGAAGTGTGTCAAGGCTTTTAGAGATTCTCAGTTAGTGGTTCAGCAAGTCCTGAGAAAAAACCAATGTTATGCTGGGATTTTATATTTTTATTTAGAGCGATGTTGAGATATTATTCATTCTTTTGATGAATTCGGCATCTTTCATATATTCAGAACTGATAACTCCAGGGCTAATGATCTGGCATGGAAAGCATCTAGTTATCGTGTTTCCAAGGGTAGATTTCTTATCGCCGAGAAACCGATGCTTGAAGAAGCTGGTGTCCTGAGTCTACACACACCAGACTATCCGGCGCCTTGCACTGGACTGTCCGGAAGCACACCGGATTATCCGGTGGAAGGGACCGGATTGTTCGGTGGGAAGCAAAGGTGTTTTATTTTGGCTTTGGATGATCCGGCGAGTAATTTAGTTGATCTAGATGATTGGAGAAAGCCTTTTGTTACATATTTATGAAATCCAAATGACAGAACAGAAAGAAAAGTTCGGCAAACTGCTTTTAGTATGCTCTGATTAATGATGACTTATATCGTTGAACTGTTAGTGATGTTTTGCTTAAATGTCTAGGTCCTAATGATGTTGTGCTGGCTATGGCAGAAGTGCATGAAGGTGTTTGTGGTACACATCAATCGGTTTTGAATATAAAGTGGTTTTTGAAAAGGGCTGGATTCTATTGGCCTACTATGGTTGCCGATTGTTTTAAGCACTACAAAGGGTGCCAGACGTGTCAGAAGTTTGGAGATATTCAGATGGTACCTGCTGTTAAGCTTCATCTTATTATCAAGCATTGGCCATTCAGGGGATGTGGTTTAGACTTCATTGGAAAAATTCATCCGTCATCTTTCAAGGGACATCGGTTTGTGTTGATGGCTACAGATTATTTCACCAAGTGGTCTGAAGCCGTTGCCTTGAAGAACAAAACGCATAGGGAGATAATTGAGTTCATTACTGAGCATATTATTCACAGATTCGGTATTCTTCAGACTTTAACTACAGATCAAGGTGCTTGTTTCATGTCTAAAGAGGTTCGTGAATTTGCCGAACCATATAATATTAAGGTACTCAATTCTTCTCCATATTATGCTCAGACTAATGGTCAAGCTGAGTCTAGTAATAAAGTAATCATCAACCCTATCAAAAAAAGATCGCCGATCACCCCTCAGCGTTGGCATGAGGTTTTGACTGAGGCTTCATGGGCTCATAGAATATTTAAACATCATGCTACTAAAGTTTCTCCTTTCGAGATCGTGTATGGTCAGGATGCTATGCTACCTGTAGAGGTAAATTTGGATGCATACAGGTTTGCGAGGCAGAATGATTTGGATGTCGGTGAATACCATGACTTGATAATAGATAATATTAATGAGGTGACCGACAGATGATTGATGGCTTTGAAGGAGAGTGAGAATGATAAACTCATGGTGGCCAAAGTATACAACAAGAAGACGAAAGCCAAGAATTTTCAAGTTGGAGAGATCATGTGGAAGACGGTGCTGCCATTGAAGACCAAGGATAGAAGATTCGGCAAGTTGTCTCCAAGCTAGGAGGGTCCTTACAAAGTTAAGAGGGTAGTTCCTGGTAATGCTTATATGCTGGAGGATTTGCAAGGTAACGAGCTGTCCAAAGCATTGAATACCCGTTTCTTAAAGAAATATTATCCAAGCTTGTGGCAAGATGCTAGAGAGAAGCCGATGTGTTATGTCGGATGTTTTATTTGCTTCGGAATTGTTATATTATGAGATATCCGCTGATTCTCGAAGATGTAAGTGATACTGGTGCTTTTAGTTCATGACCTTCATTAAAAGTCAAGGGGCATGTGTTGAGCACCTAAGTGGGTAGGGCCAGATTGGCTAGTGCCGCCGGACAGTCCTGCGGCGTGTACTGGACTGTCCAGCGTCACCGGACTGTTCGGCGAGCCGTATCGGACTATCCGGTATGATCGAGTTCGAGAGGAATCCTAGAATTTGGGCGAGATCTCATAGAATTCGACTTGTACAAGGGTCAAGATCACCCTCCCTATAAATATAAAATAGTCAGGCCGATTGACGCATCCACAATCGAATCAGTCTACTATTTTACCTAATTTTATGCATATCTCTATTCCCAAACCCTAATTCTCTTCTCCAACCCTAATTTCCGCCTCTCTTCGACTCTACGCTGACTTGAGGAGCTCTAGGTGGCCTGCCGACGCTAGAGCAGCCTCTAGCGCTGATCTTCCTGACGGGGTCCCTCCCGGGTGGATTGATCGAGGTTATATCGTTGGTGATTGGTGTTAAAACGTGTCAACAGGGACATCATTTTAAACCCGAGGTTGTTTTGAGTGGATTTGGAGTGGAATGGAGGGATTGGAGCGTGTTTAAATCCCAAATATTTCAAAATCTCATTCAATCCATCCCATTTCACTCCAATCACCGTCAATCCACAAGTACCCAAACTGAGCCTTAGCGTGATTTGTGCAACATGCTCTTTTTGAGGAAATCTTATAGGGATCGGCTCCTTGTGTGGTTGCCAATGTATAGTTAGAATTTTATCATTTTTAAAGTCCATCTGGCTAGGTTTTAGCTTCTTCTCGTCAAGTCTCATGTATGCTGATTCCTTAGAATCGGCTTGCTGTCCGGTTTTGCATGGCCGATTTTCGCTACCTAGGGCTTCGCTATCCTTCAAGTGCTCCGTAGCATCGTTTGTAGGTTCACCACCTTATACTAGTATATGCAGTCTTGACGATTTCTAAACTGATTTGAATTTTTTAGGGCTCCTGTACTCACCCCATACATATAGTTGTCCATCTCTATTATTTAGGAACGACTGTTGTTAATGATGTCGTACATAAGTAATTAACACGTATTTTGTTAGAAATCATGAGACACGTCGACAATTAATAATGGCAAAAAAAAATTTCTCTGGTCAAAATTAGTTGATGTTTAGGACAACAACGAGGTTAATTGTTGCCTGTTGATCTCTGTTGTCCAGTCTCCAGTAACATCATGTAAATTTGACTGGAGGTACGTAGGAAATATGAGTATTCTGTATATTTCATGGATTCCTGTTCGCATCAGCTCCTTAGGCCTGGAGCCGAAATTAGGAGGAGGCGCCAACACAGTAGACGGTTGTGCTAATCAGCGAAGTTTCCGAGAGACTGGCTTCACCTTCACTAATGCCTGCAATGCAACGCGCCCAACTTATTTTCAAGGAAGCTCCTCCGATCCTCTGATACGATTCGACGCCCAGGAATCTTCAAGTTCAGGATCATGGAACCGACGGCGGATACAAACCGTTCAGCTCAGGACATTCGGCGGCGTGAGCGTGATTCATCTGACGATCCGCGAGTGAATTCTCTGTTTGGCCTGTGGTCAGGAACCACAGCTCGAGTAACTGGAAGACGGCAATGGTGAGCATCGTGGTGAGCAGCCACACCGCAATCTTGAGGAGCTCCCGCCATGGCGATCCCGGTGGCGTCCTCCGGTAGTGGCGCAGGCAGTAGAAGAGCATGACAAGGTCCATGTAGCAGAAGCCCACGAAGGAGACGGCGCCCAGCCTCGTGTTCCACACTTCCACGAGGACACGGCCATTATTGCAGAGTTGAAGGTGAGGAACATGAAACCAAAGAGCGTCAGCAGCGGTATGCCATGGCCCTCGCGCTCCTCTGGTGCCTGCTGGAGCAGCAGGGATCGCTCGAGCAGGGTTTCTTCGGCCATGGACCGCTTCGGTTGCTTTGAAGCCATCTCCGGATGAGCGGGGTGTGCGTGGGAAGCCTATCGGAGGCCTATATATAATTTTAGTATCCCTTTTAGTATTATTGCTGTATAAGAAGTATGGGATACGCGTCAACTTAAGTTGCCGCGCAATTTCTAACTGTCTGGGCTTGGTGGAGAAGATCGGTGAAGTTCCCGCGAAATTCATGTGATGTAATGACTGTGTTGGGAAGATTGGCATGAGTGAGAAGTCATTGCTTATTTGTCAAACTTTCTTCGCACGTTTCCAGGGCCAATGTATGCAGATCAATTTATATAACTAGACTAGATGTTCACTAATGTTTAATTTTTATACCTTCTCATTGATAAATGAACCACTGATGAGTAAACTTTTTGCCACTTGATCTTAGTGTATGCAAGAGAGGGAATACAAATAATAAATATCGCGACCTATTGCATTTTGAACAAGAACAAATTTAGTTGGCAAAGACATGTTTTTTAAGCAAATTGCATTGGCTTTGGAAGAGTAGTAACATGTCTGTGCGTTTATCATTAAATACTTTAATTTGGGGGTATTTGTATTCTTTCCGTAGTTTTTAGGCACGGAGGTAATATTATTGCCGGCCCCTTGTCTAGTTCTTTTTTGCATGAAATTTAGACGTTTAATTTGGATTTGCTGTAACATGGGGGGTACGGCGCATATGGTTACCAGCTGGATGAATTGTCTTGTACAAATTCGTGGTAATATATAAACACCATTGTTTTGAACCAAGTTTTCAGAACACCATTATTATGTTATTTATGCTACATACAGCCACGTTAGTTGGGTTTTTTTTCATACCCGAGAAATAGATTTTTTGAAGTGTGGCAGCGCGCGCACGTGTACGAACGGCCGGGGACACGGGCACTCGCAAAAGAGGAGTACAGTCTCTACTACTATTAAGGACTAGTTTGGCAATATCTAATTTAATAGAATTTGGTAAAAAAAGATGGTGTTAATTGATTGGGCTCTCCACGTTAGCAACCTGAGCCGGGAGATTTTTTTATTTTTATATTTATTTAATTTTTTTTTCAGAAATAAATTGACGATTCAAAAAATTGCAAATATATACCAATACCGCCGGACCATCTGGCGGTATTTAAAAAACGCCACAATATCCGGCGTTTTAATGACGTGGCAGCTTGTCTGCCACCGGATTTGCACCCCTGTCGTCATACCGCCGGCTGGAGCGGCGAAAATTAAAAAAACGCCAGGCCATCCGGCGATATTTAAAAAACACCGAATGGGCTGGCGTTTTTTAATTCCCCATGGCGGTATTTAAATCCTTTTGGCGTATTTTGAATAATGTCTGACGGTATTTAAATCCTTTTGGCGTTTTTTAAATAATGCTAGCCCATTTGGCGATTTTTAAATAATGCCGGCCCATCCGGCATTATTTTGCTCCATGTGCATTTTTAAAAAACAAGAGCATGGCGACGTCCCCGCCGGCGGTTTTTTAAAAACCGCCGACCCCGCCGGCGGTTTTTAAATATTGCCGGCCAATACAGAGATTTTTAAAAACCGCCGCCGGAAACGGCGATTTTTGTCTGCGGGACCCACCGGTGGCAGCGTCTGCCGCACTGCCAACCTATAGCCTCCTGGTCTGACGGTTTCTAAAAAATGCCGGTTAGTCCGGCGATTTTTAAATATCGCCGTGTGGTCCGGCGGTATAGATCTATATTTGCAAATTTTTGAATCGCCAATTTATTTTTGGAAAAAACGAATTAAATAAATATAAAAATAAAAAAGCTCCCTGAGCCGGCCCACCAGTTGCATGTTTACCTGCAGGAACCGCTACGCCTGAGTGAGCTGAGTCATACGAGCCAGCCGCTTGGCTCCTCTCGATTGTCGCCGCTAGCTGGAATACCCTAAAATAAATAAAGCAGTGAACCACGGAATCGAACGCAGGAGGATAAGGAGATGCATCTGCTCTTCTAACCAACCAGACTGCCTCCCGCGCGGCTCCTCCCGATTGGGCTCTCCACGAGCCAACTTAGAACGTGAGGATTTTATTGGCATATGATTTTGACTTTCCAGAAAAGATTGTGTAGTGCACACGCAAAGATCAGACCACCAACTTCTTAAGCTGAATTAGACAAATGAAACCAAAGGGGTAGATAGAGGAAAGATTCAAAGATATTCGTTGGGGGCCACTACCAGTGGCGGATCTAGGATAAAATTGCAGGGGAGCTGAACATATTCAAGTACTAAACAAACATAGGTTTGATCTATGGCACTAGACCACTATAATCGTTTAAAGTAATTTTTTATGAAAGTAAAGAGAAACGATGCAAATACACCATAAAAACAAGTAATTAAAGATGAGTACACAATTTTCTCATACCAAATCAATATATAACATGTGATGTCCATCCTTGATGACCATTATTCTTCATGGTGAGGAACCTGCACACAAAACAGAATAAATTAGTGACTAGGTAAATAATAACTTCAAATTGATTTTGGAATAGGGGTGGAGCATACCACTAATTTCTCTTGAGGCACTAACATACGACCCTCTTTCATCTCTTCAAACTGATGTACGATTTCTTCATTACTAATGCTTCTAAATATCTCTTTCTCAGTATAGCATATCATCAAGTCATTGAGCCATTCATCTCCCATTTTGTTTCGCAAATCTGTCTTTATAAGAGACATGGCTGAAAACACCCTCTCAACTGAAGCTGTTGCCACAGGAAATATCAATGTTAACTCAATAAGTCGATATACCAATGGGTAAGACCTATTCATTCCGGTCTTCGTCATTATTCCAGTAACCTTTGAGAGTTCAATACATCCAAGAAAATCTCTACTTCTCCTAGCACGACTCAAGAAATCTTTAAGCTGACCCGGTAACAACAAAAGATGGCCCACGTCAAAATCTTAGGCATAAATTTCAGCAAGTCTCACAAGCTTATCCACATCAAAATTAGAGAAAGAGTTTCTTGGATTTAGAGAAACCATGCATACTAATAATTCTGAACTAATTTCACCAAATCGAAGATTCATCTGTGTCAAAACGGCATCGATAGCAGCAAGAAAAATCTCAACTTTGTAGAAATGCATATTTGTTACCTTTTGCCTTCTACATGCAGATGTCCCTCTAGCATTTACTTCCTTGTCCATATTTGGCACTTTGATCTGATTCTTATCGCAGAATTTCTTCACTCTACTGAATAATGGATCCCATCTATTGTCCCTTGTATCTTGCAAACGATCCTTCACGTCCATAATCAAATTCATTGCTTCAATGATATCTTGATCCTTTCTTTGCAAAGCACGTGACAAATTATCTGTAATGCTCAACAATTCTATCATCAAGTGCATGATAAACACAAAATCAAAGCTCTCCATTTTACCAATCAAACCAAAAGCTCCACCATTACAAGTTGGTTTAACAGAATCTTTCTTTACAATCTCAAGGACCTCCAAGATAGCCTCCCACGTTACCAAAATACGAAGCAATGTTTTTAGGTGTGAGCCCCACCTAGTATCTCCAGGCCTAGCTAGGCTGCTTTCCTGATTCAAGCATTTTCCAGTTGTAATCTCACCATTTTCTAACTTTTCTAACAACACATCATGATGCCTAGCAAGCAATGCATCCTTTCTCATGCAAGATGCACCCACAGTGTTAACTATTAAAGGGACATAATTAAAGAAATCCGCAATGGCTGGTGTAGAAGTTAAAACAGTCACAACCACTAGCTGTAATTGGTGGGCAAAGCAATGCACATAGAAAGCATGATTATTTTCATCTCGAATCAATTTCTGCACACCATTAAATTCACCTCTCATGTTGGATGCTCCATCATAACCTTAGCCACGGAGCATAGAGATGAATAACTTGTGACTAGAAAGCATACCAACCAAAGCTTCTTTCAATGCGGCAGATGTACATCTCTCGATATATTTAAGTCCAAGAAACCTCTCCTTTACCGTTCCTTCATCATCCACAAATCTGCACGAGTGAACACAAAAGTCCATTTTATGTTAGTACTAAGATTATACAATGAAAGTAAAAATTACAATGACTCATCAAATACTAACCTCAAAATCACCGCCATCTGCTCCTTTATCGATACATCCCGAGACTCATCAATAAGCACAGAAAATTTCCTATCTCTAATCTCATCCATAATCACTGATGTGACTTCTTGGGCACAAGCTTTTGTAATGTCCTTCTGAATGTGGTGTGATAACATTTGACAATTCTTTAAACCATTGTCATATGCATCCTTCACCTTCTTTCTCTTGTCTTTGTATCAATCAACCATCTCTCGAAATGCATCCTTGTTGAGAGAAGCAGCAGACTCATCATGTTCCCGAAAGGCATCACCTTGCTCAATGAGAAATCTTGCAACATCTATAGACGATGTCAAGCGAATTTGATATCGTTTTTCTTTCTCCTTGCTAAAACGATTAAATTTTTTAGACACACTTGTTTTTTGATTCATAAAGTCATCACAAGTTAGCCTAGCATCTGTATGGGTCTTGCAATGACTATGACAAGCAAAAGCCTCCTTAGCTTTCTTCCAATTAACAAAACCTTCCTTTGCAAAGACAGAACTCCCCATTTTTTCAGTCTTTCCCGGATCAAAGAAAAGATAACAATATAAGCAATACGCTGCATCCTTGGAAACACTATACTCTAGCCAATCAAATTCAAGAAACCAAGTTTTTTGGAAGGATCTCCATTCACCACTTTGCCATTTACGTGGAAATGTATGATCAACAGGTTGAGTTGGACCACTCAAAGCATATGCCCTTCTTGCTTCATCCCTAATTTCATTTGGATAATTTTCAATTGGGGTGCAATTTCCTAGATCACCAATGATATCAGACTGCCTAAACTCCACCCATGGTCTCTTTGGCTGACCTGTGCCCTCATTAGCACCAGGTGTTGGAGTACCACTAGTGTTGCTTGCACTTGAATAATATGTGAGCAATGTGCTTTTAGACATCTTGATTTATTCACTAAAAACAATCTGCAATTAAATCATCAATCAACTACTTAAATCCTAAATTAAACTACGCACTTAAGCCAGTAAGCCACTTACATTGGTTCATTAGCTTGACGTTGCTGTCCTGCTCTTGCAAGTAGTGCTGCAGCCTGCGGGCACTTGCTCTTTGGGATGCGGCAGTGCGGATCGCCTGCTCTGCTCCCAGTCTACTCCTCTCCTTGTACAGGCACGCAGCAGGCCAGCAGCTAGCCGGCGACCTGCCCACCGCTCCCCAGACAGCCGCGAGCGCCGAGTGGTGAGCCTGCGAAGCGCGACGCCGTGAGAAGCTGCCTCCCGCCGCCGCCGTGAGAAGCTGCTAGGGTTGGAGATTGGGGATTCCCTGAATCGGAAAGGATGTGGATGGTCAAACGCTGTCGCCCAGGCAATATCCAATAAATTTGGGTCGATTGCACGTGACTGGGCCGTGCTGATTTGCTGGGCCGGGCCAGAAGAGAACTGGAGAACACAGGACCAACACCGCCGGGCGCCGGCTGCCCCAAAATTCGCTGCAGCTTCTTCCCCCTTCGTCTTCAACCTCTGGCTCAAGCGCTCAGCCCCACCATCCAGTGGTCCGATGGCAAAAAAATCTTGCTGGGGCTGAGGGGGGCTCCAAGCGCTCTGCAACCCTAGGTGGGGCTTGAGCCCCACCCGCCCCACCTGTAGCTCCGGCCACTACCAAAGCCATTAAGCCAATAAGATCGTCAAATGCATATAGTGACTGCACACTCTTGGATGGCGTTGAATTTGTTGGTCTTTCCAAAACCTAAGCTCTGTATTATATATACATGATTGAGCCGAATAACATGCCAACAAACATTGTTTATGAATCTCAATGTGACTTGATAAAATATATCGGCCTCCGTAGCAACGCACGGACACATACCTAATATATTATGCTTATGAATGATTTTGTTCGACGAATACATATGGCTGCACTGCACGCACTGTTAGTTGTGGATCGTTTGAGCTAAGATATACTATCATGTATCTTATCTTACTATTACTAATTAGAAGTTTCAAAAAAAACACTACTTTCAAAGCACGCTAGAAAAAAAAGAAATACTAAAATTTTTAAAAAAAAACATTCGACCATTAATTCGGTGATCTATAATCATAAACAATGATAATAGCCATTGGATAGAAAGACTAAACTAATCCAATTATTGAAAATTACCCATCTATGCATCAATCTAAAATTTTATTTTAGATGGAAATCACATCTCTATGCAATCCATCTTATGGTGTGCCGACGTCATGATGATACGGCCGTGGAGCTATATCTCGAGTTTGGCCATCTACAGAGCAGATCTCTGGGCGGCAGCCGCACACTTGCATCTCATGGGAAGTGAGACGGGGTGCGAGATGGCAACCGACACGACGGGCGACGGCGGCCAACAACCGGACATCCGACACCGCCTAACTCTCGCCCCATGCTCCCGCTCCCTTCAGCGCTGGATTCCTCGGGCGAGGGTGAGGTGGAAGCGGAATCGGAAGAAAGATATGAACACACGATGCCTACGTGTATGCTGATGAGAGACATCATCCGCAACACGCTACCAGATCTGAGGACCTGAGGTATGTGGCATCAGTTTCGATCGACTCCGAGCTCATGCTTCAACACCATGCCATGGAGGAAGACAGACAAGGTCTGCATCCATCTTCATGATGCCATATTTCTAAAGAGAACCTAGCTTTGCGTGAGGAACTCAGGGAATCACTAGCAAGGATATCCAAAAGAGCAGAGGTGGTTGGAGCGAGATGATAGTTCTTCGTTGGTGATACCGACGTGTTCTTCGTCTTGCTCCGGCAATACATCGGACTTGGTGGCAGCCCTTGCATAAACGGCCACAGGGACGCGAGTTCCGTTTGCGTGGTCGCGCTATCAAACCTTGTAGAGGACAGCTGCCGCGACCTCCCCTGGGCTACGTCTATCCAATCTTACCGTTACTAATAGCACGTTTCTTTTAGACCTCCACGTTAATTCTCATCGAAAACGATAAGAAAAAATATAAATCTTAAAATTTTTTTACAAAAATCAAAAACATCCGGCCGTCAATCATGTAGATCTAATAACAGTAGCTACTAGATCTATAATATTTTCTAAACAATTACCCACCGTACCATTATGAAATACGAATTAAAATAACCGCTAAATTTGCATAAAAATTACCCACCAAGCCATTATGAAATATGAATTATAATAACCCCCTAAATTTGCATAAAAATTATCCATCATGCCATTATATAATATGAATTCAAATAACCCACTAAATTTTCATAAAAATTACCCACCATGCCATTATAAAATATGTATTAAATAACCTCCTTAATTTGCATATAAATTGCTCACTATGCCATTATAAAAAAATGAATTAAAATAAGACATAAATCTGTATATAAATTATCCAATATGTCATCACGAAAGATAAATAAAATAATTGTTAGATTTGCATATAAATTATTTAGACTTCGTTATGAAAGATGGATTAAAATAATCACCTCCAATATTTACTATGGATTAAACCTATAATTTCTAAAAATCTAACATGTTATTAAGAATTAAATCTATATCTTTTAACCTGTGCGAGACACCAGATTGATGCACTGGTATATATAAAAATGAGATTGATACATCGCCCAGCGGCGGCAACGGGCATGACGGCGACGGAATGGTACGATGAGCGATGTACGGCGAGGCCGCGCCGGCGGCAGGACCCTAGGCTGATCAGGCACGGCCGCCGGCTGCAGGGACCACGATCGGCCGGCGCGCGGCGCGCGGTGGCGGCGCTCTCGGTTATGTACAGGTAGCCTCCGGCCGTATGCAGTTGCGGACGGATGCACCCAACCCACCGAGACCGAGTGATGAGCTGCGGGATGTAAACCGATCCGTGCCAAAACAAGCTTATGGCCATGTTCGATTGTAGTGGTTTTGAAAAAGATTAAAAAAAATTTAATCTTTTACTAGTCAAATTTAAATAGAAAAAAATTAAATCCTCTTTAATCTTTTTTAAAAATCTCCTAACCGAACAGACCATATATATATATATATATCATATATACCAGGCAGGCAGCAGGGGCAAGCTGGCAACGTGCGTTCACACACTCTCCTTCCGAACGTTATGCCAGGAAACTTCCTGCAAGGTGCACGGGCATATACTAGTAGCATTCAGCCATTCACCGCCGCGCCGGTCGCCTCCAAAATTAATTAAAGCACGTACTGATGATGGATAGGATACAGCCAGCCCAGCCGTCGCCGCGCCGCGCTCGTTCCGGGAAGTTTCACTAGTCACTATACCCCTGGGCCCCGGCATGGACGTAACGTAAGTTTTAAGCCAGGACGAGACTCTCCCAAAGTTCGTCGTCTATCTAGCTCACCGTGGTCGGCCGCCGCAATATACACGTCTGGCCTGGCAGAATTAAGACGGAGCACGTGCATGCAGTGGCGGATGCAGCCACAAAATCAGGGGGCTCGCCTCTTCCCCTTCTTCTTTTTTCTCCCCTTCTTTCTTCTTCCTCTCCTTTTTTCTTTTTCTTCTTTCTTCTTCCTTCTCAAAAAATGTAGGGGGGCTTAGGGGGGGCTCCATGGCATATGAGAGGGTAGGGGGGCTTGAGCCCACTCTGCACCCCACCTAGATCAGCCACTGCGTGCATGGACGGATCATTGATTCTTCTTCGTTCCTCGGTTTGTAACGTCAACGGCTCTGCGTGAATTAGTATATGCTTTGCAGTATTCACGCGGAGGTGGACCGTCGTGATCATCGTGTAATCTTCTATACTTAAATAACTATCTCCATTTCTTTTCACATGCATGGAGCCACGTCATTGCAAAACTCTATTGAATTCCATACCATGACACTGTACACTCCGAGCCGGCCTCTATTTATATTTTCCATTGATTTTTCTGCGGCTTCATACATACAATGCTTATGTGTGGTATTCTCGCAGCAACACGCAGAGAATTCATCCAGTAAAAAAGGAGGCCGTGTACACAATTACTCAGCAATTGTGGGCCAAGAGAAGTCTGAAAGTTCAATTAACAATAAACGGCGGCATTGCCTGTTAGACTACATACACTATGTGGAGCAAGCTTGTTTTTCTTCACAAGAGCTAAACAACAACCAAGTGTTTCGTGGTTCTTGAACACCCTAAATTTTCAATCGATTTGAAGACGATGTGTGTCCTTCTTCCACAAACTCATGCGGGGTTAGCATTTAGGGTTAGGGCCGAGGTTTCGGGAGTAGGGTTACCTATGGTCATCGGGCTTCGAAGGGGTGGTTGGGGAAGTCGTTGCCCCGGTGTTGGTGTCAGACGACGACTGTGGTGGTGGAGGATGGCAAATCGGGCGGTGGTAGGGCGTCCGACGTCGTCCGATTAGCATTGGCGATGGAGGTGAGCGGCAGCGGAGGCAGCAGGAATGCCATCAGAGCTGGAAGGCAGAGGTGTGGAGCGAGCAGCAGCGGCAAGACGCACGGGGGCGGCCCGGCCCAGGTCTGGCTTAGGCGGGCAAGCAGATGAGGAAGGGAAAACAGGAGAGAAGAGGATGATTCATCAAGGCCGTTCATTTCAGATCACAAGGCTCCAAAATTCGTATGCCAAGACCCCCTAAAATAGACGAAAATTGCAGAGTGACTCTTTTTCTTCGGTTGTCATACTTGGTCTGCACGCGTGTGTCCATGTTAGAATCACCATCTCAACCTTAAGTCCCCGCGTTAATACATGCATATTTAATTATTATAAGTCTGCTAGTCGCGGGGAAATAATTGACAGGCCGGCGCAACCTGTGCGCCCTTGTTCATGCGGTGAAGTGACGCTAATATTACATACTATATGAATGATCTTCTCAGACCTACTAGCTCAAGCTTCAAAAAACAAGGTGTTTATATCCTCAGGGCCCATCAAAGGGAGTTTATTACGTGGGCGGATTTGGGCCCAGCTTACAATCCTGTGTATTGGCCCTAGTCTAATATCTCAATCGGTAACGCTATGGCACGGTTGTTTGATGGAAAGAAAAAAAATCAAACGTCACGTTCCAAATGTTGCGATAGTTATTCGGGATTGCTGCATTAGTCATGTTACGATGTTTTAACAGTACTTTCTAAATGTTTTGTTTGATTTTTTTAATTTTTTCACCAGATTCGCGGACTCGAATTTTTCATTCAAATCAGTTAATTCACACGTGTTGATGTTGCAACAGTGTATTTTTAATGTTTCATCAGTTGTTCATTGATGTTTCAGTAGTTTTTTCTCTTGTTTCACGCACCGCCCAACGCGTCGCGTCCGGATTTTTTTCCCCAAATCGCGGATCCGAATTTTTCATTCAATTCAGTTAATTAACACATGCTGATGTTGCAATAGTGTATTTTAATGTTTCATCAGTTATTCGTTGATGTTTTAGTAGTTATTTTCTCATGTTTCACGCACCACCCGACGCATAGTGTCCGGATTTTTCCCCAAATGTCGATGTTGCAATAGTGCAAGTTTCAATGTTTTATCAGTATTTCGTTGATGTTTCAGCAATTTATTTTTTATGTTTCACCCGGTGTCCGATGAAAACTCTCCCATCGGACGTCTGGGCGCAAGTAGTACCATACTCAATAGCCTATCAGTGAAAGGCCCAGTAGTTCTGCGTGGGGCCCTGCCCTCCTGTGACCCCGTTGGCCTGGTGCTCACACATCATTCGAATGATTTTGCAATTGGAAATCCTTCACTTTTTGGACAACCAGGCCGCTTCCTCTCCCCACACCCACACCGGTAGCACCTGCGTACCCGCTCTGCGCTCTGCCACCTTCTTCCTCCAACACAACAGGACGGCGACAGCCGACGGGCACCCCCTCGGCGGTGGCACGGCCCCGCGTACCCTGCCTCCTCCCTCCAGTTTCCTGCTGGCTGTAGCGGACGCGACGAGCGTGAGGAGCACATCGCGCACGGCGAGGAGGAGCCGGCGACGGCGCGGGGCGCGGAGGACCAGCGGGCCGACTGGCAGCCATCCTCGCCGCATGCATCGCCACGGATGGAGGGAGGCGCCGCTGCCACCGCACGGACTGCCCTCGGCCGTTAGCGAGCAAAGCCGATGGCTAAGCCAGCGACGACGCGGGGCAAGGAGGCCCAACAACGACAGTGTGACTAGTGGTCGGCAACCGGCCGCTCGTGTCGCGCGCATCGTCGCGGTCGGCATGACCAACGGGAGCAGGAGACAGGGAAGGGAGAAAAAGGGGAAGGGAGAGAAAAAACACAGACACAAAACTGAACTGGGCCTAGAACAGACTGGACAGGGCCCAAAACAGAATGAACTCAGCCCAAAACATGATAACACAAAACTGAATGATAAGAAAAGTAAATAATCATCCGAATGATACAAATGAATCCCATTCAATCGATAATCATGATTGTATATGATATTTAATGTTATCGACACTGACTGATATCATTTTTAATTGATTTTTCAAATAATATCATTCCAAAATTTAAAGATTTAATAAATTTCAAAAATGACTAGGACAAATTATATAGAAAACTAGAGCTTCTCCTAGTTCTAACACACTACCACATATTCAAAATAAAACATTCTTTACTGACTCTTATATTCTCAAATATTACAACAAAATGATTATAGCACTTCAATACCAAAAGCTTGTATAGCAATTCTATATATAAAATTGTGACCAATCTAGGAGGAATTAGATGGTTTTTCATCAAGAGGAGATAGACACCCAAATTTGAGTAGGAGAGAACTCAAACTTGGGTGCTTAGGTGTATGGTCACCTCTCCCACCTAACCAGTTGAACCAGACTCACTTCCCACGACAACTCTATTAACATATATATGCTCCATTACCCGTGCGTTTGGTAAGGTGGCTTAGACCTTGGCCTGGCTAGCATAAACCAACCATTGTTTGTTTGGTTGCCTAAACAAGACCCTAAGCTAAGCCAGATTAGTGTAGCGGAGAGGTGCTAGCCAGGCTAGCTGGAAACGTGGGAAATCTGCGTTTCCAGCCATGCAGGCTGACTTAGGCTAGGCACGTAAATCTAGATTTTTTATCTCTTTTCTGCTATATTTTTTAATTAAAATATCTAAGCACCAAACCAATTTCAGATTAATGTTCATGGTACTTTTACAAACAATACTAGATCACCTTGCCATATAAATTTTAACAAATAATTTAGGTTTTTTATTATCTTTATCCTAGCTCTATCGTTCTCTATCGTTGTGCGGGCAACCAAACACAAACCACTGAGACCGGCATAGCTTATCCAATCATCCAAACAAACATACATTGGCCTGTAAAAGACATGCTCTATCTAGCCCTGCATTATTTGCATCCTGGCTTTTTCTAAGAAGAACTACCGAACACACCCTACAAGTCAGTTTGACAGACCAATCTTGAGGCGGTAGTAGATGATGAAAATTCCTTGTTGGAGTTTGGACCTTTCATCTCATATATCAGATCGAACTTGTGCAGGAGGGTTCACCGTTTCATCCTCTTCATCAGTCCTGGCACAGCAATGAAACATGGATGGTTGAATATTAAAAAAAAAGGTCTTGCAGTTTTGTCATTTCCTCCAGATATATGTAGTCAATTTTGGGATGGACGAACAAAATAATAGCAACGCTTCGTATAATTGTTTCACCTAATGCTCATGTTGTGTTTGGTTCGCAAAATTGAACTGATGTCTATGGTTAAAGATACTTTTTATAGGACTTCTGTATCATAGAGCTTTCAAGGGGTTCACAAACACTATTCTCACCAGACCGCGCCCATCTCATCACCTACATTTCAAATTCCTCAATGCAAAACAGTGAAATAGGCACCCAAATGGGCGGATTGGTGAGCCCAGTCTAAGGCTTTGCTGTTGTGCTAAGCAAGCTACTCTAGACTCCAAGATCATGAGTTTGGTGGGTGTTTGTTACCTTAGGTTTGATGGAATTACTAGCCTACCAAAGACATGCACCTTGTGCTACAGCTTTGAATGTTTGTGCATTGGGAAATGGTGCAAGTTGCAGTCTCACAACAAATATTCGACGATCCAAGACAGGGGCGGAGCTACATGGGGGCTGAGGGGGGCTGGGGCCCAGTTGCAGCCTAGAATTCCAATATACTCTATGTATTTTTTTCTAGTAAATGAAAATGAGTCTATTAGTCTAAGTTATTATATGCATTTTTCTCCCAACAAACAAAAAATAATATAACAATCTAAGTTTATATGAATTGTGTCCCTTACTTGCGTAAAAAAAATGTTTCATATATATTGCGAAGTACCAATTATTTATTTATTTAAAATTAACCTCCCCTTTGATCTGTTTCTGGCTCCGCCACTGATCCAAGATCATGTACAACCGAATGCAAAACGCTACTGATTGCATGATCTAACCATTATCTAGGGAGAAGATGCTAGCCCAGATGAGATCAGCGTAGAGGAGGTCGGCGCTGATTGGTAGCCCAGGCCCTGGTGAGGAGGGTGTGGCACTCTATGAGGTCGGCGGTGTCAGGCGGCAGATGAAGAGGCCACGGGAACGTTAGTTCATGTACTATTAGGCACGCCATATGCCCCACGCTCTAATAACCTCAGCCTTAGATGCAAATGACCGGCCGTTGGGCGCAGGGGTAGTAGAAGAGCTGGCCGTGGAATGTTAGTGTAGGAGGCGGCGTGCAAAAGTTTGTTCAGACATTCACTAGAGAACTTTGTTTTACCAGCAACTCAATTCCACATAAAAAGTTCATCACGCAAATTTAAGGGAAGCAATTATATGGGATCGGGGCACATGTTAAAATCCATGCATGTGTAGAATTTTTTTTTCTTCACAAATGAAGAATTAGTACGTAATGCAAAAACAAATAGAGCAATTTCCTCGCAGATAGCTGAATCACGACAGGACGTGTGGCTACTTTAATGATCGCTTCTTTTTTCTTGATCTACCCTATAAAAAAGCGAGCTTAAGCATAAATAATTTTTACCTAATTGTTATCTACCCAAAATTGCACCCATCTTAGATCATCTAATAAAATTTAGATCCAATGATCAATACCATAAATTTTAATCAGTTTGGGCCCACGAATCTAGGAATTCTACCCACCATCGACATGTTTACCCGGCCTTTGCAAAATCTATGGCAAAATCATAGCCGCAGAAGCAAAGTCGGACGCACTGCAAGAAGAAGTTATGCATTTTTCTTACGCGTTTCTGCCTCCGTTCGTATTCCCTGTCGTCTCCTTTTTTCACCATTTTTTTACCCTCAAAATATAGGATTCGGATTTCTAATCGACCATATGAAAATTCAATTTCCATGATCAAATGCAAGGCCCGTTATGATAAAAAATACAGAGTCCATTATACAGCAAATTTTACGATCATACAGAGCCCATTATATAACAACAATTTTACAATCAAAATATACGGGAATATAATCCCAAATCGACATCTAATCTGGACAATCATGTACCTATATAATCACAGTTCAAGTGGACAACACCGAAGAGGGAACTCGGTCTCTGAACACGGCAGAGCAAGATCTGGCAGCAAAAAACGGAAGGGGAAATAGGAAGGAACAACCGCCGACAGGGAGGGGCCTCCAGAGGAGGAGGGACATATGGAAGGAGCTAACCTACGGAGGAAGCGCCTTTGCTGTGGATCCAGGCCCCTCCGGTGCGTAAGGTGAGGCCGGGGGAGACGGTCCAAGCGACGAGGTTGGTGGCGCCGGAGAACGGCGGCGGCGGCAAGGCCACGACGGCGGATGGCCGAGGCGGGGTGGGCGCAGAGGGGGAGAAGGAAGGCCGACTCGACAGCTGGGGAGAGGCGAGAGCAGAGGTGGGCGGTGTTGACGGCACTTAAGCATGCCAAACCTTATACTGCAAGCGCACAGTATCGGTTGTAGCCTTTCTACTAGGATGAGTATCTAGGGTTTGTCAATCCGTGGAAAACTAGGTTTAAACTACTATTAATCAAGGATTAATCAATTACTAGCTAGCTCTAATAGATCTAATAAGTTAAAGGATGATGAATAATAATCTAATCACAAACTAGATATAAAACTAACTATAGCATAAACTAGATCAAGAACAAGAGCTTAATAAGATCAAACTAAGCGAGATCGATTATGAAGCTAATACGGCTAAGGGATTAGTCAGAGATATGAGACAAACTTCTTATAAACTATGAACCACTCTGAACATAGATCTAACGTGAAACATAGAATAAACATGATCATGAATGTCATAAACGTGCTCGAACCTTTCCCTCCAACCACTTGTCACATAACATACGTCAGGGTAATCGACGAACCAGCAAGCCTAAGCCAAGTCCAAGCATGAGCAGATTCAATCAACCAATTAAGGTAAAAAGATCTACTAGGACATGTGGATTAATCATTCCGGCCGGAGCACATGTAGAGATGAAGCATTGTAAAGACATGAATCATAGATCATGTAAAAACAGAGAAGTTATTGCACAAAGACAATTTCATTTATCGAACTCAAGGTTTATCATAATAAAATAAGAAGAACGGAGAGTTTACTCGAAGAACATCATGAACTCAACGCACAAAGTTGTCGATTTCGACGAGATGAAGCACGTAGTCGAAGATGAGCTCGAAACTCTCCGAAAACAGCTTGGGTCGGCCGACCCTATGGGGGTAGGTCGGCCGACCCCCTCTATTCCTGCCTCCTCTCGCTTCCTCCTTTTGCTGAGATTTCTTTCTCGACGAATCTTGCGAAGATGGACCCTAAACCCTAACTTTGGAGCTCTGGTTTACAATGAATTACATGGCATCTCCCTCAAGGGAGGCCACATATTTATACCTCGGAGGGTGCCCTGTACATGGAAACTATTAGGTCGGTTTGATAAGGCTTCTATGACCTATTTCCATGTATATACAAGCCTCTTGAAGGTTCATGGTCGTTCATAAACTTTTTTGCTCGAAGATAAAGCTATTGCAATTGTGCTTCTCAAAATCCAACTTTCTTTGTTCTGCAGTCCTTTAGTATTTCGACCATAACTTTTTCATCTGGAGTCCAAATAATGCAAACTCGGACTTTAAATTGTAGAGCTCGAAGAGATCTACAACTTTGGTATTAAAATTTTATTCATTTGACATCGTTAAGGTCTTCGAATTGGACCCACAAGATGATGCTGTCCTGAATTCCGAGGGTATTTCGAGATACTCAAGCAATCCTCGTCTTCTGGAACCTTCTCAATTAATGGGTTTGGGCCTTCTTTTGGGTTTCAATTGTTATTCTTTTATTAATCACGTCTCCTCTCTGGAATTGTAGCATTGATCCATCAACGAGTAGTCTTCTCATTTATCGCAATTATACCACATTTTCCTGCAATATTTAATAAAGTACAAAAACAAAGAGCATACTCTAATATGGGATTAATTGTCAGCAAAATATGACTTCATCATGAGATTTATCTCTAGAAACACAAGAAAATACCTCAAAATAGAGTATAAAAACCGTCGTTATCTCGCGCCAACAGGCGGACGGGGTGACGGCGACGGCGACGGCGTGCCGGCCGGCCAGGGCGGGGTGGGCGCGGATGAGGGGAGGCGAGGAGAGGAGGCTGGAGCGGCCAGCGGATGCCCAGGGTGGGGTGGGCACCGGAGGGGGGAGAAGGAAGGCCGGCTGCTGGGGGGAGAGGCGAGAGCAGAGGGGGGAGAAGGGAGACGGCATGCCTGGCCGGCCAGGGCAGGGTGGGCGCGGACGAGGGGAGGCAAGCTGGAGCGGGATGGGGGAGAGAAGAGGAGAAGGGATAATGCTGGGTTTTTTTGCTTTTTTTTTAATAAAAAGAGTGCTAGGGAGAGAGAGGTTGATCAGATAATGGTTTTTTTAATAAAAGGAGTGCTAAGGCATCGAAATAGAATTGGTCTACCGCCACTTCGCGAACCCTAGCACTGTGCCGTGTCTAGGAAGCTCCTACACGAGCGTTTGTACAACTTCCTTCACCGTGGAAGAGAGACAAAGAGTGAATCGGATGCCGCTGTGAGAGAGGGGCAAAGAAATATTAGCCGTACATCCTGAGTCAACGACCAAGATCAATTGGCGGGTGGATCGAGCCTGAAGCTAGGCCGCTCGTGGAGACACATGAGCGTTCGGCTGAGCTATGTTTCTTGGACCAAATTTAGTTTTCTTTTTAAGCATTTTTTCCGTTCTTTATTCAGATTATTCCCAATAAATTGAATTTTCAGTTGTTCAAAGCATGCTTGGAATGTACATCTTGAGAGGGGCAAAGAAATGATGGCCGTACATTTTGACGGCCAAGATCCATTGGTGAGTGGATCAGGCCAAGAGCTGGGCCGCCTGTGGAGGCACGTGAACATTCGGCTGAGCTATGTTTTTTGGCCAAATTTAATTTCCTTTTTAAGCATTATTCCCACTAAAATGAATTTTTAGTTGTTCAAAGCATGCTTGGAATGTAATTTTAAAATGCTTCATAGGTTAAATTTTTTATGGAGCATTTTATGCATATCTAAATTTCATATATGGTCTGATTATCTTTTTTATATATTATTGACACAATTAATTCCAAAGCAATCTCTATCCTTTTTTGAAAAACAAAATCTGTTTGAAAAACAAGGTCACAGTCACAAAGTAAAAAAATAAAAAAAAGTGTACTCCTTATTCCAAATTGTAAGATCTAAAGAAATTTTATTGGAGCTGTCTTCTAAACACCCTTGTAGTATTTGATGCCTTGATAAAAGAATTTGCACACATGCGTCTCGCACATGCATGTGTACTATTTATGTAAAAAAAGGTTGTTTCTTTATGCTCTATTGAATTTTTTTCCATTGGTACACTAGAAAGGTACCCCAAAAGATCAAAGCAAGACCAAAGTTTTTGAGAAAATATTAACATCTATCACGGCCACGAAGTAAATTATAAAAAAATATATGCCATGATGAATCTAATAATGGTCATTTTACATTAAAAGCATTATTGTTCTTTTCTATGAACTTGTTAAACTTTGAATAGTTTAACTTAGGACAAATCCAGAAAACACTGTATTTCGTTTAGACGCATCCATTGTGGTTGAGTCCAAAAAGAAAAGAATATTGCAAGAAATTGACAAGGTAAGATTTTTTTATAAACATTTGAAATTGTCGAGAAATTGATCTAATTTGGATGTGAACATGAAGCGAATGGAGTATCACACCCATTGTCTATTAACAGTAGAACAAAGTATGAAATTGAAGGAGCCAACAATCGAAAGAGCTTGGCTAGGTTGTGTGCCAGCAAGAGGTGTGGAGGGAGGGGGTTACCACTGATGGCTTCGTTGTCCTCAGTCTCGTGTGCCACGTGGTGAAGAAGATGCTTTTATGGGGGAAGGGGAGGGGGAGGGTGAGAAGCAAGTGTCTTTTTTTTTGCGTTTTTTTAAGTAACATTCCCGTCTTTTATTTGTGTGCTGGTACGATCGTGGTCGTCGATTGGGATCCAACAATGGGGGCACTCGAATGCTCACCAAATAGCTTTTGGCCCATGGGGGATATGCTCTTTCCCAGCCCAGGCCTTAGTTACATTCAAAAACAGCCTAACAAAGGGCTTAGGCCAATGGGCTCCGTTGAATATACGGTTGATCGTTTAAGTAAAGTTTGTTTCTTCTATAATTTTTTCCATAAATAAGTTAGGGTGTAGGAAGCAAATAAAAACCTGAACAATTTGTAACCCTTATATCTTGTTGATCAATGCCCGAACGAACAATCCGTAAGACATCATCGTATTATTGAATGATGGAAACAAAAAATGTGCATATAAAACTTATACATACATAGACATGCATGTGAAATCATGGCTATACAAAATTCTATGCAAAACTAGATATAGTTAAATTACCTTGAAACTTGCGAGCGATGAGAGAATTAACCATAGACCTAGCTTAAAAATTGTAATTAAGTTATCTACATCAATAAAGAAAAATACTCGGAAATCCGATGGAAACAATAAGTGAATCACATTTGCATTGGTCTGTTTTCTAAGACAAACTATTTTACCACGTGCGGGACATCTTTACTAGTAAACGAAGAAGGCAAAGAATCCTCCGGCAACGGTTGCAAACGCCATGAGCCAAACAACCACGGCCACCGGCGCTGGCATGACGGCGCCAACTTTGTAGGAGAAGGCGAACGTCAGTAGAGTCGTCAGTATCCACACAGCGATCTTGAGCCACCTCCTCCTTGATGAGTCGGCACTCGCACGCTCGTACATCCTCAAGCATACGAAGAGTGCAACGAGAACGGCGTAGGAGAAGACGACGAAGGCGACGGCCGTCACCTCGCCTCGCGATCCAACGATAGCCATTGCTGAGTTGAAGGTGAGGATGAGGAAACCTACGATGGTGTGCCAAGGGCAGCAACTCCTGTCGTCGCAGCCATTATCTGCTTCTTGGAGGTCCTCCGGGTAGTTGGCCTCCTCGTCGACGAAGAGCAGAGGATCCGTTGCGGCGGCACCCGTCGTCGGCTTACCGGTGCTAGCTGCTTGGGGTGCCACCGCCATGCGGATGATCACCAATGTAGACAGCTCTTCGATTGAGGAGGTTGGCTTGAATGTAGGATGGATGGATCAACGAACTGAGAAACGTAGGTTCTATGTGGCAGCAGACTCTGGATTATGGGTCGACCAATATGAAACAGGCACACAGTTTCACACTTGAAACAGTACCAATCCAATTGATCAGTATGCTTTCCTGTCGAGTTTGTAAGACTGAGATTGCAGCAGGTACATGGACGCGCAAAACACTATACACCGAGTGGAGTTTGAAATATAAACGGTAGAATACGCTGGAACTCTGACAAAATTCTATCTCGTGGCTCTGTCTGCCCGGTTGTCAAGGGGCGTCGGGGACTAGGTGTGGTGTGCTTTGATCGGCTCTTGCAACCGAGAGCTAGAGAATCTATATAACGGACTCCAAGACGCGTAAGGGGCTGCAATAAGATACACGCCGAATCAAGTCAAAGTAAACTGGAAAAGCGCGTCTCGCCCTGGCAAGTGGACCAGTCCGCGGTAAACTAGAAGCCTTCTAAAAGAAAAAAAGAAACGACTGAACTGTGCCTTCTCTGAAATTTCCAAGCCAATTCAAGGAAGGACCCCTGCCATAATCTCAAATTTCGAGATTCAAGGGCTAGAGATCACTCAGCCACTCACCCACGGTCCGCACTCAAAGATGAACTTGTCGAAAGTTCTGCCAATATCCAAGCGCCTGGAGATGTTTATATTCCCAAACTGTGGCCATTGTTGTGGCCGGCTGCTCTAAGTAGCCCCGCCCGCTCAGTCGCAAACAAACACACGGTAGGTCCGCCTTGACATGCGTCGCTGAATTTTGATACACATATTTCACCAGCGGATACCCTATGCAACAAGTAGATTTATATTGCAAATCACCAATACAAAAAGTGCTTCGGCATAACAACAAGGATCATACAACATAAGGCTGAGTCCAATGGGGGTCTTTAAATCGTATTCCCTATTAATATTCCAACTAATCTCCTCTCTGTTACATACAGTGCAGCATTTATGTTAAATAGCGCAAAACAGTATTTTTGAGAACCCTTTAAAGACTACCATTAGACTCAGCTTAACTTGTGTATAATAACATAGACACCAGTTCACACACAAGGTACATGCATATATAGCACGATACCACAATCAATGGAAGCCTTGTGCAAATTGATGTATATTTGATAATTTATTGCCATCATACCCCTCCCCCCAAACCCACCCACACCTACACACCCCAAACATCCACATACATCCCATTGAAAACTATTGGATGAACGCAATCTATACATATTGAGAGGAAAATTGAACACAATCTATATGTATAGAATGGAGGGGGTTTTCATGTATCCAAACTGGCCCGCAGTTTAAAAAGAAAGAATTCTAGATACATGTTCCTGTCTCGTGAAGTGCCTCTCTAGATAACACGGGGAATCTCCATTTGTATCATACAATCCCGAAGCACCTTTTTTAGTCATGCCATCCATTTCAACCCTAAACTGGAGGCAGCTAGATCCTTGAGCTCAACCAGCGGCAGGCAGTCAAGTGGCACGCCTCCAGAAGGCTCATCATCTAGATTAGACTTTCTACTAGCTATGTTTGGAACGCGGGATTCATTCTTCGTTCCTACGTTTTTTCTATAAAATCTGAAATTCTTGCATAATTCATATAAAATTCATGCGTTCTAAACAGGGCCTCAATGTGTAACTCTTTTTCTGTAGCTATTTATTGAATCTTTTTTTTTTAATTCGCCTAATTTCCAGGGATTTTCTTTGCAGATTTCAGCCACTAACCAATCACTGAATCATGCACTAGGATTGTTCTCCAAGCTGGGATGTCTGAAGGAAGGCCACCAACCTCTATGTTTGGTTTGGATACTAAATAGAAAGTTCTTGTATAGAGTTATTATTTACCCAAGTCGTCAATACCTAACAAGAAACTACCTTTGCTCCAACCGGTCAAAAACAACATTCACATAGTTCTCATGTAATAAATTGACATTTAAGTCTATAAAAAAAGCTTAAGACACAACAGTGAATTTGTTAACCCTCCACCATCGTCTTCATTCTTCACGATGCAGTCACTTTTGAAGGGCAATTGCTTCCAAAAGCAAAGGAACTTTAAAATGGCAGAGAAACGCCATGGTGCTTCCTGATGTGCCTTTTCATGTCAAAGGAACTACAATTAAAATAAGTTAAAGGAAACTTAAGTTTTTTTATTTGCCACTCTTAAAATGAAAAGCAGCTTTCTCAATCTCATTCATTATTTTGGTAAAAGCTTTCTTCAAAGAATTGATTGAGAAGTATGTATGTATCCAGCTCAGTTTCTCATTAAACTGGCTCAGAAAGTTTTCAAAATTATGAGAGAGGCCTGCATCACCTAATCGAAAGCTCTTGTGCACAAGCAAGATTATTCTTATTTGGTGGAAGTGTCGAAGCAAGATGGATGACTCACAACCCACAAGGTTTTAATTTAGGGTAAATTCTTTGTACGCCACTGAAACTTATAACGATCCCTTACGTGCCATTGGAAATTATGCGTTCCTTTATACGCCATCGTTTTTAATTTCCAATCCCCTATGCGCCATTGCCGTCAACTTCAAAATGACGCCGTTAGCCCTGCGCCCCCGTGGCCGTCTTCCCCGAACAGGCAGCCCCGACCAGACAGCGGCCCACGGCGCGGGCGAAGGACGACCTGCAGTTGGCCGCCCTCGCAGAGCACGCGGACGCCGCGGTGGCCCTCGTGGTGTGCGCAACCGGCGCTGGCTACCTCCTGCCGCCCTCGCGGCAGCGCGCCCCTTCCTCCGGCCACCCTCGCGGCTTGCCCCGGCGCTTGGCGCCGCCTACCTCCGTTCGATGTACAGAAACCCAAACGATCCATCTGCATACGTTTCCTATTAGTAGCTTCTTAGCTTCATCTTTGACTCAGTTCCCTGTGCATACGGTGGACGAGGAGCTGATGTGCAGCCCCTGGAGAGTACCGATGGCTTGCAATGGCTACAACTATTCGCGGCGCTCGCCGCGCTCTTCTCGATCCGAATCACCGGCGCCGGCGCCGGCGACGGGGAACGGGAGCTCACGCTGGCATGGAGAGAGGTTTCGCGGAGCGGAGCGGCGGCACGGGAGCGCTCGCCGGCGCCGCTGTGCGGCGGCGCGCGGTGGCGCGCCGACCTCGCGTCCGGGATGCCCGTTGTGGCCGCGGCCCTTGACCGCCCGTCGCGGCGTGCCCGAGGAGCTGTGGTGGGCCGTGGAGTGGCTCCACGAGCGGCCGCTGGAGGCCCCCGCCTCGCGTTCTAGATGTACGGGCGGAGCTGATCTGCTTGGCGCTGGACCGCGACGACGTCGGCTTCCCGGCCGCCGGGGACGGGTCTGGAGCAGGCCCCGCCGTCCCCACGCCTCCGGCCTCCTCCGGGTGGTGGGCATCCTCGCCGAGCGCGTCGCGCCGTCCCATGCCCCCGCCCTCCTCCGCGCGCCACCCGTGCTTGCGCCGCCGCTCCGCGCGCCCCTGCATGGCCGCGCTGGCGAGCGCTGCCGTGCTGCTGCTCCGCGCCGCGAACCCGCTCTCCGTGCCACAGCTCCGTGACAGGTACGCTGAGCGCGCCCCAGGCGGAGCATGGTGGGGGCCAAAGCGACGCGCTCGAGCCGGTCGTCGGCGGAGGAGCTGAGAAGGGTGGGTGCGACGGCGACCGGCGAGGCGACGTGCTCGCCGAACACGCCACGAGAGGAGGTGGTTGGTTGGGTAAGGAGGCCGCGGGGCGGGCTGCTCGGGGAAGGAGGCATGGACGTGTAGGAGGCAGCGGGAAGGCGGAGGGAAGACGGCGTTACGTTGAAGTTAACAGCGGTGGCACATAAGGAAGTATAAATTAAAATCGATAGCGTAGAAGGGAACGTATAATTTTCAATGGCACATAAGGGATTGTTATAAGTTTTAGTGGCGTACAGGGAATTTACCCTTTAATTTAACCTCTGGATAAGCATTTCAAATGATGAAGTAGGAATATGTACAAATGCCAAAGGAGATCAAACAGAGTACTCCCTCCGTTCGTTTATGTTTGACGCTTCCGACCGGTTTGGAAAAATTAAGGTATCAGTGAAATGACACTTCTGCCCTTTCTCCCTTCTCTTTGCCTGTGCTAGCTTGTTCACAAATTGCTCCAAATCCAGGATCAAAATCAGTGCCGCCGGGATGGCTGCTGCTTGGTTGACCACAGCTAGGTAGAGGCCGCGGCCGCAAAGATCGTTGTCTGGCACCATACCTTCAAATCGAGCGAGGTCCTTCGGCGGAGGATGCGGCTTGACGCAGCTTCTCTCGCGTGGTGCCTTCGCTAGGGCGGGAGCAGGGGCATGGACGAGTCAGCGCGAGGAAGACGGGCATGGCAGCAGCGGCGGAGCGGGGACGGCGAGCCACAGAAGTCGAGAGGAAGGGCAAAGAAGGAAGACCACCGAAGATTTGTGAAGGGGCTTCAAACAAAAAAACAGTTTTAGTTTGTGAACGGGCGTCAAACATAAACGAATCGGAGGGAGTACATGTTAAGGATACCAAAAAAATTGAGTACAATATGTGTTAAGCATACCTACACAAAAGAAGATCTTCCTTCTCAAATGAAAAACAATGCTTCCATCATAACCTGCGAGCTCCATCAGTTGCTGGACATTACTGCCAAATTCATCGGTTGTCTAACATTCCTGACAAAGCTGTCCATTGCGTAACGTTCCTGCCAAGTAATCTTTCTGTTACATAACATCAACTTCAAGTCCTAGAATATTTACGGATGTCTCCAGAATAAATCCATCAGTTGCCTAGCTGCCCAGACAAGCTATGGTATAAGTTAGAAAATTTACCTGAGCAAAACAGAATAGTCATCCGTACACATTTATAAACAAAGAAAAACTATTTATTGAGAAAGTAAGTTGTGTTCGACTTTTGTAATTTCTAGGAGTAGTTTGAAAGTTAACTTCTCATGTTAAAATACCACTTCAGTCTTATAGTTTATTTTCCTGACTGCCAGAATGTGATAGCCAAGAAAATGGCTTATACGATGTTTGGAGCCTGTAAAACTTGAAGTAGCCTATATGAATACAGAATACAGCATATACTAACAACCATGTAAATACATAACTAATATACATAGATTCACACCAGTTTGCAAGGAAAAGGTAGCTGAAAAACATCCAATAAACATTATACAAATAACTTCAAATTATTTCTAGCAGGTTCTCTTAGCATCCTAAAAATCAAGAGTACCAGGGCATTTGTGCATTCAGGTGGCCAGAGCTGAAGAACCAAAAGCATTTTTTAAGAATTACCTTTTCCTATAAATTGGAACGGAGTACTGCTGAATTCTACACTAGTCTTAAAGATCAAGAGTCCATTGCAAGTCATCTACGGGCCTGGTGATTGAGCCAAATTTCGAAGCGTGGCTGAGTTTCGAATTAAAGCAGCCATTTGTCTAAATAGTCTGTGAACGTTGCCCAAAGTCATCATGCTCTGACATAGTACGGGAGCTTTTTCTCCAAAATTTCAACTTTACAGATCATGGACCCTGAACTTTACGGAATCTTTACTAGCATAGTGTTATCTTAGTTTGAAACCGGATCCAGTAGGTGAGATCTGGCAATCGAGAAAATGGCAGGATATCTCAAATCGTGGGTCACCAAACGCCTGAATATATCTGACAAGGTCTGAACATAGAGAAAGAAGTAGTAGCAATATGAATCGAAGCTTGAGAATTTCCTCTAGAGAGATGATCGAGTATGAAACAGCCAAACAGGGGAGGGTGCGGCGACCGACTGATGAAGGTAGGGCGGCTCCTCAGCGATCACACCACCAGCCGGAACAAAGGAAAGGTGTGGTGATCCGGCAGGATTATCGAGGAGCACCTGACACGGAATACGGATCAAAACAATTGCCCCCCTGCGGTCAGCAAAACCTGGATCTGGATCCACATGTTCTTCCTTCTCTCTCTTGAGCTATTCACTGGCCATCTATCTACGGGATGTTAAAGAACTTGTTCTGAAAAGGAAGAGAGAAGAAAAGATCTGAAAAGTTGGGGGAGAGTCTTTACCTCGGATCGGATCCACGTTGTTCGCGCCGGCCAAATCCAAGAAACAAAGAACAGAACGCCCAGCAAGTCGATTCCATCGTGACAAAGCCAAAGAACACGACGACCTGCGCCTCTCTCCGAGAAGATTCTACGCCACTGCTGAATTTCGGTACATTCTTGTCTTCGTGTCATTAACACCTTCCACGAAGCTACCATCCTAGAATACGGTTGACTTTTATTTTTATAAATTGAGCCGTTCATCTTGTCTAAAAAGTTTATCGGAACCTGTGAAAATATAAGTTGTACTTAAAATTAACTTTAGTATGATAAATGATAACTTATAAAAGTAAACGTTCAAAGTTATATTACAAATCAGTTATGCCCTACATTTATGAATAGATGGTGTATATAATCTAGTTTCATCTATGTCTATGATCTAACATTTTCCTATATTCTAGTACACGTACACTTGCAACAGGCACGAATCCATCATCAATTTTCTTGAACTAAATACATGCAATTTATTTAGCACAGAACTCCTAAGATTCATATTCTTAAATAGTAAAAAGCAATCATAATAGAAATGCCTTCTATTACACCTAAATAACCATAATCAAAAGTAGAGTATTTTTTTATTCCGAATTCACCAATCACAACAGACATATTGATGGGTTCTCTTAGGCTTCTCCAACAATATAGCTTTTTTGAGAAATGTAGCGCTGTTTGGCACTGTTGTGCCACGTTAGATAGAGAGGAGTTTGAATTTGAGGAACGTGGATGAGAAAGTTGCTGGAGTCAACCTTAACCAAAGCAACAATTTACCTTTTGTACAACCGTACATTATTGGAAATGACTCCCGGGCTTAGCTCTCTCCAATGGGAAGCCTCAAATAAGTTCCTCAAAAAACACTGTAGCGACGTTTAGCACTGTTTTATACTGTAGCTGACATAACGTACAGAGAGGAGTGAGATTTGAAGAATTAGAATGATGAGTATTCTTGGAGAGAGCCTTGCTAGCTTACTCCAAAGTCATCATAAAGCTGGCATTCTACCAAAGTTTACACCACTTTCGGAAATAGCGTGCGGAATTGAAGGGCACATACGTCCTAAACGAGCAGCTAGAGGCTAAAAACAACTATTTTCATTCACCTCACGTATGGTTAAAACAACAGTAAAACCCATCTCCGGCCCCTAAACTTGTCTTAGTGTGTCAACCCGGTCTCTAAAGTTTTAAAGTAATCATTTCAGTCCCTAAACTTGTTTTGGTGTGTCAATCCGGTACCTAAAGTCTCAAAGTGACCATCACGGTCCCTAAACTTGTCTAGGTGTGTCAACCCAATCCTTAAACTTGTCTTTGTGTCTCAACACGGTCTCTAAACTTGCCTCGGTTTGTCAACCCGGTCCCAGTACAAATGGTCACTTTGAGACTTTAGGGACAGAGTTGACACACCGAGACAAGTTTAGGGACCGAGATGGTCACTTTGAGACTTTAGGGACCCAGTTGACGCACCATGACAAGCTTAGGGACCAAGATGGTCACTTTGAGATTTTATGGACCGGATTGACACACCAAAACAAGTTTAAGGACCGGAGATGGATTTTACTCTTAAAACAACCACCTTTGTGGACCTAGAGAGAGTACATCTTTTCAAGATCTACACTATTTCAAAGAATACAATGTGAGCTTCGATAGGCCATGGTCCATGGTGACCACATGCATCCTTTGAACATCTAGAAAGTGTAGCTCCTAAGGTATCCAACGATTAGTTCGTTGAAAAACACTCCGTGTTGTTCGCTACAAGAAACATGAGAAAATTCGTCAGCCAGAAACCGATGAAATTAGGTCTATACCGACGAATAAGTTCGTCGGAGCCGACGAATTTAGCTTAAGTTCGTCGGTTTCCATGTGGCCGACGAATTTATCCACATGGCCTAGTTAAATTCGTCGGCTCGCCTGGCCGACGAACTTAATGTCCACGTGGTTGTTAAATTCGTCAGTTTCTATAGCCCCACGAATTTATTTATTTATTAATTAAAAAATAATTTCATACCCATAGAAAATCTGATAATTCACAAAAATTCAAAAAAATCACAGAAAAATAGTAGAACATCATATCGTCATATATAGCAACTCTGGAATCAGTCAAACAATAAAGGTTTACACCAAAATGCGTATAGTGGCAAGCGAAAATTTTAGTTTGTTTTTCAAGTTACAAAGTTCACTAATAGGCTGACCTTGACTACTGCAGTTCCATTGTCACATATAAGAGGCCGGTTATCATCACAGTCACCCATTTCCTAAATCGAAGATTGTATCTCATGCAACCAAATTTAAAGTAGGGAGGTGCAGTGTGGAGAAGAGCTTACAAAGGAATACTTTGGCACATGAGTGATGTCGATGTTGTCTGCACATCAATTAAGAGATGAATCAGCAAAGAGGATAGGAGAACCCAACCATTTTACATGATTCTTAGCTAAAGAGCAGTATGGTAGCATGGACCGGCGAATGCAATCAATATTGCAATCCATATGCAAGATTCTTATTTGTACAAACAGGTAAGTAGTTCATTCCACAGCTAGCCATTTACAAGTATTGAGTGCTGGTAGAAATAGCCAAGAAACTACTTTTAGCTTATTTCCTTGCTTATAGACATTCCAGCAGTTACAAGTAAGAAGATAGGATACTTGCAAGTTTATAATTTTGGTAGAGTTTTTTATATTTCCTCATTCTTTTCTTCTTTACCCAAACGAATACTACATAAAAATGAAAGTGAAGCATTCTGAATTAAAACTAGAATACGTCAGGTGTCAGGTTAAAAATGAAAGTCAAGTCCACTTAAACAAAAAATCTAGCTATATCGGGACTACGAAACACTGAATGAAGTTCAGAAACCAACATTCAAAGATGTTCTCTTGAAAAATCTTCAGGGGGGGTTTTTAGGTGTTACTAATTCAAATCTCCAATTAGGCAGTTATATTAGGGCTAAAACCTAAAAGCTGATAGACTAGATACAAAACCTAAATGCAAGGAGTAACGAAACATAATGCAGGCCATGTCTGAATGAATCCATGATCTGCAGGGGAGTAATCACAGAGAATACCTCAAATACTTTTTGCCTGATGGGGAGAGTGCAGCAACAAAACATTGACGCAGCATCCAATGGTCACCGTTGAAAAAAAAAATGTAAAGATCAGTAGGGGAAAACACTATAATTCAAAACAATAATGAGAATAATCAATAGGTCATGGTGGACAGCTAAATGGGTAGTAGCAAACATCTGCATTCTTGGGATTGCAGAGGCCCTCTTCAGTCACATTGGGTTCAGAAGGACCTTGACGCTCTACAGAGCATCTTAACCCTCACACCTCTGCGCGAAGTGTGTGCTTCATTTTTTGATTGATAGACTCAGTTAATAAGTAGCTAATTTGGCATAACTCTAAATTCTAACTTCATATTTGAACCGGCGTAACGGCGTAGGCCTGCCCAACATTATGAGTTCAATCTTTTTAGGCTTGCTTGGAAGCTGACATTTTTGTTCTTTTTAATAACCCAAAAGATAAATGGAAAGGGGACCTCTATTTAGCCTTAAAGGAAGACCGCTCAAATTTTTCTAAAATACAAACATGTAATCACATTTGTTTACTACAACAAAAAAATTAATTTACATATATTAATTTTTGATAGGACATTAATATTAGAAAAAAGTAACTTTATGGTAGAAAAATGACTTTGCGATGGAAAAAATAACTTTTTCAATGATGGAAAAAGTTACTTTTAGCTCTTGTAAAATCTGTAGTTTTAAAATCGAAAAATTGATCAGTAATAACTTTGAAATAAGATTTTACTTGACTATGTTTTACTGATTCAAACGAGTATTGCAAAAGTTAGTTTTTATAAAAAAAATGTTACTTATTTAGGCTTTGAATTTTAATTTCTACACATCGAATGCTACTTTTTACAAACACAATGATATCTTTTTAAACCACTTTGTATTGAAAATTTACTTTTTATATCATATGTTACTTTTTCCCGTTATTTGATAAAGCTACATTTTTATTCATAGCCTATTTTTACTAAAATGATTACTTTTTACATAATGAATATTAGTTTTTCTATATTTACTTTTTTTACTTATCAAGTGTTACTTTTTCAAACAAAATTTACTTTTTTTTTATTTTCCACGTATTGAAATATCATTAAATATATTGATAAGTTATTTTTTTAATGTACATTTGGATATGTTACTTTCTCTCCAATGTTATTTTTCTAAATCGCTTCATATCGAGAGGTTACTTCTTCTGTCATAATATGTTACTCAGAAAAGAGTAGCATCGAAAGTAACATTTTATATGTGAAAAATATTTTTTTAAAGTAACATTTGTTTGTAAAAAGCAACATTCAATTCATAAAATGTAACATTTGATATATAAAAAGTATCTTTTTCTTAAATGATACATTTGATACGTAAAAAATAATTTTTATAAAAAGTAACCTTTGTTTCATAAAAAGAGTAGTTTCACCATATTTATTTGAGTCATCAAAACATAGTCGAGTGGGATCTTGTTTTGAAGTCATGTGGAAACAAACATAATGGTACAATCAGATTTTGATTTGGATGCTCGGCTATAAAACTGCTTTTTTTAAATATGAAAATGCTTTTGAGAAAAGAATTTTTTTAAATGGATCTCAGCTAAAACAATATAGAGAGGTCTCCATTTAATTTCCTCATTTCAATAAAGAAAAAAGCTTAATCGTCTCTGTTCAATTTAACAATTTTCCTTAAAAAACATGTGGTATGATTGAATGAATTTCTGCCCCGACGGCTTCCGTCCCCCAAATCGTGTCGGCTAGTCGGCTACGCACCGAACCCTCGCCCTCGGCGCTTCTAAACCTTCCCCCATGGCGGCCACGGCAACCGCGGGGGCCGCTGCCGCGCCGCCGCCGCGGCAGTACAAGCTGGCGCCGCAGAGCGAGCTGCGCGTGGAGGTGCTCCCCGACGCGCCCCTCCGCGTGCGCCTCGTCACCGGCACCGCGGAGATCTTCGGCACCGAGCTGCCCCCCGAGGGCTTGGTTCCTGTCCCTCCCCGCTCCAAGATCGCCGTAAGCACCGCGCCGCACGTCTCTACCGCCCTCTCCAGCAAAAAAGGAACCCACTTGACCCGCCCTACGGGCTTCTGCCAATCTGCCGCCATTGCTCGCTGCTGCTGACTTGACTCGCCGTTTCTTTTCCACGGATTAGATTTTCACTTGGCACGGCGCGACGGTGGAGCTGGACGGGGTCAGCGAGAGCGAGTACACTTCCGACGAGGTGCGCCATGGGAGCTTTGTATTTTCCTCCTGGTCATAATTTCTGTGTGAATTTGGGGTAATGAGGTTCCTAGTGAGACGATTCTGTTGCGGTGGGCTGCAGACGCCAATGGTGGTTTACGTCAACACACATGCCATTCTTGACGCACGGAGGGCAAGGGCGAGGGTTGCTGCAGTGCAGGGGGGCGACCTGGAGGCCTCACAGGTGAGTGTTGCCGTCATCATCATACAATTGCAGGGATTGTTTCATAGTAGAGGATCTGCAGGGGATTCAGAGCTGTATCTTGTAAAACAATTAGTTAGTCAGCTTGCTAGTTTTATGTCACTGTGTGGATTCTGGGTTTCACATCCATGGAGAGAGTGAGTGTAAAAAGTACATGAAACTTGACATAAGACCACCTTCAGTAATTCGGTAGTTCAAAAGTATATGTGATATTGTCCTATGTGTTCTTGGGATGTTGAAAAGGCAAACCACAATGCAATCATACATTATTCTCTGTAGGTGATAAGAGAAATGTTGGAAAATGCTTCCACACAATTTGGAGGAACAAATTTTTTTATTAAACCCCAATAGGGTGATGACCGCCCTAGAACATTATATAATGGATTGAATATGAGCATGAACATAATATGATTGACCTAAACATAACCAGCTGTTATTGTTGGTGTAGGATCTTTTTATACATGGACTAAATCACTGAACACTTCTTACTCTTTGGTTCAGGGACCTAGAGTGATTGTTGTGGGACCCACAGATTCTGGAAAAAGCACTCTCTGCAAAATGCTCCTTAGCTGGGCTGGAAGCCTACATATGTAGATTTAGATATCGGCCAGGGATCTATAACGATCCCTGGATGTCTTTCTGCTACACCAATTGAGAAACCTATCGATATAGTTGATGGGATTCCCTTGGAGATGCCGCTGGTTTACTTCTATGGCCACCCAAATCCAAGGTAACTCCAGCTGACCGAGTCACCGAGTGTATGTAGCATTCACGCGTCGACTCGGCGGCGTCTGGGAGGCCGCCGAACGCAGGCATGCATGCATGAGCGGAATCCGTCTCAACTTTTCAGAACTCTGATAGTCTGATGAAACGTTCTCCGCACTTCCGCAGCAGCAAAAGAAGGGAACCGGCGAGAAACCTCGAGGAATCTTCCTTGTCCGTCCTGATCAGCAGCAGCAACGACATCGAGCCTTTTGCGAATACGATCGACAGGTCATTCAAAAGTCGCATTTTCCAAGTGTTTCCATCCTCCCGCGGCTCGATGACTTTTTACACCATACGTACTAGAACCAATGTATATATACTTTGCCGTCGCCATCACGTTATTTTGCCGATCGATCGAACGACGACACAATAGTTCGGCAGCCGGTTAATTAATCTGTCCCACAACTAACCCCGGCCGGCCAAACTGGTTTTGTTTCACGTCAAACCGTACCGTGGCGCACAGAAAGACGTTGAAAGTGCTGGGAGCAGACACATAGCAGTCTGCTTTCATACACGCGTCGCGCGGGACGGAGGATTGGTCCGTGCA
Organism: Paspalum vaginatum; assembly: GCA_030272315.1. Lineage (NCBI taxonomy): Eukaryota > Viridiplantae > Streptophyta > Magnoliopsida > Poales > Poaceae > Paspalum > Paspalum vaginatum. The sequence continues at coordinate 40,652,719 of CM059015.1, read as the reverse complement.
TTCGCCCGGGTCCTTGTTGCCGTCTGCTCTACGTCGAGGTGCTGCTGTTTGTGTGCATGTCATGATGTCTTGCGTGGAAGGGATAGCTCACAAGAGGTTTCAACTTTCGAGAGGCGCAGTTGCACCACCGTGCATGAGTCTCGGGATGTGTCATGTGTGCATGGACGTGGTCAAGCTGTCTCCACGCGCTCGACCGGGAAATCGGCAATGTATCAGTAGTTGCCCTACCTTTTATTTGTGCCGTACGGTCCGAGAGAATCTTATTACATGCTTCTTCGGTATTTAAATATAAATAATTTTTTAAAACTTCGACCATTTATTTTATTCAAAAAAATTGCGTAAACATATAAGGAAACTAGTTAGGCTCAAACTCTCTACAACGATAAAAAAAATCACAACAAAATAAATAATAAATTATATTTTTTTAATAAAACGAGTAGTTATTTAAATACGGAGGGAGTATTTAGAATTGATCGATCTCATGCCCAATCCTTGTTTAGCGCGCGCGTCGCCGGGGCACACGGCCGCCCCTCCTCTGTGCCCTGTGCGGGCGCACACGCCACGCAATGGCCTCGGATCTTGCGGAAATGGATCCCCGATCCTCCATGGGTTAATCTTAGTAACCCCATAAATTTGGTGGCCGTGGGACATCGTTTGGGTTAGTTTTGGTCGAAAAAATTGGATTTAAACCCGTGATTGTTTTCTGGGCAAAACCAGTTAATTAATCTGATTTGTGCAACTTGCGCTTTTTAGAAAAATTCTCAGGCTAGTTTGGCAACCTCATTTCTCCTAGAGAATACAGAGAAAAGATAAAAAAATAATTTGTTTTTCTCTCAGTTCATCTAAATCTCTTCAATTCCTTAGGAAAAATGAGTTCGTCAAACTAGCCAGGGATTGGCTCCTCGTGTGGTTGCCAACATGTATAGTTAGAATTTTATGATTTTTTTTAGAGCCTATTTGGCTTTGCTATCCTTCCACTCCGTAGTATCCTTTGTAGGTTCAGTACCACCTTATATGCTGGCCGGTATGCAATCTTGACGATTTCTATAGTAAATGTGTTTAGATTTGAATTTTTAAGGGCTCCTAGTATTCACTCCCATACATTTTGTTGTCCATTTCAATTGCTCCTAGTATTTAGGAACGACGGTTGTTAATGATGTCGTACAGAACTAACACATTTTTTTTGTGAAAAAACACGAGACATCGACAACAATGTCAAAGAAATTATTTTCTCCGGTCAAAATTAGTTGATGTTTAGGACTACAAGGTTGTTGGTCTCTGTTGTCCACTAGCATCATGTAAGTTTTACTGGAGGTACGCAGGAAATAGAAATACTCCATTATGTATATTACATGGATTCCTGTTCGCATCAGCTCCTTAGTCCTTAGGCTTGGAGGTGCAGCTTCATTTTGGAGCCGAAATTATGAGGCGGCGCCAAGCCGCCAACACAGTAAACAGTTGTGCTAATCAGCAAAGTGACCAAGAGACTGGCTTCATCTTCACTGATGCCGTGTGGTGCAACGACGCGGGCCAACTTATTCTGAACGAAGCTCCTCCTCTCTGATACAACGCCCAGGAATCTCCAGGTTCAGGATCATGGAACTGACGGCAGATACGAACCTTGCAGATGGGGACATGCAGTGCAGCATGGTTCATCTGAAGAATTGTCTGTTTGCCGCATGGCCAGGAACCAAAGCTCCAGTAACCGGAAGAAGGCAACGTTGAGCATCGTGGTGAGCAGCCACACCGCCATCTTGAGGTGCTCCCGCTGCGGCGACCCCGGTGGCGTCCTCCCATAGCGGCGCAGGCAGTAGAAGAGCAGGACAAGGTCCAGGTAGGAGAAGCACACGAAGGAGACGGCGCCAAACATCGTGTTCCACGAGGACACGGCCATGGCAGAGCTGAAGGTGAGGAGCATGAAACCCATGAGCGTCAGCAGCGGTATGCCATGGCGGACGTCGCGCTCCTCTGGTGCCTGCTGGAGCAGGGGCCGCTCGAGCAGGGCTTCAGCCATGGACCGCTTCGGTTGCTCTGCAGGTGAAGCCATGATGACCTAGGTGTGCGTCGGGCTGGAGGGCCTATATATACTAGTAGAAATAGATTATTACTATAAGAAATATATATATATATATATGGGAGCAGAAATAGATTATTACTATAAGAAATATATATGGGAGCAGGGCAGCAGGGAGTTTAACAGGATACGCGTCTTCTTGAGTTGCCGCGAAATTTCTAATCGTTGGCTTGGTCGCGAAATTTGTAATAGTTGGCTTGGTTGGAAATGATCGGTGAAGTTCCCCGAAATTCATGGGATGCAATGACTGTGTTGGGAAGATTGGCACAAGTGAGCGGTTGCTAGTGATGGCTAATTTATTTGTCAACTTTCTTCGTTTTCAGGGCATAAAATCAATTTATATAACTAGACTAGATGTTTTTATACCTTTTCATTGATAAATGAACCACTGACGAGTTTTTTTTTTTGCCACTCGATCTTCGTGTAAGAGAGCGAATACAAATAATAAATATCGCTACCTATTGCGTTTGGAACAAGAACAAATTTTGTTGACAAATAATTAAATACTTTGGAGGCATTTTTTATTCTTTCCATAATTTTTAGGCGCGGAGGTAACATTGCCCCCCTTTTCTAGTTCTTTTTTTTTTATGAAAATCCGTTTGAATTTGCTGTGTAACATGGGGTGCATATGCTTGGTTACCTATGTAAAACTTGTATTAAAATTAAGAAGGAAAAAGTATTGGTACCGGCCGGTTCCACTATTTTTGATAACAGACCTACTTAATTGGTATCGTTTAGTACCGGTACCGTGATACCTCTAGATAGTTAGATTTCGTTCGTTCATAACGGCTCTCTTTTTTTTTCCAACCACCCCCACAAAACTTGTATTATTTTGAACCAAGTGGTAAAACGCCATTATTTACGCTACATGCAGCCAAGGCCATGTTATTTATGCTACACCATTTTCCGGCAATTCATGTCCGACGAATAAATTTTTGAAGTGCGCATGGCACACGCGCACACGTACGAACGGCCGGGGACACAGAGGCACTCGCAAAAGAATACAGTATATATTTTATGAAGGATTTCTGTAGACGAAAACATTAGATGGGATCGGATGAGACGTCCGATGATCCCGGCGGCGGCCACGGGCATGATGAAGGCGTGGCGAGACGGAATGGTACGAGCGACGACGAGGCTGATCAGGTAGATAGCTAGGTACAGCCGCCGGCCGGCTCCAGGGAGGGACGACGATCGGCCGACCCACGCACACGCAGCATGGCACCCACTCCGAACCGATTAACCGAACCGAACCATTATAAGGCGCTAGCTAGCTCCCTCCATCTATCCTGGGTGCATCGATCTTCTTCTTCCTAGCTCGATCTCGCGCGTTGCGGGGTGCCGTAAACCAACCCTGGCGGCTTATATAGGATATGTATGCATACGATCAGGGGCCAAGCTGGCAAAGGAGCTAGCAAGGCGTACGTGCGTTCACACTCTAGATTCTAGTCCTTCCGTGCGTTAATTAGCCACGAAACTTCCTGCAAGGTGCACTGGCTGGTGCGGCATACGTACGACCATTACGACGTCGTCGCATTCACCGCCGATGGCGACGGGATGGGCCCAGCCGTGTCTCTTCCGGGAAGTTTCACTACTAGCCACTGCTACGTCCAGTTTTAATTTAAATAAATCGTGACTTATATTTAAAATCAGAGGGAGCACCGTACCACCCGGCCGGTAGCAGCTACTCTACGACGACGACGACTCCCAGAGCTCGTCGTCTAGCTCAGCGCGGCCGGCCGCCGTACGTCTGGCAGAAGAATAAATAAGGCACACCACCGAGCAACGAGCATGGACATGGACGGATTGATCCTTCTTCCTCGATCGGTTTGTAACGTCAACGGTACCACTATGTCTTAGTATATGCTTTGCCCTCCTCCACACGTACGTACACGTCGATCCGATCCACGGGTAATTTTAAACCGGAGACGGCAGCCATCCTTTACGCTGAGGCGACGTCATTTATTACCACGTAATCTACATAGTATATAAGTGAAAAAGCCCATTAATTTTTGTTTAACTTTATTTCTCTCAACATGCAAGTTGTCCATGTCGTATAGGAGTCCACCAAGTTAATTAAAAAAATCATGTCATCATCCAATAGAAACATATCTTGATGTTTTCCATCGATTTTATATGGCTGATACGTCTATGCACGCAACTATATATATTACTCTAGGTGATTATCATCCTATATAAGAAATACGATTAATCATTCAAACCAAAGCGTTCCTTGCAATCATATCAACGTTTCCAACTTCGAACTTCCCTTTAGAAAAAATAGTTTAACAATTTCCGTAGCAAAACGTGGGGTGTGGTCTAGTATAAAGCGAGGCCGGGTATGAAATTACCTAGGAACTGTGGGTCAGGAGAAGTATGAAAGTTCAATTAACAATAAACGGTGGCCTCGCCCATTAGATTACATACATTGTGTGGAGTAGGCTTTTTTTTTTTTGAGAAAAGCTAAACAACAATCGAGTGTTTCATGGCTCTTGAAAACCCTAATTTTCTCAGCCAATTCGAAGACGAATTCTTCCCCGACTCTGACGAGGTTAGGGTTCAAGGTTTAAGGGCGGGGTTTCGGGGCTGGGTGTTACTTGTGGTCTTTGGGCTTCGAAGGGGTGACCAAGGAAATCGTCGCCGCAACGGTGGTGGTGGACGATGGAGGGCGGGATGGCAACCATGGTGGTGGAGGATGGCAGTTAGGTGGTGGTGGTAGTGGGGCGTCCGGCGCCATCCGATTAGCATTGGTAGCGGAGGTGCACAGCGGCGGAGGTGGCGCGAACGCCGCCAGAGATGGGAGGCGGAAGCAGGTGGGAGCGAGCGGCAGTTGCAAGACAAACAGGGCCGGCTAGGCTAGGGTCTTGCGGAGGCAGGCAAGCAAACGAGGAAAGGGAAGCAGGAAAAGGCGGGCAAGGACGTTCGTTTCAGATCAGATGGCTCCATATTACCTGTACCAAGACTTCCTCAAACACTCGAAAAATGCATAGACTGACTCTTTTTCTTCGGTTTTCATGCTTGGTCTGCACGCGTGTGTCCATGTTAGTATCACCGTCTCAAGTTCTCAACCTTAAGTCCGATCCCCTCGTTAATACATGCATATTTAATCATTATCAAGTCTGAAGTCACGGGGAATAATTGCCCGTCCGAGGCAACCTGTGCGCCCTTGTTCATAGTATGGATGATCTTCTCAGACCTACTAGCTCAAGCTTCGAATAACAAGAAGAAGGCGTTTATATCCTCAAGGCCCATGAAAGGAATTTTATTATGTGGGCGAATTTGGGCCCAGCTTACAATCCTGCGTACTAGCCCTAGTCTAATCTCTCAGTAGCCTATCAGCGAAGCTGCAAAAAGCCCACTAGCCCAGTAGTTCCGCGTGGGCCCCTGCCCACCCGTGACCCCGTTGGCCTGGTACTCAGGCTGAAGCTAACGCCTCTCTCGTATGTGCACTTAAAAACGTAGTTGGAATAGTGATAAGAGATGAGAAATAGAAAAATTGTTAGTTTCGGCCTCATGCTTTTCTCTGGGTTAAAAAAATCAGTCAATAATCGCGATATTTAATGTTACTGACACTAACAGATATCATTTTTCAATTGGAAGAATACCACTCCAAAATTTAAAGACTCGAAAAAAATCATAAATGATGAGGATAAATTCTATAAAAAATTAGAGCTTCTCCTCATTCTAACACACTACCACATATTCAAAACAAAACATTGTTTACTGACTCTTATATTCTCAACGATTACAGCAAAATGACTATAGCACTTGAATACCAAAATCTTGTACAGCAACTCTATATACATATATGCTTCATTACAAGTCTAGTTTGACAGACCTATCTTGAGGCAGTAGTAGATGATGAAAACTCCTTGTTGGAGTTTGGACCTTTCATCTCATATATCAGATCGGACTTGTTCTGGGCCGTTCATCGTTTCATCCTCTTCATCAATCATGGCACAACAATGAAACATGGATGGCTGAAGATTACAAAAAGGTCCTGCAGTTTTGCCATTTCCTCCAAATATATGTAGTCAATTTTGCGATGGACATGAACAAAATAATAACAAAGTTTTGTATGTTGTTTCACTTAATGCCCATGTTGTGTTTGGTTCGCAAAACTGAACTGATGTCTATGGTTCAAAGATACTTTTTATAGGACTTTTGTATTATATATATAGCTTTCGAGGGGTTCACAGACAGTCTATAAGGCTGCTCTCACAAGTGGTGCCCATTGGAGTGCACAAAACACTGTTTTGCACCGTGCTTGTACTGTAGATAGAAAGGATAGGCATTCTGGTGAGAATAGCCTAATGCTTTGCCGTTGTGCTAAGCAAGCCACTCTAAGACTCCAAGATCATGAGTTCGGTGGGTGTTGTTATCTTAGGTTTGCTGAATTTACTAGCCTACCAAAGACATGCACCTTGTGCTACAGCTCTAAATGTTTTTGCATCGGAAAATTATGCAAGTTGCAGTCTCACAACAAAATATTGATGCATGAACGCAGAACGCTACTGACTGCATGATCTAATGATTATCTACAGAGAAGAGGCTAGCTTATTACTAATCGTTGTTACAAAACATTCCGGCACTCTATGAGGTCGGCGGTGTCAGGCGGCAGATGAAGAGGTCATGGGAACGTTAGTTTACTTGCATTGCATCATGCAATGTTAGGCACGCCTATATGCACGCTCTAATAACCTGAGCCCTTTAGGTGCAAATGACCAGCCGCAGGGCGCAGGGTAGTAGAAGAGCTGGCCGTGTTATGTTAGTGTAGGAGGCGGCGTGCAAAAGTTTGTTCAGACATTCACTAGATGTAGGGAGGTGCAGATTTGAGTCAGAGAACTTTGTTTTACCAGCAACTAGGGACCTTCTTTGCCTGTCCGCGGAAAAAAAAAAACCTTGTTGGACAATGCAGGAGTTTTGCTCTGTGAATGTAGGTTGAAGACGGATATGGCCTGCTAAGCCCACTGAACTGTCGCAGGAAGTGAAGCAGACGCCTGCCATGCCCGGCAAGACAGCGCAGGAAGTGAAGAATGACAAGCGAGCTCCTGCAGGATTAGTAAATTTTGCACGCGGCTAATGAGGTGGCCTGCGGACACTCCTGCTTGCATCCTTACCAGCAACTCAATTCCATATAAAAGTTCATCACGCAAATTGAACAGAAGCAATTATATGGGATTCGGGCACATGCTAAAATCAGAATTCTATAGATAGAATTCAGAACGTAAACAACAATTTTTTGTCTTCACAAATGAAGAACCACGACTGGATGTGTGTGGCTACTTTAATGATCACTTGTTTTTTCTTCATAAACGAAGAAGGCAATGAATCCTCCGGCAACAGTCCCAAACGCCATGAGCCAAACAACCACGGCCACGGGCGGTGGCATGACGGCGGCAACTTTGTAGGAGAAGGCGAGCGTAAGTAGAGTTGTCAGTACCCAGACAGCGACCTTGAGCCGCCACCTCCTTGATGAGCCAGCAATGGCGCGCTCATACATCCTCAGGCAGACGAAGAGGGCGACAAGATCGGCATAGCAGAAGACAACGAAGGCGATGGCTGTCATATCGCCTCGCGATACAATAATAGCCATTGCTGAGTTGAAGGTGAGCACGATGAAACCTACGATGGTGAGCCAGGGGCAGCAACTCCTGTCGTCGCAGCCATTATTGTCCGCTGCTGTTTGGAGGTCCTCCGTGTAGTTGGCCTCCTCATCGACGATGACGAGCAGAGGATGCGTTGCGGCGGCATCAGTCGTCGGCTGACCGGCAGCGGCGGTAGCTGCTTGGGGTGCCAGTGCCACCACCGCCATGCGGATGATCACCAACACTATAGATGGTTCCAACTGAGAATATGCTTGCTGCACCAGCCTGTAAACCGTTGTTACAATGTGCCGCCGGTTGCCAAAGGGCCGACGTGAGCTGAACAACGCTGCGGTGCTTCGATCGACTCTGCAGCGCGAGGATTTATATGAACTTTGGTACATAGTAATTGTAATACTCCGTATTTAAGACATCCTAAGTGCATGGTATACGATCGTAATTTTCTTTAAAAAAATTAGATTCAAATTTAAATTTGAGTCCTTTTCAAAAATTTGGAGTTTTCCAAGGGCAAAAATGTGAAAGGTTAGTTTAAATTAAGCCCTTTCACTTTTGTATTTGGACCTCGGTTGAAAAAAGTCAAAATCCAAGGTTAAAAATGAAAATGATAAAAGTAAAAAAAAAGAAAACAAAAGGGGAAAACCCCCGCGATGCCGGCTGGCCAGCCCACCCGCCACCCGCGCCCCCTGTCAGGCGGCGCTGACAGGTGGGATCCGCAGGGGGGCGGGTTCTTCTTCGCCCCGCCGAGCAGGGGGGAGTTTGCTCGCTGCTCCCCGCCCGCGCCCGCGCCCCGCGCCGCCGCTGTCCGCCCTCCGCCGCCGTCGCCTTGTTCTCCCCGCCCGCGCCGGTGAGCTTCAACCTCCCCGCTCCCTCCTCCCTCTCTTGCGCCGCGCTGAGGGCCGGCCCGAGCTCGCCAGAGCTCGGAGCCACGCATGGCGCCGCGGCCTCCGTGGTCGTCGCCGCCGCGTTCCCCGCGCGTGGGAACCCTTTGGGTTCCCGCGGACACGCGCACCGGATGCGCCGCGCCTGCGCGCACCCCGCGCGGTAGGTGGTTGACCCCTACGGGCACCACCGCCGCCGCGAGGCCACCGCGCCGGCGCATTGCGTCGGCGGGCGCCATGCCGCGGCGGACGGCGTGCACCAAAAGGGAAGGGAGAGGGGAAAGAGGGGGAAAGGGAAGAGGGACGCACGCCGCGCCCGAGGCCACCGCCGGCGAGGCCTTTCGGCCTCCGCCGCGCCGGATGGTCGCCGGCGCTGCCGGCGCGGCGACGCGCAGAGCGCGTCCCGCCTGCGCGGCGCGCCGGGAAGCCGGGCGAGGCCGGTCCGCTGGGCCGCCAGCCCAGCGGGGCCGCCCGCCCGCCAGGCCGGCCTGCCAGCCCCCTCGGCCGCTGGGCCGAGCCGGAAAGAGGAGGGCGTTGGGCCGCGCCCGGGAAAAAGGCCGCCGGCCCACTGGTGGGCTGGGCCAGGCAAAAAAAGAGCCCAGGCGATTTTTGGTATTTCTAAAAAGAAAGTAAATTGAAGTTTATATAATTTTAAAAAGTTAGCTTTTATTTAAAAATGCAGAAAAATTCATAAAAATGTATTAAAAATATAGAATTAATTCTAAAATACATTTGAATTATTCAAAAATTCCTAGAAAATTCATTTAAGCTTTTAAAAAATATTTAAAAATAATATAAAATTCATTTGAGCCCTAGTACAGTCAATTACGCCCCGAAAACCCATATGTTTAACCCCAACCACCCTTTTCTTTAGAAATCATCCTCATTTTTTTTAAACTCCTGCATGTCATCAACCTAGGCACGTTGGTTCCGCCACCTCCAGTTGAAGAGTCTTCCACTGCAGCGGAAGCTCCGGAAACCGGTGTGGCCGAGACATCCTTCACACCAGCAGGAGGAGACTCCGAGTCACCAACAGAGACAGACCCCGTGACCCAAGGCAAGCCCCGGTGCATTACCTATTTTCTTTAAGTCCTTTAAATAAGAATGGGTTATGCTTGTGCATTAGAGTCAGGAGTTGGTTGAAACTCTAAAGCATGATTACCCAATGTCCTGCATGAAGATCCTATACGCAATAAATGGCTTAGGTGGCATAGGCCTAGAACGGAAATTCTTTTATTAAAGTTAATTGGGTAAGAATGAGAAGGATGTTAATAATTTGACAGGCATGCGGCGGGATCAGTTTCGCTTTCGTATATTGCATATTGTGATTATTGCCATGGACCCTGATCCTGCCTGTGTCGCATAAGGCCGTCCGATGTGTGTCCTGGTTGGGCCGAACGCGCCTCATTCACTTGTCGTCCTTAACGGGCTCCGGTAAACCTCTCATCCAGTTGTACCTAAGCGCGGAACTAGACGAGACCAATTGGAAGGAAGAGGTTGGGCGGGTGTCGAAGGACTGACACCCGGGTTCGGTGAGGATGGTTCTGGCTAGGTGGCACTGGATGTTGGGTTGTCGTATGTGGGGTCGGTGTACACACATATGACGGGTGTCTGAGTATCCCTCTCGAGAGGTGGAAAATCGATTCAAATCGTCTGTGGTTTGCCGGTTGTAAGCTGCCTAATCGCAACCAACATCGTAGTAAGAAAACTGATCCTGTTGATAAAGAATGGTTTGGCAAAGTGTTTGCTCTTGTTTGTTAATAGAATAAGTATAACTTAGACCGGTCAGGTAATAACTAAAAAGTAAACCATTTCTAAGAGCTAAGGATTCACTATTAGGCCTGCCGCAGTGTGAGTTGATCCCACCACCCCGGCTATAGGCTAGAGAGTCGGGTTTCGACCCAATGGTCGGATAAGTCTTGCTGAGTAATTAGTACTCAGGCTTCTTGCCTATTCTTTTTACAGGAGCATAGTATAGTTGGTTCGAATGGGATCCTTACCTTACTCCTCTCTTTTTCTGAAACAAGCTTTCCTACGCCTTGAGCAGAATAAGATGTCTGTTGGAGAAAAACTTGTGATCTATGTTAATCTTTGGAAAAAGGGCTGAAGAAGTTACCAGCCGAGATGTAATAAGTACCGAAATCTATATGTATTATTTCAACTCTATGTAATAAATGTGGTTGTGTATGTTGTAACCTGAGGACTCCTTCGAGAGCCGCCCCAAAAATCAAGCTCGATCCGGATGGAAAGGCCATGTCAGGATAAGACTACCGAGATTAGTCCGGATATGGTGATTAAGCACTAAATCCGGGTTAACCTGTGCAGTTCTGCCACAGTAATCCCTGCCCCACACGGCAAGACCAAGGCTAGATGTCGAGGAGAAATTAATCTTGGGAGTATTACAGAATATATATATCGTCCTGTCTTTACTTTTATCCAATCTATCGTTTGGTTGTACCCGTAGCGGCAAGGACGCGTAGTTGACGGTTGACCCGCGTAAGCCCCATCCAGACGTCACGCCGTCTGCAATTGGCGCGTGGTGGACACTGGGCCTGTGTTTATTACGCGGAAACTCCCGATCCCATCCAAGAAGGTAGAGCCATATGCAAATCGTAATCGATCAACCATTTGTACGATCTGACGTACTGTAGATATTATGGAGTAGGTGCCTTCTCCAAAAAGGTATCTCGACCAAGGAGTATCTATCTGTAGGAGTAGGACGTATCAAACCATCCATTCACCATGTACATACACATATATATAGTTCATTCTTTACGGTCCCTCTCGCTCTCTCAAACAAACAGAGGACCCCCACAGGACATCTTGCCATCGGAAGACAATGTGCCAAAACAAGATCCACATGCCACAGCCTGAACCAGCTCCAAGCGTTGGTATCCACCGCAATAGCAAACACCTCCAAAACACGACCGCCCACACATTGGAAACGACGAAAAGCCATCAGACCTGCAACTCGAGCGGTGGCAAGGGAAGAGAGATCATGGCGCCACCAACATCGATGAAATCGACGCAACAGACTCAAAAACTCAAGTTCGCAGACGTCTCCACTCCACCGGAGGAGAAGAGAGGCATCGAAGGGAACAAACTAGCCTCCTGAACACACCTCGAAGGAGCAAATCCTCACCGCTGTTGCCATTGCCACGGAAGATGAGGGCAAAAGGCCATGCGACTACCACGTCAATGCCACCCAAACATGATGCCCATCAGCAACGACTCCACTAGCTCGAATCAACAAAGACAGAGGAGCCCCTAACTTCGCCAAACCGAAGGAAATGAGAGAATGCAGCTGCCTCTATGGATCAAGCTGGGTGACCCAAATCCCTAAGCCGGCGAAGACACCAATGGGAACACAACCCTACTCTACTTAGATATACTAATATGGGGGGGAATATTTACACCGGCCAACTCAGCCCCTTTTGGCCTTTCCCAACTGTAGCAGGGCAGGGGAAGGGTCAGGAATGAGCTACTACTTGCAAGTAATGTTCTTAGAACGGTTTTCTAGAAATGGTCATCAGTGATCCATGGTCTGCGTTCAAGATGGTACTGAATTGAAAGTTGTGACGATATCCATGGAAGCAACTCCAATCCCAGACCTATAGAATGCCTGGACCTCTATTGTTGTGGCATTATATCCACGCCCAGTAGCCAATAATGTGATTAATCCAGCTTGACGCGCTTCACTGAATTTGGTTTTCTTCTAACCAACGGGCCAGGTACCCTATGCAACACGTAAATACATATTGCAAATCACCAATACAAAATAAAAGCTCTTCAACATAGCCGGTGACTGGATAATAATCAATAATGATCCAGTGGCATAACTTCAGGATAATAACACCAGTTCACACACCAGACGAGGCACAAGCATTGCATAGATAGATACTACAATCAATGGAGCCTTGACAATAATACAGCATCTTTAAGGCGATTTAAGATGGTATAGTGTCTAACTTTATGGATTTTTCTGGTTTTAGTAGTATTTTTCGAGTGTTTTTGAAGACTTTGCAAATTATGCATATTGGTATCTACTCCTATTTGGATAATTTACTTGGATGGTATGGGGGGGGGGGGCATGTACCAAAATGGCCCACAGCTTAAAAATAAAGAAATCTAGATACATGCTACTGTCTTATGAAGTGCCTAGATAACTCCAGGAATCATTCCATTTGTTTCGTATAATCCTAGAGCACTTTTTTAGCCATTCAATCCATTTCAGCCCTAAATGGGAGGCAACTGGGTCTTTGAGCTCAGCCAGTGGCAGTGAAGTGTCACACCGCCACAAGGCTCACCATCTAGATTTGAGGATCTGCTGCAGGTTTCTGCTGCTATCCAATCACAACAATGAATCAAGCACTGGGATTGTTCTCCAAGCTGGGATGTCTGAAGGAAGGCCACCAGCCTCCATGGTTTGGTTTGGATATTAACTAGGAAGTTCTTGTATATAGTTCTTATTTATACATTGATATTTAAGTCTATAAACAAAGCTTAGTACAGGTCATCGAGTTTGTTAAACCTTCACCATCATATTCATTCTGCACAATTCATAGTCACTTTCGAAGAACAATTGCTTCCAAAAGAAAATGAAATGTAGAAAGGCAGACAAATATCGTGGTGCTTCTTGATTTACCTTTTCACGGCAAAGGAACTACAATTAAATAAAGTTAAATGAAACTTAAGTTTTTTTTATTTCCGCTCTTCACAAAATAAAAGGCAGCTTTCTTCAATCTCATTCATTCTTTTGGCAAAAGATTCTTTGAATAATTGATTCAGAAGTATATATCCAGCTCAGTTTCTCATTAAACTGGCTCAGAAAGTTTTCAAATATACGGATTGAGGCCTGCTTAGATTAAACAAAAGCTCTTGTGCACAAGCAAGATGATTCTTCAGTAGTTGGCTGTATTTTAACTTTAGGCCCTAAAAGCCTCTGGATAAGCATTTCGATAGATGAATAGCAATACATACAAATGCCAAAGGAAATTAAACAGAATATATGTTAAGAATACCAGAAAAAAAAAAGAGTAGATATGTGTTAAGAATACCAGTGAAGATTGAATACAATGTGTTAATCATACCTACACAAAGACTTCCTTCTCAGATGAAAAACTCTGCTTCCACCATAACTGCAAGTTCCATCTGTTACCAGATATTCATGCCAAATTCATCCGTTGTTTAACATGCCTGCTAAATCTGTCCACTGTGTAACATTCCAGCCAAATCTTTCTGTTGCCTAACATCAGCTGCAAGTCTTAGAATATTTAGAGATGTCCCCAGAATAAATCTATCAGCTGCCTAACCGTCCTGCCAAACCTTGATATGTTAGGAAAATTGCCTGAGGGAAACAGAACAGTCATCCTTACACATTTGTAAACTAAAAAAAAATATTTCTTGAGAATTTAAGTTGTGTTCGCTTTTTGTAGTTTGAAAGTTAACTTGCCATGTTAAAAATACCACCTGAGACTTATAATCCATTTTTGCATACTGCCAGAATGCATTAGCAAGAAAATATCTTAAGCAATGTTTGGAGCCTGTTAAACTTGAAGTCGCATATTATGAATAGAGCATACTTAAAATCATGTAGGCATAACTAATATACATACATTCACATTATTCTGCAAGGAAAAGGCAGCTGAAAACATCCAATAAATGCTATATAAAAAACTTCATGTTATTTCTAGTAGGATCTCTTAGCGTCCTAAAAAACCAAGAGCAACAGCGCATTTGTGCATTCGACCACATCCAAACAACCAAATTAGGACCATAGAAATTCCTAATCTTTGGGTAAGCAATTGGCGAAATCATTTTTCAAGAATTACAGGGAACAAGTGATTAAAGGAAAACCAAATTGATAGTACTGAATTCTACACTAGTCTTAAGATTAAGAGACCATTGCAAGTCATCTACGGGCCTGATGATGACCCAAATTTCGAAGCATGGCTGAGTTTCGAATTAAAGCAGCCATTTGTCTAAATAGTTTGTAGACGTAAGTTACCTAAAGTCATCATCTTCTGACATAGTACGGGGGCTTTGCTCCAAAATTTCAACTTTACAGATCATGGACCCTGAACTTTACAGCATCTGTACTAGCATAGCATTATCATAGTTTGAAACTGGATCCAGTTGGTGAGATTGGGCATTCGACAAAGTGGCAGGGTATCTCAAATAGTAGGTCACCAAACGCCTCTGACTATATCTGACAACGTCTGAACATAGACAAAGAGCTGGCAATATGAATCGAGGCTTGAGAATTTCCTCTAGAGAGATGCTCGAGTATGAAACAGGAGGCCCAAAAATAAGGTGCGGCGCCGGGATACAGCAAGGTGGTGACGGACTGATGGAGATAGGGCGGCTCATCAGCGATCACACCAGCCGGAACAAAGGAAAGGTGTGGCAATTCGGCAGGATGATTGAGGAGAACCTGACACTGTGACACAGAGTACGGATAAAAAACAAACGGCCCCTGCCCCCTGGATCAAGAAAACCTGGATCTGGATCCCCAATTCCCCATGTTCTTCCTTCTCTTCAGCTATCCACTCATCTGACCATCTATCTACGGGATGCTGAAGAACTTGTTCCGAAAAGGAAGAGAGAAGAAAAGATCTGAAAAGTTGGGGGAGAGTCTTCACCTCGGATCGGATCCACGTTGTTCGCGCCGGACAAATCCCAAGAAACAAAGAACAGAACGCCCAGCAAGTCGATTCCATCGTGACAAAGCCAAAGACACGACGACCTGCGCCTCCGAGGGCTCTCCGAGAAGATTTCACGCCTGTTTTTTCATCAAACTGTTGGACTTCGGTACATTCTTGTCTTCGAAGTATTTTTAATTGACCGGCGTCATCCTAAAATTCATAAATATATACTCTTTCCGCTTGACTTTTTTTTATAAAACTGAGCCGTCCATCTTATCTAAAAAGTTTATCAAAACCTGTGAAAATATAAGTTGTACTTTAAATCAACTTTAGCATTAAAATAAATCACAACAAAAAATAAGTGATAACTTATAAAAGTAAACATTCAAAGTTATTACAGATCAGTTATTCCCTACATTTATGAATAGATGGTGTATATAATCTACTTTTCATCGTGTCTATGATCTAACACTTTTCTATGTTCTAGTACACATATATTTGCAACACGCACGAATCCATCATCAATTTTCTTGAACTAAATACATGCAATTTATTTAGCACAGAACTCCTAAGACTCATATTCTTAAATAGTAAAAAGCAATCATGATAGAAATGACCTAAATAACCATAATCAAAAGTAGAGTGTTTTTTATTCCTCTATTTCAAGAATTCACCGACCACAACACACATATTGATTGGTTCTCTTAACCAAAGCAACAATTTACCTTTTGTTATTGGAAATGACTCCCGGGCTTACTAGTTTACTGCAAAGTCATCATAAAGCTGGTATTGAGGTATTCCACCAAAGTTTAAACCTCTTCAGGAAATGGCGTGCTGAATTGAGGGGCAGATGCATCCCAAACGAGCAGCTAGAGGCTAAAAACAACTATTTTCATTCACCTCTATGGTTAAAACAACAATCTTTGTGTACCTAGAGAGAGTACATCTTTTTAAGATCTACATTATTGCCTTCAAAGAATACACTGTGAGCTTCGAAGTTTTTTGGAAACATGCAATCGAATTTTGATTTAGATGCTCGGCTATAAAACTATTTATATTTTTAAAATATGAAAATGCTTTTGAGAAAAGAATTTTTTTTAAGGTAGGATCTCCAGGTAAAACAATATAGAAAGATCTCCATTTAGTATCCTCATTTTAATAAATAAAAAAAACTTAGACTTAACCGTCCCTGTCCAATTTAACAATTTTCCTTAAAAAACATGTGGAATGATTGAATGAATTTCTGCCCGCACGGCTTCCCTCCCCCAAATCGTCTCGGCTGGGCGGCTCCGCACCGAACCCTCGCCGTCGGCTCTTTCCAAACCTTCCCCATGGCGGCCACGGCAACCGCGGGGGCCGCCGCCGCGCCGCCGCCGCCGCGGCAGTACAAGCTGGCGCCGCAGAGTGAGCTGCGCGTGGAGGTGCTCCCCGACGTGCCCCTCCGCGTGCGCCTCGTCGCCGGCACGGCGGAGATCTTCGGCACCGAGCTGCCCCCCGAGGGCTGGGTTCCTATCCCTCCCCGCTCCAAGATCGCCGTAAGCTCCGCGATGCACCTCTCTACCTCACGTCTCCAGCAAAAAAAGGAACCCACTTGGCCCGCCCTGCGGGCTTCTGCCAATCTGCCGCCATTGCTCGCTGCTGCTGACTTGACTCGCCGTTTCTTTTCCATGGATTAGATTTTCACTTGGCACGGCGCGACGGTGGAGCTGGACGGGGTCAGCGAGAGCGAGTATACTTCCGACGAGGTGCGCCATGGGGGCTTTGTATTCTCCTCCTGGTCATAATTTCTGTGTGAATTTGGGGTAATGAGGTTCCTGGTGAGACGATTCTGTTGCTGTGGGCTGCAGACGCCAATGGTGATTTACGTCAACGCACACGCCATTCTTGACGCGCGGAGGGCAGGGGCAAGGGTTGCTGCAGTGCAGGGGGGCGACCTGGAGGCCTCGCAGGTGAGTGTTGCCGTCATCATCATACAATTGCAGGGATTGTTTCACAGTAGAGGATCTGCAGGGGATGCAGAGTTGTGTCTTGTAAAACAATAGTTAGTCAGCTTGCTAGTTTTACGTCACCATGTGGATTATGGGTTTCAAACCCATGGAGAGAGTAAGTGTAAAAAGTACTACATGAAACTTGACATAAGACCACCTTCAGTAATTCGGTAGTTCAAAAGTATATGTGATATTGTCCTATGTGTTCTTGGGATGTTAAAAAAGCAATCCACAATGCAATTATACATTATTCTCCGTAAGTGATAAGAGAAAAATCGGAAAAATGCTACCACACAATTCTGAGGAACAAATTTTGATTATAAACCCTAATAGGGTGATGTCCACCCTAGAACATTATATAATAGATTGAAGATGAGCATGAACATAATATGATTGACCTAAACATAACCAGCTGTTGTTGGTGGTGTAGGACCTTTTTATACTTGGACTGAATCATTGAATGTTTCTTACTCTGTGATTCAGGGACCTAGAGTGATTGTTGTGGGACCAACAGATTCTGGAAAAAGTACTCTCTGCAAAATGCTCCTTAGCTGGGCTGCCAAACTGGGCTGGAAGCCTACATATGTAGATTTAGATATCGGTCAGGGATCTATAACGATCCCTGGATGTATTTCTGCTACACCAATTGAGAAACCTATCGATATAGTTGATGGGATTCCCTTGGAGATGCCGCTGGTTTACTTCTATGGCCACCCAAATCCAAGGTAACTCCGGTATATTCTTTGGCTCTTACTATTGTTTCTGTATCTAAGACTTCTCTTTCTTCTACTGCTTTGCCACCCCATCTATTGCTTGTGTTACCAACAGTATCAATGCGGATGCTTACAAAGTTCTTATGAAGGAGCTAGCTAAAACACTGGAGAAACAGTTCTCTGGCAATGCTGAATCTAGGGCAGCAGGAATGGTTATCAATACCATGGGGTGGGTTGAAGGACTTGGGTATGAGGTAAGTACTTGGTTCAGATAACTAGCCTTTTCGCGTGCTTGCTGGTGGCTCATTTTATATGCAACCCATGGTGATTCCTTATTTGTTCTCTGCAGTTACTTTTAAATGCAATTGACACTTTCAAGGCCAACGTAGTGCTGGTTTTAGGACAGGCAAGTGATGCATTACTTTGTTCATGGGAACATTACTAGTTTAACACAGTATTTTTTCCAGATGGTATACTGTTGATAAATCATCCTTGTTTCGTTTGATCATATCGGCACTTGCTGACAACCAAAAAAAACATAATATTCGATTTGGGCCACCTTTGGAGCAAAAAAAAAATGGAGTTTCATAGGATTTGAAACCTATAGGAGAAGTTTCTATGAATCCATTTAGGACAAGGGATTGAGCATCTAGAAATCCTGTGAAATTTCTATGGGATGTCTTGCTCCATAGGAATATTGAAGGATTTCTAGCATGAGCCCTAACCTCTTGGAAAGTCCCTCCCCTCCCCTCCCCTCCCCTCCCTCCCTCCCTCCCTCCCTCCCTCACTCACTCACTCACTCACTCAAGTAGCGGCTACAGTAGGCTGGTTGGATGTAGATGGCTAGTCTTGTTCTTTTGGCATCCTGCACATTCCTGACAAACTTCTGCACCTATGCATTCTCTAACATGGATGTGGGGGGTAGCCCTCACTTGTCAGACTAGTCTTTTTAGTAGAGCTAGGCCTAAGGCCTTGGTTCGTTGTGGGCTTCGATGAACTGGTGGGGCGTCAGCCCATGAGTATAGTGAGCTAGGCCGGATTAACATTTGGTATCAGCGCCCATGGTCGGGAAACATGTAACACATAGGGCCACATGGTGACCGAAGCCCCCTAAACCTCTATGGAGGGTCACATAGGTCGTGTGTGGCATAGAGAATTGGATTTGTGGGTTCAGGATAATTTCTAGGAGATGGGGTTGTGTGACGAGAAGAGTTGGTCCTGATCTGTGGTTAGAGGGGCTGCTGTGATTAGTAACATTGAAAATTGACAGTGGTGGAGCGCACAACATATAAGGCAGGGGTAGCTCTCAGCTCTCACCTAGTAGACCCGTCGGATTGAGTGGACTAAGTTAGGCCTGAGACCTTGGTTGGTTGTGGGCTGGGCTCCGATGGATCTAAGCCTCGTGGTGCGCCAGCTCATGGGTATAGCTAGCTAGGCCAAATCCAATGCGCACTCTAAAAAACCGTCATGAAGACGCACCACCAGGTCACCAAGCCCTCCTGGACACATTACGACCCATTTCACTTTGCTAGGACCTCCCTTAGCTTGTAGAATTCATTCGATGCCACCAACTCCTGACCTAGGTCCTCCTAGAGCTCGGACGTTGGGTACGTGACAACACTTCCATGTCACGCTGCAAGAGCACATCTATGATAGTATTCGTATATGCCGGCTTGTACTCATGGTGGAATCCAAGCTCATGAGCTTGCTAATCTACTAGTGTTGTGGTATCGTTGAGAGGCGCTGATTGAGGAGGTACTCTAGGCTATAGTGGTCAGTCTTAATGACAATCAAGTAAGCCCTTAGGTATGTCACTAACAAATGAATCTATTATTATATTGGCCTGACAATCGCGTGTTGGTATACATTAATTATAGATTATAATCCATTACAATGTGATATGATCTTTTCAAAATTAGTGCTTGATGAACTGTAATGTTAGACATTTTTATCTTGAACAGGAGCCATAGATAAATATGAAATCCTATAATATTGAAGCTGCATGTGGTGATTTCCTGATTTATCTGATGGCTTGCAGGAGAAACTCTGGAAGATGTTAAAGGATGCCAAGCCCAACATTGATGTTGTAAAACTTCATAAATCAGAGGGTGTTGTCCTCAGAAATTCAAAATATCGGCAAAGGACTAGAAGCTTCCGGATCAAGGTAAACTCTATTTTCTTGAAATTGAATGTGCCGCTATGGCATCAAACTTTTTTGGCGTGTGATGTGAGGTTAATGATGAAAACTTGAATATAGCTGCATTGCTGTACAGTCGCTCTCTTGACCTTGTTAAAAAAATCGTGCTATCCTTGCAACCTTTTTAGCACAATTATTCACCGTCTCAACCTTACATTATGATCTGGATTGTTAGAGCTAAAAGTCCTAATGTGCCCTTTCAGGAATACTTTTATGGGATTGCAAACGATTTGGCACCACATTCAAACATCGTCAATTTCAGTGATGTCTCGGTGTACAGAATTGGTGGCGGCCATCAAGCTCCACGCTCAGCATTGCCTATTGGTGCAGAGCCTGTAGCAGATCCTACTCGGCTTGTTGCTGTCAATATAAGCACAGATATGGTCCATACAGTGCTTGCTGTTTCTTATGCTAAGGAGCCTGATGAAATAATTTCTAGGTAATCCTTTCATACCCATTTATTACTTATATTACAGGTGACGGCCATAAGTTAGGCTTCATGGAAAAGGGGATCAGACTATCACAGAAACTACATTATTTACACAAGAATAATTGATACATCATCCTTCAGGAAACAAAAAATATATAGCCTAACCTAGGTGTTAGGTTGTGAATGTACGCCTAGACCACCCAAATTGAAGTCCTTGTTAAGGTGAATATGAGTGCATTTCTTACTGTAAAGTTGCCTGGTTCCTCCTAGGCTGGTCTAAGAAAAGAAAAGGGGAAACACATGGTGTATGTAATCAAGTCTTGTACTTCCTTGCACATGATTTTTCTACCACATTTTTAGACCCTTTGTTTCTTGAGACTCATCTATTGTTACTATCCTGTGCACCAGTAGCTTTTGTGAGCCATCTTTTTTTTTTTTTTGGTACTCCTTTTTGGCATCGAGATATGCACAGTTATGGCCCTAGCCCCAGCCTAGCCATAAATTCCTGTGAGCATTCCATCCTGTTCATGTTACAAGGTCCAAACTGCCAATCCTTTTTTAGTTTTGTAAGCAGAAATTACTCTTTATATAGGACAGAAATCAAAACATCCCGATCCTGTTTATATCTTGCAGCAAATTTCCATGTTTCCATGTTTCAAGTTGCTCAGTTGCTGGAAATAAATGAATCTGTAGGAGTGATTTCAGTAGTCATGCTTTAAAGTTTGGAGACATAGTAAGGAGGAATGTGGTTCTTCTGGTGCATTGATTTTGGACAAGTTGCATGGGTTCAGTATATTTCTGTGATTGTTTCCCATGCTGCTAGATTACTGTTTTATTCTAACAGTACGTGGAGGTGCATAGCAAGAAATGCATTTATTTTAGATCTAGTATATCAAGTCTTCTTTTCATACTAAGCAAGATCCACAAAAATTGCATTTTTTTACCTTCTCAAGTTGCATTTGCTAACGCCTATACTATAATTCTTTGCAGCAATGTTGCCGGATTCATACATGTTACCGATGTTGACATTCAAAGGTATGCCTGCATTAGTCCTCGGGTTGGGTTCAGATTGCTTGTTTTCACTTGGAACTTTCTTCGTTTCAGGAAGAAGCTGACGTACATTGCACCATGCCCGGGGGATTTGCCAAGCAGGCTGTTGATCGCCAGCTCGCTGACATGGTACGAAGCCTGATCTGAAGGCTGAAGATTGTAGTTCTGACAGATAGCGCGGCATGTTGTAAAGCCAAGACATGCTGTAACGCTGGAACTGGAAATGAGTGTACTGTTTGCACAGCCAACTAACAGAAACGATCCTTATGTTTTGCTGTGTTAATTTTCTCTCTTGATTACATGCTTGACAAATACTGGCGCAATTGAGGTAACACAATTATTGTCCTAGACTCCTAGTTATGTTACCCTGCGTTATTGTGCCCGCAAAATGTCCTGCCACCAATCTCAAGTACAGCAGAGCGAAAGAGATTTCCGTCATCTGCACGTATTGAATAATTTGAAAATCATGTTTGCCGCCTTTCATAATGCCAGAATCTTTGGTGAAAGACAAATGAGATAGAATTGTTTTTTTTTCCCTACGACAACCAGCCATTTATTCTCTCTCAGAAAATCTATGCAGCAACCAAGTGTCCGCGGGGAACCTCCGCATACGAATTTCTGTGCAACCGTTTTTTTTTCCTACAGACCACTAGTCAGGCTACCTCACCTGTCGCACCGGCAACCGCTCATATCCGCCCATCCCACCGGCAGCCGCTCATATTTCGAACTATTCTCAATGTATGTACAATACCATAGTGTTTTGGATCCGCTCATATTTCGAACTATTCTCAGTGTGTACAATACCATAGTGTTTTGGGTATACGTCGCTGGTGAGCATAGCTTTACAATAGCCTATATGATGTTTTTGCCTAATTTGAACTATGAAACATCTTATATTAATGGCTGGCGGGGGAACTTTAATTACAGTTACTTTTAGGGTGCAAGAATCCCCCACAACACATGATTTAACTCAAATAATAGTATCATTTTTTTTCCTCAACCAAGTCTTGGTACATGACCCCTACCCACATCTTGAAAAATAGCGGTGAGAGCGTACCCGAACAAATTGCAGCTTTGGTTCATAGACTGACCCAATTGATAAAACCAAACGCCAAAACTCGCTCAGGCAGGTACACCGACGAACTTTGTTGAAACAAGTCTAAAACCCCACAACACAACTAAAGATTATACAGAGCAGATTATACATTTATACACATTAGGAGTTGTTCTGACTTCTCATTCCGCAGATCATGAGCGAGGTGAGGTCGCTGCTACCCCGACATCAGAATTTATTCAGCCATGCAGATGATATCATGATTCTGACCACAAGTTGACACACAAAAAAAGGAAAAGCAAACAAGGGTGATCCTACTGCAACTTCTCTTCACTGTCTACAAATAATACAAAGTCAAAGTACAACAGAAAAAAAAAAAGAAAAACCCACTGGCATTTAACTTTTAACATCCTGTATGAAGATCGAGAAGCAGCAACAAAATCTCCAAACAAAAGAATTGGGAGACATACAGGTCGGGCTTATGGAACCCATATCTAAGGACAGAAGATCTACAGACCCTGACGCTGCAGAAGAGAGGAGCATCAACACCGGTAAGTCAAGGTCACCATCACAATTACAAAAAGTAGTCTGGGGTCTTGCGGGTTGTGTCTGGCTCAATTTGCCGAGGTGCTGGGTCAAATTGGAGGAAGTTCTGGTCCATGTTTTCCCCAATTTCAAGAATAGCAGCCATGTTACCACAGCGATAACAATAGTTCGGTGCACTGAAGACTGTGACTACATTCTTATCCTGCATGAATTATAACAGCAACTGTTCAAGCTTCCAGTGAGATAATATCTGGGAAAGAAACACTCCAAGGGCAGCACACTAAAGATACAAAATCAGAAAATTGCAACCATAACTGCAATATACTAACATGAATTAACACAAGGGTGCCTAGGGCCATGCTTACAATAAAGTCTTTAGGCATTAAACTAGTTTGGTTAGAAAATGGTAACACTTAATTACACAGACAATGCAAACAAAAAAAATGATGTCTGATCTATTTGGGCTATAAATGTAAAGGGTCTCAAAACATTGGCAATATCTACAAGAACAGATTCCCACAAATAAGAATCTCTCGAATCTAGGGTTAAAATATAAATAATTGATTATTGTCACTTGCCGACCATGAATCTGGCCTTGCTGGCCTGTATCAACGATTCAACAAGAGCATTAAAACCATCTGCGATGATAGCACACTAGCGCTTGTCCTAGCACCTCACAAGGCTCGATGAGCCAAGCAGGAGTGGTGGTGACTGGCTCTAATGCAGGGAGAAATGAGGCCACAGAACCATGTGTGGGAGGCTGCGAGCAGCCATCAATCATTGGCCGGTGCGCTTGGGTGTCCGAGAGCTAAAGATGTAGTGAATCAGGTATTGAAGGGTGGCAGAAACAGGAGCGAGAGATGGGACAGAAGGTGATGCAGGATTGTGTAGGCTTCTGATTATGCTAAATTGCTAATTTTTTTGCAGGATGGGATTTACACTAGCTCGGTAAAATACATTGTAATGTGATAATGTCCTAACCAACCAAATAAAGGGATTTGTTACAGTGTAATTAGACCATAGGGCAAAAATGATGAAGCAAACACTATTTTGGTTGTATGCATTTGCGAGCCATTGCAAGTTATATGAGAAAGGATTCCAGAATGGCTATATAGCAACTGCATGTTGTGCGTGCCAGAATGAATTCTACAGACAATTTCACAACTTGAGATTTTTTGTGGAGTTAAAATTGCTTCATCAGCTGTGAGCAGATAAAATAATTTATGCAACACTACATTCTAAAGACCCACCTGGCACCAATTAAATCCTTCCATTACAAGTTGATGGGCCCTTGAAATGAGAGAGAGACCATTCGTATGGTTGAACTGCTGCGCAATGTCTTGCCCGAATGTGTAACCTGCCCCTCTTGGTGAAATTCCCCACCCACATCGGTCATCTGGGTCAGACCACAAAAGATCACACATGGGCCCTTCATGAGGAACCTGAATGCATTTTTGAAAAATTGTCATGTTAGCTGAGGATTAAAAAGACCAGATGTATAATACATTAAATCGAAAAAGCTTAAGTACTAGAAATTATCAATTCAAGATCAATCATCATGAGGCATCGTTTTCTAGCATCCAATAGCATGACCTCAACATTCAAGGCAAGGGGCAACATCAACTCAATTAATGTCAGTTGCATGCATAATAATCCACATAAGAAATTATGCTGGCATAAAAAAAGAAATAGATCTCTTAAGAAAAAGCACCACATAATCAGACTCATATCTTAAAATATTCACTTATCAGATGGAAATGTTCCACAAACACAAATATACATGTGCTAGCAGATGATAATTAATAAGCAAGCCTAATTGCTATTGAGTATCAAAGGGATAGCCTGATGATTAGGATTTTTACACCGTAGCAGTAAACTACACTTATCTACTTGAAATATCTTCCTCACTACTAGAGGGAAATAGTATATTGATATTTTTCAATTGGAAGAAGCATATCTAGTTCAATCTAGCTTCCAACCAGAGGATAATAAGAATTCAATCTGTCATTTGATCAGCACAAAATGGTACAAGTACACATCAAGGTAAATCCCTTCTCAGTAAATAGTAAGTACAAGTGCAAAGTGACAAAATTGAAGGGTTTTAAGTGTTGGAAAATGTTGGCAACCACATGGCCAAATGTGCTTCTTTTAGTTTCTGGTTATCCATCTTTAAATGAGCCTCTTTCATAAGAAGATTAAAGGATGTTAAATGTCCCTCTAAAATCAAATGTTGTTCCACAACTGTATCAACATGACCTAAGATAGTTAGGTATCACAAGGTGGTTTTCTGTGCTGATGCTACACATGATTTAATAACTGCATCATGGTTACAGCACCATGCCACCATGTATGCACCTTAATCGATATTAAGGATCCACAATTTTGTACATCAACAACTCGACGGTATGACCACATGGCTGATCTATTGTGTGCATATAGCCAAAAATAGTACAACATGGATAACTTATTCTCCAAATATCACAACAATTTACAACATACAAGACATAAGTCACGGTACTTGGCTATCGGAGATGCAAAAAAGAAAACCTAGTTTATAATGGAAGTGGTGAACTTTTGCCTACCTCTTGTATGCGATCAAGAGAGCGAATGTTATCCAATGTATCCAATGATGGAGAGAGACCGCCATGAAGGCAGAAGACCTGCAAAATGGATGTTTCTCACATGTCAGGCACATATTCAGCAAGCCTATAATAGCATCAAGCATAATAATTCATTGGTAGCACATAATGGAATTCGGATTTGCCAACTGTGGATTAGCAGCAAGCCTACAATAGCACCGATCATAAGCATTTGGGCTGCATACCTGATTTTCTATAAGAGCTGTGAGAGGCAAATAATCGAACAGGTCTGTAAAGTACTTCCATACATTTGCATTTCCATACTTTCTTAAGCATTCATCATAGAAGCCATACCTACAACAAAACAATCAAGGTCAAGAACAATGTGGTGCGCTAGAGGCATACGGTAGAAAGTTCAGAGCAGCTTGTAAAAGTAACAGTGTACAGGTCCAGCATCTGCATGTGTCATGCAACTATGATTGCCATGTGCAAGTGAAGTTCATTTCAATGAACTATGTCACTGCATATAGAAATAATGAAAGCATTAAAATGCATGGGAAATTAAGGGGAAAAAACACAATGAGACCATTAAGTACAGCAGTGTGACACTAGGGCACAAAATTCATGGCAATCAGGTGGCCACATACCTAGCTGGATGTCTTCCTGTAAATAACTAGCTGATGATGCCAAGCGTATTGGCACTTGACACAAAAATAGCACTATAGTTTACCACGCTAGATCAACATAATTTCACTGTCATAGTCCAGCATGCAGAAGATACACTTTCGAACAAGTTTGCTGAAGCCACAGGAACATGTGTTTTCTGTTGAAGTGGAATAATCCAGCTCCAAATTTATTATTTACTATTGTAGACAGGTTACTTAGGGAAATAGGATACAAAATGGTATCAAGTATGCTTGGGGAAAACCCCATCATGAACACATATAGCTACTGCAAAAGTACCTTTTTTTCACTAGAGGGGCTAACAGAGGGGCCTCCTCGGTGCCAGCGCTGGGGCTCGAACCCAGGTCACCAGCCTCAATAATGGAAGTTGGAAGTAACAATTATGAGTTGCAATACAAAATCCAAATACTACTAGAAGATGTAAACTCACACTTGAGTGATTTGCCGGCTCTCATGATTTCCTCTAAGGATTGTAATTCTATCTCTGTAACGAACTTTCAAAGCCACTAAGAGAGAAACAGTTTCCACCGAATAGTAGCCACGATCTGCAGTCAAGAGCCACATAATCAACTTAACAAAAACAATAGCTATGGTAGATAAACTATACATTGAAATTGGAAATGACAGCAGATACTAAATTATTCATCCCCTCTTAACACAAAAAGAAGATAGCAAAAAAACCTTCAACCATTCAAATAAACAGCGCAGCCTATGGCATCAGCATATCCAAACCGCCAAATCACACAGCAGATTTCTTTTTTGTCTTATTTAATAAAGATCAGGTCAGAGCACAATCGCATTTGTGATGAAGATCAGGTCAGAGCACAATCGCATTTGTGATGAAACCGCTGGAGGAGAAATCCAAATGCAAAAAGATAGAATTATTGTCTTCTTGGTATTGGTAGCCAATAGAACTAAAAGGCAACAGCGGTGGCAAGAACCTAGCACGCTAGACCGGAAAACGACAACAGAAGCATCGCAGGGCGTTGGCAATCGCATTTGTGATTAAACCGCTGGTGGGGAAATCCAAATGCCAAAAGATAGAACTATTGTCTTCTTGGTAGCCGGAAGAGCTAAAAAGGCAACGGCTGAACGGCGGCGGCAAGATCCTAGCACGCTAGACCGGAAAGCGACACCGAAGCATCGCAGGCCGTTGGCCACCATAAGTCTGAACTTGAAGAAGCCTGCGTATGCAGTAAACAAGTTCCCAAGTTTCCTGAGAGCCCAGATTCTTGCAGCAATCCTGCCACCCGGCCGGCCGGCCGCACAAAAGCCAACAAACCTTCCATGTTGACCATATAGGATCTTAGAAACTCCTACTTCTGGCGCACCATGCGCCAGATATGGCAGATCGGCCGAATCAGCACCAGCACCGCCGCGCGCGAGAGAGAGATAGAGGAAGCTAGCTAGGGGAGGGTGGGGGGAGGCGTATCCGATCCAACGCACCGACGTAGTCGCCCATGAAGAGGTAGTTGGTGTCGGGCGCGTCGCCGCCGATGCGGAAGAGCTCGATGAGGTCGTAGAACTGGCCGTGGATGTCGCCGCAGACGGTGACGGGGCAGCGCACGGGCTGCACGTTCCACTCCTCCATGAGGATGGCCTTGGCCTGCTCGCACAGCGCCTTGACCTCCGCCTCGGG
Source organism: Paspalum vaginatum (assembly GCA_030272315.1). Taxonomy (NCBI): domain Eukaryota; kingdom Viridiplantae; phylum Streptophyta; class Magnoliopsida; order Poales; family Poaceae; genus Paspalum; species Paspalum vaginatum. The sequence continues at coordinate 40,624,637 of CM059015.1, read as the reverse complement.
CAGGTACTTGCAGTCGCGCAGCTGCGCGATCTGCCGGTCCAGATCCCCGTGCGACGGCATCTCGCCCGCCGCGGGGCGGAGGTGGGGTGGGCGGGGGGCCGAGTCCTCCTCCTCCTCCGGCCGGTCGGCCGGCCGGCGGTCAGGTCGGCGCTAGGGTTTGCGGGGGATCGGCGAGGGGCGGGGAGGAGGCCCTGCTCATGCCTCCATTTCTCTCCTTTTTGGGCCGCGGCTTTGCTTTGTTTTTTATGCGAATGCGAGATTTTTTTCCCCCTCTCCCCTCGACTCGACTCGTTGTTGCAGGTGCGCAGAGCGGGGGGCGGGCAGGGGTTGGTGTGTGGTTTGGTGGTTTTGGAGGGGCGGAAATGTAAATTGGCAGGGGCCGCCTACGCCTAGTGAGCTGGTCAAGGAAGACTTTTGCGTGGGTGGGCATGTCATGCTCTTGTGATCCTCTTTGGGTTTTGTTGGCAGTTTATCCGAACTGATTGTTTCGTACTAAGATTAAATTTATATTAGCAATGTGACGTAATCTTAATAAATTCCAGTGGTAGATTATATGCTACAAGGGGTATTATTATTATATGGGCCTGTTTTGGGTTCATATGATAATTGTTTGCTTTACAGCAAAGCAGAGCAGGTGATGATGACCCTCTTAAAAGATACGTACTGACTATTAAAATCAAAATACACCTAAGCAACTGAATAGGTGGCCATAACAAAAAAAAACTATTGAAACAAGTTGCTTAATCGAGTGAGGTTAACGTGGTGTTTTTTGTTTCTTGAATGCAACAGTTAGAGCAAGTGCTTCATGCTCCCGCTTAGAGTTACATCTTGAGCCAAAAAAGTTATCTCATGTAATCGCCGCTCAAGTTGTTTTAGCTTCATGCTATGAGTGAAGAAAATGTGGAGTATAAGAATTATAAATAAGCGTCTATAATATCCACTCCATCCGTTCCAAATTACTCCTCCTTTTAGTCCTTTTTTATTTTATTTGTCAATGTTCAAATAGATGTTGATAATTCTATATATGTACACACAATATATCTACAAAAAAGTAAATGAATCTATTCAAAACCTAAAAACGAACTACAATTTGGAACGGATGGAGTACAAGAGTTGACGAAAATCTTTTATGTGACAAAAATGTTATGAAACCATGTATCGTGAAAACAATAGTTCTTACATAAAAGTAAAAATTACTATTACCTTTGTCTCATCAAGAGTTTCAATCTAGCAATTAGAAAAAACTGCCAATCTAGCTGCAATTATTTTCTTCGTGGCAATATTTAATGCACTAGAACAAATGGAAATTGAGCCATGTGGCAATCTGGCTTGGGTTTTCACTGGCAAGGGCCGATTGCAGCGCTAGGGAAGAAAAAGAGGGAATTATCTTTTGATCCAAACATTTTGGCGTTTTCTTCTTTGGCCCAGAAAAAATTCCGTTCCAAACTCGATCTAGAAATTTTGTTGCGTTTCTTTCTTAGCATTTCCGTCCATTTAGAGTCTTACGGTGTCAAATGGAGTCACAATAGAATCTCCAAAAATACTTTCTAGCCCCTATGGCCCTATACATAACCAACCCGTTTCCAATTTTGTAGTGGAATTTATTGTGCATATTAAATAAAGATTTCTCTATTATCTAAATTTACGTCAACATCATTATCATTTTCAAAATACCCATTAAGTTTTATATGCTAAGGTTCAAACTTTTATAGTGAGCTCCATATAAAACAAAAGGAACATACAAATTTCTGTATAATATTTGGAGCATTTTTCCTATAACAAGTAGTTTCCAATTGAGTTTTATATCTAAAAACAAAGACAATGGTAGATATGTCATTTAACTGTAAATTCTAGGGCTACAAAAATCATAACAGAGCCAAATTATCATATGAAAGCTATTATCTAAATTTTATGATTTTAGAGTTCATTTAGGCTATTTTTAAGATTTCTTTTGTTTTAGATAACATACAATAAACGTGGGCATAAAAATCTTTTAATGGATCTCTGTCTTTATCCTTCTGTAGATTTACTAACAAAGAATACAACTCAACAGAGTTTGAATTTTTAGCATTTTTATCCGATTTTTAATGGATTTTCAAATATTTTCAAATTGGTGGAAGTGTAAAAAACAATAAAAACAAAACTTTTAATCCCAAACAAGTTAGGACAAGTTAGAGTTGAAACCCAGACCAAACTGTTAGAAAGGAAAAAAAATTTTAAAAGTTATCGAGTAGTTGCTTTGAAACAGAAAAACAAAGGTTTTAAAAGATTTTAAAAAGAAGCACAAGGAAGAGCTCAATCATGCCTCAGCCACGTGAATAGTTGTTTTTCAAGCAACTCTATACAAAACTAACTCTCTCATTATATTCCAACCTTTTAGATATCTTTTAACTGTCTCCTCCCAGATCAAATAAAGTTAGCTTTTATCTCTCATCACATCATTGTTTCGCTTTATGATGCCGCTATGCACTAGTGTCTCAGGAAGTCTTCGTTGCATATGCCCAAACCATTTTAGTCGGTGTTGCATAAGTTTTTCTTCCATTGTATTTACCCAAGACGATTCCGTATATCGTCGTTTCGAACTCGATCCATCCTTAATTATTCACAAATCCAATATAGCATACGCATCTCCGCGATACATAACCGTTGAATATGTTTTCTTTCAGTGGACCAATGTTCATATAAAAAACTAAACAAAAAATTTTGGGTCGAGGAACATAAATTTTTTGCGGGGAAGCGCCAGCTAATTCTCTCGAAGAAAAACCCCTCGCAACTCGAAAGACTGCCGAGCGACATCAGCCATGCCGCCGCCGCAGCCTAAGAATCGCAGGCGTGGTCTCGCGGCGACCGGAGAGAACCGGCAGCCGCCGCGCCGGATGGCAAGCCGGAACTCGGCGGAGCGGGCTGCGTTCTTCGCGCGGCGCGAGGCAGCGGCGGTGCTCCGCCGCGTGCTCAGCGGGGACGCCGCCAGGCGCGCTGCGGGCTCCATCAAATCACTCGTCTACTCTCCAACCGTCCGCAACAAGCGCGCCACCTTCGCGCTCGTCTGCCAGACCCTCAAGTGTAAGTAAGCGCCGGCGCGCGGCCCCAGGTTGCCTCCCTCTGCCTTGGCACGCGCTTGCGCGCAAGATGTTTGACGGAATGCCATTGAAGACCACTGGAGCCTGCCTTGTGTTTCGGGAAGGAGGCGGGGGGGGGGGGAGGATACTGGGTGTGTTGACCGCAGTGCAGCTTTGCAGCCATAGAAAAATTGCAAGCAAAACCTGCAATGCAACTAATGATGCCCGAATGTGGAGTCATACCGAATCTTATATATGTCAGTGGCCAGGCTTTCTTGTATTTTGCACGATGTAATAAGATACGCTACTTTTACTGCATGCCCAAGCCACTGCCTTTGAGACAAGTCTGATTTGACATGTTAATATAGCAGCACACCAGAGTTGCTTTGTGTAGTTGACAAGTTCTGATGGTCTCATGTAGTCCATATGCATGTGTCTGGGAATTTTTTCTTTTTTTTTTTGCTGTTTCCATTAAGAAAACGACAATTTTGTGCTGTGCTTCACTTTGAGGTTTAAATTTGTTCTCTTGTGTTGACTTCTTCCCTCGTGTTTCTTTGTTTCCGTTTATCAGATCTTCCTATTCTTAAGGAGGTTTTAGGATTGAGTGGAGTACTAAACAGCAAATGGAAGGTCAGTCAACTGAATCAGATGTTATGAAATTAAATTTCTTCTTTCTGCATCTGATTTAACCATTGCTGCTGACAGCTTAATATGCCGTCGTTAAAGTTTTGGAATGCCTCTGATTTAACTTCACTATGTTTTGTACTTTTACTTGCAGAAACAGGAGGAATTGATTTTAGTGACTGCCTATGACATTCTCTTTGGTCAGGTTTGTCTGCTTTTTAGACCTTTAAAAGCTGACTGAATTAGTTGAACAGTTTGTGTGTGTTTATCAAACCCTTAGATTGTTAAGTCCAATCTTGTTGCTAGAAAATTTCTATACTTTTAGTTGTGGATTGGGTTAAGTTCTCATCTTACCAAGTAATCATTTACCTTGCTTCAATGTTGAGACACCTGTTGAAGTTCAACATGTCATTCAATTTTACCGGTTGTGTTATTTATCCCCTTCTTTCTATTAAAAAAATTCTGGCATGAAATTACACTTATAGGGTATTGCAGTTTCTGGATCAGCTGAGCAGTTAATCATTCTACACAAAGAAACTCTAATGAGTGCTCTTGAGAAAATTTGTGCCAAAAGGAAGGTCAGCAGTGTTGAAGAATTGTTAGGCAAGAAAACAGCAGGTACCCATCCCTCTTATCTGCTCCTTCCGTAGCCTAGCATAGCATCCATTATCCCTGTAATATGTGTTTCTACATTGTTGTCCGAACCGTTTTAATCTTGACTAGTTGACCATCTAGGATCAAATGTGCTTTGATTGTTCAAAATTTGTAGTGGTTCAGAGAAAATACTAGTTTGCAATAAATATTTATGTAAACCGCATGACTAGATTGTGTTGCCATTATGGATATAAAATGTCGCATGTACCAAGGATTATCTGGGCAGAGTTCACATTATATGTCTTGTATTCAGTGGCTTCTAAGTTCATTTGCATCATAGCTGCATGTACTCATGATAATTGGCAAATTTGTTTAGCTGTTAGTGAACTATGGATTATATCTGTTAGGATATGGCAGCACAGTTTTGTTGCTAAGATTAGGTTATAGCCATTGTTGGTGAAGTGTGCCATTGCTTGATTTCTAATTACTACCAGTGATATATAATGCTCAGTAAACTAAAAATAAGCTCTTATGCTACTAAAGTTATTCATATACATGCCTTGATATTCATTATTCTCTTTTCCTTCAGTCAAACCAAAGCCCAGGTTTCTTCGTGTCAACACACTCAAGATCACTACCAAAACCGTGGTTGAAGAATTGAGCAAAATACACATGGTACCAAATCTATCTGCCAATACTCAAAATTGCTCTCATTCAATGTTTCTTTGTGAAGCTGTTTTTGCAACTGCAACCTTACTTTCGGGGTCAACTATTCTTAGTGCGACTTGACCAAGTCACTCGGTGTTGAATAGGTCCATAAAGACGATATGGTTCCAGACCTATTGGTGCTCCCGCCGGGAACTGATCTGCATAGCCATCCGTTGGTCACAGATGGGAAAGTGTTTTTGCAGGTGAATTTGTGATTCTCACGCATTTGCTTTTTGAAAGGACGTATGATCAATGGTATTTTCCCCCTCATGTTGGACCTGACAGGGCAAAGCTAGTTGTATGGTAGCAGTCGCACTGTGCCCTAAGCCAGGTTGGAAGGTCAGTATATCTGTTGGACTAAATTTTACTGATATTTTTATTCTTTTGCAATCATTTTCATCTCAGAGAAAAAATCATTTATATTACAATCGGACTTATTTCATAAGTTGACATAATAATATTTTGTTGGTACTTACTTCAAGAACTCCTATCTATGCGTATTCTTAAAACGAAAATTTGATAACAGTTCATGTATTGTCAAGATACAGTAAATTAGTAAACATGTATATATTTTTACCCACGATTTAGAGTAATTCTTTTTTGCAAATCTTTATGTCTGTCAGACTGTCACGTCTGCTGTAAAGAATTCATTGTTCAGATGTTCCATGTAAAAAATATCATTCTGGTCGTATCATCTTTTAGCTATATTAATTCCCAACTGAACATAAAACTTAGGTTATTGATGCATGTGCGGCACCAGGGAACAAAACAGTCCATCTTGCGGCCCTCATGAATGGGGAGGGGAGTATTCTAGCTTGTGAACTTAACAAAGAGAGGGCCAAGACATTGCAACATACTGTCAGAAGATCTGGAGCAAATAGTATCCTTTCTTTATTACCTTTTGGATATATTAACCTTGCACTTATTTTTCCTTTCATATAGTTTTTACAAGAGAGAATTATATGAGCGGTCCCTAAACTATGTCGGAAGTGTCATCTGGGTCCACAAACTATAAAAATGCATATTTAAGTCCCTAAACTATGTCGAGGGTGTTATCTAGTTTCCTAAACTATGAAAATGCACATCTAGATCCCTAAACTATATCGGCGGTCTCATCTAGGTCCTCAAACTATGAAAATGCATCTCTAGATCCTTAAACTATTTAAAGTGAGTTATTCTGGTCCCAAACTTGCCACACGAGCCATCATGAGCCAACGTGGCAAGCTGACGTGAAATTTGCAGGGTGGAGCCCACATGTCAGTCACACTGCTCACGTGCATAACCGCCGCACACTGCGGGGCGTTGCTTGCGCGTCACCGCTGTGCCTCCCTCTCTGCTGCCGCTCGCCGCTGAGCTGTCCGCCATGCCTCACGCCCAGCTGCCGTCGCCGCCGTGCCTCGGAACCTCCCCGCTGCCGCTTGCTACCGGGGCGTCCGCCATGCCTCACACCCGGCCACCATCACCGCCATGCCTCCGAATCAGCCACCGCCAGCGCCCTGCGGTAGCGACTCGCGAGGCGGTTGCAGCGAGAAGACCGTGGGAGGAGAAGGGACATGAGAGTGTGATTGACATGTGGGCCCTACCCTGTAGATTACACATCAACTTGCCACGTTGACACATGACGTCTCGTGTAGCAGGTTTAGGATCAGAATGACTCACTTTAAATAGTTTAGGGACCTATATATGAATTTTCATAGTTTAGGGACCTAGATGAGATCCACGGCATAGTTTAAGGACTCAGATATGCATTTTCATAGTTTAGGGACCTAGATGACACCCCCGACATAGTTTAGGGACCTAAATATGCATTTTCATAGTTTGGGGACCCAGATGACACCCCCGACGTAGTTTAGGAACCTCTCTTATAATTTACTCTTTTTACAATTAAACAATCGTTGTCTCCTTGCTAAAATACCAATGTATCATTTGTACCTTTTAGAAGCACACATTTACCTATTGAAATTGTGCATAATTGCTGCCAATATCTGTTGTTGCGCCTACAGTTTATCTTCCTTGGTCTTTTGTTGTTAATTTTCTTCGTGAAAACATAGAAGAATATAAGTCATGTGTTGACAAGTTATTCAAATGCCATATGTGTTCCTTACTCTTGTTTCCCAAGTATGTCTAATGTAATTTTAATTATTTGGCATGCATTGTCCACTCAGTATTATGATATTTATGGCATTGGATACATGAGCAACTTTCTTAACTTATTTCTGTAGATATTAAAACAGTTAACGGTGACTTTCTGGATATAGGTAGCAACGATCCATCATATGCTGAGGTTCATAGACCCCTCCACTTCACTTCTATTGATAGCTTACAAACCTCACTGGAGACACGTTCTGTAGCTTTTCCTTCATGTTACAGAACAATTATCCATAACTTCGTCATGGGTGTTGATGCAATGGTATTTGTTGCAGGTCCGTGCTATTCTGCTGGATCCATCTTGTTCTGGTTCTGGAATATCTACAGAGAGACTAGACTACTTGCTTCCTTCACACTCTAGAGGTAACTAGAGGCTTTTATGACAGCAGTCCCACTTATCAACTTTAAAACTTGAAATTTACATGGATTGCCAAGCTGGTAAGTGTATTTCCTAAGCACAATTTGTATATAGAACACATTGATTCACCGTAGTCTTCTCGACAAGATACGTAAGTGGAGTCATAGTCAATGCCTGATGCAAAAACATAAGTTTTTGAGGCAGCATCACTGTGTTTCAAATTGCATCAGACTTACATTGTAAGCTAGTGGGCTACATCAGCCTTCTCCCTTCTGTAGGTAGCACAAGAGCTTTACTTGTTTGTCTGAGTTGACCTAAAACTGTAAAGCAAGACATTGTGTTGTCAGGCATGATTTGTATTAACATTCATGGACTGCCTGGTTTTGAAGAGGGTACAAGTTTGGGTTACCTCTATGTTATCAACTTTTCACTGGAGTATTTAGCAATGGAGTAAACATTGCTCTGCAGATGATCAGGATGATGCGAGTACAAGCTCAAGGGTCATGAAGCTGTCCGCTTTCCAGAAGAAAGCTCTCTCTCATGCTCTATCATGCAAGTCTCTTCTGACTCCCAAGTATCTGTTGAATAGTCGATGTCAGTGAGTGGACAACCTTTGCACAAACTGAAGGGCTCCTTATTTGCAGTTCCCTCAGTGGAAAGGGTGGTCTACAGCACCTGCTCAATCCACCAGGCAGAGAACGAGGATGTCGTGAACTCTGTCCTGCCGTTAGCTACATCCCTTGGGTTTGAGCTCGCTACTCCGTTCCCTCAGTGGCGTCGACGCGGCCTTCCTGTCTTTGAAGGATGTAAGTTCACCGCATACAAACAGTTTAATGCAACTCCAAGTGAAATCAAAATAGTTTCACATAGCTTCCCTCGTTTGCTTTTGCAGCTGAACGTTTGCTTCGGACAGACCCTGAGGACGGCCTGGAGGGCTTCTTCATTGCATTGTTCGTCAGACAAGCAGCGGGAGGTGGTGCAGGAGAACCCAGTGAAGATGGTGCGGAAGTGAGAAGGAAACAAGTGCGTCGAAAGCGAAACGGGATCAAGGCATTCAGCTCCTTGAGGCTGTCGAGGATGATCCTCTACTCTAATGGGGGTATCTGGTGAAAGATGATGTTCTTACCAGGATCCATTTTGATGTATCCTTGTTTTTTTGGTAGATAATGTGGAGTTAGCTAGTTAAAAACTTTTCTTGAATGGCTGGATTCATTGTTAATTTTTTTTAATTCCAAGAAACTGATAACTGAGGCCGTGTTGCATACTCCTTGTCATAGCCATATGGCATACATCCATCGGATTTAACCCCCAACATTTACAAGCAGAAAAACTCTGAAGTACATGAACGTACCACGGCTGTTGCATACTCTTTTATCCCATACAACACACTAATCCGCTATTATAACAAGCGAAACACTCAGGGTCTGTTTGGTTGACGACCAAAATTGTGACCAAACTTTGGCCATAGCCATCTAGCTATGGTCAAATTTAGGCCACCGTTTTGGCCACGAACCAAATGGACCCTTAAACACAGGCATCACAGCATCAAACCCTATCGTTATTCGCTCATCATCCAGCTGACGACGAGGACCGATCACGCGTGTATGTTTACTTGCCCTGTTGCTCGCCGACCGTGACGTGGACGACGCGCGGTTTCTTGGGCTCGGGCGGCGGCTTCTTGTCGACGGTGACGGTGAGCACGCCGTCCTTGTACTCGGCGCGGATGCTGTCCAGGTCGGCGCTGTCCGGCAGCGGGAACCGCCTCATGAACTTGCCCATCCGCCTCTCCATCCTCACGTACTTGACGCCCTGCTGCTTCTCGCCGCCATCAGCGGCGGCGGGCTTGCTGCCCTCGTCCTCGGCGGCGCGCTTGCGCTCGCCGCTTATGGTGAGCACGTTGCCCTCCTCCTCCACCTGGACCCTGACGTCGGCGGGGCTGACCCCGGGCATGTCCACGGCCAGCACGATCGCCCCGGACGGCAGCTCCTTGACGTCCATGGGCGTGTTGGCCATGGCCCGGCGGTCGCGCACGTACGCGCGTCGGCGCGTTCAGCAGCCGCTCCAGCTCGTCCGGGAGGCCCATCAGGTGCTGCACCGCCGCAGAGAGCACTGGGTCGCCGAAGCCGCCAAAGGTGAACTCCATTGCTCTTGCTCCTAGCTTGTGCTAGCTTCGAGGATCAAGAATAGCTGGATGGTGATCTATGAGCTCGTCGTGAGATCGATATCTTGGGGTTGAGGTGAGATTGACAGGCGGAGACGGAGGAGGATTTGTTATATAGGGCGCGGGGCCGAGGGGAGGGAAGAGTGTGGAGAGCGATGGAAGCGTGGTGGTGGATTGGGTGGGGGAGCTGATGAGTCGGCGGGAGAGATGGAGAAGGGTCAGGTGGTCTCCGGAGGTTCTGTTTGTTTTCAATTCTCTCTCATTGTCTTGGGAATGGGCCGGCCCGGACGTGTCCTTGGACTCAAGGACAATTTTAGCGGACACTGGTCGGCCCAAACTAATGGCGGAAGAACTACGCCCAACAACAGTCTGAACATTCCCTCAAAAAAAAAAAAAGTCTGAACATATGACCTGTTCGTTTTCGTTTTTTTTTGGTTGAAAAAAGTCTATATAACCCTAAGGCGGTGTTCCATTGGGAGGGAGCGGCGCGTATACGCTCCGCAACACAGGCTCTAGGTACTTCTAGTCAGTTGGATCTTTAGGATGAACGGCCCAATCAAGCATGAGAACTGTTCTGCGGAGTGGATAAGTGCGAGGAACGGTTTGGAGGGTGGTTTTGCCACCGTAGCACCCATGTCAGCTCCACCTCAGCATACCCATGGCAGGATCCACATGCCAGGCCATATTCTGTTCCTCCTGCTTCCCTCTCCCAGGTGACGGCGCGCCTGCTCACCCTTGCAAATTTCAGGTGGCAGCTCACCCACACTCTCGACGGCCCAGCAGCTTGCCGGGAGACAGCGACTAGGGCAACAGCTCGCCCAAGCACTCGGCAGCCCCGCGGCACGCTGGAAGCTCACCCTAGACGGCGACAAGGGCGACCTGGCAAAGTGGAGGGGCGTGCCGGCAGTCGCAGCGGCGTGCTGGCAACACACTGGGGGGGAGGCCTCTCAAAGGAAGCAGCAGCTTGCCCGCAGCGCTGGCTCACCCTCACTTCACCCAGATGGCGGCAGTGGTTTGCTCTTCCTCGCTTCCAGTGTCAGCGCACCCTCGCCTCTCCCAGGCAGCGGCGATGGCTTGCCCGCTCGCCCCCAGGCGGCAATGGGGACACGGCCACGCGGCAAGGGCTCACCTGGCGGTGGCGGCGCCGTGCTCGTAGCACTCGTGGGTGAGGAGGAGAGAAAAAGACCCTTGACATGTGGGCCCCATGCCACGTGTACGTTGAGGCGGCAGTGACATATGCACCACGGTGGCAAAACCACTCTCTAATACCACCTAAAGGTGTTTTGTTTGTTTTTTTTTTAAATTTTAAGGTGCTAAACATCAGTTTTTAAGTTCGGAGGATTAAGTATACCATACGGTATAGTTTGGGAGGTTACGTAGAATTTTTCCTTTTACTCGCAGTGTGGGGTTGGTTTATAGCCAGGACTCTATCGTATTCGATTTTCAAAGCACCGATAGCCAACATTTAACATTCACTAATGAGTAGTATAGTCACTAAAGTACGCGAAGATTTCTGCACGGAATTGTTTGCAAAATTTTCATATTATCTAGCGTGCTTGCTCTTGGTCTCCCTCGCATGTCGCTTTGCCCAAGAACATTCTCCACGAGTTGTTTGCATTTTTTCGTTTTTATATATTCTCCATCAACATCGTGTGCAGTTCTCTATTCCGAGTCTCTGTCCGTTTCAAATTACAAGTGGTTCTAATATTTTTGTATTTGTCTATATTCGTATGCATGTTAATAAATATAGATACATATTAAATATATATACATAGGACGATGAATAAATTCAGTTTAGATCTTAAAACTCTTTAAAATTCAGGACGGCCAGCGCGCTGCTCTTCGTCTCCCTCGCATGCACACGAGTTGTCTGCGAATTTTCATATTATCCGTCCACATCGCGTGCAGCGCTAGGATATGCTTACTTTGCAATCTTCGTTTCAATTTCCAATTGCACATTGATTGATACTTTTAATGTCAACTTCGATTGCTCGCATTTTCTCTAAACATTATTATTTATTTTCGTTGTAATCTAGTTTACTATATAATAAACTTATATTTAACGACCGATCAAAGTTAGCGTTAAAATATCAAAAGATCTACAATTAAAAATTGTGAGAGTATTACTTCATCCAACCTTAGATAACCAAACTCTTTGTTGAGCTAATAGTTAACTTAATTTTGCAAGCATTATTTTGTAGTTAATATATGTAACGTCCCAAAATTTAGCACTCGAATTTTTTTTAATCTCTCTCTAATTCAAAATCAAATTTTCGAAAACTTTGAACGTTGCTTATTTATTTTGAGTGTCTTAATATGAGCTCAACAAAATTCCGAATATCGCAAATACTCTCCACCAAAATTCCTTAACAAAATTCCGAATATCGCACACATGCACAAACAAACACTGTTCTGATCGATCGTTCGTCGTTCGTTCGTCCGTTTATCGGTTGTTCATCCGTTCGTTCGTCGTTCATTCGTCCGTTCATCAGTCGTTCGTCTGTTCGTTCGTCGTTCATCCGTTCGTTCATCGTTCATGCACAAACACATTGTTCATATCGTCTGTCCGTCCGCTCGTCGTGCATTTGTCCGTTCGTCGGTGATTCATTCGTCGTTCGTCCGTTCGTTCATCGTCCATACATAAACAGATACTATTCAGATCGTTCATTTATCAGATACTGTACGCAGACTGCGTACTGTTCTGTTAAACTTACAGAATCAATATCTCAGTCGTACCAACTCCGATGGTTGTGATTCTTCTTTCTAAATTCATCAAAAATCAATATCTACCGTCTATATTAATTTCATGATTTTAGGAGTTTTCAGAGCCACCTACAAGCTGGTGTCACATTTGACACCGTAAGCGTGGACCGTTGACACCAGCCTGAAACTCTGCTTGCAAGCAATTTAGAAATATTTTCTGTTCCTCCAAATAAAAAAATATATATACGATTTTATTCTCCAGTTTCCAAATATTTTGATTTTGTAATATTCCAGGAATATTCATTCTCTTCTGGCTTTTCTTTTCCCGAATATACAAAATTCATATATTCTCCGTTCCAATTCCGATTTGGTTGATTCTTTCGGCTAAATTTATCTAAAATTAAGTTCTACCTAACCATACACTTCACGTGATCTTTTGTCCTGGCCGGAAGCCGCCGTTATGCCACCATAACGCCGTCATACGTCCAGTCAAGTGATTCATACCGGTCCCACAATTTTTGTGTGCCTGGTGATTGCTGCCGTTATCCACCTAATCCACATAAATCATAAAGGTTCCTAGCATGTCCGAGTCGTGAATTCAGATGATGACGATATCGAAAATCATCTGAACATCATTGCTCTCTCTACTGCTTCAAAAAAGATATTCTCCAAAACACCAACATGCAACCGCCACACCTTCGGCGTTATCGACCACGCATCTCGCGTCCACCACCCCTACCTTGGTGTCTCCGTAACTGATGTTACCGAACCCGCCAACTCACCTGAAAACCCGCTACACCCCAACCACTTGCAGTAATACCACAAGTAAGAACCCAGCAGACTCTCATCTCCGCAATCCAAACTCTACACCACCAAACCTGTTGAGCCCATATTATGCTTCAATTTGTGTATTCCTTGTTTGTGCAATAGGCCTTACGGGAGAGTCCGTTCTGTCTAACTCTCGTGGTATACTACGCGGTGGTCTACGCCCAACGCGTCCAGCAACTGTTATATCAACAGCCTCAGCAAAGTGAAAGGTAAGCCCACTGGAATCCCTAATTGATGCATAAATTTTCTATGTTTTCCAAACACAATCATTGGCCCGTTAATTACATAAAAACTTACATGTTTTGCTCGCTGAGGTAACCCAGCAAAGTATACAGCCACCTGAACCTATTTTAGATATAACGCACATAGGTGGGATCGCTCGTTTAATTATCTATCATAATGTTGATATTATGGATGTGGAATATGATGGGTATGGAAGAGTGGTTGTGTGTGTGGTTTTTAAAATAAAATGGGGAAGAATTCCGGCAACCGACTTTGTCGGAATACGATTACGCGTCGAAATAGCCATAAGACCAGGGTATGAACGGGTAACTTAGCTATCTGCGGTTACCCATTTGTCCCGTGATTCGTGGAGAATACCGGGTAGGTTCATTGCTCGCGCCGTTGAACATTGAAAAGTTGGAATGGTTCTACCTGAGCTCTTCGTAAGGACCGTTATTATTTCCATCTTGCCTGATTCTTTTAGTATAACCACTCGCTCTGTATGAGGCATTGGCCAGACCCGAGTCGGAGTGGATAGCCTAGTAGCTTCTGTGCTAGCACACAAGGGGCTAGGGGATGGGTGGTGTGCTAACGGGAGTACCGCGGGGTACTAGAGTGGCTCGGATGTCCGAACAGCTATAGTTCTGATAGGTGATGAAACAAAGTCAACGACTTGGTTTGGAATTCGGATAGATACGACGATAACGTGTTGTTGAGTCCAACTTGTGGAAATTAGTACAACCTCTTATCAAAGTAAAACCTATTCGAATAGTCCGTGTCCACTGGTATGGATGAGTTACGGCTTGGTTTTTCAGCTACCAGTTTTTATAAAATAAAATGGAATTGGTTTGGGATTGGAAAAAAATATTTTTGGTTCAGTAGTGGATGCTGAGTGTGTGGAGAATGTGTTGGCTAAAAAGCCAGGTGGCACTTTAGACCGGCAAGTCCAGTGGCAACCCCTTTATGTGAAAAAATCAGTTTCCAGAAAGATTAAAACTTGACAACTACCATAAACCTTGTATACAAATATTTTTCTGCGAAACTATCTCGAGCTCCAGATATATCATTGAATATAGTGTTAGCTTTATCCAAATTTCTTTGGAGGAAGGTGGGCTGTTGAGTACGTATGTATTCACCCTTGTTTCGTTGTTGTTTTTCTCAGTGCAATAGACATATTTGGTCCGAGAACGAGTATGGGTTACGAGCTGCTTCCCAACTGTGGTACGAGGAAGATGGGCCTACGTTTTATATTCCGCTGCTTAGATTTTCAATGCTGCGCCCCTTCGTGGTCTGACCCGTTAGGGCGGATCTGTATCACTCTGACGTAAAAATGTGGTTACAAAACCCTGAGATGATAATAAAGCACATTTTAGTCTCATTATGGAAACTGAGGCGTTTCAATATACCAATCGAGTTTACTTATTTTCTTAGTTTATTTCCGATCAAAATTCGGAACTGCCAGCGCCCGGACGTCCGATGGGAGTAGTTTCCATCGGACACCGGATTAAACATAAAAAATGAACTGCTCACCATCAACGAAATACCAATGAAACATTGAAAATTGTACTAGTGCAGCATCGCTATTTGGGAAAAAAAATCTAGACGCGACGCGTCGGACGGTGCGTGGAACATAAGAAAATAATTACCGAAACATCAACGAACAACTGATGAAATATTGAAAATACACTGTTGCAACATTAGCATGTGTCAATTAACTGAATTGAATGAAAAATTCGGGTCCGCGATTGGGAAAAAAAATCTGTAGACGACGCGTCGGACGGTACGTGAAACATGAGAAAATAACTTTCAAAACATCAACGAACAACTGATGAAACATTGAAAATACACTATTGTAACACCAGCATGTGTGAATTAACTGAATTGAATGAAAAATTTGGGTCCGCGAATCTGGTGAGAAAAATAAAAAAATCGGACGAAACATTTAGAAACTACTGTTTCAACTAATGCAACAATCCCGAAAAACCGTCGCAACATTTGGGAAGGGACGTCTGATTTTTTTTCCCATCGGATGCCAGTGCCACAGTGTTTCCGATCAAAATTTATCAAAAGCTAGTTGATGTTTGTTGTTACATAACAAAAGTGGAAAATATTTTTGTAGGAAAAAATCATTGTCGGCAAAATTCCACCAAAAACTTCCTTTTTAAACATCCGCTCCCGACTCATTGTTCACCATAAAATAATGTAAATACATCATTACGACTATAATATAGGAAAAGTTATATGATGCAATAATAAATTGGGACGGAGGGGGTGTCGTAAAAAAGAAAGAAAGAAGAAGAAGTTTTCGGTGCAACGCTTCTTCTTTACAGCTGGCCAAATAAGAGTAGTTAGCATGCAAAGTTAAGATCCGACATCCCTTTTGCTGGGCATGAGATACATGTCGTTAAACAATAAATTAAGTGCAGTACATAATACTACTACGTGGCATAGACAGTAGATTGCAGTCTTGCAGATGCAGGCGCTCTTCGCCTTCCTCGCACGTTGCTGTGCCCGAGACGGTACTGTTGGTGTTGTTTGCAGTGCATCTACTTCCGTGCAGCTTCAAGATATGTATGGTTTGCAACTTAGTTTACTACTTAGATCTAACTTTATATAACCTAATCCTCTTGCAAAGTTAATTCTGGCCTTGATCGCAAGTGTTTGTCAATTTGAGAAACTTACTCATCCGCCATTGACTAAAAAAAAATCCAAAATACCCTGCTTTACAAATTCATGTTCTTGCCGCACAGCACAAGCCATCACAACCAATCAGGCTCTTTTGTTAGCATTTTTTGGTGGTTAATATATCGATCAGTTCCTTCACACTAGTGGCGGATCTAGAAATGAAGCAAGAGGGGCTGAACAATGAAAGATTAATCGAGAGCAAATCAGCAGCTAAACTTACCGAGTATTTGTGATCGTATACCTAAGCAAAACAAAAGACCAGGCGATGGCGGTGATGTCTGTATACTGAGGAAGAAATAACCACCAGATAGAGCCCTTGTGTGATGCATGTCTGAGCCAAAAACACCCTAGCGTAGGGCCATGGTGTTGCTGCCCACTGCCCACTGCCCACTGCAGCAGCCTTGGGATATATTTGTTTGACTGCTGAATGTCAACGGCAATGCTGCATGTTGTTGGATCCTTTGATTAGGGATGGATTTATGGAAACTCTGTGTAAATTAGCGGGAGCTCCGCGTTGTTGTAGGGGCTGGCAGCCTCGGTCCTAGATCTGTCCCTGCCTCATACATCCCTACGCCGAGAAGATATGCACGAGTGGTTTGCAAAATTTCATATTATGCATCTGTTCTTCTCATGCAGCCTTAGGAATATTGTACTAGTATACATCAACCTTAAATAAGTTAATAGTTCACTTTTGTTTGTGCTGTTTTGAGGTTACCATATCAATTGAGTGTACCTTTTCTTAGTTTGTTTTGAGCCAACATTTATCTAAATTTAGTTGATGTTTGTTGTCACCGTAAAATGGTGGCAACATCGTTGAATAACAAGCAAAAACCATTTAGCAAAGTTCCACTAGAAACTCAAAAAGCCAGCTACTAACTCATCGTTCGCCATGTCATGTTTAAGAGTGTAAATGGTACAAATATTATCCGTTTTTGTTCGAATTCATATTCGTTTTGAAGGGTTGGGCTCTGATCCATGTATAAGTCCAAATATTCATATCGATAATCATTTAAATCTTACGTGTATATGTGAGAATATCAATATCCGATTAGAGAAACTCCTACACGGCACACCTAGTTACAGGAATCGTGTGCTCGACAGGGGCGACGCGTGTCCCTTGCCGCTCGCTTCCGGGGCCGTTACGCTGCGCCGGCGGAGAGCGGCGCCGCGCGCCGCGCACCCGCACCCCGACCCCGACCCCGATTACTGTGTTATAACCTCCTCGTAATCCAGATCAGATCGCAAATCGCAAAGCACCCCCCCCCCTTAACCCCCCCGCAATCGTCGAATCGGGCGCTTGCTCGCCCCCGAAGTCTCCGCCGAGTCCGAGGTTTCCGAACCTCCTCACTTGCATCCAGCAGCGATGGCGGCGGAGCAGAGCGCGGAGCAGTTCAGGGGCCAGGCGCGGCTGCCCCGCTTCGCGGCGCCGCGGCGCTACGACCTGCGCCTGGCGCCCGACCTCGCCGCCTGCGCCTTCGCCGGCTCGGTGGCCGTGGCCCTCGGCGTCTCCGCGCCCACGCGGTTCCTCGTGCTCAACGCCGCCGAGCTCGACGTCGCGCCGGCGGGCGTCAGCTTCGCGCCGCAGGGCTCCGACAAGGTACCTGCTCCCTTCCCTCGCTCGGGCGCGCTCGTGACGGCCGGGTGTGGGGTGGGTTTGATCTGTTCCTGTTCGTGTCAGCTTTGGGGAGCTTTTAGAGGTCTAGGCTAGATGTGGGGGATGGTCCTGGCCTTCTGGGGGATGCCAAGGTTGGGTTACGAGCAGGCAGTCTCTTCGCTACCTGTTGCTTAAACCAAGTATCTATTCACGCGAACTTCTAGTCCAGCATTGTGATCGATTTTAGATGTCGAGGGAACGACGTCTTCGGCACCTGGATAATTTTTTTTTGGTCCAGCCTTAATTAGGGATATATATAGCTCTTCAATTTGTTCGAATCCATACCCTTTCTGATTCGTGGTTGATTGAATCGAGTCAGGATCATGTTTCCTACAATGCCGTATCACTTTGTTGTGTGGTTGTTCTGAGCCGCGCTATCTTTTGCATCAGGTGCTGCAACCTGTGGAGGTTACCAATGTGCCGGAAGATGAGATCCTGATTATTTGCTTCAATGAGGTGCTCCCTGTTGGGGAGGGAACTTTGACAATTGCGTTCCAGGGAACTTTGAATGATAAGATGCATGGATTCTACAGAAGGTAGCCATTTTTGTGGCGTTCAGTTTATCGTAAACGAAGCAACATATTCACAGCACAACATTTTTTTTGTTATAGTGTGTATGAGCTCAACGGGGAGAAGAAGAACATGGCTGTGACACAGTTTGAACCTGCTGATGCAAGGCGCTGTTTCCCATGCTGGGATGAGCCTGCTTTCAAGGTTTACTCCTTTGATTTCTTTCTTGTTTCTTGACCCCTTTTATTTCTTCCCAGTAAAGATATCTTTGCTTTGCATATGGAGTAGAACCCTGTGTTGGGCTTATGGAGAAGCCTGATTTGACTTTCGAGACTCACCACCTTTTGTTCTCTCTCATTCAAGATTCACCACTTTCTTTCCTCTCTTGTCCTTTGATGGACAAGCCCTGTGCGGGGCTTATGTTTGCTTTTGCTTCCATCGCATGAGGGAAGCAAGGAAGATGTGTATAGAGTCTTGCACTTGCATGAAAATTATGAACAAACACAGTGCATCCTAGTGTTAATGGTAAAACACATCCTATTCTCCACATGGACAGATATGTGCTGTCCTTTCGTGGAGTTTATAGATGATCTCATTCATTTTAATCTGATTTGATAGTTAAGAATGTTGTATGATCCGTTTAACCCTGATTTCATTGTTAGATTTTAACTTCATTGGTTCAACCGGAGGTTTAAAAATGCATAATTGGCACAAAAGGAACATTAGTGGCTTTATACATGGCAAACATTATTTTATGCTAACTAATCCTTCCCTCCCTGTAGGCTGTATTCAAAATTACTCTAGAAGTTCCTTCTGAGACTGTTGCTTTGTCAAATATGCCAATCATTGAGGAGAAGGTCAATGGTCCTACCAAAATAGTCAACTTCGAAGAATCTCCAATAATGTCAACATACCTAGTGGCTGTTATTGTTGGCATTTTTGACTATGTGGAAGCTTTCACCACAGATGGTACTGTAACTTCTTCGTTTTAACATCCATCTCTTTATCTTTCATCTTACTGCGGTTTATGCCTTAGAGTTAACTTATCTCCATTCCTTTGCAGGTACTAGGGTCCGTGTTTACACACAAGTTGGAAAGAGTGCCCAGGGAAAGTTTGCTCTAGAGGTTGCTGTGAAGACATTGGTTCTCTTTAAGGAGTAATTTCCTCACACTTCTCGTTATTTATTGGGAAGATGGCCTGCATTTTTGTCGCAGTGCTCATGAGAAGCATTTTTAAATTTTTTTGAGTAATGTTAATTTGGAATTCCAATACTGATCCTGACCAAGATATGTTGCAAAAAATTAAGTTCTATAGGTTCGTTGATTATATTCTGAGCATGTGTGTGAAATTGTGAATACATTACATCAGATGCTTATTTCTTGATAGCAATTATAGTTACATTATGAGTTCATTTTGGGATGAAATGAGTTTCAGACCATGCATTTGCATGTTTCAGTATTGATGATGCAAATATTGGCCTTCCCAAAATGGGACTAATGGATCAAGACCTTTCCAAATCTGTAAAAGATGTTTCATGCTTTGATCATTAATTGAAGTTATACCCTAAGCCTCTTGTAAATTTGATGATCTTTTGAGGCATCCACTTCTCGTCCTCTGACATGTTTACCGTATCACGACTAAAGCTTCACTGTGGTTTCAGCTGATGATGATTTCTTCTATGTTGGCAGGTATTTTGCTGTGCCATATCCTCTCCCCAAAATGGATATGATTGCTATTCCTGATTTTGCTTCTGGAGCCATGGAGAACTATGGCTTGGTTACATACCGTGAAACAGCGTTGCTATTTGATGAGAGACACTCTGCAGCTGCCAATAAGCAACGGGTTGGTGAAAGTTTATGTTACAATTGCTTGTACTAAGCTGTTAATATAGTTCATTAGCATACGTAACTTGCCATACCATTTGAATAGGCCGAGTGGACACTGCTAAACTTGATTATGCAGCTAATTTCATTTTACCAACCAATTTAATAGTAATTAGTGCAGAAGTCTGTTATGATGTCATTTAGTTTTCTATTCAGACTTGCAGTAACCGTTTGATTATCAAGGGCTTTTGACATTTTTTTCTATTCTGTTCTTGTGTATCCTCTCTCCAGGTTGCAGTTGTTGTAGCGCATGAATTAGCTCATCAGTGGTTTGGAAATCTTGTTACAATGGAGTGGTGGACACATCTGTGGCTTAACGAGGGTTTTGCAACATGGGTAATATGGAACAAAAATAATATGTGACAAGCTCCATATAATTGTATGTTGCTCATGTGTTCTTTTTGCTGCAGGTATCTTACTTAGCTGCAGACCAGTTCTTTCCTGAATGGAATGTTTGGACTCAATTTCTTGAGGAATCTACAACAGGTTTCAAGCTGGATGCTCTTGCAGGATCACATCCAATTGAGGTAACAATATTAGTTACACCTTGTTTGCAACGCTATGACCGTTTACAGAGACATATCAGATTCTAAGTAAATTTGAAGGCCTGATGAATGGATGTAAAGGTTTTTTATGAGAAATGTGAAGGTTGATTGCATGTACAATTCTACAAGTCAGAAAATCAATATGATTGGCTTTATATTCAACTACACCCTTATCTAGTGGCAAAACATTGGTAGATGACAACTGGGACGGAAATTTGGATATATCCTTCAGAATTTATGTTCTATGTATGGATGTTTTGGGATTTGTTCTATTACCTGGTGTCTGGTAGTCTCTAGCATAAAACTTTGGTTGTTATATATTGGCAATTACTCCCTCTGTTCCAAATCGCAAGGGGTTTTGGCCCCCATTTTTTCCGTATATGTTCATATGGATGTCAATGAATCTAGACATATACAAAGTTACAAACCACATACGTGAAATCCTGCGTGAATATATCTATAGCCTATAACCCCTTACAATTTGAGATGGACAGAGTAACAATGTTATTACCATGAAAGTAATTGATGATGAATATGATATGTGGTTGTATAGTGGCTAATGCAAAATAGAGTACCATTAAAATAATTGATGATGAATATGATATGTGGTTGTGTAATGGACAATGCAGAATATTTTTATGTTTCTATAGCATATTCTAATCAGTCAAAACAATCCTATTGGACTGGATGTTGGAGAATAAAAATAAAAAAAGGTCAACATGTTCCTAAGTTTCTAGTATTTTTGGTAAGTGTTTTATAGTCACCATAGTTCTAAAACACTGTAACTGTTCTCAGTGCAGACTTGGGGCAAACTACTAAATAGTGATCGTGCAGTCTATATGGCACAATCAATGCATATTTTAAATTTTCCTTACACATCCATGCACATATCATGCAATCTATTTATTTTTATACAGGTGGACATTAATCATGTTGATGAAATAGATGAAATATTTGATGCTATAAGCTATAGGAAAGGAGCTTCTGTCATTCGGATGCTGCAAAGCTATCTTGGGGCTGAGGTCTTTCAGGTTTGGTTTACTTATTCACTACTCCCTTTATATTTTTTTCAAACAAAAATTGAACAATTTGAAGCACTAATAGAATAGTTATGTGGTTGCAGTAACTGTTCGCCTAAACGGTTGTTTAGTCTGTTTAACTCTACATGGTGACTAGCTGTTTCTGTTTAATCAGCCTTTTAGCCTGATTAATGAGCTGTTAAGCTCGTTTAATGAGCTGTTTAGCTCAGAAAAACGTTAAATGATAGGTGATCGACTGTTTAACGTTTATGATAACACTGGCTGCAATATTATCTGACCTGGCCTATGGTTGGTTTACTTTTGAAATGACACTTATTAGATTCTTTTAGATAATGGAGGCAATCTTCAGCCTCTGCACATAACCTTTTGAAGGACTTTAATATGATTTTTATTCCTTAATATACTCCAATTCAATTGGGCGACAAGCTAGACATATTCTTAGTCACGCTACTGCTATTCTTTGAGAAAAACATTATTTGCAAAATGCACATAGATTTCATATTGGCTGTTCACTTATCAAGAATATATCTTTTCAGTGTTAACCACTAACCAGAAGCTATCCTTCTGTTCTTTTTGCTAGAAATCTTTGGCTGCATACATTAAAAGATTCGCGTATTCAAATGCAAAGACAGAGGACTTGTGGGCTGCCCTTGAAGAGGGGTCTGGTGAACCAGTCAGAAAATTAATGCATTCATGGACAAAACAGCAAGGTTATCCTGTCGTCAGTGTAAAAATCAAGGATGGAAAGTTACAGCTGGAGCAGGTATGTTGCAGATTTCCTTTTCTGGAGACGTGTTTGCATGTCCAGTGAACTTTGCAAGTTCTTTTCTCAATTTGCAAAATCAATTTTAGTTTCTGGTTTGCAGGCTTTATAAAAATCTTTTGGTCTTGTTTCTTGCAGACACAGTTTCTTTCAAGTGGGTCCACAGGAGTGGGGCAATGGGTGGTTCCTATCACACTATGTTGTTGTTCATACTCATGCCAAGAGAAGTTCCTTTTTAATGAGAAGCAAGGAGAATTTGATTTGTCTGGGTTCATGGGGTGCCAAAAGAAAGACAACTTCTGGATCAAACTTAATGTCAACCAGACCAGCTTCTATAGAGTGAGCTATGATGAGGAACTTTCATCCCGACTTCGGCATGCAATCGAAAGCAACAAATTGAGTGCAGCAGACAGATACGGTAAATTCTCTCAGGATCTTCTTTGAAGTGTATCAGTCTTACCTTGTCCATTTGTCCAACTGTTGTTACATTGTTATTGTTTAATATACAGGTGTACTTGATGATGCTTATGCTCTCTGTATGGCTGGCAAACAAAAGCTAGTCTCCTTGCTGCATTTGATTGCTTCATACAAGGATGAGACTGAGTATACTGTGCTTGCACATGTGATCACGGTACTGTTCTTTCTACTTGAAAACTGAAAAGTCCTTTTCACATACACCGTTTTTTCCCTAATCAGTACAATATTTGGCTCTATAGACAAGTCTGGACATTGCCGAGATGATGGCTGTTGCTATTCCAGAGGAGTTGGGTAATCTGAAGAAGTTTCTAATTGACTTCCTTGAGCCATTTGCACAGTAAGTATATTGCTCCCATTATTCTAGGGAGAACGTTTACACTCAGATCTTTCCTAACATTTCAGAATCCTGTTGCAGGAAACTTGGTTGGGATGCTAAGAGTGGCGAGGGCCACCTGAATGCTTTGTTAAGAGGTGCACTCCTAACTGCTCTTGCAGAACTTGGCCATGAGGCTACCATAAATGAAGCTGTTTGTCGGTTTAATGCCTTCCTGGAAGACAGAGACACACCACTCCTCCCTCCAGATGTTCGAAAGGTTAGCATCTTAATGGAATTTAATTTATATATAACACTACTTCTCTATACCTCACCTTTTGTGTGAGCTTTTAGAACTGGTTATTATGCCCTTTATGTAACTGTGAAAAGCTCTACAGTCCACTTATTGATCCTGTTTTATTTTGTAGGCTGCATATGTTGCTTTGATGCAGACAGTGAACAAGTCGAACAAAACTGGTTATGAATCACTCCTAAAGATTTACAGAGAAACTGATCTAAGCCAGGAGAAAGTTCGTGTGCTAGGTAAGTCAAATTTTCTTTTTACTGTTTGAAGGTGAGCATGTTTTGATCCTCTGCATTGTAGGTTCTTTGGCATCTTGCCCTGACCCTGAAGTTGTTCGTGAAGCACTGGACTTCATGCTATCAGCTGAGGTAATAAATATGGGTGTTCTTCATTTTTTGTTGTTGTTTATGCTAATTATAGTTAGTGCTATTGATGTCCTTTTGCGTAAATCATGTGGCCCTGTGTGTTCCACATGATATGGCTAAACTTTTTTTCACCTTAATGGAATAACTCATGGTGTATGGCACCCACAGGTAAGGAATCAAGACACTATATTTTTGCTTAGAGGGGTGAGTTCAGGGGGACACGATGTGGCTTGGCAATGGCTGAAGGTATTCACGGATATCTTTATTATCCTAGTTGGCTTTGCAACTTTATTATTTGAATCTATGCTAACTGCATGGCGGCTATGCTTTCAGGAAAACTGGGACTACATACTGGGAGCCTACTCTGGAACTCTGCTCACCTATTTCGTGAACACAACTGTCTCGCCGGTACGCACCACAACCTACCTGCATCCCATCTCTCATTTAAGCTAATATGCATTATACCTTTCTGAAACACCGTGAAACATGGTTGCAGCTGGCCACTGACGAAAAGGGTGATGAGGCGGAGGAGTTTTTCAAGAGCAGAACCAAAGCAAACATTGTGAGGACTGTGAAGCAGAGCATCGAAAGAGTGAGGATCAATGCTCAATGGGTCAAGAACACCAAGGGCGAGACTGATATTGGCAATGTTCTCAAGAATCTGGCTCACAAGCACTGAGCAGAGACGAGGACTTTTCTGTGTCGTCCTAGTGCCCAGATGTAACTTGTGTGCTCGAGAACAAGTGGATTAATAAAAGGGTACTGTTGAGACACGGAATGCCACAAACTGTTCTGTGATCATGTTGACGGAAGTTATAAGCTAGACTATCTCCTGTATGTCCACACTAGCTGCATTTTATGATTCACCCAACTAATTATTAGCCACCTGAAATTATAAAAAATTTATCTGGTTTGCATCAAACATGTTTAGATAATAAATTAGCTAATAGCTAATAAATCAGCTAATAGGTGTGCTTTCAAATATGAATTAGCTGGTTGGTTGTAGGTAATGCTAGTTCATCTTAGATGATCTAAACATGGCCTAAATTCTAGGATAGATATGCGCTGAATTCATGAAGTGTGTCCCAACTCCCAACAAGGCCCGGTCGCATTAGAGATGCACAGAGGCTTGTTCGGTTGCCCTAATTTTTTGGAGAGGATTAGATGGGATTTAATCTTTTACTAGTCAAATTTGAATAAAAAAAGATTAAATCCCTTCTAATTTCCTTGGAAAATCCCCTAACGGGACAAGGCCTAAAGGTAAATTTGTTTAAAAACCAGACACTGCCGGTGAGTTGTTACCCGACCAGATGTACACTACAATTGCTTTTTATAATTTGACTTCGTCATTGTCTTTCAAAAATCAACAAACTACCTTGAAATACAAATCTATTTTGTATGATAATTTGTGTGCATATGAAATATAGTGCTGAGCAAAATATGCAGAGTTTCGATTTTTCTAGAAATTTGCATACTACATAATTGAAGGGAATACCTAATAGCATGTGATGTAAATGTTAGTGCAGTTCTGTATTACTACAAGCCCTGAACGTGAAACAAGATCAATGTTGCAAACTTTTTTTTTGTTATAAAAAAGAGATTGCCAACAGCCATGTACCATGTTCGTGAAAAAGAAAAACATGAATGGCACAGGCTGAAGTCAAATCTGACACTACGTAGTCCCCTAAAAGTAAAAATAAACTTGTATAAAAGAACGGAATTGCTATATTATGCCTAAATATTTCGCTTTTCTCTCACATCTTTTTTTCTCTCACTCGATCTTCACCATACTTTGCAACTCCGTTCCACCTAAGTAAGAAAATTTTTCCCTGGTAGATTAAAGTTAGGTACTTTAACGTTAAAAAAATTAGAGATTTGAGGACATTGAGGGTCAGATGTTTAGTATTGACGATGCGAAGGTTTAGAGAGAGGCGAGGCCAGCACAGAAAAGGTTTAATTGGCAGTTTGAGGTGGCTACTGGCTGGTGCATGGCTAGGGCGGGTCAGAAGGAAAGGTATTAGCTGATGGGAGGAAGAATGTGGAAGAAAAAAGAGGTTGCGTGGAAAAAATGTGCTACTTAAGATTAACTGATTTTAGAAACTTATATACGTGACAAGAGGTAAAATGGGTGTGTGCATAGAAAAATTCTATTGGTGGAAAACACAAAAAGAAAATTTAATTTTACAACCTTATATTGTCAAGTTCATCCCTTTTTCAACTTCATGACAATATAAATTTGTAAAATAGATTTTTTTCAAATACAAATGCATATAGTCATCCAACGCTACTTTTTAGTTAAATACACCACTGGTCTATAGATTTGCCACGATATGCCATTTCTATACCTACATTTAACTAAGGAACTGAGCTGTCAATGTAACATCGTCATACAATGTCACAATTATATAAGTATGTTGGGATTTTTGGACTTGGATGAAACATTTTTATAAGCTTAAGGATTAGAAATGTACTCCCTCCGTATATAAATATAAATCGCGTTTGACTTTTTTCTAAAAATTTCAATAGTTCGTTTTATTAAAAAGATTATAATTTATTTTGTTATGATTTGTTTAATCATTGGAAAGAGTTTAATAATGACTTGTTTCTTTAAATTTTTGAATAAAATGAACGATTAAAGTTTTTTTTTTTTAAAAATCAATCGTCACTGAGATAGTACTATTTTCAAAGTCCATGGCCGTTGCTGGGCGAGCGTGTCTTTCCCTCACCGCCCACCGGCCACCGGCAGCGGCCGGCTTCCCCCGAAGCCGTGCGGCTGAATGTAGCTTTGGGGATGCCCGGAGGCCTGAGCGGAGAGCAGGGGAGGGCGTTCGACCCGTACGGCGGAGCATGTTGACCGCGCCTACGAAGAAGCGGTTCACCGTTTGCGCGCGCACTTCGCCGCCGCCGCCGCCGCCGACTCTCATCTCCGCTTCGTCGGGGGCCTCGGGTCAAGGTCAACAGTGCGCTGTACCCCCACAGGTCCGTCCTGTAAGCCAACCCCTCCCTCTCGCTTCTCTTCCTCCGTTGGCGCTTCAGCGCCACGGCGGTTTGTCAAAGCAAAAGCCCCAATGCGAGAGGAGGCCGATGATGGATGGGGGTGCGTGGCAGGAGAAATATGCGTGCTCTGCTGGGCACGCGTCGATTCGTAGGGCAAGGGGCCGATTGATGCCCGCAGCGCGAGGATTTTGTTGCCCCTCATCTTCTCATCAGCGACCTGATAGATCCTAGATGCAATGCAATCTTGCGTGTGTCTGATGCCTCACTCTTGGCGGTAGATTCGATCAACTCTCATAGCCTGTGCCTGCTTGAGGACAAGGAGGCATCAATTCTCGAGTGTACATATGCTACACTTCGTTTTTCAGGAATCTTGCGTTTGTCTTGGTACATTTTGTTGAGGTATTGGGATGAGCTGTGAGCCTAATTTACCTGTCCAACATTATGTGTTATATAACTATGAAAAGCAGAGAGAGTGTCCAGCTTAACTAAAATCCCCTAATCGTTTGATGCCGCTGTGGTATTGCCAAAACAAGTTAAAATTTTCTCAGCAACTGTGCTGGCGATTGGAAAAAAATGGAGGCAAACCACAGTTGAAAGCTTGAGGTGCTGTTACAGCAGAAAGAAATTCGCATTTTACTATTTTACATACATGCACACCTTAAGTTTCCTTTGTATGCTCCCTTTTATCTACATGCTAACAATCTCTTTTGGTTGACTGAAACTATGTTAGGCCTCATCACCAGATGCTGCAGTCCATGCTCATCTTGTCTGAGTTAGGATCTGAACAAGCAAAGGCAGCAGTGGTTTTCCAGACCAGGAAGGCAACCTTATGTCTGTCTATACTCTATACAGTTGAGTCAAGTATGCTTGATTTGTATACCCCGATGGAAGATTCTCATGGCATTTAGATGTCATCATTGTTGAAACTATACGGTGCGGAGCTTGAACAGTTTGTGCTTGCGCTGCTTACCTGGGCAGCCTCATACTCATGCCCAAGATTGCGCAGCCTGTTAAGCTCTGGCAAGATTTCTTTTCCGAGATCTGGCCTGTCTTTCTTCCGTAGCTCTGCACATCGCAATGCCAGCTTTGCAAATTCCAGAGCCTCTTCCACAGGCCAATCTGTCACCGTCGGGTCAAGTATCTCCTGGAAGGCTCCTCTCTCTATGGCATTTTCTACATGATGTGTGAGTCCCATGGGTGATCTCGCCGTGATGATCTGGAGCAGCATGATGCCAAACGAGTATATGTCAGACTTTGTGGTGAGCATGCCAGTCTGCTGGTACTCCGGGTCAATGTAACAGAACGTGCCGGCTGTCGATGTCATCCTGTACTGCGTGACATCGGCTGCGGATTGTGGCACCAGCCTTGCAAGGCCGACATCACTGATCTTGCTGACAAAATTGTGGTCGAGGAGGATGTTGGCAGGCTTTAGATCTCGGTGCACAAGTGGTTCTGGCTTTGCTTGGTGGAGGAAGAGAAGTCCAGTTGCAATGTCGGCGGCGATCCTGAAGCGGATGCTCCATGGGATTGGCAATGTTTTACCTCGTCTGCAGAGCCGGTCCTCTAGGCTTCCATAGTCCATGTATTCATACACTAGGCAGCCGTACTCTGGGCAAGCTCCAAGCAAGAGAACCATGTTTGGATGCCGCATGCAGCTTAGCACTTCAATCTGCAAGTTGTCACAAGCATGCGAATTATAAGGTATTTCATACTTTAGGAATGATATTATTGTTGTCATTGGTATAAATAGGTTAGTCATAACTTCATGGACACAATCGACATGCTTCTAATTATTGAAATGGTAAAACTATTAGGAAGATTGGTTTGATGCGATGAAAACAAGAGAAACCTGCTTTGTGAGAGTGAACAAATTGTTGCAGATAAAAGAAATGTGTTTTGTGTGTGTGTGTGTGTGTGTGTGTTTGATAGGTTTCTAGTCATATCTATCTAGATAATAGAAGCTGCGTAATGTAGGCTGACCACACCAATAAAGAACTTACTAGATAAAGTTCCGTAAATTTCAATGCTAGCACAATCTGCTGTTAGATTTACCTCTTGCTGAAATTGTTTCCTTCCCTGTGATGCATCTGGTCTCAGGATTTTAATAGCGACATTGGTATGATCCAGTACTGCTTTATAAACTGGTCCGTATCCACCTTCTCCTATCTTGAGTGCCTTATCAAACTTATGAGTGGCAGCTTCTATGTCATCAATGGAATATCTCCTGTACCGGATATCATTTTTGTTCAGTGCATCAGTTGCTTTCTTTCTATCCTCAGCCTCTCGCTTTGCCTTCCATTCTGCTCTCAATCTCTTCTGCGCCTCAAGCTCTGCAATTTTCTGCGCAGCTTCTGCTGCCTCCAGTGCAGCTCTGCACTTTGCTTTCTCCATTTGAACAAGTGCAAGAGCTTCCTCCTCTGCGTTCCTTAGTTCTTGGTACTTTTTGGACTCTTCCACCTTCATCTGGTGCATCTGTGCTGCCTGCAGTCAGATTATCATTCATTATGTCAGTACCTTCTGGTTAGCTCAGGAACATCCTGATACATAAGCTTATTAGCAATACAGAAGCAAACGCATCTTCTGTTTGGCATCAACAGCTTCCTTACATGCAGAATTATACATTTCCATTGTCTGTTTCAATTCTAGTCTCAAGCGTCTCATTTCAGCTTCCACATCCTTCCAATTTCAAGTGAAAAATAAGAGTCTGTGTCATAATATTGTTCTATACTTGGAAGAAATAATTGCGCAAAGTGTTGATCAACTGCAGTAACTTGATGTCGACGCTTGCTGAAAGGAACTCGATGTTATAAAGAAGCCACTTACCCCAGCACAACTTAGGCTTTCCATGGACATCGCTGAGGAAAGCTCCATGGATTCAGCAAAGTCTATAGATGGTAACTCCATGCTCATTGGGAAATCAACATCATCTGAAAAGGAGCTGCGAGTCACCGAGGGCCTCGGTGGTGCTATGAAATCGATGTAGTCATCAAAGTCCTTTTGGGGTGCTGTCTTAGCTCCAGTAAGGGGCCTATCCCTCGATGGGGCCTTTGCGTAGGCAGATAACCGGTCCACAGAATTTCTATTTGCCAATGGAGACGATGTATGAGAAGCCTTCTTCCAGTCCCCTCTTGAGGTCCTGTTTAAAAAAAAAACGAATGCTCTTTTTAGCTGATATTAACAAGTTTAGTTTTATTATTTTTTGAAACATGGATGTTAGCAAGATTTGAAGGCAAATAGTGACTTGATTAAGGAAGTATTCCCTCCTCCCGCAGTTACTTTATGCTTCAACAAAACTTACTAGTACAAAATGAACATCATTGACCGGAGGTAGTACATGCTATTTCACAATTATAAGAAGGTAAATTCAGATTGCTGCTTCATATTTATTTCACAGCTACACAATGTAGCTTACCTTGAGGCATCGGACTCTATGTTTGGTTGGGAGTGTTGCTTTGGAGGGAGAGTAGTAAACGGTGCTGGAGCTTTGGCTGCCTTCACCTGGATAGCCTTTGCCTTGTGTATGACATGTACTGTGCAATAATCAGGTGCCATCTTCATCAAGCATGTTGGGACATCAGGATTTCTAAACCTTCTGCATGGTATAATGATCATGCCTGTTTTCAATATAGGCAAGGGAACGTAAAGGCGTGTGCCAATGGAAGATGAATGGGCATGTGATATACCTGATGAATGTGTTCTTAGTTGATGCCCCGGCGACGATATCTGTGATGGCGTTGCTAGTGGCATAGTCAATGATTGCTTTGGAGATGTCATTGCCATCCAAGATAACCTCCTTCAGATGCATCTGTGATGTGATGATGGCATTAACGTAAGTACTGCTTGCAGTCATTCTTTTCATTTTTATATTTTCCTTCTTTTTCAGAATGGTATAACTGTCTCTATTATAGTACTGAAACATTTGATTCCAGAATTCCTTTTTTAGGTATCTATCAGTTGAATTGTACAGTATCAGTTCTTGCAGTAGGTAAATATTCTGCAGTGATATTATTTATATTTATATGTGCTAGCTTTGTCTAGCATTTCCAAAGCTTTGAAAACAGGCAGTATTCAATTGTCCCTTACCCCTTTACGAGCACAATACCCTCTATATGATATAAACAGCTGCGTTATTTCTGAGTCCCCTTCGTCTTTGACTGCTTCAGCTGTAGCATTGTCATATGAAACAAGACAAGTGTTGATAAATCAAACCACGCTTTCCTTAAAGCATAAAGCAGACCATATTGAATAGAAGGAAAGAAATTGATTTGCCTTCAGATTGCTTAATTTAGCGATTGGATCAGATTAAATGCACATTGATTAGCTTGAGCAATATTACAACGATGCTAAGAATTTTGAATGTTGACGAGTGAACTATATTAAGTCTGGAACAAGGTAACACATCATTGTCCAAAGAAATGTGCGTTTGTTTGTTTCTTACACTTTCCTGCAAACTTGGTTGACAATTTACTTGAGCAGAACCTACTTTAACACATGGTGTCAATGTATTGTTACAAAAATGTAATAACTAGTCATGGAGGCAAAAATTTACGGTTCATTGAATGTGTGCAAGTGTTGCAATTGCAGTCAACCAAGTTATCCTACAAAGGGATAGGCATTTTCTTGTGCTTTTCATAATTTTTTTATGAGAATTTGAATTCAGATTAAAAGGCACCATATTGTTACGAAGTTAATTAAAAATAGAAACAAAGCTTTCAGGTTATCAGTTAATCCTAAAAACCGGCTTGTTCAAAGGCAAATTAGTCTGGTCTAATATTGGAGAAATGGTTTAGCATTACATGGCCAGAAAGCAAGAAACTGAAGATCATTATAATTTATATATCTAATCATAAATTAGCCTAGTTCAACGGCTGTTTAGATCGATGTAGAAAGGCAATCAACTTTACTCTCATATATGTGGATGCGGAAAACTTGTATACTGAGAAGCTGCCTACCCCTGACATGGACGAGCTGGAGCGTGCTGCCCCTGGTGAGGAGCCGATCCACCGCCCATTTCGCCGCCTGCTGACTGTTCTTGTCCCTGTCGACGGCGACGATGATGGCGCTGTCCCTTGCAACCGGCTCGTGCTCGCTGCTGTGTGAAGAGGTCACGGAGAAGGGCGAGGCGAACATCTTAAATGCAGCAATCAGCTACCGATCGACCCAACCGAGAACCGGCGATCACCAACAGCAGGCAGCCGCAAGAAATGCAAGGGGGCGAAACGGGAGGGGAGAGAGAGAGACAGGGGAGATTTTGTCTCTCCTCTCCCGTCGCCTTATTTTGTCCTGCTCGTCCCTAACCTCCCCTGTTTCGCTGTTGCCATTGAGACACCGGAAACTCTGATGTGTTCCCAGGGAGTTTAGCCGTTTCGCCAAATTTGGGTCTTGAGCTTTCTCCTATTATTAGATGACTAAGCTGTTAAAGAAGACTTCGCAGCTCCTATTTTGTTGCGTCCGTTCGTCTATTTTTGCACATTTAAGCTTTGTGTGCGTGTGTTGGTCATCACTCATGAGCCATGACTGTCATTACATCTATTATATGGAGTTTGTATGGTTCTGTTTCACTAAAGAGTTTAGAGACAGAATCTCTGTTGTATCGTTTGTCATCCTTTTTTCAACCTATAACATACTGGGTGCTCCTCTTTTTTCAATAAGAGAATGGGTCTGCTACTGCATCATGCATCTGATTCCTTTTATGGAGCTTATAATATAGGCCATCGCTCCAAAGTCCTGCAAGTAGAAACAGTGATTTCCTGGTTGTTTGTTTTCCCTACTGACATGAAGGATGTTGCTGCTCTATATCTGTCATGAGAAAGTATAAACATTATTTTCTAGAGATTGGTCGTCAAGTGGAGACGATAGTTGTACAAGTATTTGCGTCATTTGGTTGGACATATGTGGCCAGACTATCCCTTTGATTTGCTAAAACTGTGTATTGGTCAATTTTGGTCGTTCTATGTAATAACCTGGATCTGATTCTCGCTTCAGAAAGATGAAGCTGGAAACTAAGTTTCCATTATCTTAAAAAAAATAGCAGCTTTGGTCCCTCAACCTTGCTCAGAGGCTCAATTTCGTCCTTTGCCTATCAACTCGTCTGTCATCACGCTTGAATTGTCCGTTTCATGTCCTTAGGATGATGCAAAAAAGACAATTCATGTAGGGGCATGGATGATATTGAGCTCAACGATGAAAGCTGGAAGACTAAGAGCATTGTTGAGGACCAAAATGCTTTGATAGGTGGGAGCCTCACAGCAATGCTGAGAAACAAAACAAGCTTGCCATTCGTCAACGATGAAAAATTGCATGGGACATAGTTGAGATCAGCGTAGTTGCGCGTCTAGCCGCCATATTGATGGTAAACTAGTTCTGTTCTCTCGTGTTGGGGTACTATAACAGCAATAATGCACTAATTAATCACTCATTTTATGATAAACAATGAGAACATCTATCAACATATCAACGGTGAAATGATAGCAATTACATGCACAATTGACACCACGATATATGTGGAAAACTACCTCAACGTAGGGAGTAAATAACATAGTTGGTCCACTCTAAGCTTCCGCTGTAATCAATAGCGTTATAAGGAATCTTCCCTCTCTAGAGGATTACAACAACAGTAACACATCTTAATATTCCTAATTAGAGTTTTTTTAGCCTCCAATCCTTACCAAGCGCGCTAAAAAAATAAATCTTGGAAATTCTCATAAAAAATCAGAAACATCTGACCGTCCATCATGTGGCTCTAATAGTAGCCATTAGATCAATTATATTTTCTAAAAAATTACCCACCATGCCATTATAAAATGTGAATGAAAATAACCCCTTAAATTTGCATAAAAATTACCCACTGTGCAATTATAAAATATGGATTAAATAACCCATAAATTTGCATATAAATTACTCACTGTGACATTATAAAAGAAGAACTAAAATCAGCCCTAAATATGCATATAAATTACTCAATATGCTATCGTGAAAGATAAATTAAAATAATTTCTAAATTTGCATGTAAATCACCCACAACGAAAGATGAGTTAAAATAATCACCTCTAATACTAAGGATTAAATCTATGTCTACTATTCCTTCAATTTCAATTTATAGGTCATTTGACTTTTTTGGTATCAAGTTTGACTAGCTCGTTTTATGCAAAATATTTGCAAAAATATAGAAAAATTTAATTCATAGTTATAGTATATTATATGTTAAACTAAATCATAATGAAAATAAATGATGATTGTAAATTTTTTTGAATAAGGCGAGCCGGTCAAACTTGGTGTCGCAAAAGTCAAACGACCTATAAATTGGGATGGAGGGAGTAATAAACTCTAACCTGTACAAGAGTACGTGTTGATAGACTAGTTCATCTAATGCAGCTTGGCATCAATAGCGACGACCACAACCATAGTCAAATGGATGCGAGGTTGTTTTCCAGACGGTTTTGACGATTGGAATATGTGGTTTGTCTGGTTTTAAAAGTTCTAGGTTGTGAATGAAACAACTATGATAAATACGAGATTGTAATATAGACTTTACCTTTCCCCGGAAATACCTAACTTTTTTAGCAAAAAAAAAAAAATCAAGTATATGGGTACATTTATACACATGTATTATGTTGAGCCATTATTCTTAGTTTCTAACCGAACTTGTAACCTGCACACCTGATATTTATAGCTTGATCATTTGACCCACTGTCCTGAACATCGGCCTCCCTAGTTCCCACACGAGCACAAATGCCAAATCACCAATAGGCATCTCGCTTCTACATTTGCCGGCGCCGTGGCCTGTAGCGGCTCGCGCATTGGCACATCCACTGGCCAAAAGCCCCCAACACTTTCTTGTGCCTCTCACCGGCTACCTACCTCACTCCCTATATATCTCGCTCCCGCTCCTACGTACTAATAGGCATATGCTTAAGATTTTCTATTTTGGAAATACTCCCTCCTTAATTAATAGGCCGTTTGACTTTGTAATGTGAATTATCTTGATTGTAGATTGTAGAGCTTTGCAAAATGAAGAAGTATTGATCTGAGAACTGTGTGGGACGATAGAGCATGAAAGTTAAATTTAAGTTGCTGTTCTGTTTTAATATTTTGCACACCATATTTCTTTCATCATGGCTATGTGACTACGTGAGACACGAACAATCGATGCCTTCCATTGTCGGCATGTATGTGACTACTTAATGTTTTTAAAATTGGAATTTCTTCAGCTTTTAGGATTTCAAAATATGGGAATACCCTGCTCGCCGCCGACGATATCAAAGACTGTTTAGATATACCGGTAAAATTTGCATGAGATACATGAACCTGCCTGCCTTGAATAAACTAAAAGTGATACTACCGCCTACCATAAAACCAAGCTAGAGTCTCATCAAACACGATTGGCAGTCATGCTACTCGTGCATGCTGTGCACACGCCCATTCCGTGCCACTGACACCTGTGCCCCACACTCCGACTCCCACGGCGCCCCATTTCCCAAGCCTACGACTACGACTACGAGCGGATTCCCGGTTCCCGCGTGCCGTGCTCTCAAACACCCTGCGCCTGGCTCGCCGCCTCCAGCGGAGCGGGCCGCCGACTCCACTCGCCCCGCCACCGGCCCACCGCCGCCACATCCTCCCCTGCACCTCAAGGCGGGGCGCGAGCGCGACACCCGAAAGGCAAAGCCATGGCCTCCTCCGGCCGCGCGCCGCCCACAGTCGCCGTCGCCGTGCGCCCCGGCGGCAGCGGCAGCCGCCTCGCCGCGCGGTGGGTCGCCGCCGGCCTCCCGGACGACGGCCGCGCCGCCGCCATCGCCGTCGTCCACGTCATCCCCGCTCTCGCCTACGTGCCCGCCCCCAGTAAGCTCCCCTCCTCCTCCGTCTCGGTTGTTTCGCTCATCTGTTCACCACTCCGAAATGGGCGCGAGCTGACGGCCTGTTGCTGCGCATGCAGCGGGGCAGCGGGTGCCCGTGGCGCTGGTGGGCAGGGAGCCGGCGGAGGCGTACGCGCGGGACCGGCGCGCGCGCGCGGAGGAGGCGCTGCTCCCGTTCCGCGGCCTCTACTGCGGCCGCGCCAACGTCACCGTGAGTGCGCAGCGGCAGCTGCCGAACCGGAAGAACCATCCCCTAACTGAAAGCTCACGTTTTTAGCTTCGCGCGCTTGGGTTTCGGTCTGATTTTAGAACGGGGTTGCTTTGCAGGTGGAGACGGCGGTGGTGGAAGGCGGCGACGGCGTGGCGGCGGCGCTGCTGCGGTACGCGCACGAGTCCGGCGCACGGAGCCTGGTGCTCGGCTCGGCGTCCTTCCGCTGGTTCCGGAGGTGAGTTTTTGTTAGCCACTCGAATTTAGTATTTTAGTTCAATCATGCGCTCGAATTTCCCAACCACTCGATCACCATTCGACGGCCTGTTCACCATCTTCTTCCTCGCGCCGCATCCGTCCATCGCAAGGTCCACTCCCGCTGCCCAAAGGCCCCAAGCACGTGCTGATGCCCGGCAGGTCGGCAGGATGGTCTTCTTCAGGTCTCCGCAGCAGCCGCCTGACCGCCGCCTTGTCCATTGTCACCCTTCCACGACCATACCCGCCGGCCTCCTCTGCCACCCTAGCCGGTGGGCGATGGCACCGCCGCCGCCGCCTCGCAGCCCCACCCACGAACCACCGCCACCGCCACCGCCAGGCCGGCCGGACACCTTGGGCGTTCTCTAAACTCTCTGGATTCCAAATCCGAGCCGTCAATCCTGAGCTCTGGCCTCGCCGGAGACGTTGCCGGATTCAAGAATACGAGCCTTGAAAAAAAAAAACTAAGGACAGCAGAGAGCACCATATCTGACGGATACAAAATCGGGGTCCTCGTAGGTTTAATTTTCCAAAAGGGAAATGCGCCAGTGTTTACCTTTTTCTGGTTCTTGTCCTCTGTATGTAGCGTTGAATTGATGGATTACGGCCTGTGGTTGGGGCACTGTCACTGTGCAGGTTTGATTATGATTAGATCAAAAAGGCTATAAACAAAAAAATGTGCTTCTTCTTTTGCTATAAAATTTGCCTTTTTGGTTTGTGGTTGGATTTGAAAGGCGCACGGAGCAATGCCTTTAATCGCAACTAAAGTGTCCTTCTGGGGTGATCACTGCATCTCAAGTCGTTCAGCTTCTGGTCCGCATGTACTGTATCGTGCTATCGATGTTGCCATTTCCGTGAGGCTGTCCCCTGATGCTGTCCGGCTTCATTGATCATGTAGTCAACTAGTAATGTAGGATAATGCTGAATTCCCTTTTCATCTAAAATCGTGTTTCCACCGTTCTGACTGACCTTATTTAAACTCAACAGTCAAATCTGTTATGGTGGAAATGTCGACTGCAACTCATGTTCATTGCTTCCAGTACTCTCGCTCGTTCCGTAGTTTACTTTTAGATGTACATGCTTTTGGTGCTGGCTTCCATTAGTTTAACTTTATTGTCCTTGTTCTTCTCTGGATTCAGAAACATTTTACTGGCTGTCCATATTATAACTGCATCTATCTATTATACTAATTCAGGGCCTGCATGATAATTCTGCTTTGCTGTTTTCCTTCTCTGGATTCAGAAACATTTTACTGGCTGTCCATATTGTAACTCCATCTATCTATTATACTAATTCAGGGCCTGCATGATAATTCTGCTTTGCTGTTTTTCATACATTTTTTTAGTTTAATATTTATCACATATGCACGTACCAACTGAGAAAGCTTTGCGTTTTTTTTCAATTAAGCATTAACTGCTGCATCATCCATTTTGCAGGGTGTTGAGCATCCCTGATGTCCCCGATACTGTCATTCAAGCTAAGCAAAATTCATGCAATGTATTTGTTGTGTCCAAACAAAGAATAATTATGAAACTCGTGAGATATCCTCAAACGAGCGGTGTGTTCTGAGTCCTCAAATCTTCTACCCTATATACTGCGCTGATGCTGTGATTCGTTTTGCTTGTTTCAGTATGCTCATTTGTCCTGGCATAACAATTTTGCAGAGTCTACCACAAACTTGAGGATCGAGTCGATTAGTCATGAAACATTTGCACAATCACATCGGAGTTTATTGTTTGACAACTTTGACGATGATGAAGCACATGCAGATTCGCTCTCCCAAACCTACAGCGCACATAGTGCTTCTAATATCGTCCCAAGTTCAGAAAGTTCTGAACAAGTTGCTTCAGGAAGTTCGGGAGTAAACCCCACAGGAACAGAAGGAAGTAAAAACTACGATTCTCTTAGCTCCTTGGGGGAAGCTCCTTGTGCTGCCTCAAACTCAAGCGAAGAGGTCAGATCTTTTCCAAAAAAAATGTACAAAAAATTTCAGATGCACTTGCGTCCTTCCATGACATGCTAAACATGTGTTTTTTTTTCCTACGTTACTTACAGTACCAATCTACAGATGAAGTAGCAAGACTAAGGAAAGAGCTGCAGGATACCTTAGTAGTATATGATAAAGCTTGTGTAGACCTCGTCAATGCAAAGAAAAAGGTCAAAGTTCTTCTGAATCCTTTTGTATCTTCATAACTTTAGGCCACCAAATGCATTTATTTTCGGAAAGAGGGGGCATTCTAAACTTGCTTATGTTTTCATCATATCACACAGATTCAGGTACTTTCTATCGAGTGTTCTGAAGAGGCGAGAAAGGTGGAGCATGCGCTAGAGTGGGAGGAAGCTGTGAAGCAGACGGTAGCCCATGAGAAGGCAAAACAGCTCGAGGCCATCAACCAAGTTGAGAACGCAAGGCAATCATTCACACGAGAAGCTTATTCCAGGCACAAGGCAGAAATGGCTACTAGCATGTTCTCTCAGGAGAAGGCACAGTTCGTTGATGCTATTCTGTCGAAGAGCAGAAGTTGCAGGCGGTATTCGAAGCAAGATATAGAACTTGCCACCGATCACTTCTCTGAAGAACGGAAGATTGGTGAGGGGGGTTATGGTAATGTGTACAGGTGCACCCTTGATCACACAGAAGTAGCTGTGAAGGTCTTTCAGCAAGACTCCATCGACAAAACTGATGAGTTCCTGAAGGAGGTAACTAAAGTTGTATGCATATGAACCAAACGTTGTCTGAAACAATCTTATTATGTGGCATTTTTTTTGCAGGTTGAGATTCTCAGCCAGCTTTGCCATCCCAACCTGGTTTTGTTGCTCGGTTTCTGTCCAGAAATTGGCTGTCTGGTATATGAATACCTGAAGAACGGGAGCCTAGAAGACCAGCTCTTCAACAGCAATGGCCACCAACCGCTGCACTGGTTCCTCCGGTTCCAGATCATCTTTGAGGTCTCCTGTGGGCTTGCATTCTTGCACGCAAGAAACCCAGAGTCCATAGTCCACCGCGACCTGAAACCGGCCAACATCTTACTGGACAGGAACTACGTGGGCAAGATTGGCGATGTCGGTTTCGCAAAGCTCATCTCTGATCTTGTGCCTGACTGGCAAACGGAGTACAAGGAGACGATCGTCGCCGGCACGCTGTACTACATGGACCCCGAGTACCAGCAGACCGGGACCGTTCGTCCAAAATCTGACGTGTTCGCGCTGGGAGTCATCATCCTGCAGCTCCTGACCGGCCGGCACCCAAATGGCCTCATTGTGGCTGCAGAAAATGCTCTGAAGAACAACAGGCTCTCTGACATTCTCGACAGATCCCAGAGTGACTGGCCACTTGAGGAGGCCGAGATGTTTGCGAGGCTCGGACTGAAATGCACGGCCTTGAGGTGCAGGGATAGGCCTGATCTTGAGTCGGAGGTGCTGCCCAAGCTGGATGAGATTCTGCACAGGATCACGTCTGCTGTCAATCTGAGAAACCCAAAGTCGAGTGTGCCAAGTCACTTCGTCTGCCCTATAACACAGGTAACACGTGTGCACCATTTGAATTCAATGACTGCATCTATCCCACATCCCTCTGGCTTCTTCTGCTCACCAAAATGGAATTTCGGCGCAGGAGTTGATGGAGGATCCTCATGTCGCTGCAGATGGCCACACCTACGAGCACTACGCGATCAGTGCTTGGCTCAAGAGGCACAAGATATCGCCTGTTACGAGGAACAAGCTCCTGAACCCGTCCATAATCCCGAACCATTCGTTGCGCGCCGCGATACAGCAGTGGAAGTCACAGTTACCAGCTCAGACAAACGCATGAAATCAATGATGGGAGTCAGGTTCATATATCTATTCTTGATTTAACTGTTACTAGTTGTGAAATTATTTTTTCCGCGAACACGCAGAGAAGCCTTTGCTTGTCGGGTTTCAAGCTGTAAAATGAGGGGAAAAAAGTAGCCGTAAAGCATAGAATCACGAAGAGTACGTGATTTTGTAATTCGGTGGGAATTTTCTTTTGGACTCGAGCGTGCATTACTATAATAATGGTCATCAGATTCAGAGCAGCTGAATCTCAAAATATCTTTTTTATTCTCTTAGCAACAATGTCTCAAGATCGTTTTAGTAACACTTACTCTTATTCGAGCTCCATAATCCCCTTATATATCTACATCTTGTACAATGTAAAAGAACAAGTTTTTATAAAACAATGTTTCACCCAATAAAACATTTATATCTTTCACATTGGCTCCACTCCATAGATTGAAAGTGGGTTGTAAAGTGTCAGAAAAGGTCTAAAAAGATTAAAAAATGTTTTTATCTTTTAGACTTTTATTTCTTAGCTCGTCTTCTATCCATACTCGGACACTTTTTTTATCTTGAAATTTAGTGAAAAAATGATGTCAATCAATCGTATCTCATTCTTTTTTTCTTTTTTTCCTCTCCTTTTTGTTTGGATAGTCAGATCCTTACTTTGCTTCTTCAACACTTTCGATTTACCACAGACGTGTGTCACGTACATCAACGCCATTATCCTATAATTTTCGTTATGTGATGAGGCAAAGAGATATTAGATGAGCAGTCATCAGCTTCGGTAGTACTACCGTGCATGCTAGCTAGCATTAGAATTTATAAGTGCATTAACATGTGCTCTCGCATGTGTTAGAGTTTTATGGAATATAGATTTAATCCGATAATATTAAAGCTGATTGTTTTAATCCATTTTTTATAATGTCATTGTAGGTAATGTATATACAAATTTAGAAATTATTTTATTTATATTTTATGATAGATATTGGGTAATTTATATGTAGATTTAGGACTTTCTTCTAGTTTATCTTTAATAATGGCATGTTGAGTAATTTATATACAAATTTAGGGGTTATATTAATTCGTATTTCATAATAGTATGGTGGGTAATTTTATGCAAATTTAAGGGGTTATTTAATTCATATTTCATAATGGCACGATGGACAATTTTTATACAAATTTAAGGTATTATTTTATTTCGTCTTTCATAATGTCACGGTGGGTAATTGTTTAGAAATTATAATAGATCTAATGACTATTTTTATTAGAGCTGCATGATGGATGACATGATGTTTCTGATTTTGTGAAAATTTTAATGATTTATCTTTTTTAGAAAACATATATATTATCAGAGCTACGTGATAAATGACGGGATGTTAATTACTCCCTCTGTCTAGAAATGGTCTTCGTGGAAAAAAGTGTTCAAAATTGATTTACG
The DNA here is from genome assembly GCA_030272315.1 of Paspalum vaginatum. Taxonomy (NCBI): domain Eukaryota; kingdom Viridiplantae; phylum Streptophyta; class Magnoliopsida; order Poales; family Poaceae; genus Paspalum; species Paspalum vaginatum. The sequence goes on along the minus strand of CM059015.1, from coordinate 40,583,141 downwards.
CTGTTTGCGCGTGGGCTCTAGTAAATGCAGCGGCCTCATCGCAAGCGTTCGGCAGACCGGCTCCACAGCACCCCACGCAGGGCTCCTTGCAGGCGTCGGTGAATCGGCTCACCTGCGTGGCGTTCGCAGGTTTACAATTCCGAAGCCGGCTTAAATCCCGTAGGTCAGCGGTAACGAAATTCGGGTCGAAATTCAGTATTTTCTGAATTTTCCGAACGGAAAGCATATTTGAATTCAAGAAAATGAAATTCGAACTTTCCGACCCGGAAAACCGAAGATTCCGACCGGAAAACGGAAGATTCCGACCGGAAAACTGAGGTTTCGACTAGAAAAAATGTGAAAACGTTAAAAATGATGCGTAGAATTGTATAAAAATAAAATTTTTGACAGAGTTTCCCCCTAATTATCTATATACTGATAGTGTATAATGCATAACACAAATACAACATTAAACATATATATGTAACTCGACAAAACAAAGACGAATACGACATTAAACACATAAGTCATGTCCAAACTTCAAAGTCTACACGTACTTAATCCTAATTATTACAATTGGTCCAAAGTCCAAATTACAAGGTCTAAAGTCCATATCCAATTAATACAACACAATGCATCCAAAGCGCACATAAGAATACAACACAATGCATTGTCCATCCTAAGTCCACGACGGACAGTACTTCACGTCGGTCCCCCTTTTTGCCAAATGCTCCTTAAAACGTGTTGCTCCTCCCCCACTCTTCTCCCATTTACAATACTTGCATTTGAATCCACCCTCTAACTTTTGCCCATGCTCGCACACTAGGTCCGTCGGTATTGTTCTACAATCATAGAAACATAACATATCGTAAGTTAATATCATATCCAAATTATAGAAATCGCAGAATACTACTATTAGATATCGCACAATATTACTACTATACATGCCATGAACTCTCCACCATATATACTGAAATGAAGTAAGCACTAAATACTTAATACACCTCAGATTCACTACATGGAGTGTTCAATTTAAGCATTTCAACTCATAAATCAACTAATAAATATGCACTAAATACTTAAATCCTCCTCATACCCTAGGTTTTCAACTGCACACAACAATGTTCGTCACAAATATGCACTGACTACTATAGATCGATATCAATACGCATCAAAATCGTGCATAACAACCCCCTTTACCTCCTGTTCCGGCCTGTAGACGGCGAAACCTGAGCGGGATGGGTCAGAATTCGCTCGGGATACGCCGGTTTCCGACGCGGCGACACCCGGCTGCCCATAGCTTTGGGCGCGGTGGAATCCGCCGCTTCCCGCTCGGGATTCGGCACTTCCTGACCGAAATCCGACCTTCGGCGGCGGCGGCGGCGGCTTGAGGCTGCGAGCAAAGGGAACGAGAGCGCGTGGAGGTGGGGGGGACCGAGAAGGGGCTGTCGGGGTGGCTAAGAGCTGAGCGAGTGAGTAGATAAGGAGGTTGGTTGTTAACAGTTTTTTTGTTCCTAACCGGTCCGCACCCAAATTGTTTTTTTAACCAACCAAATCAACTTAGATTTGAATGAGTTCTAGTGCTAATGGTTACAAATAACACCTAGTTTTTTATAATATTTTTTCAGATTTTTTTATAAATATTTTTGAATTTTTGAATTTTGAAACGAAATCTACTGGAATTTCGAATCCTGTATGTGAGCGGTAACGGAAAATACGACCGAAATCTGAGAAATTCGTTCGGAATTGAAAACCTTGCTCTAGGCTAGATGGAAGCTCTCCACGCATATTATCCGAATAATATCCCCCTCTTTTTAACACTCTCACCTTCAAAAGCATAAAAATTAAACTATATAAGCATCCAAACAATGGCTAAAACATGTATACTGCTATGAGAAAACTGATGCTTGCTGTCCCACATGGGCTACAGCGCCATGCATGGCAGATGCTACAGGAGCATGAACGTGTATAAGAAACACAAACCTTGAACTACCTCCGGTGATCCACCAGCTGCTACTTTTTTTTTTTGAAAGAAGCACTTGTATTAACCATCACGGAAAAGGTACATTGACCAATACATATACAGCACATACAAGCACCTCCTGGAAGGTTGTGGAGGGGACAGCTGTCCAACCCAACATGCACAGAACACCCTAGAAAAAAGTAAAAATTACATTGAAGTCCTTGGACACTTCTGCGCTTGCCGCATCTGCTAACCATTGCAGCCACCGGAGCTCGCCAAGAATGACGCCGGAACAAGCTTCAAGCGATCGACAGAACCTTAAGATCAAGGAGAGCACCGTCGCACCTTGGCTTTGATTTGAGCCGCAATAATCTCCCACCCCTAGAGATGGCAAGTAGAAGACAAATGTCGCCCATCGGCTGGAACACCCCGGCGAATATCATGTTGATGATCCAGATCCTCAAACTTTCTCACCACAAATCCCTCAGCCACCCCTCCAGCCTCCCAAAACAGAGCTGCCTCTGCCTCCATTGTTGGCTGAGGCACCAAGGTGCTCAAAACACATTCAAGTCTCCCGAGCTGCAACAGGAGAACAATGACCCTAACATAACCTGCAGAATCTGAAGTAGATCCACGGGACCAAGCTCCCACAAGCTCCACGACAGCGTCGGGTTGAACACCGCTGTGACAGGGACGGAGTTGAGGAGACTTATTCCAAGAAGACGCTGCCGATGCCGTTGCCTCATCAACGACGCCATGGACACCTAATCTAGACAAACTAGGACCTACTCTACTGCGCCAGGCAGAGAGCCGCGACCCCTCCTCCCTCCCGAGGCCTAGCGGCCATCCGAGGCGAGGGAGGCCGGCGGCCTCGCCAACGAAAGGAGCTGGGCTGTTGTTGGAGCCGGTCAGAGAGAGAAGGATCAGCGCGCAAAAACCTGGATGGATCAGCGCGCATTTTGCTGAGAAGACGAGCGTGGCCACCAGCTGCTACTTGAACTTGTTCATGACCACCTTGCCCTACGGCTGTAGCATCTAACGCAGAAAGCATGAAGTCCATGTCGCAAAAATTAAAAAAAATACTCCTTAGATTAGACTGGAAAAGAAACACTTACCTTCATCCTCATCAACCGAAACCGCATCGTAAGCAAGTTCATGCGCTAGACCATTCCAATCTTCAACATCATCCCAATCTAGGAATTTTTAAGTCTATATTTTCCGGCATCATATCTTACTATTACTAATTAGATATTTCTTTTGAGGCTCCACGTTAATTCTCACGAAACGCATCAGAAAAAAAGATAAATCATAGAATTCTCACGAAAATCAGAAACATCCCACCACCGATTGGTAGATTGGAATATTAATAGCCATTAGATCTGTTTTCTAAATAATTACCCACCTCTGCCATTATAAAAGATCTTGAGTTCAACTCTCAACGAAAGCAAAGTTTCTCTTTTTTGACAGATTTTTCTATTTTCAAATTTACTCTCAGTTTTTTTGTCAAATTTTTTCATTTACAATTTTACACTACTAAATGATCCTGTCATACTTTTCATAAATATGTTAGAAACCTTTTTATGATACAGATATTTTGTGCATAATCTTGCTATTGGATATTTCTTTTGGATCCTCCTTATTAATCCTCACAAGATGCGCTAAATAAAAGATAAAATTATAGAAATTCTCACAATAATTAGAAACATCCTATCATCGATTGCAGATTGAAATCTTAATAGTCATTAGATATATTTTCTATATCATTAATATCCCGTCATCCATCATATAGCTCTAATAATAGATCTGTTTTCTATAAAAAAATAAATTCTAAAAATTCTCACAAAAATCAGAAATATCCCATCATCCATCGTGTACCTCTAATAATATTAGTCTTTAGATCTATTATAGTTTCTAAAAATTACCCAGCATGACATTATGAACGATGAAATAAAATAACCACCTAAATTTTTATAAAAATTGCCCATCATGCCATTATGAAATATGAATTAAATAACCTATTAAATTTGCATAAAATTACTCACCATGCTATTATGAATTACGAATTAAAATACCCCCCGAAGGGTGTGTTTGAATCATAGGATTTTCAAAGGAAATACAAAGGAATCCACATTTCTATGGTTTTACGTCCTGTAGCATTGTTTGGAACATAGGATTCATCACTTACTTTCTTTCGGAAAGTTTCCTACACTTGCAAGTTTTGGAGGAAAATAAAAATCCACTCACACCTCTTGGTTTTCATTCCTTCACGAAGTCCAACACAACCAGTTGCAGCAACAAATCTTTCAGCTGTCCAAATCTTTATTCAGTAAGTGTAAAAAAAGTATAAGAACTTAGTATAATGTATTTCTTAATTTTATATACATTGTCGGAGCGGACGTGCTCCTGGTCGGGTGGCGGAATGCACCCGGCCGAGATCCTAAGTACTAAGAGTAGTTAGGGAGAGCGATCGTTGTTAGCTGGTCAATGGTGGCACGATGGTGACAAGAGGGTTTAGAGTGGTTCGGGCCGCCGGAGCGTAATACCCTACGTCCACTGTGGGTGTGTTCTTGTATTCCTGTCTGGACTAAGAGCCTGTCGAGAGTGTGTGTAGTTTGAGGAGACCGTGGAGCGTATGTTCTTGTGTTGCGTATGCCTCCCCTTTTATAGCCAAGGGGGGCATGTACACGGTGGCCGGGCCCCGACAGGTGGTCCCGGCCCATTTCCTCTATGCTACAGCTCTATCTTGTGGCTGATGTCCAACGCTCCCATGCTTTGCGCCTGTACCACCGACGCGACCTGGTATGGCCTGGAGATCCGCCATATCGTACTGTCGTCTGGATACGGCGCCGCGCCGTCCTGCCTTACGCCGTCCTGTCCCATCGGCTGCTAAACCCGCTGAGAGGCTTCAGAGGCCGAGGGGCAGGCGATGCGCACGCGTGACAGGACAGGGCGCTCGTAGTAGCATTGTAGCGCCGCTACCTAGTATTAGGCTGAGCGCGGCCGCCGCGCGTGGCGCGGCTCATGATGAGTACATCGTACTTGTTTACTCAATATAGACCCCAGTGTAGCCGGGGAAATCAACTGTAGTGCCCTGCTATCGCCGTCGCGCCTTGGTAAGGCGCGCCCCTTTGCTTCGCCGCCGCCGCCTGCCAGCGGCGGTGCCAGCGGCGATGGGGGCACGCCCGTCTGACAGCGGCGGCGTCAGCGGGCAACGGGGGCACGCCCGTCTGACACTCGTGGTGTCAGCGGCATCGGGGCATGCCTGCCTGACAGCGGCGGTGTCAGCGGCATCGGGCACGCCTACCTGCCCGCAATAAATGCAGCAGGTGGGCGAGGCGCCCGCCTGAAGGCCCCGCCACGCGCCCTGTGGGCACGTGGCAGCGCGAGACCTTCCCGTGCCCTGTGGGCACGTGGCGGCCCCGGACCACCGAGGGCGCTGGCTCCGGACCTCCCCGTGCTCTGTGGGCACGTGGGGGCCCTGGACCACCGAGGGCGCTGGCTCCGGACCTCCCCGTGCCCTGTGGGTACGAGGCGGCCCCGGACCACCGAAGGTACGGGCTCCGGACCTCCGAGAGGTCCGGACCTCACCTTCCCCTGAGGGACTTCTCGCGTGGCTGGGGGAGGCTCGGTCCTCGGAGGAGGTCCGGGGCCTCCCCTGTGGGCCGGGTGCGCGGCCCAGCTTTTCCAAGGAGTAGGCCGGGCCCATCTGTACGCGGCCTTAGGCCCTCCTTGTACTGCAGTACTTACCCTCCTTAGTGATCTTTGTCTAGTGTAAGCGGGTACCCGGTTAGCTGGGTACCGACAGTGGCCCCTGGGCTCGCCTTTGGTGAGTTTTTCGAACCTGAGGTGAGCCCATCATCGCTTACTACTCAAGCCGTCAGGAGCCTTGAGTGGTTACCGGTGTTTAGCCGTTAAGCTCGTAGTTGGGCAGGGCCCACCACTTGATTTTTGGTCGAGGCCTTGACTCGCCTGACCCTGGAGGGGGCCTAGTCCACCCGACCCTGTGGGGTGGCCCCGTGGGCCCCCACGATCTGGGGGCGCCCGATCGTGGGAATCTCCCGGGGAACGTGGGGGCAGGCCCGCGTCAGGAACCGCGCGGCGGTTCACCTACTCCTTCTCCTGCCATTAAGGCGGGGCAGATAGTTACGTGGGCATCCGTGCATAAAGCGGAAAAGGCAGGGGCCCCGCGCGTCGCGCCGAGACGCGCGTCCGCGAGCGGCCGCCGGTTCGCCTTCCTGCCTTACTTGCTCTTCTACCCGCCTGTTATGACTGCCTCCTCGGGCCCCTGCTGTCATAGACCTGGAGGTCCGTGGGTGCGTCCGCGCGCGCGTACACTTGACGTTCGCGGCTTGTGGAGGATTGGGGGCAACCGTCAAATAGGGTTCTCGACCATCGGCCGAGCAGATCCTTCTGCCATTTGCCCTTGCACCCCTCGTATCCGCCGCGGCGCTTCATCTTCCTCGCAGCAGAGCTCTCGTTTCTTGTCTGCTGCGTGCTCCTTCTCTTCCCCGCCGCCAGATTCCTCAGCGATGGGTTCGGGCCACCAATCCTTCAGGGAGACCGAGGAGAACCTCACCCGCGTCCGCCGCCTGCTCGGCTGGACGGACGCGGAGCGTTGCGACAATGTTCGCACGGGCTCCCTCCCCCACCGCAACTTGCAGCCGGGGGAGTTCGTCCTCTTCGTCCCCTACCTCTACTGTGGTCTGGGGATTCTGATCTCCTCCTTCTTCATGATGCTGCTGGAGGCGTTTGGGCTGCAGCTCCAGCATCTCACCCCCACTCCATCCTTCATGCGGCAATCTTCGCCCACTTCTGTGAGATGTTTGTGGGGGTACCTCCTTGCGTGACGCTCTTCCGCCACTTCTTCTCGGTGAGGTGTTCCGGGAGGAGCTCGACGGAGATCGGCCGCTACTACTTCCTGCTGAAGGGGTCCGGGGGAAGATCGACCTACCTCCCCACCTTCGCTAGCGCCAAGTGGGAGCACTGGCGCAACGACTGGGTGATCGTCAGGGCGGAGCCGAACGACCGGCTGGCTCTCCCCGATAGTAGTCCCGACGCATCTCTCCCGGAGGGTGCCTCGACGGATCTGCCACCCGAGTTCTCCCCCGTGCTGGCCAGGATCACCGAGCTCGTCAGCGGCGGGCTGACCTCAATGCACGTCCTCGCGGATTTCCTCAGGCGGAGGCTCGCCCCCCTGCAGATGCGGCCAAGGCTGGCGTGGAGCTACACCGGCTCCAACGACTGTAGCCGGGTGGTGCGTGGCGAAGACCACGATCTGACGCCGCTCCTGCTGGAGGAATGGGTGCGGTGCGTCACGGACGTGAGTTTCTCTCCGGAGCAGCTGCACCTGCCGTCCGCCATCATGCCGCTCTGCCGCGACCAGGCCTTGCGGACGGCGGTGCTCCGGGAGATGCCCACGCTCGACGACGGCGGCCTCGCAGCGCGGCAGCTTGGGGGCGACCCCAACCGGGGGGTCCATATCGACGACGCCCCGGTTGGGGCCTCTGGTGCCAGAGGCACTGCTCCTGCTGACAAGGGCAAGGGGCCGGTGGCAGCGTCCCTCGTTGTCCCACCGGCGGGCGGTGAGGAGACGCGGCGAAGGCTGGTCCGCGGCGACGGGACCTTTGTCTCGGAGCCCAGCCCGAAGCGTCAGCGGACCTCGGGGGATGGAAGCTCCTCTGGGCAAGGGGAGCGAGTGCCACCGCCGTGTGGCGGTACCGCCGATTTAATCCGAACTAAACACACCTGCCACCTCTGGCTTGCAGTGTGGTTAGGCCGAACTAAACCCGGTCGTCCGTCGAGATACCCAAAAAGGGCACTCGATGCAACCATCACCCAGGGATACCGACATCACACACGTTAAGCCCTCGAAAGAGCCACAACAATTACAACAACCCATCATTTCATACAAACATAGATTGATTTGTTTAAGAATATTTACTCAAAATGGGGTACCATCATACTGAATTAGAATTCCAAAATAGCCGCGTAGCGAAAACCGTAACGTAATACTGATATACTCTTGCAGCGGAAAAATAAAACATCGAGCCATGACATTGAGCCCACCATTGTCATTCTCGTTCATGAAGTTCCTGAAATAAAAATATCAACAACGTAGGGGTGAGTACGTGAGGTACTCGTAGGACTTACCCGTGGGCGGTTTCAACCCGACACATTTGAGATTATGCAAGGCTTTTTGTGGACTGGACTCTAACCCGCGCAAGCTTACTAGAAGTGAGTCCTTACTTTCAAGTATCATTTATTTCTAAAGTATAAGTCTCATTTGGTTCATTATAGTTATTATTATCATCCATAGCTCATATACATCATCATCCCAACACTTATGTCATCATAAAGGAACTTGCGGAAACGTAACATACAAGTACAAACATGTAATATAAAAAGCATGATTAAATGAACAAGATATTAAAGTTATTACTACGTTGCCCATGTGCGATACTGGCATTCTCACACCTGGTGAGCATCAGCGATTCGAATCGATTTTTAATTCCCGGGAATAACTATCATGCCAGGGGTATATGCTTACTAGCCATCGCGTTCCCACATATAGCCCCCATCTCCACCTGTCTTGTCCCAAGATTCAAAGCGCCCTCACCTAACCCCCGGGTTGTGCCCCCTCAGGAGCGATACCACGGCCGCACCGGGTCAGCCCTCCCTTAGGAGCGATACCACGGCCGTACCGGGTCAGCCCTCCCTCGAGTACAAGCGCCCCCGGGCCCATCGGCCTCCAGCAAGTGGATGAGCGGAGCCTCGAAAACTTCGGACAAACCCAGGTAAGACTTCACCGGTCCCATTTCCCGGTTAAGCACTCTAGCAATGTTATGCCGACCAGCAGGCGAACAGCGAATCGGGCCTTAAACGACTCGGGCGGAGTCCACCAAACCATCCTCATCATTTTTCATCATAAAATGCCCATATCTCCGCCCGGTCTCATCTTTTCATCACATCACATCATATTTCTCTCGCATTAAATTTTTGTAAAACATTTTGAGTCCTATCATCTCGCGAGTGAATATCTTCACTCGACTTCTACTGTCTAAGCATGGCTAAGCATAGACTTCGGCCTATCCATTCTAATTAGGATATCAGGTATTTATGCAGGTGGGGTTTCAAACAACTCCTGAACGTAAATGCACAATCAAATAAAGGGTGGTGAGATTCTCTAGGTAGGTGTATATGCCTAAGGGGCCTACCTTTGTTGTTGATAACTTGAACAAACTAAACTAGAGTTAGTTTGCCGGGTTGTGAGGCTCTGTCCCAGGCAACCCCTTGATCACTTGGACAGCTCCTCCTTCCAAATACCACTTCAGGGGCCTCCAGGTGGTATTTGGGTCTTAGTTGGTCTTCTGGACACCGTTGCTCGAAGTACCTCCACGCACTTGCTTCTCGATCACATATCTGCAGTGAGCGTCGCTATATGAATGATATGCATGATGCAGCAAATGAGATGCCTGAATGTCAAGCATCCGTATGAGTAACCATATTTTACATAGCTAACTTAGAGTTCCTAGCGTGCATATCTCAACAGTAGTGAAGACCTATATTGCATTCCAGAAACTTCTACCATTTTCAAATCAGAGCCAAAGCCTTACATGCACCACCTCCTATGCTAGCAGTGAGTTATGGTCATAACCTAGAGCTCATATCAAGCCCCTAAAGTCACTCGGAACATTTTTCACCATAGCAAATTTTTCTTAAATTAAATACATGCTTAAATATAAGACAAGGGTAGAATAGTAATTAAACAGCCAATGCTAGGGCTACTAAAATTTATACAGAGCCTACACATGTTAATATGGCCTCTGCCCAAATTTCATAATTTTTGAAGCTTATTTTACCCACATTTCCTATTTATTAAGGTTTTTCATGCAATGTACATTAACAGGGGCAAAAAGGTCTTTTCCTATTCAACCATCATATCTAGCAGATAGATCTTTTAACAAGGATAAAAATGCAACTTAGTTTGTATTTTTCTGATTTTTATTTGATTTATTACGAATTTCCAAAGTTTTCAGCTTAATAAAACATATTAAATCGAAAAACCTAATGCCCAGGGACCTTAACACGATTAATTATGAACTTCAGGGACCTGCATGCAAGATTTTCAAGACTCAGTGAATAGTACACAAACAGGGAGCGTAAAAACAAGAAGACTCAAGGGGTTTTCGGCAAAACCGGCCTCTCCTTCTTCAACCTCTGGCCGGGCGCAGGGAGGACGGCGCAGGGGCGCGGTCGCGCGCGTGCGCCGACGCGTGGAGGCGCGGGGTTGAGGCCGAGCCGCTCCGGCCGTGTGTTTCCGGTGACGGGCCTTCTTTCCCCCAAGGTCGCGTCGTGCGGGGTCGAGCGAGTGAGCAGGGAACGGCCGTGAACCGATGGGCGGCGGCGACGCGCAGAGCTCGGTGGCCGGGGCTCGATCTCGCGGCACCGGCGGAGGCGGTGGCCAACCTCTACCGCGCGGGCTGTGCGGTGGCGTGGGGAGTCCGGCGGTGGCGCTCTCGAGGCGAGAAGGACACCGGAGAGGGGTTCCCCACGGTGAGGCTCGGCGGCTATGGCGGCCGCGGTGGTGGCGCTCGTGGGTCTCGACGTGGGGGTAGGGAACGGCGATGCCACCTAGTGTTCTGGGTGCGCGAGGCCGAGGCGCGTCCGGCGGTGGTGGCCTACAGGCGTGCGGGCGAGCAGGGGAGAAAGCCCGAGCTCGACCAGAGCTCGGTTGCTCCAATGGCGGCGCGGACTGGGAGGCGCGCGGCGGGCTGGTGCAGGCGTAGGAGAGGCAAGGAAGTGGCCGCGGAGCTGGGGAGGACGCCAGCTGGGAAGGAGCGGACAGCGCAGGCCGGGCGAGGGCGGCGCGTGGCCGTGGCGTGGCGTGCTGGCGCCCATGGCGTGGCGCGCTGGCGCCCTTCGCCCGCCGCGTGGGCGCAGGGGAGGGAAGAGGGAAGAGAGCGTCGCGCGGATGGACGCGGTCCATGGACCGGGCGAGACCGACAGGTGGGGTCGGGGTGAGGAGGAGGGTGAGAGGTCTACGGACCGGGTGCACGGAGCAAGGGAGTCGGTGGACTGCGCTGGTGCGGGCAGCCAGACAGGTGGGGCCCGCTCGTCAGTGACTCGAAGGAAAATAAATTCGGGAAAAAGAAAAATGCTGTTTGACTGCTGAGACATGTTTTAGAAATTGTTGTTTTTGAACATCCTAGGGGCCGAATTTGACAAAACTCAAAATACAAAAGTTGTTCTACTCTTCCAGATCTACAACTTTGTCAAAAGGAGTAAATCAGATTCTAAGTTGAAATATGATTAAATTTGAATTCAACCTGCTGTCTCCAGTTTGACCAAGGTTTAGTACAAACTTAGAAATTCCTAAAGTCTATTTTATGCTCATTTTCAGAGAAAGAGCATTATACCAATGTTGTGTGGTTTTTAATTATCTACAACTTTCTTATATGATGTTTTGCATGATAGGGACTTTTGATTGCTCAAAATTTGAATTTTCCATTCAGGTCTATTTGGACAGAATTCACTAGAAGATAGAAAAGGAGCTAAAACATCTTGCAAACCTTTATGCATGTCACCACACCCAAAAACAAAGTTGATCTACCTAAAATTGTCTACAAGTTTGTTATAGAGAGTTTGGTCCAAAACACATCATATTTTAAACTATAGTCACAAATGCACTCAGGGGTTTTTCATATTTTACTGAAAATTTTTGACTTCGTGATTTACTAACCTAGTTGTTGCTCTTCTCTAAACATTATTAAGCCAAATCTCTGACTACCGCTAATCTAATCATGTGTTAAGATTTTCGAGATGCCGGGGGCATCACACGCCGCCTCCGGACCAGCGGCACCCTCAGCGCCGGGCACCTCCCTCGACGCCGGACCAGCAGCGGCGGCCCTCTCCGGCACCGTCGGCCTCGGGCCCGCGGCAACAGCAGCAACCGGCAGTGCCGGCCGCGGAACGGCAGCCGCGGCGAGGCTCTGGCCTTCGTGGCCGCTGGTCGGCGCCTACTCTGAGGTAAGTCTTTTAGATTAGTTTCGAATACTTCGCGGTACCACGGCTAGCTTTTTCAGGCTTCTCAGCCTTTCGCCGTGTGTTTTGTTTAGGCCGACACGCCCGGCCGGCGTTCCTCCCCCCAGCGGCTCTGGTGGCCAGGCGACCACGGCGGAGAAGTGCGCCCCTGGTGGCCCGACGGCGGAGAATGCCTCGCGGGCCCAGGCTACGATTGAGGGACCTGCACCGGGGGCCACCCCGTCTGTCCGGCCCCAGGCCCCAGGCGGACCGACGCCGGGGGGCGCCTCGGGGGCCGAGACCGCACCTCGAGTGCCTGCTGAGGGGGGAGCTCCAGACGCGCAGCCCCAGGCACCAGGCAGCCCGATGCCGGAAGGCGTTGCGGTCCAAGGTCCTGCGCTGGGGGCAGCTCCTGACGCTCGGACCTCGGAGCCTTCGTCGCCCGCCGCCCAGACGACCAGCCCCGGATCTCCGCCCCCTGCCGAGAGGGAACTGGAGGAGGTTCTGGGTAGGCCGCTCCTGCCCCTGCCCCAGCCGGGTGGAGCTCCCCTCCCTCGCGTGCTGCGTCGGGCGCGCCAGGCCCTGGACGACGCCCAGGAGGCGCTCCAGCTGGAGTGGGCTCGGCTGCAACAGGAGCGCGAGGGTCTGGACGGCTGGCGGGCCCGTCTGGGGGAGCAGATCGAAGCCGCCACCACCCAGCACACCCGGACCCGTGCGGAGCTTTCCACTGCCCGCACCGAGCTCGATGCCGACCGCGTGGCCTTCCATGAGGACCTGCAGAGGCTCATTGGCCGAGAGCGCGCGGTTGGGATCCGCGAGAAGCAGGCCGAGGTGGGCGAGGCACGGCTGAAGCTCGAGCAGGCGAAGCTGGAGTCCGCGTGGAAGTCGTGGAGCAGTGCCGGCAAGAGCTGGTGGAGGTGTCTGAGCGGCAGGCTGATGTCAACGCTGAGCTCGACAAGATGAAGCTGAGGCTTGTCGAGCGCGAGGCAGCAGTTGCGGCCCGTGAGGACTCCGTTGCTCAGTGGGAGGCATCGGCCAAGGCTCTCAGGGACTCCGCCGTTCGCCAGGCTGCCACGCTCAAGGTCCAAGAGGACTGGGTGAAGTCCCGGGTGGCAGAGCTGGCAAGCCAGGAGAAGCTGTAATATCTCAACACAAATTAGTCATAACAGTGTAAAGGTTGACTAAGGATAAGAAAAAATTTGACTTTTGATCCTTATGACATATGGACGATCAGAGACCGTGGTTGCGTAGAGCTCGTCGAGACGATTCCATCGACTACTAACTCGGCCCGTTTGGATACCACATGAATTTATACGGAGCCGAGAGATGTGGACCATTGGATCACTTAGGGTTTTTTTTCCTTTCTTCTTTTCCCCTTGTACCCCTGTCCTGCTCGGAGGGGATAAATTCCCAGGGGTCTCTGGTTACTGCCTGGCCGCCACCCCCTTCTTCCTGTTCCTGGCGGCTCCTCCGTGCTGCTGCTGCTGCTGCTGGGTTCCGAACCGCTCCTTCCGCTGCTTCCTCCCAGCCGCTAATCCTCCTTGCTCCCTGCCTGCTTGTGCGATTCCCTGCTGGCTGCTGCCGTCGCCGCTGCTGCAGGCGACCTGGTGCTGGGTGGATCTCCCTGATTCAGCGCTGCTGCCCCTGTTTCTGCTGCTGGTGCTGCGTGGGGGATTTTCCTTCCCAAGGCAATGCATCTGGGGAGGGGATTGCTTGTTGCAGCACTTGAATTCCAATCTTAGGTAATCGCTCTACACCTGTGCTTGCTGATTTCAGTTTAGGTCCTGACTGCAATGGGTTTTGTTTTCAATCTAGGGAAATTTCTTGTCCTAGTAAGAAGCAGTAGTCACGTCAAGGAATTGATTTGGTTCCCGTGGGGAGAGGTCTGGGCTGTGCAGAAGATTAGTGCAGAAAGGGAGCAACAGGCTGCTGGTTCTCGTTTGGATCTGCTCTTCCAGAAGCAGTACTGCAATTCCTAGAAGCAAGCACGATGGGTGATTAAGGGGGGGCAGGTGGCAGACAAGGAAAGGTCTGTTAGGTGCAAATCTATTCTATTCTATATGTTAATCCCCTGTCATTCCATCAAATACTCTTACCTTGAGTTTTTCTCTTACGCTTGAGGACAGATTTAGAAATTCTTCACTGATTGGCTGTGATTAGAATCTACAGATGAGCATCCGTAGTTGAGTCTCATCGTGTAAGTAAAATCTGGTAGCATATTCTCAGATTTTCTTCAATGATTTAGGCTTGTGGTTTGAGTTTATAGGAGATAAATAAGCATGTTCAGTGTAGCCGAGGGAAACGTTTTTCTTTCTGTAGGGAGGACGTTGTTTTTCTGGCTTAGCAATATTCTAGACTGTTTTTGAATTTGAGTTATGGTTGTTCAGGTGTCGGTGGATTAGAGGGTCGAACTTGATCTTCTACTCAACACGTGGTGTTGCATCCTTAAGGCAAGTGCGTGACGAACTTGTGTGGTGGCTTGATCGCTATCTGGTTGTTCCTTGTGTTTCCCGTTGATTTTCTAAATGTTCGTGTTCATGATTCATGATTCAAGTTCAAGTTATTTCTTTACATTCAATTCATGTCCCGGTGAATCCGGCTGTGCAATTTGGATCTTCATTCATGTTCCTATGAGCAAGTGCTGGCCCCACTTGTTCGGCTTTACCGGTAAATGCAAAGGAAATTCAGGATTGTCCGTCTCAGACGGAAACTACAGTCTTATCAAAATTCAAGTCGATTGTCGTTCTTTGGATTCATGTCAAGATTTGTTTCCAGTTCTGAATTATACTTGCTGAGTATTTATACTCACCCTTGTTTTATTTGGTTTTTAGGTAACAAATGACCGCGACATGCATGGGAGCTGGGAGTAGTTCATCTCGCTGGCACACACCCTTAGTTTGTTCATTTAGCATGTATTAATGTTCCTTAGTCAGTTGATGGTTATACTGATAAATTTAACTGCATGGCTATGACGGTTCTATGGTTGGGTTGACTGGTTTCTTTGAATTGAGGGGACGGGCTGTGATGTTTATTGCATCGAATATATATTATGCTTGTGATTGTTTGCCGAATGTTCAAATTATAGGGGAAACTCTACCAAAATTTTATTTAACCTCCAATCTTAGCTTGCAAGGTGTTTTGGTGGTAGCACCTAGCTGTGTGGTCAGTTAGGGTGTTATAGTTGGTATCAGAGCCAGGTTAAGGGTTCCTCAAATATGTGTGAATAACTAAATTTAATTCTTAACATAGGGTATGCAACTTTTAAATTGGACACACTTGAGCACGATAGGATGGGTTGCATGGGTTGCATTGCATTTTTGTTTCTGTTTATCATTCTTTTGCTTCTTGTTTGATTATGATGATTTCTTGTTGATTGTATCTTTGTTTCGTTTGGTTAGTTAAGAGCTATGCCTCCGAGAAGGAGTGCTCGTGTAGCTAACCGCGGTCGTGGTAGAGGCCGCGGACGTGGTCGAGGTCGTGG
Source organism: Paspalum vaginatum (assembly GCA_030272315.1). Taxonomy (NCBI): domain Eukaryota; kingdom Viridiplantae; phylum Streptophyta; class Magnoliopsida; order Poales; family Poaceae; genus Paspalum; species Paspalum vaginatum. The sequence continues at coordinate 40,567,698 of CM059015.1, read as the reverse complement.
CCAAGTGCCTCCTGAACCAGTTGTTGATGAAAATCAGGGAGGTGCACAAGGGGCAGAACAATCTGTTGCTATGGATGCTGATCCTGAACCTGCCCCTGCTGCTCCAGCCCCTCAAAGGATGACTTTTACTAGGTGGACATCTCTGCAAGTGGACAAATTTGATGGGTCAGGGACACCAACAGATGCTGCAGATTGGTTGCGCAAGGTAGAAAAAGTAATGAATGGGTGTAGGCTAACTCCAGAGGAGAGGGTTTTCTTTGTGCCACATCAACTGACTGGCCTAGCTGATATCTGGTGGAGCGGTGTTTCTGAGGCTTGGCCTCCATCTCGTGGTGATATCACTTGGGATATTTTTCTTCAGCAATTCAGAGCCAAGTACTATCCAGAGTCCTTCAGGGATAGAATGAGTGATGCTTTGAACCACATCCAGCAAGGAAGTAAGACTGTGGATGAGTATGAGAGGGAGTTTAGCAACATCGTCCGCTTTGTGCCTACAGTGGCTAGTGATGAGCGGGAGAAGGCTAGGAAATTCTTTAGAGGCCTCAATGCACGATACAGAGAGGTGATGGGGAGGAATCCACCAATCACATATCTCACGGCAGTGGAGGAGGCAAGAGGGATGGAGTCAGAGATTCAGCTGACTGCTATACAGAAGAGTCGTTTTGGGAGTGCGAGTAGTGCTGGTGGGGATCAGAAGAAACCTCAGCAGGAAGGTGGAGAATACTCTCAGCCACCTCCACCAAAGAAGTTCAAGTCAAATCAACAATCCCAACAGCCACAATCATTCAAATCAAAGCAGCCTGGTGGACAGTATTCTTCTGCATCACGTCCTGTGGGGTCTCAGTTCTTGCGTCCAGTACCCGGGCAAGGTTTGATTTGTTTCAAGTGTGGAAAGCCTCACCATTCGTCAGAGTGCCATTTTACTGGAGCCTGTAATAGGTGTGGCAAGATTGGACACATGGGCATCGTTTGCAAAACGAACCCAAACTCAATTATCAAGTGGCAAAAGTCTGATGCTTCATTAGTACCAGCTCGCAGCTCTCATGGTTCGGCACCCTCAGTCGCAGCCACCCGAGGGTCAGTCCAGATGATGGCTACTCCAACTTCCTATCAGCACTATTCTCAGCAGTATGTGCCCTTGCCTCCAGGTTATTACTGGCCGCCGCCACAGCTACCTTCTCCACCTATTCCGCACCAGTTGCCTGCACCACACGTTCCGCTTCAGTTGCCAGCACCCTCTTCTACTCCACCACAGCAGACCGGGGCTGGACATATGCCTCCAAACCTAGCTGGAGTTTACACCATTCCTACCTCCTCTTCTCTGGGTCGTCCAGATGTGGTTTCAGGTATTCTGTCAGTTGATTCACATGATGCTTTAGTTTTATTTGACTCAGGTGCTACTTTTTCATTTGTTTCACTTGATTTTGTCAAAAGAGCAAAACTAAGAAATCTCTCAGTCTATAAAAGTTAGCTCTCCTAGAGGCTTGATAACCAGTTCGGTGGTGTGCCCGGGTTGCACTATATCTATAGATGGGGATAATTTTGTGGCAAATCTGATGGTAATTCCACTACCAGTCTTTGACGTAATCCTCGGTATGGATTGGTTACATCGTTATCGGGCTGTCATATCTTGCTTCTGGAAGACAGTCTCATTGGAGGCTCCTTCAAGACAGGTTTTAACCTTTCAGGCCAGTGCTCCCTCTTATTCTCTTTCTATGATGGCAAGCCTATTCCCGGTACGTCGTTCTGTGAAGAGTGGATTTCTTTGGGCCTTAGCTGAGAAGCCAACTAACCCATTAAGTATTGAGGAGATTCCCGTGGTTCGCGATTACCCTGATGTATTCCCAGATGAGCTTCCAGGAATGCCACCTAAGCGTGAAGTGGAGTTCCGTATTGATCTTATACCTGGGACTCGACCTGTTTCCATTGCACCATATCGTTTGTCTCGCCCTTTCCAAGAAGAATTAAGGAAGCAATTGGATGATCTGTTGTCCAAGAAGTTAATTCGGCGTAGTGTCTCGCCATGGAGAGCTCCTGTACTCTTCACTAAGAAGAAGGATGGCAGTTGGCGCATGTGCGTAGATTACCGTGGGTTGAACGCGGTGACTATCAAGAATAAGTACCCTTTGCCTCGTATTGATGAGTTATTTGACCGTCTAAGAGGTGCTAGGGTATTTTCAAAAATTGATCTCCAATCTGGTTATAATCAAATTCCAGTAAGGGAAGAGGATATTGAGAAGACAGCCTTTGCCACAATGTATGGTCACTATGAGTTTAGAGTCATGTCCTTCGGCTTGACCAATGCACCTCCTTATTTCATGGAGACAATGAATAACATGTTACACAAGTTTGACCAGTTTGTGGTTGCATTCATTGATGACCTACTCATTTTCTCTAAGACGGAGAAAGAGCATGAGCAACATTTAATGATGGTACTTCAAACTTTACGTGATAATAAGTTCTATGCAAAATTGAAGAAGTGTGAGTTCTGGCTTTCAGAAGTTAGTTTCTTGGGTCATGTAATTAATGAGAAGGGTATCTCAGTTGACCCCAGTAAGGTTTCTGCAGTAGTAGAATGGGCAAGACCATCTAATGTCAAGGAGGTGAGAAGTTTTCTGGGCATGGCAGGGTATTACCGGAGATTTGTGAGGGGTTTTTCTATTATCGCCAAGCCTTTGTCTAGGCTCACCCATAAGAACGTGAAATTCGAATGGATTAATGAATGTGAAACCAGTTTTCGAGTATTGAAGGAGAAATTAGTGTCTGCTCCTGTGCTTGCTCTTCCCGAGCCCGGTAAGCGCTTTACTGTTTATTCTGATGCCTCTCGGGTCGGACTTGGGTGTGTTCTAATGCAAGAAGGCAAGGTGATTGCTTATGCATCAAGGCAGTTGAGGAAACATGAGGAAAATTATCCTACACATGACCTAGAACTAGCAGCGGTGGTGTTCGCCTTGAAATTATGGAGGCATTACCTTTATGGAGAGCCTTGTGATATATTCACCGACCATAAGAGCTTAAAGTATATTTTCACTCAGAAGGATCTAAATTTGAGGCAGAGGCGTTGGCTAGAATTGATAAAGGACTATGACCTTACTATTCAGTACACACCAGGTAAGGCGAATGTGGTGGCAGATGCTTTGAGCCGTAAGGCTATGCCCCCAGCATTGAATTATTTGATTACTGAATTTGCTCTTATGGATATCTCCTATTGTCATGTTGGGGTGTCAGAGGTCGATACACGAGTTATTCTTGAATCTGCTATACCTAAGAGAGTGTTGGAAGCACAACAGCATGATCGTTTATTGCAGGGGGTGAAGAAACGTATTAATGAAGGGAGAGTTGGTAATTTCACTTTGGATGATTCTGGAGCTATTAGGTTTCGTGGTCGCCTTTGTGTGCCACAGAAGGCTCAGGTGAAGGAAGACATTCTTAGGGAAGCACATCGCTCACGTTACACAGTGCATCCTGGTGAAAATAAAATGTATCAAGACTTGAAGAAAAATTATTGGTGGAAGAGAATGAAAATAGATGTGGCAAAGTATGTGGCATCATGCGGGGTATGCCAACGAGTTAAAATTGAGCATAAACGTTCAGCTGGGAAGCTACAGTCATTAGAAGTTCCTTTATGGCCTTGGGATGACATTGCTATGGATTTCGTAGTTGGTTTGCCACGCACCCCGAAGGGGAAGGATGCTATTTGGGTTGTTGTGGATCGCTTGAGTAAGGTGGCACATTTTATTCCCTATCGTTCCACAAATTCAGCGAGTGATTTGGCTCCGATCTATGTGCGAGAAATTGTGAGGTTGCACGGGGTTCCAAAGACTATTATTTCGGATAGGGATTCCAAATTTAATTCCAAATTCTGGCAAAGTTTACAAAGTGCATTGGGTACTGATGTAGTACTTAGCACTGCTTTTCATCCTCAGACAGATGGTCAATCTGAGCGTACAATTCAAACTTTGGAGGACATGCTTAGATCTTGTGTTCTGTCCTGGCATGGTAGCTGGGAAGATCACTTGCCTCTGGTGGAATTCGCCTACAATAATAGTTATCATGCTAGCATTAAGTGTGCACCTTTTGAAGCTCTTTATGGGAGAAAGTGTAGATCACCACTTTGCTGGGATGCAGTGGGAGAGAAATCAGTTTTAGGTCCTGATTGGGTTCAGAAGACCTCTGAGCGTGTGGCTGAGATTCGACAACACATGCTAACTGCACAGAGCCGGCAGAAGAGTTATGCAGATATCAGACGACGAGATCTAGAGTTTCAAGTGGGAGATCAAGTTCTACTTAAGGTATCTCCCACCAAAGGTATTGTGAGATTTGGCACTAAAGGGAAGCTGAGCCCAAGGTATATTGGCCCATTCCTGATAGTAGCTCGGATTGGGAAATTGGCTTATCGGTTGGAGTTACCGGAATCTATGAAAGGCATACACAATGTGTTCCATGTTTCCATGCTGCGAAAGTACTTGAGAGACCCTGAACACCATATAGGCTTGGAGCCGGTGACCATTGAGCAAGACTTGACTTTTGAGGCTTGTCCAGTGAAGATCTTGGAGGAGTCAGAGAGAGTGCTACGACATAGGACCCTCAAGTACGTGAAGATTCTATGGACCAACCAGACTGAGCGTGAGGCGACTTGGGAGCTTGAGTCGCATATGCGGGAGAAGTACCCTGAGTTGTTTGCATCTGGTGAGCCATTTCATTTTGATCTGATATGTTAATTCTTTTTCATGAATGATCAAGATAAAGAATTCGAGGGCGAATTCTTGTGAACGGGGGAGGAATGTAATATCTCAACACAAATTAGTCATAACAGTGTAAAGGTTGACTAAGGATAAGAAAAAATTTGACTTTTGATCCTTATGACATATGGACGATCAGAGACCGTGGTTGCGTAGAGCTCGTCGAGACGATTCCATCGACTACTAACTCGGCCCGTTTGGATACCACATGAATTTATACGGAGCCGAGAGATGTGGACCATTGGATCACTTAGGGTTTTTTTTTCCTTTCTTCTTTTCCCCTTGTACCCCTGTCCTGCTCGGAGGGGATAAATTCCCAGGGGTCTCTGGTTACTGCCTGGCCGCCACCCCCTTCTTCCTGTTCCTGGCGGCTCCTCCGTGCTGCTGCTGCTGCTGCTGGGTTCCGAACCGCTCCTTCCGCTGCTTCCTCCCAGCCGCTAATCCTCCTTGCTCCCTGCCTGCTTGTGCGATTCCCTGCTGGCTGCTGCCGTCGCCGCTGCTGCAGGCGACCTGGTGCTGGGTGGATCTCCCTGATTCAGCGCTGCTGCCCCTGTTTCTGCTGCTGGTGCTGCGTGGGGGATTTTCCTTCCCAAGGCAATGCATCTGGGGAGGGGATTGCTTGTTGCAGCACTTGAATTCCAATCTTAGGTAATCGCTCTACACCTGTGCTTGCTGATTTCAGTTTAGGTCCTGACTGCAATGGGTTTTGTTTTCAATCTAGGGAAATTTCTTGTCCTAGTAAGAAGCAGTAGTCACGTCAAGGAATTGATTTGGTTCCCGTGGGGAGAGGTCTGGGCTGTGCAGAAGATTAGTGCAGAAAGGGAGCAACAGGCTGCTGGTTCTCGTTTGGATCTGCTCTTCCAGAAGCAGTACTGCAATTCCTAGAAGCAAGCACGATGGGTGATTAAGGGGGGGCAGGTGGCAGACAAGGAAAGGTCTGTTAGGTGCAAATCTATTCTATTCTATATGTTAATCCCCTGTCATTCCATCAAATACTCTTACCTTGAGTTTTTCTCTTACGCTTGAGGACAGATTTAGAAATTCTTCACTGATTGGCTGTGATTAGAATCTACAGATGAGCATCCGTAGTTGAGTCTCATCGTGTAAGTAAAATCTGGTAGCATATTCTCAGATTTTCTTCAATGATTTAGGCTTGTGGTTTGAGTTTATAGGAGATAAATAAGCATGTTCAGTGTAGCCGAGGGAAACGTTTTTCTTTCTGTAGGGAGGACGTTGTTTTTCTGGCTTAGCAATATTCTAGACTGTTTTTGAATTTGAGTTATGGTTGTTCAGGTGTCGGTGGATTAGAGGGTCGAACTTGATCTTCTACTCAACACATGGTGTTGCATCCTTAAGGCAAGTGCGTGACGAACTTGTGTGGTGGCTTGATCGCTATCTGGTTGTTCCTTGTGTTTCCCGTTGATTTTCTAAATGTTCGTGTTCATGATTCATGATTCAAGTTCAAGTTATTTCTTTACATTCAATTCATGTCCCGGTGAATCCGGCTGTGCAATTTGGATCTTCATTCATGTTCCTATGAGCAAGTGCTGGCCCCACTTGTTCGGCTTTACCGGTAAATGCAAAGGAAATTCAGGATTGTCCGTCTCAGACGGAAACTACAGTCTTATCAAAATTCAAGTCGATTGTCGTTCTTTGGATTCATGTCAAGATTTGTTTCCAGTTCTGAATTATACTTGCTGAGTATTTATACTCACCCTTGTTTTATTTGGTTTTTAGGTAACAAATGACCGCGACATGCATGGGAGCTGGGAGTAGTTCATCTCGCTGGCACACACCCTTAGTTTGTTCATTTAGCATGTATTAATGTTCCTTAGTCAGTTGATGGTTATACTGATAAATTTAACTGCATGGCTATGACGGTTCTATGGTTGGGTTGACTGGTTTCTTTGAATTGAGGGGACGGGCTGTGATGTTTATTGCATCGAATATATATTATGCTTGTGATTGTTTGCCGAATGTTCAAATTATAGGGGAAACTCTACCAAAATTTTATTTAACCTCCAATCTTAGCTTGCAAGGTGTTTTGGTGGTAGCACCTAGCTGTGTGGTCAGTTAGGGTGTTATAGAAGCAGCTGCTGGCTGAGCGGGCCGCCCTAGAGCAGCTGAAGCAGGGTGCTGCCCAACAGGCGGCGGCGGAGGACCGGGAGCAGATGCGCGCCGGCCTTCAACGCATCGCCGACTGGGCCGGGGAGGCGAGTTCGGCTCTGGTACCGCTCGGACTGAGTCCGATCCGGGTGACAGAGCCGCTGTCCACTATTGCGGACGCCTTCCTTGTCCTTGACTCGGCGGTGGAGCGACTCCGGCGCCTGGACTCCACGCTCGGGGAGCGCCTTGAAGCCGAGGGCCGCTAGCTGTGCCGCCTTGTGGTGGAGCACCTCCTGGTCTGCTTCCGGAGCCACGACCCCGCCATTTCCTTGGACCCGGTCATTGCAGGTCCGGTGGAGGAGGCGGAGGCCGCCGCCCGAGATAGCGTGCAGGAGGCGGTGGAGGTCGTTGCCGCCCGGTTCCAGCGGACCCCTGCAGACGAGGACCTGGATGCACCGGGGACAGGAGCCTCCCCAGCGCCGTAGGGCAACAGCTTTTGCTGTTTTGTTTTGCTTTTTTTTATGTAAAACATTAGTATGGGCAAGTAATATAAGAATGGTAGTTGCGACTTATCTCCATTTACTCCCCGCTGCATGCTGGTGTGTTGTTACCTGACCCCCTGGCCCCCTGGTAGGTAGGCTCTAAGTTTTGAGGCTGGCTACCACCGAGTCAGAGGCCAGACCTGCATGCAACTCACGAAAACGTCAGTGTCGCACCTACGGGACCTACTCTGAGTTGACCTTTTCCGCTATTCGAGGCCCGGAGCGTTTGCTGTCCGGGCCAAGGGCCAGGATGTTTGTTCGTGGGATAGCAGGGTGTGTGAGTTAAGGGTACGGAACCAGGCAAAACTGCGACACAGCCCTGGACCATCCTTAGTCCAAAACATCTTAGCTCTGGTCCGGTCCTGCAGTCGTTCGGACCTCTCCTAGCGAAACAAAGGTAACCGCGCTGCCTCGAAGTCCTTGGAGTCGCAACCGGACCTTGCTACTGAGGTTAGGGGGTGTGCCATTAGCGTAGGGGGTGGTCCAGAGCACTAAGTGCGTTGTTCCTGATACTGGGGGGAACTCACGGCGTGGTAGGGAGTGTTCAGTGCTTAGGGTATGAGACCAGGCTAAGCAGCTGACAGCTCCGTGCTACCAAGGCGAGCCCCTTTTCTCTGGACCTGGCACCCAGTATTCCGGACCTCCTTCCCAGCCTCTGTGCTAACCATTTCACACTCAAGCTGCTAAGTCCTGCTGGTTCCAAGGAGATTTTTGGCAAGAGTAGGGTTCCACGCAGGGGTTAGGAGAAATTGAAACGGATGGTAGCCGAATAAGCAGTAGGGTAACAGCGTAGACAAGGATTTCAGGGCTAAACTCTTTCTTTAATCAAGCGGTACAGGGTGTCATGTGATGTCAGCCAGAGGTCGGGATTACAAGGGCGGACCTTCACCGCTCTGGTCCACATGGTGGTCCTATTTAGCTTACAAAAAGAAAAGGGGTTGCCCTGAATTTCTTGCCTACGGATAAAACTTACGGAGGTGTTCTATATTCCAAGGGTTCGGCAGCGGAACTCCTTCCTCCGTGGCAAGGCGAACGCAACCGGGGCGACTAACTTCTGTCACCTTGAAGGGGCCTTCCCAGCTGGGGGAGATCTTGTTGCGCCCTTCTCGGCTCAAGATGCGCCTCAGGACCAGGTCTCCAGGTTGGAGTACCCTGCCCCGCACGGTTCGCTCATGATAGCGTTTGAGCGATTGGTTGTACCGTGCGTTCCGGATTGCAGCCTGCCATCTTTGCTCCTCGACGAGGTCGACGTCGTCGCGCCTAGCCTGTTCCTGCAAAGATTCATCAAAAGCTTGGACCCGTGGGGAGCGCAAGAGTATTTCTGGTGGGAGGCATGCCTCGGCCCCGTATACCAGGAAGAATGGGGTTTCCCCGATTGCTCGGCTGGGTGTGGTCTAGTTCCCCCATAGCACGCAGGGGAGCTCATCAACCCATTTCGCACCGTGCCTTTCCAAACAGTTGAAGGTGCGGGTTTTGAGCCCCTTGAGGATTTCTGCGTTAGCTCTCTCGACCTGTCCATTGCTCCTAGGATGTGCTACAGAGGCGCAGCATAACTGGATGCCAACGCCGTCGCAGTAGTCCTGGAAGACCTGGCTCCTGAACTGGGTCCCGTTGTCCGTTATGATACGGCTGGGGACGCCGAACCGGCACACAATGGACTTAAGGAAAGCTGTTGCAGTTCCTTGGGTGATGCTTACTACTGGGGTTACCTCAGGCCATTTTGTGAATTTGTCAATGGCGACGTAGAGGTACCGGTATCCACCGACAGCTCTAGGGAAAGGTCCCAGGATGTCCACCCCCCATACCGTGAAGGGCCAAGAGGGTGGAATCATATGCAGAGACTGAGCCGGTGTGTGTATCTGCTTTGCGTGGAACTGACACGCCTTGCAGGACCTTACTAGCTCAGCTGCATCCTGGAGCGCTGTCGGCCAGTAAAAGCCATGCCGAAAGGCTTTTCCGACCAGCGTACGGGACCCTGAATGATTCCCACACTCGCCTCCATGGATCTCCGCGAGTAAATCGCGGCCCTCTTCCCGGGTTATGCATCGCATGAGGATGCCATTGGCGCCACGCCTGTAGAGATCCCCTTCTACTAGCGTGTAGCGTTTAGCCAACCGCACTATGCGCTCAGCAGACACACGTTCTTCGGGAAGGATTTTGTCCTTCAGGTAGTCCCGGATCTCTGAGATCCGTGCATCGGGACTGCCCTGAGCCATTGGATGTGTCCCTGATGACATGCCGGGGTCATCAGTCCACACGATCCTTGGTGGGTTCCAGAGATGGAGGACCACCGGGACTGCTAGCTTCGAGGTGCTAGTTCTGCCCCCTTCGCCCAGTTCGGCTGGCTGGGCGGTTGGTCTCAGCAGCTGTCTTTTGAAGACGCCCTCGGGTACCGGGCCCCAAGTCGATGCCCTCGCGGAGAGGTCATCTGCCACTGAGTTGAGGTTCCTGGGAACGTGCTGCAGTTCCAGGACCTCGAAGTCCTTCTCGAGCTCCCTCACTCGCATGAGGTATGCTGCGAGCTGGGGGTTATTGCAGCAGCACTCCCCCCGGACCTGTCTGATCACTAACTGGGAATCCCCCTTAACCAGGAGCTGCTTGATTCCTAGTGACTGGGCGATCATGAGCCCGAAGATCAAGCCTTCGTATTCCGCCATGTTGTTAGTGGCTTTGAATTCAAAGCATACTATGTACTTTACTTGATCCCCGTTCGGGTCCATGAGGGCCACCCCTGCTCTAGACCCTTTTTCACGGGCGGACCCGTCGAAGAAGAGAGTCCAGTGCGGCTCGGTAAAAACCCGGTGGTCCTGTCTGGCAGGGAAGGTTCCACCTCGGCTTGCGGACCTCCAGATCCCGAGGTGGTGGGAGTCCACTCTGCGATAAAGTCGGCCAAGACTTGGCTCTTGGTAGCACTTCGGGGCTGGAAGTCGAGTTGGAACTCTGCCAGCTCCGCGGCCCATTTGGCAATATTCCCAGTGGCGTTAGAATTGTGCAGGATTGCTCTTAATGGGTAAGAGGTCACCACGACAACCTTATGCGCCTGGAAATAATGGCGCAACTTTCTGGAAGCAATAAGTAATGCGTAGGCGAATTTGTGAGCTTCCAGGTATCTTGCCTTTGCCCCGTGGAGGACCTCACTGACGTAATATACTGGCTTCTGGGTGGTCCGGACCTTAGTGGTAGGTCCGAGGCCACCTCCCCCTGCCAGGCTGGCCCCCTGGGCGGCTTGGCCTCCAGCTTCTGGTGGCTTACCGCCTTGGCAGGGCAGCGTGCCAACCGGACCTCCGGTATCGGGGCCGGCTGCAGCTCCTGTGGTGGGCGGACCACTACCCTCCACTTGGGGGACCCCGGTGTCTCCCTCGTGGGAATGTGCTGGTCGCTCGGCGACCAAGACCATGCTTACTACCTCGGATGTCGCCGCGAGGTAGAGAAACAGGGTATCACCAGACTCTGGCGCCACTAAAACGGGCAGAGTAGTGAGATGCTGTTTCAACTCCTGGAAGGCTTGTTCAGCCTCTTCGGTCCATATGAATGGTCCGGACTTCCTTAAAAGCTTGAAGAAGGGCAGGGCTCTCTCGGCTAGCCTTGAGATAAACCGGCTGAGGGCTGCCAAGGACCCAGTGAGTTTCTGGAGGTCCTTGATGCAGGCCGGCGGCCGCATAGCCTCGATTGCCCTGATCTTGGTTGGGTTTGCCTCAATGCCGTGATGTGACACTAGGAAACCTAACAGCTTACCAGCCGAGACGCCAAAGACGCATTTCTCGGGGTTCAGCTTCGTGCGTGTTGTGCGCAACCTGTTGAAAACAAGGGCCAGGTCTTCCATCAAGGTCGACCCTACCCTGGTCTTGACGACAATGTCATCGACATAGACCTCTACTATGTTTCTGATCAGGTCATGGAACGTGAAATTCATGGCACGCAGAAACGTAGGTAAAGCATTCCTCAAGCCATATGGCATTACAACGTAACAATACAACCCATCTACTGTTACGAAGGCTGTATGCCTCTTATCCTCCTCATCCATCTGGATCTGATGAAACCCAGAGTACGCATCCAAAAAAGACAAAAGTTCACACCCGGAGGTGGAATCTACTATCTGGTCTATGCGTGGGAGGGGATAAGGGTCTGGAGGAGATACTTTGTTGAGACTGGTGTAGTCGATACACATCCGAAGCTTCCCGTTCGCCTTGGGGACGACCACCGGGTTGGCCAGCCACTCGGGGTGATGGACCTCCTCGATGAAGCCTGCGTCCAGGAGCTTTCGGACCTCCTGATGGATGAAGTCCTGGCGCTCCACGGACTGCCTCCGTGGCTTCTGCCGCACCGGCTTGGCGTCCGGGCTGATCTTCAGACGGTGCTCAATCACTTCCCTAGGGATCCCAGGCATCTGCGACGGTTCCCAGGCGAACACGTCGACATTTGCCCGGAGGAAAGCAACGAGCGCGTCTCCCTATTTCTCTCCCAGATTCCCTGCGATGCGGGTGGTCTGGGAGGGTTCCGCCCCGATCTGGACGGTCTTGACCGGCACGTCCTCTGGGTCGAAAGGGCGTACCTTGGGCACCTTTGGTTCCTTAACAGGAACCTTGGCCCGAGAGGTCGAGGGGTTGTCCCCCGCCAGGTTCGCTGCGTCAGTGGCGAGAGCATGGAGCTTCTCTACCGCGGCGACGGCTGCGTGGCGGTATCCCGGCACGGTGAGAACACCCGCCGGGGACGGCATCTTCACGACCAAGTACCCGTAATGGGCAACGGCCATGAAGCGGTACAGTGCCGGTCTGCCAATGATGGCGTTGAACGGCAGGTTGACTTCCGCGACATCGAACTGGACGTTCTCTGTGCGGAATTTCTCCGGGGTCCCGAAGGTGACCGGCAGGTCAATCTTCCCTTTCGGGTGGATCGGCACTGGACCCACACCGGAGAATGGGCGCGTCGGAGCCAGGCGTGACTCCGGAATCTGCAGCTGTTTGAAGGCTGCGAGGCTGATGATGTTGAGGGCGGCTCCGCCGTCGATCAAGATGTGGTGGAGCCGTATGTTGGCGACCACCGGCGACGTGATGATTGGCAGTACGCCAGCCCTAGCCATGTTCTCTGGGCAGTCGGTCGGCCCGAAGGAGATGGTGGTGTCTCTCCACTTGTGGTGAGGAGCCACCCCAGGGATGCTCGGCCTGACCGAGAGGACTTCTCGGCACAGGGCCTTCACGTCCCTCTGGGAAGAGACCGCCCAGCTTCCGCCGTACATAACGTACAGCCTCTTGCGACGTTCATTGTCGCTGGATTCAGAGCTGGAGTGGCCTAGAGCATAGACGCTCTTGAGCTCCCGCTCCGGGGGCTGGTAGCCCATCTCCTTGCCCCCAGCGGCGGGCTCGCCGTCGCTGGTAGCCTTCCCCTTGCCAGGGTGCTGGCGTGGGGGCGAGTCGTCCTTGGCCGGACGCTCTCGGCGCTCACTGAGACGCCGCTGCACGAGCTTTTGTATCTCGCGGCAGTCGGCGGCGTTGTGACCGCTGTTGGGGTGAACAGGACATGAGTCGCCACTGTTCCGCGCCTGTTGCCTCGGGCGCTTGCCGCCGGTGTCGCGGCCTCCAGGTGCTGCCGCAGCGACAGGGGCCCCTTCCAGGAACCTCTCAGGGCGTCGACCCTTCTTCTTTTTCTTGCCGCTCTCTCGGGCAGCACCGGCAGAGGCGCCTGGCTGGGTAGTCCTGTCTTGTTGTGGGGAGTGCCACGCACGCCCCTCTGCGGCCCTAGCGCACTTGTCCGCCAGCGCGTACAGGGTGGCGACGTCCTGTACTTGGCGGGTCGCCAGTTTCTCTATCATCTTCTCATCACGGACGCCTTGCCGGAAGGCTGTGATGATGGACGCGTCGGAGATGCGAGGGATTGTCCCCCGCACCTTGGCGAAACGAGCGATGAACGCTCGGAGGGATTCGCCAGGCTCCTGACGTACTGCATGGAGGTGGGCCTCCACGCCGTACTGCTGGCACGCACTCGCGAAGTTCGCCTGGAACAGAGTGCAGAGCTCCTCCCAGGACCGGATTGACCCGGGGGAGAGGTTCATGAGCCAAGTCCGGGCCGGCCCAGACAAGGCGACATGGAAGTACGACACCATAACGGCGTCGTCTCCGCCAGCCGCTGTGATAGCGGTGACGTACACCTGCAGGAATTCCGACGGGTTGGTATTCCCGTCGTATTTTTCCGGCAGGTGCGGCCGGAACTTCTACGGCCAGCGCGCGGAGCGGAGACCGTCCGCGAGCGCGGCGCAGTCAACTCCAGCCGATACGACCCCTGGTGGCGTTTGCACGCCAACCGGGGGTTGCACGTAAGCCGGGGGCTTAGGTGCTGCAGCGGTGAACGCCGCGTCAAGGTTCTTGCCCTTGGCGGCGTTTGGCTGCACCCGTGGTTGCTCCACGGTGGTGGGGGTGCCTGCTCGCCGGCGGTTGAGCTCAGCTCGCAGGTCTTCCGTCTGCGCGCTCCTTACTGAGGGGGAGCGCGCGGATGTTGCCGCATCGTGCTGCCTGCGGCGGTTTGACCTCCCCCCGCTGCTGGGAGGGGGTCGCGATCCAGTCCTAGCTGGGCCAGGGGTGACCTCAGCTTGGTGGATCAGGCGATCCACATTGCTTCGCCACTGCGCCAGGGCGCTAGGAGATACTGTCAGACCCGGGGGGTTACGAAGCAGCTCCCTGGCTGCGGCGAGCGGGCCGCTGGCAGCAGCGGGGTTCGCCGTGGCGGCGTTTGCCGCTACAGCGCTCGCTACTGCTGTGTTTGCAGCAGCGGCGCCCCCCGCGGGGCGTCGAGGGACCCGGGGCGACCGCGCCGCGCCCTCAGAATGGCGGGAGGACGCCTGCGACCCAGTCGAGGCCACCTCCTCTGATGCGGCTGCATCCTCATGGAAGTCGCGGATGCGAACCATCATGCGGTGAAGGATGGCGCTAACTGATGCTACGCCCCTACCTGGCGCGCCAAATGTCGGAGCGGACGTGCTCCTGGTCGGGTGGCGGAATGCACCCGGCCGAGATCCTAAGTACTAAGAGTAGTTAGGGGGAGCGATCGTTGTTAGCTGGTCAATGGTGGCACGATGGTGACAAGAGGGTTTAGAGTGGTTCGGGCCGCCGGAGCGTAATACCCTACGTCCACTGTGGGTGTGTTCTTGTATTCCTGTCTGGACTAAGAGCCTGTCGAGAGTGTGTGTAGTCTGAGGAGACCGTGGAGCGTATGTTCTTGTGTTGCGTATGCCTCCCCTTTTATAGCCAAGGGGGGCATGTACACGGTGGCCGGGCCCCGACAGGTGGTCCCGGCCCATTTCCTCTATGCTACAGCTCTATCTTGAGCCTGATGTCCAACGCTCCCATGCTTTGCGCCTGTACCACCGACGCGACCTGGTATGGCCTGGAGATCCACCATATCGTACTGTCGTCTGGATACGGCGCCGCGCCGTCCTGCCTTACGCCGTCCTGTCCCATCGGCTGCTAAACCCGCTGAGAGGCTTCAGAGGCCGAGGGGCAGGCGATGCGCACGCGTGACAGGACAGGGCGCTCGTAGTAGCATTGTAGCGCCGCTACCTAGTATTAGGCTGAGCGCGGCCGCCGCGCGTGGCGCGGCTCATGATGAGTACAGCGTACTTGTTTACTCAATATAGACCCCAGTGTAGCCGGGGAAATCAACTGTAGTGCCCTGCTATCGTCGTCGCGCCTTGGTAAGGCGCGCCCCTTTGCTTCGCCGCCGTCGCCTGCCAGCGGCGGTGCCAGCGGCGATGGGGGCACGCCCGTCTGACAGCGGCGGCGTCGGCGGGCAACGGGGGCACGCCCGTCTGACACTCGTGGTGTCAGCGGCATCGGGGCGTGCCTGCCTGACAGCGGCGGTGTCAGCGGCATCGGGCACGCCTACCTGCTCGCAATAAATGCAGCAGGTGGGCGAGGCGCCCGCCTGAAGGCCCCGCCACGCGCCCTGTGGGCACGTGGCGGCGCGAGACCTTCCCGTGCCCTGTGGGCACGTGGCGGCCCCGGACCACCGAGGGCGCTGGCTCCGGACCTCCCCGTGCTCTGTGGGCACGTGGGGCCCCGGACCACCGAGGGCGCTGGCTCCGGACCTCCCCGTGCCCTGTGGGTACGAGGCGGCCCCGGACCACCGAAGGTACGGGCTCCGGACCTCCGAGAGGTCCGGACCTCACCTTCCCCTGAGGGACTTCTCGATTGGCTGGGGGAGGCTCGGTCCTCGGAGGAGGTCCGGGGCCTCCCCTGTGGGCCGGGTGCGCGGCCCAGCTTTTCCAAGGAGTAGGTTGAGCCCATCTGTACGCGGCCTTAGGCCCTCCTTGTACTGCAGTACTTACCCTCCTTAGTGATCTTTGTCTAGTGTAAGCGGGTACCCGATTAGCTGAGTACCGACATACATTCTTTATATTCCTGTGTTCCAAACACACGTGCCTGCAAAATTTCTGTGTTTTTTATTCCACTGTTTCACAACCACGTTTCTATCATGTTCCTATGTTTTCTCCCATTCCGCTGTTTTGCAATCCTTTGTTCCAAACAGGACCTAAATTTGCATATAAATTATTCACGAGGCCATTATAAAAAATGAATTAAAATAAACTCTAAATCTGCATATAAATTACCTAATATGCCATCATAAAATATAAATTAAAATAATTTCTAAATTTTGCATATACATTATTCACGATGACATTATAAAAGCTGAATTAAAACAATCAACTCTAATATTATTACGGATTAAATCCATGTCCCCTAAAACTCTTACTCGTGCGAGAGTACGGGTTGATGGACTAGTTATGCTAATCCTGCTTGAAAAGAGGGAAGGATGAGAAGTGGTGTTCTTCGCAGTGATATGGCCTTATCCTTTTATAGTCAGTACGCACGCAAAGTTTATTTTTAATTTTCGCAGCCTCACTGCGTCCTCCTATGCCCTTGGTACCGCAACCAACAAAAAATACGAAGATTAAACTTGGATGGAGGGTGTACATAGAAAACATATCTAATGGCTATTAAGATTTCAACAATCAATGATAGGATGTTGTTTCTGATTATATGAGAATTCTATGATTTTATCTTTTATTTAGCGCATCTTGTGAGGATTAAAAATGAGGCTTCAAAAAGAATCTTTAAGTAGTAATAGAAACATTTGACACAAAATATTTGTTTCACAGAAAGATTTTTAGCATATTTATAAAAAAAATTATGGAATCATTTAGCAGTGCAAATTTGTAAATGAGAAAAAATGACAAAAAACTGAGAGTAAATTTGAAAATGGAAAAAGATAAAAAAAAGAAAGAAATTTGCTTTCATTAGAGTTGAACTCAAAACCTTACATTATGGCAGAGGTGAGCAATTACTTAGAAAATAAATTGAAAATAGGAAAAATCAGATAAAAAAAGAAATTTGCTTTCGTTGAGAGTTGAACTCAAGACATTTCATAATGGCAGATGTGGATAATTACTTAGAAAACAGATCTAATGGCTATTAATATTTCAATTTGTCAATCGATGATCGGATGTTTCTGATTTTTATAAGAATTTTTAAGATTTATCTTTTTTTGGTGCGTATCATGAGATTTAATGTGAGGCTAAAAAAAGCCTCTATAGTAATAGTAAGATTAGAAGACGATATTCCATAGTTTGGAGATATATTGATCAGAGTTTGGATAACAAGTCTAAACATGTATGATTACGTGAGTGATACATCGAAAGACAGCGGATAACGGGGGATTTTTTGTGCCCCTCCGTACACCAGTACAACTAGATTATTCGATCTTCTTGATTGTAGTTATAGTTATCTATACATGATGGCATTATCCACGTTATCTAATCATCTAATCATTGTTCCGTTAGACTAATTATTAGCCGAAAGCATTCAGCCATGCACACACAACAATTAAGGCCCTGTTTGCATCATCCTCGCTAAAGTTTAGCAAGCAACTTTTAGCAACCTAGTGATCCAAACAGGTCTACTAAAGGGTGCTAAAAGATGTTTGCTAAAGTTTAGCATCCACAATTTTTCTAGTAGCTCAAGAGGTGCTAAAAGGTGCTAAACCTGCTAAAAGTGGTCCCAACTCCCCCACTTTTCCACCGCTGCCCTCCCCACCACCCTGCGCTCTGTCTCCTCTCTACGCACTTCCTCCCTCCCTCTCTCCTCTCCTCTCTCTCCCGGCGGCCCCCTTCTCCCCCGTGCGGGAGCGCGGCGGCGGCCCACTTCTCCCCCGTGCGGCGACGCCCACCAGAGCCCATCGGCTGACGCGCGTGGCCGTGGAGGAGGACGACCGGTGCGGGAGGGCTTGGCGGAGGATGCCGACGCTGCGTGGCTTGGCGGAGGAGGCTGGATCTGCGCGGGCGGCCGACGTCAAAGCCCGCCGTGGACGAGGACGGCGCGGGACGGCAGCGGGCGAGCGGGACACTGGGCTGGCGCCAGAGGAGAGGGAGGCGGCGGACGAGGTGAGGAGAGGGAGCCGATGGGCGCGCGTGCGCGGAGGAAGGCCGGCGCCGCCGGATGCGCGCTGCTCGACGGGGTCGTGGCGAGGAAGCCGCGGGGGAGGTGGCGGACGAGGCAAGGAGAGGGAGCCAGCGGGGTATGGATTAGGGATACGGATGTCTTTCTATGCCAATGTGCTAAACTTTAGCAAAGTGATCCAAACACCTTCCATGTGCTAAACTTTAGCACTCCAATTGAAAGTGCTAAACTTTAGCACATAGGATCCAAACATGGCCTAAAACAAATACAAGAACAAAACATATACCTCGCTCACAAAATATAGGTTTTACGGTATAGAACTCACTCCACTACCTTGATCCATTCATAAATGTATAACTTATTTGACTTTTTTCCCACATATTTGATCTCTAGTCTTATTAAATGCTCAATACGGGAGAAAGAGCTATTAACCTTGGTTTGGAGCCTCTTTAGTATTGGATTCCCAACTTATATGTTCATAAAAAGCTAAAAAACGTGTATCTCATCGGAGCTCGAACTCAGAATCCAATGCTCACTACTGGAGATGGATTCCCAACTTATATATTCATAAAAAGCTAAAAAACATATATCTTATTGGAGCTCAAACTCAGAACCCATAGCTTTGCATACATTTCTTTTTGACCACCACAAGACACAATCACATCTAACTACATAGATAATGCTATCCTTTTATTTAAAGTACTCAGAAGGTTTTAGTATCAGTTAAAGATGCTTTAGTACAGAGAGGCTTTAATACGGATTGATGTTAGGAACCGGTACTAAAGACTACCTTTTAGTACCATACTGGTTGGTAACGCCAACTGGTATTAAATTCTAGACAAGTTTTAGTACGGTTTGGTGTTATGAATCGGTACTAAAGGTTCTAATACGAACCCATTCTAAATTCTTTCTAGGAGCTACCACCTTTGTAACCAGTACTAGATTTTTTTTTGTATCGGTTGCAATTTATTTCGGTATGTATCGTTGGAACTCAAAACCATTTCTCTAGTAGTAGCTCCGTGCATTTATAAATGGGGAGAGTACTATGCAGCAGAAGCTCAAAATGCCCATTATCCATTCGGCAAGCGTAGTACACGAGATACGACCACGAGCCTGACAACACCCTACAACACTTGGCGTCTACATTATTTGCACGGCCTGCCACCATGAGCGTACGTGCATCTGGGGATGCGAAATTGAAATTTGTTTCTAGAGAGCTTAGCCCGAGCTGCTTTGAGCATCATGCATTCATGCAAGGTGCAAGCTTTGCTCCGCGTCTCCACGCAAACAATAACACACGTCTTGCACATGTGAACTAGCAACAACCAAACACTGGCTTCCTGTATCTCACGATGCGTGTGGACGTTTAGAAATCTACCAAACACGCTATGAACGCTGCGCCTGTGCCGCTTTATTTTTTGTAATTTTCTTTTTTTTCCTGGCAGGCCATGAGATATCAAAGGCAGCCAATACCAGCGACAAGGAGCAGAAGCTGCCAGACCCGTTTGGTCCAACAGTATTTTTATAGTTTCTAAGCAATACGTACCGATGAATATTTAGCACAAAAACTGTTTGGTTGACTATGAAAAAACTCTATTTTCAATATTATAGTATAGTTAATACTATGGTACGTTTTAGTATTGAATATTACACTTTGATCAGTTTTGTCCATGCTGAAGCAACTCCTTTGTAGCACTCTGCACTCCACCGGATTTGTTCTGTCTCTGTGTGCACCTGTCTCCACCCTATGCGAGTGGAAATACAAGGGCAATCTGGTACGTTCTTTGCCTTCTTTTTTCTTGCTAGTTGCCACAGCGAGGGCACAACGAGCAGCCACGGAGGTGCCTTGCGGCCAGCGCAAAATGTGGAGGCACCTTAGACTGTATGCACTCACGTTCCTCCACATGTTTCCTCTAAAAAGAATATTTTAGTTCAATCAGCAAAATTCTTTTCTCAAAATCAATTTTTACCGCACTGTTACTCTATATGTTTTCTCCATATCCAACTACCCTAATATTTTATTCATCTACCTCCAACTACCATCTCCTTTATCTTTACACTAAATTAATATCTATAATACTAACAAATCATATTATAACACCGAAAAATATTATAAGCATTATAAAAATAATAGAAAACCCACAAAAAATATAACACCCAAAAAAACACGTAAAAAGAGCCCAACGGGCCAAAAGTCCAAAACCGGCGATCGCTCCCTATCTCTCCTCACTCAATCTCCCTCCACCGCCTGCCTTCCTCCCCCACCGGCACCATCTGTCGCCCCGCCGGCCCACCTTCCCCACCCGTCCTTCTTCTGCCGTCGCAGTGCCCCTCCTCCACCGCGGCCAGCACCTCCTCCTCGTCGGCTCTTCTCCAAGCACCCCCGCTGCCCACAGCTCCGCCAGCCCTCCTCTGCTCCCCTTCCACTACATCCATGGCAGGCCGGATCCGCCTCCTCCGTCGGCCGGCCGCGCCGTGCTGCCTCGTCCCTCGGCCGGACACAAGCACCGGATTTTGGGACCATTGCAGCTAGTTCACAAGAGGGACAAGACAAGAAGAGATTGAAATTGTGAATGTCCACAGGAAGCTAAGACAGAGCTACGAAGAAATAGTGCGTCTCAAGATTGCGAAACATTTTCTTCTTGTTAGAAATGCCACGATGTTTTCTTGCTATAATTAACTGTATATACTCATGTAAATTTCTTATCAAAACAATTGTGTGGATTTGCTAGTCAAGAATACCACTGGAACCAAACAAGCACTACTTTATATGGTTTTAGCAGGGTAAAAGGAAACCATCGTATTGATGTCACAACCATTGTAAACCATAGTTTTCTTGTAAGCCATAGTATTTTCAAACCGTAGTATCTGAAAATTGTATCGCCAAACAAGGCCTTGGCCTTTCGATCTGCGGGATCGTAGGAGCTAGGTTTCTCCTAGTAGATAGATTATCCACACGAAGACCATGTCATATGGAGATTTTTTTTTACTAAAATACATGCATGGTCTTTAGAGTTGACAAGTTGTGTCAAATAGGTCCCGAGCTTAGGCTATTTCCAGCAGTACTCGGGTGCGGATGCGGAGAATGCAATGCATCTGCATCGGGGTGCACCACTCGCATCACGATAGGGAAGTCTCTTTCAGCAGCGTGGGGACGCCAACTCACAACCTGGCGCCGGCGGTTTGCCCGCGTCGGAGTGAAGCAGGCAACGCCACGCTCGTGTCCCTCCACACCTACTCACCGGTGCCGGCATCCTCGGAGGCCGAGCATGACGCGGTCCGCTCAGTGGGGTTGAAGCCGCGTTCCTCGTCTCCCAGCGGTCTGCATGTCTCTGAGCCAAGAACAGCTGGCGGATGTGCCACATTCAGTGGCAGCTCCCCCTCTGGCGAGGAGACACGGTCACATTTGGAGATGGCAACGGGGACGTGGCTAGAGCGGATCATTGGCTGGGAGACATGGTGGCGGCTAGAGATGACGACAAGGCTCGGCCACTTCTAGGGGATTTGTGCAGACCGTACCATCCAACCCTAGCATAGGTCGGACATTGGGTGGGTGCAATAGCACCCGCTACCCTAGTTCGTCCGATCCGTTGAGGCCAGAGGCCTTCGAATCATACGGATAGCTGGTTTTGGACGTTGACGGACCGTTTGTGTGATGCCCTAGGCATCTCCCGAGCATTATCAAGTGCATACTTTGTTTAATTATTTCTCATAAGCATCATTTCATCCCATACTAATGTGCATTTGAGTAAACATGGTGAAAATAGCTAAGTGATGCATTCAGTTTCGCAAAAATGATGCTATAAATGTGAGCATAACTTAAATCCTAAGTAGATTTAGGTAGAACTTCTTATACCAAACTTGTAGGTCTTAAGGTGGTAAACAACTTTGTCAATTAGATCTTGGATGGAAAATGGGCTTAACTTAGTGCAAAGGGACTTTTGGTGTTACCCAACAAACACACTCCAAATCTGGCTTATTTAGAATTCTTCATTTTTCTATAACCTAGAGTCCTTTTCATGCAAAGGTCCAATTGGGAAAGTTTTAGGTTATGAAATCTTGAACAACTTTGTCAAAAATACTTTTGGGATAAAATGGCTAGAAATAGGACATTTGAATTATCTAAGGAAAATAGTTCTCAGTCCAAACTGAGGGCTGACAGTTAAATTCAATTTAAATCAAACTTAGAGCCAGAATTTGAATTTGGTGCTTTTGACAAAGTTGTAGATCTCAAAGGGTACAACATTTCAATCAATTGGGCCCTTATCAAATTCGGCGCGTAAATTGGTTAAATTTGCGAAAATCAGAAACCTGGTCAGTGGTCAAATCTGTTTTTTCATTTTTCAGGTTTTTCTTTTCCTCACGAGTCTATGACAGCTGGGTCCCACTTGTCAGAACCGCGGGTTTCCGCCCGACACCCGTCGCGGTGGGCCCCACCGGCTCCCTCGCTCCATGCACCCGGTGCATGCACCCTGATCTTCATCCCCGTCCTTGGCCCCACCTGTCAGCCCCACCGGTCCATAGACCCAGCTCACCCGTGCGCCTCCCTCTTCCCTCTTCGCCCGGGCGCGCCCACGCGGCGCTGGCCGCTGAGCGCCGTGGCCACGCGCCGGCCACCCCAGGTCGCCGCGGCCACGCGCCGCTGCCGCACGCGGACAGCGCGCACGGCGCGCCACCAAGGCGAGGGCGAGGCCTCGGCCTCCTTCCCCGGGCCCCATTCGCGCGCCCGCCCTGAACTCCCTCCGCTCGGCCTCTATGTTTTTCCCCGCGCCGCGCCAGTTCACGCCGCCATTGACTGCGAGCTCCGAGCTCGAGCTCGCGCCGCTCCCTCCGTCGCTTCCCGTGCCTCCCCACCTACCCCGCGACCTTCGCCTCGCTCCCGCGCACCTCGCGCCCTAGACCTCGTCGCCGTTCCCCGCCCGGACGCCGAGGTTCGACCTCGCCTCGACGTCGTGCCGCGCCGGTTCACCCTCGGTTCATCTCTGCCGCCTGCCTCGTCCACGCCGTCTCCGCCGTCACCGCCACCCCAAGGTAGAAGCCCCGCACGGGGAACACCTTCCCCAACCCGTGTCGCGGCCGCGGCGAGCCACGGCTCGCCGGCGCGCGCGCGCCCTCCCACGCGGCCGCGGCCGTCGCGAGGAAGAAGAAGGGGGCCGGGCAAATTTTAGATCCGGCCCCTGGTTTTCCCCTTATTTGCGAATCAGTCCACCGCGCTGTACGCTGAGTCTTGTAAATCTTGCGTACTAGCCCCTGGGGTTCCGAAATAATCACAACCTCGCCCCTGGTTCTGTTGTTTTTCATTTTAAATTGATTATTTCGACAGAAACCTTTGAAAAATCCTAGAAAATTCAATAAAAATCAGAAAAATACCAAATCAGTTGCATTGAAATCATTTTGAATAGATCTGTCTAGGGAATATGATGGTTGAGTAGGAAAAGACAGTTTTGCCCCTGTTTTTGTGCAAGCATGAAAAACCTTGATAAATAGGAAATATGGGTAAAATGAACTTCAAAAATTATGAAATTTGGGCAGAGGCCTTATTATTCTGTGTAGGCTCTGTATGAATTTTGGTAGCTCAAATGTTCACTGTTAATTACCATTTTGCCCCTACATGTGATTTTAGCATAGAAATAAATGAAGAAATGTTATTTATATAGAAATTAGGCTCTAAAAAGTTTTACATATTTTATTTGTGCTCCCTATAGCATAAAGAGTTCACTGTTGAAATGGAATACCATGCATGTCAAAAACAGTAGTGTTTTGAAACTGATAAGTTCATGCATGTTTAATTTAATAAGTAGGAAATATAGGTTAAATGGAAGTCAAAGCTTCTGAGTTAGGGCAACAACATTGCTAGTATGCCGAGGCTTAGTATGAGAATTTGATAGCTTAAATGCTTGCTGTATATCTACCTTTGCCTAGTAATTAAGCACATTGGTAACAATGGAAAAGAGTTCTAGACAATAGTAAGCACCGGTCTTTTCGCATAACTCGGTGCTATTCAGTCACACACCCCACGTAGTCATATGTGACAAACTAAGCTATCATAGGTGATGGCTTGTACGATTTCTTAAAGTTAAACAAGCTTTATCACGAAAATACATAATATTATTCCATAACCCTTGATTTCTTGCATTGCACTAATACATGCTCCAATTGCATCATGTCATGCATATAGATTCCACGAACGAAGAACCACCGCCGAACCAACCCGTCGCGGAGGAGCCCGAGGAGGAGCTGCACCAAGAGCCAGAGGACCAACAGCAAGAGCCCGACTCCGCTCAGGAGGCAGCTACTGACTCTAACGAGGAAGGTAGGCAGGACCATACTCAACCCAGCAAACAAATTATACTTATGATTACGCATATGCATTAGGAGTTGCTTGGAACCAATTGCATTAGACTCCCTGGCCGCCCTGGCCCTAGCACCTATACATAGAGTTCGTAGGACGAGTATGCCCAGAAATTACTAGATACGAGTAGACACGAGTGTGTGGACTCGTCACGTAGGTGTTTTCAAAGTTACAAAAGCTTACAGTCATATCATTTATTATTGTTGCTCATGATTTAAATGGAGACTGGGCGGAGATTTATTTCAGTATATGCTTTCCATGAGGTTGCACTTTGGACTCCGCCCGAGTCGCATAAGGCCCTTTCGCTGTTCGCATATTGGTCGGCATAACATTGCTAGAGTGCTTAACCGGGAAATGGGACCGGTGAAGTCTTACCTGGGTTTGTCCGAAGTTTTCGAGGCTCCGCCCATCCACTTGCTGGAGGCCGATGGGCCCGGGGGCGCTTGTACTCGAGGGAGGGCTGACCCGGTGCGGCCGTGGTATCGCTCCTAAGGGAGGGCTGACCCGGTACGGCCGTGGTATCGCTCCTGAGGGGGCACAACCCGGGGGTTAGGTGGGGGCGCTTTGAATCTTGGGACAAGACAGGTGGAGATGGGGACTATATGTGGGAACGCGATGGCTAGTAAGCATATACCCCTGGCATGATAGTTATTCCCGGGAATTAAAATCGATTCGAATCGCTGATGCCCACCAGGTGTGGGAATGCCAATGCCTTTGACGTTCAACGTAGTAATTACTTAAACTCTCGGTGTTTAATACTCATGGTTTTTGGAATACCACATGATTGAATTGAATTGTTTACATTACTGCAAGTTACGGTTGTGTTGGAGGTTATACAAATGATGAAATCTTACTATTTATGTTACACATGTTACTGTTTAAAACTAAAGGCTAAGGATCCACTTGCTAGTAAGCTGCTTCGCGTCAGCCGTAAGCCAATTCCATTAAGACCTACTGAGTAATTAGTACTCAGGGTTTGCCCCCACATTTTGAGTGCAGGTATGGAGTTCATGGTGTGCACTTGTGTTGGAGGCGGGGCATGCCCTCATTTAGGATAAGGTGACTGAGTGGCACGAGGGCAACATCGGTGGGCTCGATGTTGTTACCTCTAGTGCAAATCTTTTGGTGGTATCATGGTGACCTTTAAACTTATATTTCCGCTGCGAGAAACTTCCGAAGTTGCTACCTTATAACTTTATGTTGGACTTGTATTTTATGTAAAAACTGGTTTGTAACTAAGTCTAACTTTATGCTAATCAACTGCCTGTGATGATGTATCTGTTGTGGCTCCATCGTGGGTCAGATGTGTATGATGTCGGTTCCCTGGGAAAAGGTAATATCGGGGGTCGAATGACTCTCGACGGACGACCGGGTTTAGTTTGGCCTAATCACATTACAAGCCAGAGGAGGCTAATGTGCTTAGTCCGGATTAAATCGGCGGTTCCGCCACAGCTGGTATCAGAGCCGATCATACACAGACAACAGACATATCATCCAGTCTTGATTTACAAACCTATTTTTGAAAACCCTTTTCGAAGTATTTGAAAAATGAGAGTATCGATATGCCCATATTAAGGATGTTAGTGAAGTACCAGGTGACATCGCTCACATTCTGACCTAGATAGAACTCATATGCATATTCGGCGCTTTGGGAAGCAACATTTCAGCCATAGCTATCCCCAGTACTAGCGGAGCGCTATTGGGATTTGCGGACTGTTGCGAACCCAGCATTCATGCTGATAGGGCAGAACTCTTTAAGGGGAGTGGTCACGCCATTGGAGTGTTTCGTGACCACTTTTCCTTCAACCAAAATTATAGCTAGATCTTGTTGGCCACCGTTTCTCTCCCCAGCAATTCCCCAGTACTGGAGGAACGTTGGGTGTGTTGGGAGAAATGGCGCCACTACGTCGTCCACCAGACGTAGCTTAAAGAAATTCGTGGATACCACTTTTAAGGTTAGAGTGGTAATGTATAATGATGGTGATGATGTTGGTATGAGCATGCATTTTTCTGCAGGTACACTAACCACGTGCGAAATTAAGAACGAGTAGAGAACGACTAGTTGCATTAGGGAGTGCCGTGCATATATGTCACCGGATACTCGCTAGATATATAAATTATACATAAGGTGTGTGATGTGAGATCGAATAGGACGAGTCATGCATCATGTTTACTTTTACTTGTTCATACTTGGGGGGGGGGGTTATTGCTAAAAGTCAAATAAGTAAAATGAAAGTTCAAAGATGTCTTCTGCACACATCACCCACTTAACCGTTGAAATTATATGCAACTTATGCCTATCACTGATTAAAAGTCTCTTATTTAAAAACAGATGGCCAGGACCAAGCAAACCGCCCGCAAGGCCACCAGTGCGAGGGGACTCCGCGTACAGGAGGGAAGGGCTGCTCCCCTTCCACCAGTGACCCACACCCCTCCTCAGCTTGAGAACGGGATGGTCCACACCCGTTGCCTTGAGGAGAACGGCCTTGCGCAGATCCTTTGTCGGGCTCTGCGTGAGATGAGGCGCAGACCGTGCCCCTTCTTCTCCGTGCAGACAGTGCACGCGGAGGGACACTGCATGGCCAGTGTTGTCCTTCCTTCGAGCCACACTGCGGTCCGGTAGACGATCACCGTCTACGGGGCCAATGAGGAGGACGCTTACGACAAGGTCACCTTGGCAGCCATCACCTCACTCAGCTCCTCGGGTGCAGCAGGGATGTCAGTGCTGCGCTACCTCCCCACCGACGGCTACGACGACGAGTGGCTCCGTCGTCACAACATGCTGGAGGAGCGGATTGACACCAGGCCCTATGTTGTGACCATGCAGTTTGCTCACAGCGTACACGGGATGTACCTCCGTGCCGAGGACCGTGTCTCTCACTACCGCGACCAGCACATGTATGCACAGGACCGTATTGAGGAGCTGGAGGCAGAGTTGGCCGAGGCACAGCAGCACCTGGCGCAGTACGAGCAGGACCCTTCAGTTGCCCCTGTGGTGGAGGATGAGGACAGCATGGTGTCTGACGCGCGTAACGGGCGTTAGAGAGTTGGATGGTAGCAATGTGTGGTGAAACCTTTTGTAAATGGTGCACGTTATGAGCGATGTTTTGTATTATACCGCTCCGTGCAATTTGCCATGACTGTACTAAACAATGGTGAGGTCGAGAGAACTCACTTATGTACGTCATGTAACCCGATGTAGAAGCTTAGGCTAGTGTTTCGATGCAATGGACGAGATGGCCCACATGTGTATTAAGTAAACCCTTAGTTTGTTAAGACTCTATAAGTATGGTTGTAGTAACTAATGGATGCGCATGGACAATGTGGAATGATGTGATGCCTTTAAGCTTGGAAAATGGCACGATTGAGTTTGGAACTCAGAGTCCAGCAGCTTCTATTGTGCAAAGCCTAAGAATTTAGGACAACTTTTCTAATGATGATAAGACCTAGCCGGTCGTTTTGGTAATCAAATTTGTTAAAAGTCAGAAGCTACTGTTTACATCACGCGAAACTGCACGACCCGGTGACAACGTGCTATTGCTTGGCCTTGCGAGATAGAGTCTAACTGTTTTATTACAAGTTTACCTGTACTCACAAATTGCCTATAGTCCTATGATCTTGCTGTCACCGTATTTCTGCGCAAGGGCTATTGGACTGAATCTATATGGCTCCATTTTGCAGATGGTGAACACTCGCAATGGTCAATCATCGGGGCAGTCAGCGCAAGGCGCTCCACCCCCGCCGGAGTTGGCCACTCTGGTGGTCCAGCAGGTTGAGCTGATTCGGTTGTTAGCAGAAGACCGCCAGGCCCGTGGGCAACAGCAGCCGCGGGAGTACCGACCACGTGGTATCACCTACCAAGATTTCGAGGGGCTGCGACCTCCAGTTTTCATCAACTGCCCCAAGCCACTGGTGGAAGACGACTGGCTTCGCACCGTCCAGTCCAAGTTCACCCTTCTGCCAGGGATCAATGAGCAAGAGAAGGCTCGATTTGCTGCTCAGCTCCTTCATGGGCCTGCGGGAGCATGGTACGCCACTTTCCTCGCCATGCAGGAAGAGGGCCACGAGCCCACATGGGAGGAGTTCCGTCAGGCTTTCCGGGCTCACTACATCCCGGCAAGTTTGATGGAACAAAAGCGTCGCGAGTTCCGAGACCTCAGGCAGGGCAACAGGACCGTCATGCAGTATGTGCAGACCTTTATCCACCTCTCTCAGTATGCTCCGAGAGATGTTGCTACTGAGCCGAAGCGGGCCGAGAGACTCCTAGAGGGCCTTGACCCTACCCTCCGGACTCACCTGGCACGGCACTACCAGAGCTTCACTGAGCTGGTAGACACTGCTCTCGAAATGGAGAATCGTCTCCGTGCTGCTAACGAGGATCAGAAGCGCAAAAGGCTAGCCAACACATCAGCGACTGGCCCTTCACAGAAGCAGAAGACCGCATACAAACCTCAACAGCAAAATTATCAGCAGCCTCGCTATGTGGTCCGACCCAACCAACCAAGGTGGATCCATCGGGCGGCACCGCAGCAACAGTACCCCATCTATCGAGCACCCGCACAGTTGCCAGCTCCCCGTGCTCCCATTGTTCCGGGGCTGGGCGCTCCTTGTTACAACTGCGGCAAGATCGGCCATTTCAGTAAGGACTGCAGAGTGCCTCGCAGGATCCAAGGTCCTATTCCTGCAGGTGGAAACCAGCAGAGCAAGCCGAAGGGATTCGTACCCAAGACAGGTCGAGCGCACTATGTGCACATGGAGCAGATCCCTGCAGGAGAGCCTGTTCTCGCCGGTACGTTCATGGTCAACGGTCAGCCGACCGTCGTGTTATTTGATTCAGGGGCTACTCATACTTTCATTAGTCAGTCATATACATCTAAGCACGGGGTAAAGACTTCACGTATAAAAGAGAAATATCAAATCACTGCGCCTGGGAACCCAATAAATACAAATCTGATAGTGAAAGGGTTAAGTCTGAGTATAGGAAAGGAAGATTTCACAATCAACCCTGTGGTGCTGCCACACCGGGGGATTGATATCATCTTAGGGATGAATTGGATGACAGAAAAGAATGCAGTCCTGGATATTGGCAGCAGGACAGTGCAGTTAAGGTCCAGTGTCAGCGGCAAGATTCTACGAATACACATGCCAAACCAAAAACACATGACCCCCACAGTTAATGCGACTGAACTACAAGAGGTTAAGAAGATACCGGTAGTGTGTGAATTCCCGGACGTGTTTCCGGAAGAACTTCCTGGATTACCACCAAAACGGGATGTAGAATTTGCCATTGAACTCGTTCCAGGCACGGCACCTGTGTCAAAAAGACCATATAGGATGCCACCTGATGATCTGAAGGAATTGAAAACACAGCTACAAGAACAATTAGACAAAGGATTCATTAGACCAAGTTCATCACCGTGGGGTTGTCCAGCTCTCTTTGTTGAGAAAAAGGATCATGGTGGGAAAAGACTGTGTGTTGACTATCGGCCACTGAATGCAGTGACCGTCAAAAACAAATACCCACTGCCACACATCGATATTCTATTTGATCAGTTAGCTGGGGCTAAGGTCTTTTCTAAGATTGACCTAAGGTCTGGCTACTATTAGATAAAGATTAGAGAAGAGGATATACCCAAGACAGCATTCTCTACCAGATACGGCTTGTATGAGTACTTGGTCATGTCATTTGGGCTAACCAACGCACCGGCTTTCTTCATGTATATGATGAACTCGGTGTTCATGAATGAACTCGATAAGTTCGTGGTGGTATTCATAGATGACATACTGATCTACTCCAGAAATGAAAAAGAACATGAAGAGCACTTAAGGATCGTACTCACTCGGCTTAGAGAGCATAAGCTTTATGCCAAGTTTAGCAAGTGTGCATTCTGGCTGAAAGAAGTGGGTTTCTTGGGTCACATACTATCTGAAAAGGGAGTCGCAGTTGACCCTAACAAAGTAGAAGATGTGCTAAATTGGAAGCAACCAGAGACCGTGACTGAAATCCGGAGTTTTCTTGGTTTAGCGGGCTACTACCGCAGCTTTATAAAAGATTTCTCCAAAATAGCAAAACCCATGACCTCATTGACCAAGAAAAATGCAAAGTTCATTTGGAATCCGAATTGTGAAGAAGCTTTCCAAACATTGAAGAAATTGTTAACCTCAGTGCCAGTGCTAGCTCAACCGGACATTACCAAGCCATTAGAGGTGTACTGTGATGCCTCCGGCAATGGACTTGGCTGTGTCTTGATGCAAGAAGGAAGAGTAATTGCTTATGCCTCCCGTCAATTGAGAAAACATGAAGCAAACTATCCAACACATGACCTTGAATTAGCCGCAGTCGTTCATGCACTAAAAATATGGAGACACTATCTGTTAGGCAACACATGTCACATCTACACTGATCATAAGAGTCTCAAATACATTTTCACGCAACCCGAAATTAATATGAGGCAGAGACGGTGGTTAGAGTTGATAAAAGATTATGATCTGGAGATACACTACCACCTAGGCAAGGCCAATGTGGTAGCAGATGCACTAAGCCGAAAAGCCCATTGCAATGTGATAGAAGTCCGACCTACAGCAAGAGTGATCTGCTGTGAGATGAATGACATTGAAATACCTCCGGAACAGCATGTAGAACTTTATAATATCATTATTGAGCCCACGATCAAAGCACAAATCATAGAAGCGCAGAAACAAGATAAAGGCATGGCGTATATTCGTGAGGGCATTAGTGAAGAGAAGAGGGCATGTTTCACGCTTGATAAACAAGGTGTTCTGTGGTTCAAGAATCGTCTAGTGGTACCTAAGGACGTGAAGTTGAGGAAGAGAATACTGGACGAAGCGCACACCTCAATGCTCACGATACATCCGGGCAGCAATAAGATGTATCAAGATTTAAAACAGAAATTTTGGTGGACTCGCATGAAGTGGGAGATCGCTCAGTATGTATCCGAGTGCGACGTGTGTAAAAGGATAAAAGCTGATCATCTAAAGCCCGCTGGAATGCTTCAACCGCTTAAAGTACCAGCATGGAAATGGGAAGATATACACATGGATTTCATTGTAGGGTTGCCCTGAACAAAGAAGGGCTATGATTCGGTATGGGTGATAATAGACAGATTTACAAAATCAGCTCATTTCCTTCCTGTAAAAACAATATACTCCGCCAAAACCTATGCCAAAATTTACTTAGCTCGTATCCTACCTTTGCATGGAGTCCCAAAGACCATCACTTCAGATCGAGGGCCACAGTTTGTCTCCCGTTTCTGGGAGCAAATGCATACCACTTTGGGGACCACCTTAATTCATAGTTCGGCATACCACCCTCAAACTAGTGGTCAAGTAGAAAGAATAAATCAGATCTTAGAAGATATGTTAAGGGCCTGTGCACTAACTTACTCCACTAAGTGGGATGAGTGTCTACCTCTGGCAGAGTTTGCTTATAACAACAGCTACCAAAAGAGCTTGGAAATGGCTCCTTTCGAGGCTCTTTATGGTAGGAGATGCAGAACACCACTAAACTGGTCCGAACTAGGAGAGCGTGTTACCTTTGGCCCTGATTTAGTGACAGAAGCAGAAGAACAAGTGAAACTCATACACCACCATCTCAAAAGAGCACAGTCCAGACAGAAAAGCTACTCGGATAGAAGGAGGAGGCCGCTAATCTTTGATAAGGGGGATCATGTGTATCTCAAAGTATCTCCGATGAAAGGGGTACAACGGTTTGGGGAGAAAGGGAAGTTAGCACCAAGGTACGTCGGTCCATTCCAAATCATTAAGAAATGCGGAACCGTCGCTTACCGGTTAGAGCTACCACCACATCTGGCTGCGGTTCACGATGTGTTTCACGTCTCACAACTAAAGAAGTGCTTAAGAGTGCCGGAGAAAGTGGTAGATACCTCTCAAGTTCAGATTGAACCAGATCTCACATACGAAGAACATCCCGTAAAAATCCTCGATCAAAAGCAAAGATCCACCCGTCGAAAAACAATCAACTTTTACAAAGTTCAATGGAGTAATCACTCCGAAGAAGAAGCCACTTGGGAGCAAGAAGAATACCTACACACTAAGTATCCTGGTTTTCTACCATCCACCTCAACTCGGTATGTTACAACAGCTTAGCTTCAGGGTCTAAACTCAATACATGCACCCAACACTAACTACAACCAACTTAACCACCCACGTCACTCCAAAAATCTCAGGACGAGATTTCTTTAAGGGGGGTGGGTTGTGATGCCCTAGGCATCTCCCGAGCATTATCAAGTGCATACTTTGTTTAATTATTTCTCATAAGCATCATTTCATCCCATACTAATGTGCATTTGAGTAAACATGGTGAAAATAGCTAAGTGATGCATTCAGTTTCGCAAAAATGATGCTATAAATGTGAGCATAACTTAAATCCTAAGGAGATTTAGGTAGAACTTCTTATACCAAACTTGTAGGTCTTAAGGTGGTAAACAACTTTGTCAATTAGAGCTTGGATGGAAAATGGGCTTAACTTAGTGCAAAGGGACTTTTGGTGTTACCCAACAAACACACTCCAAATCTGGCTTATTTAGAATTCTTCATTTTTCTATAACCTAGAGTCCTTTTCATGCAAAGGTCCAATTGGGAAAATTTTAGGTTATGAAATCTTGAACAACTTTGTCAAAAAGACTTTTGGGATAAAATGGCTAGAAATAGGACATTTGAATTATCTAAGGAAAATAGTTCTCAGTCCAAACTGAGGGCTGACAGTTAAATTCAATATAAATCAAACTTAGAGCCAGAATTTGAATTTGGTGCTTTTGAAAAAGTTGTAGATCTCAAAGGGTACAACATTTCATTCAATTGGGCCCTTATCAAATTCGGCGCGTAAATTGGTCAAATTTGCGAAAATCAGAAACCTGGTCAGTGGTCAAATCTGTTTTTTCATTTTTCGGGTTTTTCTTTTCCTCACGAGTCTATGACAGCTGGGTCCCACTTGTCAGAACGGCGGGTTTCCGCCCGACACCCGTCGCGGTGGGCCCCACCGGCTCCCTCGCTCCATGCACCCGGTGCATGCACCCTGATCTTCATCCCCGTCCCTGGCCCCACCTGTCAGCCCCACCGGTCCATAGACCCAGCTCACCCGCGCGCCTCCCTCTTCCCTCTCCGCCCGGGCGCGCCCACGCGGCGCTGGCCGCTGAGCGCCATGGCCACGCGCCGGCCTCCCCAGGTCGCCGCAGCCACGCGCCGCTGCCGCGCGCGGACAGCGCGCACGGCGCGCCACCAAGGCGAGGGCGAGGCCTCGGCCTCCTTCCCCGGGCCCCATTCGCGCGCCCGCCCTGAACTCCCTCCGCTCGGCCTCTCTGTTTTTCCCCGCGCCGCGCCAGTTCACGCCGCCATTGACTGCGAGCTCCGAGCTCGAGCTCGCGCCGCTCCCTCCGTCGCTTCCCGTGCCTCCCCACCTACCCCGCGACCTTCGCCTCGCTCCCGCGCACCTCGCGCCCTAGACCTCGTCGCCGTTCCCCGCCCGGACGCCGAGGTTCGACCTCGCCTCGACGTCGCGCCGCGCCGGTTCACCCTCGGTTCATCTCCGCCGCCCGCCTCGTCCACGCCGTCTCCGCCGTCACCGCCACCCCAAGGTAGAAGCCCCGCACGGGGAACACCTTCCCCAACCCGTGTCGCGGCCGCGGCGAGCCACGGCTCGCCGGCGCGCGCGCGCCCTCCCGCGCGGCCGCGGCCGTCGCGAGGAAGAAGAAGGGGGCCGGGCAAATTTTAGATCCGGCCCCTGGTTTTCCCCTTATTTGCGAATCAGTCCACCGCGCTGTACGCTGAGTCTTGTAAATCTTGCGTACTAGCCCCTGGGGTTCCGAAATAATCACAACCTCGCCCCTGGTTCTGTTGTTTTTCATTTTAAATTGATTATTTCGACAGAAACCTTTGAAAAATCCTAGAAAATTCAATAAAAATCAGAAAAATACCAAATCAGTTGCATTGAAATCATTTTGAATAGATCTGTCTAGGGAATATGATGGTTGAGTAGGAAAAGACAGTTTTGCCCCTGTTTTTGTGCAAGCATGAAAAACCTTGATAAATAGGAAATATGGGTAAAATGAACTTCAAAAATTATGAAATTTGGGCAGAGGCCTTATTATTCTGTGTAGGCTCTGTATGAATTTTGGTAGCTCAAATGTTCACTGTTAATTACCATTTTGCCCCTACATATGATTTTAGCATAGAAATAAATGAAGAAATGTTATTTATATAGAAATTAGGCTCTAAAAAGTTTTACATATTTTATTTGTGCTCCCTATAGCATAAAGAGTTCACTGTTGAAATGGAATACCATGCATGTCAAAAACAGTAGTGTTTTGAAACTGATAAGTTCATGCATGTTTAATTTAATAAGTAGGAAATATAGGTTAAATGGAAGTCAAAGCTTCTGAGTTAGGGCAACAACATTGCTAGTATGCCGAGGCTTAGTATGAGAATTTGATAGCTTAAATGCTTGCTGTATATCTACCTTTGCCTAGTAATTAAGCACATTGGTAACAATGGAAAAGAGTTCTAGACAATAGTAAGCACCGGTCTTTTCGCATAACTCGGTGCTATTCAGTCACACACCCCACGTAGTCATATGTGACA
Organism: Paspalum vaginatum; assembly: GCA_030272315.1. Classification (NCBI taxonomy): domain Eukaryota; kingdom Viridiplantae; phylum Streptophyta; class Magnoliopsida; order Poales; family Poaceae; genus Paspalum; species Paspalum vaginatum. The sequence goes on along the minus strand of CM059015.1, from coordinate 40,532,894 downwards.
AACTAAGCTATCATAGGTGATGGCTTGTACGATTTCTTAAAGTTAAACAAGCTTTATCACGAAAATACATAATATTATTCCATAACCCTTGATTTCTTGCATTGCACTAATACATGCTCCAATTGCATCATGTCATGCATATAGATTCCACGAACGAAGAACCACCGCCGAACCAACCCGTCGCGGAGGAGCCCGAGGAGGAGCTGCACCAAGAGCCAGAGGACCAACAGCAAGAGCCCGACTCCGCTCAGGAGGCAGCTACTGACTCTAACGAGGAAGGTAGGCAGGACCATACTCAACCCAGCAAACAAATTATACTTATGATTACGCATATGCATTAGGAGTTGCTTGGAACCAATTGCATTAGACTCCCTGGCCGCCCTGGCCCTAGCACCTATACATAGAGTTCGTAGGACGAGTATGCCCAGAAATTACTAGATACGAGTAGACACGAGTGTGTGGACTCGTCACGTAGGTGTTTTCAAAGTTACAAAAGCTTACAGTCATATCATTTATTATTGTTGCTCATGATTTAAATGGAGACTGGGCGGAGATTTATTTCAGTATATGCTTTCCATGAGGTTGCACTTTGGACTCCGCCCGAGTCGCATAAGGCCCGTTCGCTGTTCGCATATTGGTCGGCATAACATTGCTAGAGTGCTTAACCGGGAAATGGGACCGGTGAAGTCTTACCTGGGTTTGTCCGAAGTTTTCGAGGCTCCGCCCATCCACTTGCTGGAGGCCGATGGGCCCGGGGGCGCTTGTACTCGAGGGAGGGCTGACCCGGTGCGGCCGTGGTATCGCTCCTAAGGGAGGGCTGACCCGGTACGGCCGTGGTATCGCTCCTGAGGGGGCACAACCCGGGGGTTAGGTGGGGGCGCTTTGAATCTTGGGACAAGACAGGTGGAGATGGGGACTATATGTGGGAACGCGATGGCTAGTAAGCATATACCCCTGGCATGATAGTTATTCCCGGGAATTAAAATCGATTCGAATCGCTGATGCCCACCAGGTGTGGGAATGCCAATGCCTTTGACGTTCAACGTAGTAATTACTTAAACTCTCGGTGTTTAATACTCATGGTTTTTGGAATACCACATGATTGAATTGAATTGTTTACATTACTGCAAGTTACGGTTGTGTTGGAGGTTATACAAATGATGAAATCTTACTATTTATGTTACACATGTTACTGTTTAAAACTAAAGGCTAAGGATCCACTTGCTAGTAAGCCGCTTCGCGTCAGCCGTAAGCCAATTCCATTAAGACCTACTGAGTAATTAGTACTCAGGGTTTGCCCCCACATTTTGAGTGCAGGTATGGAGTTCATGGTGTGCACTTGTGTTGGAGGCGGGGCATGCCCTCATTTAGGATAAGGTGACTGAGTGGCACGAGGGCAACATCGGTGGGCTCGATGTTGTTACCTCTAGTGCAAATCTTTTGGTGGTATCATGGTGACCTTTAAACTTATATTTCCGCTGCGAGAAACTTCCGAAGTTGCTACCTTATAACTTTATGTTGGACTTGTATTTTATGTAAAAACTGGTTTGTAACTAAGTCTAACTTTATGCTAATCAACTGCCTGTGATGATGTATCTGTTGTGGCTCCATCGTGGGTCAGATGTGTATGATGTCGGTTCCCTGGGAAAAGGTAATATCGGGGGTCGAATGACTCTCGACGGACGACCGGGTTTAGTTTGGCCTAATCACATTACAAGCCAGAGGAGGCTAATGTGCTTAGTCCGGATTAAATCGGCGGTTCCGCCACAGTTTTTCTAGTTCGACCATCCAAACCTTTGGACTGTCTGGTTTGGACCTTTCGACAGTGAACAGCGGGTCAAGCGCGGTGGCCACATCCTCGTCCTCCTTGTTGGTGAGGAGTGCGGAGGATTTGGAGTCAGCAGTGGGCGTGGAGGGAGTGAGAGCTGGTGGCGGATCTATGGAAGCGGGAGGGGGATGACGAGGAGAGGAGGGGCTGGAGGAGACGAGAGAAGCGGGTGGCAGTTGGGCTCGTGTGGATGCAGTAAGGAGACAGAAAGCGTGAATTTGCAGCACATTGGAGGCCGACTCCTATTTTGCACGCCCGTGTCCATGATCTACTAGAACACGCTACAGTGCCCTGTGGATGCTTTCTTTCCGCATCCAGGACACGATGTGGCCTTTGCAGGAATGAAAACTAGAAATCCAGATCCCTAAACTTGGTTGTTGTGTCATCGTCTGTGTTCTAAAACTGCCATCCTCTCCCTCCGAAAATGATTTTAGAGCTAGGGTACATGTAGGATCCAGATGAAGGCGAATATCTCTTCTTTTTTCCTCATTTACAGCACATGGAGCCTATTTGTACATGAAGATTGTTTATTATTTTTACCCCCTCTCTCTTCATCGTCGCTATCCACTGCCAAGGGAGTGGGGGTGGGATGGGAGGAGAGGCGGAGGGCTGGCATGCATGCTTGGAGCCACATTACTGTGCATTGTCAATGTTTTTTAAGTAGAAACCAGAAATTCATATCCTAAAATTGGCTTGAGTGTCACCGGATCTCAAAACCACGAATCCATGTGTGTTCATTATGCGTTCACCATGGCTTCATAAGTGGGTCCTATATGTTATGTTGGATCCATATATCTTTTCTCTGCCTCATATCTGAGATGTGAGTCCCATCTTGAGTGGAATAATTCTTTTTCGCCATGCTCTCTCTCTCTCTCTTTTGTCCTCTCTCCTGCCACCAGCCCTCCTCTTCCGTTGTCACCCGTGCCGGCATCGTTGGCACTTCTATGGTCGCTTGTCTTACCACCCAGTCCCGTTTGCTACCACTTCCATCGTTGTCATATGCATACTCCTAACTCACTGCCTACGTTGCTGCCGCCATCTCCTCGTGAGTGATGAACAAAATTTTAGAAAATTATTTCACTCAAATAATGGGCTCCACATGTCATAGCCGAAGAAAAAAGGAATGTGGAATTGAATTTCTTGTTCTTATTTAAAAAACCATAGTCAATGCATATGCATATTCAACGAGTAGATTGGTGGTTTTTAGAACCGAGTGGTACTCAAGCCAACTTTAAAGACCAAGATGACATGCTTATCCAAGTTTTAGGACCTAGATTCTTGGTTTTCTAATTTTAGAGACCTAGTTAACATACGGTGCCAAGTTTAAGGCCAGGCTCTCATTTTACTCTATTTTTGACCCAGCAATGATGTGAAATGTATTTATAGGTACGTACACAACCTCAATTTAAATTGGCTGCCTCCAGAAATACTTTCTAGGTCGGTTTCCGGTACATATAGCATTGAACGTCACATCTACGTATCTACGGAAACAACTTAACTTGTTCTAAGGGACTGCTTGGAATGGTGAAAAAAATTTTGTTCTTGTATTTTCTTTTGTAAAATTAAATTGTCTTATGTGAAATTTTTATATGATCTCTACAAAATTCCCACGTTCCAAACAGGATCTAAGAGTGTTCGTAGATCGATGCGGGCTGAGGAAGAAAAAACTGATTTGGTCATCTTCATTATAGTGTATGATTGGAAATTTGGATTGAACAACACTACTAGTGGCCAACCATACCGGAAGGTTTTGTGTGCCCACACTCCTACTACTTGATTTCTCATGATTCTAGCGCTGCGCATGATCAATGATTGCGTAACCGTGAGGCGCATGGTACTCGTGGACAAATAATTTTCTCAAGAAAAGCATGCACACACAAGTAGGACAATATGAGCACAGCAACCTTTCACATTATTGGTTCTACAGTGTACATCTCGTTCGACTACTAATACTGCTATAGCACGGGCTCATGTGCACACGAACCATTGGACAGGCAGCACGCAGCACGTGAAGAACTACCCAACAACACACACTAAACCCGGCCCATCGCCTGTGTTGGGCGTCTCGATCTCCTTGCGGCAGAGGGCAGACCAATGACGACGACGACGACGACGTCGAAGCGAGCCAGCACCGGCGATGAGCAGCAGAAGCTGTCGCCTTCCGGCCTCCCTGTCCGCGAGATCCCGGGAGGCTACGGCGTGCCCTTCTTCTCGCCGCTGCGCGACCGCCTGGACTACTACTACTTCCAGGGCGTGGAGGAGTACTTCCGCTCCCGCATCGCCAAGCACGGCGGCGCCACCGTCCTGCGCGTCAACGTGCCGCCGGGCCCCTTCATCTCCGCCGACTCCCGCGTCGTCGCCGTCCTCGACGCGCGCAGCTTCCGCGTCCTGCTCGACGACTCCCGCGTCGACAAGGCCGGCACGCTCGACGGCACCTACATGCCCTCGCTCTCCCTCTTCGGCGGCCACGCCCCGCTGGCGTTCCTCGACGGCGCGGACCCCAAGCACGCGTCGCTCAAGCGCCTCGTGATGCGCCTCGCCGCCGCGCGGATGCACCACGTCGCGCCGGCCTTCGGCGCCGCGTTCGCCGCCACGTTCGACGCCGTGGAGGCCGGCCTCGCGTCGTCCCCCTCCGGCGGCGTCGAGTTCAACCAGCACAACGCGCGCCACATGCTCGACTGCACCTGCGCCGCGCTCTTCGGCGGCGCGCCTCCCAGCAAGGTTATCGGCGAGGCCGCGGCGGACAAGGCGTTCAAGTGGCTGCTGTTCCAGATCCACCCCATCGCGAGCAAGTCCCTCAAGCCCTGGCCGCTGGAGGACCTGCTGCTCCACACCTTCCGCCTGCCGCCCTTCCTCGTGCGCCGCGACTACGCCGACCTCACTGCCTACTTCGCCGGCGTCGCCGCGGGCGTCCTCGACGACGCCGAGAAGGACGCCGCCGCCGTGGCCGTCCCGCGCGACGAGCTCCTCCACAACCTCATCTTCCTCGCCCTCTTCAACGCCTACGGCGGCTACAAGATCTTCCTGCCGCACCTCGTCAAGTGGCTGGCCCGCGCCGGCCCGGAGCTGCACGCGAGGCTGGCCGACGAGGTCCGCGCCGTCGTCCCCGCCGGACCGGCCGTCGTCACCCTGTCCGACGTGGAGAAGATGCCGCTGGTGAAGTCGGTGGTGTGGGAGGCGCTGCGCATGAACCCGCCGGTGGCGTTCCAGTACGGGCGCGCGCGGCGGGACACGGTGGTGGAGAGCCACGACGCGGCGTACGAGGTGAGGAAGGGCGAGATGCTGTTCGGGTACCAGCCGCTGGCGACGCAGGACGAGCGCGTGTTCCCGCGCGGCCGCGAGTTCGTGCCCGACCGGTTCGCCGCCTGCTCGGGCGACGAGCGGCGGCGGCTGCTGGAGCACGTGGTGTGGTCCAACGGGCCGGAGACCGGCGCGGCGGCGGAGGGGAACAAGCAGTGCCCCGGGAAAGACACGGTGGTGGCCGTGGGGCGGCTGATGGTGGCGGAGCTGTTCCGGCGGTACGACACGTTCGTCGCCAGCGTCGAGGAGAACCCGGTGGAGCCGGTGGTCACGTTCACTTCGCTGACAAAGGCTGCCGCCGCCGGGGGCCATGGCCATGATGACACCGACCGGCAGGCGTGAAGCTCATGCAAAGCAATGTGGTGTGTCCGTGTGTGTTTGCAGTGACGAATTTGCATGGGATGCATGCATTGCATGCGGTCCTGTACGTCAGTCTCATGCTGTGTCTGTGCGTGATAGTGATACATACGTACGGACTGTCAGTGGTTGTGTCGTGATTAATTGTTATTTGTGGGGGGCTTTATCTGAATTTGGTAATGTGTTGACCGTGGACGATATACATATTCTTCCTCAATAAAATCTCGATATATTCTGTACATCTCTTCCTCGAAATGGGTCAGTGGCGACCACGATCAAAATTTTAGACGGCGCAGAAATCATTTTGGCTTTTGCCAGCATCAACTATCTGGTGTTGAACTACGCTCGCGGTAGAGTGTTGACCAATACCTAGGGATCCTGCAGTAATTTCTAATCGATGGCATAAGCTTACCGTGACAGAACCGCCTAGATTAATCCAGATTCAGTGCTTAATCACCAGATCCGGTCTAACCTCGGTAGTCCTTCAGGATGTAGGTATCCTGACTTGGCATTCCCATCCGAATCGAGCTTGAATTTTGGGGCGACTCTCGAAGGAGTCTACAGGTTACAACATACACATCACCTTTATTACCTAAAGTTAAAATATTACACATAGGGTTTGGTACTTAGTATATTCCGGCTGATAAGTTCTTCAACCATTTAAACAAAAGTAGCATAGTTCACATGTTTCTCCAACTCACGCACACACCTTAACTGCTTCAGTTGTAGCCAAGCTTAGTTCAGAAGAAAGGAGGATTCAGATAAGGGTCCCATTCAAACCACGTGTATTCCGCACCTGTAAAAGAATAGGCAAGAAGGCCTGAGTACTAATTACTCAGCAAGGCTTACCCGACCACTGGGTCGAAACCCGACTTCCTAACTCAAGGCCAGGGTGGTTAGGTCAACTCACACTGCGGCAGGCCTAATAGTAAATCATTAGCTTTTAGAACTTAGTTCACCCTTTTAGTTATTACCTGATCATGCTAAGTTGTTCCTATTCTACTAACCCACCAGGACCCACCAAGACAAACATGTTGTCAAACATTCATCATTAACAAGATCAATTCTCTTACTACGATGTTGGTCACGATCAGGCAGCTTACAACCGGCAAGCCACAGACGATTCGAATCGGTTTTCCACCTCTCGAGAGGGATACTCAGACACCCGTCGTATGTGTGTACACCGACGCCACATACGACAACCCAACATCCAGTGCCACCTAGCCGGAACCATCCTCACCGAACCCGGGTGTCAGTCCTTCGACATCCGCCCAACCTCCTCCTTCCAGTTGGTCTCGTCTAGTTCCGTGCTTAGGTACAACAGGACGAAAGGCTTACCGGAGCCCGTTAAGGACGGTAAGTGAATGAGGCGCGTTCGGCCCAACCAGGCCACACATCGGACGGCCTTATGTGACACAGGCAGGATCAGGGTCCATAGCAAATAACCATAACATGTAAAGTATGAAAGCGAAACTGATCCCGCCGCATGCCTGTCAATTTATTAACAAACTTCTTATTCTTACCCTATAACTTGCTGTAAAAGAATTCCGTTCTAGGCCTATGCCACCTAAGCCATCTACTGAGCATAGGATTTTATGCTGGATAATGAGTAATCATGCTCTAGGGTTTCAATCAACTCCTAACTCTAATGCACAAGCATAACTCTGATTTAAATTAAGAATTTAAGAAAACTGGGTAATGCATCGGGGCTTGCCTTGAGTCACAGGATCTGCCTCTGTCGGTGACTCGGAGTCTCCTCCTGCAGGTATGAAGGATGCCTCGGTCGCACCGGCTTTCGGATTTTCCGCTGCAGTGGAAGACTCTTCAACTGGAAGCGGTGGGACTAACGTGCCTAAGTTGATGACATGCAGGAGTTTTAAAATATGAGGATGATCAACCTGTTGAAAAAGTAAAATGTACAATTTTCTAAAGAAAAGGGGTGGTTGGGGTTAAACATAGATATTTCTTTGAATGAAGATGATTGTCCTAAGCTTTAAATGAATTACCAGGTATTTTTAAATATTTTTAAATAATTTTAAAAGCTTAAATGAATTTTCTAGGAATTTTTGAATAATTAAAATGGATTTTTGAATTCATTTTCTATTTTTAATGCATTTTATGAATTTTTCTGCATTTTCAAATAAAGGCTAAAATTTTTAAAATATGTAAACTCTACTTTAATTTCTTTTTAGAATTACCAAAGTATTTATATGAATTAATAAATAGTTTTCCTAATTAAAATAAACATATTAACATAAAAGCAAAATAGATAAACAAATTAAATTTAAAGGAAAAAGAAAAACAGATTTACTGTTGAAATTCGGCCCAGCCCACAAAAAGGAGAAAGCAAAAAGTTCTAATTTCCCCCTCCAAAAATCGCATGGGCTCCCGTTTCGGCCTGGCCTGGCCCGGAGTGGGCCGGCGGCCTGCTTCCCCTAAGGCGCGGCCCAACCGGCGCCTTCCGGCTCGGCCCAACCCTCGCCTGGCTCGCCCGGCCGCCCGGTGCGCGGCGCGCCGCGCGAGCGCGACGCGCTCTGCGCGTCGCCGCGCCGGCAGCGCCGGCGACCATCCCGTGCGGCGGAGGCCGAGAGGCCTCGCCGGCGGAGGCCGAGAGGCCTCGCCGGCGGTGGCCTCGAGCGCGGCGCGAGCTCCTCTCTCTTTCCCTCCCCTTTTTCCCTTCTTTCCCCTTTTCTCTTCACTGTGCGGCCGCCGCCCGCCGCGGCATGGCGCCCACCGGCGCAACGCGCCGGCGAGGTGGCCTCGCGGCAGCGGTGGTGCCCGCAGCGACCCACCTCCTACCGCGCGGGGTGCGCGCAGTCGCGCCGCACCCGATGCGCGCACCGGCGGGAACCCTAGGGGTGCCCGCGCGCGGGGACCGCGGTGGCCGCGGCGCCATGCGGGGCTCTGAGCTCTGGCGAGCTCGGGTCGGCGCTCGGCGTGGCGAAGAGGGGGAGGAGGGAGCGAGGGTGGGCTTACTGACGCGGGGTCGCGGCGGTGACGGCGACGGAGGCGGCAGCGACGGCGCGGGGCTCGGGGCACGGCGCGGCGCGGGAGCGTGGGAGTGCTGCTCCCCGCGCGCCGCGGCGGGGAAGAAGACCCCCCCCCCCCCCGCGGTCCCACCTGTCAGCACCGCCTGACAGGGGTGGCGCGGGTGGCGGGTGGGCTGGCCGCCACGCGGGCCGCCGCCCCCGGCTGGGCTTCGCCCAGCGGGCGCGTGGCCGCGGGCTGGCCAGCTGGCCCAGAGGCTTTCCCCCCCCCCCCCCCCCCCGCTTTTTTTTTCTTTTTTTTTACTTTTACCTTTTTCATTTTAACCCTAGATTTTGACCTTTTTCGGCAGGGGTCCAAATACAAAAGTGAAAGGGCTTAATTTAAACTACCATTTCACATTTTTGCCCCAGGAAAACTCCAAATTTTTAAAAAGGCCTCAAATTTAAATTTGAATCAAATTTTTGAAAGAATAATTAGGATAAATTGCAATGCACTTAAATGTTTAAAATACGGAGTATTACACTTATGCCCCAATAAGAGCGTCTTGTTAATTATATATAGGCTGAAAGGTTCCTAATCCAAATACTCCTATTTGTTACTACTGTCTCTCTGGCGTGATGTGTCTTTTTTTTTTCTTTTGAGCTATTCATCCTAACCACATGCCCAGTTGGCCTTCTAATAAAATCTAGGGAAATCTAATAATTTAAGGACCACTTCCTATCTTGAAATAACAACTCAACTAATAAAGAAAGGCTAATTCCTAGTTCCCAGGAGGATCCAAATCTGGCGCTCTGGCCATGTTACCACTTGGCAATTACATGATATTCTATATATTTCAAAGTACAGTTTGATTTGGCCTAATCTTTAGAATCGATCCGGCCTATAATCTATGTTAGTTACACCATCTCTGACTGATTGCCTAAATGTATTTTTTATCCACTATTCCAATTACATCACTCTCTGTGTCCATAGTAGAGGCACAGTGTCGGTTTGTATTACAGGCAGTGTATTTACACGTTCCATTAGAGACAGTCTTATCTCCGATCCTACCTCAAACAGATCTGAGCCATTAAATAGAAGCTAAAATTATCAATATAAATATAGAATAGAGTAAAAAAGGAAATTAATCGGAAGGAAAGGACAACCTACTAGCATTCTCGCGTTCACTCTCTCGCAACAGCCGCTCCACTTGGCGACGGCTTCAAGCAAGTTCGGCCACTTCCAGCGGAAGTCGCGCCAACCACCTCTCGATCCTTCCCATATGATCTTGTTATACGATTCTCATGTGATGAGCAAAAGAACACAGCTAAAACCATGTCCATATAGGTTATCGTAGCACAACAACACACATGACCTACTTTACAGTTAGATATTTGAAAATGGACAAAATTGGCTACTACACACCCCAAAACAATGTCGATTTGTTGGCGAACACCACGAAAACGAGGGCCTGTCGGCACACATTCTTGCATCGTGTTAATTCGCTGAAACACAGTCACACCACCATGATTATAATATTCTTTTCTAGGTGAAAAGGGAAAAGAAATGCTAGAAAATGTCTGTTTGCCCCTTGCCCCACATGTCAAGCATGGGCGGAGCTAGTATCGATGCACCCATATTCTTGGGAATACCCTGCGCCTATACAATCCAATCAAGTATATATACAAGTATACGTGTTTAATAAATATATACTGTTGTTTTTCTAGTTGAGGTTGACCACTTTGCCGCGTCTTTCTGGCCCAACTCGTAACCTCCACATCTACCCCTCCTAGCCATCTAAAACCATCAAGCCAGCGAAGCACGGAGCCACAGAAGGTCGCGACTCGCAAGACAGCGCCGCTGGCGCCCGTTTGCCTATCAGTGCCACTCCTTCGTCAGTTCACCTCCGTGAGTCTGCTGTCCACGCGCTGGAACACAACATCCCCCCAGTCGCCATCCACAGCCTACCCCTCCTACACAGGCGCAACACATGCACAAGTCGTTGCCACTCGCCGCTTACTACATCCAGGGCGGGTCGGCGGCAAAGTGCCACCGCCGATCTGGCGCCCTGTCCTCCAACCGTCCGGTGTGCCTATCTTCGTGTCCACGAAATGTAAAACATAGCTCAAGCCATTCTTTTCTCTCCGACCAATGCATCTTCTCCCCCAAATCGAAGACTAAATCCTACATCGGCAGGACTTAGGAGCACGAGGCACGGGCGAACAAACTTAGACCAAATAAGAGTGGCAAAAGCATATAGACAAGAGGTGAGAATCCTCAATTTTCCCTTTCTCAGTTATTCAATCGCTATATGGGACACCACAAAGTTAAAATAAATTGCATTTTTCCCTATATTTTGTAAATTCTCTTTTTTTTATTAGAATTACGGAGCATTTTTGCTTGGATACTTTATCTATGTTATTATGGACTTTTTTTTAACTTTGAATAAGTAATTTTTTTTCTTGGGAATACCCCTACTTCAAAATTCTAACTCCACCACTGCAAGTCAGTTGTCTTCTTCTGTTGCCCACCTGGTCTGAAGCCGATCTCTCTTCGGTGGCGGCTTGCAGGAGGCCGGGATCTGACTCGTCCACACGCTACTGGCATGCTCATGCTGGCCTCATCGCAGGGGCAGCGCCATGCGCAAGGTCCCTGCCTACTTCGGTGAGGCGCTCGCTCGCCATCCTCGAGGCCTTCACCAGCTGTCGCATCCACGTCGTCGACTTTGGCATCAAGCAGGCCAGCAAGGGATGCGGTGATCAGCCCTGCTCCAAGCCCTCGCCCTCCGCCCCGACGACCCCCCTTGTTCCAACTCACCAGCGTCAGCCTGACGAGACCGACGTTGCGGACTTGCGGTGGCCATCTCCCAATACGCTCCCCTTGTGCGCACCTCCCACCAAACGCACAGCCTCGTAGTCCGTCGCCATCACTCCTTGATCGCCCTCTTGCTCCCCTACCCAGGTCAGGCCCACTTCTGAAATGCAGAGATGGAGCGGGACCTGCCGTCGTGTCGTCCACCACAGTGACCTCGGCGATGAGCGCAGTCACACATGACGCATGTCAAGTTTTATGGAAGCATCACTCACTACTGCCACAACAAAGGGATTGGTATGGACAAATTGATCTATAGCGCCTATGGAAATTTGGATGTAGGGATAATACAGTTATCCGAGTTCGTATTATCTATGGAAACAAACTACCCCCTTAGGCTTATCCCTCCAGTGCATGTGGCGTGATAGTTTTGTTTTGCCATAGCTAAACCCTTTAGCACTGGCGCAAACAGTTAGATTTGAACAAAAAAATTATAGCGGTTATTTTTAAAATTTAATTAAGAAGGGCTTAAAATAACAGAAATACACATCTTGTTTCTGTTTGGACGTCTAGTTGATTTAGTATTGAGAACTTATTTGGCAAAACTTCACGTAGCTTCGACACCCTGACAACACAGTGTAGGGGCACTACAAACCATCAGCCTAAACCATCACCAAAAATAACCAGGAGCCGATGAAACCGTGTTCTTGGGCTACACAAGCTCTAGAGCTGGTGCTACAATACATTCTTGAAGGTCAAGATGTGAAGAGCTATGCCAAATGGGCCATGAATGTCTGAAGAGATTGAAGTGAATCCAGCAGATGCGGCCTGACAGTACATTTGTACATGGCAAAGACACGGTCAGAGTCGGTTCTCATTTGAATGTGTTGAAATGATATAAGACATGCATGCATGCATGGTGGATGTATCGAAGCTACGAGGGCTGTTTGTATACACCTTCAGGGTTCTTTGCGTAGCAAAAAAAATACCCCATATTCACCAGCAAAAATATTCCAACTTTACAAGAAGAATATCTACCTTCGGAGGAAAATATTCTAGATTCAGAATATAATGTCGTAGATTTGTAAAAGAATGCTCTAGCTGCATGAATTAAGTATTTGAGCATAAAAGAAAATGTCAATCTTCAGAGGAAAAATATCCCATATTTAGGATACAATGTTCTAGCTACATAGGAAGAACACTATAGCTTCACGGAAGAAATATATGAGCTTTACAAAAGAGAATGTTGTGATTAATGAGAAAGTATTCCATGCATGTTGATGATAGAAATGTTCGAAAAAGTATTCAATCTTACCGAATGAAACGTTCTTACTCTGTAAAGAGAACATTCTATCCTCATAAGTGATATATTTTCTATATTCACAATAATAATGTTTGTAACCTTAGAAAAGAACAAATGAAGAAATAAAAGAGATTCACGGAAGAACAAAACAAAAGAAAAGAAACAGAAAGAGAGAAGGAAACGTCAACAGAACAAAAAACAAATAAATGAAGAAAGGTCAAGGACTTAAGGGAGTCCAATGATGGTTCCCCCCTGGTACATGAGCCCTCCCATGAGACGTGCTGTACTGAAGCGTGTCTGTGATATTTCCCACAGTCATCTAAGACCCGGATCAAGAAAATAAGTCTGTGATGCAGACACATCAGAGACGTGTTTTAACTCTTTCCGGATGGAGACCTGAGGGGCCGAGACGCATTTTGAATCCACGTGTGCGGTGTGAGTGTCTTCTACGACGGTTTCTGACGTAGCGGACGGCACCCTTGGCTGAGGAAGAAGAGAAGGAAGTGGCGCACCAAGTTCTTACCTACACGACACGACCATAGAAAATGAAAAAGGAGGACAAACGGAAGAGTAAAATAAAGAGAGGGGAATATGTCTTTGGACTCACTAGACCAAATAGTCGGATGACTCAGAGGAAGAAGAACAGTCTAAAATAAAAACCAAGCTCAACGGGTGGATTGGAAGGCATCTGCATGGCCCAGACAATTCTTGTCATCACCTCCTGCTGCCTTGCTCGATCTCCAGCTCGACTGGATCATCCAGATGTTGACGTACGAGGCGACCTAGCGCGGGCCATTACGGGGCCGCTGGGCATCACCATTGCAATTACTGTATTTGCAGAGAGGAACAGATATCCCGCGGGTGCATGAACACATTTAAGACTCTCAAACTTGAGAATGACGCCAAAGCCAAAGAAAATGAACACACAAATAAAAAAGAAAGAGATAGCGGACCTGTTTTCGCTGTTGAGAGGGTAGCGAGTTTTTTTAAAACACAGTACAATACAAACGCTCAAACGACTCCGCAGGTGCATGAATACATTTAAGGCCGTCAAACTTAGACTTGAGAATGACACCAAAGCCAGAAAAAATGAACACACAAATAAAGAAGAAAGAGATAGCGGACCTGCTTTCTTTGTTGAGAGGGTAGCGAGTTTTTTTAAAACACAATGCAATGCAGGCGCTCAAACCCGCATGCACTCACCCTATGAAGGCACACACGCACACTCTACCCTATGAGCACCTCCGTAGAACTGGTCTGGACCGGCATCTCGAGATTCACGAAGTCACCACAGGCGTCTCGCTGTCGACGGAGACGTCGCCTACCACTGAAAGAACAGAACAGTTAATCCTGCGAACACCCGTGTTAAGTCGAAGACTTAAACCCGGGTGGACAGTTCTACCACAAGGAACCTAACCAGCTGAGCTACGCTCAGGTCGCGAGAGGGTAGCGAGTTAGAGGCCTGAACGTTCAAGTATGTGCGGATCTAAGATCTAGAATTGGGAGGTTTTATTTTCCCTTCTTTCTCATCTTTTCCCTATTTCTCTTCTCATTTTTTCATCTTTTCTTGTTTCTATTATTCGTTCATGCATATATTGTGGGGTTTCAAGGGGCTCCATTGTCCACTGGGGGAGTAGGGGTGCTCCATACCTCATAGCAGATCCACCCTTGCGGTTGAGGCCTAGTGCACCAGCGCGTGCGACCCCTGTCATGTGTCATGTCCAAGGGACCACCGGCTTGGAACGAGCGAGGCAGAGACAAATTAAGGTTGAGGCGGCGGCAGGTCTAAATGAGATGAGACGGAGGGATGGCTTTGGTTAGCGAGCGAAGAGGAGGGCAAGAGGAGGCGTGTAGTCGGATATGGCGGCGAAAACCGCCAAAGACAAAGCAAGAAGACGCAACAAGGTGGTGTGCCTTCGTCAAACAGGAGCTCATTGTTGGCTGGCTGCGAGAGAGCACGGGGAAGGGGTTGTGATGGTGGGAAGTGGTGGCACTATGTTATGGTTTTTGGAAAACCTTTGTATTAGAAAATTTTAGTTTTGCAAAAAAAAAAGATGCACAAAAATGCAGTTTGCAGTTTTTAAACTCCAAACAAAAACTTTAGATTTGACGATATCATGGTTTCAAAACTACAAGTTCTGTTCTATCCAACACCTCAATGGGTCGTTAAACCAAAAATGTTTTGCACAAATGTGGTATTCTTTTAAAATTCTAAAATAATTTATATCCATATAGGCAGTGGCGGAGACAAGGGGAGTGCAGGGGCCAGGGCCCCCTAACCATCCCGTAACTTCAATAATTATTTTATTGCTTAGACCCTCATTAACTCCATTAGATGATATAATATTGGCCCATGGCTCATCGGCCCAATAAACAACCAGTCCAATACTAATTCTATTGATTAGGCCCCCCTTAATTCCAAATTTCTAATGCCTGATTCGATGATGCCCTAGGCTAGACTTAATTAAATTAAGACATTGATTTATTGTAGATTGACATTTGTTTTTCCTACCTGGATAGTTTAAATAACATGATTTATTTATATTTTGAACATTTAGCAGCAAAGATTAGCGCTCTCGATATAATCAAATCTTATGATCTAGCTGGTCATGTAAGTCTCTACTTCTCAAAAACATCATGTATGCTAAATTATTTTCATATCTGTTGGATTTAATTAGTAGATGATTTGGTTGTGCAACTTATTGATTTACTTATTATCTTTGCTATACAAAAGTTAGTATTTGCATGTGTATGTATCATGATTATTTTTGTCGCTTCATATAGTTAGTGAATTGCCCCCCACCCCCCCATACCAAAATCCTAGCTCTGCCACTGCACACAGGGCCTTAGATATGAATCGTTGCTGCAAACTGACATTTCTAGGGTCAGGTGATGCGGTGGCCTACCTCAATAAATAGCGAGCATGTGCTCTCAATGATTCAAAGACCTCTTGCCTCACGTAGCCTCTCCACGACTTCACCCTGCCGCAGAGAACACAATTCACTTATGTGTGCTTTTCTTTTATATTCATCCTGTCGAATTTTATATTGAATATTTAGATTCCTAAAAAAATCCCATATGAAAAAACATGCAACCTGCAGATTTTGAGATCTTTTCGAACACTACATCTTTGATATAGATCTTGTGTCCATCCCGCCTCTATAAGTTTTCCATTTGGGGTGGTCTGAAACACGAAAGAAATCCAAGAGATGCTCATTTATATCTATAGTTTGTATTATGGTCATTATATAAATGAACTACCTCTATAAATCGATTTTTTGGCCCATTTCTTCCGACCCACATGTAGAGTAGCAGTGTTCAGCTGTTTTTTTTCCTACAGCATAATTCGAAATCATGTCAGGTCAATAATTTAATTTGCAAGGCAGTAGGCCTGTTGATCACGTTAAACACATCTGCAAGTGATGAAGAGCATCCAAGGCCTGTGACCTGTGTCATGATGGCACAGAGCTAAGAGGGGATTTGAACTTGGAAGAATGGAAGAGTTTTTTTATTTTTATATTTTTTAAAATCTTTTTTTATAAAAATATACCATGGTTGACATCTTTTGCAAAAATATACCTCCGACGTCCGGGCGTCGGGCGCCAGGGACCTGGAGTCCGGAGGCTGGGCGCCAGGTCCCTAACCCACTGAACCGGGGGCACCTGGCGCCCGGAGACCAGGTGCCAAGGGCCTGGCGCCCGGAGGCCAGGCTTCCAGGTCTGTGCACCCCTCCACAATTACCGCAGCCTCTACAAGCGTGGCCGCAAGCGCCCGAGAGGTACAGTACATCTATGGTCCATCTGTAATCCCACAGTCTTATACATGCACGTCTTTTTTACTGTCTCGAAGACTTGAACATGGC
Organism: Paspalum vaginatum; assembly: GCA_030272315.1. Classification (NCBI taxonomy): domain Eukaryota; kingdom Viridiplantae; phylum Streptophyta; class Magnoliopsida; order Poales; family Poaceae; genus Paspalum; species Paspalum vaginatum. The sequence goes on along the minus strand of CM059015.1, from coordinate 40,516,466 downwards.
AGTATAAAATTTACCTTGCACGCATTTACTACGTTTCATTACCTAGTGGTTTTACTTTTATCGTGCACGAAAATTTTGGAGCTTGTCATCGCAGTAGCACGCCTATGTTATTTGGGCCATAGGCAGACCCACATGTGGGCAAGTCTGCCCGGGTTCCTCTGCCAGCACAAAAGAAGCTATGTTTACATGTACAGATAACAAAACGGCTTGGAGCACTGGGCAATTCGCGTGAAACGGCAACAGTTATCCAGAGTCAACTAAATAATGCAATCCATATGAAACAACAACGGTTTATCCACAGGCTCAATTAAATTTAGTAAATGCAGCAGTCACTAACTGAGTTTAATCCTACATCCTATGTAATACAACAAATCTCCTGTTAGTATGCCTCTGAATTTTAAGAACAAGTTAGAAAAAATGGTCCAACACAATCTCGGACACAGTGTTTTAAAACAATTGTCTTTTTTTTTTATGTTAAGAGACAATATGTTTTTCTAAGTGTTAGGTCCGTCCAGACTCTTAAAAAATTTTAGATCCGATTCTCATGATTAGAGCTGAAATCACAAGGGTACTAAATGTTGGCTCTGTTATGTTGCTATAGTCCTACGTATTGGTTACTGAAAGTCTGAGATATAGACAGAACAACTATAGTGTTCCGCCTGGCCCGCCAGGTGCCCACCCTACCGCCGCAGCGCGCTCGGTTCCGTGGGCCAGGTACCTGGCGCCCAGAGCCCAGGCGCCGGAGGTATATTTTTGCGAAAGATGCCAACCATGATATATTTTTGTAAAAAATGATTTTAAAAAATACAAAAATAAAAAAAAACGCAGAACGGAAGGCATCGCTTGGTCGGGCCATAGCCCATAGTCAAAGCCAAACTCGGGCCATGGCTCTCACCTCTCAGCGGAGTTGGGCTAGGCCGGAAATTATTTCGAAAACCAGTGTTCATTTGTATAACCCATCGTCCTTTTATATGAAAACGAAAAGAAGTTCGAAACTGCACAGTGAAAAGTTAGGTCCATCTGTAGATCATTGTTGTTAAAATATTGATTTTTTTTCTTCAATTTTACGACTTTGCTATCTTAGTAGAAGGCTCTGATTTTATGATTCTAGCTAATAGAATATACATTTCTATGATTTTTACGTTGACGATTTATTATTTGCGATCTTGACGTCCCCTGATTTGACTTACAATCTACTATTTTTAACGACCTTATATAGATTACCAATGTCTTTTAGCCCTAGATCTCACTTGATTTTTTTTCCTGCGTATCACTTTCTTCGCCTTTCCCCCAGGGACGAATTTAGAGGTGTTTATCGGGTCAGCCGACTCCGATAACATTTATAAAATCATTTGTAAAATAGCGGTATGAATAAGAAAAATCTCTATCAAACAGTGAATTTGACTCCGGTCTGTGAACATTTGCTACCATGCTAACCTGGTTCCATTGGGCCACCGCCGTTACGTCCCCACCAAGTTATTAGAATCGGACCGGTTATCGAACCGGCGAGGACATTGGTTCAATTGTTTATTGGTTCAACCGTTAAAAACCGGTTGAACCGTCGGTTCAATAGTTTTGGACTGGATGAATTGAACCGGACGCAAATACTTAGAACCGGTGTAATATGGTTGAATTAATAATATATAGTTAACAACAAATAAAAATATAACTTGATAAACTTACATAAATTCATAACGTAAAAAGGGTCCAATGAATAAATATATCTGAAAAGAACGTTTTTTATTTTAGTAATCCCAAGGGATCATCGTGTTCCTAGAGGGAATTGAATGATCAAGCAGGAAATAATTTCCAGCCAGCATACGCTGCCTCGTGTGATGTAAGAGAAAGATCGTTTAACATTCAGAGTAATTAATGCTCTATGAGCTCTCCCACTCCAACTTCACGCGCTAATTACTGTGTGCATGACGCACCACAGGGACCCATCGACCCTACAGCAGCGGCCTATCCTGCCGAAGCACCTGTGGGGACTAGGGAGCCAAGTCCTCTCACGCGCAGGTTCGTGCGTCAGTCTGCCACGCTGCCACGGCTGCGCACAGCGGAAGAGTTGTGCAAAGCCGCCCGGTTCGTTCCAAATCGCCGGTCCACCGGTTTTTCTCAAAAACCGGCCGGTTCAACCGGTTTTTACCGGTTCATTTGCATGGACGGTCTTTTAAGTGAGTCGGACCCGTGTAGTCTCTGATTCGGTCTTTTACCGATCCGGTCCGGTTCTAATAACTATGCCACCAACCGGCCGTCCTTCACCGCCGAACCGGCGACTACATCACCGTCTTGCCTTACAGCCCTTGTGCGGCTGCGCCACCTCTTGTAGGCTTGCACATATGTGAATCTTTCCTTTAAAGCCTGAAAAATTGGAGTAGCTCGTCGGAGTTCCTAACCTCTAAACCCTAATTATGCTAGAGATGGGAAAGCAAGTGAAGATTTAGATGAGAAAAAAAAAAGAAAACAATCGAGTGATAACAGGAGCCTTCAAATGATTCGAGGCTTTACCATTTTAGCTTGGTGTACTGACAGCCACGGATCGGACATGCACATTCGGCTACTCAAATCAATAATATTTCAAAGATAATCAGGGAGTACTAATTAAAAAAGGAAAAAAAAAAGCTCCTAGTGCCAACCAAGCTTCAGAAGCTGCTCCGGCTTGTCGCCCACGCCAGCTCCCGGTTCATCTTCATGGCCATCTCCTTCATCTTGGCCTCCTGCCTCCTCTTGGCGATCGACAGCATGTTCCTCTCGTCGGCGCCAACGTCGAAGGCCTCCTTGAGCAGCTTGTTCCCCTTGACGTGGCTCAGGAACCCGCCGGCGAGGAACCGCCGCAGGAAGTTGAGCTGGGCCATCTTTGCCCAGGTCGATACCTTGATGGACTCGCGCCGGTCCGACGACGTCCGCACCGCCTTCCTCGGCCGCTCGCCGCGCTCCATGTACGCCAGGATCTGCCGGAACAGGTCCTTCTGCTCGACGAGCAGCGCCGTGTCGACGCCCTTGCCGCCGGCCTCGGCGGCGAGGGCCGACACCCTGGCATGCACGGCTTCCATGTCCTTGCGCGGCGTGTACTGCGTCAGGTTGAGCTCCACGCACACGGCGAGCGCCTCGCCGGCGGCCATCCGGACGGCGCGGTCGTCGGCCCCGAGCAACCCCGCGAGGGACGCGACGGTGGCGTTCCAGGAGGCGCGGTCCGCCTTGCGCTGCGCGTCCGTGATGGCGGCGGTGGTGACGAGGAACGTCCACGTGGAGACGGCCGCGGCCAGCACCTGGGGGCTCACCTTGCCGGCGGAGGCGGACGACCTCGAGCCCGAGCCGGGGCAGATGACGCCCCAGATGGCCTTGAGCGACCGCTCCGCCTCGTCCGGGCCCAGCGCGCCGGCGAAGGTGACGGCGGAGAGGCAGTCGAGCGCGGCGGCCACGGTGAGCGGGTCGGCGGACGCCGCGCGCTGCAGCGTCCGCGCCAGCATCGGGAACGACTCGGCCAGGATCTCCGCGGAGCCGCCGCCGCGGAGGGTGAGCGCGAGGAGGCCGACGGCGCGGTACGCGAGGCGGGCCTCCCTGGCGAAGGCCGCCGGCGCGGCGGCCCCCTTCTTGATGGAGGCGCCGCAGAGGGCGAAGACGACGAGGGGCCGGCCGTCGGTGGCCTCGTCGAGCGGCAGCACGCCCTCCAGTGCGCCCGCGAGCGCGCCCAGCGCCGCCTCGCGCGTGCCCGCGGAGGACCGCTTGTCGTGGAGCGCCGCCACGCACATGTCCAGCAGCTCGAACGGGTCCGTCACGTCCTTGGGGTTGAAGTTGACGGACGACGCCTCGCCGGCAGCCTTCTTCTTGCCGCCCTCCTTGTTCCTGTGACCCATTATTGCCGGCGGCCAATGCAAGTGGTGCTTCCGGACGGCTGGAGATCAGTGATCGGGGCGGCGGGCGACGGCTGATGAGAGGCCAAGCGACGATGCGACGGGGATGGAGAGGACAGCCCGGATAGTTATCGTGCTAGGGCGGAGACGGTGTCAGAGTCGGAGCTGGAGGTACTTGCGTGGCGGGAAGGAGTTCGGAGTTCGGTTCGGACTCGGGCCCGAAAGTTGCCACTTATTTATGTGTGTAAAAAGCCCAGGACGGCCCACGAAACACGCCACCGGAAGCCATCAGCCAATGCAAGGCCCAGCGGCCTGCGTGTAGGGTGTAGTGTTGTCACCATGTACTTAGGTGGCGTTTGGTGCCCACCGTGCGTCCCAATTATTAGAGGACGCGCGCGCGTTTACAACGCACGCGTCCAATCCGAGGTTTGTTTCCGTTTTTATTGCGTGCCTACTCCCACCCTTCAGCGTGCGCGACGCGACGCGCGGTTTCTGACCCGCGCGCCCGGCCTGCTTTCCCTGTCTGCGTGCCTTCCATGTACACGTTGTCTGCTTGCCTGCCCACGTGACGAGCTGTTCCGGTCCATTCTTTTATTTTTATTTTTTACTCCGCTGCATGTACACCACGAACATGAAGCCACGCCAACTCCTATTGATCCATTCTTTAATTTTTCCTTTTCCTTTTTAGTTTCTTTTTTTCTTGTTGTAGTCACGGTGTAAAATTTGTAACTTGAGAGATTATACTCCGCCCACTAGTGCACATGTTTACTGTTCAGCGTCATCAGTCGAACTGTGTTGTTAGCCTCTTCGGAGACTGATTTTTTTAAAACGGGAATGCACTTTAATTTTTGGATTACAAAGTTTTAGATACATGCTTCAAAAGTTTTTTATCTCTAGATACAAAACTTTAGCTATGCCAACTTAGAAGAAAAAGGTCTATAGATTTCTTTTGAAAACATAATTTGAAAGTTTGGTTTTGCGGATAAATGTTCGAATATGTAACTTTAGGTGTAATAAGACTTTTAAACACAATTCAAATATTTATGATATAATTTGATAATTAGGGATGTACAAAGTAGTTTAATATTTTTTATTTTTGGATACACCGGGAAATTTTCTAATAGATGTTAAAAGTTTTCAATATCTAACTTGAAAGTTTTTTATTTGAAGTATAAAGATTTTTTAACATGTAATTTTTGAAAGGTAGATATGTATAAAGTTCTCAATATATAATTTTAAATCTTTTCCACAAAGTTTTAGATATAAGGCTTCAACGCTATTTTTGTATAAACATGTTCGAACATGTGACTTTAGATGGAATAAGATTTTCAAATCAGTTCAAATATTTATGATATTATCTGATAGTTAAGGATGTACAAAGTATTATATATATATATATATATATATATATATATATATATATTGAATTTTTTGATACGCCGTGAAATTTTCTAATAGGTATTATTGAAACTTTCAATATCTAATGAAGTACAAAGTTTTTTTTAACATGTGATTTAAAGCTAGGTATGTGTTTTCAATATATAATTTTGAATAATTTTTATTTTTTCTACAAAGTTTTAGTTATAAGACTTAAATGCTATTTTTTATATATGATTTCAAAGTTTCTAATTTAATGTATAAATATTTTATCATTTGACATGAAAACTAGATATGTACAAAGTTTTTAATGTGCAAGATACTTTTTTTATTTTTGGATACAAATGTTTTAATGAGCAATAAGTTTTAAGTTGTATAAATTGAAAGTTTTTCAATCTGATGTATAATTTTTAATATGTAACTATAAAGCTAGATATATAAAAAAGTTTTGAATATGTTATTTTATAGATTATATTTTATTTTATCTACAAAGTTGATAATATGTAGAATTATGTTGTCACATATATATGTATCTGAATTCATTTTGACATGAAAACTATATATGTACAAAGTTTTTAATATGTAAGCTAATTTTTTTATTTTAGGATACAAATGTTTACACCAAACGGGGTCTGATTCTTCGAAATCACGACGAAGTGGATCATATAGAAAAAATAAAGAAAGTTGGACCAAACGAACAGGAACATGAGAGCTAGGCAGGTTGACACCCAACAGCGTCACGTGGACCACGCATGCGGGCGTACGCGAGCAGCGCTCGCTGCGACGCATCCCAGCGCGCGCGCGGAGCAAGAGGGCCCCACCGTGCGTTCGGTTTGAGAACGTAGGACCTCGCAGGAGTGGAGCCATCCCACCCGAAGAAATAACGAGGATCTCATTTGTTACGTTTACCATTGTCTTTAAGATGCGCGATGCCTCGCTCCCAAAAAATGACCGGACGCATCCATCTCGCCCGCACGTCGTTTATTTCTTGTCGAGAGGCGCGGGAGGCAGAATTGCGGGGAGGCGGCGGCGCGGCAACGGGAGCGAAGGCCGCGTGTGAGGGCGCAGCTGCAGGAGGCGGAAGCGCGGCTGGGCGAGAGCGCTGCCGAGCGGCGTGGGAAGTGGAGGTGTGGCTGGGCGAGGACGCGGCCCTAGGAGGCCGCCGCCGGGGGGAGAAGGCGCAGCCGCAGGAGCGGAGGCATGGCCAGCCGTGGCTGGGAAGAAGATAAGCTTGACTAATAGGTGGGGTCCACAGAACGGTGGCTAGCTGTTATCTCATAACTCGTATCCTTTCAACCAAACACAAAATAGAGTCGTTATATCCCTATCCATCCCTATAAACAGGGAGTCATTCTATCCCACTATGTCTACCGACCAATAGCTAATCCACGGATCCACAATCATTAATCCACTAGATAAATGATCTTGTGCCATGTTTCTGTAACGAATATAATACTTCTTCCGATCAGCGGTCAATAATATATATGTAAGTAAAATGGGCCCTAAGCCTTGTGCTTAGTTCTCTAATGTAATGTTGGTGATTGAGTTGACAACACGTACTATTTAAGACTAATGCATGTGCAAGTGTTTTTGATAAAGTTCGATGATGTAAGAGATGGACTTGGAGAACAAACACCTCAAAGAAGGTCTAAAAGATCACAAGAGAAGATCCAAGCCATCAAACATCGAAACCGTGAAGTCCTGACACGGCGGTCAGCGAGACGGATTTTTCACGCACCGAACGGTCCGGTGAGTAGAAGACGGACAAGGTTGAAGATTTGAAGACCCAGTGCAATTACATGCACCGGACGTTCTCGGCCGAAGAGAAGGAGCGACCGCTTCCAAGTGCTATAACGCACCGGACGGTCCGGTGGTACCACCGGACGTTCAAGACCGAGGACAATGCAAACGAAGATTGAAGCTTCATCACGCACCGGACGGTCCGGTGGTTCCAACAGTCGAATTCTCAAGTCCAACGGTCGACTCAACGGCTAGCCGATTACACGCACCGGATGGTCCTGTGGTTGCGCAGAAAAGTGGAGAAAGCTCCCAACGGCTAGTTTTGAGGCTTGAGCTATAAATATCCCCTTACCCGGCCTCCATATTGTGGTTAGAGACTCCTGAGCTAACACAAGTGTTGAGGCGCCATCCTGATCTATCCAAAGAGCCATATACACACATTTGTGAGCCCAACCACCGCAAGAGCTAAACTAGACACATCTCGGCATAGTTAGTGCTTAGTTGCATCTTTGTTTAGGCCTATTTGTCTATTACCCCGTGCTTGTGTGCACGTGTCCTTTGTAAGTGTGGGGCTTTTAGGTCTTGCGAGACCCTCCGGAGTGTGGAGTGGCCACCACCTTACTTGTGAGAGGGAGGAAGGCCCTCTGCGGTTTGGCCAAAAGTTTCCCATAGTGGAGATGGCGAGGTAGCTCCGCGAGAAGGACTTGGAAGACCCCAACAGCCCTGACAATCCTCTACCCTTGCCAGGGTGAGGCCGTAGTCACAGACTACATAAGAGAAGGACTCGTGTGGGTGTGTACCGAGGATATCCGGAGACCCGACCAGGGTTGCTTGACTTTCGCGGAAGTCACTTTGCCATCCTCCACCCTTGCAAGGGAGAGGCCGCACTCCTTTGAGGATTGCGCGAGAGCAAAGCCGCAGGGGGCACCTAACGAGGAGTAGAGGGTGAGACGGCATGCGGGTCTCCTCAAACCTCGGAAAAAAATCTCTGTGTCCACATCGTGCGCTATTGCCGACATTGTCATCGGGGGTTTGCATTATCTGCATATTCCTTTAGCTTCCGCATTTATATTCTTACAATTGTGTGCTTTCATTTCTAGACTAGCTTGATATGTTAGTTTCTAGGTGGATCTAGATTGCAAAATTTGGCCACGGTAGAGTTAGCAACACTTATCAAAACCTTAGTGCATATAGCTAGATTTATCTTGCATAGATTTTGCTTAGTAATTGTAGTTTTAAGGAGACTTAGTTTTTAAAAATCCTAATTCGCTCTTCTCTTAGACGTCGGTCCAACCTTCAATATATAAGCATCGTATATTAATGTGAGGAGGGGGAGATAGTCAAAATTATTTGATTTGGCCTATTAAAGTTGATTTGGCAGTTTAACGTAGCATATTCAACATGATATATGTGATTTTATCAAACACAATTACATGCATTAAACATACTGCAAAATCTTGTGCTGACAATTTGAGATCTTATGTAAAATCTCAAACTATTGAATCAGGTAAGTTCAAAATGTTGGAATAGTGTTCTTCAAGCTGTTGAATGTTTTAAAACATAAAAATCGAAAATTTTATGCATGTTAGATCTCAATTGTTGCTTCAGCGGTGGGTAAGTAACCTGCTCGGAACAGTTTGGACCAAATGATTATGAAGCTTGGAATTCGGAGCATTATTTGGCCAAATGGCACGAGGCCTTTTAGTCTAACCCTACAAGATACATGACATAATAACACATATTTGCTAAAGTTTACTGAGATTTACACAACATTTTGGCTAAATCAGTTGTGATTTATGAACCAGACTGAGTCCTAAAACCATTTCCAGCAGCATACATATCCCACACACATATTTTAAACTATACTTTGTTTACCGTGTCGGAACAACGTTTTGCACATTCCACTGAAAATGACCTAATGATGACCTCACATGCCTACATATCTCTACAATGGGTGTACATTGCTTTGCACGCTCACGTGCATCTTCCGGTGAATTTAGCCTAAGCCTTGCAGCTCACAAGTCATATAGTTCTCCTATGATGAATAATGCTACACCTACAAGGGAAAAAATTCTAATTTCAGCATTGACGCGGTCAATAACTACTGGCCTGTGAAACCTTAGGCTCCTTTGGAACATAGGATTGTAGAAACACATGAATAAAAAACGTAGGAATAGAGTGTGCTGAAATGTTAAATCCTATGGATTGAAACAACATAGGAAAGTAGAAAAATGAGTGTTTTGATGAAGCATAGGAAAAACACAGGATTTCAATGAGAGAGAGTAACACAAAGGAAGTTTTCTATGAGGTTCAACCTCTTAGTAGAATTCTTCCAAAATTCCTATGAAACAAGCCATTCCATAGAAATTTCATAGGATTTAAAGCATCTCAATCCTTTATTTAAAAAGGTTTCAAAGGAAATTTTCCTATAAAATTCTAATCTTTCAAAATTCCTCTATTTATCCTTTTGTTTCAAAGGAGGCCTTAACAATTACAGTCTTCATCCCCAAATACTAGCCTGTCTTGTTTTCAGTTATAACAAATTATTCATCGTTTGATTTTTTTTTTTAATATTTATATTAAATTTTGAATAAAACGAACTATTTGCTTTATATACTGAAAACAAAGCGGACCAGTATCTTCGGGCGGATGGAGCAGGTTCAAATCACCTTGCTGCCATGCCTACGTAGAGTTTAAGTTGCTGTAGTAGTATAATTTATATGTAGGTCAAACTTTCGGCGCCAGCCAGCCTTCAATTCCCTTCTTCCCGCCTGAAATTTTGTTGGCGGGATGAAATTTTATGAACAGAAACATGGGCTGAGGCACAGTGCCCTCCACTGCCACTTCTGCGCAGCACAGCACTTCACCAGAGCATCCAATTTCGTGGATTCCAGCACCCCACTTTCCAGATAGGACACGCGAACGCTGGTGCCTCGCAACTTTTTATAAATGGTTTCAGTGTCAGGCTCAGCATCGTACAGTGCCATTGCAATTGCCAATTGCAGGGCAGATGCTTCTTCGGTTTGACTCTGACCACAGTGAAAAATCCTAGTAATAGAACATGACAATTTTTGAAAAACCAGTCCTGGAATTTTCAAGATGGCAGCAACAACACAACAGCACAGATCATGGAGTAACAAGCAATTGCCCTTCCATAGAGAAGATCACACAAGATCCATGGCTGTTCAACCGTTCATGTTCACGCGTCTGCAAAAACACAGCAGATGCCGTAGCCGTCTCTGCCTGCAACATCGTCACTATACTAACATCAGAATTGAAACCGAAACAACAAACGAAAGTGTCCGATTGAATTGAGCTCGAAGTGTGTGCCGGTGGGCGGCCGGTGAAGCTATCCGCAGTCCCTGCCGCCGCACCGCACTGATGGCCGGCAACCACCAACCACCACCACCCTCTCCGCCCTGCACTAAATGCCACCCATCCATCCCCTTGTAGTATACCGTTGCTGTGATTTGAGGTATACGGTGTCCTGTGTATAAATACCGTCCGCAAATACTGCGTGGTACGGCCTCCGGCGAGGCCGGCCTTCTCCTCGTCAAGTCGCCATGCATGGGCTCGACTCACACGTGGGAGAGTATGCACTGCACGAGTTAGACGGGGTGCGTCTCTCTCCTCACGTGGTCCGTGTCGCCAGGGCGACGCCGGCGAGGTCGCCGCCGTACTCCTCCAGCACCACCAGCCGGTTGCCGCTCGGCTTCAGCCACGACCGCGGCACGTGGTACCTGCAAATGGCCACGGACGTGCGCGTCCCGTGAGCTAGGAGATCGATCGATCGCTGCCTCGAAACTGAAGCCAAGAACCAGCACGTTACGTACCATCGCTGGGACAGGTCGCCGCAGCTGGACAGGCACCGGTCCTCCCGGTACGTGCCGGCGTAGCTGCACCGCCCGCAGCCGCCGGAGCCGGCCCTGTACGCCCAGTACCGCCCGGCGTGGTGCCCGTTCACCCACATCTGCCCCTTGCCCATGCTGCCCATGTCCAGCGCCACGGGGTCCCTCCCCGCCGGAGCGTTGAACAAGGCCTTGTGCCAGGTCAGTGGCTGCCTGCCGCCGGGGCCGGCCCATTCGACGGCGGAGCTCCCGGTCACGGTGTGGAGCCCGAGCGACTCGCCTTTCAGGCCGACCTGCGCCGGAGAGGTTCAGAATTCAGAGCGGTTCTGTGATGAACTGCAAGTTTTCTGATGTGGAGAAATTAAGGTGATCCTTTGTGGATGGATGGATGGTACAAGCACCTGGTATGTCCATTTCTGATGGCTGAGGTCCCTCTTCCCCTCATTCAGGCCGGAGAGGGTCACTGGCCCGAGGACGCCGACGTTCCACGACTCGAAATGTTTCCCGTTGTTCTACAGCACCACCATATTCAGTATCAGTGTCACAAACATTTCTCGGCAAGATGATTTTCAGGCATGGAACTGGTTGGTCTGCGATCGATCGACTTACAGGAAGGCCAACTGCTGAACTTAGGATGGAGATCTTGTTGCTGCCCTGCCACATCTTCACATGGCCACTGAATGTTAGTTTTGGGTTCTCATAGCCGCCATAAACAGATCCTACAACATAAACGCTCTGTCAGGATAAGACTTGCATGATTCTGATCGGAAACAAAATGCTGCTAGGATAGAGGTTGATACCATATGACCTCCCATTGACGAACACCTGCATCGAATGTCCAGCAGAGTATACAGTGAGCTGAGGCCACTGGCCAGACTTCAGGAATTGCTCATTGGCACCAATGTTCACACTGCAGTGACCATAATTCAAAGTTGATAACCCACCAGGCTGCGGAGACAAATTATTCAAAATGAAGCCATATCAAGGTCATCAGTAGGTCACTCACTTGGTGGTGTACCACAGATAGTCCGACTTGTCCCACGTCATGCTGAGCTGCTCAACCAGGCCATCCTTTGTGAAAGCGCTGTCGTCTAGGGAGTTTGTGTCCTCGCTGTAGGACTGCCAAGAGAACCATAGCACTGGATTCATCTTCGGCACCAGAGTTGGTTCCCTCACCTACACAATTGTCACATTTTCTCCTTAGACTACATGATCCCATCGGATCTGGCATACAGAAAGAATGAAAGATTCAGGCTTCATGATCTCTCACAGTTGCAGTGTTGAAGACTGCAGTTTTGCAGTCAGGCAGAATGCTGATTGACCACGCAGGGAGGTAATAGTGACGCCCATTGAACCTGATTTTCACAGCAGAATTCATGTGGTAATTCGATAGGAACGCAGCACACGCTCCATTCTTCGACTTGAAGACATATGCCTGAAACAGTTAATGAATCCATTAATATCTGCAAGTGTTCTTTCTGTATTATATGTGAGAAACCATTGCCATGTGGGACAATTCATAGCAACATTAACCTTCTCATAATTTCCAATTGATTGTATTGTCGGATCACCAGAAATTAACGCAGGCTCAGCTTGCTTGATGGCCTTGTGTAGATCCCTCAGGTGGCCCCATTTTGGTTGCCTAAGCAGACCTGAAATATGAATCCCAGACTTTTCTGGTGAGCTCAGCACAACTCATATGACATTTCTAAAAATATCTTTTGGAAGCCAATTTGAATTCAAAGTCGTTAAAGATGGCAATCACTGCGTACCAAATTCGTCAATGGGGGCATCATAGTCATAGCTGGTTGCAATGAAGGGGCCACCAGCTGTGCGCCCAAAGTTTGTTCCTCCATGGTACTGCATCAGATTCAGAGCATGCAAACGTGGTCACAACAAGAAAAACAGCATTGACTGCAACGGCAGTACTGGTGTGACCAGCATTGCCTCCTTAGTTCGCTTACCATGTAATAGTTCACGAAGGAGCCTCCCTTCTGAATGAACCTTGCCACGGCAAAGGCCAGGTCCTCCACAGGCCGGTGGGGCACCGCGCCTCCAAACTTGGTGAACCTTTGATGTTGTAAAATCAGGCAATATTCGACAATTGAAACATTTTCACGGGGTCAGCGTGACCAGGCATGAGTTGGATCAGGAAAATTACCATCCAGTCCAAGCTTCGGTCCACATGGTCGGCTTGTACTTCGTGTTTGGGCTGAAGTAGTCGCAGTAGAAGCCGTTGCAAGTGTTGATCTGCAACGACCAATTCACACAGGGTAAGGACTGAGATAGTTAATCTGCACATAACAAAATCAGTTGTTTAATGTGACACCTGCCACACCACCATCGAAGGTGCAGCAGTAATGTGTAAACGAGCATACCACTGGGTCTGGGGCGTCGTCCTGCTTGCACATCACCCACGGCACACCAGTGTTGGTCCCAACCGCCATCTTGGCTGCCCAGTAAGCATACGGCTTGGCGCCACTGCCCACAGAAGACTCCATGGGCCCAAACTCATTCTCCACCTGCACCATCGGCGAGCGAGCTTCTAGCTTCAGCTCCAATTTCGAGCTGCATTGCGAAGGTGATGAAAGGGCACCTAGCTAGAACTGTGCCATTGCCTACCTGAGCCATGATGATTGGGCCTCCCTGCCACTCGAATAGCCCCTCGGACTTCATCATCGACACGATCTTCCCGACGAACTTCTGCATTGCGGCCTGCGGTAAAACTAAGCGAATCAGACGCCCCAGTTGGTGAAAGATGAAACTATGAAGAAAATCTGAAACTAGTAGATAGACTACCTTGAAGGGGCCATTGTCTGTCCTGAAGCTGATGCCAGGCACATACTTGAGCCAAACAGGGAAGCCACTGAAACGAAGACACAGCAACAGTCACAGATCGCAATATCACAGTGACTCCAGTTCACAACCGAATCACATAATACGGGGCCAAGAACAGGCAATCGGAAATCAATCGGGAATCCATAATCTGTGACTGCGACGATGACGCTGGTGGGTACCCACCCGAAGTTCCACTCGGCGCAGACGTAGGGGCCAATGCGGAGGTGGACGTAGAGGCCGGCCTGCCTGACGAGCTTGACGAAGCGGACGAGGTCGTAGCGGTCGGCGAAGTGGTACTGCCCCTGCGCCGGCTCGTGGCCGTTCCAGAAGACGTAGGTCTGGATGACGTCCAGGCCGCCGTCCTTGGCCTTCTGGATCAGCTCCGGCCACATCTGCATTCGATTCAAGAACCAGCCAGGTCAGTCAGGAGGAGCAGAGGAGCACCGCCCAAGGCCGAAGCAAGCTGCATTTGCGCGGGCGGCGAAGAGTAGGAGGATGAGACGGCCACGGGCTCGCGCGCGCGCGTAGCGTACCTCGGGGGTGCTCCTCGGGTAGTGGATGGAGCCGGAGATGAGGATGCGGCGGCGGCCGTTGATGACGAGGGAGCGGTGGTCGTACGACACGGCCGCATTGGCCGCGGGGGCCGCCAGGAGGAGGGAGGCCGCCGCGAGGAGCGCGGCGAGGAGCAGGACGCGCGCGCCGGCGGCGGATGCAACAAGAGGCGGCAGCGCGGCCATGGTGCCCGCCGGCCCTCCTCCCCGCCTCAAAGAACCGGGCTTCCCCTCGCCTGCTCCTCGAGCAGAGCAGTGGCCTGGCCCGCTGGTTGCTTCTTGGCCGAGCGAGGAACGGCAACGGGAAGGGCGTGAGCGGGGCACTGAGGTGGCGTCTTTGTCGAGAGGGGGCGGGCGGCAATGGCGACGGGGCAGTGCGAGAGCTTTATGCTGCTGCTTTAGTTTTTTTTTTTTTTACCACTAGCCCCGCTTTGTTTGATCTTAGTTTTTCTTGCCGCCGCGCTTTTGGATGGTTTACCGCCGGTGAGCAGCTGCCGTGCCGAGCTTTGGCTGGGGAGTCCGACGGGGAGTGTGCGCGTGCACGGGAGTGGTGGAGTGGGTGGGTATGCCAGAGAGAGGCTTTTATGGATGCCGCCAAACTTGCCAAGCTGAGCTGAGTGAATGGCGAAGGCCGTGATGACTGATGAGTGATGAGTGAGTGAGAAGGAATGGAAAAGTGACTATAGATGAGCAAGAGTGGTAGTAGTGGTAGAAGAGGTGGGATAGGGTACACGTCCTAGGCATGCTTTTGTGTGTAAGCAAAGCATGTCTCTCGACTCTCATGCTTCGCTTGGTTGACGTCAATAGAACATACGAAGTCCTCTGGATTTCTGGCACGGCCAATGGAAATTCTTCCAACTTAAATTAGAAAGACTGAGTCACTGGCATGTGGGTCCTATGAGCTCAGGGTCCGCATGTCAGTCCAGATGGTTCCCTCTGGCTTGGTAAGGGGAGTTTTGTCCCGATAGGACAGGGCTTTAACCGTTTCACACCGCATCAAATCCAGCTTTCTATATCCTTCTCAATCTATCACGAATTAAGTGTAGACTACACTAGCAAAATGGTACACCTTTTTGTGTTGAAAATTAGGTCCTGGTGATGAAAAAGTATTAGTAAGGTATTACTAGCTCTTTCAATAAAAAAATGAAAATGGACCAATAAGTTGGTGAACAGGGCAATCAATGAATCGGTGCCTTACACTTACACCACAATTAAATAGAACAAGGAGAGTGCCGCTACTTGAACATTGTTCAAATAGAGCCCAAAACTCCCACATGAGCCATGACATGCGTCCTACAATGGGTAAAGCCGTAAGAAAGAAACGCTATCGAGGGAATGATATATTTAATTTAAAACGTCTGAAAACGATATCGAGGGAGAAGCCTGACACGAGTCCACTTTCGGAGGCGACAAGTGCGTGCCAACCCTTTTCCCCATGCTATGTTTTCTCCCAGGCAAACTGATGTTCCAAACATGAAAAGAACGTGGACGCCGAGATATGATGATCCTGTGGGCCCTGGCCAAGCTTGTTTAAAATATAAAAAAAATTACATAGAGTTTTAGAAATACCGAACATCGAGAACTAGTCTATTTTTTTAAAAAATTACCTATTGTGCTAATTACCAACAATGCCATTTAACAGAAAAAACCTAGATTTCTATATAATTAATTGAGTGAAAGAGGTGAACTCATTTGCCCAGATTATTGTCCAATTCCAGCCACATATCTTAATGATAGATAAAATAGAGTTAGCATTTTTCCTTAAAATATATTATTAAATTATTAATACCATATTTCTCTGCCCAGTACGTGAAATGTTAGTGCAATATTCCATCTGCTCCGAAATATAAGATGTTACCGTTTTATTCTAAGTTAAATTTCCATTGATTGAATTTGTTAAAAAATGGAAAAACACAACATCCACAATATCTAATTGATTGCATTAAATCCTCTGTGAAATATAGCCTAGCGTAGTTTTATAACGTAAGTATTAATATACATTTTCTACTAACTTGATCAAAGCTAATAGAGAGAAATTAACTTGGACAAAACCAAAGCGTAATACATTTCGGAACCGAGCAATATGCATCCAGAGATAGAGCCAGAAACTTCATTTTTTTTTCCCTTTGTTAAGGGGCAATTTGTGCTAGTTTTTTAAAATATTGTTTGAATTTTTTAAATTTAGTGCAACATTTTTACCATTAGTGCATCTACGGATATATATATTATTTATTTTGTTTTTTTACTAATGCAAGGCATTCGTACACATGGATAAAGATTTTGTTCTTTCGTAATTCTATTCAATGAGACGGAATAAGCAGCGCATGTGTCCGAGATCCGGCTCCGGCACACGACAATCATCAAACGCGTCAGTTGCCATGGGGCTGGGGGTTAGCGTGGGAGTATCAAATAGCCATGCACGTGGTGTGTGAGAACGGCCACTGCACTACTGTGTGGTGTGTGCATCCCTCGCCTCGCATGCCAATGCATCGATATGCCGCCTGCCACTTCCACATCATCAAATAGTCGTAGGCGTAGGCGATGCCCATTTTCCAAGGATGACACCTCATCTCTCTAATTAGCACTCCTAAAGTATGCACTTAATCCTGACAAATTCTCTCTTTCGCAGGTGAAGAGGCCAGATTTTTTTTCTTCACCTAAAAAAAAAGAGAGATGCATTTAGGCACTATGATGACTGGAGTTGTTCAAGACAGTGTGTCAACATTAGAGTGGCTTGCAATAGATCCAACAACAATAAAATGGTTGTGCATTGGGATACATAGGGTATGTTTGGTACCGTGACTAACTGGAGGCTGGCTAGGATTTCTGGCCAGACTAGACTAAGCCTATCTTAAAGTAGCCATGGGGTTTTGTTTGGTTGCCCCTGACCAAAGGGGTGGACACGGCTGGAGTTTGTTTGGTTTGCACGGTGGACAGGCGAGGACAAGCCAGTGCGGTGCTCCTGGGTGGCAGATGACGGCGAGGGGTGCAGCGTTGAGGGAGGTGGCGCGCGGCCATGGCAAGCAGGGCCACGGTGGAGAACGGCAAGGGGCACAGCAATGGGGGAGGCGGCGCGCGAACACGGCGGAGTTTGGTGAGATCCACCCCTCCACGAGATCCATCGGCCGCCGCCTCCTCCACCCGCGGCCAATCGCGAGGACGGCAGGCGTGGTGCTCCTGGGCGGCGGAGGCAGAGCTCCCCGAGGCAGAGAAGGACATCGGGGGAGGTGGAGGTGATGGCGGTCTTCATCGCAGTCCCATCTGGCGCGGCGACCTGCGCTAGAGCGGCGGAAAAGGATGGAGCGGCGGAGGTCGGTGAGATCCACCCTCCACCCGCGGCCAATGGTGAGGACCGCGCGGTGCGATGCTCTTGGGCGGCGGAGGTGGAGCGCCCCGAGGGAGAGGACGGAGAGGGAGACACTGAGGGAGAGGCGGAGGTCGACAGCAATAGAGAGAGAGGACGGAGAGGGAGAGGGAGGACCAGCGCGGAGCATGGCTTCGCAGGCCTGGCCTGGCCCAGAAAGACGGCTGACGCAGGCGTTCCCCTGTGTGGGTTTTGCACAATTTGGACCTAACTAGGGAAGATGTTCAAGTAACCAAAAACATCAAGTTGGCCTACTGACCTACTGTGGTCTAGCTGCGAGGCTCCCCACCCAACCAAACAGGCTAGCCCCAGTCCCCAAGCGAGTAACTAGCCATTTGATCTAGGGTTGACGGTGCTAGCGCCTTGACTGACCTAGGGAGTTTTGAGTAATATCCAATCTGAAAGGATAAGGATGTGTTCATGGCATAATTTGGCTATATAAGCGAAGCAAAACTTTAATGTATAATTTCGAAACCACCTGAAATTAAGAAACTATTAAGCGATCTAATTCACCCTTGTGCCTAAAGATTGTGCCTAAAGAGTTCAGGGTACTTGCAAGTAGCCAGTTTGCTTGCAGGATCGTTCAGGGTACCCGCTGCTGTGCTGGTTCTTCAATCCAAAAAAAAAAAAGGGGCACTCACGGGCCTGTACGTATGGCTAGTGCTAAACTGGTCAGATCGGCTCTCACATGAGAGTATCTGGCTAGATCTGCTAGCTGCACCTTTGCAGGTACTGACGCGGGCGTCTCATATTTTTCTCTATCGATCAAGATCCATCGTGTGCACTGGCACCGCGTACCACTCGAAACGGAAAAAAAGTTAAGTGCGTGGTGAAAGTGAAACACCGAAAGAAAAAACGTACACACACACACACACCCGATTGATCCATGCATCGCACTGGCATATATGTATACGTAGTGCTGCACATTATGGTCGTTACGTGCTGTACCGTACCGCGATATATCAGAAAAAAAAGAAGAAGGCTAGAGGGTAATAATGGCAATTAGCGTGTGCATGCACGGACTACGGAGACTACTAGTAATTAAATAACAGCAGTTTGGTTTGCTTAACCATGGGTCACTGCGCTGGTACGCTAGCTACTTAATTACGTAACTTATTGGCGTGCTAGCTCGGTAGATCATGCATATCGAGACGGCCTGCAGTTGGCTAGCTGCGAAGCTTGTGTGCGTGGTGTATTCGGATCCCTACTCCTTGCTCTCGTGGCCTGGACCTGGACTGGACGTAGTAGCTCGCTGCAACGGAGCCAGCGGCGCATCTAGCTCGAAAAGACGTTCATAACGGCAGCAGCCGGCAATGCAGATGTGGAAGGAAAAAGATGCAGAGAGAGAGTGTGTGTACCTTGTGGCCACAGCTCACCGAGACACCGACGTTTACGGGCTACTGTACGACACATGCACATCTTACCACTACGAGCACATTTGAGAAATTGAACCATGCAAACAAAAAATCTTATAAGCAAGTCGTCATCAGCTGGAGGATCGAGCATCGCTGTGTAGGCCGGCACTATTATTGTGTGAAAAATTCTATCCGTATATATACGACATATGCTACACGGTGGTGGTGGTAGACTGGTACCCTGGTAGTAACATGCGATGGGCAATGGTGCTTTCACGTGGGAGGATTTGGTTGTGCATGGACATTGCTTGTTTCGGGTTCCTAACCGTACCTTGTCGCTGCCGCGACGGACAAACAAAAACGGACCCAGCCAGCCAGCGCACAGCCAATTCAAGACCCGCGCAGAGCGAGTATGGAGTATCTCTACGTTCTCTGCCGTATGGCACACTGGTGCGCGGCTTGTACTTTAAGCAAGGGCAAGCCTACTGTACCCACAAGGAATGTACGTGTGCCGCCCGCCTCCATAATAAAGGAAGGTTAAGGTTGAAGGCTCTAACGCATGACGAGCTTAATTATTCCAAGAAAATATATTGGGCATTATTACGGCCTGAATATACAAAATAAGAACCTATGTGCATGTAATCTGTGTTAGTTTACAGTTTAGGAAGAGATCTGATAAGAAAAACATTGGCTCTATAAGGTCATCTCCAATGGAGTGAACATATTAACTGCTTATAGTACAAAACGACATTGTAGCGCTATCGATGAGTTTTAAGCAATCGGTTGGGGATTGTTTAAGACCAAGTTCCGTAGAACATCTATGTGGTCGTAAATGTTATGAAAATTATCATATGGTCCGAATTCGCTCCACGGCTGAAACAAAATCAAGCTTCGCTAAAGAGAAGGCTAGCTTGAAACACAAGCCGGCCACAGCCCGGGTCCGGGACCACGTAAAAGTAAAGTATGTGCCCTATGAGTTCTCATCGCCATCACCGTTATACTGTTGTTTAATTTGCTGCTAGATCAATGGGCACAAAAGAATCCTGGAGCTTTCGAGGAATTGACAGGTCCAGGGCCGGGCCACCACCGTACCAGGGTCCAGGTCCAGAGCTTTCGAAATCGAAGCATCATCAGCTTAGCTAGCAGAGCGGCAGAAATTAAGCCCAGGTGCATCGCTTGATCCATAAACATCAGCTACGCACCCTGCTCAGGTATAATCTTCAGGATGCATACTGCTACCTCCTCCACCTAGAAAATACATTGCGCTTGCTAACAGTAACAGCCAAACTCAAGAAAGCTGCACGTCGATTTAGCGGTCCGAAACGTAACTAGTAATTCCGACTAGAGAGGAGTACTTCAAGACTAAAGCCTAAAGGCTACAAACTCGTGGAACAGAATGAACATCTTTGTATAAAATTTTTTTTGCCAAACATCAGACTGTAATGTTACAAATTTTTTCTACATAAAAAAGAACATTTTATAATAAAAGGGATATTACTCTTAAATAGGCCTATCTTCGTGGTATAGACCATCAAACATTATCCGACACCCTACAGTTTAAGGACCCTTTTGGAACATAGGATTTTTATAGAAATTTTACAATTCAATTTTACATAAAAAAACACAGGATTTAGAAAAAAAATCCCACGATCCAAAGGGGACCTAAGTGGGTACTCTCTCTAGGTCCGAATTAGTTGTCGTTTTACAATTCAATTTTACATGAAAAAACACAGGATTTGGAAAAAAAAACTATATCAAACTTTTAAATTTTGACTACATATAACTTTTATATTATTTAGTTATATGTATAGATTTGTCTTAACAAGTACTTTTGTAAATGTATAAATTTCTTAGGAATTCATTTATATTCAAATAGAAACAATAATCAAAATTATGTTTTGAAAACCATGTCGATGTCAAAACGATAACTAATTCAGACATAGAACGAGCGGTGTGCTCATTGCTGCCCCCGCCCCCCATGTTACTCCACTGCAAATAGCGGTACAAATGACACGTGAGTACTTGCGACCAAGGAAAATGCCCCTTTTTTGGCCCTTGGGTACAGTCCCTTACAATAATCTGTTGGTCGCGTTGATAGAAGTGCAGGAGTGAGGGCTGGCATACCAAACAAAAAGCGCTTCACACTACCAACTCTCAATCTTCCTCTGTCCATTTATTTCAATCCAGCTACATGCCTCTTTACTATAACTAACAGTGGTTACTATATCTTAAAAGGCTTGTTAAAATGATTGGAATGGTATTTTCAGGATAATTGATAAGTAACCGATACACCTTCATATAATTACAAAATGTAGAATATTTTTTCACTATTTTAATTCTTAAAAAAATAATTTTGGTACCGGTCTCATGTTTTTTTACTAGTCTCACTCATTGGCACATTCATATAATTAGAAAATGTGAAATTTTTTCACTGTTTTAATTAAAAAAAATAAATTTGGTACCGGTCTCATGTCTTTTTGGTACTAGTCTCACTCATTGGTACTTCTTAATTAGAACTTTTTAATTTTGAAGCCATTGAATCTTATAAAATGGAGGATTCACATTAATCCCAATCATCGTAAAATTTGTAATATCTTAAAGTTGGTGCTGTTCATATTCAAGTCCTTGTGTTTATCATGGTGTCTCTTTGAGGTACACCTGACTTGGCGGTCGTCTCTAAAATCTGGATTTTGTGGCACCTTTTCACGGGAACAATATTCTTACTCCAGAAAATCTTTACATGGCATTTAAAGAAAAACCGTTTCATGCACTGCTTGTTTTGACTCCCTAGCCGTCTGGAAAACCATAAAATCGAGGAACATTAATTTCGTACGCCTCGCAAGCTTCTCGATTGACAACTACAGCTACAAATTGTAGGGTCTAGGAGACGTGGAACCAGAGCTAGAGCTACAGATTGGCAGTTGTTCCCCGCAAAATAAGTACATTATTATTACTATATGATGCATGTGCCAAAAGAGAAGGTAGAAAGTGCAAAGCCTACACATAAAAACTTGAAACTACGGAGTACGAATTTAATAGTGTTTTAAGTAGGAACACATGGACTGGGAAAACAATGCTCGTATGCATCATACTTCAACCAATCAGGGTACGTAGAAGTGAACACAGCACTGCCTAAGTGTATATATATTAGGACATGTTTGGAACCAAAGTTTTCAATATCATAATTTTAGAATACCATAGTTTTATATTGGTCATAATATAACCACAGTATTTCTTCTCCATACCAAAACCATAGTATTCTAAAAAGTGTTTAGTTCCATAGCCATACCATAGTCTCTTGCTCACTTAGATGAAAAACTTTGGTATGGAATGGAGTTTACAATACTCCAAAAATACCATGGTTTTAAATACATAGAATTCACAAACACTTTTGGCCTAAATACCATAGTATTCTCAAATACCATAGTATTGTCTTGAAAACCATAAAAATACTTTGTTCCAAACGTACCCTCAGTATCGGTTTAAGCAACCAAAAAAGATCTGAACTGTCATTTCCTCTACGTGTCCTTTTTGCCTAACTCTAGCTTGCACAGAGTGGTATGAACTCATACAGCTCTGACGAGAAAGTTTGATATAACCTCGGCATAGTGTAGACCAAGATGCTGGGAACACATGGGCAAAAGAATACGTACCGTAAGCCCTGGATAAGGCAAGCATCTCACCCACTTGCAGCCCATTTGTTTAGCACTTGCATTCATCTCACAGGCAAGGAGGCATTTGCTTCACAATTCCAGAAACACCTTCCTTCATAAGGCAATGTTGATCCCAAAGTTCAGCAAGATAGGAACCTGAAATCTTAACAACCAATTCCTGAGTCCCTGATGCTTGTGAGATTCAACTTCCAGTTACACATCCATAACTCCAGACCAGCAAGGTAACTGCAACGCATAGATGTTAACATAATCTCCCAACCATCCGGGTGACATAGTCGACAGCCGGTACCATGGTTCGTCGGAGATGAAGTCCAATCTATACACCCTAATGCAAACAATCCAAGCTTTGTTTCATACAATAGTTCCAAAGGGATCAGAGCTGGTGCGCCAGCCCTTCATACCTAGCACATACAGCCAACAAGTCGGCATCTGATAAATCAAGAAAATGGCAGATATGGCATGTCCATGATCAGACCGTTCGTCCTCTGTTTTCGATCCGAGGATTTCCTTTTGTCATCTCCAATAGCACACTAGCGTTCACAGCAGCTGGACCGTACCATTAAAATCATCTTCCAGTGACACCACACCAACTGTTAGTCAGTGGAACGACGAATTCGGCTCCTATAATGATAATATAACATGGCATATTGGCATACAACATATTCTAACTGAAAATCTATCTAAGCACTAGAAGTTATTGTGGGCATCGAACAAACAAGATATCTGACAAAGTGGCATGTAGATCTTTCCTGGTTGAGGCAAGTGCTAGCTGTAGGTCCCTGGGACCGTAATTAATGGAGAACAGCTGAGGCAGCACCGAAGCTTTTTTCCGCTAATAACCCTGACAATGACTTGCTATATACTGATCCTGCCTGCAAAAAGTACCATGCAACAATGCACTCCACCTGCATATATAAAGAACTCCCTGTAGCGCGCAATAAGCATCAAAGCTGTCCTGAACTTAGATTGTCTAGATAACATGTCTGGTAAATGCATGAATCAGTGCTTTATATTTGCTTTGCTTTGGGCTGTTGTGTATGCAAGAAACTCTCAGCATAAAGCAATGCAATATGGATGGAAGTGCCACCAAGATCCATGGACCTTGACCAGCAACTGGACAATGTGGATGGTTACAGCATAAAGCAATGCAGCAAGATGCCAGGAGCCCAGAACCAGAACAATGTCAGTGGTAATAAATCTATTTCAGTAACTCAGGAGTCAGGACCCTTAAAGTGGGAAGATGACAGCATGGAAAGTTAGAAACAAGCAGTGTTACTGTAACTCAGGACCCGCAGATGGTGAAGTGACATTTTGGAGCTTTTCGTCTATTGGTCCCACTCCTGCAGGCTTGTAGCAACACAGACGTTGAGCACTGTTTTTTTAACAGTAAGACCGTCTCCGACGGATTGTTTAAATGGGTTTGCCTATCACTATTCCAACCACCTTCCTTATTGTCTACGGTAGCTATTCCAACCATCTCCCTATTGTCTACGGTAACGTTACATCATCAGTTTTGTACTATGGGTGGTCCATATGGTCAACCCACTGAAGACAGCCTAAGCTGTTGAGCATTGAACTTGCTGTGATGCTAGGGAAAAAAAGATACCGTAACATTTTTCAATCATAGAGAATAGCTTCGCCTAATCCCCATCCATTTAAACACTTCCAGTCTTCAGCAAATAAACTCCTCCTTGAACAATTCATGAATTTAGGAAACACTAAGTATAACCTGTGTATATGTGTTAGCTTATAACAGAATACTATCACGTGACTCATGATTATTAGGATGCAATTATGTCAGAAAGCAGCAGACATAGTCTGCATTCAGGAAACAGTACATAAGAATGAACTTTATAGAACAGTAATGCATGCATGCCATACTATTTTTGACCCAATGCAATGGGCAAAATTATAAATGCAAGGGACACAAGTAATACTGCAGGATGTCAATTTCTGCAGCCTTCATATTATAACAATGGCAAGTACCAAACAGACGGTTCTATTGTAGTGTTGATGTCAAATAAATGTCCATACAAGTGGCAGTGCTCCATAAGTAGAATGGATTCCGTTGCAGCATAGCAACACCATGAGGAACATGACCAAGCATATTGGCTTGATGCATCCCAAAAAGAACGCAGATCTAGCTCTTGTCCAAATACAAAGCTAGATTTGTATTCTGTTTGCCATACAATCAATGATAGTTGTAAAGCCTTCCACATAAAGTTTGCCCAGGAAATCATAAAATGGACAGAATGGAGCAAGTTTGTGGTTAACAACGCTTGTGCCCACCCTATAACCTGGCACGTTCACACGGAATTAGTAGAACTGTATTGTGACCAACTCCAAGAGCATACCTAAAATAGAATGCATATATCCTCTCCAACAAAGTATCCAAACGCCCATAACTAGTAGTTTTTCCTATAAAAACCTCATCATACAACAGCTTACAGAAATTTCAATGGTGACCTATTATTCTTTCATCCAAGACCTGGATATGGATATATTAATATTTCAAAAGTTGCATGGACAAAAGCTCTACTCAGGTGGTTATCAAACAATCAAACTGATCGAGGTATGTGATGAAAGAGCTACAAAGGAATATCCATCAAACTGTCCAAAAATACACTTCTAAATAGTGAGCTGTCACAGAGTAATAGAATGTGCATACAAAAACTATACTCAGCAATTTCTAACCAAACATAATAGACACTAATGAATACAAATCAAAGAAGACAATACAAAAAGAGCCTCCAAAATGTGTTCTTTTCTAATTTCGATCCCAGTATCTGGGGGGTTAGTATGATTCAGTGTTCTGGGGAAGTGGACGGCATGTGAACAGCAATCGTCATAGGGCCTACATTGATAACCAGGTTGAAAGTGCCAATAATATACCCATAGTTGCCAGACCATACACCACAACAACGTCAGTATTCTTTCCCTCCAACTGTTCAAGTAAAACTTCAGTCCATCCATGGGGAGTTAATTGTGCGTCCTGCATGTTGCAATTTATAAAGCATTAGCATCTCAAAACTCTCTCCTTTAGATACACAGGGCATGCCCCCCTGCTGTTTGAAATTTTGTTTAATAAACACTAAATCACAGCTCTTCATCATATGCTAATAATACTTTTAGCATACAACCTTGGTTTGAGTTAGTCTTTGTTGTCACTTAGCTTCGTCCCCTCTAGAGACAGTTCAAGTTCCACCGCTAGTGAGAAATGGCTCGGCCCCATTTCCAACAGTGTTTTGGGAGAGCTATGGAAAGGAGTGCCATAGTAGCATAAGAGAATGAGAACTAGAACATCTAGGATGCTTGACCTGATTCAAACATATAGACCTAGACGTAGACGCTAGAACAATTATTTTTTAGCTATATCAAAACTTGCTCAAACTAGCATTCACCTTTTCTACCTTTGATTGTCTTGCGGTAGCCCCATTCTTTAAAATGGAATGATCATGTAGATTATCTCTGATGGACATGGAAGTTTCATTGTCATGTGCAGCCAAGAAACCTGTGTAGGCTGCATCAGTATGCAGAGTCTTCATGACTGATCCAAAGAAATTTGTCACGGGGACCTGCTCAATGACAGAAGATAAAGAGAAAAGAATCATGTTTGAACATTTGAGTGGTGTAATTCAGAAATATGAGTATATATTATCCCATTTACCTCATTTAAGGGACGCTCATAAAGATCTTTTCGATAATACGCAGTAGACAACAGCATTGAAGGATTGTATGAATTGAAAAGACTGTAATGTAAGAAATCAGAAGGATATCAAAATACAATATAGGTGAGTGTTTTACTAAATAGAGTTGGTTACATTGTTTTTGGCATTGAACTGAATATAGGTGAGTGTTATCCCACAAAGCTTGCTACAGAACTAGGATAAAGGTCGGTAAAATCAACCAAAGCAGTGTTTGAGCATGACATAAGAATAGTAATTTGTGGGCTGATCTATACTCCTTAATACAATGACGGCAGCTCTCCTGCAGTTCGAGAAAATAAATTGCTTGGCAGTTTATTGTGGCTTCTTTCAGCAGTTATTTTAAATGGCTGCATATCCTCTTTGACCCCTACTTCCCATGCCATCTTTGCCATACCCGTTGTAAAAACTTAGATGCTATTCTTATGTACCACAATATAGGTTCCAAGTGAACCATAAAATAGCAGATCTGAGAAAAGTTCAGGCAGTAGCAAGCAGTGAATTTCAGTTTCTTACATGGCACCAAAGGTAGTGTGCCGCAACAGTTATTCAAATAATATGCATGCTTAGTATATAAACGTTATACCAATAGATTCACACTCCACATATAACTTAATACAAATTGATTTTGGAACAATACTTCCAAATACTTTCCCAAATTCTAAAACATAAAAAGAATCAGAGAGATTACCTTACAAATAAAAAACTTATGAGAACATTAAGTTTGGAATATAGCAGTTAAAAAACTTCCAATGAGCACGTATATATAAACAACAGCATTTAAAGTCTGTTATACACCTTTACCTGTTCAGTGACGCATTGCTATACATGTTCAGTTTCTCAAAGAAAGCAAGTGTATAATACGTAAACCTATCCACAACAGAAACACCAATCTGCCAAAGAAATCAATCAGATTGATAAGCTTCATGAAAACTAAGAAGTAAAATGCATTTGCAGTTACTATCTGCCAAAACTGTAAATGAAACCAAGTTCTCACATCTGAATCAAGATGGTGAGAATAAGAGTTTTCACCCTTCATGCTGCTACCGATCGCCAAAACACCAGGTGATTGAAGCTGCAGATATTAAAAACGTCAGGTATAGAGGAATACAATTTGGATACGGAAAATGTGTAACTGTGCCATACTGCCACATTTCAAGCTATATTGCTGTGATATAAGTTACCAGTGGCCAGCGCCCATGTACATTTCAAGAAGTATATCTACTAGTGAAACAAACCTGTGAAAAGAGAGTAGCAGCTTGGCAGGTATCTACCATTATCAGCAGCTCCTTAAATCTGAATGACAGATGAAAGAGAAGAGGTCAGAACCAACAATGCAAGAAGGTGCTAAAGCAGCATTCAATTGTTGAGAATTTGTTGTTTTTGAGCTAAGGAGATGCTGCATTTTAAAATGTAAAGGAAAATATAATAAATTGAATAAACCACCTATGTTTCTCCTTCATCTGCTTCACTGCATCTGCTAAGTCATGGCTCTGAAGCTCTTCAGAATCTTGGAATTTTAAAAATTCATCACCGCCATGCCCAGTCATATACAGAAGAATATGGCTTCCTTCATCACTCAGGAGACGCTTTGATCTTGGTACTGCGCTTTCATGCCTGCCAACCAGAACTCTCAAAAAATTTTCAACTGTCACCTCATATCCTCGATAATCAACCTGTCATTAAAAAAATTGAAAGGGGGTAAGACTAAAGTATAGTGATTTGCTACTATTTCTGAACATATGGATCAGACAAACTGTGTAGTGTTCTTAGGCTTAGGCACTATGACGTTATGGTTCAGCAACATTAATTTCAGAGTGAAGAGGTTCACCTCAACATTGTCACCGTAAAGATTTAGCTGGTGGTTCTCATTGTTGAAAACTTGAGCAGGATAGCTGTTCCTGGGATTACAAGCCATATCATCCGCCAACATAAGTATGATCCGCTCATCAGGTATTCCTAATCTCTTAACAGTCCTGATAGAAAGCAGGAGCAAAGATATAATAAGGAAAAATATGTACATAGGACATGGGATTAACAACTCCACATGAATCCAAGTCAAAATGCTACCTGTACAGAGACAGAGTATTCGCCATATGCCGATAATTAAACCTGGGAACATCAACAGTAATTAGTAAGAGTATGTGGAAATAATACCAAAGCATCATGAACCTAGCCTAATGCTATTGCCAGATCAGACTATGAGAGCTTAAGATGGATCTCAAATGGTATCTCTGCTAACACAGTTACCTATACCCTATAATTGAACAGACATGAAAACCAGTTGTCATGCATATCAGAACTTTCTGTAGGAACGAATTGAAATTGTAAGGCCCCGTTTGGATCCGGGGGCTAAAATTTAGCCCCCGTCACTTCAGATGTTTGGACGCTAGTTAGAAGTATTAAATATAGTCACTAAACGGCGAGACGAATTTATTAAGCCTAATTAATCTATGATTAGCAAAAGTGAGGCTACAGTAACCATTCTTTAATCATGGAATAATTAGGCTTAATAGATTCGTCTCAGCGTTTAGTCCTCGTTTGTGTAATTAGTTTTATAATTAGATCATATTTAATACTTTCTAACTAGCATCAAACATCCGATGTGACGTGGGCTTAAAGTTTATCCTTCGGATCCAAACACCCCCTAATACGGTAAGTAAACTTTCATGATCATAGCTTAATCATTTTGAACTTTGAAGCCATCAACCTACCCCAGTGAGTAAATGAAAGATTGTGCAGTAGTCAAATTGCTCTACATCCTGTAAATAACCACAACTAGTGTCTAGTGGGGTGAACAGAGTAAAACCAATACTGATCAGGGCAGCAGGATTCGAAAATGTGGTTCGCATGATTAACTTCATTCTTATCGAAGCAGCTAATAATGCGAGCAAGCAACGCACTACTGCTGTGCCTATATGCCACCACTGATCCGCCTAGCTAGAAACAGAGATGCACAAGCCCATGGACCAAGCACAAGCAACATCGGGACGACTTCATAGGCGTGATCCATTTCCACAGTTCCACTCCAGCTATTACTCCGCGACCCGCTTGCTAATCACCATCGGGAAGCAGAAACGAAGTCCTAACCCGCGAAACCCTCGCGCTTACTCGCGAGAGAGACCCGGCGAACGCACGCGGGGGTTCGTAGCTCCCCGCGTGCAGAGGAGGTGGAGGGGGCTCACCAGAAGCGGGAGGTGCAGACGAGCACGGCCCAGTTGTTGTTGTGGATCGTGGCGGTGGGCTCGGCGGCCGCGGCGGCGGCGAGGAGCACGGGCAGCAGCAGCCCCCGGAGGATGTTGAGCGCGCGTGGGGGCCCGGACTGCCCGGGGCGCCGGCCGCCGGACGCCATGGCCACCTCGACGGCGGGTGCGGCGAAGTCGCCACTCGCCACTCGCCGGTTGGAAATCCAGGAGAGGGGGGCGGCCTTCCTTCCACCGTCGCCGTCGGCCACCTCGACGGCGGGCCTGCCTGCAAAGCTGGGCTCCGAGTTCCGCTAAGTGGGCCGAGAAACCGAGCCGGGCCGTGCGGGAGGCGCGGCGCGCTCTGGTGGGGCCTGCTGCTGGACCTGCGGGCCCACGGCGAGAAATCAGAGAAACGGACAGGCGCGTGTGGTCGCCATGTGCCGTCGTGCACGGCGCGCCTCCTCTGCCCGCCGCAGTGCTACTGCCGGCGGACGCTTCGTGAGGATCGTGGTGGACGGTGGAAGGCAGCCGCTGAAGAGGACGACGATACTTCCTCTACCATTTTTTTTTTCATGCTCGTTTATAACCATGTATCCATTTATTTATGTGGAACCTTCTTTTACAGGCTTGTACGCACAGGGGAAAAAAGATGGCGGGCTTGCAGCAGGCTCGGCGGCGGCGTGGCGCCGGTGCCAGCGCGACGCCAGCTCTTGAGAAAGAAACGCAAGTGCGCAGCACAAGCATCCATCTTGCTGAAGAGGGCAGCATGTGCTCTTCGTGCCCATTCCAGGTGCATCTGGCACCTTCGAAACAGAACAGAGCATCGGAGGAAGCCCCTGGCTTCACCGAAAGACCTCCGCACCGCTCGTATTTCGTCCTTTGATGCTCCCGCTAAACACAGACCGAAGCTGAAAGCATGGAACCGTCGTGTACAGCCAACAGCACGCTCCCGCCGCCATGTAAACGAGCTAATCTTCGGCTCACACGTGTGTCATGGGCTCATGGCGTGCCGGCCGGCGCGCATACGAGCAAACCGACTGTGCCTGCGCTAGAGGCCGAGGAGCCCAACGCGCTTGACACGCCAGAAGCTCGTCACGTCGGCAGTGGGCCCGCGTGAACTAATAATACTTTACCGGACCCACACGCCAGCCTCCCCAAACCCCTGCCTGCCTGCCTTGCCACCTTTCCCCGAGCTCCCAAGCCCCGCCCTCCTTTTATGCCTCGCCTTCGCCTGCCATCGCCTCGCCACTTCGCCAGTCGCCACACGCGGCGGCGCTAGTACGTAGGCACCCGCACGCCATGGCGGTGAGCAACAACATCACGGCGTGCGTGACGCTGCTGGCGCTGATCCTGCGCGGTGCCGGTGATCGCGTCGGGCGTCTGGTTCGCGTCGGCGCAGGGCGAGGAGTGCGCGCGCCTGGCGCGGTGGCCCGTGGCCATCCTGGGCGGGCTGCTCCTGCTCGCCGCGCTCGCGGGCTTCGTCGGCGCCCACTGGAACCGCCGCCGCCTCCTGGCCTTCTACCTCTTCGCCATGGCCGCGCTCATCGCGCTCCTCATCGCGCTCCTCGCCTTCGCCTTCGCCGTCACGCGCGGCTCCGGCGCGTACCCCGTGCTCGGCCGCGCCTACGACGACTACCGCCTCGACGGCTTCTCCATGTGGCTCCGCGGCTACGTCTCCGACGACCCCGGCCGCTGGGAGAAGATCAAGGCGTGCCTCGCCGTCTCCGACACCTGCAAGAAGCTCGCGCGACAGGCCGCCTTCGTCGACGCCCAGCAGTTCTACCAGTCCCACCTCTCCCCGCTCCAGGTACGCGCAGCTCCATCAGCTTCTACATGCTGCTGCTAACTACAGTACTGTACTACTTGTTAGCTCCATTCTCGGCGAGTTATGTTTTTTTTTTCCAATGATGCATAAAAAATGTGCCTTTTTTTAAGCAAACGACGGCATCTGAATGGAGCTTAAAAAGCACATTTTGATGCAGTGATGGAGCTTAATTAAAAAGAATCATTCAGATGTAGGAGCAATTGTTTCGAATTTCCTGACATTTTAAATGCTTTATTTAGACATATCACATCAGCAGCTAATACTGAGCACTGACACTAAGCTGAAGTTAACGTGAGAGAGAGAGAGAGAGGGGTTAAGGAATAATTTGTTTTAATGCTTTAGCACCTATCAATCGATCGATCTGGAGCCCTCCAGAGATGCTACTACTAGAAGGGGGATGGGAGGAATCGGACGGCAAACTTTCTGACAGGGATTAGAAAAAAGATGAGGTTAGTTATCGGCGCCTTTTACCGTCGCTGTGGCGTGGGCCTTCTCGCCTTTCGCCGGTATGCAAATGCCAAATGGTGCAAAGGGAAACCCATTGTGTTGTGTAGGGCCGTCTTCCTAATCTTTTCCTGATCACAGATCAAATGCTGACATAGACCGGGAACATTACTAGTAGCACAAAAGGGCGATTTCTTGGCAGGAAAAATGCTCTTTCTTTTGTGCCATTAGACAAAAGGGTGTAAACTTGGTACTAAGCCCCGTCTCGAACTAGAACACTGGGAGTAGTACAGTACAAAATTCCCTCGGAAAATTCGTGCGAAATTCCCGCGTCTCGAGAGCGCAGCTGCGGATTTATGCAGAGTTTTCTCCTAGACATGTGCATGCTCAAGTGTAGAGCCGCTATTGGTAGATGTTTCAGGGACAGAAGAGTTGTTGGAGACAAGGGTCTCATGGGACGGTGCATCGGGAGAGTGGGACTGCTCTTGTTAATTGTGGATCTCTGTGTAGCAGTAGTAGTTCCTATTTCCACCACCTCGATTCGGGGCACCTGGACAGCCGTGTTCTTGGATTGCTGCGTGGGCACAAATGCACAATGGTAGTGGTATCCATCGATCTCGGTGTCCTCATCTGCGCATGCAGGGTTTGTCTGTCTGTCAGATTACATTACACACCGCGTGTCCCGGCCGACTGCTCCTCGTCCTCGTTCATCCATCTCTATGAACGATCTGTTTAGCCACATCTCTGGACCCTAATCCAATCAAGAAACCAGTACAAACATTGATATGCTCAGATCTACTGTAGAAATGAGTAAAAATATCCTGGATTTCTTGTTTATTATACTCTTTCGATTTGAGTTGTACCAGTAATTTAACTGTCCATGATGAGCCCACTCTCTGAACACCTGACGACTTGACGCTGCCTCTGCATGTGTGCAATAATACCGAAACTGATGATGTGCATGGATCATGGATGGCTGGGTTGCAGTCGGGTTGCTGCAAGCCGCCGTCGGTGTGCGGGTTCAGCTACGTGAGCCCGACGGTGTGGTCGAGCCCCGCGGCGCGGCCGGCGGCGGCGGACGCGGACGCGGACTGCGGGCTGTGGAGCAACGACCCGGGGCAGCTGTGCTACGAGTGCGAGTCCTGCAAGGCCGGCCTCCTGGAGGCGCTCCGCGACCAGTGGCACAAGGCCAACATCGCCCTCGTCGTCGCCACCGTGCTGCCTCGTCTTCCTCTACCTCATCGGCTGCAGCGCCTACAAGAACGCCCAGGCCGAGGCCATCTTCCGACGATACAAGTGGTGAGCCCTGAGCTCCGAGCTGATCCTCCGCCGGCCGGTGATGTGGTCTCCGCGGCTGCGGTGTGTGAACTAGTACTGTGTTATTCTGAGGGATCGAATGTGGTGGTGTAATATCTGTTTTCAGACTTGTTGGTTGATTTGCTTGTGGTAGTGGTAGTAGATGATGGTTATTAAGGTAGTAGAGGAGATGTAAGATTAGCTAATGGTCACTTGCCATCGTCGAGCAGTGGCTGGCCCAAGATCAGCGACCAAGTGATGAGGTGTATGGATCATCATATGATATGGCTGCTGATTGGTTGCTTCCTGCTGTCTGTCGGGGGCACTCAGATTTGCCGAGCATTTTTCTTCAGTTTCTTCTTTATATACAAGTACTACGTACGCAGTATCTTTCTCACTCGACAGTCTACATGTCATTGGATGCCACTGGTGTACAGCTAGCACAGTAGCCAGCTCCGACACGCGACGACAAGGCCACGTCGCCTCGCCTCAGCACATGAGCAGACACTACGAGTTCAGTGTCCGGAAAGGAACCACGGCTCGTGTCAGTAAGTGACGGATCAGTAACGATTTCGCAAGACGAAACATGTACAGGAAGTCAGGAACACACAAACGCCATGGGCTTGTACAGTTTAATTATACTTGTCTCTTGCACACACCTTGCCTTTGGTATTTGGTAACAAACTAGTAATTAACAGCACTGCCGCTGCACACGAACTGATGAGCAATTCAAGACGCTCAGCTCAGCCACTCAATGTCTCCCTTGCTCCCCCGCTTGCTTGGCTTCAGACTCAGAGGCATCGGCGGCGGGGGCGTGGCACCTGCTCAGCACCCGGGAGCCGGAGACGAGGGCGAGCGCCACGAAGCAGGCGAGAGCGGCGGCGTGCAGCGCCAGCGACACCGTCGCCCTCCCGCAGAACCGCCCGAAGTAGGAGCACACCTCGCCCCACGACACGTCCCGGTCGCCGCGCCGCGCCAGATGCAGCAGCTCCGCCGCCGCCGAGGCCGACGTCACCAGCAGGTACGCCGACGCCTGCACGCCCAGTAACGGCGATCAGGGTTGCAATTTCGGACCGAAATTCCCGAAAGAAATTTCGGGTTCTTTGGTGGGTGCCAAAAAATATATTTCCAAAGTTAGAGGAGTTTTTCATTGATTTTGTGGCAAAAGCTAAAAAAAAAGTTAACCCTCGGCGAAATTTTTTAGATTCCGAAATTGTAAACCCTCGGCGGAAACCTAACATGGAGAAATCTTAACCGAAGCACGTACTATGTAAATGTAGTGCAAAAGATGTGGAAACTAGTATGTAAATTGCTTATATATTGTGCACTATTGCAATTGAATACTACAAACTTTCCCACTTTAGTTTTTGTCAAAAGGTAGATTTTCTTTATAACTTTAGCCAGAGTTTGTAAAAAGTACATCAGCATCTACGGTTCCATTTGGAATAGAGGAAAAATTTTCTATTTATGCGTTTTCCATGTGAAATTAAATTGTTTTCTATGAAATTCATGCATGAATCATGTGAAAATCCTGTGTTCCAAAGGAAGCTTACACCATCAAATTAATGTCACTAAACCACCATGAAATATGTCTTTTTTAGATCATGAAAAAAGAAATCCCAATCTCAGCGACGGTGCAGCAACCAAATTTTTCTCTAGGATTTTAGGTGAATAGCTGAACGATGATAAAAGGAACTTGAACAGAAAAAGGAGGAAATATGTGTTAACAGTGCATTTATTTAGTGCGTGCTTTTTTCTAAAGCTGTATCAAAATTAAAGAAGTTTGGCTTTCCATAAAACTAAAACCACATACTGTATAATTTAGAATGGATCTAGGAGGTCGTAATTTAGCAAACGGTGTAGACTCTGCCATGTCGAGCGAATAGGCTCTGCTAGTTCTGAATTTTTGCTTCCCCATTATTGATCTGAACTCACATACATTCTGCCACTACGCATTTTCTAATGAACACTTGCCACGTCAACAATTAATTGAGCAGTAACAACTCCACTGCTTTTTTTTTTCTGCTGCTTAGTTCTTGGAGGTTAAATTTCCCTCTCCGCGGTGCGTCTAAAATGCGAAGATACAGGGAATTAAGATGTTGGGGGAAGGGCAGACCTGATCCAGGAGGAAGATAACCCAATCACACCGGGCATGGTGGGACTTGAAGGACATCAAGATGGATGCTACCGAGCAGGCAGCTGTGACGGCGTTGGTTGCGACCAGATAGCTGAGTGAAAAAAAAAACAGACCTTATATTAATTTCTTGTTAGCATGACGAGAACTGCAGATTGCATCCTACAGTAATTTCCCTTGCAACACTCGGATCCAACACGGTAGGAGAGGGGGGAAACGGAAACCACCTCACCTGAATCCGGAGAGGTCGGAGAACCTGACCTCGCCGTAGGTGCCGTCGGCCTGCGCGTTGGTGGCCATCTCCCAGAGGGAGGCGAGGGCGAGCGGAACCACGCACAGCCTGAGCGCCGTCTCCGGGAGCCTGCTGGAGCTGGGCGAGGCCGCCATGGTCTGGTGCTCGCCTGCTTCGGCCGGCCTGGAGCCTTGAACCTGAAGGGAGAGCACACGGGAAGCAGATGGTGAGGAATTTGCGCACTAGTGTCCAAAGTTATATACTAGGCCGTGCCATGTAAAAGGTTGGCGCAATAGGCGACTGTGCGATGAACGCTCTTTCGGCTACTGGCCCGCAGAATGTGTAGAACGGATGTAAAACACTGGAACTGTTTTTTTAAGCTGAACTTGCTAGCGCGTGCGAGTGCGCTGGTACCGTTATAGGAAAGGTAAATCAGATATATACCATTATAAATATTTTGATTCCGTACTATTATTATTCATAATATTGTATACAGACTAATACAATTTCCCAACTCTCTTAAATATGGGACAAAAATAACCTTGTCTTTTCTCCCAGACTATCATTTCTTCCTTACCTTTCCTTTGCCTTAGCTCGCCACACCTGGCCGTCCTCGCCTCCGGCCCCGCCCCACCTATCCTCGCCTCTGGCCACGCCGCGCCGCGGCCGTCCTCACTTCCGGCCACACTAGTCCGTCCCCGCGCTCTAGCCCACCGCTCCCACCCGTCCTCACATCTAGCACCGCCGCGCCGCGCCCGCCCATCCTCGCCCTCCGGCCCCGCCGCGCCCGCCCTTCCTCGCTTGCGGCCCCGCCATGCCTAGCCTCCTTGCCGACGTCCTCTCCCAAATCCCGCCTGCGCCCTTCCCATCTCTGCGCCATCCACGCGCGGCGAGGTGCTTTGCGGAGGAGGGGGCCAGGCAGATGAGGTTGGTTCATGCGGTCCTGCCGAGTTCCATGGATCGGAGAAGGTGATAGAAGAGGGAAGGAGGGAGGAAAAAGATAAAGGTAATTTGGTCAAAAAAATGCCTCAAATGGGTAAGAATAGCATATATCAGGGAGATGTAAAATTGTAATGGCACGTATAAATTATAATTGACTCTATCTAATTAACCTTATATGAACCGTACGATGGTCTCTCACCCTGTGTGTGTGTGTGAATGGATTGGACGGGAGGCTCGTCTCCACTCGACCACTCTCCACTAAATAAACACACGCGGCAGCAGCAGCGGCTAGAGCAGCAGCCAAAGCGGAGCACGCGTGCGTTGGGCGGGGCCGCCGGGAGTCCCGGAGGACCAACCACGCGCACCACCGCTCCTCTCCCTCCCACCGCGGGCGCCGGTGGCCGACCGGTCCCAGCCTCTGCCTCCCCCTCCGGGCAGCCGCTGC
The DNA here is from genome assembly GCA_030272315.1 of Paspalum vaginatum. NCBI lineage: Eukaryota > Viridiplantae > Streptophyta > Magnoliopsida > Poales > Poaceae > Paspalum > Paspalum vaginatum. Next base: position 40,479,658 of record CM059015.1, on the reverse strand, counting down.
CTGCAACCTCGCGGGCCTCGATGAATCGCGGCACGTCCGGATGATGACAACCACACCGGGACGTGACGTCACTCTGATCCATTCGTTCGTGCGGTACTGTCCTGCTGCACCGGCTACCCTTTCCTTTGGGCCGTGCCCACGCTAGTTGGGCTGTATCCATTCTTTCGATTTTGTTTTTTGTTTTACCTCTTTTAGCCTGTGCCAAAGCTCTCCACGAGCGCCAATGTACACCACGTGTTTTAAACAGCGGGCAATAGCGGTGCTGAAGGCCTATCAGCATAGTTGCTGCAATAGAAATAGCGTGATATAGCGGGCTGCGGCGGCACTAATGCCATTTTCAGAATGTTGCCGCTAAATCCTATAGCCCGCTATTTAAAACATTGTTGCACCATATCTCTCTCAACTCTTAAAACCATTTTAAATTATCCTCACGACCCTATTAAAAGATATTTTGAGCTGTACCATCCTTTTGTGGTTAAAAAACAAATTAATAAACATTAGATAGTTGTTTTTAATCCATAAACAACTTTTGTAGCTTCTAAAATCCAAGAGATGGATTATGAAATGGAAAATCCAAAAACATATTTGATGCTTGTGAAAATATTGCTATAAGAGCTTTTGTGGATTGTATTTAGCTCTAGAAAATAGTAAAAATAGAAAAATTTTGAAAGCATTTTAATGGATGCCTAACCCCATTTTGAAATCTTTCTTAAGGAGCACACGAGATATATACAACCAACATCAATGCAATAAACATTATTGTGTGGTGCATTTATGTTGGTGGCATATCATATTTTGTCGTACAAAGTTTTCAAAATCAACTTTGGCATCAATTATAATACTGTGAGGGTTTTCTAGATTCGTCTAGATATATTTGTTTTCCATCTTTAGTGATTTGGTTTCAGAGATATTTTCTTGAGGTCAAAATTTTTCTTTGCGCTTTTATTCATGTCACAATCTATGTCTAATTTTTTTGGGGGAATTTTATGAATTTTGGAGATATTTTTCGTGGTTTAATACCTTTCCTGTTGTTCACTTGAATATATTTTGTGGTTTAAAAATATGATTATTAGCTCAAACCATCTTAAAAACTACTTTAACCAGATCATATGTAATTTAATCTATTTTTGGTGTGCTCGTTGTCACTGTCCTATTTCACTCATTGATGGATGCATCCAAGAATCCTAGCAACCATCATGTTGAGAATTGAGATGGAGCACTCACGGACACAAATGCTTATACCATGTAATTATCCTAGATAAAGATGGTAATGAGGATCCTAGCAACTATCGGTTTAGATGGAGTACTCAATGGTTTTTAAGGGCACGTTTGGTTGTCTTGCCCAGTACTGTGTAGCCTTGGCAGGCGAGGATGTCCCATCGGGCTGCTTGTTTGGTTTCTCAGCAAGGTTGCGTTGGAGTCTGTGCGGACAAGAATTTCCTTGACAAAGCTGGCTAGCTGGAAACACTCTCCGCAGCGGGCAAGGCAAGGCTTGCCGACGGGAGCCAGGGCAAGGCAAGCTTTGGCAAAACTACCAAATATGCCCTAACTATTTACTACATTAGGGGCTAAGTTTTAGGTAAATATCCTACCTACATGCCTATTGTTGGGTAAAAAATCTTACCCATCAGCTACATGAGTATCCAAAACCAACTAACATACACTTATCTATGCGTATAGTGTATGGATGTCTGTATGATTGAACGATTCCAAAATTGCTAAATGGGATGTTTGAATAGATGGATGGTGCAATAATTCCCGTCCAAATTTGATGTTTGTTTATGCATTTTTATGCTTTTATGTGTATTGGTGTTGGGACTTAGGAGGCAAAAGGTTTCACGTTTATTTCAATTAATGATATTTTCTTGTTAGATTACGTGATTTGTGTTAGGTTTAGTCTCACAGAAGTAATTGGTAGTGGGGGAGCACAGCATATAAGTCAAGGGCAGTTCCTTACCTAATAGACTAGTTTTTTTGGCTGAGTTAGGCCTCTGAGCCTTATGTGTCGGGGACTCTGTGTATACGGCCCAAGTGGCCACGACTTGTGGGCGCCAAGTGAGCCGGGCTGGAAACTGCTGCACCACTCTAACAATTTGTCATGTGCACCCTCGTGGGTGTGATGTGAAAAAAAACTTAGGCTGTGATATGGATAGGAAGAAAAAAAAAACCTATACCAACAATTTAGTATGGTGATTCTAGCAAGTATGAAAAAAACTTGGGCTGTGATATGCATCGGAAGAAAAAAAACATGTACCAACAATCTAGTATGGTGATTCTAGCAAGGATATTTTCACTGTTCTTTTTATCGTGAGGGTGGGTTTAAGATGGCAATACCCACTAGGTATTTACCCATTGCCATATCTAATAATGCACTCGTGGAGGTAGAGGCTTGTATCGCGTCATTATCACCGAGATTAAGGTTTAGATGGAGCCACACTTGATTGCAGCTAGGGGATCCAAACGGTGAGATAAATAGGGTAGGTTATTAGTTAGTTCGTTTCTATCCTTTTTTTTTTTACTTTCAAACTCAAATTCCTTCAATGAAACAAGCATTTTGCTTCCTAACTAATTTTGACAATGGCAAAAATTTCCTAGGTTTAATTTGCACAGGATAATATATTAAAATTTTAAATACAAATAAGAAAGTTGGAAATCAAAGCTTAATTAGCATCAAAGTTTCATACCAATAACAGTGATTGAATACTTGAATCTAAAAACAATTAATTGCTAATAACATATTACCTAAACTAGACTAATTTATATATGTGCTTATAGCTGATGGCACTTGTTTTTTTAATTTCAACCCAAGTTCTACATTCACGAGCAAAAGAAAATATTTTCTAATTTCTAAATTCATGGTTGACAGGCAAAGAAACATTTTGCTGCTCTTTGTTCTATATGAAAAAAATAGGTCATGAAAAATCTAATAAGGAAGTCACTAAAATAAGTGCTAGAAAACTTGGCAGCATTTACCTAAAATCTTACCAGATCATTTATCCAGGTTGTATGTCCGTTGAATCAATGCAGGAGTTTGCGAGGCATTCCTTGTTTGTTGGGTTGTTGTAGTGTTTTTTTTCTTGAGAATGTTCAGAGCACATATTTTACTAAGGAGAAATTAGTCAACCGACTACAAGGTGCCAAAGCCGATGAAGAACAACAAACAAAGAGGAAAAAAGTGGAACCAAAAAACCGAATACAAATTTTATGATGATTGGAAAAAAAAATAAAAACCGTTCATAAAAAAAGATCTAACGATTTAAAAATAAGCAGTACCAAGGTACCAATACTAGACGGTACCAAAAAATGGTGGGACTGGTACCCATGTTTTTATTTTTTAATTCTACAAAAGTCATAAAAGCTTTTAAAAATTAAGAATATAGTGGTACCATGGTACCTTTTCAACCACCTTAAAATATCTCAAAACTGAAACCTACAAAAATGACCAAGGAAAAACGGGTCTCAATAACCACCTCTCTTAGTTAAAGGAACGAAGTTGTGGTCCTGTAGTACACGGTTGCTTAAAATAAAACCCACACGCACAACTCAGTATGTCAATGTATTAAACCCCGACTTGAAAAAAACACAAGATTGGAGAAAGAAATATGCTTTTTCTAAGCATATAAAAAATTACAAACAAAAGTACACCAGAACCGTTGACCCAAACTTGCACCAATACTATAAGCAGACATCAGGCAAGGCATGTGCTTGACTCTAAATAAATAATAATTGATTATTTCTAAGAATTTGAAATTACCTAAGCTGAAAATAACTATACCTTGTTACCGAAAGATTTATAATTTTAATTCACGTCTTACAACCACTAGTAAAAGAAATATTTTCAATATTTAAATGCCATGTTTGTCTGACGTCAGAAACATTACATTTTACTATTCTCTGCATACATTATAAGAAACATTTCAACAAAAAACATAAAAACGAAATCATGCATATAATTCGGCCTTCCTCGTTCGTTGTGCTGCTGTGGTGTCATTCTCTCTACCAAACGATCTGAAGTTGAGCTCCTGTACGGTTGTTAAATAGAAACCCACACGCACACTGGATGCCAAAACATTTGCAATGGGATTGGAGGAAGAAATATATATGCTTTGCTATATAAGAGTCTAACAAATCTAAAAAACGGGCACAACCATTATTGGCCCAAACTTGCAGCTACATCAAGACACCTGGCGGAGCATTAAGGTCGTCTGAGCTCGTGCATGAACCATCAGGTAACTTGGCCTTTGCTTTCTGGCCTTGGAGCTTCTTTAAAGGGCAGAGAACAGTGAGGTGTCCACCACTAACCCCACGGATCATTATTCAAGCAGTTGACAAATCTGTGGATTTGATTTGGTCTGAAAAATACAGCCCCTCGACGTTCATGCATCCTCGCAGCCTGCAATATGATACATATTAAACCCTGCCGCGAGAAGGCTATATATTTTTTTCCTTTACATCCAGTTTAAATTTTTTGATCTGACTGCACATGAACTCACGATTATACTAATATCGTTGAGTTGAAATCAGAAGAAGCGCATACACATTCCTATCACTGATCCATAGACTATTCATGCCGGACATTAACGAACCGGATTGTCAATGGAGGTAGCATCACGAGTAGCTCAAGTCATGCCGTCTTACATACTGACAGAGAGAGTCCATTTCAAGTTTACCTATCTACCTGCATCATTATATTGGTTGTTAGTCAGGAATCAGGATTGTTGTCATGTGGACAAAATCTCCTGCCGTCCGGTGATCACTACAGTCACATGACTGCCAGATAACTGTGATATATATTCTCTCTCCCGGGTGGACCTTAGTTTTGCAATCAGGCGTAATTATCTGATCTAATATGGGGAGTTTTTGGGACCTACAGTTACAAAGCTGTATCTTTTCACATACATCACGGGGAAAACAACCGTTTTGGAACTTGTTCTTGCAAAAAAGACCATTTTGACATTTGACCCTGTAAAACTACAACTACTTTGATATAAATAGTTATAGTTGTATGATAAATATTGAAGTACTTGTAGTTACGTGGGTATAGTTTAACTTGTTGCATATATATACTCCCCTGTCCTATATATAATGTAGTTGCGTTTAGTATCTCTCAGGCAGATTAAGAAGAGTGCTACAAGTTCTGCTAGCTTCATTAAATTTATGCAATATGATGGTGAATGGGAACAAAAGCTTGCATACATTCATTTGAGTTATGATACAGACTAACTGAAAGCTTATATTTATGTATTTTCTCAGCCTGCAAGGCAGATGTTAAGCAAAAATTGCTCTGAGCCTCTGACCTTTCATGAACTCGAGAAGAAAAAAAAGAAAAACAAAGATCAGGATGATAGAAAGAAATATTGCTCTGACCAATAATCATTAATAAGATACCCTCAACAAGTCAACATCTCAACACCAGGAGACTTGAACCTACTACGGTTTCGCCAGTCATGCTTCAGGCACGTACCGTTTTATTTCTACATATTGCCAAAAAGTCAACCAGTTTCAAGAAATTCAGAGCAATTTCAATAACCCGAAGGCAAGGAAGGCTCTGCTGCACGCATACACCTCCATTTGTCAACGTTTGCAACGCCAAATGGTATCCTATAAATACCATGCACACAGTCAGTCTGATCCGCAAAGCAGCCAGGCCTCCAAGAAAAAAAATTCATCCAATTGCATTGTCGCAGCTAGAGAAGCATGGCAAGAACTCCCTTCGTGGCACTCGCCCTCCTCCTCACCAGCTTCCTCTCCGTCGTCGTCGTCGTCGCCGCCGGCCAGCTGCGGCCATTGCCCGCCGCGGGCCTCCCCCGCGATCTTTTCGGCCATGGCTTCGCGCCGAGGCTCCGCACGGACCGCAACTCGACGGCGCGGGCGTCGACGGACTTCGGCCGGATGGTCACGGCCGCGCCGGAGGCCGTGCTCCGCCCGGCCACGCCCGCCGACGTCGCCGCGCTGATCCGGTTCTCCGCGTCCTCTCCCGCGCCGTTCCCCGTGGCGCCGCGCGGGCAGGGCCACTCGTGGCGCGGCCAGGCGCTCGCCCCCGGCGGCGTGGTCGTGGACATGAGCGCGCTGGGGCGCGGCCGCCGCCGCGAGCGCATCAACGTGTCGTCGTCCGCGGAGGGGGAGCCGCCGTACGTCGACGCCGGCGGCGATCAGCTGTGGGCCGACGTGCTCCGCGCGGCGCTGGCGCACGGCCTCGCGCCGCGCGTGTGGACGGACTACCTCCGGCTCACCGTCGGCGGCACGCTCTCCAACGCCGGCATCGGCGGCCAGGCGTTCCGGCACGGCCCGCAGATCGCCAACGTGGACGAGCTCGACGTCATCACCGGCACGGGCGACATGGTGACGTGCTCCAAGGACACGAACTCGGACCTCTTCTTCGGAGCTCTGGGCGGATTAGGGCAGTTCGGGGTCATAACCCGGGCACGGATCCGGCTTGAGCGAGCCCCGAAGAGGGTGCGCTGGGTCCGGCTGGCGTACACGGACGTCGTCACCTTCACCAAGGACCAGGAGTTCCTCATATCAAACCAGGCTGGCGACGGCGAGGTCGTCGCCTTCGACTACGTTGAAGGCCAAGTGCAGCTCAACCGGTCCTTGGTCGAAGGTCCCAAGTCGACACCGTTCTTCTCGGCCACCGATCTAAGTAGGCTCGCTGAGCTCGCAGCCATGTCTGGGTCTGCTGCCATCTATTTCATCGAAGGAGCAATGTACTACACCGAGGACGACACTACTACATTTGCGGATCAGGTACTGATTAATTAGAATAAAGCCATTTATCCCCATTATTTCTATGTAATAATCCAACTAGTGTTTTTGAATTTGATTGAAACTTAGTGATTAATATGAATTTGAATTGGCCTGCAGAAGATGGAGGCGCTCTTGGAGCAGCTGAGCTTTGAACCGGGGCATGTGTTCACCAAGGACGTGACCTACGTGCAGTTCCTGGACCGTGTCCGGGAGGAGGAGAGGGCGCTGCAGTCAGTGGGAGCATGGGAGGTGCCACACCCATGGCTGAACCTCTTCGTCCCACGGTCACGGATCCTGGACTTTGACAACGGCGTGTTCAAGGCTCTCCTCAAGGACGCCAACCCGGCCGGGATAATTCTGATATACCCCATGAACAAGGGCAAGTGGGACGATCGGATGACGGCGGTGACCCCTGCCGGAGACGACGTGTTCTACGCCGTGAGCTTGCTGTGGTCGGCGTTTTCGGCGGAGGACGTGCACCGGCTCGAGAGGGGGAACAAGGCGGTGCTTGAGTTCTGTGTTCAGGAGGGCATTGGGTGCAAGCAGTACCTGCCGCACCACACGTCTCAAGACGGGTGGCAGCAGCATTTTGGAGCGAAGTGGAGCAGAATCGCTGAGCTCAAGGCCAAATATGATCCTCATGCGTTGTTGTCGCCGGGTCAAAGGATTTTCCCAAAGCCGGCCGAGGTTGCCCGTGTTGCGTCAATTTAGTTGCCTGTTTCCGCAGTGCTAGAGAATAGGCTAGGGAAATGATTTTGGCTTGTACAATGAGCGAGCTTGATAGGTGTTTCATATATAGAGCTAGAGAGATCCCGTTTAATTTGTACATACGTTTTTAGGCTGTTAGGAGGTAAAAAAAAAAAAAGGCTATGCAACTCTTGCTGAAACGCCAAAATTAACACCGGTTGGAAAGGAGAGCCAGCGAATAGATTTAACTTAATTATTATGCCTTCTTTCTCATAGCTACCATAACCTTATGCATTGTAACACCGATTCATATTTAGTGGAAATAACAATTAGAAACCTACCATTTTTTCTTTTATGAGTAGTGGAAATACAAACCTGACCCACCATAGTCCCAACAATGCAAAGGCACGCACACATGTGTATCATGGTGATACACATGATACATATGTTTATTTGAAATAACCTACCATTTTTCTTCTTCTTTTGTGACTGTGGAAATACAAACCGGACCCACCATATAGTCCAAACCATGCAAAGACACACATGATATCACCATGATATGCATCTTGATCTTCTATATACTCTTTCTTTTCTATACTTGGTCTTTGTTCGTGCATTGCTATGAGAAAAACAATGTAACATTCCAAGCAGTACAAACATCGGGTGCAGTGATTTTTTTGGCACCGTAACATCCGGTGGCACACAGAAAAATCAGCTCAATTTGAGTGACTAGTTCTTTGGTTGGACCTATATGTATGTGTCAAATCTGCCATTAAAATCTGAAAACCAAAATCTAGATTCATACGTCATGGCATATATACTACCTAAAAAATAGAAATTTTTAGATAATGATCTAAAAAAGAGATGTCATATTTATTCTAAGGTTTTTGCCAAGCAGACATATATATGGATGTACGATACAAAGAGAAACTAATGAATACATAAGGTGAATGTAGGAATATATAATAACTCATTAACTTATCATAATCAATAATAGAGAATATTAAGTATCTAAAGCATATCATGTTAGCAAATGAACATGCATGGAGAAAGGGAGCGCATGCAAAGATAAGTAATTTGATTTGATAAGTTTTTATATACAAACTTCTAATACTTAGATTTACCAAGATTATAACATGTACAAGTGCACGGGTTGATCATAATGAAAAAGGTAAGTGATTGTTGAAAATCAAATATCCAATCGTGATCATTTTCAATGATGGTTAGAGGATATTGTATTATTTATCATTTGTTTATGTTTTTATTAGAAATCTATAATTTATCTTTGTTGTAGTGTGTCTTATTAGGATTGATGTGTAGAATCTAAAATGAGTGATCAAATACTTTTTTTTTTCGAATTGCTTTGATTTTCCACCTGGTTTCCACCATATCTTTTCCATTTATCAATGTTTGCAAGGACAAATGGCACCCTATAAATAGGTTGTGAGTTATTGTCTCGAAAACACACACTGAAACCAGGCAACGAACTTAATAATCATAGTTTTTTCTAGTTGTCAAGCATATATCCCTTTAATTTCTTTTCTGCAAGAACAATGAGTTTCAAGGTATTCAAAACCGAAAAGCTATCAAAGCTCTACAATACGCCCATTTATCAACGTTTGTAAGGACAATTGGTGAAGTATAAATATCTTATCAGTTTACTACAAGAAAGCACATTTGATTTGGTCTCATAAGTATGACCCCTCCTGATTCATGCATCTTCGCATTCTTTGTACATTAATCCTGTCGTATGAAGAAGGATATCTTATTCTTGCATTGACATCGAGTATAGTATTCTCATCTTAGCGCACATCAACTCACAGTTATAATATCATCGAGTTGAGTTCAAAAAGCGAAGTTCCCCCTGTCAGTCCATTATTTATTCTGACGGTGACGGAAATCAACAGACAGAAATGTCAATGGAGGACAGGAGGTAGCATTTTGAATAGCTCTGGTCTATGTCATGATAGGAATAGAGAGTCAATTTCCAGTTTGCCTACCTGCATCACTGGTCATTCAGGGTTGTTATCATGTTGACAAAATCTCCTACCATCAGTTGATTGCTACAGTTTCTCTGCCTGATTGTATACCGATACACAAGTGCCGAGCGGACCTGAATGTGCAATTATAAATTTGATTTAATCAAGCTTAAATTTTGTGAATGATGCTGAATGTGAATTAACAATTTTTAAAAGGAACACTAAGTGAGGCATACTGTTTGGCCACTATGTTTATAGTTTATGTATTTCTCAGCCAGCAAGGCAGAAGAAACATTGATACCAATCTCTGACCAAACATGATCTTCAGAAACCAAGAAGGTGAGGAGAGAAGGCAATTGCTCTGGCCAACAATCATTAAGATACTCTCTACAAGTCAAAAACTCAAAACGTGCAAATGGAACCCTGTTAACACAAGTTTTCCTTAGTCGTCCCTTGTGAAAAAAAAACCCTAGTCATGCTTCAGGAGAATTCCTTTTTTATTCTCCAAAAGTCTGTCGGTTCCAAAATATTCAGGAAAAAATAGTACAAAGCTCAATTTGGAGGTCTGGATGGTATCCTATGAATTCCATGGCCCACGGGAGTTCGTGATCGACCTCAAGCACACAGAAACAATCTCGCCTTTTCTAGTTTCTGATCACCAAAGCAGCCATTTCTCACTGGTAAAAAAGGCATCACCTCAAGTGCATTGTCGCAGCGAAGAGAAGCATGGCAAGAACTCTTGTGGCACTCGCCATCCTCACCAGCTTCCTCTCCGTCATTGTTTGCCAGCTCCGGCCATTGCCTGCCGCTGGTCTCCGCCGCGATCTTTTCGCTCGGGTTTCGCGTCAACAAGATATCCATCCTAAAACAGGTCAAACAGATTATTATCAAAATGATTGTGCATATTATATTTTCTTAAAGATATACAACTGCACAGATAATTCTTTGCTAAATAAATCCAACAATTCAAGCGTCGTAGTGCAAACTAAAATGATTATTTATGACATTAATTAATTATAATGTCTAAAAGCGCATTTTAGAACCTACTAGCAAATGGCTATGGGTATACAAAATTTGAGTCAAGTAACAATTAATCTGAAAATTACAAGCCGATATCTCGTTTTACATTCCATGAGCATCATGTAATTTTTATGTATGAATGTTTGGTTGAGTGAATATGTGTGTCACTTTGTTCTTTGAGCTGTAAATGCAAGTGTGTGAAGATGGAAATCCTAGGCCCTAAAAAATTCTTTTTCTCCCAAGTGTTCCAAATCAGTTTAGAACATTGTCTCAAAATCCTGCTAATTTTTTTCTGTTGCACGAAAAACTTTGTAAACAGGAAGTTGTAAAGCGTGAAATTCTAAACAACTTTGGTATAAAAACTTTCATTAAATTCCTACTTTTTTATTTCCTAATCTTCAATATAAAAAGTAGTGATTTCTGGTTTTAATTTTGAAAGAAAAATAGGGTTTCCTCTTTTTATGCCACTTGAGCCCCACCAGCTCTTTTCTCCCTCTCCCTTGAAAGTGGGCCAGCAGGCCCTGGGGCTGGGAAATATCCCACCACCCCTGTGGCCTGCACCTTCTTCCCAAAGGGTCGACAGCCCGCTCGACGGGCACCTCTCCCGCACTGCCTCTCGCCCCCACCCCATGGCGTTTCCCCTCCCTTGTTCTCCTTCCCTCTCCACACTAGCCATCGTCTCCCTGCAACTCCCCTTCATGCCGAGCACACCCGAAGCAGCCTCCTCCTCCTGAGCACTCGCTGCTCCTGCCGCTTTCCTCCCCTGCCTTGGCGCCTCCCCCCTCTCATGTTGGTGCTTGGCCCTTTCCCCACTAGCATCTTGCCCTCTCCCCGCCGACACACGGATCTGGCGCGGGAGAGAGAGCGGGGTGTCCTCGGGCTGGATCCGCTCCATGGAGGCCGCCATGTCTGCGCCTCCTCTCCACGCCCCCTTCGCCAGGGCTGCCTCCACGCCTGATGGCGCCTCCTCTGCTCCCGATGGCGGGTGGATCTGGCGAGGCACAGATCCTTCGCGCACCACGCCAGCCATGGGGGCGGATGCCGCAAGGTGGAGCTCCTTCGCATCTCATCTCCCTCCGGCACAGGCCGCTGGCCAACCTCGACTTCCCCGTGCGCCGTCAACCTCGCCTCCTTCCCCTCTGCGCCGCGGCTGGCATGCTACCTCCTCGCCGACCTCCTTCCGCTATGGACACCGCACCTTCCGCCTCCTCCTCGCCGCAGCCGCCGCCTCCTCTCGCGCCTCCTCCGGTCGTCTCTCGTCGGCGGCGTGGCGGTGCTGGAGCAGGATTCGTGCAGCGGTTGGGGGTGACTGCCGATGGATCTACACCATGGCGGCCAGATCTTGGCAGTGCCGCCTGCCTCATGAGGGTCGCCACCCGCCATCGTCCACATCTTCCATCGCCGCCTCGAGCAACCGTGACAGCCTCTTCGTCCTCCTCAGCCGGTCGTCTCTGCTGCAACCCGTCTCCCTCGCCGCCTACCCTACGTCCTCCTCCCCGTCGGTATCAGCCTTCGCTCTGCATGTATGCTCTTTCCATGTAGGCACACAAATCGAAAGAGCCTTTTGTTTCGGGTTTTTATATCTCTTTATTACCTAATTTAATCACTAAACCGATTCATACTTTTTTACGAACTAAACTAGACCTAGTTTCGTAAGTGTAAATTTCAAAAATGTACTGTGTGTAAGTGCAACAAGGCTCTTTAGTGGTTTTGGTGTTGAGTGACAACGCGATTAAAGATCTAATCTCTTTGTGAGATGTTTTGACAGGTTTCTAACAGGTATATATTGTCAAATGTAATGAAATGAACAGAAATGTATTTGTCTATGAATAAGCATGAATCACTCGCTTGTTGAGTGAGGCATTGAACATTCACGAGTGGATATCATGACATTGCCTAAGTGCAGGACATCACTAGTGTTCATTTATTAATGCACTTTGAGACACTTGCCTTTCATATTAAGAAAAGTGACTTTAAATTGTATCTCTTCCATTTGGACGTCACTATCCTTATTGGATTTCTCATATATAACAAATGGCTGATCATGAAGACACTCTATTGCATATTAAAGCCAATAATGATCAAGACAAATTGAATGAATGGATAATGAGCAAATGTGCTCCATTTACCTATCGAAGAGGTTTTCTAAATTGAAGTCTAACTATTTAGCTCAAAGAGGATTGCTCACAAAGGAAGAAGCTCAGCTTAGCTATCCCTCTCTGTGGATATATTTCAAGACGGCATTATTCATCAACACAAGACTCAAGTGTATTTCATCTAGATTTATATTTATCTTCAGCATAGGTATGCCGTACTATCAAGAGAAAAGCGAAGCTCGGAAGTCTCTAGTCAACGTGTGCTCATAGCTAGTTCAGAGAGTGTCGAGCCAAAACACTCCTCGTGAGTTGTTCTTGTGCTGAGGGTGAGCTCACCGGATTGTCCGGTAAGCCTCATCGGACTGTCCGGTGAAGGCTGAGCCCAGAGCCTAGAGTGATCTCTCTGATCTTTTTCTTGTGCTTTCATTTCCTAGTTAGGTGTATCTCTCATGCAGACAACACCTACACTTTGCTCATCTGGTGACCTAGGCTCAGTGCCTTAGCCTTCTGGTCAGGGAACCCATCACCAGACTATCCGGTAGGGTACACCAGACTGTCCGGTGATGGTCTGACACAGACCAACAGCTAGTTTTGTGAGGGTGGGTATTTATACCCTCCACTCACTTCATGTTAGGGCTGCTGCTTCCCTCCACGTCCATATTCATCCAGATGCTCTTAGCAACACCTCCCAACACTCTCTTTGTGAGATTGAGCTCAATTTGTGAGATTCTTGAGTTGGGAGAGGATTTGTGAGATTGTGTGAGCTACATTGTGAGCACCTAGCTTCTGAACACAGTTGGCAAGCATTTTCGGGAAGCGTTTTTGTTACTCTTGGAGGGCTCCTAGACGGCGAGAGCGACCCGAAGGGCACCTGGCTTGTGGGTACCACTTCTCTTGTAGGTGATTACCCCGCTCTTCGGAGCATTTGCAGTGAGCACATTCATAGCCTTGGTGGTTGTGAAGGGGAGACCGTGAGTTGAAAAAGACTTAAGCTCTTGGTGGGCGTCTTAACGGGGACGTACGGACACTTGCGGGTGTGCCTGAACCTCGGGAATAAAATCCTTTGTCGTGTGTGCTGTGTCCCTGCTGGGAGACCCAAGCTTTGTGCTTGTGGTTGCTTCTTTTACTTGCATTATATTATCGCTTCCGCTATCATTGTTATTCGTGTGAAAGTTATCTTTGTGAGTGCAGGGATTAAGTGCTACTGAGATCGACATTGAAACATTTTACACAGCTCCAAATAGCCAAATAAGTATTTACTTGCATATTTACTTTCATAGGGCTTAGTCTGAGCTTCAATGGACTATCCGGTTATAGCGGACTTTCTGGTAGGAGACACCGGATTATCCGGTGTTGAGACTAACAATGTGTTTTTAAGTGGCGTAATTTTTCAGTTACGACTATTCACCTCCGTTTAGGCGACATCAAAGTCTTTTCACTGTGTTTTGATTTTCTATTTCAAACATGTTACATGTGTGATCAATCAAATAAAAACCGACCACAATGGTCGCCCGCTTCCATCCATACCACTGCCGGCCTTCAAGATGGCCAAGAGCACCAAACCACCAACCTTGATGCCGTGGCACTGTCCTCTTGGTCTGCTGCCTCAAGGTCAAGGAGCAGGCAGCCACGACCAGCACTCTGCTCGAGCTGCCATCATTGCTGCCTTGATACTCGTCGCCGCTCCACACTCCGCACACACTAGAGGGCGTAGCAGAGAGAGGATGCGTGCATCACCTCGTCGCTTGGATCTGTGCCCACGCAGTCAAGGGCTCTGCGCTAGTGGCTCTGCACCTGCGCCATCTAGTGTCAAGGGGAGGAGCTATCAGGGGTGGTCACAGGGGTGGGGGGAAGCAGCCAGAGGCTGCACAACATGAATCAACATCCGCTCCACCGCCCCCACGAGCAAGGGCTCTATAGGAACTCGTTAACTTATAACCAATAGAGAATATTAAGTATCTAAAGTGTATCATGTTATTAGAAAATTAACGTGCTAGGGAGAGGGAACACACACAAAGATAAGTAATGTGATGTGATTTGTCAATACACAAACTTCGAATACTTGGATTTAAAAGCTTCTAAGATGTACATGAGTATGGTTTAATGGACTAGTTTTTATGATGAAATATGTAGGTAATTGTTTAAACTCAAATAGATCCGGTTGTTATTATTTTCGATGATAGTTAGAGGATATTGTATTATTTATTAGTTATTCGTGTTTTTATTAGAAATCTAGAATTTACCTCTTGTTGTAGTGTGTCTCATTAGGATTAGGTATGGAGAATCTAAAACGAGGGATCAAATACATTTTTTTTTGAATTGGTTTGGTGTTTCCACCTGGTTGTCGTTTATCACCGTTTGCAAGGACAAATATCACCCTTTTAAAATAGGTTGTGAGTTATTGACTCCACGATCGCACACCGGAAACCAGGTGACGATCCAAACTGAATAATTATAGCTTTCTCTAGTTGTCAATCATATATCGCTTTTCTTTTCTGCAAAAATAATGAGTTTTGAAGGTATTTGTAACACCCCAGCCATCCACACAGCTAGACATTACAAAAACAACACACCTTGCAAATTAAGTCGGAAGATTAAAGAAAATTTCGGCAGAGTTTTCCCTGTAAAGTGGTTATCCAGAACAAACACAAACAGATAACAAGATACCATTGAGTCACTAAACATCACAGCCCAAGCCCAAACGTAATTAACTAACCAACCGAGCCATAAACCATCTCAACACGGTCAAAATAAATGAAGTTAATCACTACTAAACTAAATTATGCTACTATGAATGGAATCAAAATAATTTTCTGTGTGGGTGCTCCAAAGTGTGAACTACTCCCAGTGTCCATGCATGCCACAATCAACCGGTACCTAAAGACCAAATCAAAACAAGGGGTGAGTAAAAATACTCAGCACGTACAATTCAGAACTAGAAACAAATTATGACATGAATTCAAAGAACGGCAATCGATTTGAATTTTGATAAGACTGTAGTTTTCGTCTAAAACAGACAATCCTGAATTTCCTTTGCATTTATCGGTAAAGCCGAGCAAGTGGGGCCAGCACTTACTCATAGAAACATGAATGAAAATCCAGATTGCACAACCAGATTCACCGGGACATGAATTGAATATAAAGAAATAACTTGAAACTTGAATCACGGATCATGAACATGAACATTTAGGAAATCAACGGGAAACACAAGGAACAACCAAATAGCGATCAAGTCATCACACAAGTTCGTCGTGCACTTGCCTTTAATGACGCCCAAACCCTGGTGTAGCGCCCTCAGGACGAGTATTACTCCACACCTGTGGAGCGAAACTATATTTTAGAGCCTAACACACACCATTCACGGGTCTAAATTAAGACCACTCGAATTAACCCATCACTCAACCATAACTAATCGACTCTTATATTTAAGTTCGACAAATTCTGAGAGCACAGTACCGAATTTCCCCTAACCAAGTTTCTACACAGGATCCCTTCCAGCAGATAGCCAGACTGTATCAACCATAACTCTAGAACCGCTAATCAGAATTGGATGAGACCAGTGTCATTAGAAAGATAACGACAAAGCCTTTAACTTTTGTATAAACATAATTATAAAATTATGCCAAGATTATTCCCAGAAATTCGTCGAAATAATCAGCCTAATTATCGCGTACTTCAGAAATCAGTAAACTGACGCCAGGTCGATCCATTCAATTCTAAATGAAATTTGCACATCTAGAGACAAGATATGAGTTACCCTTAGGGACAAGGGCACGAATTTGTGAAGGATTCAAAGAAATCTGAAGGATCCAAATTTCTATCCTGCTTCTTACACTCCCCTTTCCCTTTCCTGTATGGCGGCTCCCCTTGCCAATTCGTCCAGCAGCCACCGCACACCCCTTAGCCTGAACGCAGCACAATCATGCAACATTAGCACCTTGATTCCTTCTCCCTGCCTTGGCTATGGTGGCAGGAGGGCAGAAATAGAACCTGCTGTCCGCACCAGGAGGGTGGAGTTGCAGCAGAGCAGGTTAGGGGTAGATGGCAGTAGCGGTGGACTTACCAGCCCAGGCAGCACCACGGTAGGAGACCGGCCACCGGAGGCGCTGGAAGCTCACAGCGACGGCGCACAGATGGGGACGGAAGCTTTGGCCTGGAAGGGCGGCCGCACAGGAAAGGAAGGAAGTACGATGTGTTGGCTTGTCAAGATGGGAATGGGTCAGCCCGGCCCCGGCCTTGGCCTTGGACCCGGCCCAATGGCCCCGATACCAATTTTAAGGGTCGTTCATCGATCCAATCTAAACTTTAGCTATAGTCTTGCTGGTTTAATGGGTTATATGGGTTGGCCCTTAGTCATTAGTTATCTAGATTTATTTGTTTATTTGCATGCCACAATCAATAGTGTGGTAGAACATAGGCGTCGAAATAACAAAAAAAAAAATTTAGGCGTCTTGTTTTTTTGATGTTACTAAAATTATTATACGCTTTATTTTTTACGAAGAGAGTAGATTACAATATATTTTCCATCTCTACTTCTTAGTTATGTGTTGAGATAATAATTAGGTCGACCCACATTACCCATTGGGTCAAAAGGTCTCGTCTCTAGTGACCCATTTTCTATTTTGGGTCAGCCCCTATGGCCCATTGGCCTTGCTTGAGTGGGTCGGGTCAACTACCCAATGGGTCGACCCGGCCGTTCCCATCTCTATTGGCTTGGGTGAAGGGATAAAAGAAAAAGATAACCTAGAGAAGATTGACGGTCCAGATCTTTGTGGCTCAAAAGAAATCCGTTGAGTACCCAGACAAGGCACATGAGTAGTCATACGGAATCGCGACATATAGATTAAAAAGTCAATTTTGGCTCATACTTGGTCAACGTCACATAATTACAACTAAATTTATTTATTTATTTATTCTGGGTTATTACAGTATTCAAAACTGAAAACAATAAAAGCTCTACAATCCTCCAATTTATCAACGTTTGTAAGGACAAATGGTGAAATATAAATATGTTGTGATTGTGAGTTCACTACAAGG
Organism: Paspalum vaginatum; assembly: GCA_030272315.1. Taxonomy (NCBI): domain Eukaryota; kingdom Viridiplantae; phylum Streptophyta; class Magnoliopsida; order Poales; family Poaceae; genus Paspalum; species Paspalum vaginatum. The sequence goes on along the minus strand of CM059015.1, from coordinate 40,462,092 downwards.
ACGAATATTCAACGTCTCTCTCTCTCAACCAGTAGGGATATGCCCCGGCCCTCCTCATTTATGCATCTTCGCACTATTTATACATTAAACCTGTCATATATAGGATGGGCATATTATTCTTGCATTGACATCGAGTGTAGCATTCTCCTCTTTGCGCACATCAACTCACAGTTATAATAGTTATAATATCGTTATGCGTTGTATTCAAAAGGCGAAGTGTTTACATTCCTTTGTCACTCCATTTTTTTAAGGAAAAACAATACAACACAGACACTCATACCTGTGTACACCCACTCCTATGAACACACACCATACACCCTATACATATGAGCATCTCTGTGAAACTAGGTCGGACCGCATCTCGAGTCCACGAAGTCACCGTGTTCCATCATTTCTTCCTGTGGGAAATTGACAAATCAAAATGTCAATGGAGGTAACATTTTGAATATTTCCGGTCTATGTTGTGGCATAAACAGAGAGGTCAATTTCCAGTTTGCCCACCTGCACACTCAGGGTTGATATAGTGTTGGCAAAATCTCCACCCGTTGTTAGTTAATTGCTCAATCACATATCTAAAAAAAAAATCATACTAATTCCAAGACCTTACTACTATATCCAAACTGTATGGGAAACCAGTGGCGGATCTAGGATTGGTGGGCAGGGGAGCTTAGTTCCTTCTTCCTTCTTAAACACCTCATCTTTTTCTGTCCTCCCTTCTTCTTTCCCCTCACCTCTCCTATATTTTCCATGGCGTGCAAGCATGTAGGGGGCTGGCGCACCCCCCGCCCCCATGTTAGATCCGCCCTTGTGGGAAACCTAGAAATTCATACTATATATAATTTTAGCGTTCCAAACTGTTTGCACGGAGCTATTTTTACGCGTACATGGTCAGCTTAATGAAAATGGGCTCGCTATTTTCAGATGTGGAAATTGGTACGTACGTGGTACGTAGTATTTTCAGAGATAGCCGTTCAATTTGACCATATGTGAAAATGGAGGCATTTCTAAAGGCCGGTCGCGGCTAGGACGTCTACTTATGGCATGTGAGCCTTAGGCTGTCTCCAGCGGTGAACCCTATCCCCATTTTTTATTTCAAACTCCTATGAAACATTGATAGAATCTTCATTTTGCCAATCTCCGTTGGAGACAGACTTAACCTGCCTATAGGCGGTAGCCTTTTTTATAGCATGCACAGTAAAAAAAGGGAAAGGGCTCTAAAATCCGTTTTTTCATGACAGATTGGAGGTCATACATAGCTGAGGATGAGGTTACATGCTACTCATTCCGTCCAAATTTATAGGTCATTTGACTTTTTTTTACCTCAAATTTGATCGGCTCATCTTATTTAAAAAATTACAAAAATATAGAAAAAAACAAGTCATAGTAAATTAAATCACAATAAAAAACAAATGATAATTACGGAAACTTTTGAATAAGACGAGTAAGTCAAACCTGGTGTAAAAAAGTTAAACAATTTATATTAGTTTTTCTTTTACTTTTTTAACTAAAAGTGTGCATAAAGATGCGCCAATTCTTCTTGATCCGAGAAACATTCTTGCCAAGATGATGCTGCATTTTCCAAATGAACAGATGAGACTCGGAATAATAGTTGTAGCCGCGAGACAAGAAAAAGGTCTATACGTAACGTAAGTCTAGATTGCAGAGGACCGAGCCTCTTGAGCCATACATACGTCTGGTGCTCCAGCATCCATGGCTGCACATAGCCTCGTAGAGTCGCAGGACGCACGCTGGTGTGTCGCGAGCCGCGCCATGAGAATGAGAAAAGCGAGAAGACGAAGAATTTACCGCGTCGCAGGATCGAAACGACGTTAAGACTTGTGCCACGACACGAGGGCTTTGATGCGCGCGGGCCTTGGCGGGTTCTAGCATGGGCCTCGATCAGTCATGCATGGCCCACTACGACACCGACAGCACATGGCGGCGGCCCTTTTGCTCCGGCTCGTCGACTCGGCGACGTTCGTGCCGCAGAAATGGTGTGAGCGTCGACTCAAACCATTTGGTTTTCACAGATCAACATGGGACTAAAGTCTGTTTTAATTTTAATATTGTTTCATGACTTGTTCAGGCTTTCCACGGAACAAGGCCTCCCAGACTAATATTGTTTTCAATGATGAGGTACCACAGGGCCCAATAATCGATCAAAACACCATCCTTTCTGTCCTTTTGGCCTTTGACTTATTCAGCTCTATCTATTGTTTTCCAGTCATATGTGCTGTTCTTCTCGTCTCCCAAGTTTTTAGTACATTGCTTTGGTCTCAATTTGCGAAACACCATATAGACGCCGACGCTTCCATTCATGACACTGAGCACCCTACGAACACATATTATATTGCTGATTATTTATTGTATAACTTTAAAAAAAAAAGGCGAAATCCTAGAAACACCACACTCTACCCATGTAAAATAGACTTAGGCTGTCCCAATGGGACACCTCATCCCAATCTCAAATCACACTTCTCTCTGTACGTCGTGTCAGCTAGAGTGCACAACAATGCTAAACAGTGTCGGTAGAGTGTTTTGAGGGGCTCCTTTGAGGAGTCCCCATTGGGGACAGCCTTATACAATAAATTGACGAACAATGGATACGTCACCTACGAATAGTATCTATTACTAGAATAAATTAAAAGTCTAAGACTTTAATTTATACTCGATGTGGGGCAGGTCCACCGTATCTACCTAAGACTATGCTCACCAAATGGTTCAAATAGGGCGCCCAAAACATTTATTTTTTTGCATTGTACGTGCATTGTAGATATATAGAGAAGAGTTTGAAATATGTGTGTTTAGATGGGCTCTTTGGTGATGATAGGGGTATTTGAATACACATGACTAAATTTGAGCCCCTATTAGCCCACTTTAGCTCATTTTGATAGGCAAATAGTCTAGTGCAATGTTGGCTAAACTTTAGCTCCCCATTAGTCCTTATCATGTTTGGCTACAAATGGACTAAATTTTAGTGGCTAAATTTTAGCCATGGGTATTCAAACACCCTCTAACCGAGCATTCTTGCCGCAGTGTATTGTGGGCATCGAGATTTTCTTTTATGAAACATCAGTATCTTTAACTGGAATGGAGGCACAATTCGATCCCATGCCCTTAGTCACTATGTTCTAAGATCGAAGGGGTCGAGAAATGTGGATCGAGGGATGCAGTACCCTACTAAACATAAACGCGGGGATAAAATTTCTTACATGTTCACGGTACAAGAACGGCGTTTACAGGATGCAGGGACGTGACACCATACCACACGTTCCCGGTGACTAAGCTCATGCCTTTGTGCCTCACTGCCTTGCTAGGAGAATAACCCCATTGAAACCTTGAATTCTACAGGGGCACAACTAATCTCGATCAGGACACCATGGCGAAAAGAACTCTTGGAAATAATGCATGCATGGAGCCACAAGGCCCGTATGTACTGCCAAGTGCCAGCAGAATCCATGTAATCCTAAAACAGTATGCTATTGCATCTGTTTGCAAATGTATATATAATGTGTTTGATTTTCTTCCACAACTCCGATCATTCGTTTTATTTAAAAAAATTATTTAGAAATATAAAAACACAACATATACTGAAGCTAATTTTAACAATGAAATAAATCATAACAAAATAAATAGCAACTTGTGATTTTTTTAAATAAGATAAATGATTATAGTTATAAAAAAGTAACCGTGTTGTATAGAAGACAAAATATCACTACAGCCAGTGTCAGCCTACGTGATGTATCATGTAGGTAGCTACCTGCCTACGGAAAGCATCGATGCATGGACAAGCACAGTACATGCTTGAACTTGGATCTGGCCAAGCTTTTCTTGTGCATATGCGGATACGGGGACGCGGAGAGGAGGCATGGATCCACAGGTTTTCAGCATAGATTAGCCTGCCACGTCTAGATGCTATCGTATCGCGTACGCCTGGTGCAGCACCAAGTACGACCTAGTTAGTAGCCACCACTAGCTACACACTACAACTTCTCTCGAAACAGACACGGTCAATGGTCATGGGTTCATGGACCATGGATATACACGTATTCCAGCTTTCCTGGTAACCAAAAGCCCTACTCTCGCAGACATGGATCATCCATTATACATATATATTTATTAGGAGTACAGTGCAAGGATTATCACTTAAAAAATTCATGGGGAAGCTATTTATACCCGTTTAAAATGTGTTGGAACGAAGTTGGAACAATCTTACAAATACCACAGTGCAAAGCGCTCATGTATACTACCTCCATGTCCTTGAAAATGGGTCATCTTAGGGCTATTTTGGTGACCCTATTTCTCCAAAGAATTTGGAGGTTAGGAGAACGGAGAAAAAAATGAACTAATTTTTCTTTCATTCTCCTAAAATTCTTTGAAGAAATGGGTTTGCCAAACTATAGTTGTAGTTTTCTCGTTTGACCATTTATTCAAAAAATTTATATAAATATAATTTACATTCATTTGTATACAATTTTACGTATCTCTTACATTCTTTAATATTGTATAAAATTGTAAATGTGAAAGTCCTATTGTGACATACACCAGGATACTAAATTAAAATTTGAGGAGAACTAAGCTTCCGCAACAGTGTTGTCTACCTAGCTAGCCGGATTGGAGGCGAGAGAAAAAAAACAATACGATCTTACACTCGATCTCCCACCAACTATAAATCTATAATTAATAATGTTCATCGCTAACTAGTTATCTCTCTCCTTTACGTCAGACAAAAGTGCACTCTGCTAGCTATATCTCTCCTTATTGGGGACACCCTTATAAACCCCACATTTAGAGCCTTAATTACTACAAATACATTTTCTAGAAATCGACACCTTTTGTTACAAGCAGTTGCCTTCTAAGTTGTCCAAGACTGCATGATGCATTAGGTTGTCCACGGCGGTGTTCTCTGAACATGATCCCCTAAAGAATATTTTACCAATTTTCTAAAATGATTTCACCCCTATATCAAAATCCTCTCCAACATACCGTATACTACATCCTCCATACCCACCATTTAATCTTTTATTTATATTCTAAAATATCCCACCCTCCCCACCACACACACACACTCCTCTCTTTGACCTCCCATCGCCTCGTCTTACCCGCTCACCTCGCTCTCTCGTCACCACCACCGTGCCGCTACCGCTCCATCTCCGCCATCACGCCACTATTGCCCTCCTCCTCCTCTGCGCTTTGGTGCTCCATGGTCTCATATGCCACCTCTCACCTCATCTACCAAGTGCGGCCGCCACCGCCAGGCGAGGATATGCGCTAGGGCTAGGTCTGCCCCTGCTTGTCGTCTCCTCCTCCATCGGGGACCAGGGACACTGCAGGCCCTTCCCGCTGCCACCATCTCCGCTCCCTCCGCAGCGCCACTAGCGTCCCATATCCTCTGCCTCCCCATTCATTGCCGTTGCCGCCGCCCGTGGTGCAAAGCTCAAGCTCGCTCCTTCCCACATAGCACTAGCGCATCCTTCTCAGCATGGCACGAAGTCTTGGAAGTTGATATTAGGGCCCACAAGAGGCGGACGACCGCATGCCCCCGCCTCGCTTGGGGGACGATGAGTCGATGAGCAAACACTATAGGGGACATCGCTAGAGGCTATCACATAGACGCTCTTGTCCAGTAAAACATGGTATTGGCCCCTTTATCGAACTGCCCATGGAGACAGCCTTAGACCACCTACAAGATGGCAGTAATGTTCTTTCTCTTAGGGCAGTAGGGAACTCACCCCCTCCCTCCCACACACACACAGCTCAACACATTGTATTGTATCTCTCTCTTGTCTGTGTGCCCAGACTATTCTAGCTGCTCACCACTGCCTCCACCACTACCCTCTAGCCTCGGCCAATCCTAACCTCACCAGATCTCATGCCCTCCTGTAACGCCTCAAAAATTGACCCTAAAATTTTTTCTCTAAGTCCCCCCCTCTAAATTCAAAATCCGATTTTCAAAATCGTGCTTGCTTGAGTGTGCAATAATGAGCCCAACAAAATCTCTGTGAATCCTTTCAATACTCTAACAAACTCCCCACAAAAAACCCCTGCAAACTCCTCCACCAATTTGTTCTCAAAATCCTTCCTCCAAATATTTAACATTCTTTTCCAAACTCCAGAATCAGGAAAAAGATAGAAACCTCTCCCCTTTCCTCTTGGGCTGCAGCCTAACTCCCCTTTCTCTCCCCCTTTAGGCCACTCGAGCAGCCCAACCCCCCTCCTGTTGGCCTGCTCCCCTTCCACCTGGGCCGCCGCCCCGCCTCACCCTCTCCCTAGCCCAAGGCCACTAGCCACCCCACTCTCCTAGGCTGCGAAGGCTGAACGGCCCAAGATGCATGCCCCCTCCTTCCCCTCTCTCTACGCAGTGGGCCCCGCTCATTGGCTCTTTCTCCTCCCTCGATCAACTGGGCATTGCCTGCGGTGCACTCGCGCCCTCATGCTGCACCGTGCCATCATGACTGTGCCACTCCCTGCCACCATGCTAGCCGCCGCTCGCACCACGCCATAGTCCACGCCCCGACCATCATCACCTGCGACCCCCTCTTTCCATAGTGGGCCTTTTCTTTTCCCTCAGCCTTTTCTTTTCCCTCGTGCAAGCAGCACCGAGTCAAATTCCGGCACTTCACCCTCGCCTCCTCGCTGTCGGCCTATAAAGGGTCCACCAATGCACTCCCCAACCTTGCGCCGAGCCGCCAAGCCACTCCACTCCACCACCGGCCTTCCACCTCTCTCCAATTTCGCCCCACCAGTGTTCTTGCCTAGAGCAAGGATGCCGCGACGTTCTCTGCCCTCGGGCCACCTCGGTCCATTTAAACCGGCGGTGAGCACCTCCACACCTTCCTCTACCCTCGCCCACCCTTAGAATCCATTTCGCTTGCTGGTGTGGAGATCTCCTGCGAGCACTCGAGACTGGCGGCCATGGCTCCCATGACCGACCCACCTCTGTGCATCTCCTCCTGCCTAGAATCCCCGAAACATATTACCCTTGCTCTCCTCTTCGCGCTGGTACCCTCAGTTTCACGAAAGGAGGCTGGGAACGTTCATTCCGGCGAACTGCGGCGAGCTCCGGAGAGCGGGCGCCATTCTGTCGAGGAAGAGACGAGCACCGGTCAGCCCCCTGGTTGCTCGCCCCTCCCGCCTCATGTGCGTCCGTGGGCAAAGCAGGCCAAAAGCGGAGAAAAGAAAATAAAGCGAGGAAAAGGCCAGGGTGGGCTGAAAAATGAATTGAGCTGCGCGGGTGAATTAGGCCCGTGTAACTCGGAATCCGACGATTCTTGTGCCAAAATTCTCCATAAATCAAGCACTACACATCTATGCACTCCTCACAATCTCTCACCACTGCCATGTCAGTCCATTTAATGAGGCTATATTTGACCGTACGTGGTGACACCGACACAAATGGCACCGATCGGGTTAACCGGTTTGCGTCACTTCTCACAATCTTTCACAACCGTCACGTCGGTCCATTTAACTAGAGCTACACTCAGCCATTAATTAGACCAAATGTGTAACACCGGAACAGTTGGCATTGGTCGGTTTAATCGGTCTGCGCTATCACACGGTCCACCCCTCTTTCGCCCTAAGTGGATGGCCGCTAGGCCACACTGTCATGATAAGTTGGATAGACCTAGCACTCTTGTCCACTTCTAGTCCCGATTCTTTGCGGCGCATCTCACACACTCCATCATTGTGTCCATAGAGCCTCCTTATGCGACCTCCGTGCTCTCGGTGTGTCAGCCCTCGCTGTGCCCGTGCGTATCCCCAGCCCTGGCATCTCTGCAACGATCGCTATCAGGCCCGGTGGTATGGGCGACGTGCAGCGCAACAGCTCGCGGTGCAGTGCCTGGCTGTGGAGCAACTTAGCTCGCTGGAATTAGAACCGCTGGCACGATCCATCGGGTCACTCACTAATCCCTCTCTCAACGCAAACCAAACTCCTGTTGAGCTCATACAGTGCATTGCTTGTTTGTTGCTCCTCTGTTTTTGCGCGTAGGCCTTATCAGAGAGTCCGATTGGTTGAGCCCTCAAGAGTTTCTACTACGAGTTCGCGTTCAACACCAGGCAGATGTACATGCTACCCTAGCTAAGCAAAGGGCAAGTCCACTGGAATCGCCGCTTGATGCATAAATCACCCTGTTTTTATACACACGAACCCATTGCCATGTTAACTAATAAAAACTGCATGTTTTGTTTGCTAAGGAAACATGGTAGGATAGCCACCTATGCCAATTTTAGACATAACGCACTTAGGCTGATTACTCACTAAATTTTCTATATTAATCTTGTTGTTGGAAATACGGTGATGGGTACAGTGTGTGTGTGTGGGTGATTTCGGAAAACATGGGGTAAGACCCCGGCCGATGACTTTGGTCGTCTATGCCATGTGTTTAAGGGTGGAATGCCTAGATACTGTTATCACAGTTTATCTGGGATCTGGCCTCACGGAGAGTACTAGATAGTGTGGCTTGGGAACGAGCTTTAGGGAAGTTTCTGCCCTGAAGGACCGAGTTGGAATCTCATCTTGCCTAACTCTTTTTGGTACAACCACTCAACACCGTGTGGAGTATCAATTGAGTCCAAGCTAGAATGGATAGTGTCGGAGCGGGCGTGCTCCTGGTCGGGTGGCGGAATGCACCCGGCCGAGATCCTAAGTACTAAGAGTAGTTAGGGGGAGCGATCGTTGTTAGCTAGGTCTGTGGTGGCACGATGGCGACAAGAGGATTTAGAGTGGTTCGGGCCGCCGGAGCGTAATACCCTACGTCCACTGTGGGTGTGATCTTGTATTTCAGTCTGTTGGAGAAGACGGTGGTGATTGTGAGCTTGTGCTTTGTGGGTTTCAGAGGAGTCTCTGAGCCTCCTCCCGTGTGTTTGGTCTCCTTTGTGTTGCGTATGCCTCCCCTTTTATAGCCCAAGGGGGGCACGTACATGGTGGCCGGGCCCCGACAGGTGGTCCCGGCCCATTTTCTCTATGCTACAGTTCTATCCTGTGCTTGATGTCCCACGCTCCCATGCGTCGCGCCTGTACCACTGACGCGGCCCGGTATGGCCCGGAAGATGCGCCATGCTGTCCTGCCATCCGGATACGGCGCCACGCCGTCCTGCGTTACGCCGTCCTGTTCCATGGCTGCTAAACCCGGTGAGAGGCTTCAGAGGCCGAGGGGGCAGACGACGTGCTGGCGTGACAGGACGGGGCGATCGTAGTAGCGCTGTAGCGCCGCTACCTAGTATTAGGTTGAGCGCGGTCGCCGCGCGTGGCGCGGCTCATGATGAGTACAGCGTACTTGTTTACTCAATATAGACCCCAACGTAGCCGGGAAAATCGACTGTAGTGCCCTGCTACTGCCGTCACGCCTCGGTAAGGCGCGCGCCTTTGCTTCGCCGCCGACGCCTGCCAGCGGCGGTGTCAGCGGCAACGGGGGCACGCCCGTCTGACGGCGGCGGCGTCAGCGGGCAACGGGGGCACGCCTGTCTGACAGCGGCGGTGTCAGCGGCATCGGGGCATGCCCGTCTGACAGCGGCGGTGTCAGCGGCAATGGGGCACGCTCACCTGCTCGCAATAAATGCAGTAGGTGGGCGAGGCCCCTACCTGAAGGCTCCGCCACGCGCCCTGTGGGCATGTGGCAGCGCCGGACCACCCCGTGCGCTGCGGGCACGTGGCGGCCCCGGACCACCCTGCACCAGGGGTAGACGTAAGCGGTAGCTCGCAGCTCCACCCCTGAGCGCGCCGGCTCCGGACCTCCAAGGTCGATGGCTCCGGACCTCTCGGAGGTCCGGACTCGACCTTCCCTTGAGGGACCCCTCGCGTGGTTGGGGGAGGTTCGGACCTCGCCGAAGGAGGTCCAGGGCCTCGCCTGTACGCGGTCTTAGGCCCTCCTTTTACTGCAGCTCTTGCCGATACTGGTGATCTTTGTCTAGTGTAAGCGGGTACCTGGTTAGCTGGGTACCGACAGATAGTCTGGCAGCTGTCTGCGGTGCCAGTGTGGCAAGAGGCTAAGGGGTTTGTTTGGGGTCATGGGAGTATCTAAGGGGGACACTGGACGATTGGGTGGCCTGGACCCTCTTGAGGCACTGCTTGATAATAATAGAAATGCAAGGGCTTGGTTTGGAATTCAGACATTTACGACGATAAATCATCGTTGAGTCCAACTTGTGGGTCATAGTATACCTCTGATCAGAGTATAAATCTATTCGAATAGTTCATTATCCACTGGTATGGACAGATTATGGCTTGGTTTCGACAACTAGCTGTTTTATCAAAATTGGGTGTGGATGGGATTTGTGGTTTGTGTTTTCTACGTTGGCGTGGCCCAGTAGCAGTGGAATTGTGTGGGTGTTGGTTTGCCTGCCTTAAGCCACGTAGGACCTGCGAGTCCAGTGGCAACTCCCTCATTGGAGAGATTATTTTTCTAAACTAAAACTGTGAATTATTGAACCATGCATATGAAAAAAATTTCTAGCAATTTATCTTGAGCTCTAGATATATCTTGTATATAGCAATAGGCTTAACTCTAATTCCTCGTGGAGGAAGGTGGGCTTGCAGAGTACGTCTCGTACTCACCCTTCTTTGTTGTTGGTTTTCAGAGAAGAAGTTATCATGATCGTGAACGTGCAAAGATTATGACCTATGCCCAACTGTGTGGCGAGAAAGTTTGGGTCTACGTTTTAATTTCAGTTGCTGTGTTTCTTGGCTGTATCTCGTTTGGTCTGTCCTGTTAGGATAGATCTGTACTACTCTGATGTAAAAATGTGGTTATCATACCACCACTAGGAATGATAATAAAGTACATTTTAGCTCTGCTTGAGGGCCGGGGCACTTCATCTCCTTACCACCCAACCTCCACCATTCGGCTGGTGGCACTCTTGCTGCCTTGCCTCACCTCCATTGATCTACACCCCTTTTATTAAGCTTGATGGCAATGATTCCTCAAACAACCCGAACTCTTAACCTCGTTGACGTATCAACGGTGAGTTCTTTGTTTTTTCTCTTGTCATGTAGTGTGTGTGCATCTTAGATCTCAAATCAAATGTGCTCGAAGGTAAGGATTTACCAAGAAAGTTTCGGAATGTCCTGAGAAGAAAGTTTGAGGAAATAGGGCTTACTGTTACTGGGTAATGCAGCAGTTTGGCCAGTCGAGACTTTTCTAGTGCTTGGTTATGAATTAAGATTCAAGATGTATGTACTACGTAGCTTGGTATCGATCATGGATTAGAGTTGTGTTATATATATGCGCCATGCAACAATTGAACTAAAGTAGGACATGTGTGCTAAAAAAACATGATTACATGTATTATTATTATTATTATTATTATTATTATTATTATTATTATTATTTTCTTTAGCAGTGAATGATATGACATATCCTCTTTGTCTTCATCTCAAATCGTAAGAGATTCTAATACTCAACTGGATTCATTCATTACCCCGTATATATATATTCAATATCTGTCTAGATTCATCAACATTATCCATATGAATCATGAAGGTAGACAATGGATACAAGAGAGCTAAAACCCTTTGAAATTTGGAACGGAGAGACTAAATGTGTGTGTGTATATATATATACACAGAAACTGTTATACTGTAGCAGCAAAGTTGCGGTGCATGGGCAAGGGTACTAACGTCAAGACATGCGCTAGTTGCCCCACGTACTCTCACCATGCATGAGGGATGTTGTCACAAGAAAGTTAGGGTATGTGGGAGGTACCTGACAGGAAGTGCTAGAGATCCTATCACAGCCAAGTAGCAGCTGGCATACACATAAGCAACAGAGCTCGAGAGAGAAAAATGCCATGCATGAACCACGGACAACCAAGCAACAGTATTATTAGTAGGTTTGGCCGTGTTTCTCCTAGATCGATATTCTCCATATTATTATTAGCTCTTCCGATGATCCAAGCAAAATACATAACTAATACAAATTAATTAGGGAACAAGGCGGTTACATACAGCATATAGTGGTTTGAATAATGAAATGCAATGACTGAAAAAAGGGTGAAATCAAAAAGGCTCACTCTTATATATAGCAAATCCTGGTACTAATCCTCCTCACTGGCTAAACTCTCGCTTATTGTTTCGCCTTTGGCATGTGATCACTCTATTTATTTCTCCTGGTGATCTCCTTCTTCCTCTTCCTCTTCCTCAACACAAAATCAAACAAGAAAACACAAGCAATATGATAGGGCGGTATAGTGTACTCAGTGGCAAATTAAAATCAGGTTTCACTCATCGGTGGCTACTGGTGATTTCTGGATCAGCTGCTGGGAGCTATAGAGCTATCTCGTTGCTAGCTGTGGACGAGCCCGCATGACAGGGTCATGAGCAGCAGGGCGGCGTCGGTGATCTCGTCGGCCGGCAAGGCATGAAACGACACCACTGGAGCAGGAGTGTCGACCTTGCTCTGCAGATTCGTCGTCGTCACCGCCGAATCAACCTTGTCACTACTGGAGACGTGATCATCCTGATCCCTTGTGGGAGCAGCAATGACGACTGCCGGCGGCGTGGCCTTGGCGGCGTGATCGGCCACTACCATCTTGCACCGCTTCTTGAACGGCAGGGACCGGTCGACGTCCGCCCTCTTCTCCTTCTTGGCCGCCGGCTTCGGTGGGGTGGTGGTGACCCCCGCCACTTGTGGAGCGCCTCCGTTACTGGCAGCAGCTGCTGCGGCCGCCATCGCCCGCCTCGCCTTCCGTTGCCTTATGCCGCATGCGTTGCAAAGGGACTGCACCAATGCAAAAAGGCACAACACACAATAATAATTAAACAAAAAGGAAACTAATAAACATGCTCATCATAATAAGATGGAAATATATGTGGTACTAGGTTGCATGCATGTGTAGCAACTACAATTTGTGCTGTATGTGAACCTCAAAAGATTAAAGAGCATGCACATATCAGGGCTTTTTCCCCAATTGGCAATTCACCTTGGGGCCACAAGGACCACTCCTCCACAATGGGGTCTTGGTGGTGTTGCAGTCCGAGCACACTCTAACGACACCCATCATAGCCTGCTGCTGCAGCTGCTGGCTCTCATCTTGGCTGCGCTTGTTCTCTTCTCCTTGGCTTTCTCACTGCCCCGCCATCGGGATGCTCGCTCGTCGCCTTCCGCCGCATAATCTTCATCTTCGCTGGCTGTGGTGCCACTGCTGCCCAGCTGCGGCTGGCCAATCTGTCTGTGCACTTGTTCTCGATGTCGTATGAATCATACACCGGTCGCTGGATCGTGTCACCGTCGATGCTTTGAATAGTCGGCCAGAACGGCGATGGCCTAGGGAAGACGTCTGATCCGCTCATCGCCATGCGATCGGCGAACTACAAGAGAGGAGGAAGAAGACATATTAATTAGACATGGCATGGGCCGTATGGTTGTTAAAATTAAAGAGCTGTATGTATACATAGTAGCTCCCGTTCCTTAATTGGATCTATATATACATGCATCTATATATGTTCTACAAAGTTGTGATCCTCTTACCTGTTGAGTAGATTCAGCTAGAACAGCATGGTGCCTCAAGTGCTGAGCTCCATAGCTGCTTTGACCTTGGAGCTGATCGACGGGGCTGTTGATCATGAAGGGGAACAACATAGGAGGGTCCTTGGCGACATGGAAGGCCGGGAAGAGTCCCTGATCCTGGTCTCCCTCCATTAGAGGGAGAGTAGATAATTGGCTCATGTAGATAGTAGACATGTGGGGAGCTAGAGAGAGAGAGAGAGAGGGAGATCTGGTAGCAAGCTAGCCAGAGAAGTAGCAAAAGCACTTCAGGAAGATGAAAGAGATCAGTGATGCATATAAGCTGCAGGGATATTGTGAGGAGATCTGCAGTTGGAGGGGCAATTTACAAGGGCCCAGAGTGATCATGGACAGAGTGGAGAGGGGCCTGTCCTTTTTATAAAGAGATGGAAGAGGAGCCAAAAGCTGCTATCAGTCTCTCTCTAACTAGGGCCCTAGGGGATTTAGAGAGATCAGAGATGTCATGTGTGATCCCTCTCTGAGAGGAAGGGAGAGAGAGAGAGGACTGGGCCGGGGCGGCCACGCAGGAAGACACACGCACACCAGTCACCAGCACAACAGGAAAGGGATGAGGAACCAAAGGAAAACAGTGGAACAAATACATCGCGCACTGTGGGTGCAAAACACTCATTCCCAGCGGATTAAGCACAACTAATATGATCTGATGCAACTCCACCATGTGTCCCACAAAACTAGTGCAAAATGTTGGTCAATGATTATTCTACAAAAAAAGTTTCCATGGAATTGAAACGCTGTTCCATTATATAAATTTAGGGGTTATTTTATTCCAACTTCTATAATGGCATGGTAGATAAGTTTTTAGAAAATATAATAGATCTAATGACTGCTATTATTGGAACTATATATGGATGACCGGATAGTTTCTCATTTTTTGTGAAAATTTATAGAATTTATTTTTTTCCTAGCGCGTATGGTGAGAAAAGGAGCCTCCAGTTAGTAATAGTAAGATTATTACATAACATTTCTTTATGGTCATGCAGTCACGCTGGACCATGATATTCTTGTGTTATACAATCCTATTTTCCGAAATGCATCCAACAGCTTACACGATGAGCATCACAGAATTAACACCCAATAATATAGCTTAATTATACTTGCATCAGGATGTTCCTTTGAAATAAATAGCTAGCTAGCTTGTCCCTTTGGGTAGGAACACATAGACGCAAATAAATCTAGCAAAATGTTAGGAACACATAGACGCAAATAAATCTAGCAAAATGTAAGCATCCTTATGAAGTCTATGAATGGAACACGTGTGTACAGGGGCGGAGACAGGGGGACTGGGAGGGGCCAAGCCCCCATGGTTGGAAATTTTGAACTAAGAATTTTCAAATTTAAATAAAATTTTAAAAAATAGTACTATTAGTCCCCCTATCAATGAAAAATTCAAGTTTTTGACTACCGCAACTGCGTGTGGACATGTTCCACTTGGGACATGTACATACTGTTAGTTTGCTCTACGACCAAATTCCCTACGGACTCTTTCATAGGCCTCCAACACTGGCTATTGTTGCAACTTTTCCAAAGCTATACCAAATGTGGAGCTAAAGCCGATTTGAACCAGAGCCTAGAGGCAAGGAGCTAGTAAAATGTGGCTTCTCCTAGCTCCTCCCCTTTCAATGTATGCAAAGCCCCTATTACTCACATTGACAATGAGAAACCATTATGTGAAAACACTTCTCCAAATGATTTAGGGCATGTTTGGCAGCCCTCTGCTCCCAGCATCTATGGAGTGAATATGTAGGAGCTCTGCCAAACAACACTTTGCAGAGAACTGAATCATTCCCAGAGTGAATCTCATGAAGTGATTGTCCCTAATGAACTAAGGTTGGGAGCTGAAAGAAATTGGCTTATCCTGATTTACTCCCAACATGGTATGTGTCTATATAAAGTTTATACTGTAGAATCACTTTTATCCATATAATCTCACTTATCACAAAGAATCACCTCTCATATAGAAATAATAGACCCTTCGGTCCCACTAGAGAAGCTATTTATCTAAAGAAACTAGAGCTAGAGTCATGCTAAATAGGCCAATATCAAATGGCTCTCCAAATAAAAATAGCTAAGGTTTCAAGTCTAGGAGATCACCTAGATATATAAGGGCATTACATAACCATGGTAGTCAATGCTGATTATTGACAAGAATCAGTACAATTAGCTCATTAGAAAAAATATTAACTATTTTTATATCAAAAAAGGATAATTGGATTTTTGTGGGGTGAGGGTTGTCATGCTAAGTTTCAGAGGAAATATTTCTTGGCTATATGTAAAATGCAAAAGAAAAGTTCATACAAGAAAGATATGTATAAAGGAGCTCAACAACAACGACATCCAACATCATGATTGACAATCTAGATCGATCTTCGAGACACATATAAACCAGGAGCTCAAAACTTAGCTAACTTTATCAAGACATTTTGGTAACAACCCCCCCCCCCTGAGAAAATGGCCAAAGCTAATATTTGAAACCTTGCAGTCTACACTGCAAATATCTTCTGGTCTTACTAACTTCGCAATGCAACTGGTGATGAACATTCCCACAATTAAAATGTAAGAGTCTATCTATTGGCTTTTGAGCGTTTTGGCCCATTCCCAGACACGATTTTTGGCCATTGGATCTTAAAATGGATGTCCTTGGATTCACTCTCTCCAATCCCCACTCCCTCTAACCCTACCTCGCTCCCCCTATCCAACACCCCCCTCCTCCTCCTCCTCGCCACCGCCGCTCCTGTATCGCGCCTCCCCACCCATGCCTCTACTACCACCCATCTATCCACCATCGGATCTATCGCCTTCCCTAGCTCCGGCAACATCCCTGCTGCCTCCGCCACTGCCCTCCACCGCCGCCGGCGCTAACCGAGGTGGAGTCGATGCCCCCGCCTCCTCGACCTCTCAACCGCCCTCCTCCATTGCCCGCGGCGGGCGGCACCCTCGCAGTCCCACCTACCGGCCGCCACCACCATCGGTCTGGCTGCCTCCAAGGCCACCCCCTCTAAGTCTAGAGATCACAGGTAACCCCTACCCCGAAACCCCAGCCGCTAACCCCAACCCTAACCTCACCGGAGTTGGGAAAGAAGGCTGACGTGGCGTTTTTGGATTGGTTGAAAATTTTGGTTGCTAGATCTCCCTAAAAATATACACAGGGGGCTTTAAACAATACCATTTCAGTGCTTTTCTGGAGTGTAGCTTGCTACTAAATACTGACTACGTGACTAGGTAAATCTAACTACAGATTCTATTAGCCAGTGCAATTTCTACATTCTCAGATTTTGCTGTTTTTGTAACTAAGCTATACAGTTTACATTTTACACTGGAAACTGGTGATCTGATCTTGTGGGCCATGTCCATTGGCTACCTTTGCAAACAAAATAACCTTTTCAGCAAAACTGAACAAGAAAAAAAAATGGACTTTTGCAATGCTTGACTAGGCTACAACAACTAAATAACTCCAAAATTTACATTTTTAGCTTGAGGGCACTGGGGTACATGCAAGTATGTGTCGTTATGCATGCACTTATAATATGCCTTCTAGTTATTAGTGTGACATTCTTCTTTAGGTTAGGTAATGTGCATGCATAGATATATATGCATTATATTCGATCCGACACACAAGAGTGTCACTATATAGCAAAATCATACAGATTGGATGTCTCTGTATATATATTATTAACTTTAGTTTTCGTTTCCAACGGTCATACACCCATGAGAAGATTAGGAACTGGTAATAATATTTACTGAGATGTCCTGCTTGGATGGTCCACAAGCTACAGCGAACCAGTACGTAGATTTAATGAGATGTATATGCTCTAGCTGGATGGCCTATAAAGTAGAATGAATTTCGTGAGATATTTCTTAAATACTAGTGTGTAACTGTTTAATGAGATGACGATGGAACCATGGAGGTAGTAAGAAGTATCATATGATAAGTTTTATTTATATATAGGTGTGAAATCATGAAATGAAAAATTGGTTCTCGTATTGAAATTAGCGTCGCAAAATGATTTATTATTATAATTTATGATATCATGGTGATTGGGTACGCTTGTGGTAGTGTTGGTGTTTTGAATTGATTTGAGTCAAAGTCGTGGACTTGGGCTCGGACTATTTGTTGTTTATTCATTTACAGGTATTGCTTGAGGCGAAGTGAATTTGGTTAGTGACGTGATTGTAAATAGGCTAGAGGTCAGGTTGGGACTAGGTTCAGAGAAATTGAGGTCTTATATATCGAAGATGCCACGCGGAACGTTCAAATTAGAGAACGGTATGTAAAATGACGACGGGGAGTTGGAGACGCGCCGTGCGAGTGATCGCTACATGTGAGGACGCCTTGCTGAGCTGAGATTGCTGGCGAAGCTTAACACGGAAAATTTTACTGCATGCAGCAAATGCATGTGTATGTGTATGATCGAGAAGCATGGAAGTGTATATGTGCATGCGTGAGTGGTGCAGGGAGCATGCAGCTCACTGCATTAAATGGGAGGAAATGCATGTGGGCCCAGGAATGGGAGTTTGGTTCTGATTGTACATACGCTGCCGTGCGATTCGGAAAAGGACCTCCGGGTTGTTGGCATGTGAAAAGAAAACAGGACACCCGACAGGTTTCGGGTGCGCAGAAGATAGATAAATAGCAATTATAATTATTTTTCTATAACTAGTAAATATGCACGTACGTCTGCATGCATCTTAAAATATTTTCAATGTTAACTATTAAAAAATTAAAATTATATTTATAACTTACGGAAATGGTTTTTTTTTCTGTGGCCACGACAACAGTTCCATCGGTTTCTATAAGGGGAGCGGTGCTCGGCAAAAGAGTGACCGAGTGGTTGTGTACCGCCCAGCTTGATGATGAGACGATGGCCCAAAAATTGTTTTGCAATTTATTAGGATTTCAAAATCTATTTTCTCTTTATTTCAACCCATATTTTTCATATGCATCTCTATCTAGGCTATACAAAATAAAATAAAAATTTAGAAGACGTTTTTCATCCCTAATATATGTACATACCCAATATATCGGTGGTTAATCTATCAGCTAAAGAATAAACAAAAGATTTAGAAGACGTTTTTCAGTCATAGTCTATGTACCTACCCAATATCTCAGTCGCAGTGGACAAGCCCAACTAACACATACATTATGGCCATCAGATTAGACATGATGTAGGACCGATAATTAAATCTAATGGTGCAAAAATACGGTGGGTACAAAACAATGGGCTAAAATTGTTTTTTTAACTGGGGTTTTTATACGATAGACTTATAAAAATGATAGAGCATAAAATTTTGAGAAACAATTATGTATCAACGACATGATATTATATTCATCTGATTTCAACTATCATTTCCTTCCGTTATACACAAAATGATTATTCAAAATTACTCCTCTATACCGCGGTCCACGTATAGTATGGAGGCCGCCGCGAAGATGTGCCACGATTGGAGTTCCGCAGTCGCCGTAGTGCTGGACCAGGCCACACCCCTAATTAGCAATATTTTTTCTTTTATATCAATTTGTCCTGCACCCATATCCCTCTGTATGTTTTGTCTGTATCAACACGATATTATATTCATCTCCTTCCGTCGCACACAAAATGATCATTCAAAATTATAAATTCAAATTAAGCATAATATTAAATTCCACATTTGGCTGTACGTGTTGGTCCATTAGGGAAGAGAGTTGATCATTAGAAAAAAACATTAGAGAAAAAAAGAAAAAAAGACCGTATCTCTTCACCGAGCGAGCTCGTGAGTCACACGCACGCGCACCTACACAAATTTCTCGTCTTCTCCGCCCTAGCTCCCCCTCCCGCGCGCACCTGCTCGCCTGCTCCACCGTGCATCCGCCTGCTCCGCTTCCCCACACGATCCTCCCCCGCTCGGCCTCTCCTTTGTCGCAGCCGTGCCGGCCATCGTCTAGGCCAAACACCATGGAGGACGCGCCTACGTGGGGCCACCAAAGTCCATCCCTCTTCTTGCCTCCGCCACCAGACATGTAGTTGCCCATTGCTCCGGCCTCCTCGTCATCCTCCTCGGGCCGTCCAGCCATCCTCCGCATCGCCGCCGCATTTGTCCCAAGGCTAGCCATCCTCCGCGTCGTCGCCTCCTCCCCGCCGCCCAGCGCAGCTAAGGGCGCCCTCCTCCCGCCGCCTGGCACGCCCTGCGCTCCAGCGGGTCCATGCGGCGTCATGCATGTCTCGCACCGACCTCCTCTCTCCCTCCCCCCCCCCTCTCTTCCTTTTCCCCCTAGATCGAGATCCAGCTTGCCTCTGCGATCCTTGGTTGCTTGTTCTTGATACAATGAATATTTGTGTACAACTATTCACAGTTGACATAGCGATTTGGGATTAATATACGTTAGATCTCGTGGATTTTGATCTAAAGAGATAGGATAGATGGGCCGAGTGGACTTTTGAGAATAGTTTCTTCAAGATTTGATTGGAGCGACGATCTATTGTTGGCGGGTATAAAATTTTTTGGTGAAAAAAAAACAGGGCCAAAGTTACGCCCGAGTCAGATTTGCATGGCAGAAACGGCCTGTTTCTGCCGCACACGCATAAGACGTGCATAGGCCTAGGGAAGTGGGCCAGCTCGATTAAACATGCGGTGGACCAATATTTAGATATAAGGGTGAATAAATAGGGAGGGTAGAAAATATGTGGATAAATTTTGTTATTTTTTTAACTGGGGTTTTTATAGGGTAGATTTGGAATTCAAGAAAAATTCGCTTTCAGCAAAGATTTCCATCTTGTCACCACTTTTGGTCACCCGGTTCACGGCATTGTTAGATGTATGTATGCAGGCATCTAGCTTGTAAAGACGGATGATGCTATAAAAATTAAGAACCTCGTAAATTAACTTGTCGGTAATTATGTTCTTTTTCTTAGCTTGATTTTTGCACGACTAGCTTTTGGTTATATATTGATTTATCATTTTGAAGTCATGATTTGATTTGATGCCATCTAGAACCTTGCTAGGGCATCAATCTAGTGATTTGAGAAATTTGGTTGGTTAATCTTTTCAAGATTTCGCTTAATCACGAAATTAAGGCCTAATGTATTCTCGTCATTTTCTGGATAGTGATTTTGTTATTTTTATATCTGGAGTTCTAGAGATTCGATTGATGTGATCCCTCTATGCGAAATATTATCTAGTTTATTCAGTAAAAGCTTCAACTCAATTGGAGTTGCGGATTTTTCTGGAGATGGATCTGATTTATTAATGTGTTAGTGTTCTGTCTGAAATTGAAAAAACGAAATTTATTTGAGTTTAGGATTTTTGGGGAGTGTTAAAATTATTCTGAGCTTAGTTGCTGTGATTAGCGTGAATCGATCCTACAATAGGTCATTTGTATCTTTTGGGCGCTAGCCCATATATAACCTACACGCATTTCTATTGGTTCGTACCGGTGAATACATCTCCATAAAATATGTATTGTATTATTCCTTTTTAATGGAAATAAACAGTCTATATATTATGAATTACACGTCGTTAGCGGATAAGGAAGCTAGTGTATCATCAGCAATCATTGTACGCCTGGTAGGTCAGCACCAGTACCATGACATGCATGCATGGTCACATCTAGGGTTAGATAACTAACTCTCACATGCCATCGACGTTCTCTCTCTCACACACAGAGAGGAACATGCACGTTCCCAGACTGTAGCATAAACGCCAGATCTGTTGAACAAAAGCTGGAGCTCTCTTCAGAGGGAGAGAGGAGGCCTCTGTGATGTGTAGGATCATCTGACCGATTTCAGCAGCTGGATCATGGATAGGTCTCTCTCTCTCACACACACAAGGAGAGTAGACAAATCCGCATTAAAGATTGAGCGGGCAATGAGACACTTCCTGCGCCTTGGGACCCATACAAGCATATGGCTTTTGGATTTAGTGATAGCAGCAAACAGAATGGACTACTAGCTTTTGCCTCTACCATAGTTCACAGCTAAAGCAAGCTGGTATTAAATTGGCTTGTTATGCTAGAAATATATATCACTACAAGAAACACGTAAAGATTCGTAAGTTTTCTTTAATTTCGTGGGTCTAAAGATGACCCACGAATTTATTCAAAATAAATCCGTAAGCTGCACATAAACCAACGAATTTAGATACATCTGCAGGCTCCGTAAAAAAAACATGAATTTATTTAAATTTGTGGGCCCTGTTCATGAATTTATATACTGCACACGAATTTATTTGGCGCACTGAGAATTCAAAACTCAGTTAAATTCGAGGGTTTTTTCAGTCCCACAAATTTGAATGAATTTGTGGGCTTCATCAGGTAAACCCATGAATTTATTTAAATTCGTGGATCGGCCCATGAATTTATTTAGTGTCTTTAAAGTTCAAAATATAGTTAAATTTGTGGGGGCAAAACCCCATGAATTTAAACCAAAGTTGCCTAGGCCCAAGAATTTAAACCGCAGACTCAAATAAATTTGTGGGCCTTCTACAAGCCCACGAATTTAGCGTCACGGATTTAATCGTCTAATTTCATGAAGCTAAATTCGTGGGTATATGCCTAAGAACGTGGTTTTCTGCCCACCAAATTTGCCGCCGCTGTTTTGGTGATATATAGAGAGTGATGAAGGAGATTACATGATGGGTATTACTCCGTAATTGGAACTGAAACTGTGGAGCAAAGATCCCCTTCTGAAATGGAAGACAGAGTATGCTAATTGAAAGAGAAGATCAAGAAGTGTCTCCCGCGTCTGCACAAAACAGAAACCAGGTGTTGTGTGCTAATTAAGGTTTTTTAATTATAATAAAATATAATTAATAGCAATAATCAAAATAAACTAAACACATAAAATATTTTGCCTAATTCTACGGATCATGCTAGTCATGTCCACACGTATATGTGTGCCAAGACCTCCCCATGCATGACTTGGAGACAGACTACATTTGCCCTCGCCGATCTACATCCCCCTCTGACCGTTCAACGGCCATACATAAATCAGCTCAGCTTGCATTGGTTGCCCTTCCATCAGCTCAAAGCGAGGGCAAATCAGAGCTCTGAATTAGCTATAACGACGTCCCATCATCTTCCCTAGCATGCAACAGAATAGCCATTAACCCATACCGTAGCAGCTTGCATGACTGTCAGCATATGCAGGAGAGACGAAGCAGAAAGTGCTTAATCCCTGAAAGCGACGTCTCTTCCCAACATGACAAAGCTCACACCCTTCCATGGGTGCGCGGCCAAAATCTGGGCAAATTGTTCCCCCACACTCTCGTGATCCTCGTTGGGGACAAACAGGCAGCGGGGACGTACAAAAGCATATTTTCAGCGAGAGCCCGGCCGGGGCGGGCATCAGGCAGACAGGGCAGCAAGGCCGCGCCCACTGATCGCTCGCCTTTATGCATAATGCATGTATGTACGTACGTGCACCATGCATGCTTTCGTTTCGTCGTCGGAGATGAATTGTAGTATAGATCATCGATCATTCACACAGCAAGCAATATACATGGGGGGGCAGATGTGTACAGATCAAGGGCCAACAAGGTGACAAGCAAGGCCGATCGATCGGCCTGCGATGCGATGCAGACAATAATCAGAGATCTTCTTCAGGCAAGAGGAGGTGGAATATGGAGCTGGCACAATTGATTTCATTCAGTGGTCGCGGCGATCTAGCGGAGAACTACATACCTGCAGCGAGCTTTGGAACAAGTAGCATGGTGAGGTGATGTATGGTAGAGGGATCCATGCAATGCATGGTGAGGTAAGCTGCCAAAAATCTCAGCTGGACTGCATGCAATGTAATGCATACTGTTTTATTTGGAGAGGAAAGAAACATATATAGTTTCAACTTTCTAGGAGCACATCATCTCTCACACTGACCCTCGCTCTCTCTCTCTCTCTCTCTCCACCTTTCTCTTCATAAGATTTGCCAGCGTTCTGAATCACCAGGATTTCAGCCAGAATGCATGCAGAGGTTGTCTTTGGGACATTGGATCCAGCGCCGTCCGGATCGGAGACTACTACGCCGAGGGTGCATCAATCAACCGGCCTGATCTACTGCAAGAAAAATGCATGAAGCTATAACCTATATGTTGGATTATTAGTTCTGGAATCTGATCAGATTGATACCGCGCAACATTATCTAAATGTAAACAAACATCTTAATAACGGACTGTTAGAATGATATCATCAGCTTGTGCCCAACATGTTCGCTGGATAATGTTCGCTCCAATAGAAAGCCAGATTGTGGTTGTATGATGGTTAAGGTGCATACGTATATAGGTTTTGAATCACTCCTGGAGAGAGATTGTGTGCGTGTGACAGTAACTCACTCACTGTTACAAGATGTATGGCTCTCCCAGTCCCAGCTCAATGATAGACTTGTGCCCAACAAAAATGTAGCTTTCAGAAGGCTCTGCAAATCCAATGGGATCATGGCTGTGTGCAAAAAGACACTGCGCTCCATGCTGTGTGCGTGGGATCATGTGAGATGTATATGTGTATAATATAATACAAACATACCCAACAACACTTGCCAATTGTTGAAGACATACGTATTTATCGTGCAAACATAAGTATAGGCAAAGTACAGAAAATGCAAATAGCTACTGTAATCACCATGCTGCAATGTCAAACAGTCAAGAATTTAGTTTAAAGGGTTGCTATCAAAGTCCAACACTCCAACATATAGTTTCAAGAACAAAAGCAGAAGAGATGTGGTGTTGCCTAACGTATGCCAGATCCACTAGCTCGCTCTAAAGACTCAAGCAGCAAATTAAATAACATCTGTGCTACCTCCGAATCTATGTTTTCGGACACTTCATTTAAACTTTAAGGCGAAAATGAGAAATATAAAATCCAAGAAGCTATGTGTGGTTGAGACCAATCTAAGCTAAATAGATATAGTGTACTCCATATGGCTAGGAGACTGCGCGCTGAAGTAGCATAATCATTTTTTTTCACAAGGTAATCACTTCTAGCAAAATAAAAAAAACTCGCTTGCATAGTCAGTGCGTAATGAATTTATCTGGTAATAGGAAGACCCAAATTATCATCACCTTTTACACTGTTGTACCTTTCTCTTAATTAGGAAAAAGGTAGGCGCACTTACGTGTACGGTCTTCCATTGTGAAAAAGGAATCAGGAAAGATGATCAATACAAAATATCAAATTTTATGATCAATGGGAGAGGTCCTATGCAATACTACACAATCGGTTGGGATGCTAATTTTTAGGAGCGAATGAAGGGCGGGAGACGAGCCTTCCACTCCCGCCATGCAAGCGCACAAGGCCCGTGGTGCACTCGTTAAGACCCCGAGCAAGGAAGGAAGGAAGCCCCGGGCGGGGGTACGTGGCGAGCCCAGGGGCGAGGAGGATAGATACGGCCTCGGAGGGGGTACGGCAGGCGGCCAGCAGCCCCGGCAAAGGCTCCGGGTTAGCAGGTAGGGCCCAAAGGTCAGTAGGGGGAAGTCAAATGGACGGATAAGGGCGTCCTAAGCCCCGCACTTATTATGAGGCAGACAGGTAGGCACGCAGTACGGGACCACCTCCACATGTCCTCTCCACGTCGTGCAAGGTCTGACCACCGGACCGTCACAGTAGCTACAACAACGGTAACTGTGTTGCCATCCCAACCGATGTTCTGCCTACAACGGTCATTCAAAACGTGGCAGCAGTGGCAGGAGCTGTGCAAGCTTTTTGGGCAAGGACATAGAGTCTTCGAAAAGAAGCTACCCGTACCCAATGACAATCGGGTCCCACAATAGAGGGAAGAGGAAGACAGGCCCACAAGGCGGTTATAGGAAGAGCTAAAGTATTGTGTACAGGGGCAGACACCCTTAGAAGTATAAAAGGGGTTGCTCAGCTCATGAGGAGGGGGTGGACTCCATTCGATCATTCTCGAGCTCCAGACACACGAACTCAGTCAACACACCACTGAGGACACACAACTCGCACGGGTAGGCCACTTAGCCAGATTTCCATGAGGTGGTCGTCTCCTACCTCAGGAACCCAATGTGCCACGATAGAAACATAATCCAAGACATGAGAGATGATGTAGGGTGTTACGCTCTAGCGCCCGAACCTCTATAACTCGCTCGTCTGCTTCGATCCAGGCGACCCTCTCCCAGCTTGCAGTGATCCCGAGGGCGCGGTCATCCTACTGCCCAAAAAGATCCTCTAGGGCTCCATTTTGGGAAGACCCTATATGTTGAAACCTCAACAAACGTAGACGGAGACAAAGCAGTCTCTAGAAATGCATTTAGTAAGGTGAACCTGTCTGTAGAAATCGTTTTTTAGGGACGGTTGGTAAAGTAAACCAGTCTCTAAAAATATTTTCTAGAATGGCATCAAATAAAAAAATTATTACTATTACCACATCACACATGCACAAGTCTACTATCATTTATTATCTTTGCCACATGAAATGCACACGCTTGTTGTACGCTACAAGAACCAACCCATGACCTCATGGTTCACGCGACATCCCCTACCACTTTACCAACAAAGTGATGCATGCTATACATTGAACAAACAATTTTTAAAAACGGTTGGTAAAGCAAACCATATCTAAAAATAGATTTTCGGAGACGGTTGGTAACAAGGTGAACCACCTCGAGTAATACTACTACATCTTCAGAGACAGTCCATGACACAACCTGTTTTTAGGCACGATTTACAGAGGCGGTCCATACTATGCCATACCTCTGTGCACGCTGTAGAATGGACCACCTCTGTAAATCTATTTCTAAGGGCAGCCTTTGATGGGGGACCCATGCTCAAAAGAGCAAGGGCGGGTGGAAATTATACTGCCTCTAGTTGAAAATTAGGAGGCGCTCCTAGAAATTGATTATGTACTAGTGATGATAACAATGGCATGTATAATTTATTTAACAACCATCACAGGTCAAAGTGCAAATCACTGAAATACAACCAAAAAATATAAAAAGATTACTATTTTAGAGAAATTTGCTAGAAAGAAAAAGGTTTTACTTGAGTAATATCATGAAATGAGGATGCGATCACCAAAACATGCTATAGGTGGCTGCAAGTATAGCTAGCACACGCGCACAACTAGAGAAATTGAAGCGCCCCAATTTTCATAATGGGATTAAAATGTGACTTTATTACCATCCCGAGGTTTGGTAATCACATTCTTACATCAGAGTGATACAGATCCGCCATAAACGGGTTGGACAACAAGGGGTGCAGCCCTAAAAATCTAAGCAGCTGAATATAAAACGTAGGCCCATATTCCTCAGGCCACAGTTGGGAAAGCAGGTCGTAACCCTTACGTTCTCGAATCAACATATACCCATAGCATTGAGAAAAAAACTCGAATCAACATATACCCATAGCATTGAGAAAAAAAATAACAAAAGCAAGAGTGAGTACATACTGTACTCAGCAACACCCTTCCTCGAAAAGAATTTTTTTGAGGGGCTAACACTATATGTAAGGATATATCTGGAGATTAAGATGGTTTTGCAGAAAAATATTTGTATGCAGTGTTTGAGATAGTTGTCAAGTTTTCATCATTCTGAAAACCGAGTTTTTTTCAAAAAGTTTGCCACTGGACTTTTCGGTCCAATGTGGCCAATGTCTTTCCAGCCAACATATTTTCCATACATCCAGCATCCACTGCTGAACCAAAAACCATTTTCATCCGGTCCCAAATCAATTCCATTTCATTTTATGAAAACTGATTCACCTGAAGAACAAGCCGTAACTCATCCATACCAGTGGACACGGACTATTTGAATAGGTTTTACTCTGATCAGAGGTTATACTAATCTCCCACAAGTTGGACTCATGCGGCACGTTACCTGTCGCAACTGCCCGAATTCCAAACCAAGCCGTTTGACTTTGTTTCATCACCTAGCAGAACTTTAGGTGTTCGGGCATCCGAGCCACTCTAGTACCGTGCGGTACTTCCGGTACTTTCCGTTGGCACAACACACATCCCTAGCCCTTGTGCGCCAGCACAGAATCTACTAGGCTATCCACTCCGGCTCGGGTCTAGCCAATGCCTCGTACAGAACGAGCGATTGTACTAAAAGACTTAGGCAAGATGAAAATCAAAACGGTCCTTATGGAGAGCTCAGATAGAACCATTTCAACTTTTCTATGCTCGACAGCTGCGAGCAATCCACCTATCCGGTATTCTTCACGAATCCTGAGACAAAGGGTAACCGCAGGTAGCTAAGTTACCCGTTCATACCCTGTCCTTATGGCTGTTTCGGCGCGTAGCCGAAATCTGACAAGGTCGGTTGCCGAGGTTCTTCCTCCATTTTATTTCAAAACCACACATATTTTCTTTTCTATACCCATCATATTCCATATCCTATAATCCAACATAAATGTCAAGATTATGACAGATAATTTAAATGAGCGATCCCACCTATGCGCGCTATATCTAAAATAGGCTTAGGTGGCTGTATATTTTGCTAGGTTTTCCTTAGCAAGCAAAACATGAAAGCTTTTAGGATGATCATCATGGCCAACGGTTGTGTTTTTGTAAAATATATAAAATTTATGTATCAAGTGAGGATTTCAATGGGCTTGCCTTTCACTTTGTTGAGGCGGTTGATATAACAGTTGCCGGACGTATTTGGCGCAGACCATCGCGTAGTATATCAGCGAGGAGCACGTCGAACGGTCTCTGCGGTAAAGCCTAGTGCACAAACAATGAAAACGCACAAATCGAAGTATAGCATTAGCTCAACATTGATTTTAGGTGTGGCGGTAATGGTAGGGGGTCTAGTGTTTATTTGGATGGTTGAATTTTACCGTGGGCGTTGGTTGGGGTTGAGTGTGTTGACAGGCCACGTTGGCGTGCAAGGCAACGGTTATTGCGGAAACCGCTAGGGGAGTGGGGCGGGACGGTCAAGGTGGAAACGGAAATTTGCGGGATGGTGGCCGCATGGTGATGTCGGAGGAAAAGATCTTTTGTGGAATGACTGGAATGAGCGTTGGTTTTCAGATGATTTTCGGTATCGTCATCATCTGAAGTCAAGGCTTAGGAAGACCCAGAGTCAGGAACCTTGTAGATTTATGTGGAGTGGGTGGATAGTGGCATCAATCACCAGGCACACAAAAATTGTGGATCAAGTGTGAAGCACTGACTGGACGTAGGACGGCGTCATGGTAGCAAGACAGGCGGCTTCCTGACCAGGAACAAAAGATTATGTGGAGCGTATGAGTAGGTAGAGGTTGATTTTAGATGATTTTAGGCGAAAGAATCACCCAAATTAGAGTTGGAACAGAGAAGATATTAACTTTGTACATTCCGGGAAAAGAAAAGGAAAAAGAAATACTCCTAGAATATTCTAAAATACGAATATTTGGAAACTGAAGAATAAACTCGTGTTTTTGGATTCTGGAGGAAATAGAAAATATTTCTAAAACTGCCTACGAAGCAGAGTTTTCAGGCTAGTGTCGACTGGTCCACGCCTATGGTGTCAAATGTGGCACCGGCTTGTAGGCTGCTTTGGAGCCTTCTAAAATCATGAAATTAATGTGGATAGGCAGATATTGATTTTTGAATGAATTTAGAAAGAAGAATCAACGGAATCTGGGCTCATATGGACGAGAGATTAATTCAGAAATAAATGAATAGAAGAA
This sequence comes from Paspalum vaginatum, assembly GCA_030272315.1. Taxonomy (NCBI): domain Eukaryota; kingdom Viridiplantae; phylum Streptophyta; class Magnoliopsida; order Poales; family Poaceae; genus Paspalum; species Paspalum vaginatum. The sequence continues at coordinate 40,432,983 of CM059015.1, read as the reverse complement.
AAGAATGGTACAAGATTGGACCTGATAGCTCGAATGACACATGATTAGTGATGTGCTAATTAACGGTGGCTGGTGTTTGGCGTGGAAAAAAATAATGGGTGGATTCACCTGTCATTTACAAGGGAGGGGCTGTTATAACAGACAGAGGGGTACGAGCAGTGCCTCTGCTCGGTTGCTTGCCTCGCGCCGCCGTGAGCAACGGGCAGGGGCTCACCGGTGTTCAGCTCTGGTGGTCGTCAGCCCGGTGGAGGTGGTGGACGCGGTGGTGCTCGCCGTGGGCTGCCATTGGTGGCGGCCTAGGAGCTCGATACAGTCAGGGAGAAGCGGGGCGCAGCTTGGGGGGACGGTGGAGGGAGGTGGCGAGGTGCTCACAGTCGGAGCAATCAAGCTATGGCAGCCGGTAGACGGGGACTTTGGTGGCTATGGTGATGAACACGAAGGAGAAGTAGAGGGCTTTGCGTGCACAGGAGGGGGAAGGCAAGGAGGAGGTGTCCGCGGCGGGCAATTTCCGGGTGAGCCGGGGGCTGGTCGCGGTGGTGGTGAGCTTGGTTTGGTGTGGATGGAGGCATGGGAGTGGGGACTATTTATAGCCGATGGAGGAGGAAGCCGTTAATTTGTCGCAAAGATGGGAGGTTCACATGGCGTGAAGATGGGAGGTCCAAGTGTCGCGGAGATGGGAGGTCCACGTGGCGTGGAGACTGGGGGGTTCAAGTGGCGCGGGGATATTTTTTTTAATTGAATTTTTGGAACAGGAATTTTGGAAAGAATTTTGGTGCAGAGTATTCTGCGATATTTAGAATTTTGTTGAGCTTCATATTTAACACACTCAAAACAAATAAGCAACATCCAAAGTTTTCGAAAATTTAATTTTGAATTACGGAGGGATTAGAAGAAAATTCTGTGTACTAAATTTTGGAGCGTTACAAATCTACCCCATTTAAAATGAATCTCGTCCTCGAGATTCGGCTTAGTGGGTTTACAAGGTTTGCTTTATTTCAGCTAGCTACTTCCTGATTCTTCACACGGAATGGAAGGTAGGAATTTTAATAACAACTACATGTCCAACTCGATTCCTCTTTTCCTTCATTTTTCTTCTTTGTTGGAGCTATTCGTACAAGCCTTCCATATACAAGGCTAGGATCATTCAGCTCATGAACTTGGAAGGTTGTTCCATACCCTAGGCGGCTTCAGGCAAGGGCTTTTCTAGAGAGCTGCAGAAATTCAGCAAGGCACTTTCTGCTCTCTAGACTGGTGGCATAATCCGGGTGGTTTGTCCAAAGGGATGGATCCATCAACATATGGAATCCGGATTATCCTGCGTCAGTGCTAACAAAATGGAGGCTACCCCACTTAAATAGGGTGGACGCCCCTACTTGTGTAGGCTTGGCACTCCTCTAGAAACTGGGAAGCTGCTGCGTTTTTCTACTGTTGTCGTTGTATTAACAGACAGGAGGGCAGGCTGGAGAAGAAACAGCTATTTAGAATAGCCTTCTTCTCGTTACACTTTTTGTTGCCCTAAGCACTTCTCCTTCGAATTCCTTGCTTGCTTCTTGGCTTGCCTTAGGGCTTCTCAATCTTGGCACAGCTTTGTTAGCAGGAAGCTTCTTCTTGCTTCTACTCAGCCCGTGGGAGGGTCATTAACCGGAGGAGGATTATGAGGCATAGGAGTAAGATTTCGGCGAATAGGATGTAGCGGAGTCGGATGCAGACTTTGGGCTCTTGGTTCATATTCTGGGTGGGGGCGGAAACGTGGATCTCACAAATGATTCCTCTTCTCGCAAAGTGGAACGAGGACTTTAAGGATCTTGGAGAGGAGTACGCAATGGATGAGGATGGGAAGGAAGATTGCTAGGTTTATCATCTGGTGGTGGAATTGGCGGTTTGTTTGTGTGAGTTTCTGAGTCTTTCTTCCCAGGGAAGAGGGAGGTGGATCTCCCAAAGAAAAAGGAGACAAAGTGGAAGGATGACAGCGGCGATAGTGTAGTAACTTAGGAGGAACTGTCCTACCCAAGAATCATAGAATATGGGAGGAGTTGTGGCTGGTTAGCTGGTGGGAAAGGAGTGGAGGTGGGTTTGCTCTGCGGGTTGAGCGAGGAACTGAGCTCAAGGGAGGGGGATTTTATGGGTGCGCGTGGGGGCGGTGGTTGCGGTGCGGCGTGCTGTGCACCGAGGTGACCTAAGCGGTGGAGGTGAAGTGGGTGTACGCAGTGGCTTGTAGGCAAAGGTGGAGTAGGAGGGGGGCCGGGCGCCTACTGATGGTGGAGCGGGGCACATGGCGGCCGATGGTGGGCGGGGCACGTGGCGCGTGGGTGGGCTGCCAAAGGCAGCAGGCAGTGGCAGGCAGCGTGCACGCGGGCAGCAGGGGTGAGTGGGTGGTGGGGGCCGGGGCATCGGATGCAGCGGGTGCGGTGGAAAAGGAGATATGTGAGCGGCGGGGGACTGTGGTGGATACTGTTTGCAGGGGCTATGGTACGGGATGTTTTCTCCGATCTTATCCATTTTCCTAAGGCGTTGTTTCCTTTAGCTGTGCTTTCCTTAGGCAGAGCTTTGTTACCTGCTAATCGCCCTTTATTTTGACTAGTGCTTGTTCTGGTCGCTCTTTTTAACAGGCACATACTCTTCAAACTTATGGGTTTTAAGGTGAGAAGAGATAGCAGAGGTGAGAGCTAGTTTTAATGGTGATTTTATTAGCACTTCAAACAAGGCAACGCTTGTTTCTGCTGACATAGCAGGAGACAAGCCACAACAACAAGACATAAGAACGAAAACAAACACACTAATGCAACCACTCACGCATAACTGACTTCAACTTCTGACTGCCGGAGGCCCCGTTTGGTGATGGTTCCTGAACACTGGATCCCTTTCCTGGAAGCGAGAGTGTTAGGAGGATGCCCAAGCTTTATCTATCTTTCTCTTGGTGGATAGTTGCTGGGGCTTTTCTCTGATTCTGCTGTTGCTCAAGCAAGAGAATACTGGAAACTAGCTTGGTGACTTGGTTCCGATTGCCTAGGAGGGTTTGATATTCCTCTGTACTGCAGTTTCCAATGGGTAACGGAGGTCAAACAGACTCCGTGTTGTCGTGCTGCTTGGATCTGGGATGGTTTCTTGCCTTTGGCGCAACGACCTAGCTCTGTACTGGAACAGAAGGTCTTCTGTTATCCGGTTGCGAGCTTCCAACCTATCGTGTATGAGGCTTCAGCTTGTCGTACTCATCATCCAAGGCTTGTAGATGAAGAGCAAGGTGGGCTACGATGGGATCCTCAGTTTCCTCTATTAGCTTCAGGGCTTCAACCCTTTTTGCCCAGCTTGTGGTCAACTTGCTGAAGGGTGGGAAGAACCTCATAGGGGTGTCCAGGATTGCCCTATGATAGGTTGAGCACAACTTTCTAATTGCGTCACGAGCGTAACGTGACATGCATCCACAAACCGATGACCGGTAGCTGTGGAGTGACATCTTGCGAGGGCACGATTGTCCTTGATGTACAGCGAGACCATCCATTTCTGTTCTCCACTCTCGATGATTTCTCTGCCTAGGTACTCAGGGTATCCGAAAATTTGAAGGTACCTTATGGCATCCCTTAGGGGCTCTGTAAAACCTTTTACATCCTCACACAGGCTGACACGTCCAGCAGTTGCCATCTGAACGAGACTTGCAGGACTTGGACCTACAACAGAACTACTATACAACACACAAATAAGCAAGACAATGTCTACAACGCATGCGATCTACACGGTTAACTCTTACAATGGTGCTAAGTGAAGGAAAAACTTCACTACCCAATTGTAAGAGGGACACTGGACACAACTAACTTCGGACCATGCGGCTTCATTCCATGTCAGGCTTGGGGACCTCATTCTGACTCATCTGAGCTGATGGCGATGATGTCCTCTGGTGGTAGCTGAGTTGCGATGACTGGGTCATCTTCTTCGGTTAGTCCCCTGAGCGAGGCAATGCCTGAGGGTTCTAGCCTTGCTTTTGTTGGTGAGGTTGTTGGTCGAGGCTTCGACTTGCTCAAGGAACAGGACTTGGAGGTGGGGCTCTGGATAGCTCTTCTTCCAGGCACCGGAGATCTGGTATGGGGATACTCCTCAGGGTGGGGTGTTCTGTTAGGTCTGGTGGAGGATTTGGGTGGGATTTTTGGCGGGTTTGGCTGGCTCTCAAGATCGGGGAAGGTAACTAGTATGCCTTCCAACACTGAGACTTCCACTGAGAGGTCTAGGCGCTTTCTCTTTTTAAGGGGCACGAGGCGACCGTCGAGGATGGATTTTTCTTCTAGCCATTGCTGCTTTTGCAATGGAGCGGTCCCTGGGTCCTTTGAGCCCTATGACATCCCCTTTAAATAGCTTGGTTGGCGTGTCCGTTAATGCCTGGCGCCATTGATAGGTCTCTTGTCGACTGTGCCATACTGAGCAGCCACTTAGGGTGAAGGTGCAGTATTAACTGTGGATACTATTTCCTTGTTTTATGTTGCAGCGCCTTCTGGCTGTACATCGGGTCATGTGCTTGACCAGAGTGGTCCATATCTTGAGATTGAGCCATGTGTCTTTGTAATGGTGATGTGCCATACGGCGGGCACTGGTTACATTGACATCGATCCATCAGTGTCCGTCTATATATCCTGGCTTTATTGATGCGTCGGTCAAGCTAACGACTTTCCTAGTTCGAAGCTTGACTCCCTGGTGACGGTCGATGGGTAAGAAAGGACCAAAACCTTTTTGAAAATAGAGTAAGATGAGGTGCATAAGTGTTTTTCAAGCTGATTTTGGACTCAAAATATTTTTTTCCAACCTTAGGGTTACGTCCTACGGCCAACTACGGCTCTGATACCACCTGAAGCGCACCCTGTTTCCATAATGGGACTGAAATGTGTTTTATTACTATCTCAGGGTTTGGTAATCACATTCTTACAATCAGAGTGATACAAATCTGACCTAAACGGATCAGGACAACAATGGGCGCAGCCCTAAAAATCTAAGCAGCGGAATATAAAACGTAGACCCATCTTACTCACGCCACAGTTGGGAAGCAGATCATAACCATTACTCGTTATCGGACCAACATATGCCCAAAGCACTGAGAAAAAAACAACAACAAAGCAAGGGTGAGTACATACGTACTCAGCAGCCCACCTTCCTCCAAAGGATATATTTGAAGTTTAAGATAGTTTTGCAGAAACGCATTTGTATGCAGGGTTTGAGATAATTGTCAAGTTTTAATCTTTCTGAAACCGAGTTTTTTTCTAAAAAGGTTGGCCACTGGACTTTCCTGTCCAAAGTGCCCATGGCTTTCCAGCCGATACATTTTCCATACATCCAGCATCCACTGCTGAACCAAAAACCATTTTCATCCGGTCCCAAACCAATTCCATTTTATTTTATGAAAACTGCTAACTGAAGAATCCAAGCCGTAACTCATTCATACCAGTGGACACAGGACTATTCGAATAGTTTTACTCTGATCAGAGGTTATACTAATTCCCACAAGTTGGACTCAGCGGCACGTTACCGTCGCAACTGCCCGAATTCCAAACCAAGCCATTGCCTTTGTTTCATCACCTAGCAGAACTTTAGGGGTTCGGGCATCCGAGCCACTCCAGTACCCCGCGGTACTTCCGTTGGCACACCACCCATCCCTAGCCCCTTATGCACCAGCACAGAAACTAATAGGCTATCCACTCCGGTTTGAGCCTAGCCAATGCCTCATACAGAGCGAGTGGTTGTACTAAAAGAGTTCGGCAAGATGAAAATTATAACGGTTCTTACAGAGAGCTTAGGTAGAACCATTCCAACTTTTCCATGCTCGACTACGCGAGCAATCCACCTACCCGGTATTCTCCACGAATCCCGAGACAAAGAGTAACCACAGATTGCTAAGTTACTCGTTCATACCCTGTCCTATGGCTGTTTCGGCACGTAGCCGTATTCCGACAAGGTCGGTTGCCGGGGTTCCTTTCCCATTTTATTTTAAAACCACACACATTTTCTTTTTCCTACCCATCATATTCCATATCCATAATCCAACAGTAATGTCAAAATCACGATAGATAATTTAAATGAACGATCCCACAGTATGTGCGCTATATCTAAAATAGGCTTAGGATGGCTCTATATTTTGCTAGGGTTTCCTTAGCAAGCAAAACATGCAAGTTTATAGAAAATTTATGCATCAAGTGGAGTGATTCTAGTGGGCTTGCCTTTCACTTTGTTGAGGCGGTTGATATAACAGTTGCCGGACGTATTTGGCGTAGACCATCGCGTAGTATATCCCAAGGGGCACGCAGAATGGTCTCTCCGGTAAAGCCTAGTGCACAAACAATGAAAACACGCAAATCGAAGTATAGAATGAGCTCAACATTGATTTTAGGTGTGGCAGGTAATGGTAGGGGGTCCTAGTGTTTATTTGAATGGTTGAAGTTTACCATGGGCGTTGGTTGGGGTTGAGTGTGTTGACGGCCACGCTGGCGTGCAAGGTAACGGTTATTGCGGGAGCGCCAGGAGAGTGGGCCGGGACGGCCAAGGTGGAAACGGAATTTGTGGGATGGTGGCCGCATGGTGATGTTGGAGGAAAAGATCTTTTGTGGAATGACGGAATGAGCGTTGGTTTTCAGATGATTTTCGGTATCGTTATCATCTGAAGCCAAGGCTCAGGAAGACCCAGGGCAGGAACCTTGTGGATTTATGTGGAGTGACTGGATAATGACATCAATCACCAGGCACACAAAAATTGTGGGACCGGTGTGAAGCACTGACTAGGTGTAGGACGGCGTCATAGTGGCATGACTGCGGCTTCCGACCAGGACAAAAGATTATGTGGAGCGTATGAGTAGGTAGAGGTTGATTTTAAATGATTTTAACTTTGTATATTTGGGAAAAGAAAAGAAAAAAGAGAAAGGAATATTTCTGGAAAATTCTAAAATCCGAATATTTGGAAACCGGAGAATAAACTCGTATTTTTGGATTCTGGAAGAACATAAAATATTTGCTAGACTGCTTGCGAACAGAGTTTTCACGCTGGTGTCAACGGTCCACGCGCCACGGTGTCAAATGTGGCACCGGCTTGTAGGACGGCTTGAAGGCTTCTAAAATTATGAAAATTAATGTGGATGGTAGATATTGATTTTTGATGAATTTAGAAAGAAAAATCAATGGAATTGGAGCTCATATGGTCGAGAGATTAATTCGGAAATAAATGAATACAAGAAAAGAATGATACAAGATTGTACCTGCTAGCTCGAATGACACATGATTAGTGATGGGCTAATCACCGGTGGCTGGTGGTTGGTATGGAAAAAACTAATGGGTGGATTCACCTGTCATTTACAGGAGATGGGTGCTGTTATAACAGGCAGAGGAACACGAGCAGGCCCTGAGCAGCGCCTCTGCTCGGCTGCTTGCCTCGCGCCGCCGTGAGCAACGGGCAGGGGCTCATCCAGCGTTCAGCTCTGGTGGTTGTCTGCGTGGTGGAGGCGGTGGTGCTCGCTGTGGGCTGCCATTGGTGGCGACCTAGGAGCTCGTGGGGAGCTCAATACAGGTAGGGAGAAGGGGGGCGCGACTTAGGGGACGGTGGAGGGAGGTGGCGAGGTGCTCACGGTCGGAAGCAATCAAGCTATGACAGCCGGTAGGCAGGGTACTTTGGTGGCTACGGTGATGAACACGGAGGAGTAGAGAGCTTCGCGTGCGCAGGAGGGGAAGGCAAGGAGGAGGTGTCCGCGGCGGGCAACGCCCGGGTGAGCTGGGGGCTGGTCGCTGCGGTGGTGAGTTTGGTTTGGTGTGGATGGAGGTATAGGGGGTGGAGGGCTATTTATAGCCAATGGAGTAGGAGGCCGATGATGTGTCGCGGAGATGGGTGGTCCATATGGCGTGGAGATGGGAGGGTCCAAGTGTCGCGGAGATGGGAAGGTCCACATGGCGCAGGAGATGGGGGTTCCAAGTGGCGCGGAGATGGGGTCAAGTGGCGCCGGGATTTTTTTTTTTTGAATTGAATTTTGGAATGGAATTTTGGAAAGAATTTTTCTCGAGAGTATTTGCGATATTTAGAATTTTGTTGAGCTCATATTTAACACACTCAAAACAAATAAGCAACATCTAAAGTTTTCGAAAATTTAATTTTGAATTAGGGAGGGATTAGAAGAAAATTTATGTGCTAAATTTTGGAACGTTACATAAATGGAGTAGCAAAAAAATGGAGTTATTGGATAAGATAACCAAGGGGTAGAATGGGCACCTTTTTTACCCTTTTAGCGACACCAAGAGAAATAGCGTTACAGCAACACATTGCGTCGCTAGCCCTGCCACGTGGGCGGCCGTCAATCGTGGACGCCGGCTAGGACGCACGTGAGACCCACCTGCAGTGTCAATTCGCACTGTGCCTTAGCTTGGGTTAACTGGGCCACTGGCCCATCCCAACACCACTCTCTCTCACACACACTCTCGCTCGCCCGCGCGCATGCTTGTCCCCCTAGCCTCCACGTACGTTAGGATTTGAGCCGTCGCCGCTACCGCCTACTCTAAGGTGCGCACGGCCTTGGCCTCCTCGCCCATGCACAGTCGCCTTCAAGCTATGGAAGTTCTCCACCATAGAGCTAGCAAGGTAGTTGGCCTCATATCCTATCCGATTTTACCATTTAGTAAGGTTAGGGTTCCAGAATTAGTTGATGGTTAATCAATATGGTTAGAAAGCAATGTCCAAGGTGGTTGATGGCCACGAAAGAAAGTGGATCGATTAGCTTTGTCTTCTCATTTCATAAGGCTGAGTCCAACGGATCATCTATCACATTAGCTATATTCAAACTCCACTCTGTCTATAGTGTGGCTACAGTGTCATTTTCGTACTATAGATGACCATATAGATGATCTACTGGACATGATTTAAGAACTTTAGTACTATGTCTAATCCATAAAACAAATTTGAATTTTTTACAGATGGATTGTTTAGTTCATTTTTTCCATGGGGGGATATTAGATAGAATGGAGAATTTAAAAATATGCAAGAGGGAGCTGTAGTCTTTGCGCCCCAAGCTATGTGGAAGTTGTGCATCGGACTCAAGAGTTGTTGGGCTATTTAGCTAGGCATGGATATTTGATGTTATGAGGTAGGTTTAGCAATGACAAAGCACATGCTTATTATGTGTTGATGAAAAATTCGTTCGATTCCGATTAGAGTACATACAACGAAATAGCTGTAGAACAACAATGTGAGTTGTTTGGAGGTTGTTGCTGAATTAAAAGGTGTAATTGATGTGGCTAGGGTGAAGAAGGAAGCCGTGCTAAAATAGGTCGATGCTGAAAATAGAGTGGAAGGTCAGTTGGATCATGGGTTGGGTACAGGACTACGGACCGCTTTGATGCTCATTCGTTCACAGCGACTGAAGGGTCAGTTGGATACTGTTCGACTAATAAGGACACAATGGTCTAAGGGGACTGATGGATGCTCATTTGTTCAAGCATGATGATGTGAAGGACAACTTTCAGATTGTCCATGATATTGAGATGTATGCTAGCCATAATGACATCTACATCGGTTTCAAACTTTGGGGTTGAAACTTAGACTCCAGGAAGAGTTGAGGGTGATAACGTGGACTTCTTTCTTCCTAAAATAAACTTGTTTTCCCGTTTTATTAGGGAAAATGCAGTTGCACTTTTGGGCCGGTCGTCATAGGTCGTGAATCACTTGGCGGTGGGCTGCCTAGTTGGGCTATGAGGCCTCGCCCACTCTCTCTCTCCAGGTTATATACACCCGTGCACTCATCCGATGGACTATAAACCCTAGTCTTCTCTCGTCACATTATTTACTGGCGGCGACGGCTGAGCGAGCGACGCTATCCTTCGCCAGGATCCCCTAGGTGTTCTCCGGCGACGAGCATCCACCAGGTACGCCCTTTTCCTTCCCGCCCAGCGAAACCGAGGACCCCAAACCAAAGCTATTTGTACTTCGGATCTGACCCAGCATAATATGTGTTATTCCCACTGACTTCGGTATTTTGGAAGAGAAAAGGTTATCTGTTGTACATATGCACACATGTTCTATAACGGATCCGCCCCCTGGTTTGATGTCACTGATTTTTGTTTTTTTTTTATTGGTGTTGTGCAGATCTGAGATCCGGCGAAGCTAGCGGCCCATCGAGATGGCGCTTGTAAGTGTTTCCTGATTTGAACCTTTATGCTTCTTTGAGTAGCTTCTTCTTAGATTTGAGATGCTACGGGCTTTTTAAATAACTTGGATTAGTGTCTTAGTGAGGTTATTAGCTTGTAATTTGGACTAAGTGTGGTGTGGCCAACTATTCTCTGGCAAATTGATTGCATTGAAGAGTTTCTGTGTATTCCTGCTGTACGGTCTACTGTGTGGGTACATTTTTATCTATCGCATCTCTTAACTTAAATTTGGGCATCGATTTATTCGCATGGTTGGATAGTCGCGATTACCTTATCTTCTTGCCGTGGTTGCTTGGTTACATCTTTTTCCTTTCTCGCGGAAGAAGAGGAGGTGCTTGTAATTGACATATTAGAGATTGAATTCACTTAGATCTTTGCTGAAGTTAGGAAAATGATGATTGTCTGTGGAGCGGTAATCTTAAACGGACTACCAACAATGGCATGGTGATTTGACAATTTCTTATTCAGATGCTATGATAAGAATGAAGTTGTGAGGTTGCAAACACCTCCCAGCAGTTCTTTAATGGACTAAATTTGTGTGCTTTCTAGCTGTAAAGTGGAGTAATTTTGTCATTCCTTTCCCAATTCGTTATAAAGTTTCCAATACAAAAGGTATATTCACCTTTTTACTGTTCTGCTAAGCATCAACTAATTTGCAATAGAATCCTTGCAGAAGTTAACTTGAATACAGTTTGGGTCCGTTGCTCGGGTGGCATCATATTCACCTTTTCATACCCATCTGTTACCATTTTCTTAACTCATGTATTGGTGACGGGCTTCAGTATAAGCGGCAATGTTGTTTGCATCCACTTGTTTGGTTTTGATGACCATAAGAACATGGTTGTGCTATTTTTCTCCTTATGATTCTACACTGTAACCAGTTTATGCCAAACGTCTAATCTCTTGCGCTGCGATAGGATTGTACCTCTGCATTTCTATTTAATTTGTTTTCTGATTGTTTAGTTTGACTGTACAACTTGTATCGACTGTTTTACTTTCTTTCTTGCCATTTGTTCTCATTTCTGGATATTGATTTTTTTGGCCAACGTATAAGTATATGAACTACCTTCTGCATTGTTTAGGTACTGCATACTAGCAGCGGCAACAAAAATGCATTCAAGGCACTTATTGCTGCGGAATACAGTGGCATTAAGGTTGAGTTGGTGAAGGACTTTCAGATGGGTGTCTCCAACAAAACTCCTGAGTTTCTCAAGATGAACCCTCTTGGGAAGGTATCCATATTTTTGTTCCATAAGAAGCTTGATACAGTAGTCAAGAATGTTAATCAAGCACTTCTTTACAGGTTCCTGTCTTGGAGACTCCTGATGGTCCTGTTTTTGAAAGCAATGCGATTGCACGATATGGTAAGCCAAATATAGCGACCACTGATGTTAAATCTATTGTTTTCATGTATTTGATTGAGCATTGAATTCTGTCATCTTCCTGAAGTTACTCGCTTGAAGGCTGACAACCCACTTTATGGATCTTCACTGATTGATTATGTGAGTGATGCGCAATATTCATTCAAGATCATTTACTGTATTCTTGTATGTGCGCTTAGATGGTTTCATTTGATTCAGGCCCACATTGAGCAATGGATGGACTTTGCTGCGACAGAAGTTGATGCTAACATTGGAAGGTGGTTGTACCCACGAATGGGGTTTTATCCCTATGCTGCTGTGGTATGTATGGCCATGTGGCCAATACTTCTTTTTGTTCGCAATAGCTTGACTGTAGTCTTATATTCCCATTTTGCTCAATAGAGTGAGGAAGTAGCCATTGCCGCTTTGAAGAGAGCATTGGGTTCCCTCAACACCCACCTTGCATCACACACATTCCTTGTTGGCCATTCAGTGACTCTTGCTGATATTGTGCTCACATGCAACCTCTACATCGGTTTTCTTCGGATCTTGACCAAGAGTTTTACCTCAGAGTTCCCTCATGTTGAGAGGTACTTCTGGACCATGGTTAACCAGCCAAACTTCAAGAAGGTAATTGGTGATGTGAAGCAGGCAGAAGCTGTGCCACCTGTTCAGAAGAAGGCTGCGCCAGCCAAAGAGCAGAAGCCTAAGGAATCCAAAAAGGAGACCCCAAAAGAGGCCCCAAAGCCAAAGGTGGCTGAGAAACCAGCAGAGGAAGAGGCACCAAAGCCTAAGCCAAAGAATCCTCTTGATTTGCTTCCTCCAAGCAAGATGATCCTTGATGATTGGAAGAGGCTGTACTCCAACACGAAAACTAACTTCCGCGAGGTTGCTATTAAAGGTATGTTTGCCTCTTAATTTCCTGCTGAAGTGTTTCAACAGTGAACATGTTGACATGATATTTTACTAACTAAACATGAACTCTGAGTAGCTTGATGCAAGTCTTAGTAAATTCTTAGGATGCCTAGTTTTAGCAGGTATCAGTTATATGTATGTTTCTTTTTTAGGCCCGTTTGGATGCACCCAACTAATTATTAGCTGCCCAAAATTAGCTAATTTGGATTCAAACGTTATTAGCTAATAAGTCAGCTAATATGTTTGCAATCTATTATTGGATGCAGCTAATGCTAGCTAAGTGTTTAGTGGCTATTTTTTAGCTGGTCCAAGCATGGCCTTGATCAGTTTCCACATCTTGGTGTTCAATTTTGTTTTTCATCTGTGAGCTAAGTGTGATGTACAGATCATCGGAACTCATCTCCCATGTATTTTCAGGTTTCTGGGATATGTATGACCCAGAGGGCTACTCCCTGTGGTTCTGTGACTACAAGTACAATGATGAGAACACGGTGTCCTTTGTGACCATGAACAAAGTTGGTGGGTTCCTGCAGCGAATGGACCTGTGCCGCAAATATGCTTTTGGCAAGATGCTTGTGGTTGGTTCTGAGCCCCCTTTCAAGGTGAAAGGGCTTTGGCTCTTCCGTGGCTCAGAGATCCCCAAGTTTGTCATGGATGAGGTATATGACATGGACCTCTATGAGTGGACCAAGGTTGACCTCTCCGATGAGACCCAGAAGGAGCGTGTTAATGCCATGATTGAAGACCAGGAGCCCTTTGAAGGCGAGGCCTTGCTGGATGCGAAATGCTTCAAATGAGACCGTTTCTTTGGAATCCAACTGAGGAATGAGGAAGTAGGTTTTGGGTGATGAATGTTAGTTTTGATACTTGGTGAGGTTATTTCCTGTTCTATGTTAAAAGTCGTTGGCCATGTTAATGGGAGGTTGCACTCGCATGCATCCTAACGTGTTACATTGCAATCATTTATGGACTATATGCTATGCCAATCTGGTAAACTTAAATTATACATATTAAAGAGTACGATACACTGCTGGTCCTTAAACTTGCAGTGATAGTGTCATCAAGGTCCTTAAAACTTCAAAATTGCACATTTAGGTCTCTAAACTAGCATGGTTGTATTGTCCTGGTCTTTAAACTCTCAGCGTGCAATCTCATTGCAGGTTGTATACTTTTGATTGTCATCTGGCTCTTTAAACTTGTTCTTGGTGCCCTTATAAAAAAAAAACTTGTTCTTGGTATCATTAGGTCTAAAGGTTTTGACTTGCATGTTGACCTGGCGTGTTATATTAATTTGGGGCGTGTTAGATTAATTTGGAGCTGACATGTTTATACATTTTTCTTCCTCTCTCTCCCTTGCACCGCCCCTTCTCCCCACATCCTGCCTTCCTCCACACCGCTGCCGCCTCTGGAGCCTCCTCCAAAAGAGTTTCTACTTATGTGCGACAAATCGATAATGGTGACTGATGAGGGGGCAGCGGCGACATGGAGGGGAGGGCAACAACATTGTGAAGGAACGGCGAGAGATGATGAAGGCAACAAATGGACTTACGTACGCATCATCGCAGAAAACAAGGGACGTAGACAAATTGAGACATGTTTGGACCATGATGAGACCCAAATAAAGTTAAGAAATTGAGATATGCACTTTGAGACCCAAATAAAGTTAAGAAATTGAGATATGCACTTTAAGAGTTTAGAAATCGGGATAACACAACCCTGCAAGTTCAAAGATCTAAATGTATTTAAAGATCTGAATGTGTATTTTAAGAGTTTAGGTTTTAGAACGACAACCACAAACCTATTAAGTATAGGAACTTGCAGTACAGTTTGCTCTATTGAAAATGCATGCAAAGATCTATTTGAGTCGAATAAGACTTTGGTTCAGCGATTATACGACACTAATATTCGGAACGTAAGCGCCACAGCACATCTCGTCGTACGATCGTATCATCGTACGGCGCGTTTCTAGAAATGTTAAAACGAACCCTTGGCTGGGGTAATGTTTGTAGCCAGGAAAACATTTATTTTTTTAAAAAAAATCTTTTGTCCACCCTGATCACCAAAAAAATGCATTTAGATGCCCAAAATACTACTCCCCATCCCAAATTGTAAAATATTCTAAACCTGATTAATTCATTTCTCTATGTTTAAGTAGTACAAAATGTGGTTAGGCTCATCAATATCTATATGAACATAACAAATAAAAGAAAGCTAAAACCCTTACAATTTAGGACGGAAAGAAGTATATACCAAAGTGAAATTTAAAATATATGAAATGCAATGGACGGAGTGGTGAGGACAAGAGAACCAAAAGTATTAAACGAGCATTCACAAAGACGCAAGATACCATCTGTATATATGAGATACATTTGCGTGTGGTAATCATCGGGCTGCAACTTTTTGCAGACGCCATGAAATTTTGATTCTTTTTTCACTTCTATAAGACAAGGGTAAAAAACTTCCAAGATCCTATATTTCTGGTGAACTCTAATTCTCAGAATCACCAGTTCAAAATCCAGAACTGAACAATTATTTACCATGGCACAGAGCACTTCGTGTCGCACCACTTTTCTCACTTTGAGACTATACTAAGCTTTCTCCAGCAGCGCCTTTGCGCAGCTTCAGAGGCTCTCCCACGAGGTGATGTGCAGAACCTTCGTCCATGCACATCTATACTGCAGAGATTCTGAATATATCGCCACAAGCTTCAACATGAAAATTTTAGCCCGTGGCAGAGCTTAAATACTTGGATATTTGTGTCCTGAAATTTGTCTCAGGAAACGTATGTCAGCAGCTTTCCGTAACAACTAAACGATGTAGTTGCTTTAGCGGTGACAAGAGTTGGGAAAACGACGGCCTTTTGCTCGGATCGCTGGAAAATAAGGTTCATTATCAGTGGGGCGAACAGCATGGGGTAGACAATTATAGAAGCAAGGGGTCGAGTCTTACTTATCCCAACATGAAGATATTATGCTAGCCACCTGCGGGTCTACTTCCTTGGGGATGTCTAATCGTCTGTTCTGGAATCCAACTGCTCCTACAACTTGCATTGGATTCAACCCACTCCATGGTACACGCATAGTTGCCAGTTCCCACAGGATTACTCCAAAACTGTAGACGTCACACCTGAAGCAAGCAGAAAACGTTCAATTCTCAGAAGATGACAGGAGCAATAGAAAAGAGGAACATGTCCGTGCAACTCAACTACTCACTTCTCATTAGATGGTTCATTTCGTAGTACCTCAGGTGCCATCCACTCTGGCTGCAGGCAAAGAGGAAATACAGTCGTAAAGATGTGATTATAGGTTTATTTGCAAAAAAAACGTGCACGTTGAACAAGAAAAGAGTAGGAAGGCAATGTTCTTAACATAAGCCACCAAAAAACGAAAATATAACAAAGGTCTACATATGCTTCCTTTTCCAATGAACCAAAGCATCGATTTAAAGTTCTAAACAGATGAGCCCTCAATGATGCTGAGGATTAAATAATAATGCAAGATGCTGCTTCTCAAGAGATGTGTAGTATTTCTCTTGTGCGGGTTCGAGTCCCTATGCAACCAGAAAGCAATTCAATTCCGATATCTTGCTTTTTGCAAAATAACTAAGATGGCCATTTCTGTTAGTCATTTATTAGCCCAGGCACAGTGCATGCCCTATATTAGGTGCATTTTGGATTGCATGCTCAAATGATGTATTTTGAATAGTTTGCCAGCTCTCTACCTCCCTTTCCAGCCTATTCCGAAAACAAGTGCTTTAATGCTGTACAGAAGCATGATGCATTTTAACATAGCACACTTGTCATATTTCAGTTGGCATCTTGGCATTGAGTAAGAGGATACCAAATTCAGAATCCTTTCATTGTGCTAAGAATACCAACTACTATGTCTCTTCATCTATGAATTTTTTTATCAGATTTTGTCTTGATTGCCTAAGTGAGTTGCATTTGTCTTGGTCTTTTCCTGCCATACATTAACCACGCTTTCATGTGGTGTATCAATATACCGAATGAGGTTTCATGGATCTAGCTCCAGTATATTCCAGGTTCGTACTCCTGGCCTCCGGTCACAAATAAATGCAGTTTTGGGGTTATCTCAACCATTCCAAACTTTGTTCCAAACTTTGGTTACTGATTACTTTAACATGTTAAGTTTGGATATTTGAAAATGATACGAGCAGTTTTTTTTTCTCAAACATAGTTTCATAAAAGTTAACCTTTGCTAAGTTCTGTAAAAATTGTAATAATAAGTGCTAATCAAAGATGTTGTTGCCTTGTTGGAGACCATGTCAATGACCAAAACATCAATTATTTGTGATTTGAAGGTGCAGTAGTATTTCAAATGTTAACGCTACTAACGCAGTCAATATGGACAATGAATAATGTTAGAGGATGAGGGTATTTACTGTTCCAGCAGTTGACTTAGAAGAAAGAAAAGTATGATGTTTCAACCTTGACATGCCAAAATCAGACACCTGCAAGGAAAAGTTACATGTGTATTGTGTTGAGCCCCACAATGAAGTTTTGGTGATAAAAGTGTAAAGCAAACGAATAATGAACATGGGCTCATCCACAGTAACTGTCCATAGTTTGGGAAAGGTATGGAACTCGTTACTCGTACCTAAATCATAAGTAGAGGGTACAGAAACAGCAATAACAGACAGGGACGATGCATCTCTTGTTCTAAGCTATAAACCTATCTAACATATGGGAGGAAGACACTAACCACCAATACCCTGCAGCTAATGTGCATGGAACCCATTGTTTACTTTTCTTTTACTAAAATTCAAAGGTACAGGGGTTCAACGTGTCATTAAGAATGGATAACTATGCACCATACAAGCAGTTCATTGATAATGGCTATTAGCAAAAGGTCTACTGAACAGGAGAAATGAATCTAGTAGTTGCACGAACAAAGCGACAACAAGTGAAGTGCATTTTTTAAAGCAAACATTTCGCACCACAATATTTCTGTATGATGGCCAGGTGGACAGTAAGAGGTCTCTCCTGGGTGGAACATAACATGCTAACAAGAAAATAGATGTCTGATGGTATAGAGGGAGCAGTCACCTTGACAACCCAATTTTTATCCACTAAAAGATTTGGGGATTTCAGGTCACGGTGAACAATGGTAGGATGGCTAGAGTGCAGGTAGTTCATCCCTTTTGCCTGAAAGAATGCAATGTTAATTGCTGCATAGAACAACCCACAAAACATGTATTCCGTATGAAACAAAAACTTCTTGCCCAAGCTTACCACATCCAGTGCCATTTTTAACCTCCGCACTTCATCGATTTGACTATTTGGCCGATGCAACAGGCGATATAGGCTCCCCCTGACAAGAACAAAAGATTGCGATATGCTGTGATTACTCTTTGTATTCATAATATGTTGCCAAGGAAGGTTGAAATTATCATTTGGAATTTTTTCTATAAATAGAGGAACTTGTACAAACCTTGGGAGGTACTCCGTTAAAATAGAGAGATTTGGTGGTTGTGTCACATATCCTAAGAAAAGAACGACATTGGGATGCCTTAGTCTTGACATGATTCTCACCTAAAAGGCAGAAATATATATTTAGGTAAGGAAAAAGAACCCAATAACCATTAAACTCAAGCTGGAAGAGAGATGCATGTGCTAAAACTAACTTACTTCACATTTAAATTGCTCTAGAGAAACACCTGATAAATCCTGGTCCAGAAACTTCTTCACGGCAACCTCCTGAAATTTACAAGAAAAGCTTTCAGGAGAACGAAAAATCTCAAGAACAGATTAAGAAGTCAAAGACACTGCATATGTTCAGAGTTGGTTAGCTGCTTAGGCTGTCTCCAGCAGAGCGTCACTGCTGGAGACAGCCTTACTATTCTTGAATATAAGAGAAGAACTCTGAAGATTCCTAATTATGTTAAAGCATATGGATTACAATTCATGCTGTCAGTTCAATTTTGATCAATCCTGGTGCATGAGCCCCGGCTTGCGCAGGGTCCGGGGAAGGGTTGAAAACATTTATACGCTCATGAGCCCTAGTTCAGTTTTTTCTATACACAGGCATGCATATAAAGGTACCAGAGCAGGCAAACTTATCCTCCCTCCGTCTTAAATTGTAAGGGGTTATAGCCCTCTTTTTATCCGTCCACATTCATATGGATGTTGATGAATCTAAACACACATACATAGGAGTACTGAATGAATCTATTAGAGGCTTAGGTCTCCTTACAATTTGGGACGGAGGGAGTACTTTTTGGCCTCATTAAGGGAAAAAACTCACTTACAATTCTTGTTATATAAAGCTCTATGTAAACAGGTTATAACAATTTAGAACTGCAGGAATGATCAAATGAGTAATGCCATTGCATAATGTCTAATCACTGGTTAGCATGTCATTCCACGCTTTGGTAGATTCAGTGCTGAGGGAAGAAAGTTAATCCAGAAAGCTAGTATGTGCGAGTTCAGAATCATATCTTCAGCAGATACATCAAAGTTAAAGATTTCGTTAAAAACAACCATGGGGAGAAGACGTCCCCAGGCTTTTATCATAAGTGAGCCACGTACATAACCCTGTAGGGAGGTACAAACAGCACCCATGTTCGACCACCAGTGGGAAGCCTCTCAGCTGGAGGCTGTACCAACCAAGAGTTATCAATCATTTCTTAAAATTATGTATCCAGGATTGACCAACGTCTAAACAAAAATTATGTTGAGCATTTGTCTTGTGCTTATATGTAATCAATCCTGGATGCAGTACTATTAACTTTGCATACCAATCATCTACCTACAACTAAAACATGCAGAAAACTGCTATCAGCGTAAGTGATTAAGTCATCTCTTGTTATCCTATGATGCATAAATTTGACAGGAAACATTAAACAATATGCCCAATCCCTAGAAAATTGTCACGCAGGGATTTTTCAATCAGAATATTTGACTTACAGTGCCATTCCAATCTGCATGATAAACTTCCCCATATGAACCTGAAATGATATATAAATTGTAAGTTTATGGCACTGAATAGCCATAGCCAAGAAACAAATAGTAGACAAATGAACGGACCAATTAATTGCAAAGTTGCAGTACAAAAATAAGCATGCTCTTAACAATAGCAGAAGTACATGCCAAAAGTAGAGGCACATGAGGGGAATTAATACTGGGATCCTCATAATAAAGTCTTGCTAATTGTTTCACCACTATCCATACTAATTCTATTTCACGTTTTCTTTTCATGGCCTCAAAAGATAAGTTTTGAAAATTAATTGTTCGCTGTAATTTATTAATAGAAGTTAAAAAATAATGCAAATAAAAAAGTATCTTTATTATGTTTGATTTATATATCTTGTGTGGTCGTCAAAATAACCAATTTGGACTGTGCACATTCTAGAACTACACTAATCTAAGAGTGAGGAGAAAATACCTTTAGTATTGCATTTAGTATTCAGAAGGTGGAAATCATAAACTACGAAATTAGAGGTATAAAAACTAAATAAACAATTTAAAAGTGGATTGATGTAGGTGAATTTTTTATCAGAGAAGTATAGCTTCAAACGAACAAGTACAGAAAAGTTGTCATGACTTTTCAACAATACAAAATAACTGAAAACAATGGTGAAGTCATACAAAATTGTTCCACCAATTTTTAATAAGATACGAGAAAAGGAAAGAAAAATGAACAGTCGGTATTTTTGAAAATTTAGAAGCTTGGCTTTGCAATTAAACAGAAAATCTCCTCTTCCAAAAAAACTAAACAGAAAATCTTCTTCTTGGTGGAGCGCAAATTTTTATTTGCTTCATTAACTTTGCTATAAGTTTGTCTTCATCTCAAAAACTTCAATGAGGTATTTCAATTCGAGAAGCTTTCCGTTAACTAGTAATTGACTGCCTTACTGGTAAAGGGCTAGGAATCAGGCACATACCTAACCCAATACGTTCTCCAATATCAAGATCTTCCCATGGTATTTCAGATTCAGCAACGTCATCCATAACAGAGCTGATTGTTTTCGTGCTAGACCAGCTCAACTTGTCCAAATTTGCATTGCTACTTCTTGACATGCTCGCCAAAGGACCTTCAGCAACCCTTTGATCCTCACTGGAAATAGCACTAGCAGTATGACCATGCGAGTCCAAATCTCTGATAATTTCTGTGTTTTCTGCTAGGTGTTGTGCATTTTCATAAGGTGAAGAAGAATCTTTAGGTTCAAAACGATTTGGCAAATTTTGCCTTGTTTGAGCAACTAACAACCACCCTCCACTTTCTTTATCATGAATGTTATGACTATTTTGATCAGGTAATAGATCAGTGGATAGCAATGCGCCACTCTCCACAAGTAAGTCATGCAAATTTTGTGCAAACTGTGGGTCCATTACTTCAGGCACAACATACTTGGAAACATCATTAACTTCAGTATGTTTGGAAATATTTTCTTCATGATCTTTCTCAGAGATAACACTTTGTTTAAGTTCTGTCTCAGATAGCTCTTCCAGATGTGAAGTTGTGAGTACTAAAACAGAACTCTGATCAGATGAGCTTCCTCCAATGGTATCTTTGTCTTCATATCCACCATTAACCTGCTCAAGAGCTAAGCACAATTCTGCGACACTCTCCTCAATGGCATCACTGCTTAGTTGGCTATTGTTGGAATCCTGAAACTGACTGCCAGAAATGTCTGAAGGGATTAAGGTCCCTGGAGCTCCCATCAGATCAATAATATATTCAGTGCTGGAACAGTTGCAATATATAAAATCATTAGTCGTAGTCAATCTTAAAATATATAATACCAAATATTTGAAATCTGGTAGATGAACATGCAAATACCTGTCAAAATCAACTTTGACCAAATTAACAGCTCCTTCATCTGTTCCAGTATAACATATTCCTTTCACAAGCTTACATGGTAGATTAACTCGGTCAGCAAGTACCTGAAAACAATTTGGTCAATTGGTGTCTTGATGTACATAATCACTCTGAAATCCTTATTTTTAGCAATCAAAAGCATACTCCTATCTTTTAGAGAAACCCTTACTGAAATCCCTACTTTTAAGGGATCAAAGTCATTTCTTCTAGAGAAACCCTTTCAATGTTTATCTGGTCCACAAATACATAATCAACTGATGCAAATTGACAGAATAGGCTCACTACTGGAGTTGACTACAATATAACTTTGATGGATTATCTCAACTGGCATACGTTAATGCTACACCATTATCCATAAAATCCATGATTAGAGGTGCTTGTAGCAACAAAGCTAAAAACTCAAAACCATGATGACTTAAAGCCTTCTAAAAGCAATTTTTTTAAAGAAAATGCCTTGTAAGTTGTACAAGCAACATTGATCCAGCATGGCAACCATGGCCACAACCAAGGAATGAATGGAGGGCACATACAAGAACATCTGTCTGTTCTCTGACCCATCCTACCCTTTCCTATTTTCAAAGTTCTTTTTAACATATTCGACTATACAGTTTCCTTGCATCCATGTTAAGTCACAAACACCGATGCCAACAATGCTGATGATTTAAAACAGCCACTGCCACATTATCATCTCGCTCCAGCAGCAATGACCAAAGAGCAGTCAGCAGCCACCACTCCCTGGCTGAACTAACTCACCTCAAGACAAGCCAAACACGTCTTTGTGTCTGAACTACACTCTGGATGCTGCAGAGTGCAGTTGCCTGCCCTGGGATGTAAACTTGGTTTGAAATAAAAAGGATTTCTAATAGCACTACTTAAATTCTTAAAATGGAAATTTGAGTGCCCAATTCTTTGCGATCTCAGATGAAAAATATTACAGTCCAATTGCAGGTCTTCAAAAGATGCTCTACAGTACTGGCCTGTGAGGCTGTGACATGACCCAGCCAGAGGAGCCGGTTGTGTCCTCAAAATGAGTAGAACAGTATGGCCAGTTCTACATTCTTAGAAACTAGTCGGGAGTTTCTTAGATAGTAGTTAAGCTTTGAATCTTCAATAGTTGATCAAGCATTCAAATGAAAATTTTGAATGATTGAATGAAGAGGAACGATGATAGGTGGGCAATCAGTTGAATTCCATGATAGGAAACTGCACACTATATTGGGAGCTCGGGGCATTCATGTATCAGAAGCACCAAACTATTGCGAAATACGATACGTTAATGATCCAGGCATGACAAGGTAGTTTATCATCTTTCTATAGTAAAATCAGATTAAACAGGGCATTGCATTACTAACCTTAAATAGCAGAGATCTGTGGCGTGACAACCCAACCCGAAGCGAACCAAGAGGAAGGACGACACTGTTCGTCTGGAGCGAGAGGTCGCGGCTCCTGATGCTCCATTCCCTGTTGATGGCATCAGCATCCTCCACCAGGCCGCCCATCGCGGTGACAACGAGGCCCGCGATCCTCTGCGCAAGCTCAGCTGCAGCCGCGCCACGGCGCTGCGCGGCGACCCCCGCAGCCCTATCCTCGAGGCGCCTCAGCGCGGGGTCGCGCGTCCGGTCCACCAGGACGGCGAGGACGGCCGCGTGCCGCCCCGGCGGGACCGCGCCGAGGTCGTCCAGCGAGGGGAACCTGGCGGCCTGGAAGCCGGGGTGCGGCTGCGCGCCGCACACGTCGTAGAAGCCGTCGGGGACCCGCTCGTCGTAGTCGACGACGCTGTGGTTCCAGTACCGCGCGGAGAGCGCCTCCGCGGGGCGGCCGGGCCCGGCGCCGAGGCTGATGAGCTCGGCCGCGCGGATCTGGACGGAGTCCGCGTCGACGACCCCCGCGTGGTCGGACGCGGAGATGGCGAGCGCGAGGCGCACCTGGTAGTCCTCCTCCAGCCGCGTCGTGGCCGCCTCCGCGCCGAGCCCCCTCGGCTCCCCCGCCACGGGGGCGACCGCCACCTCCACCGCTACCGCCGCCGCCGGTGGCGTCGACTCGGGCGCCTCGGCCGCGACTACGACCGGCGGCGGGGGCGGCGGGTGGGGCGAGCGCCGGTGCCGCGGGCGGTGGTGGTCGGGCGCCGCGCCCGCGCCCGCGCCCCCGGCGGGGCCGCCCGCGAGGTGGAGCTTGCGTAGCAGGTGCTTCATCCGGGACATGGGCGGCGGCGCAGCGGCATGCGAGGCGGCCGGCCCCCACGCTTCCTCCTCCGGTTCCGATCCGATCCGAGGCAGCCACGCAGCCGCGGTAGGAATCGTCGGGGCCCCGACTATTCGATCGCTCCGGGCGGTCGAGCGATCCGAGACCTATCTATCGCTGACCTGTGCTAGGGAGGGAGGGGATGCTTCCAGCTCGGCCTCGACTCGACGCGGCTGGAGAAGCCTGGAAGAAGCAGCGAGCGGGCGGGCGGAGAAGCGACAGGGAGGGAGGACCAATACCTTGCCCGCTCTCTGCGTCTATAATTTTTTTTTTCTTTTTACCGCTGCTGCTACTGGTACTAGTTGCCGCTTGGCGCGGAGCGTGTGGGCTGGGCTACATACAGCTACGAATACCACCTACAGGGAGTGCAAGTGGTAAAATTGAAATGGTTTGACCGGCGTGGTGGCCGACACGCAGCACGGGAGGATGGGCGCGCTGACGTGGCGGGCGTCGATCCTGGGGTTGGGCCCGATTTGCTCCGTCACCGCGGGAAACTGGGAGTAAGGCTAAGTCTCGCGATGCTCTTCGCGCACTGTTACGCACTGTAAATGAAAATAATTAGAACAGTGATAAAAGGAGACGGGAAAATGGGAGAGGCGTTAGACTTAGCCTAAGGTTCTCTAGGCTCTATTCGCCACGGCAGCCCCGACAGATCGTGCTGCTCGTTCCGGATGGGGTCCAGACGAAGAGGTCGATGCTCGAGGTGGTATGGATCGGAGGCCTGGCAAAGCACGCCCAGCACGGGAGCCGCCTCGCGGTGCAGCTCGCGGAACGTGCGGGAGAAAGCGGGGCTCATGACGAGGGCGGCGCGGACAAGGCTCGCGGGGTCGTCCGGTGGGAAGCGGACGAGGATCTCCTCCGGCAGTGGAGGCCGCGGCGGCGCCATGCTTCAATTCTTCCTTCTTAATTTCGCTCGCACAGGGGACGAACTATTGGCACATGCAATTGGTGTCCAAGCCCCCGGCAGAGCAGAGCAGATATATACTTCGGTCCGCATTCCACCCTTCTGGTCGGACTCCCGCCTCTCCCAGCTCGCGTGCCACAGGAGAAACAAACAGGTCACGGCTGCGTTACGATTCGTGCAATACATGTATATACCCAGATAAACCTCGTGTGTTTCTCTGCCTCCGTCCCTCGCCCAATTCTCGCTAAGCGCGCGCAGCGCGTCCGCGCCCTCAGCAACGCGCACTT
The DNA here is from genome assembly GCA_030272315.1 of Paspalum vaginatum. NCBI lineage: Eukaryota > Viridiplantae > Streptophyta > Magnoliopsida > Poales > Poaceae > Paspalum > Paspalum vaginatum. Next base: position 40,408,283 of record CM059015.1, on the reverse strand, counting down.
TCCATTTAAGTACGGTTTGTTCTGCGCGTTTCTATTTTTTGGGTTGAACCGTTCCGCTTTCTCTTTGCTCGACACCATTAGGCTCGCCACCTCCGAGCGCCGCCGCCGCCGCTGCCATCGCCCCCGTGCATGATCTGCGAGCAGGCTCCTCGTCATCCTGCATTCGCCTTCCTCTCCGGCTAATTCGCCCACGCCACGCGCTCCCGTGCTCCCGGCGCCTCACCACCCCTCTCCCGCATGGCGGCATCCCTAGCTTGGGCCTGTGCACTCCTCCAGTTCTCCCACCACTTGACCGCCCCTCTCCGGTGGCCCAACAAGGATGGCGCTGACGTGGAGGAGCTATGCAGTTAGTAGGGCGATGTGACGGATCCGTGGGGTGCTCAGCTCAGGTATGGCTCGTCCTCCAGTATCATCTGCAACAACACGCTTTTACTCTGGGAGCTGAGGCCATGCCGCCCTGTCCTACAGCATGTACGACAAGTCGTGCGATGCCGTGTGCATGGACTTGATGGCAGCGGCGGCCAGTGCCTCAAGCGTATTCGGTGGCTGGTGCTACATATCAGCATTCAGCAGTGCTCGTTGCCCTTCCACCTGGTCAAATCATGCATGGTTCATTTTAGTACGCCCCTTGTTGAATTGCATATAAAACAATTGGCTAGTCTTTTTATGACTAGTCTTTTTATGAGTTGCTCATGAGCGAGTGCACTGAAAAGTTACTCATCTCTGCCTAGTTATAGTACTTACAAAAAAGTGCATATATGACCTGGATTTTTTAGTGGTATACAGAAATGCCAGGTGACTCCGTAGCAAGAGAATTTTTTTTTATTTTTTTTTGCAAATGACGCTGATCTATCTACTTGATACGAGCTTACAAAATGACAAACATGTGTAGTGGTAAAATCCTAGACCTGATAAGCCTGAATACTTTTCAGGTGAACTTCTAAAACATTGTATATTGCATACATTACAGTGAAAGAAGGTACTTATGATATCCTTCATACTAAACTAATTTTAGATATGCACAGGCATTGTCATCATTACCAGGTATATTTAATGTGCCATCTTGGCTTTCGACATACATTTTCTGATATTGTACTTGTTTCGACCTGGTTTTTAGTGGAAAATTTCACCCTCCAAAATGGACAGTCTGATGGTGACAAGATACACTTTTCTCTATATCTCTGATGTAACTTAGGTAAATATTCTCCTTTCCATCAAATTCCATTTCTTATGTTTTAGTAGTTCCAAGTTTCTCTGCTCTGACAATTATATAATCAGTGGTAATTGTGTAGTATAATTAACCATTTTGATGGGGCTATCTGCAAGCATTGAAAGTCATATGGAAGCTGTTGTTTATCTGAATATTTGGGATACTATACTATCCATAAGCTTGTGTTATCTGCTGCCAAAAAGGTCCATGAGCTGAGCTTAGATCAGGGGATGGGCTGAGTTTCCTCAGGACAGGTTATTTCCCTAGCCTTTTTTCAGATGATTAGGGGTGTTTTGTACCTGTGGGCTGCAACCTTCTTTTTTCGGATACTTATCCTTGTTAATAGTCAATGCCTCTTGAACTATGCTGATCTTTTTCTACGCTTCATGAGCTATGATAGGATCAGTCTCACTATTTGTTGTTTGCTGATGCAGATACGGAGTGCATGATGCATTTATCTTAGTTTATAAAATCACTATTTTGCTAAGAAAACTTGCTCAAACTAGTATTTAAAAAAAAACATGGGTGATATCTTGATTGCTCATTAAGAAAATATTCCTTCTTCCCTATGACTAGTATTAAGATTAAGATGTTATTGAAGAAGTCTACCATTAAACACGACAAAACTCATTAGTCATTATCTTTCACCAACAACAACTCATTAGTCATTATCATCCACCCATTGGTCGCCATAGGACCCGTCCCCTTCCTCCCGCCGCGGGCAGGAGCTGGAGCGGTGACGGCAGGAGCTCAAGCGGCGGTGGGGGAGAGTTGGAGCGTCGGTAGCGCATGGAGCATCGACGGGAGGGGAGGGGGGCTGAAGCGGCGGCGGCGGCGCCGCCCGGGGTGATGGAGCAGAGGACTGGAGGTAGGCAGAGTACTGATAGGGCATATTGGTCTTTTCGCATATCTGCTATTCTCGCCTCGGGGTCATAAAGCGACTAGCTTTGTGGGACAAAGGGAGTACTTCTAAAATTCATAAATGTTACCATTTAAAGTTTTTAGTTGTTAGGTTTAAAGTTCCAACATGTACAAGCTGTTTTTTTACATATGACTCGAAACATTTTGAATTTACAGATTCAACGTTTTGAAATTCTATGTCTAAGCTTTTTTTTAATGTGACTTGAAAGTTTTCTGGAAATCTTGTTCTAAGTTCTAGATTTTTGTTATAAAGTTAAGTTTACATCTAAAAACTTTTTTGGAACGCATCTAAAAACTACAATAGGCATGTATAATATTTTTTCAAGCAAATTCAAAGTTTCTAGTGCTTTCTATGTCGAAGGTTTTGTATTTTGACTCCAAAATTTTCAAACTATACATATATTTATTGAATTTGTATTTGAAAGTTTCAATTGGTCAGTCACAATATTTTCTACACAAATTTTGAATGTTTTTGTTTCTAGCATGAAAGTTTTTTATTTACCAGCCCAAAGTTTTTATGTATTGCTTGAAAGTTTCTGAATTTATATGGTTTTACTGTTTTGGGCTGATGGATCCAAAGTCTCGTTTGTGTATACAAAAGGTTGGTGTGCATAAAATTGATTGTTATAGGACTTGAATTTTTAATTTTCTTGGTTCAAAATCTTGAAAGTCCTTTTTTGTCATTATGGCCTATAAGCTTCTTTAATCTTTCATGTTATTGATTGATTTCAAAAAAATCACTATATGAATAGAACTTTGGTGGTTATTAGGCTAAAAGTTTTGAAGTTCTAGCTCTATGTAAATGGTTTGTGAAATAAAATTTAGTGTTACTTGAATGTTCTAAATTCTTGTGACTTTTGACTTAAAAGTTTTCAACGACAAGGTTTAATGTTTTCAATTGATTGGTTCAAATTTCATTCCGTATGACTAGAATATTTTAAATTACTCTGGTAAAAGTTATCAAACTCTGAGGCTAATGATTTTTAGCACCTGACATAAAGGTTCTTGAATGTAAACATTCCAATTCTATGTTCCAAAGTTTTATCATTCATGAACTTTTTGACACATGGCTTCAAAAATTGAATTTCTAGGTCAAAGGGTCATGAATGATTCAAAAGTTTTTAATATTGGGATATAAAGTATGATGACATTAACTTTAAAGTGGATTATGCAAAGTTTGATCAGTTGTTTTAGAAATGTTGTTAGAGCTATATGTATACTGTATGCATAGTTTTCTTGATCTTAATACATGAAAAATAACGGGCCATTTTTTCTCGTATGTAGGCTATATATATATAGAACTTCTATGTAGTTACAGCTTCTCTATTCTCATGTTCAGTCAGTTATAGGAACTTTGTCCTTCAACTATAAGTTCTCTTATTCTTTTGTTTGTCTCTTGATGCTCTATATCTATGTGTTCTCTCTTTTGTATATTTTTCTCTATACCTATACATTTATTTGCTCCTCTTTTACATCATTGCTTCTATAGGCATAATATTTCCATTTTTAAAATGTATGACCGTCCTGAGAAACAAGGACGATATTAGCCGTGCATGTAAGTTGTTCTATATTTTGCTTCATCTATGTTATTTCCAAATTATGTTTCATCCTTTCTATTCTCACAGTTTTTCTTAAATATTTCCACATTGCCTGCATGGTCTCACCTTGGATTTGTACCAATGAGGATCAAACTTTTGCATTCATACGAAGGTGAAACAATCCCCGCACCCATTCACTGCCCTACACCCACTGTCCCAAAAAGAGAAAAAAATGTGTGCTAAAAGTTTGAAATTTTAGGAAAAAAAAGACAGCAAATAGACGGGAATCTGCAAAGACCGCACACCTTCGACGAGGAGCGCTTCCGCGCGTGTCGTGCCGGATCCCGGCGCCCGCGTCGAGAAGTGGGGTCAGCGCGCGCTCGCTCGCCAGGGAAGAGTCACGCGTCCCTCATGGGCGCACGCGGCTTCCACTCCTCCATGGATGGCAATCTCTGTTTGCCATAACAGTGGTTCCGTAACTTTGCTATCCTCGCTTGGAGTTTCGCCCTTTTGCTGTATAATAAAATGAGGCCACACGCGCCAAAATGCCATCCGAACCGATCTAGGACGAACAGATGACAACTGTACCCCTGCCTTTGTCCTCTTCTTCTCCTGCTCCGCCTCGTCACCGTTGACGGGCCGCAGTTGCTCCTCCGCCTTGTCGCCATGGCGCGGCCGGCACTCCCCTCCGCCTCGTCGCCGTGGTGCAGCCGCACCCGGCCCCCTGCCTCGTCGCCGTCGCGGGGCCGTAGGCTCTAGCTGCTCCTCCGCCTCGTCGCCGTGCGAGCCGCCGCTGGCCTGCTGGGCGACACCGCCGCCGACGCCACCGGTGCCGAGGAGATCATGACGTGCGCCATATGCACGGAAGAAGGCAAGCCTGCAGGGATGGCTTCGGCGGGGTGCACGCACTAATACTGAGTGCTGGCGCGGCGCTGGACGGCGGCGGCGCACGCTGCCCGGCTGCGCTGCGGTGCCCCGGCGCATCGTGCTCCTGTGCGGTGCTCCGTGGGACGACCGAGCGGTTCGCCATGGGCGCCACGTACGCGCGATGCGCGGCACGCGTGGCTCAAGCCGTGCACGGCGCCCGGCTGCGGCTGCGTCATCGAGGTCGCCTCCTCGGGTGGCAACAGCAACCTAAGCCTGCAGCTGCAGCGGCGCGTCGGCAAGGGTAGCCGCCCCGCCGTCGGACGAAGCCCGAGCCGGACGAGCGCTCGCGGGGAAGAGGAAGAGGCAAGCATTTTGAGGTGAACGGCGACCCAGCAAATTTCTCCAATCTCCTGCTTCCAGTTCCCACCTCTCTTCCTCTCTCTCCCCCTACGGGATGGCGCTCTCTGGCTCCCTCCCCTCTCTCCCTCTCCGTCCGTCCTGACCGCGCTTCCCCTTCATGGACGGCGATCTCCGGCTCTCCTCTCATCACTCCCTCTCTCCGTCTCTCTTCCGGCACTCCATCATCACGCTCTTCTGTTGAGGTAGACCTTCATGTGCAGATGTGCTATGATGAAAGTGCTGATAGAAACATTTTTTTCTAGATCCACAGCCCCAGGCGCTCTGTCCTATCAGTCTATCACCTTGGCGGGGCTAGATCCTGTATCATTGCTCAGGTAAATCTTGACTATGCGGATCTAAATCTTTAGGTTGATGCTTGGTGTACAGTTTAGACTTTAGATACCTTTATTGTTATGCTTCTTCATCAGGATCGAATGTTTATCCGTGGTCCGGAAAAATAATGTAACTGAATGCCACACCCAGCAGGTAGCCTCCCTCTAGAAGCTATCCATGGACAGTTAGCTGCTGCTCGTGCAAATGATGCTTCTCCATTTGAGATTTCATGTTATCAGGTAGTCTGTTGTGGGGGATGAATATTATATTTTCTTCAATTCTGCTTGAAGGTCATTTAGCACACAAGGTGATCCCCGCCAAGGCATTTGGCTTTTAATAGTAATCTTTTTCATCTTTGCTGATGGTTTTTTTTTTTTTTTGGGGCAGGGTAAAGAGCAGACGGTCGAGGTCCGTCTGAGGACAAAACTGAACAAGGCGATGGCATCGCTACTGTCTAAAAAATGCCTGTGTTAAGTTGTTTGCACCACAGGCCTTTAGTCTTCCATATATATAGCTTGTTTTATTACTGAATATGCTGAGTCACATTCTTCTAAATGTTCAGCTAATATAGTGTTCAGTCACATTTGGTAGGACGTTTAACAGAGATATAATGTTGTTATATTTTCATATTTTAGATTGCTTGTTTCATTTATGAAGATTAGAATTCCTTTTTTCTGTTTAGTGCAAGTTTATAAAAATGCATTCAGATTAGTAAAGTCAAAGAGATGCATATTTTGGCTTTGGAAATGTAGGGAGTTCATGTTCAGGCTTCTGTTTATAATATATTACCACTGGATAGGAGTGCCATTGAGACCACTTGCTTCCAATGTAGGAGCCACTACGGATAATAGAGATCCCTTCTAACATTATTTTCTATTGACATTCTGTCTGGGCACAATTCCAGATCGGAGAAATTGGTGTTGAAGCTGAAGCAAGAAGGTGCATTGGTTGCAGGTAATTTTTGCATCAACATCCCAAGAAATCTTGTTGAGAGCTTGCCCAGTCGCATGCCATCAGAGTCCTTGGTGCTTTTTTGTGGTGTTTTGGAATTTCATCATGATGTTTAGTTGTGCAATATGCAATGACCTAAATGTTATAATAAAATTTCCTTTTGGGGTTCGTGGATGTTATTTTGTAAGAAAAATAGTGAGACCTCTTAACCCTTTAGTCCCAAAGACATGGTTATATGGTGGTTTTTTTGTGGTGTTTTGGACTTCTCATCAGAAATTTTGGTTGTGAAACGTATCATGAGACTTTTTGCCGTTTTGTAAGTGAAATAGCGAGGCATCTTTTCCCTTGCATGGTTATATGCTGGTTTCTTGGAATTCTTGTCCTAAAGTTTGGTTGTGAAATGGGCCTTTATGTGAAGTAGTTGAATTGGAAGCTTTTGGACATTTTCATACTTTCTTTATTGTCATTGCACACCAAAAGAATCGGGTACATACTACTGGACAGAGGGATTTTTCATCCTTTGTATATTGTTTACAAATAGTATTATGTTCAATTGTTCATAGCATGCAAACAGTCTTCTAAAGGATTAGGTGCCGGTTTAGTTCTTTGGCACAATGTTTTAAGAGTCAATTGAACTTTCAAATTTGCGATCTAGCTAGGTCATTGTGTTGTTTAGGTTCATTACATTTTAAATATTCTATTATCTTATAATAAAGAGAGAGAAACCTGCTTAGTTGTAATACTGGTCCGGTCTCCGGTCCAAATTAATTCATGTACCGTATGAAGATTTCAGGAGACATGTGCCCCTGAAATGTTCAAGCAGTATCTGGAATAGCACTGCATCTGCACCAACAAAAAAGGGTACAATAATAACCGAGTGGAATTATTGAACTCAAAACCGATTATTCACCAACAGGAAACAGAATAATATTGGGTTCACCGGGCATAATTATTATGTTGTGTTCTTGTTACATTTCAGCAAAGGTATTGCAGCTGAAATGTTCTGTGCCTCATCTTTTATTTCCCATGTTCCTGCCAAAAAAAAAAAAAAACAGGGCATGCCATTTGTTCCAATATTCTAGTTCCTGATCACTTAAATGTTGCGTCTATCATCTAGAGCATGGGTTCCACTTTTGTTGTTGTTGTAGAGCCGAGCCACGATTGGCACCATCACCATTGAAGGGTAGCCTTCTCTGATAAAATCTCTACAACCTATTACAAGACCCTAATTTCACCTTCTCGCATTTTACAGCATTCTGTCATCTGCCAGTTCCGCCCTTGGTTCGTCCCCGCGCCCTTCGGTTTTCCCATGCCTCCTGGTCGTCCGATTTTTATCACACACAATCTGGTCGCACGTAAAAATGTCCTCGTCTTGGATCTGTACATAGCACTTTCCCCCCCCACCCCGAAGAAAACAGATCGCGATCCTCACCCGGAGAGGCCTCTTGTCGATCGTCGCAAAGACCGGCTGCTGCTCGTTGTTGGCCGTGCGGAATTCAAGCCGATCGTCATCTCGCTCGTGTGGAAATTGCGATCCTCACCCGCAGTGAGTGGCCTCATCAACAATCTTTTGCCAAGAGCGGCTGACTGCTGAAGTTGTGTTATCCTCGCTCGCTGCACAGGCTTTTTTGCTCGTCTGCATCATGACGTCCAAGCCCTGCTCGTCTTTCTCGCTACTAGGCAAGCTGCTGTATGCATCGCAGCCACCCTCACACACCCGCAAAGAATCTCATCGTCAACCGTGTGGTGTGGCTGGGGGCGTGCTTTTACTTCTTTCCTCAAGGCTCAAGTACGACTCTTATCAAATCCAAATTGTCAGGCTCACGCATCTTGGTTAATATCATATCATCTCTACACTACTTATACTTAATTTAAGGCAGTAGTGTAGGCGTCAACATTACCGTGTCACTCCGACGGCATCGACGGGTGACAACACAAAAGCGTAGTGTGTTTGGTGACACACCGTACCGTGCCCTCGCCCCGGCCCCGCCGCCATTCCCGCGCCCATGCGCCGCCCCAGCCGCGCGTCCGCGATGCCGCCCCCTCGATGCTGAGTCACGACGTCTCCTCCGTGCCTCCCCAATGGCGCTCCGCTGCCGGTCAACTCTCACCTCCTGGCCTGGCCGCCCTACCGGATCCCTTTCCACATCGCCACTGCAATCCATCACGCCCTCCCTCTTGCCGGACGTCATCCCTCAGCCGAGCTCCGTCGCCGCTTGGTGTACGGCCCTCTGCCGGCCGCACGTTCGGAGCACCATCGGCAGCGGCAGTGGTCAGTGACCCGGCGCTGGTCGAGCCGTTGCTCCAAGTCCTCTCAGCCTTCTCAGGTAATCTGTCCGTTCGTTACTCCTGCAGTTCATCTGAGCTTATGTGAGTTTCTAGGGCGTGAATCTAGAAGAACCCATGGGTGTTGGTCTTGTGAATTGGTTGCTCCCGGATCCTGTTCCATGGTGTAGATTTCTTGGAACGCAAATTAGGGGATTTAGACTCTGAATAATACTCAATTTCTGGTGGAGCTGCAAAGATCCGTGTATTATGTGCTTAGTACCAGCATTACCACATCCCCACCTCACGACGCCTGTGCTGCCACCCCTGTGCAGCCCGCGCCACTATCAATCAGAGTCATCGCCCATGCCTCCGTCCCGTGTAGCTCGTGCTGCTGCATTGCCTCATCATCTCCAATTTATCTCTGGCAGGTGCTTGCCGTAAGCCCGCAATCATCATTATCCCTTAGACAACAGTGACCATCTATTTCTTTACAGTACAACAGCCATTTTGGCGTGTTTCCTGACCTCCCTTTCCCTTTCCACTTGACAATTTGATTAGGAATATAATGATTCATATCGTTAGTATCAGATTTTTCTTTTGTCTAATCTGATAGCACACACCACTCCTTATGCATATACGAAATAAGGGGTTCATTGGTTTGTGCTAGCTCGAATAAGTGGTTTTCCATGTTGATGTTTCTATCATGTAAATTTTCTCATCAGACCTAAGTGTTGCAACCTTGGTGCTGAAAAGGATCAGAGCTTTGTTCAGGGGAAAATACCATTTAAGTTTATCCAGTTCTTGTATTTTTTTTAATCAAAATCGGAGTGACAAACTCTCTCTCTCTCTAAATTAGACACTATAAAGACAGGCATTAAAACCAGGTAGCATGCCACTGTTAGGAAAGGCTACCTGGCCAAGCAACAAGAGTACATATGGTTTATCTTTATAAAATTTGGTCAATAGGCATGATTATTTCAGCATATTTAGAGGAACATATATAGCATGCACACGACATTATGCTGTAGATTCCATAGATTTCCCACAATACTTTATATCTTTTTTCACTAGCGATAGACCTGATGTGCATGAAAATAGATACGTGTGATGATCAGAAATAGGCTGGGAGTACACCTTTAGGTTGCAAAGAGAGTCTGCCTGTTTGAGGTTGCTCTCAGCTTGAATTGAAGTGAGTTAGGAAAGTTTGTTCGTAATGCCTAGGTATTGGTGTCCAATATTTCTCATCTGAGTGCAAGGTCGGTTGACTTATCAAAACCAATAACGTTGTTGTGGTATCTTAAGTTGACAAAGCTACAAAGGTGAGGCGTTACTGCAGAATCATTGTGTTGTATGTGGAATAAAATCTTGGGAGAAAAAAGCATTAAGGTTATATGCAGAGTGTAGCTGATTTAGCTTAATTTTCTGTTCCTTCCAGATCCCAGCTCAAAGCTCATACTCTTGAAACTGTCTCACCAAGTAGCAAAGTTCATAATGGGGGGAAAGTTTGTCCTCACAAGCTAACCCTTCATCAAAACAGTGCCCCACCTCCGATGCTTAGGCACATAATCCGGGCCTGGATGAGGTTATAGAGTTTGAACCGCCTGTTTAGACAGACTTTGTTTTTCAGCAGGTCCAAGAAAAAAATAATCAAGAACTTGCTGCTTACTCTCTTCTTTTTTTAGTCTTGGAAATGTGTAGGCGAAACTGTAATCTGCTTCATTTCCAGTTTGTATTGTGTTGCAAACCAAGTTAGCTGTAATGATTCCTGTTGCATGAATGCCTTGGTGGAATTGACTGCTAAAGGCATGTTTGGCACAGCTCCAGCTCCAAGAGTTGTTGGAGTTGGGCATTCCTAGCTAAGAAAACGCGTGAAACTGGACTTATGATACACTCAGACCCGGGGGATTATTTTGTTTCTATTCTACACTAATAAAAGTAAAAATAAATATATTCACCACTTTAATTTGGTTGAGAAATGCCATATACGGTGTAACACCATGTTTTTCCACGCTTTACAGTGTATTTACAGTGGCTGTATTTGGACTTAACAATTCTTCTTTTTCCCAAAACTCTCTAGATAAATTATCTGAATGTATTGTTTACATTTAGTTCGAATACATATGTACAGACCAAAAATGTGTGTTGGCATATTAAAATTTATTTGTACTTTGTAGATAATTTTTATCAATCTCACGCAAGTCTCCTAACCTTCATGGAACTGGTAAAAAGTTGGATAATGGCATATCCAGATAAGTGGATCAAATGTGGTTTTCTGTATAGGTACTTGTCAATATTTGTTCCTGCAGATTAGGTGCAGCCTTTTCCTATTGAATCACCCTATCGCTTGTGCTGTTATGCTGGCAATGGAGAGCATAACGAACGTGAATGACAAAAGGAGGAAGAAATGGAAGCTTTAAAGCGCTCTATGCAGGCTGAACTGGTTTGATTATTTTGGTGTTTCTTTCAGCGGTTCTGATTTATCCTCTAATCATCAAACTACAACGCTCATGGATAATGTTTTGTGCCTCCTTGCTGAAAGGTTTTGCTGTTAGCCATTTTTAAAGATTTTGGTCCAGCATTAAGGTTTTAAGCTGCCGTTGTCTGATATGGTGGTCTCTGGTGAGTCAAATCTGTAACTTCGTCAATTATTTTTTGAGGGCTCATGTTTGCGGCTACAAACACTGATTTGTTTTTTCGATAAATGTCACTCACTGAAATCCAAGACCCCTCCCCCCCTGTTTTTTCAGTTTATCACCTAACAGAATTGTTTATACACTCCTCAGAGCCTGAAGAATAAGTCACCCAATGGTGATCAGGTATTCTAGGAACGTGCTTGTTTCTTGGCCTTATTCCCATGGATCGTTCAGTAATCAGTATTAGGCATCCTCCAATTCAACAAATGGAACACCTGGTGGTGTCATGCCACATCACATGAAACCATCTAGATCATTAACAACAGAGACTTGAATCCATGATTCTGATATAAACTGCTAAGATGGCACACATGTAACGCTGATATAGGGTATATCAATTATGAGCAAAACTAAATACTTTTAGATAGATGACTCCCGAACTATTCTGATATAATGAGCCTCATTTCTTGCACCTGGGTTTGGTAGCAGTAGTTGATGATCTATTGTTCAATAGACTCAGTTCTTACACTTGGGTGTCAGCGGGGTGCATAGGAAATTAGGAATGATAAGAGACTGCATATTTCTTGACAGTTCCTTTGTCATCAAGTTGAAAAATCAGTGTTGAACCTTTGTTGTCATTCTGCTGGTAACATACAGGAGCTATATACAAGGAGTAACCGAGGCAGTTACCATGGTGCAGTTGAAAACACCTTGTCTACCACCTCTTATTGACAATTTAATGCACCGAGAAGAAGAATTATGGCCTAGATTTTTGCTTTCATTCCAATGCAATCAACCTGTTATGTTTGTGCACATGCAGGGGTCCTTGGCTGCTACTTGTTGGGTGTGTAGTTCAGTTTTTGAGAGATTCATGTTGCTATAAATACCATGAAATGAAGGGCACCTGTCATGGCCAAGTTCACTTCACAACTCCAACTATTGGAATTACCTACCAGTTGAAATTAGAGGGAAAGTACCAGGCCTTAAGGTCCTCGGCTGGCTCTTATGTTCAGATGATGTGAAATGTTGCACCCATACATAGCTCTAGGTACTCAGTGTTGTATTTTTTACACATGCTGAGACAAGGTGAGTGCATTCGTACTTACTACATGTAACTGGTGTCAATCAGAGACAATTTATTTGGAGTCTCCATGCACAATCAACTCATGTGTGCTGGGCAATTTTTATCCTGTTGTACTGCATTTACTTCCATGCTATGGTCTGCAATTTGCATGGTGGTGCAACCCCAGTTGTATGTTGTTCTATCGATCGATCTTCTGGTCACTCAAGACACTGGTGATTGGGCATTGTAGATATACAAAGCGCACCCTGAAGAACATTTGTGTTGATAACAGAACCTCAGAGCTTCATCAAACATTGCTTTGGATTACCATCAAGCATCATCAGGAGTTCTGGCATGGGATTGTGCCCGTGCTTTGTTGATCAGCAAGGCTAGGCCGGCAGCCGGCTAATGGTTTGGACAAGGAAGTGGGGTAGAGCATCTGACCCATCTGGGTCGATGAATGAAAGCAACAGGCAATAGGGCACAAGAGAAATATAAAGGGAAGTTGGACGGAAGCATTGGTGAACGGCCAGACGATCGAGCTCATGCTCAAGCCTAGCTTAGAAACTTGTACCAACCTCATACTCAGAAACTTTTCCACTTCCTACCTTTTACCAACCTTGTACTCAGAAACTTGCTTGAGCAATGTTATCTTAGTTTGCCAAATTGAACGACTAGATAAGTAACAATTTGGAGATGTGTTTATTTATTCATAGTGGAGATATCTGGATATCTAATTTATCATGGTGTATGGACTAACGTTGGGATTTGTGTTAATTTCTTCTTAACTAAATTGTGTGATATTCTGATAAATTTGCAAAGTCTGGTGTTGTTTTCTAGCAATACTTGAGCACATATATATTGCATTAAAATTTCATTGATTTCCGTAGTAACGCACACGCACGGGCACATAGTTGATCCGTAATTGTGCGGAAGCATGGGCATGATTGTCAATCTTTCATTGACAGTAGAGACATGAAAAAGAAATAGTTTAGATAATTTTTTGTTGGAGCATAAAGATAGATGCGGTTTTTTATCGTCTTCAATTTGCTTATTGCAGTTACCTACAGGCTACAACCTCTCTACACTTCTGGTCTGCGGTCTGCGGTCTGCGGTCTGCTGCAGCCTGTGTTTCCCTCTGCTCTTCTTGTCTCACCATCTCGGCAGTAGCCCGCTAGCTGTGGCAGCTTGCCGTATTGCTCTCCAATTTTGTTTATTAATAATTTCAGCAACAAGACGGCAATAATTGTGAGGTCATCAGCTAGAAATTGTCAGGATTCAGGGCAGCGTGCATGCGAGTTGAGTATCGCAGCTGGAGCCATGAAGAGTTCAGAGAAAGCAGCTAGCTGCTTGTAGGTTCAAAGAAAGCCTGATAAAAAAATGGCGGTGCTCGAAGATGACGTGTTTCAGCCATGCAGTCCTCACTTGACGTCAAGGGCTCTCCAATTAAAGTGATAAAACTCTACAAACCACATTTCATGTAAATTGAAAACATTTTATAATTTCAAACATCACTGAAAGTTCAGCAATCATATGCATGATGTAATACACTAGTGATGTATTTTATTGTGGGTTCTTGGGATGAAGCTCATAAGGAAGCATTATTTGGCAGCTGATGAATATTGTTACATTGAACAATTCTAGACTTATATGTAGTTTTGCCAATTGCTCTGTGTTCTTGGGCTGACAAAATTTATCCAATGTAATCAGCAAACTACTGCCGTGCGTGCTTCTGAGGTTGCCAGGAGAATGGATATACTCCAACTTAATTTAGATTCTTGACTTTGTTTACTCCAATTTAAATCCTAGGATGGTTTAAAATTCTTGTATCGTAAAATTGGATGGAGAATTAACAGAGATAAACGAATCAAATTTCAAAGACCAGTGCCATGCAATGCAACATGCCTTTATTCCAGCTATGAGCAGTTTCAAAATGCGATTCCAATGTCCGGATTATGAAGAGAATCCGAACGAATTCCAAAAACCTAGAGAGTACCAAACGGCACCAAAAAATCTAGAGAGAAAACACCCTGAACTATCCTAGAGCTAGAAACTGTCACACCTGCCTGTCGGGGCACGCCGACCTGATGCAGGTTGCACCTGCACAAGACCAAGGTGATGCCCGCACACTGGGCAGTGCAGCTCGGTCGAAGAAGACGGACCAGTGTGCGTGGCCGACGGTGCCGAAGCCGACGTGTCCTCACCAGCCGCAGCCGCTCCAGGGATGTCGTCCCCGTCGCACCCTGCCTTCTTGTTGGCGTCCGTCACTACAAGAAAGTTGGTTATCTATGACAAATCGGCTTGTGACGAAATCCCAATACATCATAATATGTGTGCTTTTTTATGACGATCCTTTCAGATTTCGTCACTACACCACTGGGAAGCAAATTTGTCATTTTAATTTGTGAGAAAAAAAAATTTATCATAAAAAGACTTACTACCAGTGACGATCGAAAAAAGTCATCATAAATTGAAAATATTTCGTGACGTTCCAAATAAAAAATGGTCACTAACTGCATGTGGGCAGCAGCAGGCCAGCAGTGTTAGCCTATTTGGCCTTAGTGACGAGTCCAATATTGTCATTGTTTATTGGAGTATGCAAATAAAAATCTTATCAACTTCTCATCTCTGTCCTTTCCTCCCCACCGCTTCTTTCCATCCAGGAAAAAAAAATCCCCAATCGTCGCACCTCTTTCCTTCTGGAGGCATCGCAGCCACGCCTGCAGGTGAGGGAGCATCTGCGGTGGAGCGATGAGATTGCGCGGCTGCTGGGCTCGGCGTATCGCAGCGTGACCAAGCTGCAGGTGAGCAGCCATCGGCAGTGGAGCGACGAGGTTTCGTCCCCCTCCTTGTAAAAAATTCAATAGCTTTTCACCGTAAGGTGCCACTTTTCCCTCCGTTTCTCAGGCACCGCGCTCGCCGTGCGCCAAATATTTGGCCAAAACTGAAACACGCTATATATTTCGCTCACCTCCCGCAGCCTCCTCCTTTCCCCGCAAACACATCGTGCATTCATCTCCTATCTTTCTTATCTATGGCCGCCCTCTCCACCTCTCCTCCTGCTCCATATCGCTGTCCTCCTGAGATTAAATCGAACTCCAGCTCCTAGTTTATTCATCTCCTGTCTCCCCAAATCGCATCCCCCTTCAAGATTGTAGGCCCTTCATCTCCTCCATCCCTGAACCCTAATACGCTTGTCCTCCCCAAAGTGAATCAACAACTGAAGGTTAACTATAGTAGATTTCACATTGTTTTTTTATTTTCCAGACTGATCCTCTCGTGTAGATGCATCTTATCCCATTATAGTTCATGAGTTCTGTGATTTTGCTTCATAATTGCATCGTATTTCTTTGCAGTTCATGAGTTCTGTCATTCTGCCATGTAATGCTGTTTTTTATGTAAAAATATTATGTATAAAAGCATCAGTTGCATTAACATGAGTAGTTGCAGGAATGGTCTACGTTTTTTTTTGCGGCTGTGTTTATAGCTGGTAATGAAAAAGACTTTGTTTAGTTGTCCTGTAGCATACGCCATTTAAAAAAAAAAAGTCTAGTTATTCTACACAAATGTTCCACACAGTTGTCCTCCCTTATTTGTAGTTTATTTGCTCTGACATGAGCTAATGATTAAAAACATACCTTTCCCGTTGCAGATCCAAACACTTAATTACAATACTTACTATTATGTCTCAAACTTAACTAACATTATCACTATTGGTCCATGTAAGCTATGCCGTTCAATAAATATGACGAGAAGAGGCTTAAGAATATCAAGGAGAATGTTGAAAAAATGGAATTACTTGGTGTTCGTCCTGTGAAATCACTTTTGGATAAGTTGTCCACCAGAAAGAAAAATGCCTACTATATAGTTCCAAGCAAGAAAACTAACACTGAAGATTCTGAATCGGACTATGAGCCCATTGATGATGGGCAAACTGAATCAGAAGAAAGTGATTCCAATTTAGAGGAAGCGGAAACACCAGTGGTGTTGAACATATCTTCTAGGACCAAGGTTGAGTCACTTTTACTTGCGATCTTGTAATTTGGGTGTTCACCTGAACTTATTTTCTTAGTCCAGTTCAGCTCACTACTAATTAATCTTCCATTTGGTAATGTTTTCAACAAAAAATAATTTCTCTGCTTGTTGTGTAGGCCCTGAAGCTTTCTCAAATGGCTCCTGGATCACGACATCCAAAGGCACTGAGAAAATCCCCACGTTTGGCAACTGAAACATCAGCTGACACATTTATTCCAGAAGAAAGGAGTGCACCTAGAGTACAGGGGTCAGCTAACACACATGGTAATATTCAACAAAGGAGTGTAGGTGGAGTACAAGGTATTGTACGAGCAGTCAACACAGATGTTCCAGAAGATAGGACTGAAGCAAGAGAATTGGTGTTGCCAATTTCTACCTTTCAACCAGCACATGAGGGAACTTCCACCATGAATGTCTCTGACCAGTCTTGTGATAATTTTGGTCACTTTGAGCAGTTGCCGGTGCTTGAAGAAGGTATGACATGCAACTTATTTCCATTGTAATATGTAATCTGAAGACATTCTGATCCATTTTAAATGTGACCTTAGTTACAGAACCAACACCAAAGGAGCACCGGAAGCCAACCTATGGGAAAGGGCTCAACAAGCTTACTAAGTCCATGGGTCATAAATTGCAGCCAACATTTGTGGAAGGCAAGAAGCGACCTGAGCAACCATTGCAAGCAGCCAAGCTTGCTTCAGAATCTGGCATAGTGGTGCGTGACCATATGCCTATCTACACACATTGGAAGCTTTACAACAACGATGCTAGGGACCATCGGAAAGATCACAGGAGCTACATTGCTGTGAGTCCAAATCATTTCCTCCAATTTTTCTTTTCAACTAAATTATATGTTGTGGTTCAAAATGCAGAATGTTCATGCTATATGATTTCACTACAGAATCGCTTGGAGATCGATGTTGATGATCCAACAACAAGAGATGTGTGTTCTGATCTGCTCAAGAGTGGGGTGCGCCAACAACGTTATAGGCTCAAAAGGAAATATTTCAGTGGTGTTCCAGAAAATGAAGTGTTGTCAAACAAACCGCCAGGTGTTTCTCAAGTAGATTGGGTAAAGCTTGTGAAGAAGTGGAGTACTCCAAGAGATCAGGTATATATGTGACATAATGAAAGTTGATTAATTCTATCCATTTCTTAGTCTAGTAACATATCATGCTATATTGGCTTTCATCCTTTATTTTCTAGGAAACATCTAAGAGGAACAAGCAGAATCGGAAGGAAGTCAGACTTCACCAAACCACAGGCTCTCGGTCTTATATTGCTCAAAGATTTTCCATGGTGAGAACTTGGACAAATTACACTCAATGCAGGACCGGAACTCTGAACTGTTTTAATCTATTTTGCAGAAGGTCAATGGGGAAGAAGCTGACTCCATTGATCTTTTCAAGTCAAGCCACTATAGCAAGAATAAGGGTTACAGTGATTTGGCTCAGGAAGCAATTGTAAGTAATGACTTGCAAATATACTACTGAATATATGTTACATATAGAAACAATTTGATTACAACATGCTGATCACAGATCAGCTATATAAAATATATGAGTTGGTTCATTCTTTATTTTGGGTATTGCAAGACTGCTGCTCAAATCTTGCATGTCTCCTAAAGAAATTGAGTAGGTATTTCAATCCATAAATAACTCGAATACGAAATTGTGGCATATCCCCTGTGAATCAAATTTAAGTACCTTGTGGTTGATTAGCACAGCAGGCTATAAATTTGAGCCATGTGACAGCTGCTACATTGTTTTCTCATATAGTATATGATACTCGATTGATTGCTATGCTTGTTTCTTCTGAAAGTAAACATAATTGCTTATTGTGGTAAGTCATTGATTTTTCAGCTCCCACATCATATATTTTTATGGCAAAATCAGTTGTCACATTCTATATTCCAAATGACCTGTCTATTTTTTCCCTTTGTACCCTAGAATTTTATTGTGAGGTTGTAATACCCTTAAACTCTTTCATGGCAGTTCTGTTTTATCTTTAATATAATGCCTTCCATGATAATACAGTTTGGTATTTACTACAACCTAAAGAATTTTATTTTTTCTCCATACTTGAAGCAGCAATACATACCTATGCCGTATAGCACTTTTCACCTTTCATACTATCAATGTCTATCTCATACTCAGGATGCCATGGAGACAGCAAGGGATCAAGCTGTAGATGAAGGTGAAGAATCAAAAAGTACAAACGAGATTGTGAGTAACATCTTGTCTGAGTTCAGCAAGTCAAGTACATTTTTGGTGAACATGGGCATTAAGTCATGTGGTTCAAGCCAAAAATCAACTACTTCATCTGTTGCACGCATAAGAGATCTTGAAACAACAGTTGAAGAGCAAAGGCTGCAGTGTGAGATTGCCAGTAGAAATGAAGTTGAGATGCGTGCAACTATTGGTTCTCAACAGGAAGAAATTGACAGGCTAAAGAAACAAGTGGAAGAAGGAAAAGAGGCAAACAAGAAGAATGAAGAACAAATGTCAGTTCTCAATAGCAAGCAACAAATAACCGATGAGCTTCTTCTATGCCTTATCAGCCAATCAACCATTGGTTCAGGTTCACCAAACTCTCAGTAGTATGTGGTTCTAGCATCTATCCTGCGTATATTTTGTGAAATGTTGGAGGCCTTCTATTTGACATAGGTTGTTGACATTTAGGACACCATAGGACATTAGGTCCTTGAATGGTAGGGAAGCTTTTGTAATTCCTGTTGATGCATTTAGATGGTAAAATGTAGCTTTTAAAGCCGCATGATCAAGGCAGGGACATGATTCTATTTTGCACATGTCGAAGAGACGACTAGTAGTGTGTATATTTTGGTTCTACTAGGTCCTGTGAAGCACTGATGCAAGGAGATGGTTCTATGATATTTATATATCCGAACTCTTGTTTGCGACAATTGCAATTCTCTATTCAAGTTGATGTGTGATGTGACATAGAACGAGTTATATGGCATGTTTTTCAATCACCATCCAGAGTCAATTATTAGTTTGAAATGGCATGGGCATTAGTGAATGGAGAGGCTGTTACAACATCCAACCTTTATTTCTAGTGACGTTTCAATTTTGTCAAAGAAAGATCATGCTGGTTGGCCATGTATGACGAAACACAATCATTCAGTGATGAAAACAATACAAATCTTGACAATTTATCTAACATCTTATGACAGATAGAACTGCAATGCATGACGACTAACTTATTTTGTCACAGATGAGCGGTGCTAGTGTGGTCATTAGTGACGAAATTCAACTCATTCATGACATTAAATCACCTATTCCATGACAAAAGATATCGTCATAAAACAGCTAGTTTTTCATGACGAACCAGAAACGTCATTGTAAGTTTACTCTACTGTGACGATTTACTAAGCTTCATCATTAAGTATATTCTGTGACGCAGATTCTGTGACGAATCTTGTGACGCCAAAAAAACATCATAATTATCATTTGGTGACAAAATTGGTGCCTTCCCATGACGATAGGCAAGCGTCATCTATACCCAAATCTCTTGTTGTGCGTGCCGGTGCCGGCGAGGTGGCGCGTACGGCGGGGGTACAGCTTGCACATGACCGTGCTCTTCTTCTGACTCCCGATCAGCTCTTCGTGTCCGTGGAGGCGGAACTCGATCATCAGCCAACCCGTCCGTACCCACGAGTTGTCGGGACCCTTGAGGGCGTAGGCGAAGGGTTGCCGATGGCCCACGACGCGGCCGCCGTCGAGCGGGTCGAACACGGTCTTGGCTCTGCCGTCGCTCCGCCACCAGCCGGTGCCCCTCGCGACGCATCGAAACTTTTGCCGCCCGAGGTTCCCCTTGCCGAGGAGAGGCGTGACCAAGTACCAAGCCCGCTCGCCGTTTTTGGAGACGGCCGGCCGGTAGCTGCGCGACAGATCGGTGGGCTCGGCCTCGTAGACGTTAGCTTCGTGGACGAAAGAGGCGGCGAGGGCGCCCCTCGTCACCCAGGGACGTAGGTAGGACTCGAGCAGGTCCACGGTCGAAGGGTGAACTTCCATGGCCACCGGCAGCAACGCCGACGTGTCGTCGTCGTCGCCCGCCGCCGCCGCCTCCTCCTTGGTCCCGGGCGCCGTGGCCGCGCCAGCAGCAGAGGCCTTGTCGTGCGCCTGACCGCGCGCAGGCGTCGTCGCCGCGCTGGGCGCCTCCTCCAACGCCGACGGGTCGTCGTCGCCCGCCGCGGTGTTCTTGAGCCCGGGCGCGGCCGTGACCGCGGCAGCAGAAGCCTCGCCGTGCGCCTGGCCGCTGACGTGGCGCGCAGGCGTCGTCGCCGCGCTGGGCTCCTCCTCCGACGCCGACGGGTCGTCGACGCCTTCCGCCGTCTTCTTGGACCCGGGAGCCGTGGCGGTCGCCATGATGTTGCCTGCAGGTGCGTCGGGTCCGGGGTGCCGCGTGCTCCGGTAAATCTTGCACAGTACCAGGGTCTTGTTCTTCTCCTTCAGGTGTCGGAGGAGGAGCCCAGCGCACGAAATGAGAACTAGAAACTGTGTACACAACCCAGACATTCCACAACTCCAAAACCGTGAAGCACTCTGATATAAACTCTAAAAATACATAGCACCATCACGCAGCTCAGAACTGCTTTACTGCTCATTTTCTGCTAGCACATCTCGACTACTGTATGGAATTCTTATACTTATACCAGTTGTTTTGTGAGTATAAGAGGAGCTCCTGACCCAACGAGAGGTTGATGTAACAAACCACATTTGGAATGACTAAACACTCAGTCACTTCTTGTTCCCATAATGTTGGAAATTCGCATACATGTGCAAATAAAGATGCAGTTAGCTTCATTGTATCTTGTGCAATGTCGGCCATTCATGTAGCTTGAATCTCCTTTGGCCACTACTGTGGTTATGCAGGGTACGAACATATCTACTGGATTATACATATCTGCTGGAATATACGTGCAAAATACTGCCGAGTCCCCCTCTTGTCTATGCTTCCAAGCCTTGTGCTGATGTGCTCATCTCTTTTCTAGCTCTAGGTTGTTTGTATATCTGTCCATTTATTCTGATCCTATCATTTTTCTAGGGAACAAAGAAATGTGTTCAGATCCCATTGAAAACTATATTTTTCTCTTGCATTGAAGTCCCTTGGCATAGTCGACCGATCTTGAGATTGTTGAGTCCAAAAAATCGTTTCAACTTGAAGATTGAGTTTGAACCTCGATGATGACATTCTAATCCTTGGAGCTGCTATCCAGAAGTATTGGGAGGATATGCTCTCTAAGCTTCAAGACGTCCGTTCTATCAGTGAACCAACAGACAGTCATCCTCTGCATGCTGTTGTGTTGTCTACTCTAGAAAAGTGCCATATTGAGTTTGTCTCTGCAGCTGAGAAGTTCTGTGCCCTCAAGTAGTCTTCTTCTCTAATGCTGAACCCCATGTTGTGCTCTTCTGGTGATCTTGACTGTCCAATATGTTATTCTAGTATTTCTATGCTACCTCTATGCACCAAGTATGCACTGCTAGTATGTCATTGTAGCATCGGCTTTTATGGTCTAAGTTTGCAATGGATTTTTGTCTGATCTGATGCCTTGACATCTTCGATCTGTAATTTAAGTTATTGCGATGGCAATTCTAAGTGGGCAATGCACCAACTATGCACATGTTGTTCTGGGTGTTGAGGCAGAAGTAATTCAAATCTGAAATAGGTATCATAGCAATGTGGTAAAGAACATACGTTGCTGAATTTGCAAGAAGACTGCTCTTTTTCTATTCACAAGTTTATTAAGACCCACAATTATCTGGACTTCGCATTCCTGTTAAACCCCAAGACCCACTGGACTCGGTGCAACTGTGGCTATTACCTGTCAGGAACTGAATATGGCTAACGTTACCTGGTTCTGCAAAATTGATGCCATGGTACTTGGTTTGGATGACAACCGGTTCCTCTCCACCAGTATTCAGCCCTTCCTTTGAAATACATCACAGCAATAGGGACTCTTTCTTCAGTAGGAACACCTACCAATTCAAAATACTTTTCAGCTTTGCGGATCCAACCGGCAGGGTCTTCCCCTCGAATTCGGGAAATGTGAGCTTAGGACCTCTGGCCACAGCTCGATGTTGGTGGTGCAAGGAGGTGTAGTAGTGGTTGTGGGTTGTATAGTTTGGCATTGTCTGAAGGGTGTTGGTGGTATACGGGGTTTGGTGGGGGTTGATGTTGGTGCTGATGGAGTTGATTGTTGTGGTGATAGTCAGGCAGAACTTGCTTGTGGTTATGAAATGGGTTTTTGGTGTCATGTTGGTTGGGTTGGGGTTGGGCAGTATTGGGTGGGGCATCGAGTTCTGAGTGGTGTGGCCATGGGGTATCATTCCTGTCATTGTATTCATAGTAGACTTCTCCTGTTTCCGCCTCGACATCATAGTAATGGACCTGGGTGGACCAATGTGGCTGTTGCTGAGCAAATCTGCTAGATTTATCTCTGCCATGCTGTGGGGGTGGGTTTCTATTATGTGGTGGCACATAGTGAGATTTTGGAGGTACTGCCGAGCCAATTCCTGTGTGTGGTGGTTTTGGAAAAGGTGCAAACTGAAATGGAGGAGGGGAAGTATGTTTCTTACTTTTGGAGTGAGAGTAGTGAGACCCTTTGTCCGCAGGAAGGTTTGATATTTTGGTGAGATATCCCAAGATTTGTTCAAATTGAGCTGTGACCTTTTTGTTATGGCCATCTTGCTCCTTCATGAACATATCTAGTGTGCGCCGAATGCTATCAACTTCATCAATTGTGGCAAACTGTTAATCCTCTTGATCGCCTGTGTTGACCATGATGACACTCGTGGTTTCGGTTCCAGTAATCCGTCCCCAATCAGATCGACAGAGCAGTCTATCGCCGCCAACAACACTGCTTAAGCCTTGGAATTTCACACAGGAACACGTCCTGCAACCTGAGCTCAAGTGTGTTGATCTCCAACTCCACCACAGATCGAATCCATCGGAGATCTTGGAATTTTGGGCAGAGATTCGCTGCTGGTTTGTGGGTGAACTCAAGGTGTTTTGCTACTGGATCCGGAGATGATGGATTTTGCACAGGTGAGCCGCAACCTCAAGAACTCCGCCTGGTCAGATTGGAAACTGGATCCAAGGAGTCGGGCTGTGGAAAACGAGCAAGGGAGGCTCGATCAAAGGGAGGGAGGGTGGGGAATAAGATCCAAGGAACCTAGTCAACCTACGGCTCTGGATACCAAATTGTCAGGAACTGAATATGGCTAACACAATGGAAAACGAAATAGCACACAGGAACATGAAATTGCCAGGGAAAAACCGGGAATTGGATTAATGAAGTCTTGGAAGGAACACCAAATCCCAGAGGAAAAAACCCTAGCCCACCTACTACAGAGTCCATCTCCATTCTGTTGTTCCCATCCAGGGCAGTGCCCCCTTTTACAGCAGCCAAAAGTTACAGGCAAAAGGAAAAATAACTGCTACAAAGCTACTGAACTGAAGTAAATAAAACATCCACCCTTGGATTGAAGATCACCCGGTCAAGATAGGTTACCGCCCTGAGGTGCCTTAGAGTCGACTTCATTGTTGCTTCCTTGTCCCTGCTAACTGATGAACTGACTGGCTTCTGCAGAGCTTGACATTACCCGATGGACGCTGCACACCTCCCCACACACACACCTCATTATTTTGATTCCAAGCCGTTGCACCAGTGCACCTCCCCTCCTCTTGCCCCCAAATCTCGAATTTGCCAGATCCCGATTGCCTTGAGCTAATTCCCCACTCTACTGCTTTGATTCTTTTTCACCCTACAGCCTTTCCTATTGCAGTTTTCTTAAACAACAAAGTTTACTCACACTCTCTTATTTGATTCCCATTCTCTTCTAGCATCTGTTTCCATGTTAAGCTCTTCTTCTTTGCATCCTTTTCCTATTGTTTACAACTTCCTTTTGTTTGTTCACTTCCTGTTCTGTACTTTGCCTTTTGCTGATGATGTGCATTCCCAAGGCTTTTTCATTCCTGTCACTTGATGTTTCCTAGCATCTGTCAGTCATGTTGTTCTTCTAGTTCATCTTTAAGTCCTGCTAATCATATACCAGAGCACCGTCCACACTTACATATTCTTCTTTGTGTAGTTTGTTTTCTCTTCGGTTCCGCAGTCCCTTTTTTATATTCCCATTCTCTTCTAGCATTTGTTTCTATGTTAAGGTCTTTTTTTTCATCCCTTTCTATTGTTTACACTTTTTTTGTTTGTTCATGTCCTGTTCTGTAGTCATGTCTTTCTCTTGTATAGTGCATTATCAAGGCTTTATCATTCCTGTCACTTGATGTTTCCCATCATTTGTTAGTCATACTGTTCTTCCGGTCCATCCTTCAGCCCTGCTATTCATATACCAAAGTACTGTTCACACTAACATATTCTACTTCCGTAGATTTGCAAACAAAGATGGATGGCTGCAATGATGTTCCAGAATGGTGGGAAGCGCAACGCAAGCGCTCAAAGAGACCCCAGTCCAACGGCAATGATAGCGGCAACGTGTCTGAAGTTGAAGATCTTGTCAGAGATGGCCCATGCCCAATTTGAAGGAACTCAGTAACACATGTCTCTTATATTGTTTCGAAATTTGATGAAACTAAGAAAGATCTCGTTAGGCAGATAGGGTTCCAAGGAATTCTTGACTTGCCTCAGATAACTAAAGTTGACAGAAAATTCACAGTATGGTTGTCAGGTAAACTGGACATTGGAGCAAAGGTCTATAGGAATCAATGGTTCAGCATGTTACAGACCTTGTCGACTTTGAAATATCCAGGTTAATGGGAATTCCTTGTGGTCGGCGTCCAGTCTGTCAGTTGGAAGATGCTGACAGGAAGAAATTGGAATTCATCCAACATTGTATTGGTTTCTGAACCAAGCTCAAATTAATAGCCTTGTTGCCAATCATCGAATGTTGTGAAGGATTACACCTGTGCCAATGTCAGATGAGCAAAAGGGCAGCTTCAAGGTCTCTTTTATTGTTTGGGTTATGGGTCACCTTGCTCCAACCAAGAAGCACAATATTGGTAGCCAAAACTTCTGGGTGCTCTCACAAACCCAGACAATATTAAGCATTTCAACTAGTGTGAATTTGTTTTGGATGAATTGGTATCTGCTGCAAGGGATGTCCAGGCTGAGCTTAGACAAAAAAAAACATATCTAGCATCACTGGTTGCTCTATTATGCTCCAGGCGTTAACCTCTTTTCTGACATCTGTTGTGCTCTATTTCCTAACTAGAATTCTGTATGATAACTTGTATGTGTGTTCTTCAGATAATGTACTTTGAAACGCTCAACATGGGAAGCCTCAACACATAGATGGATATCCATCCACTAAGTCAAGGCCTATAACAAGACTCTTAGCTCATTGATTCGCTGCAGATAAGGCTTGTTCCTTTTCCTAATGCAACTTGGGGCAGCTCCGTGGTACATCTCATTGCTACAAGTTTTTTCCATCTTTTTTTTAAATCCTCGCTTTTTAAGCTTTCCCATGCCACGCTTCCTCTCACCAAATCTATAATTCTTACAATACAGCGCTGCACCCTGCCAAGGAGAAGTGAGTCATTAGAACAGACCTCTCAACACTAAACAGGGGATAAATGAGTTGCCCCGCAGGCTCATCCAACAGTATAGCCAAGTTGTTAGGGATGCTTTTGGTGACAAGGTCCAACACTATATCTTTTTTCACATATTCTTCTCTTGATATTGCAGTTTTTATTGCGCCCCTTAATTTTGATGTCTATCTTTGTTTTCGTCTCAGCTTCCTCCTAGTCAGTTGTCAGCCTTCAACTGGTTCAATGCTAGGTGTGTCCACCATACTTCTGAGATGAACAGAAACATACAAAAGGGATACAATTCAGTTAATTAAGAAGCTATTTCCTAGATGAAGCAATTCAACTCCCATTATCCCCGCTAACTCTGGCCATGTTCATCACCGTATTGTCCATACAGCTGAGGGTACATTAATTACACGTGCCATAGTGCCCCTTAATTACTCATGATGTTATCTCCAGTGACCTATCTCAGGACGATGCTACAGCAACAAGTGAGCCACAAGTGACTGAAATTGAAAAAGAGACGAAGGACATTGAAGCCACTGAAACTCAAGAAATCGTTGATCATGCCCACACTGCTGCTTCCAAAGAACTAATTGGGTTATTTCTAATGACCAACGCCACGCTCCTTCTTTATCTTTCCTGATTCCCTCACCAGCTGCAAACCACCATAGTAGTATAGTACTCCTTTCCTCAACCACTCGCATTCCTATTTATTTTCTTTTGCAAATAGAATCTCTCACTTTTCTGCTGTACTATTGCAGTGGAAATTGCATGTATCAAAAGACTGCATCTGCTCATAAGGAAGCTGTCCTTTCCCAGCCTCGTCAGAGAGACAGCGTAGCTTCACATATCAGTATATGACCACACTTCACCTTATCATATTTTCCTCATCCATGGGCTCTAAATATTTCATTTCATGTATTACTATAAAATAATATACAATATGACACAGAGTTCACGTCATTCTCTGCAAACTGACGGAGCCTCAGTTTCTAGTTTGATACTATTGCACAACATTATGTGAACAAGAAATGACTGAGTGTTAAGTTATTCTAACAACTTCTCATTCCTTAAATATTTAGTTCTTCCATGTAATTTTTTACATCCTAGTATGGTAAAGACCTGTGCACGCCTAGCCGTGGCTTGCGGCCATCCGCACAAGCTAATCCCACTAGCCCCTTTCTGCGTTTCTCGTGCACAAGCCTCATCTTCAAGCTCTGTTCAGGAAGACCCCTCCTCGTACTGTCTCTCCCAAGCGACGCAGGTCAATCCCCTCTCTGATTTCCTTCCTAGTGCCTCCCTATCCATCTCAGACCTAAGGCATGCTGGTGGTAAGGATTTCACCTGCTGAAGTTGGAGAAAAACTGGATCTAGGGTCTAGGATTTCAACATGAGTTGAAGATGAATAGTTGGATTTAGAGTTGAGAGTTCGAGATTTGGGACTGGGGGTTGGGTTTTTGGTGCCCACTGGTTGTAGATCGATAGCCAACTCCCCGGTTCATTTCGTCGTCTTTGCTGCTCCTTTCTATTCTCTTCCTCGTCGCGTCTGTTCATTTTCGGTGATTTAACTCCTATCACGTAGAAATCCGCTAATCGTTCGATCTTACAAGGAAGACAAATTGGGGGATCTAGTTTAGGAAACATCGATGCAAGAGTAGGTGATGCCTTAGGAAGGAAGATGGGGGTTCCATCAACCATATTGTGTTCTTCCACGTTAGTAATGCTATTTGGCTCTTCCGATCATGCAAAATTTATTCGCCCTTCAGTGGCTTTTGATGTTTTTTCGTGAAGTGAGAGATCATTTAGGGAGCAAGGTGGGGGTGGGGTCGATCATAAAAAGGTGAGATCAATTCAATTTCCTTATTTTTTTTACTCGTAATCCACTTCAGATTGGAGTTGTATTTGGTGCATAACTTTTAGCATTTTAGACGTCCAAATTGGCGCCCTTTGGAGTGCGTATATTTAGCATTGGTTTCACTCTAGATCATTTTAGAGCGTTGCATTTTAGCATTACTAGTAATATTGGTGGTCCTGGATTTTGTTTGAAGAATTATTTTCAGATCATGTCACCATGTTAGATTAGTTCAGGCTTATTAGGTTTTATACTTCCCTCGTATCCATTACAACACTCCTTTGTCGAATCAGCGTACATCAATATAAACTGAAATGTTATTGTGGAATCGACTGTAAAGGGGTGGTACCTCTCTTAGAATATGGGAGAAATGTCTTGTCCTTAGTACCCTAAGCATACCAGTAGTAAATCTAGGGAGGAATAAACCAACCTTCCTTTGTCAAAAATGATTTTTAGTACTGCAAGGGCATGCACATTTGAATTAGTCATTATGACAGCTTTTTATGTATTCGGCGCATTTAAAAACGCGCCATGTTAGTTTCATAGATGATTACTAAAGCTATGTGCCTGTATTTTTGAGTTTTGTACTGCGTTCATAATTTCGTATACACTACATAGTTTGTCTTTGTTGTGCAGAAGATAATTCTACTCTCGTACATTCAACACCACCTCCTAGGTGTTTGGTTGCATCATAGTATGCTCAGTAAATATTGCATAATGAAATGAATCCCATCCGATCATCCCGACACTATTTTTCTATTTCAGAATCATATTATTGCCTAATTAAACCATATTATTGACTAATTAAAAAATATATTATTGCCTAATGAAGTGTATTGTTTTGCCTAATCAATCAATAAATATTATTGCCTAATGAATAGGATTAGTAACAATAAATGACGGATTTATTATCTGCTACTTGAACCGGAATATCGGCACCACTTTCTAGTGGCATTGTGGTCTGAACTTTGGGATAACTTGTCATGCAACCCATGATGTTTGTCTCTGGAAATATCCACGTAGCGGGTGAGGTGATACTTTCTGATTTTATTCTAAGGGCAAATTAATGTCGAGTTAGAGTCACCTTTGAGGTGGTTCAAGTTATTTCTGAAATTTAAAGTTGGCAGTATGTGTCAGTATAACAATAGGTTACTAACTTTTATACTAACTATAAAAAGGAAAAATGACATATCTTTTATTAAATGCAATAATGGAGCCTGCAGGTTTATTTGTTGCATTGCAGCTCTCAATTTTATTTTTTTCGTTTTTTGTTTGAATCGTCTATGTATGCTTATTTCATGCTATGCTTGGTGCCTTCAGATATGTTCATCTTGTGAATGACAATTAATGTTCTTTTGCTCTAGGAGATTATATTATAACTAAATCTAGAATTGGCCTTATTCATATTGCCTTTGGCCATGGCCAGAAAGACCACATCACACGTTTTGAAATATGGGCTTCCTATCATTTTCTCAAATCATGTAATTTGTGCTTTTTCAATATATTGTATCTAGAGCTAACTAGTTCATCAATTATTACTTGCCAATTTAGTAATTCAATAAAGAAAATAATGTGGGCATGAGTTAGAAAACAATACGATTATGTATTATCCAAAACAAATACATTTCATTAAGCAATAATATGGTTATGATTAGGCAATAATACTGTTATGTAAAAGCAAAAAAAGTGGGTAATGACTTCAGCGGTGAGACAAGTCCAAAATTTACAAGGAGGCTGAGGAGGTGCTGCTCAGGAACGTGGTGACTCGCCCTTTCTCAACCTAACATTTAGTCTAATTTTAGCATTGTTCCTTAAGCTGGGATGGTAAGCCATTTTTTGGTTCTCCCAGTACATACATTTTAGAAAAATCCCAAGCATATTCTATTGTTACAAGCATTTTAGAAAAAAATGTTCTGAAATTCTAATAACGTGCAAGGAGATTCCAAATTATATGCATTGCATGTTCTATTGCTGTACGTATAGGGCACTGCATTAGAATATGATTTGGACCATCCAAAATGAATAGACTTTGAACCAATAAATAGCATATGCTCTAAATTAGCAAGAAGGATATACTCAATCAGTGGAAACAAATACACATTTGCATAAGTGACACATATTTGTGTTTGCAGGACAACTTGATAATCACAGTAGTAGCTTTAAAAAATAGAAAGAAACAGAAAAATAGATGCATGGATTGTCTAAATAAATGGTGACTGACAAAATTGATTTCAATCACTAGTGAATGTCAACTGCACCGAGAAATTTAGTTGGTTGGGATCACTGACCCAACCACCTTCATCCTTCGATGTGGTTTGCTCAATTACGCTTTTGCAGATCGTTGTTTTAGTCTGAATGGTCCTAGGACATCCTGCTTCTTGTGCAAATTTATTGTTCTTGTTAGGCAAAATACTATTCCAGTTAGGCAAAGTATAATAATTATACAGGCAAATCGTTGTTATTAGTTAGAAAAATTATTGTTCTTTTGGTTAGGAAAAATACTATTCTTCATTAGACAAAGTAGTATTCTTCGGTAGGCAAAATATTGTTATCAGTTAGGCAATTGTTCATATATAACCCGTTGGTTTACGTACATACTTCAGCAGTTATTTTACTGTAAATCAGCCTTGATCATTAGCTCTAGTGCCCAGTGTTTTCCTTCTAGTTGATTGTCTGATGCAGTTGATTCGTATATGTTCCTGTCTATATCAGTTAAGGCAGCAGTTGCAGCTCAGTTGCATTGTCTTTTCTAGTGTTTCAATTTAGTTTGGTGCAGTAACTACCTTTTATGTCCAGTTTGGCAACAATATATTTTCTTCACTGGCCATCAGCTCTGCATGTTTACTCTGTAGTCTATTAGCTTAATATAATATATGCTTGCAGTAGCTCTATTTGTTCTAGAGTTGTTCCGGTATATTTGATCTTGCTTGCAATTAGCTTAATATATAGTTAAGTAGCTTAATTAAATGGTTGGAAAATAATATAATTTCATATTAGGCAAAATACTATTACGGGAAAGGCAAAAATGTAGTTATGCATCAGTTAATAATTGCGGGCTTAATTAGGCAAATAATACAAGTTTTACTATTTCTCATATTTGAGTTCTGGAATACAGTTTTGGAAACAATAGTGCAATATGAATAACATCCTTCATTAAGGTAATTTTAAACTAAACATTTAATGTTAATATAGTTTTTTAGATTTAGTTTGATATAATATTGCCATTCTTTTTCCTACTGTGAACGAACACATGCTCTGATTATTTGCTTCTCGTTGCATTGCTGTTTTAACAGGTCACAAAAGTATGAAGGAGGTAGCAGTGTACAAGGAAGCAAATGCCAAATGCTATGCCTTAGCCAGACCCCTCTAGAAAAAAAAAAAGAAAGACAAAAATGTTTTATATCCTGTATCACCCATGTTGTGGAATGCAAACTTTAGAAGAAAAAGGTCCTTTTCCTTCTATTTTTTTAGATATATGGGATCCACATCTTGAGCATTCATTGTATGAATTTGTTGGAATTGTGTGCACAACAATAATTAACATGTTTAGATCTTCTTTTAAAAATTTAGCGTGTCAGTAGTAGGCCAGATGATTAGCAGGCAGTAGTGCCCCGAATGGCCAGGCGATTAGCAGGCAGCAGTGCCTAAATGCATAGCTAGTGGGCATCGAAGGAAAGTCCGTGCGGAATGGCGAGAGCGCGCGGCCGGCCGTGCGTTAGCTGCTATATAAACCCAGAGGCAAACATTACAAATGCTGTATTAAAAAAAATCACCAAATGTGCCGTAAATGCCTTGGCTAGTTTAGGCGTGTTTGGATCCCTGACTAAAATTTAATCCTCGTTATATCATAGGTTTGAATGCTAGTTAAAAATATTAAATATTATCTAATTATAAAACTAATTGCATAGTTAGGACTAAACAGTGAGACGGATTTATTAAATCTAATTAATTTATGATTAGTAAATATGATGCTGCAGGAAACGTTCATTAATCATGGATTAATTAGGTTTATAAATTCGTTTTGTCGTTTACTCATCATCAGTGTAATTAATTTTTTAATTAAACTATATTTAATATTTTTAAATAACATTCAAACGTAGATGTGTACTGAATTTTAACCTTCGGATCCAAAGTTGGCAATATCGGTCTTCTGAGCTGTTGCAGGAGTGAGCGAGAGAGAAGAAGAGGGCAAGGCGGCGCAAGCACAGCAAACCACTCGAGCCGTTCTTGCGCGGCAACCTCTCGCGGCTCCCATCAGTTTAGCCTTCCCCTTGCGGCGGCGGATGGCGTCAGCGTCCACGGCTCCACCGGCAGAGGAGTCGCTCCTCCGCGGCCGCATCCTCCGCAGCCGCCTCTACCTCGACGACATCCCCATCTCCAAGTCCAAGGTCCGTCACCTCCTCTAGACGCCACCCCCTCCTCACCCCTCGATTCACCGCCGTGGGTCGTAACGGCCGCCCGCCGTTCGCGCAGGCACCCCTGGTCTACTCGCCGTCGTACGACATCGAGTTCAACGGAATCGAGAAGCAGTGAGTTATACGTCGCCGCGTCACACGTTTATTCCCCCACCCGCCACGTCGCACCGGGGCGCTGTAATTGATCGCCCTGTCCGACGTGCTCGAGCAGGCACCCGTTTGATTCGTCGAAATGGGGTCGCGTGCGCAACTTACTTGTGGACGCCGGGCTCCTCCAGCACGATCAGATCGTCGAGCCGCTGGAAGCCTCGGAGGATGATCTGCTAGTGGTGCGTAAGCTGCTGCTGTTTACAACTTTACATAATTCGCTGCGATCTATACACGTACCGTTCGATGCAGTGCAGATTAAATTCATGGATTGTTGCCTATCCAATCAGGTGCACTCGGAGTCTTACTTGAACAGCCTTAAGAGCAGCGAGAAGGTCGCCCGCATTGTCGAGGTACTACTGCATTCAGTTTCATTTTGCTGAATATGTATGGAGTCATTTGTGTGGAAAACAATCAGTATTTCCTGATTTCTGCTAGGTTCCAGCGGTGGCGCTACTCCCCAACTTGCTCGTTCAGCAAAAACTTCTTTATCCATTTCGGAAGCAGGTAAAAGTTTGTTTGTCTTTTGGTGCTCTCTTGGCTCTTCATTTTGGATATTCAAAAATCCAGATGAAGACAGCTTTTATCTTTTACTAGGTGGGTGGTTCCATTCTATCAGCCAAACTGGCACTGGAAAGGGGATGGGCTATCAACATTGGTGGAGGTTTCCACCATTGTTCAGCGGAGGAAGGGGGTGGATTTTGTGCATATGCTGATATTTCTCTGTGCATCCATTTTGCTTTTGTTCGTTTAAATATCTCAAGGTAGGATAACTATTCAACTGCGCTTGACATCTGCAGCACATTTTCTGTTTATATAATGTATGATTGATAAGTAGGCTGACCTATGGTCTAAAGGGTGAAGTGAGCACCAATTAACCCTCTGCACGAGTCAAGGAACAAATATTATTTCATAGCAATATATGGTGAATATGAACCTTAGCAGTAAAATTTTTCTAACCATGCTGGCTTGGCACCAGGGTAGCTCAATGTAGTGTCGCCCCTGCCTATTGTCATGCGCCCTTCTTTTCTAATGCAAACACGCACTTCCCTAAGCAAAGCATTGTATTTTTTTTTCTTACTCTACTAAAATTACTCCAATAATAGTGAAGGAAAATTATGAAGCAAGTAGTAATCCCTGCACAATACTCTTGTTCCGTTAGTTTCAGAGTCCTAGTTAGTGTCTTTGTTGTTTCTTCAGTTTCGTCAGTTAGGAGATAGGACCAAGTCAAGTCTGTTTGAGTCCTACAAGTTAGGGGTTAGTGGGTCAGGTGCTTAGACGTGGCTGCTTTCCAGGAGCCACTATGGTCATCTCGACCAGGTTTGTAGGCCTACAGGCCATGTAACTAGAGTTATAAATAATCAAGCACCATAAACAGAAAAGCTGCACTTGCAGCGCCAAAAACCATCATGTGTTCTATCTGTTCTTGAGACAAACAGCATAGAGAGAGTAGAGAGGCTTACAAATTAGTGATGCAAGAATAAAAGATTACTATTTTGGTTCCATGAGTCACTCATATCATTTGCAGAGTAATGATCATTGATCTAGATGCTCACCAAGGAAATGGTCATGAAAAGGACTTGGGCAGTGATGGTGAGAGGCTGAGGGCTCTATTATTTTCTTGCACATATTTTTGTACTCACTACTATTTCATGGCTTATTGACATTTATTCTTCACTTGAAGGTAGAGTTTACACATTGGACATGTACAACTCTGGAATATATCCTTTTGTAAGTACTTCACCCTGAAATGGTTCCTATATCTGCCAAACATAACTCTTAGTCCTTACTGATGTTGTTCTACTCCCTTTGTCCCAAATTATAGTTCCTTTTAGAATTCGAATAGATTGATTCATTTTTCCATGAATGTGTTTTGTTTTGTATATATGTCTAGATTCATCAACATGCATCCGAGCATGGACGCATAGAAAGAGGGGTAAAACGAAATGTAATTTGGGACATAGAGTATAAATGAAACAACATAGAGTACTGCTGTTTTAGCTACTTGTTGGCTCCTTTGCTTCCATGGCGTTCTTGTTTTTTGTTCTTGCTGATAGAGCATAGATCATATTTTCGTTCTGAGAAATATAAAGTGTCAAGTGTCATCGTGTACTTTATTGTGGCACGTACGCCATTTCTGGTTCTGCATCCAGCACTGCACTGGCACTTGATACTCGTACTAAACAAGAACTGGTCAACAGCACAGCTAGTTACAATTGTAAACTGCAATAAATTTGTCTATGTGACTATGACTACGCTAGCTCTGCATCGTTCAAGCCACTGTCTTCTTGCATTGTAATTACTGGCAGTCTAAAGTTAGGTGTTCATTTACAATAAACATAAAAAGTCTATACCAGTTCCGTGTACTTCAATGCATCTGATCGTAACCTGAACTACAAAATTGGCTATTGTATGTCGTAGTTTGGAGGCCCAAAAAAATTCCCTGCATGTTTGGAGGCTGTGCCTTCTAGACAATAATCAAACTAAAAGAATATGTCTTACACTCTTACCACATGGTGCAAGAGGATTAATAGAGTGGGAGGAAGCAATTGTTGTGTATCTGCTTGTGTTCTTTTTGGATTTTTATGCTGGGGTTATTGGCATAGCTATTAAAAGTTCAGGGTGCCTTATACTCAGTTTTGTAGTTGGAGGTTCAACACATACACTCTTGAACAGCAGAAGGCAATGAAGGCATTTTCTTTAGACATTTTCCTTTGACATTGTTTCATGGCAAACTTGTGCCCATTTTCTTTCTATACAAAGTGATATTATTTGGTTTCAGGATTACGAGGCCAAGAACCACATTGATCAAAAGGTTGAGTTAGATGTAAGTTGGACTTTTTATATTGTTATATATTACATTTTTCGGCATTTATTTCATGTTGGAGTTATAAATTATGCTACACCTGTTTGCATTTTTAGAGTGGGACAAAAACTGAAGAATATTTGGAGAATCTTAATAAGGCTCTGAAGGTAACATATACATTGCCCCAGTATCTCTGTTATTTCACCTATAATATCAGTGGTTACGTACGTTTCTTTTAATAGAATTCAATTAGGAATGAGCACATCACATTATGATGGACCCTTTCAGCACTGGCAGAGGCTGTAAGAGAGTTTAGGATGCCAGGAAATATGAAGCAGCGTGGAGGAACATTGTTATGGCCAAAGTAGCCCATGGCTCCCACCTGACCCATGAGCACCAGTGCGAATTTCATATTATTTACTGCAGCCCTTAGCAAATGGCAAGATTTCAGTTTTTTTACTTAGCCTATCAAATGGCCACTCCTGCAACTTCCTAATCGCACTGATACCAGCCCCTCTAAAAGTTGGAACAAGCTCCGCCACTATGAAGTTTTCAGCGAGTGGTTCTGTATAGATCTAGTAACTCTGCAATCTGCCTTTTCTCTGTAGTTTGAAGAATCACCAAAGTTTTGTTTAATGAAAAATTAGAGTTTCCCCTGCAACGATGATTCAATTATGCTGGTAGAAAACCTTCACAATTCTAGATCTAAAATGTGTGCATTTCTCCCTCCTGTTATGTAGTACAAAGATGGTTCAAGAGCCATGTGCAGCAAGCAAAGGTGATTTAACATAAGGAGCTCTCTTGGTAGTCAGTTACTTTGCTAGATTGAAGCTATCAGTATGATTCATGGCTAAGGATGTGATGGTGCATACTACTTCTGAATTTTGATCATCATAGTATAGCAAGTAACTGCAGTTGCACCTTATTGATGATTTATAGGTGGGTCCTTAATTGCTGCCCCCTTTCCAGTCTCAGCAATAAGCTTCTCAAGAGAATTTCAAGATACAAACTTTTTCACCTTTACCGGTTTTTTCTGTGGCCAGACCCGTTGCAACTCACAATACCTTCTAAAAGTTTCATGTAACAGAAATGGGTTGCATAGTGTCCAGATTGGTTTTGAGAGGAAGAACGTCTTGGCAATATCAGAATCCTTCTTTCACGTTTTAGATTTTAGGCAGTTAATCCTCAATTTCATTCCTCTCCGTGAGCATTGAAGATACAAAATACTATGGTCAGGAATAACTTGACTTTCTCCCTCTGTTCCCTTACAGAAAGAAAGATAAAGATAGGAGGGCTGGGGCATCAAGCTCAGGATTCTACTCTATCTCCCTCAACTCTAACAGATCTGACCAGTTTTGTGATGAAGATAAATGCAGGCCTGGATCATTGGTTGGTTGGGGTATTCACATAAAACACCGTGCTAATATTTGAGGTTGAGTAGTGATGGAGCAACGAGGGATCCTGATCTTTCAATGGGAGGGGGATAACTCAAGTTGGGGGAGGGATTAACATTTACAGTCCAACTACAACTCCTAAAGGGGCACTGCGCCTTAGCAACTGGTACACCAATTCCAGATTGTGCTGAACAGCCTAGCACCTGGTAGCAATCGAGAACAAGCAAGAATAAGATCCACAAGCAATACCTCAAATGTCTGATCACCAAAGTGGGGTTCTGAAGACGGGTACAATTGGGTAGTTTAGCCAACATGCACGAGTACAAGTGAAATAGCAGTAGCTTAATTTAATGCAAACAAAGCCTGAGTTTTCTTCTATGGTGGCTGCTGGTTTGTATATTTGGGAGAGAGAGAGAGAGAGAGAGAGAGAGACCAGGAACTGCACCAAATCCAAAGAATGCACCCCTAATGGGTCCGTACTAGATACTACAAGGCCTGACATCAAAGACTGGAGGAGATCCGAACACCGTTTGGTCGATTATGGATAGCTCAGGTAGAATCTGATGGTGAGGCTTAATCCAACCTTGGGAAGAATTTGTATGGGCGGCCGAATCGACTTTTCCTGATAATTAAGAAAATCGTCACAATACTTTAGTAGCATCCAACGATGAGAAGAAATTTGTATGAGCACAGTCATTGGCCCTTGATGCCCTTGCTATGCAACAGGCATGGTTGTGTCATTGGAAGGAATGTCCTCACCAATTAGCATTACCTTTATGAGCTTATAATACGAAAGAGAATATATATCCAAGGGATATCTTTCTTAGACAATCGAAATGTGTGGTTTAGTTCTACGCCACTATGATTTTTGGCATGCCATTTCGTGATTTGCATTTATTTGTTTATTTGGTCAAGTATGAATACTCTGTGAAATCAAGAACAAGGAGAAAGAAATAGGAAAATAAATGATACTCTCTTGTGCAATTCTATTCCATACTTATTTATGAACTAAAAAAGATTTTGGCACATCCATTTTTTTGCAATGTGATTCCCTGCATGTTTTTCTTGTCCCAAAAACTGTGTGTGTGCCTATGGTGGTGGTGATGTTGAGTCCCTGAACTACTTTTAATATTAAAACAAAGAAGCAAATAAAGTACAGGGTATACTTACAAAAACCATGGGCAGAAAAAAGGAGCAACAGTCCTAGAGCAGTGCATTACAAGGATTATAGATTGCTTAGCCATGAGTGACTGAAGACACAATGTTCCTCCTTGACTCTTAGGGACTGGATGAGAACTTGCTCCTTGAATTTCACAATCCCAAGAGGGATGGAGGGAAAATGATCATCAAATATAAGATTCCCTGCATATTGCCTAACGACTGTTTGTAGGCCTGTTCAAAATGGTTTCACCAGTTTGCAAAAAGGAAATCATGAATGCAATTTCCTATATGCATTGTTGGCAAGCTCAACAGGCCATTTAAACTGTCATTAAACAGTCCTAGTTTTTGCAGGTAGCAAAAAGGACATTTCAGCCTCAGTTGATTGTGTATAATGCTGGAACTGATATCTTAGATGGGGATCCTTTGGGC
The DNA here is from genome assembly GCA_030272315.1 of Paspalum vaginatum. Lineage (NCBI taxonomy): Eukaryota > Viridiplantae > Streptophyta > Magnoliopsida > Poales > Poaceae > Paspalum > Paspalum vaginatum. The sequence goes on along the minus strand of CM059015.1, from coordinate 40,370,291 downwards.
AGACTGAAGGTATGTGTTTTCGTGCAAACCACATATTTTCTTGCAGCATGCATGTAACATGTTCATATTTGCAGTGGCTTCTATAGGTACAATTCTTACAAAGCTGCTTAAAGATGTATGGCTGGTTCTATTCTGCTCATATTGCGTATCCACAATTTCCAGGTTAGCCCAGAGGGTGTGGCTATTAGCGATGAGAAGGTTTTTAGATTTGCAAAGGATCAGAATGTTCCTCTCCTCATGCTGACATCAGGTGGGAAGCTTGCTCGTCATTCTTTAACTTCATCTGCCTTGAGTTATATTCACTAAGACTTAATGATGCATTTGTCTCATCTGAATTTCGATCCTCTCAGGAGGCTATATGAAGTCAAGTGCTCGGGTCATAGCAGATTCGATTATCAAGCTATCGAAGAAAAACTTGGTAGATATTGGTACCCGCTGTATAGAAATTGAATAATGGTATAATTATGTATGCCTGATGGATGCACCTTGTGTACTAACAAATGAAATGCTGATTGTGTACTTGCACATGTATCAACCTGATAAAAGGATAATTATGTGCATGTGAATGCTTTCTCCCATTGACCTCGTGTCATGTTGCTTATCTGTCAGCAACCTTGTTTATATGGAAGATTGACCCAATGACATTTGTTCATTTACATGTGAAAGCTCAGCTGCTTGACATTATCATTTGTGCGATGACTGTCAATCTTCTATGTTTATATATGCACTCTGGGTTATGTCCTATGACTCATTTATTTCTGGAGAAAATTCCAATGACCGAGAGCTATCTGTGTCTGGTCTTTGTCGTGCAGCTTTGCCCTCTCCTCTGGCACTTTGACCAGGGAAGAAAGGTACACATCTGTCCCTATCGAACTGTTGTTGACTTGTTACTCTAAATGATCACATTTGTATTTGAGCTTGTGTTAACTAGGCATAATTTGTGATGTGCAAATATCCAACGTCTGCCGGGTGATTCTGTACTCCTGTAGAGTCCCACTTCGTGATGTCAACCCTCATGCTCACCATTGATATGGATTCTGGCTTGGAATGATTGCGTTTTATATGCTGTGTTCTGATGCAAACTCAAATAAACTCATATTCGACTTCCGAAATTTCTTATTAATGAAACCAGCGATTTCGTGTCTGTTTTCTATGGATTTCAAGGTTGATTAGATGTAATCATGCAGGAGCAATGATGTTTTGTTGTTTTTTTTCCTGAGTTTTCACTGGTCCAAGAGCAACGTCAGTAGTCCAAGGTAATGGCAGATATGCTTCTTAGCAGGGAGCAGATCAGTTGCATTGGTCTGTCGGCTGTCGCAATCTGCCATTTTCACTTTAATTCAATGGGTTTTGGCCCTCACGTCTTCTGTCGCCTTCTCCAATTAAAAGTTAAAACACAGAACTTCCAGGAACATTCCAAATTATTGCTATGGTTCGGTGTTGGGAAGCTTCCCAAGTGTTTGATATCAGTCATTATGATATAATCCTCACCTCATCTCCAGAAGTTCATGCACATGGTCTCTCCAGAATCTTAGTGTTTGAGGTTTTCGTTGCATTATTCATTACTACTGTTTCTCCCATGCTTTATTTCTCTTACACCAAAATTCTTCATCCTCCAGTTTCCTGGAAAATTCAAGATGACAGTTGAAGTACGGTGATGCAAATGGAATGCCAAACGGAAGCCAAACACAATGTCACATTAGGTGCACTATACGCCAAATCTTGATAGATTCTCAAATCTTTCTAGCATTCGAGAATTTCCAGTAAAATACAGTATGTGTAGCTGTCTTATGAAAATTGATAAGGCAATGTATGCATTTCTGCTTTAATTTCTTGGACAGTAGAAACTTACGAAAGCTGTCAAACTGGATGCACCTCAGCAGTTATACTAATAGCAAGAGCGACCCTCTAATACAATTTAGTGAAACCAAGAGAGTACTTTGCAATTTCTACGGAGTTAAATACTACATCACAGCTTCAGAGTTTGGGAATCTCCAAAATCCAAATGCTGATTCCCCAACGAAATAAAGAGCCTCGGCCAACTTCACAAAAAATATAGGCTTACGGTGGTACACTTTTCCTAGCCTATGTGTCTAGCAAAATAAGAAATATGTATCACTCAGGCACTGAATATGTTGGATTTGGAATCAGGAAAACTCCACTTGGGAACAACTTGAGTGGAACTTAGTCAACCAATCAACCAACTGATCGCCTGATCCAATCACTCCTACTTGCTTGCGAAGGGGAGAAATACCAAGCCTTCTTTTCGTGAAGACATGGTGTCAACTCATTGCTTTTTCTACTTTAAAAGTTTTCATCACCTACTTATATGCTGACAAGCATCAAGATACGTGTTGGCATGGCGATGATCGCTGATTCCAGTAGACTAGGAAGACCCACGGTTTGGCAGGAATGAAACATAGAACTATAATTTAGTTGGTTTGGCAGGATTGAAACATAGAACTATAATTTAGTTATCTCTTTTAATTATTGATGACAGATTTAGTGAACTTCTGACCATTCTTACCAGCTGAGGATATACATGTACCCTTAATGTCCTTTGGTCATTTATGTGATTTTATATAATTAAACCTTTCATCTACAAATTTTCATAATAATAAATAGAATTTATACTGAGTATTACTTAAATATTTATACTAAGTATTACACTAAATATTTATAGTGTACTAATCATGATTCTAAGAGTATCATCTATCCATGAAAATATAAACCTGATCATATTCACCATGAAATTTCAAATAAAAATATATTCATCTCCAGAGAGCCTAAAAAAACTTAAATTGCCCATAAAATATTTTACATCTCTATATTAGTCTTGAAAAAAAATCATCAACTAATCAACATCTATATAATATACATGAAATGAAAAAAATATAGCTCGAATGGTGGGTTGTCGAGAAGTCTTTCCATCATCATATATATCTACTTAAATAGATTAAACAAACCACAAATCTAAAGAACTAAAGGAAAATAAGACATGAACGAGACAATAAGAGGTGAGAGGATGGAGTTGCTAACCTTTTAAAAACCTTGGATGGGTGAAATCTTCGAAATTTTGACAAAAAATTCGGTAGCACCTCCCTAGAACCAAGGGACACCATGAACAGAGTTGGCGCGAGCTAGGGAAGCAAGAAATGGTTTTATACACAGAAGCATTAGTACTGGATTAGTTGTTTACTTACTTTCACTTGTTGGACCTTGGCAGGTAAAACCGGTATTAGTCCATTGACATTAGTATTGGTTGATATTACCAAAACCGGTACCTGTTATTAATACTAACCAGTACTAATATGCCTTGAGACGAGCGAGGTGGCCGTTGCACTTGCAACCGATACTTGTGCCTATGATCAGTACCGGTTGCAATTGTGTTCAGTACTCCTTTATCCGGCTAGTAGCCTCTTGGTCGGTTGCCAAATTCCCCACCATCGTCATGAATGAACCCTCTTGCATCCTGCACGCATCATTTGAAATAGATTTGGTACTATGGACTCAGAATGATTGCTTATCAATGTCCGTCTAACCAAAAATAGAGGTCACGGGCCATTTTGTCTTTGTTTGAAACACATGAATTTCAAAGTAGTAGTGTAACACATTTAACAGAAAACAGCTCAAATTTATATGAAAAACTCAAGAACAGGAAAAAATCCCGTATTCCAAAAATGAGTTTGAGTTATAATTTTCAGACACAATGTCTATGGATGCATTATACATATGCTAAGCCTCAATATAAAGTGCAATCAAAATACGTTTTTAGGATAAGTTTTCACGTTTCCACCAAAAGTTGGATTTGCACTACATGTGTTCCCAACTACTAACACGTTGGAGAATGAAAGTGACATTTTCAAACATGGCGATAGGACCTTCTCTTTCATAATTATCCCTTGTTTACCAGCAGCCCTGTTTATGTAGAAGACTCAGTCGATGAAATTTCTTCATGGTACTTGTGAAAGCACATGCTACTTGACATTATCAACCGTGACTTGCTCTCAATTGTTCTAATGTCCAGTGAATCCCGTTTACTTTTGCTGGGTAGTGCCAATTGTTAATCGACGCCGTGATGGATATGTGCACGTCCAGTGGCAATTGTGCGTAGTCCAGATATTCGGTTGTTTTTCCTCGAGTTTTCACTCGTCCAAAGAGCAAAGCCGGTAGTCCTGCATAGCAACAGATATGCTGCTTACTTGCTTAGCAGGAAGCAGGCAACGGGTGTAGCTGGGGCTGTCACAGTCCGTAGTTTCAATCGATTTGAGTGTTTTTTTTTTCCAACGAAAACTGTATGCCGGAATTCCAGCAGGTGCTCCCTTTTTCCAGCAAACTTCGCTGCCCTCCGATCCAATTTCCAGGAAATTTCAAGATGGCACATTAACGACGGTGTTGCATTTGGAACCATGGACAGGGGACGGGCCGGAGCACAACGCAGATGCCACATCAAGTACTCTGGCTCTGTTTGGTAGAGCTTTTTTTTCTATTTATAGTCAAAATAAGTCAAAACTAGCAGCCAAATAGGACGTTTTTTTCTATCTTCTCCTGGCCGCGCTTTTTTCCACAACACCAATTTGTACTAAAAAGCAGAAGCTGGACTAAACCAACTTATTTTCACAACGCTATTCGCTTATTTGTGCAGCGGTGGAAAAAAGCGCGGTCAACAGAAGCGGTACCAAACAGGGCTTTATCCGACAAGTCTATGCCAATTCTCAAACGTTTGGTGCTTCCTCCGGCCACAAAATATACGTCGTTATTGATCTTTCCACGAGTTTGATCCTTCATTTTATTTAAAAAAATTGTGACCAAAGAAAGCATTTCTTGCCAGAGATACATGCGAGAGGAGGAAGCTTGAGGAAGATGATTTGCATGAAGAATAACTCTCCTTTGTTTGAATATTCGATGCCTCCACCAGTTGCCACGCTCTCTCCTTTGTTCTATGGGCCTGATGGGTAGTGATTTTTGCCGCTTATTTGACTGCGCTGAACAGCCCAGCAGGCACAGAATAGCAGCTGTTCAGCACAGCTGTTCGGCTAAAATCCTATACCTTCTCGGCTTCTTCCTTCAGCACAGCACTGCACTGCTTGAGGCGTGCAGCTTCCCGCTTTTTTTTATTAATTGAGGCACTGCTGCTGCGAGTTGCTGTGCCAACTCAACAAAAAAAATGACGGTGGGGGCTGACAAAGTGCACCTCTAAATATGTTTTTTGTTGTGTCCATAGTGGCGTAGCAATTATCTCTTCAACATTTCTATATCAACAATTGACCACCAACAACTGCATCATCTGTGTGTGTTCCAACCGATGATGCTCCACTAACGATCACTATATTCGCAAGAAGATTGTCTGGGTCTAATACATGAAGTATAGGGACGGAGAACGCTAGAAACCTTCTTGAAATCTTCCGTGTTTAATGGAAGTGGCAACCATGCACTGAAATTAAGTTGAGCATCGAACATCATTGGATGAATGATCGATCAATATGTGGATACTCTATCGGAGTAGCAAGAAAAGTCTTGAATATTAACCATGCCTTTTGATGCCGACAACTAGGATGTGCATATTTGAGGTGCCAATAAGCAACACAAGCGCGTTTGTCACTTTGATGGAAAGGAAAGGCTTGGAAGCTTTTTTTTTTTTGCGAAGAAAGGCTTGGAAGTTGGAACCCCTAAGGCCCCTTTTGGTTCATAGGATTTTCAAAGGAAAAATGTAGGAACCATGAATCCTTTGGAACATGCACTGTAGAGCCCTTTGGTTCGTAGGAAACAACCCAAGGAAAATCTCAGAAAAATTTTCTATCCTCCAACTTTCATAGGAAAACCACAGGAAAGCAACAATCCACCCCAACTTCTTTTTTTCTGCAGCTCGCGTAGGATTGAGGCAAATGGCTGGTTAGTTAGTCATTGATGATCAAGCAACAACAATAAAAAATTGGCACTTTGCAAAACAGTACATATGTAGGCTATGATGAGTTACGTAACTACATAGTGTACTCTAAGCATTCATATGTTTCTTCTGTGTCATCCAAACATCTCTTTAGAGATTTTTCCTTTGGTTTTCAATCATCTGTTTTTCATATCAATTCCTTTCCTATTCCTATGATTTTGGATTCCTATGTTCCAAATGAGCACTAAAGTTAGCATTGCAGGATGAAAATTCCTTACTTGCCATAGAAAACAATGCCATGGAAAAAAAAAGGAAAGAAATGGAGATTTTGAAATTGTGCCATTTTATTTTGAAGTTTAAACTCGACACATACATTGCACTTTATGGCTACTTTTTATACAATTCTTAAACTTTTAGATAAATCTACCATTTTATTCTGATGTTTAAAACTAAAATTGCAATTTATGACTACTTTTTCAGAAAAGATACCATTTTGTTATGAAGTTTAAACTTGTTAAACAAATTTACCATTTTGTTTTGATGTTTAAAATCAATACATAAACTGCAATTTATGACCCACATGGTTAGATTATATTTGTTTGACTGCACACGGTCCAAAATATTTATCAGTACTAGAATAAACCAGATTACCAGACGTACATGTCATGTTAGTTGGTACATACACATGCACTCATTATATCTTTCTTCAGTATTTAGATCTACATTTAGACCAACGAAGAGTCTAAAAAGAGCATCTAGGGCAGTAGGGGGGGGGGGCAAAGAATAATCAAGATACGTAGAGGCGAGGAAAGCGCCCTGTTGACCGGGATTATTTGATAACATTAAACGACCCCACTTGTGTCTCACAACAAACGACGTTGTTAAAACTGACGCCATATACATTGATGTTCACTGTTCAAACTGAGGGATGAAAGAGGCGGCTGTGCAGTGGCCTGTAGGTGCCTGGGTGGGTTCAAACTAGAGCTATGAAAGAGACAGCAAAGGTGGTTCGAACGAGTGTTTCTCGACACTCATGCCGATTAGGAATTGAAAGTGGACAAGCAGCCACGGTGAACCCATATTATTACTCCCTCCCTCTAAAAAACAAGACATTATTCTATTTTCGTTCTAAGTCAAATTTTTAAAAGTTTGGCTAAAGTTATAGAGAAAAATGACTAGTTTTGCAGCAGTTTAGTGAGGATTTATAGAAAGAGAAGAAGCTCAGGATCATCAAGTTAGTTGTATCAGTCATTGTTATATGAACTTATGATTACTGGCCATGATATACTGGTTGATCGGTTGTTGGCAGAAAACAGCTAGGCTTTGGAGAGGTGTTAGATGCTTTATATGCAATATTCATTAACTTCTTTGTAGGGAAGACGGGATTTAGTGAAATTTTGACCGCTTATTTACTTCATGGTATGTGAGGATAAGTGCAATCGCGCCAAGCTTTCTCTATAGTTGGATCATAGGTTGGGTAGATTGAGCTACATGTGAGTTTAAGATTTTAGATTGCCTAGACCATAAGAGATTTCATTATTCTTTCTTTTTGACTTTTCTTATTATTTTGTACTCAATCACAAATTGTAAAGGGTTTGGGTTTCGAAGAGGTTCATGCATTATTCCATCTATATGTTCTGTCTATACTTATCTAGTTTATCAACATCTATATGAATATGGACATAGAAGCGATGGTTAAAAGTTAAAACCCTTATAAATTGGAAGGGATCGAGTATTACTCTAAATACATACTTGCCTGTAGAAATCGGAATGTTATTTCATCCCAAAATAATGTTTCCTTGGTTAAAGAAATAAAGTATTGGGAGCAGCTCGAGTGGATGTCAACCAATCGACCAACTTGATGTCCTACTTGGTTGCGAGAGGGCAAAATGTCAACAGCTATTCTCTTTTTCGTAATATAAAAAATGAGTAAAGCAACGGCTTCTTTTCATAAAGACATACTGTCAATTCATCGCTTTCTCAAACTGGATCTCTACTTTTCTGCATAAATGCTGTCAACTACTGTCAAGCATCAGGATTCGTGTGTCTGATTCCAGTGGAGTAGTACTCGCAGTTTGGCAGGATCTTAACATTGAATAATATTATCCAGTTATCTCTTTTAGTGACAACTGAATTATAACCTTTTGATATATTCTCGCCTCTGCTTAATCATAGGATATCAAGGATGTAAAGAGAGAACAAAGTGCACAAAAAAGATCACAGAAATTTTGACTTCACCACCGAACCCTGGTTGCTTGATTAAGATTTAGTTTAATTAGGGTCTTCACAGCTTGTGAAGACTTAGAGGGAGTTATTGAATCCGTCGTTTGTCTTCGTCTTCCCTCAGTAAGCCATACCCTAGGGTAACGTTTGAGGGTTCATAGTTCACATGTGCCTTTTAGCTTGGAGATAACCCTAGGGGATAATGGCGAACTGGCTTGGCGAGGAGGGTGGGGGGAAGTCTTGGTTGGTAGGGTGATTGTCACATTAAGTTTTTTTTTGTTTGAAAAATGAAGCATTGTTGAACTCAAGTCAATTGTTGCATCTGATTGATACTTGATACATTTTTATTGAGATCACCTCCGACCTCTACATGACTCGGATGCACACAACCTCTAGCAAGAAGAACCAAACACCCTAGCAACAATCAATACTAAGACTAAATTGTTCTTGGATAAAAAAAATCTCTTGACCACCTGCTCTAATTGAAGACATGACACTACAAACAAATCCTAGGAATACAGTTTCTAGAGGATAGCGCAAGCATAAAGCTAGTGGATGTGTGAATAAGTAATTTGCAATGGTATATATGTTCATTTATTATTAAAAAATTATCATTCGTGCATAACCAACACGACTAACACATGTTAGCCGCCCCCAATAGGAATAACAGTTTCAAGTCTTTTCTAATTCCACACATCCAAATACCAATCATGTGTTGCACACTAAGGTTTATACATGCCTGAAGCTGCCTATATGATGGACAAAATCGAACCAGCAAAATGGTAGTCGAAAAATAAATGTCCTAAATTGGAGAAAATAAATTTCCACATTCATACGATAAGCAAAAAAATGAGAATCCTTTGTTCTCTAGGTCCTCAAAGAACACTCCATTTTGTGTGGCGAGACTTTTGTTGTCATCAAAATGCCGATAGAATGTTGATCAGAAGTAATCTAGTTTTTATACCCCTCATGGATGGCAAAGAAGGCCATCATGTACATAGAGACGCTACAAAGCACTGGGTTATTGATTAGTCTGAGACGGCCACCTACAATTATTATGTTTACCTTTCCAAGTGCTGAGTCATTTTTTAAAGCGTTCCTCTACTTTCTTCTAATCAATAATTTTAAGAGATATTTTACGGTGGTTAGAATGGTACTTACTGGTACCAGATGGTACCACTATTTTTTTTAAAATTTTAAAAATCTTTATGCTCTTTCTAGAGATTAAAAAATAAAAAAATATATACCGGTCTCACCATTTTTGGTACCGGACCCTCATATTTGGTACCGTCTGGTACCGTGATATCGTTTATTTTTAAATCGTTAGATCTCCTCTGATGGACGGCTCCCATTTTTTTCAACCACCGTAAAATTTGTATAATTTTAATACGTACTAAGTTTCGAACTAAGTATATAGTCTAGGATTATAGAATCTAGATTCTTACTAAAACCCAAAGGGATGGTTAGAAATGAAAAGGTATAACAAATACTAGGGTTTCAAACTCCATAGGAGAAGGATTTTTTTTTTTTTTACAAATTGCAATAGGATTGAAATCTGGGAAGCCAAAAATATGGATCCACGAAGTGATTTGTGATGCGAGGGGGCTATGAATATGTACAAAAAAAACATGGAGAGTAATCGTCTAAAAATATTAGAGAGTCCTTACATGGGTATTGTGTTAGAAAATGGAGAAAGGGGCTACAGTAATTTTTGGGTTAGACGCCATGCCTCTGTTCAGAATTATAGACACTTTAGATTTTATCTAATAAGTTAAATTTCTCTAACTTCGGTTATAAACACATAGACATCTACAACATTAAATTAGCCTCGTTAAAATACAATATGAAATATGTCTTGGTAGTATATCCATTCGATATTGTAGATTCGTTCTAATTCCAATATATTTTTCTGAAGGTTTGGTTAATTACAGCATGTTGGGTTTGCAAGACAAAATGGTTTGGAATGATCCGATCCTAATTCCAAAGCTAATTTGGCATTTGGTTTGAGTTTCGGAGTCAACTCGTTCGTCACGAGCACATGCAACAAAACAGAAAATTTGCAGGGCGCGTCCGCTCCTCAGAAAGCGCCGGACGAGTGCATGACGGACGAGTTCACGCCGGACGGACCCACTCCAGCAACCAAACGCGCTGTTAAGTTCAAAGAAGTTTAGCTAAGAATAAAGCTAAATTATTACTTGGAGAGACAAGCGACAGGAGGAGCTGAAACATGTCTTCTTCTTTTTTATCCGGAGCATGGGTTGACAAAAGTAAATTAAGTTAGTTAACTTGGCAATGGTAGTACACTAGTACCCAGTCATTCATAACCTGTCGATCGGCGTGCACACATGTAAACAATTTACGAAGCAAAATGAGAGGCACGTGCTTGCTTAAAAATGCACACAGGATACGATATTGGTACGGTGCCTTACTTACTGCTAGTATATATATTCTTGATGAGAGATCATCAGCATATGCATATAACACAGTATGTTAGTTAGCTTTTGTATACTACTATATAGTATCCACAAAGTAAAGAGAAACCGCCGGCGCCGCTTTGGCAATGCAAGAGGCGACGACGATGGCTACTGTGCACGTGCTCGTCATATGTTACGTGTAAGCGTGACAACTCGTTGATTAGTAAGCAGGAAAAATTAAACCCTGTCAAAGCGGAGTAATATAATTAGTGATCGAGTGGGCTAATAATAATGAACTTTGCCTGCCCCGGCCGTGTAAACGTACGTGGGCAGTGTGGGCAACGGACCAAGTCGTCTCCAGGCGTCAACGTGCGTTACGTGTGTAGCAGCGACAGAAAAGCAGCGACGCGTAGTGTCCTAGTACATTTGATCATCTGCAGTCTGAGAGAAATTAAAACCGTATCAGGCCTGGTGGTGTAGTGTCGTCACGTCGCATCTCGGCGAGTGCGACTAATAACACAATTAATATTAAAGCAGAGTAGATGGATCGGAGGCTTAGCTTTGAGTTTTTTTTTTCATTTTGATCGTGACTAAAGAAATTGCAAGAATTATCTCTCCGAAACTATTTGTACCGGATAATCTTTTTTGCGGCGCCACCGCGCATGGCGCCACAGTAAAACGTTGCGTCACCACGGGTGATAGCACCATAATATCTGTCACATAGGAGCCGTTCAGGGTGTCCTGCAGTGCTACGAGCTGATGATAATTACTGGTAATGGTATATGCGAAGAACACAGTGCAGGTACGTACGTACCGAGGAGAAGGGAAGAAGGATTCCACAGCACCACCTTGCGCTGCAGTGCACCACCGGGAGGAAGAAAGGTCCACGTACACGCACGGTAGACGTAGACCAAATCCCATTTTGGCTAGCTGCCGGAAAGCAAAGCAAAGCGCAGTGGACCAGGTGCACCTATCAAGCGTGGTTGCATGCCTCCCTGCCTCTACTCTCAGCAAATAAAAGGGGAGAATATATCTATCTATCTATGGGTCACAGACCAGGCAAAGGGTGCCTTTATTTAACTTTACTGGGAACGGAAATCAGATTATAATCATACATCTATCTATAGCTGGAATTGACATGCATATATGCAGCATTCAGTTCAGGACTTCAGGTCGGTCGGATGATTTTGACTGCATATATGTGTGTTGTGTGTTCAGGCGACAGGCAGGTCCAAAAGCTGTTTGGCAGCTCTCACTACTAGCTCTCGCTGGCTGGTGCAGACGTGCAGTCCAAGATCGTTGGCTAGCTGCATGCATGCACGGAGAATAGATATGCCATCAAATAGATTCTTAGTACTAGTATTTGATAGATGCAACATATATATAAATATATATGCGGGAAGACAGTTTTTACCATTGGATTGACTAGTACAGTTGTGTATGCTTGTGAAACCCCTAACACAAGGAGAGATTGCCGGCCAGGCGCTGCGCACAGAATGTAGATTGTATATGAGAGCTCACCTTTTTTTTCCGTGTGCACGGTAAAGGAGACTTTGTTAAGGATCTTTTTTATTAATTTAGTTGGTTCATTTGGGAAGCATTCCTTTAAACAGAACAAATTTCATTGGTAGACATTGAATTTGTCCCAAGTTTTCACCTAGGTCCCGGTACACTCAAGAAACTTGTGAGTCTATCCTAAGTAGGTGCACCTAAATTGGCAAAGTTTGTGAAGTTGAACGTGCATTTCAGAGTACTGGGTTCTAGATGAAAACTCAGGATAAGCAATTACAACATAAGAAAAAGCATGCAAGTTCACAATTTGCAAAATCATAGATCAAATCACCACTGGATTTCACAATGTAATTATGTATTTTAGGACATAGCCAAGTCTATGAGGTACATGGTTAAGTTATACTTAATTGTCCATCACAAGTTGTTTTCTTAAAAATGTGTATAAACGAAGAGCTAAGGGCCAAATATGAACTTATTCCTAAATATAATTTAAATTGAGCATCTAAATTATAAATAAAATATCCACTATACCATTATGAAATACGATTCCAATAAGACTTTGAATTTTCATTTAAATTACTAAAATACGCCATTTTGCAAGATAATTAATATGATATTCTATTGTAAAGCTAATTGGTTTACAAAATATTGTTAAAATAGGTTGTCTACACTCTACATAACCTTAACTATAAAATTACCCACCTCTACCATTATTGGAAATTAATAAAAAACATGGAGTCTATGTTTAGATTACTTTTTTCAACATTTGATTTCACAAGAAAAATCGGATAATACAAAGTGCATATATACGTGCATGTGTGTGCACACGCACGCGTGTTTATGATTTTTCCGCTTTTGCGACCTAAGATTAAAATACTATCTTAAATAAACATATGTTTTGTGCCACCATGCAGATTTTTTCTATATTTTTGCGATAATGAATAATTTTCCATTAACAAATTACTCCTATGTACCAATGGCATTGCTAAGTTATCTACCCTATAAAAGGACGAGTTTAATAGAAATTAATTTTCACCCAAATCCTACCAAGCCAAAGATATACCCTCCATTGGATTATACCATAACCCTTTGATCTAAGGGTCGATTGAATTTATTGGCCCCACACAAAATATTAACATAGCATGTCGTCCGCAGACTCTAAGGCGCGGCCTAGCGTGACCTGAGAAAATATCTGAAACCACGTTTACAAGAGTGTTTACCTTACGCGTTTCTGCCAAACTAGCTCGATTTTTTTCACCAGAGATTTGTATACCCGCTGATCTGCGCACGTGTCTCTGCTGTACTTGGGTTAGATTCATATACAACCTTTTCGGCCCAATCCAAAGCCGGTTTAGAACAAAAAACATAGATTAAATTTGTGGAATAATACCACATTGGCTGTAAAATTTGCGGTCCGTTCTTTATAACCATCGTTGAATAATCCCACATCAGCCACGAATCGAGAAGGAAAATTTGGTTTGGTGGCACAATCAAGAAAGGAGAAGGTGTGATGCTGTGCCAAATCAATCAAAGAACTCGGCAGAATCGACAGATTGAGAGAGAGTGGGAAACCAAATTTCTCTCTAGAGACGAAGCCACCGGGCAGATGAGCCTGATGCTGAGATTGGGCCCTCCTCGCCGACAGCGGCGGCGGGGTGGGCTTTTGGCAAGGAGGCCAACGGAAGCTGCGCTAGAGGGGGAGGCGTCAGGCGGCGATGAGGCGGTCTCTCGAGACGAAGCCACCGAGCAGATGAGCCTGACACTGAGGTTGGGCCCTCCTGGCCGGCGGCGGCGACGGGGCAAGCGACCAACGGCTGTTGCGGAGGGCCTAGGCATGGAGGGGGAAGGAGGGGGACAGGCAACAGGGAGGAGGCCGGCTGTGGGCGAGAGCGGCGGACGGGGGATGGGCGACGGCAGTGTGGGGTGTGCAGCCGGCCGGGGCGGGGGTGGGGGCGGGGGCGGAGCTCGCAGACGCAGAGGGAGGAAGATTGAGTGGGGGAGAAAAGAGGGGGTTGAAGAGATAATGTGGGGTTTTTTAAATAAAAAATATTTACAGTTTTTGAGATCTCATTGGGCTTTTTAATAAAAAATGATCTCTGGCCTTTTTAATAAAAATATTCTTTCCTCCTAAATCAGCCGTAGATTTGAGAAGACCGGTACTAGGTTTTTTAATAAAAAATTCTTTCATACTAAATTAGCAGCATATTTGAGAAGACAGGTCCATTTTTAAGTCATCTAAATAGAAAAGGTTTGGAGTTTTTTTAGCAGAATGAGGCATTGTCGGAACGAAGTTGATTAACTTGGACCAGATAGGCATCGAGATGGATGTGAACTTAGGATTCGGCGCCGCTACGACCATCTAGACCAGGGATTGGTGGCGATGACGTCGGGCTATGTGACATGCCATATAGGACGTTGAGCGCATCGGCGTTCGGATCTAGATTCAGACGGGGGAGCTGCCATTTCGTGAATCTTGGTGTTGTGCCACGTCCAAGAAGCTCCCGCGCGGGCGCCTATGCACCTTCCTTCACTGCGGGAGAGGGACAAAGAGTGCATTCGGACGTCGCTGTGAGAGAGAGGCAAAGAGAAAAGAGATGAATGTGGGCGCCTAGATGAGAAATGCTGGGCATACATCTCGACCCAATAGCCAAGATCCATTGGCGAGTGGATTGGGCCAGATGTTGGGCCACCGGTGGAGTCATGTGAGTGTTCGCCCGAGCCATGTTTTTTGGCCAAATTTAATTATTTAAAGCATTTTCCTTAATTTATTCAGATTATTCCCACTGAAATGAATTTTCGGTTGTTCAAAGCATGCTTTCAATGTTAATTAAAAATACTTCGTAGGTTAAATTTTTTAGCATTTTATGCACCTCTAAAATTTGTCTATGGTCTGATTTTCTTTTTATATATTGATTGACACAATTAAGTATAAGGCAAACTCTATCTTTGTTTGGAAAACAATGCCACAATCTCAAAGTAAAAATAAATAAATTCCAAAAGATGTACCCTCAGTGTCAAATTATAAGATCTAAAGAAATTTTGTTGAAGTTGTTTCCCAAACACCTCGTGGGCATCCTAATAAAAAGATTTTTTTTTTTGCACACGTGCGTCTCGCACGTTGCATGTGTACTAGTATAATTAAAAGTATACCAATAATACTCCATGAAAATAAATTATGTGAGTTCTTACTTTAGATAAATGTATAGATATAGAATTTGAAATTAAGCCGCGTTGCTGTATGATTGTGTGCCTGCGTGACAGTGTGAGTATGAATATGAATTGTTTGTTTTTTTGAAAAAAGAGTATGAATAGTACGCCACTACTTTCAGAGAGCGAGTAGTTATTAAAACTCTCATTATATTTATATATAGTGACCGAATTATTGGAAGATAGATATATAAACATCGCCGTCGATCATCGATCAACAAAGACCGGACGCAAGTTGCCGCAGCACAAGGGTACAGGAGCCCCCCATCCCTGCCACCTTGTTTGACCCTTTTTCAAGCCCATCTCGCTCACCACTAGCCACCCCCAGCCGTGGACCTTAGAACGACCTCCTGTTGTCTTCCTTGGTTCCATCATCCTTGTGGCCTACTGCTCGTACTTTTCAACTCCCCCCGGCCCCCCCCTCCACCACCTCCAATGCATGGATCCCTAGCCTCCACTATTCGTCAAATCAACCTCTTCCTCCTGCATACCATGTTTTAACGAAACGTCTATCCATTCTTATTTATTATTATTTTAATTTTTTTTTCTATATATAGTATCGCTATCGTTTTATACCGACAGTTCTTTTGGGCATTCGAAGACAGGGTCACCACCTTCCCCGTCCACCGAAGAGCACTAGCAGCCCAGTCCTCTCCTCTACTACTTTTCCCGCTCCAACCACCCACATCCACACAAGCTAAGCTCGGCGCGCAAGTGCATGCATGTCCATTGCCCACGCATACACACCGGACTCCCTCCATGTGCACCCATCGTCTTCACCCAAGCCCAAGCAATATAGTATATATATACCGGCCCTCAGCTCAGCTGCTGCATGGACACCCTCTTCGTGCTCGGCCAGGAGTCCCGGCTGCGCATCCTCCAGCAGGCGGCGGCGCGCGTCCCCGGCTGCGCCTACCTCTGCGCCTGGGCCGCCCTCCCCCTCCCTGCTGCTCCTTCGTCTTCCTCTTCCTCCTCACCACTGCCCTACTCACCTTCCGCCGCCCGCCGCCTCTTGTGCTGCGTCGACGCATGGCTCTGCTGCGACGGCGCAGCCCGGCCCACCGCGGGCGGTGACGCCCGCCGCGTGCGCGCGCTCTTCGACGCCTACCGGGGATCGCTCTGCGCCGCCGTCAGCGGGTGCGTTCTGGACATGTTTCGATCCATGCGTCGATCTATTACCTTGCATTATTCTGTCTGGGCATGTTTTTGATCCACCTGCGCCATGGCTCCCCCCCATGCATGCATGCACGGTGTGTCTCGTTCTGTATGCATGCAGGTGCGTGCCCGGCTGGGCGTACAAGGACGGCCGCGCGTACATGGACCTGCCGGCGCAAGACCTGGCGGCCTCCGCGTCGCTGCCGGTGCAGCAGCAGTTCTATCAGGTCGGTTCTTGGAGTCTACCATAGCATACGCCCCCGTGTTGTGTATACGCATATTTCATTCGTTCGCATGTATAAGTATTTACAGACGTTGTTGGTCCCCTTCCCTCGCTTCTCTTCTTAATTGATCCTCAAAATTAACCCTGAGCTCGATTCATTCGCTTGCTTGTGATGCTTTTCAGGAAGCTGGCATCAAGGTTCGTTTGTTTTCTTCATCTCGATCATATGAGTACACACGATCACATTTCCATCATATATATAAACTCTTACTTCGTGCAACAAACTTAGCTTCTCCATGCATATGTATAGATGATCATCGGGCTTCTTTGCAAATTGGCATGCACGCAGATGGCGGCGTTCATGGGATGCGACAGCGGCGAGATCGAGATCGGCATGTCGAAGGTGGCAACAACAACGACGGCAAGCGGGTCGCCGATGGGCTTGGAGTCGAGCCTGCAGCAGGTCTTCTCGGAGGACTTCTTCCAGCAGTCGCTGCTCGAGGAGCTGCTCCAGCTGCCGCCCACGCGGCCGTCGTCGCCGTCCTCCTCTCTGCCCTCCGCCTCCGCGGGCAGCCCGGCGGCCGACGCCCCGACGCCGCTTCTGGTCCGCGCGACTCCGGCCGCAAAGCCGTCGTGGTCCTCCGGGGAGCGCCAGGCTCCGGCGCCGCTACTGCCGGGCCAGCCGCCTGCCGTCCCCGTCCTCCCCTTCGGCCTCCACGGCCACGTCCATTTCCCCAGCGCCGCCGCCGACGACGCCGCGATGGCTCAGGCCATGCTCGACGTCATCTCCGCCTCGTCCTCCGCCGCGCTGCCGACCCCGTCGTACGCGGCAGCGACGACGGCACCTCCTTCTGCTCGGGGTAACAACAACAGCAACCACCACCACTTCGCGCGCCGGTGGCCGCGGCGGCGGGGTAGTACGAGTGCGGCCGCCACGGCGTTCCGGCCGTACAACGCGGCGTTGGCGCCCAGGGCGCCGTGGCGGCCGCCGGGCGCGCCCGGGCAGCGGATGATCAAGATGGGCATGTCGATCCTGCGGAGGATGCACATGCTTATGCTCAGCAGGGAGCGCGCTGCGGTGGTGGTGGCGCCGCGTTGCCAGCAGCAGATGGAGGAAGACGAGGACCACCTCTCGCCGGCGCCCACGAGCAGCCAGCTCAACCATATGATATCGGAGCGGAGGCGCCGGGAGAGGCTCAACGAGAGCTTCGAGGCGCTCCGAGGCTTGCTCCCTCCGGGATCAAAGGTTTCTAATTAATCTCGATGTGGATTGCTTGACTGATTAAACTTCAATGTATATACACTAATGAGCAGTAAATTTAGCACGAAATAGAACACTAGCATTTGCATGAAATATTGCCCATTTGTATACACACGTACGTTCAATATATAATGTCTCTATGTTGTGTTCATGCCATATATATTGACCATTAATGTAGAAAGACAAGGCGACGGTGCTCGCCAAGACGCTGGACTACATGAACATCCTGGTCTCCAAGATCACGGACCTGGAGGCGCGCAACCGGAGCCTGCTGGAGAGCCGAGTTGCTCAGCAGACGCGGCAGCGCACCACCACCAATGGCGGCTCCTCCAAGGAAAGCAGCAGTAACAGGTCGTCGTCGTCGGAGCAGCAGCAGGTAGTGGTGCTCCAGGGCGGCCTGACGAGCGGCACTTTGTCGGAGAGGGTGCACGTCCGCGTGACCTCCGACGGCGTCGTCGGCGCCGCCTCGACCTCCTCGGCGGCGGCGCCGCAGCCCCGGGAATCGGCGCGGGAGGTGGTGGCGGTGCGGGTGGAGGCGCGGGCGCAGGGCGACGTGGGCGAGCTGGTGGCCCGCGCGCTGGCCGCCATCAAGGAGGCGGGGCGGCGCTTCACCGTGGTGGCCGTCGACGGCCGGCAGCCGAGCGGCGGCGTCGCTCTGGCCACCTTTTCGCTGCGAGCAACGGTACGATTAATCATCAGACAATATAATTGACTAAATTTTCGTTATAATATTATAATCTGTTGTGTGGTTACATATAGCGTGGTTTAATTTGAAATATAAAACGGAGTAATCTTTTCCGCATTTGGGTACTTCGCACTTTATAGTGTGCATATGCATGACATTGTATTCGGATTGAACGTTTGCATGACTCATTCCACAAAACGCAAACAATTTGAAGCATTGCATGCATGCTAATGATAGAGGGGGCTCTTATTTTCTAAATTATTACTTTTAAGGCATTATTCTATTTCTAAGGGAGCTACGTGAGATCAAACATCCTTAGAGAGATCCATATTTGTCGCTTTGCGTTAGCTGTTTTTTTCTTAAGACGTGCAAAAAGCATGTTTTTTTCATTGGGTGTGTATTCTTATCAAGCCATTGCAATGTCACTTTCCATCAATAACATTTTATAACCATCTAATGTAAATCCAAAGTGAATAGAGTAGAGTGGCTGACAAGATTCAATCCATCAGCCATATTTTACGCAACCACAAACAAATGGCATAACGAGCTCACACCAATTAGTCTGCAGTAAAGACAATTTTACTGCGGCCTACTCACAAAGGCAAAGTGTTGTACACTGAAACTGATTCAACAAAACACAATAAAAAAATTTATATAATTACATAATAAATGATAATTATTTTTAGATATCTGTAGTAATTTAAGGGGTGTTTGGATCCTAGAAGCTAAACTTTAGTTCATGTCAAATCGGATATTTCGATGCTAGTTAAAAGTATTAAATATGGTCTAATTATAAAACTAATTATACATAGGATTAAATGGCGAGACGAATTTATTAAATCTAATTAATTCATGATCAACGAATGGTTACGGTAGCATTACATTTGTTAATCATAGATTAATTAGGATTAATAAAATCGTCTCGCCGTTTAATCCTCATCTGTGTAATTAATTCTATAATTAAACTATATTTAATACTTCTAGTTAGCGTGAAACGTGCGATCCAAACCCTGATCTCTGCATCTGCAACCCGCATCTGCATGCTGCGCTCCCGTGGCCCCCACGCTCCGCCGGCGAAAACTCAGCAGCTCTGCAGCCACTCAGCTGCGCCGGTAGCCTGATTCGTTCGGTTGTGTTGTGTTGCAGGCGGGCAAATTCGACGAGGCTGCGCTGAGGGAGGCCGTGAGGAAGGCCGCCGAGGATTCCTCGGCGGCGGCGGCGGCGGCGGCGGACGACGACGACGACTCCAGGTCGTAGACCAGTCACCGACACGCACCAGACAGCCCCCCCAGCCCGGGCGTCGTGTGCATGGACGTCGTCGCCCAGCTTTGACCACCACCAGAGGCTGAGACTGCACCACGTGCACCCCGTCGAGCATGCATGGCATTGGCCACCCACCCACCCGGCCGGTGGACTCGTTCGGCAAGGCATGCATGCGTGCATGGCCACCCGTCCGTGATGCTTCAGGCGGCTCCCGCGTTAACGTTCTGGTGGGTACTACCGCAGCTGAGAGCCGTGTGATGATCAAATTAAAAGCAGCGCCTGCAAGTGCAAGACGTACGGGTGCAGATTGATCTCCAAAGAGCACACGTACGGCCCGGATCATCAGCGCCTTTCTACTCTGTGCGGCAGACCTCGACGTGCTTTTCCCGCGTGTAAAAGGGGAGGAGCGGCTGCTTTTATGGTCTGAAAGATAATCTTTTTTTTCTATACCTCCCTCCATGAGTATATGATCCAAGTCTCGTTGGCTTGCTTTTATTTCGCACTTTTTCCATTTTTGTTATCCAAAAAAAAAAACGTGTTTGCATGAGAATTTCAGACAATTTATTAGTAGGGACGAGCAAAGTGCCTGGCTTATTCGATATATGTATGCGTGAATGCAAGAGATTCCCTTTCTATTCTATAAGTAGCTAAAACAATATTTATTATAAGACGAAATTTGAATCTAAAACACCAGAGTGTATTCCTTCCGTTCTTGTATATTTGTTGCTAATTGACTTTTCTTCACATCTTTGCTCGTCTATCCTATTCATTACACAACATGCTAAAATACAAGTCGTTCTTAAATTGCCTTTAATGACAAAACAAATCACAAAAGAAAATAAACTATACTTCTTAAATTGCCTTTAATAACAAAAAAAATCACAAAATAAACTACAATTTTTAATAAGACAAATGATTGAAGTTATGGAAAAAATCATCTGCATTTTGCATTTGTGAATGGAGACAGCAACTTGCAAAATTTATTAAACAAGATGGTTAGAATTGTGAAGAAAATCAACTACTTTCTTCGTGCCATTTTCATACATCGTTTCTAACAAGTTAGCATACATTAAAGAGGTTGTGTTTTCGCAAGTTTCCCCTCACCTTTATTACATACGAAAGCAAAGCTCATTACCATCGGCTGCCGCTACATCCGCCTCCTGCTCCTCCTCCTCGTCTCCACAATGCAGGAGCTGAACCGGCTTGTTAATTGTAGAACGGGAATGAAGCTCCCGATGGGGAACGTAAAAGCGGGTCCTACACCAAAGTGGGAAGGGAGAGGGAGGCTGACATGTGGATCCCACTATAGGGTTTTTGGTGCAAAGTTTCCAAAGCACCAAGGTGGCAAGGTTGGTTCCCAAAGAATCGGAGTTAATGGTGGCTCAAGCACCCATGCAAAACTGCAAAAAAGGGTCAAAACCAGGGCGTGTGGCGCTACATGAGTGCTGCTACAACCACCTGAGCTAGAGTCGATTAATGTCAAAGCAGAGGGACCACCGACTATTTAATAGGGTACCAGAGGAAAGAACCTCCTAATCATTTTCTCCTTGGCATACGAAATCATGTCTAAAACGTCCATTTTTCAAAGACCGGAGGGAGCAAAGGCAAATGAGTATCGTGTCTTGAAACTTCGTCTCCTGCTGCCAAAGAAACGAAGCCTTTAAGGGAGGAACTGCCGAGTCCGCGTACATAGTTCAGGGAGCGGACGTGGGTTTTGTTTCTGCTACTTATCCTCCCAGCTCGTTCTCGGCCCAGCACGCCGGGCCTCTTCTCCCAGGTTCACGGTCACGGTCACAGCCAGCTCGCCAATCAGAGTTCCACCAGAATACTCCCCTCATCAGATCCACATCTGATCTCTACAAAAGAGAAGAAAAAAAATCTCACGATCCAGCAGGCATCTTTCCACGACACCACGTTTCCAGCCGCGGCTTCTTCCATCGTCTCCTGTTCCTGCCACGCTCACGCTCGTCCTCCTCCTCGGCGACACCCCCGCTCGGCTGCCGCGGAGCGGAGATCCGTCCGCGGCCTGGACTGATCTCCGATCCCCTCACGGTAAGGAAACGCTCCTTCCTCCAACCTTGCTCGATTTGCATTGCTTCGACTCGCCCGGCGGGATCGTTTCTTGCCCGCGGCCAAATCGCCCCGAGCCTGGGATGATGGATGCTCGGATCCGTCCAGTCTGTGCGGGCGCGGGGCTGCCGCTCGGCTGTCGTGATTAATGGACCAAGATTGTTCTTTGGTCCCCGATCAGTGCTCTGTTTCGTTCCTCTGTTTCTTTGCACGGCGATCCTGATCCTGATGTATGCTGTCATCATTAACTGTTGCTGTGTGCTGCGGCCTGCAGGTGGTTGCTGCTTGCTAGGTCGCCAGTATGGGTCTGGCGAAAGATGTCGCCGAGTTCGAGGAGGGCACCTTGGAGATTGGCATGGGTAAGTGACCTCTTTGAGGCCTTGGCGATCTCAAGCGTGTGGGGCTGTCTCTGTTCCGCTACAAAGTCACCACCAAGCTTGTTTAGCGTTTCTTCGGTCATAAATCTAGTGTAGTCTGTTGTTTTCTGGTTTTGGTTTCTTAGATTTTGCATGTCTGATCCAATGGCCAATATATAGGTTTGTTGAATTTGTTTTCAGTTGAATTTTCGGGAAACTGCTTAATGCTCACGTAATCTTAAGATACTAGGCAATCAACACGTTTGACGATTACAATTTACAGATCTTTCCTGTAGGCCATCAACCCATCATTGCAGATGCCAATTCTTGTTGTACCGAATCACTTTATATCATGTCTTTCTAATGCTTAATCTGCAGTCTCAAAATATCAGTATGATTCTTTTGTCAGGGATCAAGCCTGTTTACCCTGTTATCATTAGTTTTGTCTTTTGTATTACTAACCTCTGTAATCATGTCATGGATATAAAAGAACACCTGCCTAGTTGACAAAGCAACCTTGTGTTGTCTATATTATACTAAACTATCTCTTCATACGCAGAGTATAGAACTGTCTCTGGTGTGGCAGGACCGCTGGTTATCTTGGACAAAGTAAAGGTATGATTTTTTTTGCACACAGATTCCACAAAAATTATCACATAGGAGCCCACACTCATGTATTCAATATTGTTTTCTTTTTTAAAACTACATCAGGGCCCTAAGTATCAGGAAATTGTTAACATTCGATTGGGAGATGGCACCACGCGTCGTGGTCAAGTCCTGGAAGTTGATGGTGAAAAGGCTGTTGTGCAGGTTGCTTCTTTCCTATGGACTTGAATGATGACTAAGTTTGACATTTTCTGCCTTTTTTAAAAAAAAATCTGGTTTGCTTTACAGACTATGATTACGTAGGATCTTCTTGCTTTAACATTTGTTTATTGCCATTGTGTGGTTGCACTATCTGGATACTAAATCACATGTCTCTTAAAGGTCTTTGAAGGTACCTCAGGGATAGACAACAAGTACACTACTGTGCAGTTTACAGGCGAGGTATCCTCCCACAGCTTATTCTGATGTTTAATAATTTGATTTATGTTCCCTTCTGCTTAAGTTTGAAATAATTCAGACATAATGCCAACGACCTAATGTCAGTTTCTGGAAAGCAAAACCTCATTTATTCGGACATGAGTATATGGAAACTTAATATTGTAGAACTTACGTAAAGCAAACTTCCAATGTTCCTGCTGCATAAGTCTAACATTTAGTTTAGGCTTTATTGGGTCATCTCAGTTTGCGGTATCATACTCCTATAGTCACAAAACATTATAAACTGAAAAATGAGTGCAGATTGCTGCTAGGCATTGAAAACCAATCATAGATTTCTAGTCCTCATTACGTTAACCTTTTCTTACAAAATATGGCATGCGCTTTTTGTTCTACAGGTCTTGAAAACTCCTGTGTCACTTGATATGCTTGGACGCATTTTTAATGGTTCTGGGAAACCCATTGATAATGGTCCCCCAATATTGCCTGAGGCTTACTTGGATATTTCTGGTGAGCTATTTTGCATATGCGTAAACCATAAACTTTTAAAAATTCTGTAATACTGTACATGTTTTAAATAAATGACACAAGTCGCTAGCAACCTTGCCGCCTTGGTACTCATCACAAGGAATTGAGAGGCATTGAATCGCTCCTCTGTTTGTTAGGAAATTTTCCTGTTTACCATATGATAAATTTGTAATATCTGATACCATTTCAGGAAGTTCTATCAACCCCAGTGAGAGAACCTATCCAGAGGAGATGATTCAAACAGGAATATCCACCATTGATGTGATGAACTCAATTGCACGAGGGCAGAAGATTCCTCTGTTTTCGGCTGCTGGGCTTCCTCACAATGAAATTGCTGCTCAGATATGCCGTCAGGCTGGTCTTGTTAAAACTCTAGAGAAATCTGGCAAGCACAAGGTTGGTGTATATAATAACATTTTTTAAAGATCT
Organism: Paspalum vaginatum; assembly: GCA_030272315.1. NCBI lineage: Eukaryota > Viridiplantae > Streptophyta > Magnoliopsida > Poales > Poaceae > Paspalum > Paspalum vaginatum. The sequence continues at coordinate 40,346,037 of CM059015.1, read as the reverse complement.
TGCATTTCCAAAATAGTACTATAGTTACCATTTGATGGCGCCATTGAATTTATTGATCGATCTCCATGTGGTTATTGAATTTTGCCTACATATTCTTGGAATATATCTTAGGTTCCTGATTTCAACATAATGTTCTTTTGATCTGAACTTGATGTATTGTATTTTTTGCCAGTAGAAGATCCAGTTGTTATGTGTTTCTAACTGCTCAAATAGATATCTGGATAATTTTTTGGCGGGTGGGGTCACTACTGAACAGCATTGATTGAGTTATCAGCTCTAGATTATTTCCATACTTTATGAACCAAGTAACATGCCATGATTTTGTGCAGTTTAGTCTGTTAACTTGTTCTCCAAAATAGATTATCAATTATAGTGCTCATTTTAATTCTGGTTTACATTTCTTTCAGGGTGGTGGTGAGGACAATTTTGCCATTGTGTTTGCTGCTATGGGAGTAAACATGGAAACAGCCCAATTTTTCAAACGGGACTTTGAAGAAAATGGTTCTATGGAACGGGTCACCCTTTTTCTGAATCTGGTACCAAATTTATTATTAATATGGAGACCATTTGTAAATCAAATATATGTTGTGTTAGTATTAAAGTTGATTCTTGCTCCTTTCTCTTTGCTGATTTACAGGCAAATGATCCCACCATCGAACGGATCATCACTCCTCGTATTGCTCTGACAACAGCAGAATATTTGGCATACGAATGTGGGAAACATGTTCTTGTAATTCTTACAGATATGAGCTCATATGCAGATGCTCTTCGTGAGGTATTGAATTTGCTCATATGCTACATGAACTATCCTTTTAATACTTACTCTTTGAACATTATAGAGTTTGTTAAAGCAAATTCCATGCTGCAATTTTTTGTTATAAGTACGAATGGATATTTAATTTTAATTTCAAGTGAATGGCATTTATGTCCAGGTCTCAGCAGCAAGAGAAGAGGTGCCTGGTAGGCGTGGTTATCCTGGGTATATGTACACTGATTTGGCGACCATATATGAGCGAGCTGGGCGTATTGAAGGAAGAAAAGGCTCAATTACTCAAATTCCTATTCTGACGATGCCTAATGATGGTAAGTCATGACACCTATGAATCTTCCAGAGTTAGCATGGACATAGTGTAGGCTCTTTGCAGTTAGCAAACCTGCCTGGGTTGGCCCATCTGCTGCCAGTGTAGTCTGTTTGCTGCCTGGAGGACTACTTAAAATATTCATCTGATTGTAGCTTTATTTTCTCATGAAGACTAGTTTCTATTTCTATACTTCCAAATTACGATGCCATGTCTTATGTTCATTGATTGTTTGTTCAACAGATATCACACATCACGATGCTATGTCTTATGTTCATTGATTGTTTGTTCAATAGATATCACACATCCAACTCCAGATCTTACTGGATATATTACTGAAGGGCAGATATACATTGATAGACAGCTCCATAATAGACAGGTTCGTTTTCATGCACTTCTGTTATCGAGGCAATATTGTGTCTTATAGCCTTATATTCCTCTTGTGTTTTTTCCTTTGCAAACGAGATATATGACTTTTTGTTGATTTGTTAGATATACCCACCCATCAATGTCCTGCCATCTCTCTCACGGTTGATGAAGGTACCAGTTATCACAATCCTTTTATGCTGTTGTTTATCTCTTAGTTTGAAATTACATGAGGAATCATGTCATAATTTGTCACCTACAGAGTGCTATTGGTGAGGGTATGACACGTCGAGATCATTCAGATGTGTCTAATCAGGTACTTGTTTGAGCCTTTCTGTGCAGTGATTTGCATTCATTCTGCCTCCAATATCTGTAAATGGGCTAACATGACTTGCTATTCAGCTTTATGCCAACTATGCAATTGGGAAGGATGTTCAAGCAATGAAAGCTGTTGTTGGAGAGGAGGCTCTTTCATCTGAGGATCTGGTCTGTCTTGAGAGAACTACCTGTACACAAAAAATATTTTTAAGTTTGAAAAGTAATTTCTTATGCTTTTGTTTCTGTTGCTATGCAGCTTTATCTAGAATTCCTTGACAAGTTTGAGAGGAAGTTTGTAACACAAGGTGCATACGATACCCGAAACATTTTCCAGTCACTTGACTTGGCATGGACATTGCTTCGCATATTCCCTCGCGAACTTCTCCATCGGATTCCTGCAAAGACCTTGGATCAATACTACAGCAGGGATGCCAGCCATTGATCTACTTGTCCCAAACAAGAAAAAATGCACTTGTCCAAATGGCAGCTTGAATAAAGAGGAGTGATCAAAGACATCTTTTTGTTCCAATATGTGGTCAACCTATTCTTTCAGTCCCTGAGCACAAGTTACCATTCACATAGCTTGTGCACTGGCAGCTTTTGTAATGTTATATGCCAGTTATACTTGAATCCCATTGTGGATCTCATTTGTTGGATGGAACTGTGTAGCAGCACTGTATAAAGGCCTATTGGCCAAAGTGCTCGAATGTGTTGGTTATATTTGTTTATCTCTTTGTAAATTAATGAAATAACGTGTTGGTAATAATTCACTCCTCTTGTAACGAAAGTTTAAGTCAGGTTGCTTTTGCTGCTCGTTGAAGTGAACAACCCTTTTCCTTTTGTTTTGTGATTTTGTTGAAGATGATCCGTGAAATGGAATGCACAACATTACAATACACGTTATGTTACACAGTACACTGGAAAGTGGTAGATTAGATGTAAGAAATGCCGTTTGCAGCTATGGTCTCTGTTTTTTCTTACTAGCAGAAATGCCTTTGCGTTGCTACGGTAGCCTAGCAATAATGTGTGGTGTATAAGTTTTGTACTGAATTTTTTATTGTGTTGTTTCAATGTTTTTTTGTTTTAATGTAAAGTGGTGTTTATAGTTTGGTCTATTACGTCATCCTGTTTTGACGACTCCCATTGGTTGTAAGCTAATTTTGAATGGTATCGGTTATGTTGAAAAGTTTATCTTCTTAGTGTTTCGTTGATATATAGAATGCCCGAAATGGAGCCAGTGTACCCTTGGGCGCTCATTTTGTATGGACCTTGCCGTTGTACTTTAACATATTGTTCATGCCATCTTGTTTTGGCAATTTCTGTTGAATCCCAGTAAATTTTAGGGCGATATTAATTGCGTTGATAATATTATCTCTTTAGGGTTGGTTACACCTAAAAGTGTTGGTTTTGCTGAAATATAGAGCGTCGATAACAGAGTTGTTATACGACCTAGATGTCTGTTTTTATGCAGTTTGCTTAGCAGTTCAAACCTAAGCCACGATAAATTTGAATTCAACTCAGCTTCAAATTAGATTAATTTGATCAGCAAGATGGATGGATGGAATCTTTTGACAAGAAAAATACTATCATCTCTTTGCATTGCCACGGCTAATACAATTTTATCATTTATTCCAATAGCTACATATTTTAAGAAAAAATTTATTACAGTAATAGATTAGAAAGGTTCACAGATTTTATGCATGCAGCCATCGCATGCCTAGCCGTCCTTATCTGGGCCCTCATTACAGTGCTAGACAACAATTTACTCATGATTTGCAGCAGTATAGGAGGATTTGTTTTCAAGTGACTCGTCAGCCAGCATCACAAAATAATGTTAATTTTACAGTGTATGAATTAATGTGTTATTGAACCAAATTAGGGGTGTAAGCGGGACGGCTAGAATGCCTAGCGGCAAGTCATTTTCTGGCGGACGTGGCGAAGGTCCACTAGAAAATGACTTCCCGTTAGGCCTTCTAGTCGGCCCGCTTACATCCCTAAACCGCAGGGCCTAGTGCAAACATAAATAACTAATCACAATGATATACGAATAGTTCATAAAAATAATCACAATAATCTATGTACAGTTTTTAGACTGTTGTAAAATATAGACTGATTCTACAATTGGTTTATGTAACTTTTGTGCAATTTTTTTAAGTATAAAGGAAGGTTTTTTTTGAAAAATAAAGTAACCTTGTCCTCGTGATAGACTCTTATTAACTTCTTGTGGGTTGTTGCCGTACGCAGCCAAATCTTTTGGTGAGGAGCTCCAGGCCCTTCCTGGTGGGCTCGCCGTGCGGCTTCACTTTCCACCGGCTCCGTGTGTGGCACCTGCGTCTGCGTCATCGTCGGCCGCTGCTTGAGTCAGCCTCTCTCCACTCAGGTTTGTCTCCCTCTGCTGCGTGGCTGCTCCTACGCCCCTGCCGGTAGCTGGCTGCGACGGAGGTTCGGCTTCGGCATGGCCAGCCTAGGCAAGTCTACCCTCTGCCGTGGTGAATGGTGAGGCTCAGGGATGCCGTGAGATAGTGCTCTGGTGTTCGGACGCGTGAAGGGAGAGGCCAGCATCGAGGCTTGGCTGCTTAGGAGCCACTCTGTTCTCTGTTGTTATTTTTGCTTGTCTTTTTTCTTCTCTTTTGGTCGTCTAGGGTTGATTTCTTCCTTCGTGGATGTGCTTCTTGTCGATCCGCCGGACTGCCGTCGACTCATCGATCCCATCAATTTTTTTCTTTTCTACTTCCACCTCGAGTTTGAAGGTTGATTTATTATTCTCTCATAAGTCATACCTAGCTAGGGTGTAATGTTGTCGGATACAACGGCATGCCGGACTCGAGCAAGAGGCGGAGGAAAAGGATCTGAGGAGACACAGACTGGAGTTGTGCTTCTTGTCGATCCGCCGGACTATCGTCGACTCATCGATCCCATCAACTTTTTTCTTTTCTACTTCCACCTCGAGTTTGAAGGTTGATTTATTATTTTCTCGTAAGTCGTACCTAACTAGGGTGTAATGTTGTCGGATACAGCAGCATGCCGGACTCGAGCAAAAGGCGGAGGAAAAGGATCTGAGGAGACACGAACTGGAGAAGCATTGGACCTAATTACGTAGTCGGTTTCGACGGACGGACAAAGCGCGACGGACCAGACGACGCGAAGAGACTAGATATGCAGGTACTGGGAGGCTGACAAGTGGGGCCCACTTGTAGGATGGACCAAGAATCCTTATTTGCTATGGACGGATGAAGGGCGACGGACCAGACGACGCAGAGAGACCAGATATGCAGGTAATGGGAGGCTGACAGGTGGGGCCTACTTGTAGGACGGATCCAGAATCCTTATTTATTTTAATATTATTATTATAAATACCTATTGCCTCTGCCCAATCATTTTGGCTAATGATTTTGTAAGCCCATCAGGGCCCATGAGATGAAGCAGGCAAGCAGCCCGTAGCTGGGCTGACGCATTGTTGTGTGGTTGCTGTTCGTATGAATATATTGCTGTTAGATAATGAAACATTACCAAGAGTACCAAACATTATTACAGCAACAAGGTCCGTGCAGAAACAAATGTCCACATTATTACAGAAACTCAAAGAATTGTCTCGACTACAGACTCATTTTCACCATAACACAAATTTACTGAGTCCATGAAACGTACATCACAACACTGAGACAAACCAAAGCGTCTACGACATAAAGAACACAAATTCAGTTGACCTCAGGCGGTGCCTCTTCGTCTTCAGCTGCTGCCTCACGTGCCCGCCTACGCGCAATTCGCTTCTGTTCAGCCTCCCAGTAAGTGCGCTGCCACTCAGACAGAGACAGGGACTGCAGGTCCATGCTCATAATGTCATCTTCACGTTTCCTCTCTTCAAGTAGTAGCTCCCGCTCCTCACGGCTGCTGTAATCACCAGCCCATGCCGCTTCTGTGTCAACTTGCTTCTTCTTGCTAACTACGAGGTTTTGCATGACTTCAATGTTGGCTGATGCCGCCGACGATGTTACTGCCTCTGCCTCTGCGCTGCGCCTCTTCTTTGCTGAGTCTCGCCCAATTGGCCTTGCCTCAAGGTCGTCGTCACCTGCAATTAGAGCTTCGAGTCCTGGGGAATCATTGGGCCCTTGTGCAGCCTTGGCAGCAGCACGGGTCTTCTTTTCCTCACAGTGATCCAACCATTTCCTTTGGTCACGAAGGATATACCAGCAATGCATGAACTTGAACTGTTCCCCCTCGTCTTCCAGAAACAAGGTTTTGGCTTCTTCAATCTGTGAAGTAAATGAACAGACAAGTATCATGGACAAATAGTGAGTGAATAATAGTAGCACGCAGCAACAATATGCTGTAAAACTTATGTGAATTACCCTGTCATGTTCAGTTTTCCCGCTGCGAGCCAACCTGTCGACCTGCGCTTTGCAGCTACAAAATTTGTAGGTCTTGTTCTGAATGTCTTCCCATCGTTTCTGCAGCGAGCTGCGCGGCCTTTGGTACTGATAGTTGCGACCGGTGTGAAATTGTTCAACTACTCTATCCCAGTACGCCTTAGAGGTTTGGTTGGCCCCCACAATTGGATCTTTGCACACAAAAAGAAATGCTGAGCACAAAGCTATATCTTCTTCTTCAGTGTAGTTTCCCTGCCTCCCTCCCCCACTTCTATCACTGTATTCACTCTCATCGTTACTCTGGGCTGATGAACCGCCAGGTACGTAGTAGCCGGATGGGTTATAGAAGCAGTGAGCATCCATCTGGGGAGTATCAGCGTCTAGGTCAATGGTGGGTGGCTCCTGGTCCTGGGAACAGCCAGCAAAGGAGGAGTACATGTGCTGATACTGTTTTGCAGCATCATTGACTTGAGGTGGGATGCAACCCGGTGGCGCTGTGGCATTGCCATATGGGTTACTGCTGATGGTAGGATTTATTGGATACCTTGTCGGCCGAGCATTAGTTGCGCGGCCTTTCCCAGAACCCCTGCCTGCCCTTTGTTTCTGCCTTCCAGATTGCTGCGGATGTGGCGGAGGTGCGGCATAGAATGAAGGGCTCATGTTTGGGTGCGCAGGCATTGTGCCGTGGTTCAAGGAATCATGCAATTCTGTGCCGTAAGCAGAAGGGCTCATGTTTGGGTGAAGATCCATTGAAGGGTGCGTGCGGCGCTGAGGAGGGGCTGAGGCATTGCCATATGGGTTGATGTTCGTCGGAGGATACATTGGTTTCACAGGTGTCATAGGCAGACTACAGCAGCAAAAGAAGGTGCACAAATACAACATAATTAGGATAAGTAGATGGACGACATGAATAGTAAGCACTGCATACAGAATTAGTTAATGTTTCGTGAGGAGGCACGGCATGAATATTAATGTAGTACGTTCAACAAACGACCGCTAGTACAATGCAATGTAAAAGAGTACCAAAGACGCATAGTTGCTCTCTTCGGCGCTCTGGAGCCTTCCATCTCTGCGAGCACGAAGGGGGCGAGCATTAACATGTCCTCAATGTCGTCGTCTAGGTCAGCCGAGGGTGGCAGGCTCCGCAGCACGTATTTGCGGAACAACCGCATCGCCGTTGCTTCCCGCCGGCCTACTCACAAGTACAAGAAGACAATGAGGCCACGGCACGTTGACCCCGACCATGCCGGCAACAGAGGTAGCCGCTGCCGGCGACATGGCAACAATCCACGGCGGAGTGGAGAATCCGAGTGGAGCTAGCTACAGTGCTCCAGGGTTTGGGATTGGGGATTCGTCTACCTGTACCACGCGCCGGAGCGGAGACCTCGTGTGGCGTCGAGGAAGGAGCAGGTGAGCCAGCGAGGATCCACCGACGCGGGCCGCCCAACCCGCCGCTGCGGCGGGACCTTCGCCGTCACAGTAACAATGGCGAGCGCGGACAGGGCGAGGCGGCGAGCAGCGACGTCACGGATGCCTCGGGTCGGAGTCCATCGCCGCTCCGCTCGCCGGTCGCCGCGACAATGGCGTCCGGTGGAGTCCGTGAAGAGGAAGAGCGGGGAGCTCGAGCCTGGCTCAGTGACGACGAAGAAGCGGGAGGGAACTGGGAGCGACGAGGCGGAAGAGGCCCAACGGGCCATATGCGCAACCAAAATGGAAGTCGCCCGGGCCGAATGTGCAGGCGCAATTTTACCAGTGGGCCACCTCATTTATTGTTTGCGCAACCCGTTTAGGAAAGCTGCTAGTCTCGGTCCAAGACCGTCTGTCTATAGCGCTACCTAGACATAGACATAGAAAAGAATTGTTGGAACAGATTTTTATGCATAGCGTTGAAGATGGTCTAATAGAAGAAGAGGCGACGACACTAGAAGGCTAGGAGGCAACAATCTGTGGGAAATGTGGACTGTGTTTGAGTTATGTGATTGGAAACGCTCTTGCTGATCTATCAAACCATCGTTGGAGTAAAAAAAATTATTAAAAACAACCTAGAAAATTAGTTGATTGTTTAGTCCATTCTCTAATAAAATATCCCTTTGAAAGTTTTTCCATACCAAAAATATACTCATTGGTAAATGAAAGAATATATATTTATAGTTTTCCTTAAGATATCCTAGTCACTTTTCCGAGCCATGGCCAACATCTAATTTTTCATTTTAACCCTTCATCCCACTAGATATTATCTTCCTCTCCAACTCGTCTTTTTCTATTGCCGCAACTCCGGCCCTCTCAAACTTCTACTCAGCCCTTCATTCTACTATATATTTTCACCTTTCTCGCCTTACTCAAACCTAGCTACCCCTTGCGCTCTATCCTACCGCCGTCCGCCCCTCCATCCTACCCTCAAGCTGGGAACCCAATTCCACATTCTAGTGTGCGCTCGGAGCCCTATGCATACTTGTCACAATGCAGTCAGGAGGAAGAAGATTAGGCCGGTGGGTTAGGGTTCTAGGGCTCCGGGAAGAGGGCAGAGAAAGAGATGACTAGGGATAGAAGGGATGGGCGCCGTCATGGTCAACATGGCAATGGTGGTGGGAGACGAGGTGGGAATGGTGCCCACTACCAAGGCTGGGAGACCAAAGATGTTAGGTAGGGAGAGCCTGGCAATGGGGATAGACAACTAAAGGGCCGGGTTAACCAGGGTGGGAGGTGGATAGTGTTGCGCACCGACAAGCTTGTCTTGCGGTCATATTCGTCTGATACGACTAAGAATGCGTCTATTTCTCTCTATATCTTACCAACTACCATATGGAGGATCCCTCGGCGGGGAAGATGATGACTTGGTACGCCAAAGTTTTTTTTTCGATCAACAATGCCAATATTTTTTTGTTATTTCAGCCGTGCTAATAATCGTGAAGAGACCTGTAGGTGGTCTGGATCATACCATGGCCCAAAATTTCCCCACCTTTGTTTTTTGGAATCTTGAGAATGCCGCTCTAAATACCTGCCAATTTCGAAACCCCCGCTCTTTTGGCCATCGGTTGATGGCGAACTCGCCATCTTCCCGGCCGTTGTGTTGTGGCACTTGCGTTTTCCGTTTTCACACGCCCCTGCAGCCGGGGGCCAGGTGTCCAGCTGGCGTTCTCTCATAGGAGGCGGCGGCCTAATAAATGTGCCCGGCCGGGAGCCACGTTTTGCCCGGTGACGACAAATAGCCGCCGTTGAGCCGCGGCGACAGCGACCAACCCATTTCGGCGTCCGCGCAGCGACAGCGACCCGACCTCCGCCGCCGCCGCCGCCTGCGATCCCGACCCGCCTCTCCCTCGCCGGCGCCGAGGGACGACGCGCCTCCTCCTCGTCCAGGAGCCGCGCGCCGTCTCCTTGCTCCAGTGTACTACGTCGAGCCACGCGCGCGGCGCCGTGGAGAGCGGAGTGGGAGGACCTGCAGCACAGCACGTCGAGCTCTTGGACGACGCGCCGCCCGGCCGCCGGGTTTGCCGGTAAGCAACACAGCCAGCCCTAGCTCGCTCGCCTGGAATGGATCGCTCGTGATCGATTCTGTTTCCGATCCCGCGCTAGCAATCTTCAATTCGTTTTCCCGTTGGATAGCCCCCGAGCGAGATCGGCATCTGCTTGATAAGCACTGAGCGGCAGCTGAGCCTAGCCCTAGCCTAGACGGCATCGGCATCCTGGTGGTGATGCTTCCATTGCTTACAAATGATCCAACCAGCATGATTGAACTTAGCTTGGTGTGTGCATCCGTGTATTATATGGGGGATCCATGCATGCAGGTATGGCAGCTTGGTGTTCTGCTGGATTCGGACCGCCGCGTAGATTAATCATATCACATCTAACAGTTGCGAGCGGGTGTTGGTCATTATTTACGCACTTCTTTTTTGGGTTGTTGATATCAGAGCCGTCATTTTCTTATTAGGGGAATGATTGGTTCCGTCGCTTGCATATCCATACTGTTTCTTGGTTATACTAAATCGCAGCGGTAGTCGGTCTATCTTCGAGCTCCTAATAATTGAGCTTCCATATACTATTACTAGGATGTGAAGATGTTCAAGTACTTTTGCACCGTAGATACCATAGATATGCTTTTATTTCGATTGTGAAATAGCTGTCTCCTTTTGTTTTAGGCAGCTGTCTTGCTTTGTCAAGTTGATGGTCAGATCATTGTAATTGTAGAGCTGAACTCCTGCTCGTGAAGTTTGCTGCCCTGGTGGTCATTTATGTGCTTCGTTTTTGGGTTTTCGACATTGAAGATACCCTTTCTTTAATCAGGAAAACATGATTTATTATGTTTTCTTAGATGTCATCTCTTGGTTGGATTTTGAGACGCTACATATATATGGCTATTACTCCTTCCATCCCAAATTATAAGAGGTTTTAGGCGTTTACTGGATTCATTTATTCTTCCATATATATGTGTTTAATATATGTCTAGATTCATCGATATCCATATGAATGTGGATAAATAAAAAGAGAGCTAAAACCCCTTACAATTTGGGACGGGTGAGTAATAGGTACTCCCTCTGTCCCAATTTATAGGTCGTTTGATTTTTTTTGGCACTGAGTTTGACCGACTTGTCTAATTCAAAATATTTGCAAAAAAATAGAAAAATTTAATTCATAGCTAAAGTATATTATATGCTAAACTAAATCACAATGAAAATAAAAGATAATTGTGGAATTTTTTGAATAAGACGAGCTGGTCAAATTTAGTATAGAAAAGTCAAATGATCTGTAAATTGGGACTGAGGGAGTACCCCAGCTAGTCATGTTAAGATGGTTGGATACATTTGTGCGTTTCCATCTTTGAGTCCTTAGTTGAGTTTCTGTACTATATGGGGCATACTTATTTTGGATGGCAACCAGCAGAAAGCCTAGCCAAATATCCAGCCATTAATTGACGAGGGGAAACATCTTGCAACGGATTATGTGAAAATCATTTTTTATTGCTTTGATCTATAAGCTTACATAATGTTGTGGAGCGGTTCATTTAAATTGCATATGCATGATCTCCTACATCCGTCGCCATTTGAACAGTATCAAGCAGCATTTGGTTTGATGCCCTATTTTGACTTGCTTTCGTTTCCTACCTAAGCCGAGTTTGGCCGGCCAATTGCTTTGGCAAGGCTTTCAAGTATTTGAATGTGACGTCTTTCAAGTATATTTGCACAGGGTACACCAAAAGATACTACTCTCCCTCCGTCACAAAACATATGCCGTCATTGACTTTTGCACCCAATGTTTGATCATCCATCATATTAAAAGTTTTTATATAAATATTGGTATTTATGTTGTTATGATTTGATATTATAAGTATGACTTCAATTTCAAAATATTTACATTATCTTTTTGAATAAGATGAATGGTCAAACACTGAATCTAAAATTACCAGTAACTTATATTTTGGGACGGAGGATATCTGAATTGTGAAATAATTATCTCCTTTTCATTAGACCATAAAGAGTCGCCTTCTTTGCTCAGCATATAGATCTATTGTTCCGTGCAATTGAGTCGTCAAAATATACATTATTTTGTTCGATGATGCCGTCGAGCACTCGAGCGTTTGTTTACAGTAGAAAAGTTGTTTGCGGTTTTCTTTTGGCTGAAGTGCATACTAATCACTATGTTGATTGGTTCCGCCAAGTTTTGAGGGACGTGAGACACACTTTCTATAAGAAAAAAAAAAGTCTACGCAACCCCAAATGTTAAACTTTAAAACCAGATTTTAAACATATTAAACTTTGAAAAAATGAAAAAACATCTTGGGTGGTATCGATAACGTGGTATGCCAGTGTGGTAGCGGGCCTACATCTCCGCTCATGGATTCCTGGCCGCCCATGGTTGTGCTCGTCAAGAACACTTCGGTACGTCTGCCTCGTTGTGGCTGCACGGAGTGCTCCTGACGTTGTACATCCTCAATGGCCTCCAGATCGGGGGCAAGTCTGCCACTACCGTCGCAGCCCCGCATGCGTTTCCACCTGACCACGTCCCACCTCGCCAACAAGGCAACAACGCCCGCCTCCGACACCATGAGTCTCCTTCGCCAACTTCTGCTCCCCTCTGCATCGGTCTCCTTCCCCTGCAGTGCCCACACTGGATGCAAGCGGGACTACTCGCGATCCCTAACCACCGCGATTGAGTGGGAAGGAGTTGCAGGACCTGGTAGACATGGAATTGGGCCATGGCGACCACGGCCACAATGGATGTCTACAGCCAGGAGGTTCGTTGACTGTGGGTGCTGTTTGGGAGAGAGAGAGTAGATAGGGAGGAACAAGACATGGGGGCTCCACACTATGTGCTCATTGGGGTGGCACTGGTATGCATGCTTTAGATATGCCATGGTGGCAAAACTGCCCTAGGGGTGTTTTTGTCCGGTTTTCCTAATGTGTTAAAAATGCGATTTTATACCTTAAAATGTTAGGGGGGTTACATAGTTCTGCATACTATAAGACATAATGTTGCACGATGACACAAATGTGAGCTTACTTTCCTGCTTGCCCAGCCATTAATATTGGTAGTGAATGTGTGCCGAAAAAAGAAAGATCCCGTTTGTTTTATCTAGAATAAATGCAAAATTACCCTTGTTTCCTTATGAGTATTTTTCTCTAATTTAAATCTCTGTTTTTTTGAGACCAGCTGCTTTCTTCGGTTGACACAAACAGTATGACAAGTGAGAATTCAGAGAAGGCGGCTGCGCCAGAGCAAGAACTATCACTCGATATGAAGAGGTGCTTTGCTTGCAATCAGACATCACACAGTTTGGATCAATGCAAGATGAAAAACAAACTTGTTACTGTGGCACATCAATTCGGCTATGCTACAAAATTTCCATTTTCTATGATTTGGGCTTCAGAGGAGATGGTTGAAACGGAGAATTTTTACCATAACTGCGTGCTGATCACATCTAATGTAAGTAACTTGGACCTGGGTATAGTGAAAGGTGAACTACAGAAGTTTTGGAAGTTGTCTGGTGGCTGGGAATTAAGAAGAGAATGCAGAAAGAGTTTCCTAGCCTCCTTAAGCTCGGAGGGTGACGTAATAAGCAGTTTAAAGCACCCTAAGATGGAAACATTACTGGATGATAAAGAGGTAACATTCTCTGTAACAAGGTGGATGGAAGGTGGCGATGAGGAAAGTCTTGACTTGATTGAAGAGTGGTTTTTAGTATGTGGGGTTCCAAGAATATACAGAACATGGAACGGGTTATACCAAGTTGCTTCCGCATTTGGAGTGTTGATTGAGGTGGACGAAGAAAGTTTGGAAGTTGGGGATAAGGGACCTATTAGGCTAAAGATAGCATTAAGAAGTCTTGATGATGCTCCTTTCTCTCACCGCTTTGTGTTTGGACGATCTTCTAGGATGATCATGCTCACAGTAGAGGGGGCGAAGTGCATTGAAGTGTCAACATTAAACGGAGAGACCAAAGATAACCAAATAAGTACTCCAGCAGCCACAATAAACAACTCAAACAAAACAACAACACTAGAGGAGAAGTGCATTGAAGAGTCAAGATCAAATGGAGAGACCAAAGATAACCAAACAAGTGCTCCAACAGCCACAATAACCAACTCCAAAAAAATGATAGCAGTAGAGGCAAAGTGCATTGAAGAGTCGGGATCAAATGGAGAGACCGATGATAACCAAATAAGTGCTCCAGCAGCCACAATAACTAACTCCAGTGAAACAACAGTAGAGACGAAGTGCATTGAACAGTCAAGATTAAATGGAGAGACCAACAATAACCAAATAAGTGATCCAGCAGCCACAATGACCGGTTCCAATGAAACAACAACAGAAACTTCAAAAAGTGAAGAGGTGCAATCCAATGGTCAAAGTCCAACAAGCATGATTGGAGAAGAGCACTACAAAGGTGAACAAGCATGATTGTTTTCTTCTTAGCTTTTGTAATAATAAACAGCTGTAGGAGAATGTGTTCGGTATTGTAGGACTATTCGGTCGATGTTTTGTTCTCTAACATCATTTCTGTTGCCATTTCCCTGAAGGTATACCAAAGCCTCCTATAAAACATGTATTCAAAAGAAGAGGTAAGAAACAGCAAGTTACGGAAGCAACAAAGAGCCCACCAAATAAACTGGATAAAGGAATAGGTCCACAGAGCAGCAGTGGTGCGAAGAGGATTGGAGCTTCAACTGAGCATGGTACGTTGGATCTTAAAAATTATCCAGAAATGGAATGCAAAACATGATATTTTATCTACTACACTAGTTGTTAGAAGAAAAGATAAGATAATAAAAAGAATATAGTGATGGGAATTTTATCTACTACGCTACTATGAGTTGACACAATTTTGCTAAATTTGGCAAATACTCATGGTTTTTAAGGCGGAAAGGTGAGGCATGACGAGCTACCCCCTTCCTATCACCTAGGTAATTATAGGACGAGACAAGAAGACACCATATGAATGTAAGAAACTTTAAAACAACAGGGGGGGAGAAGAGAACAACAACAATAACAATAGCATAGCCTTTTAATCCCAAACAAGTTTGGGTAGGCTAGAGTTGAAACCCAGACCAAACCGCTAGAAAGAGGAAAGGGTTTTTTTAAAAAGTTTTTGAGTAGTTGCTTTCAACAAAAAAAACAAGGGTTTTAGAAGATTTTGGAAAGAAGCACAAGGAAGAGCCTAATCAAGGCTCAGGCACGGCCCAACCCACCAAGCCATATACCCTTCCTTGGCATGAGCGTGACCTACATATGGTTCCCTAATTCCTCTATCTCCATCCAGCGCCGCCGCCCCATTCTAGATTGACCGTGCCATAGTTACTGGAGCAAGCTCTATCCTGGCCACTGGCGCCGAAGCCCTGGAGCAAGCTCTATCCTGGCCACTGGCGCCGAAGCCAGTAGGGTTAGCAATTCCTCCCTGGTCCTTATCCTTCTCTTCACCCCCCCACCCCACCCCCCTTCCTCTCTCTCCTTCCCTCCATTCCTCCCTCTCTTGTTTTTCTGTTTTTTTTCTTTTTTGCAAGGTGATGGGGCACCCAGGTTTTTCTTTTTCAGCGCTTGGATACCTTTAGCAACGCCTTGAATAAATGCAAATGTACTTATGTAACTTTCTAGAATCACATGGAAGCGGGGTAGCTGAAATTTTTCTGTTATTCCTTTTATGCTTTCTGCAGGGAAAAGTGTTTCCACTGTAGCCATTTGGCCCATTCTTTTTTCCCCTTGAAGCAAGATGTGTATTTTGCTTGTGCTGTTAATTAACATCATTTTTAAGGTTGTATACATGTGCAATTATTGAATCAGCACACCAAGCATAGAAGATACCATTTTTAAGTGCAAAATGAAATTATGCGGTTTAGAATAGTCCTTGAATTAAAGAACAAGCTATTGTGTTATAACTCATGAAAAGCACATGTCTCGGAGGACAAAGAAGAATATGAAATTATGGAAGTTTCAATATCCAAAGACTCATCCTACCTCGTTAACAGCCTGTGGCAGTTGTACTTTACCATGCTAAGTCTGAAAACACTTTATATCTGTTAATGGTATTTAAATCTTGCAAAGATGTTTTTTTAAACACTGAGTAACAGTTGTAATTTTCTCATCCCTTTAATGCAAAGCTCTGATGATTTATGAGGAAATTTGTTGTCCATTTCTTAATGTGTTTGAGATCATAAAATATTTTGTTATTAGATAACTTTATTGATACTTGGTTATGCCTTTGAAGGTGTTGAGATGGATCAAAAGGGATCAGAAGTTCAATTCCATGAAAAACAGTATGCCTCTAAAATGGACACACAGTACGCAATCCAACATTCTTTTTTCTGTATTTTTGTTTCATCATATTTTTTTTCACTTATTACATAAGAAATTCATACAAGAACATTTGATTTTCCTACATGGTGTGATATAGGCTACTTCAAAATTCCGAGGACATTGGTATCTATGACACTTTCAGTGAGATGGGTCTTCAGGAAAATCTACTCAAGGGAATATATCGATATGGTAATCCCTATACCATCACCTTGCAATTATTTCTGGACTACAACATTTCATGGACCCTCTTTTGCGCTTATCCTCTGTTCGTATGCAATTTTGTTTTAAGGTGTGGAGAAGCCTTCCCCTGTCCATCAAAGAGGAATTGCCCCATTATGCAAGGGTCTAAGTGTCATCCATCAATCTTTGTCTGGAACAACTGTGACACTTTGCTCTGGAGTACTGCAGCGACTTGATTATGGATCTGCAGAATGCCAGGCTTTGATTCTTGTACCAACACCCAACTTAGCGCAAGGGACCAAGAAAGCTATTCAAGCACTTGGTCAGTTCCTTGGTGTTAAAGCTCATACTTGTACTGAAGGAACAAGTGTCCATGCAGACAAGCAAACTCTGTCAAGTAAAGTACAGGTCGTTGTCGGGACTCCTGCTTGCATTCTTCACATGCTACAGAGGCATGCACTGTGTCCAGACCACATTAGAATGATCGTTTTGGATGAAGCAGATGAACTACTCATAGGAGGTCCTAAGGACCAGGTTAGTACTATTCACCTACCAGCTCATTGTGGTAATCACAATGAATGACTACTTTAAACTCCTAACATAGAATGCATGGTCCAGATATAAGCTCTTGCTATGCTTATGCTACAATCTGATATACAATCTGATAGCACATACTTCATTAACTTATGATCACACATCTTCCTTGCAGATCTGTAATATTATCCAGTGTCTCCCAACCAAAATTCAGGTCGGGCTCTTCTCTGCAACATTTTCCAATGAAGCTCTAGAGACTGGCCGCAAGTTCATGGATAAGCCTGTGACTGTTATTGTGCCAAGAGCTGAAGAGCTGAAGCACATCATGCAGTTTTATCTCAGAGTTGAGAAGGAAGAACTGAAGCTAGGAAAACTGTATGCTCTTTTTATGGCTACAGATGTCAGAAAAATCATCATCTTTGTTAACACAAAGGATAAGGTCACGTCACTCACCAAAGATGTCAAAAGTGATCACACAGTCTTGAAATGTCATGACGGCATGGATCAGCATGCCAGGGATGCTGCAATCCAGATGTTCCTGTCTGGGTCATCCAATATTCTCATAACCAATGGCATTCAAGGCACCAAAGCACTGCATGTTCCCATTCCCATTGTCATCAACTATGATCTGCCAACACAACCGATGCAATACCTCCGCCGTATCTTACAGCAAAATGGACAGTCTGGAAGGAAAAGTGTGGTCATTAGTATGGTAAAGCCTTCCGATGAAGGTATCCTCTCTGACATTCGGAGGTTTTCCAACAGCAAGATGAGAGAGCTACCCCCCAACATATGAACTCTTGGTGGGCTATGAAGTGCAGAAGCAGAAATATCCTGAAAGCATCCACACAAGTTCTTCTGGACTGCAAGGAAGCTTTGAAGTCTACCCTATGATCTGGTTGTGTAACTGTTTCTTGTGACGCGGTCTGCTAGACATGTGCTA
The DNA here is from genome assembly GCA_030272315.1 of Paspalum vaginatum. Lineage (NCBI taxonomy): Eukaryota > Viridiplantae > Streptophyta > Magnoliopsida > Poales > Poaceae > Paspalum > Paspalum vaginatum. The sequence continues at coordinate 40,328,467 of CM059015.1, read as the reverse complement.
TTTGCCTAGGAAAGTAAACTAGGCAGCATCTGCGTTTTCTTGCAAGTTGAACAGTTGCTGAGTTGAACTTCAATCTTGTGCGTGTTGAACTTAAATTGGAACCTTGTGTAATACAGTTCCTTTTATTGGATGTGGTGGTTGAAATGTTCTATGATAATTTATCTTTTTTTCTGGACATGGTAGTAATATTAATTGGTTATTAAGTGATGGTAGTTGGTACGTCATGTTAGGAATGATACAATGTGCTGCTGATGAACAAAATTATGTACACCTGATACTAGATCACATGTTACAAAGTGGAAACCAATGCCTATGTGAAATTGCTGGATCGCTGGTAAAAGATTCTGTTCTCCGTTTTCCATGAACTAAAATTTTTTTTGTCTACTTCGGGATAAAATATCTCAAGGCACTTTATATTAATAAATTAACACTTATGGTTGTTGCGAGTAGTCAGATGTAAATAAATGAAGATTAAAAGATATGTATGCTCTGGTGGTTGAATGCTTGTGATTCTCTACTCTGTGCCATGCACATGTGAGAGCATGGTTCAATAACTTAGTAGATCCAACCAGGGGTGCTCAGCCGGTTTGACACAAACGAGAGGGGTGGAAAATGAACTATTTTTTTCTCAATCACCTTCATTCCCCTCCAATCCCCATGGAAAATGAAGTGTCCAAACTAGCCCTAAAAATAATCCTGATCACCCTAGGTCCAGTTTTTAATACAAAAATTAACTACTCAAGAATATTAAGGGCATCTTATTTTCCTTCCTAAGCATGCCAGTGCAACATACGGGAAAATCCATTAACCAACACTAGTTGAGCTCTAGGACAAAAGGAAACCTAAACTCAAAATCAAGGGTGCCCTTCCCATGTGTTATAGTTTCAGGTATTATATGGCTTTGTAAGAGAATGCAAGCCAAAAACCATACATATGCTGTCCGTGTCGTCATCAGACGTAGACACCACTTGCAAGGAGGACGAACAGAGATCCAAAGCCCTGTTGAACAGGTAGAACAAACTCAGCTGACCATCTGTGAAGTGTGAAACGATCCAGCTTCTAGTGGAACTTGCACTCACCAGAAAGACAGATGCAGCAGCTGCAGTGGTGACCTCCTTAGCGAAACAGCGGCTGCGCTTGGATGAAGTTGCTTCATAGCTGGTAGGATGGACCAGATTGTTAGGAAAGAAGAGCTCAATCATTATCAACACCTCTAGCTAGATACCATCTGAACAACTTAATATCAGCCACTACACCACCTCGCAATCAAGAGACATTGAGCTGCACACTAGTGTAGTGCGTAACAAATGTGCTACCTGGACACTTGAATCCTAGATTTTTTAAAGAGGACAACCACACCCAGTTTCAGAGTCAGACACCCATATAAGATTTCACAAGTGGTATGTGGTGTTCCCAAAAAAATTTGCTGAATGGGGTAATTCAACACCAAGTCCAACTCCGACATCCACACCACACCTACGTCAGGGTAACACAAGCAATAATCCCATCATGGGCCAAAAAGAGAACATCAGGTAAATTAGGCTAACTCTAGCAGATCGTCTGTTCAATTGCCTATATTCAAATTTCACTCTTACAGTGTAGCTACGGTGTCATTTTCGACTGTAAACAACCATATACACGGTGTGCTGGACTTGGTCTTAGCATTCAATCTTTGCGTCCTGCGTGCAGGCAGCTTAAAGACCTCGGATTGAGTTTCCCTAAACCTGAGACCGCTACAAGAGTTTTGAACCGATCCACAGACCACACCCTCGCAGTCCCTGATCAGTGGATGGTTCTACTTGCACAGTGAAAATAATGAACCGGTTGCGACGGGGGAGATAGATAGCAGCATCCCTCAAATCCAGCCGAACGAGAGGCAGAAGGGGGCGCAGGCCAAGTGCGCTTGCTTACGCACATGAAGAAGGAGGCGGTGAGCATGAGGCCGACGGCCACCGTGGCGACAGCCAGCGTGGGGTACCAGGCCAACGGCACCGGGCTCGAGACCGAAGTCGCAGCCGCCTGCATCGCGTCCACAGACACACGCAGGACACCACCAATTCAGTCAAAGGCCAGACTTCAGCAAGACGAATCCTCGGGCTGAGGAAGATAATCGAGCTAGGAATTAATTCATGGCGCACTTACCATTCCGGATCAGATCCGTCGCTGCTCTGCTATTCTCCTCCCTCCTGTCCTCCAAACTCGCAGGTCTCTCTCTCTCCGGCCGAGAGGACGGTGACTCGAGGTCGAGGAGATGAAAGGCATGCGGAAAGAAGAAAAGGGCTGGGCTCTACGAATGAAATTTTAGCCCACTAAGGACAAAACTTGGACTCTGCCACAGGTTAAAAGACTAGCGCTAGACTTTTTTCTTCTAAAACATCTCTGCGATTCCTATCTATCTTCAATTTCAAAAAAGACACATGTATTGGTGAATGAGAAGACAACTGAAAATCATTCAGAAAATAAATAGGAATCATGCACGTAATGCATGTGCGTGTGCATAGATGGTCCGTTTCCACCGTCGTTACGTGTGGCTACTGGAGGAGAAGGAAGTTTCACGGAGACTGGCTTCATTTTTTCTTACTGCGCCCGTTAATTCGCTTCTTTGTTTGTTTGCCATGCTTCTATGGATGACCGGTGCTACTGCGCATAAGTGGACAACTGTTCTAATGTACTCTACTATTTTAACTACACTAATTCAACAGTTTTATATATGCGACATTGTTGAACTAGCATTTTTGTTAATTATTGGACTCGGTCAGGTCAAATGAGACGTTGAATGATATATTTGGCGACGACAGCTCCTTGATAATTGCGTGCCTTTCTGCTTCGCCAGCCTAGTACTTCGTCCCAACTAGGTTAGGGTTCATGTTATGGTATATAACTCTCGCTGGCAGCGGATTGTAGGTGCAGCTAGCATCTAAGTAGGTCCTAGTGAATCCATGGCACAATACTTATTAAGGTTAGTTCTAATTAGTAATTATGGTTGTTGAGTGTGTAAAGCTTGATTGCACATCACGTAACCCGTCCTGCATCGTAAAGCAATGTTGACTTCCCAGACCATTTCATATGTGGTGACCAACTTTTATTCTAAAGATTCTATATATACAGTGCTTATATTTCAAATTCATCTCCCTCCTACGGTGCGAGTGAAAAAACAGTGTGGGGCAGCCTAATTTCCATTTGTTTAGTCCTACACTTGGAGTACCATGCGTGCTGTACTGTTGCGGGGCCATGAGCCCATTCCATTCGAGAAGATCCCGAAGAGCGGTCCAATCGCGAAGCAACACGTACACTGCATTCATCAGAGTTTTACCGTTACACCCTCGTCCTCACCACCTCGACCTCTACAATGAACTACGCAGCGCAAGTGGTCAATTGCAGCTAGCCCCCTACGGTAAATGTGATTTGGCTTTTCGAAGCGGCTACTCAGGCGGCGCGCTGCCGGTGCGGCGGAGCGTGTCCCGGTAGCGGAGGATGGAGTCGAGGCGCTGCAGGCGCAGCTGCTCCCGGAACCGCCGGATGAAGTCGTCGGCGCGCGCGTCCACCTCCACCGCAGCGGGCTCCTCGGCCACCGCCCTCCGCGCCCGCGGCCGCCGCCGCTTATTAGCAGCGTGCGCCACCTCCGCCGCGGCCTCCGACCGGCTCCTCCCGATGCGCGCCTCCTCGCGCTCGGCCTCCGCTGCCGGCTCCGGTGCCGAGGCCCCGGCGGCGCCGAGGACCAGCGGCTGCGCCTGCGCGTCGTCCCCGGCCCCCGCGAGGAGGCCGGGGCGGGAGAAGCTGAGCGACGAGCGGAGGCGGTCGACGGCGAGGGACGGCGCGCGCAGGAGCCCCCGCCCCAGCCGCTCGCCCGCCGCCTCGTCCCCGCCGCCGTCCCCCGGCGACATCAGCCTGGACGCGACGGCGATGGTGGCGACGACGAGGTTGACGGCCACGAACAGCACCGCGGGCGTGAGCCACCCGCGCGCCGCGCTCCAGGCCGCGCCCACCGCCCCAGCTCCCAGCATCTCCCTCCCCGCCGCAGGGTTTTTGAGCCTCTGGATAGGAAGGAATGGGTTTTGCTCTGGAGTGCGCCTCTGCCTCTGGCTTGGGGACGGGGGACTGGCGTGGCGTGGGAGCGAAATGGAGACGCCGCGTGGGGTGTATTTTAATGTGCACGTGGTCGTGGCGCACATGGAGATGGAGACCCCGAGGAGGGAGGGAGACGACGAAGGGAACCGACCGAGAACGTGGCGGCCGCCGGCCGGGCCGGTGCGCGGTCAGTCCCTGACAAGGGGCTATACGCCTACGCGTATAGGTTATGGTCCCTGTGGTGGGGCGTGCGTAGACGCCGAGACGGGGCGGCGGTCACGACCGGCGCCACCGATGCAAAATACCTTGTCCGTCCTTGAGGTCGTTAGATTTGTCAAACTCGCCAGTGGTGTTGTTATCCTCCATGGTGGTAAGGTAAGCCTAAACAAAATAAACTCTCCCCTCACTTATTGTTGGATCTCTTTCACTGCCCCTACACCACCGTCCACCGAGATTCGCCCAATTTCTCTCCCAATCTGTAATGGTGGCCCAATGATCTATAAGATATTTACTCAAACATACTATTGGGGGCCCTATTCCTAGGCCAACCTATGGCCACCTTCTTCGGTAGCCACTCATCAACACAGTCATGAATTCATCGGCTACCTCAACACAAGGTGAGCTTGTTGAAAGCCACATGTACCCTCCACCAACAGGCATCTCATCATCTTTGGTTTGACAGAGAAGGTCTACTATGCCGGTTGTAGTGCCCACTCTTACCTATGTTGGTGATACACATTTACACCGATCCCATGCACCTATGGAGCCTCTAGACGTCCCCATTGACGAGCTACTTCTTGTCGATGATGAAGTTGATGACATCTTCGAGGCATTCCTTCACGTGCTCATGTGCTTTGCTTATGTGTGAGACACATGTTGCATGCGTTGAGTTGTGCTATGATATGGCCCCTAGTGGGGCATTTTTATATTGTACTAGCTTCATCTTAATATATTTTTACGCTAGTGGGTCGTTCTTATATTGTCCTAGATTCTTCTTAATGTATTTTTACGCAATTATAAAAAACAATCTAACAAATGGTGGTGCATCTAAATTGTAATTGGGCATGTGTGGCTATGAACCAAACATGCTCTTGACTCATAATTTTCTTAGATTGTGATGCACCTAAATTGTGGTGTAGCAATGTTTGACCATGAACCAGACATACTGTGAGAAACATGGCCCCTAGAGGTAATGGTTTCGATGATTAATGACAACCTAATTATTTTACTAACAAGCTCATGACATGAAGGGATTATAGATTATACCGTGCTCATTGGCTGACCAAGTGAGACCCCTCAATTAAATTTTATTGAAGGATGGCGTGATGAATGGACTATCTAGCTAGAAGATCAAAGATCAATAGCTCTAAATGCCATAAAGTCAAAAGAAGGGCATTTAGGGATTATTTGCTAGTTTTTTAGATAAGCCGTACTATCAAGGGGGGCTAAGGTGAGTAACTTGATGCGCCGATCTCAATGTTCATCTCAATTTCGAGTGCATCTTAGCCTAAAGCTCAATCACACTAAAAAGTGCTGAAACACACTCACCTTTTCAGTCTAAAACAAAAGAAAAACCCTCAGAAAATTCCGCTAAGTCTTCGTTTCTAAAAGCGTTGTATATCAAAGTTTTTATGTGCACCGGACCGCCTGGTGCCCAAGCACCGGACCGTCCGGTACATATAAATCTGCGCTTTTAGTCCAGGGCGTTCGGCCAGTGCACTTAGTGTGCAACGGACTGTCCGGTGCCTGCACCGGTCGTTCTGGACTGAGGGTTCGTCCAGCGTCCCTGGGTGCATTTTAATGCACCAGACCGTATGTTGAGCGGGAAACCGGGGATTCAAATTTAAACTGCACCGGACCGTCCGGTGGTTTCGCCTAAAATAGGCTGGGAGCTCCCAACGGCTAGTTTTTGAGCTCCCATCCTATTTAAGGGCTCCCCCTCCCCTCATTTACCACCTTTGCGAACTGAGATCACTCACATACATTCAAATGTCACAAGCACACCAAAATACACAAATTCTTTGAGCTTTGGGCAAGAGACTTGAACTAGGGAGAGAACTTCTTGAGTGACGGTTGAATCAAGTGAAGCCAAAGCTTCTTACTCTTGGTGGTCACGATCACCTAGATGGCTTGCGACTCGTGCCCTCCTCGAGCTCCTAGGAGGTTGTGGAAGAAGAGGAGGAAGGTCCTTGCAAGGGCATTGTTCGCGCTTCGAGCTCACCGTTCCGGAGTGGAGAAGAGCATCAAGAAGAGAGCGCTTGATCTTTGCGAAAGGTCAAGAGGTAGCTTGGTTCTTGCGAGAACCACTTTGCTAACCCCTCTCCTTGCGAGGTTTGGGGCCGGGATCCTTGTGAGGAGCCCGCGAGAGTAAAGCCTTGCGAGGGGCACCAAACAAGGATTAAGGGAGGAGTCGCGACTCCTCGATACTTCGGGAAAAATATCATTGTGTCACATTCTTGCTCTTTACATTTCGCATTTACCTTACGCATTTATATTCCGTATTTACTTTCTTAGTGTTGCATGCTTGGCCAGAGATTGCAAACCTTTTGGTAGTCGTTAGCACACTAAAAACACCTTTTAGCCACTAGGGTGAATTGGGACTTGTGCGATAGGGACTTAATTTCAAGTTTCGAAATTAGAAGTCCAATTCACTCCACTCTTGAACATCTTCATCCTTTCACAGTACCATTCACTTTTACTATTTCTTAAGGGCCAGAATGGTTGCCTAAATGGTCAAGTCTAGGTTGTAGAGCCAAATTCACTGCAGCTTGTCTGGATATATGCAAGCTATATTTGAGTGGTTGTGCTATATGTGTCTCGCATGTCTGAAGTGAGATGGTGTTTGCTTGCTCACATGAATATACAATCAGCATTATAGTATTTATCATATAGAACTATTCGATTATAACTTTCATTTATCCTAAACCACCGAGCATGGGTTCGATGCCTGAAACGATGGGATAGTTCTATCCTTACTTGGAGATGAGATTGTCCCTGTTACTGCCTAAGGCTCCTAAAAAAATGTGCCATGTTAAGCAATGGTACTCCTAAGGCCATCCTCACCGGTGGTGCCCAAAAGAGCATCCATCGCACTATTTCGTACTGTGTGCACTCCATAGATAGTAGAAAAATTTAAAATATGAGTGGTGGGATGAGCGGATTTGTGAGAAATATCCTAAAAACATTGGACATGTAGTACTATTGGACTTTCTGACTGTCTATTTGGCTCATTATAGCTAAAGACGTGGCCCAAATTTGGACATGAACTAAGGTAAAGTAGTAACAACTATTTTAGTCGTGGCCAAAATTTGACAAGAAAGCCATTCTTTGCCTGCCCGTTGTACAAACCGGCCTCGTTGTTTTGTCGGCAACCGTAAGAATTGAGGAAAAGATTGGCCCACTGGCCATATGAACCAAGGGTTTTATTTAGAACCAAGGGTGTGTTTGGTACTTTGGTTTATGACCCAAGGCATTTTTTATCTAGAGTCAAAACGCATGGCCAAAATTTGGCCACTTTAGATCCTCAACCAAACAGAATCCATATAATATACAAATCAAATCCCCATTCACAATTACCGGTACAAATTCTCATTCGTACAATTGCAGGCCTGATTGCAAAGACGTCAAGATTAACAGATTTTCTTCATAGTTCCATTGCAGAATTTGAAGCAACTGTCTGTCAGAAGATTAAACCAAATCCTTTAACGCGTTCCTGATTATAATCACCACAGGTGCCAACAGTTAAATCTTGCAAAGGCAATGTTACAGCACAGAATATAGTTCTACCGCGCCACATACTGTTCCTACCATAAAACGCTTGATCTCAAGCTTCTAAGCTCTGCATACCAAAACTAAAGAATACAACACAGGTTTCATGTGTAGCCGCTTCAACAGCTAACAAAGGTGGGCGGGAAGGCTCAGTGACTGCAGTTGCAGTCATTCTAGTAGCGACTTAAATTCAACCCAACAACGTTCATGACACTGATTAGGTGACGTCACATGAAACTGAACTTCCGGTGGACAAGGAACCCCCCAAGTCCCAGAAAACCTGATTAAACTTGCAACTTATTTTCCATATGGATGATACCTGCTAGAACCCCGGGCACCTGAACTCCCACCACCAGCACCTCCTGCTCCACCTGCTCCCCCGTAACTGCCGTATCCACTGGCGCCGTAACCACCTGGGGCACCACCATAGGCACCGCCTCCATATGCACCACCTCCATAGGCACCGCCTCCATATGCACCGCCTCCGTATGCAGCCCCTCCGTATGCACCACCCCCATAGGCACCATATGCACCTCCATACATGGACCCACCATAACCACCGCCAAAACCAGACCCAAAGCCAGCATTACCCCCATAGCCATACCCTCTCCCGTAGCCATATCCTGCTCCGGCACCACCATCATATCCATAACCTGCTGCCACAGACCGATAAGCACCACCATACCCATAACCACCGCTGCTGCCACCGCTGCCGCCGCCGCCGCCGCCACCACCACCACCACCAGATCCACCACCACTGCGGTAAGAATTACGGTAGCCACCGCTACTGTGGCTAGATCTCCCATTACTGCTGTGATCAGATCCATGTTTCTTTGGTTCAGCCTTCTTTATTTCAACCTGAAAACAGAAGCAGTACAAAAGTTAAAATACATGACTAAAGAACAGTTGTGTGGAAATTGACTCAGATGACAAAAATACAGCAAGCATTTTTCTGTTAATGTGTGCAAATATGTTATGTTAATTCCGATCTGTATGATTCAGCAAGAAAATAAGCAATACCATACATTACATAATCAAACCATACAAGTTTAAGAACACACCGTGTGAACAATATCAAAGAGTAAGTGTGAATGTAGAAGAAAAAACACAGCTTCTTATAGAAGAGCTACAGGGCCTACAGAGCTCCATTCAGAATTTTTTTTTTCTCGAACGCGCAGGAGAGCTGCGTATCTTTGTATTAAGAAGTCCATTCAGAATTTCAAAGCATCAGTTATAGCCAAAACAGTGGTAACATGTCAAGACCAATCTCATGCTCTAGAGTTTTAATATTCCTTCACTCCAGTAGAATATGAGCATTCCTAAATCTTTCTTTTTCTGTGGCCACTCCACTATTAAGTGTACCTGAAGAAACATATAGACTTGACAACAAAACAAATTTAAAAATCTAACCTGCTTCCCACCAAGATCACGCATTCTCCCCTCTGATATCACCCTTTCAACAGAATCCTCGCTTTCAAAAGTGACAAAACCAAACCCTCTAGAACGCCCAGTGCTATGATCAAGCATAATCTGATGTTCAATCACCTTACCATAAGAGGAAAAGTGATCCTTCAACTCATCTGAAAATTTGTACCCTCTCAGTATCATAAACAAAATGCATCCGATATTTCATAGCTAATAGCAAACACACTACCCTCAGTCAATGACGGCGGTAGCCCACCAATGAAGATCTTTCTTGTCTTGGGTCCATCTTTGGTGGTCATTTCTTCCCTTGGGACTGTCCTCTTGACTTCAACCTGCAAAAGCAAGAAGTTGAGAGGGGTCGAGGGAGGCCAAACTTAGAACTAAATTGCAGAAGTTTGCAAAAGGGAGTAAACTGCAGACTGAGGTCCCACATTACGTCCAATCTAAATTTAGATGTCCTACCGTTCTGCCATCTATAACGTGCTCATCCTCCAAAACCTTGTCTATAACAGATGGATCAGAAAATGTAACAAATCCAAATCCACGAGGCATCTTAGTATGCTTGTCCTTCATAATTACAGAATCAGTTATTGCCCCATACTTCTCAAAATGCTTGGAGAACGATTCTACATACAAACAAATAAACCATACGGATTTGTCAATTGGGAAAATAGAACAGAATCACAAAAGTAGCTAAACACAGGACTATTGGATATACGAAAGGATAAAACTACTTCACATAAGAACAGACCTAGAAACATCATCAATGAATCAACAAATGCAAGTCTGAAGACATATGAATCTTCTTAAATGAACAAGGGTTCATGATCCTGTGCAAGCTATCTCCTTACTTGATTTCACGAATGGCATGCCCTTATGTTAAGCAGAAGACATGTGAATCTTCTTAAATGAACAAGGGTTCATGATCATGTTCAAGTTATTGCCGTACTTGTCAGCTTATCTATGTATAATGCACTTAACTACCCACATAACAGAAATATTGTTTACGATCTACTGTGCACTAGTGGGACAAAAGAATCATTAAGAGAACAACGGGAGCACAAGGATTTGAAAAGATGGAAAAGTTTTTCTTGCTGGTGAACCCTTTATCCAAATACCAATTACTAAGTGGGTTATAATAAATTAACGAAAATTAAGAATGTGCAGTCCAATGGATAAAAGGAAATATACACAGGAAGCAGGAAGTCAGCATCATACTGTTAGCTCCCCATACTTGTGTTCAATAGCTACACGCCAAAAAAATATGTTGAGCAGCACAAAACATGCAGTATTATTTAGGAAGTATCAAAGATCCCATGTGGAAAAAAGTGTCGTACTATTTAGAAAGCACATTATCAATCACGGACATAATTATGCATGTGCAAATCAGACAGGTATCAAACATATAGCCTATTCGGATTAGAAGAACTACAAAATTCACAAAAAGATTAAAAATGTGCAAACATGCATTCCACATCCATCATACAATTACAGCATCAAGCCAAGCGACCTCACAGATAATGACACAAGCAAGAAAAATACACAGCAAAACACATGAATAAATAAGCTATTAGCATCAAGCAGGCAACGTATCTACCCTGTTGGGTATGTAACAAAGCATGCCGCTAACAGAAACGCTACTTCCCGCAATAAGAAATGGCCTGTCCACCCCTTATTGACGAACCTGCTGCAACCTAGTTAACGGTTCTACATTTTTTTTTATTTTAGCGCTTGAAACGTATATACCACCAAACCAAACTAGACAAATCAAACTCCGAGGTGCGCCCAGTCTAGTACAAAACAAAGAGATTCTACCTTCAGTCGTCTCCCAAGCAACGCCTCCGACGAAAATCTTCCTGCAAAAGGCACGAGAGTATCAGCTCACCCGCTCCGCCCGCACACTTCAAAATCAAGAACCAGTCCAAACCCCTGAGCCCACGTCGCTCACCCGGACGAGTCGCCGCCCGCGCCCCTACCGTCCTCCCCGCCGGCATCGCCGTACCCGGAGCCCCCGTCCCGGCCTCCGCGCCTCCCGGGGTGTCCTCCCTCCTCCTCGTCGACATCCTCCTCCTCGTACCCGTTCAGCGCGTGCTGGTTGTCCTCCGGGTACCCCGCCATGCCGCAAGATTCCGCGCAGCAGCTGCCTGACAAGGGAACCGACGGAATCTGAGAAAACGGGCGGAAACCCTAGCTCGGGCCCGGGAAGAGGGCGCGGGGGAAGCGCGGATTACCTCGGAATCGCAGGGATCGGCGGGTGGGGCTCGGGGGCCGGAGCAAACCCTAGGCGTGCTGCTGCCGGTGCGGGTTTAGAGGTGGGATTGCAGGAGGGTGGAGAGAGGGGATGAGAGAAGACGGAGGAGGGGGAGGCGGCGGCGAGGTTTGGTTTTGAGTCCAACGCGGTAGCGGCGCTCTGCGCCTCGCCTTTATACCAGCCGTGCGCGACGGTGCGGAGAGGGTTTGGGTTTCTCGGTTTTTTTCAACGGAGCACTACGAGTCTACGACTAGGGACACGGTGAAACGTCGACTGGCACGCGGTGAAACGTCGTGATTCTGCGGTCACCATTGTAATTTCCGACTTTCAGTGTTTTTTTTTTTAGATATTACCACCTCCATCACATGAAAGTAGTTTTATGTTTAAAAAGTTAGAAAAAACTTTATTACGGCCAACCCGTAGTCTATTTACACATATTTTTTTATTGTTTTCCCCTTCCACATTCATTTTTTTCGCCTCATCCCCGGCACCAGTCGCGCCTCCTTCCCACGCGTGCGGCGTGGAAGACGGCCTGCGGCGATGGGATTCGGCATCGAGGCACTCGGTTCCGATGGGGGAAGCAGTGGCCTCATCCGCGCTCGTCCTCCCCGCTGCCATGTCGCTCCTCGGTGCCATCGTCGGCCGCGTCCTCCTCCCCCACCTTCATCGCGAGCCATGGAGGCCACCGAAATAATGGCGGCCGGATCCGGGCCGCCGTCGTGCATTGGAGGCAGCGGCCCCAGACATGGCGGATGGATCTAGCTGTTGCCGTCACCAGTTGGCAATTTTCCAAGGTTCCATTACGCAAAATACTAGTTTTTGTTAGGTAAAAATGCTTTTGCATTAGGCAAAAAAAATACCTTTTTGCATTTTTTTAATGTTTTCATTAGGCAAAATGGTGATTTTCAAAAGGCAAACTGATGAGTTTCATTAGGCAAAAATGACATTTTACATTTTTGACTAATGATACTAGTATATTTGTCTAGTAAGACTAGTATTTTTGTTTAATGGGAAACACTATAATTGCCTATTCTGCGTGCACATTTTTTGCTTTCTCATTTGACCGGCAGAGATGAAGGGGGGTGCCTGTCCCTGCCCTCTCCGGCCGGCCACCGCCGGTGTCGCCAATGGCAGCGCCTCCTCCCCCCACGCGCACGGTAGTATCCTGAGCACCACAGAGAGGGCTGGGGCGGGGTGGGCAGTCTGGTGCGCCGGTACCTGCCAGGGTGGGATTTTCCCCTTTTTTGCAAGCGTGCGGTGAGATTTTTCCTTTTTTAGATGTGCGTGCAGTATAATTATTGTACGCATGTGCGTGCGTTAGACGCTTCCCACAAACTACCTTTGTTCTGAGTTAAGACACTGTGTATTATCCTCAATTTCTAAAGATTCGTAGTACCACTATAATATAATACTTGTATTCATTTTTTTTATGTTCACCGTGCAAAAATACTTTTTCCATAAATAATTCATATAATGTTCATGATGGATCTAGTGATACTAATTTGGCATTGTAAATATTATTATTTTTTATAAATTTCATCAAACATAGAATGGTGTAACTTAGGAGAAACTCATATTCCCTTATATCCTAGGATGGAGGGAATACAAATTTCTTCCGGTGGTAAGATTAGAGATGTTTTTTTTATTTAAGCAAAGCTAGAATTAGATTCCTAAAATGAAAATAGTATTAACTTATATTACATAATAACAAATTACACTGTGAATATGTGGTGACCTAGGTTTACGACTTTGCAGAGCCTGCATGAAGGGGCTGTTATGTTTGGACTTTAGAAATCCAACCTATGTAATTGATCGTGTCGTTTTTTACCGAATGACCGCCAATGCATTTTAGGCATGTTTGGTTTAGGCCAACGATGGCCAGTAAATTTGGCATGCCGATGTTTGGTTCAACGCTAATATTTGGAACAAACAACACATTTCTCATTCATATTTGTTGGACATGACCAGGGTTTGGCTTGTCCATTCTTGGCCATGAACTATTATTCATTCTTTACTTAGGTGTAGAGTGTGGCAAAACCACTTAAATTAACATGCATCTAACACTTAATTAAAATTTAAGTATTAGTCTTAAGTTAACTTAAGTAGTTTATTAAGATTTAAAATCTTAATAGCCTTCCCAATCGGATCGAGTTTAAGGGGTGACTCTTGAAGGAGTCCACAAATTATAACATTTCATAATTTGAAAGAAAATATATTACAGAAAAATTAAAAGTTATTACAAAACAGTTTCAACTTGTACTACAACATTTGGTTTTTGAAAACATCCACAGAGTTTATTTATGAAACTTTACATCTTGCCTAAAGATGCAGTTTCTACACTTCAAAATTTCTGTGGAGAAAAGGTGGATGGGTCATGCTCGAGGAGTATAAATCCAGTATCTGGAAAGATGGAAGAGACTTGAGCAAAAATACTCAGCAATGCTTGCCCGACTAATAGGTGTGACTTGACTTTCTAATTTATAAAGGAGATTTAAAAGGTAAACTCACACGTAGCGAGCCTATAATTGGATCCTTAGCTTTTAGGGTGTTAACTTCTTTTAGTGATTCCTATTTATACTAGATTATACTTACTCTAGTAACAAACAAAGCAAGCACTTTACAGAATTATTATTTAACAAAAGCATTACTCTTTTTAACTACGATGTTGATCGTGATTCAGCTCTTACACCGGGTAAGCCCAGCGATTCGAATCGATTTTATACTCTCGAGAATAATACTCAAACACCGATCATGTGTGTATGACAACCCCACGTATGATAACCTAACATCCTCGTTGACACCTAGTCTGAACTGCCCTCACCGAACCAGGGTGTATTCCGACACCCGCCTGTCTCCTACCATCCAGTTGGTCTCACCACAGTTCAACCCTACGTACAAAGGATGAGAGGCTTATCAGAGCCCGTGACGAGGATGACAAGTGAAAGAGGCGCGTTTGAAAACCGAAACAGGGCTCAACATCGTACGGTCTTATATGACATAGACATAATCAAAATTTCAATCATGTTCATTCATTAGACCTTTCATAATTATCATTTCTCAAAAGCATGATTGATCTCATCCAATGCCTCCAATTAATTTTCTTAAGAAACTTCTTTGGATTCCTCTCAAAGTAATAAATACTATCTTGGATTCCTCTCAAAGTAAACGTAACTTAACTTTAAGCTTAAATAAGCATCTAACCTAATACGTATAGGGTTCATTACGCTTGAATCAAGAATTCAATATGCACTAGGGTTTCAAACAACTCCTAACTCTAATGCACAATCATACACATAATTGAGACTTAAAATTTAGAAAGAGTAAACGCACTGGAGATTGCCTGTATTTATGGTACTAGAATAGGCTTCAAAAGGTCCTTCTTCGGAAACCACAGGTGGTTCTTGAACTTCTACTTCGGAGACTTCAGAAATAACACTTTCAGAAGTTTCTCCCACAGGGTTTGTAGGAGTTAACGCGCCTAGATGCATGGTATGCAAGAATTAGGATGAAGAAAATGATTAATTGAATTAAAATAACTATAAAAGTTCTTGAAATAATTTTCTAGGGTTAAAATAAGATTTTAGGGTTTTTAAATAATTTTCCTAGGATTTTTAAAATAATTATTAGTATTTTTAAAGATTTACAAAGAATTATTATAATTAAATAAATTTAATAAAGTTTTAGAACAAATTTCTAGAATTTAAAAGCCAAAAATGAATTATTAGAAATAATTAATTAATAAAATTTATGATTTTAAAACTGATTAAAAATTAAACTAAATTTAATTCAAATAATTAATTTTAGAAAATAAAGAAAAATAGAATTTAAAGAATCTAGCCCAAAAGCCCAATTATTTGCTTTTTTAAAAGTTCTAATTCCACCCTTTGGAATTTTGGCCTGGCCCGATTAAAATCAGGTCGGCCCATCTATATTTTTCCTTTTTTCGGTCCAGAATTCAGGCCGAAGGCCTTTTTCTAACCCTTTACGCATCCAGCCCTGGCGGCTCGTCCCAGCTAACTGAGTTGACCAGCGC
Organism: Paspalum vaginatum; assembly: GCA_030272315.1. Taxonomy (NCBI): domain Eukaryota; kingdom Viridiplantae; phylum Streptophyta; class Magnoliopsida; order Poales; family Poaceae; genus Paspalum; species Paspalum vaginatum. Next base: position 40,312,922 of record CM059015.1, on the reverse strand, counting down.
CGGGGTGCTGGGTGTGCACCGCGCGCTGAAGCACGCTTGTCGGCGGCCTCGCTGGCACCGGTACACCCCGAGCAACGCCGGCGATGACCCGAGTGATTGGTAGTGTGCGGCAAGACCTCTCTCTCCTTTTCCTAGCTTTCTTTCCTCCTCCTCCTCTCTTCTCTCTGTTCATGGCGACACACGAGCTTCACAGGCGCCATGGCGGCTACAAGCTTGATTTCGCTCGATTAATGCCCAATCTCCAACAAAAGTAAGAGGAATAGATAGAATTGATTGAAGAACACATGGTCTCACCGTTAAATTAGTTAGAAAAGCCGGTGGAAAAAGCCTCTCGGCGGTGGATGTGATACTCCGTATCTTAAACCCTAATTAAGCATGTCATCATGTGCATATTTCTATTAAATCATAGAAAGGAAAATGTGTCATTTATTAATTAAAATATCCTTTTCAAAACAAGAAGAATTCTTTTTCTTAATCCTTTAAAGGAGATTTAAGTTTAAACTTTAATTCAAATATTTTTCTCATTTTAGACCTTGAAGTAAATCCTTTTTAATTAATGGTTTGAATGGAGTATGTATTCTTTTATATAAAGGGGGTATTAGAAAAGAAAAAGGAAAAAAAGAAAAGGGAGGGGGAAACAAAGGGGAACCGGCAGCCCAAAACTATGGCGGCCCACCCCTGTTTTCCAGCCCACGGAGCCTCCACGTCGTCTTCAACCTCGGGCGGAGAGGGATCAACTCCCACCGCCCCGCACCCCCTGCTTCACCTCACACCGCCACCGTGCCCACTGCTCAGCAAGCCTAGGATCAGTGTTGGTCGCATCTCACTTCGCCACCTAGACCTCGTCCCACAGGAGCTTCACCCTCGCCCGTCGTTCCTTTCCGCAGCGCCCAAGGAGCTCGTCGCCGTTGTATCTCGCTGCCTCATCCATCCTCATTCCAGCTCTTATCGCTTTCTTGTGCCCTATAAATACATCGTCGAGCTCTTCTGACCACACCACTGCTCACTCCTCAACTGACCACCACAGCCCTGCCCTATTTCTATTCTGCTCAACTCCGGCGAGCTAAGCCGCCACCCAAATTCGCCGCCTCTACTTTCTCCCCTTCTAATTCCAGTAAGTACCGGCTTCGTTAAGCCCTTCTCTACTCTTGTAAACTTATTTTTCCCCTTCTCCGCACCGGAACCATGTTCCTCTCGAGCTTCCCTTGTCCGGCCATGGCGTCACCCCCTAATCGTTGTAAAGGAGCTATTTCCGGTCACTAAATCACCTCCCCAACCTCACCATTGTATTCGCCACGATGGTCTAGTCCCTGTGCCCTTGATCTCGTCACCGAAACCGGCCCGGCGACGAAGAACCGCCGCCGCTCGTCGCCGGCTGTTCGCTCTACCCTGCCGGTCCAATCAAAAACCGACCACTGTTTCCACTCCGTAACGCCGTCATCCCTTTAAGTTACTGCCAGGTGGGCCCATGAATGACAGCGTTGGCCACACCGTCCTCTCTAGGCAGGCCGCGCTAATGGGCCGAAAGAGGAGAGGGAGGCAGGCCTGATATCGATTTTGGACCGGGCTGTTGGGCCAAAATAAAGGATTTTCGGGCTAAATTTACATAAGGAAGAAAGTCAGACCAGTTTAATTGTTCAAGGGATAAAATAGAACCTTATTAGAAATGACTTTTGGGCCTTGGACTTTTTCAAAATTCTGATTTTCTTTAACTTATTCTTTTCCTATTTCAATTATTTAAATTAGACTTATTTAAAAATATTGTTCACCCTTTCTAGTTAAATTAATCAATTTTCACTCTTCTCTACTCTTTTAATTAAATTAATTAATTAAATAAATCTTTATTTTGAAATTTATTTTCAATAATTCTAATAAATCTTTGTTTTTGATATTTAATTCTCCAAAAGAAATTTAACAAATCTTAGTGATTAGTTTTCTAATATTTAAAATCTCAATTTCTACTTTTAAGATAATAAAATTCTTTAAAATTTTAGAAAATTTATTTACAACCCTAAAACCTTATTTCAATCTTAGAAACATGGTTTTATTAGAAAAAGAATCTAAAATTTTAATTCATACTCACCCCTTTCTTTTAGAAACGTTTTAAATTTTTAAATTCACAGGTTGATCATCCTAATACTTAAATTTATGCATATCATGCATCTAGGTGCGATAAATCCTTCATCCTCCAACGGAGAACTTTCAGAAGCTCCTATATCAGAGGTTTTTGAAGTAGGAGCCTAGGAAATTACTCCAGCCCAAGAAGAAAAATCTTTTGAAGTCCCTTTTGATCCAAATACTTTAAATCCAGGCAAGCCCCGGTGCATTTATCCCTTTTTTTATTTTGAGTCTTAATTGATGAGTTATGAATGTGCATTAGAGTTAGGAGTTGATTGTAAACCTAGTGCATATCGAATTCCTGATTCTAGCATAGATTAGATTCTTAGTTAAGCTCAATGATAGACTACGCTTTCTTTAAAAAGAATTCATCTTAATCTTTATTACTTTGAGACGAATCCAAAACAGTTTCCTGAGTTATTTAATTGGAGACGGTGGACGGATCAGTTATGCTTTTGAGACATGATGAATATTAAGAGATTAATGAATAAACATGGTTGAGATCTTGATCATGTCTATGTCGTATAAGGCCGTCCGATGTTTGGCCATGTCTACAGCATTTGAACGCGCCCGTTTCACTTGTCGTCCTTAATTGGCTCCGATAAGCCTCTCATCCTTTGTATCTAGGGTTGAACTGTGATGAGACCAACTGGATGGTAGGAGACATGCGAGTGTCGGAGTACACTCAGATTCGGTGAGAGCAGTTCAGACTAGGTGGCAACGAGGATGTTGGGTTGTCATATGTGGGGTCGTCGTACACACATATGACTGGTGTTTGAGTATTTATTCCCGGGAGTATAAAATCGATTCGAATCGCTGGGCTTACCAGGTGTAAGAGCCGAATCATCACCGACATCGTAGTCAAGAAGAATAAGGTTTTTGAAAAGTAATGATATTATCGAGTGTTCTTTGTTTGCTATTAGAATAGGTATCACTTACTATTAGGAACAACTAAAACAAGAAGCACCTTAAAAGCTAAGGATTCAATTATAGGGCCGCCGCGTGTGTGTCGACCCTACCAAATTAACCTTAAGATATGAATTAGGTTAAATTTGGTGGACAGGTAAAACTTGCTAAATAAATTTTAATTAATGGTTTTCTTCTACTTATTCAAGTTCGAATCCATTCTCTTCGAATATGATTCTTCTTTCTCAACTCCTCAGTAAATAAGCATCCTGGGCATGATGCAAACTACTTAAAAATGTTTTATTAGAGTAGACCATCTTTTTGCTGTATTTCAAAGGTCTACTCTACCTTGTATAAACTAGAGTATTGTATCAAACTTATGAAGTTTTGTAATTAGTTTCTTTTAATATTGTAATATGAAGACTCTTCGAGAGTTGTCTTGAAGTTTGATCCTTTGGGAAGGCTCGTCAAGACTGGTAATCTTGACGATCCACCGAAATTAACTTAAGATTAATACTTAAGTATTAAACTTGTATTAATTCCGGCGGTTCTGCCACAGTGGATAGTGGCGGCGGAAGGAGTTGAGTGGCACGGAAGCAGTGAGGGGGTCGATGTTGATGATGGCTTTGGGGGTTCGGGTTGGAGTGCAGAGATGATGCCCGATGGGGCTTAAATAGGGCTCAGGGGCGGCGGGATAGCGATAGCAGCAGCGGCTCGGGTGGATTGGGGCGACGGCCATGGCGATGGAGAGCCATCCACTCGCCCGCAGGAGAAAGAAGATTGGGGCCGGGGGGCGGCTCCAGTGGGCTCGGCGCAGCGCCAGCGCCAGCCTGTGGTCCGAGCCGAGCTGCCCAGGAGTTGGCGTGTGGCGCCCACGGGCCTGGAAACCGGGGGGCTGGGTTGCCGTGGCTCGGGCCACCGGCTTAGCCCTTGGTTAATTGGTTTCCTCCTCCTTTTTTTTTATTTCATTTTAAAATATCCAAAAATTATATTTTTGACCCTTTTAAATAAAATTTTTACTCAAAGGTCCAATTGCAAAAGTGAAAGGGTATAAATTATACCATTAGTTTGCACTTTTGCCCTTGGACAATTATAAATTTTGAAGGAGTTTGAAATCAAAAATTGCCTTTAAATTGTAATAATGGGTAAAAAGAAGAAATTCATTCTTATTTTTGCTAAAAGGTTTAAAATGTTTAAATGATGCATTTTCCTTTCCATTGTCTAAATTAAGATATGCATATGATGACATGTTTAAAATGGCTAATCCATGTTTAAAAATGCAGGGTATCACATAGGGCCTCAAACAATGATGTAGTTCCAAAAGTCTTCTGCTCTCCTGAATGCCCCGCGCGTGCAAAACTCTAGGATGGGAACACTAAAATGTAGGAGCAACACGAAAACCAAAAGAGCAGGAGATTTACCTTAACACACCATGGGAGCACTTTTTCCAAACACCATGCATATATACTTGAAGGATCATTAGGTCCTTTCATGAAAAAAACATGAGGCCCTTCGGTGAAGAGACATAAGGTACGTTCACATAAAAGACACTACGCCCTTTGGCAAACTGAGCCTTCCGCGAAACAATATGGAACCCGTCGGTGAAGGGGCACACACATTGCCGATGAATAGCATTTTGGTGAAAGAACACGTACGTTCCTAGTGTATGTCTCCGCTGGAATACGGTAAAATTTCCCAACCCCCCGTGGTTTTCCTATGTCTTTGAATTGTTTTGTGTGAGATTCCTACATCCTAAAGGAGTATCATTTAATTGTGCCTCCAGTTTATTTTATTTAACTGTATTTCATTAGGTCCAATAACACATTTAATTCCAACAAAAGGTGTACAATAGGCACAGGACTGCAACCTAGATCGTTAATTCCTAAGAGTGTGCTACCATTGGTCCAGATAAGTTTTTTCCTCCAATCTTTTACATGTGAAAAAAAACAAAAAAAACTTTTTTCTATGTTATGTCAGGGGTAGAATTTGGTATGCAAATTGACTTTAGATGGTAAACTTGTTTACTTGCTAAGGGCATCTCAACAGGTGAAGTTCTAAAATCCTAATGATTGTAGGTGGATGTGAGGAGGGGTGGAGATGCCTGTTGCAGTAAACATGTTTGGTGAGAATATACATTTTCAACAAGTGGAGAATATAATATTAGGAGGTATAAGTCAACATAAGTACCACGATACGGAGAAACAAGTTTAGGGCCACCAATTTTGGAAGCAGAGGAGAAGGAACACTTCTAGCTAGAGTAGATGAAGAGTGGAGTCACTTCAAAAAAATCGATGCCATGGTTCATGGTTCATAGCTTGTAGAGAATACTAAAATAGATTTGAAGCACAAGACCAATTCTAGATTTTGATAAATGTGCTCTCGATGAGGCTTTTGTGATAAAAAATTATGTTGTGCTCACATAACAAACGATAAAAAGACAGTTACTCCCTTCGTCCAAAAAAAAGTCATTCTAGTCATAAATTTATAAAGAAAAACATCAATATTTAGGGCACCAAATAAGTACCTCGTGGAAATATATGTGATAGTTAATCTAACAATACTCATTTGGTACTATAATATTTATATTTGTTTATATAAATTTGGTTAAACTGCAAAAAGTTTGACTTAGGACAAAACCGAAATGACTTGTTTTCTGAGACAGGGAGTATTTATTAAAAAAGAGACATATTTTAGAGATAGACTAGTTTTTATTTTTTTATTGTGATGATGAGGATATATGCCATAAAATGAGTTTGAGATTAGGTAGGGATGCAAGGCGGGTAGTCCGCAAACCCGCAAATAGTTCATTTTTTCGTGGATTGCGCAAAATCCACGAAAAAATGAACTATTTGCGGGTTTGCGGACTACCCGCCTTGCATCCCTTAGGGTTGAATAGGAGCTGAAAACTACATGTGGAGAATTTTTGCAGAAAAACTTGATAGTGGCAACATATTTATGGTGGTTAATTTAGACTATCACACTTGTTTTGGTTACACAATGACGAGGGGATATCGGGCTTCCACGCGTCGGATACCATGAAGAATGGAAATATATTTGTTGAAGAGGATCACATTCTTAGTGCAAAGAATTTTAAGAAGGCATAGAAGAACACTGCAACATTGAGTTGTCATATTTTAAGTCTGGTCTAGCGAGAACAGAAGCGAGCAATGGTAATTGGGAAGAGACTAGCAGAGCAACTTGTGAATAATCTCGCTCAAGAATGGGAAGCAATATTGAGGTAGACCAGATGAAGATAGAAGGACAAATGTATTTTCCAAGAATGTTTCTGTGCATAAGAGCATATATTGATGGCTTCTTCATGTGTGGGCACACCATACGTTGGTTTTAATTCTTCTACTCACTTGGCTGAAAGTATAACTAGGAAAAAAAAAAGGAAGATGCACCTGGGGAAGACGGCACAAGATGAGGAAGATGAACCAGCACGATGCAAACGGAGCAAGCAAAGAAACACAGCGCAGCAATCTACGGATGACCTGAGTGCAGAGAACGATTCTTGTTTTATTAGTGCAACAACAGTCGTAGAATTGAGCAATACCCAAGATTCTACTATGAACTCAGATCTACAATGAATTGAGCAATAAGTAAACCTAGAATTCCAGTGGCAACCAACAGTTTTTTTTACCATCAGTCAAGCTACCAGCAATGGCATGCATAAAGTCAGTCGATCACCAAATTAAACAAAGCAGGACCTATCTGACTAACATATGAACTGAACCTTTACCTCACTGAGGCTTGCGGTTCATGTTGGCTGTGTAAGTTAGATGAGGAGCTAGGAACAAAGTATTTTTATGATTTTCAAGACAATACTATAGTATTTGAGAATATCACGGTATTTAGACAAAAAGTGTTAGTAAACTCTATGTATTTAAAATCATAGTATTGCCAATACCATGGTATTTTTAAATTACTGTAAAACTCACTCTATACTAAAGTTTCTCATCAAGTGAGTAAGACACCAGTAAAACTATGATATAGCTATGGAACCAAACACTTTCTAGAATACTCTAGTTTTAGTAGGATGGAGAAATATTATGGTTATATCATGACCAATATAAAACTACGGTATTCTAAAACTATAGTACTGAAAACTTTGCTTTCAGACAGACCTTAACTATTTGCTTTGTAGGACTAACGATAACATGCAATGAACCCTGAATAGCAGTGCATGCTCATCTATTTTCACAGACCAGAGCTTCATCCATGGTAGCTTAGATATAGAACGCAGTGAACAGAACAGAGTAGGCATACATAGGTATCACAAAATTTACATCACTATAAGAAACTAACAATATAGATAAAGATTGGATGCTTTATAAATGGTCCAATCGTGACCTGAGGTAGCGTACGGAGCAGCAGACAACAGTGGAGTTAGCAGCGACCGGGGTCGTCCGCGGGAAGGCGACGGCAGCGGCAGCAGCGGCCGGGGTGGGCGGAAAAGCGACGGGCGGCGCGCCTATGCCACGCCCGTCGCCCAAGCCGCGCTTGGATGTGAGGGCGGCGTGCCCTGACGATGCGGAGGAAGGCTGAGAGGGACGCGGTGGTGGACCCATTGGCCATCGGCAAGTGCAGGGACCCTTCGCCGCCGCCGCCACCGAACCGACTTCCTTGCCCGCGCACTCCCGCGCGATGCAGCGCCCCGTTCTCGTCGCCGATTCCCGCGCTCTCCCTCCGTGCGGCGGCCGCGTCCCTCTCCGCCGCGGGGTGGCGCGAGCGGCCGAGGAGCAGCCGAAGTGCGGCGGCGCGAGTGGGCAAGGAGATGGAGGGCAGCGGCGCGTTGTGGCCGGCGCGTCCTCGCGCTGACGGCAGCCGAGATCAGGGGGGGGTCTCGCGCGAGTTCTGCTGGGACGGCTCCCGGGATTCGGCAGGGCCTAGCGCGTGCGGCGGCCGGGTTTCGGCGTGGCCTTGCGTTGCCGTCCCCGGGGCTGCAGATAGCTGCTGCCATCGGAGCCGGGGGATTCGGAGCGCTACGCCGGCCAGGATCCGATCGCCATGGCCATGATCGGGCCGCCTGGCTGCCAAGGTGCGGATCAGGCCCGGATCCGGCCAAAAGCGGCGGCGGCGAGGCACCCGCGGGGAACAGACCGGCGGACACCACGCGGTGTGGCGCAAGCGGCGGGAGCCGCGGATGCGGAGAAGGCGCATGAGAGGTGACGGGGGCGAGGGCGGTGCGGTGCGGGCGGGGGAGGAAGGCAGGCCAAGCACGCCTCTGCAGTGGAGAAACCGCGGCACGTCCACGGGCCCCATCGGACGCGCACGGCACCGCGCCGGCGAAACAGCGGGCGCGCGGGGGGCCCGCCGGCGACGTGGCGGCGAGGGGAGAAGGAGGCCAGCCGGACGCGCCCGGCGTCCGCGCTTTCCACCTCCGTTGTATAGTATATATATACTATGGGTTGTCAGCTGCAACGACTACTATTGATGGATACAATTCGATGTATCTAGTCAATGTGTGTTTACTCTAGAGGAGGTAAAAAAATAATGCTTGCCCTTTCCATTGTACCCTTTGGTTGTGATGCATAGAAAGAAGAGGTGTAATGTAGGTAAAAAACCATAAACAATCACATTTGATTATTTCGTTCTATAGACAAATCATTCTACATCGTTTGTTCAGTTTTATGACCGTTTGGAATGCAATATCCCCCATACTTATACATTTTTTTTTGTTAATTGAACTATTTCTCATAAATATCCTACATAATCTATATGAAATTTCTATGTGTCCAAGTGATCTCTTAGTGATTCGATTGTATATACGCCCTAGTTCTAGAGTCAACTCCGCAACTAGGCAATCAACATTAACCCCTCAGGGTTCTCATCTTTACAGCCAATCACCATCAACCCTTCCAAGTTGTCCTCCTCATCTCTACTGGCCTAGTCACCCACCTTAAACCGAGCCAATCACCATTAACCCTATCCTGGTTCTCCTACCCATCTTTACTGTCTCAAGCCTTGCTTGTTTGCCGAATGTGTCATCTCATGTCGCGTCACACCCCAAAATGGAGTGCAGCCTCGTTCATCTATGCAAAACTAGCCTGCCAAGTACCAACTTCCAAGCATCTCTAATTGACGTGTGGTCCGACAAATAGTGTTCCACATGTCATTGAATAGCCGAGACACCAGTACACACCTAATGTTTATTTATCAACTCAGATTGAGGTGACTCGAAGTAGATCTAAAGCCGGTAGCGGGCCAAAATCCAGACTCCATCCGCACTGAACCATTATATTCAAGCACCACTACCTCGCAAAGCCAGACTAATCCATTCTACCGGCAGCTTCAAGCCAAAGTAGCCTTCAGTGACAGTTTCAAACCATCCCAAAACTGTGGTTCTTATAACCCATAGCATGCCCTATCATTCTGTCAGAACTCGAGTCACGTTGAGGCTACAACCTATAGCGTCAAACCACAGTTAAACCATTAAAAAAGTCAAAATATTGTAGCCAAAAGTAAATCAGACCAGCCCATTCATCTATTGCTCCCAAACTGAACCACCCTGTTGCCTTTGGTAGCCCCTGTGCAACCGAACCAAGTGGGGTCAACGGCAAAACCAAACCACCAGAATCAGTTTACCCCAAACCCTTCTGCGGTTGGAGTGGATTGAAGGAGATTAAGAGTTCTAATCCACGAGCATGCACGGCCTAAGTGGACCAGTGAGCAAATCACCAAATCACCGCAGTTCTTCCCTCTTCTCAAAGCAAACCAAAGCCCTTTCCAGGAAAAAAGGGCAAACCAAAGCACCGGAAAATAAAAGAGAAGGGCCCGAGCCACACCCACACGTCGGCCATGGCGAAGCCGGCGGCGGCGGCGGCGGCGAGGAAGCCCTCTGCGGCGTCCACCGTCGTACTGACACTGGCCCTCGCCATGGCCTCAGCAGGCCTCCTCTTCCTCCTGCTCCGCCTCTCACCCTCCTCCCCGTCCCCCACACCGCACCCGCACCGCCGCCTCCGCCTCCGCGCCCGCTCGCACGCGCACCAGCACCAGATCCCGTTCGACCCCGTCGTCGCGGACCTGGAGCGCCGCCTCGAGGACCGCGAGTGGGAGCGACTGGCCGCCGCGGGGCTGCACGCGCCGGGCATGGAGGCGGCGCCCGTCCCAGGGGATCTCACCGACAGCGAGGCCGACGCGGACGACGACTACATCAACGACGCCGCGCGGTTCAACGTCACGCACCGCGTGGAGGTGCTCTTTCCGAAGATTGACGTCGACCCTGCCGATGGTGCCGTCACGGCCGCCGAGCTGGCCGCGTGGAACGTCGCGAACGCGCGGCGGGAGGTGCTGCACCGCACCGCCCGGGAGCTCGAGCTGCACGACCGCGACCACGACGGCCGCGTCGCCCTCGGCGAGTACGAGCGGCCTAGCTGGGCCTGGCGTTTCGACGGTACGTATATGTGTATATGCACGATTCCAGCTATTTGCGTTTTTTCTTCAGTGAGGTTTGGATCCCCGTACAAAGTTGGGTGTGTATGCTTAGTTTGGTAGTTCGTTCGATACTTGTAATCTAGCAACGATAGTTGACCAACTGGTAAGATCTGAATCTTGATGCTGATATCTGTATGGACCACAGTGCTTTAGTTGCTCGATTTGGGGATCCCTATGCTTATTCTTGGGCTACATTGTGATGTTACTCATTTTACAAAACGGAAATGTGGTTATGCACTAAATAATAGTTTTTGCTGGTCCATTTGCCATGTATACCTCGGCCCTCTTGAAGCCAAACAATTGATGTTTCCTGTCACAGTTTTGCTATAAGCGCTGTTTTAACAAGTTATGCTGGGACTACTCCTACCATCATTTCATACATGGTTACAATAATTCTTTGACCTGACCATTACCAATCCTTTTTCACATAAAATGAACTGGGGCTCTTCCCTATTGTTCTAAGAAATCCGGAGTTATTTGCATAGGGTCACAGAATTAGCAAAAATGTTTCTAGAGAAATTAGCAAAAATATATAATCCCTTCTCTGAAATTGGGAGCTACACCATGTGTGGCAACTGGGAACCTTTATGTTCTCCACTGCTGGATAGCCTGGGTAAACATGCCTGTGTCATTCTTATTTTTTCTTGAAACTGTAATTGTGACTTGTATGCCCATATGAATGTTGCTCCAGATCAGTGCGTATGTAATGTGTGACATAAGCTGCAAGAGATATTTCTTACCAAGTTGGAGTTCTGATACATTTTGAATTTACCTGAACCTGAATTGCGTCATTTAAATATGTTCCCTATGTCAACTAACAGATGTCGAACTTTGGTTTTCCATACGTGTTCAACAAAGATTAATAAGCAGATAATGGCCTCAATAGTTCCCAGCTAGTCATGGATTGACCAAGTTGTACACATTGCATGGGATGAATAAAGTTCAGATGTGCATTCCAACCTCATAGAAAATAGTTCCGTTTATGTCTGGGTCATAACTCAACTAGAAATGAGATGGGATCATGGAAAGAGTTCAACATACCACAATGTGCAGTGACTAAATTATCACTTGCATACCTTAGAGATCTGAGCGCTAAATCTCATCTATGTGCAGATCATAACTCAACCAATGACAGCGTGGGATGGTGGAAAGAGGAGCATTTCAATGCTGCAGATATGGACGGTGATGGCTTTCTAAATCTGACCGAATTTAATGAGTATATCATCCTCTCTGATCACCTTTTTTCTAAGCCCCTTCTTTTTTACCCAATATTTATCACTTTCACTCTCTGCCTCCAGTTTTTTACATCCAGCTGATACTGCCAACCCAAAGCTAATACATTGGTTGTGCAAAGAAGAAGTCAGGTATAAATTCTCCCTCCGAACTTTCCCATTACAGGTTTGTATTCAAATCCATTGTTTTGCCTGATGCCCTGATCTTAGCAGTATTATTTCACTTCTGTGCAGTGATGATGGGAAAGTTATTTTCCTGAAATAATCAACCAAAATTAGATTTTTTTTACCAGAATCAGTGACTGTGACAATTGATATAAAAAAGAAGAAAGTTTTGAGGTACTTACCAGTTGCCACACATGGTTTATTCCGTAATTGTAAATTATGTGTGGCACAAGAACTGACTAGTAACTACTGCATGCCACTTTGGAAGAAGCAGAGTTGACTAAGCAGCTCATGTGAGGATTAGCACTAATTTGATAACTATAAGCATACACAAAATTTAGGGTAGCTAGTTGTGATTGAGTTAGTCCGTTTGGTTTATAGCCTGACAAACCCCTTCCTGTGCTATAATGCTATTCTAAGCTTGTAAAAGAAACTTGATAAAAATCAATACACGCTGCATATATGCAAGGAATTAGTATTTGAATTTTCATTGGCTGCGTGCTATTGATGCGACATGGGCGTATATTGGCTGGCACATGACATAGGGGCTGTTTGGTTGCCCGGCCAACCCCCTAGCCAGGCTACAATAGTGCAGGCGCGTTTGTTTGGTTGCTTGGCCCAGTCTCCTAGCCAGGCCCAGATTGTACAATTTGGCTCCCTAGAGTGACTCCGGGAGAACGCTCAAATCGGCCGTTTAATCGTGGCCAGGCCTCCGTAGTGCTCCACTGGCTCCATTTGTGCAGCGAACGCATCTTCTCTTCTCTCTGGTTCCCTCTCCCCTCCCCGACGTTCGTCCCCGCCCGTCGCGCCGCCTACCACGCCTGCCCCTCCGGCTCTCTTGCCCGCCAGGATTCGCCCATCGGCCTCATCGCTGCCGCCTCCCCGGGCCTCCCCGGCTGGCGGAGAAGGGGACAGGGGCGCAGACCGCCTCTCCCCCTCACCGGATTCTCCTACCAGCTCCGTCGCGCCGCCTCTCCCAGTCCTCCTGGCAGCGGAGAAGGGGGCAGGGACACGGACCACCGCGCCGACGTCTGCCGCCTCACCACGGCCTCTCCCACTCACCGGATTCTCCTACCAGCTCCGTCGCGCCGCCTCTCCCGGTCTTCCCGGCGGTAGAGAAGGGGGCAGCGACGCAGGATCCGGAAGAGGAGGTGCTGGAGGCGGCCTTTGCGTTGAGAACCGGAGGAGGAGGGGCAAGCAGTGGCTGCCTGGAGGAGAGGTTGGCGGCGCTCGGAGATGAGAGAGCAGAGGGGAGGCGAGATGGGCGAGACGATGACTGGGGCAACCAAACATGCAGTTGTTTGTACCCTGGCTAACCATTGTTACAACCAAACAACCTCTCCTGGCCAGATTTGAACAGTCCTGTGCTGGCCTGGCTTAGGATCCTAGCCTGTCTAAAATTATTCACACTACCAAACAGACCCATAGTGTCTAGTGATTGCAGCTGGATCAGATTATAGCTACATATTTGGGATGTTATATCTGACATTATTAAAATTTAAAATGCTGAGTTCTTGATATTCAATCTGTCAACAATGTAAAACAGCTGCTTAATGCCACGATCTTTATTTGGAAATTCCTGTTAGTCAAACTAGGCTCTGGAACCTTTGTGAAAGATATGCTTGAGTTCGAACTTTTATGAAGGATCCATGCTGTTTCTTGCTGGGTACCACATCATTTTTGTATGAAATGCAATAAGTGTATAATGTCCCTGAAGATGTGGTGGATTTCGGTTTTTGTAGCAGCATTCAATCAAAAGTTCAAAACCAAGCTAACTTAATGCCTCGGTTTTAGATTGTCCAAATTGTTTGCAATGTTATAGGTATACTATATAATACAAATACTGGTTATTCTGTCTGAAATGGTTTAGTTAATGCTGCTAGGATCATGTTCGTGTTTGAGCTTTGCAGCTGGCCATTATAAGATATCACCATTTTAAGATAATTTTTGTTAACTATTCAGGGAAAGAGATAAAGACAACGATGGAAAGCTCAATTTCCAGGAGTTCTTCAGTGGATTATTTTACTCGATTCGACACTATGATGATGAAGGCTTAACAGATGACGCTGGTGGCTCTGATGCACCGGCTAAAAAGTCATTTGCGAACCTGGATCTGGACAATGATGGGTAAATATTAAAATTATCAGCGTTTTAATGTTTTTTCTGTGCATTTATAAAATTAATTTTCTGACTGACATAGGATGTTTTTCCCATTTTGAAGGCTCTTATCAGCAGACGAGTTAAAGCCTATAATTGGTAATCTCCATCCATCAGAACATTTCTATGCCAAGCAACAAGCCGACTATGTAATATCACAGGTAAAGGCAGGCTCTATCTCGCTTTAGTTACATGATATGTTGAGATTACTTCATTTCTAGTGCCGTCAGATGGATGTATTATATATTGTAAGCTTAAATTTATTTAGTGTTTGGGAACAGGTTGCCCTTACTTATCATGCTAAAGCTTCAATTATGCCGGAGGGGATATTGTAGCACAGTATGTTTCCTTAGTAGACTTGGTGACTTTTACTAGACAATAACCCTCTCCTACCACAACGTAGGCTGACACAAACAAAGATGGACTAATTGAGCATGAAAGAGATGATCGAGAACCCCTATGTTTTCTACAATGCTTTATTCACAGAAGATGACTATGGGCTTCATGATGAGCTCCGTTAGTTCCTTGGGTAGGTAAGGGCCAAGCTTGTACTCTGTTCTGTTTTCTGCATTTTGCCAACTTTTATCTGTTCTCAACTTTGCATGCTATAGCAGCACAAAGCTTTGTGGAATCACCACCTTCGGAAGTCTGGAACAGCACTGCTGTGAAAATACCATGCCCTGCAAGCACATTTGATGGTACACCACTTGACCAACCTGTCAGATTTAAGCCTAGAATAATTTTTAACATGGACCATTTTTGTTCCTGGCAGGTGATTTCATGTAAAATACAAGCATGTTTTTTTTTTCATGCGACTGTTCTAGAAGCTGTGTTCTTTTTTAGCCTTGAACCTTTTCTAGCCCATTTTTCATCATTAGTACGGTGAGGATGTGAGCTAATTTTCTTTCTTTTGTTTCTTTATACAAAGGTCGCTTCTTGTTGAAAACCGCAACTTGTAAAAACCATACAAAACCAGGAAAATGTTACTGTAAGCCATGGATTGGCCTTCCTGAAAAAGTATCAGTAAAGATTGTGCAAGTCTCAGAGAAATTGGCCACCAAAGATTCTTGTGCGGGGAGTTGTATCTGCGATATCTTCTTTTTTATCGAAAACGCAGGAGAGCTGTGGATACATATATGCAACAGTCACCTCTACCAGCGGTTCAATACTTGCAATTTTCTTCACTATTTATATATGCATATCCTATATGCTAAGTTGCTAACTATATATGAATACAAATTGCACGCAAGAAGACACCCCATGGCACTATCACGGATGCAATTCCTCGCGTGACCCCAAGCTAGCCACTCTCGGTCGGCGAGGCCCTCCTGATGGCCCTGAGCTTGACGCCGTGGCGGAAGGCGAGGACAAGGTCGAAGTCGAACTGGATGGGCGACTCCATGGCCGCAGAGTGCCGGAACACGTACCGGCGATAGAGCTCGACCACGGCGAGCTTCACCTGCTGCAGCGCGAACTTGTGCCCGATGCACGCCCTCGGCCCCACGCCGAAGGGGATGTGCGCGTACGGGTGCCGCGCCCGCTCCTCCTCCGCCTCCGGCGCGAACCGCTCCGGCCGGAACTCCTCCGGGTCCGGGAACTGCGCCGCGTCCCGGGCCAGCACCCCCGGCGCCAGCCACACGTACGCGCCCTGCCGTGCACAAGCCTCGTCACGTTTGTGTCGTTAATTGCACGTGAAGCCGGCTGACACTCGATCAGTTCGCCGGCGGCGGCGCGTTACCTTTGGGAGGACGTAGCCGCCGATCTCGACGCTCTCGGAGGTCTGCCTGGCGATGAGCGGCGAGACGAGGTGGAACCGCATGGCCTCCTTGATGACCTGGTCCAGGTAGGGGAACCTGCTCTGGAGCTCGTCGGCGTCCGGCGAGCGCCCGCGCGGCGCGAAGCCGTCCACCTCCCGGAGCAGCTTCTCCTCCACGCCCGGGTGGCACGACACCAGGTACACCACCGACGACAGCGTGAACGCCGTCGTCTTCGTCCCGGCGATGAGGTGCTCGTACGCCAGTGCGCGCACGTGCCTGTCCTCCAGCGCGAAGTCCTTATTGGCACCGCCGCCGTTCTCCATCGCGTCCAGCAGCGCCGCGATGAAGTCCAGCGGTGGGGACGGCGCGGCGTCGCCGCCACGCCGGCGCGCGGCCCGGTCTCGCCGCCGGCTGGCTATGATCGCGTCGATGCGGCGGCACAGCCGGCGCTCGTTCTCGGCCATCTTGTAGTCCGCCGTGCCGGGCACCCGCCGCAGCAGCCGCCTGCACGGCGTCTGGACGCACGGGAGGAAGAGCCCGAGGATGGTGGACAGCGAGCTCGACAGGTCCATCTTGATGAACTCCATGGACAGCTTGTACTCCTTCAGGAACTCCCTGACGTCGTCGTCGCCCTCACCACAGTCCGTCTCGCTGCCGTCTGGGGAATTCTTGGACAGGCCGAACTCGACGCCGAAGGCTGTCTTGCCGATGATGTCGATGGCCATCCGCAGCGAGAGCTGGCAGAAGGGGATGCAGTGCTGGTCCTGGGCAGCCGGCGATGTTGGCCACCAGCGTGTCCACGTACGACTGCATCACCGGAACGAGCCCGGCAAGCCGCGCCGGCTGGTAGAGCGGGACCACCGTGTTCCTAATCGCCGACCACGTTGAGTCCCTGGGATCATATGAGCACACTATGGTGAGCTCACTGCCTCGCTCAGCAAAATTCATGCAAATTTCAGACTAATTGTCAGTTCATTCGATCGGTTACCAGAAGCCACTAGCACCTGGTGAGGAAGAGGGCGTCCTGGTGCAGGGAGCCGACTGTCGGGGGAGGGGTGCTCCGGTTGCGGATGTCCTTGAACTTCTTGATGCCAACTTCCTTGCACAGCTCGGCATTGGCCACGATCACCAGTGGTTGCCTTCCCATGTGAAACCTGCGCATGGTAACCATGGTTACTTCTCCATCTACTCATTACTACTGAATCTGCAGAGCCTTTAAATTATGAGGATTACCTGAAGATCGGACCATACTCTTTAGCAATCGCACGAAAGACGTCAGGCCCATTCTTGGCAAGAAGATGAAGATGGCCAACGAGAAACCTGGTTGGAGGCCCCGGGACTCTCCTCACACTCCAGAAGGGTGCATAGAAGTATATCAGAAATGCACTGAACAGAGACAGAAAAGATATGAGCGCCAGAACAGGTAGGCTTTGGTGCGCAACAGGCCCAACTTTGAGTGCACCATCGAAACTGGCTGCAGTCTCCATGAGAGAAGCTTGGACGCTGGCGCGTGTGGAGGAGAGGACTGCCTAGCTGCTCAGAGCTGTGGTGTTCAACTGGTTCTGCTCCTGTCAATTTATAAAGGGTGAGGTAAGTAGCATCTGATGCCCTCATGTTTGTAGCCGTCGGATCATGCTCAGCCAGTCGATCTGCGTCGTACAATCGATGAATCAGAGGAATCCCAGGTAACATGTTGGCAACCATCAGCAGTTACCCGTTCAGAGGTTTGGTCAAAGATATGAATTAATCTTATCATGCTTATCAACCACAGATTGTCTACAGGCAACTATGCACATGCGATGGCTACATTTTTTCCCCAATCTACTATGCTTCTATCTTCGCCAATGCTTTCTCAATTAATTTCTAATTCAGTTCATATGTACACAATTCCCTTGCATCATCTAGACATTGCAGGGAATCAGAAAATGGATTTTACTGCACTAACTGTCAGTCTGAAAGTGTCACAGGAGCAACTGCAGTTATTAAGGTTATAGGAAGAAAGTTGGTCACAATTTTATCGTACCTTTATAGCTGAATAGTAGTAAGAGAATTGTATGAGAAGAAACAAGTACAAAATGTATTCATGTATGGGTGTACAAATCCGTAATTTGTTTAGTGAGCTCTACAACTGAATTCTATTCAAATATATCAACCTGCAGCAGGTATTTCTACCACAGCACAAATCGAAGAAAGTACCGAGTTCTGGAGCTCTCACACCACTTTCTCATTGAAATTGGGTCTGGTAACGGACTAGTCATAGGTCTCCTCATACGCATTGTAAAGCACATGCTGCAATGACATCGGTGAATCGATGGCGACAATAACAAATGACAAATCACATTGGAAGGAAGAATCAAATAGGACCAGAAGGATGAACTGATTTGGGCACTGTATCGTGGCCAAGAAATTCGGCACCATCTATTTCATCATGTGTGAAATCTTTGACAATTACAATTAAAATTGCCTTCTGCTAATCTCTATATGAATGGAATAAACTTTATGAGGATATCCAGACTCCATGCAGGCTAGTATTGACACTGATTCTGATGAGACAGAATAGACACCACCATACTGGATCAGCAGGTATCTTTCAGTCTTCTTTCTCTTGCTATATGAATTTGCAGAGTACAAAGTTCCTAATGCATCACCTAAACAGTTAACAGCTGTAAACTTATAACTGACTGGTTGTTCATTAATCATGACATGATAAATCTCCTTTGAACTAAAAGGTTGAAACTATACTAGATGACAGCTAGTTTTGATGAAATACTACGTTATTATATACACGTGAACCTTCAAAAATCACTGTGATAATCAGGACCATTGATAACACTAGCACCCTTAATAAGGTGGATACAAAATCGATTTTTTCTCCACCGTGGCTTACAATTTCGAAAAGGATTGCCCACACTTTTTGGATATTTATTGCTGGGTTGACATTACTTCTCCTGTTGCCATCTCCTTGAGGAAAGATTCTCCTGTGAGAAACATTTTTTCCATGGCTTTTAGCGAGATGAATCCACGTCACACAGTGATGGCATAGTCCTTCTGTACTGATCTTTCCAACCTAGAAGGATCATGCTTGGACTTGGTACTTAGTTATCATTGTGTCTGCTTTCTTTTCATTATAATGAATTTTGCTTAGGTCCATCAAGTTTAAAATTTTGATTTGATTTAAGCTGTTTCCGAAAAAGTTGAGGTTTCTGGTTGCAAAAATACGGAAGCTCGTTGTCCAATACATGTAGGTGTCAGTACAATTCAATTGTAGTTCAGTATTGTGAGCTTATTTATTTAGTTTGCATCACAGCAATGTTCCACCACTTCCGGAAACAATCAATGTAAGGTTTGACAAAACACAAAGTGCTGGGTACATTTTAGGTTAATGGAAGAACTATCTAGCCAATAAGAGAAAGACTGGAGAAGATAAATATAGCATAGAAAGAACATGTCCTTTAGAACCTGCTCCATTCTTTCCCTTCTCATCTCTCAAGATAATTATCATCCCCAGCATATGATACCCCAGTGAATGAATCAACTGGGAGAATCCATTACATATTGGCATTATAATTCCGCTCCGGTTTAATTTTAAATAGTTAGGGGGAAAAGTCTGACAGAGGATATTTCATAGGCTGTACCAATAACCTCAAGTCAGAAATGTACCCTAGCTACAGTGTATCCCATTGGGAAAATGTGAGTGAACGATGCACGGACCACCAAAGGTGACTGAAGACCTGTCACTTTTTTGACCCAACTTGCGAATGCACCATAATGACAACGATAATCATATTAGATCATATAGAGCTAAGTCATAGCTTCCTGTGAGCACCTCCTGATTGTGTACTACTAGCGTGTCAAATTAGTTATGCTGGTTGTCGCTGGTCGTGGCATGATAGCTGGTTTCAGAACTAAGTGGAATTGATGATTCACGATTATTGAACCAAACTTCACATGGCTGTTTTGTATCGCACTACTGCTTCTGGAGTCTTTCTGATAGTAATACAGTATATATAGCGATTTCAATAATATATTGCACCAATACAATATGCTATATCATTAAAATTGTAGTGCAAATCCTTTGAGTGGATGATTAGTATTGGGTTTTGGCTCCCGCTGCAAAGGACTAATGCACCGTGGCTTTTGCTCAGAAGTTTAGAGGGACCCCCCTTGCGAAAAGAATTAACAGGACAAACCCTGGCTGGCCAATTGGCCAATTGTACCAGGGGGATTTCAACTGCTATTGTTTCCCTTTTGCATGATGTTTGGTATGCAGCACATTTTTTGCTCCTGAATTCCACTTCACCCTTTTTCTGACAAGATGTGCAGAAAGCCGAGAAACACTCTTTTTTGGACGTGCAACTTGATGGCTCAGTGTTTGGAGATGGTTGGCTGGGCTTCTAGGATGGGTGTATTTCAGTAGGAAGGTAGCTGGGTGGGTTTGCACACTTTATGCGGATACGAAGGATTGAGTGTTGATAACTGAAAGTGAAATGCTCTCATTACTTCGTGTGGTCAGTGGTGACACTCACATCAACATCTGTTGGAGGCATTCCTGAATCCTAGTTTACCACCAGATATTCAAGTTTGTAGATTCAGATACAGAAAGTGAAGGTGATGCTGAGGAGCAATTGTTGGAGTAAACCGTTTGGGACCTTCTCAGCGTTTCGCTAGAAAAAGCATAATACCTCCAAATCCACAATCATTTAGAAGAAGCACTGCACCATCTTCTGATCAGGAATTGGGCAGTTCAGATTGAGACAGGAAACTATGACGATTCATTGGCTATCTAATATCTTGTGGAGGAACTATCTTAAAGTCCTTCTAATCTTTAGGCACATAGAATCTCCTGTCTTAACAGAGAAGAATTGAACAGGCAAAGTCTAACAGGAACAGTACCATGGCCAATAAGTGTTCTAAGGTTGCCCCACCATTGCTGTGCATCAATCTGGCAAGAGTACGCTTTCCTTTGGCTCTTTTCATACTTTACATGACAGGTGGTCCTGCACAAGAGGTCTCCTATGCTGCGAAGATCCTTTTGGGTCTTCCGATTTGCATTCGCCTAATTATTCTCTTGTCCATACAGTATCAGTGACAGGCACTAACAGATAAAGGTCACAGGAGTATCACTGCATTCAAAATTCTAATGATCTAGGTCCTCACAAAGTGGTGGCGTCTGTATGCTGGTTGGCTAAGTGCTTGATTTGACTACCACGTTCAGTGAGCCTCTTATTCAATTTTTAGTTTATCATATATGAAAGTTAGATAAATTTATGTAAATTGCAAGTAACCTCAGGCCTCAGGGCCTATGAACTTCAGAGAAAACTGAATATCAACTCTTATCAGATTTTTTGTTCCTTACAAGACTATTGTTCCCACCAAGGTTTTCAGGGTACACCTAGGATTCAGCGTCCGTACCTCCCTCCCGGCAGAATCTCGCTAGAAAATGGCTGCAAAATCTATGGCTGCCTGCAGATAGTGCAGGTGATTACTTATTATTATACGGAGTGCATCCTATTTGCAAAACGCGGTATTTTCAAGGGACACGTGAAATGAAGATGCAGTCACTTGCTGCCGAACGTGTAGAACATGCTGTTACTCTCACAAAGTCACAATGATACCAACAAAGCATGCAACAAACGGAGCTGCAACAAGTTTTGGGATATCAAAGTTTGATCGACCTTCCTGTAGTGACACTAGTTCTATGCAAAGACAAACCAATGAAACAGCAGTATTTCACACAAGGTATTGACCATTATGCGTGAAGAGGGAGGCTTATTTGGGAACAAATTTCCCAACCTTGCCACAGCAACAGCACTTGCAATATGTCGCACATAATGAATGGCGCACCTTTGCTGTTTGGATTCAAGAGAACGTAACCTCAACGAGTAGCAAAAAGGGCAAGAAGGATTCAAACCAAGACACTCACGATTTGATCCCGCATTGGAGCACAATGCGGCGGCGAATGCACGGCAGAGGCAGCGACGACGACAGGCGCCCCGCGCCTCCGCCTTCACGGCCTCTCGATACGGCTCGAACCGATGCCACCTCCGGCACGAGGCAACGGCAGCGGCGGACGAGGAGGAAACCGCCGTCGCCGGCGAGGCGGGGAGCCGGAGGAAGGGGAGAACGGGGAGGGGCGAAACGGGAAAACATTGTCATGTGGGCCCACTCGTCAGCCACCCAATATTGTACCCAGCAGTCTGCATTTGGGCCCAAGGTGCGCGCATTTCCCAAACTACCCCTTCTTTCTTCGTCCGGTTCTCCTCCGTCCCTCCTAGTCCGCAGCCTAGACGGCTAGACTGCGTCCGTCGGAGCCCACCGGTGGCAGGACTAATTCGTGTGCCGATGGTCGATGGACTTCCCCGGTGGCCGGTGCTCCCTAGTCCCTCGACACCTCTGCGCGCTGCCATGGAGGCAGTAGGCCGAGGTGAGCCCTGTCGAGGCCTGGGCTCCGCGGCCGTGGCGGCTGCCCTCTCTATTCCCTCTGTGGATTGCCAAGGTTTGCCCCCACGTGTCACTATTGCTTCCATGGTGGCCGCATGGGGCCCAGCATCGTCAGAGGCATACAAAGTGCGTCTAGGCAAAAAAAAAGTGTAATGGCATGAATTTATATTCGTTATTTTGTATCGGCATATGTTCAATTAACTTACTGTTTGTTACCTCAAGAGATTGGGGGCAAAGTTATCGAGCCCAAAAGCCCCTAAGGTACCAAGAATTCTTGTTGCTGACAGCCACGCCTTTGAAGTTCTTGAGTACCAAAAATATTTATGCTTGCATCGTCTTCACGGTTTGCTTACACACCGATGAATGGTTCAACATCTAGTTTTTTTTTTTAAACAATTGCTCTGGCCGCAGTTGCAGGTTGTGGAGAACTAACAATGCTCCTTGTCGGCTGTCACCCGCTGCGCGGCTGCGGAACACGGTTTGAGTGGCTTGCACTCCAAGTAGCATACAGTTTTAGGAATTGACGTGGTCTAAAGTTTCCGGTCAGCTTGTGACTTCTATATTTTACATGGTTTCCCATACGCTGTATGTTGTCTGGTATGGTAGTCAACATGCTTTCAGTTTTTCTTTAATAACAAAAACATCATGTGCCAGACAAACTTTTGAATTCGGTCCAAGGGAAGCTTCTTGGATACTGCCCTGGTTCTATCTACATTTTTCCCGGCAGCCTATCAGGGATATGTATATAGCAGTATTGGAGCCCCTCCACTTTTACCCATCCATTTGTTCAAGAGATTTGAAGTTCCTTGTTCTAGTTGGATTTGTTGTAAATTAAGTACTGTAGCACACAAATGGAGATGCAGGAAGGAAGGAAAGGGGTACCATCTCTGCTCTCCTCTCAGGGGGAATGCATTGCATCCAACATCACACAGGGTGGCTAAATATAATCCCTTTCTCCGTCTTGTACCTTTCTCTCTTCTCTAGGAACACATGAAAGTGTTGTGAATCTGTTGTTTTTTGCTTTGGTGCTTGCTGAATTTAGTTGGGTAAAATCTCTGCCTTTCAGCTAATTGGTTGGACGCCGCTGATAGAGCTGAAAAATATTGCCAAGAAGGATGGCATAAACGCTCGGCTGATTGGGAAGATTGAGCCGTATCAGCCCCTTTCCTCTATTAAGGATCGAAGTGCTCTCAGGTTACATCTTGAGATGACATAACATATTATTCATGCAGTAATTCAGATACGACATCTCCTGCGTGTTCGAGAAAAAAAAATTCAGATACGACATGGTAAATCTATCTTAGTATATCAGAAGTGTCAACGTGTTACAACACTCTTGTGAGCTGTGATCTTGTCTCATGGATATATAGTTCTAGCACTCGTCCCATTGATATGGCATATAGTTTTCATTGCGAGCAAGGGGCCAAGGGTTGTTTAAATATAGTTCAATTAGCAGAAAATATTGATAATATGAATGACTGGTAATGGCACATGGCTTACGTGGTACTTATGAGGCTTGATTCCTTCCTTAATGTATATTTCTTTTCCTTTGTTTTGAGGGCGTATGTTTCTTTTCTTCAACTGTTTGTGATTTTGCACAGAAATGCAACTCAAACTGTTAAATCGTTTTCCTAACATTTTAGGAATTCTAAATTTGCAGATTGATCGAAGATGCAGAGGAGAAAAACCTGATCTCACCGGGCATAACAACACTAGTTGCCGTCACAAGTGGTAATCTTGGTATTGGTGTGGCATTTGTTGCTGCTCAAAAAGGCTACAAGTTCGTTGCTGTCATGCCAGCAAAAATGGCAATAGATAAGCAGACACTGTTGAGATATCTGGGCGTTGAGGTGATATTAGTTGGTAAGAAACTGTTAACATGGGCATCATACAAGCTGAGTAACTCTCTTATGGGAATATACTTGTCTCTTGCAGATCCTGCAATTAATGGATTCGAGGGGCTACTTGATAGAGTAGAACAGCTGAAGAATGAAATAGAAAACGTTTATGTTTTAGACCAGTTCACTAATCCCGCAAATCCTGATGCACATTTCAGATGGACAGGTAACATGATCTCTTCAAAGTACATTGAATGGTGTAGTATAGTAGTATTGTTGCAATAATGTTAGATGCTTGATTCTTCCCAGAAACATGCTATCATAATATTTGCCCCCTTTGTAAAATGCATCTCAAGAGTTGTGCTGTGAAAACATGAACTGAGCGCTCTAAACCTTTGAAATTAATGTTCTTCGACAAAATTTCTGAAATAAGTTAAAGCATGGCACTAGCTACTCTTTCATGGTATCAAGTTCCATGGAAATGTCTATGAAGCACCAACTCTTGGCTAGAAAACGAACGTCAAAAAGTTATTACTCTGTTGCTGAAACATCTTTTCTGGACTAAAATTTTTCAATAGGACCTGAGATTTGGAAGGATACAGAAGGCAAAGTGGACATGTTTGTCGCTGCGTATGGTTCAGGAGGCACCTTGACAGGCACAGGGAGGTATCTGAAGATGAAGAATCCATCTGTAAAGCTAATCTGTGTTGAACCAGCTGAAAGTGCAGTAATTTCAGGTGAGACGTCACCACAATCCATGACTGACATTTCCACACTACGTCATGACATTTTCACACTACGTCATGTTCTTCATTTCTTGCTTTGCTTAATGAGCAAGGTCTTTATCTTTATGTGTTATTATCAATTGCAGGTGGCAAGCCAGCATATCATAAGATACAAGGGATAGGGCCTGGTTTTGTCCCAGAAATACTAGACACATCACAAATAGATGAAACCATAACAGTGACTTCCCAAGAAGCCATGGACACAGCAAGAAGGTTGGCAATGGAAGAAGGTTTGCTTGTTGGCATATCTTCAGGGGCAAATGCAGCTGCCTGCTTAAAGGCACGCTCTTTACTCTTTTGTGCAAATTCTGTAGTCATGCTTACCTGCTTGTTGCATGGTCATCTGATTTGTGTACTACCTTGCAGCTTGCGGCAAGAGAGGAGAACAAGGGCAAGATGATTGTGACAATGTTCTCCAGCGGTGGCGAGAGGTACCTGAACTCAGAACTCTTTGAGCAGGTGAAGGAGGAATGCGTCAACATGAACATGGCCTTCTGAATGTTCCATTGTGCTCGGTTTGTAAAGTAGTGTAAACCTTTTGATGTAATCTCTGGACCATTACAGATCTGCTATCAATATATTCAAGTGGGATGCTCTTCGTTGACTGTAAAAAAAAACATATACACCTGAGATGCAATAACTCTATTGTGCTCTTTCAGTATCACTCAAAACAGTTTCAACATTTGGGACGATAGGAGATTGATCCTACCAAAGCACTTGTAATGTATGCAATGTAGCAAACTTGTTGCTGCGCTGATTCTGTGACTGACCAGCCTTCTCTTAAATCTTGTGTCCTGGGATAGTTGCAATTTTGACCCAGACACATAGGATCCAGCTGAAATTCCCTCATCATCCGACCAGGGAGTTAGTTTTTTTTTAAAAAAAATTAAAGGACAAAATCATGACCTACTTCCTCCATCCTAAAAAGAATGCAACTCTATTATTCAAATTCTGTTCACAAAGAATGCAGTTCTAGCTTGAAAGCTATATTTTCTGAAGGTCTTTGAGCATAAGGTGCATACCCATTTAATGGCTAAATCGTTTTTTTAAATGCTTGTGCATAACTAAATAGAGGTATGTAGGTCATTTCAAATGACTACCAATCTGAATATTAAGATTGCATTTTTTGGACAAAGTTTGTATATCTAAAAGTGTGTTAATAATTTATTACTTTATAATAGATGCACGACGACACCGATGATCTCTTTTGCTTGGTATATCCGGCATAACAGCTCTGGAGTTGAGCCTCGAGGGCCTTCAACATTGAATTTTAGATGAAAGCTGCAACTAAGCGTTTGTAAATGTTCATGCCTGTGATTGCCATGCATTTTTTATACTGTTCTACAACTCGATAGAAGCCACAACCCATTTCACATTGATATTACAAGCATCTAGAACGGTAGTTTGACAATATAACCGCGCGCTCTTGTTCTGACTAGATAATGCTTATTTGTCGTATGTAGTACAATAAGCATACAATTAGTTATTATAAACAGAAATTTGACTAATCACTACCAGGTAGGTGGCAATGGTCTTATTAACCATAATTTGCACTGTTCGATTCAACTTGTTTTTTTCCTTGAATCCTGAACACAACCAGCCTGTCAAGCCAACTAGTATCAGAATAAAGCTTTAACTTGGAAGACCAAGCTAAGAAGAATTATCTCCCATGTCATGCCATGCTCTCTAACATTATTCTCTTATCATATCATTAACAGTTCTGGGCAGCACTAAATAGAACCCTTACTAGCTCTCTAGTCACGCGAAATTCAGATACCACCATTCACGTGCCACAGGCCCCAGCAAACAGGTTCCAGCGTCGCTAATGTTACTGTGACAGGAAAAATGGTTTGCACCGTAGTACAATCTAGTCTTTGTATTTCATATCGGACACCCTGAAGCCAGGCATCTCAAACGAAGTGGCAAACTTCTCAACCTCTGCCCTTAGGTTTTCGATATCCTTGTTGTTCACCAAGCCCTTTTTAAAGTCTTTGAGCATCTTGCCATGCTCCTCCTGGACACTCAAGCAGATGGTCACAGCCTGGTGAAGATACTCTGCGATCTGCACAAAGTCCTTCTCAACCAAAGCCCTTGAGGTCATTGCAGGTGTACCTGGTAGCAGCATTAAAAAAGATATGAATTTGGTTTGCTCTTGGAACATCAATAAATCAGTTCAAAGTCCGCAATTAGCAGCAAAACTTCCCCCACCAAAATTTTCATGTTTCTGAGTTGGAACATGTATCCTCCAACAGAAGTAGTACCACCAGATGTACTTTATAAGATCTTTCACATTAGTCCTGTGTGCTTGTTGGGAGCTGCCTAATCTTCTAAGGTGTCAAACATGCAAGAGTGGTTCTTACGCTTGTGAAAAAAATTATAGGCATGGGAGTTTTGACACTGGAATGCAACACAACTAACAAAATTGGTACACTATACTCTGGCACTTTTTATTTTGATAAGATACTCTGGCACATTCATAGGTCCTAGTGGTCACATGATGCTTTTGAAGCAGCAAACTATCAACAGATCTTAAATTTCATCTAGGAGGAATGACAAATTGACAATGACGTCCTTTCAAATGAAAGGTTAGGTCTTAGTTCTTAGCCGCTACCGCTACTAGTATTTCCCTTCTGTGAGTACAAACTGGAAGGACTGATGTGTATAAACTGGAAGTAGCAGAAAAAAAAAGCAAGAAATCAAATAATTCTATCTAGAGGAATAACTAACTAGAATAAGACTCATTTTATACTGAAGGACCTTTATTCAACAGTAACAGGAATAATCACTGAATGGAAGCAGATGCAAATACTCTACAAGAATTTCTGTAGTAGTTATACGACACTATTTTATTTGTTGGCCCATGTCACACCTCACTGTACTCCGGGAAACCACTGTATATGACAAGTGGAACAGAACTAAATTTACTGAATCATAACATAATTCTTTCTCAGTTACCGCTAACAAATTACTCCGTAAAAAGCATGTGGCCAGAAAGAGCAATAGAATCCAATTCATGAATGACATCAAAGGATAAGTATTGTTATGCTGCAAATTTGTTGGCTAGAAAGAGATACTGACCAATGCGCACACCACCAGGTGATAATGCACTGCTGTCACCAAAGACGGCATTTTTGTTCAGTGTAATGCTGCATAGGTCGCAGAGCATCTCAACTTTATTACCTGCGATTTCAATAAACCAACTATATAACAAGCTTGTACACCCTGCCCAGGGAAAGCCAAAACATGCCAACAAATCCTGCTATGCATACCAGTCAGGCCAAGAGGACGGAGATCCCAGAGAACAAGGTGGTTCTCCGTTCCATCAGTAACCAACTTGTAGCCCTTACTCATCAAATGGTTTCCAAGGGCAACAGCATTTGCCTTGACCTGCTGGATATAGGCCTTGAACCCAGGTGACATGGCCTGCTTCAAGGCTACAGCCAGAGCAGCAATCTGGTGATTGTGAGGCCCACCCTGGAGTGATGGGAACACAGCAAAGTTGATCTTGTCCTCATAGTCATAAAGAGCACCCTCAGGCTGGCCCTTTCTTGGAGGCTTCGGGCCCTTCCTGTAGAAGATCATACCAGACCTTGGCCCTCGGAGACTCTTGTGGGTCGTAGTAGTAACCACATCAGAGTATTCAAAAGGATTCAAAGCTTCCTACATAAGAGTGAAGGAATTAATCAGTGTAACACCATGGACGAATGGAAAAAGAAAATTTGAAAAGGTTTACATGCGGAATATGAAGTTCACTGTGCAAAAATCCTGCAAAAATCGTTTGAAATTCCTGCATCCCATAATTCCTCTTATTGAATAAGAGCATCATTGTCATCACTTTGTTTGGAATGCATGAATGCACTACTCCATCTGTATGTTCATAAGTTAATGATTAACTATTGATGCAGTATGCTTGATAAATCACTGTAATTCAATTCTTGTGAGAGATTCCAGGATCAAACGACTCTAGAACTGGCAACAGATTTGACAAAAATTGGTCATGCTGCCGACTGAACCTAAACGTCAAACCCTGACTTTGAAAGAGATTTTAAAATTCCCAGAGAAACAGGTATATCAATTCTAGGACAAACGGTAACACTAACAGTAGCAGGAATACAAAGCAGAACAAAAATAAATAAAGGGACTTCAGAACTGTCAACAGATTTGACAAAACTTGGGCACGCTGCCAACTGAACCTAAACAGCTAATGTAGCATGTAGGTCTTTCTTTCATTTTAGACTGTTTGCTCCATAGGCCAAACAGACATTTCCCTTCTGTTCCTGCACTTACTTTCGCCTTACACAGGAAAGATGCAACTGTTGTATCAAGTACCCAGGTCATCACAGTGGAGGTAAACGTCTAGATTCATAAAAGGCTCGGCAAATGCAATCCACGTGCAATTTAAATACGCAGGAACAGGACAGGACAATTTCTTACCTGCGCAGCGACGAGGCCACTTATATGGGCCATGTCGCAGAGCAACATGGCCCCGCACTTGTCAGCGATAGCCCTGAGCCTGGCGTAATCCCAGTCCCGCGGGTAGGCGCTCCCGCCGCATATGATGAGCTTGGGGCGGAAATCCATGGCCTTCTCCTCAAGCCTGTCGTAGTCGACGTAGCCGGTGCTGGAGCTCACCTTATACGGCAGGCTCTCGAAGTAGATGGAGGTGGCGGAAATCTTCTTGCCGCCCGCCGTGTAGTACCCGTGGGTGAGGTGACCCCCCGAGGGCAGGTCGAGCCCCATGATCCTGTCGTGCGGCTGGAGCAGCCCCGTGTATGCGGCGAAGTTGGCGGGGGACCCCGAGTAGGGCTGCACGTTGACGCCCCAGCGGGCGGGGTCGAGGCGGAAGGCGGCGAGCGCGCGGGCGCGGCAGAGCTCCTCGACCTCGTCGATGACCTCGTTGCCGCCGTAGTAGCGCGCGCCGGGCATGCCCTCCGAGTACTTGTTGGTGAGCGGGGAGCCCAGCGCCTGCATGACGGCGAGCGAGGTGAAGTTCTCGGAGGCGATGAGCTCGATGCCCGCGCGCTGCCGCCGCTTCTCGCGCTCGATGAGGTCGTACACCTCCGGGTCGGCCTCGGCCAGCGGCGTCAGCCCCCACTCCGTCACGGCGTCCATCGCGGTCGCGGACACCGGGGAGGACGTGGTGGAGACCGCGGCGGCGGCGCGAAGGAGCGGGAGGCGGAGAGGGGAGCGGGAGGAGGGAGAGGAGTAAGCATGCTTGGCGAGAGCCCTGGAGGCCGCGGCGGCGGCGGGGTGGGTGAGCTGGTGCGGCGCCATGGAGGCCATGCGCGCGCGAGAGGTGTTCGGTGGAAGGCCGCGGCGGATGGCGGCGCTGCGGCGCGGGAGGGGGGGGAGGGAGGAGAGATGGGTGTGGGGGGGCGAATGGGCTGGGCCGCGTCGCGGCGTGGGGAGGCGGCCTATTATATAGGGAGGCGCATTTTAAGGGCCGGTGCCGCGGTTACTCGTGCGCCGTTCGTTTGTGTAGATTCTCGCGGCTTTGCGTGATTTTTTAGATTTCTCCTCCTTTTGCGCGGGTCGGCCGCGGTTGCAAAAGTTCTGCTGGGGGCAAACTTTGATTCGTATTGTTTATAGCAAATTGTATAATGTTTTGTGTAATGACATGTCCCATGACCCAACTATGTGTGTGTTATGTATTTCAGTTTCTAATTATGTGATTTTATGCATTCTTAAACCGTACGCTAAAACCGATGAAATCATTACATTTATACGCCTTTATTGGCATTGCCATAGTGCAAACCGTTTTAGGCCCCGTTTAGGTTCAAAAGAAAGCTCACGGGAATTTCAAAGGAATCGGTTCCGGAGAAAAGGAAATGAAGGGTGGCGTTTGATACGAAGGAATGAGTTGTTTCGTTCCGGAGGAAAGCGAACCAGAGACACACAAAACACGGGAACGGAAAAAATCCACTCCGATCGAAGGGAATCGTCACTCACTCTCTCAGCGGGGTGGGCAGCTGGCGGGGTGGCTGCGCCCACAGGCAGGGAGAGAGTTGACGATGGCGGTGAGGTTGACCAGTGTGCGATGGAGCCACCGCTGTGGTGGCGTCACCCAGTGCAGGAGGGAGCTGGGCCGGTGACGTCGCCCAGGATGGAGAGGGGAGCGGGGTCGGCGGCGTCATCCAAAGCGGGTGGAGCCGACAACTGTGGTGGCGTCGCTTAGCGCGGGAGGGAGTGGGGCTGTTGGCGTCGCCCAAGATGGAGAGGGGAGTGGGGTCGGCGGCGTTATCTGAAGCGGGCAGGGACGGCGGCGTGGCCCAAGGTGGACGGGAGAGCGATGTCAGTGGTGTTGCCTTAGGTGGAGGGACGACGCGGGACCGACAGGCTTGGGGCGCTGGGCCGGCAGCGGCATTGCCGGCCTTTGTGGCCGAGCGGGGGGGCTAGTGTGGAGAGGAGAGAGTGGTGGGAGAGAGAGGGGAGAAGAGACTCGGTGAACGTGACTAACATGTGGGTCGTCCTACTTATCCTATGTTATGTATCCTATATATCTATGTAGATGGATGCTACTATGTGTCATTAACTACAATTCTCTCAACATGCACTGTCCACGTCATCAACCCACTCATAAGATCAATCTAATAGTCACACGAATTAATTTCCATAAGCATCATGTGTGTGCATGCAAGCAGGCATTGACTTCAATAGAGTAGTGCAACAGCCGACCCATCCATTCATAGTTGGGCTCATCCATTCACAGCTGACCCATTTAGCAAACGATAGCTTTTTATTTTCACAAAGTGCATGGTATTCCTAGCAGCCGGTGTATACGTACAGCCGTGTGTCCGCGTCGTTCCATTCGTCTCCCTTCCGCGGCCGCCGCCCACGATCCAGTCGACCACGAATGAAGTCGCAGCTCTTTGATTCATTAGCTTCCATAAAAACTGCCAAATTCGAAGTGCCGTATCTTCGTGACGATCACCATTCAACTACCCTTCATGCTTTCATTTTCCCATCTTCCACCTGGTACGTATCTGCTTATAAGTTTCCGACGTTCCTGCTTTCTCCTATCCTTGATTGTATTTATTTGAATTAGTCAGATCGTGTTGGTCGAATGCTGCTTGAAGTTTCACTGGCGAGGGCTGCTGTCAAGGTGCTTGACCTTTTCCTCGCAAGGGCTGCACCTAAGCTGCTTGAGGCTTTCATGCAAAGGTCAGTTGCTTTTCACAATTGTATAGAACCTCTCATCTTTTATAAATTTACTTATTGACGTAGTTATATTGGATAATCATATTACCACATGATTGTTTGCGCGAGGATCATAGATGGCAGAGAAATAATCTAATGTTCCCTAGCCTAACAGAACTTCCTATGTATTTTGCTTATGTTGTGCTATTTACATATTGTCCTCAACATACTTACTAGACCCAATCTAGAATCAATTGTACTGTTGCAGTAGTTGTTGCTTGAATTACTATGTACTCCATGAGATTTTAGCTCTTTCAGATGCTCCACGGCGTAATTGTCCAACTTCACATCCTATTCCAAAGTAATACATATTCCTTCCTTACTTTGAAATTTACACACCAACCGTACTATAATCATATCTAATAAGGTATACCCTCAAATAGGCACAAACTCCCTCTTACAATAACAAGATGAGACGGGAAGCATGGACACAATACCTTTCTCTTCTATAGCAAAAGGTTTGGTTGAGCGTATAGCTTCTGAAGCGTCTCAAAGCAAGAAGATAGGTTCAACTGATGAGACAGTTTCTCTACAAGCAGCGGTTGGAAAAACTAAACTCTTCTACGTAGGAATGAACATTGACCAATCGTACAAATTTCAAATCAAATGTTTACTGAGGAAGATTTTCCCGGTTGACAAAACTCCCTCAAATATACTGCCACCAAGTATAGATGTTAGACCAAAAAAACCAAATCATATAACCTCCTCACAATACCAAAAATATTTGCTATCTCACCACTTCATATAGCCTCTTCCTTCCTTTGGTTAATGCCCCATGCATATTTTTTTAAACAAGTAGCTTCACCACTGAACTGAAAATGCTATTAATGGGAGTTTATTATAATTATTACAACTTTACAACATTCGGAAAAGCAACTATATATACCGACACCACCATCTCCCTCCATTCAACAATCCCTTATTATTCTCCTCCTTACCACCAACCACATGGACTACATCGCTCCAATGGCAGGTTCTGCCAATATACACTATATTATTTTTACCTTTTTCATACTAATCTCCTAACATTACTATTCAATATATTTCCAAAATGTTATTTTTCAAATTCATGCCTTATTTCCTAACAACAAAGATAACACTTTCATTGCATGCTATCAAAAACTTCAGATATTCCTTCGAATCATTCTTTCAACAATTCTCCCAAGAATAGTAAAGCCAGGCGATACAACAATTCAATGCTTTAGCTCGGGAATTCTACTAGACCAACAGTCTTTGTAACAAACGATGGCACACCCCATACTCAAGAAGACTCCACCCTATTTCTCTGTGACCAATACATTACCACTGTTCAGTACAACAAAAATAATCGATGTTATCTATATATGATTTTCAATAACAATAAAACCAACACGGAAACTCATAATAATTAGATAAATCAAATATACTCCACTTTAATATTCATATGCCATCCGTTTTGTACTGTAACAATTTTATGTAATATGACAACAAATATATTATATATAGTGACAACGTTTGATTTCACCTTTCCATTAAATCCATATGCAATCTTTTGCTTTCCTCCACAAATTAACCGAAATCATTGACAAATAGCATCCTCAAATTCCCGCAGCAATGCGTGGGGAAATCACCTAGTTTCTGTGATCCAAACAACCCAAAGTTTTCGTTCCTGTGTTTTAGGTTCCTGTAATTTTCTACTTTTCGCTATGTCCCGCGGTTTCCTCGTTCCGGATAATGATCAGATGAACTAATCCCTAAACACGTGAAATACCTTAGCATAAAAATGCAAACACGTGATTAGATAAACAAATCCACGTGATCAGATAAACAAATCTTACACCTGTAGCAGTGGAGATTGACAAATCCTGGAGTATACCCAAGGGATGATCAAGGGCAGCAGATTGTTAAAACCCAGTGAATGAACACACAGAAGTTTTCCCCCATTCTCAATTTATATGTCTTTTGACTTTTTATACCAAGTTTGATTTACTCGTCTTATTCAAAAAAATTATAATTATCATTTATTTTCATTTTGATTTAGTTTAGCATATAATATACATTAACTATGATTTTAATTTTTCTATATTTTCGCAAATTTTTTGATTAAGATGAGTTTGTCAAACGTCATGTCAAAAAAGTCAGATGACCTTGTAAGAAAAATGGCTCGTAAGCCTTGTGCCCAGTTCCCTATATGATTTCGGTGGTTGGAGTGACAACACGCACTATTTAAGACTAATGTTTGTGCTAGTATCTTTGTGCAAGCAGAAGAGTTAGGGGAACGGACACCTCAAAGGAGGAAGTAAAATGCAAAAGAAAATACCAAGTCAGAAGAAAATTAAGGATCGAATAGTCCGAAGTATGCCAAATACAACAGACTGTACCATTTAAATGCAGAAGAGTTGAATCAGTAAAACTCAGAGCAAAATACAAGGACAGGACAGTACGGTCTAGAAACAGTACAAAACATAGGAAGGTGTGATCCTCACAAGAAGCCAAGTTGAAATCCTCACAAGAAGCTAAGTTGAAGATCCAAGACCCGATGCATTTTATACGCACCATCATCCGATGGTCACACCAGACGTTATATGCAGCGGAGAAAGAGCGATCGCGTCCCAACATTGAACTGCACTGGACGGTCCGGTCCTATAGACCGTACCAACCATCGGACAATATTGTCTTCACAACTGTCATTTTAAGTTCCAATGGCTAGTAGGGTATACGCACCAGATGTTCGGGTGTTCTATCCAACTGCTAGTTGGTTGTACACATCGGATGTTTTGGTGTTGTACGCACTGGACTATCCGGTGCTACCACTGGATGGTCTGGTGCTTGCAGTATGCACAATGTAGTTGCTCCCCAACGGCTAGTTTCAAGGTTTAGGCTATCTATCCCTCCTTGCCCGGTCTCATTGCTATGGTCTGTGAATAATGAGTACATTCTAGTGTTGAGATACATCACAATAATTGAGAGCTCAATCCATCAAAGAAAGCAAATAGACACATCCCATCATACTAGTGCTTTCGAGCAACTTGCTTAGGCTTTGTTAGCGCATAATCCTTGATTGCGATCAAGTTTTGTGACATTCATGCCTGCGCATGTTTGCTTTGTAAGTGTGAGGTTTGTAAGTCTTACAAGACCCTCCAAGGTGTGGAGTGGATACTACTTTACTCGTGAGAGGGAGGGAGGCCCTTAGCGTTTTGACCAAAAGCTCACCTAATGGAGACAATAGTGAGTGTCCGTGAGAGGCCTGCGAAAAACCCCAGCACCCTTGACGATCCTCTATCCTTGCGAGGACGAGGAAGTAGAAAGGGCTTGTGTGGGTGTGTATCGAGGATATCCGGAGTTATCTGACCGGGTGGCTTGACCGACATGCAAGCTACCTTACCGATCCTCTATCCAAGTGAGGCCGAGGCTGTAGTGTGACGTCCCAAAAAAATCACCTAGGAAAATTTTTCTCTAAACTTCCTCTTAATTCAAAATCAAAATTTGAAAACCTTTTGTCTTTCAGGTGTGCTATTTTGAGCTCAACAAAAAACCTTCGATAATTCCTCAAGCCAATCACCAAATTTGACCCCAAACGCTTCACCCAAACTTTCCTCAAATACTTCTCCAAGATTTCATATTAAAATCCAAATCAAAATTCCAAATTAAAAAGGAAAAAGAGAAAACCTTCCTCCGCTAGGCCAGCCCACCGGCCCTACTATCCTCTCCCTCCCGCCCTCCCCCACGGCCGCAAGGCCTGTCGGCCCAGCTCCTTCCCTCAGCCCAAACCGGGAGACTCGCCCTTCCCCCCTCCTCTCACTGCCTCACGGGCCCCGCTCATCACCGCCTTCCCCTTCCTCCGCGCGCCACCGCGTCACCGCCAACCCGGCCTCGCCGCGCACTCACCACAAATGCATCCACCCCTTCTCTTTTGTGCTCTTAACCTCATCCTCGCCGACACCCTCCTTAACTCTCCCTCCTGCCACTAACTGTGGCGCCCCACCACGCCAGCTCGCCTCACCGCTGCCACCGCCCGAGCACTGCCGTCCTGAATTCTGCCGCCGCTCGCGGCCTATAAAAGGCACGACACCTCTGCTTCGCTGAGCACCACCAGCAGCAAGGCGACCTCGCTCGAGCCCCTCTCCCCTCCCTGCGCGGCCACACCGCCATGCCATCCCCAGGGAGCACAACCTCACCGCCACCAAAATCCCACCCCCTCTACTGCCTCCCCAACCAAATCCTAGGTGCACCCCAATTACCACACACCCACACCCACACCCACCTCCCTGACCCCTCACCACCGCCCGCTACGCCGCTAGGAGTCACTGCACCGGCGGTGCATGCTCGCGACGCCATGTGGTCGCCACTGCTCCATCGCTGCTTCCCATGCCACCACGGTCCTCTGGTTCCCTAGCCCCTGCGGGAACATTGTCGCCGACCCAACACCACCCGTTCCGTTGCCCTCCTCGCCAGGGACTACTTGGAGCACAGCTGGCCGTCGGTAAGCCCCGTCACGCTGTTGCAGACAACCATCCCCCTACCCTAATCCTTGACCACGATACCCTCCTAGAGCTCACCACCCCCTGCCGATGCTTGCGCCACCATCCGCTCTACCGGAGTTGGCCTTGCCTGGCGAGAGGCAGCGGTGAACCGCCGTCGGCAGTCGCACAGAGTAGCTTCCAAAAACCTTATTCGCCACTTCCAGTGTAGGATCTCAAAGGCGAAGGGTTTCAGAGACCTGCTCTCTCGACCGTAGGTGCACGCCGGTGTTCTAGATGGAGAGGGCTACGATGGCGGCACAACAATGAGCGGTGGCAAAACCCTAGGTTTTCTGGTATGTCGCTGGTGACGGCCAATAGGTTGCTTATATAGAGATCCACGATCCAATTTCGTGTTGCGATCATGATCCTAATCAGATAAGGACTCCGAAACTTACAGCCCAAATCATCAAAAATAAAAACAGCAAAAGGAAGCCGCATTTCCACAAATCGAATTTCAAAGGATGCCATTCACGCAGGTGTTGCGTACGCCCTTGCCCTGGCGAGGCAAGCACACGCTTAGTGGACTCTTTCTTTCCTCCTCATAGCCATGACTTAGTGGGAGTAGAGGGCCTCCACTTTACTCCCCTTCCACTGGCAACATGGACAAAAGAGTTCAACCATGTTTTTGTTCCATGTGAGCCTTTGAATTTTTCTAAAAATTTATATTGAACAACTTGTACATCAAGCTGCCCATTTTGCATAGTCAACACTTTGTGTCGCTTGGCCAAAATGCACAGTGCATAGCCATTTGCACAAACGGTATGTTTTAAAAGGCTATATTAAAAGAAGCATGAAGCGGACGGACGCAATTACCACTAGCATTGAGTGAAGGTCAGGGGCTAGGGAGAAGATCAGAAGAATAGAGTACTGAGTGCGGCACGCACAACCATAAAAACAGTGACCGCGTTAGAGCGAAAAGAAGAGATAAGGATGTGTTTAGTAGGAGGACCAAATAACAAAATTTATATTGTAGTAACATTGTACGTGGAGTAAATTTGAATTTAGACGGTGAAATAGTCATCTGCTGGATCGGCCCAACCTGTCAATCGAGCCTGCGATGTGTCTTCTGTGCCGACGTTGCAGTCACGGTGTCACACACTCCCCTCTCCGCTGACAAATGAACTCGATAACAGAAACAGACACAATCACACAACTCCTGCTCCATCTGCTCCGTAGGTTAAACGCAGCACTTTTTTTTTTATCATTAAGTCCTTTACAGTCTTGATAGATTAACGGTCCTCTTTCCTCTTTAAAATTGCTTTGTACAAGTGGATATTCCTGTTTTAAAATTCAGTGTAAACGACAATTGGCAGGCCTCCAAAACGAAAAGTGGGTGTAGGATTAATGTTAATCAGAACTAAGCCAGCTCCAGAACTCATGAATAGAAGACTCGGAGATAGTACAGTAAATATATGCATGACGGCAAAGGCAAAAATGGATGATCTCCCAACAACTTTTCTTTGCGATATATAAACGGCGGAGCACTAAGTGAGGCTACGTAGGTACATCACTAGTTCAATTCATTCGTTACCTAACCCTATGGTGAGGATTCACAATATAATTTATAACTAGGTCTACTCCTGTTGCCTGAGATAGCCATAAGATATTGGAGACAAACAAACAATTTTGATGTTAGTAGCGCATAATACATGTTCACACCCTGCCTGCCATCCTTCATTGGGTATAGCCGGTCATCTTTTATGAGTCTATCTGCTCCAGTCCTTCGTTGGGTATAACCGGTCATCTTTTTGGAGTCTATCTACTCGTCTGTATAAAACAAGGTTCATCATCATGGTTCTCTATGTCAGTAGAGAATGATAGACCTCAAACAGTTGTCAATAACTAGAAACTCTGGCATGTCTTTGTTCCTGCCATTCTTGGAGTGCCCATCCTGAGTGTGTGCCATTTTGTGTAGATTTTATAAACGTTCAGTGTATATTTGCCTCTTCTAGCATATGTCTAGGATTCAAGTTTCAAACTAATGTGTATGGTTCGTCTATTTGTTGTCTCCAAATGTGATATTGCCAAGAAATAAAATTTTTGATTCAATGCACATTAACATGTTGAGACAAACTACAATATGCCCATGACTCCGCGACTGTTTTTCAAGTGCCACAATTTTCTTGTTTCCATTTTTTATTCGCCTTGAGATAATGCTTTTTTTGCCATTTGGTTTGAGATAAATATAACCACACAAGTTTTAGAAGAGAGGAAATATCATTATTGTTTTGGTTTTGAATTCTTTAATTATTACAATTCACAACTTACTATACTAACTCAAAATAATCGAAACATGAAATTCATGACTATTTGTTCATGGTGATCATGAATTCAGTGAATAAGTATCAAACTGAAATAGAGGAACTCTCGACACTCAAGCGAGAAATCCCAAAAGTGATGATACGATCAGGTTCTTTTGCATGATACAACAGCAGTGTACTGGCTTACTGACGACCCCTTCATAGATCGGATCGGAATGGACGCTGCAGAAACTAGGAAACCATTGTGGCAATGACACGTAGTGGTCGAAATGCCAAAACGAACGCAGCCTCATTCTACCCCTGATTGAGGCCTCAGCACTTGTCTCGAGCATCACTGTTCAACATCAGGTTGTCAAAACGCAATCTCAAGCGATTAACACAAATGCATTTTGAAGGGCACAGATCAGCGCGTAACGCAATTTACAAAGGATGTCTCTCCTGTCTCGTTTGGCTCTGAGGTGCCATACAACTCTTCCGCGATGGTTCAGTGTTTCTCTTCTGCAAAAGTCAGCAACCAAAGCATATCAGGCCAGGACACATAGGAGAGTTGTTAGAAAACCTCGTTGATGAGACAACTGCAGGAGGGGTGAGTCCTACTTCCCCATCATCATTCCAGAGAACCTAGCAGCGAGCTTAGGTCCTCGCTGGAGCCATTAGCGAACAACAACACTAACACTCTGTTTTTGGGCATCAGCAAGGCAGACCGATCTACAACAAAGTCTTGGAACTTAGCGGCAGCTGCAGCAAGCGTACCAAAAATTAGAGTTTTTCAAGGCGAAGATGGAGAGGAGCTGACGGAGATGTGGTGGCTGCATATTGTGCCGAAGGAAGACACGATGGGGGAGGGAAAGGGGGCACCTGCCAAGCATATGTGTGGAGCACCTGCCATTGTGAATCCAGTTTTCATGAAGTCCAAATGCTGTGTGGTCTAGAGTAATTGCCATTTGCATCTCTGCGTCACTCTTCTTTTTTTTTCCTTTTTAAACTTCTATGTTACGTACATTTTGTTTAAAATTATGCATATTTAATTCTGTCTGTGGGCTATTGACATGTATTTTTGGTAAACTCAGTGTACCCAGCATGAGTCATTAGTGTTGTATAGAAATTGATACTAATATAAAACATGAGTAAAATGAATGTCGGGAACCTAAACTTATTCCGCATTTAAATTGAGGTCCATGATATTTCAAAATGAACATCTAGATCCCTGAACTTATCTCACATTTCTATCCAGGTCCATGATCTCCCAAAATGTTTCATCTAAGGTCCATTAAATAATCATACTGTTATAGCCGCCATCCAAACGGTTCCAGTTGGGACTTATTTCGCCTACGTGGACATGCTACCGGGCCAGTTCGTTGCCGGGTGCTCCACGCACCGTCGCCTGCCCCGTGTGCTGTCGTCTCCGCCTAGAGCACCCGCCATCGCCACCGGCCTCGCACGCCCCTCCCCCACTCGCCCTTGTGGTCGCCGCCAGCCCCATCTGCTTGCCACACCTGCTACCACTCTAGTGGGACCCATGCCCTGCACACACGAGCATGCAGAGACAACAGGCGGCCATGGCGGATGCGCTTGTAAGAGGGCAATTTAGAAGCCTAAAGCTTAGGGAAACGGTGGAGCGGGCTGAGGCCGTTGCTGTGCGCACACTAAAGGAGGGGGAGGGGTAGTGGAGGAGGCGGGACATGAGCTCCCTGAGCTCCGGCCATGGCGAATGGCGCGTGAGGGGCGAGCCATGGCAGGCGAGCTGGGGAGGGGCACGTTGAGCCAGCGGAGAGCGCAGGCACGGCTGCATCGGGCAGTGGCGGCAAGGCGAGCGAGCATGGCTGCACTGGGCGAGCACAACGCAATGCGCGGTCACGCGGGGTCGGCGGCGATGGCCATACCGGCGAGCCTGGGGAGGGGCAAGCAGGCATGGGCACGTGGGACCGGTGGCGGCGCACGGAGCAACCGGCAGCCAAGCTTGCCACAATGGCATGTCCAAGTAGGCGAAATAAGCCCACTTGCCACCGTTTGGATGTCAGCATGGCAGCGGAATTAGTTGATGGACCGAGATGTGCATTTTGGAAGATCATGGACCTAAGTGAGAGTGTGGGATAAATTTAGGGATCTGGATGTGCATTTTGGAAGATCATAAATCTGAACGAGAATGCGGGATAAGTTTAGATGGACCGAGATGTGCATTTTGGAAGATCATGGACCTAAGTGAGAGTGTGGGATAAATTTAGGGATCTGGATGTGCATTTTGGAAGATCATAAATCTGAACGAGAATGCGGGATAAGTTTAGGGATCCGCGTGCATTTCACTCTTAAAACATCTTTTAAGTAAAGTTATACATACCTTTGTTTTTCTGCTGGTACCGAGCCTTAAGTCATTTATTCTTGAAAAATAAATTAAGCAATATACTAGTTGGATACTTAATTGCCGAGCTAATTATGTTATGCTTCCGGTAACAAAAATCCTATATAGTCAAGGATGTTGATGATTTGGATCAAGACAAATACAACAGCAATATTAACGGCATAAAACGAGAAATAAAAAAAAATGCACTTCTGCTTGATAAAACCTTATGTCATAAATGTCACACACTGCCGCTTCCTTTGTGCTGAAATGGAACACGATAACAGTATAACACAATCCACATGA
This sequence comes from Paspalum vaginatum, assembly GCA_030272315.1. Taxonomy (NCBI): domain Eukaryota; kingdom Viridiplantae; phylum Streptophyta; class Magnoliopsida; order Poales; family Poaceae; genus Paspalum; species Paspalum vaginatum. Next base: position 40,271,482 of record CM059015.1, on the reverse strand, counting down.
ACAACTTGTATTTCATCTCTTCGGTACCCCAAATATAGCCGTTTTTTCTCCTAAAATAATCTATAGTCTTATTTTAATAATGGTCCCTATTCCCCTCTAAAATTGCTTTTTTGACATTTCAGTTCCGATATTCAGCATAAGTGAAAACGGACATGCCTTCAAAACGAAAACTAGATGTACGATTAAGGTTTATCTGCATTAGGGCAGCTCCAGAACTCATGAAGAGAGAGTACAGTAATACATGCATGACCACAAGGCAAAGATCGGATGATCTGACCAACAACATTTTCTGATATAAATGGTGGAGATGCTAAACTGAAGCAATGCAGCTCGTTCCCTGATCCCTGTTGTGGCAGTGTATAACAATGTATAAGCCCACCAGGTTGCCTGAGGTAGCCCTAAGATATTGGAGACAAACAAACAATCCTAATAATAGTAGGGCAGAACACATGTTGACAACTACCCATAATCTTCCGTGGTATACTAAGAGCTAGTGGATATACATGTGCATTGCCCACGTGTAAAAGATTTTACGTAGCCAAATGATATAAAATCCTCCATGAACTCTTCAGATGAAGTGAGTCAATTTTTCTTATAAATTAGCTTCTAGTCTATGACCATTATTTATTAGACTCATAGCCTCATGTACAACTATGTTTTTTAGGCACCACACTTATGTAACTATAGTAGGTGTCCTTATGTTTCCTATATTCAGTCATCATTGGTATGAATTAAACGATGACAAGGCAAGAGAATCTATCTCTGTGCTATCATTTTCTTCTCAAAGTTGCTATTTAGTTTCATGTACATAGCAATAAAAAAAATGATATGGTTAGCTATGAAACCACGTAATGAAAGTGGAACTATATACTAGGGATCTTGTTTCATCCATCAATCCAAATCATTTTGATAAGATGACACTTTTAGAGCAGCAAAATAAAACTCCACTAAGAATGGCTTTAAAAATTCCTACTTCCCTTTTAAAAATTGCTTTGTACTATACATTCCAGTTTTGATATTCAGTGTAAATGACAATTGAAATGCCTGTAAAGCGAAAAGTTGTCCTACTAAATTGAAATGTCTGTAAAGCGAAAAGTTGTCCTACTATTAAGTTTTATTAGAATTAAGCTATCTTCAGAACCGTAAAGCGAAAAGTTGTCCTACTATTAAGTTTTATCAGAATTAAGCTACCTCCAGAACTTATAAACACAAGATGCACCTAATACCATAGTAAATACATGCGTACCACGAGCCAAAAAAATGATCTCTTCGCGTGGTAGGCCAACACAACAGTTTTCTGATATAAATGGCGAAGCACAGTTCAAGAGTCTGAACAATACTGAACTTGTAAAATTAGACGGCAAATATCCAAACAATGTGTCTGCTGCAACGTAATGGACAGAGGTCCATTTAGTCACTCAGAAGTAAACGGTGAAGCACTGAAGCTGGAAGCTACGTATAAGCATATCCTGTTCAGATCATTCATTTTTTGTGCTGATTGTGGTAGTGTACTTTATAAACAAGGTAATCGTTTGTGTCCTGGCATATATTGGAGACAAAAATTTGTATGAGTGGTGCTGGGTGCATGCTGCAAAATCAGGTGTATCATCGCCCGTATTAGTTTCGAATTTTCGCATCCTGTGACCTAAATTGATGTCCCTGACATCATCACACAAAGACCCATGCAGCATCTGCCATGGACCAGGACTGGGTCCGCCCAAGTCACGCTCCAAGCTCCTTTGAGGGCTAATTTAACAACTCTTAGATTAGAGGGATTGGATATCTTTAAATAAATTTACAACAGATCAACATCTCTCTCAATCCCATCCAATTTACCTCATCCCACATTAATTCAGAGTTAACCAAAATTTGGCCCGATGAGGGCCTGATGAGGATCTCGTGCGCGTGTGTGAAGGGAAATGGTTGAAGAGCTCGTACATGGTACATCCGTACGTTCGTGTGAGATCTTGAGGCTTGTATTAAATCAAGTCAAGCTGATTTTTGGGGTCCCATGAACACGTCATCTGATTCTATTCGCCTGCTAGCGGCCATTGAATCGTGCTCATGTCTCTGCAGGACAATTATGGAAATGCAATCATAATATGTGGTTAACATAGCTAATTAAGATGTTTACGATCCTCCATGCTTATCTAATAAGGCCACAATTTTACAAATTTCGGATCGATTTACAAATTTAACAAGATTTATAAGTTTTATGATATTTGGAAAAAAACCGTTTATTAAACGAAATTCAACGGTTTAGAAATATGCAGTAATATGATACCGATACCAGTCGATACCGAATAGGTAGATTGGTACCAAAAATGGTGGGACCGGCACAAATACCTTTTCCTTAAAATTTTAAATTATTCATTAATTCGGCCAATTTTTTTAAAAAGGAGTGACACTGTCTGTTATCGATGTGTACCTTTCCAATCACACGGTAATTTTTTTCAGTCATCCTAGGAACCGTTTGATAGACATCGGATAGTTGTGAAATATAATTAAGTATATATCAATCACCTGGTGAGGATACACACCCTATTTAGTTTCAGTGGTTAGACATAGACTAAAGTCCATCAGTCTTTGCATATAGACATGCATATGCAGTGCATTTTGTGCTGCTAATTATTGTAGTAGGTCGTGGAAGTGAATATGCTGAAAAAACATGCATAATTAAATGCGACAGTACAAAAGAAACTTGCATTTCCATTAGCTACTGAAGATAGCTAATAGTCTACTGCCATGACTCGTGACCCAAGAATATGCACAATATGGAAACAGATTAAATAAAAGATAATTAGCCGGGGATATGTGGTGTATCCAGGTGCCATTAGTAGAAAAAAAGAAAACTATGCAATAATACACCAATATTCACATTGAATATAATATATCTTTAGTTCACTTATCTCGTTCACATATCTCGTTCTGCCTGTGCTTGGGACTTGGGATAACACAACATCAAATAGAATGGCTGAAATCTGAAGTCATAGAAGATATCGGATTATAATTCGAACAACTTAGCAAGGTTGAGGGGATTGAGAAACTGAATTCAGATGTCAGTAAATATAGAGGGTAGTCGATTGAACCTGCAAAAATAATATCGTGATTTGAGGAATTATTATGCAATTACTAACCGGTTGAGAGCTGATACATAAAGGGATAATTGATCAGATGAACTAATCCCTAAACACGTGTAATACATCAGAATAAAAAAGGCAAACACGTGACTGATTAGATATAAACAAATCCACGTGATCAGACAAACGAATCGCTACACCTATAGCAGTGGAGATTGACAGAAGTCGTGCAGTCCAAGGGTTGATCAAGGTCCGCAGGTTGTTAAAAGCCTGTGAACAAACATCTAGAGAATAACATTAATGTGATCTTGTATCGATCAAATATATATTTATTTTTCTACGACTTTGATTAACTTTTATATGGTAGGTACAAAGGTAGATAGTTTTAAATGTTTTTTAAAGGCTAAATTCAAGGGAAAAAGCACAGGGGACAGCGGTTATCATCACTGGCTGCGATGGACAGGTCCGCGACTAGGGAGAAGCGGCACAACCATAAAAACATGACCGTGATATTCGAGCGAGATAATGAAGAAATCACGCCATCACGGTGTCACACACTCCCCCTCCTATGTGACAACTGACAATGAACTCGATAACAGAAAAAGCCACAATCACACAACTCCTGCTCCACCTGCTCCGTAGCCCAAGTGCAGGACTTTTTTTTCTTCTCCTGAAGTGCTTTACAGTGTTGCTTACGGTCCTCTTTCCCCTTTAAAATTGCTTTGTACTAATGGACATTCTAGTTTTAAATTCAGTGTAAATGACAATTGACACGCCTTCAAAATGAAACCTAGGTGTGGATATTACAGTTTTTATCAGAACGGAGCCAGCTTCAAAACTCATGAACACAAGACGCTTACAGTAAATATATGCATGACCGCAAAGGCAAAAATGGGAAGATCTCCCCCAACAGTTTTTGCTTGGGATATATAAACGGCGGAGCACTGAGGTGAAGCTACATAGATAAATGGATCACTAGTTCAATTCATCAGTTCCCTCATCCCTCCCTATGGTGAAGTGTGGCAATGTAATTTACAACTACCCCTACCCCTGTTGCTTGAGATAGCCCTAAGATATTGGAGACAAACAAACAATTTTGATGTTGGTAGTGCATAGTTCATGTTGACACCCACCTGCCATCCTTCATGGGTATAACCAGTCATCTTCATGGATTATATCCAGTCATCTCAAGGTTCATCACAAAGGTTCATGTGAGGATGGTAGAACCTGATGCTAGGCCTTTGCTGCGATGGGGGTGCTGGAGTCATTACGCCATCAGAGGGCGGGCTGTCAGAGCGAGAGCTTGTCGATTTTGACACTCTAAGCGATGACGGCTGCAAAGGTGGCCAACCCGTCAATGCCTTCCACTACATACGTGAGCAAGAACGGCCTAGCTACCCATATAAGGGAAAGACGGTGGACCTCATGCTGCAGAGGTATGAGACGGTGCCGGCCCACGACAAGCTAGTTACAACTGCTACAAGCAGTTTCCTATGAGCCCGTTGCGGTAACCATCGCCGTCGTCAAAAACCCTCCCGGCGAACAATTCGGGGTTCTTCTTACAGGACATGAGCAGACGGTTCTGGCTCTTTATCCTGTCGGAGTCATTAGCTCATCGGTAACAAGCTCGCTGCCGCGCAAGGAGTCCCTCAACCCATGGGAGGTTACATTTTTAGGAGATATATACATTAAAAGTTGATATAAAACTTTAACATTGCTTTGAGAAAATGTTTCCTTTTTGTCATCTGCTTTAAAATAAATTTCAGCACACAAGTTTTAGAAGCGAGGAAATATCAATGAGTTGTTATTGTTTCGGTTTTTTAATTCTTGCTATACTAACTAAAAAATAGTTGAAACACGAAATTCATGACTATTTGTTCATGGTGTCGTCATTGAATTCAATGAATAAGAAACAAAACTGAAATAGACGAACCCTTACAACTCAAGCTAGAAATCCCAAAAGTGATGATACAATCAAACTTCGTTCTTTTGCGTGATACAACAGCGGGAGAAAAAGGTTTACAACGGTCTGCTGACTTGCTGACCCTTCGTAGACCGAACTGGACGGTGCAGAAAGAAATCACTGTGGTGATGACGCATAGCAGTTGAAACGCCAAAATGAAAACAGCTTCATTCTACCTCGGATCGAGGCATCGATTACCGTTCAAAATCAGGTTCTCGAAATGCAGTCTCAATCGAGTAACATAAATGTGTTTAGAAGGGGACAAACCAGCGCGTAATGCAATCCACAAAGGATGTATCTCCTATCTCGTTTGGCTATGAGGTGCTATACAACCGTACATGTCTAAATGGGCATACTGTGCTCGCCCGGCACGGGCATGCCATGGCCCAGTACAGCTTGGTACGGCCAAACAATCGTGTCGTGCCGTGCGGTGTGCCCGCTCATTGGCCCAAAAATGGCACGATGAAGCCGTGAGCATGCCGTGCCGGCACAGTGAGCCTGAGGGCTGGCTGTGCCCGTGCTAGCCCGCTGATGGTTGTTGCCTCGCATGTTGTTGTAGCTGCTGTTTTGAGCACTTGGCCGTTGCCCTGTCGCATAGCTCGTCGTCGCCGGGCACCGCCCCGCCACATCTCTCACCGTTGTCTCGTCGCATGAGCTGCTACCCCACCACATTGCTCGTCGCATGGCACAAGCCGCTTGCCCCCATTGTACAAGCCGCCGCCACGCGCCGCCCTCGTGCTGACTAGTCTAGCGGGAGTAGGGCTACCGGGCCGACTAGGCTAGCAGGTCATGCTCATGCCAACACGACGGGCCGCCCCTTCGGCTCAGGCACGTCACGCCCTTCGTGCTGGGCCAGCACGACACGGTGCCCACTGGCCGTGCCAGGCTCATACCGGGTCAAAATCATGCCGGATCACGGGCTTCCCAGTGGGCTCGGCCCGGTTCGACATGTATCGTAACTCTTCCGTGATGGTTCCTCGGATGGCACTTTTCAGAATCTTCAGTGTTTTTCTTATTCTGTAAAACTCAGGAACCAAAGCGTATCAGGCTTGGACACATAGGAGTGTTGTCAGAAACCCTCGTCGAGGAGACAACTGTAGGAGGGGTGAGTGCTACTTTCCCATCTTCATCCCAGACAACTGCAGCAGGACACGTGGTCTTCCATCACCTGTTAGTGAACAACAACACTAACACTCTGTTTCTAGGCATCTAGCAAGTACCGATAAGGCCATAAGTACAGCAAGGCAGACCGATCTACAACAACGTCTTGGAACTTGGCGGAAGCGGCACCAAGCCTACCTAAATTCATAGTTTTTCAAGGCGAAGCTGGAGAGGACCACCTAGCTGACGGAGATGACTGCATCTCATGCCGAACCGAAGGAAGACACGATGGGGGAGGCCGGGAGGGAAGGTGGCACTGCCAAGCATCTTTGTGGAGCACCTGCCATTGTGAAGCCAGTTTTTATGAAGTCCAATTGTTGTGTGATCTAGAGTAATTGCCATTTGCATCGCTGCGTCACTCTGATTTTTTTTTCCTTTTCAGACTTCTATGTTACGTACATTCTGTTTAAAATGATGAATACTTAATTCCATCTATGGGTTATTTACATGTTTCTTTGGTAAACTCAGCGTACCCAACATGAGCCACTAGTGTTGTATAGAAATTGATACTAATATTAACATCCTTCAAGTAAGGATATACATACCTCTATTTCTCTGCTCGTACCAAGCCTTAAGTCATTTTTCCCTGAAAAATAAATTACGCAATGTACTAGTTGGATACTTAATTGCCGAGCTAATTTGATACACATTAGTATATTATTGTTTAAAATTTATGTTATGCTTCTTGATAACAAAAATCCTATATAGTCAAGGATGTTGATGATTTGGATAAAGACCAATGCAGCAGCAATATTAAGTGCAGAAAACGAGAAATAAAAAAAATGCACTTCTGCTTGACAAAACCTTAAGTCATAATGTCACACCCTGCCCCTTCCTTTGTGCTCAAATGGAACATGATAACACAATCACACATGAACAACTTATGTTTCGTCTTTTCGGTACCCCAAATGTAGACGTTTTTCTCTCCTAAAATAATATGTAGTCTTATTTTAATAATGGTCCTATTCCCCTCTAAAATTTCTTTTTTGACATTCCAGTTATGATATTCAGCGTAAGTGAAAACGGACAGGCCTTCAAAACGAAAACTGGATGTACAATTAAGGTTTATCTGCATTAGGGCAGCTCCAGAACTCATGAAGAGAGAGAGAGAGTACAGTAATACATGCATAACCGCAAGGCAAAGATCGGATGATGTGCCCAACAACATTTCTGATATAAATGGTGGCGATGATAAACCGAAGCAACGTGGCTCGTTCCCTGATCCCTATTGTGGCAATGTACTAACAATGTATAAGGCAACCAGGTTGCCTGAAGTAGCCCTAACTCTAAGATATTGGAGACAAACAAACAATCCTAGTAATAGTAGGGCAGAGCACATGTTGACAGCTAGCCATCATGTTTCATGGTATACTAAGAACTAGTGGATATACGTGTGCAATCGTGTAAAAGATTTTCTGTAGCCAAATGATATAAACTCCTCAGTGAACTCTTCAGATGAAGTGAACCGATGTTTCTTATAATTTAGATTCTAGTCTCCAACCCTTATTTATTTGACTCATGGCCTCATGTACAACTATGTTTTTGTAGGCACCATAGGTATGTAAATGTAGTAGGTGTCCTTATTTTTCCTATATCTGGTCATCATTGGTATGAATTAAACGATGAAAAGGCAAGAAAATCTATCTCTGTTAGCACAGATCGTTTTCTTCTCAAAGTTGCTATTTAGTTTCATGTACATAGAGATGGCAATGGGTACCCGAGTACTCGACGGGTTTTATCCGATATAAGGGCGGGTATGGGATGATTTCTCCACTCGTGGGTACGTTAACGGGCACAATTTTGTACCCGTCGGGTACGCGGGTGCGGGTACGGGTTACTGCATCAAAGACGAGCCATCATCTGAACCGAACCAAAGTCGGCAAAAGAGTTTTCACTCGAACCCCTTTGAACCAACCCTAACAGCCTAGCCACATGGAGGGTACCCAGGCAAAACCTTGAAGCACACTTAGACCACAGCAGGAGCTCCACCTTAACTAGACACCTGAATGACGGACAAACCAATGGTGCCAAACTCCCCGAAGATCAAGGAGGCATCGACGACAACGGGGAGCCAGCTCAACCCCAAAGTAGGAAGCAAGGCATCAACCCAAGGTAATAACGAGGCGGCGGCAGTAGCAGCACGCGAACAGATGGCCACTTTGGCCGGGTGCGAGGAGGTAGGAGCAGATGGGGCACCAACACCTGCGAGGAGGCAGCCAGCAGCTTATCGGCATAGCCCGTGATGATGATCCATGACTAAACATGGCACGGCGCCGGAGCATGAGCCCGGTGCGTAGTGCGGCGTTTCGTCTGTCAACGGCATCGACGGCCAAGGTGCAGAGGCGGTGGTAGGCACATGTAGTCGGCACGCGGGCGCAACATGACGACGGCCGGCATGTGGAGATAGGGATGACCCCAGGCGACGGGGGGCGGATCTAGCACCAAGGCCAATGGATCTGGCAACGCTGGCCCCCTATGGCACGGTGTGGTGACCGCCGCCGTGTTCGGCACATGGAGGTGTGCCGCGGAAGCGATGGGGCGGTGGCCAGCGTCACGGGCACGGTCGGCTGTGGTGGTAGGGGGCGGATCTAGCCTTAGGCCACCTCGGATCCGACGACGCCAGCCCTCCAGCGTGTAGGACCGAGACATGCGACTAGAGGGGGGTGAATAGGAGCACTTAAAAACTCAAAATCACAACCCTCAAGCAGGTGCTATGCAAATCTCTCAAGAACCATAGCTAGACACCGTTCACTGAACAGGTATGTGTCTAGCAAGCGCAAGGTGCCGTCCACTGAAAGGATACGCACCAAGCGAGGAAGAGCCAGCAACTCAACGATCACAAGTCACCGCAAGCAGTGAACTTTGCAAATTCACCACTCGACACTCACCGTACCAAAATGCGACTTACTGGAGCACAATAAGCAAAGAGTATAGTTAGGCAGTGGGAAAAGCAAAGCTGATGCAAAACACTGCGGAAGAACCAAAGAACAGCAAAAACCAATAGCAACAGGCAACGCCGGACTGTCCGGTGGCAACCCCAGGCAGACTCTACCATCTGACTATCCGGTGGGCTCTACCAGACTGTCCGGTGGCCCTGCCGGAGTGTCCGGTAGGATAGCAGGGAAAGAGTTTCTTCAACCCAAATCTGACCAAATCTTGTCTAATCTTTACGAGATTTTGCACAGGCTATCTGGACCCTATTCCAAAGCTATTCCCATGAGATCAACTCAAAATGACCAAGGTATTAGCGGTAATTTCAGATCTCGTGAGATGGCAATCTTTGGTCAAGAAAGGGGAAAACTCAAGATTGACTTGCTCGTGGAAATCCAGCAGGATAGAGATGTTCTAAGACATATTCTCTACGTCCTTGCAAGTCCAAAAGAGCCAAGAGAATATGATTAACTCACGGGCAAAGTGAATCACCAAAAGCCTTTGAGTTTCATCCAAAATCCAACTAGAAAAGGGGAAGGGAGGAGGCTGCACACATGAGCACAAATTGGAGACGAATCTTGCCTGATTAGAAGTGAAAATCAGTGTCTACAAGGTTCCTCTCAACCTACCACCCTTCATCCTCCCACTAATGCAAAGTACTAGCCCTAGAGGACTCTAAATCCTAGACTAGCACCCGGTTCTCTCTCTAAGCACTTGGCTGGTTGGAAATTAGACCTAGGGTTTACAAATGGTGGAAGAGTCACCTAAATGACCAGCCACTTAGGTATTTATAGCCCTAGCTTAACTGACTCATTTTACACTAAGACCCCTATATTACAGAAACACCCATAGGGGTCAAACTGGAAAAGACCCGACTTTCTCGGGGACGGACGACCACGATGGTGTCTTGATCTTCTTCGTCTGCAAGCTATCTCCCAGGTGATGTCCACGTGGACAGTAGTCCAAATCCACCGATCGACCCCCGGTTTTGAAGTCAGAAACCGAGAAACTTTAGGATTTCCTTCTTGGGCCTGGAATGGCCTACTCCACTCTATCTCGGTGAGGATTTGAGCCCATTCACCGAGTCTTGGTAACTTGGTGGTAGGATGGCGGATTTGAGCAAATCTGCCAACGCCCTCACACGTCTTCGCGCCATGCACTCGGGTTGGAGCGCCGCGGTGGCACACGGCATCCCTTGTCCATTGGGGTCGCTTTGCAGTCCTTCGGAGGTCTTACTCCTGCCGTCACCATGCTGCTTCTCTGTGTACCGAACTCCCATTGCCGACCGACGCCGAGCATGCCTCCCATCCTTCGGAGGACTTCCTTCTCTATCTGCCTCCTGTCTGTGATGCCTCCAGCATCTCAAAAGCCTCAACACGCAATTAGATTAGCGATAATCAGGGATTAGGCTTAATCATGCTAGAGAAAAGCAACAACTAGGCTAGTAAACCACTAAGTCAAAAAATTTTCAAGTTGGATATGCCAAACTCCCCGTAGTTTGGTTGAGTAGTTGAACACTTACACATTTTCGTGCAAGACATCCAATACGAAAGTTTTAGTTCAAGATGTTGCCTTCAAATATGCTATTCCCAGGAAATTTTGCTAAGTTTAGGGTCGACACTCTTTCCCAAATTTCATTCTGAAATTACTTTCGGAAATTACTTTCGATTTGACCATACAACTTCAAAATATTCCTTTCTATAAAATGAAATTGAAGTCATAACCTTTCAGATGCACTAGACCTTGATATGATTGGACTCCATTTGATACTCCAAAAGTTGAAAATAAGAAAGACTCTACAAAAGGGAAAAGTGCTGTTTTACCAAAACTCTGAGTATGTTTGAAATGGTATTTCAAAATTTGTGGTGAATTAGACAGAACTTTATATACCAAACTTGTAGACAACTTCATGATTAATAACTTTGGTATTTTGTGTGTTGACATGCATAAAGGTTTGCAAGGTGTTTTAGCTCATTTTCTGTCTTCTAGTGAATTCTGTCCAAATAGACCTGAATGGAAAATTCAAATTTTGAGCAAACAAAAGACATGATCATGCAAAACTTTGAATATGAAAGTTTTAGAAAATGAAATTTTGAACAACATTGGTATAGAAAAGTTTTCATGAAAATGCACCTAAAATAGACTTTTATAATTTCTAAGCTGAGGGTTTCAAATGGTCAAACTAGAGTTAGTTGATTCAATTCAAATTTAAGCTATATTTTCCACAGAACTTGGTATAGATGTCTATAACAAAGTTGTAGAGAATTAAATTTAGAACGTTTCTTGTATTTGGAGTTTTCCAAGATTCGGCCCCTAAATCATTCAAATTGGCGAGTTTAAAACATGTCTCCAGCTGGTCAAATGGCCCTTTTCCTTTTTCCAAAATTTCCTTTTTCCTTGTCTCAATGACGCGCGTGCCCCACTTGTCGGACCTCGGATCCCCGCGAACCGGAAACCGCCATCCGTACCTGGTATTGAAAAACCGGTTTCGCTCCACACAGACCCGGTCTATAGACCCCTCTCCCTTTCCCTTGCACTGGACCCACCTGTCGGCCTCGCCCGGTCTATGGACCCGGTCCACCCGCGCGCCCTCTCTCTTCTTGCCCGCTCGACCGCGCCCACGCGGCGGACAGCGCCTGCCCGCGCTGCACGTTGGCCAACCGGTCAAGGCCACCGGCGCCTCCCGGCTCCCCGACCGGTGCCTCAGCCTTAAAGCGGAGAAGCGCCTCCTCTCCTCTACTTCCTCCGCCCTCACGCCCTCTCACCCGAGCTCCTCTCCTTTCCCCAAGCAGCAGAGCCGCCGCGGCCATTGGAGCTCCACGTGAGCTCGCGCCCCGCCGTCCTCTGCCCTCCTCCCGCCCCGCTAGCTTGCGCAATGGCTTCGCCTCATCCCAAGATGCAAATCCCCTAGGCCTAGGTGAGCGTCTATCCCTCACTGCGCCGCTCCACGCCGCGGGAGCTCGGAGCTCCTTCACCGCGGTCGTCGGCCTCCTCCGCGGGTTCCCCGCCGCTATAGGTATGGGGTAAGTGTTCCCTGGTACCCCTCCCTCTCCCTGGGTACCTCTAGCACGCCGGAGTGCCTCGCAGTGCCGGAATCGCTGCGCGCCACCGGAGCCCCTCCTCCTATCGCGAGGAAGAAGACGACTGGAGGAGGAAGACGGAGTTTTTGCACTTTTGCCCTCCTGTTTTAGCGGTTTTACGTTTCCATACAGAGCACTGTACATAGAGTCTCGAATACCTTGCAAGTTAGCCCTTGAAGTCTGTGAATACTTGTGTTTAGATCCCTGAATCTACGATTTTTCCCTTTTTCTCTTTAATATTCGGCAGAAACTTTGAAAAATCGTAATAAATCAAATAAAAATCCTAAAAATATAAAACTAGTTGCATTGTACTCCTCTTGCGCAGATCTATCTGCTGGGTATGATGGTTGAGCATGAAAGTACATATTTGCCGTTGGATCTTTCATGTATTCTAAAAGAAGAAAAATGGGAAATGTGACACATATGAGCTCTAAAAATAGTGAAGCTTGGACAGCAGCTTTGTTGGGATGTGCATGCTTGCTGTGATTTTTGGTAGCTCTGGCATTGAATGTTTGATTACTGTTTTGCCCTTAGATATATTTTTAGGTATATTTTTAACATGGAAAATAGTTGCTATATGAAACATGCTTTAAATGACTTCCTGTATTTTATACAAGCTCTCTATGTAGTATGTAGCTCACTGGTTTAATTTGAGGCTCTGCATGTCAAGTTTTAATGGTAGTTTGAAAATGACAACTTAATGCATGTTTAACTAAATAATAAGAAAAAGGGACTCTAGTTTGTTTAATAAATTCTATGAAAAATCATGGTGTACCATAGTCGTGTTCAGGTTCCAGAAAGTATTTTTGAGGAATTTATAGTAGCTTTTTGCTATGTGATGTGAAAATGATAATTACGATGCTAAAATGTAATTAATGAATAGAAAAGTCCCATTTAATATACTTCAAAAATCCCACCAAAATTCAGGTAGCAAAGTTAATGTGCAAGCATGCTTGTGTGACTTATTCAAGTACTTTAGTTGCTGTTTCATGAAGGATCCACTAATAGTCACTTTAATAAGCTTAAATTGAAGAAATTAGAAAAGAAAAAGGTAGTGGGCATGCATGGTGTTAATTTGTGATTCCTCTTACCAAGTATAACTAATAGATGCAAACTTGTGTAGGGATGATTCCTTATATTCCACATGCATGTTATGTTCTCATATAACTTGTTGCAAATCCTTAATCATAGAGTATGGAGTTATTTAAATACAGATAAAAAAATAGCTCAAAACAAGTCAAATTATATTTAACGTGTCCACTTATATGCTTGCTTGATGCTTTCCTTGCATGTGGTATGATAAAGGACAATGAAAGTTGAAGCTTGATCATATGATGAATCCATATGTTGCTTTTTGAGCATATGAATGTATGTTTGTGTGTTTACTCCCTTCTCATATGAGTACCCCATACTACGTAGTTTTTCTATCGCCTTTCTGTCCATCCAAGAAATGATTGTTTATATGTGTGCTTAGTACCTGTACATCTCATTCACTGCACCTTGCATATCATTCATATAGTGATGCTCGTTGCAGATATGTGATCAAGAAGCAAGTGCGTGGAGCTACTTCAACCAACGGTGGTCCAAAAGACCAACTAGGACCCAAATACCACCTGGAGGCCCCTGAAGTGGTATTTGGAAGGAGGAGCCGTCCAAGTGATCAAGGGGTTGCCTGGGGCAAAGCCCCACAACCCGGGAAACTAACATAATTTAGTTTGTTGATTTGGTGAGACCTAAGCAAAGGTAGGCAGGACCATGAATTTCCCAGCAAATATTATCTTGATTGATGATTACGCATCCGCATTAGGAGTTGATTGAAAACCCTTGCATTAGACCCCCTGGCCGCCCTGGCCCTAGCACCTATACCTAGAGTCCGTAGGACGAGTTGCCTAGAGTTGCTATGTGCAAGTAGACACGAGTGAAAGGAGTCACTCGTCGCGTAGGTGGTTTCAAAAATCACAAAAACTTTTACTATCGAGGAATTAATATTATGCTCATGACTTAAATGGAGACAGGGCGAAGAATAATTTTATTTTGCAGTGTGCGTTGTTGTATCATTTGGCTCCGCCCGTGTCGTTAAAGGCCCGTCCGCTGTTCTCCTATTGGTCGGCATAACATTGCTAGATTGCTTAACCGGGAAATGGGACCAGTGAAGTCTTACCTGGGTTTGTCTGGAGTTTTCAAGGCTCCGCCCATCCACTTGCTGGAGGCCGATGGGCCCGGGGGCGCTTGTACTCGAGGGAGGGCTGACCTAGGGCACTGTGGTATCGCTCCTGAGGGGGCACAACCTGGGGATTAGGTGGGGGCGCTTTGAATCTTGGGACAAGACAGGTGGAGATTGGGACTATATGTGGGAACACGATGGCTAGTAAGCATATACCCCTGGCATGATAGTTATTCCCAGGAATTAAAATCGATTCGAATTGCTGATGCCCACCAGGTGTGGGAATGCCAATACCTTTGACGTTCAACGTAGTAACTACTTAAATCTTTTATAATTATTACTCATGTTGTCAAATACTACATGTTTGTATTGTATCACTTACATTTCTGCAAGTTATTATTATGGAGTTATATGCAAATGATGAGACTTGTTACTTTATGATATTATGTCTCTGTTTAAAATCTATGGCTAAGGATCCACGTGATAGTAAGCAAGCTTCGCGTCAGCCGTAAGCCATTCCATTAAGTCCTACTGAGTAATTAGTACTCAGGGTTTGCCCCCACCTTTTGAGAACAGGTACCGGCGACATCTGGACAAGTGCTTGGAGGAGGGTAGTACCGGTGGGCTCGGTGCTGCTCGCCTCGATCATCGTTGCATGAAGACTACTAAAGTATTTTGTTTCCACCGTGAGATGTTTTCGAATTTGCTTCCGCTATCTGATTCGAACTTGCCTTTCGTATGGTAATATGTTGAAACTTGCATTTTTATTTCGAACCGGTTTGTGAAATAAGTTTATATATGCTATATTCAACTGCCTGAGATGATGTATCTGTTGTGGCTCCATCGTGGGCTAGATGTGTGTGACGTCGGTTTCTCTGGGAAAACGTAATATCGGGAGCCGAATGACTCTCGACGGACGACCGGGTTTAGTTCGGTCTAATTACACTGCAAGCCAGAGGTGGCAGGTGTGCTTAGCTTGGATTAAATCGGCGGTTCCGCCACACTGTCCATCGGAGGGCCTCCTGTCCATCGGAGGCCTTGTGCCCAATTCCTTCTTGGTCTTTGCTATTGTTGACAATCATTCATCACTCCAGAAGCAATGGAGCCGGTCCATTGGCTCTCACAGCGCAGCGGCGGCAGCCGCGTTGGCACCAAGAGGTATAACGTGGCAGTGAAGGGAGTGCGCTGTTCCAACACGAGGAGGCGATTCAGCGGCGGCTGGTGCCACCGGCACGACCATATTCGGCGGCTGGGGGCAAGGTTGGATGTGGCATCAAGGCCATCGAATTCGGTGTCTGAAGGCGCGCCGGAGACAACGACGACGACGTGGAGGGAGTGAGCTTGAGGAGGAAGGGTAGAGAGGAAAGGGAGGGAAATCTCGGAACGCCAGTGGGGGCAAGACGGGGAAGGGGGAAGGCGGTGGTAGTGGCGGCCGACGGGCAACTAGATCTGGGGAAGAAGAGGTGGCACGCACGGGCACGGCCAGGCTTGACCACTGGGGGTGAGGTGGGGTCTAAAAGTTGATACTAATATTAAAACATGAGTAAAATACACGCCGAGTCCCTAAACTTATTTCACATTTTCATTAAGATCTATGATCTTCCAAATTGCACATCCAGGTCTCTGGACTTATCCCGCATTTCCATCTAGGTCCATGTTCTTCCAAAATGCTCATCTAGGTCCATTAAGTAATCATACTGTTATGTCACAATTCAAACGGTGCTAGTTGGCCTTATTTTGCCTACGTGTACATGCTACCAGGGCCAGTGTGGTGGAACCACTGATTTAATTCGAGCTAAGCGCACATGTCACCACATGACTCGCAGTGCAATTAGTCCGAATCAAATCCGGTCGTCCGTCGAGCTACCCAAAAGGGCACTTGATGTAACCATCACCCAAGGATACCGACATCATACACATCCAGCCCTCGATGGAGCCACAACAGTTACAGCATCGCAGACAGTTCATAGTAGAAAATAAGTTAAAGTGCTTACATGTTCAAATCAAAAGCGGAAGCATTGTTCAAAATAAATCTCGCAGCGGAATCAATATACTTAAGTAGTCTTCATGCAGTGATGAACGAGGTGAGAAGCACCGAGCCCACTGGCACTACTCTCATTTAATTAATTGTCTAAAAGTCATCAGTACCTGCGCTCAAAATATTGGAGCAAACCCTGAGTACTAATTACTCAGTAGGACTTAATGGAATGGCTTACGGCTGACGCAAAGCTTACAACTAATTGTTGATCCTTAGCCATTCTTTTTATAGCCATTAAAAATTAACATGTAGTTACCATCATCATCATCATAATCTACATCGTCATAATATAACTTGCAGGAATGTAAAGATACAAGTACAAGCACGTGGTATTGAAAACAAAACATAAATAACATAAATACAATTAGATTGTTAGGACGTTGCCCGATAGTGACATCGGCATTCTCACACCTGGTGAGCATCAGCGATTCGAATTGATTTTTAATTCTCGAGAATAACTATCGGGGTATATGCTTATTACCCATCGCGTTCCCACATATACTCACCATCTCCACTTGTTCCATCCCAAGTTCCATCCTGTGATGCCCCTGGCATCTCAAGTGCATTACACTAATATCATTAGCTTAATGACATCATTTCAAGGGCATTTTATCTTGAGAGCATGCATAGCTTAGGTCATTTAAAGCAATTAAACTCGGTTTGCGGAAAAACTATGTTTGCATTGCTGTTGTAACTTTAATACTGTTGTGAATTTTACAAAACTTTACATACCAAACTTGTAGAAAATTTCATGGGGAATAACTTTGGTATTTTGTGTCATGACATGCATGAAGGTTTGAACATAGTTTTAGGTCATTTTAAGTGAAACTGTGAATTTTGCCAAACTCAGACCTGATTAGTAAATTCAAAATTTTGTGAAACAAAATTCAAAATCCTACCATAACTTGAGTACCAAAGTTGTAGTTCATGAGATTCTATGCAACATTGGTATAACTCACTCTTCATGAAAATGCACCTAAAATAGACTTTAATAATTTCGAAGCTGAGGGTTTCAAATGGTCAAACTGGAGTCAGCAGGTTAAATTCAATTTAAATCATATTTATACTTGGAATCTGGTATAAGTCCTTTTGACAAAGTTGTAGATCTCTAAAGGTACAACATTTCATTCCATTGGGTCCTTTTCAGATTCGGCTCCTAAGTTGGTCAAATTGGCAAAATTCAGAAACCGGGTTAGTTGGTCAAACCCCATTTTTCATTTTTCGGGATTTTCTTTTTCTCATGAGCCTATGACAAGTGGGTCCCACCTGGCAGGGCTGCGGGTTCCCGCCCGACACCAGCGGCTGCGGGCCCCACCGGCTCTCTCGCTCCACGCACCCGGTCCACGCAGCCTTCTCTTCCTTCTCGGCCTTGGCCCCACCTGTCAACCTCACCCGGTCCATGGACTCAGCCCACCCGCGCGCCTCTCTCCTCCTTCCCCGCCCGACCGCGCCCACACGGCGCCGGTCTCCTGGGCGCCGTGGCCACGCGCCGGCTTCCCCGACCGCCATGGCCACGCGCCGCTGCCGGTCGCCGCCAGCGCGCTCGGCTCGCCTTCAAGGCGGGGGCGAGGCCCCAGCCTCCTTCCCCGAGCCTCCATTCGCACACCCGCCTCTGCAGCTTCCCTCCGCTCGGCCCTCTGCGTTTTTCCCCTCCGCTCCGCTTCCCTCCGCCATTGCCGAAGCTCGAGGCGAGCTTGCGCCCGCCTCTCCGGCCGCCCTCGTGCCTCACCGCCACCACGCCGCTCATCCCCGACCTCTCCTCCGCCAAATCCCCTAGACCTCGTCGGTTATAGCCCCTCCACCGCCCCGCATTCGGTCACCGGAGTTCGCCGCCCCCTGCTCACCGTCGCGAGACTCCTCCGAGCCCACCCCGTCGAACCCGGCTGTGGGGGTAAGGTCCCCACCCTTCTCTCTCCCTCTCCCGCCACCTCCAGTAAGCTCAGGGGCCCCGGCACGCCGGTTCCGGCCGCGCGCCGTCGCCGCTCCCCCCCCCCCCCGGTCGCGAGGTTGAAGACGACCAGGGGAGGAGACGACTTATTTGCAGTTTAGCCCTCGAGAGCTGGTAATTTTAGACTTAGGTCCAAAGGCGCTGTATACTGAGTCATGTAACACTTACACGCTAGCCCCTGGAATATACGTTTAATTAGTTATAGGTCCTTAGATATGTGGTTTTTAAATAAAATGAGTATTAATTCGGCTGAAACTTTGGAAATTCGTAGTAAATCCAATAAAAATCAGAAAAATACGAACTTTGTTGCAAAGTACTCCTATTAAGTAGATCTACAGAATAGATATGATGGTTGGATATGAAAAGACCATTTTGCCCCTGTTATTGTGCATGCTTGATAAACCAAGGAAATTAGGAAATGTGGACTAAATGTTCTCCAAAAATTGCCAAATTTGGACAACAGTGTTGTTAGGGTATATAGGCTCACTATGATTTTTAGTAGCTCAAATGTTCACTGTTTGATTACCATTTTGCCCCTGCATGTGTTTTTAGCATAAAAATAAAGGAGGAAATGATAACCATATAAAGATTATGCTCTAAATGGTTTTACCCATTTTATTTGTGCTCCCTGTGGTATAAGTAGCTCACTGTTGAAATGGGGTGCTGTGCCTATCAAGTATAGTTAGTGTTTTGAAATTAATAAGTTCATGCATGTTTAAATTAATAAATAGGAAATGTGGTTTAAATGAGGGTCAAAAACTTCTGAATTTGGGCAGCAACATTGCTAGTATACCTAGGCTTAGTATAAGAATTTGATAGCTTAAATGCTTACTGTATATTTACTATTTTACCCTTGCCTAGTAATTAAGCATATAGTTAACAATGAAAAAAGTTCTAGATAATAGTAAGCTATAGGGGTTTTGTGGTATTTGTCTAGGTTCTAGATGGTGTAAGTAGCTCATCGCTGAAAACGTGAGGCCATGTATGTAAAGTTGACCCTATTTTGAAAATGGTAGGTATAATGCCTATTTAAGCAAAGAATAGGAAATGTGAGACTAGTATATTAATAAATGCCACCATGAATCACATTTGGAAACTTAGGAGTATGTAGGCCTTAGCCACTAAGTTGGAATGCAACGTAGGTCTTCACTACTGTTGAGAAATGCACGCTAGGAATGCTAAGCTAGCTAGGTGAAAATAGGTGTTTAAGTAAGCATCGGCCTTTTCGCATGAATCGATGCTATTCAGTCACACACCCCCACGTGGTTATGTGTGACAAGCTAAGTTATCATAGGTGATGGCTTGTACGATTTTTTAACGTTAAACAAGTTTCATCATGAAAAATGCATAATGTTATTCCATAAACCCTGATTTCTTGCATTGCACTCGCATCATGAAGCAAGCATTGCACTAATACATGCTCCAATTGCACTATGTCATGCATATAGATTCCGCGAGCGAAGGACAACCGCCGGACCAACCAGTCGTAGAGGAGCCAGAGGAGCAGCTACACCAGGAGCTGAAGGACCAGCAACAGGGTCACGACTACGCTCCGGACGAAGATACTGACCCTAACGAGGAAGGTAGGCAGGACCATACTTAACCCAGCAAACAAATTATACTTGATGATTACGCATATGCATTAGGAGTTGCTTGAAACCAGTTGCATTAGACTCCCTAGCCGCCCTGGCCCTAGCACCTATACATAGAGTTCGTAGGACGAGTATGCCTAGAATTTACTAGGTACGAGTAGACACGAGTGTGTGGACTCGTCGCGTAGGTGTTTTCAAAGTTACAAAAGCTTACATTTACATCAATTATTATTGTTGCTTATGAATTAAATGGAGACCGGGCGGAGATTTATTTCAGTATATACTTTTCATAAGGTTGCACTTTGGACTCCGCCCGAGTCGCATAAGGCCCGTCCGCTGTTCGCCTATTGGTCGGCATAACATTGCTAGAGTGCTTATCCGGGGAATGGGACCGGTAAAGTCTTACCTGGGTTTATCCGAAGTTTTCGAGGCTCCGCCCATCCACTTGCTGGAGGCCGATGGGCCCGGGGGCGCTTGTACTCGAGGGAGGGCTGACCCAGAGAACTGTGGTATCGCTCCTGAGGGGGCACAACCCGGGGGTTAGGTGGGGGTGCTTTGAATCTTGGGACAAGACAGGTGGAGATCGGGGCTATATGTGGGAACGCGATGGCTAGTAAGCATATACCCATGGCATGATAGTTATTCCCAGGAATTAAAATCGATTCGAATCGCTGATGCCCACCAGGTGTGGGAATGCCAATACCTTTGACGTTCAACGTACTAACTACTTGAACACCCTGGATTTAATACTCATGGTTTTTGAAATACCACATGATTGAATTGAACTGTTTACCTTACTGCAAGTTACTGTTATGTTGAAGGTTATACAAATGATGAAAACTTGCTACTTATGTTACACATGTTACTGTTTAAAACCAAAGGCTAAGGATCCACTTACTAGTAAGCAGCTTCGCGTTAGCCGTAAGCCAAATCCATTAAGACCTACTGAGTAATTAGTACTCAGGGTTTGCCCCCATATTTTGAGCGCAGGTATGGAATTCATGGTCTGCACTTGTGTTGGAGGCGGCGCATGCCCTCACTTAGGATGAAACGACATGAGTGGCACAAGGGCAACATCGGTGGGCTCGATGTTGTTACCTCTAATGCAAATCTTTTGATGATATCATGGTGACCTCTGAACTTATAATTCCGCTGCGAGAAACTTTCGAACTTGCTACTTATAACACTATGTTGGACTCGTATTTTATTTAAAACCGGTTTGTAACTAAGTCTATTATTATACTATTCAACTGCCTGTGATGATGTATCTGTTGTGGCTCCATCGTGGGTCAGATGTGTATGATGTCGGTTCCTCTGGGAAATGGTAATATCGAGGGTCAAATGACTCTCGACGGACGACCGGGTTTAGTTTGGCCTAATCACATTGCGAGCCAGAGGTGGCAGATGTGCTTAGTCCGGCTTAAATCGGCGGTTCCGCCACAGATCCCAACCCACTGGTTTAGCCCCAATGGAGCGATACCACATCCGGGTTAGCCCTGCCATGAGTCAAGTGCCACTATGCCCCAAGGTAGGATTAAGTCTTTGTTCTTCGGATGGTTCAAGTAAGACTTTCACCGGTCCCATGTTCAGGATAAACACTCTAACAATGTTACGTCGATCAGCAGACGAACAGCGAACGGGCCTTCCACATCATCATTTTCATTTTTTCATCGTAATATACCTAAATCTCCGTCCGGCCTCAATTTAGTTCCATCAATAATCAAGCTTAAAGTTTTCCACATTTTGAAAACATTTCTTTTGAAATGACCTATGACGAGTGACTCCAATTCACTCGTTTCGACTCGCACCTAGCATTACTAGGCAGACTCGTCCTACGTACTCTATGGTAGGTGCTAGTGCTGGGGTAGCCAGGAAGTCTAATGCAGTTGTTTTCAAACAACTCCTAATGCGGATGCCTAAACATCAATTCAATATCATATTTGCTGGGAATTCGTCCTACCTACCTTTGCTTATTTTTGTCAAAACCAACAAACTAAACTCTGTTAGTTTGCCGGGTTGTGGGGCTTTGCCCCAGGCAACCCTTGATCACTTGGACGGCTCTTCCTTCCAAACACGACTGATGGGCCCTTCAGGTTGTTAATGGGTCTTAGTTGATCTTTTCGTCACCATTGCTTGATGCAGCTCCTGCGGCAATTCCTCAATCACGTTGCTACAATAAGCATCACTGTATGAATGATCAAGTGCAGGATGCAAAGAATGCACAAGATGCTTGTGAGATATGAAAAACAGTACACAACGAGTTAAATAAGTTGAAGCATGCAACATAATGCATCCATAGGAAACACACCTAACCATGTCATGCAATATGTTCATTTAATGTAATAAACCACACACATTGAGTTCAGGTTGTTAGACATGACTTAAAACTTTTAAGACATTTAAATAATTTTATCACCAGGCCAACACCCAAATTTCAGCAGCAAAGCATCTACAAATTAATTATAGAAATTCCAACAAGTTATTTGGCACTTAAGTTCTCATATTTATTATAAATCACAGAAGATGTTTCTGATTTCTAAATCCAGCAAGCAAAATAATCATGGTTTGATAGCACATCTATTTTCCATATATTTATTTTAACCTATTTCTCATGTAGCTCAAAACATTAGCAAAGAAATCCATGAAAATACTTTCTGGAACCTAAACTCAACCATTAAGCACCATGATTTTTTTCAGAATTTATTTTGCATAATAAAATCACTTTATCCTATTATTCATTTTAACATGGAATTATTTGTCTATTTCAAAACAGTAACCAAACTTAGATGCAGGGATCCAAACATTTACAACAACCTTCTTATGTAGTAGATAGCTGGTATAGTTTTCAGTGGATTGTTTGGAGTACTTTTTATGTAGCAAGTATTTTCACTCTTGAAAAATACCTAAAACACATGTATGAGGGAAAAACAGTAATTTAACAGTATATACTAGGGTTGCCAAAAATCTCACATATCCTAAATATTATTTTAAAGCTACTGTCCAAATTTCATAATTTTTGGAGTCCATTTATATCACTTTTGGCATTTGTTTTGTTTTACATGAATGCAACAAAACAAGGGCCAAAATGTCATTTCCTAGATCCACATCATACCTAATCTGTAGATCTGCTCAAGAGGAACAAAATCAACAAAGTTTGTAATTTTTGAATTTTCCTTCGATTTACTAGGGATTTTCGAAGTTTATATAGAATGAAAATGCATTTAAACATTAGATCTACACAGCAATAAATATAGTCGCCGGGGGCTGCACGAAACATAACCAAGACACATTGAATAGTACTCAAACTTGAGCGTACAAAAACGAAGAAAGTCATGGGGTTTCAGCAAACTCACCCTCTCTTCTTCATCCTCCATCCAGGAACACAGCACACACGGCGGCCTGAGGTTCTCTCGCGTGCGCCGGCACGTGGAGACCCAAAACAGCCGCAACGTTGCTCTACAAAGGTGTTCCTAGTGATGGGGCACCATTTCCCCCTGGTTTGGAGGCGCAAGGAGGCCTCAGCAGACAAGGAATGCAACGTGAACTAGCGAGGGTGGCCCGCCGATGGGGGTGGTGGACGTGGGCTCGATCTACCGACACCGGCGATGGGAGAGGCCATGGTCGGGCTCTATGTCTGCGCCGGGACGAGGGGAACATGGGCGAACTGGACGGGAGGAGTGGGGATGGCTTGAGGATGGGTCCCCATGGCGAGGTGCAGCCGGTGGCAACGATGGCATGACTCTGCAGTTGGGGATGGAGCTAGGGCGATGACGGGCTTCGTGTTTCTTGGGGAATCGGTGGAGGATGTCGAGATGGAGCCCATGCTCTCATTGGATGGACTAGGGACGGCCGGTGGTGATGAGGGCGCAAGCTCGAGGAGTGGACGCCATGGCGGCCATGGTAGAGGGTGCTCTGCGTGAGGGGAATAGGAGGCGCAGAGGGCATGGGCGAGTGGGAGCAGCGTGGAGTGCGGAGCTGGGGCTTCCTTCCACCCCAAGGAAAGCAGAGGGGCAGGGGCGTAGAGGGGAGCCAGGGCGCGGTCGGTGCGTGGCCATGGCGGCCAGAAGGCCCATGCCGTGTGGAGGACGAAGCCTGGGTGCATCGGCCGTCGACCCAGGTCGGCCTCACTGGTCAGCGACACAGAAGGAAAAAGGAAATGGAGAAAATGGACAAGTGCTCTTTTGACCTATGAAATACCCATTTATATTTCATATTTTTGAGTCATCTAACGGCCAATTCGTGAAACGTTCAAAATACAAGAAACGTTCTAAACTTTTCAATGTACATCTTTGTTATAAATATTGATACCAAGTTCTGTTGAATTTTTCGGCTTAAATTTGAATTCAAACGATGGACCCATGTTTGACCAAGCTGAAACTTCCGGATTAGAAATTCTAAAAGTCCCCTTTCTGGTAACTTTCATACAAATAGTTTTATACCAATGTTGTTCATCTTTTCATGTTTTACAACTTTCGTATATAAAGTTGTGCATGTTAATGACTTTTGGTCTAGCAATATTTGAGTTTAACAGGCAGGTCAATATTTGGCAAATTCACTAGTTGGACAGAAAGTGACTCAAAAGTCTATTGAAAACCTCTATGCATGTCACAACACAAAATACCAAAGTTGTTTATTATCAAGTCCTCAACAAGTTTGGTATACAAAGTTGTCTTTGAAGCACCACAGATTTTGAAATATGGGCACCAACATGTGCAGGTGTTAGTTCAAAACAGCGAATTTGGTTTACATAGGGCCTTTCTTGCTTCAACTTTTGAAGTATCAAATGAAGTCCAATGACTTTGAGATCAGATGCATTTGAAAGGTGATAAGTTTAATTTCATTTCATAGTCAGGTAGATTTTGAAGTGCTATACTAAAATCAAAAGTAATTTTTGAATAAAGTTTGGAGAAGAGCTGAAAATCTGGACTTGGGAATTATTCCAAGTGTGAGTGACCTAGGCTGAATCCAACAGCTATTTGGGTGCAATTTGAAATAAGTAAATGGAAGTTTTAAACCGTGCTCAGTGTAACAAAAGTGTAGTTCATGGTATGTACAACAACTTTGATAAAAGAGCTGAGCTCAAGTGCTTAATGAATTTGGAATGTTTATTACGGGCCAAATTCGGATCAGGGACACCTTTGTCACCTTTCAAAAGAACATTGGCTGAATTCAATACAAACTTTTAAACCTCCTATCAATTGATTTTTTAGGGTGGTCACAATTGTAAAGTTGAAGGACACCTCTTAAACTAAAACTTTTGTTTTTGATGTTTCACATGAAAGCTTGTGGATTTGAATTGCTCAACCAAACAATGTGAGGTTTTTTATATTAAATAGAAATTTTTTTGACTTGATTTCTCCCCCTAGTTGTCATTCCTCTCTAAGCATGATTAAGTCCTAATTCATCAGTATCTCTGGTCAGATCGTCTGTTAGGGCCTTTGAGATGCCGGGGGCATCACAGCCAACTCGCTGCCAGGTGCTCCAGTGTCACCGCCGGCCCCGCGTGCCGCGTGCCACCGCTTCCACTCGGAGCACCCACATTCGCCGCCAGCCTGCATGCCCCTCCCCGGCTTGCCCATGTGGCTACTGCCGCCACCAACCCCTTCTGCTTGCCACACCACTACCGCCCCATTGGGCCTATGCCCGCACACATGAGCATGCGCAAACGATAGGGCCATGGTGGATGCACTTGCAAGAGGGCAATTTAGAGGCCTAGAGCTTAGAGAAACGGTGGAGCGGCCTAAGGCCATTGCTGTGTGCACGCTAAAGGAGGGGGAGGGATAGTGGAGGAATGGCATGGTGAATGACATGCGTGTTGGGTGAGCCAGGTGGGCGAGCTGGTGAAAGGAACGTGGCGGGGTATCTGACCCAAGAGGGGGAGGGGGTGAATTGGGTCGCTAATCGCTCATATAAAACCTAGGGCCATCTATTGCATAAGATAAACCTATTTCGTCCTACACATGCTAGTTAAGTCTAAGGTTTATCTATGCACTCTCTAACTTACCCAAAAGACTTGCAACCTAGAGTCAAACCTAATCAAACTAACCAGGAAAGCTAAAGGCACACAAGAGATTTAAATGCAGAAATGTAAATGCGGTAAGTAAAGAGAGTAAGGAAGGGGGATGTAAATTCTCGGGGAGACATAGAGATTTAACGTGGTTCACCACAAAGGGCTACATCCACGGGCTCGCCACCAAAGGCAAAATTCGAGCCGAGCACCAAGACTCTCCCGATCACCGTCTTGCGCTCGCCACAAAGGCTCCCGGCAAGTAAAGGCTAAGTGCCACCAAACCACCAAGGCTTGGCCACCGCCACCGTCTATCTCGGTCACAAGGCACCGAATGCTTCACTACGGAGTTTGTAGGGTCTCCTCATCCCCGCACAAGTTGTCACTGCCACTCCACACTAAGAAGGATAGTCTAGCAACGAATACAAGTGGCTTGATTGCAACCAAGGCTTCTCTCTAGATCACGCAGGAGCTACTCTCAAGAAGAGCTCGCAAGCTCACTCTCTCTAAGCTCTAACCTAGATTGGATATGCACTAAGCTCTCATATGGTGGTTGGAGTGATGGATATGCTTGGAATACACCTCTACACTTGCTCTCAACTTCAGTGGCTCCAACTCACTCGAAATGGCCGAATGTGGTGGCTTATATAGCCCCCAAATACGAACTAGCCGTTGCTCCAATGGGCTGCTGATGCAGTGTACTTCAGATTGTTTGGTCCATACATTTTCCCAACTTCGGACAATCCGGTCTATACACTTTTCGAACGGTCACGGACATCATACGTCATTGTACTTTTGTCCGATCATTTGTCCGGTCTTCAACTTCAGACTGTCCGGTCCATGTATCTGCCATCTAGCCGTTGCACTGGCCATTGAACTAGCCATTGTAAAGTCCGAAGGTTTGTCCGGTCTTCATACATCGGACTGTTCGGTTTATCATCCACTGGAATTCTTCAGCAGTGCATAGCCTCAAGTTTCTTTGTCCGGACGTTTATCCGATCTTCTAGAGCGGACCATCCGGTCCATTGTTTTCTTGGTCACTTCAACCACCCTCTGCTGGAATTGTCTGGTCAGTTCATCTCCCTAACTTCGGACTATCCGGTCTTCACATTTTGCCTGTCTTCTAGTTTCTTCACCCCTTAGGGAACCTTGGTCCGTAGTTTCGTTCGGTCTCACAGAACGGGCTGCCCGGTCCTTACAACCCTGTCTGTTGGGGTGGCCCTTCAGGCCTTGCCTACGGCTTTTCTTTTTCTTCATCCCTTGGACCTAAATACCTGAGAATGTGCATCTAGACAAGTCCATTAGTCGAAGTGTTGGTTGTCAATCAATCACCAAAACACAACTATGGAAATATGGCACCTGAGTCCATTTTCCTTACAGCCGGGGAGGGGCATACTGGGCCAGCGGAGAGCACAGGGCACGAGTGTACCTGGCGGCGGCAGCGTCATAGCAAGCGATCATGGCTGCACCGGGCGAGCGCAACGTGATGCACGGTCATGCGGGGCCGGAGGCAACAGCCACACACCGGTGAGCTAGGGAGGGGCGAGCAGGCGCAGGCACGTGGGGCCAGTGGCGGTGCGTGGAGCAATCGGCAGCCAGCTTGCCACAGTGGCATGCACAAGTAGGTGAAATAAGCTCACCTGCTACCGTTTGGATGACGGCATAGCAGTGAAATTAGTTGATGAACCAAGATGTGTATTTGGAAGATCATGGACCAAGATGGAAATGCGGGATAAGTTCAGGGACCTGGACTGTGCATTTTGGAACTTCATAAACCTGGATGGGAACGCGGGATAAGTTCAGAGACCTACCGTGCATTTCATTCTTAAAACATCTTTTAAGTAAGGTTATACATTTCTTTGTTTCTCTGCTGGTACCGAGCCTTTAGTCATTTTTTCCTGAAAAATAAATTAAGGAATATACTAGTTGGATACTTAATTGCCGAGCTAATTTGATACACATTAGTATAGTATTGTTTCAAATTTATGTTATGCTTCTTGATAAGAAAAACCCTATATAGTCAAGGGTGTCGATGATTTGGATCAAGACCAATGCAGCAGCAATATTAAGCGCAGAAAACGAGAAATAAAAAATGCACTTCTGCTTGACAAAACCTAAAGTCATAATGTCACACTCTGCCCCTTCCTTTGTGCTGAAATGGAACAACACAATCACACATGAACAACTTATGTTTCGTCTCTTCGGTGCCCCAAATGTAGCCGTTTTTTCTCCTAAAATAATCTATAGTATTATTTTAATAATGGTCCTATTCCCCTCTAAACTTGCTTTTTTGACATTCCAGTTCCGATGTTTAGCATAAGTGAAAACGGACAGGCCTTCAAAATGAAAACTAGATGTACGATTAAGGTTTATCTGCATTAGGGCAGCTCCAGAACTCATGAAGAGAGACTACAGTAATACATGCATAACCGCAAGGCAAAGATCGGATGATCTGCCCAACAACGTTTACTGATATAAATGGTGGAGATGCTAAACGGAAGCAACGCAGCTCGTTCCCTGATCCCTGTTGTGGCAATGTATAACTATGTATAAGCCTATCAGGTTGCCCGAGGTAGCCCTAAGATATTGGAGACAAACAAAAAATCCTAATAATAGTAGGGCAGAGCACATGTTGACAGCTACCCGTCATCTTCCATGGTATACTAAGAACTAGTGGATATACATGTGCATTGCCCACGTGTAAAAGATTTTATGTAGCCAAATGAAATAAACTCCTCCATGAACTCTTCAGATGTAGCTTCCAGTCTCTGGCCATTATTTATTAGACTTGTAGCCTCACGTACAACTATGTTTTTTTAGGAACCACAGTTATGTAACTATAGTAGGTGTCCTTATGTTTCCTATATCCAGTCATCATTGGTATGAATTAAATGATGAAAAGGCAAGAGAATCTATCTCTGTTAGCACATATCATTTTCTTCTCAAAGTTGCTATTTAGTTTCATGTACATAGCAATAAAAAAATGATATGGTTAGCTATGAAACCATGTAATGAAAGTGAAACTATATACTAGAGATCTTGTTTCATCCATCAATCCAAATCATTTTGATAAGATGACACTTTTAGAGCAGCAAAATAAAACTCTCCACTAAAATGACCTTAAAATTCATGTTTCCCTTTTAAAAGTTGCTTTGTACTATGCATTCCACTTTTGATATTCAGTGTAAATGACAATTGAAATGACTGTAAAGCGAAAAGTTGTCCTAGTATTAAATTTTATCAGAATTAAGCCATCTCCGGAACTTATAAACACATGATGCACCTAGTACTGTAGTAAATATATGCGTACCACGAGCCAAAAAACAAATGATCAGACGGCAAATATCCAAACAATGTGTCTGCTGCAACGTAATGGACAGAGGTCCATTTACGGTGAAGCACTGATGCTGGAAGCTACGTAGATCCATCTCCTGTTCAGATCATTCATTTTTTGTGCTGATGCTGGTAGTGCACTTTATAAACAAGGTAATCGTTTGTGTCTAGATTGGAGACAAAAGTTTGTATGAGTGGTGCTGGGTGCATGCTGCAAAATCAGGTGTATCATCGCCCATATTAGTTTCGAAATTTCGCATCCTGCAACCTAAATTGATGTCCCTGACATCATCACACAAAGACCCATCCGGCATCTGCCATGGACCAGGGACTGGGTCCGCCCAAGTCAGGCTCCAAGCTCCTTTGAGGGCGAGTTTAACAACTCTTAGATCAGAGGGATTGGGTATCTTTAAATAAATTTACAACGGATCAAAATCCTTCTCAATCCCTTTCAATTTACCTCATCCCACGTTTAATTCAGAGTTAACAAAAACTTGGCCTAATGTGGGCCTGGTGAGGATCTCGTGCTGTAGGACCGAGACGTGCGACCAGTGGGGGGTGAATAGGAGCACTTAAAACTCAAAATCACAGCCTCCGAGCAGGTGCTCTGCAAAGCTCTCACGAACCAAGGCTAGACACCGTCCACTGAGCAGATGTCTAGCAGGCTCCAGGTGCCGTCCACTGAATAGATACGCACCGAGCGAAGAGAAACAAGCAACTCAACGATCACACGATCGCAAGTCACCGAAAGCGACGTTCCTTGCAAGTTCACCACTCGACACTCACCGCACCGAAATGTGACTTACTAAAGATTAGCAAGTAAAGAGTATGGTCAGGCTGTGGGAAACGCAAGTCCGAAGCGAAAACACAGCGGAAAAATCAAAATGAGAAAAGCACTGCAGCTCCCTGTCAGGACCGGATTGTCCAGTCGCCAACACCGGACTGTCCGGTGGGACCGGACTGTCCGGTGGCTGCTGCTGGACTATCCGGTGGCAAGCCCCGGGCAGCCCCCTGCACCGGACTATCCGCTGGAGCCAGATTATCCGGTGGCCGTACCGGACTATCCGGTGGGGTCGCAGGAAAGAGTTTTCCGGCCCTAAACCTAACCAAACCTTGTCCAAACTTCACAAAATTTTGCACAGGCTATCTGGACCCTATTCTAAATCTATTCCCAAAAGATCAACTTGAAAAGATCAAGGGATTAGCGGGAATTTCAGATCTCGTGAAGGGGGCAATTTTTGGGCAGAAAAGGAGAAAACTCAAACTGACTTGCTCGTGGCAATCCAACTGGCCTAGCAAGTCCAAAGCAATAGCAAAAGAAGGGATTCCAAGCTTGGCCAAAGCAAACACCCAAAAGCCAAGAATTGGAGCCAAAACCAAAGGGAGAGGGGGAGGAGAAGAGCACAAGGTTGCTGCATGAAATCACTTCGATAAGATGCCCATGAAGGGTCGCAAGTTTCAGGATACAAGCAGGATTTCGTCCCAAGCAATCACCCTCACCTTCCCTCAAGATTAGGAGGCTAAATCCTACTCTAACCTCCCTAACTTTGGAGCTCAAGGCTTGAGGACGAAAATCACTAAGCAAAACCTAAACCTAGCAGCCCAGAGCCACCTAAATGACCAGGCACTTAGGTATTTATAGCTCCGGCCTAACTGACTTATTTTACACTAAGACCCCTATATTACAGAAACGCCCATAGGGGCCAAACTGAAAAGACTCAACTTTTTCAAGGATGGACGACCCCGATGGAGTCTTGATCTTCTTCGCCTGCAAACTATCTCCCGGTTGATGTCCACGTGGCCAATAGTCCAAATCCGCCTGATCGACCCCCGGTTTTGAAGTCAGAAATTGGGAAACTTTAGGAAGTCTCCGCATCGGGCCGGATTTGGTCCATCTTCTCTATCTTAGCGAGTCGTGGCCCAACTCACTAAGGCTTGGGTGGCGGTTCTGAGCCGAAGCCGCCAAAGCCTCCCTCGCACGTCTTCGCGCCACGCACTCGGTTTGGAGAACCACGGTGGCACCCGGCATCCCCTGTCCATCGGGGCCGCCTCACAGTCCTTCAGAGGACTTACTCGTGCCATCGCCGTGCCGCTCCTCCGTGTACTGAACTCCCATGGCCGACAGACGCCGAGCATGCTTCCAGTCCTTCGGAGGGCTTTCTTCTCCAACTACCTCCAGTCCATCGGAGGGACTCCTGTCCATCGGAGGCCTTGTAGCCCAAGTCCATCTGGGTCTTGCTACTGTTGACAGACACTCATCACTCCAGAGGCAATGGAGCCGGCTCATTGACTCTCAATCTCCCCCTTGATGAGTGCATTGTCAACACCTTCAAGCTGTAACATGAAATAGAACAAAGACAAGAAGAAAAGTGTAAAACTAAAAAGAAAGAAGAAAAGAAGAAGTTGCTCAAGATGTCCAAAAGCCAAACACAAGCAGAAAAGGGCAAGTTGAGACAACAAAACAAGGTCAAAGATCGACCCCCTAAGACAAGGGCAAACCGCTCAACGTAGTCGATCAAACTAAAGCATGACCCCTCAAGAGGAGGCAAACTGGCTCAACACAGTCATGCTAAGGCAAAGCATCGGCTCTTCTAGAAAGAGGCAAAAGGCTCAACGCACCGATGCAAGAGCATGGTAAAAGCTCAAACTCCCCCCCCCCCCAACTAGATTTCTACAGAGTCCTCCCCCTTGGTCCATTAATTCCCCCTAGGAACATGTCTCCTCCAAAGGTCAACATCTCTCCCCCTTGTTGACAAAGGACACATCAAGGGTTCATAGAACTCAACTCCCCCTGAAATGGACAACTCCCCCTCAAAGTATGCCATGAAATACAGGAAGTGTACCATGAAGAGCTCAGCAAGGATGAAAAGCTAGTAAACACAAGTTCTAGCATATAGAGTAAGTGAGGGCAAGGAAGCATGCAATCAAGCTCAATTGAATCTATCATATACAGATCAGGAGCATGTTTTTCAGATTTGTTGAAAAGAAAGCATCATCAACATGAATAGCATCTAGCAAAATAGGCATGAACAGTAAGATGCTAGCAAGACATACAGGGTGTGCTACTCTCAACCAAAGCACAACAAGCCATAAGCAGATTTCAGATTTAGCAAATTGTAACTTCATGCAAATCAGATCATATGCCAGGGGTTATTCACTTGTTTTTGCCAGTTCTTACTAACCAATGCCAAAGCCTAGGTTCAGAAAACCATCAGAAGCTTAAGACAAGGTTTTGGTCATACACAGCCTAGTCCAAGTTCATGCCAAAGTGCAAAGGCAAGCTATCTCAAACTAGATCAGTGTGACAAGTGAACCCACCTAGATCTTTTCAATTCAGCTCATAAGACACCACTTGTAAAGAATTTTAATTCAGATTTAAGATTTAAGCAAGGTGTAATAATTGATTAGGCAAGAACTTAACAAAGGCATATGACTAGCATATCTAAGTATGAAAAGATAGCATAGCATTCAACATTCCTACACATGCTAGGTAGCTAAGTCAAGTGGTGATCATGGTTTTTGATTTTCAGGGAATAAAAGGCTCACAAAAGATATTAGACAGATTCAAGGAGCTTAACCAACCATGATCACGCAAGCAGCTGTATAATGTAGCACAAGCAGGTACTAACTAGTCATACTAGAAGAGCTCTAGTGCTAGTGTAGTGTAAATGCATATGATACAATGCAATGCATGATATGATACGAAAATGCAAGAGAAACAAGTAAAAGCAAAGGAGAAGCAAAAACAGAAACCTAAACTACAGCAAAGTTACCCCAACCTAAAAGGGGTAACAAACACCAAGCTCCCCACGCAAACGAGCAAACATGCTAGGCTCTAAGGGCTTGGTTAGGATATCTACCAACTGGTTCTCAGTCTGAGCATGAATCACATCTATGTCTCTCTTCTCATAGTGATCTCTCAGGGAGTGAAACCTCACGTCTATGTGTTTGGTTCTGGAGAGTGCAAGATGGGGTTCTTAGCTATAGAGATAGCAGAGGTAGGATCTACTAGGAGAGGGATTTTCCTAAAGCTCAGACCAAAGTCACTCAGGGTAGCTCTCATCCAAAGCAACTGGGAGCAGCAACTAGCACCAGCAATATATTCAGATTCTGTGGTGTAAGTGGCTACGCTAGACTGCTTGTGTGAGGACTAAGAGATAAGAGAAGAACCGAGAAACTGGCAGCTGTCGGAAGTAAACTTGCACTCCAGCCGGCAACCCGCAAAGTCAGTATCTGAATACCCTCTAAGAGAGAGTGTCAAAGCTGAAGAATACCAAAGACCAAGCTCAGGAGTGTATTTTAGGTACCTGAAGATGCGCTTCACCGCTTGACGGTGTGATGTCCTCGGTGAGGCCTGTAATCGCGCACAGAGGCAAACCGCGAAATGAATGTCAGGCCTAGTCGCCGTCAGGTACAGAAGTGAGCCGATCATCCCTCGGTACTCCCTCTGGTCTACCACCTCCCCTTCTTCATCTGCATCAAGCGTTGTCAGTGTTGACATGGGAGTTGACATAGGCTTGGAGTCTGCCATATCAAACTTCTTCAGGATGTCCTTTGTGTACTTGGCTTGATTGATTAAGGTTCCTTCAGGGCTTTGCTTGATCTGAGCCTGAGGAAGAACTAGAGCTCACCCATGAGACTCATCTCGAACTCACTGCTCATCTATTCGGCAAACTTAGACACCAAAGCGTGAGATGAACCACCAAAGATAATGTCATCAAGATATATCTGAACTAGAAGGGTGTCACCGCCATGACTTAACAGAAACAAGGTCTTGTCTACTAAACCCATCACAAACCCAGACTTGAGCAGGAAAGCTTTCAACCTAGCATACCAAGCTCTAGGAGCTTGCTTCAGACCATAAAGGGCTTTTCTCAACTTATACACCCGGTCTGGAAACTTGGCACTCTCAAAACCAGGAGGTTGTCTCACGTATACCTCTTCCTCTATGTAACCGTTTAGGAAGGCAGACTTGACATCTATCTGTTGTAGTTTGAAGCCTTTAGAGGCAGCAAAGGCAAGCAAAATTCTAATGGCCTCTAAACGAGCTACAGGAGCAAAGGTTTCCTCATAATCTATCCCCTCCTTCTAACAGAAACCCTGAGCTACCAATCTCGCTTTGTTCCTCACAACCATCCCATCCTCACCCTGCTTGTTCTTGAAAACCCACTTGGTTCCTATAGGGTGGCAATTTGGTGGAGGTTCAACTAAATCCCAGACATGGTTTCTCTCAAAGTTCTCCAACTCCTCATGCATGGCGTTCACCCAACTAGGATCAGATAATGCGTGTGACACATCCCGAGGTTCGAAAGAAGCAACAAATGCAGAGTGGCAGAAGAAGGCTAGAGAGTTAACCGAAGAGCGTGTGACATGCTGGTGTAGATCTTCGATCATCTTGTCTAGAGGGTGATCCCGCTGGACCTGCCGAGAAGGAACAATCTTGGAGGTCACCTCCCCTGCGTCCTCAGCGGGGCCAGCCTCTGCTCGAGCGTGCAGTCGGGGGAGCGAGGAAGAAACCGTAGGCAAAATGTCCTCCTTCGTCTTCAGAGCTCATCGCAGAGGGGGCAGGAGCTGCAGCCGGTGCAGTGGCTCCTGCATCACCAGCATCTACATCGCCCTCCTCATCTTCAAAGTGTAGGACCGAGACGTGCGACTAGAGGGGGGGTGAGTAGGAGCACTTAAAACTCAAAACTCACAACCCCCAAACCTGGTGCTTGAGAAAAGAACTAGACACCGTCCACTGAACAGATACGTGTCTAGTAGCGCAAGGTGCCATCCACTGAAAGGATACGCACCAAGCAAGCTGAAGCACTCAACTCAATGATCACAAAGACCACAAGCCAAGCGGAGCAACAACTTACGCCGAAGTGTCTCGCCAGCCACTCAACGCACCTAGATGCGTCTCACTGAAACACAACATGCAAAAGAGTATATGCATACAACGAGAACCGCCAAAGTGAGGTTGAGGCAAAAACATGGAAGCAAACAAAAAAAACAAACAAACCAAAATGAACACGCCTAGTGATCACCAAGATCTCTTAGCAAATGAGGTGCTAAAGACCTTAGGAATGACCCTAGGCACCCCCAAAACTACTAGGAACAAGTCACAAACCCTAGGAACAACTCAAACCAAATCTGGGGCCAAAAACCCTGTCCACACCGGACTATCCGATAGGCTCTATCGGATAGTCCGACAGGACTTTTTCAGGCAGACCAGGTTGCAAAGAAAAATGTCAAAACCTAGTCAAACGGACTCCAAAAATCATGAAATTTTAACCATAGGCTGAAGAAAACATTAAAAATTAATCCCATTTGGATACTGTTAAGTCCACCGAACTATCCGGTGAAGTTGCACCGGACTATCCGGTTTGCCTAGAAATCAGCCTCGGACTTTGAGTTTGCAAACCTCAAACTTGACCAAATCTTCTCGGATCTTCACAAAATTTTGCACAGGCTATCCTAGCACTATTCCAAAGCTATTCCCAAAATATCTACTCAAAAAAATCAAAGGATTAGCGGGAATTTCAGATATCATGAAGAGGGGAAAATTTAGGCAAGAAAGGGGAAAACCCAAACTGACTTGCTCATGGCAATCTAACTAGATTGAGATATTCTAAGACATAATCTCCACGTCATAGCAAGTCCAAAACATCAGTAAGAGAAGGGATTCCAAGCTTGGCCAAAGAAACACCCAAAAGCCAAGGATTGGAGCCAAAATCCAAAGAGAGAGGGGGAGGAGGAGAACACAAGGTTGCTTCACGAATTCACCTCAAATAGATGCCCAAGAAGGGTCTTAAGATTTAGCATACAAGCAGGAATTCATCCCAAGAAACCACCCTCACCTTCCCTCAAGATTAGGAGGCTAAATCCTACTCTAACCTCCCTAACTTTGGAGCTCAAGGCTTGAGGATGAAAATCACTAGGCAAAACCTAAACCTAGCAACCCAGAGCCACCTAAATGACTAGGCACTTAGGTATTTATAGCCCCGGCCTAACTGACCCATTTTACACTAAAACCTCTATATTACAGAAACGCCCGTAGGGGCCAAACCGAAAAGACTCGACTTTTTCGGGGATGGACGACCGTGATGGAGTCTTGATCTTTTTCGCCTACAAGCTATCTCCTGGACTGACATCCACGTGGCCAGTAGTCCAAATCCGCCGATCGACCCCCGGTTTTGAAGTCAGAAACTGGGAAACTTTAGGAAGTCTCCGCCTGGGCCAGATTTGGCCCATCTTCTCTATCTTGGCGAGTCGTGGCCCAACTCACCAAGGCTTAGGGTAGCTTGGGTGGCGGTTTTGAGCCGAAGACGCCAAAGCCTCCCTCGCACGCCTTCGCGTTTGGAGCACCGCGGTGGCACCCGGCATCCCCTGTTCATTGGGGCCGCCTCACAGTCCTTCAGAGGACTTACTCCTGCCGTCGTCGTGCCGCTCCTCGGTGTACCAAACTCCCATGGCCGACATACGCCAAGCATGCCTCTAGTCCTTCGGAGGGCTTTCTTCTCCAACTATCTCCAGTCCATCGGAGGGCCTCCTGTCCATCGGAGGTCTTGTGCCTAAGTCCTTCTGGGTCTTGCTACTGTTGACAATCACTCATCACTACAGAAGCAATGGAGCCGGTCCATTGGCTCTCATGTGCGGTTGAAGAGCTCGTACATGGCACATCCGTATGTTCGTGCGAGATCTTAAGGCATGCATTAAATCAAGTCAAGCTAATTTTTTGGGTCCCATGAACGCGTCATCTGATTCTATTCGCCTGTTGGTTGCCATTGAATCGTGCTCATGTCTCTACATGATGATTATTGAAATGCAATGATAATATGTGGTTAACATAGCTAATTAAGATGTTTAGGCTCCTCCATGCTTATCTAATAAGGCCACAATTTTACAAAAATTGCATCGATTAAAAAACGCAATATTTATAAGTTTTACGATGTTTGGAAAAAAAGAAAACTGTTCAAGTGAAATTCATCGGTTTAGAAATATGCAGTAACAAGGTACCGATACCGGTCAATACCGAATAGGTAGGTTGGAACCCAAAATGGTGGGACGGACACCAATAACCTTTTCTTATTTTTTAATTATTCAATAATTCAGCCAATTTTTTTAAAAAAAGGAGTGGCACTATTTGTTACCTGTGGATACCTTTTCAACCACACGGTAATTTTTTTTACGGTCATCCTAAGGAGACGTTCGATAGACATCAGATGGTTGTAAAATATAATTAGAAATATATCATCACTTGATGGGGCATCCCTTTTTAGTTTCGGTCGTTAGACATAGAGTCATAGACTAAAGTCCATCTGTCTTTGCATATACACATGCATGTGCAGCGCATTTTGTGCTGCTAGTTAATGTAGTAGGTCGTGGAAGTGAATACGCTGAAAAAAGCGTGCATAATTAAATGCGACAGTACAAAACAAACTTGCAATTCCATTAGCTACTGAAGATAGCTAATAGTCCGCTGCCATGACTCGTGACCCACGAATATGCACAATATGAAAACAAATTAAATCAAAGATAATTAGCCGGGAATAGGTGGTGTATCCAGGTGCCATTAGTAGAAAAAAAAGAAAACTATGCAATAATACACCAATCACATTGAATATAATAGATGTTTAGTTCATTTGTGTCACATATCTCGTTCTGCCCTGTGGTTGGGACTTGGGATAACACAACATCAAATAGAATGGCTGAAATATGAAGGCATAGATGATATCGGATTATAATTCGAACAACTTAGCGAGGTTGAGGGGATTGAGAAACTGAATTCAGATGTCAGTAAATATAGAGGGTAGTCGATTGACCTGCAAAAATAATATCGTGATTTGAGAAATTATTATGCAATTACTAACCGGTTGAGAGTCGATACACAAAGGGATAATTGATCAGATGAACTCATCCCTAAACACGTGGAATACATTTACCCTATA
The DNA here is from genome assembly GCA_030272315.1 of Paspalum vaginatum. NCBI lineage: Eukaryota > Viridiplantae > Streptophyta > Magnoliopsida > Poales > Poaceae > Paspalum > Paspalum vaginatum. The sequence continues at coordinate 40,233,252 of CM059015.1, read as the reverse complement.
AAAGAGTGAGTTTTTCAAAAAAATAATTTTCACCTAAAACTTATCTACTCAATTATATACCCACCGTTGGATTCTCCTCATCTTCTGATCCATCGGTTAGATAAGTATTTTCTTGGGTCCTGGACAATATTAAACCTAAAAAGTCACATGATTTGTCAAGCATTTTAACGGTCAGATTTAGATCTATTGTCGTCGTCTACGGCTGGATCTTATCCCCGTGAAACTATTACGCCTTTCTCTTACGCGTTTCTGCCAGAGATTGCCACGTTTTTTCTCACCAAGGCGTTCCTCACGTGCCACACCCGCCCGCATGCGATGACTCCTGTCCATATACTTCCCTTCCTGGCGCCGCCTTCCTAGATGCATTAGGGTCAGAAGCCACGAGATCGGCCTCCTCTCCGATGATGACAATACCGACCCATGTATCTAGGTGGTGGACGGCCGCAGCAAAGGCGTCTCTCCGGCGGGCGCTGCCAGGCACCACGCCGAGCGAGTCGACGAAGTGGACGGCAACCGTGGTGGTGGTGCCTCCATCACGGAGGTCGAGCGCGTCGAGGTTGAGCTCCATGAGATCCCGGCGTGGTGCACGGCGCGGAAGCTGAGAAGGGCATGCACGCCGACATCAGCCGCTCGAACTTCTCCATCCGTTGGCTGTGGGCGCGGATGGCGTGGCGGATACGACGGTGGTGATCGACAGGTGCGGAGTATCGTCGGCAAACAGCGTGGTAAGCGCCTCGAGCACCGTAGGCCACTGCGTGCAGAATATGTTGCTCAGGTCGTGAATGGCTCCGGCCTCCGACGACGCCGATGCGACCTCCAGAAACGACTCCAGGATCTTGCCATTGGCGGCCACGTACCCACACGATGATCACGGGCTGAGCTCCTAGAGCCACGGCGCCGTGGACTGCGTGCGTGGAGTCGAACGACGTACGTGTTACGGTCGGAAGCTGCCGTGAGCGTGCGCAACGTCTGCGACCGGAAGTCGTGAGCCGTGACGCCGCGCGAAGAGTGCATGGAGGAAGTAGGATGCCGGCTTCTGCTCGAGGTCCCCGTACGGCTACGCCGGTTGAGTATCCACATCAGCAGCTGCACGCGCACCCAAACGGCAGCTGACTCGTCCCCCGCCACCTCCCCCGACCGCGGCCGACGACGCCGCGTCCCCGCCGAAACGCCGCCGGGGACGAGACATCGAGATTGAGGTGGACGACAGGTGCCTTGAACAGCGAGCACCACCCCGCGGCCATGGACGACGAGGACGGCTCCAGGCAGTACTGCTGGTGCTGAGGGCCGTAGTAGTAGTACTGCCCGCCGCCGCCGCTGTTGCTGTGGTAGTAGGTATGACGACGACCTGCCTTCTCCTCTCGCGTGAGTTCGCTCTAGCGACAGGGGACAACGATGCCCTAAGCCCCCGAGCCACCTTGCAGCCTTGGCCGGACGTGAAGAAGATTGTGGAACTGGAAAGCGAGAGAAAGAAAACTTTGTGCTGCCTGCTAGAGCGTGGGCGATTCCAGAGCGAGCGTGTGGGTCTCTGCACGGCCAACAGCAAGAGGGGCATGTGTTTCTTCTGTGAGGAGGACAGGCCAATATTTTCTGAGAAGGAATAGACCAATTGCAGAGTTTGGATGGTGATTCCTGGATTGCTGACGTGTAAGTATCAGAGGGGGCATGTGTTTGTTTTGTGAGGAGGATATATACATGACGTGGTCTTCATAGTCCATACTGCATCGCTGATGCTGCTCACACAACCGGAGGCTACCCGTACATCCCAATTCCCAAAGGTTGGTGTGATCGCCCAGCAATTTAGATTCTTCATATCGTGTCACTTTTTAGCATCTCTCCTCATCCCATATGTTTCACTTGTTTGCGAGTTTAATCATCATTGTGCAAATGATTCTATAGCTTACGTATGCCCTATATTATTGGGACACAGAAAATTACCAAAACATGTTCTAAGATAAGCTTAAAATCTAGCCAATATTAGCAGAGAGCCAGAGAGGAAGTCATGATTGGTTAGGATCAACTAATGCTAATGACTTTGTTGGAAAGCTCTAGCATTCATCTCCATTTTGTCTCTACTAAAATTGAGTTTATTTTGGATAATTATATACCAAACTGTAAGTTGTTTTTTAATATATTTCGAAATATTTTGTGCTAAGTATATTTATGAACATAATGAATTTTAATAATGTATAGTTTAAAATAAATTTTAAGATTTTAGTGTAATTTAAGATTTCTAATTGTTTAACGGTAGATTAAAATTTTTACTTTTGAGTTTATTTGATATTATAATTTATTTTAAGTGAGCTTATTTATTTTCATCTAAATTAAGTTACTCATAAAACATTAGTTTCAGTTATCACTTTTTTCTTATTCCGTTGCATATTATACTGCATTAGACAATGAAACAATTGAATTTTACTCAAAATAATATATGCAGCATTTTCTTATAACAAAAAAAATGGAAACCACGCTATTTACGTTCGTTAAAATTCACATAAACATTTCACAGTATCACGAAATTCACATAAATATTTCACATTACGACAAAATTCACAAAAATATTTGCGCATTAGTCACGTGCGGGACGCACGTGCATGGTTACTAGTCACAATAAAAAAGGCAAACACGTGACTGATTAGATATAAACAAATCCACGTGATCAGATAAACGAATCGCTACACCTATAGCACTGGAGATTGACAGAAGTCGTGCAGTCCAAGGGTTGATCAAGGTCCGCAGGTTGTTAAAAGCCTGTGAACAAACATCTAGAGAATAACATTAATGTGATCTTGTATCGATCAAATATATATTTATTTTTCTACGAATTTCATTAACTTTTATATGGTAGGTACAAAGGTAGTTAGTTTTAAATGTTTTTAAAGGCTAAATTCAAGGGAAAAGGCACAGGGGACAGCTGTTATCATCACTGGCTGCGGTGGACAGGTCCGCGACTAGGGAGAAGCGGCACAACCATAAAAACATGACCGTGATATTCGAGCGAGATAATGAAGAAATCACGCCATCACGGTGTCACACACTCCCCCTCCTATGTGACAACTGACAATGAACTCGGTAACAGAAATAGACACAATCACACAACTCCTGCTCCACCTGCTCCGTAGCCCAAGTGCAGGACCTTTTTTTTTCTCCTGAAGTACTTTACAGTCTTGCTTACGGTCCTCTTTCCCCTTTAAAATTGCTTTGTACTAATGGATATTCTAGTTTTAAATTCAGTGAAAATGACAATTGACACGCCTTCAAAACGAAACCTAGGTGTGGATATTACAGTTTTTATCAGAACCCAGCCAGCTTCAAAACTCATGAACAGAAGACGCTTACAGTAAATATATGCATGACCGCAAAGGCAAAAATGGGGGCAAAAATGGGGTGATATCGCCAACAGCTCTTGCTTGCGATATATAAACGGCCGGAGCACTGAGGTAAAGCTACATAGATAAATGGATCACTAGTTCAATTCATCAGTTCCCTCATCCCTCCCTATGGTGAAGTGTGGCAATGTAATTTACAACTACCCCTACCCCTGTTGCATGAGATTCCCCTAAGATATTGGAGACAAACAAACAATTTTGATGTTGGTAGTGCATAGTTCATGTTGACACCCACCTGCCATCATTCATGGTTATAACCAGTCATCTTCATGGTATCCGGTCATCTCAAGGTTCATCACAAAGTTTATGTGAGGATGGTAGAACCCTGATGCTGGGCCTTTGCCGGGAGCCCGGGATGGGGGTGCTGGAGAGTCATTACGCCATCAGAGGGCGGGCTGTCAGAGCAAGAGCTTGTCGATTGCGACACTATAAGCGGTGACGGCTGCAAAGGTGGCCAACCCGTCAATGCCTTTCACTACATACGTGAGCAAGAACGGCCCAGCTACCCGTATAAGGGAAAGACGGTGGACCTCATGCTGCAGAGGATACGAGACGGTGCCGGCCCACGACAAGCTATTTACAACCGCTACAAGCAGTTTCCTACGGGCCGTTGCTGGTAACCATCGCAGGTCATCAGAAACCCTCCCTGGTGAACAAATCGGGCTTCTTCTTACAGGACATGAACAGACGGTTCTGGCCCTTTATCCTTTCGGAGTCTGTCATTAGCTCATCGGTAACAAGCTCGCTGCCGGGCAAGGAGTCCCTCAACCCATGCGAGGTTAGATTTTTAGGAAGTATATATATTGAAAGTTGATATAAATCTTTAATATTGCTTTGAGAAAATATTTCCTTTTTGTCATCTGCTTTAAAATAAATTTCAGCACACAAGTTTTAGAAGCGAAGAAATATCAATGAGTTATTATTGTTTTGGTTTTTTAATTCTTTTAATCATTGCAATTCACAACTTGCTATACTAACTAAAAAATAGTCGAAACACGAAATTCATGACTATTTGTTCATGGTGTCGTCATTGAATTCAATGAATAAGAAACAAAACTGAAATAGACGAACCCTTACAACTCAAGCTAGAAATCCCAAAAGTGATGATACAATCAAACTTCGTTCTTTTGCGTGATACAACAGCGGGAGAAAAATGTTTACAACGGTCTGCTGACTTGCTGACCCTTCGTAGACCGAACTGGACGGTGCAGAAAGAAAGCACTGTGGTGATGACACATAGCAGTTGAAAAGCCGAAACGAAAACAGCTTCATTCTACCTCGGATCGAGGCATCGATTACCGTTCAAAATCAGGTTCTCGAATTGCAGTCTCAATCGATTAACACAAATGTGTTTAGACTTTAGAAGGGGACAAACCAGCGCGTAATGCAATCCACAAAGGATGTATCTCCTATCTCGTTTGGCTATGAGGTGCTATACAACCATACATATCTAAATGGGCATACCGTGCTCGCCCAGCATGGGCATGCCATGGCCCAATACGGCTAGGCACGGCCAAACAATCGTGTCGTGCCGCACGGCGTGCCCGCTCACTGGCCCAAAAACGGCACGATGAAGCCGTGAGCATGCCGTGTCGCACAGTGAGCCTGAGGGCTGGCTGTGCCCGTGCTAGCCCGTTGATGGTTGTTGCCTCGCATGTTGTCGTAGCTGCTGTTTTGAGCACTCCGCCGTTGCCCTGTTGTATAGCTCGTCGTCGCCGCATCGCACAAGGCACCGCCCAGGCCATATCTCTCACCTGTCATCGCGTCGCACGAGCTGCTACCCCATCACATTGCTCGCCATCGTCGCGTGGCACAAGCCGCTTGTAGAAGCCGCCGCCATGCGCCATCCTCGCGCTGACTAGTCTAGCGGGAGTAGGGCTATCGGGCCGGCTAGGCTAGCGGGTCATGCTCATGCCAACACGACGGGCCGCCCCTTCGGCTCAGGCACGGCATGTCCTTCGCGCTGGCCAGCACCGACACGTGCTCACTGGCCGTGCCAGGCTCATACCGGGTCAAAACCATGCCGGATCACGGGCTTCCCTTTGAGCTCAGCCCGGTTCAACATTCCATGATGGTTCCTCGGATGGCACTTTTCAGAATCTTCAGTGTTTCTCTTCTGTAAAACTCAGGAACCAAAGCGTATCATGCTTGAACACATAGGAGTGTTGTCAGAAACCCTCGTCGAGGAGACAACTGTAGGAGGGGTGAGTCCTACTTTCCCATCTTCATCCGAGACAACTGCAGCAGAACACGTGGTCTTCCATTACCTGTTAGTGAACAACAATACTAACACTCTGTTTCTAGTTATCTAGCAAGTACCGATAATGCCATAAGTACAGCAAGGCAGACCGATCTACAACAACGTCTTGGAACTTGGCGGAAGCGGCACCAAGCGTACCTAAATTCAGAGTTTTTCAAGGCGAAGATGGAGAGGACCACCTAGCTGACGGAGATGACTGCATCTCATGCCGAAGGAAGACACGATGGGAGAGGGACGGTGGCACTGCCAACCATCTGTGTGGAGCACCTGCCATTGTGAACCCAGTTTTTATGAAATCCAAATGTTGTGTGGTCTAGAGTAATTGCCATTTGCATCTCTGCGTCACTTTGCTTTTTTTTCCTTTTCAGACTTCTATGTTACGTACATTCTGTTTAAAATGATGCATACTTAATTCCATCTATGGGCTATTTACATGTTTCTTTGGTAAACTCAGCGTACCCAGCATGAGTCATTAGTGTTGTATAGAAATTGATACTAATATTAAAACATCTTTTAAGTAAGGTTATACATACCTTTGTTTCTCTGCCCGTACCGAGCCTTAAGTCAGTGAAAAATAAATTAAGCAATATACTAGTTGGATACTTAATTGCCGAGCTAATTTGATACACATTAGTATATAATTGTTTAAAATTTATGTTATGCTTCTTGATAACAAAAATCCTATATAGTCAAGGATGTTGATGATTTGGATAAAGACCGATGCAGCAGCAATATTAAGCGCAGAAAACGAGAAAAAAAAAATGCACTTCTGCTTGACAAAACCTTAAGTCATAATGTCACACTCTTCCCCTTCCTTTGTGCTGAAATGGAACACGATAACACAATCACACATGAACAACTTATGTTTCGTCTTTTCGGAATCCCCAAATGTAGACGTTTTTCTCTCCTAAAATAATATGTAGTCTTATTTTAATAATGGTCCTATTCCCCTCTAATATTGCTTTTTTGACATTCCAGTTCCAATATTTAGCATAAGTGAAAACGGATCTTTTCCGTACCCCAAATGTAGACGTTTTTCTCTCCTAAAATAATATGTAGTCTTATTTTAATAATGGTCATATTCCCCTCTAAAATTGCTTTTTTGACATTCCAGTTCCAATATTTAGCATAAGTGAAAACGGACAGTGTCGGTGTTTGGTACCGGCAATGCACCACGCGAGATACCCCCGAGTTTTAAGTTGACTTGAGAAACAATCAGATTGAATATCCAAATTCTGCCTTCTGAATGTTTTGCGTTGTAGTCTTCTGAGTATCTCGCTTTGTAGTCTTCGAAAAAAATCTGATAGTATCCTCCATGCAGTCCCCAAGCCTCAAGCTGATTAACATAATTAGGTTGATGGTCAAGCGACTTGTTCCTCCGAGTGATCTTGGTGAAGCGGCAAAGCAGTAGGTGAGGCAGCGCATCAGCCTACTAGTGGGAAAATCTTCCACTAGGCAGGCGGTGCAGCCCCCAAGCTGACAAAGTGGTGAGTCGGCAAGGCGGATAGTAGTCCAGCCCCCGAGTCGATGAAGCGGTGAGTCGGCAAGGCGGGCACCAGCCCAGCCCCCGAGTCGACGAAGCGGTGAACCTGCATGGCAGCACAACAGCCCAGCCCCTGAGTTGACAAAGCGGTGAGTTGGTGTGGTGGACAATAGCCAAGTCCCCAAGTCGACGAAACGGTGAGTCGGCATGGCGCACAACAACCCAGCCTCCGAGATGACGAAGTGGTGAGTCGGTCAGGCGGGCAACAGCCCAGCCTCTGAGTCGACGAAGCGGTGAGTCGGTCAAGCGGACAACAGACCAGCCTCCGAGACGACGAAGCAGGTGAGTCGGTCAGGCGGACAATAGCCCAGCCTCCGAGTCGACGAAGCGGTAAGTCGGCAAGGCAAGCAACAGCCCAGCCATGAAGTCGTGAAGTAGCTCTTGTATTCTCCAGTAGCCGAGTATGAGTTCCGAGTCGCATCGAGTATGAGTTCCGAGTCGCACCGACTATGAGTTCTGAGTCACACCGAGTATGCAGTTCTGAGTTGCACCGAGTATGAGTTCCGAGTCAAGAGAGTCGAAAACTGAATGTCGCAAGGGTTTAGATAGCTAGGACGGTCAACCGCATGACCGCGCCAACCCCCTTGGATGTAAGTATGAAAACTGAATGTATGAGACTGAATATGGGCACGTAGAAGCAATGCCTTTCTGGTTTTGAGTACATGGTTCGAGCCTTTGAGGATGAATTTGCGCAGGCCAAACTGAACATGCTGCCATACAGGGCAGTTTTGAATATATGAGTGCGGCAGTCATTTAGGGCATGTTTGGTTGCTATGTATATTTGTGTTGGCAGTCGTTATGACCTATTTCGACCACCAACATTTCATGCTCCAAGGGTGATTTTTATGCAAGGTTCATACATTCTAACTAGTTCTATGAGTTGTGTACTAAGATCTTGCAGGAGTACATGTCACGATGCAAATACACATAAAACATGAGGAAACCAAGGTGCAGCAATGGAAGGAGGACCAAGGGTGACAAACCGTGGGCCGCTGGCCTAAGCCCAGGCCACCCAGCCTGTGATTGGCTCCAATTGTGACCATCTTCGACTTGCATGCAAGAGATGACATGTTAAACACAACTCCACATTGGAATCCAAGAGGTCAATCCAGCACACCCCGGAAGGCCGCCACCACACCAATCCAGCCCATGGATTGGTTAAGTCAGCAATCCAAAGGAGTATCATCCAATGGCCAAGGAAGAAACACAAAGAGAATCCAATGGTTGAGACAAAAACACACAAGTATAACCGTCAACCGACTCAACCAAGTCCTATGGAGCGTTGGATGCACAAAGTCGGCGGATCCAAGGGCCGCCCGGCCTTGACCAGGCCTCCCGGCCTAGAAGCCAGGCCGCCCGGCCAAGTGGAAGCCACCCGGCCTGCCACCTGTCCTCTCAGCACCGACTTAACTACCATAACCGACCTTAGGACAGCTATAAATACCCCTAAGGTGCTCATTTGTAAGTGTGGCTTGATAGTGGTGTAGTGGTAGGGTAGCACTTAACAGTGTGAAGTGTATAGTGTTGGAGAAGTGAAGTTATCCCTTAGTTGGTAGGAGAGAGTTCCTCTTGTATCAAGGAGAGTAGTGAGGGGGAGTGGGAGTTCTCTTGCCCCCAGACTTGTATTCTCATATGAAGGATATTTGATTCTAGGATTGAGTAAAGTTCTTTGCCCTCTACCTCTGTTATTTCATTTTTACTTTACTTTCATACTTAGTCTTATACTTGTCTGTTTATGGTAACCTTGTGCATGCTTATAGTGTTGGCTCTGAGTGGCATGACGGTGTTCATACTTAGAGTTTACCTTGGTTGGTCGGCTATCCCTTGCAGCTCTGGTTGGTAGACACACTAGGTGACAGCTTTTGTGTTCTCAGTATTCCAACCCCGTACATTCGGATAGACTCGCTGATGATATAGCCGAATCCTGTAGCGCCCGCCTTTCTCGGCTGGGTAATCAGCACTCTGGTGCCTAGCAAGTGGTGCTACAGCTTTGGTGTCTATGTTTACATGATAAGTATATCTCTTTGCATGCTTAGTATAGTAAAGTGATCTAACATTTGTGGAGAACCTGTATCTCTGTCTTTTACTCTCTGCATTGCTAGCGTCACTAGTTCGGTAGGTTATGTTGTGTGTTATCATACTCCTCGTTCCTCATGGATTTCGATACCCTGGAATACTCTTGGGTGAAAGGCTACAACAGCGTTTTCCATGCGCTTGCGGAGCGATATCTAGTAGGCTAAGAAACGCCAACAAGCTTTTCTGGTGCCGTTGCCGGGGAACGGTAGCTATTTTAACACAGAACTAAGGCCGTCCTATCTCCCACTATACCACCACCACCACCATCATCCCACCATACCACCCCATAGATCTCACGTCTATCTACGAATTATCTGCTCCGAATGGCTGATTTTCTGGAGCCTCCACCACCATCCACAGCTATCACCACTGAAGGCTATCAACTACGTCCTAGTTTGATAGCCATGGTTTGGGATCAATCTTTTGCAGGATTAGAATCAGAGAGTCCCTACACACACCTCGGAGAATTCGAGCAGCTATGCAGCTGCATCGCAATCTCAGGCATGCCTGGAGAAACACTTTGATGGTTGCTTTTTCCGTTTTCACTTACGGGGTTAGGGAAAACCTGGTATAGCAGAGCAGCTGGTGCAGTAGAAGGGAGTTGGAAAAGACTCAAAATTAAGTTATGTCTACATTTCTTCCCACAACATCGAGTCGTTGACCTCCGATGTGAAGTTCTCAATTTCCGACAAGGAAACAATGAGATGCTGGCGGTAGCCTGGTCACGTTTCACCAGCCTAGTCGTATCTGGTCTAGACTTGGTGATACAAGAGTCCATGCTCTTGCAGCACTTCATCCGAGGCCTTTCACCTAGCGTCGGACTATGTTTGGACTTAGCCTCGGGAGGATCGTCCTCTCACTTAGCTGCCCCAGAAGGACGGAAGGTCCTCGACAAAATTCTTGAGAAATCCTCTGATGGCAGCAAGATCGAGAAACCACGCTCACATCCACAAGATCCACCTACTAGTTACCATGAAGAAAATCAGAACACCCAAGCACCAACTCCACTATCCCGTCAAACTCTTAGGATTGAAGACATCCCTGAACCTAGCATGTCACAGGACACTGGGAAGGACAGTGCATTTGTGGCAAATCCTCCGTCGGTTCCGCCATTCTCATTTGATGATGAACTGTTCGCAAACTTGGGCAATACATCTCGGCTGCCCAAAGTGAGCCGACGCTTCGAAAGGACCTCTCAACCAGCATATCTCTTTCCACAACAGATACATCAAATGAGAGAGGACCTTCTCTGGCTTACCGCTGTAATAAATCGGGAATGGCTAGAAGAGAGACGACTTGACACGAAAATCGTTAGGTTTTACCCAAAACCAGCTTTCGTCCCTAGCCATGTATGCAGCATGCTCCCACAAGATATTCTTTATGACCCACGAGTCAGGGTGAACATCATTCCTAAATATGTTGTAGACACCTATTTCCCCACTCAACCATGATCAAAATCTGACATTCGCTTGAAGTAGAACAAGAATGAATCATTGGCAAATCATGGAGTTATCCGGGTCATACCAGTTACCTTGCGGGACAAGCAGATGTTTTTAGACTTCCACGTCTTCGACGTACCCGAAGGGCCCATGCCATTTATATTGATTGGGCTCCCCATTGCTACCCTCATCAACACGATCAATCCAGGGTAGGTACAGCTTCAGTTTGGTAAAGAAGTGCTCAAGGTTGGCATGAGTCGAGCATTGAACACCAAAACAGAATCTAAGTCAGAGGTTGAGCCCTTAGAAGAAGTGATGGGTATTTCGCTTGAGAAAGAGAAGGATCAACACAGCCTAGAGGAAGAGGCTAGCGACTTCAGTGCGGTAGAAGAGCCGCTCGAGTTGAAAGAACTGGGTGAATCTTTGCGGCCCAACCCTTAAAAATTGAGCTTAAACAGCTACCGCCTGGCCTGAAGTACGCCTTCCTCAACAGGAATCCGGACACACCGATGATCATCAGCGATAAGCTGACCGAGAATGAAAACCGGCGATTGCTCTCAGTCTTGGAGAAGTACAGATCAGTGCTTGGGTACTCACTTCCAAGATCTGAAGGGAATCGGTCCGAACCTGTGCACATATCACATTCCCATGGAGACCGATCATCGGTCTACAAGGGAACCACAACGAAGACTCAATAATGCGATGAGAGAGGTAGTCAAGAAGGAGGTGCTCAAACTCCTACACGTGGGTATCATCTATCCTGTACAAGATAGTGAATGTGTCAGTCCAGTCCAAGTCGTACCCAAGAACGGAGGAAATGACAGTCCTTAAGAATCAAAACAATGAGTTAATCCCTCAGTGTACTGTTACCGGATGGTGGATGTGCATTGATTACAGAAAATTCAACTCTGTCACCCAGAAGGATCATTTCCCTCTTCCCTTCATCAATGAGATACTTGAAAGACTGGCCAACTACTCTGTTTTCTGCTATCTCGATGGCTACTCTGGTTATCACTAGATCCCCATTCACCCGAATGACCACAGTAAGACCACTTTCACATGTCCGTAAGGCACCTTTGCCTATCGGCGGATGTCGTTCAGACTATGCAATGCTCCAGCATCGTTCCAGCGATGTATGATGGCCATATTCTCTGACCTGATGGAGAACATAATAGAAGTCTTCATGGATGACTTCTCAGACTATGGCAAGACCCTTGATGGATGTATAGAGAATTTGGAAAAGGTTCTCCAGAGATACAAAAAAGTCGACCTTGTCCTGAATTGAGAAAAATTCCATTTTATGGTCAGAGAAGGGATTGTGCTAGGACACAGAGTGTCAAAAAGAGTCATAGAGGTAGACCGTGCAAAGATTGAAGTCATTGAACAGCTACCACCACCATCAAACATCAAGGCACTCCGAAGTTTCCTTGGTCATGCTGGCTTCTACAGGAGATTCATAAAAAAATTCTCCTTTATACCTCGGCCACTGACCAATCTTCTAGCCAAGGACACACCCTTTGTGTTTGATGATACATGCCTAGAAGTCCTCAGTTTTCCTTCGTGCGCGTGTTCTCCGCCCTCCCGGCTCCCGCGCGCCACCCCTTTCCCCACCTACTGCTAGCCCCTTCTCCCCACCGCCTGCCCCGTCGTCCTCCTACATGACTAGCCCCACCAGCACCTCCCCTCCATGGCAGGCCACTCTCCTCCATCCCGCGGCCACCCTGGGCCGCACGGCCCTCCTCCTGTGGCCACGCCCAGCACCGCGTGCCGCAGGCCATCCTCCTACCGCGGCCGCGCCCAGAGCAGCGCGCCGCTGGCCCTTCTCCCGCTGCCGCGCCCAGCGCCGCGCGCCGCCGACCGTCCTCCTGCCGTGGCCGCGCCAAGAGCAGCGTGCCTCGCCCGCTCCACCTCGCCGGATCCGGGGCGTCGCCGTTCCTGGAGGCCGCGCCTCTGCCCCGTTGTCCTCCCGGAGGACGCGCATCTGCCCCTGCGCCCTCTGCACCTCCCGCCGCCAGCGCCTCGACCCCGCGACGCTATGCTTCCCGCCGGTGACCTCAACCGTGCCGCCGCGAGCTCCCGCGCCTTCCAACACCGGGTCGGGCCGCCGCGACCTCCAGCGCTGGGAGTGCCGCCGCGTCCTCCTCGCCGCCTCGTCAACGGCCGCGCGGGCCTTCCGCCTCGTCCCCGGACTATACTGTGCAACCAAACGGTGTATGGTTTTAAGAAATACCGTGTTTTCACCATAGTATTGGAAAATCGCAGTATTTTGGTCATGTACATCTAGAAACCATAGTATTTTAAAACTACAGTTTTGGAAAACTTTGTTACCAAGCAGGCCCTTAGAGGTCGTGATGCCCACTGAGTTACGGTAGAACTTGCAAGAAAATATCCGATTGGTCGAGGCGCGCAATGCACCAGAAAATACCGGAAAGTATTTGATGTGCCAGAAAAAATGTTCAATGCACCAAAAAGTGCCAAAAATGTTCGACTCGGCGAGACACGAGACGAAAATGCGACAGAATATGTATGACTCAGCGAAGCAAGAAACATGCCAGAAAAAGATTCGTCAAGGCACACGACATGGCAGGAAATATGTGATTCACGAAGATGCGAGATGATAAAAAATGCTGAACTCGTGAAAGCATGCGAGGTGATAGAACGTGTTTCAGCTTACCGCACAGCTTGAGTGATCAGAAATAATTTGAGAGGTCCAATGCACAAGTGACCCCGAAATAATATGAGTAATCCATAGCCTGAGTGATCTAGAAATAATATGAATAATCCATAGCCCGGGTGATCCAGGAATAATACGAATAATCTATAGCCCGGGTGATCCAAAGATAATTCGAGTGACCCAGAAATAATATAGATAACCCGAGTGATCCATAATCCAATTGACTAAATAGCTCGGATATTTGCGGTTAGTTGATGGCATATAACCTTCACCAGCAGAGGACTCGTCGTCGTTCTGACGGAAATTTAGAGTAGAAGGTAATCGACGATATCACAGGTATGCCTCTGCACGTCATAGATATAGACTTTGCGCTGTCATAAAAATATTTTCCGCCAACTGGTTTCGGTGTAGGTGGTCGAAGTTGATGAGCCTCTGAATTATTGCCCGATTATTCAATCACTCTCTAGTAGTGGAATAATCATGAATCTTCACACTGTGAAGCAGTAGCCCAAAAAATAGCAGAGCGGTGGCAGCTATGTTGGCTTTAAATATCCATCATGGAAGACTTGGACCAGAGATGTAAAATAAGTCGATTCGCCATAGATTTGGTTGGACGCGTAGACAGCATCTAGACCTTGATTGGACTTTGCAATGTCCTAGTCTGAGTAGATGATCCCGATAAGTAAGTTCAGCCAAAGAACCAAGCTTAATTTGTTTCTGTTTCCTTGGGAACCACAAGGATGAACGGTCAATCCCAGTACGATTTGATGACGTATTGGCCTGATCCCAACAGCTGACTACATGCTGATAATTGAATTCCATTTACTTCGGACGCCGATTCCTCAACTTCGAGCGGCTAGAACTTTTGTTTCCAAGTCGGCGTGAACATGAACCGAGTTGTGCAGTAGTAGAAGTTGAATTAGACTCGGACACCAAAAAGCTGAGCACCGATCCCGCACTTTGTCCTTGTCGGACCTGACGATATGGCAGCAGACACGTACAACTATATTTTTTTAGGAACCACAGTTATGTAACTATAGTAGGTGTCCTTATGTTTCCTATATCCAGTCATCATTGGTATGAATTAAATGATGAAAAGGCAAGAGAATCTATCTCTGTTAGCACGGATCATTTTCTTCTAAAAGTTGCTATTTAGTTTCATGTACATAGCAATAAAAAAATGATATGGTTAGCTATGAAACCACGTAATGAAAGTGAAACTATATACTAGAGATCTTGTTTCATCCATCAATCCAAATCATTTTGATAAGATGACACTTTTAGAGCAGCAAAATAAAACTCTCCACTAAGAATGGCTTTAAAATTCCTATTGCCCTTTTAAAAATTGCTTTGTACTATGCATTCCAGTTTTGATATTCAGTGTAAATGACAATTGAAATGCCTGTAAAGTGAAAAGTTATCCTAGTATTAAGTTTTATCAGAATTAAGCCATCTCCAGAACTTATAAACACAAGATGCACCTAGTACCGTAGTAAATACATGCGTACCACGAGCCAAAAAACAAATGATCTCTTCACGTGGTAGGCCAACACAACAGTTTTCTGATATAAATGGAGAAGCACAGTTCATGAGTCTGAACAATACTGAACTTGTAAAATTAGACGGCAAATATCCAAACAATGTGTCTGCTGCAACGTAATGGACAGAGGTCCATTTAGTTACTCAGGAGAAGTAAACGGTGAAGCACTGATGCTGGAAGCTACGTAGATCCATCTACTGTTCAGATCATTCATTTTTTGTGCTGATGATGGTAGTGTACTTTATAAACAGGGTAATCGTTTGTGTCCTGGGATAGATTGGAGACAAAAGTTTGTATGAGTGGTGCTGGGTGCATGCTGCAAAATCAGGTGTATCATCGCCCATATTAGTTTCGAAATTTCGCATCCTGTGACCTAAATTGATGTCCCTGACATCATCACACAAAGACCCATCCGGCATCTGCCATGGACCAGGACTGGGTCCGCCCAAGTCATGCTCCAAGCTGAGGGCTAGTTTAACAATTCTTAGATTACAGGGATTGGATATTTTTAAATAAATCCACAACAGATCAAAATCTCTCGCAATCCCATCCAATTTACCTCATCCCACATTAATTCAGAGTTAACCAAAACTTGGCCTGATGAGGGCCTGATGACTGTCTCGTGCGGTTGAAGAGCTCGTACATGGCACATCCGTATGTTCGTGCGAGATCTTGAGGCATGCATTAAATCAAGTCAAGCTAATTTTTTGGGTCCCATGAACGCGTCATCTGATTCTATTCGCTTGTTGGTTGCCATTGAATCGTGCTCATGTCTCTACAGGATGATTATTGAAATGCAATGATAATATGTGGTTAACATAGCTAATTAAGATGCTTTAGGCTCCTCCATGCTTATCTAATAAGGCCACAATTTTACAAAAACCGCATTGATTAAAAAACACAATATTTATAAGTTTTAAGATGCCTGGAAAAAAAACTGTTCATCAAGCGAAATTCATCAGTTTAGAAATATGCAGTAACAAGGTACCAATATTGGTCAATACCGAATAGGTAGGTCGGTACCCAAAATGGTGGGACAGACACCAATAACCTTTCTTATTTTTTAAATTATTCAATAATTCTACCAATTTTTTTAAAAAAGGAGTGGCACTATTTGTTACTGGTGGATGCCTTTTCAACCACACAGTAATTTTTTTTACAGTCATCCTAAGGTGACGTTCGATAGACATCAGATGGTTGTAAAATATAATTAGAAATATATCATCACTTGATGAGGCATCTTTTTTTGTTTCGGTCGTTAGACATAGAGTCATAGACTAAAGTCCATCTGTCTTTGCATATACACATGCATGTGCAGTGCATTTTGTGCTGCTAGTTAATGTAGTAGGTCGTGGAAGTGAATATGCTGAAAAGAGCGTGCATAATTAAATGCGACAGTACAAAACAAACTTGCATTTTCATTATGCTGTCTCAAGGAGTCCCGCAAAACACTATAGCGGTATTGTTTGACACAGTTTGACACTGTTTTGTACTATAACTGATATGACGTACAGAGATGAGTGGGATTTAAAAAATTAGAACGAGGAGTGTTGTTAGAGATAGTCTTAGCTACTGAAGATAGCTAATAGTCCGCTGCCATGACTCCTAACCCAAGAATATGCACAATATGAAAACAAATTAAATCAAAGATAATTAGCCGGGGATAGGTGGTGTATCCAGGTGCCATTAGTAGAAAAAAAGAAAACTATGCAATAATACACCAATAATCACATTGAATATAATAGATCTTTAGTTCATTTGTGTCACATATCTCGTTCTGGCCTGTGGGTGGGACTTGGGATAACACAACATCAAATAGAATGGCTGAAATCTGAAGAGAGGCCGGGCCGGATCCGCGCGCCGCCTCGCCGGATCCGCGCCGCGCCGCGCGCGGATTCATGCGCCGCAGAGGCGGAGGCGGCGGGGGAGAGGAAGGCGGCGCGGTGGCGGGAGATCAAGGAGGCGGCGGAGGCGAGAGCTCGGGGAGGCGGGTGCTCGGGGAGGCGACGGATCTTGGACGAGGCCGCCATCGCCGCAGCCTCCAAGCACGGCTGCGGCCGCGATGGTGAGGCTGGGGAGGAGAGGCCGGCCGCAGAGAGGCCGGCCGCAGAGAGGCCGGCAGTAGGAGCTCGGGGAGGAGGCAGAGGAGAGAGCTCGGGGAGACGGCACGGCGCGGTGGTGGGGAGGCGACGCGGTGGTGGGCGGAGTGGAGCCGGGGGTGGGAGAGAGGCGGACGAGTGGAGAGAGAGGGGGGTCGGCTGGTGGGAGAGGAGAGGAAAAGAATAAAATAAGCGGTAGTTGGTATAGAGTTAGAGATATAGAATTACACGAGCGTAGGAGATTGTTGACTGTATTTCAAATTCGTGGTAACTAGAATAATTTTTTTTTAAATTGAGATATAGAGTTAGCCCGAGGATCTCGCAGACAGGTCAGGTGCGAGCTCGTTGGCGGAGAGGCTTGGGAAGACGGGTACTCTGGTGCGACGAGGTGAGCGAGGATCGCCGAAGGGGAGGGCACGTGATTCACTACGGCGGAGGGAGTGCGCGGGGGTATTAGGTGCCGGGACGTGGGTGGAGAGGCAGTCATGGCCGGCTGCGTGGGAAGGCGAACGAGACAAACCGTACGGGAGTGATGGCCAGCGGTCGACGTCAATCATTGCTGGAGGTGGGGAGCAGCAAATTAAAGGACTAAGGGAGACAAGTGGGTGCCTAGCAGTCTGGGAGGGTGAAAATAAATTAATGATTTAATCAAGAAAATAATAAAAATAATAGATAATGTGTACAAAGGATATGATACAGAGGACACCACTGCCGACTAAGTTGATTTAGATATTGGAATGTTTTAGAGGGAGATGTGAATATTTCTTTTTACAAGATGAATTTTTAAAATTTAGAGAACATCGTTGTGGATAACCTTTACACTCTTCTCTGAGGTCCCTATCATAGTACTTAGTAACCAAAAATTCCACCAAAATCAAGAAGAGGCTAGGGTTTGAGGAAGAGGTTAGGGGCTGGAGACACATGAGAGAAAGGGGGAGGGTGGACCTCACCAGTTAGGATGTGGCTGAAGACACCAGCCGGTGTACTAGTTCTATATGACATGGTAATATTATATATAGAGTCTACAGTGGACTATATTATTAGCTTTGCTCTTAGATACCAATCGAGGAGCAGCGTAATCAGCATAGAATAGTTCGGTAACAGATTATTGCAAGGCAGACACTTGAAACCGTATTTTTTTTACATTGTGTAATTAACTAACGTTACAGAACACGAACCAAACAGTATCACCGTGGCAGCAAAATTCCATCATTTTGGTCACCTGAAGTAGACGAACGTGCTGCAAGCCTGCAAGGCTTGTTTGTTTCAAGCTCCTTCCAATGGTCCTTCTTCGATCGCCCTTGCGTACGTGCTCCCCGGCCGTGGAGTCCTCTCTACCCTCATGCATCTCCATTGTCAACGTTGCTTGCTGGTCGAGGCATCACATCGGCGCAACAACTCGTTCCTCCATGGCAGCTATATGGCGGCTCTCTCAATCTGATGCGATGGTGCTCGATGCAAACTCGGAGGTGCACTGAGCTGTTTCAATTTCATTAAACAATTGTCCATCGTACTTTTTTTCATCTCTGGGATGTACGTGCAAGTGCGATACTCACCTAGCACGAAATGACCAACTGGACAATAAATAAAGAGGAAAAGAAAAAAAAAGAAAAAAGAAATTAAAAGGATGGAAACTCATTTGATTGACGTAATTCCTTTCTTACAATCCTCGGTGGGTACGGAAACAAAACGAATTGAGAGAATAAAAGATTAGATAGTGAAAATATTTTTATCGGTTTTAGACATTTTCCAACCATTTCCAATATGTGCAATGTGGCTAATATAAGGGGTACAAAGATTTTTCGTTGGGTGATAAATATTCTCTCCATTCACAAATGTATGACGCGGCTGACTTTTTTTTTTCCAAAATTCCGGTAATTCGTCTTGTTAAAAAAATTATTCTGACATTTAAAAATATAATTCATACTCAAACGGCCTTTAGTGATAAAGCAAATAAAAAAAATGGAAACTTAAATTTTTGAATAGATACATGATTTCGGAAAAACTAAACCAACTAAGAACAACATTAACGGTGGTATACATAAACCATCTCCAGTTTGCCACTGTGCCCCCAAAGAAATCGCATAAACACAGCAGGCTCGATCGCGCCACGAATATCGCGACCAAGAATAAATAATGGGACATAGATTTGCCGCTCCAATTTCTGAATGCAAACAGGCGTTTTAGGGATCCCGGACGTGTTTTTATCCCTGTCTATCTGTGGTGGGCCTGCCGACTACGCCAACAGCCCAGAAGATAAAAGAAGACCCACGATAAATGAGCCGTCATGTTATAATAAAGAGAAAAATCAGACCACATTATACAGGGTTATTATTAAAACCAACAACCACATTCCACAGCAGTACAGCACCACCATATAATCAGACATTTTTTATCAGCTAGGTGTGCTAACAAGTGTCAACTAATCTAGATTTATTTTATTAATTACATGCATGGACGCGTCGCCTTTCATGCACGGTGGCAGCCCTGACGACGTCGTCGTCATCATCATCAGGCAAAAACCGTCGGGCGTCTGCCATCGCAATGTCCGTGTTAGGCTCTCCCTAATAGTATGTGCAAAAAAAATTCTTCAAAAACACTGTAGCGGAACTGTTTGATACTGTTTGGCACTGTTTTGTACTGTATCTGATATGACGTGCAGAGAGTAGTGAGATTTGAGGAATTGGGACGAAGAGAGTTGTTGAAGAGAGCCTTACGAGTGCTCGCCCAGCCTGCGCGCGCGAGGGGAAGGGCCCCACGTGAGACCAGCTCCTTCCGCGTCCCTCGCCCCGTACCGCTTTTCCCCTTTTTTGTTTTTCTTTCCTGTTTGCATAATATAATTTTAATTAATTAGCAGAAAATTATGTTAACATAACAACTAATAATTTTATGATGTAATTTTTGTTATGATCATAATTTTTTATATAAATTTAGATACCGTGTTTTTTTCTTTTTTTTACGATAACTTTATGATAACATAATTTATCAAGGTAACTTTATGCAATCATAATTTATCACGATAATTTTATATAAGTATAACTTATCACGATATTTTATGGAAACATGACTTATCAAGATAATTTTACGAAAACATAATTTATCACGATAACGTTATGAAAACATAACTTATCACGATAATTTTATAGAAGCATAATTTATCAGGATAGCTTTACGCAAATCGTAATTTATCACGATAACTTTATGTAAACATAATTTATCACTGTATTTTATGGAAACATAGCTTATCAGAATAACTTTATGGAAACATAATTTATCACGATAACGTTATATAAACATAATTTATCACGATAACTTTATATAAACATAACTTATCAGGAAAACTTTACGCAACCATAATTTGTCACGATAAAATTATAGTTATGGTCATTACTTTTATTCCACGTGTACCTAAATTCGTATAAAAAAGTTTTGATCATTACTTTTATTCCGCAAATAAAATCTCACCTGAACGGTTGCATGCGGGCGCAGAACTCGAACCCGGTGTGTGCTGGGCAGGAGCACGTGGGGCGCGGGACGCAAAGGAACATAAGGCTTCTCGCTCGGGGTGGCACTGGCCACTGGGTTCGCTAGGCGGCAGGGGTGCCTGCGCATGGGATGTCTGCGCATGGGTTCAGAGGGGGCAGCTGATCGTTCGCTGGATCCGCTCGTGAATTAGCTGTCACCGTCTGCCATGGACGATGGCCGCCGTTGTGGTGTGTATGTGCATATAGTGAGATAGACATGCGTTGCCCGCGAAGCGAGTTGGTTGAAGAGCACGTACATGCATGCGGCATGCTGCACAACACATCCGTGCGAACGCTAGGGCCAGGGGTGGTCCTTAGCTTCCTGGGGCCTTGTAATCGTATCAGTATCATCAAGATATTTTTCTGGTCCCATGAGCCGCGTCGATCATCTGATTCTAATTAAATCGCCTGCTGGGCTGCTGGTGGCCGTTGAATCGTGCTCCAAGCACTAGCGCGTAGTACGAAATAATACTACATTTGACACGGTCCTGGAATAAAATGCAACAATATACGGTGAACCGAATTACCGAGCATATCTCAGATATGTATGCTCCTTTAGGCTTCAGCTCAGTTGCTCCTACTTAATGGGTGCTCTTACAGCGATTTCGTCAACCTTAAAAAATGATTGATGACGATCCATATTTTTCTTACTCCCTCCTCCGTCCTAATTTATAGGTCATTTGTTTTTTAACACCAAATTTGATTTATTCGTTTTATTCAAAAAAATTTATAATTGTCATTTATTTTCATCGTGGCTTAGTTTAGCATATAATTTACTTTAACTATGACTTGACTTTTTAATATTTCATAAATTTTTTAAATAAGACCTGTTGGGCCTCGGTGGACCGAAATCCGGACATTAAACTGAAGGTGGAAAAGCTAAAAGTAGACAAAAAGCTGAGAAAAAACTCTAAATACTGCTCTCAAGCTCCTTTTTCTCATAATTCCGTCCCCTTTTATAGTTGCAGCACGACCCCTTTTATAGGGACTCTACCTGACTTAGAGTACAATGACCGATCTGCTCCTCTAGCTTAGCACAAGTTGGGAACGAGTGGGGGCAGATCGGTCTTTTGCTAGATCACTTTACAACTCATGCTAGACTATTGTAACAGGGCCCACCGAGACCTCCGCAGCGTGCTTCTGGACTTCACTCTCAATGATCAACTCCGAGCGTTCCGGTTGCTTATTGGACCTTCGCTCACGTCCAAACCTTCGCTTGTTCACTTGGACCTTCGCTTGGACTCTAGGTCTTCGCTTGCTCGTTGGGCCTTCGCCACTACGCTTGGATCTTCGCTTGGACTCCAAGCCTTCGCTTGCTCGTTGGGCCTTCACCTGTTCGCTTGGACCTTCGCTTAGACTCCAGACCTTCGATGCGAAGGTGGCAGTTTGAAAAAGAGCTTAGTTGTGTCTCAATGTTTGCCGATCGATCTCTCCATGCAACTTGGGAAGTTGAGAGAGGTCGATTGTTGCGGCGAAATGGGCCTCCTTGACTTGAATTTGATCTTGTAAAAGACTTCAAGTCTTCCCTCCGCTGCTTCGTCGTACGAGTGCTCAGAGCATATGGGTCTCACTTGCTCAGACCGAGTTCAGCAGTCCGGGTAAAAGGTCAAGCATAGTACAAAACAACACTGTAGTGATACTGTTCACAGAGAGATGAGTAATTAGAATAGTGGATAGATATGCTTTTACCCTACATGCTGGCCTCGTCAGAGAACGCGAGAGGTACGGACGTACGGTGTTAACCGTCACATCTACGTATGTACGTACACGGATCCCGTCAAGGCGTACGGAAACGATCAGGCCACGTTTCATAATTAACGAGACTGATCCTCCGGCCACTCCATCCATTATATCGACGATAGACCGTACCGGACGTGCTAACCACTGCGAATAATAATGGTACGGTTCTTCTCGACCTGTGATATAAATGATCGATAGATCTACGGATATTTCGACGCAGGTGTCGCAGTCGTACTGCACGGCGGGTCGCTGCACTCACACAATCGGAGGCCGCCGTGGACGTACGTGCCGTACGTTTGAGTGTACTTTGTGTGAAGGACGGTTGGAGAATACGCACGGAGCCTATAATAGCCTGCCTTGGGACAGTGGGAGTGGGACCAATATTTTTAATAATGCCAAGATATTATTTCACTTATAGTCTCATTATTTTCATGAACGTCTCTGGAATGCGAGACTTTTTTTTCTCTATTTCCATGTTCCCCTCTATAAAAAGTTATTTTATTTTCTGTAAAACTGCTACCTTGATTTTGAGGCCTAGGTTATTTAGACAAACGTAAAGTGTGGCATCGTATTAATGAGTCTGGGTTACTGGATCTTGCAAAACATTGTAGACAGAATTCGAAATATAGTCGTTCAAGCATTAGCATAGACGTACGTGCGACACGCATGTAATGAACCACATCGTAGACCGCATACTTGGCGGGTCTACGCGGATCGCGTGATGAGCGGAAGGCTCAAGCGAAACGAAGGAGTTGACCAGTCAGGCTATTAGAAAGATAAGAGAAAAAAAGATAAGATAAGAGAAAAAAGGAATCACTGGACAATTGATTGATGTCCTTTTTTTTCATTAAATCCAAGACAAAGAAATATATTGTGTGGTAGGGGTACAAACGTAAGAAAATAAAATACTAAAAGGTAAAAATATTTTCCTCATATTGTTTTTGGACCCTCTCCGTCCCTTTCCTATCTTTTCCAACCTGTAAAATGGGACCAATGGGAGGGTACATTTGTTTTCCTTGGATGAAGAAGGGTATTACAAAACTCGCTCTATTATTGTTTATAAACATATTAGACTTTCTCCAACGGAGCAAGCAAAAAGCCACGCAAACACATAAATGCCTCTACCATAGCACTGTAAAGCAATGCATATGCCTCGCAAAGGCTTAATAAGTAGTACCGTATGACTAAGGCACTATTTGGATCCAGCCAGATAATCATAATTTGCTAAGATTTAGCTCTAAATATCCAAACATACCTAGATAATAGGGGGGATAAAGTTTATCTACACCTAGATTCTCATTATCTCATAATTCACCAAAACCCAGATAATATCAGATAATATGAGATTATTCAGCCGAGATGTCCGTCGCTCACCTCCCAAACCAAGGTATTATAGACGTCACTCTTTTTTCTCCGACTTTTTAGCCAATCCATTATTTCTGGATCCAAACACTCCCTGCTATTATCCATCCACCTCAAGTTTATCTACCTAATACTAGGTAATGCTTATTAGCTAGATAATGAGAATCTCCGGTGGATCCAAATATGCCCTAACTAAGGGTATGTTTGTATACACCCAACTAATTATTAGTTGCTAAAAATTAGCTGCTTTTTATTCAAAACAGGCCAAGCTAATGAGGCGGCTAATTGGTGTGCAATCTATTAGCACCCATTAACCCGTGCGAGAGCGCACGGGTTACAGTTTAGTTCACTAGTCCATCAACCCATACGAGAGTGCACATGTTACAGTTTTATTAGGAGATATAGATTTAACCTTTTAAGTGGTTATTTTAATTCTTTCGTAATGGCATTTTGGGTATTTACGTACAACTTTAGAAATTATTTTAATTCATCTTTCATGATAGCATATTGGGTAATTTATATGCATATTTAGGGCTCATTTTAATTTATCTAATGGCACGTTGAGTAATTTATATGCAGTGGATTATTTAATCCATATTTTATAATGGCTTGGTGGGTAATTTTTATTTAAATTTAGCGAGGCTGTTTTATTTAATCTTTTATAATGGCACGATGGGTTTTTATATAATTTTAGGGCATTATTTTATTTTATCTTTCATAATGGTACGATGAGTAATTTTTTTTAAAATATAACAGATCTAATGGCTAGTATTATTAGAGCTACATGATGGACCACCGGATGTTTCTGATTTTTTGAGAATTTTAAGAATTTATTTTTTCTATCGCATCTGGAGTGAATTAACATGGAGACTCTAATATTAAGATTTGCATCCAAACAGGGCAACCAATGAATGAGCTCAACTTTAGCCAACCCTTGGGGTACCGTTAGTCCATTAGTCAAAAAAATGAGCTAAGATACACTGTTGCCAATTATTAGTGTAATTAATAAATCAACTAACTATTATCCCATACTATTTAAACGTTAACACTCCATGATTAATGGTTAATAAACTAAACTTCAGCCAGCTAAACTTTTAACTATTTAACTATGGCTAAACTTTATTAGGTGTAATGTATTCAAATGTGCGCTAAGTTTTAGTAGCTAATTTTTTAGGTGAAATTAGCTGATCCAAATGGAGCCTAACACGTACCGTAATAATCTTACTACTACTAATTAGAGGCTCCATATGTTAATCTTCACAAAACGCACTAGAAAAAATAAATCCTAAAAATTTTCACAAAAATAAAAAACATCCAACCATCAGTTGACAGATTGGAATATTAATAGCCTTTAGATCTATTTTCTAACTAATTATCCACCTCTGCCATTATGAAAGGTTTTGAGTTCAATTCCCAATGAAAACGAATATCTTCTTTTTTTGTCAGATTTTGTCATCTGTTTTCTAAGCAATTACCCATCTCTGCCATTACGAAAGGTTTTAAGTTCAGCTCTCAACGAAATCAAATTTTTTACTTTTTGACCATTTTTTCTATTTCCAAATTTACTCTCAATTTTTTATCATTTTTTCCCATTATAAATTTACACTACTAAATGATTCCGTATTTTTTTTTCATAAAAATGCTAGAAACCTTTGTATGAAACAGATATTTTGTGCCTACTCTTGCTATTACTATTTAGGGACTACTTTTAGAGCATCCTTATTAATCCTCACAAGATGCGTTAAATAAAAAATAAAATCATAGAAATTCTCATAATAATCAGAAACACCTATCATGAATTGCAGATTAAAATCTTAACAGCCATTAGATCTGTTTTCTATATAATTAACATCACATCATTCATCCTGTAGCTCTATTAATATATATGTTTTCTAAGAAAAAGATAAATCTTAAAAATTCTCACAAAATCAGAAATATCCCATCATCCATCATATAACTCTAATAATAGAAATCATTAGATCTATTATAGTTTCTAAAAAATTACCCACCATGATATTATGAAAGATGGAATAAAATAATCCCCTAATTTTGTATAAAAATTGACCATCATGTCATTATGAAATATGAATTAAAAAACATCTCAAATTTGTATAAAATTACCCACCATGCCATTATGAAATACAAATTAAAATTACCCCTTAATTTTTCATATAAATTACTCAACATGCTATTATAAAAAATGAATTAAAATAAGTCCTAAATCTGCATATAAATTACCTAATATAGCACCATAAAATATAAATTAAAATTATTTCTAAATTTGCATATGCATTACCTACGATAACATTAAAAAAGGGAATTACAAAAATCAACTCTAATATTTTTACAGATTAAATTTACATTCCAAAACTCTAACCCTGTGTGACCCTGTGTGAGATTACGGGTTGACGAACATAGACAAATCGCTTGCCGCTTTGCTCGTTTCCAAAGGCGGTTTTCCGTTTAAAATCTGGTTGGACTGGGTCCCATCCCATCGAAATGGGTCAGCCGTCGTGCACAGGGAGTGGTTTGGGAAACAGCGTGCGCGCGTGGTAATACGCAGGCCCACGGAGTCTCTGAGGACTGAGGATTGCCTGATCGGTGATCGCTCTCCTATAAACTATAGTGTTTGCCAGTTTTGTCTCGTCCGCGCGAGCCTGCCTGGTCGAGTAGTCGGCACGCAGCGAAGGACGTACTACTACTGTACGTACGGACCTGAGAAAGAAAAAAGGGTGTTTGGATCCGGCGGCTGCACACGCCACGTTGAATGTTTTAATAATAGTTAGAAGTATGAAATATGATTTAATTAGAAAATTAATTATACAGACGAAGACTAAACGGTGAGACGAATTTATTAAGTCTAATTAATCCATAATTAATAAATAGTCAGTGTAGCATCATATTTGCTAATTATAGATTAATTAGGCTTAATAAGTTCGTATCGCCGTTTAGTCTTCGTCTGTATAATCAGTTTTATAATTAAATTATATTTAATATTTTTAATTAGTAGTCCAAATATCCGATGTAACGGGGATAAACTTTAGCTAAGGGGATCAAACAGCCCCAGCTAAAACCCAAAAGTGAGCTAGCATGCAGCCAATCCTGCCGTCTGCCGACCTGCCGAGCGAGCCGATCGCCGATCGTTGTTGGTTGCTTCGGCTTCGGCGGAGCACTGTACTGTCACCATCAGCTAGTACGGGGTGGGGAGGGAGGAGGCGAGGATTTGTGGCGCCTGCCTTTGGTCGCTCTCAGTTGATGAAGCGAGCTGGCCCCAAAGCAACTAGGAGGGCGGCCGACGGCCGGCGTACGTGTTCATTTATACGCTGCCTCCTCCTCTCTCCCTTCTCCACCAGTTCTCCTCCTCTGCTATATGTGGCCTGTGCAGAGCGAGCCAGAGAGACGGAAGCTGTATACATACACGGCGCACTATCACTGTGCCGTCTGCGTCGATCGATCTCCCGGCGGATCTTATCCTTTTCACGTCGCAAATCTCGGGGGAAAGCAAAGCAAGCGAAGCGAAGCTACGCTTGGATGGAGGTGATGGTGGCGCTAGAATTCCGTCTAGGTATAGCCGTGCGTACGTACAGGAGGAGGAGTAGAGGGGATTTAGACGGTTTTTTATTTATTCTTCCTCGGTCTTCCGATACATCTCTCAGCTCCTTCTAAGATGACATGTTTGGTTTGAGGAATTAAAAATGAGGTAATACATTGTAGCGTGCTTTCATGGATTTTGATAAAATGATCACGTTCTCCATCCTGCTGGCTACTAGTTATTTGCTTGCATGTGGCGAACGGGGCTATTCGACAAACCAAGCAAAAATTTGAGAAGTGCTGCCTGTTTCTCAGAATCCACTTCTCAGAACAAAAACCTATTTTCTCACGTGCGTTTCAAAAATTTTGTGCTGCCTGCGGCGGATGCTCTACAGTCTACACCCAAAACACGATCGAGATGGAACGAAGCAAAGTCCCCCGGTCGTCGCTGTGCCGGCAAATCCGACGTGGATTAACTAACTAACTCGATCATGTGCGTGTTCGTGACAAGCACGCTCCGGCCTGTGTGTGTGGGTCCGGCGTAGTAAACTCGCGACGTTCCTGTGTTGTGTTTGGTTTCCTGGGCACACAGCACTGCCTGGCAGTACGGGTTTCGCATGCACCTCCGAAAAAATCCCACCCCTCTCGATCAATTCGTGGCACCCCACCACCTCCTGCCGCGGCGGCATATCCATCAACGCCTGCTTCGCTTTGGCCCGACGCAACGTACCGGCCTCACCACCCCCACTAATCCATGTAGCGCTCGTGTGTGGGTAGCCATCTCGTTTCGTTTCACGTAGCGCTCAATGCCTCCGCCGCCGCACGACAGCCACCGCCGCCGCTCGTGGTGGCTGGACCACGCCCGGCCGACGAGGGCGGTCCAGAATCGTACCCACGCGGACGTCGTCCCCGTTCGACAACACCACCTTTTCTATTTCCCGAACGAGACGGCTTCTGACCCAGACTAATCAATTTTTGATCCGGTCAGTGCGTCCGGCGAAAAAACATAGCAACATCTGTGATATCAAATATGCATAGCACGAAAATATAGCTCAACTTAAATCGAATTATACCAGTTTAGTAGCATAAGTTTTAATATATTCTAATATATTAACCACGTTGCGTACCAAAAATTTTAGACATGGAGTGAAATACGTTGCCGGTTCTCGAAGTTGGCAGCGTGTGTCACTTAGGATTCTCAAAATTAGAAAATCAAGAATCCGGCTCCTTAAACTTAGGCTAGAGCGTCATATAGGCCTGAAAACCGCTTTCCTCTCTCGGGTGCTCATGTGGTACGCTGACATAGAATATGAGCCTTTAAACTTGGCTAGAAATATCATCTGGGTCACTAAACTTGGCTGGATATGTTATTTGGGTTTCTGAACGTGGCTAGAGGTGTCTCCAGGTCTCAAAATCGCTCTCCACTGATACTCCTTTCGCTACCGTCAGGAGGAGTGCCAGCAGGTGGAGGATGGTGGCGAGAGGGATGACGACAGGATGAGGATGGTTAGCATTCCTCTGCTGTCAGCATTTCTCCCTACGACGGTGGAGGATGGAGGCGAGAGGAGTGCCGACCGGCATGTTGGACTTTCCATACGAAATCTCGTTGGGTTTCGGTGTTTTTTCGTTTCTAGTCGAGAAAGTTATTCCGCTCTGAAATTTGAATTATTTGTCCCCAAATTAAATAAATTCATAGAAACTTTTCGCGGGGATTTTGGTGGGACCTAGATGACACTCCCAGCCATGTTTAGCCAAGTTTAGGGTCCTACATGACATCCTCTGGCTAAGTTTAGAAACCTAGATTTTACCTCACCGTGCCACGTCAACACCGGAGAAAGGAAAGCGGTTTTAGAGAGGGGCTTTGGGACCTCTATAATACCTTAGCCAAGTTTAGGGGTTAGAATTCCTAATTTTCTAAGTTCGGGACCTAAGTGACACGCGCTGCCAACTTCGAGGACCGATCAGTCCATTTTACTCTTTGGCTGCATACACGACCGAGCATATCTTCAGAACCAGCCGTTGACCAAGCAGGGAACTAGCTGCCAATTTTTGTCTCAGGTACACATATAAATTAGATAAATATTAAAAAGGTATTTGTATAAAATTTATATTAGAGTGTAAATGTGTAATCATACAAGAGATAGAAAAAAAGTATTTTGTATTAGTTGTAGGTCTCAAATTTGCATAGAAATTTCTAACATTGCGTGTGTTTATAATACAAGCCCATGTTTTGCACGGAGTTAACAAACTTTTAATTCACGTGCTCCATCCATTCTAATTTATAGAGTATTTGACTTTTATAACATCAAGTTTGACTTGATTCGTCTTATTTAAAATATCTAGTGGAATTATAAAAAAATACAATTCATAGTTAAAGTATATTATATTATAAACTAAATCACAATGAAAATAAATGATATAGAGTAATTACGAATTTTTTTGAATAAAACGAGAAAGTCACGACCTATAAATTGAGACGGACGAGAGGGAGTATCTTAATCATTGGCCATGCAAAAGGACAGGTTAGTGTAACATAGTAATTCAAAATAAAAACCATAAAAACGGTTGTGGACAAGGTATATTCTCCTTTTACAAAGAAATATCTTTGATCGTCGTTTAATTTCTTCATAGTGGAATTTGTTATTACTGATTTCTATCGTGGCAAAGTATCATATGACGATATTAAATCATACAATGTGCTTGAAAATGATGTGTAACCATTTTTACTCACTCAAAGAATTGGAAATATGTATTTATCAATTTTTGGAGCACAGTGCTCATATTACGTTTTCTTTCCAGGAAGCAGTTGCATTATTTGTCTCCGCCAAATTTATATGCGCATCTTTTTTTCCCCGATGGCACAAAATATGTTATCAGCAACTGAAACGACGTTACTAGGACAACTTGTATATCCTGTGAGCTTACAGTTGTGTAACAAGTATCCCACGAATATAATAGATGCTTTTACCATCACTTCTGAAGAACCCAAAAAAAAAAAAAACACTAGTGTGAAGCTCCTTTCCCTTTCCTTTTCCTGACCCGTCACTATTTCGGAGGGCACCTGCTATCTGATCACAAAGTAGATATTCTGATGGAGGAGTAGGCCCAAAGAACGTCCAGAGGAAGGCTACGGGTAAAGCATTGGGGCATCACAAGAAGAAGCTTACAATTGGGACATACAGCAGGTAGAGGAGCAGGAAGAAGTGTTGAACTGTTGATATGTGACCACTCGACCTCGTCGCACTGCTATGGTGATGAGCCAAATTTGTCGTACCCTTTTCCTTGAAAGAAATTTGTTTTCAGCTCGAGGCGACACATCACGACTTCAAAAGATCGACAGCCCTCTTCTCTGAAACTATGTTTTCACTAGAGGCAAAGTACTCTATGGAGAGAGATTATTTTATCTTCATTTTGCAATCAAGAATGAAGGTGCTTGTGTCAAAAGCTTCGTTCTTTGCCCTCGTAGTAACTGGATCTGAGAACACGTGCACTAGATGGTGGCTTATAGCAATTGGTAACAATGATAAAATACACATTCTTTAGGCCTTTTTGACCAGCTCACCAACATTATTGCAGATCTCACCCCCAGCAGGCCCAAACTAGTGAAGTAGGCTAAGACTACCCAGAGTCTTGTCACATCCTCATAGGGAGACAGGATTGCAAAGTCCCTTCGCAAACTGCGATGAGTTTCAAAATTGTTCTGAATCTTTATTTATTTTTACAATTCTGAGACCTAGGGTTTTTTTTAATAGATTTTCATATTACCTTAGGGTGTTGAGATACATGGTCTAGGTGTTATCGGCCCCGAAAACGAATTGCTTGGTTGGTTAATCTCCTCTCCACGTGGATTAGGAGTGATTTTGATTTACATGAGGTTTAATCTTTCTCAAATTGCTCCAAGACTCTCCAAACCAAAAGTATTGAGTGGGCAACCCAACCTCCATGCTCCCACCTTGAAGGCTAGACAATCAACCCGCCTGCTGTCCTGTCCATTGCTGCTCTGCTGTTGAGCCACAAGACACAGACACACATCGAGCTCACCGATCCTCCCAAATCGACAGCCCCTTAATGCCGCAATTAATGTGACGAGGAAAATTGAGCAACAGCCTCCCCCACCGATCCCATTCTCTGTCACGCCGTCCCGCCTCCCGGAGAGGCATCCGAGCCGTCGCCGCCACCCGTCGGCTCCTTGATCGGACGGCCCAGGATCCGCGCGTACGGGGCAGCGGATCCGAGCCTACCCCCTCCACCTCCTCATAAAGAGGCGGCCCTCCTCTGCCGCTCGTCGCAGAGCAGCTCAGAGACAGAGAGCGAGCGAGCGCGCACGCTAGCAGCAGCACGCAGAGAGGGAGGGAGCGAGAGAGAGATGCCAATGGAGAGGTCGGTGTCGTGCGCGGAGAGGGGCAGCCTGTACGGCGGCGGGGCGGGGGCGGACATCCGGAGCTACAGCGCGTCGTACGCGCGGCCTCCGGCGGCGGCGCGGGTGAGGCGCGCGCGGAGCGTGAGCTCGTGGACGCGCCCCGCGGCGGCGCCGGCGCGCGTGGAGCGGAGCGGGAGCGCCAAGAGCGTGGCGGGCGCGGGCCGCCCGGCGCCGGGGGGACTCAACCTGCGCTCCTACAGCGCCTCCTACGCGGCCTCCTACGGGCCCACCCTGGCCGACGCCGGCCGGCTCCGGCGCTCCGGCAGCGTCACCAGCTGGTCCGCCGCCAACCGCCGCTCCGTCAACCTGCGCGGCTACACGCCGTCCTTCGCCGCGCTGGACGGCACCGCGTCCGGCCCCGCCCCCGCCGCGGCCCCCAGGAAGGCCGCCGCGCTGGACGACGCCGCCGAGCTGCAGCGGAGGAAGCGCCTCGTGGTGTACAAGACGTACGACGTGGAGGGCAAGGTGC
The DNA here is from genome assembly GCA_030272315.1 of Paspalum vaginatum. Classification (NCBI taxonomy): domain Eukaryota; kingdom Viridiplantae; phylum Streptophyta; class Magnoliopsida; order Poales; family Poaceae; genus Paspalum; species Paspalum vaginatum. The sequence continues at coordinate 40,201,186 of CM059015.1, read as the reverse complement.
GGGACTCCATGCGCCGCGGCGTCAGCTGGATCAAGGGCAAGTGCTCCCGCGCCGTCTACGGCTGGTGGTGATGGTCGCCGGTACGGTCGGGCCATCCGTCCATGGACTGACGCCGCCCGGCCACGCCATGCCCGCCGGATCTCCTCGGCGAGATCGATCATCCGCCCATCAGACATCGTCAGAGTATATATGTGAGTTGAGAGCGTTTCTTGGTGCACGCTGTCGTCGTCGATCGTCCACGTGTAGATGCACGACTCTGCTTGGCTTCCTCTCTCTAGCTTGATCTTTTTGTACGTTCTTGGAGGTAGGATTTTTATCTTGATTTTTAGGAGATCGATCGATTTGGTGGCATGTAGCATGAGCACTGGAGCTTCGTCCTCTTGGTGCTCTGCTGCTGCCCTTTGTACAGATAGCAATACCATCTCATTTCCACTGTACTTGCCAGTAGTATATGCTTTGATTATGTAATTTAGGTACTGCACATATAGAATAAAACTTATATTTTTGTAAATTACAGGACTACTGCCACGGGTAAATCACATCAGCCGCCTCTTCCTCTGTTGCTTCTATTCTTGTGTGTGTTTTTCAACAACCAACAGGTGCCAAGTTGTCTGCTCCTCTCCTCTCACTGAAGCCTCTTGCCGGTAGAATGTGCTATGAAAAAGGTAGACACGCACAGCCAATGGTATGGGGTCACAGTCGCGCATTACTCAAGGTGGATTCTTCCTGCCAACGCGCCTCACCTCTCTCGAATTACAACCACGTGATGTGAACGTCGATGGCAGTTGGTGGCGTGGAGTTTTCTCGAGGTCCCGAACATTTACTAAATTGTTTCAGGTAACTGGATCCAATCGGACAGGGCATTTTTTTGTGTGTGGGGAGGGCTATCTACAGTCCACACTCTCCAGTAAATCAGATCTTATTAGCATCGATCCATGAGCACAAGTTCGTTAGCAGCATCTAATCGCAGCGAATTATTCTCCGTTTTTAAAGGACCAAAGATTGTTCTCCACTATTTTTTTTTTGATTCTTCGATGCACTTTACAGAGTGGTTCCAATAATATATATGCTGTGCAATTTCATTCTGCCTGCGTGGTTGAACTCAAGTCCACACGAAAAGCCATTTTTTAATAATAAAGGAGGTTTATTTATCACTTTCAAGCATCCTTACATCAGGTTGATATAAAGGCTCTGAAACACTACGACCTCTGAAACAAACGTGTCTTTACAGTAAGGAATCCAGGAGCATTTAGGGTTTTTTTTATTATAATCATTTAGTTGAAGGACCTCAATCTTTCTACTAAACTGTCACCCATGTGGGTAAAAAGACTCCTTTCTTATTAGCCACCTGAGCCAACCATTTTGATGTCCTGTGAGGCCAGCCCATATATAAAACCAGTGTATAACCAAAAGATAACATGCAAAAAAGGATGGATTGTTTTCTTTTCCATAAACCAACTCATTTCTACATAATCAAAGCGACTAAAGCGTGGTTCGTGCTAAATTATCTTAACTTAAATATCATGTCCCGTGCAAGTCAAAAAATAATTCTTAATATAAATGTTCGATGGTTTCTAGACTAAAGGACAAAGAATTATCAAGTCTAAATACCCTATCATCTCCCTTCCAAGAGTATATTAAGATAAAGAAGAAACCAAATGGTTTAGGGTTTGGGCAATATGTATTGCACATGAGTAACTGTTTGCGCGGGACACATATAAAAGATACTCTATTTATCTTAAGTAGTAAATCAAATTTTTTGCTAATACATATCTTGTTAAGCTTCCACGAATTGTTTTATACTTACATGTCACCCCTAACAAAACAAGTGGGTTTAGTTATTTACCAATACTTGATAGCCAAGTGCTAACATAATTGATACAATAATGATGTTGATGCAACCTTGATGCTGAATAATAGACCGCACCACGTGAGCAAAGCCAACTTCAACTTTCCCCCTAACGGTCCGTCTTTATGACAAAACAACACTACTTGATACCCTGCTAGTTGAGCCTCGTTAGGCTATCTTTTGTTACAATTATGCCTCTACGAAGATCTTTAAGGGTTCTTAGGCTATCCTAATCTAGGCTTAGGGCTTATTTGGATACACCTAGTTAATTATTAATTGCTAAAAATATAGCTGGTCTAGATCTAACCAAATCCAACTAATAGATCAGCATATAAGTGTATAATCTATTAGTATCACCTATTAGCTAGTGAGTATTGGAGTCATCTTCGTACTTTATATTTTTAGCTGATCTAGACAGGTCGCGCAGATACACTTGTTCACCGATGATGGGCTTTGCAACTATACTCATAACCAGGGGCACTGCTTCTTCTGTGCATGTGTGTGTTGATTACACAATCGGCGAGCTTAACTTGTGTGACTTGTCTGCTGCTGATAGCGCCATTTCTTCGATGAGTTCTTTCAGTCTTCACACCCGCAGTCGAAAAGGAATTGCGAGTCATTTTCTTTCATCCATCCCACCAACAATCTCTTCTTGCGCTTTTTAAATCTTCTAGACTCTAATCCTAACAGTTATTCGGCACCCTTCTTCTACGATTTATGCACTACTGAAAATGACACGTTTCGTGAGTCATTATACGCTCCTGATGGAAAAAGGAATCTCACTCATTTCATGTATCCTATTCATACCTAACATGTGTAACATGTACTCTTTCTCATCTGCTTTTTTCACAGCATTATGATTAAGACCGTCCATCTAGCGTATGCTCTCAAAGCCTCTAGCCTCAAGTAGAGTGGAAAACTGGAGACTCTCACTTTTGGTCCTCCTTAATGAGGGTGAAGCAAGATTTTTTACACTTCGGAGCCTTCCTAGTTAAGGATGGATCTCAATTACGTTTTTGGGAAGGGGCTCCTTTGAAAGACCAATATTCCTCTCTATATAATATTGCTAGACCTAAGTTCTCCACAATAGTAGAAGTTCTGAGTTTCTCCCCTCCGAGCATCTCCTGGAGGAGACAGCTCTTTGGACCCAATTTGAATGCATGGAACGATTTGTTGGCACGTATCGAGGGTCTTGTGTTGTCTCCAGATCAAGATGCCTTTTACTGGAACTTAAGTCCAAATGGACAGTTCTTGGTAAAATCACACTATGTTGCCTTGATGCTCAGAAATACCCCTAAAGTGAACAAAGATTTATGGAATCTAAAGGCTCCTTTAAAAATTAAAATCTTTTATGGTATTTACGATGTGGAGTAATTCTCACGAAGGATAATTTAGCTAAGAGAAATTGGAAAGGAATCTTAGACTGTGTTTTTTGTCATAAGAAGGAAACTATTAATCATCTGTTTTTTGAATGTCGTTTGGCTCGGTCGTTTCGGGGCATTTTGCAGCTGGTTACTGGTATCGGCCAACCTGAAAATGTGGATCATATGTTTGGTTCTTGGCTCCACAGTTTTGATAAGAATAGGAAATCTTTGTTTCTACTTGAAGCAGCGGTCTTGTATTGGATTCTCTGGCTCTATAGAAACGACTTGGTTTTTAAGAAAAAACTCTTTTACTCTCAAGCTGGGATATCCTCCAATGGAAGGAATTTTAGGTTTTGGTTGTAGCGGGGTCACAGCTCTTGTGCGGGTGGCCACAGCTTTTTTTTTCCAGACCCATGGGTGACGATCTAGTCTTCAGATTGATTGCTGCTAGTTTGGGTCTATGGTTTTTCTATCTTTTTTTTAGCTGGCTGTGTGCATTAAGCAGAAGCCGGAAGTTGTACCAAGGTTTTATATCTTCTTGATGTATTGTACTTAGTATTTTTTTAAGAAGCTTCCTTTATCGAAAAAAATCTAGCGTATGCTTCTTTCGAAATCTGTATTCTATGAATTCGGATCATCGAACAATTATTCAGCGAACTTCTATGACATTTTTGTCCAGTGATACTGCCACTTCGCCAAAGAGTTCATCACCCCTAGCGCGGAAAAAGAATTTTTGGATCATTTTATTTATTTATACATTCCCGCCTTTCATTCATGCCACTTAACACCTCAAACTCGCCTTCTCGTGCTTTCCTATTGTCTTATGCTCTGCTTGCCCCTCATCCAATACTATAAAGGTTATCCATAGAGTATGAGTTCCATTCAAAGGCCAATTAAGACTGCAAGTGTGCTGAATCGGATCGGTGAGCGGTTACAAGAGCACTTTTTATATGAGTTGTGTGTGCTACTGATGATAGCGCCATTTGTCGACGAGGTCTTCGCCCTACTACCGGACAAGCAGAGAAGTGTGACCTTTTTGTTTTCTTTCGTCCACCGTGGCCTGTTTCTAGCACTTCACATCTATCTAAAACTCGTCGTCTTCGTGTGCTCTTTTGATATTTGAGTCTTCGTCCAACACAACACCTATCCATCCAGTATATATGAGTTCCATTTAGTGTACCAGATATTTTAAAAGTCTGTTTCTATATGAATGGGTCACTGCACAGTTAATTCGGTGAGCTTTTTCTGTATGTCGCATCTGCTAGCAGCTACTGACAACGCCATTTGCCGACGAGTTCTTCCCCCTTCTCTAAGACAGTAAGGTTAACCATCATACATTGAGTTCCCTTGGATTATATTATTGCCATCATGCGTGAATTCAGATCACTGAATGAATCATCAACTCTATTTGTCGAAGAAGATTCCTTTTCTATGACTTCTGATAACAGCACCATTTGTCGAAGAGAAGTCCTGAATCGAATCTAAAACTAGCGTTCTTATGGAGTTTTGGAGTTGACTCTCTCATTCAGCAGTGTAAGGTTATCCATAGCCTATTAGTACGAGTTCCTTTCGAAATCATTTTGTTTTGCAACTAGTACGTACTTGGCACACATTTTCTGACCTGCGTGATAGACTGCTGCATACTACTGATGATAACAACACTTATCATCAATCTCGGACTCGTCTTCTTATGCTGTTTTTTTATTCGACTCACCCATCGCCGACGGCTGTGTGACTGCGAGTTATGTAGTCCACAAGAGTTCGTTTCGAGATCCGTTGGGGTTTTGCACCACTTGGGTGAACTTTTGTGACTTTTGCGCGCGCCGACGTTCAATCTAATAACTGTTCCTCGCACCCTAGTGGCAGAAGAATTTGGAATCATTTTCTGTCGACCATCCCATTCAGAACACTTCAAACCAATCTCGATCCATCGAACTTGCGTTTTTTTTCTTCTTCTTACCTTTCACTCTCTCATCCAGCGGTAGCTGTAATAAGGTTATCCATACACTATTAGTATGCATGGCTACCTTTCGAAGTTGGATTCCATGGATTCGGATTGGCAAACAGCTATCGCGCTACCCTACCTTCGCTTCAATTCATTATTGTGCATCGTTTTCTCGATTCGACCCTTTTTTCCTTGCGCCTGTTTAAGATTTGACAAAGTCTAGGTACATGGAACTTAGCCTATCCGCACTCATTCTTTCTATTTCTCTACCCTAAGAAGAATAGTTCGTACTTATCAGCAATATTCTCTATTATATCCTACAATTCTACGCCGCCATGGTCGTCGCGCCCCACCTCCCCATTCTCCTCCTCCTGCGTGGACTGGGCCCGTCTCCTCGCCTCGACGACGGCGCGTGCCTCCCTGCTCTCAGTCGGCCATGTCGACCAGTGCAGCGCGTGGAGGAGTCGGGTCAGCCACGAGGTGGCACCTGCCGGAGGCCGGCAGCGCCTCCTTCCCCTCCGCGCGCGGCCGGCGCGCCTCCTCCCCGCCGTGGCCACGGATCTGGGCTGGCACCGCCATGGCCACCTGCCTCATCCATGTCGGCGCGCGCGCGCAAAGACGAACGTTGGAGCTCGTGGAGGAGAGAGAAGAGATAGGGCTGGCTTCTGTACGACACTAGATATCGGGTGAGAGGGGGCTTCACCCTACGTATGGGGAGCTTTGCAATCTCCCGCTGCAGCTCCCCCTTACCCTATATTTAGGGTAGTGTAATTTTTAGAGTAAGCCACTGCGGACGGCCTTACAACATACAATTATAGTACTTGTCAAACAAGTTGTTATATATATGTCAAGCATCATTATTATTAAAAGGAAAATGAAGCTCCTTTAAAGTTATCTTGTAAGGGTATATGTATAGGCATTTGATAAGATTTGACTTGTTGCAAAAGCAACGCACTTTGGGAGGAAGCAATATACCCATTCTGATGGATTGGGGATTCAAGCTTTGCATAGTGAACAATCTACGTTTGGGTCAACTTTCAACAGGAAAAGGATAATGGCGGACGTTGGGGGTGGGTCTGCACATACAGAAGCCGATACGAAATGCTCGCCGTCGTCTCTCCCCCTCTACTCCGATCCTATGTGTGGTACATGGAAGAGCTAGCGATACGCAATCGTCTATCGGCGGCGTCTAACCGTGGCCCTTATTACAACGTGATAGGTAGTGGTGGCGGATGCTAGATAGCTAGATGGATGGATGGATGGATGGATGTGATGTGCAGTGCTCGCTCGTAGAGACTAGAGAGTGACAGACTGACTGATGATGGGGTTAGATATGCGTGATGGATGATGGATCTGTAGTATACGTATCAGAAATTGCAAACGAACAAGTCGATGGACGTCTGGTCTGTGATGCGCGGCACGATCGAGTTCAGAAGGGGAGGCCTACCTAGCTACGTACGAGTACACGCACGGCACGGCACCTGGTCGGCCGGCCCGGCGGGTCAACGCCAAACCTGAAGTGATGAGCAAATTAAATTAAAGAAGAGCACCATCCACGGAATGGGATAGTCATCAGAGACCTGCCAGCTGCGTTGCGTGCGTTGGTCGTCCGATCGATCCCACATCCACCACACTCTGCATGCATGTAAAAACATGCACAGTTCTTGGGTTGTGCCCATACATGTCCATGTGGCCACGCCGGGCGGCACGGACATAGCTGGGCACGGCACACTATTACCGTGCCCAAGCACGGCACAGGCACGTCACGGCTGTCCTTACACGGGCCGTGCCGTGCCTCTGAGTTTGGCGGTATCGTGCCGTGCCCGTGCCTAGATCCGCGCTGTGCGGCTGGGAGGTTGACGTCGCTGAGACTTGAGCGTCGCCGCGCGCCGCTGAGTGTGTCACCATAGCGCCGCCGGTGCTGTCTCCACTCGAGCACGCTGCCATCGTCGTAGTCTTGACCGCGCCGCCGCCGTAGCGGACTCGACATCTCGACCGTGCCGCCGTGTTCTTCCCGGAAGTGGAGCAGGCACGGAGAGGAGATGGAGACCGGAGTGAGGGGAGGAAGGATGTGACCGCTCTTGGATTGGAGAGAGGGCAGAGTCGTGCGCGAGCTGGCGGAGTCGGGACCGAGCGCCGAGCGGGCACAACGGTGGAGTCAAGGGGGCGTGGAATCAGGCGGCGGGGGGGGGGAGAGGGGGAGAGGGACGAAGTGCTAGGGTTAGGGTGAGAGTCGGCGCGTGGTATTTATACTCCAGAGAAATTAGCGGACCGATGTCGGGCCAGCCGTTTAACCGGGCCGTGCCCGTGCCTGCACCGCAGGCTAGCCTCACAGCCGAAGCACGGCATGGACACCGGGCCGGCCCAGGCATGGCGGCCTGCGTGCTGTGCCGGACTTGGGCGGTGCCACGGACCGGCCCATTTTGGACACTTATAGTTGTGCCTGCTTCAGGTTGCTGCTAGCATGCACGCCTTTGTGTTGCCTGCCTGAGCTTGCAGACCTTGCTGCCATGCATGCCTGCCAGGTTTACTTTTTCGTTTTATGTTAACTTCCCGTACTCGGCCGGAAACTTCGCGGATTTCAAAATTTATGAATGGAAAAATTCAAATTTGATTCAAACAAATTTCGTTTTTTCGACTGAAATTCTGAGGTTTGCGAGCGGAAAATGGAGGAAATTACCAGAAAATGGAGAAAATGACAAGAAAAACGCATCTATCCGCCGGAGTCGAGCCTAGGACGCTCCCTTTCCCCTTCTCACCGCCGTCCCGTACCCAACGGAGCAGTGCGCGCGGGAGATGGCGCAGCGGCCACGGCGCGCGTGGGAGATGGTGCGGCAGGCGGCGGCCACGGCCCGCGCGGGAGAAGGCGCGGTGGGCGGCGGCCACGGCGTGCGAAGGAGATGGCGCGGTGGCCACGGCGCGAGCGGGAGATGGCGTGGCGGGCGGTGCCGGATCTCGACCTTCCCGGTCGGGATTCCGGTCTGGTGGGTCAGAATCCCGCTTCCAGCGACGTGAATCGTCGGTGGCGGCGCGAGCGGAGATGGGCACCCGATAGAGCGTTGGGCATGGGGCAAGGGCACCGAAGGGGAACGGGTGGATGGGGTGGGGGTTGAGTGGATAAGATAGGGGCGGGCCGGTGGGTTTAAAGTTTAGCGGGTTTTAGGGTTTTTAACGGGTCCTGAATCCAAATCTTCATTTTAACCAAGCAAAACATCTTATATTTAAACTAGACTTAGTCCTAATGGCTCAGAAAAACACCTATTTTTTTATCATATTTTTTCTGATTTTTTTAAAATTTGAATTTTTAAAGTTCAAAACAAAAAATAGTGAAAAATTATGAAATTTCATTTCCCGTATACCAGTGAAAACGAATTTTTTCCCAAAATTTCGTCCGAAATTCGCCGAAAAATAAAAACCCTTTGCTTGCATCTTCAGAAGAGAAACTGATCGGACGCATGCATGAACGTGCGCGCGTGGGAATTTTTTTTATTTTTATATTTATTTTATTTATTTTTTGCAGAAATAAATAGAGGATTCAAAAAATTACAAATCTATACCATTACCGCCGGACCATCCGGCGGTAATTAAAAAACGCCGCCCTATCCGGCGGTTTAATGACATGGCATCCTCTCTGCCGCCGGATTTGAACCCCTGTCATCACCCCGCCGGCCGAAGCGGCGAAATTAAAAAACCGCCGTCCCACCCGGCGATATTTAAAAAACGCCGAATGGGCCGGCGATTTTTAATTCCCCGTGGCGGTATTTAGGTCCTGTTGGCGTTTTTTAAATAATGGCCGGCGGTATTTAATCCTTTTGGCGATTTTTAAATAATGCCGGTCCATCCGGCGATTTTTGCTCCATATTTTCAAAAAACAAGAGCATGGTAGTTTGTTAAATAACCAATATGAGTATACGTACAAGCAAAATGTCAATTAAAAAATTCTTTGAATGTGGACATGGAAACTATTGTAATTAGTACCGGTAAATTTATATTTCTTTATTTTATGACGTAAAATATTTGTTTTCTTTTTCTTACTATGGAGGACAGAAAAAAACAAATTATGAGAGTACACGTTATATTAAATTGAAATCACAGCGTTACATTGAGTACGACATGAACAATTGATGCAGAAGTTAAAACGCAACATAGATTGAACTCGGATACATAATTCTCAATGTTGACAGCGTAGATTAACGACACAAATAAAGTTGGACACACTTGCGATGCCTTGTCGTTGTAGCGCGTAACTCGCGCTACACAATTGACTTGGCTTAGGTAATTTGAAATGCTAGAAACGTAAAAATAGTAGGAAGTTCGTCTAAGCGAATTGATTCGGATAGTGCTGCGACGGGCCTCCGAGATTATAGTAGCCGTAACCTCCGGATGGTGTATGGGCCTAAAATCGCCGTCCCCGCCGGCGGTATTTAAAAAACCGCCGTCCCCGCCGGCGGTTTTTAAATACCGCCGCCCAATCTGGCATTTTTTGGTCCGCGGGCCCACCGGTCGCTGCGCATGCCGCATTGCCAACCTGTTCTGGCGGTATTTAAAAAACGCCGGTTGATCCGGCGGTTTTTAAATACCGCCGATTGGGCTGGCGGTTTTTATATACCGCAAATTGGTCCGGCGGTATAGGTCCATATTTGCAAATTTTTCAATCGCCCATTTATTTTTGCAAAAAAGATTTAAATAAATATAAAAATAAAAAAATTTCCGCGCGTGGCGAGCTTTTTTTTAGGGGAACGTGACTAGGCCCCGGCCCGCTAAAGAGGTTTCCCAGCAAGTAAGCCCACGGCGGTGGCCAGAGCAGCCCAGCCAGGGCAGTGGCGAACCGGGGGCTCCTTCCTTCCTCACACGCCGCCTGCGCGCGAGCTTCCTGGTCCTCTCCAAAAATGAATACTGTCGTTGCAAAATTCATTTACCAAACGGGAGAAACTTTAGGACCGACCGATAAAGGCTAAACGATTTGACAAAAGATCGCAAAAAACCGTGGAAATTGTGATGGCCAGCAAGACCAAGGGCCACGGGCAGCCGCCAGCTGACAAACATGTTCTTTAAGGTACGGAAAAAGGTAAACTGTCAAGTTTATTTTGGATCGATAAAAAAGGTAAAGTTTGTCAAGGATCACGAAACTCTGGAAAATCCTATTCAAGCCATTTTGAATTTTTTTTACATTTTTTTTTGTTTTATGGGATTGGGTTCGTTGGATCCCAAACCATCCCTACTAAGATTTTTTTCCTCTTAATAACTTTTTTGAGGTGTTTAAATTTTTTTTATTTTAACTCTATGCCGATATAGAAAGCACAAAAAAGTAACCTTATTGGGTAAAATTTGTAGATATAAATAAGCATTATGGGGCTAAATAGACTTTTTTTCCCTTTTGAACATGCAATTAAAAATGGTCATTTGCCCCAGCAGGCGGGACGAGAATAGGCTGAAATCCCAGCGACGGGCAGTGGCCGGAACGATCAGTTGTACGACCCAGTACACGCACGGTCAGTACTTGAAGCACGCCCTCCACTTGTGTAGATTATAATACACTGGCGAACGGGATTCTTGAACTCATTTGTCGCCTCTGCTATTTTTAGTTTCCACTTGATGATGTATGTAAACTATAGGGAAGCGACAATAATAATGCTTGTTCCTATACATTGTACAAATAAAATAAGGCTGGAGCCAGCGGCTCCCCTATCCGTCCGTCCCTAACACTGTGCTGACACTGTGCGCCACTGTTTTTGCACTGTAGACACAGAGAGATGGATAGGTGGAATAGTGATGGGGGATGAGAGACGAGGAAACCATTGGATAACCTCGGTGGCCTTGTTAGGGTAGGACGGCTACTGTTTCAAGGGTGCGGTGGTTGAGTTTGTTTTTAAATCTAACTTGAGGTAATAAGACCATCTTCAGCGGCATAGCCACCTTGATACGTATATTTCACACCTCAATTATTTAAAATGTCAGGATAATGTTTTTCACATCCATTATTTGGACATCCCAGTGGAGGAGATGGCCTCACGACGAGCCATTGAGCATCAGCAACACCATTTCTTCTTTATTGAACAGGAGGGGCACGCCTCCGATGAAAAGACGTGGAGAACAAAATGAACAAAAGAAGGAAAAGGAAGGAAGGAAGGAAAAGGTTTCAAATAGGACTGCTGATCGAAGAGATTGCCATGGCAGAATCAATGTATAAATGCGGTTTTCATCTCTCTCACTCCCCCGTGGTGCGCGATCCGGCATTCCGGCAGCTGGAGAAGAGGAGAGGAGAGGAAATATCTCCCTCCACATCCATGCCTCCAATCCAAAGGAACCGCCGCTGCTGTACTGTACTCTAGCGTGACCAGACAGAGCAAGCGCATAGTCCGCGCGCCCGTGACGAGCATGCAGATGCAGCGAGGGACCTGGGAGGGACCAAGCCCAAAAGTAAAGGCAAATAAAGCCGGCCAAAACTAACGGGGGCGTCCTGACCCGACCACAGCATGGCGGCCGGGGCCGGCGGTGGGGATACGATACCATCCACCACGTTCCGGCGGGGAAGTACATGCTGCAGCAGTCCACTCCCTCCCACGGCTTCCCACGGGCAGGCTCTGCTGTGTTGGTCGCCCGTGACGACGCGGCCGGCCGCACCGTCCGCGTGCACACACGCTACTACTGCTCCGACTCCGCCGTCCTCCAAACGCAGCAGCGCGGCGGCCCCGTGAAAACAACAGCAGAGCGACTGAGCGAGCCCGTCCATCGGCGGCGCCGGCGACTCGTCGATCAGCCGCGCCTGGGTGTGGACGGTGTCAGTGTCGTCGCTGCCTGGGTGGCGGCTCGGCTCCATCCGTGTCACTGCACTCGGGCCACCTTCTTCCAAATGTACTCTACGTATAATAAACAACTCACTGTATCCTAGTGTCACAGGGTCTGTTCGGTTGCTCTTCTACGTCTACCTAGGCTGTAAAAGCTGGCCAGGTTTCCTTTCGGTCTCCAGTAAACCAGCCAAGGTTGTTTGGTTGCGATTTGCATTTCTTTCTTCTCGCGTCACCAGTAAATCGCGTCATTGCCTCTTGCACCATTGCCGCTGTCTCGTCGTGCCTCTTCCACCACCTGCAGGAGCTTCCTCCTCCTCCTCCTCCTTGTGCCGCCGCCGCATCCTCCTCCTCGCATGGGAGCTCCGCGTCCCCCGCCGCGTCCTCCTCGCGCGGGAGCTCCGTGTTCCCCGCCGCCGTGTCCTTCTCGCGCGGGGAGCTCCGCGGCCATCGTGCCACCGCCGCCGCCGCCTATCGCGTGGGAGCTCCGCTGCCTTCTCCTCGTGCGTGAGCGCCGCAGCGGCCACCACCTCCTCCTCACGTGGGGAGCTCCATGGAGAGGCACAGGGGAGCCGGGGGTGAGGGAGGGAGACGGACAGAGAAGGGGGAACAGAGGGTGGCTAGAATAAAACGGCTGATTTGGGCGTTCTCAGGGAGCCAGGCTGAGGAGGACTTTTGGCCAAGCTGGGCATGGCTTCGGAGTTGGGCCAGACAACCAAACACGTTGGGATAGTCTATTCTAGACTGGCTAGAGCATTGACTAGATTTATGCAGCCTATCAAACAGACCCATAGAGAAAACAGTCAGATAAAATTTTATCCATATCATATAAGTGTCGTAGGAGCAAATGGATTGGTTGTGTTATGTGGAAAATTAAAAAACACAAAGAAACAAAAAAAAAGTAATAAAGGGGGGGGGGTGGAATCTAAACCTTTTTTTTTCTTTGCTAAAAAGCGAAGCTGTTGTCGTCTGTATATATAGCTATATACACCCTTATTATTAACAAGCACCAACACTAGCATACATAATCAAGTCGGAATTCCCGAACCACTTCATGTTGGAATTCCACAGTTCAATTTTCATATGAAAAAAAAATGCAATAGCTAGGAAAAAGGGCTATATTATCCGAGACTTTACATTGGTGTGTGTGTGTGTGTCTATACACACACACACACACATTCACGCCAAAAATATTATCCAAGTTCCCTACATGAAGTTGTAGAGCAGGTATTTTGAAGGCTGTTAGATAATGCAAGATCGAAACAAGCATTTTGAACCGGATGGATCATGTCGAGGACTAGTGTTCTCTCGCTGGGCATCAGGTAACAAAAGATTATTGGGCACAAGTTATTAACAAACCTCAACTAACCAATTGTAGGAGATATAACATGCGTGTCCCTGACTACATTCACAATCGTTACTCTAGAGTTTATATACAGACATAAAAAGAAGAGCGTGAACAAGAAATTTTCTCCCCTCTATTAAACCCACCAGACAAGCCCTTCCAAATTTCCCTTTTCTCGATGTCATAGAGAATTTGTCCCATTCCACAGTCCACACTCCTCTGCGCGCACTCTCTTGCGGCTTGCCCCCTTTAAAAAATTGCCAATTAAATAGTAATACTCTGACTAATAAAAAAATACAATCTAGCTAATGATCCACCATTAACAGCCAGCTTGTCACTTCCTACCAAGTGGACGCCATAGCTACATTACCCCTCTACCGCTCCCCCTGCTCCTTCACTTCGCCACAATGGCCACCACAACCACCACCGTCACGGAACCGGCCGGCAATGCGGTCGCGTCGCCGCCGTCTCCGTCCTCCCCACCGCCCAAGAAGGCCACGTACGAGCTCGCCGCCCGGAACATCTACTACGCCAAGCCGGTGGCCGCGCCGAGGCTGCTCGCGCGGCTCCTGAGGCCGGCGTGCGGCGCGGCCCCGGCGCCGCCCGACTACATCCTCCGCGACGTGTCCCTCACGGCCCGCGCCGGCGAGATCCTGGCCGTCGTCGGCCCGAGCGGCGCGGGCAAGTCCACGCTGCTCGACATCCTCGCGGCGCGCACGGCGCCCACGCACGGGCGGCTGCTGCTCAACTCCGCGCCGCTGCGGCCGTCCTTGTTCCGCAGGCTGTCGGCACACGTGCCCCAGGCGGACGCCGCGCTCACCCTGCTCACCGTCTCCGAGACCTTCGCGTTCGCCGCGGCGCTGCTGCACCCGGACTCGGCGCCCGCGGCCTCGGCGGCGGTCGCCGCGCTGCTCGCGGACCTCAGGCTGGCGCACGTCGCGCACACGCGGGTCTCCCCCGCTGGCCTGTCCGGCGGCGAGCGCCGCCGCGTGTCCATCGGCCTCGCCCTCCTGCGCAACCCCGGGGTGCTCCTGCTCGACGAGCCGACGTCCGGCCTCGACTCCTCGTCGGCGCATGTCGTCGTCAGCTGCATCCGCGCCGTCGCGGCCGCCCGGGGCACAACGGTCGTGCTCTCTATCCACCAGCCCAGCGCGCGCCTCCTCTCCGCCGTGGACTCCCTCCTGCTCCTCTCCCGCGGCACCGTCCTCCACCACGGATCCCTCGCCTCCCTCGACGCCGGCCTCCTCTCCCACGGCCTGGTCGTCCCCGCGCAGCTCAACCCCCTTGAGTTCGCCCTCGAGGTCCTCGACCAGCTCCCGCATCCTTCCCCCTCCACCCCCGAGCCCAAATCGGCTGATGAGGAGCTCATCACCTCGCCGTCGCCGTCGGGCCACCACCACAAGACGATATCCCCGACTGCTTCGCCGTCGTCGAGGCTTCACGAGTTGGTGGTGCTGTACAAGAGGGCCTGGAAGGTGGTCTACCGGAGCAAGCAGCTGCTTCTCACCAACTTCCTGGAGGCCGTGCTCGTGGGCACGCTGCTGGGCACGATCTACATCCACGCCGGCTACGGCGAGGCCGGAGCGCACAAGCGGTTTGGCCTCTTCGCCTTCACGCTCACTTTCCTGCTCACCTCCACTACCGAGACGCTGCCGACGTTCGTGTCGGAGCGGCCGATCGTGCTGGCGGAGACGGCGGCGGGGCTGTACCGTCTGTCGTCGCACGCGGCGGCGGCCACGCTGGTGTTCCTGCCGTACCTCCTGGTGGTGGCGCTGCTCTACTCCGTGTGCGTCTACTTCCTCGTGGGGCTCTGCGCGTCGGCGGGCGCCTTCGCGGCGTTCGTGCTGGTGGTGTGGGCGGTGGTGCTGACGGCCAACTCGTTCGTGCTGTTCGTGAGCTCCTTCGCGCCGGACTACATCGCGGGCATGTCCCTCGTGTCCGTGTCGCTCGCCGGCTTCTTCCTCTTCTCCGGCTACTTCCTGTCGCGCGGGAGCATGCCGTCGTACTGGGTGTTCATGCACTACGCGTCGCCGTACAAGTACGCGCTTGACGCGCTGCTGGCCAACGAGTACTCGTGCGCCGCCGACCGCTGCTTCGGCGTGGGCGGCGGCGCCGACGGCAGCGAGTGCTCGGAGACGGGGCACGACGTGCTGGTGGAGAAGGGGCTCACCGCCGACGAGCGGTGGACCGGCGTGCAGGTGCTGCTCGGCTTCTTCCTTCTCTACCGGGTGCTCTACTGGGTGGTGCTCAGCCGCCGCGCGTCCAGGGCCAAGAGATGATCGGTGACCGGCCGGCCGGCGAACTCAGCCTGGGACCGGGGTTATCATCTTGCGCACGGCCGTGCCGTACGTGCGTGTGAACGCGTGCATGCACGCATGCAAACAAGGAGCTAGGTAGGCGCAGGTACGTCAAATTGTCGACACGGAGGGGATGAAGAGGTTTGATATTAACCGGTAATTACGCTGTCATATACTGATGTAAATTGTGAAGATAAAACTCTTTTTATAAGTGTGTAATACTACTATGATCGATGGATGGGTGAATATTGCGTTAACTTAAAGATAATTAATAAGTATTGTCTTTCTTGATTATTGATGACTCGGGTCTGCGTCGTACTCCTATATGATTATTTTTTTCGAAGAAATGTCGTATATGATTATTTTATATGTACACTATATGATCGCGTACGGTACGCGTTAAAGATAAGTTTTGTCTTTTTGTCAATTCAATTTGATCTTATTTTTGAATCTGTCCGGTTGCATATTTATCTGCATATTTTATTCACAAAAACAGAATGTTCACCTGCATACATATTTGTATTCGGTGACTTATTTTATGCTTAACCATAGCAACACCTTATATCGAAAAGAAAAAAAGATAGGCACCATTTCCAAACAGAAAAGCATTATGCTACGCCGGGTGTTTTCTTAGTTTTTCTAGAGAATAGGAGGGGCAGGGCCCGACTGAAAATATATTTAAAATAAAGTTACAGGGAGCTTTCGAATCAAATTACAGTGTGAAGAAAGTATATACTGCCCAATCCCATAATATAAGGCGTATAGTTTTTTGGCACAGTCTTAAAGTGTAACTTTGACTATTTATTTTTTTCAAATATGATATCAACAAATACAAAACCATTGTTATATTAAAATGTTTTTAATATAATTCCAAACTTAAAAAAGTTTGGTTTTTTCAAATGCATGCTTGCCTTGTTTTATGGCATGGAGGGACTATTTTGCTTTCGCACATTGGATAACCATGCCAAATTCCTTTACAAAAGCTTGCTTACAAGATGAAATTGTCTGTTCCCGCTCATTGAAAATCAAATCATTCATAGAAGTAGTCCATATGGCCCAGCACGGGAGAATAACAACATCCATGAAAATAGAGACTCAGATCAGGCAGTTATACTTGATGATCTCGAGTATATGGAATGATTCAGCATCATTTATTATTGTAATTCCGAGTTGACTCCATAAGTTTTTGGTGCTTATTCTTGCCACCCTTGGTTATAAGATTAGCAGAGTTCAGAGTAAAGGGTTACTAGAGTCTAAAAGCGGCAAGTATCAAATGGGCGATGATGGTAGGCGCAAGAGTCGCATCGCAAGAAGGTGGTGACACTGCTAGCTGAGATGCAGAGTGAGATGGTTGAGCAGATCTAGGGTAGGGCTGCCGCCGCGAGTGTTGGGAGGTGGTGGTAGGAAGTGAGGTTATCGCGGGTGCAGTAAAATTTTAGTGTTGCTCGAGCAAGACATTATCACACCACCGTTGTGAGGCAAGCCTTCTACGCACTGGTGGTGTGAGGGCTGGGGGGAGGGGATCGGAGGAAGACGATGATATATTGGCAAACATCTGACGGGTGATGGCAATCCCACAAACAAAGGTTTTGGTGCCAGGGAGGATCATTTTCCATCCACATGAGGTAGTAGATGCTCCCTCTTTCAGAACACTCTCCCCGAATTTAAATATAATATGTCACGGTTAATTTTTTCTACAACTTTAATCATTCGTCTTATTTAAAAAATTGAAAATATATAAGAAAACAAGTCATGTTGAAACCCTGTACGGTGATAAACAAATCACAACAAAATAAACCATAAATTATAATTTTTTTAATAAGACAGATGATTGTAATTATAGAAAAAATCAACCGCGACTTATATTTAAATATGTAATGATGACACAAAATTTGCTTTTAATGGTTCATGAAGAAACTCTGGAAGAAAAGCCATAGTTTTATGAGATTTATTTCATATATTTTCCTTTTTTTATTTCTTCCGCCACCATCCGATGTGCAAGAAGGTTGCGTCGAGTGTCTATATTTACGAATTAAGTAGAATATAATATGGCTCTGTTTAATAGGGTTGCAGTTTTAAGAAATTCACAAAAATTCTAAAGTTAGAAATAGCTTTAAGAAATCTATGGATCTTGAACCGTTGGGTACATGCAAGTTATTAACAGGACCTTTCTATTTCTATTCTAGACAAAAAAAAAGTACCATCAATATTTTTGAGAAAGAAGTTCGAGGTATTTTACATTTATAGGTCTTAAGTTATCATCACCATATCTCATATCCAACCTTCTATCATATCTTTTATTTCTATATAGTATTTTGCACATCCCCTTTTGCCTTGTCATGGCAAATACTCTAATATGGCTACCGTACCCGCTTTTATCAGTTGCACGTAGAGGCCACGTATTGAAGAGAGTGCCACCGATTAAAGGGGGGGCCATACGTTCTAGAACCCTGGGAGGTGTGCATTTGCATATCATCAGTTCCATTTACGTACGTTGCGAGCATGCGTGGATGGCAAAAAAAAAAAAAAAGGCTTTGCAATGATACACGTCTGTCAGTGCGTGGCGCGGAAAGAAACAGCAGGCGCTGTGCGAGAGCGAGTGTTTAAGTACTACGTGTACAATCATCGTCTGTACGTTATGCTATGGCCATGCCTAATATACTAGCAACATGTGTATAGTATCTTGGTAGCTGTATGCATGTGTGGGTGTGGCTAATATGTAGCTGATGATGGGCGTTCATGAATGCATAGGATAAGCAAAATGTACACCATATGATTAGGTCGCATAAGCACTAGTAGATAGTATATACGGGACATCCTCACCGTTCAGCGCTGGCTGCTAATCATGCATGGTTTATTTGGAAAACCGGCTCACCAAACCTGCACATGAGCTGAATTATCCATGCAGTACTACGATGCACGGACCATGGATCGGCTGGCCCCCATACGCATGCAAGTGCTGCCGGCGACGCACGGCACGGTTTATTTGCAACTCGACCGCGCGTAGGTACGTACGGATCGAGACAGTGCTGCCTCGCTAGCTGGTCAGCCAGAGTTGAAGTGTCGCTGACAGCCAGTCGTACTCGTACTCGTATCGTACAGGAGGAATGGAGGATGGCACACACCTGCAAGGATCCGAAAGAAGGGGAAAAAAAGGCAACAGGATCACCATCTCTCCCAGCCTCACACATCGATAGATCACAAAAGGTCGTCTCGAATCGAATCGGAGCATAGATGACGGAGATGGATACATTATATAGTATCATACTATACTATCATGTGGATGACAGAGCATGGTGGTGCATGCAGAGGCTAGCTGCATCTGCACCATCTGCTAGGCGGTTTCGTCGGCTACTCTCACGGGCCCTTGGTCGCTCTCGCCGCTGCTGCGTGCTGTGGCCTGGCCGGGCCTCTTGTCATATCCTATGTGTCTACTAGCCACCCACTCTCTCTCTATCACTCTCTGTTGTTTGGGCGTCTCGTGAACCATTCTTGTCCCGGGACAGTTAGGCGATCGATCGGCGTCTAGTACTGCACTACGTACTCCCTACGTTCTGATTTACAGGTTGTTTAATTTTTTGACATTAAATTTGACTGACTCATTTTATTCAAAAAATTTCATACGATTATCATATATTTTCATTATGATTTAATTTAGCATATAATATATTTTACCTATGAATTGAATTTTTCTATATTTTTATAAATATTTTGAATAAGATGAACAAATCAAACTTGATTAAAAAAATCAAACGAATTTATAAATACGGAGAGAGTACGTTCGCTAGGAGGACAGAGGGTCCCCTCCCGGCCGATATACAGAGTGATAGAGAGACCAGACGACGCTCGTGACGCACCGCTATAGCCTGTACCTACCTGCGCCGTAGTGGTTAATTTCACCCACGGCTCACGCATGCACGACTCGTGCCTGTCCGTGCTCCTCCGATCCGGTGTCCACTGTGTCGTCAGCCGGTCAGCGTGTGTGGGGGAGCTTTGCGTGTTGTTTTCCAATTTGTTTAGCATATACGTACTCCATACTACGAGTACTGTGCATGAGTTCCTGTTGGATACCGAGTACACTGCTGCGTCAGTGAAGTCCCCTTGTGGAAATCCCGTGTGTGTGTGCGAGTATCTCTGCTCTCAGTCTTAGCCTACCTAGGTCGTCTTCAGATCAACCTGCTTTCAACGTACGTAGCTGTCCTGAAATTCCGTGCGTGCAATGATCTCCATTGGCATCGATCACATGCTGTGTATCGTCGGGTTCTGCTGCTGCTGCATGCCTGCATACCTGTATCAGTGTTTGGTGACGACCCTGTTAATCAGTGCGAATAATTCTATCGGTTGCGTCAGTGTTTGGTGACCCTGCTTGTTAGTGCACGACGGACGGACGGACGGACGGACGGACGTGCTAGTAATTAACAGGTACTACTACAAAACTGCCACGGCGTTACGATGACCGTTCGTTGCATTGTGCCCCTCTCTCGCTGCATGCTATACTCAATCATATATCATCCCCACTGATTTGCTAGATCAGAAAACTGTGGGATCGATCGAGTTCGTCTGACTCGATCTTGACTCGCACGGGGCGAATGTGTGTTTGGTGAAAACAAACGTGGAAGACGAAAAAATAATAAATATATGCATAAAAAGCACACATATCCGAAAATCATATATTTCATTAATTCTTTCTTGAATTTACAAAATACATGATCATCGAAACTAAGTCTTCGTTTGTCTTCAGCGTTATGCTTAAAAGAGAGGTCTGACTATATAGCGATTGCGTAGTTCGCTGATTTCCGGGGCCTACAAATTGGGCGCGACCGGTTAATTACATCCGCAGAGCAAGTCTGCGGAAAACCTCCGATTAAGCTGCGCTTTCAATGGTCATCGTCAAATAAGTCATCTGCTCATCATCCATATGCGATATATGGCGTAGAAATAATATGGGCCGGAACTCGCATGATATGAGTGGCTTTATGTCGCCAAAACTCGGTCACAACTGTCCATCGTCACGTCGTAGTAAACGGAATAAATTGTTGACAAAGGAGAGTGACTTTCGCCTCATCGGTGCCCAGTCATGCTTGCCCGGCTTCATCAAATACGGATGTAAGTGTTGCCTTTGCCTCATCGGTGCCCAGCAACGATGTATCCGGTCCCGTTTTTTGGGACGTGTCGGTGGAATAGTGACCCGGTCTCATCGGCACTTGGCCCGAAATTCGTCTAGCCTCATCGGCACTAGACATGTTAGGAGTAAAACATATGTAGACCGTAAATTGCGGAAATACATGACGATGCTTGCAGAATGAATGATTTTCTGACAGCCTTTCGGCTTGCAGAATAATCATAGACTTAGTGGATAAAAAGAGCAAATAATTGCCTTTTGCCTTTACGAATGGTTTTCTGACGGCCTTTCGGCTTGCAGAATAATAAAAAACTTAGTCAATAAAAAGAGCAAATAATTGTCTTTTGCCTTTACAAATATCAGAACAATACTCATGCTCACGTAGTATAATAGCAGGTGTTAGCTCTGCACAGTTTGTATAAATTTTCGGTGACAAATCACAAGGAAGTTTGCCGTAAACTATTATTATCTATGCTTGAATCGAAGCACAACTCTTCAAATTAACTTGCTTGGATATGTGCCGAACCATTAAGGTGCACAATCTCTCCATCGTAGCTTTGCTGGCGAAAAACACAATTACATCGGCTGTTTGTGAATGAAACTTGATAGTTGTTTCAAGATCTCTCAAAACCTCACGGTTGGCACTCGGTAACATTCGAAATGCTCTTGTACATATTCAAAACACGGCTATGTAAATTTGCAATGAAACTTGATACTGCTGCCAGTTCTCTCTCAAAACCTCACGGTTGACACTCGGTAAAGTTTGGAATGCTCTAGTGATGATTCAAAGCTTCACAGCAAATGCAGAGCTTCACAACAAATTCAGAGCTTCACAGCAAATTTGGAGGTTCCGTGCAAATTCAGAGCTTCACTGCTTTCAACTCTATCTCGAGTTAATCTTCAACTGTCATCTTGAGTTAAGCTTCAACTGTAACATACTGATGAACGGGACTTCGGCAAAAATCTGAGTCGTCTTGCTGGAACAATCATAATGACAGGAGCTCGACCACAAGTTTGAGCGTCGCCGTATCTCATGGATGTGAACCAAACAATAAAACACATGGAGAGTAATATTGCAAAATAATTGAAACATAGCAACACGTAAGCATGTTTCTTTAAATATCATGATCTCAACATGGCAAGAATATTACTATGTTTATTTCAACTCAAATTTATTGTGGAGCACATGAAAATATTCATCCTAGTGCACTTAAGCATGTCAAAAGCACACATAGATATTTATTTCAACTTATTCAGGGCTAAACTCATCGTATGACAGATCATAGGCATGCAAGCATACTAGTTAAATGAAACTAATCTCTCATTCTCATGACGTTAGGAACAAAAAAAAGTACATCTATCCAGCTGTGTTCATACAGTATATTAAAGGGACATGGATGCGTCTAGCATTCTCGACGTACACAAAGACACACACATGAATATTTATTCCTGTTTAAGCCTAATCTCGCCGTACGACAGATCGTAGGCATGCAACATAAATATGATTAATTAATCCTAATCTCCGGCAAATTAACAGGACATAGATATGTTCTAATCTCATCACCGATTAACAAGGCCCTGCTATATTCTGATTTTACCATAGTAAAGCAGCGGCATGCAAATCAATCTATTTTTAATTATATCTAATCTCAACACAACTGATTATTATATTTATCTAACCAGATTAAAAAGCAAACAGATCAACTTATTTTAATCCCATCTACTTCATCATATCGGGAAAAGAAAGACATGCAAGCGTCTAATCTCATGGGGGCTATCACAGCAGATTAAAACAACGTAGCACATGCATCCGTTATCTCCAACAGTACGCTCATACTAAACTCGAAAGCAGTAAGATGTACGTCTATTTTAATCTTAAACGGATCAAAGATTCGGTAGATTGATAATTCACCGGTGAACGTGACGGCAGAGATGGTAGACATGTGGTGGCGATGACGAACTCGCCCAACAGGAACGGCGGCAAAGAGTTGACGTCGAACTTGCCGAGCGGAAACCAGCAATCGCGACGGAGTCTCCGGCAGCCCGTCAGCAACGGCGAACGTCGATGAGGACGGCGAACGTCGACCGTGTCGTCTCCGGCAGAGTGGCTCGCGTGGCTCTCTTCTCGTTCGGTCGACCGCTGGCTGGTGATGGCGAGATGCAGGCGGCGGCGTGCACGAGAGCAGCATGCAGCGTCGGCATGTATTCTTTGCAGATACGTTTGTTCCAAAGATGATGCAGCACGATCAACGAAGGCTGGAGAACCTCTCGTGGCGGCGGCCGCGTATATGCTGATGCATGGCTGGCCAGGGCATGGAGGCCTCGGTCCTGTTCGCGAGGGCAAGCCGAGGGCATGGAGGCCTCGGTCCTGTACGCGAGGGCAAGCCGAGCGCCCCCGCGTGAGTACCTGGCGGCCTGTTTATATAGCCAGGGGCTGAGATAGTTCGTTGCTTGTTCCATCCATCTCTAAGCTTTAACGAACTCCGAGATTTCAGCAGATCGTAATTCTATCTCCAACGAGATAGCTTCCTGATTAGTACGGTTGGACTTATCTTCTAATCACGTGTTAGCCTCTTTGTTTCTCCAAAAGCCATACGTCATGACGTAACGGGGCTTAAATCAATCGGCCCGGCGAGCTCAATTATTTTATCTCTAATACAGGCTATACATGCACGACCGACATGACCAAACACAACAGTGCACGATCTCAACTTGTGAATGAAGATTTGCATGCGCACCACATGCATGCGGGCCCATACAACAACTTCGACTCTGATTTAACTTGAGGCATATCATTTGCCTTGCTCATGAATAAATAAGCAAACCGATACAATCATCTCCTCCAAATTGTGGCCAAAATATTGTAGGACCCATTTGCCATAGGACCAACCATATTAATAATGCACAGCTTCAAAAAAAATCGTGCATAATATTGCTATATGATTTTTTTATCATCAAACAAATGCCCTCCGCCGAGTCGAGTCTACGTGCGTAGCAACGGAGGCTTGACTCGGGGAAATACCAGTTCATAATGATGATAGCTTTCCTGACAAATATTTGCTTGTTCAAAGTAATTCAGCAATATTTCACTTTATTTTTCCAGAATCCCATTACAAAGCTCGCTTTGGGAATACCATAGAATCAGAAAATATAAGAGGCCATTGCGTCGACTTATGCCACAACTTTTGTGAATTTAGCGACTATGGGCCCATGATATGGTGAAAATCATGCCACCTCTTGCGTAATAGTGACCGGACAAGGTGTGGCAAAATTATGCAACACCGCCCCCCCCCCCCCCTTGACGAAAAAAATCATACCACACATGGTAGTGATATATAAAACACATTTAGTTCCATTGTGACCAAATGACTTGGTGCTTGCCAACGGAATGCCATATGCTTGGTGGAATTTAGCAAGATTGATGCGATCATATTGATAGTGTAAATCGTCTGTCTTTAAGAGTTTCACAACTCCACAATCGTCATGTTGGTTTGTTTCACTGCTCCCGATTATTTTGCACACATCCGAAATTCCATGGATGTTTAACAACAATCATCAAAAAGCCATAAAGCTTTGACGTCAAAAATCACGGGTGTAGGTCCATACCCATATAGGGCTTATGGTGGCACTCACGTAACAATAAGCACCAAAGTGCATCATATTACCTCTTTTTTTTTTCCTTTTGGAGAGAAGCAGCGGCCCTCTGATTAATAGGAAAATAAAGGGAAAATAGAAGAGGAAGTAAACTCCCTTTTTATTTGTTTTTTTAAAGCTAGACAGCTCCTGAATTGGCTGCGTTGAATCTGAAACTCTGAATTAGCAAAAGGGGTGACGTCAGGAGCTGCCAAAATATACTCAATGCAAACAATACCCTCGAAACCTGCTCAAGTAAATAACATGGCTGCCGCAATCGAGAGCACTCAAGACACTGTGGTGACAACATGTGTTTGCAGAACTCTTAGATGCTGCAGCACTCAACCCATATTTGAGAACAAAAGCCATAGATTGATAAGTTGAAAGTCCAGAACAAGCTTATTCTCACGAGGGCCATTTAATTGAATTACACACAGCTTGGTGCTTAAATCATCATAAAGGATGAATCAAAGAAGCCACCGCTTTGCGTTCTCAGATGGATGCAATGCCAAGGCAGGGCCATGACCAGGAAGAGTCATGAGCAGGCGATTACTCGCTTTTCTGACAATGACAGTGACATGAACCTTCAAGCCATAGACAATTGTGTGCATTTTTTTGCAATAGTATGACATTATCTTCAGAGTTCGCTTGTAACAATCATATTATATACTCAGATGCACCTTCCGTCGTGAACTCGTGATGCATCTTCCTGTCTTTTTTAAGCAGCGCTTGATTTGCACTATCACCTTGACTTTGGTACTGTTTTTTGTATCTCATGAAGCCTTGAGAATACAGGTAGCTCTGCTTCGCCATATATCCTCAAAGTTCTAGTGAGTATTGATTTTTGCTAGTGCCATAGGGGCAAACAGGAACATAAGCTAGCTGCAGCGCATGCTCATGCTTCAAACTAATTATTGTCACAAAGGACCAAGCAACAAACTAAATATGGCGAAAACCCATGCCATAATTTTGGGAATATCAGTAGACCATGGTAGGAGGATACGCTGATCAGCAACGGACATTGCCACCTCCCAGGCAAGAACGAGAGGACCGGATGTGGTGAAAACCATACCACACAAGGTATGGCAAAAATTATGCCAGGACCTGTGCGAAAAGACAAAGGATTTCCATTGTGAGCAAATGTACTGGTGCCGGCCAATGGAGTGTCCTTTTTATAGGAATTTATCAAGTCGGATGTGACCATCTAAATTAACAGTGCTAGCCATCCATCTCGAAGGGTTTCACAATTACGCAATCACCGCGTTGGATTGCTTCACTGCTCCCAAACAATTAGCATATATCCGAAAATCCATAGATGATGTGCTGAAATATGACTCGGTCATTCTTGCTTAACAACATCAAGTTGCCGAGCCAAGGAAAGAATTATATATTTGTGAGGGCATGAATTCGCCCCATGTCTGACCTGGTCAAAGCAGAAGGCCGTGCTAGTCCTTGGTCTGACTTGTAGATAAATTCCATTGCAACGAATAGAATGTCGTGATGCAAGGATAACAAAGAGTGGAGCAACGACTGTGGCGCAAGATCATGCCACAATCTGAACGGTTTATGTCAACGACCATCACGATTGTTTTGGTATCATGGAGCTACTAATAAATTTAGTTGAATGATGCCAATGTGAACCAATGGAGATGTATCAAGAGAGCATAGCAGCTCAAGGAGATCTTACTGTCCTGCCAGAAAACATTTGATGTGATTATGCCAGTAGAGTTGACACGTCTCATAGTTCTAGCTGCTCTGTATGGCTTCTAAATTGTAGCTGATATTCATATAATCATTATGGGCATATCAATGCCCAAATGATTAAATCAAAGGATAATTGTTTTGCGAAGGTTCTGCACATCCTCTTTTTACACAAGCAGTCACATGGGACGCTTGTGTTATCAAACTTGAGCAAAAGTTATTTTTTTATGGTTCTTCTCGAAGAAATGAGAAAAGCAACATTGATTTTGCCATACTATAGCCAAAGGTGGAGCTGTCGGAGGCATGTTTCCCATAGGGCGATAATATTCCAACATGATTGTCGCTTGATAGCTAAGCTTTCTCGTGATAATAGTGTCAAAGGGTTAACACTTTGTTAGGACCTCTCGGGGTCAGCGGAACTCTCCCCAAGCCATCTTTTAGTTATGTGTTTCACGTCTTCTACTTTCATCCAATGGGGAATGTAGGACACGGCTGACATTTTGGAGTAGGCTCGTTGGGACAAACGGCTAAAACGATTTTTTTTTTTGCCAATACTTTTGCCGAGGATGGTGAATAGCTACCCCCTCCTTCACATTGCTTTGCAATTGGAAACTTGGTTTTCTCCTTTGATTACTGGGAGATTCACGATGCAGGGGCACTTCTTTGGCGATCCCTTGTTTTGGCTTCACTGTGCTTGATTCTTGAAATTTATCTTCACTGAATTCGGAGGTAACTCTTTACCTTTGTGTGACTAAATTTTCCTCGCAGACTTTTTTTTTTGGCCCTTGTTATCGCATCTGAGGGTGGCACACGGCTTCACACTTCACAACGACTTCTAGTCGAGTTAGGTAGCCCTTTCATGCTCTTGTCCCTATAGTTTTCCCTAGAGGCTTGGCATTCCCCTTAGATTGGATGAAGGCAAAAGATGCGATGAACCCACAACTTGCAAAGCTAGCACGGGTTGAAATTCAGCAACTCACTTTATCCCTTGTTGGTGTAAACCACGTGCTTTGTGTTGAGATCACTTCGCTATAAGCTAAGTCAGTTAGACTATTGCCAGCCTACGGTAACATTCCTAACGACAGTCCACCAAAGGCATAATGTATGGAAAAATTATTGGGAGAGCGTCCTCATGGTTGAGCACCATTGACCAATCTGTAATATATATTTTCCTTTGAGGAGGAAGAGAATTATAGTAGTATAATATTCTTGCTGGAACTCTTGGTGATCTTCATAAAGTGAACTGCACCGCCATCGATGGGGCCAGCTAGGAGCCAACTCTTACTGGATGTTTGGCTGTACGGCAAGCAGCTTGACTCCTTTTGCATTGTCAATCGGACAACGACTATGCAACTTCAACAAGTGAAACAATGTGCGAAAGAGCTATCATCGTCATTATTTTTTTTGATGCTCCTCCGCATTCGAGTAACGCAACAGGTGAATGGCTCACATAATGTAGCATCTTGCTGTATTTGGCATCACTTCAAAATTTTTCAGTGTCTTGTTGATCAGGGATGGATCAGGAACCAGCCACATTTAGCACCATGTGACGTACTGAAAATTCTGGGCATGAATATTGTAGCATATAGTAAAGCCAGCATAGGCAACAATATGTTGATGCTGCTAGCGAGGGAGTGACAACTAAACAGTAACACTATTGGTCGGAGAAATTGAGAGACTAGCAGCTTCTTGCTTCAAGTGAAGCCGCTCTTAATTTGTTGAGCACCCCAAATACTCCTATTTGGTTGTTCAAACAACTCCTTAGACAAATTGAGGTGTTGCACGTCAATGAAATTTTCATAGTATCTCGGAAGAGGAGAAAGTGCAGGAGGCTCTTGCTTGCTCCCACTTCTACTTATCATGCCATTAATGGGTCATGAGTCTTGTTCTGTGGCAGCTTGGCCATACAAATATTGTCTCCATTTTTTTTTCTAGAGCGACCTACTAAGGATGCTTTGAGCAATATGTTAGGGGAACATCTCCCAATGTATCACCGTCTTGGAGAAAATCATGATGGCTTTCTCTTATATGATGAGTTCAAAAAAAAAAAATTCCTGCTTGCCGCAAGGTGTAACCAACTTTTGGTTGCTATCTTGTACATGTCGCATAAAGGCATGTGGAGTCATGCCCCCAGCATTAGCATGAGAAGAAATAGGCATGTCTCAATACTGGCTTATTCGCCAAGTCGTGGGGGCTGCCACTGTATCAAGGTAGAGTAATAGCCTGCTCTTCCTGTCGCCTCCCTTTTATTGTACTTTTTAGTGCGATTTTCAGTTCCAAGCACGGGTGATGGAGCTCGCCTTGGCTTGTGAGGTGGATGCAGGAGGAATCTCCTCATGGCGTCAATGGCCATTTACCATCAAAGAATGACGGCTATCAGCATAATGCCTATTATCAGCATGTTGAGATGATTTAGATGCTGTGGTCATAGCAACCAGGGACTTGGAATCTAAGCCTGCCCCTATGTGTAATGATTTTTTTTTGGAGAGAACTAGATCGTCATACCCCCAGCAGCATGGGTGTAACGATTTGGAGGGAGCCAGTTCTCGTCATGCCCCCAGCATGTGTGTATGACTGTGCCCCTTGTGTGAACGATTTGGAGGGAATCCGTTCGTCTTGCCCCCAGCATGTGTGTTCGGCTGATGGTCGTAGAGTTGTTTCTAGATCCATCTCCATCTGAACTTGTATTTTCTGGAGTTGTTGTTGGAACTAGTTGGATTGAGGAACGGGCACTTCATTTTGCATGAAGCATTCGGTTTCTTCAGTATTTACGAGTTTCTAAAACAACAGCTCTGCATGCCTTTCGAGCTTTGGCAGTGGTGCGCTGAGGCGCTTTCTTCAATTTATCTCTACAACTGTAGACTTCAGCAGGATCTTTCTTGTGGTAGTACCTCGTATTGCCATACATCAGTATATGTTGAACTGCATCTAGACTAGGGCAGTAGAAAAATTCACGGCTTCCTCAATGGTGACGGCAGAGAAGGATCCACCAGCAAAAGGGAATCCTTTGTTAATATATACACAACATGTTTAAGACATGTATGTGTTGGTAGTTAATGCGTTTTTTTTTAAAGAAACGCTATAAGCAGCTGATACTCCTTTTCCCTGGCCCTTTCTTTAGCTTCAAACAGGTCAGCACCAATTTAGCCTGACTGTCAACTTCTATCTGTTCGGCGGAAAGTCTCTTTTCTCTTAACCGGCAGCAGTAAAATTCAGCCACTTCTCTACAATCTCCGGTAACGTACAGCTATATTTGGCTTGTTACTGCAAATAGCCTTCAGGTTTATAACAAGCCGTAGTAATTACTCTTCCAACCAAGAGGTGTAAGATAATGAATTCACAAGCAGGCATCGTAGACCACAAGTGTCAGATGATCAAGTGACGACAGTTTCAATGACGGCCATCAAAGTGCAGCAAAGATGGGAGGAGAATCAGGTCCCACTGGGCGTGTCATTTTGTTTCGGTGAAAACAAACGTCGAAGACAGAAAAATAATAAATATATGTACACAAGAAGCACACAGTATCCAAGAACCATATATTTCATTAATTCTTTCTTGAATTTACAAAATACATGATCATCGAGACTAAGTCTTCGTTTGTCTTCGGCGTCATGCTTAAGGAGAGGTCTGACTATATAGAGATTGCGTAGTTCGCTGATTCCTAGGGTCTACAAATTGGGCGCGACCGGTAATTACATCCGCAGAGCAAGTCTGCGGAAAACCTCCGATTAAGCTGCGCTTTCGATGGTCGTCGTCAAATAAGTCATCTGCTCATCGTCCATATGCGATATATGGCGTAGAAATAATATAGGGGTGGAACTCGCATGACATGAGTGGCTTTATGTCGCCAAAACTCGGTCACAACTGTCCATCGCCACGTCGTAGTAAACGGAATAAATTATTGATAAAGGAGAGTGACTTTCGCCTCATCGGTGCCCAGTCATGCTTGTCCGGCTTCATCAAATACGGATGTAAGTGTTGCATTTAGCCTCGTCGGTGCCCAGCAACGATGTATCCGGTCCCGTTTTTTGGGACGTGTCGGTGGAATAACTGATCGCATCTGCCACAAGACCAGGCATTGGTAAAGAAGGCCGCACAACGCCCGGGTGTTTCGACTCGTTGAAAAGGATTGCCTCCGTACAAATAAGAGATACCATACCTACCATAAAGGAAAACCTTAAAGATGGCGAGTCAGATGGAGAATCCTCCTCTTCTCTAGAGGAACATACGAATTCCCCTCGTTATTCCTGACCTTGCCCCCTCTATGGAATCACTCGATGAGAGTGAAGGTGAGAGTCAAAACATCGCTCCTGCTCATATGGCTAGTCAGGATGACCAAAATAAAAATGGCAAAACTCCAACTGCACCTCAAAAAGAGGGAACAGAGATACCTCCAAGAGATCTCGAATTTGGGATGCCAAAGCATTTGTGGCCTGGGACGGATACATCGAAAACACAGTGATGAAGCAATAGATGAAATGCTCCAGGCACAACAACCGCAAATAAATAGCTTAGCTACAAGATTTGAGCAATTTTTCGAAATGATGACAGGTGGGCAGGGCATATCCCATACTCCATCCAAAAAGATTATCGATCCGCAAATAGCTGAGTTGGAGGCCGCCGAGCAAGCTCAGAAAGCTGCAGAATTATTAAAACCTCCTACTCAATTATTTTTTAACCAACCGGAAGCAACTGCTAATGTTAATACTCCTCTAGAGACATTGAAAAATTATCACAGCATCATTGAAGACATGGTCAATAAGAAAATAAAAAAAATGAATACCAAACTACACAGTCATCTGACAGCGAGCTTGACAAACCATATGAGTCAAGGCATGATTTAATGCCATTTCCAGCCGGATGGCATCCACCAAAATTCTGCCAATTTGATGGAACAGCTGATGCGTGAGAACACTTAGCCTACTTTGAGGCGATGTGTGGCGACACCGCTCGTAGCCCATCTCTTTTGCTACGACAATTCTCCGGTCCTTTAACTGGTGCAAGCTTTTCATTGGTACAGTCGCTTGCCGGTTGGCTCCATACCTGACTGGAAAACAATGAAAGATTTATTCAAGGCACACTTCGTGTCGATGAAGAAAGATTTTTCAATAGTTGAGCTCGGGCAGGTACGACAAAGGTGCGATGAGAAAATTGACGATTACATAATTCGTTTCCGAAATAGCTATGTACACCTCGCTCGTGAAATGCACCCAGAAGATGCTGTCGAGATGCGTGTTCACTGGCATGCAACAACATTGGTCACTCGAGGTGTCTCGTCGTGAACCCAAAAATTTTAGTGCCCTCAGTTCAGCAGTGGCTGCGACAAAATTAGAGTTCGAGAAATCCCCCCAGATTATGGAGCTCTACAAAAATGCTAGCATTTCCGATAATACGAAAAGGTTTAACTCAACCTCGAAGCCATTCAACAATGCCAAATTTAAGGCGCCAGCTGAGTCTAATACCACAGGTGTAGAGCCTTCAACACAACAAGGTGATGTACCGATTCTCGGTGCACATATGAAAATACAGGGGGCAAGCCGCGACCCTCTATTCAAGAACTCCTTAAAAAACAATACATTTTTCGGCGAGCGATGGTGAAGGCATTTTTCCAACAAGTTGTAGAGTATAATTATATCACCCTTCCTGAGGCCAAGAGACCTGGTCAGGTCGGAATGACAGACCACCCCTTGTATTGCCCATATCATCGGTATGTTGGGCATGTTATTGAAGATTGTGTTGCTTTTAAAGAATGGCTACAAAGGGCCATCAGCGATAAGAGATTGGCAATCCCTTCTGATGCAGTTAACCCCGATTATCACTCTACCAATATGGTGACTGTAGGATCAAATGTCTTGTACAGCAGCGAAGATGAAGATTGGGTTCCATTAGCTCAAATAGAACGCCGTTTGGTAAGCTTGGGGCAGGTTCAAACAGCTGCCGTGCAGAATACTCATCCATGGCAAACAGTTCGACGACATAAACTGCTGCCAAGAAAAGAACGACAACAAGGCCCGCACCTCCGACCTCCGACGGTCTATGAATAATGCTCCGAATAGGCTGCATGACCCAAGTCGGCGCCGTATGCTGCTCAGATTTGTGCCTAAATCTCAGTGGAGATGAGTCATTTCCTAGACATGGCCGAACTCTTCCTACTCTCGCACAATTCATGCCCCGCGATTGGGGGCAGCAGGTCTGATGCTTTGAACAAAGAAGAGGAGACGAAAGAAGCTAGTCCAGAACCTCAGCCTACTCGAGCCTCATGCAACGTAGTACTCCAATATAAAGATACTGAGGAAGGTCTCACACCTCTAGAGCAAGAAACTCTTCAGGCTGAAACTAACATCAGAGGCCGAGGAGAAAGCTGAGGTTAACATGAATTTGAGGGGTGGAAAGACCTTGCCCGATCTGCCAAAACCTCAGCCGAAAAAGAATAACCAACAGGATACTCCTCCTATGAAGGGTGCTACTATTCAAGATGCGCCCAAATATAATGAGGAACACCACCAAGTTGATTATAATGTGGTTGCGCAATTAAAGCGCATCCCAGCACTGCTGAGTGTGTTTGACGCATTGCTACTAGTTCCAGAACTTCGTCGTGCCCTCATTGAAGCATTGCAGACCCCAGAAGTATATGAGGTCGCTATGGCTAAGCATCAACTCCTCTGCGGTTCATGTGAAACTAATGAAATTACTTTCTCAGATGAGGATAAATTGGTAGAGGGTGATAACCACAATCGTCTGCTATACATCGAGGGAAACATAGGCACGGCTCATTTGCGTCGTGTCCTCATAGATCCTGGTTCTGCAGTAAATATTTTGCCACTTGGAAGCCTCACGCGAGCGGGCTACTCTCTAGATGATCTTGTCCCAACAGAGGTGGTGATTTACGGATTTAATAATCATGAGACAGCCGCTCTGGGTTCCATTACCGTGAAAATTCAAATGTCCACTTTCAGCTTCAAAGTGAGATTCTTTGTCATTGATGCAAATACATCATATTCCGCGCTATTGGGTAGACCATGGATACACAAATACCAAGTAGTCCCCTCGACACTCCACCGGTGCTTAAAGTTCCTTGATAATAAGGGTGTGCAGCACCGGATAACTGCTAATCCGGCACCATACACCGTCCATGAATCTCATCATGCCAATGCAAAATACTATTTCTCAGGCGCAGAGTCAAACGAAGAGCAAGGGCATGTCACACCGCCTGCGGATATAATTACTACACCTAGTTCCACCACAGGCGTCAGAAATGGATGCTATCATGACTCCGCATTTCGATTAGGAGAAGCCAAAGAAGAGAGCAGCGCACTAAAAAACAAGGGAGTTCCCCCATAAAGACCTCACAAAGTAGTTCAAATGATCAAATTGCCAATAGCACCTCAAGTAATCCGCAAGCATTGAGCTCCATAAGTTCATCTACACCTCTACTTTTGAGGTCTGTCTTAGAACCGTGCCCTGCACCTGCTGCTGAAAGTAAAAATACTTTAATGTTGAGAACATCCACCATTGGTGACTCATCTCATCTTAATGTTGTAGGCACTCGAGTAGCTCCTAAGCTTCTTACACCCAAAGGTGGCATATTACCTCCCTTGATGCTACAAACAAGTGCCATGAAGGAGGAGAGTATGACTCCTTCCGAAGGGACGGTTCGGAGGAGGGTCGCAGAGATAGAGGACCAACGATGTCATAGGCTTAGACAACCCCCATCAATGTACATCTCCATAGCAACTCCGTTGGAGGTATGGCCAGTCTCTAATAAGACTAGCTATGAGAATTCTACGCTTTTTTACAAAGCACCACAAATGTTACCATCTGATCCTGTCATCAGGTTACCATTGCCAAGTGTTGATGCTGAAAGGGCTCTCATTTCATTGAGAGCAGATTCGAGAATCGTTCCTTTGCTCGAAAGGTCAGGAATTATTCTCCAACAAAATTTTAGGCTACCATCACCACCCGCCATATGCGAAGAGTGGTGGGAGGAATCAGAAAAGATTATTAAAAGAAATAAAAAGAAGGGCAAGAAAGCACAACCAAAATATGGGTTGGGCTACATCCCACTCTGACTCCTCAGGAAGTGAAGAAGAAAAAACGGATGACCCACAATGAGTGATGTGTCATACGACCTCTATCATTTCTGATCAAAGTGACATGGATGGTTCAACCTCTGTCGAGGAGGATGACAACCCATGCTCGAATCCTCACCAACCTTGGTCCGTCAATGCTGCCGCCAATGATGCGATGAGAGATCAGTACCACCTTTTATCTCATATACAGGAAGCTATGACATCAAACCAAGATGAAGTACTAGGCGCTGCTCTGCACCTCAGCAATTAGAAGACGGTGGCCAACTTACTATTGACGAGTTAGTTGAAATTAATCATCGGGACAGATAATGATCCACGCCCCACTTTTGTGAGTGCATCTCTCACGCTTGACGAACGCGAGAGTTATCGAACATTCTTGATGGGATTCCGAGATTGTTTCGCATGGACATACAAAGAAATGCCAGGGCTCGACCCGCATGTTGCTACACATAAGCTTGCCATTGATCCCAAATTTCGGCCAATCAAACAACAACCTCGTCGCTTTCGCCCAGAGCTGCAAGACGATATTGTCACTGAAGTAGACAAATTGATTGCTGCAGGCTTCATAAAAGGGGTCCAATATCCTCGTTGGCTAGCTAATATTGTCCCTAGTGATGAAGAAGAGCGGGCAGGTGCGGGTTTGTGTTGATTTTAATGACCTGAACCGTGCTTGTCCTAAAGACGACTTTCCTATTCCCATCACCTGAGATGGTTGTCGATTCTACTACTGGCTATGGCGCCCTATCTTTCATGGATGGGTCTTCGGGTTATAATCAAATTAAGATGGATCCGCATGATGCGATTGATACAGCTTTCCGGACACCGAAAGGCAATTTCTATTACACAGTCATGCCATTCGGGCTGAAAAATGCAAGTGCTACTTACCAAAGAGCGATGACTGTAGTCCTTGATGATCTTATTCATAGGACCGTTGAGTGCTATATTGATGATTTAGTGGTAAAGACTAAAGATCGACAGAACCACCAAGATGATCTCCGTACTGTATTCAACAGACTGTGGGAGCATCAGCTGAAAATGAATCCTCTCAAATGCGCCTTTGGAATACAGTCAGGTGTGTTTTTAGGCTTTATTGTTCGCCATCGAGGCAATTGAAATTGAACCAAAGAAAATTAAGGCTATACTTAAGATGCCACCACCTCAAAATTTGAGAGAACTCAAATCTTTGCAGGGTCACCTGGCATACATACGACGCTTCATTTCTAATCTCTCTGAGCGCATGCAGCCGTTCACTAGATTAATGAAAAAGGGTGTGCCGTTCCAATGGAATGAGCAATGCCAGAACGCTCTTGATAGCCTTAAAAGGTATTTACTTAACCCTCCTGTCTTAGCGGCTCCCGTGAAAGGACGCCCTCTCATTCTTTACATTGCCATGCAGCCTTCCTCACTGGGTGCGCTTCTTGCACAACATAACGATGAGAGAAAGGAAGTGGCTTGTTACTATTTAAGCCGCACCATGGTAGGCGCTGAGCACAATTACTCCCCCATAGAGAAGTTGTGTTTGTCCCTCGTGTTTGCACTCAAGAAGTTGCGACACTACATGTTGGCGCATGAGATTCAGCTCATAGCAAGAGCAGACCCAGGTTAGGTATGTATTAAATCAACCAGCCCTAACTGGGACGCCTCGGCAAATGGGCTTATATTTATGTTAGAATTTGACATCACATATGTTTCAGTAAAAAGCTGTTAAAGGTCAAGCTTTGGCCGACTTTCTTGCAGCACACCCTGTGCCGGATGATTCGCCTCTCATGGTCGACTTGCCCGATGAGGAGGTTTTGCTGTCGATGCCGAGTCATCCTAGGAATTATATTTTGATGGAGCATCTCGTAATGAGACTGAGCTAGATGGCACGCCTAAAAGAAGGGCAAGGGCGGGTGCTGGACTTGTATTCAGGACACCGCAAGGTGAAACAATTTACCACTCTTTCTCCCTCATGAAGGAAGGGTGCTCAAATAATGAAGCTGAGTACGAGGCTCTCATCTTTGGCCTTTTACTCACACTTTCCATGGATATACGAAATTTGCGAGCTTATGGAGACTCCCAACTCGTGGTTTGGCAAATCAACGGCATATATGAGGTACGTAAACCTGAGCTTATACCGTACTACACAACAGCCCATAAGCTCATGGAGAAATTTCAAAATATTCAAGTATTGCATGTGCCCCCGGGCAAAAATCCCACGGCTGATGCATTGGCTAAACTTGCAGCAGCGCTAGTGCTCCCAGATGGGGAGCCTGCTGAAATAAAAGTGGAAGAAAGGTGGCTTCTGCCAGCTGTTTTGGAGCTGGTCCCTGAAGAATATGAGATCAACCATGTGACAACAATGACAGTCGAAGAGGACTGATTGGCGAAAACCATTTGTTGATTATTTTAACCATGGCTCGATGCCAAATGATCCAGCGGAAAGACGTCAGTTTTCAGCAACGTCTACCATCATACATCTACAAGGCTGGTGTTCTGTATCGCCGGTCCTTTGGTCAAGAAATATTTCTATGATGCGTCTCAAGAAAAGAAGCTGATCAAATATTATGGGAAACTCACCATGGTGTATGTGGTGGCCACCAGGGTGGTGCAAAGATGTATCATAGCATCCGACTAGCTGGATATTATTGGCCTGGCATTATGGTTGATTGCTTAAAGGTTGCCAAGTCATGCCATAATTGTCAAATTCATGGCGATTTCAAGCACCTACCGCCTGTTCTGCTTCATCCCACAGTTTCCCTCGTGGCTGTTCGCTGCTTGGGGAATTGACGTAATTGGTTCTGAACCCCCCTCAAGCAGGGGGCACCACTTTATTCTAGCCGCGACTGATTATTTTTCTAAGTGGGCAGAAGCTATTCCTTTGAGAGAAGTAAAGACAGATAATGTGATTAATTTTCTAGAGCGACATATCATATATCGTTTTGGAGTTCCACGCAGCATTACCTCTGATAATGCCAAGGCATTCACATCCAACAAGATGCGAAGATTTATTGCAAAATATAACATCAAGTGGAATTATTCTACGGGTTACTATCCCCAAGCCAACGGGCTTGCTGAAGCTTTTAACAAAACACTTGGCAAAATTCTTAGAAAGACTGTTACAAAGCACAAAAGGGATTGGCATGATCGCCTTTTTGAAGCACTATGGGCATATCGAGTCACTACACGAACTCCAACACAAGCTATGCCTTACTCCCTTATTTATGGAAGCGAGGCTTGTCTTACCATTGGAGGTGCAACTCCCATCTTTATGAGTTGCCATCCATGATGAACTCACAAAAGACGAGCAGGTTCGGCTCCGATTTCAGGAGTTGGACGCCTTAGAAGAGAGGCGTCTTGACACTGTCCAAAATTTAGAGCTATATCGCCAGAACATGGTGAGAGCCTACGACAAGCTGGTCAAGCAACGTGTTTTTCATAAGGAGAGAGCTGGTTCTTGTTCTTCGATGCCCTATTGTTGTTACCCACAAGACTAAAGGAAAGTTTGAGCCAAAGTGAGAAGGGCCATTTGTTATTGAGCAAGTCTACTGATGGTGGTGCATATCAGCTTATTAATCAAGAAGGTCTTCGTCCTATGCCACCAATTAATGGCAGACACTTGAAGAAATATTTCGCATGACCTCATGGTCGTGTGATTCTCATCTTGTTTTTTTTTTTTAAAAATATGTCTTCTCTCTCCATAGAGACGACATTTTAATTTACACGGACATCAACGTCCAACATCAAATGGCTTTTTCCTATGCATGCCATCAAGCTTCAGATCCTCTAGTGCTGTTATTGGAAGATGTGTCCCTGGGCAGGGAATGCCCCGACCATCCAAGCTTGGTAGTAGAGCGACCTCAACACAAAGCACCTGGTTTACACCGACAAAGGAATAAAGTGGGTTGTTGAATTTCAATCCTTGCCGGCTCCAAAAATCGTGGGCTTATCACGCCTTTTGCTTTTTATCCAAGCTACTGGGGAATGCCAATCCTCTAGGGAGACTATAGGAAAAAGAGCACGAAAGGGCTACCTGACTCGACAGAAGTGGTGTCAAGTCTGCAGCCGCATGCCAACCTAAGAGGTAGGAACAAGGGCCGAAAAAATATATATGTAAAGCCTGCGAGGACAATTTAGTCACACAAAGGTGATGATCTATCCCCGAATTTAGTGAAGATAAATCTCGAAGAGTCAAGCACGATGAAACAAATCCTGAGATCTCCAAAGAAGAGGCCTCACGTCGTGAATCTCCAAGTAATTAAAAGGAGAAAATCAAATGTCCAAGCAAAACAATGTGAAGGAGGGGGTAGCTGTTCACCATCCTCGGCAAAAGTAATGGCAAAAAAATTATCTCAGCCATTTATCCCAAACCAACCAATGCCATGAAGTACACAGCTATGTCCTACATTCCCCTACTGGATAAAGGCATAAGGCGCAAGGCACATGACCAAAGACAGGCTCGGAGAGAGTTCTTTTGATCCTCAAGAGGCCTTGACTGAAGTGTTTAAACCTTCTAGCACGTTCACACGAGGGAGCTATACCGCGAGTGAAAGATGTGTCGACATGGCTGCGATTGAAACCATGCCTTCCAATGGCAGCATTGCTGGACAAGTTATAGCTTGATGGCCTAGGGAAAAAGCCAACATTTTCTTTTTAACAAAAAATAAAGGAGTTTTTCCCTCTCTTGATTTTTTTTTAACCTTCTTTATCTTCACCAATTACTCAGAAGAAGAGAGGTTATTTCTTCAGTCGTGTACCCACCATGTATCAACTGAACATCATGGACATGGCGCTATGCCCACGTCATGATTTCAAAGCATTACGAAGACATCCATGGATTTTTCGGGTGTACTGCTAAATATCAGGGAGCAGTGAAGCAAGCCAACTGCGGTCATGGAAGAGCTGTGAAACCCTTCAGGATTGATGGCGGGCACCATAACATTAAGACTGGTCACATCAATCTTGACTAAAATCTTTCCAAGATACGGCATTCCATTGGTCGACACTAAATCGTTTGGTTGCCGATGAGAGTAAAGTTCTTTTATCACTTGTATTAAGATATGGTATGGATGTTTTCGCCGTATCTTATTCTTTTATTATCATTAAGATAGATATGGCATGATGTTTCCCCGTATCTATACCTTCGACTGCTGGCTTTGCGGTCTCATTTATTATTATTAAGATATGATATGGTATGGATGTTTTGCCGTATCTTATTCTTTTATTATCATTAAGATAGATATGGCATGGATTTTTTTTTAGCCGTGTCATACATTCCTATTCATTTATTGTTATGGCGGTATGGTTTTTTTTTCCGCCACACCTGTCATACTGTACTCTATTTTTTTGATATAAGGTCTGATTGACTTCACAGTCATATAGATTGCCATGCTACAGTAACAAAAAAATCATACGAGACCTACGGCATGTACTTCGCTATGGTTTCACGTACTGTTGCCTGGTCTACGACGGTATTAGCCAGCAATACTTGGGGCAAAAGGTGAGAAGCATGTCGCCACACAGTATTTATATACAACGATGACAGGGCCAAGCGACCGGAAGAAATAAAAGATGTACTGCAGAAGGTAGTAATTGAATATAGTCTAATTATTACAGACCCCAAAATAGTTCGCGCAACTATAAAAAAAATGGAACTGATAACTGCCTACGGATCGGAGGAGCAAGCCAAGAAGAATTGAAGCAAAGATTGCGCATGCGCCGTCAGACCTGAGCTATCCTGATCAGTAAAACGACCAATTGCTTGTGCGAGGCTTCGTGCTTGATCTTGGCCCTGTTTCGGACGCCCTCTCTAGCTGAGATTGTAGATCGTTTGCTTCTTTGAGCCGTTCCTCATGCTGTTTTAAGCATCTGGCTGCCTGATCCCTCGAACCGCTCTCTTGAGTATGAGCCTCCTCAGCCAGTTCAAGCTGGGAACGTAGCTGCTGAAGCTGGGACTTCAATTCCTGAATCAGGGTCAAACGCTGTTGCATCTGGAGTTCTCGGGACTCAAGTTGCTCTTCAAAGCATGCAGTAATCTCAGTCATGGACGCGCAGGCTGCCGACACAGTGTCCTGAGCCTTCTTGATTGCAGCAACTTTACTGTCGAGTTGAGTTCGTTTTGAGGTAAGACTCGCGGCCAGAGATTGAGGATCTGTAGTGAGGGCCTCCTTTAAAGCATGGAAACCATCCATTAATTGCTTTATTTCAGGAGGAGGTGACTGAATTAATTTTTGCCACCACTTTATATTTGCTTCTATCTTCAAGATCACTTTATCCTTATCCAAGGGACGTTGCTTAATCATGTTCTGAAAGCTCTGAAGGTCCAAACGCACATAATCGATGCATCGCGACAACTCTTCATCATCTGCAAAGTTAGGTAAAGAGACTGGATTGCAAGTATCAAATGCATCGTTTTGGTCCTGGCTCTGGACATCTTCGTTCAGGCTCGGCTGAAATAATATATTACCGGCTGTCTCCTTAATACTAGTCCAAAGCTTTTCAGATTTAGCAGCAACTAATTCTGGTTCATCCAATGCAACTAAAAAAAAGGAAGAGAGAGATGAATCAGGAAGGCTTAAAAAAAAGGAGAGAAAGGAAAGAGATTTTACGTACAATGGGAGATTACCTGGTTTATTTCTCTTCTTCCTGTTGGGTTTAGCATTAGCTGTGATACCAGTGCTCTGGAGTTTTTTCTTGGGCGGATTGGCGTCCACATCTTCCACACGCTCTGGTTCAGGTGATATGACCGGACGCCGCCGGTACTGGTACAGCAACCGATGCTTGCGCCGGTTGGGCAGGCTCTTGTTCTAAAACAGCATTGGATTTTCGCCGATGCTTCTTGACCGACTTCTTCTCCTTTGGCTGATCTACTTCTGGGACCGGAGGCGGAAGCTCTTGCACGCCTGCATTAAGAACTGTTGGGACCACTGACAGGACATTTTTATTCGTTGATGCGATGCCTTGTGAACCAGCCTCGTCAGCAGTTGATGATTTGACTAGCTCGCCCATGGGTGCGTCTGGATCAGAATGTGATCTGAGCAGTGAAGAATTCGAGTCGTCCTGAGGGATGACGAATCCTTCTAAAGAATCTGAATCGATTTCTTCAGGTGCAGCGATCGACCCTCCGCTGGGTTGTAGGGGCGAGGCTGCAGGTTCTGTTGAAATCGTGTGAGATGGTGAAACCTCTTGAGTAACGGCGACGGAGTCTTTCCGCCTCCGTTTCAACGTGAGTGCAGGAGCATTAGCTGCGGCCAGACACGCCACTACGATATCCTGTGCGTCCGGAGTCTCAGCTAGTGTGTGAAGCTTCAGCTTCTCTTGTTCCAACACGATCGAGGTTCATCCTAGCGCTGCCCCTACCTACTATTGGCCTTCATGATATTACGATTCCATGATATTATCAAAGCCCACGATCCCCATCCATCGCGTTCGATGGGACCCGATGCCCATTAACACACATAGGAAATTCCTCGTCCATCAGAGTTGGAGCATGGGGTGATTTTAATCTCCATAGGTGCAGATTTAGAGAAAATTCTTCCTCCATTGGGTAAGGCGTGTCCGGATACTGGGAAGCACAATCTGAACCCAACATTACCCATGGGTAATATTTAGTCAGTAAAATTAGCTGTACAGCCCAGCCCAACAACAGCTAACACTACCTCTCCCGACCCTTTAAGTCCCTAGTCGTCGTCAGCCAGCCGCCCCCCACCGTAAATCCACCACCCCTAACGCAAGTTTTTTATCTTTCATACTTTGCTTGAGTTCAGAAACATGTGTTGATTAATTAAGCTACTATTTTTGTCCGTTCCTATTCTAAGTCACTTGTTGGACCATGTTTTGTGATATTAGTGCCGGAAGCTGCTAACATGTTGCATTTTATTTGTGCTATAGAAGAGCGAAGTTTTTACAAAATCGAAAATCTTTGTACCATTTACATTGGCTCCACTTGACAAATTGAAAAAGATTAGAAAGCGTCTAAAACCAATAGAAGAAAAATGCTTTCACCATTTAGTATTTTATTTTTCTCACCTTGTTTTGTATCCATACCCTTCAGATACTTTGTTTGTCTTGGAATAATGGAAAAGGAAGGACATCACCTTTCTTTTATTTCCTTATTTCTCTTTCTTTTTTCCTCCTTTGTTGATTTCCCACCCAATCATCTCTTTCTTTTCACTCGGCGTCAGTCCACTCTTCACACGATCTACGTAGACCGTCAAATATGCAAACTAAAACACATAGCGTGCATGTCGCACTGTACATCTACACTAGTTTCCTATGACATGTCACTTTGTGTTTTGCTGTTTTGCATGATTAGACAATGTTTTTGCTGGTTATGTTAGATTCATTGGTGACTTGGGTGTGGTGTGGCTATTAATGTTATGCAAAATATAATGTCATCATGCTTCTTTTGTTGGGGATGGGGGTCCATTGGGGACCCGATACCCGAACGTGGATGGATATGTGATGAATCTTATACATATGGTGGGGATGAGGATGGATATGGGGATAGGGATGGACTATAG
Organism: Paspalum vaginatum; assembly: GCA_030272315.1. Classification (NCBI taxonomy): domain Eukaryota; kingdom Viridiplantae; phylum Streptophyta; class Magnoliopsida; order Poales; family Poaceae; genus Paspalum; species Paspalum vaginatum. The sequence goes on along the minus strand of CM059015.1, from coordinate 40,158,551 downwards.
CTTCATAGAGTGGGTATTGGGTGCTGTAACCAATGGAAAAAAAATACTTGTTGACACCCCCTATCCCCATCCTCAACCTCATTGCAAAAGCGGATCAAGAGCTGGGGGATGCTTTGAGTTCATTGTGGCACCGTCCGTCGTGCTCCGCCAACACCATGACCTTGCTAACCGATTTTTGGTGCTTGCTCAGTCTCCTTCCCGTGGTCCTCAAAGCTTCCTTGGTCTTTTATAAACTGCAAGATTGCACTGGTAGATTAGATTGGTAAAGATTTATGCTAGTGACATACGTAAGCTAAGAGGGGTCATAATGGCTACTTTAAAAAGGAGGTGGACTCTACAATAGAGTCGTGACGGGGTGGACTTAGAAACCTCCTAATTTGCTTGGGGGAGTTTTAATCGTACTAAAAGTTAAAACAGAGTTTTTTTACATCAAATTAGTTTTGTATGTTTGGTAGGACCTATATGCGGTGAAAGGACGGACAAGAAAGCATAGAGACATTGACAAAACCTAGAACTTTTTATATTGGCACAATATTGAATCTTGTACTGACGACTGTTCCTAAAATTTGGTTGAATAATAAATTAGCCTAGTAACTATGCAATCAGAAATCTGAGGTAACCATATCGATTTGAAACAATAAGATTACCCTTTAAAATAATCACCTTTGAAAAATGAATTAAAATAATCACTTTTAATATTACTAAGATAAAATAAATTAACATCTAAATTCTAAAATAGAAACTTATGTTGTCATAAAAAATTATATAACAAAAATAGACCTATATATTTATAAATGTTTTTAAATATTAATTGCTACTATTGTTATTAGCCAATTTTAATATATATACCTTCTAAAAACTCTAACTCATACGAGAGTACAGTCAGATGGACTAGTGACAGTAATTTTAGACCACATACCAAACATGCCCTCAAACTAGTTTGGGTACCTCATTTCCCATGAGTATTGAAGAGAAATTGAGGGGGATTGAGAAAAAATAGCTCGTTTTTCTCTCAAATTCTCTCCAATCTCGTAAATGATATTTACAAACTAGCCCTTAGTCTTGATAATGTACTATTTTCGAGATTATAATGTTTTCCTCTCCGTCTTATTTAGGCTATGATCAAGAGATCCTATAAAAAGTCATGCAAATTAAAACACACGCACTGTGGAATTTAAAATAGAAAGGTGGGGAGCCGGTGATATTAGCCTTAGTTTTGTACCAAATCTGAATAGGTAATGTGATTAGCCTTAGCACTGTTCTTGTTAAGTATTTTTCCCATTCTACCCCCGGTGCACTCCCTTTCATTTTCCTCTCCTCTCGCCGCAGGGATGGAAATTTCGGTCGAAAAGATCGGAGTTTCAGTCATTTTTTCCGTTTCCTAGTCCGGTCCGAGACAGAAATTTCGGTCCAAAAAAGTTGTATATTTGGATTTTAAATTAAAAAATATATAAAGTCAAATTTTGGTATAAAAACTGAAATTTCGAACAGTACAAATGGAATTGTGAACCATGTCTCGCCATCGATCGGCCGCGGCTGTACGTCCAAAACCCCTAGCGGGCGCCAGCATTCGGTTGGGCTATTCGGCCGGAGTACTCTTCGCCGCCGCCGCCGCGATGGTGAAGTACGCCGAGGATCCACGTCGTTTCCAGAAGTTCCACAAGGACCGGGGCACTCTCTTCGGCAGGGCCCGCGCTATCTCCGATGAGTTCGGCGCCCTACGTCGCCGTCGTCGCCTTCTCCCCCTCCGGCGCGGCCTTCGCCATCGGTGGACCCACCGTCGACTCCGTCCTCCGCGCCTACCTGCCCGACCCCGCCGCGCCCCCTTCCCCCGGCTGGCCCTGCGGCGAGACGGTGGGGGAGGCCGCGGTCCGCGTGGCCGGGATGACGCGGGAGGTGGAGGACACCAAGGCGCTGATCAGGGCGGAGTGCCCGCTGTTTGCCGCTGCCAGTGCGATCCAGGAGCGCGCGGAGAAGCGGAACTGGTGGGACTTGGACGTCGACGCCATCTGGGAGGAGGAGCTGCCGGTGTTCATCGAAGCGCTCGAGATGTTCAGGGCCGAGGTGCAAGGCCGCGTCGACGCGAATGGCATCAGCCCGACCCGGACAGCAGTAGCCGCTTCCGTGGAAGGAGTAGCGGTGGCGTTTATCAGGTTAATGCTTACTTGCCGAACGGTGTTAGCGCTGTCACTGAATCAGTTCTGCTAGCTACTGACTAGAAACGGGATTAGTTGCATATAAGATTGAGATCACGGTGCAGAGTTTATAGTTGGTTGATGGCACCAAGTGCCGCCCGAATTGCAGTTTTGTCAGGTGTATTTTGCCTGCTACCTTAGCTACCTTAGCTAATGGACGTGCCTCAGGTGATCCTTGAGGGTGAACTTGATGTGTCTGAAACTCTGAATATGATACGATCAGGGACGGAGTGCTTAAGCAAACTATTTCTCTCTGTTATGTTCTGCTAGGTGCAAAGCGAAAGTCTATTGAATTGAGTTTGTTATTGATCTACAGGAGAGGCAAAGCTACTATGGGCATTGGGCTTCTTATTTAACTCGTTACTTGTGTCCTTTCACAGTATTTGTCTGTCTCCATTGCTTCTGCAGTACTATGTTACTAAGGTATAAGTTCAGTCCCACCAGAAGGAAATAGTGCCATTTTAGCTATGCCAATGACTGAAATAAGCAGACTATGCATAAGTTAACTTGGAGACAAACTGCCAATAACCGATACTACTTCCAACCTAGCCTAGAACAATATTCGGCATTGGAACAGCTGCGACAGAAGCTTCATACTATTTAGTTGAGGCTCGACAGTTTCTCACTGGATTTTGCTTTATAAGTATCATGGCAGAACTTTAATTTTCAGTAGAATATATTTGGTTCCATTAGCAATTAGACATTTCAATTTGTTCTGGATCAAAGGTTGCAAAATTACAGCTGATGCTATCATGTGCTATAATTGTTCAGAAGGAAATATGATGTCCCAAGCATGTACATCTTTGCAACAAGAACTTATATTAGCAAAGTACCAAAGTTCTAAAATACATTAGTATTGTGCATAAAAAGTTCAGAATGAATTACATATTGTTGTTTTTAGCAGTACAGGATACTTCACCTCTCCACATTCATTCATGCCTGTTAAGATTGTTTTGTGCATTGCTTATACTTTCCACACTCATACATAAGTAAATTATTTCTGTATTATTCAAGTTCACTCGGCATTATATGATCTATAAGTCGATAATTATAATGCATTGCTTATATCAAAGCCTTTGGTGAAGCTCATGTCCTGCTGATTACTTTCTGGTAGTAACGTAGTAAGTCGTATATGATTATTTCAATTGTCTCATTCATAGTTTGATCTTAAAGAGCATTCAGTTTTTTTTTTGTTCTAACTTGCTTAAAATTACTTGCTCATTATGTGGCTCTTCCAACACAGAAGAAAAACTAAACTAAACTAAAAAGATGTCCTGAGCCTCACTGTCATAGTTCTCACTTCTCAAGTAAAGTCTAAGGTGAACCAAAGTTTCTCCAGGTCTTTTGGGTTACAGTATCAGTAACTCTTTGACCATCTCACTGTAGTTATTAACAAGATTATTGTCTGTCCCCTTGCACACAACTGATATGCCAAACTTTTTATGCGTTCTCTGCCACTGTCTTCCCATCCTAAACCTGATTGCCATGCTAAATTATTTCTGTATTTGATCATTCTTTATCTGTACCTCTTTTGTACACCATACATATTCATGCTACCCACTCTCTTTAGTTTCATTATAAAAGAAACTCTCCCTTTAGTCTTTCTTTCTTTTTAGTCTAACAATCCTTGATTCATTTAGTCATTTTCTTGCACATACTCAAATTCTATAATAATTTACTCCTGTTTCATGTGTAATGACTAACAAGCTCATGACTATCTGAGGGATGAAGCTGATCAGCTGGTCACTATCCAAATACGATTATAATTTTGTCTGACCATATCAATTTAGGACAATTTCAAGGCCTTCAGGTTTACTAATATATCCGAGATGAACTAATTGTTAGTACGTACTATTGTTGCATATCAAACTGTCAAGGTGTTTTGTTCTACTTCCTCCAGTGAAAAGTAGTTCTTGACGATATGGAAATGACTTGGTCCAGTGTTTACATTTGGCCACGATTTTCTATTATAATGAATATATCACATCTAACAGTGTAGCACTTTTCGGAGTGATATTTGGATAATATGATGTTCGTGTTTCCTAGTAGCTAAGGTCCCATCTGTTTCCTGTAAAGATTATGTAAGCCAGCTTATGGCACAAGGGAAAGATGATAAAAGGCGAACAAAGGTCCCTTCCAGTTTAGAATCTCTGGTGGTTTTTTACCATCCTATCCTTATTTTGGAATATCTAGAGGAAACAAACAGGGCCTAAGTATTTTAGAGGTTACTGATGGTAAGATTCAAATGTGTGACCAAGTCTTGTTATGTGCGGACGGCAGTGTGAACGTTGCAGAAAAAGGAAGCAGTAGCACGGTTCACAGTTGTGGCCTTGTGGGAGTAGTGAACAGCTCCTGGCTGAAAACAGCCAGGCAGGCCTCAGTTTCAGAGTTTCAGTCATCAGTTCAGTTGGGTTGGGCTTTTTCATAGTTATTTGGGATGAGGGCAATTGGTTAGAAATATGGCTTTGTTTGGTTGACACTTTTGCAGCATAAAGGCAATACAATCAGGTCACAGGGAATTTGGTGGTGGGATATCTGATTACGGCTTTGTTTGGTTGAGTGCAATGGTATTGCCTAGCATTACAGGTGTTGGATTTGAATTTCAATTCAGTTTTCAAATTTTTGATGCGATGCACTACCAAGCCCTCTTTGTCAAGTGGACGGTGACTTTTTGAAAAGACGACTGAGTGACTGAGAATTCAAGCCTTATAACTGTTGATTGATGATCACGATTCACATGCATGTTTTGGTACGACGACTTTGTTTTTTCGTTTTATGAGAAAACAACACTGGCTATCTAGAAACATCTCTCAGACTGCTTGTGCTTTTTATGTCTTGAGGGTAAGAAAATGGGCATCTATTCGTCAGCATTGGGAGTAGATTGTGTCTCGTGGTAGCATGCACTGTACATTACTTCAAGTTCAGTACTTTGAAGAGATTGCCTACCCTGTGACAAAATCAATTTTGACAAGCAGCGTGGCCAATTTACTGGGGAATGGGACCCTTTAATTTGTTGGAACATAGGGCCCGTTTGGTTTAAGGCTATTGTCAGTCAAGCCAAAATTTAGCCACGGTCAAACCATGTTTGACTCTAAATTAAAATTTAATCAAACCATAAAGTATTCATTTATATGGTTTGTGTATAGTTAAATAAACCTTGGAGATAAAAATTATTTTGTATAGTGCAATTTTAATTTAGAGTCAAACATGGTCAAAATTTGACCTGGTCACTTACGGCCTTAGAACCAAACGGGCCCATACATACAGAATACATGTTGTCTAGAAAAATAGTTGTTGGAAAAACAAGGTCACTTGTGAAAACCTTGTGAAAACCAACTAGCAGCTCATCAAACAAGATGCTTACATAAGTTCTATGATCGAGCTGAGGTGAGCATGACGCTCGCCATGGTACGTACAGCCATGGCGGAAGCTGCTTGGACCATGCTGTCGTATCATAGCCAGCCACAAGCTAGGCTAGGCCGACCACACCCGGCCGCGCAGAGCCAAACAAGCAGCCATCGCTCAGTCATTCATTGTAGTCACCGTTGTTGCTGTCAAATCCGACTCACCACCGTACCATCGCCAGTACATACATATGCATGTGCACGTGCTGAGTAGAGCACTGATCTCACGCTGCTGCTCACGCTGGCCTGCTGTGTGTGTCTTTTATATATATATATATAAACACATATACAAAACTGGTGCTTATTAATGTTTTTTTCATACACTGTCAGACACACACTTATTCGAACAAATTATCCTGCTTAAATAAAATACTCAAGATTTTATAGGTAGCATCATATCCCAAGCAGATCTAGCTCATCCCAACGTTATACACCGTACGTGAAGCAATTAGCATCATCTATCCTTATTGCCTCCAAATTCAGTATGCTAGGGAACACACTCGTGGATGTACTCGATCGTGTTAGAATTAATCTCTCGGGTCTCTAACGTCCCTTGACCGAGAAAATAGGGCTAAGCCCTTTTCTTCCGTGCGTGTGATCGTGGCGCACGATGACCAAATCTTTTGGCCCGGTTCCAGGACGCCCAAGCTATATAAGAGGAGGTTTACCCGTTACCTAAGGATTATTGAGTTAATCACGTCATTAACCACCCTCCTAACCTAACGATCAAGGATGGCTTGGTCCGCGGCCCTGAAGACCGAGAACCACCGCCGCCATCCTCCTTTGCGGCGATCTAGTGGCGGATCTAGGAAAAAATAGCAGAGTGGGGTGAATATGTACAAATATATCTTAGCCTCCACGTCAAGTGCTCCAGTGGCAAAAAAATCCTGCTGGGGCTGAGGTGGCGCTCCAAGGGTTTCGCAAGGGTAGCTGGTGCTTGAGCCCCGGCTGACCCACCTGTAGGTCCACCCCTGCGGCGATCTACAGAGCACTCACGCCCACGAGGTGAGTCGAGGCCATCATGAAGGATGAGAGATCGAGGTCAGTATTTGTTTTATTGAGGATTAGTGTGTTCATATCATTAGGCTAGTGATCCTTTGGGATTATTCACGTTTATGTTCTAACATTTGGTACCAGAGCCAATCTAGCCTATGCTTGAACCCTAATCCAAGGTTTTGGCCTTAAAGACTCTCGGATTAGATCTAATTAGCCCTAATTGCTCTCTATTGATGGCGTTTATGCACGTTTAGGGCCTAATTCTCATGTCTCGATCCATGTTCTTGACCTAAATGGACCGATTAGATCTAATTATGGGGTTTTAGTCATGTTTTATGCCTAATTAATCACTGTTATCCTTAATTGCTACTGGATCAATCATGTTTAGGCCTAATTACTTACTGTTAGACTCTATTTACCCCGATTTATGGTTAATTAGTCACTGTTAGGCATAAATTTTGCCTATTTATTCATGTTTTTTGTTTTCTCCCGCACGGATTAGGGCTTACTCACTCGGATTAGAATGTAGAAGGGGGGGGGGGATTCAGCCATTTTGGTTGAAATCATGAAAATCCCCAAAATTCCCCTTGTACCCGAAACCCTAGGTCCAAAATCCCCAAAATTTCCCCCAAATTTCGAAACCCTAACGTCTAATTCGCCCCAAATCAAACCCAATTCATGCAATTTTGGGCTAGGAATCATTGACCTCATTGTAGCCTGTCGATTGCCGTCGTCTAACTCTACGCGGCGGTGCCACCATGAGATAAGGGAGGAGCGGCGCGCCGGCATCAGCACGCCGACCTCGTGCTGTCCGCCCCTCCGTGAGGCGAACCAGCATCAGCACGCCGGCCTCGCACCGCCGAAGCCGGTGCGCTCGCCTCCATCTCATCGTCGGCCATTTCAGTGGCCGCTGAGGCTCCGCTCGACGGAGCCGCGTGCATAAGCACGCGCGGGTGAGCTCCGGCGAGGGGAACCATGACGGCACTCATCTTCACCGGCGGCGGCGCACTTAGGCGAATGACGACGCTCTCCCTCTCGCGTGCGAACGTCGCGGTGTAAAAGGCGGAGGTAGGAGGCGCAAATGGGGCTAGGGTTTCGCCCTGCCGGCCGATTGGCCGTTTTGCTCGGGCAGGTCGAACCCTGACCGTCCGATTTGATCGGACGGCTGAGTGGGAGGCGGGGCCGCGTGGCGCGCGATGCTTGGGCCGCTTTTGCGGCCTAGGCCTTGGCTGCGGCCCATGCAGGGGAGCGGGTAGAAGGTGCGGGCCGATTTTGGCGTTTTGGGCCATGCAATTTAGCACAGTGCGAAGTTTTATTTCCCTTTTTTTTGCTGTGCATTACTCTTTATCTATTATTGATTACTGTTTTGAGCATTATTTTTTAGTAATTTAATCTTTCTCATTATTTTATGGACCATGTTACTGTTTCGTGATTATTTATGTCCATATTATGATGCCCTTACTCCTGCCGCAATTATGATTACTAGCACTGTTATGGTTAATTTCGTTTAACAATAGTAATGCCTCATTCCATTATGAATGTGTTATTTTTTCCCCATGATTTAAAGGAATATCATGTCATGAGGCTTTAATTTTCTCAGTGCATTATTAATTACTGCATTAAGTTTATGATACCTTTTATCAGTACTTGCTTTGGTTTTATGCATTTTTATGTTAAGGGCATCGAAATATTATGTCGGTGCAATTAATTTCATATTGTTTTGCTTGCACCATTACAAATAATTTATGCACATATCTAATGCCTTATGATGTGCCCTTTAATTAGGGCAAAGCTATTTTGTATAGTGCCTTATTTCATTTCATGTGACAATGAGAAATCCTTAGTCGTGCAATTATGAATCTTCTAATGCACATGACTATATATTTCAATGAATTTATTTTGGCCTTGTCATATTTATCCTGGATCAGAATGGAACCGACGGAAAATTCTGGTTTGGGACTAAAATCATAACGGGCACTAACTTAATGACGATTCATGGTTATATTCTAACCAACATTGTTTGTGATCATGAGTCGCTGAAAATTCATTGTCCATACAATGTTTTAATTCCTAAGCATTGCTGCCCCTATTATGGGCATAAGTTTTGAGTAGGCTTTTGAATAACACTCAATTTGGCCATAATGATGTTAAGATTATTTCACTGATGAGACTAAGTTAAGGCCTATTTACTCAGTTGTCTTGACCTAGGGCTTAATTATGATGTCTCTAATGTTTTGTAGACTAATTTGCCCCTGAGATGAGTAATTATTTTATTTCTTTATTGTCATTATATTTGTGTTGTTTTATGTTGTTGATCCTTACGCTTCCGCTAATATGTAACTGATGATGTTTTGGCTATAATGGTCATGAGATTATTTTCTCAGGCTAATTGTTCTTGTTTTGGGACTTTATACAACTCTATTATGTTGAGCTTAACATTATGCTCTTGGCTATTTGTTAACCATCATTGCTCATAGCCATTTGTCATTTGATAAACTTTTAAACTAATTGATTTATTGAGATCACTAAGTCCCAAGCAATATTTTGCCATGATCATATAAGTTTCTTGAGCCAAACTTTGTTGAGTCATCTCTACTCGAAATGGAACCAAAGAGAAGTTTTGGTTGGAGATGTCATGAATTGGGCTATGGCACATATATACTCATTCGATCCATGTTGATCTTACTATCGTGTCATTCTCATGTTGTCCCATATATTTAAGTAGTCTCGAATCAATATGGAACTAACGAGGTATCCTGATTAGAGACATGATGCAATTTAACGATAACTTATGATGCATGGATATTTTTGACCAACATTGATTGTGTTGATTGCATCGCACATTGCCCCTAAGTCTCCCAAGTGATTAAGTCATCGCTAATTGAGATGGAACCAACGAGAAGTCTTGGTTAGGGATTTAGCGTCATTGTGGAAATTAGCCGCGCATTGAAGCGCCCCAGTTTCCATAATGGAACTAAAATGTGCTTTATTACCATCCCAGGGTTTGGTAATCACATTCTTACATTGGAGTGATACAGATCCGCCCTAAATGGGTCGGACAACAAGGGGCGCAGCCCTGAAAATCTAAGAAGCGGAATATAAAGCGTATGCCCATCTTCCTCACGCCTCAGTTGGGAAGTAGGTCGTAACCCTTACTCGTTCTCGGACCAATATATGTCCATAGCACTGAGAAAAACAACAACAAAGCAAGGGTGAGTGCATACGTACTCAGCAGCCCACCTTCCTCCAAAAAATTTTTAGAAAGGCTAACACTATATGCAAGGATATATATGGAGCTTAGGATAGTTTTGCAGAAAAATACTTGTATGCAGGGTTTGTGGCAGTTGTCAAGTTATAATCCTTCTGAAAACTGAGTTTTTCACATAAAAGGGTTGCCACTGGACTTGTCGGTCCAAAGTGGCTCATGGTTTTCCAGCTCACACATTCTCCATATACACCCAGCATCCACTACTGATCCAAAAACCATTTTATCCAATCACAAACCAATTCCATTTTATTTTATGAAAACTGTTAACTGAAGAACCAAGCCGTAACTCATCCATACCAGCGGACACGGACTATTCGAATAGGTTTTACTCTGACCAGAGGTTGTACTAATTCCCACAAGTTGGACTCAGTGACACGTTACCGTCGTAACTGCCCGAATTCCAAACCAAGTCGTTGCATTTGTTTCATCACCTGACAGAAGTTTAGGGGTTCGGGCATCCGAGCCACCCCAATACCCCGCGATATTCCCGTTGGCACACACCACCCATCCCGTAGCCCCTTGTGTGCCAGCACAGAAGCTACTAGGCTATCCACTCTGTCTCGGGACTGGCCAATGCCTCATACAAAGCGAGTGGTTGTACTAAAATAGTTAGACAAGATGAAAATCATAACGGTCCTTACGGAGAGCTCAAGTAGAACCATTCCAACTTTTCAATGCTCGACAGCGCGAGCAATCCACCTGCCTGGTATTCTCCACGAATCCCGAGACAAGGGGTAACCGCAGGTAGCTAAGTTATCCGTTTATACCCTGCCCTTATGACTGTTCGGCGCGTAGCCATATTCCGACAAAGTCGGTTGCCGGGGTTCTTTCCCATTTTATTTCAAAAACCACACACATCCACTTTCCTATACCCTTCATATTCCACATTATTTGCATCAAGATTATGATAGATAATTAAATGAGCGATCCCATCTATGCGCGCTATATCTAAAATAAGCTTAGGTGGCTATATATTTTGCTGGGTTACCTTAGCAAGCAAAACATGCAAGTTTTATGTGATTAACAGGCCAAGGGTTGTGTTTGCAAAACATAGAAAATTAATGCATCAAGTGGGGATTTCAGTGGGCTTGCCTTACAACTCGAAGGGTAACGAGCTGACGTATGATCAGTATGCTTTCTCCAGTTTCATGGTTGAAGGTCCCAGTGATGGGACACTTTCTGGGGCTTCCTACGAGCATAAATAAGAAACACACAATTCGAGGCATAATAAGAGCTCAAGGGGTTTTTTGGTGATATAGAGCTTGAGTTGAGGTGATGTGAACCTATGGCGTTCTTACTGGCGGTATCTCTGTAAGCGACTGGGGTGTAGTAAGAGTTCAGGCGAATTGGCGGGCTCGGTAACGACAGTTACGGAGACGCCAAGGCATGTGGACGCGAGATGCGGGGTCGGCGACGCCGAAGGGGTGGCGGTCGCATGATGGTGCTTGGAAGGAAGAAGGTCCGTTCATGGAGTGAGGGCAGTGATGTTCAGATGGTTTTCGGTATCGTCGTCATCTGAATTCAAAGCTCAGAAAGACCAAGGCAGGAGCATCAAAGGTTTATGAAGATTAGGAGGTCAACGGCATCGATAACTAGGCTCACAACACTTGTGCGTCCGGTGCAAAGCGCTGACTGGGCGTAGGACGGCATCATCAGGGCATGACGGCGTCTTCTAACCAGGGGGGAGACTGTGTGGAGTGTACGACTAGGTAGGGCCTGATTTTAGATGAATTTAGGCGAAATAATCACCCAAATCGGAGTTAAAACGGAGAAAGTATTTAGTGTCAGGGGGGTAGCAATAGACTTTTTGGAAAGTTCATGGAGGGGAAAAGGTTTTTTCTATGCGAACTATGGAATTTGGCCTGCGGGCGACACAACCTGGGCCAATAGAAATTTGGCCCAAGGCGGCCCACACGCGGCGCGCTCGTGGCGTGGCCCCCGGGCCGGCCCAACAGGGCGGGCACGACGTGGTTAACGCCGTCAGGCGTGGGTCCCACGTGTCAATGACACGGAGGATTACGACGCTGGATGGACAGGTGACGGCGGTGGTTTGGTTCGGAGCCGAACCGGGGCAGCGGCGGCCTGGCGCGGTGCATCGGCGGTTCCTGCCGACGGCGACGGCTCCGGCAGTGATGTCACCGGCAGGAGCACCGTGGCAGGGTGCCAAACCGGGTGGTGGGTCTAGGGGTGCGGATTGGTGTCCAGGGGAGGGGTCCCTGCGGCGTGGTGCTATGGGGCGTGCACCGACGGCGAGAGTGACGCGCCGCGGCCGCACTGCTGGAAATGGGAAGGAGGCGACGAGGTGTTGTGGTGGTGGATGGAGCCGGGCGGAGCTTAGGGCGGGATGAATCGGAGACTAGCACAATGTAGCTGGTGGATTTTGGCGGCGAGGCATGTGGCTCGGGGGAGCACGACAAGCTTGGTGGAAGGGGAAGGTGGCGTGTGCTTGCGGCTAGCGACGCCCGTGGGTGTCGGGAACCGGTCGTGGCGTGCAAGGTGTAGGCAGTGGGGGTTTCGGTGGGTAGTGGGGCTCACGGGCGACGCCTATTTATAGGTTAGCGGGAGGAGGGCTGAGCTCGGTGCGGCGGTGTGGCGAAGCGGTGCGGGGGGCTAGGTGGCGTCGAGATGGAGGTGCCGGATGGTGGCGCAGTGCGCGGACGGAGGTGTAGGCGGGGCCTGGAAGGGAGGGGACTCGTGGCGTGATGGTTCTCGGCACGGCGCGCCCAGGGCGGGGGCGGTGCGGGCGTGCGCGAGATGGGGGATGGTCCTGACCCATGGGACCCACATGACAGAGAGTGGGAAGGCGCGGTCCTAGCTAGTAGGGAGAGAAAGGGGAGGTGGTGGCGGCTGTGCCGGCCCAAGAGGGAAGGAGGGGGAAGACGGGCCGCGGTTGGGCGAAGCCGGGGGTAGGAGGGAGTGTTTTGGGCCGGTTTCGGCCTGAGGAGAAGATTGAGGATTTTCTCTTTTTTTTTCTGATTTTGATTTTAAGTTTGGATTTGGAAGGAATTTGTGGAGATTTGGTAGAGAAATGTTTTGGGATTATTTGGGTATTTCGTTGAGCTCATATTAACATGCTTCAAAACAAGCAACAACCAAGGTATTCAGAAATTTGATTTTGAATTAGGGAGAGATTAGAAGAAAATTTCGGATGCTAAATTTTGTGGCGTTACAGGTGTATGGATATTTTTTGGCCAACGCTGATTATATTTATGTGTCCCTAAGAATTATATTGTTCCTTTAGAAACTATGTTTGATGGAACATCATCACTTACTATGCTGACTAACGAATACTCCTCCCTTCTGCTCAGTCTTATGTAGAATGACATAATTTTTGGAGGTTTGTTGTTTTCTTTTGGCAATGATGCAATGCAGGGCAATTATTATTGTTGTTATTATCCTTACTATTATCATCATTATTTTTCTTACTGATTTTACTTCTGATGACATGTTATTGATCTTATCAGCATAGGATTGATTTCATGTTATACAATTATCTGCCTTGAATATATTAAGATATATCATTGCATTTTGATATTAGAAATGTTAGTCATATTTATATATATCCCTAGTACTACTTTGTTATGAATCCAACCTTGTTTTGTTGGTTTTCCTGTACCCTATGAGGAATAGAGTAGAGTCACTAACTATTCCTGAGGTTTATGGATTATGGTTATCGCACAACTTGGTTATTAGCTCCCAATTGAAAAGTTTTCTTTTGACATTAGGGCATTGATGAGAATCCAATGGACTTCTTATGTGTCAATATCTTTTGGGATTAAGACTAAGAAAATGTCTCTTACGATCATGCTGCTTGGGTTCTGGGTGAGCGATCCCCTGATTCATTATTTTTACCAGCAGGCATCAGCTCATTAATTGTGCTTTAAGAACTAAGACATGAATACTATCGAAGCTTTTGAGTTCACATTATCGATGCGTGAACAATGATTAAGCTCATAGTAATGTGCAATTTTAATATTGGCAAAGTATAACACTAAGATACTTATTTTGTTCGTCGCCAACATTACCTCATGATAGGAATTTATTTAGTTGGAGCCTTAGAGCCATCAATTATGCAAGGACATGATGATAAGCCTAAGCTGTTGGAAGTTTTGTCCACTGGCACAAAGTTACAAAGTTATGCTTTTCGTCCTCTATTGCAATAATGTGGCTGTGCTCAATAATTATGTTGGTAATTTCATAGGCTTCGCTTCCAAACTAAATACTTATGAGAGTTCATTGAATTGTGGAACTGACATTTTGACCACATTTCAAGGGGGAGAATTGAGCGTCTCATTAGAAACAAATGTTGATCATGTAAATTCCCATTAACTCAATTAAGTTCACTACTCTATGAACATAAGCTTACTCTACTTAAACTATTGGTGAACGTTAGATCCTGTTAACCAAGTCCTCATGGATGGAGATATTAGTCGGTATCACCCAAAATCGGTGTCAATTAATCTTATGCTATGGAATGTTACCGAAATCTTAGTTCAGTTACCATCCTGTTTAGAAGGGTACTATTATCACTATTATTAAGTGTACCACTTAGTCAAATTTTAATGGGTGCTCTTAAGGCAAATAAATATCTCTTGCCTGCAGTGCTTTTTCTTAAACACATTAGCGAGAACCCTGCAAACTCAGTTTCATCATTCTAATAATTGTTTCGTTAGCCCCTAACGATGTTTTTTGGCATAGCAACATTTTCTAATGGAGTCAAGACAGTGGACCATAATGGGTCCATATCCTTTTCTTCGTTGCGTGACTCCAAAGGAATAAACCAAAGGCAAGGTTTGAGTTCACATTCATAATAAAAGGGCTTTAGAATTTTCTATGATTACTGAGTAATGGAATGGCACTTGATCATTCTCATTGTTTTATAGATCTTTATGAGTGCCAACACAATGGTACAAAAGTTTAGTGAGAAATTCCTATACATAAGCAATAGGGATTTTATTTTGTACATAAGACCCGAAGTTTAAACTTTCTCTTCGAGGTACTAATACATTGGTGATGTCTATTATATTCCTTTTGGCATTAAGTATTCACCATGTTCTGGTCCATATATGAGAGTTTTACTCTCAAGTCATATGTTGATCGAGTATATAAGATATTATGTAAATAAATACTCTATCATAATGACTTGCGTTAAGGGCGGTTTGTTTCTTGGCTCATTTTGATAAGTACTGTGTATACTTGAGTCATTATGTGCCCTTAATATTGGGATATTTGACATATTTTCATACAGGATGGACCCCTAGGAAATAGTTAAGAAAAGTTGTGTTATATATATAGCGTTTATTCTAACTTTACGTTACATATAACACTGATAAGTCGCATGCTCGCATATAAGGAATAAGATAACCATCAAGCTAAAGGTTATTCAGTCCGCAAGGCGTGTTGATTAATCCACATTAAGTTATGTCTTCACCCTTACGGGGGAGCCATTGTGGAATGGCTCCGGTCAGTCCCTTGAGACATTATAATGGAAATAAATTGTGGGCCTGTGGAATTATTTTCCCATTAGGCAATAAGATTATTTTAACTTAGGAGTTCTTATCCCGGGCTCATTATTTAAAGTGCAAATTTTCCTCGAGTAACATGTCAAGTGACATTGTCAAACACTAGGCATTGTGAAAGATGGATCGAGAATCAAATGATGCTTAACATTAAATGATAAGTTAAGATATAAGGATTAAGGATCATACCCATTATTCTCTTGTTGGCTCATGTTGTAAGTCTTGCCGGCATAATAGACATTTTGAAGCCTATGATTTTGGGTTAAAATTGAGATCACAAGTGTTGATTCTGAAAATATTATTTTGTTCTCACTCTTATAATAAGTGTGCACGTAATTATAAATGAGAACAATTTGCACAATAGGTCCATGTCGGGGTTTAGTACCGGTAGTGCACCACGGGATGTATCACGCAGTGCTTTTTGTGGTTTGGCGAGATCGACTGTAGCTCGATGGTTCCCGTGTAACGCGACAAGAGACAAGAACACACGATTTATACAGATTCAGGCCGCGAGATACGTAATACCTTACATCCTGTTTGGGGCGAGTTGCATTGATTGGAGCTCTCGAGGTTACAATGAGGGCATATGAGGTCAATGGAGTTGTGTCATGAGTTGAGTTGCCTGGGAGGGATCCATAGTCAGCCTTATATAGTCCGGCATGACTTGGGTTATAAGGAGTTCTATTCCTACTAAGATTGGTTTCATCTCCTATTAGGATTTCTCTTAACTCTTCCCTGTATACATCGAGTCATTGTCTTGTGCGTCAAGTTGTTTGGACAACTAGAGAATACATTTTACGAGGAACCAGGGGATATCTATCTCCCACAAGTCCCCGAGCTTCAAGTTGACTTGAGAAACAATCAGCTTGAACATCTAAATTCTGCTTTCTCAATGTCTTGCCTTGTAGTGTTCGAAAATTTTCTGATGGTATACTCCATGCAGCCTCTGAGCTTCAAGTTGATTTGAGAAACAATCAGCTTGAAGAACCAAATTATGCTTTCTGAATGTTGCCTTGTAGTTTTCGAAAATTTTCCGATGGTATATTCCATGCAGCCCCCGAGCCTTAAGCTGATTAGTATAATCAAGTTGAAGGTCAAGTAGCTTGTTCCTCCAAGTGATCTTGGTGAAGCGGCAAAGCGGTAGGCGAGGTAACACTGCAGCCCTTGAGTCGATGAAGTGTTGAGTCGGTGAGGGTCGGCGAGACAGTGGCATAGCCCTCCCAGTCGGCAAGACGGTGGCGTAGCCTCCCAAATCAGCAGACGGTGGCGTAGCCCCCTGAGTCAGCGGAGTAGTGGGTTGGCAAGGAAGGCAGCAGCCCAACCCCTGAGTCGACGAAGCGGTTGGCAAAGCGCGCGGCGGTGCAGCACTCGAGCTGACGAAGTGGCGAGTCAGCGAGGCGCGCGGTGGCGCAACCCCCAAGCTGACGAAGTGGCGAGTCACCGAGGCAGATGGTAGCCCAGCCCCCTGAGTCGACGAAGCAGTGAATCGGTGAGGTGGATAGAAGCCAGCCCTCGAGTCGACGAAGCAGCGAGGCGGACAACAGCCCAGCACCCGAGTCGACGAAGTAGCGAGTCGGCGAGGCGGGTGTCAGCCCAGCCCCCTGAGCGGATGAAGTAGTGAGTCGGCGAGGCGGACAACAGTCCAGCCCCAGAGTCGACGAAGTGGCGAGTTGGTGAGGCAGACGGCAGCCCAGCCCCCGAGTCACAGAAGTAGTGAGTCGGCGAGGCGGACGGCAGCCCAGCCCCCCAAGTCGACGAAGCAGTGAGTCGGTGAACGAGTCGGCGAGGCTGACATAAGCCTAGCCCCCGAGTCGACGAAGGAGCGAGTCAGCAAGGCAGACAACAGCCCAGCCCCCGAGTCGATGAAGCAGCGAGTCGGCAAGGCGGACAACAGCCCATCCCCCGAGTTGATGAAGCAGCGAGTCGGCGAGGCAGATAACAGCCCAGCCCCCGAGTTGACGAAGCAGCGAGTCGGCGAGGCGGACAACAGCCCAGCCTCCGAGTCGACGAAGTAGCGAGTCGGCGAGGCGGACGTCAGCCCAGCCCCCGAGTCGATGAAGTAGCGAGTGAAGTAGTGAGTCGGCGAGGCGAACAACAGTCCAGCCCCCGAGTCGACGAAGCAGCGAGTGGGCGAGGCGGACGGCAGCCCAGCCCCCGAGTCACCGAAGCAGTGAGTCGGCGAGGCAGACAGCAGCCCAACCTCCAAGTCGACGAAGCAGTGAGTCGGCGAAGGAGTCGGCGAGGCGGACAGAAGCCTAGCCCCCGAGCAGACAAAGCAGTGGGGCGCCCGCCATGCCGATAGTGCATCATGAAGTGAACTCTCTGTTTGAATTCCGAGTATAGCGAAGGCATAGAGTGTCGGTGGGCCAGACCGACTGTCCCGTATGAAGGGCAAGAGGTATCCCTTAAATGAGGATGCGAAGGCACGTAACATCAGCTGTCGGTCTACGACCTAAGCTGATTGCCCCGTAAGTAGGGCCAGATTGCACCCTTTTTATGAGAATGCGAAGGCATGCAGCAACAGTTGTCGGTCTACGACCTAAACCGATTGCCCCGTAAAGAGGACCAGATTGCACCCTGCTATGAGTACGCACAGGCATGTAACACCAGTTGGCCAGACCGACTGCCCCGCATGAAGGGCCTAGAGTTACCCTGTCGTTGCACACACAGATTTTGCCGGAAAACACCGAAACTTATCAAAGCACGAGATGCGACGGAAAATATTTGGCTCGGCAAAACACGAGATGCGACAAAAAAGAGTTGTCTCGGCGAAACACGAGACACGACAGAAAAGAATGGACTCAGCGGAACACAAGATGCAACTCAAAAGAATTAACTCGGCGAAACACGAGATTCGACAGAAAAGTGAGGTGCGTAAAGTACGGTTTGAGTGACCAAAAATAATTTGAGAGATCCAATGCTTGAGCGATCCATAACTAATACGAATAATCCATAGCCCGAGTGATCCAAAAATAATATGAATATATCCATAGCCCAACTGATCCAAAAATAATCCGGTAATCCAGAAATAATGTAGATAATCCGAGTGATCCATTAAAAATCCAATTAATCCAATGACTCGGATATTCCAGAAATAATTCAATTGATCCAATAGCCGGATAATTAAGAAATAATATGAGCAATAAGCAAACCACTTGGATTGAATGATTCACTTAGTACGCTTGTAGAATGATTCACTTAGTACGTTCGTAGATTTTTGCATCGACATGAGTTATGTTATCCTGAAACGATAATCAGGGAAAAATCCGAATAGTATTGTTTGCAAGAAGAATACTCAAATATAAATAATAGTGGAGTGCTCTGATTCATAAATCAGTCAGATAAAAAATAATTGCAGGTTTAAATGCATAATTAACACCACTTAGCTGTTGGAGTACGCTGGCTCGGATCTGATCTGGGCGGTAGCAGGCAACCCTTCGAGTGTACTCTCCTTTAATCCAGCATGAATGTGCTACTTGATGCATGCACATGGATATAAGGTTCAATGTAATCCTTCAGAACTTTGCTGTTTAGCCTTCGCATGATGCTCATGAGTAGCAGACTGCATAAGCGATGAATCTTCCCAACATTGATTCCGTGAGACATTAATTCCTGCATGTGCTTGGCCGCAATCGGCCGACTGGACTCGACATGCTGCAGTCCTGATCAGACTCGTGGATTGCATTGATATCAGGTAAAAAAACCATCTTGATCTTTAGACTCTGATCTTTGAATCTAATATGGCCCAGGATCTTGTCAGGGGCAGAACAGCTTCAATCCTCGCCACGATAACTTCCCGCTGACAAGAATTGTCATTGGCTTTTGACTTTGCACTTGATGGCCGTACAGGCCAAGTCGTTACTCGTTGATATGGCGGGGAACGCTCGATTGATCTTGAACTAACTGCCGCCTGATCGTTGAGTTGCTAACTGATGGACTTAATGATCAGATCATCGTCGCGGTTTGTCTTCAGTCAATTTGACGATGGTGACAGATCGATGATGAGAAGTTGCATGCGGCCAAGTACGTGTCATCAACACATCTGGCCGGGGTGGATATGCGTGCAGTGCGAGGAGCTGTAGAAAATCCACACGAAGTATGTTCGGAGCAGATCGGATCTTTTGTTGAGTTGCAGGCTTGATCTCTCGCCCCAACTGGTCATGGATCTGGCGTAGAGGTAGCATGAGCCGCCGGCTTGTAACAAATCAGAATTTTTTCTTTATCCTTGACGATGCCGATGATGATGGCCATAGAGCTAGCGGTGATATCGATGTCGCCTCTCCTACCTAGCGCGCCAACTGTTGGGATTTAGTACCGACAGTGCACCACGGGATGTATCACGCAGTGTTTTTTGTGGTTTGGCGAGATCGACCGTAGCTCGATGGTTCGTGTGTAACGCGACAAGAAACAAGAAGACACGATTTATACAGATTCAGGCTGCGGGATACGTAATACCCTACGTCCTGTTTGGGACGAGTTGCATTGATTTGAGCTCTCGATGTTACAATGAGAGCATATGAGGTCTATGGAGTTGTGTCATGAGTTGAGTTGCCTGAGAGGGATCCCTAGTCAGCCTTATATAGTCCGGCATGACTTGGGTTATAAGGAGTTCTATTTTTACTAGGATTTGTTTCATCTTCTATTATGATTTCTCGTAACTCTTCCCTATATACATCGAGTCCTTGTCTTATGCGTCAAGTTGTTTGAACAGCTTGATAATACGCTTCACGAGGAAACAGGAGATATCTATCCCCCACAGACCACAAGTAAACGGGCCATCTCCCATCATGAATAAGTGATTATCCAATCAAAGTGGATTGGTATATTGTAGGTACTGTGGTTGAAGTGGTGTTTTAATAACCATTGTAAATCCATTATCTCGTATGCTATGTCTACCAAAAAAAGACTTATGTTGTCAGCCTGTCGATTAAGGGGGGGAATGCTAGAATTAATCGCTCGGGTCTCTAACATCCCTTGACCGAGAAAACAGGGCTAAACCATTTTCTTCCGTGCGTGTGATCGTGGCGCACGATGACCAAATCTTTTGGCCCGGTCCCAGGACGCCCAAGCTATATATAAGAGGAGGTTTACCCGTTACCTAAGGATTATTGAGTTAATCACGTCATTAACCACCCTCCTAACCTCTCCTAACCTAACGATCAAGGATGGCTTGGTCCGCGGCCCTGAAGACCGAGAGCCTCCGCCACCATCCTCCTTTGCGGCGATCTACAGAGAGTCACTCACGCCCACGAGGTGAGTCGAGGCCATCATGAAGGACGAGAGACCGAGGTCAGTATTTGTTTTATTGAGGATTAGTGTGTTCATATCATTAGGCTAGTGATCTTTTGGGATTATTCATGTTTATGTTCTAACAGATCGCGCATATGGCGCCGTGCACATATATTGTTTTAAACCTGTAATTCAGATATATAAGATCGAGAGAGAACAAAAAAAAGTCAATGGGCGATGATGATCATGGCTTAGCGAAAAGGACACACGGCATGTCGCTTGCATGGCAGTAGGTTGATTCTTGTCAACAAGGCGTGGACGAAGAGCTCTTGATGAAGAGACGACTAAGAATTCAAGCCCAACAACTTTCGGTTCATGACCACAAGGTAAATGGATGGTTTATATTACGCCACACTTCTCAGCCACACATAGACGACAATGTAAGATCGAAAGGCAAAAATCCAACATAACACTTACTACAGTATAAGTTAACAACGTACGTCATTTTGGAAAGTGTCTTAAAAAAGAGTGAAATGCACGCCGAGTCTCTAAACTTATACCGCATTCCTATTTAGGTCCATGATCTTCCAAAATGCATATCCAGGTTTCTAAACTTATCCCGCATTTTCATTCAGATCTATATCTTTCAAAATGCACATCTAGGTCCATCAACTAATTCCATTGTTGTACCGTCATCCAAATGGTGGCAGATGAATTTGTTTCGCCTACGTGGACATGCTACCGTGGCAAACTGGCTGCCGTCTACTTCACGTGCCGCCATCTGCCCCACATGCCGCCGCCGGCCCCATGTGACCACACGTCGCTTTGCGCTCGCCCGGTGCAGCCGCGCCACCGCCGCCCAGTGAGCCTGTGCCTGCGCTCTTCGCCGACCCAGCGCACCCCTCCCCAGCTCGCCCCCCATGGCTCGCCCCACACGCATGCATCCGCCATGGCCGGAGCTCAGAGAGCTCGTGTCCCGCCTCCTCCACTGCCCCTCTCCCTCCCTTCTTTACCGTGCGCATCACAATGACCTCAGCCTGCTCCACCGTTTCTGGCCTCTAAATTGCCCTATTACAAGCGCATCCGCCATGGCCGCTGTTGTCTCAACATGCTCGTGTGTGCGGGCATGGGCGCACTGGGGCGATAGCGGTGTGGCGAGCAGATGGGGCCAGCGGCGCCAGGCACACGAGCGAGTCGAGGATAGGCGTGTGGGGCCGGCGGCGAGCGGGCGTGCCCCAGGCGGAGGCGGCGGCAGCACGCGGGCATGCAATGCCGGCGGAGGCGGCGGCAGCATGCGGGCATGCAATGCCAGCGGCGGCACGGCGAGCGGGCATGGGCACGCGGCGGCGGCGGTGCTTCGAGCACCCGGTAGCCAGCTGGCCCTGGTAGCATGTCCATATAGGCGAAATAAACCCAACTGGCACCGTTTGGATGGCGGCGTAGCAGTAGAATTAGTTAATGGATCTAGTTTTGCATTTTTGAAGATTATGGACCTGGATAGGAATGCGAGATTAGTTCATGGACCTGGATATGCATTTTGAAAGATCATGGATCTGGATGGGAATGCAGGATAAGTTCAGGTACCTGGCGTGCATTTTACTCCTTAAAATATATATCAAACTTTGATTAGGTCAAAGACATGGTAGCACCCGTTTTTAAACACATTGATTAATCTTTGAGGCATGCAGTGCCCGTCACATTTAGAGAAACTAGTGTCGTCTATGCAGGATACATGTCAAAGTATTGATTCAGTTCAAAAGAAATAAAAATCCACAATCATTCTCTAGTGCTAATTTAAGACAAATAATCAAACTCGATCCATCTCTACTAGTGTCACAAAAGAGCGAAAAAAAGCATTTCAATTACAGTTAACAGACAGCGCTACGGCTCCAGTTACAAGTTACGACTCATTTTCGAAGAATGACTCATCTATTAGCATCAGCATTAGTTTTAATAATTGTGGGTTCGGTTGCCCGTACATCCTGTGTATGCAGAAGTATGTACTGTATCTGATAACAAATATAGGTACGACGAGGTTAGTTGATCTGTTTTCTGGTACGACTTTCTTTTAATTTGATATAAGAAAGCATGGGTATGTATATGCAACACATTTTACTTTGAGGAAATTGCATATAAATATACCAAATCAAATTTGACTGGCGGGGGCCAGTTGGTTGTCGGAGAATAGGATCCTTTATTTGTTGGTACACACATCGTAACTCGTAATGGATACTCGTAGGATAGTGTAGATCAAATTGTTTTTTTTTTTTGGCGACCGTGCTCAAGCACGTTTTTGACGAAATAAAAACACTAGATGGCGGAAACCAACCAAATACTGGTATATACTATATACCACATACTATAGACATATTAGAAAGATCACACAGCCAGCAGTATAGACATTAACAAAATCAGGTGAGTTATTAGTACAGTTTTGGGCATTTCATAAGCCGGCATTTTCACCACTAGTTTAAATCGCCGGCGGAGCGGTTGTTGACTATTGCAACCCCTGTGAAGTCCTGCTGAATGAAACGACCTGCAGGCCACCTCCCACCTCCCATTTCTTCAGTCTCCTCCATATGAGAATTAATGGCTCAAGAGGGATCAGAGAGATGAATTAAGAAGCAGCATGTGATGGAGCATATGCATGACTAATGAATATGGCTGGCGTACGTGCTTGAACAATTCAATTCTAGCGTCACATTCTTACTCTCTGGACTCATATGCTGCTATATCAGAGTCAAGCGGATTGAATCGAATCGAAGAGGCGCGCGACTGCGCTAGCTGTTCCTAGATCGGGCATGCAGGGTGTGCATGCTGGAACAATTCTACCATGGCGTTCTCCGGTCCAGGAATAATATATATACATGCATTTCCAATAACCCCATTGACATTGCTTGTGGGCCCCATTTCGTTGTTATTATTCTCCTCTTTGGCTCTCTGTCCAAGTTTCAGTTTTTCAAACAAGCCATCATCCTCACCTCGCCATCATCCTTTCAATTTGTCATATGGCCGGATGCCAAGTTGACGTTGCCCTAAAACCATACGAAGTGGGTAAGGGGGACGATGGATCGACGACGCATGAAGGCATGATGTGTGAGTGCTTCACGTGGTGTGGGCCTTCAGCTGGTGGGCCCTTCTAAGTTAATGGCTGAGCCATACCACTAAGTGATCTTTCGGCCGATAATTTTTCTACAAGTGCACAATCGTTTTAATGGTCTTTTTTTTGTGGCTGACAGTTTTTCTAACATATATAGAGTAGTCCCAAATAGTTTGATACTTTGATCAAATCACCAACAATGCGATCGTCGACAAACTTATTACCCACACTTGCACTAGGTAGTAGCTATGCAAATATACAGTATACTAGAAATAGCGGCCTTATGTAAAAAAAAGGTTAACAATATTCACACTGTTTACCGGTTAAGTTGGTAACTACTATCCGATCGAATAAAATAATAATCAAAGTTTTATATATTTCAAACTTTTGCTCAAGCAAGGTCAACTTTGGTAGTGGCAGAGTTTAGGATTATTTTTATCACATGAGTTTGGACGACTGAAGATTCAATGACGAATTCTTAGCTAGCTAGGGGTACCACACACCTGGTCTCCGGCCATCAACAAGGGCGTTCAGATGTACTGACAAAATCATGCGAGACCATCATCAGCCAGTAATCCAGAATATATATAAGCGGCAACAGGGTGCACCTCGTTGACGAGCAACATGCCAATAATAATATGTATGGACCTTTATTCACCAGAGCCTGCTGAGCTCGATGCATGCAAATTGCCGTTTCAATTCCTTAATGTGTGTGCACGCCAGCGAGCCAATTGTGCTCATACTCTCGTGTGTACGTGCTCTATTCCTATTCTATAATTTGGACTCGTTCTCTTTTAGAGGTACAGCAGTAATGCGGTATTTGTGAGTAGTTCCACTTGCATCCCTATGTCAATGTGTTATGTGTAAGAACACTCATGTAATGCGAGAGAGAAGGAAGTGATTTAGTAATGGGGATCACCGTGCTTATTAGCTAGCTGTTTCTACTTTCTAACAATCGACAGAACACGCTTTCTACATATAGTCGTCTCTAATAAAGTAACCAATTAAGGAATTTAAAACTGGGAGATGTAGATTAAAAACGACGTCATGCATTTTAAATGGTGCTTGCGTGCGACAATTTTTCTATGTCGTCGAAATGCATGCATGGAGAGTTGGCTTCCTTGACCTCTGCTCAAGACCAGACCCTTCCATTTCCCCTTGAGGCTTCTAGTCTAGTTTACTAACCTAAGTGTCATATCTCTATGTTCTAGCAGCTTCCACATTAATGCTAACCGGCCACCAACCCTAATGCTAAGCCGATATTTTCCGACATCTATCGCTAGCACTGTGTCCGATCGACCTAGGCACCTAGCTAATGTAGGTATATGTCCGCATTGTTTGGAAATTATAGAAATTATATATAATTAATGCATGAAACGAACTAGCCAACTTCTATATGTAATAGGTCCAAACTCCAAAATATCGTGCATAAAGCTCTTGTGGTTCCAAAGGCAAGTACTCCTATTAACTAAGCAAAATCTGTAGCGCAATAACAGCTAGCGACCCAGAACATGTTTCCGGCCCCAGTTTCGTTCCCTGGCAGCAAGCAGAACCAGCCGAATTAATCTGCATATCAACGTGTGGCTCATTTTATTTGATACCATGCATGGTTCTCGAACTAAATCATATATGGGCTATTGTAGAAAGGTAGAAAAGGTAGAAAAGTCAACCATGCTTCAATATGGGCTATTGTATTTTTCTACCAACCATACGCCCGTGCAATGCTATACATCTTTCACCATATGAAGGTTGTTTGGCTCCTAAAAATCTTACTATTACTATTTAGAAGTTACAAAATAAGCACGAATTACGATGCATGCTAGAAAAAAAAAGATAAATCCTAGAATTTTCTAAAAAAAACTAGAAATATCAGGCCATCTATCAGGTGGCCTCTAATAACACTACCCATTTGATCTATTATATTTTCTAAAAAATTACCCATCCCTAAATTTCCATATAAATTACCCACCAAGCCATTATGAAGACCATTAAAGTAACCCCCTAAATTTCCATATAAATTACCCACCATGCAATTATGAAATACTACTAAAATAACCCTCTAAATTTCTATATATATTACCACCATGCCATTATAAAAAGATGAATTAAATTGTATAATAAATAAATCAAATATATACCCTGATTTACATATAACTATTATGTTATTGTGAAATATAATTTAAAAAACCCTAAAACTGCATATAAATTACCAATATACCATTATTATAAAAATAGAAATATTAATTAGCTAGAGTTATATAAATTTCTAATATTAATGATTCATGCTAGCCTGTGCTTTGCAGTTTGCACGGGGTTGATGGGCTATTTAGAGAATTGAAATGTGACTAGATAGTTGAGCTAATGATGCATGTGGATTGGAATCCATCATCTCATATATGTATTAATCCAAGAGAAAGTGATTTTTTTTGTCCACCAAAGAATTGTTTGGAATTGTTGTGGACTCCTACCTTCTTGCTCTCCTTCCCCCAAGGCTCTAAAATTCTCTTTTCTCTTCTCATATTAGTGGGGAATAAGTAGTTATTGTAATAGAATTCTAATTCAAAGACCCAAACAACCCTAAGACTATGTGCAGTGAAACGTGTAAAAGGACTTTCTATACACTATAATGCTACTGTACATAGAGAGAAATGTGGTTGGTGTAGTGGGTAGGCAAGCCATATAGGGAACGTGCTGCTGCACATAGTCGTAGGCTATCTCAAGGGGGATTGCCAAAATGAAGATTTTTGCACTGTTTTGCACTGTTCTGTATTGTTCATGACATGACAAACGAGTGGAGCGGGATTTGAGGAATGGATGAGAATCTCCTTTGGAGATTGCCTAATAAATCCAGCTTTAGTGTGGAGCTACAGTTTGCACAATGAACTAAATTTGGTGTAAAGAACATTTAATCTAAAACATGAATAAAATGAAATCTAAATATCATCTATATGTATATACAATATGTAAAGCTTTAGCTAGGTCATTGTATGGCCCCATCAATTTATGTAGGAGGCCTGCAGATCAAATGGACAATCCACACACGGACAACAATGGGTAAAGCGGAAGAGATGGATATCTCCCTCAAGGAAGAAGATGGGCAAAGGCGCAAAGGCCTCGAGGAGGAAGAGATGGACAACAAAGACAAACACAGGAACAAAATGCCATTTCATAGATTTTGTGGAGTTATATCGGGTCAACATATATAGACTGTTACACGTTGGACGACAGTGGCACACAAATTGCCCTTGAAAGTTTATCGGTGGCGCGAGGGGGCAACAGAAAGTTCAATGACAATTACGATAAAATTTTCATTGACACACAAGAAGTGGACTCTTATATAAACAGTGACCGGCAAAGCCCGATGCCACAGGATGCATGCATGTGCAAGCTTGCATTGCAATGGCTCTCGCGCCATGGATCATGGCGTGTACAATCACATCGCATCTAGAGGCTAGTCAATATCTGTCTATTGAACTAGAATGTTAGTCTCCGGGTAACTTATTTTTAAACTAAAATATGCAAAACATAAAAAAATGGAGTACTTTTTTTTTATAGAAAGCGCTTGTATTAACCATCAAGACAATAGATACATAGACCAGGACCCATACAAACAACACATACAAGCACCTCCTAGAAGGTTGCAGAGGGTACAGCTGTCCCAACCAAAAAAAACCCTAGAGAAAACAAAATTACAGAAAGGCCCTTCGAGAATTCTGTGCTTTCCAGTCGCCGAACACTGCCGCTGCCGGGATTCCTCGTCGAGGTGCATGCACAAATCAGTCGAGTGTGGCCAAGACTGGTTCCTCGAGCTAGTACTACTTAATTAAGGGCACCTCTGCTCATGGCCGTCCATTCGCGTTGCCGGTAATAAGCTGCTAATAAAATTATCGGTCATCATACCTGGGCAATTAAGCGGACTCCGCCGTCTCGGTCAGCGCCCGTCGCTGCTTGCATGCATCCACTAGCTGCCAATAGCGCCTCCCGGTCCCCGTCCCACCAGAAACCGGCCGGCCTGCTGGAAAATTCAAGAAGAGCAACTGAACAAAGACACCATGTCCATGATGTGTGTTCATTGTTGAAAAACTGGGCACACGGCACGGTGGCTGACTGGCTGCACATTTCCTTCTCGGCCGGGTTTCCGGCCATCCACTACGGAAAAAGCTAGCAGCTGTACTGTACTCCCATGATCAGCAGATGGCCTGGCCTTGGCGACAGGGACTTTGCTCCCCTAGTTTGGGAACCTCGTTTTGGGAAAATAAGGTTTCCCAATTAGCGTTTGACAACCTCATCTCCCTAGGGAATGGAGAAAAAAGAGAAAAAATTAGTTTATTTTTTCCTCAATTCTCCTAAATCTCCTCCATTCTCTAGAAAAAATAAGATTGTCAAACTAGGCCCTTAAGGTATCCTACCCACATGGTTGCTGATTTGTATGTGTATCTGTTGACATCTCCTAGCGTAAGATATTTTATTCCGCAAGTGCACAGAGATTCGATGTAGTTTTTTCACTCAGAGTATTCCGAGTATCGTAAAAATCGACAGGAAAGCAAGGGCGAACATGTAGAATGATACGTTCGAACTTCAAACGGTACTATAACTTAGATAAATACTAGCTATTCTTACAACGGGGGTAAGAGATAACAAGATAGTGTATGGTGGGAAGAGTAAATAGTGACCAAAGCAGTAAACAACTAGGTAGTTGCCTGGGAGGTCAACGAGTGAGATTAAGATCCAAACTCTATTTTCTTAACTGCTGCAAAGGAGTATTTGCGGTTGGACTAAGTTAACCAAACACTAATTAGGGTCTTGGGTCGAGCGAAATTCCAGACTACACCGAGGAGGCACGGGGGTAGATAGTTGACCAACCGAACAGTAATTGGCTAACGCCTACGGGCTTACCGAACAACGGGATTGGAATACTGAGACCTCTAAAGCTGTCACCTAGAGAGGCTACCAACCATGGATGCGTGGGTAAAATGGCACACTAAACTCTTGAACACTAAAGTTCTTCTTTGATCGAAGGGTGAGAACTAACTTAACCTTAGATCAGAGCCTGAGGCAAGCTTATAGCACCGGCAAGTCTAGCAAGATTTAGATAACTCAAGAACAACAAAAACCTAAACTTTGGTCTAGTGTGCAATAAGGTACACCATAATATGCAAGTGTAAGAAATAAAGTAAAGTATAACTCAAAGAATAGAGCAACGATGTATATTATACTGAAGTAGCAAGAGTACAAAGATAGAAAGATACAAGAGCTTTACCAGACTCAAAGCTAACTCCGGAATCCCTGAGGCAAAGACTCAGACTCAACTCTAACTCCCAGGACTATCCTAGTGCTACTAAACTAGACAATGGTGTGTTCCACTTAACTTCCACACTTTACGAGTGAGTGCTCGGGGGTATTTATAGCTACTAAGGGAGTGAGGGGTCTTATAGGATCGGTATGGCGGTTGTGAAGGCAGTTACCAGGCTGGGCGACCTGGGGGGAGCTGGGCGGCCCCACCCCAAGCCGGGCGGCCTGGGGAACCGTCGGATCCACTGCCTTTCTTCATCTTATGGTCCATCTTTACTCCCCAAGTCGGTTGCATGGCGGTTGGCGGTTACAATTTGTGTTTTCTCCCGAGCCATAGGATCTCACTTGTATTTCTTCTTTAGCCGCAGGATTGAAGTGCCAAGGATTGCTAACTTCACCAATCCAAATGCTGGATCGATGAGGTGGCAAGCCTTCCGGTACTTAACACGTTGGTTTCTCGGCTTGGACCTTGGAATTGTGTTGACACGTCTCTAATGTGCATGCAAGTCGAAGATGGGCACATTCCCAGGCCGGGCGGCCTGGCCCACTAGTCAGGGTCTTCCTGACTTAGCCATATTTGACATGTTTTCAGCTAATATTGCATATGCAATCAAATATCCAACACAACTTGTGGAACTATGTTAGTAGCAAGGGTTAGTCTACACTTTGATGCATTTTCCTTCATGTTTATGAATAGTTGATGGTCGTAGGTAGTGCAATAATGACCGTCAACAGTATCTACGTTCCAATAGCAGCCTGATGAAAATTTTAAGATCCCATCAATTGATACATATGATTGAAGATGAGGTCTTTATGATCCCATCTATTGCCACATAGGCTTGCAGATCTCAGCTCACGAACATTGGAAACAAGAACATTGTGTTGATTGTGCGCATGAGTGAACTATATGCAGGTAGGTAGATATCCTTTTTATGCTACTGCTCCTTAGTTTATATGCTTGGTCATTTACTACTATATTCTTTTTCTCTTTATGCTTCTTTTTCTCTACTGCTAATTGGTTTATATGATATAGGTAGTTTGCTATCTTTCTTTCTATGGATGCTGCTGAGAGTTTTATATTAGTATTTATATGCTACCTTCGTAGGGTTTTCTGTGATTCATAATTCTATAACCCACATTGAGCTTTCTATGATTCATAATTCTACATTTATATGACCCAGGTCTTTTTTATCCTACTGATTGTTGCTCTTTATGGTACTTGGTTAGGCCACGGTAAAACCAAGGCTCTTTTTTATGCTCCTGCTTATTGGTTTATATGCTAGGTCATTTGTTGTCTGTCTTTCTTTGATCTTTTTATGCAACTGTCATTTGTTTACAGGCATTTGTTCATTCACTATTTGTGCCTACCGTTGCACTATTTATGCACTACTATTGCACTAATTTTTTCTCCTTGTTTTATTTACACACTAGTTACTTTATTAACAGTCCTCCAGAACACTTTGTATTTATGCCTACCATTGTACTTTTTATGACTACTGTTGCACTATTTATACATACCATTATTGCACTATCTATGCCATTGCACTATTTATGAGTACCGTTGCACTATCAGATAGCATTGAGCTGACAGCTGAGCTTTTCCATGAGCTAAGAACATGTAGGCTTCTCTTTATTCTTCTTTGTGGTTGGAATCCTTCATATTTTTGTACGCTTCATTGAGTTTGTTTAAGTTGATTGTGAAATTTATGACTGATTTCTATACAAATGTATATTGCAGTCATAAAAGTTGTATTCTACACGGATGTTTTATGCCCTTATATGAAAATCTCGAATTCGATCCTAAATAAATGAGGGGAAAACATTTGTTTGCTATCTGTTGATATTTCTATGCTTATAAACTCTATTTCTTATGCCTTTGCCGGGAGGTGATCGATGATTATTGATTTTGCATGGCACAGCTAGTTAATAAACCAGGAGTTTGTGCCGAATAGACATTTATGCTCCTTTGATGCAAAGCATGGTCGTATGCTTGTGCAAGAGTTTCCTGTTGATTTTTGAGCTTGTCGACCAGAATGCTTGAGTGGGGGATAAAAATGTGACCAAAATGACTACCATTGCACTATTTTATGCCTTCTATGATTGTATTTATGCCTACCATTGGACTATTTATGCATATCGTTGCTCTATTTATGCATACCATTGTACTATTTATGACTTTTCTCTCTGCACTGCGGTGTGATCTTGGGGTGACATGCATGCTTACCTCTAGCTTGGTTGTGCAGGTTATGGTCAGCCCTCATTTGTTGTGGTGCAATGCCGACACCACCGTCTGCCTAGATGGCATTGCTGCCACTGGATTTCAAGCTGATGCTAGTGTGCTCAGGCAGCGTGCCATGATCAAGCTAGGCTAGTGTGCAGCTCTCAGTGCTACTGCCCCATGCAGTATTTTATGCTGTATGAATGTTGTTTATACGACCAGAAATGACACTATTTGAGATCATCACTAAAAATCTGTGTAAAACATGTAATTTATGCATGATTGGTATTGTTGGTGCTCACCTAGTAGAGATGCTTCTCTGGAAGTCGTTTCGTAAAAGCATAGAACACCAATATAATACTACCTTGTTTTATGATCATTCATTGTGATTTTTTTTCATAAACTTGTCTTTTTATGTTGTTTTGAATGGGCATCTACGCTCAATTATATGTTTCGTTCCGTAGACGCGTCGCACTCACCATTCCAGCCTCCCTCGTATTTGAATAAACGCAAATATGCCAAAACCAACTGCTTCTTACGCTGCTTTTTGTGTTTTATGATTCCATCGATTGGCGCTAATGCTTGCATGAGATCACCGTGATTTATGCATTTGCACACATAATCTATGACACATTTTGTTGCGTTTTACACTTTCCACTAAGACTATCCTCAGTGGGGGACTGTAAAGTCCCCCTAAAGCCTTTACAGTCGACCCGAGCCCTGTAGCGGGCGACCCTAAAGCCAACCCTATGGTAGGGTAGGCTTCCTCTCACCTCATATTTGGAGTGGATGGGGTTGGCCTCTCTCTCCTCCATGTGGGCGTGAAGCGACGGCCGGCTCGTCCTCTCCTCCAACCGCCGCTCCTCCCGCCATCGACCGGAGGTAGAGGAGGCGAGGCCGGCTGCATGCGCGGGAGGACGGCGACGACGAGGAGGACGCGCTGCGGCCGGCGGGAAGAGGCCGGCGAGGAGGCCGCGGCGGCGTGGACATGAGACGAAGCGAGGCGGGTGGAGGGGGAGGACGGCGAGGGGCGCTGTGGCTGGCGAGGAGGCCGCGGCAGCGTGGATCTTTGTCGAGGCTGGTGGAGGCCGGCGAGGAGGCCGCTGGGCTGGATCCGCGTGCTCTCTCGCCGGCGGGGGAGAGGAGGGCGGGGAGACTGGAGCTCAGGGACGCGGCGGCGGCAGCGACAGCGGCAGCGGGACCTTGGGGAGGTGGGTGAGGACAGCGGGCGGGGTGGATCTGCTCGCCACCAGAGAGCTCGATGGGAGTGGAGGCCGAGGGAAATAGAGAGAGAGCAGAGTGAGCAATGACCAGTAGGTGGTGGGTGGTGAAAAAATAATAAAATAGGTGGTAGTTCATATAGAGTTAAAATATAAGGTAGAGATGAGTGTATAAGATTATAGTATAAGATAGAAAATCTCGCTGAGCAGGATAAAATATTTTTTTTGATAGAAAAATAGGACAGTATGAGCACGAATAGCCTAAACGCCCAACCCACGCGTCACAGTTTTTAAATGTGCTTGCATATGCATGCGAGTTGCAGACGGTGCCCACCATGAGAGAGAAAAACGAGATTGACGGAATCTCATGCTAGGGTGAAAACGGACGGATACGGACGGACAGTGGATCATCCCGTATCCTATCCATGTAGTCAAATCATATAACGAACGGATACGGACAGTTAGAAACGGGACAGATACGGATACAGGAACCGAATATTTATTCGGACCGATAACGGACGGATACGGATATTTATAGACTGGATACCGGATACTTGTCGGGTAATAAATGAATTACTTATCATTCATTGAAATCTAGCTCCCGCATAAGATAAGATAGTTAAACAGAAGCCGTAAGAAAATAATATCAAATCTCCATAAAAAATGATAAAGTAAACTATTAATTATATTGAAGCTTGAATAATTAAGTCACTTCACTTATAACCCACACATCGAGTGCAAGCCTTACGAAAAAAACGATAACGCCTTGTGGTGTTTCTTGTCTAAACTTTTTTGATATTGCTATGTGGACATATGTTGCCCATTCGCCAAGTATTATGAATTTCTAAGGGTGTTTATGTATTTTTTTTAATTAAATCATAAAAAATGCAATTAAATTCACAAAATATTTTACTGTTGACCAAAAATTGCAAATAAGTTATCCGAACCAATAAACATGGTATAAAAAATAGCCGTAAGTCCCCATATAAAAATGATAAAGTGAACTATTGATCATATTAAAACTTGAACAATTAGAATAACTTCAGTTGTAACCCACATAAGAGTACAAGCCATATGAAAAAAACGTCAGCACCTTGTGGAGTTTCTTGTCTAAAATTTTTTGAGGATGCTACGTGGATATATATTGCCCCTCCGCCAAATATAATGAATTTTTGAGGCTATTTCTATATTATTAATAAGACGGATGATTAAAGTTTTTTAAAAAAAATCAAACGTGATTTATATTTAAATACGAAGGGAGTATAAAAGATCGGCACGCGTGACCCAATGAGTTTATAACATATAGTAATATTTTATATTGTATATGCAACGATTTGACATAGAGTTTATATACATCACTAACCTAATTAACATGCTAAATAACTTATTTTGATTATTTCATCACCAGAATAGCTTTAAACAAAAAATTGATGAACTACAAAGTTGTAGATCTCATTCAGCACTACGATTTTCATATAAACTTTATTTTCATACGAGTTCATATGTGAAAGTTGTGATTTTTGTAAATATTAAATACACAGAAAAAGAAAAACGGAACCCAAACCCTAGTACCCGTATCCGCCCCGAATGTTCCGGGTATTTATCAGGTAGTGGCCGTTCCATATCCATCCCGTATCTGGTGAACTTTTATCCGGGTAGTACCGTATCCGTCCCGGACAAAAAAATACCCATATCCGTATAAAAAAACCGTCCCGTTTTGCTACCCGTATCCAATACCCGACTCAACCCTAGATGCATGCATGCCTGCGCGTGGTGACTGGTGACTCACTAACTGGTGAGCGGCTCTGGTCCAGTGGCGCCCCTGGCTTCTGCTCTCCGCAGCTAATAGAAGCCCTATTATCCCGTTATATGTATATATATATATATGTATATGTATATATATATGTATATGTTTATATATATATGTATATATATATATGTATATGTGTGTGTATATATATATATATGACTTTTTACCGCTAGCCCCTCGTATATATAGTGGTGGGGTCACGTAAGCTCAATGACTTTAATTTTCTAAGAGTGGATCTAGAATTTCGAACTCTTGTAGCTAGTTGCGGTTGCCTCAATAATTAAGTGATGGTCCTATTGCTGCGTGCGTGATCACACAGCACACTTGCGAGAGGGAGGGAGGAACTTGTCTTTTCGACTGGGGTGCAAAGAATTAGCTTTTTTGTGTCCAATAATTGGAGGGTGAGGTGATCAACCGGCGACTTCACGCCACGGTGGATCACGTTCACGTACGTGATTGTGTGCGTGAGAGTTTTTAAAAGCTTCATTATCATATATCGCCGGTGGACCATAACAGCGGACCAACAAAAACTATAGTCCACTTGGCTAATTAAGGATTTTGATGAGACGAGAGAAAGGGTCCGAGCACAAAACAAGACGACATCTGATATATATAGGAGGTGTAAGTTTATGCGTCCGTTCTTATATAAAATTGCTTGACTTGCTTCAAGCAGGCTATATATTGTACCTCCGTTCTCAAATATTTATGGTCTACTGGCTAGTTTATTTTTTTAATTAAAAAACGCCAAATAAAAAAAGAACTGAGGGGGTATATCTATGTGCAAATGAAGACTTGGAAATTGTTGCCAAAATGGAAAGTCAGTTTTGTTCCTTTACGAATTGACATAGTGTGTCGTCCTATTCAGGAATTCAAGTCGTGATGCCGGTATAGCCCAATTGTCTTCCATGCATGCATGTGCTCCATATGGTCTCCATCTTGACCACGGATAAGGGACACAATGTTGGGTGAAGAAACAACAGCAATAGGCAACCCCGGCCCCTAGCTTGGCGCCGCAGGATGCAAGCACAAGCTTCCGACGGCTGTGATGTTCCCGCTCCGTTCTACGGATCCGTTGGAAGCGCACTTTACTTTCACAGGTCCGACATATGTTAACTTTATCACCAATCAAACTTCAATAGCTTTAACTAAATTTTATC
The DNA here is from genome assembly GCA_030272315.1 of Paspalum vaginatum. NCBI lineage: Eukaryota > Viridiplantae > Streptophyta > Magnoliopsida > Poales > Poaceae > Paspalum > Paspalum vaginatum. The sequence continues at coordinate 40,123,143 of CM059015.1, read as the reverse complement.
AAAAAAAACTTTAACTGAATTTATATAAAAACGCACTAAAACCTAAAATTAAATTTAATTACTATATATATTTTCCTTATTGCATCATCTATTTTGTATTGACCATAAAAACTTAGATAAAGTTAAGTAGTCAACAACAACTCATAAGCTATTAGGACAAAACTAAAGTTATTGTAACTTGGAACTGAGAAATAGCATGTATTAGCTAGAATCTTCACAATCAGACAAGCCATCAATCACAATCAAACAATAGGCTGTGGGGGATAGATATCCCCTGGCTCCTCATGGCATGGACTCGAGACGTGAACCGTTGGAGGGCTTAAGATGGGCTGACGACTGGTTTCATGGGCTGTCTGCCTGACTCAAGCCCAAGGATGGCCGTATAAGCTCGGAGATCAAGTCAGAGACGTCGTGATGCAGGGGATTATGGAGGAAAGCGTAACTCGGATTCAAGCTCCAAGATACGCGGGACTCGATGGAGGAAAGATAGAAGCCAAGATTCTGTACGATCTCTTGTAATCTAAACCGACTACGAGAGATAGATGGAACTTGACTTGTAACCAAGAACCCGTCAGCCTATATAAGGCGGGTGAGAGGCTCCTACCTAGAACTCTAACGCATCTCATACCACCAACCAACAACCTCGCGCACCAAAGCCCTAGCCCTCATTGTAATCGTGTGCTCTCTGATCAATGCAACTCGCCGCCAACAAGACAGGGTGTTACGCACATTGTGGCCCGAACCTATATAGACCCTCGTGTTCTGTCGCATCTCAGGCGAACCATCGAGCTACGCCGATCTCGCCAGCGCCAAAAGCACCTCGTGACGTATCCCGTGGTGCATTGCCGGTACTAAACCCCGACAGTTGGCGCATCAGGTAGGGGGTGGCGATATCAGCATCAACTACCTCCATGGCCAATCTTCTCAGCAACGCCGTCAAGTTCGCTCCGGGACATATGATCTGCTTCAGATCCACCTCGTTCATCGCCGACAGATCCGGCGACTTGCACCAGCTCACCAACGCAACGGAGGAAGCGCGCGGCCGTAAGGCTTCGTCGCCAACTCTGGAGCGCCCACTGACCTCGCCCGCGACAAGATCTGTTCAGCCTACAATTAGTCGGCAGGTGCCCGCTACACCAACTTAGGTCACACCGACCCATATCTGGCCCCAGCGCCCCGATCTGCTACAATGACCGCCTCAGCTCCATCTGCCTCATCACAGGGCAGGTCATCGGGACGCGTCTCGGGCCAGTCTAGCTCGGGGCCGCAACGGATCGCCACTGCATCAGCTGGGTGTGGGTCCACATCAACTCTCCTGTCTCGGTCGACCGCTACGACCTCGCCGACTCGGCGCACTGTGCTCTCCACCTCGCCGACTCAGATCTGGACTCAGGTCAGTCGGGAGAGAGGGGGGCAACGACCGGAGGCTCGCTCTCCGCCACGTACTCCAGCACCAGCAACCACTCCACACTAGGCAGCTCTGCCTCCTCCACCAACTCAAGTACGGGGGCACTCAGCCCGCGCCGCGGGGTGGATCGAGCTCCGGGCCAATTCCCTTATGGCCTCAGTAACGCCGCAGCTACATACCAAGGGAGCATGCTACACTAGTGGTTCGTCCCCCGCGCCACGGCTCTCCTCAACAACGACGAGGATGCACGGCGGGAGGCCATCCCCGATCGCCATCAGCAAAACCCTCGGTCACCTCGTTCTCAAGAGGGTGGCGAGGGGGCACGGGTAGCCCTCGCATCGAGATCACTACCTACCCCTCTCGTAGACAAAGACATCTACAACGAGGCCGAAGAACCATTGACTGGCCTCTGTCTAGGCCTCGTCATCAACTCTACTCCCACTGGCTGGACCACCACGTGGCGCAGCTCCCGACCGGCAAAATCCTCGGAGGCGTTCTCAGCCGCGTCCGCTCCACGGCGCCCACCTCAGCAGCTGCCTCGGCCACCTCTCCCCTAAGAGGGCAGTGAGGCGCCATGCCCACACGAAGTCTGCAACCTGGAGTCCCTCGAGGCCGCAGAGGCCGAGTCAAATACGACCGCGGCAACGGAGCTCACGTCTTCCATCTCTGAATCTCACCTGGAAGAGTCGGCAACGCTCCTCAACGATCAAGTGAACTCACCCTCGAGCTCTACCCTTTGCTTCTCTGAAATCCTCGTCATTGAGGAGTGAAGGGACGAAGACGTTGTATCCGACGATGAGGAGACCGTGCTCACAGAAACCCCGCAACAGCGTGAGAGGCGTCTGCGAGCCAACCGATGCCCCAACATTCGATGCCATCACAACGCGGGGAATAGGGATCTAACCCTCCCCGTCTCTCAAGACGAAGCAACTGACCCCGACGACACACCAGAAGAGGCCGCAGCGAAAAACCAGAGGAACGGCCTGCGTGAGAACTGACAGACAGTCCACGCAGCGCTCCCGCGATCTCGAGCGGAGGCGTGGTGCCGACAACCGTCCCGCGCCTCTGATCCTGGGACACAACCTGCTGCTAGAATTCGTCGCCGACATGAAGACCCCGAGCTGAGCAAGCGCGCAGATGGCGCAGCTACTGGATGTCCAGCCCAACACTGCGGATGGCGCGGTTTACCATCAGATCTTCACTCAAGTCGCCGATCACCTCCTACCCGCCGGTGAGCTCCCGGCCGCCGACGCCCGCCACATCATCAACAATTGGCGCGACGCGCGCCGCAACATCAAGAAGGCACGCTCAAACCGCCACGATGGAGAAATTAGGCGCCATAAAGAGTACGATTGGGAGTACGGCGTTCCGCACCGCGATAGAGCTGAGCGGGAGAACTCCGGTTGAGCTTCCATCAACAGCCCGTCAATCCGCCGATCGGTCCATGACCGACTAGGGGGTGATCGCCCTCGGTCGCCACAGCGTCATTGAGGAGGTGACCACGATGGAGGACGGGGTGAACCGGCCCACCGCGGCGTGGTCGGTATCTCGGCGTTCACCAAACGGCTACGCGAGGTGGTGTGGCCGCAGAACTTTAAGGTCTCCAACGTCGATAAGTATGAGACAAAGCTCAATCCAAACGGCTGGTTGGCCATGTACTCTACGGCGGCCAGCGCCGCTGGCGCATCCGAGGACGTGATGGTGGCCTACTTCCCGATCGTGCTAGGACAAGATGCCCTCCAGTGACTGCGTCACCTTCGGCGCGACTGCATCGACAATTGGGATTATTTCTGTCGCCGATTCATCGCCAACTTCTAGTCTCTCTGTGAAAAGACGGCGCAACCCTGGGATCTCAAGGACATCAGGCACCGGAGCGGCGAAGGCCTGTGGTCGTACCTGAATCATTTCCAGACGATGCGGAATCGCATCCCGAACATCTCCGATGGCGCAGTAATCGAAGACTTCTTTCGCGGCTCCAACGACGAGGAATTTGTGAAGAGCCTCCTTCATCAATCTCTAGCTACCTTGGAGCAGCTCTTTCGTTACGCCAACCGATACATCACGGCGGATGAGCGAGCTCAGAAATTGGTCGACACCCACCGGGAGGATCGTGGCAAGGACAAGCGTGAAGACCACCCACTGCAGGAGAGCTGGTGGGACAAGAGGCCTTGGGAGGAGGTCCAAGCCGTGGGGCCGGCAGCTGTACGACCACGTGGCCCACCCCGCACAGGGGAAGGGTGCTCACTCGACCAACTCCTTGACACACATTGCCCGTACCACAAGGAGATGCATCACACCCTACGCAATAGCAAGGACTTCAAGGCCTCGATCACTCATGGCTGGCCCTTCATACCGTTGCCTCCACCACTGCCTCTGCCGTGCAATCAGGGCCCGCTGCCACAACAGAACAGGGCAAATGGTGCCGGTTTTCCCAACGTCAACAGAGAGGTCAACGTCATCTTTGGGGGACACAGCTCTCAAGAAAGCAAGAGGGAGCGGAAGCTGCGTGACCGCCAAGTAGTGGTGGCCACTCGGGAGCAGCCCGCGACATACAATTGGTTGGATCTTCCCATATCCTTCAATCGGGCAGACCAGTGGCTCAACTTCGACCACCCGGTCAAATACCCTCTGCTCATGAGCCCAGTGGTCCGCGACTGCTGACTCATGAAGACATTAATCGACGGTGGAATTAGCATCAATGTAACGTTCCCCAAGACCTTGCAGTCGCTTGGGATCTCCACCAATGAGGTTCAAGAGTCCGATAGCCCCTTTTTTGGGATTATGTCCGGCGATGGGGAGTACCTGCTGGGCCACATCAGCCTGGAAGTCACTTTCGGCATGGAGGACAACTTTCGCACTGAGTCTCTCCGCTTTGAGGTGGCGACTTTCGACTCCACCTACAACGCCATCATCGGGCGACCGGGGCTGGCCAAGTTTATGGCCGTCCCCTATTACTCATATTTAGACCTGAAGATGCCAACCCCGCACGGTGTGCTCTCGGTGAGGGCGGACTTCAAGGGCTCAGCAATCTCTGCTCAGGAGGCCTTCCAAACGGCCCTGGCTGCAAGCACCTCACCAGCCTAGAGGCGCTTGGCAAACGACGACGCCTAGCTCTCAAAAGATGACCTGCCAATCCCAGCTCATGAATCGGTCCCTAGCTCAGCTATACAGGTGACTGTGGCAACCAAGGAAGTGAGCCTCAACCTCCCTGATGCATCCAAGACGGCGACCATCAGCACCATCCTCCCTCCTAAATAGGGAGACACGCTCGTCCGGTTCTTAAGGGACAACTGGGACATATTCGCATGGAAGCCTGCAGACATGCCTGGGGTTCTGAGGAAGCTGGCCGAGCAGAAACTCAAGGTTTTCCCCAACGCGAGGCCAATCAAGCAGAGGTTGCACCGATTCACTCCAGACAAGAGAGAGGCGATCCGTGCAGAGCTCGCCCGGCTCCAAGCTGCTGAGTTTATTAGAGAAGTCATGCATCCAGAGTGGCTTGCAAACCCTGTACTCATGTTGAAAAAGAATAAAATAGACTGGCGGATGTGTGTTAATTATACCGATCTCAATAAGCATTGCCCAAAGGATCCATTTGGGCTACCTAGGATAGATCAAGTCGTAGACTCCATCGCGAGATGTTCTCTGCTCTGTTTCCTAGGTTGTTACTCGGGCTATCACAAGATCAGTTTAGCAGAAGAAGACCAGGAGAAGACATCGTTCATCACACCCTTTGGGGCATTCTGCTACACTTCTATGCCGTTTGGGCTGAAAAATGCCAAGGAGATACAACCTTACCTGCCATATACTATGTCTCTTCAATAAAACGAGACTGTGCCGGTGCTACCTATAATGGAGGCGCTAGTTCCTGGACGTCTGATGAGAACTAATTCCATGGGACGGTCCTTGCAACATATTAAATGTGTATTCTCAACATCAAAAACAATGTATGCAATATTGAAAATCAACTTCTGCAGCATCAACGTATGAAAAAAAATCGTAGTGCTCCATTCCATTTAAGGAGAAAAATCTTACCACAACATCAGTTAATGTTTAACACAACATTAAAAAACAATAAAAGATCCGTACAATATTGGAAATACACATTTTCAACATCGAAAAATAATATACGCAACACTGGAATTCAACTATTGCAACATTAAAATTTATCCCATGAAAACCGTATAATTCCATACAACATCTTAAATCACAAATTGAAACATCAAAAGATCACAACTTGCAGCATGCCTCGCTTGTCAGCTCAGAGTCCTTCCTCGCGCTTCTACTCACGGGTGCCGTCGGCGGGAGGAGGACGCGGCGAGGCCGGATCTGGCGCCGGGAACGGACCGGACAAGCGGCGCGGTCCCTGGAGAGACGTGCGGCGGCGCGCATCGCGCGCTCGGCGCAAGGCCAGGCGTGGCAGCGGCGGAGGACTAGAGCGGGGACATGTGCTGGCTGAGCGGAGTGGGGACAAGCACCGCGGCGCGGAGGCCGGGGTGGCGCGGGGCTAGGCGTGGAGGCTAGGGATGGCTACGGCGGCGCACACAGTGGAGTAGGTGTAGTCGCGGTGGCGGAGGAGCGGAGCGGGAGGTCAGGCCGGCGCAGAAGGGGAGTAGGGAGGAGCGGCGCGCGGCGGCGGGGTAGCACAGTGGCGACGGAGGAGCGGAACCGGAGCGCGGCGTCGGGCGCCGGAGGAGCGGATCAGAAGGGGATAGGATAGATTCCAGTGGTTGGGTGAGGGCGCAGCGAGCGCAGACTTGGCGGCGGTGGAAGAGCGCGCAGGCGAGCGTGGGTTCAATGGCAGCGAAGGAGCTCACAATCGCAGGCGGAGGCAACGGAGTCGTGCTTAGGGCTTGTTTGCTTGCTGTCCTGGTGCCAAGCAACTCATCCAGACAAGCATCCTGCCCCAGGCACTCAAAATCTAACTCTTGGGAAAGCTCGTGGCGCCAGTAAGAGTTGCCTGAGAAGAAACCAAACAAGCCTTTGATGCGTACGTTCAAGAGCTCCTCTCAAAATCTAACTCCTGGGAAAGCTCCTGGCGCCGGGCAGAGTTGACTGAGAAAAAACCAAAGAAGCCTTTAATGCGTGCGTACGAGAGCTCCTCGGCTTGCTTGAGGACGGAAGTAGCACAGTGCGAATGGATAACGATGAATCGGAAGAGTGGGTGGATAATAGATGTGTTGTGGGCTCCGTGTCCGATATTTTTTGTTTGGATTGGATGCTCGTTCCAGAGCGTTACCGTACCTATAATATAATTAAGACAAGTACATTTATTATCATTCAATTATTGCTGGATTGGTGCTCTGCTAAAAGTTCTTTGGATGAGTACATTATATCTTAGGCCCATAAACTATTCTCACATTTCCGTTTAGGTCCATAATCTCTTAAAACGACCACATAAGTCGTCCAACTTTTCAAGTGGTCCATGTCAAGTCGTCCAACTAAAGATGACCACTTTGAAAAATGTAAGGATATAGATGATTACTTTGAAAAAGTTAAGGATAATCACTTCAAAATGTTTGAATCTAAAAAACTGAGGTGCATGCATACATGCATATGACGTGTATAATTTTCTCTAGTGCAATCAAAAAGTTTATTTAGTTCACGGAGCTTATGAGATATAGCTGCTCAAACTCTCAATCTTACACTATTACTAATTAAAGGTTAAAGAAAATAAATTCTAGAAATTCCCACAAAATTAGATCGAAGCATCCGACCATCTATCAAATTGTATCCAATAATACAAAACCTATTATATTTTTAAAAAAATTACCCACCACACTATTATAAAAGACCTTTAAAATAACCCCCTAAATTTTAATATCAATTATCCACATACCATTATGAAATACTATTAAAATAACTCAATAAATATGCAAAGAAATTATTCATCGTGCCATTACGAAAGATGAATTAACTTAATCCCGAAATTTGATTATAGATTCCCCACTACGCTATTATGAAAGATGGCCAAATAAACTCAATCAGCCGTTGGATCAAAGGGTGCGTGATTACATCTTTGGCTAGATGACAATACGGTGAAAATTAATTTATATTAAACTCACTCTTTTATAGGGTAGAAAAGCGTCAAATAAGAAAAAGAACTGAGGGAGTATATCTACGTGCAAATGAAGACTCAGAAATTGTTGCCAAAATGGAAACTCAAATGTTGTTTTGTTCCTTTACGAATTGACATCGCCTGTCGTCCTATTCAGGAATTCAAGTCGTGATGCCAGTATAGCCCAATTGTCTTCCATGCATGCATGCGCTCCATACGGTCTCCATCTTGGGACACAATGTTGGGTGAAGAAGCAACAGCAATAGGCAACCCCGGCCCCCCTAGCTTGGCGCCGCAGGATGCAAGCACAAGCTTCCGACGGCTATGATGTTCCCGCTCCATTATATGGATCCGGTGGAAGCGCATTTTACTTTCACAGGTCCGACATATGTTAACTTTATCACCAATCAAACTTCAATAGCTTTAACTAAACTTTATCAAAAAAGCTTTAACTGAATTTATATAAAAACGCACTAAAACCTAAAATTAAATTTAATTACTATATATATTTTCCTTAGTGCATCATCTATTTTGTATTGACGATTTTTTTCCCAGAAACTTAGATAAAGTTAAGTAGTCAACAACAACTCATAAGTTATTAGGACAAAACTAAAGTTATTGTAACTTGGAACTGAGAAGTAGCATGTATTTGCTAGCATCTTCACAATCAGACCAGCCATCAATCACGATCAAACAATAGGCCACAACCCAAAGGGCAACGATCAGGAGTTCATGGGTGGAGAACCATGCATATTTAACGGTTGCTAATTAGAGGATCTAAATAGGCTCCATGTTAATCCTCACCTATTACACTAGAAAAATCAATAAATTGTTGAAATTCACATAAAATTCAGGATTATTTGGCCAACACACAATTCGGTGCACATCATTACGATAATAAATATATGTTTGATATATTGTGTTTTCTAAAAATTATACCCATCTCTACCAGTATGAAACTAGTGTAAAGTGACTCTTTAAATTTATATCTACAATAATCATCTAGTTGTAAGGTTATCACAAGCATATATAAAGATAAAAAGAAAAGTACATATGTGTGCGTCGCGTGGTGTTAGAGTACAAAGAAACAAAAAAGACGAGGTCACGAAGATGAACAATTTTGACTACTGTGGGCGCTAAATTTATCTCTGAATTTCTTATATATGAATTTTTAATGCTTATGACCTTTGACATTTGTAAGCCATGCAAGAGCCAATCATGGGGTGGATGGACCAGTAGACACAAAAACAGTACATTCGATACATGCATGCCTTTGAATTATATATACGCTGCTGGTCAACTGAAAATTTTTCAATCGGGAGCAGCTTCAACACCTAGCCGAGATCGACTTTCCGCATGTGTTGAATGCGCCATGTGCGCATGGAGCTAGGTACGCGGTACTCGAGATCAACGGCGCAACCTGTATTCTTGCTGGTCGATCGCGCTCGGTTGAGCAGTGCATGCATAGTCCACGACTACCAATTCAAGCTCAATAATTTCGCACCCATGCGTGGATAAGCACGCATACGCCGCAATCCACTTGGGAATAATAAGGCAAAGCCTCCCAAACCTGGGAAATTTCAAGAACGGGACGGCAGATTGATAGCTCGTTGAAAAAGTGTGCAGTGACAGTGGTGGTACGAAAGCGTGTACTCTGCCCAATAGATGGATAGAAGGTGTACGATGGCGATGGGTCGAAGCAGGGTTTGCTTTCTCGACCGAATTTCGCACGAATTTCGATGAAATTTGTTTCTGTTTTGATTTGAAAACGAAATCTCGATCGAAATCACCGAAAACCGGCCAGAAAGTTTGGATTTCGGCCGGTTTTTCGTTTCCGGTGGTTACCGGGAAATGACATCCCGTCAGGATGGTTAACGCTGGGTCGAAGGTGGATGTAATATTACACACGTCCGTTCATGCATGTTATGTGGGGCCTAGGATCAGCAGTGGACGAATCAGCAGTCGCCGCGTTAAGGTTAAGGGGGTGGAGGTCTTGTATGGCGTCGTTCTCGAGGCTCCTACCTTTTCCTCCAATGTGAAAACCTAGTCCCAGTCCCATGGGACCAGCGATGACGACGTCCTGACGTCACTCCCTGCTTGTAGGCACCACTTGGGAGGTATTAGTACTTCCCTCTCGGATGGTGCATATGTTGCTCGCCTCCAAAGTTTATTGCTTGTGCCTTTGCCCGGCCATTCTCTATGTCCTAGATCAAGTCGTATCATCATATGCCGGCCTAGTGAGACCATGGTCGCCCGGCCCCCTCTTGGACCTCCTTGTTCTTCTTTGGGTGGCCCTCTCTCCCTCAAGATTTTCTCCCCTCAAGAGGCGTTGGCGGTGTCAACTAGATCTTGGATGCCCTCTCCTAAGATGATGTAGCCACGACAGTCGTATGTTTGATCTAACTCAAAATTTAATAGTCGCAGGGGATGGAGGTCACCGGTGTTTAGTCACCTGGTGGTGGTTTTGGCTAGTAACATCAATGGCTTGGCCTTTGGGGTCAAATAGCTAACGCCCTAGTTGGTTGGCTGTGCTGCCGTGTTGGGCCCCCTGTATTGTTCTTTTTCTCTTCTATTGTAATCTCTGTTCTCCTCGTTGCAATCTTACGGGCCGTGTTATGCCACCGATCTAATAAAAATCAGGTGAGGATTCTCTCAACCTCCCCCTCCCCCACCACCATCACCACTGTCAAAAAAGATTCTGAGCATGTACAAATATTCTTATTATCACTAATTGAATACTTCTTTTAAATTTTCTCCGTCAAACCTCACGAAACACATTAAAATATATTTTTAAAATTCTTACAATAACTAGAAACATAGTTTTCAATTTAGAGATTAAAATATTAATAGCCATTAGATCTGTTCTATTTTCTAAATAACTACACACCTTTGTTATTATGAAATTGACATAAACTAACTCTGTAAATCGACATCCAAATTACACACTACCACCATAATAAAAAATTATATGAAATAGTCCCTAAATTTATATCTAACCACCAACAACAGTCCCTTGTCGCCATCTCCCGAGCCATAGTGTCCTGATCCCTTGTCCAACTTAAGACGTGGCTATCTAGGTTCATGAAGTCCCAAAGTGACCGTCTAAATGATTTTAACTTTTCATAGTGATCATATAGGTTTATCAACTTTTTGTTCTTAAATCAATTGAGGTCCAATCATCGACCTAGTTTTATATTGGAAAGAATCCACTTAAAAAGTTAAGGTATCTAGGTGATCGTTCTGGGGTTTCATGGACCCAGATGGTACCTGACGTGCCGTTGACTCTAAATATAATTTTTATAGTCTTATAATTGCAGAGTAAAACTAGGAATATGAAACCCTGGTGACGTATTATATTCCTAGCTAAAACTAACCCCGGTTAGCTTTTTAAAATCAGGGCTAGTTTGCCAATCTCATTTTTTTAGGAGTAGAGGAGATTGAGGCTAATTGAGGAGAAAATGAACTAGTTTTTTTTCAAACCTCTCCATTCTTCTCCAATCTGAAATGAGGTTACCAAATTAAAGAGAAAGAAAGGTCAATCTGATTAATATATGCTTAGTGTACTTGTGTTTACGCGGCTACGTGTACCAAGCACCCGCCCCCCGTGACGTAAAAGATGTATAATGAACATCGCAAAGAACAACACGGTACGGTGGCCGACGCCGGCCTTCCACTCTGACCCTAGCGAGTAGCGACCCGCCACGAACAGCATTTGTGTGTGTGTTTTTTTTTTGCTGCCCCATTAATCAAGCCTGTTGCCGTCTTGCCGAGAGAGAAACCAATTCTTTCATTTTAAGAGCCAGTAAAAATGCACGTGCTTTCCGTATGTGACTAAAGTCTAAAGATGTATTGTTGACTTTTGAATATAAAATATAAGTTAAATAAAAGATAATTGTCAGGATGCACCAAACATTAACACAAGTTTTAAAATTTTATCTATTATAATAAAAAAAGAAGTATAAAGTACGAGTTTTAATTCAACTTGAAACAATGGAACTTAAGGCAATGCTCTAATATCATGAATTAATGGAAAATGAATTCTGATGAAACAACTACCTCTTAAACCTAAAACTCATGCATAAAAATTATTTTGGAATTAAATGAACTCAAACATAAAACTTATTGAAACTTAAAGCTCATAAATCTTTAATTTATTTTTAAAATATCTCTTGGGTATATTTTTGCTAAGATTATTTATAATTACGAGCACTATTTTTATGGGATATAATATTTTAATGAAATTTATTTTATATTTGATGTTTAGTTTTACATTTATAATGAATCATGATTTTTTTTGGTTAAATAAGTTGTGTGTTTAGACTCTATTTAATTCCAGAACAGTTTTTAAGCATTTGAGATTTTTAAATGGGGTTTATTTAGTTCCATAATAAATATTTTCTATGTTATTTCATTGCAAAGGAATTTATTTAGAAGTGTCAAAATAAAATAATGCGTTGAAAAACTCTATTATCGTTATAACATGTCAAACAAAGTTCAGAGGCCCTTCACTAATGTGTACTATTTAAATGTATATGTGTATACTCATTTTTCACATTATTCTTTTATTCCAATATCATTCAAATTATGTGAATACTGAATTCGGTGTGTTGATTTTGTTTATTTAATGTTTAAATGAAACAAGGCATGCTGCCGCATTTTTTACATATTATCTACCTCGTGTTTTTATCTGGTCTGCATATTGGCTAGGGATGGATCCGATTTGAGTTTAGATTGAGTTTAGGACTGAGATCCATAACTTTACGATCCACCTGACCATGGCCGCCGTGCCACGCTTCATGAAGTCAGACAATTGCTTTAACCTAGTAGAGTCAAGAGGAATGACATATGTACGTGGCAGATGGAGATGGCGCTTACGCACGAATACATCTACACGATAGAGGAAAGGTTGCTATTGGGTTCTTTACAACCGCACCATGCTCGCTTCTCGACGCTATGCACCACTCAGTGGCGGGCCCAGAATTTTTGGGGTGGGTATTCGAAATATACTAAATGTATAAAAATTTTTTTGGATGGCCTAAAGCCTAGACTTTCGGCAAGTATAACCGATTATAGTATAACATAGCAATAGTGCAATCACGTATAAAAGATATATAACAATTAAACATACACAACAAGGTCATGATCCAATACCATAAAATTATTCATAATCAAACCATGAAGTTGATGAACATACTAGAGTAGAAATTGTTTGACATGCTAAAGTGGCAAGAGACAACATCTGAAATATGAAGAACAGAAAATGAGAAGAAAACTTACAAATTATAAAGTAACTTTTCGATCCTTCATGCTTTGAAATTGACTAATAATGTCCTCATCCTTAACTTGCAAGAAGAATTCCCTTTCAATGAAAGTAATCAAACAACCATTCAAGAATTTTTGCCCCATCTTGCTTCTTAGCTTATTTTTTATGTAGTTCATTGAAGAAAAGACCCTCTCAACACCGGCAGTTGCAACAGGGAGAACTAGAACCAACTTAAGAAGCTTGTAAACAATATCATACCGAAGAACCTTCTCTGTTTTAACAAGCATCATAGACAATTCTGCAAGGCTTTTCAAATTTTTGAAGTTTTCATCTTTCCTCACATCTTCAATGTAGCGGTTAAGTTGAAAAGGGAGTTGAACCTTCTCTTCGAATTCAAAATCATGAGGATAAAACCCAGCAAGCTTAACCAATTGCTCTACATTAAAGGCCTTAAAGTTTTTGGCTGGACTGAATGATGCCATGCATCTAAGTAACTCTGTACTTACCTCATCAAACCTATTGTTAAGCTCAACAAGTTGTCTATCAATAACACCCAAAAACATATCAGCATGAAACCGGTGATAATTGATGGCATTTTTATAGAACTTTTTGTCTCTTTGCATAGGTATATACTTCTCATTCATATCAACAACTTCAACTTTGTGCTTCTCACAAAAACGAGTGACATTCTGAAGGAATTCCCCCCATCCAGAATTTCTCAAAACATCCAATTCTACCTTTGTGAACTCAAGAAGATCCATTGCATTTACGATATCTTGGTCTCTTCTTTGCAAAGCATTGCACAAGTCATTTGTGTACCCAAATATTTCATTCATCAAGTGCAACATGAAAACAAACTCAAATGACTTAAATACTTGCAACATAGTTTGAGCTCCTAAAGACTCACCCCCTTTATATTCCTTTCCAATCTTGGAGAGAACTTTCTTGATTGAAGGATATAAGGCCATAACATGCATTACAGTTCTATAGTGAGATCCCCACCGTGTATCACCTGGTCTTGCTAAGCCCATCTCTTGATTCAAACCTTGGCCAATTTCTATTTCACCCAATTTCAATGCTTCAATCATGTATTCAGCTTGAGCAACACGAAGCATAGAGATCTTTTTACAAGACATTCCAAGAACATTTAACAAATAAGCAAGCTGTCCAAAGAACCAAGCACAATCAATATTCTCCTTCGCAACAGCAACAAGGGTTAGTTGAAGTTGATGAGCAAAGCAGTGAACATAATAAGCAGAAGGTGACTCTTCCATCACTAGTTTCTTCAAACCATTAACATGACCCTTCATGTTACTAGCTCCATCATATCCCTGACCACGTATTTTGGATAATGGCAATTGATATTTAATAAGCAAAGACTGAATTGCTTCTTTCAATATCAATGATGTAGTATCTGCAACCTTAACAAGCCCAAGAAACCGCTCAACGGACTCCCCTATTTTATTGACATAGCGTAAGCAAAGAGCCAACTGTTCTTGTTGATATACATCACTAGATTCATCAGCAAGAATAGCAAAACACTCATCACCAAGTTCCTCTATAATCAATTTGGTTGTTTCATGAGCACAACTACAAATGAGTTGTTTCTGAATCTTGTGATCTATCATCTGACAATTTTGTGGAGCATTCCCAAGAACCACCTTATTAACTTCTTCAATGTTACCTGCTAGCCATTGCAATAGTTCTCGAAAATTCCCTTGATTTTTTGAATCTTTACCCTCATCATGACCACAAAAAGCCAACCCCTGACGCAATAAGTATCTAATGCACTTGAGTGACCATGTCAAACGAGCTAGGTAGTCAGCCTTAAATTGTGCAGTGTTTGAGGCAACAGACTCACGAATAGATGCTTTAGGTTTCATGAACAAATTAAATTTCTCCTCAGCTTCACAACGAGCACTATTAACAGCACCCGCATGCTTAAGCAATCTAGCTTTCATGTTCCAATTTCTAAACCCACCATTGACAAATTTATCTCCACCAGCAAATTTGTTGCTATCTTTGAACAAAAAGCAAACAAAGCAATATGCAGCATCTTTATCCACACTATACTCAAGCCAACTGAACTCAGAAAACCACTTTGGGTTGAAGCGACGCATACCTCCACACTCATGTTGAGGAAAATCATCACTCTTCATCTTTGGTCGACATGGACCCAATGCAATATAGGCCCTTCTAACTGAATCTTGGTCATTCACATCATAGCTTGAGATAGGCAACCTCAAGGCAGGATCATGCTCAATGCCATAAATATCATTTTCATCCTCTTCATCACTAGATTCATTTTCATCTAGATGCACAGATTCACTACTATGAGTACTATCTTCATCTTCTACTATTGGTGGCTCAGGCACGACCCTCTCTGGTTCGGGTGGTATATTGCTTGTTCCCTCTTGGAATATCACCATTTGCAACTCTCTTTCATTGGAAGATGGAGCAACACTCTCAGCCTGAACACTCTGTCCAGATTGATTCTTCTTTACAGCAGCTCTTGCCAAGAAAGACCTCAAATCAGGAGTACCCCAAGTCTTTCTCTTCATGTTGATCAACTGCAATATTAAAATCACTACATTCAAATTGTACACAAGTACACCACTAATTATACACTTCAATACTTGATCCAAATTGCAATTTTGAGCTCAATTAGACCTGTTTTGGCTTCAATCACAAGAAGAAGAAGATGCCTGCTGCTGGCTGCTGCCTGATGGCCGGCTGTCTGCTGGCCCTGGCCACCGCACACCGCGCCCTGCACCTGCTTCCCTGCTGCCGCCGTCCCGCACCCTGCCGCCCTCGCAGCCGCGCGCGCTGGCCGCCGCCGCGCGCTCGCGCCGCGCTGGGCGCTGGACGCCGCCGCGTCGCGCCGCGCCGTGCGCTGGGGCGCTGGGCGCTGGCCGCTGCTGCGCCCCCGGCCCCTCCGCGCGCTGCTGGCTGCGCGCGCTGGCCGCCGCAGCGCCGCGCTGAGACGGGCGCTGGCCGCCGCCGCGCCGCGCCGTGTGCTGGCCGCCACTTGCGCCCCTCCGCGCGCTGCTGGCCGCGCGCGCTGGCCGCCGCCGCAGCGCCGCGCCGTGCGCTGGGGCGCTGGGCGCTGGCCGCCGCTGCGCCCCCGGCCCCTCCGCGCGCTGCTGGCTGCGCGCGCTGGCCGCCGCCGCGCCGCAGCGCCGCGCTGAGACGGGCGCTGGCCGCCGCCGCGCCGCGCCGTGTGCTGGCCGCCGCCGCAGCGCCGCGCTGAGGACGAGCGCTGGCTGCCGCGCCGCGCCTTGGCCGCCCGCCGGCCGCCGCCGCCGCGGGCCGATCTAGGGTTAGCGCGCGCGGAGCCGCGGAGGAGCGTGCTGGTGCTGCTGCTGGCCGCTGCGGGTGCCTGTGAGCGAGCGTGAGGCGGTGAGGGCCTGCTGCCGGCGACAGTGGAGTGGTGGGCTGAGCAGTGAGTAGAGGGATTGGTAATTGGGCCTGCTATTGGGCTGCCTGCTCATTTGACCGCTGGGCTGGACAGAGTTTGGGCCAAAATACCTTGAATCAATGTATTTTGATGTTATTTGCCGGTTTACAATATACACATAGCATATACATGTATATATATAAAATTTTTTGCTCAAAATAATGGGTATTCAGTTGAATACCCTTGAATTAAGGTGGGCCCGCCCCTGGCACCACTGCCTATGTATGGCTACGTGCAGTAACGAGTGCGGATGTTTATTATTTATTTTTATTAGCTCTGTATGTTTGTGAAATCTTTGGCTTAGGCGTGAGGATGCTAGTACTGTTTTTTTTTGGCAAGCATGTGCTAGAAGACATGGTGACCTTATTTCTAATCTTGTGAGCACCACAAATCATGAATTAAACTGATTTAAACTGATATGATCGGTAAAATATAAGGTGGGTAGGGACCGGGTGGAAATTTCTTTTTAACTCAACCTTTAGTTTAGATTTTCCTTTTATCTTCTGGTCGTTCTGGAGGCACACACCTGGAGAACCCTGCTCACGTGTGAACCGAGGGAGAGAGCGGCGGATTTGAGCTTTGAAACTCACTCGTCCGCTCAGGCTCGCAGTCTCTCTTCTCTATTTTCTCTGAGGAAGCACGTCGCCCGCTTGCCTACTCATCCGCCGCGCCGCCGCCACCGCCTGTCGCCTCCACCCGACGCTCCTCCTCCTCTCCACCTCGTCCGCAGACGACGCAGGCTTTCCGGCGGCAGGCGGCCAGAGCGCGTCCCCAACCGCACACGCCTGCGCCGAGGCTCCGTGCTCCCGCGGTGGAGCCTGCGAGCGCCGAGGAGCTCCGGCGGCTCCACGCCTGCTGCCGGCAGGCACGCTTCCTCCTCGGCAGGCCCGCGCCGCTGCTCCTTCCTCTTATCCAATCTCGGTCTGCCAATGGCCGCCCACCCGCGTCCGGCCGGCTCCGCGCCGTACACCATGGGCCGTGCATTTGATCTAGTCTGATTGGTCTCGTCTGATTTCCCCTTGATTTATTTCTTCTTTTTTTTTCTAGATTACAGTAAGATCTTGTTTCCTGGATCTCATGTCAGAGCTTGCTACTTCCCATCTGTCTGACGATGTTTCCTTTGTACCGAGCTTGTTTTTTGAATAGTTTTGAGCATGCTTAATCATCATTCAAATAGCGATTTGGTATTATTATATACTATCGGCATCGATGAGCATTTAGGGTGTATTTGTTATGTTTGGGCATTAATAATGAATCAATCTCATAGGATTAATGGGCTGCAATGTGTTGAATCTTTTTTTGTTTTATAATGTTCGAATGTCGGTGGGATAATGCAATTTTAAAAGGAGGGGGCCGGAGAAGTCGAGTCAAGGATGCGCAGGGTAGGGTGGAGAATTGGGTGAAAAAGAAATGTGAGAAACCGGTGGAGTAACTTTTCTGCCTCTAACCGTTCGATGTTTTTTTTAGTGTGGGGATACCCTCTAGATCCAACGGTAAATATATGGGTGGGTATAAAAATATGTGGGTACAAATTGTATTATATTAAACTCGTGTTTTTATAGGGTAGAAGATAAGACGATAATTACAATGCATTGCTTATATCAAAGCCTTCAGTGAAGCTCATGTCCTGCTGATTACTTTCTGGTAGTAAAGTAGTAAGTCATATACGATTGTTTCACTTCTCTCATTCATAGTTTGATCTTAAAGAGCATTCAGTTTCTTTTTCTGCTCAAAATTTACTTGCTCATCATGTGGCTCTTCTTCCAACACAAAATAAAATCTAAATTAAACAAAAAGAATGTCCTGAGCTTCACTGCCATAGTTCTCAAGTAAAGTCTAAGGTGAACCAAAGTTTCATGTGTAATAACTATAGCAAGCTCATGACTATCCGAGGGATGAAGCTGATCATCTGGTCACTATCCAAACACGATTATAATTTTGTCTGACCATATCAATTTAGGACAGTTTCAAGGCCTTCAGGTTTACTAATATATCCAAGATGAACTAACTGTTAGTTCGTACGATTGTTGCATATCATACTCAAGGTGTTTTGTTCTACTTCCTCCAGTGAAAAATAATTCTTGACGATATGGAAATGATTTGGTCCAGTGTTTACATTTGGCCACACATAACAGTGAAGTACTTTCCGGAATGAAGTTTGGATAATATGATGTTCATGTTTCCCAGTAGCTAAGGTCCCATTTGCTTCCTCTAAAGATTATGTAAGCCAGCTTATGGCGCAAGGGCAAGATGATAAAAGGCCAACATAGGTTCCAAAATAAGCTAGAATAAGCAACTCAAGAGATGCTCATCCCAGTTTATTTTTGGAATATTTGGTGGCCTTTTACCATCCTATCCTTATTTTGGAATCTCTAGAGGAAACAAACAGGGAAGTATTTTAGAGGTTACTGACTGTAAGATTCAAATATGTGACCGAGTCTTGTTATGTGTGGACGGCAGTATGAACGTTGCAGAAAAAGGAAGCAGTAGCACGATTCGCCTTGTGGGAGTGGTGATTGGTGAACAGCTCCTGGCTGAAAACAGTCAGGCTTTCAGAGTTTCAGTCATCAGTTCAGTTGGGATTTTTCATGGTTATTTGGGATGAGGGGAATTGGTTAAAAATATGGCTCTGTTTGGTTGACACTTACGCAGCATAAAGGTAATTTGGTGGTGGGATATCTGATTACAGGCTTTGTTTGGTTGTATGCAAATGCAATGGTATTGACTACCATTACAGGTGTTCTGTTTGTATTCACAGATCACAATTCAGTTTTCAAATTTTGATGCGATGCGCTACCAAGCCCTCTTTGCCAAGTGGATGGTCACTCCTTGAAAAGATGACTGAGAATTCAAGCCAAACTGTTGTTTGATGATCACAATTCACGTGCATGTCGTGTGGGGGCGTATATATAACACCACACTGCTGCTGTTTTGGTACGACTTTGTTTTTCATTTTTATGAGGATAACACTGGCTCTCTAGAAACATCTCTCAGATTGCTTGTGCTTTTTGTGTTTTGAGGGTAAGAAATGGGCATCTATTCATCAACATTGGGAATAGATTGTGTCTCGTGGTAGCATGCAGTGCGCATTACTTCATGTTCAGTACTTTGAAGAGATTGCCTACCCGTGACAAAATCAAATTTGACAAGCAGCATGAGCAATTTATTACTTCATGTTCAGTACTTTGAAGAGATTGCCTACTCATGGAAAATTTGACAGATACATGTCGTCTAGACAAATAGTTGTTGGAAAAAACAAAAGCACTTGTGGAAACGAACTAGCAGCTCGCCAAACAAGATGCTTACATAAGTTCTATGATCGAGCTGAGGTGAGCATGACGGCCGCCATCGATATACATATATCAATGGCCGAAGCTGCTTGGACCATGCTGCATCATAGCCAGCCACAAGCAGGCCGACCGCACACGCGCGCAGAGCCAAACAAGCAGCCATCGCGCAGTAATTTTAGTCACCGTTGTTGCTGTCACCACCGTACCATCGCGAGTACATGTGCACGTGTTGAGTAGAGCATTCTCACGCTGCTGCTCCTGTATATGCTCCCGTATAGGACACGATCTGTAAAATGTCATGACCTGAGAACACATATACAAAACTGGTGCTTATTAAGGTTTTTTCATACATGGAAATAAATATAAACTCTCTCTCTCTCAGACACACACAGTTATTAGAACAAATTATCCTGCTTAAATAAAATAATCAAGATTTTGCAGGTAGCATCATGTCATATCCCAGGGAGAGCTCCCAACGCTATACACCGTATGTACGTGAAGCAATCAGCATCATCTATCCTTGGTTTTATGGTTTATAATCTTGCCTCCAAATTCAGTCTATACTAGGGAACGAACTCGTGGATGTGCTCCCGCACATGGCGCCGTGCACATTGTTTTAAACTTTTAATCCAGAAAAGAGAGAGAACCAAAAAAAGTGAATGGGTGACGATGATCATGGCTTAGCGAAAAGGACACACAGCATGTCGCTTTTGCATGGCATAGGTTGATTCTTGTCAAGCATGGATGATGAGCTCTTGAAGAGACGACTGAGAATTCAAGCCCAACAACTTTTGATTCATGATCACAGGTAAATGGATGGTTTATGTTACGCCACACTTCTCAGCCACACGTAGACAATGTAAGATCGAAAGGCAAAGTCCACCATAACAGTTACTACTTATTACAGTAGGTTAACGTACGTCATTTTGGAAAGTTTCTTAAAATATATATCAAAGTTTGATTAGGTCCGGTAGCACCAGTTTTTAAACAAATTCTAGTTTTTGCTCACCTTTCTTCGTACAGTTTTTTTTTTTTTTTGCTCATCAACTAAGTAGAGACAGGTTGATTAATCTTTGAGTTGAACTGTTGAGGCATGCAGTCCTCATGAAACTAGTGTCTATGCAGGGATATCATGTCAAGCTATTGATTCAGTTCAAAAGAAATAATAAAAAACCTCAATCATCCTCTAATACTAATTTAAGACGTACAAATAATCAAACTCGATC
The DNA here is from genome assembly GCA_030272315.1 of Paspalum vaginatum. NCBI lineage: Eukaryota > Viridiplantae > Streptophyta > Magnoliopsida > Poales > Poaceae > Paspalum > Paspalum vaginatum. The sequence continues at coordinate 40,102,444 of CM059015.1, read as the reverse complement.
TCTACTAGTGTCCCAAATTCACAAAAGAGTGGGAAAAAAACATTTCAATTACAGTTAACAGAGAGCTGCGGGTCCAGTTACAAGTTACGACTTATTTTCGAAGAATGACTCAGCTATTAACATCAGCATTAATTTTAATAATTGTGGTTCGGTTGCTGATGTGTATACAGAAGTATGTATCTGATAAGAAATATAGGTATATATGATGAGGTTAGTTGCGCTGTTTTCTGATACGACTTCCTTTTAATTTGCTAAGAAAGCATGGGTATATGCAACACATTTTACTTTGAGGAAATCGCGTATAAATACCAAATCAAATTTGACAGGCGGGGGCCAATTGATTGTTGGAGAACGGGATCCTTTATTTGTTGGTACACACGTCGTACTGGATACTCCTAGGATAGTGTAGATCAAATTGTTGTTGACAAAACAAAAACACTAGGGCTGTGTTTGGATTGAAGGAATTCCAAAGGAAAATCGAAGGAATCTGAAAACGGAGGAAAGGAAGATGAAGTGGATGTTTGTAACAGAGGAAATGAGAGTTCCTTTCATTTGGATTCCTGTAGTTGGATGCTGATTTCACAGGAAAAAAAGAATCCACTCGAATCCCTTGTTTTTGTTTCCTTTGCGATTGCGCACGAGTTGATGGTTGTGTCGTTGCCTTGTTGGAGAGCGCCACACATCTGGACATCGGAGGAGGAACGCCATGAACTCGCTACCTTCTGTGGCATTGTAGGAGGCAGGGGCGGAAACAGGCCCCGGGCCACCCGGGCCGTGGCCCGGGGCATGGCACAAAAATTTTTTTGTCCTCTCTTGAAATTTTTGGTCCAACAGCCCAACCGTCCCTGCCCTAGCGCCCCTCCCGCACCACGACGCGCAGTCGCCAGCCGTCCAGCGACCCATCCCGTCGCCCTCGCCTGCCTGGTCCCGCACCGCCGTTGCCCACGCCCGCCCCGCCTACCCCCGTGCCGCCGTCGCCCTCGCCCGCCTGGCCCCACGCCGCCGTCGCCCCCGGGCCCTGGCCCCTGCCTTCCGCGCCTCGCCGCACGCCGCCTCCAGTGCTTCCGCGGCTCTCCGCCGCGCCGTCCGCGGGCCGCGCCTCCGCCCAGGCGCCTCCGTCTCCGGCTCCGGGGAGGCGGGGATCCCGACCCCGACCCGCCATTCGCCGCTCCGCGCCTCCACCTCGGCTCCGGCCCTCCTCGGCTCGGTCGCCGGTCGTCCCTCGCCCGCCTGGCCCCGCGTCGCAGTCGCCCCCGGCCCCCGCCTTCCGCGCCTCGCCGCACGCCGCCTCCAGTGCGTCCGCGGGCCGCGCTTCTTCGCAGCGCCGTCCGCGGGCCGCGGCTTCGCCTAGGCGCCTCCGTCTCCGGCTCCAGGGACGGGGAACCCGACCCCGACCCGCCGTCCGCCGCTCCGCGCCTCTGGTCCTCCTCGGCTCGCTCGCCGGACGCCGGTCCCCGCCTGGCCGCCTCCCGGCTCCCCGTCGTCCGTGCCTGGCGGCTGGCGCCTCTGGCCCTCCGCGGCTGCGCCCGTCCCGCCGTCCGCACCCATGGACCGCGGTGGTCCGGTGGAGCTCTGCCCCGGCGGGCGGCGGCCCGGCCCGGACTGCGGCTCTACCTCCGCGGCGATTATCGAGATATGAGAAATGGCAGGATTAATCTACCTTGTTCCAGTGGTATTTACATTCTACAAAATTTTTGTTCTAATTTTTGTTTTACATTATTTTTGTTAGCCGTTTCAAGTATTTAAAACATGTTTTTTCTCTTTCTTGCAGTAGGTTCTACTCCTGGACTTGCAACAATTGATGAAGAAAATGCCGCCTCGCAATGATGGTTTTTGTATGTTTTCTATCTTTTTACGTACCTTTACCTTTTTTTTTGCATGCTTTTGTCGTCAAAATTTGGCCCGGGGTTTAGGTCAATCCTGGTTCCGCCACTGGTAGGAGGGGCTTGTCGGAGAAGCCAGGGGCATGGAGCAGCTCGCTGGAGAAGCTAGGGACATGGAAGCTCAACAGAGAAGACGAGGCCGTGGGACACGGGACACCACCGGCGCTAGCTGCTGCAAATCACCGGTGCTAGTGCTACAGATCCAGCGTGAAGCCATCTGAGCGAGGAAGACGAGAATGCAACAGTAACTAAGATAAAATAAAGATTGTGGCATATGAGGCCGTGAGGCCATCCACGTTTTGCCTCAGCTGACCTGCCTCGTTATAAAAGAAAAAAAGTATTTACTGCTATACTTATTTACTCAAACTATGAGTTTTTCAGCCAACTGAGTAAACTCCTAGGTGAGTTATAATCCTATGTTCCAAACACCCATTCGTATAAAATTCATACTTTTTTCAATTCTCCGTTTTGCACATCCATTCCATTTCTATTCTTACATTTTTTTCTATTTCTATGTTTCGTATTCTTTCAATCCCTAAATAGCGGAAAGCAACCAAATACAGGTACTGTACTATTACTATAGACATATTAGAAAGAACACACAGCCACCACTATAGACGTACTAAACAAAATCCGGTGAGTTATTATTAGTACAGTTTGGGCATTTCATAAGCCGGCATTTTCTAGCACCACTAATATAATCAACGGCCGAGCTCGAGCGGGTGTTGACTATTGCAACCCCTGTCAAGTCCTGCTGAATAAAACGACCTGCAGGCTACCTCCCACCTTCCATTTCTTCAGTCTCCATGCGAGAATGGCTCAAGAGTTGTTGGTGATGATGGTCAAGTCCTGGGTGCCTCCGTCTCGTACGAAGGATGATCAATCATGTCTGGGTGGCATGATTGGCAAGCTCCAAAGTTTTATCCGCGAGCAGAACTTTCTGGAGTGGGTAAGGCTATTTCCAATCCATCGTTTTTGGTTACAATATGAAAAATAGACATGGTATTACTATAGATGATACAATTATCTCAATGCATAGTATCATATGTAGTTCCGTAGTTCCCACGAGACAATTAAATGCTAGATGTAGTATGAATGTATGAATTGTGGGCCACTTAGATAGTTCAGGTTCCAATGCCTATAATCTCGTGTCCAAGTAGTATCTCTATCAAGATACTGTTTTATTTTCCCCTCTTAACTCACATACTACGTCAGCTTTCTATCCTACATGGCATGTATTAAATGCATGTGACACCGTACACTGAGAATAGGCTATGGAGGTATAGTTCGGAGTGGGCGAGAGGTGTAGGTCATTCTGTCTCGAGTGTGATGAAGGCTGTTATGTTTGGCAAACTTAGGGGTAGGTTGGCAACCTCATTTTCTCAAGAGATTTGAGGGAAAATAGTTCAATTTTTTTTGAAAAAATGAGAATCCTTTGGAAAAACGAGATTGCCAAACTAGCTATTATGGTGGAAACTTGTAAAAGCGTGGTGAAAAAACTAAGTTTTCAATAAAGATGTGTGAAAACCTTTTCTAAAAAAAAGAATGTCTCAAGAGGGAGATGAAGAACCAGCATATGAGCATGACAAATGAATATGGCTGCTGGCGTGCTCGAACAATTCTAACATCACATTCTTACTCTCTGCCGTCATATCCTGCAAGATCAGAGTCAAGCGAATTGAATTGCAGAGGCCCTAGCTGTTCGTAGCTAGATCGGGCAGGGTGTGAAGCCTAGAACAATTCTAGCATGGCGTTCTCCGATCCAGGAATAATATATATGCATTTCCAATTAGTCCCAATGACATTGTGTGCCCTCTCTACGTTTTTCAATTTTCAAACAAGCCATCGTCCTCACATCACCATCATCCATTTATCATGGATGCCAAGTTGACGTTGCCTAAAGTTATTTTCAATAGGGTTGTCTGAACGACTGACTGTACTGTGACGTTACTGTAAATAAAAAAAAGTTAAATTAGTGAATAAACAGTGTATATACAAGTGGATAGACAAACCGGCTTCGTCTAAACCACACGAAGTGGGTAAGGGGATGGACCGACGACGAAGCGCTCCACGTGGGCCTTCAGCTGGTGGGCCCTTCTAAGCTAATGGCTGGGCCATACCACTACGTGATCTTTCGGCCGATAATTTTTCTACAAGTGCCCAGTCGTTTTAGTATGTGTTTTTTTATGGTCATTTTTTCTGAGTGGCTCACAGTTTTTCTAATATAGAGTAGTCCCAATAGTTCCATACTTCCTCGCCAAAAAAATAGTTTCATGCTTCGATCAAATCACCAAAATGTGATCGTCGACAAACTTATTACCCACGATTGCACTAAGTATATAGTAGCTCTGCAAATATATATACTAGAAATGGCGGCCTCTGCTTTTGCCGGTTAAGTTGGTAACTATCCGAATAAAAAATGATCAAAGTTTTATATATTTCAAACTTTTGCTCAAGGTCAACGTTGGTAGTGGCAGAGTTTAGGATTATTTTAGCACATGAGTTTGGACGACTAAAAATTCAATGAAGAATTCTTAGCTAGGACCACACACACACCTGGTCTCCGGCGATCAACGAGGGCGTTCAGATGTAGCTAGGTAAGTTCTTCTAGTTTCAGGTGTCTCATAATTGACAAAATCATGTAAGACCATTTTTCGCGAACGTGCAATGCACGTTTTTCATTAAGAGGAATAGAGATAAAGAAGTTACAGAGCGCGGTGAGTCTAGGCTAACAGACGAACATGCAAACAAATGTGGTCTAAATTACAGGCAGGGTTAGCGACCTGGAAGCGACGGCAGCACCTGCTAGCAGGAGGCTAAGGTTGGAAATTCCCGCTGAAAGCCAAACTCTAGCTTCCTCTACAATCCTAGAGACCACCACCCATGGCATGGCCGCTCTACAACGAAACACCCTGTCATTGCGCTCCGTCCAGATCATCCAAACTACAAGCAAATTATTATATGATGCGAGACCATCATCAGCCAGTAATCCACGGCAGCAGCAGGTGCACGTCGCTGACATGCAATTTATTATATGCCAATAATGTGTCTGGACGACCTTGACCAGATAGCCTGCTGAGCATTTACGCGTGCGCTCTCTCTATATACACACACACGCATGCATGCATATATCTTAGACTTGTTCTCTTTAAAAACTTAAGGCTCTAGTTTAACAACCTCATTTCTTTAATAAAGGATAGACTTGTTCTCTTTAGAGACATAAGGCTCTAGTTTGGCAACCCCATTTCTTTAAAGAATTTGAAAAGATTTAAGAGAATGGAGAAAAAATGAACTAATTTCTCCTCATTTGTGATGCGTAAGAACACTCATCTAATGCGAGAGAGAAGGAAAATGCTTTGGTCATTGAACCGTGCTTATTAACTCTTTCTAACAATCGACAGAACACGCTCTCTATAGTCGTCTCTAAAGTAACCAAAGATTTTAAAAACTTTTTTTCACGACCATGCTTGGATACGTTTAGTTTTCATAGGAAAGCAAATCACGAGCTATATGGCGCACGGTTAAGCCTTGGCTTACCAAGCCAACAATGCAACGCTATGACTGATTAAAAACCGGGAGATACCGATGGAAAACGACAGCATTTTAATAAATGCGTACGTGCAATGGTCGAAATGCATGCATGCATGGAGTGTTGGCTCACTTGACCTCTGCTCAAGACCAGACCCTTCCATCCCCTTGAGGCTTCTAGTATGTACTAAGCTAAGTGTCATATCTCTATGTTCTAGCAGCTTCCACATTAATGCTAACCGGCCACCAACCCTAATGCTAAGCCGATATTTTCCGACATCTATCACTCACACCGTGTCCGATCGACCTAAGCTATACGTAGGTACATGGCCGGATTGTTTGGAAACGATATAATTAATGCATGAAACAAACTGGCCACCTTCTATATATAGGTCCAAAATATCATGCATGTAGCTTGTGGTTCCAGATCCAGGTATTTATATCTATATAAACTATATAAACACAATGTATTATGTCTCATTTAATACACTTCTCTTAGTATGCAAGTCATCCACATCATTGTCCATTAAGACCATCAATTAATGTCTTTAGTCGATTTTCTATAACTAATAGAGCTCATGCATGTAAGCTATTAGACGAGCGAGTATGTTCAATCATTTAAGCCAATATCTTTCAACTATGATGAATATGTTATAAGTTATCAAGTATAACGTCTTTGAAATATTATTATGCAATCATACGAATATTATTATCTTCAAATTTCACTTAAAACTAATTTAAGAAGTCTCGTAGCACCGCACGGGTATCATCTGGTTAGTTAAACAAATACGTAGCGCAACAACAACTACCCAAAACTTTTTTTCGGCCCCAGTTTCGTTCCCTGCAGCAGAACCAGTCGAATTAATCTACATCAACGTGTGGCTAATTTTATTTATACTCCGTACGATACATGGTTCAAACTATATCATAAGAAAATTCCTTGATGCAGAAAGGTACAAAAGTCAATCATGCTTCAATGGGATGTTGAATTTTTTCCATTAACCATACGCTCGTGCAACGCAATACATGTTGACCATATGATTGAAGTATAAACCTGACCGTATATAGAGCTACTACTATGAACTCACAATTAATTTTCTAATAAATCCAGCTTTAGTGGGGGGCTACAGTTTGCAGAAAAAATTAAATTAGTGTAAAATGAAACAGCATTTGATCTAAAAACATAAATAAACTGGAGTGGATGAACTTGCTTGTTGCTTGCTAGCTAGCCTAGGATCGATAGACACAGCTCCATGGGGTTCCTAATTAATTATCTGTACTACGGGTACAAGGGACACGCTACAGTGACTGATCGTTTATATATACAGCAACAGCCAACAGTGACGCAAAGCCTCTAGACGACGATCGACGGGGCGCAGGATCGGATTCATGTGCAAGCTTGCATATGCAAGTTGCAAGACGGCTCCGATCCACGCATCCGATCGAGATGGAATTATAGTCAGGGCACGTACAACTTGATCAGAGTTAAAGAGGTTCAGGTGACCCTCGATTGATATGCCTTTTGAAATAAGTAGCTAGGTTTTACAGCTGGTCGTCACATGCACTGCTCTCTCGATCAGAGCCCGCGGCTTGTCCACGGGCCTCTCACCAGGAACGGGCCGGTGGACCCGATAGAAATGCATAGGTGCTCCGTGAGTCTAACGTCACCATATCGTGAACACGAAGGTGCAAAACATACATGCACCGTATACGGCGTGGAGCTTAAAATAAAAAAATGGAATAGAAGGTGGAATAAAAGGTCCGCTGCCTAGACTTGACGCGCTATGTCATCTTAGTACTTTTGATTTTAAAAATACAGTGTATACTTTTTATATACGTACTTTGTTGACCCAGCTCATGACTCGCTCCCTCTCTCGCACCTTTGTTTGAGGCAGTAAAGTAGTAGACTGTAGGCACAAAGAAACAACGAGCACAGGAGAACACGGAAGGGAGAGAACACACGGGCACTCAGTAAGATTCACCCACTCGGCACTCACTTTTTCTTCACAGCGTGTTTGGTTGGTTGCATAGATTTTATAAATTTTTTGGACATATCTAGATCAGAAATACTGTAAAATCTAATGAATCAAACACCCTTAATCACCACACACTGGACGGCACAAATAACACTACTAGCACACATGCCGGTGTTTAACGGAAGCACGCACACAAGCGTACAGCGCGCACACACTAGGCACGAGAGTGGAGGGGAGCACCTTACCGTCGTCGAGAAGCTCCTACGTCCTGCTGTCCCTACTCTTTCACAACTTAGATTGCTACATGTATGTTAAAAATTGTTAGATAAATTTAATAATAATATGATTTGTTAATTTAGTATATGCACACAACCACCACAACAATAACTAATACTAGGGTATACCTTGGTCCAAAACCCCATGATCATCAAATGATCTGGCCCCGGCGACAGGGACTGTGCTCCTTTTAAGGCTAACATCACCAAACCTTATATCACACCTTCTATCCCATCTACAATTTCAAACTTTATTATGTGTACATTGCATATTTGCATCTGTATTATGTTTACAGTGTGCACATCTAAATGTAAGGACTGGTGACTTTACGGTATCCTACCCACGAAGGTCTTGCCAACAACAATAGACTACCCTCTCGTGAAAAATAAAATGTATGAATGTAAAAATCAAGGTATATATTATATATGTATGTGTATATGTATATGTAATCTTTTATCTCGGCACATGGTCACTGCCTCCAATTGAGCTTAGGGATGATCCTACCTTCCTATGGACTGGGAGTGCCAACACACATCCTCACGCCTACGTCAACCCTCATATATAGCGGTGGGGGCGACGTAAGCTCGATGACTTTAATTTTCTAGCTGTGGTTTCGAACTCTTGTAGCTAGTTGCAGTTGGCGCAATTAAGTGATGGTCCTATCGCTGCGTCTGCGTGCATGATGCCATGATGTGTACTTGATGATACAGCACTTGAGAGAGGGAGGAAAACTTGTCTTTCGACTGGGGTGCAAAGAATTAGTTTGTGTTCAATAATTGGGGACGGTGAGGTGATCAACCGGCGACTTCACGCCACGGTGGATCACGTTACGTGATTGTGTGCGTGAGAGAGTTTGAGGACCAACCAAAGCTAAGTCCACTTGCTGGCTAAGGATCGAGACAAGAGAAAGGGTCTAAGCACAAAACAAGACGCTATCTAATTAACATATATATAGGCGGTGTAAGTTTATGAGTTCGTTCGTAAGCTTGAATTTGGGCCAGGGGAATCAAACAATATAAAATTGCTTGCTTGACTTGCTTATATTATTATCTCCGTTCTCAAATATTTATCGTCTTGGTTAGTTCATTTCTGAATTAAAAAAAACATCAAAGAAAAGAACCGAGGGGATATATACACATGCAAATGAAGACTCATAAATAGTTGCCAAAACGGTAACTCAAATGTGTTTCGTTCCTTTACGAATTGACATAGTCTGTCCTATTCAGGAATTGAAGTCGCGATGCCGGTATAGCTCAATTGCCTTCCATGCATGCATCCAGTAGGGTGGAAAATTAAAGACAGCTAGCGTTCCATATGGTCTCCAACTCGGCAACCCCCTTGGCGCCGCAAGGATGCAAGCACAAGCGTCCGACGGCTGTGATGTTCCTGCTCCATAATTGTATATGATCCGGTGGAAGCGCACTTTCGCGGGGTCCGACATGTTAACTTTGTCACCAAATCAAACATTCAAACTTCCATTGCTTTAGCTAAGTTTATAAAAACGCACTAATACCTAAAACATAAAATTAATTTAATTACTATATACTACATTTCCCTAGTGCATCGTCAGATTTAATTATATGTTTGATACATTTTTTTTCTAAAACTCAGATAACACATAAAGTTTTAACTCGGGACAAAACTAAAGATTATTGTAACTAGGAATTGAGAAAGTAGCATGTACTCCCTACATTCTTTTTCATTTGACGCGATTGACTTTTTTCAAAACTTTGATCATTTGTCTTATTCAAAAAAAATTCATTAATTATCATTTATTTTGTTGTCAATTGTTTTATTATTATGGATTGTTTGAGTATGAGTTGTGTTTTTATATGTTTAAATAATTTCTTTGAATAAGACGAAGGATTGAAATTTTGGAAAAAATCAACCGTGTCAAATAAAAAGGAACAGATAGAGTATTAGCTAGCATCATCTTCACAATCAGACCAGCGATGGATCAATAAAGAGCAAACAATAAGCCACAGCCCCAAAGGAAACAAGAAGCAAATATTTATGATTTTTTAACATTCCTATAAGCCATGCAAGAGCAATCAGCGGGGTGGATGGACCAGTACACACAGAGACAGTACAGTGGCTATTCGAATCGATACATGCATGCCTTTGAATTACACGCGGCTGGTGGTCAACTGAAATTTTTTTCAATCGGAGCAGCTTCAACATGCAGCTAGCCGAGACTTTCCATATGTACGTGTTGAACGCGCGCATGACGACGACGAAGCTAGGTGCTCGATCGAGATCAACGCCACAAGCCGTCGTCGATATATAGTGTGGAAGCATTTTCGTTGCTCCGATTCGAGACCGCTCATTGTTGATGACTTGATCTGGATAACCTGTATTCTTGCATGCCGGTCGATCGCGCACGGTTGAGCAGTGGCGTGCATAGTCCACGACTACCAATTCAATTAAGCTCAATAATTTCACATCCATGCGTGGATAAGCACGCATACGCCGCAATCCACTTGGGAATTAGCAGGCAAAGCCTCTCAAACCTGGGAATTTTTTTCAAGAACGGGACGGCAGCTTGATTGCTTGTTGAAAAAGTGCACAGTACGAAAGCGTCTCCTGTGCGTAATTGATGGATAGAACGCGTATGATAGCGATGCATGGAAGGTGGATGTAATATTTACACGCCTTCATTCATGTCACGTGGGGCCTAGGATCAGAGGCGAACAAATCAGCAATAGCCACGTCAAGGTTAAGGGGGGTGAAGGTGTTGTATGGATTCAATTCTGAGCATATGTACGAATATTGATATTATTACTGATTGAAGATTTTTTAAAATCTTCTCCCTCAAACATCACGAAACACATTTAAAAAATTTAACAAAAATCTTACAATAACTAGAAACATCTAGTTTTCAATTTAGGAACTAAAATCTTAATAGCCATTAGATCCGTTCCATTTTCTGAATAACTACACACCTTTGTTATTATGAAATTGACATAAATACATCCAAATTACCCACTACAACCATTATAAAAAAAACTAGATGAAATAGTCCCTAAATCTATATCTAACCATCCGCTGCAGTCCCTTGTCGCCATCTCCGAGGCTTAGGCTGAAACCAACCGTTTCCCTTTTTTCCATCCCATGTTACTGTTCCAACTACCTTTTTTCTCTGACAGTGCAGAACAGTAGCGCTACAGTGCCAGACCAGTTTGCAGGGGAGGGATATAGGGGATGGCGTTGGTTTCAGCCTTAGTGCCCTGATCCCTTGTCACCACCCTCGAGCCTCGGTTTCCATATGGTGCAGCAGACCCTTGTGTTGTAATAATTAGAAGAGTGAATTTTGCATGCCGTGTCCCTAAACTTAAGCCGCAGTACCATCGGTTCATGAAATCCCAAAATGACCATCTGGCTAGGTTTATCAACTTTCCGTTCTTAAATCACTCAAGGCCCAACACGGACCTACATTTATACCGAAAAAAACACACTTAAAAATTAAGGTATTCAGATGATCACCGTGAAACTTCATAGACATAGATGATTCTGTAGGATAAGTTTAGGGACTTGACGTTTAATTAACCTGAACCAACTTAAGTCTTATAATTGCAGACAATGACTAGGAATATGAACCCCTGGTGAGTGGTGACGTATTATATTCTTGGAACATCGCAACAACAACAGGTAAGGTGGACGACGCCGGCCTTCCACTCTCCCTAGCGACCCGCCACGAACAACATTTTTTTTTTTGTGCTGCCCCATTAATCAACGCTGTTGCTGAAAGAGAAACCGATTTTCTTTTATTCTAAGATTAAGAAACTGAAAACAGCAGAGCCATTTCGCGGCGCCCCAGGTGGCCCATGGGGATAAAAATAAGTTTGTTTTGCGCGGGCGCGGCTGGTGATGAAACTCAGAAGCCGAATTTAATGAAGCATCGATACGGCCGACGTTATCGCACGATAGCATGCGACCCCGTCGTCCCGTCACCGGCGCCGCCCGTCTTCGCCTCGCTCCCTCCCGCCGCCGGCACTTTGCGCTAACGTCAAGTAAGCGTGCTAGGATGGCGAATGAAAACAAGGCGTTGCCTAAGATCTCTCATTCACCTGTATTTTATTCTCTCTGTTCTTTTTTATTTGTGGCATAGCAAGCTCCAAATATTCAAGAACGGCCGGCGCAGTACGAATCTAGGTTTGAATATCGTCTCGGAGTCAACTTCACTGTTTGATAGAGGTTTTTTTTATCAATCGTACCGTTATTTTACAAAAGATTTTATAAATGCTATCCCCTCTAAATTCGCCTTGGGCCGGCGTGCCACGTCAACTCATGGATGTATGGCGTGGCGGATTTAGAATCATGATTAACCACGTAACTAGTTTTGGGATGCAATTTCATAGCTTGGGACCCGTTTCTTTAAAAATAAGAAAGTCAACCCGGTTGCATGCTTATGATACTACGAGCTTACGTGGCTACGCGTGCCTAGCTCCGTCAGCAAGCACCCGCCCCAGTGAACCCCCGGAACCAACACGGGTACGGTGGCCGGCCTTCCATCAGCTCCCAGCGCCCCCGTTAATCAAGCCAGTCGCTGAAAGGGAAACCAATTTCCCTTTTTATTTTATTACGATAAAAAAAAAACAGAAAACGCGCGCGCCGAGAGAGAGTCAGAAGCTTGGTCGTCACACACGGCCACCTCACCGATGCCACCGGAATCCACACACTGTTGCGTTGCGCTGCGATCCCCCTTTTAAAAGCCGCGGCGCATCCGGGGGGCGGGGCTCTTCCCGTTCCATTTCCATGGTGGTTCCACCTCTCCTCCTCGCCAATCCTCCCACCAATCCGAGGCCATCTTGAGCTCTCCTCCTCCTCCTCCTCCTCCTCCTCAGCGCCAGCCCCCAACAGCACAGCCTGCGGTGAGCGAGAGGAACAGGGAGGATTAGGCGGCCAGAGAGAGCGAGATGGGGATCTGCGCGTCGTCGAAGCGCGCGGAGCAGGAGCAGGACGCGGACGAGAACGTGGTGTACGTCATGGACGACCAGGGCGGCGGCGCCGGAGGAGAGGGCGAGGGCGCCCACGCCGGCCGCAAGGTGGCCTCCCTCTTCTCCCAGAAGGGCAAGAAGGGGCCCAACCAGGACGCCGTCATCCTCTGCCAGGTTGGTGCTCATCATCCTTCCGCGCGCCTGACGCCTGGATTATTGCTACAGAGCCTGCTGCCGCCTGAACTGAGCTGACGAGGCCAATTGGTCGCGTGCTGTTCCTCTGCTCTTCTTCGCGTGTGGATCTAATGATCTTTGATGAGGGTTTTCGGGGGACTTCCGGTTCTTTGGGGGCCTTCTTGCTGATGCCTGAAGAAATTCCTGGATTTCCTCTTCATCAGAAATCTAAATCCTTTTCTTTTCTTTGTCCCCTGTTTTCGCCAGAGAGTTACGGCGATCTCTACTGCTCCGCAGATTTTTTTGTTTTTGTTTTGGGGGGGACATAAAATTTATTACTCCACCGACTGTACGTTTGTTTTTTGTTCTGTCTAGTCATGGATTAAGTCTACGTGGTACCATCGTTGCCAGAGGAAAACCCTTGCCTTTTGGGTGGTCTTGGCCTCTTGGGCATGCCGTCCTGGCCAGGCGCTTGACCTGGGAGGCTGGGAGGTCAAGAAATTCCCAGGAACTGTCCTTCTGTATTTGCCCGTACGCAGCAACCATCGCCAGTTCGCCGCACCGTAGAAGGACTCTGGATTTTTCGGGCCAGGTCCTCAACAATATACGGACCGTCGGTGACGGTGACTACCATCCTTGCTTAATTTGCTTGCAATTTTTTCGAGCTGCCTCATCGCCGCTTTATGATGCCATCCAATGTGGCCTCAACCTGATCAGTCGTACAGTTCTGATGTCTTTTTTTTTTCCTGTAACTTTTTCTTCAGGGATTCGGCGTGGAGGACGGCGTGTTCTGCGGCGTCTTCGACGGGCACGGCAGGTGCGGGCAGTTGGTGAGCAAGCTGGCGCGGGACTACCTCCCCTTCATGATCCTCAGCCACCGGAACGCGCTCCTCCTGGGCTCCGGCGCCGCCGTCGACGACGACGACGCGGTCTTCAGCGACGCGTCGCCGTCGTCGTCCACGGACGGCAGCGGGGTGCCGTCGCCGTCGCCGGCGCAGCTGCTGGAGGAGTGGCGGGAGGCCTGCGCCAACGCGTTCGAGGCCATGGACAAGGAGCTCAAGCTCCAGGCCGGCATGGACTGCAACTTCAGCGGCACCACGGCGGTGTGCGCCATCAAGCAGGGCAAGGACCTCGTCGTCGCCAACCTCGGCGACTCCAGGGCGGTGCTCGCGACCATGTCGGAGACGGGCTACCTCAGCGCCGTGCAGCTCACCACCGACCAGAAGCCCAGCGTGCCTCGTGAGTTTGCTTGCTCTCCCCTGTGGTTTTGGTGGATTGGATGGGTGGATGGATGGACCATGAATCAATCAATGAATCGATCGCAGAGGAGGCGGAGCGGATCAAGCGCTGCAACGGCCGCGTGTTCGCGCTCAAGGACGAGCCGTCGGTGCTGCGCGTGTGGCTGCCCGACGAGGACTGCCCGGGGCTCGCCATGGCGCGGTCGCTGGGCGACTTCCGGCTGAAGCGCCACGGCGTGGTGTCGGAGCCGCAGGTGACGCACCGCCGCGTCGCGCCGGGGGACCTGTTCATCATCCTGGCCACGGACGGCGTGTGGGACGTGCTGAGCAACGAGGAGGTGGTGTCCATCGTGTGCGCCACGCCGCGGCAAGCAGCACGCGTCCAAGGCCGTGGCGGAGGCCGCGGCGCAGCGGTGGCGCGCCAAGTACCCGGCGTCACGCGTCGACGACTGCTCCGCCGTCTGCCTCTTCCTGCGGGACCAGGACTGGGGCACCACCGTCGCCGCCGCCAAGGCGAAGGCAGCGGCCGCGAGGGCGCCGAACGGCCGCTTATAGTGCTTGCGGACGAAGCCGCCGGCGGTTTAGCTCGATGTGCGCGCCGGTGTTCTTGCTCTGTTCGCGACGTGCCGGCAACCGGTGTGTACAGTGTACGTCAGAGTGTAAACTAAGTGCTGTAACATAGTGTCAATTATGCTCAGCAAGAATATGACGAGGAGAGGAGAAAAAAGGCGGGTAATTTCTCAGTTTTGACTCTTGATCGGTCAGTGAATGGCTGGCGGGAAAGCCGTTTGTGATCTCCAGGATGTAAAATCAGAGTGAAGTGCTTCTTTGTCGATGTAAATATTACTACTACTCCATTTTGCATGCAATACAATACATGGCGTTTTCTTGTTTTTTTCCAGAAGTAAAAGTTGGCACGTTTTTACTTTTTTTTTTTTGCCGATTGGTGTTACCGGTGGATCAACAGCTACGGGGTGCCCAGCTTCTAGGGCCCTTCTCAGCCAAGGGTGGTCATCGACCATTCTACTGTAGCTCCTCTCGGTCGCAAGTGACCGTGTTTCGCCCAGGGATGGAATTTCGGTCATTTTTTCCGTTTCTGGTTCGGTACGGGATAGAAATTTCGGTTCGAAAAGTTGTATATTTAGATTCTAAATTCAAAAATATAAAAGTCAAATTTTGGTAAAAAAACGATTTTTCAAACAGTGCTGCAAACGGAATTGTGAACCATGGTTTCACCACCAAAGATGCACTTAGAAGAAGACGAGTTAAGAGGTTGCTGGAATCACAGTTTTCTTCAGCAATAGCATCAGAGCCTCGGCTTGACAGCAGGCGGGGTTGGCTGTTCAAATTCAGAAATGCCAGGCCTCGGGAAGCAGGGACGCATGCATTAATATTTATCACCACCACAACGCTACGGGATAAGGCCCTCTCCAGCGGAAAGCTCGAAACATGGTTCTGACATGTAGAATTTAAAATTTAGAGAATGAAATAGGTATATTGCTGGAAATAGTCTAAACACCTGTTCATAAGGCGATATGTCAAGGTCAGCAGTGCACGCGCATGATGGTTTCCTACCAAAACTTTTTTTTAGAATGACAGGGTCAAAAGCTGATCGCCTTCTGAGGGGTCAAATTGCTGATTTGCTGAACTGCAACTGGAGTTGAAAGCTTGAAACCCCCAATTCTGAATTCTCGCCAACGCTCCTGCTCCTGCTGCGCGTGGCGTGGGCTTTTGCTCGTGTAGAGGGGTTCCGCGCCGGAGGCTGGAAAAAGCGTAGTACTCCGTAGTTGACAAGGTGCGGCTTTGGTTCTCATATTATTGTCCTGATATGCCTGCCTGCCTAGTGCCTACTGCCTTCCTCAGATGAGAACTCGCGGTCTCCAGATCAGCAACGCTCCACTTGATGAATGGACCCTGTTTCTGGAATGAGAACGGTTTGCAAATTACGTACAAGCCATATAAGCACCACGTCACACGGCTTTCTTTACTCCTGACTGTCGACTACTTCCTCTTCCTCCATATCATTGTTTACAAATTATCTAGTGCAGAGAATACTACGGAAGCTGTGATAAACTTTTTTGGTTAATGATCTGGAAGTTCACGATAACTGATGGTCAGCACTGCCTAGGTTGCATTACAGGTAAAAGAAAAGGAAAAATCTTACCGTCTTTGTGATGATAGATATATGAGCTGATATTCCTGAGACCTTTGAAACTAGCATCAGCTGTTGTCTATCTTCTCACTGTTTTATCCTTCAGCTGCCAATTTCGCATGAGGGATCTATGTATTTTGCATGTAATTCACATGAGAGACATATACGTTTGTATAGAATTTGAATGGATAATTCATGTCAAATTTCATATACATGTGTATTATGCCTTTTGCAATAACATATATACATAATACACAAGAAGTACTGACAAAATATTTTATTTTACAGCCAAAATAGTCATTTTCTCAAAAAGCACTTAAATTCATCTAGAACTCTAAAATCTAGTTCCAAATTTTTTTTATTTTTATGATTTTTAAAATCTATTTTTTGGAATGAAATTTGTCGAGAAGTTGGTTTCCTTTTATGCAGGGGACCAAGGACGAGAAATCCATGTGATTTGTATAATATCATTAACTCTACGTTTCTCAATGTACAAACTATCCAGTATCCACGTTATATGAATCCACTAAGTTAGAAATCATGTCATCATCCATTAAAGCTCTCTACTAATGTATTTTATAGATTTTTTACACATAATAACATCCATGCAAACAACAACCCTTTTGTATGTGTACCATATTATAATTTTTCTAGTAGCCAAGATACAAATACACGTTGAATCAATTAATTACGAGGTGATCTTTCAAGCAAGATGAACATACTATCAGGTACAGTGCCTTTTAAAAATATTATATAATGAGTAAATATATTTTCAAAAAATATTTAAATATATTTATATGTCTACCTTCAAATTTTACTTTATTTTAAGTATTTCCGCTGCAATGTACTACATATATTTTTTTTAGTTTTTAGGCCATTACAAGTGGAGAATTTCATTTCCCAATTATGAGACCCAATCTGATAGATTGTGCGAATGGTCGTGTACATGTATTTTAGACGATCAATTAGACATTCTAACAATGCACGTGAAGCGAGATATTAGACTGCTGCAAAATATATAGGCAAGCTGTTCGACTCAGAGTCGACAAATGCCATGTTAGATTTTGCCAAGGTAAGCATTTATTCTAAGAGGGTGTTTGGATCCAGAGGCTAAACTTTAGCATGTATCATATTGGATGTCCAGATGCTAGTTAGAAATATTAAATATGATTTAATTAAAAAACTAATTACATAGATGATGACTAAATGGCAAGATTAATTTATTAAGTTTAATTAATCTATGATTAACGAATGGTTACTGTAACGTCACATTTGTTAATCATAGATTAATTGGAACTTAATAAATTCGTCTCGTCGTTTAGTCCTCATCTGTGTAATTAGTTTTATAATTAGACTATATTTAATACTTTTAACTAGCGTTCGAACATCCGATGTGACGGGAGCTAAAATTTTGCTCGAGGATCCAAACGGGGCCTAAGTTTCATCGATAAGCTCTCTCACATCTTATTAAACCCATTCTATTTCTCTTTATAATTATCTTTTATGAGTTGATATATCAGTTCTCTTTATATTTAAATATAAATAGCGTTTGATTTTTTTCACAACTTCAATCGTTCATCTTATTCAAAAGATTTTATGAATTATTATCTAGTTTTTGTAATTTGTTTTATCATTATATAGTATTTGGGTATAACTTATTTTTTATATATT
Source organism: Paspalum vaginatum (assembly GCA_030272315.1). Taxonomy (NCBI): domain Eukaryota; kingdom Viridiplantae; phylum Streptophyta; class Magnoliopsida; order Poales; family Poaceae; genus Paspalum; species Paspalum vaginatum. The sequence continues at coordinate 40,084,609 of CM059015.1, read as the reverse complement.
TAAATAAATTATTTAATAAGACAATGGATCGAATTAAAAAAATAAATCATGGCTTATATTTAATAGGAGGGAATAGTATTTTAATAAGAATCAAAAATTCGGAAGGGCACGGAGCTTTTTAGGCTATCCCCAACTATTGCCTAAAAATCTTGCCTATCTACTGTTCCTCTACTGTTTCAACTATTTCCCTCTTGTCTACAGTAGTAGCTCTACAATGTCAAACAGTGTACATGCATTCCTTTCGAACAACTCTCGTTGAGGATGGTATTGCAAGACGGGAACGCTCTCGTCCGAGCGTCCGGACGCCGCGCCTCCGATCGGACGGATACATGGACCGGCGGCCCGCCATATAAAACAACTCATTTTCAAATGTTGCGATAGTTATTCGGAATTGTTGCATCAGTTATGTCACGATGTTTCGACAGTACTTCCTAAATGTTTCATTCGTTTTTTTTAATTTTCTCACCAGATTCGCGGATCTGAATTTTTTATTTAATTAAGTTAATTCACACGTGCTGATGTTGCAATAGCGTATTTTCAATGTTTCATCAGTTGTTCGTTGATGTTTCAGCAGTTATTTTCTAATATTTCACGCATCGTTCGACGCGTTGCATCCAGATTTTTTTCCTCAAATCGCGGACCCGAATTTTTCATTCAATTCAGTTAATTCACACATGCTGATGTTGCAATAGTATATTTTCAATGTTTCATCAATTATTCGTTGATGTTTCAGTAGTTATTTTCTAATGTTTCACGTACCGTCCGATGCGTTGCGTCTAGATTTTTTTTCCTCAAAACCCGGATCCGAATTTTTTATTCAATTCAGTTAATTAGCATACGCCGACGTTGCAATAATGTATTTTCAATGTTTCATCAGTTGTTCGTTGATGTTTCGGCAGTTATAATCTCATGTTTCATGTACCGCTTCGACGCGTCGCGTCCGGATTTTTGGATGTTGCACGCAACACAGGTTGAATGTTGTGGTGGGAATTTCTTTATTTTGAATCCAACAGTCAGAGAGTGTTTGGATCCGGTGACTAAATTTTAGAACGTAGTCAAATTGAATGTTCGGACGATATTTAGAAATATTAAATATAGTTTAATTAAAAAACTAATTACATAGACGATCACTAAGTGGCGAGACGAATTTATTAATGCTAATTAATTCATAATTAGTGACTAGCATCACATCTGCTAATCATAGGACTAATTAGGCTTAATAAATTCGTCTCGGCATTTAGTTCTCATCTGTGTAATTGGTTTTATAATTAGACTATATTTAATACTTCTAACCTAGCGTCTAAACATCCGATGTGACGGTGATTAAATTATTATGCAAACACCCCCTCGGTATGTGATGCACCGAATGGCGGACGCTGCGTTCGACGTCCGGGCGCCAGCACGCCCGTATTGCAAAACTATCCCTCGCTTGCAGGGAGTACTCTAGTAGAGCTTGCGAGGACCAGACGAGGAGAGATTGGAAATCAGGGGGCAGGTCTATAAGTATCGACATCCTTGAAGTTAGCTAGGGTTTTCCGCCGTCTTATCCCTTCGTCCACGCTTCCCCGCAGCCGCCGCCCAAACCCTAGCAACCCGTCCCCCGCCATGGCTGACGACCACTACTCTTCCAAGCGCAAGTACGACGACCCGTCGCCTCCGCCGCGGCGCACGGGATTCTCCTCGGGCCCGCCGCCCGCATCGCCGCCCGCTGGCGGTGCCCCGCTGTACAATAGCGTGCCGCCGCCCCCCGACGAGATCCAGCTCGCCAAACAGCGCGCGCAGGAGATCGCGGCGCGGATCTTCAACGCCGCCGAGGCCAAGCGTCCCCGCGTCGATAACGGCGACGATGACGTCGGCGGCTTCGGGGGAGGTGGCTCCCTCGGCGGCAGCGGTGGCGGAGGCGGTGGCCGCATCGGCGGTGGGGGCCTCGGCTTCTCGTCCTCTGCCGGTGGTGGTGAGAAACATGACTAATTTCTCGTTGGGCCCATGCTTGAACGCCGTGGTCTGTTTGTCTGTGCTTACAATTTTTGGCTGCTTTCATGGTGTGAATAGGGCATTTTCCCTGTTTTATGATTCGATTTAGTGGCTGGATCGATAGATCAACGAGCGTGGGCTGCTGTATTGTACAAATCTGATGCATGGTTAACTAACCTATGAGCTATTGGGGATTTCAGTCGACGCATAATTAGAGCACGCTACTAATGTAAATCTCTGAGCGCACTTAGGTCATCACCATCTTATAGCAACATCCTGCCTGCGAGGGATAGTTTTGTAAGAAGCTGCAAGTTCAAACCAAACAGTACTCTTCACTCCATATAACAGAGATGCCCATGTTGCTCCACGTTCCAGTGGATCTGGTGATGTAGTGCAGACGCTTGCTGAGAACTTGATTGCATAGTTGAGGCTTTGGCCTGGGTTAAGAGTTTGGTATCGATAGATGATGGCTGATGGGTACATTGCTTTTTTGCTGATTAAGAGACTACTAGTTTTATGCACTTTGGCGCTCTGCCATGTGAAAAGTCTAGGAGATTTGTCATCCGAAGGAGCCTGTCTTTCTTTTTATCATAGCCACTGTCATTATGGTCTTGTATTTTTTACAACCTGCCATTTTCTGCATAGTTTTTTTTTTTGATAAGAAGCACCTCACATGTTATTGTAATCTTTCAATAAGTTTCATCACTGTTAGATACATGGTGTGGATAACTGGGTGTTGAAACCATTTGTCTTACTGCCCTGTGTCTTTTTAAATGTACTGTTATGCAAAACTGAACTAATGCTGCATCACCGCTCATGTGCCTATCGTAACTTGAACCATATTGTATTGTTTGTCTTAACGTAGTATGTTGGTTCAGTGGTATTTTGCACAGTTGGAATTTTATGAACTTGCTACTTTTGCGTTTACAAATATCCGTTGTGGTCCACACGAATTTAAATTGTTATTTTATTGTTCATTCATCAATAATTTCATAAATTCCATTGATGACAAATGGATTCTGAATAATGTTGATTTCTGCATCAGGGCATGGGGCTTCTATCCCTCCATTATCTTCTCAGAGCAGTGCACCTCAGTACTCTTCATATGGTGGATATCAGGGTACAAGCAAAAAGATTGAAATCCCAAATGGAAGGGTAAGTTGTTTTCAATCACTGAACTTGTAGCCATGTTAGGAAATGTCTCCTCTAGTGTGATGTTTGTGGTCATGTTAACGGACAGTTGTTGTTTGCTTGCTGTAGGTTGGTGTTATTATTGGAAAATCTGGGGAAACTATCAGGTATCTCCAACTTCAGTCAGGAGCAAAGATTCAAGTAACAAGAGACAACGAAGCTGAACCTGGTGCACTGACAAGACCAGTTGAGCTGTCAGGCACTCCTGAGCAGATAAGCAAAGCTGAGCAGTTGATCAAAGAAGTTCTGGCAGAGGTATTGCTCGATACACTCATCACTTTTTATTTAGTTCTGCTTTTTTTGCACATGTGCTGATCACGCAATCTTCTGCAGGCTGATGCTGGGTCTTCTGGTGCTGGATCTGGTGGCCGCAAATACAATGCACCACAGCCAGGTGCTGAGACGTTCCAAATGAAAATTGCTAATAACAAGGTACATGTGCTGTTCTTTTTTAGGGTTTGCCTTATCTTAACAAAAAACCATCACGTTCATGCTATCACAAGCATTTTATATGTGCTTAGGTGCCCCTTTGCCAATTTGATTTTAATAGTCAGTGTCTTGGCAACTGTCTTGTCATTTTCCCCCTGTTTCTGATTTGTTTCTATTTCTTCATAGGTGGGTCTGGTTATTGGTAAGGGTGGTGAAACTATAAAGTCCATGCAAGCCAAATCTGGAGCTCGTATCCAGGTTTGTTATCTTCTCCAGCTTCCTGTTTTACCTTAGCTGCAATAAAAAAAATCAAGCTGCAATCCAAAAAAAAAAGGTGTCCCTAAGTCTACCTGCGGTTGTTTTTCCGCTTACTTATGCTCTGCAAAGTGTATAAATGCAGGTTTTCAGTAGATTGAGGAAACCCCATTTCTTTTTGTACTTGTTTTCTTCATCCATACTTTGCCTTGTACACCCCATTTGATCCGAGATGTTCATTTGTACTTCAAATCTTTTTGGTCTATTTATTTTGTTGTGCATCTGTGTCATTTTTTATTCATGCCCTTATAAATCTTGTACAGGTTATTCCTTTGCATCTGCCTGCTGGTGACACTTCAATCGAAAGGACTGTCCATATTGATGGTACACAAGAACAAATTGATATTGCAAAGCAGCTGGTGATTGAGGTTACCAGTGAGGTCCGCTTTCTTTCTTTTGCTGTGTATAATCCTGATATCCACAATTGCTTTGTCATATTGTGCTTTTATCTGTCTTATCTGGTTCATTTTGCTTCTCGTTATCTAGTTTACGATTCTCCCTGGCTTCTTTTGAATCTTGTTTCTTATGATTTTTTTGTTGCCCTACATTGATTACACTGCTGTGCTAACCAATGTCTGCAACATACTGGTCGCGGGTACTGCCTCACTTGCAAGGAGATTGCCATACACTTTCTTATCTGTTTCTGAACATAACTTATGGTTGTGGGCAATATTTAAGGCGTAAATAAGTTACAATAGAGTGAAACTTATTTACAACATGTGTCATTCTTTATCTATTAGCCACTTTGTTGGACCCTTAAAATTGTTCTCCATGGAAGCACCGGTTAAGGTTTTGAGAAGTCCTTTGAATTCATATGATTGTTCACATCTGTGATGCCAGCTGTTCTACTGGATATGTTGATTTATTTTCCCACATTATAGCCAAATAGGTGTTCTTAGCTTGCCAGGAGGACTGCAAACTATCCTGGAGAGCAGGTTTGTTACAATGTAATATCAATATGTCCTGCTGCATAGAAAACGGTATTTTAACTGAATAACATGGTTATGGATTATGCGAGCTGACATGCTATACCTGGCACTTGTACCAATTCAAGTTTGTCATCAGTTGTTTCTTTACCTCTGGATACAATGGATGCACTGTTTTTACTCAGGCTTGTTTGGAAGGAAGAATTGCTCTAAACAGGCCTAGGCCATCAGGTGTTCATTTTGTTTCAGCGGACATGTAATCCAGTTTAGGTCCTTCACTGATTTAGCGCCCTGATGTTTAAGTTCATTGGAGATGCTAGGTTTTCTTTTTCAGCCAGTACTGACCTGCACACAATTTGGATCTTAATCATGGGTTTATTTTCTCTTTGACTACATCACATTCACAATATTTGTTTTAGAGTTGAGCACAATAATGAGATAGATGATCATCTTAATCTCATTATATTCTCTAAAATGTGCATGCTTGGGAAAGGAAACCAATTAATATTGAAATTAAAGAAGCGAAGGCTGGTAAAAGAAGGCCAAAGTTGCCCAGAAGTTCTGCAACACGTCTCATTATATTCTCTAAAATATGCATGCATGGGAAAGGAAACCAATTAATATTGAAATTAAAGAAGGACAAGGCTAGTTAAAGAAGGCCAAAGTTGTCCAGAAGTTCTGCAATATGTATTTTGAAGTTTGTAAAAAAAGCTAAAACAAGTGTTTTGTATAGAGGGGGAGCAAAACCCTTTGTGGGCCAAATTTAGTGCATATTGAATTTATTTGGAGTATTTCAGAACATTGTAACTGTTTTGCAATAAAAGATGCAGAAAACCCTGCATGCTCATATTTTTGTGTTGTAATCTACTTTATGACTGCAGGTGACTGTCACAATCTTTTCTTTGCGTTTAAATAGTATCTCTGAAATGTCTTATTTGACAATACTGATAATAAAGGAACCTATTTGACCTTTATGCCCTGTCATTTAGCAATGAAATAAATCTTTTAGACATAGTAGTGGAATCGCCTTTGGTTATCACTAATCTTTAAACATTATTGAACTGTTACATGGTATTGCTATTCAACATATATATATGTATATATTCGTCTAGCTATCCAATCTTCATTAGCCCCCATAGTTTTGCACATGGGCGACGGTAGATGGGCATCACTAGCTTGACAATCTTGATCGGTGAGTTGCTCCTTCTGTTTTTCTTGGTGGTTCTGGAATTTATCTGCATGTCTTGTGCTTGTATATCTTGTCATTTGCACTACTATATCTATATGCCTTTTCTTTGCATTTTGTGCTCTATGTTCTTTTGTTGTATACATATATACAGATGTGCAAACTATATTTTGCAGAATCGTGCCAGGAATCAAATGTCAGGTGGCTATTCTCAGCAGGGCTATCGCCCTCCCCGTCCTCAGTCAAACTGGGGCCCGCCTGGTGCACCAGCCCAGCAGCCTGGCTATGGTTATATGCAGCCTGGGGCTTATCCTGGTGCACCACCACAGTATGGTGCACCTCAGCAACCTTATGGTAGCTACCCACCAACTTCTGGTGGCTATCAGACTGGTTGGGATCAGTCTCAGAACCAGCAATCTCATACAACTCCCCCTGGTACTGGGTATGATTACTATAGCCAGCAGCAGCAACCTCAACAACAGCAGTCTGCCCCTGGGACTGCTGCATCTACTGATGCTACTAGCTACAATTATGGCCAGCCCCCCACGTATGCTTCGCAAGGATATGATTCTACCTATTCTCAGCAGAGTGGTGGGCAGCAAGCATATGGACATGACGGGTACTCTGGTTACCAGACACAAGGGCAGCAGCAGGGCTACTCGCAGCAGGCTGGTTATGATCAGCAGGGCTATGGTGCATCTGCTTATGGCTCAGCAGCTAACACTACCCAGGATGGGTCTGCAACCAGCTATGGTGGTCCTGGTGGGGCCAGTCAGGCATCTCCAGGGCAGCAAACTTCAACCCCAGCTGCTGGAAGCCACCCTGGGTATGCCAGCCAACCACCTACTAGTGCTGCATCAAGCTACCCAGCGCAAGGTTCTGCTCCATCTGGATATGGAGCTCCTCCGCCCCAGTCTGGCTATGGCACCCAACCGCCCCAACAAGGTGGGTACAGTCAGGGTACTTATGGGCAGCCATCTCCCCAGGGCCAGAAACCTCCTGCATCATCGCCTTACGGACAGGCTCCGCCTCCTGGATCTGCTCAGGGTGGTTATGGGCAGTATGGTTACAACCAGCCTGGTTATGGTGCACCTCCACCTTACCCTGGCGCACCCCCAGCAAGCCATCCGGGCTATGGTCAGCAGTCCTATGGAGATGCTTATGGTAGTGGAAGCTATGGCCAGCCTCCGGCCTACTCTACTGAAGCAACAGCTCCAGCTGCATCCCAGGATCAACCTAATGCTCCTCCCTCTGCTGCTGCAACTGGAACACCAGCTGCTCCAGCTCCTGCTAGCAGTGGGGGTGCCCAAACATCAGCAGAGAGTTAAGCTTCAACGGTTCCTTTGGGGACAAATATTTTCCAAGCTGGTTTCCTCCGCCATGTTGCTTTAGTAATGCACATCTAGTTTTTGGGGAGGGTCCATTGCTACTGAATTATATTGTTTTCCGTATTGCTTTACTTTTGACTCCTTAAATTGCTGTTTCCTTGCTGTTAGTTGTACTGTGTTAGCTTTACTACCCTGTCACATATGTTTAGACTGGTGATATTCTTGTGTGGTTACTCTGGCTGGTCACTGGATATCTACCCTTCTATATGCTGAACCTCTTCATTTGATTGAATAATGATCACAAAGTCTGATGTTGCTGTGATCACTTGCGCGGTGGTGGTTGGAATGCATAATGGTGTCTTAAATATTGCATAAGACTAAAAGATCTTACAAGTCTTGAGCGTAAGTCGTCTTGTTAGTTGTATATATGAAGTTGGTACTGGCTCGTCTCTGTTCGGCTGGCTGGCTGTGGCTGCTGTTGCGCGCTTGCGGCAGCTCCAGCAGCTAACGAGCAACAGCCACAGCCAGCCAAAATAGCCCTTGTTTGTGCAGACAATACAGCTTGTGTAGGCAATCTAAAATTTTCAACTGCCACATGGCTGGGCTGTGTAGGCAGCCACAGCCAGGGTTAAACATGGCCAAAGCATAGCAATCAAGTTATGTGCCATATTTAGGAGTGTAAATCGTACCGGTATTATATTATCCTTTTGTATTTGAGTCCGGACCTAAGCATTTATTATTCGATTCGTATATGTATCCGAGTATTTAAAGTTAGATAAACATGATGTCGATAGTCGTCTAAGTCTTATCCGGACACATTTGACATTATTCATATTCGATCTGAATATGAATTCGAAGAGAAAATATGAAAACAAATACAGTATTAGCAATCTATCCGTATCTGATTTGATTACACCCTATAATGTTCAACAATGAGACTTTTTCCTGATTTTTGCAAGCTATATCCCACGTCATAATTATTAAAACATGTCCATTTATATTCCTCTTGATATGCGGATAGCAATGTATACTTATCCCTAACGCCGTCGACATGTGAAAAATAGTGAACCATAACATATTAAATTGTCAATGCAATCGTATCTATTCCATTTGCTCAAATTTGTAGGTTTTATTCAATTTTTTTTGAAAATATGAAAAATTCAAGTAATAGTTAAAAATATATTATGTGCTAAACTAGATCACAATAAAAATAAATAATAATTATGAATTTTTTGAATAAAACGAGTAAATTAAATTTTGTGTTAAAAAAATCAAACATCCTGTAATTTGGGATGAAAGGAGTATAAATTACTAGCTCATAGGATCGTAGTTCATACTACAGTCATTAATATATGTCATTTTTGTTATAATTTATATAAAAAATCATATATTAATGACCAGAAGGAATTCTTCACCTGTCAAGTCAAATAACTGTAAGTAAATGTATTTTTATGAACTAATATTATATTAACTATAATTAATAACTTTGCCTCATTACTGACGGAGTGGCCACCTGCAAGTGCAACAAGCCTACCAAAAAAATAAAGTCGTTTTTAAAAAAATAAACTTAGAGAAGTAGGAGCACCAGCGCCAAGTCAAATAGATATGAGCGGACGGATCCAACGCAAAAAAAAAAAAAAAATCTAACCAGCTCAGTCCACCATTCAACAGAGTTTAGCGTGTTTCTCTACTGTTTTCTTAACTGCTGGATGGATTAAACGGCGAACATAGCTGGGCCGAACAGGCCGGCCGGCAGAGTTAGAACGGAAAGGCAAGGCAGAGTCCAGCCCAGTTAGAATTCGTCACGGTTTCGGCTACGCCTCCCTTTTCCTTCTTGAGTTGCGTAATTACTTGGCCCACAGTCCAATAATAAATTATTACGACCTCGGCGGAGCTTTGGAAGTGCGGTTCCCAGCCATGGCGGCCTCCCCCGCGTCCTCCCTCGTCCCGCCGGCGGTGCCCATGGAGCTACACGCCGGCAACCGCGACCGCCTCGTCGCCGCGCTCCGCGCCCACCTCTCCGCCTCCGCCCGCCCGCTCAGCGGCATCGTCCTCCTCCAGGTCGGTGCCCACTCTCGATCCCTTGGTTTTCTGTCTCCCCCTGATTTATTTGATCTGATTGATCGAAGCGAACACTAACTTTTGAAGTGGTTTCGGTTCGTCGTTGTGTGAAGGGAGGGGAGGAGCAGACGCGGTACTGCACCGATCACCTCGAGCTCTTCAGGTACTTACTTGCGCGGAACCAGAGTTTGTCTTTTGCCGGTAGTTTTTTTGGATGTTCAGGTTGAGACACAGATTGGGCAATGTTACAGGCAGGAGAGCTACTTCGCTTATCTCTTTGGAGTGCGAGAGCCAGGGTTCTGCGGTGCAATTGTGAGTGCTGTTCTTTTTGCCCCACCCCTTCTTCGGTTATATAAGTGAATCAGATACGGGTCAATGCAGCAACCAGCCTCACTTTGGGCTGCAATTCTTTGGACTCATTTAACTGTACGGATGCCAGTATATGAATGCCATAGAATTGTGCTTGATGTTCTATTTGTATGTACTGTTGATATATGTAAATGACCTCCATGATTAGTACTTAAATGTATGCTGGTGATTAACAAATCGCACTTCTCAATAACAATATCGAGCCTGGTCACTACATGACAACTGGCCTTACTATCACTGCTCCATGGGTCATGTTGCTGACCCTCCCCCCTCTCCATATGTGCTGATTTGCTTTTTGATTGTTGTCAAAGGACATTGCCTCTGGACAGTCGATTTTGTTCGCGCCAAGATTGCCGGCAGAGTATGCTGTTTGGATGGGTGAAATAAAACCTTTGTCTTACATCAGGGTATTTTTCCTCATCTGAATATTTGATTCTTTGTTGTTGCCACAGCCTGAAATAGTCTAATCTTTCCATGAATATATACAGGACGCATACAAGGTCGATACAGTCTTCTATGTTGATGAGATCGCACAAGTCGTGCAAGATCGCTTTGGGGACCATGGGAAACCTCTTCTGTTTCTGCTACATGGAAAGAATACTGACTCTGGAAATTTCTCAAAGCCTGCTAGTTTTGAGGTGCACTATTTACAATTATCTTCAATTGTCAATCTCTCACAAAAAAGTTATGCTTGTTAATTATGTTCCTCTAAAGTGTTAGAGAACATATGTTGCAAATATTTTTCCATTCGATAACACATTTATTCCAGCGATATTGAAATTACATCTTAAAACTTGATACATATTGTGATATCTGATATACACATTTAATTATCAAACAGTTCATCTCTCTGACGCTCTCTCTTCTGATTTTGTGCATTTGATTTACAATGTTTTCACTCTATGCTAGGGAATTGAGAGGTTTGATACTGATTTAAGTACACTTCATCCAATTTTAACCGAATGCCGTGTGATCAAATCCGACCTGGAGCTTGCTCTCATCCAGTATTCCAATGATGTCAGCTCTGAGGCACACATTGAGGTATAAAGTTCCTACCTAGTCTTTTTATTTTCGTCGTCATTGTTGCTTGGATTTCATCTAGGTAATGTTTCCTCTAGGAAGTCAATCAAGCTCCTCCTAGTGCCTAAGCAGTCCTAGGTGGTTGTGCTTTTGCAGTATTAACATTGAGAGAAAATGGGAAAAACACTTCAACTAAACGTCTAGGTGCTAGGCGAACCTGAGTTGCTCCAGCCAGACCCTAGGTGCCACTTAGCTCTGCCTTTTCTAACATAGCATCTCCTGCTCATTTTTGGGCTTGCTGTCTTAGCCCAACATGGCAGACATCGGTTGAAACTTGGTGATGTTAGTTAAAATTTGCTTGGGCCTGTTTGTTCCCCCACAGATTATATAAGCCAGTTTATGGTGGGAGGGTACCATGGTAAAAACTGTCATAGAGGTCGAAATAAGCTGCTCAGGAGGAGCTTATTGCAGTTTATTTATTTGGGCCTCTAGGGTGGGCTTTTACCATGCTACCCTCCCATCATATGCTGTGGAGGAAACAAACATGCCTCATAATATTCTAAGAGTTGCTATTCTTTTGCCTATCTCCTTGGGCTGTGAAAATACAGTAAAGATATTGCTTGGCTTACTGAATAAGGGCGTGTTTGAATACGAGAGACTAAAGTTTAGTCACTAAAGTTTAGTCCATTTGCATTCAAACAGGACAGCTAATGGACGGACTAAATTTTAGCTAATCTTTGGGCTAACCATTAGTCCATTAGTCCAAAAAAGTGAGCTAAAATGGACTAATGTCAATTCCTAATGCAATTGATGGGTTAACTAACTATTAACCCATACTATTCAAACACCCCGTGGCTAATAGTCAGTGAACTAAACTTTAGACAGCTAAGCTTTAGCTATGGCTAAACTTTAGGTCTAATGTATTCAAACAAGCCCTAAGTAGAACAGCTATCTGTAATTTTCTATTACAATGTCTGAAATAAAAAGAGAAAAAGAAGGTACCTAAGCATTTGACCACTTTATGACACCAAGTTCTAACTTCCATATGCACAGAAAGATAAAACACTGACACCAGCAAAGGGCCCAAAACCACGGACATCAATTGATATTTCATAGAAACACCAAACACATTATGTAGTTATTACTATTTTGTGAGAGACACTAAATGGATCTGATTGACTTGCACTTTATCAGGTTATGAGACGAGCAAGACCAGGCATGAAGGAATATCAGTTAGAAAGTATCTTCCTTCATCATGTTTATATGTATGGAGGTTGCCGTCATTGCTCTTATACATGTATATGTGCTACTGGTGATAATAGGTGAGAATGAATGACAATATCTGTAGAATGTGGCTTCACATATTGTTGATTACTTTTTTTTTTTGGGAAATTGGGAGTGAAACCAAACATCAAACCTTAGATGACTGACTCACCGTCCATTATTTTTTCACTTGGTATTTTTGTTTAAATTTTTTGTTTAAAGTTCAGTAACAACCTCTCCACCCTGAAGATCACAAATCTATACTGGTAGCATATAGCCTTTTTCATATGAAGTTTTCCTAGCATCAGAAATCAGCTGCTGAAATCAGTAAGGTCTCCTTTTTTTTTCCTTTGGAGAATGAAAAGCATCCTTTATTTGCAAGTGATGTATCTGTCACAATTTGTTAAATTATGCAAGGAAACATATAAATAGAAAGGGGGAAGAATATAAGGGAAGGGGAAAGAATCATACGTGATTACAGTTGGTACAAAATTCTAGCTATCCATAAAATGATGCCTATGCATGGCAGGTAATCAGAATAGAAAGGAAGGAATTCCTATGCAATCAATCAATCTGATCAATCATTTCTCTATCATCCTGTGTGATATACTTTCTATTAGAAAATAGATCATGGGGCATTAGTTTGTGAGTCTGTCATGTTGGAAAAGGGAACTTCACCTTTCAAGATTAAAGACTAATCTTCAAACATGAAATTTTGTTATATCTGTGTTTGTTGGACTACCTGGTACATATAATTGTTCTTTTTTTTTTTGCAGTGCTGTTCTCCATTATGGACACGCGGCAGCTCCAAATGACCGGGTAGGAGGGGTTTGATCTTTTATGATTCTTTTTTACCTGGAGCTAACTAACATTGTATTGTCACAAAATGAAACTTAATCCTTTGAAATATCATGAATCTGAACTCTTATAGTCCTTTGAATTTACTTGCTCTTCATTAGCTGCAATTTGTTAAGTGCCATTGAGCGATTTTCTCTTCTCTATTTGATGTCTGTGCTCCTAAGATTCATTGGAGTAGTTGAATACTTGAAGCAGTGACGGAAATAGCCTGGCTGACATTTCATTTAATTGATAGTTGATGCTTTTAATGTACCAAGTGATGCGTGATACATTAGCACTAGTTAATTTGGAGAAAATAAATGTTCATTTTTAGCGTTGAAGCACCGCAACGTGAACATATGCATGATAATGGTCTAATGGACAGGCTAGGAAATGTTTGAATGTAAGATTTGCAGCATCAAGATCAAATGTAGAAATGACACCATAATACCTGTTAGTAAAATGGTGCTATTTATAAGTATCGGTATCCCAAAAAAGCAAGAAAAAGGCACTGCATCGTCATATCCTGAATTTACCCCAAATTTATGAATTAGCGGATTTACAAGATAGAAATGCAACGCCCTGTTCGCTGTGGCTACTTTTAGCTGAAAACACTGTTCCATAGCTGAATGCTGTGAGAGAAAAACACTGTTCCATGGCTGAAAAGAAGCTGAAAGTAGCTCAAGCGAACGGGGTGCAACAAAAGACATCTAAAGAATTGAAGCTGTGTATTAGTGTTAGTGTGTGTATATTGGATGATATGTCCACTCACCATTCTTATTTGTGTGGCCATGTGGTGAGTGTACACTGTACACTATTCATTTTTGAGTGAGGTTTAAGTTTTGTCGCCTCTCGGTCTCTTGGAGCTGATTGTTCTCATGTTTGCTCTTTAGTACATGCTGTCTGATTTTTTCAAATATTTTCAGACTTTGAATGATGGAGACATAGCACTAATGGATATGGGAGCTGAGTACCATTTCTATGGATCTGATATCACATGTTCATACCCTGTAAGTACAAAGTACTTCAAAAGTACCTATAACATTTGAAGCACCCCAAATTTCAGTATTTATTACATTTGACCTTGTTAATTGTTCCCCTTTTTCCCTGTTAGAAAAGCACTGACATTACTGCATCATGTATGTTGTGCAATCAACTATTTTATAAATGTCATCAGCTTCAGGACGTAGTTTTTTCTTATAAGATCGGGACCTAGGAGGCACATACCATGTTTTGGTTGACATGACTTGAGATCTTGAATCAAACGTACATAAGAGAGGTCCTTTCACACAGCCACACAGGGGCGGGGCGAAGCTAGGTGAGATGACTGGGTTCAGTCTCTTTATCTGATGGGGGTCATTAGCAGCTATTAGCAATGGTTTCCATTGAAAATGCCAAATTTTATTAGGGTCACTTGACCTCGCTAAACAAGCCTAGCTCTGCTGCTGCTTTCACAGTGCTACAATGCCTGTAATGGCATCTCATGTCTTCTATTATATGTTTATCTTAGCCTTTCTATCTGAATAAATTTATGCATATCAGGCCACTATCTATACGTCTGACCGTCTGTGATGCTCCCACTATGACTGGGGGGGGGGGGTGTTTGGTTGGTGGGATGGGTGGAATGGAACCATCCCATCCCACCAACTTCAGTATTTGGTTGAAAAACAGAGGAATGGATCCAGAAAAGAGAATATTCTCACCAGATTCGGGACGGGCACGTTCAATGGAATGTGAGACTGACAGTGGGCCTGAACTCAGAACCTAGGATTGAACCATCCCTAGAATATGGGATAGAACCATTCCATCCCTGGAATCTGGGATGGAACCATTCCATTCTACCTCGCTTTCCAACCAAACGCTACCTTAAAAGTACCATTGGTAGTCATATATGTCTAGGGGTCGTATGTGTCTAGGTACCATGTGTATCCGGGGAGGAGTCTTGTACTCCTTTATATACCAACCGAGGGCTCAATGCAATCAATCCATCTATTTATATGTGTCCTATTCTTCCTACAATGTTTGGGAGGCAGGAATAATCTATTTATATGTGTTCTATTCTTCAATAATTTGCTTGAGGGTTATAACGCTGCTGGCGTCATGGAGAGGCACAGATCCATCACGTTAATCCTTGTTTGCGATATATTTCTGGAATCTAAATTATAGCCATCATTACACAGTCCTTGATTGAAAACATGGTTTTTTTTATCACATCTTACTAGAAACTTTTTTATTATTTTCATATAATGAGTTTGCATATTTTTCAGATAAATGGGAAATTCAACAGCAGCCAGAAAATAATATATAATGTAAGTACTTCCCAGTTCAAATCCGTTATATTTAATCCTATAAATTTCTGTTTGGGGTACAGAACTTAGAAACACATTTACCAGCTTTGTTTTTGTTCCCAGCTTTCTTGATCTAAAGCATTTCTCATTTTCTACAGGCTGTGCTTAAGGCTCATAATGCTGTTATATCACACATGTGCCCTGGAGTTAATTGGATGGATATGCACAAGTAAGAATGCATTGTTGAGTTGAAACATAAAATAAATGCAGTATAAAACAAACCCTCAAATACATGTGTGCTTTGTATATTTGTTTAGATTCATCAACACCCATATGAACATAGATGGGAAAATAAGGGCCGAAACCCCTCACAATTTGAGGAGGGGGTAATTGTTATTCCTTATATATATACATACATATAACTTTTTAACTTGGCTCCTGAGCAAACAAGGAGTAGAGTCTTATAGATTAGGACCCTACAAAATCTCCCATTTATTTCAATACTATATCATCTTAAACAAACTCTAGACTCCTAAACTAATCTGATTGCCTGCCGGTGGGCTTGCGGCCATGCCACCCCTAGGGCATGCGCCCTGCAGCATGCTCAGCCAGGGCAAGTAGCCACTTTGGCCCTCTGCTGGTCCAGGCCCATAACATAAGCACACCTGGGCCATGGCATTACCATTGATAAATTAGCTTAGGTTGGATGCTTAGTGTGAAATGTGTCTATTAACAGCTTAGATATATTTTGAAGCATTTTTTAGGACCTTGGTTTTGTGTATTTGCTTATTTACTCAGATCACATTGTTTTTCTTCAGTGATTCAAGCATAGTCCTTTTTTTGTGTGCAGATTGGCAGAGCGGACAATACTTGAGTCTCTCAGGAAAGAACAAATTGTCCAAGGGTGTGTACCCCACTGTGCCTATCAAACTTCAACCTGCAAAACTATTTTTCTGACCTTCTGTTTCTTTAAAACCATCTTTCTTCAGGGATGTTGATGATATGATGGCTCAAAGGTTAGGGGCTGTTTTCATGCCTCATGGTCTTGGCCACTTACTTGGGATTGACACCCATGATCCAGGAGGCTACCCTGAGGTCTGTATACTCTTTGTAGACTGCTATGTAGTTTTCAATCTACATTTGTTTCCAGCTTTTCAACTGAGAGTAACACTTGTTCCTTGACCTTAGGGATTGGAGAGGCCAAAGGAGCCAGGACTGAGCTCCTTGCGGACCATAAGAGAACTCAAAGAAGGAATGGTCAGTTTACTTGTTCCATTAATTTGAGATTAAGCAGTAACGATGAATACCAGAATGCTGCTACATTATATGCTACATTAATTTGAGATTAAGCAGTAACGATGAATCATTATATGTCTGATTTTGTCCCTGACAAGCCAATGGGTATTCGCACCCACCAATATTTTGTGTACGTTTATCTTGGGTAGTCTTGTGTTGATTATGCAATATCATGCATATGTCGGATTTCTTGTGCATAGTTTGTTGGCAAGAACTTACTGGATACATGATCCCATAATCTGTGGTCATGTTCAGTTCAATCTTTTATAAGCAAGCTACTTTGATGCTTGCATGAGGCCAAAGAGACATGGTTTGAAAGGTGGTAAGGCGAGCGGGCATTGCCCGGAAGCCTAGGTGGCTACTAGGCGTCGCCTAGGCAGGGTAGGCGTCGCCTAGGCAACAAAATTCCATGGCGAGCACTGAGTAGGCACCACCTGGACGCTTAGGCAACGCCTTTGAAACACTGCAAAGAGATCCATTGTGCTTGCACTGTTCTGCTCATCAAATAGCAACCCAATTGGAAGTTGGAATAATGATATTACCCTCTGTCCCTGCATAGCTAGCTTTTAACTTTTTTAGATAGGATTGAGGAGAGCGATTAAAGTTCTAAGTCGCCCTTCATTGACTTGGTTACGTTACATGTGCAAGACAGCTGCATGTTAGCCTTGTCTGGGGACTGCAATAGGGATGAGGAACATGGAACGAAACTTGCGGAAGGTTTTTACACTGTAGGAACATAATTATTCCCAGGGAAGGTGGGACGTAATTTTTTCGTAGCAGTGTTCCTGGGATAAGGAATGTGGTACTGTTCCACGTTCTTGCTTCTAAGGGTGGCTGGCGATGCCTGCTATATTTGTTTGCATGCTTCCAGATTTAAAAAAGAAAGTCTGCCATATTTGTTTGCATGCTGTGAACAAGGGAGGTATTTTTAACGGTTCAATACTTATAGCACCCATACGCGAACTAAAAAATAGCCGTATTTCAGGACAAATTTTGAATGTTAAAAATATTTGGAAAAATTAGTTGTACCGTAGGGACAAGAAAATGTTCACTGTATTACCGGTATCTTTCCAATAATAATGTCTTCATGAAATACTCCATTTGAGCTTTTATGGTCTGGATTACAGGTTATTACAGTGGAGCCAGGCTGCTATTTCATCGACGCCTTGCTCACTAAGACGAGGGGTGATCTGATTTCTTCAAAATTCATCAATTGGCAAGAGGTTGAAAAGTACAAAAGCTTTGGTGGTGTTCGCATTGAAAGTGATGTGGTATCCCCTGGTTACCCCCTTTTAATAATTTTACTTGTTACACCACTATATGTCTTTTGCAACAGCTAGGTAATAATACATCAAACATGATTGCATGGAAAACCTTGAATACAAAAAACACTACTTACGTGCATGTTGCTATACTGGTAAGCTCTTGTCAAGTACCTTGCATTATTTTTGTGCTATGGTACAGTAAAAAGGGGGAAAAAGCACTTCTATTAGTTGAACAGTAGTAAAGATTTATTTGGTTATTAACACTAGTTTTATTAAATTATCTTAGTGACTAGTAAGTAAGTTGCATCAGTATTGTGGATCAGACCACAGCATTATCAATTAGCATGACAAATTACAATATACTCCTTCCAATTCCCAAATACTTACCTTTTGGACAAGGTTTGAGTCAAACTTTTAAACCTTTGAAGGTTATATGCATAGATTCACCTTGAAAGTTAGTATCATAGGGAAAAGTTATTTTCATGAAACTATAAATTTGTTAGGATGTTCATTCGTATTCAATAGAAATAGTGGTCAAAGCTATGTTCTGGAGATTACATCGTGTCGTTGTCCAAAGCGTCAATTATTTGCAAACTGGAGGGAGTACACAACCAATAATCATACCTTGAACGATTATTTCAAGGGATCTTGTATGCTACATTATGATGATGATTGAAGAGCAGCATGACGGATTTCCTGATTTTTTTCAATTTTGTTTTGTTACCTAGTTTCTGCTCATATCTGCACGGAGGTGTTCACACTCTTTCCTTTGCATACCAATAATAGTCCTTTCTTTTATGCAGTATGTGACGGCTCAAGGATGCCGGAACCTCACAAACTGCCCTCGAGAGACCTGGGAAATAGAGGCTGTAATGGCTGGCGCACCATGGCCTTTGCCGGCTTCAAGTTCCACGGCGGCAGCAGAAGCAGAGAATGGCAATGGCATGCCCAAAGCACCTTAAAAGTCTTTAACTCAGTTCCATTCTCCAGCTCCTATCCCTAGTTGAACTAAATTCGACCTAGATTGGGTTTACTCAATAATTAGAGGCTAAGGCACAAAGTCTTGTCGGATTGATGAATAAACATTTCTTAATGCTGGAAATTTTTATCATATGCTTAGTTTTTTTTGTTTTGTGGTTGAGGTCAATGAAGAAACGTTTTAAACTTATAATACTACCTCTGTTCACAAATTTATGACGCATTTGACTTTTTTTTCCGAAACTTCGATCATTTGTCTTATAAAAAAATTATTTAAACATGTAAAAATACAACTCATACTCAAACTATGTTTAGCAATAAAACAAATCATAACAAAGTAAATAATAAATTGTGATTTTTTAAATAAGACGAATGATCAGAATTTAAAAAAAAAATCAACTGTGTTATACGGAGAGGGTAGCTATTTAAAGCACTGGATTTTGCTCAAGCGAGACCTGAGGAAGATTGGGCGAAAAAGATTTGTTTTTCTCGATGCCCTAATGGTGTGGCATCACAACTTTTAGAAAGAGCCCAGCTGTCTCGATGGGCCGGCAGACGATGAAAAATAACGGCGACAAAAATCAATTCCAGACATGCCACCAAGTAGTTAAGCCAGAGAATAAAATAAGCAACAGGCTTAGGGGCTGGCTAACCCTGCTTGGAGCAATCCTTACACATCTTCGATTTCATTTGATTTCTGAAATTTGCTCTCATATTCTAAGGCTAAGCTCATCAACGTACCCATCCCGTTACCTATAGTGTTGCCCTAAAAGAACACTATGAAGTAATTAGAAGACTATGAAAACAAGAGATACGAGGCATGCTTGCCCTATGAACGAACAAAAGAATACTATCAGCGAAGGGTTTGGCAAGAGATAGAGGCATGCTTCCTAAAACTTCATGGCAAGAGATACAAGGCATTCTTCCTAAGACTTTAGGATTACCAAGATCGATCATATGATCAAATCATACATTAAGCAGGATACTGACAGCAATGATACTACTTGAACCATTCACTCTAGCCATATGTCATGTAGGATAGGATGCACAAGGACGGACCACATCTAAGCATGAGCAAATTCAATTAACCTAGAAACTTAAATAGATATACTAAGAAACATGTGGAAAATTCTTATGGCCAGCACATGTAGAGGTGAAGCTTCCATAGATATAGATCACAATTCATGTATAACTAACAAATCTCATAGGTAAATATCAAGCAATAGCAAGTTTATTGATCAAAACTCATGGTTTCTCATCAACCATAAAAAGAACATGGAGATTACTCATCGAAACTTATGAACCTGAAGGCCACAAAAAACGAACTCAACTAAATGAAGATCATCCATGAAGATGGACACAAAATTCCACAGGACTCTCGCATCGCCCTTACGCCGAGAACTCCTTATTCGCTCCATGATCAAGTATAGGCTTGAACTCTTGTTCTAGAACAAGAATAAATGAATTATGATGACTTTCCCTCTCAAGAGGTCATGTTTATATAGTTCTTGAAGTGTCCTATAAAATAAAATCTAATAGATTAATAGGTCGGTTTGAGACTTTATCTCATCATTTCTATGATATATTTCCAAGCATATATGAGTCCTTAGGTGCCCCCCCTCCCAAATCTTGCTTGAACACTGTTGACAGCACTTGAACATGCCAATTCTTATACTGCAAGCGCACAGTATCGCGGTAGCTTTTCCGCAGGATGAATATCTTGGGTTTTGTCAATCCGGAAATAATTATGTTTAAGAAACTATCTATCTAATATTAACTAAAATACTAACTAATTCTAATAGATCTAAAACAAGCTTTAAGAGATGATTAAGACTACTCTAATTATATCTTACTTAATAAACTAAATATGTTCTAAACAGGGTTTAAACTATAGCATAAAACGATAGAACCAGGCTTAGGCTAAAAACATGGAAACGATAGGTTTAATATGGCAAAAGTATCCACAAGAGATATGAGACAAACATCCTTCATACTAAGAACAACATTGAAACTAGATCTAATCATAAGCATAGAATAAACATGATCATGAATGTCAAGGATCTACTTGAACCTTTCCCCGGGCTCTACTGTCACCAGTAACCAGGTAATCGACGAACTAGCAAACCCTAACCATCTCGAAGCATGAGCAGATTCAATCAACTAATTAAAGTAAAAGGATCTACTTGGAATTAAGCATTGCAAAGATATGGATCATAAATCATGTATAAACAACAAGCTAAGTCTAAAAGACAACCTTTATTGATCGAATAACAAGGTTTCATCATAGTATCGAAGAAAGTATAAGGAATTACTCGAGATACATCGTAAACTTTGAAGCATAGTCGTCGGGATGAACTCGA
Source organism: Paspalum vaginatum (assembly GCA_030272315.1). Classification (NCBI taxonomy): domain Eukaryota; kingdom Viridiplantae; phylum Streptophyta; class Magnoliopsida; order Poales; family Poaceae; genus Paspalum; species Paspalum vaginatum. The sequence continues at coordinate 40,063,523 of CM059015.1, read as the reverse complement.
CGAAGAACATGTCGAAAGATGAACTCGAGGCCCTCGGGAAGCTCCTGGTCGGCCAACCAGACCCCTAGGGGTCAGCCGATCGGCCGGCTTCCTGCCTCCTCTTGCTTCCTCCTTTCGCCGAGATGGACTTCTCGCCGAGTTGAACGCTTCTCGCCCCCGACCTCTGCCCTAGACTCTCGACTTGTAATGAATAATGCGGTGGTGCTCTCTCCTCTCCCCTTGGGAGGCTCTATATTTATATCCCGGAGGAAACCCTATACATAGAATGTAATAGGTCGGTTCTAAGAGTCCTAAAACAATTAAAACATCTATTTCCATGTATATGCATGCATCTAGAAGAGTCCCGGTCGTCCATATCCTTCCTTGCTTGGAGATGAAGTCATCGTTTTGATCCTTCCCGAAATAATCCTTCCATATTCTGTAGCCTTTGGTATTTCGACCATAACTTACTCATTTGGAGTCCAGTTAATGCAAACTCAGACTCTAAATTGTAGAACTCGAAGAGATATACAACTTTGGTATTCAAACTTTCTCCATCTGAAGTCGTTAAGGTCTCCAAATTGGGCCCACAAGCTGCTACTGTAATGAATTTCGAGAAGATTTCAGGATTCAGTCCTTCAAGCAATCCTTATCTTTTTAAGAATCTTCTCTTGTTGGGCTTCCTCCTCAATTGGGCTTTCAATTAGTCTTTTCTTCAGAGCTTCCCCGTAGCATAAATCATTTCTTTGAGAAATTCTCAAATATCCTCAATTATTCCCTATTTTCTTGCAAAAATAAATATTGCACAAAAACAAAGAGTATTCTCGAAAACGGGATTATTTGTTAGTAAAATAAGAGTAAATGATAAGATTGACCCTCGAAAAGATATAAAATCATATGAAAATGATCCATAATTTTAGTATATAATGAGCGTCAACAAATATGAAGATAATGTCTTATTTATCTTGAAATCAGCCTTTCCTTATTCCGCATATTTAGTATTTGGACAATCTGAACTTGAAATGAAGACAAATTTGGACTCTAGAATGTAGGTGTCGAAAAGATCTAGAACTTTGGTACTCAACATTTCTTCATTTGATGTCATTTATATCCTCACATTAGCCTCACAAGGTGTTGTTGTCTTGAATTTCTAGTGGATCTTGAAATTTGGCTTGATCTTGATTTGATTTTGAATTAATCCTGTGATTCACTTCATGCTCAAGCAATCCTGAACTTCATTTCACTTCATTAATGTCCTTAATTTCTTCCTGATTTTTAACATTAATTCTTCATGCAATTGAGATATTTAAGCTCTTCATGAAATCAAGCTTAATCATAAGATTTGTCTCTCAAATCATATTAAAATATCACTAAAACAAGCCATAAAAGTCATTCATAACATGCGCCGATAATTTCTCTCAGATTTTCAGCCTATTTTAAAAATTGTTTGGATAATGATGTTGTTCATAATTAATCCAACACATTAAGACCCTTCATGGATATATTTATCATTTTTAATGAACTAACTCAACATCTTGATAAGATTCATTAAAAAATTGAGTTTATTATTTTAACATTTCTATAAAGATATAGAGTAGCTTATTCAAAATGTTGGATTAGATTTTCTATGTCGTTAAATTAATGTTTAAGAGTTGTCATGTTGAATGTAAATGTGAGGCTTCTTACACAAAACTGGTTAACTAGATTTTCTAGAACTAAATTTAAAGACGTCGGTCAAAGACGTCGGTCAAAAAATGCATCTAGTGAATGGTGCTTCTAGCAATTAGGCCGCCTAGTGCTATGCTTGGTTGGGCCATAAGCTGTGTGATTTAGCAGCATCTGATCACATAGAAGATGGATTGGAAGTCCTTTGTATAGGACCATGTCACGTGAGCACACCTCCGCTGATTCCATTGCTTCTTCTTTTCTTGTGTTTTGTATGCTCATTACACCTTATTCGTTTGGTGTAGAGGATAATATATTTCACCCAACTCGAACGCTACCCTAATGCGCCCATCCTGTGATGTGTCAACCCCATACGCTATGCCATGGATTGTCCAAGCAAAGCAGCACAACCAGCTGGTCTGATAAAGTAGGTGGCCAAGCATGCATTTACCCATGTGGCCATGCGTCACGACTAGCTGTTGGCATGCTAGACTACCGATAAAGATGCACAAGCAACACTACAATTGGTAGCATGAATTGCAAGCAAGCATATTAGACAAGAATGCATGACATCACATGTAAAAAAGAGAAAATTACACCATTGCTTCCATTATAATCACATCCTTTTGCTAAGACAGCAAATGACCTCATGACATAGCAAATCTCCCTCTAGACCAAATAGAACATCTTTTTTTGATGTTGCACAAAGCAATTTTGAGATACCAAGATCAGTACAACTTTCACATCTCAATAGTTGTTTAAGTTTCAAAACAAGAAGATTATTCTCAGGATCCTTTGACATAAAAAGAAAAGAAACTAATTAGGCTATGAAAAATAAGTTTATAACTGACTACCATATTAGATATATAGGATATGGAAACTTGTATATTATATATTCTACAGATACATCGAGCTATTGATCTAGCCTCACTATTTGGCAAAGTACTCCATCTGATTTTAAACTTTTCTCACGGTTGACTTTGTTTCCACATCTTTGATGGTTTTTTTTCAAACATAGCATTGTTAAAGCATTAAGTTTTTGTAACCCAGTATTTATGTGCTCATAATCAACTTGCATAGTAAAGTCAATGGCACACCTACATTTAAGTGAGTGGAGGCATGCTTGATCAAAAATTTAAACTAAGGTAATTAACAAATTCTCAACATTTTAAACTTTGCTTAATCTTAAGGCATGCTCTCACTCAAAAATTTCTCCATGTCTACAATGAAGTGAGTGGGGGCATATGCCCCCTCTCAAAAAATTGTGAAGATAAGGTAATTTACTAATTTTCTTTATTTTTGATCCCGCTGACTAAGACTATTTGAATTTGTGTGTATTCTCCTTTTATTCAAATTTTCTAAGCAGGTACCATAGAGTACAGATTAATTATAAAGAACCGTGAGAGAAACAAATAAGACAATACGTGGGCTGAAGTTGCAATTTTGTGATTCCCATAGTGGCTTTGTGGCCATACATTTAGATCCATGTTGACGAAAAAAACGAGATTCCTGTGGTAGAGCTTGCTCTAGTAAATATCATTAACCATGTGATATGTCCTCAAACATGTTGTTAGTCACTGAAACAAGGTATTTGAATTTAAACAGATAAATGTGCTCCAAGCTGGCCTAAGCAAACTTGTAGTTCAGAGGCTATTTCATGGCAATTGTATGATCTGACTAATTATTTCTTTTATTTGTGTGACACATACAATATTCATTTCACCCGAGACATCAACGAAGTATGTGTTTTCTCTTTAGCAAAAACTACCCAATGGCATTTATCATAATCACAACATAACAAAATAAATAAAAATACGTTGATACATAACAAATGAAATATTAATTTCTACTAACCATAATCAGCAAACAAGTAACCAAATACAAGTGTCTACATTTCCAAGAAGAAGGATCAATTAGCTAAACTAAACTATTCCTTTTCATACATACAGGGGAAAACATGTACTTGATTCAATTATTCATATTGAATCTTCCTCGGTCTCGACATGTACAATGATTCATATTGGGCAACATAGGATCCAAACATGCATGTACATTTCTTAGCTGAAAGAACATGCGTGCATATATCTGATGTATATTTTATAGTGTAACTTTTTTTTGTAGAATATAAATGCATACACTTATGTACTTGATAGACGAGCGTATACATATCTTGTTGTCTGAGTGCAAACTCGTTTCTTTTGTAACATGAACAAATTAAAACGTGACCTCACTAGAACTCTAGGACTACATGACGTGCTTATAACATTTTGTTAACATGATTCGTATGGTCCGCAAATGCAGCGACGTCTCATTATTCAATGGTTAGTTTTGTGCATGGCCGGATGCAGCAACGGCAGGTAAAATGGATTAACGAGGCAGATCGAATGTAGTTAGTGCCAACATACTAGACTCCTTAAATCTCTCGTGATCTCTCACGTGGGAAAGTGAGATTACTTTTTTGTCTCTTTTATTAATCATTTTACCCTTCTAACTTGAAAGGCTCATATTGATTGTAGCTCTTACCTCTTAAGGCCTGTTTAGTAACAAAGTTTTCAAAAACAATGGTTTTTGGATACTATGGTCTCTGGTTGTACATGGCACAAATATTAGTGGGGCAGGGAGGCAGACCGACAGCGGGGTGGAGGTGGTGTTGCAGGGGAGGCGAAGGGGCACCGCCGGCCACCGCAGGAGGCGGAGCGACTCAGGGAGGCGGTGTAGCAGGGGAGTTGGAGGGGCGCCGTCGGCCGCCGTGGGAGGTGGAGCAGCACGAGGACGGCAGAGGGCGAGCTATGGGGCTGGCCACCGCGAGGAGCCAGAGCGGCGGCGCCGAAGGCTGAACCGTGTGGGGACAAAGCGGCGAAGGAGGCCAAGCGATGACGCCGGGGAGCCCGAGCGGCGGCGGGGTCGACGAGGCAGAGCGGCGGCACTCGGGAGCCCAAGCGCAGCGCGGTGAGGGGTAGCCGGTGGGAGCCGCGGCCTCCTGTTCTTCATGCACATCGAGGGTGCGGGGCCGTCACGGGAGGAGGTGTTGGCGGAGGCAGACATGGGAAGATGGGGTGCGGCCAGTGAGCGACAGCCCTTTAGGGAGTAATTAGTATATCGTGGCACAACCCCCTATAGGGCCACCTAATTCTAGCGAGCCTTTAACCCTCGAACCCCAAATCTCACTAGAAATGAGCACCCTCTTGCCAAGGAAGGAATGGATTAAGAAGATGAACGGAGAATTTAGGTCCCGGAGGTGGTAATTTAGATTTTCCATCAAAAAGATTTCAGATCTAAGAAAACATCATCTGATATTCACTCTATAGTAGTCCATCAACCCGTGCTCTTGCACGGGTAAGAGTTTTAGGGGACATGGATTAGCATAAATATTAGAGTTGATTATTTTAATTCAGCTTTTGTAATGTCATCGTGGATAATGTATATGCAAAATTTAGAAATTATTTTAATTTATATTTTATGATGGCATATTAGGTAATTTATATCCAGATTTAGGGCTTATTTTTATTCATTTTTTATAATATCATGGTGAATAATTTATATGCAAATTTAGGTCCTGTTTGGAACAAAGGATTGCAAAACAGTGGAATGGGAGAAAACGTAGGAACATGATAGAAACGTGGTTGTAAAACAGATGAATGAAAAACACAGGAATTTTGCAGGCATGTGTGTTTGAAACACAGAAATATAAAGAATGTATATAAAATTAGGAAATACTTCTTAGACTTTTTTGCACTTACTAAATAAAGATTTGGATAGCTGAAAGATTCGTTGCTGCAACCGGTTGTGTTGGACTTCGCGAAGGAATGGAAACCAAGAGGCATGAGTGGATTTTTATTTTCCTCCAAAACTTATAAGTGTAGGAAACTTTCCGAAAGAAAGTAAGTGATGAATCCTATGTTCCAAACATTGCTACAGGACCTAAAACCATAGGAATGTGGATTCCTTTGTATTTATTTTGAAAATCCTATGATTCAAACACACCATTCGGGGGCTATTTTAATTCGTAATTTATAATGCCATGGTGAGTAATTTTATGCAAATTTAATAGGTTATTTAATTCATATTTCATAATGTCATGATGGGCAATTTTTATAAAAATTTAGGTGATCATTTTATTTCATCTTTCATAATATCATGGTGGGTAATTTTTAGAAACTATAATAGATCTAAAGACTAATATTATTAGAGCTACACGACGGATGATGTGATATTTCTAATTTTTTTGAGAATTTTCTAAAGACTAATATTATTAGAGCTACACGATGGATGATGAGATGTTTCTGATTTTTGTGAGAATTTTTAGAATTTTTTTCTAGAAAACAGATTTATTATTAGAGCTACATGATGGATGACGGGATGTTAATTACATAGAAAACATATCTAATGACTATTAAGATTTCAATATGCAATCGATGATAGAATGTTTCTGATTATTGTGAGAATTTCTATAATTTTGTATTTTATTTAGCGCATCTTGTGAGGATTAATCGGGATAATCCAAAAGGAGTCTCCAATTAGTAATAGTAAGATTATGCGCAAAATATCTGTCTCAAAATAAGGTTTCTAACATATTTATGTAAAATGTGACAGGATCATTTAGTAGTGTAAATTTGTAAATAAGAAAAAAATTGACAAAAAAACTGAGAGTAAATTTGAAAATGAAAAAATCTATCAAAAAAGAAGAAATTTGCTTTCGTTGAGAGTTGAACTCATGACCTTTTATAATGGCAGAGGTAGATAATTACTTAGAAAACAGATCTAATGGCTATTAATATTCCAATCTACCAATGAGTGGTTGGATGTTCCTGATTTTTATAAGAATTTTTTAAAAAAATTTTTTCAATACATTTCGTGAAGATTAACATAGAGCCTCTTAAAAAAAATCTCTAATCAGGAAGATACCGACAGCGTTACCCTCGCCACAGCCTCATGGCTACGTGTATGTAGCAAGCAAAAAATGCGCAAAAGTGCATCAAAACTGGGCAAGCAATCGTATTTACTTCAAGTGGTCAAGTGGCACATGGGATTTATGAAGGCGTGGAGCACCACATCTCGTGCCTAGACCAAACCACAATTTAACTACAATTCTTTGACCCGCCATAAAACCTGCACACGTGCACTGTGGCAATAATCAAACGAAGCATGGCTCCTGTTTCAAATACGAATTGTACTCTCTCCATCTAAAAATGATCTACGTATTTTCTCTTGGCTGCGATACCAAAGAGATAGGAGTGCTCAATTATCTCCTATGCGTGGCCTGCGGCTCAATCGGTTCTCTGGACAGCGCAGTAATTGCGGAAGGAACAGAAACGACCCTGCGCATGCATGCAGCCCGCTGGACTGAACCGCATGCAGCACAGAAACTGAAGAGGAACGGCCACATGCAGCGAAAAGAACAGCCACATGCATGGAAACTGAAACCGCATGCAATATAGAAACCGGAGAGACCAGGCTATTTACTATAGCCCACACGCAAACAACAAATACGTAAATCAATTTTGGATATTTTTTCTATCCAAATACAAAGATCATTTCTAGACGAAGAGAGTACTGAATAATACTAAGTTAATTGCACTTTGAAGTTCTCCGATCGATTGGTCAACATTTTGGCCATGCCAGGTCACATATCTTGTACTCTGTGCTTCCTTCAGAGCTAGTTCAGGTTGGCCATTCCCCTAATATTCTGTGGTTGCCTGCAACAAGCAAATTAAACTTCAAGCATGGATGTTGAACGGGAAAAAGCTTAGACAGAACAGTGGCTTGAATTGCCGTCCAGAACAGTTCCTTGTCCTTTATGCAACTCCAGAGCTAGCATGTGGTCTTCCCTGAAAGCAGCCAGGCTGCAGATTGGTTGCTTGTATTGTAGGGTCTCTTCTGTTATGGTGGTTGCCAGGTTTGGTGAGGTGAACCCATTTTCAATGCTTATTATAATCTTTTCTTTTTCAAAGAAGACCCTAATTAATTGTTGGAAGCAAAATGTCATTGAAGTTTTGCACATAAATCTTGGTAGGTTAGTTCAGATTGGTCCCACATAATTTAAACTTTGCTCCATTTTACATAATTTTTTTCAAGAAAAGAAGATCTGTACAAAAAGGTTAAAAGCATTATCTCTTAGTAAACTGTAACTTTTACACCTGTATCAACATAAAAAAAAGCTACACCACAGGACAAATGATTTGGAATTATGTAGCTTTTATTTCTCCAGTTGTATTTTTGGCTCCTAGTGAACAACATCACCCAATTCTTTGCTTCTTTGGTTGAATCTTCTTTGTATGTCAGTATGGCTTCTCTAACGAAACGCACCTTTTCCACACAAATTGGCCAAATAAGAACAATCATGCTCCTAACTCTCCAAAGTGGGGACCTCCTAGGAGAATATTCATCTCATCTTCCAACTCCTCTTCAACGGCTTGACCACAAGAACAAATGTACACGTACAGTTTTGCAGAAAAAAATTAGAGTCTCATGTCCATTGAATAATTGTTAGGCCAAGTCCAACAGATAGTCTATCACATTGTCTATATTTAAACTTCATTTTGCCTACAGTGTAACTACGGTGTTATTTTCGTACTATAAACGGCTGTATAGACGATCAACTGGATTTGGCGTTAGTAGGGCATATGTCGCTTGATATATTCTAATAATACGTCTATTTCTCGCCGCAAATCGCGGTTTTCAAAGCCTTTGTTATTGAGAACAATTTTACATCTCTTGTTTGATTTTTGTCATTTATTGACAAGCTAGCTAGTGAAGTAGACATCAAGTATAAGGACTGGATTTTGACTATTTTAATAATGGTGGAGGCAGATCATATTCCTTCCGCATCACTTAGGCCATCAAAATATTTATATAGTAATCTTGTTGGTGATGTTTGCTAATAAACCTTCCTGCTCCATGGATTGTGACATGAGAAGCGGATGTTTTAACCTGCAGTAGGTAACGATATATTGTAGACACAAGCAGCTTAACATACATGTTTATGTATAGTGGCTGCTGATTGGCGTTTTCAACATTATTTTTTTTTAAAAATTAATGTAGTGTATTTTGTATGAAGTTTATCTTCATATATGTGTTCTACAAAACTATAACAATGTTCTCCATACAATATAGCTAGGTGAGGATATTTTGTATTTTTGCTATAAACAATTGTCATTTTCGGATAGGCTGGCACACCTGGCCGATCGAGAGCACAGTACTTGTCACCTTGCAGTGCAATCAAAATTGAATAGGCCCTCGATCGCCGACTGCTCATCAATATTTGCTCAGTCTGCCTTTTTTTTTAATTTGAAGATTACAAAAAATCACAGATAATGTCTGATCAAGGTAGACTGACTGTGATTGAGGGGAAGGAAGTGTGTATATCGAGTAGATCATGTGAATTAATTATTTGCCAACGATGGATACAATCTCCGGCCTCATGCATCTAGCTAGGTAGGTAGCCCTATGACCCTATCACCCAACCAACTAACAGGGCTACCATGCATTTGGTTCCCTTAACTTTCCTATTATTGGCCGGTTTAACTTGCCCATCTAATTACTAGCACATGTGCCGGCCATGCGTCGACCTGTTAGCCTGATACTACTAGCAGCTGGTACACAAGAACACGTACACACCATGCATGAGAGCAACATTTGGTTTCCCCTCCTTTTTTTTTTCTCCTTTCAAAAAGAAAGTGTGACAGTAACAACTGAAAGAGATCGCCTCACCTAAAAGAGAGAGAGAGAGAGAGAGAGAGAGAGAGAGAGAGAGAGAGAGAGAGAGAGAGAAACAAATAAAGGAGTATTCGTTAAAGAAAAATAATTGGAGAGAGGAGTCTGATGGAGACTAAAGTATAGTAAATAAAGAGAGGGGTACGGGTGCCCTGATCTGCTCTCCTGTGCCAACCAATCCCTAGCTACCTCATCATCATGCATATCAGCATCATCTTGGTACGCCGTTACACAATGATTTGCATCTCATGGTTTTTTTTCCAAAAGCAAAAGGGGAAACCATGCATGCATGCATGGGGATACTCTCGGCTACAATTCTACAAAGAAGAGCTGATATGTTTGGACTTTGGAGAAGGAGAACGGCATGGAAATGAAGAACAGTACGTAGTACGTATGCGTCTATAACTATAACTTACATGGTATATGTATACCGGTACGCATATTCTATATATAGCGTCCCAGTCTATACTCCATACAGGGTAATAACTCCTGTTTTTAACATGCATGCATATGTAGAGACTAATAATAAAGGATAGTGTACATACGTGTTGAGTACGATTAAATTACGACTGAACAGAGCGTGTGAGAGTAAAAAAACAAGCTTTGAGATGGATATCATATATATTGTTCCTAAACACCTAGTTTGGAGATGATGGGAGATCACGTTTTACACGCAGAGACATGATGCACCTGCCAATAATAAGCTCCCCTTTTCTTGTAGGTACCGTTGTAAGTTGTAACTACATACACGCATCATGCATCTCGATCGGCCCTAATTTGGAGATGGATGCGCCCGGTCCGGCCGGGCGGGGGCGGCCAGACTCGCATGCATTGGCACTATCTGTTATATATTGCATATCATGCCAAAGCACGTCATGGACCCACGTACGCACGGGCAGCAGGGCAGCCATCAGTTTGAGTTCGAGAAAGACACGGAGTAGTAGGCCATGCATATATTGTGGGTGGTGCTCTCTCATAGCCATGCATATATTGTGCTCTGCCCTTTCTCTTTGTGTGAAGAAAAAGGGTTGTTATTATGATGCCCTTGACGACGCTAACCGGACTGCATACAAATATATAATTGATGTTTCAATTCGAAACAAAATGCTGGTGTTTGATGAATGAAGTGATGACTGTCACTCCAAATAAAATACTCCTGTGTTGTGGTCCTGTGTGTATTGGTTAAATAAGTTCGGTTCCCGCTACAAATACTCATTTTGTATTTAAATATAAGTTGTGATTGATTTTTTTTCTAAAACATCAATTGCGCGTCTTATTCAAAATATTTATAAGTTATTCGTTTTTGTTGTGATTTGTTTTATCCGAGGTTGAGCATGATTTGGTTCTTTATAGGTTTACATCATAAATTTTTAAATTAAGACAGACGGTTGAAGTTTTGGAAAAAGAGTCATTCGCGATTTATATTTAAATACATAGAGAGTAGAACGTATGAGTAAATCTTATTATGCCGCTTGACTTGAAAAACAATCGCTGAATGCATCCCATGCGACTGCACGACTTTGTACTCAAAATGGGTACATGATTCATCGTAGAATTCATATGCCGATATACTAATCCCGCACACACATTAATTAAACGTTGCTCCGTACCACTAATATTTTTTGTCCCTTCTTTTTATTTTCGTCACATTAAGGTGAGCCTTGAAGCCACAGTTCCCCAAAGATGTGAGACTAATCTTCCCCGGGACACTATTTCCAGCACAAGATACGGCCTTGATCTTTTCTAGAGTAAACACAATATAAATGTTCATATATGATTCGTACAAATCCTCTCGTTTCGAATAGACATGGGAAGGAGTTCCTGGATCACGACAGTAATGTTTTAGGTGTCGACATTTGGTCTAAAAAACATGACTTTGACCGGCCTTTTTGTTATAATATATAGTATATTTGTATAATGTAGAAAATGCATGCTATTGTGCAGCTGATATAGATTTTTTTCACACGGTCTTTTAAAGAGAAAATTTGACCATCCATTTATTTAAAGATATATCACCAACAAATGCAAAATCATCATCATATTAAATAAAGTACTTTTGAATATGGATTCAAATATATAACGAGCATGCACTAAAAAATATTGGGATTTGATTGAATTGTTAGTCAAAAATTTAAAAGGTGACTTTAAAAAAAAAAAGAAAAAAGTCCATTTTTAACCATCCAACTATCGCGAAAGTCCGATTTTAGCCATCAAACTGCAAAACCGGGTATCTTTAGCCACTCAACTATCAAAACCGTTTGTTTTTGGCCATCGGCTGGTTTTGACCGGCAGTTTCGGTGACGTGGCGTCCACGTGGCAGTGGGACCCACCAGTCAGCGGCCACGTCAGCTCCTCTTTCTTCATCCCCTCCGTCACTGTTGCCTCTCTCTCTCACCCGCCCGCCGTCCGCCGCACTCCCCCTCCAGCCTCCTCCGCCTCCACCCTCCATGCTTTCCCCCCATCCTCCTCCTCCCGAGCCGCAGCCTCCCCACGGCCGCCGATGCCCGCCTCCCCGCTGCCGATGCACACCTCCGCGCCTTGGCCGCCCACTCGCCTGCCTGGCCACGCCGGTCTCCACGCCTTGGCCGCCCGCGCGCTGGCCATGGCCGCCCGCATGCACCTACCCCGCCGTTGTGCCACGTCCCGCACACCCCACGCGCGCCGCCAGCTCCACCTCCATGCGCGGACCGCCAGTGGCTTGGCCTCGGCTCGGCCTCCATGCTCGTCCCTTTCTGCCGCCGTCTCAGCCTCTGCCCCTCTGCCCCCGGGTCCACCTCCGCGCGCGGACCGCCGCTGGCTCCGCCTCTGCTCATCTTCGCCGTAGTCTGGAACGGCCGCGCGCGGCGAGCACATGAGTTGCGCGTGGGGTTGGCGATTCCGGCGCCGTAGGTTTGGGCTCGGCGAAGGGCGCCGGTGATGGGTCTCCGCGGCGGCGTCAATGGGATGGAGGCAGTGTGCGATGGCGCACGTGGGGAGGGATGAAGGAGGTGATGGCGGTGGACTAGGATTGGCGGGAGGGATGGAGCGGGTTGAGGCGGAGCTCACGCGCACGGCAGTGGGAGTGAAGGAGGCCGGAGGAGGCGGGGACGCGAGCAAAGCTCGAGCTCGAGCTCGGCCCGTCCATGGCGGACTCCATGGCGGAGACGGAGGGAGCAGTGCCCCGGAGAAGGTGAGAAAAAAGAGCGGCGCGGTGGTGACTCCGAGCGCAGGGAGCAAATGAGGCAGCGGCATGGCGGCGGATGCGTAGGCGGAGGAGGACGGCGCAGGCGCTGCCGTCTTGAGCTCGTGGGGAAGAAGCAGGGAGAGGGAGGAGCTGACGTGGCCGCTGACTGGTGGGTCCCACTGCCACGTGGACGCCACGTTAGCGAAACCGCCGGCCAAAACCAGCCGATGGCCAAAAACGAACGGTTTTGATAGTTGAGTGGTTAAAGATACCCGGTTTTGCAGTTCGATGGCTAAAATCGGACTTTCTCGATAATTGGATGGTCAAAAATGGACTTTTTCCTTAAAAAAAATAGGGTTCATTTTTTTTATAGAGGGAGTAGTATATAAATATCAAAATAAACATATAAAAACAACTTAATATGTTGATTTCAACTAACTAAAAAGCAAAGCTTATTTGTAGGTCAAAGTATGAGTCAAACTCAAATCTAACTGTGTTTCGGAGAGCTCCAACTATAGAAACTTATGAAGTTAGAGTGTGAGCATATAGATGGCATTTTAATCGGATTGTTTTATTTCTATTTCAAATTTGGCAAAAAAATATACTAATTTAATTTTGGCCACCCCTTGGGACGTGTGAAATGTAAAAAACCATACAAGAAAACAAAACGCAGAGTTTGGAAAAAAAATGTTCTTCAAGGGAGCCTTAGTCTCTGCCACGCTAGAACTTAAAGCTGTGCCAAGCAGGGTCTAAAGATATGGAATGCGCATTTATGCATTTTAGTGATATTTTAACGTGACGTTTTTTCTAAGAATCTTTTTCCAGAATAAACAGAGAAATACTCCGTACTCACGATGCAGATCTAATAAAACGCCTCGTGCGCAACAACAAAAACAAATGGTGCAACAAATAAACCACGCGTCGGTCTGCCCACATTTCCACGCACTAATAAAATCGGCAAATAAATTGCACCTGCGACTCGAGGGGGCCCAGCGGCAGGATGGCATGGGACACGCGTACACCGGACCAGGCGCTGGCAGCCTCCGCCGGCGTGCCCCACGTGTCTCTGCGGCTGCTCCCTGCCGACACCTTGGCGTGGGGCCGTACGCGTGTATCCACCAATAGGAAGCGGCCACGTGTCCGCAACAGACACCTCAGCCAACGGTCGTCTGGTGGGCCTGCCCTGTGGGGAAAAACACCGAGCGTCGTCGCACGAGGTCCCTCCGTGACATGTGGGGTCGCCGAGCCGGGGTCCCACCGGCCCCTGCCTCGGCGCTGTTTCGAAGCAGAGAGGAGGACACGCGGCGAGATCTGGGCCGTTGAGAGGAGGGCTCCCAACGGTCAAAAATTAATCCTGTTCTGCGCTGTCACCCGAAGCGAACCGTCGGTGCCACACGGAGGAGAATGGGGATTAGCCAATTCACACATGACCCCCTGCCATTCTCCGAATTGCGATGTGGTGGCGTCTAGCTTAGCTTGTTCTGCCGTCCAATCTCCCCGCTAATCTTGGGGGCGCGATTAGGCCTGGGATCACACGGAGTCAACACAAATGATGTTGCCAGGATGCTATGAATGTGATAGCATTTCGTTTCCCACCAGGGCTTGGCTATACATGTTTTGACTAAAAGGACGAGACTAATGATGGCAAAACGCTAGCTTGGAGCCCTCTCGCGTATCTATATTTCGAGCGTTGCCATATCTCGTGGCGCTGTTGGACTAGAACTACATGGTATTTTGCTCAAACACTCGGATGTGTTAAATGGGCCAGAACGGTACACTGGCGGGCGCAGGATTTTCAACTTGGGTATTTAAAATTCTAAGGAGGTAAAAAAAAATTTCGGCCAGCCGAAAGAACCTATATTTTGGCATGTAGCCATGTATAATATCCCGTAGTGCTAATTATATACCATATATTGGTACTATATATATCACAAAACTAAATATGATTGAAGAACTGGCCAAAAATTAAAGTTAGAAGTTGTAATTGTTCAACACAACATATAACAATGAGGCAACATATGAAATATTTAGGGATGCGGGATACAAACAAGATGATAAAGAAAGTTTACAAATTATATGAGTAAATCACAACCATTCTTCATTCAGTCATACCACAACATCAAAATTAGCAATGCACTTCACTGACCGCCGACCGAAAGTCTGGAACTGGACGCCGTGTGGGGTGCCGGGGTAGGGCGCCGCTCTGCTCTAGCCGGCCGCCTGGCGCCTGCGGCTTGAGGCCTTGCTCGCTCAGCAGCAGGCAGCACTGCAGCGCGGCACGGCACCACGGCGACAGCGGCGCGCTGGGCGGCCAGGACGAGCGGGCGTCGGCGGCCTGGCCTGGCGCTAACCGCGCCTCCGCGAGCCGCCGCCTCCGCCTAGCGCCTGCTGCTCCTGCCCGCCGGTAGCCACCTCGCGCCGTGACTGTCGGAGCGGGCGTGCTCCTGGTCAGGTGGCGGAATGCACCCGGCCGAGACCCTAAGTATAAGAGTAGTTAGGGGGAGCGATCGTAGTTAGCTAAGTTGGAGGTGGCACGATGGTGGCGAGAGGATTTAGAGTGGTTCGGGCCGCCGGAGCGTAATACCCTACGTCCACTATGGGTGTGTTCTTGTATTTTGTGGGCTTTTCAGAGGGGTCTCTGAGCTTGTCTGGGCCTTAGAGCCTGTCGAGAGTGTGTGTCCAGTCTCTCTCGGGTTGAGTCCTCTGTGTTGCGTATGCCTCCCCTTTTATAGCCCAAGGGGGGCATGTACATGGTGGCCGGGCCCCGATAGGTGGTCCCGGCCCATTTTCTCTATGCTACAGTTCTATCCTGTGCCTGATGTCCAACGCTCCCATGCTTTGCGCTTGTACCGCCGTCGTGACCTGGTATGGCCTGGAGATCCGCCATATCGTCCTGTCGTCTGGATACGGCGCCGTGCCGTCCTTCCTTACGCCGCCCTGTCCCATCGGCTGCTAAACCCGCTGAGAGGCTTCAAAGGCCGAGGGCAGGCAATGCGCACGCGTGACAGGACAGGGCGCTCGTAGTAGCGTTGCAGCGCCGCTACCTAGTATTAGGCTGAGCGCGGCCGTCGCGCGTGGCGCGGCTCATGATGAGTACAGCGTACTTGTTTACTCAATATAGACCACAGTGTAGCTGGGGAAATCTACTGTAGTGCCCTGTTATCGCCGCCGCGCCTTGGTAAGGCGCGCCCCCTTGCTTCGCCGCCGCCGCCGCCTGCCAGCGGCGATGGGGCACGCCCGTCTGACAGCGGCGGCGTCGGCGGGCAATGGGGGCACGCCCGTCTGACACTCGTGGTGTCAACAGCCTCGGGGCGTGCCAGCCTGACAGCGGCGGTGTCAGCGGCATCAAGCACGCCCGCCTGCCCGCAATAAATGCGGCAGGTGGGAGAGGCGCCCGCCTGAAGGCCCCGCCACGCGCCCTGTGGGCACGTGGCAGCCCCGGACCACCGAGGGCGCTGGCTTCAGACCTTCACGTGCTCTGCGGGCACGTGGCGGCCCCGGACCACCGAGGGCGCTGGCTCCGGACCTCCCCGTGCTCTGTGGGCACGAGGCGGCCCCGGACCACCGAAGGTACGGGCTCCGGACCGAGAGGTCCGGACCTCTCCTCGCGTGGCTGGGGGAGGCTCGGTCCTCGAAGGAGGTCCGGGGCCTCCCCTGTGGGCCGGGTGCGTGGCCCAGCTTTCCCAAGGAGTGGGCCGGGCCCATCTGTATGCGGCCTTAGGCCCTCCTTGTACTGCAGTAGTTACCTCCCTTAGTGATCTTCGTCTAGTGTAAGCGGGTACCCGGTTAGCTGGGTACCGACAGTGCCCTTGCCGGTTTGCCGGGCGCCAGCCTCCTCCGGTGTCCGGTCCTTGCGCTGCGCCGCCGGCTAGGCCTCTAAGGGTCTAGGGTTTGGTGATTTTGGGGAAAATTCGGCGTCGGGGGCAACCAAGCGGTGAGCGAGTCGGGGTTGGGGGCGTAGGCACTCAGCCTCTCTGGGCGAAGGGCAAGCTAGGCAACAGGGGCACGGGGTGTCTGGCGGGCCGCTCACATGGTGGGCTATCCAGAGTGGGAAGGAAAAAGGCCCAATAAACAATATGATAGGCTGAATTGTTGTTTGAAGCTGAATACAACATTTTCTTTGCTATTTACACATACATATGTATTATATTTAGTATATGTACAAAAAAATTTGTCCAAAATCTTGGTATTCAGTTGAATACCCATGAATCATGGTGGGCTCGCCCCTGTGGAACGGTAGATGTGCACGTGATACCATAGCATTCAACAAGTTTAAAGAGTGCACACATATCCACGTTACATTATGCTTCCCCAATTCATTTATATGTGTGTTTAATGTACATAACTAGTATATATATTTAGGCACCGGTAGGTTTTGAAGGTGGCGTTTGGATATACTGAGGATATAATGGTACAATAGGGAAATAGAGGCTATGGTGATGCATATCTCTTATTGGATGAAAGAGATAGGATAATAAATGTGAGTATGGATTTATATCCTACATCAATCCTTTCATCTCTATCACAATCCTAATCTCTATCCTAACGCTATCCATATCCAAACGCCGCTAATGCATTGTCTAGTTTCATCATTTTTGCCCTTTTAATAGTGAGTGTGTTATTTATCGTGCACTCTCGCACTTTATCTTTTGAAAGCACTCAATTGCTTATCCACGAGATTGTGACCCAACAATCAGTGTGCATGTTTTACCTCCGATTGTTTTCTTTCTTATACCCCTTTCCAACATGGAAGTGAGCTTAAGTATGGCGAGGTATTTTCCTTTATCCATCTCTGGCTATGCCTTGTTACTATCTTTATGCTAACTTGCTGATCTCTCTCAACTAAGATAGACATGCTATCAAGTATAATGTCTTTCAAAAAATAGTTCTTTAGAAATTAATACTTCTATCTTCAAATTTTATTTTACAAATTAGTTTAAGAATTCCTGCGGCAACACGCGGGGTATCACCTTATTATTGTTGGTATTTTTGTCACCAGGCTCTCTAGCCTTAGCATGTTCGTTCACCCAAGGCCTAAAAGCTAAAGTGCTAAACCTTCATCATTGCAGCGCACCTAAAATAATAGAATGCACAATTTATTTTGCTTTGAAAGCGTACATATCACAATAATTTGTTCCAAGAAAAGAGGAGATTTTTTTAACATATTCTAGGAGCAGTACTTTTTAAAAAGAATGAGCAGTACATATTGTTGTTGCAAGGGTAACGGAAATCCGGTGACATTCCGTAGACTGCCTAGTCATACGGTGGACTGCTAACTGCTTTACCTTTCTGGTAAGATGCCAAATGGAGCGAGTAATCAATACAGCGGAGGGCTGGGATGCAATAATAGGGAAGTGTAGGAATGGCGGAGCGAATATAGCACAGGGACGAAGTCCGCCGCCCCCAAACCAAAGGGAAGGAGGGTATAGAGAGAGAGAGAGAGAGAGAGAGGGAGAGACAAACCGTGCGGTGAGCTTTGCTCCACCTTCCTTCCGTCGTTTATAAGCGACGGCAACGCAGGCGGAGGAGGGGTAGAGAGAGAAACAGAGAGAGGGGGCAAGGGGGCGCACGAGGCAATTTATACCGAGGAGGGGCCGGGGCCTGAGCAGGCCGGGCCAGCCATCTCTCGTCTGCGGGCTGCGGCGTCGAGCGGGGCGGCGCCCGGGATGGGGGACTCCGGCGGCTCCGTCGTGTCGGTCGACGTCGAGCGCATCTCCTTCGGCGGCAAGGTCCGGCCATCTACGCCCTCCTTTTCTAGCTCCTCTGTTTCCTCGGCTGTTTCAGCGCTCCCCGGGGATTTTTCTTTTCTTGTTCTTCCTCGTGCTGGGTCTGCCCTCGGGTTGTTGACAAGATGCCAGCTTGGTGGTATCTGGAGGTGGTTTTGGGGGTTCCCGAAATTTTCTTGGCCCCTGGTCGGATTTCGTAGGTTGCATTGCGTTTGCGTTCCTGCCGCAGCATTTGGTCAGTTCAACCCAGCTGTTGGTTTGTTCTGTTCTTGCTCCTGTGTACGGATTTCATCCCCTTATCCTCTACTCTCGGATTATGAAGTCATAAAAGATATTTAATTTGGCAAAAAAAAAAAACAGCAGCTTACGCGTGTATTCGTGTTGGTATGTTGTTTATGCTTCCACCACTTGCTCTTGCTGTCTTGCGGCCGGCGATTCTTGAAGCTGCATTCCGCCTTTTAGCTGCGAGATGGCGGATTCCTCGCCGCCGCATCTCCCCTGCCGGCGGCGTCTTCCTACGCGCGTCCAGCCCCGCAGGCCCCCATCCACCCACCGTGGAGTCCATCGCTCACGGTTCTTGCCTTGGCTGTTTCGTCCTTGCTCACCCTAGCTGCCTTGTTAATTGACGTAATCTCGCTCATCAATCTCCTGTATCGTGTGTGTTTATGCCCTCGTCACGCAATTTTAGCGCTAAAGATTCCGGCCTGATGCTCTTGCGTGCTGCTTCGGTGTCCTAACCACCCTATTTCTTGTGCTTGTTTGAGCAGGGGGTCCTTAAAGTGCCCCTATTTCTTGTGCTTGTTTGAGCAGGGGGTCCTTCAAGTGTCTAGTTCTTTATTTGCTTGGTTGGGCTCGTTTGGTTCTCCTTCTCCGATCCATGGGGTGTTTTTTTCTGAACGAATTCCTCAACCAGAGTCAGAGAAGGCCAGACCGCTTTGTAAATTGGAAACTTATTTCCTAAATAAAAAGTGGGTGTGGGTTTTGTCTCTCTCTTGGTTAATTTTAAATGTTTACATGAAATTTGTTTGCCGTAGGGAAACTTCACGCAGTTCGGCAGATGTTCTGTTTGACTGTGGACTAGTGTCTGAGTATTATACGGGTGATCAATGTTGCTGTAGTTTACAAGTCCCTTTCCATGTGAATTTCTTTAACTTTCAACGCTACGCTTATGATCTGGCAGTCAAATCATTTCAAAGGACAATATTATGTGGTAAATTGCTCTTCCTGTGACAGGAAGCAACTATAATTTGTGTTGGTCTTGGCATATTCGTTTCTTGACAAGTATTGCTTGTGTAATGGTGGAGCAATCATCTGTGGTTCGATTTGTGTTCTGTATCACTTCTCTTTGTTGTCCTAGAAGCAACGGTTGCTGAACCATCGCTTTAGCACCACTTCACCATAATGAAACTATTATATTCGCCTCTCCTTTTGCTAGCATCTTGTCAGCCTTTTAGTATTATATACACAAAACAAAGATCCTTCAATCATGAAGTCATCACCTTTGCGTCATTTGGGAGAAATCCTTGCCTTCAAATTCAGGGGAGGACTGCTAGCTTTTCTAAGAAATATTGGTGATACTCACCTAATTTCTTTCTTGACCGGGTTTAAAGGACCATTTCTCTTTGCATGGTGTTTCTGGGCTGTACCATGGCAACTGCTGATTGTTACGCATTATGGGCACAGAAAGTGCATGACAGCCTAACTGTTAAGCATTATGTGGATTTAAATAGCTTTACCTTGATTGATGCCCTGCTGGTCATGGTATAATCTACAACCAAGTCTTCAATTGACTGCCATACGTTTCCTTCACTAGCATCAAACAATAGTTGAGTTGGTGCTCATGTCTTCTGCCAGCTTCAACGGATGCATGCCTACAGCTGTAAACGATTGTTGTTTTTATTTTTCTTGCATAAGTTGCAGTGTGTAAAAATTCAATTGAACTGTTTGATGAAAATTTCTTTTGGAATTCTCACTATCCTTTCCCCCTTTTCTGACATGTTTTCTCCCATCGTTTATTCAGGAACACCATATACAAACAAATCATGGACCTGTATCTGTCGCGGTGTATGGTGACCATGACAAGCCTGCCCTCATTACTTATCCTGACATTGCTTTAAACCGTAAGCACTTCCCATTCATTTAACGTATGCCAGTTTTCCTTGGATGTTATTCCAGCAATTTATAATTATTCACTTGCCTCCTTGTTATAACTATACAGATATGTCCTGCTTCCAAGGACTATTATTCTGCCCTGAAGCTGCTTCACTGCTGCTTCATAATTTTTGCATTTACCATATTAGCCCTCCAGGTCATGAGGTTAGTAGTTTGCAATTTACTATTGGAAATAAAAATTGCATTTGGCCTCAATGCGATGCATATTTTTATAGTTCCCTAGCCTCACTCGCTCGTGCTTTTTTGTTTCATTCATATGCCATGCAGTTAGGAGCCGCTCCAATTTCACCAAATGCTCCTATACCATCTGTTGACGACTTGGCCGATCAGGTTGCAGATGTCCTCGATTTCTTTGGGTAAATCTTCATCAAATTATATCATAAACCTGGAAAAATCCTCAAATGATTGGAGGGAGTAATCTTATGTTGTATGGTTTAATTTGGTCCTTCCAGATTGGGTTCTGTCATGTGCTTTGGTGTCACTGCGGGCGCCTATATTCTAACTCTGTTTGCGGTATGTGGTTCTTCAAAGTTAGCGTGTGACGCGTGTCCTATCTATTGCTTGTCCATCAAAATCGTTTATGAAATATGTTTTCTTTGTTGCAGGCCAAGTATAGGGAGCGGGTACTAGGTCTTATCCTTGTTTCACCTCTATGTAAAAGCCCCACTTGGACTGAGTGGTTATACAGTAAGGTAGCTTAGCTGCCCCTCTGATTTATGTATTTATCAAAACCACATGACTAATGTAGTTATATTCTCAGGTAACGTCGAATTTGCTGTATTATTATGGGATGTGCGGGTTGGTGAAGGAGTGCCTACTTCAGCGCTACTTCAGCAAGGTAGATAAAAGATACTTTGAGTTTTATCAATGTTGTATTTTGTTGTTCTTGAACATTTTCTTATGACATCTTGTACTCCTTAGGAAGTGCGAGGATTCTCTGAATTACCCGAATCAGACATAGTGCAGGCTTGTAAAAGTGTAAGTACCACAGAGCTTTTACTTTATCAAGTATTCTGTTTCTTATTTTAAGATAAAGCGTCAGCATCTTCTGTTACATTTTGTAGTTGCTAGATCAGCGGCAGAGCATGAATGTATGGCGGTTTGTACAGACAATGAATGAGTATGCTTCGTGCACTTCACACTTGGATATTCTGATGATTATGTAGTGGAAAAATCCATACTAAATCGAGACAATGTTATGATACTTAATTGCTTCTAATTGATTTTCAGGAGATACGACTTGACTGAACAACTAAAGCAGCTTCAGTGTAGAACACTGATTTTTGTAGGCGAGAATTCTCAGTTTCACACCGAGGCTGTTCACATGACATCAAAGCTTGACAGGAGATATTGTGCTCTAGTTGAGGTAACTAACAATCGCCTGCAGGTTTACCAATACCTCAAGGCTCTCTGATGTCTGTTAACAGTACTTGTTGCAATTGGCATGCATTGCAGGTCCAAGCATGCGGGTCACTCGTAACCGAGGAGCAACCACACGCAATGCTTATACCAATGGAGTACTTTTTTATGGGTTATGGCCTTTACAGGCCTAGCCATCTTGACTGCAGCCCACGCAGCCCCCTGAGCCCATTCTGTATATCGCCAGAGCTACTGTCACCCGAGAGCATGGGGGTGAAGCTAAAGCCAATTAAAACACGAGTCAGGATTGAAGTGTAGTATAAGTGAATCAGGGGTTGGTGCTTAGGTGCCTAGGGCTGACATGGTGAGAGGTTAGGCTAACTCACAGGCCTGTCTTAATTTTTGGCGGTAAAGTCGATACCTTTTATACTACCATGTATATATAGGAAATGCTAGGTTGGTGAGCTTGGGTGGGGTGGGGTGGGTGGCTCTTCTATTCATTGATTTGTAGCCTGGTGAAACCTGCAAATTGTTAATACGTGATTTATCAAAGGAAAGCAAAGGAAGTAATAGCAGAAGGTGAGGTGTTCGGTGTTCCTAATCATTAGCTGTCTCTCTTCTCTTTTGCCTGCCTTCTTTGAAGGGAAGAGAGATGTTCTTGTGAGTAGGGTGTAAATGATACGGATATTATCCGTCCGTATTCACGTTCCGATCCGTTTAAAAGGAATAAAATCCGATCCGTATTCGAATCTGAACATTTAATATTTGATCAGCATCTGTATTTGAGTATTTAAAGTTGGATAAATTCAAGTCTTATCCGACGCACTTATCAATATCTGTATCCGGCTCGAATCCGAAGAAAAAATATGAAAACAAATACGGTATCGGCAATATCCGTCTGTATTCGATCCGATTACACCCTTACTTGTGAGCTGGACTTGTGAACTCATAAATCCTCCCTCATTCAGTGCACAGTTTTATGCTATTATTCTGGCCGAAGCTTTTGGATTATTGTGGGCGGTATCGCGTTGTTTTCCCATGAATAACGTGTTGTCAATATACTGGTTCCCCAAGAAGCATATATGCACAGAAGTGACCTGTATTTGTGCTGTTTGTTTGGTGTTGATTCCTTTGCGTTGCTTAGTATTCAGATAAGGTATAGATACAGAAAGGTGCCATTTGACTTTAATTCTATATGTTGGTGTCTTGTTTAAGCATATATGCTCATAAGGTGTGGCTAACTGGCTGCTTGATCTGTCAAATTGCTCAAATTATAACGTTTGCTACAATCATATTCTTTATAGTCTGCCAAAATGTATCCCTCGACATGTGCTGTTGGAAGTTGGCCGTGAGTAGTGCGAGGATATTTCTTTTTTTTTAATTGATCCATTGCCACCATGCCTCCAGGTGGAATTACACTGTTCTCCCCATGATCTGGACCAGAGGCGATCCTTCACAAGAGACGATGGCCGACTCGATGCACACAATGACAGACACAATGAATGGGTCTACAGCTACAGGTGCTTGCATGATAGCGCTATCGTAACCACCGAAATGCAAGCACGCGTGACAAATCGCTCTAGCCGGGTGGTGTCACCTCACCTCAACCTATATCTGCAAAAGCCCTTCACCCGACCACGGTTGCAGGAACAGTCTCGTGAGCTTTAGTGGTTTCTCACAAAGGTCGTTTGTTGTCTTGTTGACATGTTGCTCATGCTGCCATGTTTGTGACACCATGAGAAATGTTGGCTGACATGGCGCGCGGGTTCTAAGCATGGAGCTAGGGTGCTCCAGCCCTACCTCCCACATGCTTGCACACCATGGAGAAGACATGAACAAAAAAGAAGAGCGACGTGTATTACGAAACCATCACAAACATAACGATCTCAACAGGGCATGGAATATATGTCACTAGAAAAATAATTAAACATAAAAACAAGAATCCATGTTGAGTTGGAGACCAAATATGGATGAGAAGGTTCCATCAGTAAACTAAGTGTAGCTGAGCTGTTAGGTTCTTTGTAGTAAAACCTGGTTCAAAGCACAAGTCTTCGCACAATTTGACGACTTTATTCTTTTAGTGGTAGGCGACGTCTCCATTGACAACGAGGTGCATGTGGTGATTTCGTGAATCTCGATATGCCGGTTCAGCACAGTTTCACGGAGGTGCACATAAAGGCAGAGCATGTGTGTTTGCGTTCATAGGAGTGAGTGTACACGCGTATAAACGTCTATGTTGTACTGTGTTTTGAAAAAAAAAGAGAGAATGATCCATCACAAAAACCTAATAAACTGATCATGCTTTGGCACAGATCCACCTTTGTGTAGCTCAAAAAAGAGATAGATATGCCTTAGTGCTTCTAGTATGGCAACATAGTCAGAGGGCATGCATTCTTATCTGTCGATCGGGCTCTCAGTCAGTGCGCACTTATTTGGGACACAGGAATTTAGTAGCTACTTATGAAAAAAAGAAAGGAAAGGTGCGGACTGTAAAAACAATGAATCATTTACATCTCTAATACACAAAATAAACAAATGAGTAGCAACACACACTGAAGTCTGAAGACATAGCAACGAATCATTGTGCATCTCTATAAAACTAGAGAAACAAATGGGAAGACTCTGGATGCTGTCGGTGGACACGCATTCTGTGATCTTGTGATCATATGCAACAAATTTGCACTCCCTCAGTTCTCTCGGGTCATTTTAAACTTAAAAAACCGTTGTATATTGACAGGTGGAAGTAATATTTTGAAGGAGTTCTAATTCTCATATGTCCAAAATAGGGTAACTACAACAATCGATTCTACACGCTTGCTGGCATCTATTAGGCACATTAACTTTTATACTATTAATGCATAATAATTATGTCATTAACCCATTCCATGTGCGCAAACCTCTTGGGTTTTTTTTTGAGATGAACGCAAACCTCTTGGTGGGGCGGTAGTTCTCAAGACGGCAGAGGATGCAATGCAACTAGTTTTTAGCCCATATACATTGATAAAAGGCCCATCGTTGGAGCTAAGTTGAGCTCCTTTGTTGGTCACCATTCGTTTGGGCCACTGTGTTTATTACTGTGTTATTATAATAACTAGATGAATTCCTTGCGCGTTGCTGTGGGAATTTGAATGACACCCTGCGTATGTCACAAAAAGAATTGCATGCATAGGGTCACAGAAAATCGTTCGAAGACATAAATATGAGACTTAGTGGATGGTGATGTGGCATTTAATTCAGTGGGCTTATGACATGACGTGGCTTCATGTTAAGAAAAATAGGGTAGTGGAGTTCTCCTATTTAGATATAGAAGATTCCATTGAAAAAAAAATGATGCCACACTAAAAAAAATTAAAAATGGCACCTATGCTCTGCCGCTAGTGCCATATGTTGTGTTAGGCTATTATTAACAGAACACCTATCCAACCGTTTATAATTCAAACTCCTCTTTTTATCTGGTACCTACACGTACAGTGTAAAACAGTGTTTTGAGTATTTTTATTGAGCGCTCTGGTGAGAGTAGCCTTAGCATGGCATGATGCACAGCAGCGCACTACAGATTCTAGCTTGGCTCACATACATCCAATAATGTTTTGCTTAGACGGCTCTGGACACTTCACGAGAGTTGTCGCTCCGCACCATGCCTTACAAGCTGAACAAGTTGTGCTCGTCTGTCGTCTGTCCACCGTCGTTGTGTGTGTGTGTGGGGGGGGGGGGGGAGTGGGGGGAGCTCGCTTGGGTGCACGGCAAGGATTAGAGTGGATGAAAGGTCGCAGGGCGGCAACGACGATCGTTGGAGCGGACTAAGGAAGGAGAGTAGGAGGGGGGTTTTGAAAAGAAAGGCTACGGTTCGATAGTATCAATTGGTGGAGAAAGCTTGATTGTATAGGTGCATCTTAAGCTTGATTCATGCATTTTTTTTATTAAAATCATTGCAGCAAATCTATTTGAAGGGGGTTAATTAAAGCATATAGCAATTTAACCAATTGACTCTGCATATTGTCTGACCAATATTAGGATTTTAACGGGTGGCTGTGCATAAAGTTGGAAATGGAGAGAGGATTTTCTTTTTTTTTTCGAGAAATGTTTTCATCCAACTTTATTGAAAACTTAATCCTGATGGGATTACCAGCTTACAATATGCACATGCAAGAACAACAAAACACCTCGGCAGCTCTGCCGCCCGAGTAGCGACGCGGGGGCGAGGTCCTTGAGAGTGGATTTTCTTTTGGAAGGATGTTTGGTTAGATAATGCATCTTTGAGTGTAAAATACCATGAGCTGTGAGACATTTGTGAGGACAAAGATGCTTTGGTTTGTGATTACTAGGATGGACGGGAGTGGACTCTAGATTTTAGAAGGGCGCTTTCTCAGGCTGACTTTGTGCTGTGGGTTGTATTGATGGCTGTGCTGCAAGAGGTGCTCTAGAACAACTCCTATAGGGTGCTTATGTTTTCCCTTTTTATTTCTCTACCTGCCTGCCTTGTTAAACTTGTGTACCCAGCGTGTCGTGTGGGGGTTTGTATTTTAAACCGTATTCGCTTTCTTATAAGCAGTTAATCTCCTTAAAAATATTAGGATTTCAGAACCTATTTTAATTAGGCCTTCCATGTGTGCAAACCTCCTAATGGGCCCTACTTCTCAAGGCGCCAGAGGATGCAACTAATTTAGGCCCATATGCCAATGAAAGGCCCATCGATGGAGTTAAGTTGGGGTATTTGTGCACTGCTTTTGTCGGTTGCCATTCCTTTTGACTAATGCTCGGGTTGTTATGCTATTTCCATTGAGAAGAAAAAATGGCTATGGTAGCGCTATTTAATTCTTTTGGAACTTACCCGCTCAGATTTAAACTACATTTTAGATTTAAGTTTTCGACTCGATACGGTACTCTTTTTTTATTTGTGCTAAGATTTAACTATGCTGTTCTTTTGATAGTGGGTGATGTTTCCTGTCAATAATGAGTTGCACATGGTGACTGTGTCAAACTCGAGATATGCAGGTCCAGTCTATCCTTGAGGTAGAATATGTATGCATGTGCTTAGACGTTTGTAGGAAGTTATATGAGCATGTACCGTTTAATTCTTAAAAACAATGGCATGCCAGAAAATAGTGACCAACTATTAGCTTATCCCAAGCTCCCAACATAAGGCTTTCAACTTTCAAGGGATAGCAAAACAAATAAAATTAATTCTGAAGACGGAAAAGTAAGCCTTTGCCAAGTCTAACGGACCCCACCAAGACCAGTCCTATTATGCGTCTGGTGGCTAGAGATTTGGCTGCGTCCTCTGTCTCTAATAAAATTTATGAGTTTGGAAATTAGAATTCGGCTTCTTGCCCTCGTATCACGGAAGAGTTTTCTTGGTCACGGTAGAGTTTTTTTTTTTCTTTGGCTCGAAATGCATTACAAATGGGAATTAGGTACAACTTACGTGCTTGACTGCTTGGTTAGAGCATCTCCAACAGTGCTCAATAAATTTGCCCAAAACACTATTTTAAGAGTAAACACATAAAACTCCACTCCAACAGCTCCCTAACCTGTGTTATGCCCAAAAACATCCTCCTCGCGCCTCAGATATGCGCCGATGAGCTGCGCTCCCAATCTGTCATTCCTTGTTTCTCGGGCCGTCAGTTCCCTCTGCCTGCTCTTCTACCCCAAGGCAAGGTGGTCCACCGCCTCGGCTCACTGCATCACCATGGTCAACACGAGGACCCACGAGATGAACCAAAGCTCGCCTGGCGGCGGCTGCTTGAGTGCTTCTCGATTTAATGATCTTCTTTATGGCTTACATCTGTTGGTTGCTCCGCTTGTCAAAGGTGCAAATGATTCTCTCTCTTTTTTCTTCATGTAGAGATCTTGGCTGGCTATCAGCTATGGCATGCGATGATCTGGTGAGAGACAGGCTCATCTGTGAGACTGTGACTCAAGTAGTAGAGCCCGCCGGCCGCCGGCGACGAGCTCCCAGCTTGTTCCGCGTGCGACGAACTGGTGGACAGCTGATTGGGAAAAAGTTTTTTGGGAACTGTTGGAGTATTGTGTGTTTTATTTACCCCAATAAGTTTTTAGGATGATCCTAAACTAGATTATTGGGAGCTAATTTTTTAGGCACTATTGGAGATGCTCTTACAAGAGATGTACATGATCACCGTTATCTACAAGGAGTACATCACGACGATGTACATCTAGCTAAACATGGGTCCTTGACTATATTCTACTTATATCTACGTGTAATGTAACCTCTTCATTTAAATCTTTATGTATTAAATAGGACTTCAACAGCATAGTTGCGTGCCTTTGTGGATTTTAGAATTATTCCATCATTAAGAAATGTTGCATATGCCTCTAGGATGATGATAACAGTTTTCCAATTTTATCACTGCATCTGCATGATGCTTTTTTATGGTTATGTATCCACTCAAATATTAATATCTCGACTAGGTGTTTGATTTGAGAGGTTAACTTAAAAACTCCTTCTTGTCGAACAGTTTTAGACATATTTTTATTTGAGAAAGTCAAATTGTGCAACAAATAGTCAATTTGTATGCATATTTTGTGTAAAACGTATTAGAGTGAATTGCACGACAGGTCCTCAAACTTTTCCCGCTATACCATCTGGGTCCATGAACTTTCAAAATGCACAATTAGATCTACGAACTTTTCTCACTATATCATCTGGGTCCAGAAACTTTCAAGTGCATAATTAGATCTATAATTTTTTTCCGCTATACCATTTGAGTCCAACAGAGATCAGTCGGGCAAACTCTTGCCAATGTGGACGCATCCAAAAGTGCCATCATGGCTGCCGATGTCACAGAGTCGCTCACGGAGCGGCCGCGCGGGGAGGGCGCGTCGGCGGCAGAGCGGTGCAGCCACCTCCACACCGTATCGCTCCTGTTGTTGATCCGCACCCTGCTCCGTCCTCCTCCGCCTCTCCCATCGCTGAATCTACCACTGACGACCTCATCTCGCGCCTTCGCCTAGGGCTCAGCGGTGTCTTGCAGTGGCGGCGCTAGATGAGTTGCCTGGCGTCGTGCCCACGCTGCCGCCGCCATCCGCAGCGATTGCGGCCGCACTGCTCTGCCGCTGCCGGCGCGCCCTCCCAGCGTGGCTGCTCCGTGAGTGATTCACGTGACACCGGCAACGCCACGGTGGCACGCGCAGGCGTGTCCACGTAGGCAGAGTTTGCCCGGCTGGCCTCTATTGGACCCAGGTGGTATGACAGAAAAAGTTCATAGACCTAATTGTGTACTTTGAAAGTTCATGGACCCAGATGGTATAGCGGAAAAAATTCATGGACTTAATTATGTACTTTGAAAGTTTATAAACCTAGTGGTATCGTCGGAAAAATTTAAGGACCTGGCGTGCGATTCACTCAACGTATTAATAGATTCACGTTCAAAGTAACTTTTACACTTGTTCTTCCAGGGCAGCATTAATGCAAAGAGGAGCTGAGAGAAAAAATCGAATGTTTTTAAGGCCTCTAGCTTCTGATATTTTTCATACCTCTAATTATCAATTTGTGTATTCGATTTACTGTTAAATTATATACTCTAAGAATTACAACTATTTTTTGTTTAATTTCTAAGTAGATATGGCGTTAACTAAAAATTCAGATTTTTACCTCCTATAACATACCGAGTTTTTACTACACTTTGATCGAGGTGTGAGTCGCTAAAAAGTGGAAGGAAATGACGATTTTTTAAAGAGGAAGTTCCATACTATATACTCCATGCACGCTGAGAGTGGGTGCTAGAAGGAATGTCATTGTTGTATTTTCTAAGAGTGTTGGTTAGCGGACAACAACTTGAGGGCTTATTTGGTTGGGATCGGATTAGAAAGGATCGAAAGAAATCAAGTTAAAATTTCTCTCGGTTCCTTGTGATCTTTTTCTATCTCTTTTGGGAGGGCATGAAAATATAACAAGCCCTTAAAACTGTTGTACTTTTGAGAAATGAATTGCCGGATAGTGACACGATTAATTCTACACTGTCCGTTCAAAAATAATCAAACCTAATAAGAAGTACTAAAAACAATAGAAAAATGATGGGGGTGGAAGTATTGTTCGACTAGGCTGTTAAAAAACCATGAACTTTTCATCGCTAAATCTACAAAGTACTCCTAAGCTCATTAAATAATCTACAGAGTAAGATCACTGCACAGTGCATATGGACAGTTGAGTACGGTGCACCGTACATGCAGATCTGTGGTCAGAATCAATCTAAAACAGTTTGGAGGCGAAATCCTTGATGTCTTCGTCCCTGAAGGACGGCGACGCCATCTCCCTGAACTGGCTGAGGTCGGACGTGGTCCGGCCGAGCAGCAGCGCCACCTTGGTCCGGAACACCTCGCCGTTCTCCCTGCGCTCGACGTCGGCCTCGTCCAGGCACGCCTCGATGTCGTCCTGGATCTTGCGGTAGAAGCCGGCGACGTTGCGGAGCAGCTCGAACAGCATGCCCACCTGCCCGCCGTGCTCCACCGTGTTCACGGCCGCCGCCAGCGCGCCGCACAGAACGGCCGCGCCGGAGGCCCAAGAGCCGACCTCGCCGCCGGCGCCCATAAAGGCCGTCGCGAGCGCGGCCGTGCCCGCGAGCGCCGGGCCTGCGACCGCGAGGCCGCGGTTGAGCCGCAGCACCCGCTCGCCGGTGGACACGTACTCGTGCTCGTCCTTGGCCCTGAGCACCCGCGCGATGCCCCGCATCTCCTCCTCCAGCTCCCGCGTCCAGCCGTTGCCGGCCGCGGCGGTGGCGCCCCGTCGGGCGCCGTTTACAGTGGCCTTGGACTTGGACGACGGCTGAGCCGCCGCCGCCGCCTTCTTCCTCGGCCACCACCGGGCGGGCTCGACCGTGGCGGGGAACTTGTCGAGCATGCCGGGGAACAGCGGCAGCTGGTACGCGGCGTCGAGCGCGAGCACCCTGTCCACGGCGTCCTGGACGTCGGCCTCGGTGGCCGCCGCCGCCCCCGCCCCGCGGGCGCGCACGTCGCGCTCGAGCTGCCTCCAGAGGCGCGTGGCGTTGCGCTGCTCCTCGGCGAGCTGCGACGGCTGGACCCTGTTGACGGCGGCCATGGTCACCGTCGCCGTGGCGAGGAGCGCGCCCGCGGAGGCGCCGAGCGCGCCCGAGGCCGGCGCGCCGGGCGCGAGCGCAGACATCACGGAGGCCGCGAGCGCCAGCGCGTTGGTGGAGTGCAGCAGCAGGTGGTTCCAGTTGTCCCGCTGCCTGCCGATGATGTCGTGCATGTCGGCGCGCTCCGCCGCCGCGTCGGCCACCGCGCGCAGCTTCTGGTGCACGACGTCGTCGTCGTGGCGGTGGTGGTGGTGGTGGGCGTCGGCGCCGCCGCCCACGATCGCGTCCCGGGTGAGCGGCCTGAGCTCGTGGAGGTCGAGGCCGACCAGCTGCCGGACGCCGCGCAGGTTGGCCTGCTGGGCCCGGGCGCGCATCCGGTTCCCGCGCCGCGGGCGCTGGCGCGACGCCGGGAGCAGCGCCAGCGCGGCGCCGCCTTGCGACGACTGGAGAAGAAGTGCCGCCATGACCGAGGACCCCGGACCGTACCGTCCGTGTAGTGGTTTACGGCGCGCTGTCGTCGTCGACGGCGAGCTCGATCGCAGGTAGTAGTGACAGTTGCGGCGAATGAAGTGTTTTACCAGTTTAACAATGAAGCTGCTGTGTGTTCTTGGATCATGGCAGCTGGAGGTGCAGGCATATATAGGCGTGGTGGATCGGAGGAGAGAGCGCCATGTAGACGACTGACGAGGGCAATGGTACCTGGTCAGATGCGACGCTTTGGCTGTGCGTGCGTGCTCGGTTGACGACTTGACGTACGGGCCCGTCCGGTACGCGTAGGGGAAGAAGCTTGGGCGAGCAGGTCGTGGTCGCAGTAGCATGCGTTCCGTTCTGAGACCAGTGGTATTAAAGGTAGCGTATCGATCGAGGTCTGTGGTGTTGAACGGATCCACCACCCCAAAGCAACTGGAGGTACCGTCGACGGGTCGAGCGGGGCGAGGAAGAAGCAGTCAAGACGCTTGAACCGACTGATGAGGTTGACGCGAGACCTGGCCACTGCCTCCTACTGGCTACTCCTACTCCATCTCCTATACAGTATCTGTGAGCAAGGGAGCGTTCTATACAGTTATTTCTCGAGCCACAATGCAAGGCCCCTTTTTTTTTCTTTATGGACCACAGTATCGTTGCCGAGAATGGCCGGTACGGTAGTGGCTCGGTGCCGATTTTTGGGCCTTTTTCCAAGTCTTATTTGATGGAAAATTGAGCGACTTAACCAGCTGCGAATCTAAAGCAAACTAGAAGGGGTGTGGGCGCTCTTCTGCTGGCAACGACTCACACAGTGGTGCTCCTGGGATGGACGTCTGAGGAGTTCTTCAACTCTCTCATGGTCCGGACGTCGGCGTTTCTCGACACCCCTGTCCCTCGTGCCTCCGTCAGCATACGCGATAGTGGTCGAGGTGGTCTTCCCTTACGAAGCAAGAGGATTGCCGCCCTAGAAACTAGCTTGGGTTTCTGTTGGCAAGCGCAGTGAGATTCTTGTCATGCAGCGACTTGGTAGCTGACGACATCGAGTTGGCAGCCCCAGGCGCTTTGGAAGACTACAACCGTATCTACCAGAGCAACCTCTTGCATGCCTGAACACCTTGAGACCCTCAGCGAGCTTGCTCCTTCGCCAAGCTTGACGCGACAGCGTAGGACCCGAGGTGCTAGGCCGTGATCGCCTAGTTGGTTTAGTCTCCGTTTGGTTGTTATTTGCGGAGTAATAAAGATTAGAGTTTAGCCGGCGTTGTCCAGTCGTGAGGCTTCTTGTGCCGGTAAAGTTTGGCGTATGCCCTAGCACATCGCGTGGTGTCTGAACCAAATTATGTTCGTTTATTTCTATTATAATACAAAGATGCGTTGTTTTTCTGCGTATTCGCCAAGAGGGTGTAGCTGCCTAGCTCAGCGGCGGATTGGGAACTTAAACAAAGCATGGGCGAAATCAAGGTACCTCTCTCTTCCTAACTCTAATAGAACAAGGTCGCACTGTAAATTAAGGTCATGACCAACTATTTAACGTGTCATTTGAATCCTAGCGCCAGAGCCCGTGTAGGCGCCAAGGTGTTAGTATGTTTAATTTACGATATTCTGGGGGCTCTACTATGAGTATGTTAGTATGTTGCGCTAATTGACCTGTTCTTGGCTTTGTTTTTGAAGACGTACACATAGAACCTGGGAAAGTTTGTCTGGTTCCAATCCAATCGATTTCCGAATGAACAACAACTAATTAATTGCTCTCGCAGCCACTAGTGTGCAGCGGTATCATGCATGCATGTTGAGCTATCCCTACCACTCAATTAGTTGTAACGTATCGTCGTTGTCCTCCAGATAATAAGAGTATTCAGGTCAGTTGGGCCAGTTGGCCTTGCTTGGCCATGCATGCATGAAATTCAACGCTCTTGGAGCTGATCAAGCACACACGCACATTCATGCATGCATGTACCCTTCTCTCATGTATTGGCAACGACCCAGTTGACGGTACACAACCAACAATGCAACGCGCACCCACCTCTCCTGTGCCCCCTGCCTTCGTTTGGACGTCGCTCAAGGCATCAACGACCCTTGGCCACACGGCGCGGCGACTTGTAGTAATAATGAACGCACGGAGGAGACATGTGGAGACAGTTGATGAACTGCGCAATGCAAGTTCGTGGCGCAGAAAAATTTCAGTTTTCCCTGAACGCGGGGCAACGTTCTGGAACACAAACTAGATGCGGAGCACAGAACGAACATTGTACTTGTACGTATATATATGCCCTAACTACTAGGCCGTCGTTGTCTACCATTATATTTCCTTGTTCTTGGCGCTTAATTGCGAATGAATTAACCAGCTCCCCATTTTGCACTTTTAATCTCCTCGTATCTGCAGCTTATTGGCCGGCCTAAGCGCATCCACGATTAATTGAACCAGCTAGTTTAATTCGCATGGCACTACATCACACAACTTTTTCTTTCTTTCTTTTTTCTTGAGGAGTGATCTGTATATTTGACTTAGCATATTAGATGTAGGATGGATCTTACTAGATTATAGTAGTATAATATGCTTAGTGTAGATCTGGACCACCTAGGCACAAGTAAACTAAATGGCCTTGTTTTAATTAGCAAGCAGCTAGCACTAGTTGACTCTGATTTCAATATCGACTTTGTACCAGTAAATAAAAAGTGCTGACGTACACATCCACTGACGGCGGCTTTGCGCCTAATATATTGGGTGTTTCGGTGATGTTCATCTATCAACAGTACGTGGTTGACCTCAAACTGTACCGGTTCTCAGTACTCCCTCCTCCGTATATAGCGGCTTGCCCTCACACGCATAGTGCACTGCTATCTCGGGCCTTCCCATCTGTGTTGGCCCGCGCGCGGTGGGTCGATCGACGGAAGGAGGCACTCCATTGCATTGCATGCATTCAGAATTGCAGCTAGAGCGGCCGCGCTGGCTGGGCAGGCACCGGCGCGCGTAGCATGCAGCCTACACGTCATGCATGGCGTGTGCCAGGGAAGTCAACGTACGAGAAACAGAACAGAACAGCGCATGGATCGATCGCTCGTCGTCGTCATTGCGGTTGCTGACCTGGAGCGGTATATATATATATGAGATTTAATTTTGTTTCCAGAGCTCGATCGATTATGGTTGGTCATCACGTACGGCCACACTGTTTGTGCTCATGCAGGCATGCAGCGCGTTGAAGATTATTATACATGCTCCGATACAACACGTCGTGTAGGTCGTCAGGCGATCGATCTTTCAAACAAAAAAAAAGGAAGATTATTATGCGCGCGCGCCGCGGCAAATCAATAATCAAATTAAACAAGCAGCTAGGTAGCTAGCTAAGGGGTCAGGGACTCAGGCTCAGGGTCAGAGGTAGCGTTGCGAATTCCAGTCGCGCGCCTTGCTTGAGCTTGAATTGATCCGCTTACTCCACCACCATGCCCAAATCAAAATAAGCGGCGCGCGGCCGTGAGATTTGTCGTCGGAGGTCCCAGGGCTTGCTCGGCTTGGCCTTTGCTTTGCTGCAGCGAAGATGCGGCTGCACTGCTACTGCTACAGTTACGGCGGTGCTGAACCACACCCTTCACCGTGAGCATGGATCAGCACTAGTATACAGCAACTAAGTCTATAGTACGGTTCTGGTTCATAACCATAGGCAATTAACTAATGCCGTATTCTCCTCTCCTCTGTGAAATTCTCTCCACTACCTATTGGCAGTTCCCATTGAAAGCCCACCGCCGTAGATTCGATTCAGAGGTAGCACCGTACCGTACCGGCAGGTGGTGCACGGCTTCGGTTGGAGGTAGAAGGCTCCAGGAAGGTACGTAGCCAGCAGCGCCCAGCGCGTGGCGACGTCCATCTGCGCTGCACATGCGTACAGTGGAGTGTGGAGGGCACTGCCATATTGTCGGGAGCATGCCAGCCAGGTCTCCAGTTTGTTTGTTCGCTTCATCAGAGCTCGATCATATATCGATCGGGCGGAGCGGAGACGACGGACAGCTAGCGTGCGGCCGGCCGGGCCACACCGGCACAGTACTGCTGGACAGTGGACACGGCGTCGATGGATCTAACCGTGTGCGTGTCCCTGCGCGCAAAACACAGGGGGCACACTGCAGGATCTGGCCAGCCAGGCATATGCAGCCAGGAGGGATCCAGCCGTCCAGTCCGGAACGTACCACCCGAACACCTGCTGCTTGGGGGGCTGCCTGCCGGTGCTAAGCTGCTAGACCGCCTGTAGTCGCCTTCACATTTAGTCACGCATATATATGTTCCGAAAGATTTGTGAAAGAGGACACCGAGACCTACCTTAGTTATTACATATAAAGTGTGCTAACTAAAAGCAGCCGCGCAATGGCCGAAAACACCTCTCTCTATCTACCTGCCATGCCAATATCGAGCAAGTAGCTAGTTCAGGTTGTTCGTTTCTATGATCTCCCATGATCTTTTTGGTTCTTTTTTAAGCTTCTCGATCTGATGTTTGCATTATTGAATAACATAGGAGTGTGTGTAATGACCAGTAGCTAGGGGCCCTGGCGGCCTCAGTTTCAGTAAACAAAAGAAAAGGGTGTATAGCACTACAAAACAAATGTAGGCCTTACTTATCTTAGTGGTTATATATCGTTTGAATACCACAGTCGGTACGGTTGTGAACTCTTGGTGTGGTCGTCATGATCTTGGCGGCATACAGAAACGGGAAAGTTGAAAAAACCTTCGTTTGGACTAAGCAAAAACCCACCTGTAGACGACATTGGTAACTCGTAATCATACGAAGTACATATAAATCTGACCCGAAAGAAGGGTGATGAAACCATGTCTTTTAAGATCGACTGGTGGTGACAGCTGGTGGGTCAAAAAGCAGGCCCGTACAGTCACCGGTGCATCTTGTACTCTTGTGCGATTGCATGCCCCAAAAGTTAAGAACCACGTCTAAAATCTTAATTTGATAGGAGTACTACTTAGGACTCAATTCACAATAAACAAATTAATTTTACAAGAAAAAAAAAGAACGTATAAATAATAAAAAAAATCCTATGCTCCGAACAAGGCCTTTAAGTTCTATTTGGGGTAGCCTTATATACCATAGCTCGACGCTCCAACTAAAATAGAAACAAACGATTCATCCAAAATTTTCAAATACCTCGTATGCTCATACGCCCACAATCTTTTTCCTAGAGAAGAGATAGTAACGATGATGATCGGCTCTATTAATTAACTATGCCAAATATGCCATTAATAAGCTTTTAGGACCCAGAGGGTATATGGTTGAGGTCTCCAGAGTGTGTAGATGGACATGCAAAGTACTATACGTACGGCAAAGACATAGTCTAGTTGGAAATGTAGATAGTGAGATAGATGGAGCTGGTGATGTTAGTGTAAAGGTTGGAACTACAAGGTAGAACAACAACAATCCACCACTTCTACTTCCTCTAATTTCAAAGTAATGGGCGGGCAGCGATCGGCTGTACTCGTCGGTGTACTGCCACTGTCCCAGTTTATAGGTCATTTGAGTTTTTTTTTTTGACATCATATTTCACCAACTCGTCTAATTTAAAAAATTTGTGACAATGTATATGGAAAAATTAAAGTCATAGTTAAAAAATATAGTATGATAAACTAAATCATATTATAAAAGTATATAATATGACGATGTGACGCCTAGGCGCGCGCGCGACCGACACCGGTTTGATCTTGCGGAGGTACTTGTGTATGGTGATGTGTGTGTGGATTGGATGGTTCGATTTCACTGAAAAGAGTGTGAAAAGGGAAACGGATCGAGCCAGCGAGCAGCGGCGCGGGAACGCGGAGCCACGAGCAGCTTGCCCGGTCACCTCACCAGCCCAGAAACGGTCGCATGTAATTTGGACTGCTGGATCGACGGAGGACGCGCACCCGGTCAAACTTTACACCCACCACCCATTCCCGCCCGACCCCGTCCCCTCTCCTCTCCTCTCCCTCCTATAAATACCCGCTCGCTCCCAACTCAACCTCCTCAAGTCTCTCAACTCAACGCACTCCGCCTTCGACCGAGACATCGAGTGAAGCACGGAGGCAGCGATCCGCTGACCAAGCAAGCAAGCAGTTCCCAATCGTCGTCCAACGCGCAGCGACAGCCGAACCCATCCACTCTCCCACCCATGGCGGCGGCGGCGGCCCTCCAGCAGCGCCTCTTCCTGACGGCATCCACCTCCACCTCCTCGACGGCTTCGTCCTCCGCCGCCACACGGCCGCGCCGGAGCACCGCGGCCCCGTGCCGCGCGGCGCTGCGCGTGCCCAACGGGCGGCTGCAGGCGGCGGCCGCGGCTGGGCTGGCGCTGGAGTGGGTGGACGCGGCGGCGGCCGTCGCCCCGCCCACCACCGCCGACGGCACGGCGGCCGAGAGGCTCCGCCTTGTGGCGGAGGCGGCGGCGGACCGCGCCGAGATGCACGACATCATCGGCCGCCAGCGCGACAACTGGAACCACCTGCTGCTGCACTCCACCAACTCGCTCGCGCTCGCGGCGTCCGCGCTCGCGGCCCTCGCGCCCGGCGGCGCGCCCGCCGCGGCCTCCGCGGGCGCCCTCCTCGCCACGGCCGCGGTGACCATGGCCGCCGTCAACACGGTCCAGCCGTCGCAGCTCGCCGAGGAGCAGCGCAACGCCACGCGCCTCTGGCGGCAGCTGGAGCGCGACGCCCGCGCCGCGCTGGAGCACAGGGTGGTGGTGGGCGAGGCCGACGTGGAGGCCGCCGTGGACCGGGTGCTCGCGCTCGACGCCGCGTACCCGCTGCCGCTGCTCCCCGGGATGCTCGAAAAGTTCCCCAAGGAAGTGGAGCCCGCGCGGTGGTGGCCGCGCCGCCGCCCGCACTCCCCTCCGGCTCAGCAGCAGCAGCAGATGACGATGGCCAAGAGGAGGTCCAGGAGCTTCGGCGCCCGCCGCGTCGGCAACGGGTGGAGCGAGGAGGTGGAGGAGGAGATGCGGGGGCTCCTGCGCGTGCTGCGCGCCAAGGACGAGCACCAGTACCTGGCCGCGGGCAAGCTGGTGCTGCGCGCGAACCGCGCGCTGGCCGTGGCGGGCCCCGCGCTCGCGGGCGCGGGCGCCGTCGCCGCGGCCGCGGCCTCCATCGGCGCCGGCGGCAGCTGGGCGTCCGGCGCCGCCGTGGCGTGCGGCGCGCTGGCGGCCGCCGCCAACACGGTGGAGCACGGCGGGCAGCTGGGCATGCTGTTCGAGCTGCTGCGCAACTGCGCCGGGTTCTACCGCAAGGTGCAGGAGGACATCGAGGCGGCGCTGGGCGAGCCGGACGCCGAGCGCAGGGAGAACGGCGATGTGTTCCGGACCAGGGTCGCGCTGCTGCTGGGCCGCAGCGTGTCCGAGCTCAGGCAGTTCAGGAGCGTGGCGTCCCCGTCCGTCGGGGACGACGACATCAAGGACTACGCCGGCAAGCTCTTCTGATGATCGCCAGCCGGCCGGCACCTGGCATGGCAGGATGTGCATACGATCGGAAGGCCGACTAATTGTCGGTAGCAGCAGCAGATAGGGAAGGGAACAAATTCCATTGATTCTTTTGTACAATCATCATTCAAACTGTGAAAAATTGACGATTCTTTTCCATTCATCCGTGTTGTCGATCCAAATTAAAGTTCAAACTGACACGCATGACGAGTAGTCGTACGTCGTGATGGCAAAGTCTACATATGCAGGCTGCAACGGGTGCCACGAGCCTGGCCTGATGCCCGTACGCGTGCCTTGGAACATGAACGAACGCATGGTTCGTTACGCATTGCATACGAACAGTACGAGTTGTGACGCCACGGCGCCGACGGTTTGCGCCACCAACCGGCCGCCGCGAAACGGAGCCGCAGCCGACGCGCCTGCATGCCCTTCCGGAGCCCGGAGCACATTTCACATGGTCTCTCTTCTGTCTCTTGCCCCAGCTAGCGCCGCGCGAGACGCGAGACAAAACGGGGCATTTTTTTTTTCGAAAGAAAAAAAAAGGCCATGCACATGCTTTGGCGACCGGGCAGCTTTGCACGCTGCGAGCTGTGCGGCCAGTCTCCACGACCACGATCAGCCTGTTGACGGTAACCGTTGAACTAAGCGGATCAACGTAATAACGGAACGCGAGGGATCGACTCGCCTTGACTTCAAGTAACCGCAATGCATTGCGGCCGTACTTGCAAGTCGATCGACCTCGACTTGGGTAGGGTGTTGGAACAACATCCGTATGCTATAGCAACGCGCGTCGTCGTTCTCAGCTTGTTCTGTGGAGGAAAATTAAAGTTGGCTAGTTTTGGGGTGTGTGGCCGGTGTGGTAGGGCTCTGAAATAAACTAGTAGTAGAGTGCTCGTGTTTTGCTACGAAAACATACAACATTATAATTTATTTTGTTTGAAAAAACATTTGCCAACGTCCGTTTCCAAATTATTTTGTTAATATTCAATATAGAAACAACGCAACACACTTTAATTACAGGATCAGCTATGATAAATATATTTTGACAACCATTAGACACGGTAAGGAAAAGTTTTTCTCTAATGTATGCTAATGTTTTTTTTTTGTGATTTCATAGAGCTAGCCATGTATGGCTGTTAATATTATTAAAAAAACACCCTCTATGAAATCCCCAGGTAGCAATCGAGGCTGTTAATATTAACCACAAGCAAGCTTGCACGTACGTCATCTTTCAGTATATTTTTCCCACCAATTTTACCTGTCAAACGGCTGCGTTCGTCAATGCATACGATCGTTCCGAAGGGGTATAATGAGCCTCATACGATTAGGCAGCTGGGCTCGGCATGGAATTGTTCAGAGTTTCAGACTTGGCACGGTCAATTCAAGCTAACGGTATCAACACGACGGACGGTCAGTCGCCCCTTGCTGCCGTAGAAGACGGCAGCACGCGATGTCAAATCCCCAGACGCGGCGCGAGCTGCGTCTGCGTCGCCCTGCGTGCGGTGTCCATGGCTGCGCATGTTTTGACAAAACTTGGTTTGATTTTCGGGTGTGTTCCAACAGAATTTGGTTTGAATTTCAAGCGGCCTCGCACGGGGAACGGTGAGATTGCTCAGAGCAGAGCTGCAATGACTTTGTACTATGGGTGCGTCAAAATTTTGAATCACGGTCATATGGAGCTGAGAAGATCATCTAGTCAAACAACAGGCTTTGAAGCAGGAACTGTTGACGCTGGAACAATCTCATGACCAGCTGAATAACAAATGAACTGGTCCTCGGAGGTAGCCAAATTCGCAATCCACAAGTGCTTAATCTGTCTTTGCATGCGTTAACAATCAAATAAATCGGCTGCTACCAGATAAACGGGCGAGAACCTCAACTACTTGAATGGTCTCAACAACGATCTGTTGCAAAGCAGTACAGGATACATCGTTCTTGTTCTTTCGCTGCATAGTACGAGGTTGGAGCGTGCTGCTACTTGTTCCTTCTACACTGTCTAAGCCTGCTTCAGAGACATGGCCCTCGCGCGAAGGTTGAGAAATATCCCCCTGCACAAGGAAAAAACAATGATGGCCAGATAACAAGTTAGATTTGGAAAGTCGAGTGTCGGAAAAAAAATATTCTTGTAGAATATTCAGGCTGGGACATTACCAACAGCATGCCACAAAGCTGTGGAAGATCACACGGAATTGTAAAGGCATGTACTGATGGTTTATCCAACCAACTATTGGCCAGAACTGCATATATCAATCAAATTTAGGAAGGTTCGGCAGGGAGA
This sequence comes from Paspalum vaginatum, assembly GCA_030272315.1. Taxonomy (NCBI): domain Eukaryota; kingdom Viridiplantae; phylum Streptophyta; class Magnoliopsida; order Poales; family Poaceae; genus Paspalum; species Paspalum vaginatum. The sequence continues at coordinate 40,022,519 of CM059015.1, read as the reverse complement.
AACTCAAAAGATAAGTATCAATGCTGAAACCAAAACACATACCATCCAAGCACTTATTTGCACAGAAGGATATTGTTTCTTGACCCTGGTTTTCACCTCCGTAAAAGGCCTCCCTACATTGAAATATGGGATAAGTATCCACGGACTGAAAATGTATGGTCAGATACATGGAATCAACAGTGGTATTATATTTTTTATAGGTGGTCATATCATTCAAGATGCATAACTCTGGCCTCATAGTTCTCCTTAATCAGAGAACATCTGATTATCATATTTTCATGTCTCGTGAGACTGAAAGTGGGATCAAAGCTATAAATATTGAAGCCACAAATTTGGTAGAGAAGTGATGTGAACCGAAATTCAAATTGCAGACTTACTCTCAACAACATATCCATAATAGAACAAGAACAATATATTATTCCATGGAGAAGATGTGATTTGCTCCAGCAACACCTGAAAGGAGTCGTACATTAAACAATGCATGATAACGTCGTTACTCGTTGACAAGTATAGCTTCACTCTAATTCCAACAGTAAAATAGTAGTTGGGTAGTTATTTGAAGAAGATAACACTTAGGTAGTTATTTGAAGAAGATAACACTCTATAAGTTTCAGTGTCAAGCTAGCAATTTGAATTCAGAAAAGGAAAAAGAACACATTGCCAAGAATTCATCAGAAAACAGGTACTATGCGCTGGTTACAATGTCATAATGAAGTACAGGATTCTACTGGAGACAGAACAAAGAATGCTGCTCAGACCAAGAGTTTGGGCACTATATTGCAAGCACCAGTTCTCCATTACTTCAGTTTGAATTTTAAATATTTGTTTATTCTCAAATATTAGTTGGCTAACGAGCCAAACATTTAGTTGATATTTCACTTGAAATTCTGAATTGTATAGTTGCAGGTGAAATATAGACTATTTATACATAGCATGCATGGAAAGAAGTGAAAATGGTATGTTCAAAATTGTCAATGGAAAACAGTATACCTTCTTAGCTATGGTTTTGGTATCCTTCTTCCCTTTGAAGATATAATCTAAAATTTTGTGCAAGAAATGTCCAAATGGGCCACCGTATGCAAAACCAAAGAGCTGCAACATGTCATCAAAACATGGTGTCAGATTGTAGTAGACAAATACATGCATATAAGGATAGTAAATAAAAGAAGAGAGGGTGTAAAGAAAATGTCCATCTGTGGGTAACTATTTTAGCTCAAGCACATCAGACACGATGGATTGGATCAAAGTATGTGGAGAGCCATTTGTTTCTCAGCAATCAAAGCGAAGCACTGCAAGCAACATTAATTAACAGGGCAAACAAACCGTCCAGATTTGTGGGGAGGGTAAGAGAGTAGGGGGCATATGCCATTTTCACTGCACACTAATCTGTCTGAAAAATCAAAGGATTGCATTTTATTTTTGGACAGAGGGAGCAACAAGTGCTGACGTTAACTGCCGATTGTTTTTCAGTTCCATTTGGACTCACCTAGTATATACCCTGATAAAATCTTCATGAAGGCTACAAATATTATAAGAACAACAGCTAAGACAAGACTAGAGACACAACAAGTTCGTAGAATAATAGAAAACAGCACGGAATTCTCTTCCAAAAAGAAAAGAGACTCCCAGTAGAAGTCGTTTTTCATACTCCCTCCCATTGAAAATAAGTGACATTTTGGGGTTGTCTGAAGTCAACCATTCCGAACTTTAACGTCCATTTTTTATCACAATATATCTTTAAAATACAGCAAAGGCATACATTTATGCAACTATATATTAAAAAAAACTACGTGTACCATTCGAAACATTGAAACTCAACACACAAAAAGTAATCTGTGGAAAAAAGTTTAGACTGATCGACTTTGGATAACCTCAAAATGCCACTAATTTATGCTCAGAGGGAGTAATTGGGAAGATAGACCTAACAGATAGTGAGACAACCCAAAAGCAAAGTTTAATGTGGATTCTTGTATCGAGAAACAGCCAGACAACATAAATCATACTATAAAAATAATACCAAGCAGAAGTAGACGACATCCACATTGCTGCAATTAAATGGATAAACTGAAACCACTTGCCAATACCAGTTGATCAGAACAACAGACACTCCTGCAACAAGGCAACTACAGTTGAGCTGAATTGACAACGCCTTGCACATCAGGATAGTAATATCACCATCTATTGACCCTGTAACTCCATGCTCCAGTACCCTGTACCCCCAATGAACAAGCAAGAAAAGATCCAATTCCCCGGAACGAAACTGAATGCAAGGCAGCGTCCTTACCATCTTGAGCAGGAGCCGGCGCTTCTCGATCTTCTGGTAACCGGAGAGCTTCTGCGCCACGGAGTCGCTGACGCCGGCGAGGCACCCCGCCGTGATCATCTGCACCGACCAACCAAGCCACCAGTTCAATAACTTCCCATATTCTTCCAAGAAAGGGAGGGAGAAAAGAAACAAGAGGACCTTTGTGCGAAGAGGATGCTGTTGGAGCTGGAGCAGGTACAGCCTCCACGCCCTGCGGGCCAGCGACCCCTTCCCCTTCCCCGCATCCCCTTTCCCTCCTCCTCGTCCTGCTCCTCCCGGTGTTGCCATGGCAACCGGGCCTCGAACCCCGCCGGAGCCCCTTCGACCGATCTGCCCACCAACTCCTACTGACTCTGAGCACGTGTGCTCTTTGTATGCTCGCCTGATTTTTTTGGAGGGCAGGCGGATTCCTCGATGCTTGGGTCGGCGAGGGGAGGGAATCGCGTGGGAGTGATGCCGGAATCGTGGGCGCCGGCTGATGGCTGACGGCTGACCTGCCGCGGTGTTCCCTCGCCGGCCGGACGATGCACGTGGTGCCGGACGTGTGGGCCAAGGGGAGTTAAACCCCCTCTGGCAGGTAGTTGCCGCTTTTATTAGGCCCAGCCAATGCACTTGGTGGGCTGGGCTTTGATGGCCCATTTTACATATTGGACCTCTTTTCTTTAAAAGCTAACTGGGCCGGGTTTATCCGTACGAATCTAAACAAAAAAATACGTTTGTATTCTTCTATTGTTTCGGAGTCATGCTGCAGCCTCTGGATGGTTCAGATTTTCTTTTGCGACGTGGCCCCTACCGTTGGGAGAATGGGTGGGTGCAGATTATTTGAATTCCGAACTTCTATTACATTTATCTCGTAAGCTATCTTATCCATTTATGAAATTGTTTTTAGCAAAGTACTTACTTTCAAGAGATTAAACTAACGTAGGGAGACTGGGAGACTTTTTTAAAGTATGTTTGAATACATTAGACCCAAAGTTTAGCCACAGCTAAGTTTAGTTTACTGGCCATTAGCTATGGGGTGTTCAGATAGTATGGATTAATAGTTAGCCATTAGCTTACTTTAGCTCATTTTTTTGACTAATGGATTAATGGTTAACCCAAGGGTTAGCTAAAGTTTATCTTGTTTATTAGTCATTCTCTTTGATGCGAATGGATTTACACTTTAGTGGTTAAACTTTAGTCTCTTATATTCAAACACGCCCTTATAATGCAGAATCCTGACCTCCTGAAAAATTGAAAGGGTATATATTATGTCTATCTCTTGCATATTTTCGATAAATCTTTAATAAATGTTGAGTGGATTTCTATTTCAAAGAAGTTTCAATTGATACTAGTATCTTGACTATTGTTTCCATATTAAAAAAGGAAGGAGTCCCATTAACTCTTCCATCTAATTTCAACCCAACCATGTAAATATGCTATCTCAACTGTTAATATTGTTTAATTTAGCCATGAGGTTGGTTTGTGCTTTCTGTAGTGGTTTTAAATCTAAATACTTAAATAAGAAAACAACTCAAACACTTTAGAAAAATTAGGAACTTTCATGAAGATGTACTGGGGTACAAGAAATATCATAGAAGTAACTACGCTCATGAAACAATGTCTTGAACCTTCCAACAGAAATATTGATAAATCTAAAAATATATAAAGGATTTGCATGTTTCGGCTACACCTCAGTTTCTTGATGGCGATAGTCACTAATGACAATGATTTAGTTTCCTATCAAATTTGACAAGGATTATTTTGAAAATTATAAATATCTTATTTATTTATTAGAAATTATTTCTTGGGCATCGGATGTTTTTATCCATTCTGCCCTAAAATATCTCCAGATTTTTCCTAATTTGTTTTTAGCATTTGCTTTCTTATGTATTAAAGTTAAAACTGTAATGAAAACCACCAAACCTGTCTCGGGGGTCAAAATTGAATGGTGTTGACAGCTGAGGTACCAATTTAGACAGTTTTTGTATTTTGTGGTTAAAATTAGATAAACAGAGGAGTTGAGAGGTCAAATTGAAATTTCCTATTAAAAATATATTAACGGTCCTCTTGAGGTGTGCGCTCAACAAGTCAACAACTGTCCACTTTATAGGAGGGCAGCGAACAAGATGGCACACTAGAAAGTAGGCACCCAAGAGTAGGTGCACAACGGTTTTTTTTTGGTACTACTGGAGCATAATTCAAACCTTAACCGGAGGGTTCCCAACCATGGACCATTGCATCACATGTGTGTCCACTTCCAAAACTTCCTTCTTGCTTCGATTGCAACCTGCCGCCCTAACTTTACTTAAAAAAAAAATGCAACGCAAACACCAAGCCTATATACATGTACAAATACTTAATTAACCTTATGAATACAGGCACACAAACCCTTACCTCTGTGAGCACCATTGAGATTGAGCCAATTGATCTTGACTCACGTTTTTTTCTTTTTGCAATTATGGTGTACTCCAGTTTTGCATATACAAATCAAGTCATTTGCAAAAGATTGCCTCACCTCTAGAGGCAAGATTCCGTTTCGCATCACACTCGCCATGGTCGCCGTAGGCGCCTATCTGGTGGTTTGGTAACTGCAACGCCCTCACCCTCACCATTCCCAAACACCATTAGGAATAACCAATATTTGACCAGGGTATGAACGAGCTAGGTGAATGACCTGCCAAAGTAGTGAGCTCAGCTCTAGGTATCCGCATCTTGCAGCATGGTGCGTGGCATTGTTAAACCAAAGGTTAGTAAAGCAGGTCCATAATGATACGTTGCCTCCTTATCACACGGAACGAAAAGGGGGACACCAAATCTTTCTTCCACTTGTGCTATTGCTTCACAACATGGGCATATCCATGGTGCTCCATCTTTAGCCCTTTGTTTCAATGGGAAATAAAAAGATGACAGTGCAAAATATCAGGACACCAAAGTGACTAACAACAATTCATGCAATGTAGTACGAGTTGGTCATTTTGTGGTGTTTTTAGTGTGATATACTATCCATGGTTAATCAAGTTGCGTACATGCATGACACACAAATTAGCTAACAGCAAGATCCTTTTACTAATTAATATGGATTTGAATGGTCGAAGTCCGCGCAAAGGACTTCTGACTATTATATTAGATGATAAAAATAGTACACTTCATCAAATGAAGCGAAGGAGTGATTTTGTTGGTAATCTTGGTCACGATTTAATTTTATATCAACTTGTGGTGGCTGATTGAGACGCTAAAAGAATGCCATCATAACCACCCTTAATGCCCTCAATGTCAAGCCCCTATTATTATATATTTTGTATAGGCCAGGTCATGGAAATCAAAATGCCATATATATAAAGCGCATAACGTGTCCCAACTTATATATGGTCACTGTCTCCTAAAAGAGAGTCACTAACGAATGCAAAAGGATCCGCTATAATTTGGTCTAATTTAACTGCCTGACATGGGTACTGAAAAGGAAATATTACCATCATTTTTACATGCACCGGCGTAGAAGCATGCTGTGAACCGCATCTCAGATTGTATATTCGACGGGTATACGATGATCGCGCTGTGAAAAGCAGAGATTGTCGAGGAAAAGGAAAAAGATTACCGGCCGGTAATCAAGGAAGGAGAGAAAGGAAAGAGAAAAAGGAACTAAAAGAAAAAAAAAGAGGCACGTTGATTGGCATCCTTCTTTTTTTTCATTAATTTCAAGATAAAGTAAGTATCATATGGATATGGGTATAAAACGAGACGAGAAAATAAAAAATTAAAGGCTACAAATATTTTTTTTCTATCGGTTTTAGGCCATTTCCAACCATTTCTAATTTTTTTCACGTTGGGCCAATGTGAGAGGTATAGAGATTATTTTTTTGTGAAAAATGGTATTAAAAACTCACTCTTTTATTGAGGAGATAGACTATTGTAGATGCACATGCGATATGCACACCGTGAACCATATCTCAGCCCGCATATTTGATGGATCTATGCAGATCGCTGAAGAGGGTAGGCATAGAGGGAAACGAAGGAGCTGACTGACCAAGCAATCAAGGGACGAGGGAAAAGAAAGAGAAACAATGAGTTAAAACAAAGGAATCCCACTTAATTGACGTCCTTCTTTTTCATTATTAATTCCAAGCAAAATAAACTTCCAGGTGTGTGAGCACAAAACGAGATGAGAAAATAAAATATATTTTCTTTCATCCTTTTTAACCCTTTTATTTCTTTCCAACATGTACAATGAAGCAATGTGAGAGGTATAAAAGTTTTCATCAGTTAAAAGTAGTATTAAAATCTTGCTTGTATATAGATAGTTGACATTTTAAGCATGTGTTTGAGTATTCATCTTATTTAAAAAAAAAACTATATGACCTATAATTTTTATACTTGCAAGCAAGATTGGAATAAGGGGGACGATCAAAATCATGACCAAAAGCAAATAGCGTCAAATAACGGAGGTTGTAACGTTTAGTTTGAGAGCTTAACGCTCATCCCCTGCATCTCTCCAGGGGATGCAAAGCGTCTGCTAAGTGCTAGGCGGAGGAGCACGGGTCTTTCTGCTAGTACATACTTAATTTTCGGCGAAGAGATCGAGACCGAAACCTTAGGCTTTGTTTGAAATATGGAAAATTTTGTCTATTTCTGTATTTTTCATGTGAACTTAAATTATTTGCTGTAAAATTTTTATACAATTTTTAAAAATTACTGTGTCCCAATCCCTTGATTGGAGTAATATGCTCGTATGGCCAGCGGGCCGAGTGTATTTATTTTTGCATGCAGTGAGACATAATTTAATCTTTTCTAATTTTATTTGGTTTAGTTTATTTTGGACGTCGCGGTGGTTCCAAGTTTTTTTTATTCATGCCTAGATCGGGCCGGCCGGACACGCGTGGCGAAGAAGCGGTGCGGTCTAGACGCGACGCAACCGATCGCGAGCTCTTGCTGTCGGACACGTCAACGACGACTAGGCAGCTCACGCAACACCATTGCCATGTCCATGCTGCCGGCAGTGTGCAGGTGCAGCAGCCAAATCTATCTTCGCATGCATATGCAATGCAGCGCATGGACTCGTCTGCAGGTGTGTAACTGATCTTGTCGCTCATGTCATGACTCGTGCGTGGAAGACAGGGAGGTGGAACACCCATGCTAGATAGGCAAATTTCTCTTTTTTTTTCTTTAAAAAAGGAGAAATTGTTTTGGTCTCTGCAATTGTGTACATTATTAGCTAAGTTCTCTTGTTACAATGGTTGGAAAGTACTGACGGTACTTTTAGGATAATTGATAAATACCAATGGTATTTTCATATAATTATAAATGTAGAATATTTTTTACCCTTCATTTTCTATAAAAAAAACATTAAAATTGGTATTTGGCCCATGTCTTTTTGATACTGGTCCCATTCTTTTAGTACTTTCTAATTTTAAAACCATTGGATCTCATAAAATAGAGGGCTCATATTAATCCCAATCATTGTAAAACTTGCATAAAATTTTTACCTAATCAGCTGAGCACGAATAAAATGAAAAAGAGAGCACACTAAAAAATACCCATAATTAAAACACAGTCTATTTCTGCTTCTCCATATGTTCTTAGCGAAAACAGTGGGCTAATTAGTATGCAATATGTCTCCACGGTATCCACGTGTATAGGGGTGGAACACCAATGTTCTAGTGCCGAACTTGCGGTAGGGTTTTGTGGGAGTTGTGGACAAAATACACGCCTCTCTCATTGTTTGCCCTGCCCAGCTATCCTCGTACATTTATACAGGTCTAATGGGGCTCGATCTTAGACGCTCACCGTGACTCTAATTGTACACAGATCAAATACTCCTTCTAGTCATTAATATATGACGTTTTCAGTTCGAAATTACACTAAAACATTATATGTTAATGATCGAAAGAGTAGTGTTCTTATAGCTTATTATGCGTGAATCCAATCCACATCGTTAAAGATTGTCTTTCGGGCGGCATATCTCTAGCGCTATGCAGACAAAGTTGACATGTGTGCGGTGAGGAGAGACGAGAGAGGGGTTCGTTTGGATTTCTTCCTGTTTCAGAGCCGTTGCCTTTGGCACGTTGTTAAGGTTGGTGCTCTCGGAGAGGATGATGCGTTTAAGTTTGTTTCTGTGCTTAAAGCAGCCCAATAAAAAGGTTGTTAAACCTTTCAACGCCCATTTGTATCGGATAGAAAAGTGTTCGAGAGTGCTCAGTGACAATGCCTAGGCAGAACTATTACTATAGGAGAGACCAAAGAATTATATCGGGGCGGTCATGTGGAGTGCCGGAAGCGTGGTCATTAGCAGCTACTGCATCTAGGAAACAGGATGTGTTTTTGTACTGAGTTTACTAGATCTTGGCTCTGGTAGTCAGGTGGTCACGCTAGCTCCGTAGCCCAAGTAGATTTACCAAAGCGCGCGCTCGGCCATGACACACGTCTCAAATGACATAGGTATGTTATATGTAGCTGCAAAATACAGCGTCACAGAACGTAGTTAGCGACGGGCAAATAAATATTTAATTTCACATAGATCCAGAAAATAAAAGAATGGCGTATGGATCCAGTTATCTTCTGGTGATAAAATGTTACTCTCTCTGCCCTATAAAAAGGCATCTCGTTTTCTCTCAAGTCAAACTTTATTGCTAGAGTTTGTTTGATCAAATTGAAGTATTGATATTTAATTATTTATGACAGTAAATGTATGTTGCTAGATTTGTTATGGACTACGTTTTCATAATAGTTCCACTGTTAAAAAAAACATTCTAGTTTTGTCCTGAATCAATTTTTAAAAAAATGTGTACAACTTTATTATAGAGTAAAGTGTCAACTTACATGGCACCAAATAGATATATCATGGAAATATTAGATCATGGATAATCTATCAATGTACACTTTGTATCATAATCATTGATACCTTTTTATATAAATTTGGTCAAACTCTAAAAAATTTAACTTATGAATAAAACTAGAATGCCTTTAACATTTTTTTTCAAGAAAGAGTGCATACATATTTGGTGTCGTGCCCTTTGAAGGCACGTACCATCCCAGCGTACAAAATTACTGTGGCAGCGGTTGATCCGTGTGCAGTGCGCACACTTTGCAGCTGCAACAGAAAAATATTTGGTGTCAAGTAGTATATTGACACTTACTTTATAAACTTTTGACAGATGGAGTATTTTTCTTTCTTTCTTGTCAACTGGTAGCTACGTAGAGTACCTGTCCAAGTAAAGCCGCAGTTCCGTATAGGTAGCAAAAGCTTCCAAGTATTCGACTTGCATTGCCACGCCTGACGAGTGACGACGACACCGGTTTCGCGGAGCTGGGATCGGCGCGCGCGGCCGGGCTGGCCGGCCGTTATAACCGCCCGGCGCCCGGCTGCAAATAAAGCGGTGGCGGGAAAGCTTACGAGCATACTGAATCAAATACTCGAGGCACAGCAGGAATATTCGCCAAGAGAAATGCTGGATCCCGCGACATGGCCAGAATTTGTGGAGCATCCATCCATGGCAGGCCATCCAAAAGGAAGAGGAGGCTTTGTGGAGACGCGCGCGCGTTAATGCGGACGCCATCAGAGCGCATTAACGACTAGTATTCCATTACGTGCTCCACCTCCCAATTCCGTTTCATGGCCACGGTGATGCCAAGCCACAGAGAGAGAGAGAGAGGAGAGAGGGAGAGGGAGAGCTAACCGCGCGCCATGGCTGTACGTACGTCTCACACAGGTCACCGCCGCTGCTAGCTATAAATACACCGGGCGCCAATGGCGATCCAACCCTCACAGCAATCCACCGCATCCATCACCATTCACCACACAGCCAAGCACAGGCGTCGACGCGTCCCCCCGGGCCCTTTCTGCTCTCTGGTGAGACAGAGAACTCAGAACTCAGAAGAGTGCAATGGCGGCGAGCAACGGCGCTCCCCTGGTGGTGTTCGACTTCGACAAGACCATCGTCGACTGCGACAGCGACAACTGGGTCGTCGACGCCCTCGGCGCCACCCGCCGCTTCGACGAACTCCTCCGCCACCTCCCCTGGAACCACGCCATCGTACGTACTCTGTGATCTGTACCTTTTCGCATTATTGCTATCGGTCCTCCGTCGTCGTCGATGATTGATCGATCGACCGGCCGCGCGCCATGGTTGCGTGCGTGCGTGCAGGACGCGATGATGGGGGAGCTGCACGCGGAGGGAAAGGCGGCGGAGGACATCCGCGCGAGCCTCCGCGCGGCGCCGCTGTCCCCGCACGTCGTCGCGGCCGTCAAGGCCGCCCGCGCGCTCGGCTGCGAGCTGCGGGTCCTCAGCGACGCCAACGCCTTCTTCATCGACACCGTCCTCGCGCACCACGGCCTCGCCGCCTACTTCTCCGCCACCGACACCAACCCCGCGCGCCTCGACGCCGCTGGCCGCCTCACCATCCGCCCCTACCACGACTTCGGCGACGCCGCCGCCGCAGATGGACACGGCTGCGCCCTCCCCACCTGCCCGCCCAACATGTGCAAGGTGACGTCTTTTTGCCTGCGCATGTGCAAGAGGTTCTGATATGATTGATTAATACAGACTACAGTATTTGGTTTCGTTCAGGGCAAGGTGATGGAGAGGATACTCCTCCAAGAAGAAGCGGCGGCGGCGGCAGCCTCGCGGCGGCGGAGGGCCGTGGTGTACCTCGGCGACGGCCGGGGCGACTACTGCCCGTCCCTGAAGCTGCGCGAGGGGGACTACGTGATGCCGCGGGCCGGGCACCCCGTCTGCGACCTCATCGCGGCCTCGCCGCCGGCCGCCGCCGTGCGCTCGTGGGCCGACTTCGAGGACCTCGGCAGGGTGCTTCTCGGCATCGTCAACGACGAGATCGCCCGCGCCGCCGTCACGGAGCACTCCGCTGCCGCTGGCGGCGTCGTCGTGCCGGCGGACTGCTGCCGCACGGTGCCGCTGCCGGTGCATCAGGAGGCTTTCATCCCCCAGCAGGCGGCCGTCCGCGTGCCCAACTGACCCATCCCGGTGGTGCAGTGGGTAGATGCACCGTGAGCGCCAAATAACTCCAGCACCAGCAGCGCCTCATCCGTTGATTGATAGGATCTGGGACGCGTGGTAGAACGAGGACGAAGGTATTGTGGTGAGTGGTGACTGAATATATGTAATCATGCTGAGCTGCCGTTCATGCGCTGCTTCGCCTGAAACTGAAGCCGATTCTGGGTTTCAGTTATTATTCAGTATGTACCATGATACTCTTAAATACAGTACCATCAAGCCAATATATGTCCTTGTTCTTTTTGAATGATTTGGTACCTGGTTCTAAAATTGTAGTACTACCACTAAATTCACTCTCTCTTTTTTTTCTGAAAAAAGTGGCAAAAGACTTGCCCCAAAAATATTAGAAGCGGCAAAAATGTTGCCCCATTTTTATGAAAGGGTCGCAAAAGACTTGTTACAAATACGGAGAATATTAGGAAAAAAAACTGGAGAAACACGCTTCCTGCACAACTTGGGGGTAAATTTCCTATCTACCATGAAAAAACTCACTTGGCCTTATCTGCCATTGGAAAAAAAATTCTTCCATATTTGGCATCCATTTGGATCTTAGTTCTCTATCCACCACTTCCGTCCACTTCCAACAACGCTCGCGCTTCCAGGCAGACAGCGGCGCGCTCAGAGGCAACGACGGCGGCCGGGGTGCACTCCCAAGCAGGCGACACGTGGCCAGAGCTCCAAGGCGGCGACGCCCACGTGCTCCCAAGAAGTCGGTGGCAGGTGGACATAAGTGGTGGATAGAGAAAAAAGATCCAAGTGGATGGCAGAGGGGAACAAAAAAAATTTTCCGATGGCAAACACGGAACAAAACATTTTTGGATAGCAGATAATGCACACTGAGTTCTTTCGATGGCATTAGGAAATTTTCTCTCACTTGGGACTTGGGAGACTGCCCGCTCCCCTGCTCTGCTCGACCTAATAACAAGACAGAAGAATAAAACCGCACCTCAGCACCTGCACGGAGCAAGGCGCTGAACATGAAGAAGAAGAAAACTGTAGGGTTGTTGTCACATAGGCGACCAGTGATGGCCCTTATACTTGTATTTGGTCGAATAGAACATTTGTGAAGTTTAGTTAACAAAATGAGTTCCAGTCCCAAACGCAACCTATATAGCCTCCAATGTGAAGCGAGAGAAGGCAAAAATGACTGTACAAAGTCAAAGAGATAGAAATGTTGTGTAAAATTGCAGAATTTTTTTTATATTTATTTAATTTATTTTTTGCAGAAATAAATAGAGGATTCAAAAAATTGCAAATCTATACCAATACCGCCGGACTATCCGGCGGTATTTAAAAAACGCCGCCCTATCCGGCGGTTTAATGACGTGGCATCCTATCTGCCACCGGATTTGAATCCCTGTCCTCAAACCGCCGGCTGGAGCGGCGAAATATAAAAATCGCCAGACCACCCGGCGATATTTAAAAAACGCCGAATGGGCCGGCGATTTTTAATTCCCCATGGCGGTATTTAGCTCCTGTTGGCGTTTTTTAAAAAATGGCTGGCGGTATTTAATCCTTTTGGCGTTTTTTAAATAATGCCGGCCCATCCGGCGATTTTTAAATAATGCCGGTCCATCCGGCGATTTTTGCTCTATGTGCATTTTTAAAAAACAAGAGCATGGTAATTTGTTAAATAACCAATATGAGTATACGTACAAGCAAAATGGCAATTAAAAAACTATTTGAATGTGGGCATGGAAACTATTGTAATTAGTACCGGTAAATTTGTATTTCTTTATTTTATGACGTAAAATATTTGTTTTCTTTTTCTTACTATGGAGGACAGACAAAAACAAATTATGAGAGTACACGTTACATTAAATTGAAATCACAGCGTTACATTGAGTACGACATGAACAATTGATGCAGAAGTTAAAACGCAACATAGATTGAACTCGGATACATAATTCTCAATGTTGACAGCGTAGATTAACGACATAAATAAAGTTGGACACACTTGCGATGCCTGCTACACAATTGACTTGGTTTAGGTAATTTGAAATGCTAGAAACGTAAAAATAGTAGGAAGTTCGTCTAAGCGAATTGGTTCGGATAGTGCTGCGACGGGCCTCCGAGATCATAGTAGTCGTAACCTCCGGATGGTGGAGACTTGGGGGGCATACGCTGCTGCGGGTGGTACGGGCATTTGCAGAATGGGTCAGGGCACAGGGGATCATCTTCGAGTCCAACCACTATCCCGTTAGCATCAGCCTCGTTTTCCAGAGAGTTGACGCGACACTCAAGGTCGTGGATCTTGGTCTTCAGGTGGTTGATATAGTCTTCGACGTAGGCATGGTGTGGAGGATCTATCCACTTGGTGAAGCGGCATGCCGTGTCAGTGGAATCCTGCAATCATATATATCTCTTTTTAGAAACAATTTGAGTTATGTCAGAACAAAGTGTAGAGAGCGAGTTTGAGCACACACATAGCCAAAAGGGCATCTGTAGAAGCGACGACCTCCATCGATGAACTCATCGAACACCTGCACGACACAATACTCACCACAACGGCACGTAGGCCACACCTCCGTGCGATCATCGTAAGGCCTAAGCCTGCGTTCGCCAACAAAGGCGTCTTGTCCCTCTAGCGGGAAGTCCTCCAGTGGATGTGGAAACATGTCTGGGCCTTGAGGACCTCTCCAGAGGAAGTGGTGGCTACGACGTCCTCCACCCCTCCCTCCTCGGCCTCGGCCGTGGCCACGCCTCCTTCCTCCCGGCTCGGCCATTGCTCCATCGCTCTGGTAGTGTGTTGTGTGTGTTCTTTGAAGGTGTGCCATGTTTTTGTAGTCGAGATGGGGGTTGAGTTGTCTTCTGAAAACGAAAAAGTTGTTAGGTCAAACTAGAAATAGTACTGAAAAGGTCACGCAGGTGTTGTCACGTCGAACGAAAAAGGCTACATAGGTGTTGTCACGTCGAACTGAAAATGCTACATATGTGTTGTCACGTCGAACTGAAAAGGCTATGAATGTACCTGTAACTGAAAAGGCTACGTCTTGCGCTGTCACGTAAAACTGAAAATGCTACAAAGGTATTGTCATATAGAACTGAAAAGGCTACGCATGTACCTGTAACTGAAAAGGCTACGTGATGCGCTGTCACGTCGAGCAGAAAAGGCTACGAAGGCATCTGTATCTGAAACGATTGCCTACGTGTTGTCACGGCCTACTGCAAAGGTGAAAGTGATAAAATACATAATGACGAAAGTACACTGAACTAATGCAAGTTAACTCTGGAACTATGATCTAGCTACGATCCCTCTTGCTCCTGCGTGCAGCTCTCTGGGCAGCCCAAGTGTGGCGTGACCCGTGACTAAAGGGGTCGGGTGCCTGTCGAGTACGTCGGCCAGGGACTGCATCGGGCGTTGGCGGCTCCTGTGACTGCTGAGTTTCGTGGGATGGCGCCTCCTGTAGCTGTGAGTAACCAATCTCATCATGTCGTGGCGGCGACGCGAACAAGGACTGCGCCATCTGTTCTGCTGCACCTGGTGGACTGTCAGGAGCGTGGCCGGCTCCGTAGCTGTCGTCAGGGGTCGTGCCAGCTTCATATCCTGCAAATCAATCGCATGGATTAAAAACGTAAAGTAACACTGTAACAGACATCACGAGTCTGCTGCATGTATGTGAATGCCACTTACCCCACTCAACGTCACGAGTCCGTGATGTCCCTGCAGCGAAGACGTCGTGGTGGTAGGTAGGGTGACGAGACGATGACCCAACATGGGTCGTCGTGATGCTTCATACGTACCCCATCTCATTTTCAACGCCTTCTGTTTTGCCCTATAAGCTTTGCTGTAACTTATTTTGTACTGAAAGTCATCCTCTATGCTATTGATTATTGCCTGCGGCTCATATCCAGGATTATTTACTATCTTTGAGTACATATGTTGAGCCACAAAATCAGCTGTCAAGTTACGGTGATGACTCTCAAGCTCTTCAAGGACGCATGTATGATGTTCAATTCTTGAAACGGTCCAGAAAATATCATACTTTCCCAAGAAAGCATGGACCCTAAAAGGACAATCATCTCGTATGCACTTCACATCATAGACTTGTGGACTGCTCTTTTGAACTCTGAACTCTTTCTTCAGGCACTTAGCCGACCATCTTTGCACGGCCTCTTTCAGCTCTATCTTGTTATGGTAAATAGCTCCCACAGATACTTCATTCTCACTATATTCCCATGGAACCATTTCACCTTCATTTACTAGCAGTTCTGAGTGATCAAAGTTGGTCCAATATTTCATCTTCACTATCTGAATCTTCATCAACAGGGACATTGGCCTCGGCATCCTCCCGCTGCATCTGTTCAACCAAACCTACAATTTCTTCACCCTCATCTACCTCACCCCTTGGTTCCCGTACTGTTTCATTTGTTTCACCTTGCTCACCTATATCAACGCCCACCTCGTTAACTTGATTCGCATTATTTTCCACCACTTCTTCAACTGTTGTGCCTCATCACAGCCCCGTGAGGTTTCTGGTTTAGCATTCACCTTCTCGTATGCTTGCACAAAAAGAACCAGAGGTAACCCATGACGCAAGCTAACATCAACAAACCTCCTCCATACGGCAGTGCTTTCTATTTGCACTAATTCATAATAAACAGGAGATGAACTCCTAGTTGTTACTGCTGAGATGCTCAATTGACATTCATCATAATCCAACTTAAAACACTTCATGAACCAGTTATACACTGAACGAAATGGCCTCTCAATTGCTTTGTCCAGCCCTTTTGTCACTGACCGAAACTCACTCAAATCTACCCCGAACTGACCGTAACGTATCTCTCCTTCACCAAAACATATCTGAAAATATGTTTTCTGTGACATGCCTGACCACAAATGCGACAATCAAGATAGTACTTAGCACATATGTAACCACATTTCTATATAACACTAAATTTTTCTTATATTATAATGATTGAATATTCTATCTAAATCTAAAACTGGTAAATGTGCTAATGTCAACTAAAATAGTATGAGTATTACATAAAACGAGACTAAATCCGCTAATGGTAATTCAAACTAGTGCTAATATTATATAAAATACTACTATTGTTACCTAATCTATTAATATTGTATCTAAACTACTACTAATATCAAAGAATACTACTAATGATATTTAAAATGCTAAAAAAATACATGTTTCAAAGAAAAATTACCTGCAACCTTGGCCTCCTTTACTCTCTCTCTCTCTCCCTCTCTCTCCCTCTCTCCCTCCTGGGCGGCGCGCCGGCCGCGCCCTCTCCCCTCCGCGCCCTCTCCCTCTCCTCCTCTCCCCTCTGCTCAGGCGCGTGGCGGCAGGAGCTTGCGCGGGCGGCGCGGGCAGCGGACAGCGGCGAGGAAGAAGAAGGAAGAAAGAAAAAAAGAAAGAGTCGACCGGCGGGTGTATGGGCCTAAAACCGCCGTCCCCGCCGACGGTCTTTAAAATATCGCCGTCCCCGCCGGCGGTATTTAAGAAACCGCCGTCCCCGCCGGCGGTATTTAAAAAACCGCCGTCCCCGCCGGCGGTTTTTAAACACCGCCGCCCAACCTGGCGTTTTTTGGTCCGCGGGCCCACCGGTCGCAGCGCCTGCCGCACTGCCAACCTGTTTTGGCGGTATTTAAAAAACGCCGGTTGATCCGGCGGTTTTTAAATACCGCCGATTGGGCTGGCGGTTTTTATATACCACCAATTGGTCCGGCGGTATAGGTCTATATTTGCAAATTTTTGAATCGCCCATTTATTTTTGCAAAAAACGATTTAAATAAATATAAAAATAAAAAAATCCCTAAAATTGCATGTCTTGTAAGGTCCATCAATGATAGCTTCCATTTTTGGGCCTTTCCAATGGAGAGAATAGGAACAAGTCCATTTGACCACCTTCAATTATCAGAGTGGTCTGGTTTTTCACCTCCAAATACGAATTAGGTAATATATACCGGTGGTGAAATCAGATATTTTGTAAAGTTTGGTCAAGCCCTTTGACTTCAACGTACTCATAATACATGGTTGTATGTGCCGGCTCGGACATGTATGACACCTCAATGTTACGTGATGGAGTACATGATGTACACAAGTAAAAGATTGAATAAATAAATTAAACAGGCCAGCGCATGCATGCAAATCTGGACAAGCTAATAGACGTTTTAATCCATGGCACCTACAGTGCTGTGTGGCCTACTGCCGGCGAGCTCAGGCAGCTGCCCGCGGTTGCCGGGCGGTGGGTCTGCCACCGTGTATACCTTAAACTACGCAATACCATGCAAAAATGCATCGCTCACTAGTTTTTATCGTGTTTTTGTATAATGTGGCAGCAGGACCGTACCCTCGGGACCCACACACCAGGTGTGGCAACACCACGTGAACTAAATACTCTTTACTCTCATGGCTTCCTTGTTGGGCATTTCA
This sequence comes from Paspalum vaginatum, assembly GCA_030272315.1. NCBI lineage: Eukaryota > Viridiplantae > Streptophyta > Magnoliopsida > Poales > Poaceae > Paspalum > Paspalum vaginatum. The sequence continues at coordinate 40,004,838 of CM059015.1, read as the reverse complement.
TCAAGCAATCGAGCAGCGTCCACGCCGAGCCCCTGTCCATCGCTCATGCTTGCTTCTTCAGTCCTTCCGTGTTGCCAGTGCCCTAAGCGTGTTCCCCTCCGTTGACTCCATCAGGCCACACATTCATCACCCACCATTTTCCCCTGCACCTCCGCCCCAATGCCATGCCGACATGCCGTAGCTGTCGGCGTGAAAGATGCCAGCACAACTATTGGTTTACTTCCTCGTGGAGGGCTTCCTAGCATAGCCCCGGCCTTGCAGTGTTGCATTAGGTGGCAACTGTGGAGTTCCCATCGCCACATAGGTCGAGGCACCAAGAGCCGGTGCTTGGGCAAGGGCATGAGCCCCCGCCACACATGGCAAGCACATTGATCACTCTCGAGGTTGGGCTCAATTATCGCGGGAATAGGCCCAACCACGCGCGCACGACTCGGCTTCGACCATGCGTGGGGAGTTGACCGGTGGAAAGGCACGAAGAATCAACTCTTGAACAATGCAGGCTCACTACTACTCAAATGATTTATCACCACATGTCGCCGATATGTGGACCTTACATCACATCATGCAATACCCGGGTTTTGTAGTTGGGAGTGAAAAAACATATGACAGTGAGTGTTGAGGGTTGGCAAAGGGACTTATTTCAAGACAATATAATAATATTCTTATTGTTGGGCCCATGGTGGTTATTTGGACCAGAACTTTGGGACTCTTCTGATCAAAAAAGTGAGACAAAGAATTGTTGATCTTGACGAATTGTAAAAATGTATACGTATGTACTTTTGTTTGCTCAACTTGTTTTTTAAAACGTGCTTGAGAACATATTACATTAAAGGAAGAGAATTGCAATGATGTAGCCACAAGAGTACCTTTGAGATGCAGAAATACAGGACAACCACAACAATATAGTGTCAAAGACCAAGTACACTATAACATAGAGAAAGATACTCACACCCACCCACATGCTTGACCCAAAGTTTTCTGAAAGTGTTTCTCAAGAGCATACTGTGATGCCCTAGGCATCTCCCGAGCATTATCAAGTGCATACTTTGTTTAATTATTTCTCATAAGCATCATTTCATGTCATACTAATGTGCATTTGAGTAAACATGGAGAAAATAGCTAAGTAGTGCTTTCAGTTTCGCAAAAATGATGCTATAATGTGAGCATAACTTAAATCCTAGGGAGATTTAGGTAGAACTTCTTATACCAAACTTGTAGGTCTTAAGGTGGTAAACAACCTTGTCAATTAGAGCTTGGATGGAAAATGGGCTTATCTAAGTGCAAAGAGACTTTTGGTGTTACCCAACAAACATACTCCAAATCTGGCTTATTTAGAATTCTTCTTTTTTCTATAACTTAGAGTCCTTTTCATGAAAAGGTCCAATTGGGAAAGTTTTAGGTTATGAAATCTTGAACAACTTTGTAAAAAAGACTTTTGGGAGAAAATGGCTAGAAATAGGACTTTTGAATTATCTAAGGAAAATAATTCTCAGTCCAAACTGAGGGCTGACAGTTAAACTCGAATTTAAATCCAACTTAGAGCCAGAATTTGAAATTTGTTCTTTTTACAAAGTTGTAGATCTCAAAAGGTACAACATTTCATTCAATTGGGCCCTTTTCAAATTCGGCGCGTAAATTGGTCAAATTTGCGAAAATCAGAAACCTGTTTAGCTGGTAAAAGGGATTTTTCCTTTTTCGGAAATTCTTTTCTTTTTCCGTCTCTATGCCAGGTGGGACCCACCCGTCAGGTCGCCGCGCCAGCGCATTTCATCGGCTCCCTTGCTCCGTGCACCCGGTCCATGCGATTTGTTCTTCATTTCCGACCTTGGCCCCACCTGTCAGAGTCACTGGTCCATGGACCCGGTTCACCCGCGCGCGTCCTCTTCTCTCCCCGCCCGCGCGCGCCCACGCGGCGCTGCGCGCCGAGCAGCCGTGGCCACGCGCCGGCCTTCCCGGCCGCCGCGGCCACGCGCCGCTGCCGCGCGCGGACAGCGCGCACGGCGCGCCACCGGGACGAGGGCGAGGCCGACCCTATTTCCTGAGCCCTCCTCCATGCGCTCGAGCTCTCTGTTCTTTTCCCCTTTCGACCTCGCGCGACCGCCATTGCCGGAGCTCGCGCGAGCTCGCCCCCGGCCACTCCCGCCCGCTCCCGAGCTCAACCGTCACCACGCCGGGCTTCGTCGCCCTCGACTCCATCCTACCGCACTAGCCTAGGCCACTGATTTCGTCCCGACGCCGCCCACCGCGCCGCCGGAGCTCGTCGCCCTCTGCTCATCGTCGTCCCACCTCCTCGCGCCCTCTCCCGTCGATTGAAGTAGGGGGTAAGACTCCCCATACTCCTCTCTCTCTCCCCGGCACTCCGCGGCGAGCTCCCGAGCCCCGCAGGGCCGGGATTGGCCGCGCACCACCGGAGCTTCCCCTCCCGTCGCGAGGAGGAAGACGACGGGAGGAGGAAGATGAACTTTTTGCGCTATCGCCCTCCGAGTTTAACAGTTTTATGTTTCCATACCGAGTACTGTGTACTGAGTCTTGTAAATCTTGCACGGGAACCCTCAGAAGCTATGGATAATTATATATAGGTCCTGAATCTGTTCAGTTTCGTTTTAAAATGCTTTTAAAAATGCTGAAACTTTGAAAAATCATAGTAAAGTGGATAAAAATCCAAAAATAGCAAACTTTGTTGCACTGTGTTCCTAATAAATAGATCTACAGGATGGGTATGATGGTTGAGTAGGAAAGGACAGTTTTGCCCCTGTTTTTATTCAAACATGTAAAACCCTAATACATAGGAAATAAGAACTAAATGATATCCAAAAATAGCCAAATTTGAGCAGGGACCTTGTCATCATGTGTAGGTTCTGTATAATTTTGTTGGCCCTAACACTTACTATTGAATTACTACTTTGCCCTTGTCTTGCACTAAGCACATATTAATCTTAAGAAAAAGATTAATATGGTGAATAATGTTTTAAAATAACTTTAAGTTTGACATGAACTATAGTTATGGAGTAACTTGCTAGAGTTGGAGATGATGCATGTAAGGTTTTGACTCTAATTAGAAACTGGTAGAAATAATGCATTTTTACGTAAGCTTCAGTCGCTTCACATGAAGCGATGCTACCTCGCCACGCACACTCCACGTTGTTTTATGTGACAAGCTAAGCTATCGTAGATGATGGCTTGTACGATTTCTTAGTACGAAACAACTTTCGCCTCAATATGCATAACTCTATACCATAAATCATAAGTTCACTGATTTACTGCATTACACTCGCATCATAAAGCAAGCATTGCACTAATACATGCTCCAACTGCATCATGTCATACATATAGATTCCACGAACGAAGAACCACCGCCGAACCAACCCGTCGCGGAGGAACCAGAAGAGGAGTTGCACCAGGAACCAGAGGGCCAGCAACAGGAACCCGACTACGCTCCGGAGGAAGCTACTGACCCTAGTGAAGAAGGTAGGCAGGACCATACTCAACCCAGGAAACAAATTATACTTGATGATTACGCATATGCATTAGGAGTTGCTTGGAACCAATTGCATTAGACTTCCTGGCCGCCCTGGCCCTAGCACCTATACATAGAGTTCGTAGGACGAGTATGCCTAGAAATTGCTAGGTACGAGTAGACACGAGTGTGTGTACTCGTCGCGTAGGTGTTTCCAAAATCACAAAAGCTTACAGTTATATCACTTGTAATTGTTGCTCATGAAGTAAATGGAGACCGGGCGGAGATTTTATTTCAGTATTTACTATTCATGATGTCGCACTCGGACTCCGCCCGAGTCGTTTAAGGCCCGTCCGCTGTTCGTCTGCTGATCGGCATAACATTGCTAGAGTGCTTAACCGGGAAATGGGACCGGTGAAGTCTTACCTGGGTTTGTCCGAAGTTTTCGAGGCTCCGCTCATCCACTTGCTGGAGGCCGATGGGCCCGGGGGCGCTTGTACTCGAGGGAGGGCTGACCCGGTGCGGCCGTGGTATCGCTCCTAAGGGAGGGCTGACCCGGTGCGGCCGTGGTATCGCTCCTGAGGGGGCACAACCCGGGGGTTAGGTGAGGGCGCTTTGAATCTTGGGACAAGACAGGTGGAGATGGGGGCTATATGTGGAAACGCGATGGCTAGTAAGCATATACCCCTGGCATGATAGTTATTCCCGGGAATTAAAAATCGATTCGAATCGCTGATGCCCACCAGGTGTGGGAATGCCAATATCACTGTCGGGCAACGTAGTAATTACTTAAACTCTCGGTATTTTAATACTCATGGTTTTTGGAATACTACATGTTTGAATTGAGTTGTTACCTTACGGAAATTTACTATTATGTTGGCAATCATACAGAAAATGAAACTTGTTGTTTATGTTAATTAAGTTGCTGTTAAAAACTAAAAGCTAAGGATCCACTTGCTAGTAAGCTGCTTCGCGTCAGCCGTAAGCCAAATCCATTAAGACCTACTGAGTAATTAGTACTCAGGGTTTGCCCCCACATTTTGAGCGCAGGTATGGAGTTCATGGTGTGTACTTGTGTTGGAGGCGGGGCATGCCCTCATTTAGGATGAGGTAACTAAGTGGCATGAGGGCAACATCGGTGGGCTCGATGTTGTATCTCTAATGCATATCTTTTGGTGATAACATGGTGACCTAGAAACTTATATTTCCGCTGCGAGAAACTTTCGAACTTGCTACCTTATAACCTTATGTTGGACTTGTACTTTATGTAAAAACTGGTTTGTAACTAAGTCTAACTTTATGCTATTCAACTGCCTGTGATGATGTATCTGTTGTGGCTCCATCGTGGGTCAGATGTGTATGATGTCGGTTCCTCTGGGAAAAGATAATATCGGGGGTCGAATGACTCTCGACGGACGACCGGGTTTAGTTTGGCCTAATCACATTACAAGCCAGAGGAGGCTAATGTGCTTAGTCCGGATTAAATCGGCGGTTCCGCCACACATACTAGCTAAGACAGGATGTATTTGGTAGAGATTTGGTTCCAACTTAGATCCTATCTGATTGGTGGCTCAAACATTTGTCAGAGTTCCTTTTCAATGCCTAACGGTGCAATGTTCCCACGTCAGCATTCTAACTCTAACAATGAGTGCTGGTTTGGGAGGAGTTGCGCATTAATCATTGCCTCAGAGGTAAAATAAGGGAAGGAGAGCCGTGGTGACGAAGAGTGAGGACAACACTAGCGCAAGGTGTAGAATGTGGAGTCTGTGCGGAGTATAGTGGCAGTGGTGTGGCCAGCCTGTTGGGAGGGACAGCATGGCCGGCCTACCGGAGTTGAGTTGTGTAAAGCAGAATATAGGTTGTAGTTTTCTCCACATTAGGACAAAACATGAATCCATTCATCATGGTTCTCCGGTAGAGCTAACCGGTGTAGAGGCATTTGGTAGTGATATTTCATTACCAGAGTTTCCATTGCTACTAAATACTCCCTCCATAAAAAAATAAGGTATATAGATTTTGTTTAAAGCTGAACTTTGGCCATCTATTTTTTTTAAAAGAGATATAATCAACAAATACAAAACTATCAGCATATTATAGCAGTTTTGAATATGAATTTAAATTTATAACATGCATACGCTAAAAATCTATGGATTTGATTGAATTGTTGGCCAAAGATTTAAAAAAGATTGGATTTTCCAAAAAAAAAAATACATGTCTTACTTTTTGGGATAGGAGTAGGACCCGTTACATGAAGTTTATCATGAAACACTCCTTGGCTTCTCAAGAGGAAGCTAGAGACTGCAATGCTACTAAATACGATATTGTCTTAGATACAAGCATATCAAGAAGATACAATATTAGATATGCTATATGCGGCGGAGGCAGGGGCCATTGATTTTTTCGTCAACAAACGTCGGTTTATTTTGGTCATATGGTTGATGACACATATAGCCATTTGCAAAAACCAGAACCGTCTTTATACAACATTACTTCAAATGTTTTTTTAATTCAATCCAACTATTTAGGAGCATTCTTTACAAGGGCTAGGTGGCATAGCACCATATCAGTATAGCACGTGTACACCAAAGTATTGGGATTTAGGCCAGCATGAACCACGCGTCTATCTATTAAAAACACAATTTCCATACTCCGGTGCCGTGCGCCTCGGCGGCTTCGCGCGCCCACCAACCAACTCCCTCCCACGGCTGACCGGCACCGCGGCCCACTTACATGTGGGCCCCGCGCCCCCCGAGCAAACAACCACGCTGCTTTGATTCGATTCCCTTCCCTTCGCTTCTCTTCCGTCCCTCCCTCGGTTTCCATTCTCCTCTTCGCTTCCTCCACCCTCGATCGGCGTCGCCTCTCCCTCCCTCCCTCCCGCTCTCCTCCCGCCGCGGCGCGCGCGAGGGGAGTGGAGGAAGCGGCCGGGCGGGGGGCGAGGGCATGGACGCGCGGGCCGGGGAGGCGGCGGAGACCAGCGGCCGCGGCGCCGGGCTGCCGCTCGCCGTGCGGGAGCTCCTCGCCGGGGGTGTCGCCGGCGGCGTCGCCAAGACCGCCGTCGCGCCGCTCGAGCGCGTCAAGATCCTCTTCCAGGTGCGTGGCGCTTACGGCGCACGATCCTTGCGCGGCCGACGAGCTGTTTTCTTTGAGGGCGGAATAGGCGAATAGCGATGTACTCCTAGAATCTTGAGGAGGGGTTATCTTGGGAATGTTCCCGTAATCCCGTGGCATCTCTGTCCCCTTCGTGGGGCCGGGGAGGTGCGATGCGTTTTACGTGGCGGCTGTTGCCGACAGCCCATGGTTCTTCAGTACTGCAATTACAGATGCAACTTGCGGGATCATGTGGAGTCTTGAATGGTTAGCTTCACTGCAAGGATGCAGGTTGTCGGTAGCTGAATTTCTACAGTAATTAGACAGTCTGGTTACAGTTTGCTGGGGGTGTCAGGTTGAGGACTGGTTCTTTGTAACCCGTACGTGCCTGATTCTTTGTTCAGTAATGTTGAAGTACATTGTATATTACAGGAAAGCTTTACGGAAGTGGTTGGTTTTTCTTTGAAAGTAGTTGAGTGACTGCGCTTTAACCTGCTTCGTTGGTAGCAGTCTCTGGGCTTGGATGAGAGGAGATACCCATTGGGTGTTCTATCTTAGATGGCCACTGTTCGTCTCTTTTGTGAACTCCATGTATTCCCAATTCCCCATGCGCATTCTACCTTGTTACTAATTAAATTGTTACCATGTTTAGTACTCCCTCCTGTCATTACATAAAAAACCTCATATATTAATGACCGGAGGGAGTATCATGTAACACGGGAGAAATCGGTAATACCAGGTGAGGTGAAGTATTATGTGTAACAGCAAAGCAAACCACAGTAATCTGCTTAATAAATTAATTAATAGAATTCTTTGTGTGTGTAACTCGCCAATCATTTTGCTCTGTTCATATTGCCACAGTATACAAATAGTATGAAGGAAATCCTGTTGACTTACCGTAAATGGTCATCATGAGACTTTGTTTGTAACTGTTTGAAAGAATTGTAGTCCAAGTCACCTCGTTATTGTCATGCTCTGAATCTGTGCTTATGCACAAGCCCCCTCCTATGTGTTATAATTAGTCTTAACTCTTAAGTAGCCTTCTGATTTTTGAAACTCTGTTGGAGCTTTCAGACAAGAAGAGCAGAGTTTCGTGGCTCTGGATTGATTGGATCCTTCCGAACAATCTATCGGACAGAAGGTCTTTTAGGGTTTTACAGGTTGGCCTCTTCTTAATTTGCATGACAGGTTGGCCTCTTCTTGCGCAGTTGAGCTTGACTTTTCAATTGTCTTTTCATTAGGGGAAATGGAGCTAGTGTGGCTCGAATTGTTCCTTATGCAGCTTTGCATTATATGGCGTATGAAGAATACCGCCGGTGGATCATTCTTGGTTTTCCTAATGTGGAGCAAGGGCCTGTTCTTGATCTCATGGCCGGATCAATAGCTGGAGGAACAGCCGTCATATGCACGTACCCTCTTGATCTAGTCCGCACAAAGTTGGCTTATCAGGTTGGTACGAATCCTTCTTGCATCCTTTATTAAACTGGAAGACCACTTCTGTTGGGTTTTAAGTCACCTATGATGTATTATGGATCGACTTGTTCTCTGAACAAGGATCTGATTAGCATATTTTACTATTACTGTGTTCGATAGGATTTATCTAGTATATTATTTATCAATTGCCCATTTCCTTCGATCATCAATACCTTTCTAATTAGTAGTCCCCTCTGCAGGTAAAAGGTGCAGTGAATGTCGGTTTCAGAGAATCTAAGCCCTCGGAACAGGTTTACAAAGGAATCATGGATTGTGTCAAAACAATATACAGACAAAATGGATTGAAAGGCCTATACCGTGGCATGGGTATGCATACATTGTATTTCACTATTTTCTTAAGACCAGTTTCTAATAGACTACTCGATGTTAACTAGTAAAATTTATTTTTCTTCAGCCCCATCACTATATGGAATCTTCCCTTACTCTGGTCTTAAATTCTACTTCTACGAGAAGATGAAAAGTCATGTTCCTGAAGAGCACAGAAAAGATATCATAGCAAAACTTGGTTGCGGATCAGTTGCAGGTTTGCTAGGACAGACAATGACATACCCCCTAGATGTTGTTAGGCGGCAAATGCAGGTATGGTCTCGCTCATAGCATGTGGCCGGCAAGCATTTATATGTTCTAAATAATATGTGATGCACCATTCTCAGGTTCAGGCCCTTTCATCACCCAGCCTTGTGGGGAGAGGAACATTTGAAGGCCTGGTTATGATAGCAAAACAGCAAGGTTGGCGACAGCTATTTTCAGGATTATCTATCAACTATTTGAAGGTAAGATGTTTCCTTAGTTGTGACACTAAAAGCTCATTTAGTTGTGTTTTCTAAAATGGACATTTTTTACTCCCAGACAAACGTGACAGGTAGGCAGAAGCTATTGAAACACCGCAATCCCCATTATCTTCTATAGAACTTAACTTTGGACAAAGGTGTTCTGATATGTGTCATCACTATAATCCAAAGTCTTCATGTTAAGCACTTGCACTTTTATGCCAATTGATTAAGTGAACTGAAACGTGGAGTTGTTAGAACGTTTTATCAAGGGCCATTGTTTTGGTTGTGTGATCATTATTTACTACTCCCTCTGTCCCAAAATGTAGCTACTTCTAGGTTTGTCCTTATTCAAACTATCTTAAATTTCACTACATTTATATGAGAATATACCAACATATGTGACACCAAGTTAGTATCATCAGATTACTCATGAAATATATTTTTTGTGGTGTACTTATTTCATGTCAGAAATGTGAATAGTTTTTTTTCTATAAACTTGGTCAAGTCTGAGATAGTTTGACTCAGGACAGACCTAAAATCAACTATATTTTTGAAAGGAGTGAGTTGTATTTTAGTTTGGAGACATCAGCGTACTTTACCTTCCCTTCTGTGCTTCTGACAGAAAATATAACAGAGGTGCCTCCTATGAATAATGTTTGACTGATAATATTGGTTCATATAGTTATGACTTATGAATGCTGCATACATAATGTTCATCTCGTTTTCTTAAGATAGTAATGCAAATAATCTGAGTTTAAAATATACACCTTACACCCTCTTTCACAGGTGGTGCCATCAGTAGCCATAGGATTTACTGTTTACGACTCAATGAAGGTTTGGCTTAAAGTTCCATCAAGGGATGTTGCTGTTTTGACAGAAGAGCGAAGTAATACAGCTCCTATCCCCTCCAGTTAGAATGAGTACTAACTCTTTCGGTGATGCAATGCCCCTTTCTGATTCTGCCTTACCATTCATAAGGCATGTAGTATAGCATTCTTTCTTGGAGCTGTATCACCACAGCTACTAGGCGTCTCCAATGCAATGGGGACAATAATTCGACCATCAATAAGCTCATAAGCAAGTCGTTGATGTCAAGAAAAACCTTGGCATCTAAGATGAGGAATAGAATTCATGGTGGATTGCCGATTCTGTGGAATTTCACCCTGTAACTGTAAAGATTCTGTATATAGCTGAATAGCTTGTGTCAAAAATGAGAAGTCAGAACTCAGAGGTCAGAGCAAATATGCTTGTGTTTCTACCTCCGTTTGTTCTTTCTCCTTTTTGTCACAGAACTGCATTCTTGGGATTTCTTTTTGTCATACGTAGCTTCAGGTTTGAGGCTGTAGGTATGCGTCCCCTTTTGCCATAAGTACAAAGAATCTATCATGCCCCTGGTTCCGGACTGCTTTGCTTTGAGCCGGGCGTGCTGTCCTGTATGGCTGTATTCTTTCTTTCCCCCTTAACGAAGGCAGAGCTCCCACCCCTAATGTAATGTAAGGCGGAGCTCCTGGAGCTAAGTTCAAGAAAAAAAACAAAGAATATATTATGCCTTGCACTTGCATTCCCCACCTGGTTGGATTCTTGCGCTCTGCATAACACGGCGTCTTGGATTTTGGTCAGATTCTTGCAAATTTCATATTCCTTGCATCTAGCCTGTACTGGTTCTGGCCTTCTGGGATAGGTTCCAAATCGGATTCACATTTTACAGTTGAGTTGTTGGAATGTATCAGCTATCCAGGGCACACCAGAACATCTGGTGAAGCTTCGCATCTCAGTAACATTGTTTCGAGCAGACCGTGTAAAAAGACCGAGGACCGCATATAGTACAAAACGAAACTATAACACTAATAAAGACAGAATAGAGTTTGAAATAGAAAGGTAATAGACAAAGCTGCTGGAGACAATATAAGCCTTAAGCTCGATTCAATTACTCATGCTTATGGATTCTCAAGCTCGACGTCTTGTCACATTTCAAGTTCTTTTCCAAAGGAATTTCCAAGAATGCATTCTTATGGAACGGTTTTGAAGTGAGGTGTTTGGATTCTTTGGAAAGGAGGAAAGATGAGTTCCTTCTGAGAAAAGGCTTGCTTTTCTATACAAAACATAGGAGAAAAAATCCTCTGAAAGTTTTCCTACAAAGAGAGAGAGAGAGGGTGCGATGGAGTGTGTGTTAGTCTCGCCATGATGCCGTACTTGCGTTGTCTCAAGACATAGCTCGTCTCACTCTGAAGCCGTTGTCAGCAATCTGAAGCTAGACTTGTACTGATTAGTGAATGGAACATTGATTCTTGCCGACGTTCCCGTCGTTCTAAATTAAATTATAAAGGTTTAGATTTTAAATTGATTTACCTACTGTTCTATCTACAGAGGAAGGAAGATGAACCAAATCTTTCTATAATTTGGAATCAAAGGATTAATTTGGAGAGTAGAGAATATGACAACTAATCACATCTGCAAAAACCAATTATTCGACAAATGGTATCCGTATCACCCGCAGAAACAAGTAAAAAAAAAGGTATATAGCGTGCAGAAAGGCAACAATAATGTATATATGCGTGCAGGCGGAGCAGAGGGCCTGCTGGAAACCAACCCTGCACAGGTAGAGGTAGCAGTGCAGTGACCGAGGGAGGACAGGCTACGATGCATAGGCTACTGCCATGGAGGTCAGTGCAGGTCCCACTTCATGCACCTCATTGAAGTGGGATTACCTCCATGTGTGCAGGCGTGGAGCCGTAAAATGCCACGGCTATCCAACTAGCGATGGCAACAGGGATCGCGGGAATTCCTTATTTAGGGACGGAGATAAGAAGTTTTTTTTCTCACAGAGACGTAAATGGAAAAAATTCGGTCTGATAAACAGGGACGGGGATCGCATGAATTCCTTATTTAGAGATGGAGATGAGGAGTTTTTTTCCTCACGGAGACGTAAACGGAAAAAATTCAGCCTCTGACGGATAAACGGGAAGGGGGAAGCATTTTCTATCCTCGATTTCCGTGGGGACCTGTTAAATTTGTATATGATGATGTTTTTATGTAATAGTTAATGATAAAATAAATCATTATCTTGTCAAGTGATCACTTATTATACAAATATATTTATTATGATGTTACGTATAATGATTTTTTTCTTTTGACAGTGCATATAAGTAGCAATGTTTTGTACTAATAACAAAAAAACATACATATTAATTATAGTTTAAGGCTTTGTTCGGTTTGCCTGGTTTTGGAGGGGGGATTAAATCCCCTCCAATCCCCTTGGATTTTCCTCTAACCGAACAAGCCCTAAGTGGGGACGGGGATCCCTGTGGGGATTTATTCCCCGCAGAGAACGGGGATGGGAAGAAAATGTCGAGAAGCTTTTTCCTTCGCGGAGACAGGGATGGGGAGCTATTCCCTGACGGGGAACTCCCATCCCTATACCCAACACAACTACACATCACCGTATGCACTTTGCTAAATGGTACAACGTTACAAGGAGAATGCAATTCTCACATGCACAATTAATTATCCAGGTAGAAAGCTAGAATTAGTTTTCTTCAAATGTTTCGATTTGTACTCTTTACAAGCTTTTATACATGGCAGCTATGTATAGAATATATTTTACAAACATGTCCCATGGCCATTCACTCGTTTGTAAGGGTTTACTTTTCTAACGATGCATTATTTATCAATAGGACCGGTAACGATTTTCGGAGCGATAATCGACGATAATCCCTTGATCGGTTGATTACTCGGCATTTATCATCGAATTTTGTTTATTGTATTGATACAAAAACGAAATCTGATCGAAAATCGTCGATTTGAGAACCACTACTTATTCGGCCATCTCTAATAGTGATGGGCAACAGCTAAAGCGTTGGCTTATTTCTCCCCATCGGCGCTCCGCTCCAAATCCACCGTCTTCCTATATCTGTGAAGTAGGCCACCTCCTCCTCTTGGATTAGGGTCAAGGTTTTGGGGTTAGGATTTCGGAGATATGGGATTGCTATGTTATAAGGGGGCTCTATAGAATCTTAGCATGTATTGGATGGAGGGATGAAAGGGGATGGGATGGGAAGGTACCACTTTTGTAGTGTTTGGTTGGAGAAACAAGAGGGGTGGGTGCCATCTTTGAGGGGAATACCCCCCTCAGTTGTCGGGCGACCCCATCCCTCCGATCTGAGGGGGCGTCTCTCTTGATGGCGTCCTGCAGAGGTGAAGCGGTGGTGCAGGTCCCGCGCAAGGCAGCGGTGGCGGCGCAACAGTGGACGCGGGAGGCGGAGGTAGACGGTGACAGTCCCTCAAGGCGAGGAGTGGTGGCGCCGCGTGACATGGAAGTGTGGAACCAGTCGGCAACAGTCCCGCGAGGCAGAGGTGCGGCGACCAGCGACTAGAGCGAGGCGGAGGGTCTGGTAGCGTGAGTGAGGAGGTGTGGAGGAGACGGGCGCCATGTCACCGATACCCGCAAGGGGAGCAGGGGGGAGGGGCAAGCGGCGGTAGAAGGCGGACACGTGAGGAAGAAGGTGAGGTTGTGTGTCTGATGAGTGGGCCCACGTCCGACAAGTGGGTTACACACCAATAGTGCAGCCTCTGGAAGGCCATCCATTCCCTACAACTAAATCCCTATAACCAAACAGAAAACGAAGATGGTTCCATCCCTACTAACCAAACAGGAAGGGAACATTCAATCCTATGTTGTCTGCGATTCAAACACATGCTTATTGGCGAGTGGTAGAGACGAGCACCGGGATGGAGCAGCGAGGGGTGGAATCACCGCTAGCCAAAGCGGGTGGAGGAATACCGGTGGGGACGGGACAAGGGCAACCAACCTACTTGTATAGTTTTAGGGAAGGGTGGAGGTAGGCAGTACGATGTTTGTGGCGACGGTGGGACAAGGGCAACCAACCTACTTGTATAGTTTTAGTGAAGGGTAGTCCAGTAGTGAGCGCCATCATACTCCTTGAATTCAAACTCTACTCTATGTACAGTGTATATTTCATCATTTAGTCCGTCCTTGGATCTCTGTACTCAACAGAGACTTAGGGCCTGTTTGATATGGCAGTATTTTTGTAGTATTGAGGCAATACTACAGTATTGACGAAAACCTTGGTATTTTTGGCCTCAAGGTGTTTGGCAGCTTCATCCAAAATTCTGTATCCAAAACTGTGGTATTGTCAATACCACAGTATTTTTGTGGTTTTAGAAACTTTGGTCTGGACCTCAGTTTTTCACGGTGAGGAACGCGTCCGTCTCCTCCCTCCTCCCTCCTCCCTCGCGCGACTCTAAGCACCACGCAGTCTCCCGCGCTCGTCGTCCCGCCGCCGTGCCGCCTCCCGTGCCCGCAGTCGGCCCCGTGGCCCCAGCCTCGTGCAGTCGTGCGGACGGCCGTCGCCCACTGTTGGTGAGATGGGAGAGAGAGAAAGGGAGGGAAGGAGAGGGCGACGGGAGAGAGAGGGCCGCTCACCATCATGGGAGAGAGAGGCCGTCAGAGGAGGGAGGCCCGCTCGCCTCACGCCGCTAGCCCTCCTCATCCCTCTTCGATCCGCACTGCCGGAGGCCATGGCCCGATCCAGATTCGGCCACCTCCTCGGCCTCGCCACACGATGGTCCCGTCTCCGGTGGCTGCCCACCGCCGAGACCCCTCTGCGCGCGCTGGCTTCGCCTCCGGCGGCCTTCCGCCGACAGCCCCTGCTGCACGCGTAGGCCCCACCTCCCGCAGCCGCTCGACGACGGCCCCGCCACGCGCTGGCCTCACCTCGCATGCTGGGCTTGCCTCCCGCGGCGGGGGAGAGGCAGAGAGAGGGCGGTGGAGGGAGGCAGGAGGAGCGACGAGGGAGAGGAAAAGGAAGAGGACGACGGATGGGATACTGTGGAACCAAACACAGCGTGGTTTTGAAAATACAATAGTTTTACAGCAGTATAACAAAACCATAGTATTTTTGTCATGTACAACTTCAAACCATAGTATTCTAAAACTACAGTATTTGAATACTTTGCTATCAAACAAGACCGAGAATATCACAAACTGTAGGGGTAGCGGTGGAGCGCAGGCAGGCGGCAGCAGGAAGGAATGGAAAATGGAAGCGCGAGGAGGATTTTCTTTTCTAAAATAAAGGGACCATGGTTAGGTGTTATGTTTAGAACTTCACATGTTATATTTATAAATATTCCTAAAATACTACTCCATCTTGTTTTTAGTTTTTAGTGTACTAGCAAAAGTGCATGTGCGTTGGAATGGGTAACGAATTTTATTTACACATGAACTCCACCGACCGAAAAGAATTTCTCTTGATTAATTTGGTTACAACATAACTAAACAAAACATTTATATGCCCATATTGTTTTTGTAAAAAATAGGCCGGACTCCTCTAGGAGATTCATAAGCTAAAAAAAGGACTCCATTGCAGGCCTATGTGCGTGGATTTTCAAGATAGATGATCACAAGGGGTAGTAATCAATTTTGGACATCTAGGGATGAAAGTGGGCTAGCACGTGAACCCACACGTAGTTAATTTTTTGGGAGAACATACGAAACCATCTACATATGGATTTGCGGATTAGCCCATTTTCGTCCCTACTCTAATATCACCGCTCAACATAGAGGACAAAGAGTTTGTCAGTCTCTGAGGCATGTCTTTATGTCAGTTCCGATTTCTTTTTTGATCTAGGTAAGCACGCCACCGCTGGCCATGCTCCCTTGGTGACTTGGTGTGGCTCGTCCTTGATGTTGTTGTCTTTCTCGGAGCGTATGCTTGCTAAATTAGCCTCATGTCTAGATGGTCAAGCTGGACACCGTGTGTTAGTAGTGCAGTGCTCACCGGCTGCGCTCCCTCGACGTGCTCATGCTCGTCCTCATCAACAGGTGTAGTAGCAAAGGCTTGTCTTGTTCCTCAACAGAAACCGTGCGGGGTTGGCTGACCATCCTCGTCGGGTGGCATTGTCCATCATCACGGCCGCTTGCACGCCCGGCCAGCAGTACTCGGCCTCGTTGGGCTCCCGCTTGTCCTTATTGGCTGGCGGCGCCTTGGGAAGCTGCGGCGGGCAGACCATAGACTAACACTGCTTGTTGCCTGCCGCCGATGACGATACTGGCGGTCGTGGGCCTTTCCGCTAACGATGATGATGCCTTATCGTCCTTGTTCGTCGAGCCACCACCATCGTGCATTATTCCCTAAGCCGACTCGGGCCTCTCACTCTGAGCGTGGTGCGCTCCGCCCGGTGCGGCCTCCATGCGCTGCCGCTGCCGGTACTGTCGATCTTGGACTGCGACGAGGAAGCTACAACATGAGGAAGAGCACTGTGCTCCTGATTCCTCCTCTTTGTCCACACGGCAATGCTACCCATCACTGCCGCTGCCACAGATGATGGTGACACCGAGTTGTGACCGGGAACGGCGGCGAAGGCGGCCACGTGATGACGTTGTTCCTCCTGCGGTATGTCGACCGATCGGCGCAGAAAGGATCGGACGTCGTAAGTCACAGCTATCGAAAACTTTGGAGTAGTCGGTTCGTGACGCGATGCCGCCCTCTTCTTCTTGGTTTATAAGCTGCTGCCACGCATTCAATGTCCGACTCGAGTACGCTCGCACGATTCCCTGTTGGAACTGGACGAGAGATGCTTGCGCGGTTTGGGCTCATGGGGTTGGGTTGTTCTGTTCGGATTCTTTCTACCACGGCCCGCATGTATCGTAAGACCGGACCCACCTGTCATGTATGTGAGGAGACAGACCAAGAATCCTTACTTGCTTTAATATTAGATATAGATAAAGCAAATCGTTTGTTTTATTTGAAAAATTGAAAATACTTTTTATTTTTATTATTAACACCGATATCATTTATAATCACAAGTATTTCAAACCTAATTTAAATTTTTAATATTTATATTAAATTTTAAATAAAGTCGAACTGTTTGATTTATATACTTAAAACAATACAGGCTGCTATTTTGACGATTTGCTTTACACAGTGAAAAAAATACATACTACTATTTTGGGACGAAGAGAGATGAAGAGCTGGATTTAGGCTATCTTCAGCAGCTTCTCCATCTCTCATCCTCCATCACTGTTCTAACTATTCATCTATCTAGCTACAGTATTGTAACAATACTGCATTAAATTTTACAGAATCAATATACATACCGGAAACCTTAGGCTGGTTCCAATGGTCCTCCTCATCAACTTTTTTAAAATACTATTTCAACTAGTTTTCTCTCTGTCTACTAATACAATATTTATGGTAAATAGTGTTCGGAAGTTCTTACACCTTGGACAATAAGAGCACGCCACGGCATGTCTCTTGTCTCCCTACCCTCGTCATCTCCTGTCCTCGACCCTTTTCCCAAGCGTAGAAAGAAGGGGAAAGAGAAGGGACAGGGCTTCTGCCTTGGTTCAGGAGCCCAGCAAGCATCCACAGTCCATATAGCCTACCATCCACAAAAGGCCTCTCTTTTCAGTATTCCGTGCCCACATCCCCATGGTGCTACAGTGGCATGCCAATGATTATACTCGAGTCGAAGCCTATCGCAAGTTTATAGCCCTCTTCCTATGATAAGACGCGTCGTTCCATTATTTTCATCGTTCCTTCCTCTATTTTGTTTGAGTATTCTATCTTAAGGCGTCTAGCACGGAGGACAAAAAATTGAAGAATTCAATTTCTATATAAAATATTCTGTAATATCCTTTGAAACATAGTATTAAATCCCATCAAAACTTTTTAAAATTTCTATAGAATGGGCTATTCCATAGAGATTTTGAAAAAAAATAAGCATGGGTTTCTTTCCTTATGACTCCGCATGGCATTCTAATCGCGTGTTTTTTCCTTATCTATCTATGTGTGTTTGAGAGTTATGTGTTCCAAAAAAAGTCCTAAAATGATAAAGTTACAGGTAGAGGTATATCAAAGCCCTAGTTTGGCTTAGTATGGATTCTCAAAGTCTAGATTCTACACAAAAATCCAATATGGCCTTCTTTGAAACATGGGAATAGAAAAAAAACATAGGAATTAAGTTGACATGTTTCTCCAACCCTACTGAAATTGAAAACATAGGAAAAGAGATGAGATGCCCTTTCGTAGCACCACAAGAAAACCAAAGGAACCTATGACTAAAATGAAACTTTTCAAGAGGTCTTACCTCTTACTTTATTTTTTCTGTGAAACCGAATCATAAAAATGCAATTCTATGAAATATTTTCTTTCCTTTTCTATGAACCAAAGAAGTCTATAGGAAGTTAAATTTTTTCAAAAATCCTATACCAATCAGGAGGTCTATGCGCTATTTACTATTACTAATTGGATACTCTGTTTGGAGCCTCCATGTTTTTCCTCACCAGATGAGTTAGGGAAAATAATAAATCTTAGAAATTTTCATAAAAAATAGAATATCTGGCCGTCCATCATGTAGCTCTAAGAGCCACTATTTTCTAAAATACGCACCATGCCATTATGAAAGATGAAATAAAAGAACCCCCTAAACTTACATAAAAGTTACCCACCATGCCATTAGAAAATATGAATTAAATAACCCTATAAATTTGCAAAAATAAATTACCCACCGTGCTATTATAAAATATGAATTAAACAACCCCTAAATTTGAATATAAATTACTCACCATGCATTATAAAAATGAATTAAAATAATCCCTAAATATGCATATAAATTACTCAGTATGCCATCATGAAAGATAAATTAAAATAATTCATAAATTTACATATAAATTACCCACAATACCATTTCGAAAGATAAATTAAAATAATCACCTCAACTTTATATATCGTAAACTCTAACACTTGCGAGAGTACGGATCGATGGACTAGTGTCTTTTAATTGATAATAATTGAATCAGGTGATATTTGGCTCATGGTCGAACCACAAGAACGAGGCTTCAAAAATTTCTGCAAAATTCCTACTTTCCAAACGGAGCCTTATTTATATATGAAATTGAACCATAAAAACGCAACAATACTGTAGAATCTTTCCTTTCTTTTTCTATGAACCAAAGAAACCTTTAGGAAAAATTCTTAGGAAGCTGAATCTTTAAAAAAAATCCTATACAAATCCTCGGTTCCAAAGAGGCCTAAGACGCACTGTATCATTTATATAATTAATAATGATGAAATCAGGTGACCTTTGGTTCGTAGTCGAACCGTAAAGAGTATTCTCTGTAGATGGTTTCTCGCACGAGAAATGGTTAAACACCACCCCCTCCTCTCTCTCCTCTCTACTACCGCATCATCTACTAGTCACTACAGAAGGCGAGCGGCCCCTGGAATTGTAGCGAGCAGTAATTTGACGTCTAGAGAACATGTGTCAGTACGTGTATATATATAAATCCAGCTAGTAGGCTAGGCTTGTACAGGTCGACGCCGTAGACTTCCTGTGCATGAGGTCAGGCCCCTCTCTGATACTGCTCATCACTCTCTGTTCTGTTGCTACTCCGGGTCCGGTCCCACAGTCTTAATGGTTAGTCTGCCAGAGATCTACCCACTAGATTTCGCTGACATCATCGATCCTGTGCATGCCTCCTGTAACTATTTATTTATTATTACTAGTTTACTACTGCCTAGCTAGGACCAGGGTTGCGACTCGGAACGAACGGTGCAATGCAACGCGCCAGCGCCAGCGACTGCACTGCGTTTCTGAATTCTGCCTGCCTGCGTTCCCTCCCAATTCCCATCCCTCCACTCTACTGTATACGAATGTGTCTGTATCGATCGGTAAGAAGGACCTGCGTCACCTGCCTCATCTTGTTCCCATCCAACAGTTGCTCCGTAGTCTTTCTTCAGTGTTTGGATCAGAGAGAAAAAGGTTATCTGTCGCCTTCGCCCGAGTACGGATAGCTAGGCAGTGTTCCGCAGACTGAGAGATGAATTCTCAAAAAAGAGAGCAAGTGAGATTGTTCTATGAAACAAGAAGAACAAGATTTAGGCTCAACATTATATACGAATTGAATTTAGGTTGTGATGGTCGTTCTACTGGAATCAGCCGTAATGACGTGGACGAGCTTTCGAGTTGTTGAGTAATGCTAGGATGGCTAGTTATACTAAATCCAGAGCAGATGCATTTTGTGTGGCGTATAGGTATGAAGTAGGAGGTGGAATGTCTACATTGAGTATATGAAGAACAGGGGATCATAAAGAGCTGAGAGATAATAAAAGAGGACGGTCATCAAGTCAAGGCAAAAGCATCAACTAAGTCATGGTAGGAGCGCATGATGGCTAGGTGGTCAGGCTAGGGAAAAAAAGAGTTTATATGCGTATGGCTATCGCGCGCGAAGGGTGTTTGCCTATACCACTAGCTTGACAGCTTCCTGGATTTGGGCCTCAAAAGCATGCTTAGCAAGTTAAGGATGCATGGTACCATAGCCAAACTCATCCCGAAGCGAAGTGAAACCTATGAAGGTATAGGTACGTTTGCTGGAGTTATCACAGCAATGTACATGCATGGTCATTGGGACTAGTCGCAGTTGGCCAATACATTATACTCCCTTAGTTGTTCAATTATTTGTTGTCACTGACTTGTTCGCATATTTAGTCATTCAGTCTTAATGAAAAAAATTATGCAAATACGTAAAATATAAGTCATGCTCAAACTACCTTTGATAATAAAACAAATCACAACAAAACAAATGACAACTTATGAAATATTTTGAATAAAATGACTGGTTAAAGTAGTGGGGAAAAAGCCAATTGTGATAAATATTTAAAAATAGAGTGAGTATTTAGGACTTGATGGTCGGTATCGAGATGTGCTTTTAGAACCCTAATTTATTTATTTGCAAAGAGAGCAGCCAAGTGCTTGAGAGATCATTTATTGACTAATCAAATCTACGAACGCCATTTTTCCCTATGGATTGTCGAATCCTCCAAAATACCCTTTCTTTTCTTATTAGTGTCATGAAATTTTATATTAAGCCTAGATCTTTTTGAGATAGCATATGAAAATACACTCATTGTAGAGTAGGCAGGGTATTAATATAAAGTATTGTGATGATTAGAGTTGATTTGTTCAAGCCCCCTTTAAATTCATGCAAGTTTTTCTGATGCTTTGTTTTTTTCTCTCTTATGACCAGACTATCCAATCCAGTGACGTTATCATACTAGTCATCAGGTAAGGACTAATGTCACTAGAGAGTGGAAAAAGGTGTGGAAAAACATTGTGTGCTACACTGTATATAGAATGGAAAAACAATGACTAGCGCACTATATACTGATACAAATGCACTACCTAGTGACACTAGCCATCTCATCATGCTCCTACTCTCGCCTCCACCGCCTTTGAGGCCGCTGTTCTCTTCTGCCTCTACCAAATCTGGCTCGTCTCTAATCACCGCCCATGAATTTGTCTTCTGTGGTCGTCCACACCGGCCATTGGAGAAGAGTCCGACTTACCACCTCATTCGAGCAGCCCACCTCCACCTCACTGTCCATGCCCCGTCTAGTGCCCATAATCTCTTTTGTTTTGAGAAAATTCATTAAACTAGGCTTGCCATTGGAGATGGATAGCGCGGCGCTTATGATACCCAGTGACAAAACATTGACACTCATCATGTTAGGTTTAGTCTCACATCAGCAATTGCTGGTGGAGAGAGCATGGCGTATAAGGCGAGGGAAGCCCTTACCTACCTAATGTGTTGGGGCTCCTATGTATATGGGCCTGGTGGGCCGCAGGCCCGCGGCTCATGGACGCCAAGTGAGTTGGAGAGGAATTCAGTTACGCCACTAACAAGCCCGTGGCTCATGGACACCAAGCAAGCTAGAGCGGAATTTAGTTGTGCCACTCTAACAAATGGTATTAGAGCCCATTATTATAAAAGTAGAAAAACATCAAATGGTCACAAGTGACACGGAATATGTGGAACATAGAGTGCTGGATTACCGGTGACTCTTGGTTTGTAGTGAGTTTGAGAAAGTCAGAGTTGTCGGTCAGCTCGTGGTTGAGCGGTAAAGGTGACAACTCAAGTCGGGGGCACATGAAAGTTCGCACACGACAACTTTGAGGTGGGGGGAATATTCACCTGGAGTTTGTTGTAATATGTCTCGATTATTTGTATGAGTCCGGTTACAATAGGACTTGGAGTTGCGTTATAGGGTAGAGTCCCTACAACTTCTGTAACATGGACCTCCTCGTAAATATGAGGGGAGGGCTATTGTGATAACCATGACGACCTAGTTAGCTTGGAGTGGGGCAAGCGACGTTGTTGTGGTGTGCCAGGATGCCAGCATAGCCATGGATATGGATAGGTGCACCTATAGTCATGCCCTAAGTAGGCTTCGGTTAAATCTCGTTAACAAATATCGCTCCTTTGTTGTCGTCTGTGATCATGCATGTTCTCTCAATACATCCAATCATCGCTTTCCGCTGGTGGAGATTAGCAGACAACTTGTCACTGGTAGGGCTAATTTTCTGACAAGTGATTTTGGAGCCTATGGTGATAAACTTAGAAAAAAATCTCGAATGGTACAGGTGACCAGGAGTTTGTAAAATTGTTTGAGGAGGCGATGTTGACTCGTGTCAATGGTCTGGATGACATCTTTGGGAGGTCAACAGCGTTATGTGACAAAAACGTTGAGGCCAATGTGTGACGGGTAGATTTTTATGATTAATCTCACATCGGTAATTGGTGGTGGACGACCACGACGTATAAACGGAGGCAACGCTTACCTAACGGAATAATAGTGTTTTTAGCTGAGTTAGACACAGAGCCTTATGTGTTGAGAAATCCATGTCTATGGACCAGATAGAGTGCAGCTCCTGTACGCCAAACAAGCTGTACCGAAATTCCTAAGCGTCTCTGGAGTCGCCGCCGTTTAGACATATATCATCAACCAATACACAACTATCATCCTAGTGGCCCGTTCCTTTGGAGAGTGAGAGGTGTGTAGCGAGTTTGATGGTCAGAGACTAGCGCGCTCCAGGCTCGAGCACCAGCTGCAAATCCTGCTATGGAGACAGGAGATTGCGGATCTTTTGGTTGCCTTGCTCATTTGATCTTGTGCGCAGAAAATGCAGGCAAAACATGTATATGCCCGAGAGAGACAGAGGGTCCTTGAAAAGCCTGCAACAGTGACTAGTACAGCAGTAGTGCTCAAACGATCCCACAACTTGCAGAACAGCAGAGGCCAGTTTGAACTTTGGACACATTTCCTTGGTCTTCTCCTGCTCCTCTCGCCTTGCCGATTCCCATTTGCTAAAACTGCAACGGAAGCGCCCAGAGGTGCTGTGATACTAAGGCTGTTTCCAGGACGCCCAACCGGAGGACCAAAATGACACGTCATCCACAAATATTTTATTTCTACCTTTGGAATTTTGTTTTTTCTCCATCGAACTCCCATGTCCTCTTCTTTCACCTCTCGATACAGGTGCTGCCCACCCGTGCGGACCACCCTCTCTGGCCTGCGTGCCGCTCGTCGGTGGCGGCACAGCTCCAATGCCCGCAGCCTGCTCCTCCTCACCGTCCGTCGTCACTCTTCCTCGATGTCCGACGCCGCTCTGTCGCCGCCCGTCAGACTCCTCCCCACGCCTCCTCCTTCGCCGGACTCTTCTCCACGCCAGCCGCCTCCTCCGTCGGCCTCTTCCCCACCTCGACCGCCATGGTCGCTACGGCTGCGTCCTCGTGCCAGATTCGGGCCCACCCGAGCTGGATCGCGCCATGGCCGGTGCGACACCTCCTCCTGTTGCGTGCAGGCGGCCGGCCAGGGCGGCAGGTGGCTCCCATCACGGGTAGGCGGATGATCGCGGCAGCGGCGGGTCCCGTTGCGCGCAGGCAGATGGCCGGTGTGTCAGTCTCCTGCCGTCGAGCGGAGGCAGGGCCAAGGCGCCGTTGAGCTCCCGTCGTGCGTAGGCAGGACGGCCGGGGAAACTTCTTCTCCCGTCGAGGACAAGGAGCTCGATGGAGAAGAAACAAAATTTCAGAGGCGGAAATAAAAAATTTGTAGGTAACGTGACAGTTTTAGTCCTCCGTTTGGGCGTTCTCGCTTGAAGCAGCCTAAAACTACCGAATAGGCAGGTGCATTGTTCTTGTCCAACAAAGGGTAGCTTGATCTGATCCAGAGCAACCTTGCTTTGTTGCTCAACACCTGTAGATGATGAGTGATGGCCTGTCTGATTGACAGGGACGCGCTAATTTTAGCCACGTGCATGATGCGTCCATCACTTGCGGTCTTGCGCTTCGTTCTACTACTATACTATATTATACTACTACTACAACACCGCAAAAAAACAGTGTGCATTTGGATTAGCAGCACTTCTTCGTAGAGAAAATTCATTGCTTGCCTTTTGTCTTAGTCTTAATTTAGAAAACTTCCCTATTATCTGTGTCTTTCTTGACACTAGTTTACAGAGCTAATGGCGGTGAGGGGAGGGTAAAAAGACATGATTATTTTTACTATCATTTTACTGTATGTTTTGTTCTTAAAAATGACATATATTTACATCCTTTGTGCGTACAAATATTTACTTTGATCCAACTATGAACAAACAACATGGCAGAAGTAGCTTAACATATCTGACAGAAGTGCCAAAAAGACAATAAAGATAAAGTTGGTGATAAATAGAAAAGTTTTAAAATTTTGAGGGTAGAAAGGAAGTAATAAGGTTCCTTTTAGCAAAGGATGGATTTTTCTCATTTTTATTTCTGGCAGCTGTGGTTGGTCAATCACGAGGTGGTAAATCCCGGAGAACATCCTATCCTGTTTCCCCGTCACACACTTTTCACATCTTGCGCTGTTTTTTTTATAAAGGAACAGCTACGTGTAAAATTGACTGTCTGTACATCGTAACGCTAACGCTAACTAGAGAGAAACGTAATTGGAACGGTGGATGAACAGTGAGTTGATAGCCATCCATTTGCACATCCCGGTCTCATCTCATGCCATGCCACTGTCCTGCTGCGTTGCCACAGTATAAAGGATGGGCGCCAACGCCTTGCCATTGCTGCTTGGGATGAGAGAACCAGGGCCCCTCCTTGTTTTTGACGGTCTGTGACTTGTGAGAGCGCTCCCACCCAGGTCAAGGAAAACCAGAGCTCTGACCCGTCACCCATCGGTGTCAAGATCCCTGCTCTCCTCGGAAGCTTTGGTGTTTGTATGTTCCTTCAATTTCCTTTTGATTTCATCGCCAATGCATGCAGGCGTGCTTGCAAATGCCTGAGTGGTGGTAGTAGTAGTAGTGATGGTGTCCCCCCCAATTCTTTCTTGTCTCGCTCCTTGTAGGCGTTGCATTTGGAAGTGCTCGTCTTTCCATTTTAGGACGTACATGGGGGGCGTTGAATCTTCAAAGAGTTGTTCATGAAGAGCAGTATTTTCTTTTGCTGTCTCCCTCCCTTGGTTCTTGTGTTCGTCTTATATTATTATACTAGCTTCTGCTTCCTGTGGAGCAGCCTCATCTCAGCTTGCCGCTACTTGTGTCGCATCTGCATACTGATAATCACCTCATCCCCGTCATTGCAGTCACAGTAGTTCATTATTTGTTGCTCCACCATTGTTCATATGCTGGGATTCTGTTATTAGACTCTATGTACCTTTCAAGAATGGCAACGAGATGCTATGCTACTAGTTGCTATCGGAGCCTCCTTTTCTTTCCGAAACGAATCATTTTTCAATCACCATGGGAATCTTTTCCTTCTATCACTCTCATGATCCTTGGTGCTGCTATTGATCCGACAAGAGATTGCAGAGAACAGCGTGTCCGGTGAACTCACTCGTGGTGCTGTTTGTAGGCGTGCTGAAATTTCAAGATTTCCTCATCTACAATGGCCAGCAATCCGTCGACGTTTCCGGCAATCGGTGTGGAAGCCATGAGCGGCGGCTACCTCGCGGCTGGCAGGCGGCGGCATTATGAGCGCCGATGTGCCGCACTTCCACCCCGGCATGCTTCTCGATCATGGTGGATTCGGGTTCGCCGGCCTCGGCGACGCCGCGGACCTGGGCGCCGCGCACTACGCGGCGAACAACGCTCTGCTGGCCTCCTTCGCCACCCAGCTCTTCGCTGCCGCCCCCGCGCCGCCGCCGGAGGAGACGGGCGAGGCGTATGGCGTCGCCGACGGCGACAGCTGCGTTCCGGCGAGCGTGCGGTTCCCCGGCCATTCAGGTGCCATGGCGGTTTGGTCGCCGCCGCCGTCCAAGAAGACGTACGGCAGCTGGACCGGCGCCGGCGGCGGACCAAGCGCCGTCTCGGCGCATGAACCGTACCGGCCCCACCACGCCGGGCACCCCGACGCGGGAGGCTTGCAGTACCTGACAGTGACAGGCGCTTGCGGCGGCGCCGGTGCGTCCGCGGCGAGCGAGCTGTCGCTGACCCTGCGCGCCAACTCGTCCTCGGACAGCGCGCTGAACGCCGCGGAGCAGAGCTTCGTCCGGGGGCCAGCCGCTCCGCCCTGACCGAGCTGTACCCGCGGGCGCGCTCCCTCCCGGCGCCGCACTTCGCCGTGGTGGTGGCGCGCCTCGCGGTACGCGGCCGTAGCGCAGGAGGTGCTCAACGACGTCGTCGGCCACATGCTGGACGGCGTTGCGGGCGTGGCCGCCGACTCGTGCGGCGGCCCTAGGCCGTCGAGCGGCTCGGCTGGCGCTCCGTCCGCGGTGAGCTCCAACCGGCTCATGGCCTCGTCCGACGACGGCGACGATGCCGGCGCGCGGTGGGGCGAGGCTCAGAGGGTCCGGAGGAGCGACCTCCTCAAGATGCTTCAGCTGGTACTATTTTTACACTCCCAGTGACAAACCTTAAAACCAAACGCCTCACACACGGCATTGCTAAAATTGTGAAGCATGCATTGCCTGATGATGATGATCCGCAGATGGATCAGAAGTACAACCAGTGCTTGGACGAGATCCAGAGCACGACGGCCAAGTTCAACACCCTGATGCACTCGGGCGCCGGCGTCGGCAACGGCAGCATCTGCGCGCCGTTCGCGCACCGCGCCGTGTCGGCGGTTTACCGTGGCCTGAGGCAGCGGATCACCGGCGAGATCATGGCGGCGGCCGGCAGGGCCACCTGCTGGGGCGAGTCGTCGTCGTCGGTGACCGCGGGCGGCGACATGGAGCGCAGCTGGGAGTCCGCGTTCATACAGAAGCACTGGGCGGCGCAGCAGGTGCGGCGCGGCGAGCAGCAGTGCTGGCGGCCGCAGCGCGGCCTGCCGGAGAAGTCCGTCGCCGTGCTCAAGGCGTGGATGTTCGAGAACTTCCTGCACCCGTAAGTCCATGATCTCGCCGTGCTGGCTGCGTTAGTGAAATCGACATTTGTTGATCATGATCGGAGTGGTTTTTTGCTCAGGTATCCCAAGGACCATGAGAAGGACGTGCTGGCTGCAAGAAGTGGCCTCACCAGGAACCAGGTACAAAGCTTTACCCTGCCTGAAAAAAAAAAAACCTTCATCCAACTCACTTAAATCGAAAATCGTCGGCGATGGATTTGAGTGATTTTGCCTTCGTAGGTGTCTAATTGGTTTATAAACGCACGAGTTCGTCTATGGAAGCCGATGATCGAGGAAATGTACCAGGACCTGAAGAGGAGCTCAGTTCCAGGAGGAGGGCAGGGACAGGCAATGCAGCAGCACGTGAGCAAGCGTCGAATTTGTGAGCTAGAAGGCGGCCAGTGAACCAGTTCCATAGCTTGCATTAGTCCCAGAGCTTTCCAAGCATCCAGTTCCAGCCATGGATTTACCATTGGCCGGCCCTTGTAATTTTCTAGCGTTACGTCTATGTACATATCATTGCCAATGCCAGCATGTTCAAGTAGACCATGTTCAGTATCGTTACTACTGAATGATTCTTGAATTTGGAGCGTATGTATGCTCTGTTCAGTTCATCATTCAGATGGTGATTCTAGTGGGCAGTGCGGGCAATTTTCAGGCTTTCAGCGACTGGAGATTTCATGCTTTGCTTTCTGTCATATTGTATTAGGCTGTATGCAATTTAAGCTATTTCGGAGCTTGATTCTTGCTAGGATCGTAAACAAACTCCAGCCAACATAGAACACACGCTATCAAGCCTGTGTCCTTGTTCTAGAATGGTTAAATTTGCTATTTATGTCCCTAATAATTTATTGAGAAATCAAGCCAACATAGAACACAGAACACCTTATGCCCAAAGCCTATGATCAGGGGCGGACCAGGTAGTGCTGGCCATATTCAAATTTTGCACCTACTAGTAGTAATTGACCATTTTTCACCATGGATGCCTTCAAATTTGTAACTACTAGTAATAGACTACTCCATTTTTCATCGTGGTCTGTGGATGCCCTCACACAGATAAGTTACAAGGCCCTCACACACTATGAAATCTAAGGTTATCTTGATAATCATACTTATTGTGCCCTCAGTCAAAAACTCAAAATATCCCCCGGCTCCGCCACTTCCTATGATATAAACCCTTTGAATGTTGATGATATATAGGAGTAGTTGCTAGCAAGGCCTAAACACGAGAGAGAACGTGGAAAAGGATTATGTCTAAGAATAGTATCTACATCTACAGTATAAAAAGTGAATTTTTAAAATCCTATTTTCATCCCATGAAACCTTTATACCCCTCATATTATCCTACTGGTGAAGAAAGGATTGGAGAAAATCGGAAATAGTCCAAAAACAATATTTTTTATTTTTTTATTTTCTCACCTTGTATTGTGTCCTATACCCATTGGGTACTTTCCTTGTTTTGAAATTAATGAAAAGTAAGGATAACAATCAAACATCCATTTTTTCCTTTTCCCCCTTTCCTAGCTCCTTCCTTTCTCTCCACACCTTCTACTTTTTATGTGATCCACATAGTCCCGTCAAGTATGTAGGTTAAGACATGGTTCACGGCGTGCGTGCATCTACAATGGTTAATTATTAAGGTTCCACTTAGCAACTCTTCGAAAACAATAAATTATTTGTTTGTTGATCTAGATGACACTCATAAATAAATTTAAGGAACACACATTAAGTTTTACTAGTACATTAATTTGAACCATCTACCAAATAAAATTGATCCATCCCTCTTAGTACGGCTATCTAGCCTATTAACCGGATCAGTTTTTCAACATCTAATACCTCTTAACTAGTTAAATTGAAACCCTATTATAAACCTATGTGTTGAGCTATCGATCACCAAAGAGAATCATGAAACTACCATGTCCACACAGTTCACAATGTCATGGACTAACCTGGACAATCGCCCAATTTAAACACGTTAGTCCACGACTATTGTCATTAATTACCGAAACACCGATTTGGGCCCTAGATGCTTAACACCTGTGAGGTGACAGGTCTGCAATGGAGCGATGGCCTTTGGCGCCTCCGATGCGATCAGGGAAAATGAGAGATGGGAGAGAGATGAGGTGAACGAGCAAGCTCAGGGAAGAGGTAATGTTTGAAGGTTGGTTTGGTCTTTTTATCTTTTCTTTTATTGCATGTTACTGTTTTTCCATGCACTCATTGGCACATCCTATATTTTCCATTACCTCTTCTTTATTGAACAATAAATTATTTAAAAATATTTAAGCATTGTGTTAATATGTCTTGTATAAATATTTCTCACATCCACTTGCAGGCACTCCAATTTTATATGTATTTTTATTAATTATTGAGTGTATGGGTAAACGAGATGGATTGGATTTGAGGGGCTCGAGTGAACTAAGTCTACTAGCTCCTGGCTGTGGTGAGCGAGTCCTGCCAAGTGGACCGGCAGGCACCTCCAGAGTGTGCTTGGAGAAAAGCCCTCATGAATGGATTAAGAGGTGGCACTAAAGTGAACTTTGTGTGTCAAAACCCTGTCGAGTGAACTAGTAGGTGGCACAGAGTGTACTTGGATTCAGGTCCTGGCTTCAGAGTGGACTTAGAGTTAGGCAAGGCTTAGTAGGCTTTAAAACCATTACCTGTGAGGAAGCCCGTAACCGTTTCCGGTTCAATTGTCAAAACTAGGGTCCAATATCATTTTGGGTTCAACCGTCAAAACTAGGGGCCAACTAGCATTTGTCGGTTCCATCATCAAAACCGGAGTTACCCTAAATGGTTGGACTACTGGACACGTGAAGGTCATCAGATGATTGCCTCGAGCCTAATCAACTAAAGACTCACCTTGTTTGTCCGACCGAGTTTCTATGCGGTTTCTTTTTAGCCCTTCGTGCATTCTAGTGTGAGTCTAAATATAGAGGGTTAAATAGTCGCCTAGAGTTTATGGTTGAGTCCAATGCTATAAATAAGACAATAGATTTGCCGAGGACTCGGGAGAGAGACAATGTTATGTGAGTAGAGCCAAGCAGCTTGTAGTCCCCTTTGGCATCTTCGAGGATCCTGAGTTCGATCCCTCGCTGACACGAACTAAATAAAAATCACCCTCACTAGTTTTTTTAGCCCCGTTGAGGTTTATTCCTTTAATGAAATCCCAGTGGACTCCTGTTCCCCAGGGCTTTTTTTTTTGTGAGGAGGAGGCGGGTGAATACATAGCTGGATTTTTTTTTAGAAAATGGTGGGATAATATAAATGTATGAAATATAAATTTAGGAGTAAATATAAATAATGTTCACTTATTATTGAATTATATGGTAGCTGAAAATATGTTCTCACTATTTTTATGCAAAATTCTAATTAATAAATATTTGGATAATCGGTTGATATCCCATAAACAAAGTTAATTAATTTTCACCGTGGAATTTTATATGCTGTACATTATTCTGCCTCCACATGCATGCTTTTTTGCTCAGATTGTTTTCGAACCTGAAAGTTTCTATACAGGCTTTTGCGATATCATCGGATATGGATTGGATTTGAATCATTTGGAAGCTGTAAGCTGGGTTGCCCGAGGACGAAGCGATACTGTAGTAGATTGGGCTATCTGCATTACAACAGGAATGCTAGCATTTATAGGTAGTGCCCCGTTTCTTGACCCAGGATGTCCCAAAATTCGCCACATGAAGGCACATGAGATGTTCAGCCTGATTCATGGTTGTCTTCAGGCAAGTTGAAGCTGTCGTCGTCTGTGTGACATGACACTTCTGTTTGAGCTAATCTTAGTTGCATAGCTTAGTTTGCATGTCGATCATGTTTATTTTTGTTAGGGACAAGTGTGAGGCCAGAGACGTGCTTGGTTCACGCCGTGGTCCTAAAATTCTGCATGTGGGAGCGACACAACGGGCATGGCAGCACGTTGCGGGCGACGCCGAGAAGAACGGCGCGTCGCGCACCATGCACGGAGTGGCGCGGTCTCCAGGCCGTGGAGTCTGTAACGATCACGCCTAATAAAAGGATCGTGGCCAACGGCCAAGGCTGCAGTTCCGCAGCTGAAAACTACTCTCCACTTCCATTCTCGTGTGCGTGTGTTCCTACGTCAAGTTCATCAGAGTTCATCGAGTTCGTGGTGATCGTTCAGAGCTGTGATCTCTCGTCCAGCTCCAACAACTTCATGGAAACAAAAATATTAACAATCATGTCAAAAATATCAGGAATATCTAAACGATGTGAACACGTGCTTGCAATATTAAACAATACTCAACCTATTGTTACCAGACTTTTTATCAAAACTTCTATTTCAAATTCTATTCTACCTTCTATTTCAAATTCTATGTATCCTACGGCCCTATTTGTTTTCTTTTTTTGGGTCTCGTTTATCTGGAAAACAAGTTTTTCATAGAATCCGCTCGCAGGAGAATTTGCTGCGTAAAAAATTGAGGTGTTTGGCCATCTTGGTTATTAACTCCTCCGGTCCTCCCTCTCCTATCCTCTTCTCCGCCGAGCAGCTTCCCCCGCCTCCTCTACCTGCTCAGGCCGCCCGCCGCCGCCTCCCCCACCGGTCCCCGTTGCCTCTCCTCCCCGCTCGAGCCGGCGCCGCGGCCGGCGCTTCCTGCTCGAGCTGACACTTGCCTCCTCTCCTCCCCGCTCAAGTCGGGCCTGCCTCCTCTCCTGCCCTGCTTGAGCCGCCGCTACCGCAGAGGGCTGGGGGAGGTAGAGGCACTAGGCGGAGACGAAGGGCCGGGGAGGCAGAGGCGCTAGGGCGCTAGGCTGCTCCTCTACCTCGAGGCCGTGATGCAGCAAGGAGGGTTGCGACGGGTGCCTCCCCCTCCTTTTTGGCAGCGGGAAGGCCAGCGGCGGCCGCGGGTCGAGAGCACAGGAAGGCCGGCGGCCGCGGGTCGAGCGCGACGGGCTTCTCCCTGGTGGCAGGGAGGACCGGACGGGGAAGACGGCGTTGCTGCAAGTCGAGAGAGAAAGGAGGGGCACGGGGAGGAAAAGCCTCACGTTTTCCAAATCACAGCCTCGGGCTCGCATGATAGGCTATTTTACACTTAGGGAGGCCGCGGCGGTGGGAAGAAGCGAAAAATAAGCGAAGCATTTGTGTGAGATTTTTGCTTTTTTCATCAGAATTGAGAAATAAGCAGGAACCAAACATGACGTACTTTGTGTATAATACATCTGCGAGGCATGATACAGTGCTTGGGAGGAACCACGGTATGGACCGTAGATGCAAACTTTGATTAATTTAATTAAGACAGGGGCAATTTAGTAATTGCTTCCCCAGTCTTTTTGATCAGCGATCAATCCCATTAATCCCCATCAGCATCAGCATCTCCGTCGCCCCCGGCCGCGAACGCGTCCGTGCCGGCGAGCAGGTTCGCGCTGCCACAGCGCTGACCGCTGGAACTCTCCGACCTTCGCCGCAACTCGCTACGTCCGCGCCACCTGCAGGACCGGCGTCAGCACCGCCCGGCCGTGCGCAAGCGCCGGTGGGCAGTGGCTGCAGGATCTAGCCATTCATTTGCAATTGTTGAACACCTAGCCGGCTAGCCCCCACCATTTTTAAGCCACGTAATATATGAGTGTATAGAATCGTCGTCCTGTACATACAAAGGCATTGATATTGTGCTGCTCCTTTGTTGCGAGACACAACTACCTACACGTATCTAAGCACTGGGTTATGGTTATGAGCCTTTAATTGCTATGAGATATGGATTTCTCAAAGAATCTTGTCGTTGCTAAGCCTCCCCATAACTGCCGCAGTCGACGGGGATGAGGAGTCAGCGCTCTCGAGGGTGCGTCCTGCACCCGCGCCGGCTCGAAGAGGACGCCGAGCTTGCCGATTCCCATCCGGAACAGCCACCAGTGAGGTGATCGGGCGCTTTTCTACGGCGAGGGCACCCGCAGCCACCGATCTCTCCAGTCTTGTTGGGTCTTGGGCGCTAGTGCTGCAGAGGATTCATGGAGGCGGCCGGTGAACGACATGGGAGAACATGAAGATAGGGAATTTAGGACACAAGTGATGCGTACAGTAGTTCTTATCCCACTATTTTTAAGTTTCGAATCCACAACTAAAGTTCCTCCTAATATATTGTAAAAGTATATATATCCTTTTGTAATTATTATATAGTTATTAAATTAAAGTTCCTGACCCACTATTTTTGAGTTCTAGGTCCACAACTAAGTTCTTTCTGGTAGGTTCCTTCCGTCATTTTTATCGTCAGCATCTAGACCAATGAAGGGGTACGGTTGATTCCAAGCACTATAAAATCTCTCTACCTTTGCACGCCCTGGTGACAATAGCCTCATCAATCTAGAGTAAAATACTCAGAAGGTCGATCAACATATAAGTGCACAGTGTCATTTGGATCAACCACATTTGAAAGTGTATCTTTTATATAGTTATTAAGGCCCTGTATGGATCCACCTAGATTATGCAATCTGGATTTTAAAAGTTAGAAGCTAGGGTTGGCTAGCTTACGAGATTCCACAATCTATAGAAAGTGAATTGTAAAATCTATCTTGTAGTGTTTGGATGAGAAGCTGGATTTCAGAATCTGGATTCTGCAATGTGACATGATCCATACGCGGCCTAAGCTGTACTCTGCCCTTCATTCAAAATCATAAATGAGATTTTTTAGACATCAACTTTAACTAACTCATCTCATTATTTTTTTATAATGATCATTATTTAGATTATCATAATATATATTAGACTTGACTTGGATTTTTATATATTTTTATACAAAATTAAATTTGATGTCAAAAAATCAAACGACTTATATACGTACCCTCTGTACTTCCGATTAGCGTGTTCAGGTGGCATCCATACCCCTCCACGTCACCCCTCCCTACGCGCCACACCGTTTGTGTTGTGCACTTGTGCCCTTCCTTATGAGTCCTCTTTCTCTCTCCTCTCTTTCTCCCCTTTCTGCACTGTACCGTACCACGCTTCTCTCTTTCTCCCCCATCTCAACACCACGACGGGAAGTGGTGATGCCAGCCTTGGCAAAAAAGCGCAAAGGTGGTCATTTTAGGTACTCCACATGTCCTAATTTATAATGTTTAATTTTTTGGCATCAATTTGACTAATTCGTCTTATTCAAAGATTTGTGAAAATATGGAAAAACTAAATCATAGTTAAAGCATATTAGTATACGTTAAACTAAATCACAATGAAAACAAATGATAATCATGAGTTTTTGAATAAGATGAGTAAATCAAACCTAGAGTTAAAAAATCAAACGAATTATAAATTAGGGCGGAGGTAGTAGCAACAATGTGATGAGCATCATTGCCCTTCCAACCCGTGTGCTTATTTTAAAAAGAAAAAAAATGGTGTGCCATGTGCCGCCAAGTTTGCCACCGGTGAGCGCTGGCGCAATGCCATGACGTGGAGGGGTATAGGACGGAGACACCCAGAGCCTAAAAGAGTGTCCAAACCATTGTACATGCACCGAGAGGAGTTTAAAATATGGGTGGTGAGATGGGCTTTCTGAAGAGAATAGCCTGGCGTAACTTTGATAGCATGGAAGGATTCACGCCGTTTACTAAAAAGATTACTCACCATACCATTATAAATGATAAATTAAAATAACTCCCTCAATTTACGTATAAATTACCGACCATACCATTATGAAAGATGAATTAAAATAACCCTCTAAATATGCACATAAATTACCCACCATGCCTTCTAAAATATAAATTAGATAACCTCTTCAATTTGCATATAAATTTCCCACCATGGCTTTATGAAAATAACCCATAAATCTGCACATAAATTCCCCAAACATTACCATTATGAAAAATAAATTAAATTAATCACATCTAAGATTACTAAAGATAAAATAAATTAACTTCTAAACTCTAAACTACAAACATACATTGTTATAAAAAATAAAATAACAAAAATATACTTATATAATGTGTTTCTAAATTATCAACTTACTGCTACTATTAAGTTATCTATCAACTTTTAATGTATATACATCCTAAAAATCTCACACATGTTGATGAACTAGTTATGTCGTACTCCCTCCGTCTTTAAATATTGTCTTATTGAAAAACATAAGTTATTATTTATTTTGTTGTGATTCAGTTTTATTATTGTAGAGAGTTGAAGCCTCGACATGTTTTCTTATATGTTTATACAAAATTTTTGAATAAGACAAAAAATCAAAGTTGTGAAAAAAGTTTTTATATTTAAAACCGGAGCGAGTATAATTTATAGCTCACAAATCAAGATTGCTCAATTACCTTTGCTTGCCGTCATTTGCTCATTTACATATACTATATAGCTTTGTCAAAAGATAGGGTGTTTGAGCCTGCGAATTTCAAGACACGAGAGCAAGAGAATTCAATACCGCCTACCGGTATGGCGGTCCGGGCGATCAATGTAGCTGCAGCCGGTGTAGCATTGCGTTGCGTTGGATCGTCTGAGCTGACGGTTCATGGCAGGGCATGGCAGCAGTGTTGATGCATGAGTCCAATCCAATTCCAAACCCAAAGCTACAAAGCGCTCCAACGGGACCGTGAGAAGGGGATGGATCTGATTGTGCGCGTCAGTCGTTTGTTTGAGATGGACGTATCGTCTCGTCAGCAACATCATCGTACTACTACATGCGTGGAATGTCCTCTCACGTGCCGTTAATTGGCATGTACACACGTGGCACTTGTTGCTTACCAGTAAGCTCTACTAAATAGCTACATTAACTGCTGCCAAATCTATCTTGTGACAGCGAATCAAAGTGTGACAAGACATGGCCATGGACGACGGAAACCTACCGTAAAGCTAGGGCACAGAATCGAGACCATGCACACATCTCCTCCGTTCCCTGGCTGGCAATGTTCGTAGAACTGTACAAGTACCGAGTAGTATCTCGATCTACTCTTTGCAAGAATAAAAAGGACTGCAAGTTAGGGATGTTGACTACACACTCGATCCAGTGCGATGCATGCAGATGCAGATGCAGCAGGGAAAAAGGCAGGCATGCATGCATGCCACTGAAAATCAATTCAGACGCGGCACAATCACATGCCAGGCCCGGTTTTCAGCTCTGCCTCGCTCGTCAGGTAGCTGTTGCAAGCAAATATACTTGTCAGTGATGCAGACGCGGGCAGAGGCCTTGTCCCGCGCGTATGCACTAGCACTGTCACTGCTATGCTGAAACGCTTCATCGCTTCCTTCGACGCGTCATGTCACGGGCACGGGGAAAGCCATTGCTACCGGCCCTTTTCTCTGGGCTGATTTCTGTGGGCTGAACGAATATAGGATTACCATACTGGCCCAGGCCAAATACTTCCGTAGGCTTTGGTTGGTGCACGTGGTGGCATGGAAAGGTTCCATTCCAAATTCTGCGGTTATACAGTACGTGTTTGGTTTAATAGTAAAATAGTTTTATTTTTTATTTGGTTGGAGGATCTAATAGTTTTATTTTTTATTTGGTTGGAGGATCTAAAGATTGAGGACTGTGTAACCCACTGTTTGGTGGGGGCCATGTGTCAGTGAAATAAACACATGTCTTTCTTCCACCTCTGCTCGCACTGCCACCGTACGCACCCCACATTGCTCGGCCCCGCCCGTCCTGCTTGGCCTGCTGCCGCCCCCGCCTCGTCGCCGGCGCGGATCGACCCGTAGGTGGTGACGCAGATCCTCTGCACCCTCTCCGCCTTCACCCCCGTCGGCTGTCGGCCCCACCTCGCCACCGGACCCCTCCTCGCCCCGAGCTCAAGGCGCGGAGGTAGCGGCGCGGATCGAGGGGCAGTGGTGGATCGACACTGAGCTGGCGGCGCGGATCCTCTTCTGCTCCCTCTCCGCCTTCACCGCCATCGGCTGTCGGACCCGCATCGCTGCTCCCTCTCCGCGCTCGCCGCCATCGTCCCTGGCTCCCGCTGCTTCCTCCACGAGCGAGGCGGCTGGCGGCGGGGCTCTGACGAGGAGGCGTGACCGCATGCACGCGAGGAGAGGAGCGAGGGGAGGAGATGGCGTGAGCGTGGAACGAGCGTGTTCCAAAAATTTTCTGGAGTGAGTCCATTCCGCATCTACACGGAATATTCCTTTCTGAGGAACGGATCCATTCCCTGTACTGCGAACCAAACACTCCTAAAACCAGAATGGAACCGCTCCGCTCCGGTTGGCTCCCCAACCAAACGACACCTTACATGTTCGTAATCCTAAAATCTATAGAATAAAATTGCAAAATTCATGTGTATCAATCGGATAGGTACCACCAACAATGTAGGCTTTCTTTGGAACAAAGGGTAGATGTAGAAAAATTGTAGGATTCAAATCATATAGGGAATTTTCGAATGTGTCCCTTTGGAACAAAGGATTTAATTTCTACCAATCTTATGAAATTTCTATAGAATGGCTCATTGCATGGAAATTTTGGAGGAATTTTAACATGAGGTTCCAGCCTCTTGAAAATGTTCCTTTGTGTCTATCTCTCTCCTCTTTTCTCTCTAATTCACGTGTTTTTCCTATATTACATCCAAACACTTCGCTAGAAAGTTTTCTGCATTTTCAATTCCTATAGGATTGCAAGTGGCATGCAACTCTATTACTGTGTTTTTCCTAATTCTATACTTTAGAAATCCAGTGTTTCAAAGAAACCCTTTTATCAGAGATGAGAACACGCTAGTCGTTCATCTTAAGCCAATAGCCAAGATCAGCTAGTCAACGGAGCGGATGGCATATGGGCCGCAATCTGCGTTGGCCTAGTATAATCCTGGACGAGTAAAATCCATCTCCGGTCCCTCAACTTGTGTTGGTATGTCAACCCGGTCCCTAAAGTTTCAAAGTGACAATCTAGGTGCCTAAACTTGTTTTGGTGTGTCAACCAGATCCCTAAACTCTCAAAGTGACAATTCCGGTCCCTAAACTTGTCTCGGTGTGTCAACCCGGTCCCTAAAAGTCTCAAACTGACTATTTGGACCGGGACCGGGTTAACAAACTAAGACAAGTTTAGAGGCCAGGTTGAGACACCAAGACAAGTTTAGGGAACGGTTTGACACACTCAGACAAGTTTAGGGATCGGAATTGTCACTTTAAGACTTTAGGGACCCGGTTGACACACCAAGACAAGTTTAGGGACTAGGATGGTCACTTTGAAACTTTAGGAACCGGGTTGACACAACAAGACAAGGTTAGGGACAGGAGATGGATTTTACTCATCCTGGATTTAGATACCTCTTCAAAAATTTTATTTCCAGAGTTTATTTATTTATTTATTTTTCTATAGTATTTTATTTATTTATTATTTGGAGTATAATTTAAGTTAAGTGTTTTCCTAAGCTTTATTTCCATTGAAATTGAGTAAGTTATTCGAAGTATGCTATCAGAAGATTTATACTAGGCTATAAGATTTAAGACATTATTTTTTAATATTTTGCAGTGTGATTATTGACTTTTTATCGTTTATAAGTAACTCAATCTCAAAAGGGCGAGACTTTGATTCAATTATCAATCTCAAATCAAGCCAAATCCGTTCATTGAAGGAAGTGAACTAGCTCCATCACTTCATTTGCTGCCTATTGGACCAATCGAATAAATCAATCCTTTATTCCAAAAGGAATTCCTTTTATCAAATTTCACATGGTCATAAGTTTAAATTTATTTTTGAGCAAGTTTTTTGAGCCTTTAATTGTAGAAACATATTATGCACCACTCAAGTGTGTTTTTAGTTTTATGTTTGAATTAAAAAACTTGAGTTTTAAGTTTGAGAGTTAACTTATTTATTTCCATCACAAATTTACTATTAGGAAAATTGTTCTTTTTTACATGAATTCACATCGTTAACGTCATATGGGCAAACTTTGTCTTTGTTTAAAAATGAGGGCACAATCACAAAATTTTAAAAAAAGTTCACAAAGAAACGTTTGACATCACACTGCGGTGCTGTAGCACCGATCCCTTATTTCTCGTTTCAAATTTCACTCTGTCTACCGTACGAAATAATATTGTAACAGTGCGATATCTCCTGTTTTGAGAACCGCTGGAGACTCAGCCGTAGGCTGAGTGCCGTGCCCGCAGCAGTGTTCGTGTGGAGGCTCACGCGGAAAAGAAATGGGCGCAAGGCCCACACGGCCACCGTGCTAAGCTACCGTGGAGGCAACGCCGAGCTTTTGAAGACGAGAGATGTGGCAGGCGGAGGTGGGGGAGGGCGGAGCACGCCACGGGGCACGGGGAAAACGCTATACTGCTGAGCATGTTCCTGACAATTCGTCAGGTAGGGCTACTTTGGCAACTTCTAAATCCATAGGTTTTGGAGAGAAAGTGATGTGAATGGAGAGAAAGTTAGCTATTTTTTTCTCAATTGCTACTACTTTTTCACAAAAACTCATGGAAATGGAGATCGTCAAACTAGCCTTTAATGGGTGCGTAGACCCATGATACTCGCATCGCACGGCCACATCGATGACATTGACCCTCCTACTAGGTCGGATAGACTGATAACCAGTCAGGTTTCCTTCTTTTTGGAACAAATGTTTTTCATATTCCTATGTTTTCGTGATTTCTTTGAAATTGCTATGTTCGAAACAAGCTCTAAGAAATTCTGATCGAGATTAAAAATGGATTATACGAGACTAAAGCAAACACACAGCCAACACAGGCAACACAGTTAACCATTGAATATCTAGCATTTAAATGACACATAAATAGTCTACTTAGACATATGAATGAATATCAAAAACATAAAATATAATTTACAACATTTGTCTTGTGACAATTAAAACATTAAATAAACAAAAATAACATACCAACTTTAATATTTATATAATTTAAAATTATTTTTATGCTATCTTTGTATTGTCGCACATGCATTTTTACTGGTTATAATAAAAACACTAGCCAAATGTGTGCTTTGAAAACCATGTCGTTACCCAAAACGATAACTAAGGGTGTCCCCAACGGGGTGATTTTACCTAGCTATTTGGTAGATGACCAGAGTGGAGGAGAGAGAGTGTGAAAAAAACAAATTGACATCGCTTCACTCGTCGCTAGTGAGGAGCTCGTGAAACAAGGGAGGGCAACGGAAGTCGGAACCCACCTTCGAGGCTGTGACTGGGGACACAGGAGAGGGGAGGAGGTCGCGGCAGCCAGCGCCATGGGAGGAGGTCGTGACGGCCAGCGCCATGGGAGGAGATCGTGGCGGCGGCGGCCGGTGTCACGGGAGGTGGCGACGGTGGAGAGCGCTGCGAGAGGAGGCAACGGCGGCACACGAGGAGGGGGCGGTCTCGGACGGCGCCAGGCCATGGAAGCAGGAGGAGGTGCCACCGTGCCAGAGCCGCGGGAGGAGGTAGCGGCACTGCCACGGAAGGAGGAGGTGGCGGCCGGCGCCGCGAGAGGAGGAGGCGGCTGATGTCGGGAAGAGGAGAGATGATACTACTTACATGTGGGATCCACGATACGAGGTGGCACTAAATAGGTAGCGGTTGGCTATTATTATTGGTGACGCACTAATGTGAAGCTGGAGGGAGTACCATGTAGCTATCCATATTGCCATATCGACGAGAATTATATCCGTGTTCAACGCTACCGCTACCTGAGTATGCAATAAAACAAACATGTGTAATGTGTTCGACCCGAATAAGGCCTCGTTTGGCAGCCCAGGGATTGGTGTGGATTCGGCATGGATTGAGGCCCAATCCACGTGGTGTGTGGGTTCAAAACCGTGCGTGGGAGAACATCCACTTGCGGCCCAAAACTGCATTTGGCATATCGGGGGTTGACGTGGGTTGAGGCCCAAACCCTGCCGTCCCACGGGGGTGAGAAGCATCTCGGCTCTCTCGTGGATCTCGCCCCCTGCTCGTTCTCGCGTCCTCCTCTCTTTGCTCCCGAAGAACGCTGCCGCTGCCTCGCTCCTCTCTCCGCTCCTGACAGCGCCACCGCCGCCCTCTTCCCTCCGCTCCCGACAGCGCCGCTGCCTCTGCCCTCCTCTCTCTGCTTTCGAAGAGCGCCGCCATCGCCGCCCTCCTATCTCTGCTCCCGAAGAGCGCCGCCACCGCCGCTCCTCCATCTCCTCCAACAACGACGGTAGGTGCTCCTCCACCGGATCCTCTTGCTCATCTCCCCCTCCATCTCCTCCCCTCCCTCCAGTCCCTTCCCCTTCTCCTCGACTCATCTATTGTCTTCTTTCTAGGGTTCGAGCTCATCTCATGGTGGTGACGGCTTGGTGAGCGGAGTGCTCTTTGCGACGTCTTCGTGGGAGCTCCTGCATCACCCTCGCCCTCTCGACGCAGTGGCCCGCCGCCACCGCAAGCCGCCTCCTCGAATAACGAAGACAGGTGCTCGTTTTCCATCTTCTCCTCTCAATCAGATAACTAGTCTTTCTTGCATATGGGTGTTGTTTGTATTTGTGTGAACTTTCCCTTACATTTTGCATTTCAGATTTTGCAGTGATATGATTTGTGTGCACTTCTACTACTTTGTGTGGGAAGCTTTCAATCTGAAGAAACACATGTTCAATTTGTGCCATAAAATCGACATAGATACAACTATTCCATAGTTTGCCTTAGGATTTACATGGTTGTGTGCCGCTCCTTTCTGTAGGCTTTACTTTAATCACTGTTCTTTGTGCCCAGGTTGTGTCCGTTGTGTGCTGCGACCTGGACTCTTGCCTTGGTGAAGGGTGTGCAGTGCTTCCTCTTGTGTCCTGCTGACTGCGAGGTTTATTTATTAACCTTCTCCATTTGATTGTGTGTGCTGATGTTGCATGCATTTGTGGACTATGGATGGCGACTACTCTTAAACGCTTTCCTACCTTTTCCTTTAAATTTTTTGTGTGTGTATGCTGGATCTAAAACTTAATTGTTCCTTTAATATTCGATGGATACATGGTCAGTCCTTGCTAGACCTTCATAGTTGACACTAAGCTAGTTTCTAGAGTGATCACAACAATAGTTTCCTTACTGTTGTGGAGGGATTGTTTTGCTAATTAGAG
This sequence comes from Paspalum vaginatum, assembly GCA_030272315.1. Taxonomy (NCBI): domain Eukaryota; kingdom Viridiplantae; phylum Streptophyta; class Magnoliopsida; order Poales; family Poaceae; genus Paspalum; species Paspalum vaginatum. The sequence continues at coordinate 39,962,907 of CM059015.1, read as the reverse complement.
GATTGTTTTGGCTTCTTTGTAAATTAGCTTTGAATCAGTGTGCTTTTAGCCATTGTTACTAGTATGTCTTGACCACACGTGTATTGACAATAATACTAAAATTTTTAATTTTTGAGCTCATGTGACCCATTGGCATCACAGTCTGTAGTTTATAATATAATGCATGCATATATATATGGTTCCGGTCTGTAGTTTATATTCAGTTATTTTGACTGAGGTGTCATGCCCTTTTTTTATTTATTTGCTAGGTGTACTTACAACATTAGCTGGTTGGTTCAGGTTTTTGCCACCGCTGGTTATCAGATATTGCCATAGAGAGAATGGATAAGCTAATTAGGAAGAGAAGAGAAGAGGAAGAGGAGATCATGCTATTTCTTTTGCATGCTCTTTATCTAATTAGTAATGGAGGGAGAGAGAAAAGGGCAAGGCACGCTTCTAAGCTGCCTGGAAAAGAGCGACTCAAAGAGATACTTGAAGAACTGTCTCGTCGCATTCCGCATGGAGCCTAGTGTATTTAGAGCTATAGCGACATTTCTTATAGAACACTTCCTACATGACACAAGAGATGTTAGTGTGGAAGAAAAATTGTTTCCTTTTCATGTTGTCTCACAACACTAGTTATGAGGATTTACAACATGTATTCAAACATAGTGGCGAAACTATCCACCGACATATTCAGCCTGTTTTCAATGTCATCCCAGCTCTTATGTATAGATTTGTAAAGCCTGCCACCGGATTTGGAATTCACTTGAAGATTAGCACCGATGAACGGTTCTTTCCTTACTTCCAGAATTGCCTCGGAGCTATTGATGGAACACATGTACCTATTACCATTTCAGCCGAAAACAAGCCCCCTGTAGGAATCGAAAGGGTACCTTGAGTCAGAACGTGATATTGGTGTGTGATTTTGATTTAATGTTTACCTTCATATCATCTGGTTGGGAGGGATCAGCCGCAGATGACAGGGTTCTTAGATTAGCAACGCTTGGAGGACTCCATGTGCTAGAGGGTAAATACTATCTTGTTGATGGGGGATATGCTAACACACCTTCATTTATTGCACCGTATCGTGATGTTCGATACCACTTGAAGGAATTTGGCCGCGGTCATCAACAGCCACGCAATTATAAAGAGCTATTTAATCATCGGCACGCTTTATTACAGAATCACATAGAGAGAGCAATTGGAGTTTTGAAGAAGCGTTTCCCAATCTTAAAAATTGGAACACACCATCCAATAGAGAATCAAGTAAAACTACCGGCTGCGGCAGTAGTGTTCCGCAATCTTATAAGGGTGAATAATGGTGACGAAGACTGGTTGAACAACCAACCAAATAACATATCACCAGAAACGTTTGTGGATCTTTCTGAAAAGGACAATTACTATAGCAATGATGTGATGTCACTTAGGTAGCCAAGTGGACAATGGGAACTCTGTTAGAGATATGATTGCAATGAATATGTGGAATGATTATAGTCATAACTAATCTTGATAGATGTAAGTCTCAAATCATTTGGATGTTTTATTTCATATACTTTTGTATTTGCATTTTAAATTAATTTCATATGCTTATATTTGCAACAACAATGCTTATGAAGAGGCTCTCCTAGGATCAACATGTTCCAAGCTGCATCTATGCATAAAAAGTTGTTCCCTAGATCTGCGGCTCACAAGCACAAAAAGGGAAAATCACCAAAAAGTATGTTACATATTCCTAGTTTGCTGTGAATACTACTCCAGTTCCTTTTCTACCTTGCCGCGAACAAAGTGGACTAAAAAATTAATATTTTTTTATGTGATAGCTGATGGTAATAAAACAAAGTGGATTACTGGAGTAGAAAAGGGTTTGGTTGACCTCCTCTTTGAGCACAACAATGAGTGATATAGGAGTCAAAGTGGTGAACCAGTACAAAGCTGACACGGTCCACGTACTTGATGTCCCGAACTAGATCCAATCATCCAATCGCCTCTCAGGGCTTGGTGCTGCCATGGACTCCGGCTCCAGCACCGCCGTCGCCGCCGGCCCCGGACGAGGCGGCGACAGGCTGAGCAGGCTTGACGACAAAGTCCTCGGGCACATCTGCTCCTTCCTCCCGGCCACCGAGGCGGCGCGCGCTCGCGGCGGTGGCGCCATGTTTTCGCCTCCGTGCACACGCTCTCCTTCGGGGAGTCGGAGCGCCCCTTCCGGATGGGCTACAACTGCGAACGCCGCGGCCCCGACGCCCCCGCTCTTCACCGCTGGCGTCAGCGCCGCGCTCCTCGGCCGCGATTGGGGCGCCCGCGTGGCGGCCGCGCCTCTCCGCGCGCTCCGCGTCGCGTTCGACGAGTTCGGCTTCCGCGGCGGGCACGCCGCCAAGACGGCCGTGGACGGGTGGCTCTCGTACGCCGGGTACCACGCCGGCGACGAGCTGCGGATCGACCTGCGTCTCGACACCGAGCCCGTCTGCAAACGTAGGTACGCGCTTCGCCCTCGCGGCCCCGACGCGGGGGACGACGGTGATGAGCAACCGCAAGAGCAAGAGCCTAGTGACGTAGAGGAAGGAGAGGACATGGAGTCCACGGACGACATGGACGCCATGGACGCAGAGCCCAGTGACGTAAAGGAAGGAGACGAAGACGAAGAGGGCAGCCAAGCTGAGGGCAAGCCCATGTACGTCGCGCCGAGGAGCCTCTTGTCCTGCGACGTGCTACGCACCCTCCGCCTCGGCAGCTGCTGCCTCGACCTGCCGTCCGCCATCGCCCTGCCGTCCCTGGACACGCTGCACCTGACGCAGGTCTCCGGCCGGAGCGGCGCCATCCAGCGGCTGGTCTCCGCCTGCCCACGCCTCGCCGACCTGACGCTCGAGGCCTGTGGCACGCTCACCGGGCTCTCCGTCGTCGACGCGCGCCTCCACAGGCTGGCCCTGCGGTGCTGCCACGACCTGGTCGCCGTCGCCGTCGCCTCGTCGGAGCTGCGGGCCTTCGAGTACCGTGGCGCCGTGCCGGGTCCCTCGTTCCTGACCTTGCACGGCCCCCGCAAGATCTCGTTTTGCTCGCTCGACTTCTGCGGCGAGGAGCTGATTGGCCCGCCGGAGCTCGGCAGTCTCGTGTACTTCCTCCGGCTGTTCGTCGGTGTGGAGCGTCTGCACCTCACGTCAGCCCGTCTCGGCTGCGGTGTCGGCCATGGAATCTTCTCCTCGGCGCTCAAGTTCCCATCCTTTCCTACGCTCCTCAACCTCGAGCTGACGGGGATGCTGCCCGACGACGACACCACCGTCGTCACCGCGGTGACCAGGATCCTGCGGCGAACCCCGAGCCTGGAGACGATGTCCCTGTTCTTCCTGCCAGAGCCTCACCCAAAGCAGAATCCTTGGGAGAACGAAGTCACCGAGGAGGGCCTCCACGCTGCGCACAAGCTCAGGTACAACCAGCACGCGTGGCTCGCCGTGCCCGGCGGCGCTGAGATCCCTTGCCTGAGGGAGCGGATGAAGGAGATCAACTTGGTGCACTACCAGGGGGCCGTGGCGCAGCGGGCGCTTGCCAAGTTCTTGCTCTGCAACGCTCCGGTTGTTGATCGGATGTGCTGAGAGTTTGCGCGGGGGCTGTTGTTGATTCAGACCAAACTGATGGTAGAGATCAAGGGGTGGGTGATGAACAAGTCTGCTCATATGGCGTTCTTCTAATACATCAACTGTTTTTTTGGTTCCATTTGTGGACTTGTCTCAACAACTCAACATCCACATATTCGGCACTAGCAAAATTTAATACTTTGCTTGCTAATATATTCGGCTTTGCTATATCACACCCGATTGTTTCTTGGGCTTTTGTAACGAAAATGGCATCGTGCGCCATATTTTCATAATTGTGTTTTGGTGATTGATTAACAACCAATATTTGGACTAATGAACTTGAACTTGTCCAAATGTATATTCTCAGGTGTTTAGATCCAATGGATGAAGAAGAATAAAAGCTGAAGGCAAGGCCCGAAGGACCGCCCCAACGGGGGTTCTGCTGTTAGCCTTGTGAGGACCGTATGGTACGGTGTGTTAGACATCCATGGACCAGACCAAGTTTCCTGAAGAGCCTGAAAAGATGAAGCGATCAATTATAATGAATCGGATGGTACGGTCCTATAAACCGTCCTAACCATCGGACCATTTTGGCAGAGGAGTGAGGATTTAGAAGATATGAAGACCGGATGGTACTGCCTTAAGGAAATGAGCTAACCATACCATTCCAGCAGTGAATACGTGGAAGCGACAAAGATTACAAGGACCGGACTATAAACCGTACTGAGTGGGCCGAGAGTGCGAAGATTGAAGCCGCGGAGGATTTCTACAGACTGTATGGCACGGTCTAGAAAACCGTCCTATTTAACCCAAAGCTATGGTTTTGGAGATAAAATCAGAGATACATGGACCGTATGGTATGGTCCTATAAATCATACTAAACTTCAGACCAAAGTACAGTGACACAAGAATTCAGTGACCGTTGGAAAAATGAATGGATTGTATGGTCCGGTCTAGGCAAAAGCATAGACCGTATAGTACGGTCTACGCTGCGTCAGCAGACCGTTGGAGCAACGGCTAGTTCGTGTTTGGAGGCTATATAAACCACCCCATCCGGACATTTTAAGTGAGTTGGAGCTACTGAAGTTGAGAGCAAGTGTAGATGTATATTCCAAGCATATCCATAACTCCAACCATTGTATGAGAGTTTATTAGTGCATACCAAGCTGGTTAGAGCTTAGAGAGTGTGAGCTTGCGAGCTTTTCTTGAGAGTAGCTCCTGCGTGAGCTAGAGAGAAGTCTTGGCTGCGGCCAAGCCACATTGTATTCGTTGTTGGACCCTCTTTCTTGGTGTAGAGCGACGACGACACTATGTGCGGGGATGAGGAGATCCTTCAAACTCCGCAGTGAAGCATCCAGCGCCTTGTGACCGAGAGAGGCGGTGGCGATGGCTAAGCCTTGGTGGCTTGGTGGCACTTAGCCTTTGCTTGCCGTGAGCCTTAGTGGTGAGCGCAAGACGTGATCGGAAGAGACTTGGTGCTTGGCTTGGATATTGCTTTTGGTGGCGAGCCCGTGGACGTAGCCCTTAGTGGTGAACCACGTTAAATCTCCATATCTCTCCAAGAGTTTGCATCCCTCTTTCTTACTCTTTTTACTTACCGCATTTACGATTCCGCATTTATATTCTTTGTGTGCCTTTAGCTTTACTAGTTAGTTTGATTAGGTTTGGCTCTATGTTGCAAGTTTTTTGGGTAAGTTAGAGAGAGCATAGATAAAACTTAGACTTAACTAGCATGTGTGGGCGAAATAGATTTATCTTATGCACTAGATAGCCCTAGGTATTAGATGAGTGATTAGCGACCCAATTCACCCCCTCCCCCTCTTGGGTCGGATATCCCGGTATGTTTCATTTAGCTTTTCATATCTTCACTAGCTTGCCTCTTCATCTCTGGCGAGATTTTGCCTCCTCCGGTGAGTTAGGGTCAGAGATTTGAGGATGGCCTAGGTTGTATGTTGGAGATTTAGGGGAGTCGATCTAGAGGGAAGGCTAGAGGCAGTCGGCCAGTCGTCATGGTGCTAAGCAACTGAAGTTGGATTTGTGTGGTGGTGGCATGGGCGGAGCGGGGCGTCTAGCACCTTAGGTAGCCATGGTGGTGCAGGGTGAAGATTGGATGAAAAAGAAGGCTAGAGTAACAAAGAAGGAGAGTCCTTGGATGGTGCTTTGATGTAGATTAAGGGTCCAAAATTCGAGAGTGTGGGAGGGAGAAAGATACTAAGTCGCTTCATAAAAAGTGTTTTCATTAATCTAAATTACTTAAATGAAGAATATTAGTAAAAAAACAATTTTAGCAAACACAAAATTTAATAAGCCGAGAAAGTCTAACCAAAGTTGAAGTCTTTCATCCCATCTCAACACCCCCTTTTTTTTTGCCAAAGAGGGTGCCATATATAGAACTCTACTTCCCTAACCTCAGCAAGCTTTAGGTTGCGCAGAGGGGAGGGGGTGCTGCATAGTTACCTATGTGTAGGAAAACTAAACGAGGACCAGGACAGCATGTTGGTTTGCAATGGTGGTGCTGGATATCCAATGTTGGCTGGCGGAGGTTGCACCGTGCGTCCGTGCGAGCACATGCAACAAATTAGCATAGGTAACCAGAGATGGGCAGGGCAGCTGCAGGGGTAAACATCACTGACTAATTAGCACACTGGAGAGGTGGACGATAGTTGTTTGAATTGGATCCAATGTGCGAGGGCTGTAGGTGGAAGAGTGGCAAGAGAAGAAAACAAACCTGATGCTATTTGTTTGATCTAGATCCTATGGTAAAAAAATCTGGTGTTTTTAGCCTCTGAAATAATCGAGTATCAACTTAGACTGACAGCCTCAGTTCATTGATCTTGTATACAAATGCGGCCACAATTGCAGCACACAACTCATAAATCTTGAGTTTGACTAATGAAGTTACCACATACAGGTCACTGTCAACACATATACATCACCACTCAATGCTAGTGTTATTTAGTATTGCAAGAAATTCTAGAAAATGCAAGCTCGAACATGGACAGGTTGCACAGAACCTAACCAATTGAGCAACGGTCAATTATCCTCTATTTGATATTTACCATACCACTAATAGGATTAGCGAACAAAAAGCCAAATAAGTCAATTATAGTGACAATTAAATGTCTTTTTTTGTTTGTGGTGCAGCAAAAATATCTAAACTCAATTTACAATGCATGTTTCAGATTCAATTAGATGGTTTGAATGTTGTCAGATGCCACATGAACTTTTGTGTTGGGGTTATTAATCATTCCCTGTTGAATTAAACTGGTCCTTCCTAAACCCGATAGCTTAACATGTTATAATTGGGGCATCAATTCGATCAAGGTTTTGAACAACCTAAAATTTGGAATGGTCGATATATTGTCACGTTATATAAAATTGGCACTATAGTACGTTATTATGTGAACACAATCATCAATGTGGCTCTTGCAGAGAAGTATTGCAGGGTTCCAAGGGAGAGCCTTACATAGTTTTATACTCCCATGGTTTGTCTACTGCGATATTATTATTAGAACATTATTTATTTCGCAAATACTTTGTTACAGCCATAAGTATTTTTATCTCGTGCACGCACACTCACCCCCACATTCATTTCCCTCTTCCTCCCTCTCGTCCACATCCGCTCCTAGTGCCCAAGGCTATGCAGAAGCCTCCACCGCTCACCATCCATCCCAACTCACTCTCCTCTCACAAATCACCGCTCACCTTGCCTCCCGCCGACTGGTCGGCGCCTCTCCTCCCGGGTCGGTGCGCCTCCCGACATTGAGGCCCTCTCCTCCCGGGCTGCCGCTCCCTCTCGGCTTCTCCTCCGGCTTGCGCGTCTCTCGACAGCGCCGCCCCACCCTCACCATGTGTGCCTCCTGCTCCGCGCTGGCGCCTTCTCCCCTGCCTCCCAGCGCGGCTGCCACACCTCCTCCTCCGATGCCGATGGCGCCGCACTGTGCCCTGCCTCGTGCTTGCTCCGGTGCCTCCTCCCCCACTTCCCAGCACGGTCGCCACATCTCCTCCGACGCTGACAGCCCCCCTGCCCTCGCGCGACTCTTGCTCCGACGGTGGCGCCTCCTCCCCAGCTTCCTAGCGTGGCCACCCTCCTCCACCGATGGTCATGGACCTCGCTCGCCCACGGGGAACCTCCCCCCTCCCCCCGCTCCTCCTCGTTAGGCTAAATGATAGTTTTTAGTAGGCAAAATATTGTTTCCATTAGGCAAAAATGCCTTTTTGTATTTTCTATCTAACGGTACTAGTATTTTTGGCTAGTGACACTGTATATTTTGCCTACTGGGAGCACTATTATTACCTAGTGATATTAGTTGTATTGCCTGTTCGTGAATTCTATTTGTGCATTTTTTTTCTTCTTCTTGCGGGAGGCTAGCATGGTCCAGAGACATGTATGAATATCAGATTTGCCAAAAATAGTAAAATATGGACATATGGACCTATATATTTCTAAAAGATGGAGTGTGCGCGCCGTAAACCTAAATTATGGCGCTGCATGCATTAGGTTCCCCTATTTATTTCGTCTGGTTTTATTTGTTTGATTCTCGTCACTACAAAATTAAACTAGCTGGCGTGAATCATATAAATCGGGTGGGAGTATTTTTTTTTCTGCACTTTCTTTCAACCTTGGTTGTCCCACAAAAAGAAGGGTATATACTTGCATTGTTCAGGGAAGGAACATGTACATTGCATAAATATAAGAAAAATATTGGACCAGTGTTGCTTTACTGCAAAATCTGATATTGTATACTTGGACTTGTATCATATGCCGCAGTCGAAAATAAGCGTCCACAGATGTCGTCCTACACGGCAATAGCTAATCCGCCAACAACTGATGCCACCGTATAGCATTGCAAGTTGCAGCACATATTGTTCCACAATACTACAGAAGCAGCACAATAAGCGAACTATTATCAGTCCGCAACAAATGACAAATAGTATACATTATCTACTTTTGTTGAAAAAAAAACTATTATCTACAATTTAATCAGATCATCGACCAGAATCTCCATTGCTACTTAGATTTTCTTTTTAGACCAATCTTTATTGCAATTGTATATATTGTTACAAAGCTCGTCATTGCCTCAAAAGGCAGATACATTTTATTGAAAAGGGACTAAAATAGTTTAGAAATCGCAATTGGAACAGATAGACAATGCACAGAAATAATGATTTTTTATGAGACCGTAGATTCACTAACTCCCTCCAAAACATACACATATTATCCATGTCGTTACTTATTAAGAGAGGTAGCATTGATAGTTTCTACCTTTGTAATTTGATTTTCAGTTTGCCTTTTAAATTCGTAACTTTTGCATACAGCCTCAAATAGAGACAAACTTTATATGAAAATTGTTAGTTGAGAATTCAGATACATCTACAACATTGTAGTTGATTTGTTTTAAAGTCGGTTAAATGCACAGATGATGTAACCTTTTTTAGACTAGTATCGAAAGGGATAAAATTTCTTGAGAATAAATTCAAAAGCTTCATTTTTGGCTTGAAGGCCTCAAGGAAGCCCACATAAGCCAGCCTAGCCCATTTTATCTCTGTGAAACTCTGGCTGTTGAATGAATCAACAATTTCCTAGATACCCATGCGGGGGACTTCAGGTTGAATAAATCAACTTGATAAATCCCTAAAAAAGACATAAAGTTAAGGATATATCAATAGGTAATGTTGCTCCAATACCTAACCAAAGAGCTGATTAAAAAAATGGTCATAGCTACTAGGTGATGAAATGGATTTTAGAATTTATTGACAACCCTAGAAAGGGTATTGTCAACAAGCCCATTTGCACATAAACCATTATGCTTGACATCTCCGTATGTCAATTGTTCAACATATGAAAAACTACCCTTTTGACTTGTTCTTCGTGGGGGTTCCTCTGTGTTCGTCAAATGCAATGAGGCCTCCAGTTCATAGTAGAACCGCCGTTTGGAGCGGCCCTTTGGGGTCTAGGCTTCGACCATTCTTCTTTTTTTCATCTCTTGGACCTAAATACTAGAGGATGTGCATCTAGCCAAGTTCACTAATCTAACATGTTGTTTTCTAAAATATCAGTTAAATAAATATATTGAAATATATCATAAGAGGTCTTTTTCTCTATAGAAATAAATAATATGGTTATCATATTTATTTTTAGTGATTTTAGAAATATTTTTAGTCCCCATAAATTATATATTTTTAGAGAAATATGGTTATTATTAAATTATATAAAGTATAAGGTGAATAGAAACTAATATACCAATATTTAAAATTTTCCTCCAAACTTTATATGTTGTATCAAAATTAAGCATGTACTATGTTTTTTATTATTTAAAAATCATCAGGAGTCTTCTCAAGTAGTCAATGTCGGAAGATGAGGTTTGATGCAAACAAGCGGTGTTGATAGTCTCAGCCGAAAAGACTTCACTTGTGTTGTGCTCATCAAGCATATCTCTTGCCATTAGTCAGTGGAACCATACCTCTAGGAGCTATGTTTCTCACACCCAAACCTTTTTGGAGACATTGTATGGTCATGTGTTGCGTTGTTACAAAGTCTCTTGATTTTTCAACACTATTTATATATGATTATATTTTGTTGAAGTTGCATGTATAGTAGACTTGTCCATTGAATGATTGAAGGATGATTTTAGGTGTATTGGGGTGAAGGGTCAGAAATAATCCTTTATATTTGACTAAGTCCACATTATTTGCATGGTAACATTGACATAAGGAACTATTAGCATTAAGACTGAGGAATTGCAAAACTGAACATTGGTCCACCATATATGAAATGCATCACACCGGACGTGGAAGCCATCGGCAAGGAGAGAGAGAGGCCGGGACCAAGGCTCCATCCCCTCGAGAAAAGTAACGCCTGGCGACTTGTTCCAGGGAGAGCATGTACAGAAACTCTGGGCCAACGAAATCCTTTCGCCGGTGAGGCTGAGCAGGGTCAACTCATATCGCACTAGATCCTCCTTGGCTTTGGTGCTACCCCAAGACGCGATATCGAAATCGATTAAGGCAGCTATGCCGCCGTGCGCGTTCTCCTTGGAATGGCCGCCGCGTAGATACAACCTGATGCAACAGCTGTGGCCGAGACCCCTTCCGGCGCTGAACGATTGGGATCTGATGCTCTCGCCGACAGCGAACGCTTCCGCGGCTTTGGAGTAGCCGTCGATCGTCAGCACGTGCGACGCGGCGGCCACCACCACGTCCGGCGGTGGCTCAGCGGTGAACTGCTTGTGGATGGACACATCGCATCCGACCTTGAAACAGTCGTCGTCTCTGAGAACCCACTCCAATTCCTCTCTTTCCACAATATCGACACCTTTTGAATCATCCTCTCTCGAGAAGGTGGATAGCTCCACTCGCGCTCGGATTCATAGACTACCATGTATTCAGGAGGTCCGGCATGGTCCAGTAGAGTGAACTTGCATTCTGCATCAACTCGGTCCTGAGGACCTGGGTGATGGAGGCACAGCTTGAGGGACACCAAACCGGCGCTCTCCGCTGCTTCGCCGCCGCAAGGATAGCAGCGGATGCACCAGGTGTGCCCTCCGACGCGGAATGGGCTGGAGTCGATGCTCTTGCCGACGCCAAGATCCTTGGTCGCCGCGGTGAACCCGTCGATCCTGAGCACGTGCGACCCAAATATCGTCTGGCTGACGGTGGTATTCGCCGCGCCACGGGGCGCCGCTGGTGTGGTCGCCATAGGGACGGGCTAGCCCTCTGGCGAACAGCAACAATGGCGACGAGACGCAATGGTGGTGGAGTGCGCTAGTTCGCTGGTGGTCAGTCGCGGTGGCACATGTGGTGGAGGAGCGGAGGCCGGCCGCCGGGTTTTATCAATCGTGACCTGCATTATCATTGGTGGTCACACACATGACAGGAGTCGAGGAGGCGCCTTCGGCCCGCGCGTCCGCGGTTCATCAAGATGATGTTATTACTGCTACTTTCGAGGAGTTCTGAGTTCTGAAGACGAGACGCTCCAATTACTCTACATGCAGTTAGTCTAGCACACATGCATGTAATCCAGTCTCCCGTAGTAAATACAGTGCTTAATTAGGAAGCCGAGAAGATTTTTTTTCTAGCTTCAGCCAGCCATGGCATCTCCACTATCTGTCAAAAACAAATACTCCCTCCGACTCAACTCCGAATTAGTTATCGTTTTGGTCATCAACACGGCTTCCAAAACATAAGTTTGGCCAATGTTTTTATTAGAATATAAATAAATATCATAATAAATTTATACTTTTATGAAACTATTTGGTAATTAATTAAGACAAATCTACGCATATGACTTTCGAGATTCAATACTAATGAGTAAATAATACTACCTCCGTTCTTGAATATTCACCGCTCGCTAGTTCATTTTTGAACTAAAATGCGACAAATAAAAGAGAACGGTGGGAGTATAAAAGTTAGATATAGTCAAAGTTTAAATGTTTAACTTATAGTTTTTTTAAAACGACAATTAATTCGGATCCAGAAGGAGTACAATCAATTAAGGCCCTTTTGGGTTTGGCTCTTGGCCGACTCCCTGTGAGACTGTTCGGTAGAGCTCTGCTCCCAGGTTATCTAGCTCTATGAGTTAATTCTCTGATGGAGTGATTATCTTGTAGTAGTGAATCTGTTGATGAAATATTTTGAAGTAATTTTGGATGTGCATTTATAACGTGATGGAGCAAGTTGGGAGTTAGAAAGAGCAGGTTATTTGGCTTCCACTCTTAGTAAATTCACTTTGCTCCCTCTATGGAGCAGATTGATTTTTTTACCGTCTAGCTGCAAAGAAGTGATTCTCGTTGGAAGCGAAGCTACGGAAGCTCTGCCATCTTAATTCCATCAGCATTTCATGTCCGATTCTATGACATGCGTGCGCTGCCAACGCACAATTCACCAACCGTGCAACACGCTCTCTATTGTTTGTTGTTGCTGCACGCGGACCAAGTGTCTGCTGATCCAAGCGGTCGCGCGTGGCAACATGCGTGCGCGCCGAAAGGCGCCTCCAATTCTTGATTATTCATTCGCAGTGAAAAGTGGGCATTTCCTCCGAAGGCATGATGGAGATAATCCTCGGTATCGCAGGGCGTTTGGTGCGCTTATTCCTGATTCTAACGATCTGCCGCTAAGAAGTTGTAAGGACTTGTTTGGCAGGGCTCCAGGTTCTCTAAAACTGACTGACTCTGACTCCTTTGGCTTTTTAGCTCTTTCGAAGGAGCAGAAACCATATATAGAAATCTTTTAGCAAAACAGTTCCTCTTATTATTTGTAAGGTCAAATATCCATAGTACCCTTTTGATACATAAGTATAACGCAAATGAAAAAAAGAAGAAAATCCAACGCCTCTGACCCTCCACTTGGCGGCCGCCCCTCGCATCCACTGCCCGCCCACCTGCGGCCTTAGGCCCTCCGCTCGGCGGCCGGCCCCGCGCCTCCACCCAATGCCTCCTCGTCCTCCGCACTGTCGGATGGCCCGCCTCCTCTCCCTATTGACATTTCCTCCGTCACTGGCATCCTCCTCCGCTGGATCCGCGCTGCCTCGTCATCTCCGCTGCGGATCCGCGCGCGGATGCGCTGGCCATGAAGGAGGGGAAAGAGGCAGGCCTCGTCTTCCTCTAGCTGCAGCCCACCGCGACAACCTCCTCTGTGCCAAACGCCGTGCCGCCACCCAGATCCACCCACGGTGAGCTGGCTACAGCCTAGCAGCACGTGCGTCGACCAGTGCTCGGTGGTGCGCACAGAGGGCCGAGCAAAGAAGGGAAGGGCCACGGAGGAGACCGGAGCCAGTAGAAGCCACATTTTTGTGGTCTGACCCCTAATGTAAAAAGGGCTCCGGCTCCTCCATGAGCTCCTCCAAGGGAGTTGTTTTTTGGACCTCGATTGGCATGCTCCACCACGAGTCAGAGCCGGAGCCATGCCAAACAAGCCCTAACCAACAATACGGGTGATGCACGTTTATTGCTTATCATCTTTTCTGTCTATAAAGCAGAATTAAACAGGTACACCTAAGTCGTTTCTTAGGGCCTCTTCAATAGTGTGAGCCACATCAGCTTGCTTGGTAGCGAGAGAAAGCAAAATGTAATATTTTTACATTCTCTCTCCCTTAGATTCATTCAACAGCCCAGGTACCTGCTCTCAAAGCGCCTCGTCCTGCATGAAATCGCTTAGGCTATTCTTAGTCCAAAGTATCATACTCCAATATCCAAATGATATCACTAGAAAGAAACAATAATCAAAATGCATAGTGTTATACTTGCATGTTCTTTTTTTTTTTTTGAACTGGGAAGCAGGAGCACTGCTAATTCATTTAGAAGGGAAGAGAGCAATTCAAGCAAAGTCGATGTTACATAAAAGAGATAAAACTCAACTCCGAAACACCAGACCGCACGCAGGCGGGAAAAACAGCAAGAATTAACATAAAGAAGGCTGCCCACACGCAGCTCTTCTAAGTGACATCTCTTCCTTGGCTAGGGAGAACACCATTGTCAGCGAGACACTCTTGCCTTCAAAAATACGCCTGTTACGCTCCTTCCAAACGTTCCACACGATGTACATCAGAATCCCTGAAACTGTCTTGTGATGTTCCTTCGGCTTGCCTTGTAAAGCGCTTGCCCACCAGACTTCAACGCTGGAGCAATCAGCATCCGGCGGCGAGATCAGATTGTTTGACCACGCCCGCGCTGCCTCCCATACTTGCATAGCAAAAGGGCACTGAAGACACAGGTGAAGGGCTGTCTCTTGTTGCTGGTCGCAGAGAACACGGACCGGGTTACAAGGCCAATGCCTTAGAGCCAATTTGTCAGCCGTGAGGACTTTAGCTTGCACCAGAAGCCACATAAAGAATTTGTGTTTGCCTTCGGCATGGGCCTTCCAAAGTGTGCTGACTTTAAAAGAGCAGAAAGACCCACTGAACTGAATTAAGTAGGCTGATTTAGAGGAATAGACCCCATCCAATGTCCATTTCCACATGATGCAGTCATCATCATTTGATAGTTGAACCTCTTGGAGAAGATCCCACAAGACAAGGAATTCCACCAATTGCTGCTCAGTATTCATCCTCCATAACCCTCTTCTCCAATTTAAGTTCAAGAGCTCTTCTTGCATGTTCTTGTTTTTGCGCCAAGCCAGAGGGTAGAGGCTAGGAGCCAGATCCATGGGGGCCCTTCCCGAGAGCCAGGAGTCATGCCAGAAGCTAGTGGAAAGCCCATTCCCAGCAGTGACCAAAGTGGAAGCTTTGAACAAAGCAGCATCAGTTTTATCACATGGCGGTGAGGTGCCAACCCATGGCCTAGAATGGTCAGTCCATTGAAAGTAGAGCCACCGAAGCCGTAGAGCCCGACTGAAATGTTCTAAATCAAGGATGCCTAGCCCCCCGTTCCTTTGGCCTAGCAGCTTTGGTCCATTTAACCAAACAGTGCCCCCGTTGGCATTCTCAGACCCTCTCCAAAGGAAGGATCTCTTGATTTTGTCAATTTTTTTGATCGTCCATTTTTCCAGAGGGAAGACGGTAAGAAAATGGACTGGAATAGACGACAACACTGCATTTACTAGAGTCAGTCTCCATGACTTATCCAACAGCTTCCCTTTCCAAGCCGAGAGCCTGGCAGCAAGCTTATCCAACCCTGACTGAAAGTCCACCCGACGTAGGGACCGTTCACTAAGAGGAAGTCCCAGGTATTTGCAAGGGAAGTATTTAAACTCACACGGAAAAGGCTCCATAATAGAGCCAAGATCTAAGGGCTCACAACAAACTGGATATACTGCACATTTGCTGCCAGGCCAAAGGAACTAGGGGCTGCACATTAGTAGTGAGACCAGATGATTCACTGAATGCTGCCAATATTTGTTGTGTGACCAACACTTCATCTCTACTAGGGTTAAGAAAAATAGCAGCAGCATTGGTGTACAAGCTAACTCTTAGTCTTGCAGTCCTGTGCTGCACAGGCGCGAGGAAGCCCTGATCGGAGGCAAGATTGAACAATTTCTGCAATGGGTCAATGGCGATGATGAATAAGAGTGGCGAAAGAGGTTTGCCCTGTCTTAAGCCTCTGCCGTGTTGAAAGTAACTGCCTCTGTCCCCATTAAGCAAAACAGCGTAGTTAGCAGTCCTAAGCATAATCGAAACCTAGGCTCTCCATCTGTACCCAAAGCCCATCTGCTGCAAGACCTCAAGCAAATAATCCCATCTGACAGTATCAAAAGCCTTTGCAATGTCTAGCTTCAAAAAAAGTGTTGGAGCTTTGGCTCTTTTCAAATCTCTTATCAAATTCTGAGTGTATAGAAAGTTATCATGAATACTTCTCTTTCTGATGAATGCGCTTTGACTTCTTGACACTAGTTGATCCATGTACGGCGCCAGCCGCGAGGACAGTACCTTGGATACAATTTTGGCAAAGCTATGCAAGAGGCTAATAGGCCTGAAATCCGAGAAGGAGATAGCATCTGCAGTTCTGGGCACAAGACAGATGTGTGCTGAATTCAAGTTTTTAAAATGTTGATCATGCAACTGAAAGAAGTAGCTGAACGCCAGCATGATGTCCTCTTTTACAATGGACCAAGTTTTGCGAAAGAAAAGCCCGATAAAGCCGTATGGGATGGGGGCCTTTTCCGCATTAAGGTCACTTACCGCTGCAAGAATCTCCTCTTCAAAAGGTGTTTCCAACAGATCGCCTTGCAAAGCATTCAGCCCAATAACATTCCAATTCAAGGTGTTTGCTCTAACCGGGGGTGACCCAAGGAGGCTCCTGAAGTGATTTAGAGCATGCAAGTTCTTGTCAGCCTGAGAGAAAATAGTCCCAGATGGCGTAACAATATGCTGAATGTAATTCCTTCTCCGTCTTCCATTTATCCTTAGGAAGAACAGTTTTGAATTGGCATGGGTGGCCCTGATGAAAGTCAGCCTAGAGGCTTTTTTAACTCAGAGTTTCTCTACCGCCGACGTCCCCAAAAATCTGACCTTTAGCTGCTTGTGCAGTAAAAGCTCAGATGTGCTCAGAGTCCTGTAATCTTGCACCACATCCAGAATCCAGATCAACTGTCTTGCCGCTGCGGTGACTTAGACCATGTCCTGAGCGCCTTAGCTGTTCGCTGCAATTTGGTGTGCAATCTCAAGAAAGGATTAACTATTAACAGTTGCTTGTTCCAAGCAGCTTCCACCACCTCATTGAACTCAGCAAGATGAGGCCAAAAAGATTCAAATCAGAACCCCTTGAAAGGACGCCTCATACTACACCCAGTCAGGATTAAGGGACAATGATCCAAAACCAGAGAAGTAGCTTGAAGAGAGCAATTCGGGAACAAGAGGTCCCAGCCATTAGAACAGGAAGCACGGTCTATTCTAGTGTGGGTTCGGCTATTAGTCCATGTGAACTTCCTTCCCTTTAGAGGGAGCACAAGCTCAAGATCATTCAAAATAGATCTGAACGCCCCCAATAATCACTGGTTGATATTATCATTACTTTTATCCTCCGTGCTCACAATCAAATTGAAATCCCCAATGACGAGCCACTCATCTCCGGAGATGCAGCTTAGCTGCCTCAGCTCTTGCAGAAAATTCATCTTGTCACTCTCAGTCTGTGGCCCATAAACCACTATTATCCACCAGCTGCACGAAGAGTGGGTGGACTGGATCCGAGCTGTGATGGCATTTGTTGAGCAGACAGAAGAAGCAATCTGGAAGTGATCAAGCTGCACGGCCAAAAGAACACCACCCCTAGTACCATCAGCTGGAAGCGCCACAAAACTGTGCTGAAACTC
Source organism: Paspalum vaginatum (assembly GCA_030272315.1). Classification (NCBI taxonomy): domain Eukaryota; kingdom Viridiplantae; phylum Streptophyta; class Magnoliopsida; order Poales; family Poaceae; genus Paspalum; species Paspalum vaginatum. The sequence continues at coordinate 39,945,616 of CM059015.1, read as the reverse complement.
TGGACCTATGACCTCTGCCACAATTTGGCAATCAATTTGTTGCATCATGGTCTCTTGCAAGCAGACTATCGTGCTTTTGGAATCTCGGATGAGATCCCTCACCGCTCCCCTTCTAGCCCTGCTGTTCATACCTCTAACATTCCAATCAAGGATGGCACAATTTTGATCACCCATGATAACCAGGAAGACACACCACACCCAGCCAAACAGCCAATGTCCACGTTAAGGGGCCAAACCAGAGTGCACAGTTCACCCAAACAAAAGACTGGAAGGAAGAAAAGACAACAACGGCTGCTAGTCGAGGCGGAGCCCAAAGCAGATCCAATCGGTGTCGGTGTGGCTCAAACCGTCAGGGAAGAAGGTGATGCACCAGCTGTGCCCGCCGACGACGAAGGTGCTTGACTTGATACGCCTCACGATGCAGAGGCCCCTCAACTCAGAGTACCCTCCGACCTGGAAGTCGTGCCACCCTGTCGCCGTCGTGGTGAAGGTGCTCGACGATGTGGTGGCTCTGCCGTTTACGGCCCACGCCGGAGACCTCGACATTGTGTCCTGCGTGGGTATGTTAAGTGTATACATTATCTAATGCAAAATGCGATGTATTCCATCGATTGATGGTCCATGTATAGGTGCCGATGTAAAGCTAGGCAAATATATATATTAACTAGGTGTATGCCCATGTGTTGGTCACATGTTGTGGATAATGTTATATGTAAGATGCCATAAACAATATACAAAGTATTATGTATAAACTCTTAAGTAACCAGATGCATCAAAACTATGAGGCCGCGCTATTTTCGCGGCCTCTAAGCGTAGCCATGTAAGCATGTGGTTTTACATCCGCCCGATATGGTTTCCATGGTTTAGATCCCCGTATGTTTCCACTCGCTAAATCAGGGAAAGCATGTGCCATTTATTGCTTCCACTCTGGCCACCCCACTGTATTGAGAGCATGTAACATTTATTGCTACTACTCTACATACCTCGTTGTATTTGTTGCCCCCTGGATAAAAGGGCAGCGAACAAGATGCCACATTTAGAAAGCAGATACACTAGAGTAGGTGCCCATATCTGCACGACATGCCATTTATCATGTATTTATTGTGTTCCATTATATGTCAACATATCACCTGCATGACATGTCACCTGTCATGCATTTATTGCGCACCATTGCATCTGAACGTCCCTTAGTTTTGATTGTGCGAACCAATCCCCTGTCTGCTTCCACTCTGGCCACCCCGCTTTATTGAGAGTATGTAACATTTATTGCTACTACTCTACACAACTCGTTGTATTTGTTGTCTCCTAGATAAAATGGCAGCGAACAAGATGCCATATTTAGAAAGCAGAAACACTAGGGTAGGTGCTCATGTCCACACGACATGTCACTTATCATGTATTTATTGTGTTCCATCATATATCAACGTATCACCTGCATGACATGTCATCTGTCATGTATTTATTGCACACCATTGCATCTGAACGTCCCTATAGTTTTAATTGTGCGAACCAATCCACTGTCATTTTTGAGTGCGTGGCTCAGCCTGCCTGTTTATTGTCCAATGCTAAAAAGCAATTCCCTCTCATTTTTTGGGTACGTGCGTGTGCGCCCAGAGGCCTTCTGGTAGAGCCAGTGCAGGTAGTGGCATTTGTTAGATCAAGATACAGGAAAAGAGTAGAAGAGTAGACAAGACATCTCATGTCTACATAAATCAGTCCTCAAGTAGCCAAGGTGGGCACATGGTCTCACCCATTTCTTCATCTGGCTAGGCACAGGTGGGAAAAACAGGACAGCCTTCCACTTCCGTGCCATGGACCACCAATTTATTAGGGTCTTCATGTTTGTCGTGTTCGTGGGTAGTGTGTATGCTGCGCTGCTCCTCCCTATATAAGTGTTCCGATCCCTTTCTTCCGCTGAGGTGCAGGTGCAGCTTTACTCTTGCTTTCGCCTTTAGGTTTGTTTTAGCCTCATGTGTTGCCTACCATAGCCTCATGCACTAGGATCCTTGATAGAGGTAGGTTTTGGTAGCACGCTGAGGCCTTTGTTGTTTGTTATTAGAGCAGTCAGGTTTACACAATGGCCATTGCTGCCTGCGTACATGAATGAATATCGTTTACGTTTGGGTAGGTGGTAGATGAAGGCCATGTGTAATGTTTGGGCTTTGTTGTTTGTCCGTTGTGATGTGCACCTAAGAAATATGCGTGCTTCAGAGGAGGCCGCTCAGATTGCGTGATATTGCACTGATAATTTTTTCCATACAAAACAATCTAACTAAATGCTACCTTGTCAGTGTTTTGGTGGACTATTTTTTCCCCTTGGTATCACTAACATTATGGTAGAACAGATTATATTTTTCTGAATATTGATTGTTTGTATATGCCATCTCTTCCTAGAGCTATTACTGCTTTAATAGTACCAAAATGTACCAAAGTTTTCTTTGTGCAAATTTTCTTCTAGAACGGAGTAAGTGAATTATTTGACTGTAACATAACACCGTACCACAGCATAAGCTTTCCTTGTGAACAATGGGAGGAAGTATGCATGACGTCTATATAGAAGCACCTATGATTTATTAGAGCCAAAATAGATTATTCAAGCAGCCTCCAGCCATAGCTCCAAGGTCAGAAAGCCAAGAAAGAAACCAAAGAAGGTTGAGGTGAAAAGCACCAACAAAGCCTATTATCGAGGACTGAATTAACGATGCTCTAGGCCTTCTCCAAATGAAATTCCTTTCCATTGTAATACAAGCCATCTACGTACTCATCAATTTTTTTCCCAGAAAAATTATTATCATGTTCATTTCACGAACTCTATCTTCTAACAGCTCCAATGTAATTTTTGTGATATGTTATGAAACTGAAGCCGGTATATACTTGACAATTACCCCCCTAGATCTCATAAATGCACCCCGCACCAATCTGTAAAACTGATTGAATTCATCGTGAAGAACTCGACATGGATTCTTAGAGACGATAATGAACTCACTTGAGAGGTGGATGAATAGTTACTGCAGCTTGCCGTATTGCCGCTGGGCTCAGGTGCCGGTCGATCTCTGTGCAGCGATCTACAGCTTTGTCTCCGTACCTACTCTTGATCTGATCCTTGCCCAGTACTTGAATGCTGCAGAATCATTTCATACGTAGATAGAGATTGGAAGAATTACAGATTACCATGTATAGGTGCTTTGGGGATCAAGTTGAATCGTATAGATGGAAAATAGTCTATAACCGATACTCATTGATTTGATGAAGAAGGATACTTACTTTTTGGGAGGCAGACACACACAATGGGTCGTGCGGTCGCTAAGCATGCGATCCATTCTCCTCGTCCCCAACACTGGCGTCACACCCCCTCCCCTCTCCCCCAGCACAAGCGTGTCTCATATTGACTCCTCAGCCGCCTCCACAGCCCACCGCATAGGGCTGGATGTCGAGCCAGCTCGGCTCGGCTTGGCTCGAGCTGGCTCGTTAGCGAGACGAGCTGGCTCGGCTCGGCTCGCTAAAATACCGAGCCAGGAACCGGCTCGGCTCGTTTGCCAGCTCGTTTGGTTCATGAGCCTGGGCAAGAAACAACATCACCTGACTCAGCAATTCAGCATACAGGCACTGTCAATCTGTGACATGAGTACCTAACCACATTTGTCAATTTGTGATATGAATTAGCACATTTAACCACAGCACACAGGCACACAATAGACATCACTAGTTCATCATAGTTCATCATAGTTCATCGCATAGTTCATTGCATATTATAGCAGGATTCCAATGACAAAACACAAAAGAAATGATGCTTGCTGCAGCCCGCAGTCCTCAGTTGCTTGCCACAAGATCTTTTGGAAACTTCACGGACTGAACATCATCGTCATCGTCATCTTCTAGCTGAAAAAAAGCATATGGGTTAGTATTACATACACAAAGTAACCAACAAACTAAAATAAAAGATAGTCCTAGAGATATACCCCAATTGTAGTAGAGATTTATCATTTTGAGGCACCTATATCCAAGCTAGATGCACACACTAATGCCTGACCGTATCTGGTTTCAAAGAACTCCTATAATCATCAAGGATTCTACCCCCGGTACTAAAAGTGGACTCAGATGATACACTGCTAGCTGGGACAGCCAAGAACCTCTTCACCATACTAGACACAACAGGAAACCTATGAGCATTCACCTTCCAAAAGTTCATAAGCAACTGATCATATTTTAGAATAAGCAATGACGTCTACCAACAATAATCAACAAGAAGATTAATTTTGTGTAATACTAATACATCCATCAAGTAATTGAGCCATGGTACATTGGTACACGTACGCACCACAGAAAGGAGACATTAGAAACCTTTGCCGTTGCAGTCGGTGGTGTCGCAGCAGCAGATCCTCAACCTCGAATCTTGCTAGGTGGCGACCCTGACCTCGCCGATGTCTCCGGCCTCTTGCCTGCACGCTTGCTCCTGGACTCCACACTTGCAGGCTGTGGGAGCACCTCCTGCACTCTGACAGGATCCTCCATGGCTGGAGCAAGCAGGAACCTGTAGGGTTGTTGGGCTTGAGCAGCGGAAGAAGACCGTATGAGGCTACGAGCCGAGGATCTAGAGGAGCAAGAGCACGCTGCATGCCTCGTACCTGGAGCTGCAGACCGGGAGCAAAATCAGCGGCGGCCGACGAAGCAGCGGCGGGCCGGCGGCGCAGCGCCGCGGGTCTTGGCCAGCGCCGGCAAACACAGGACGGGAAGCAGGAGCGGCGGCGGCCGGCAAACTCGGGAGGGACTTCAGGAGGGAGTCGAAAGACTGCGGTCTACCGTCTGCGCCTCTGCGGACTGCGGGGGACTCGGCGGCTAGGGTTTGTTTGCTATTGGGCCAAATGAGTGGGCTGTAGTTTGCAGGCCGAGCTAGCCACATTGCCTAAACATTCAGCTCGTTGGGCTCGCGAGCCAGATCAAGTTGGCTCGTTAATTTCGCGAGCTGAAACCTTAGCTCAGCTCAGTAAAAACATACCACGAGCCGAGCGCGTTGTCGAGCCACGAGTTTTCGGTCTAGCCCTACCACCACATACGCAATTCCTTTTGTCCACTAGTGACCCCTCCATGGCCACCCTCTAAGTCCATGTTCGCGATTGCCCCCCACTCTCTAGAAACTCACAACCCTAAACCCCAACCCTAACCTCTACTGTGATGACCGTCCAATAGTGGGTCAGAGTTTGCACACTTTTGACAATTGAAATATGAGAGGAGTTTGGATTTCACCACTATTGGACTCTAAAATCGGGTATTGACAATCTAAATATTAAAAACAGACATGTTTGGTCCCTTAGCTAGTATCAAGAATGTTTTGTTCTTTTTAAAAAAAAATTATCTGTGAAGAACCATAAATGAATCATTTCTCTACTTGATACCCCCCTCCATCCCAATTCATAGGTCATTTGATTTTTTTTGACACCAAGTTTGCATTGCTCGTTTTATTCAAAAAAATTCACAATTATTATTTATGTTTATTGTAATTTAGTTTTCTATATAATATACTTTAACTATGAATTGGAATGTTCTATTTGTTCGCAAATATTTTGAATCGAACGAGTTGGTCAAACTTACTATAAAAAAATCAATCGATTTATAAATAAATTGAAACGGAAAGAGCATAAAAGTAAATACTTTCTTCGTCCGTCGTGAAAGCTACTGTGACTCAAGTGGGGCCGGGTTCTGTCACCCCTCCCACCAGCACAATCGGCACCGGATTCGAACACAAATCAACAGATGAATAGGGTAGATAGAATGGTTCATTCACCGTGTATTTATGCATGTATCCCCGGTGGTCGAGGACCTACCGAAAATCAGTTGCATCTATCTTTACCTAATAATAAAAGATAGAAGGATTCTACGGTCCGATCTCGCATTTATGACATGTGGGTCCAGATCATTATACACACATATGGTTCTGCTATCTATCCGTCTATCTATTTTTCCCGTTTCCGACTAGGTTCTCCGTCTGTGTTAATCATGTCAGGTCAACGGAGATGGATAGCGTAGTCGTACAGAACTCAATTCCATCCCATAATGAAAACAGAAAGACATCATGGGCCCTGGGATCATCATACTCTATCTTGGCCCAATCATGAATAAACTCATCATGATATTAAAACTGCAAATATGGAGGTGTATAGTTCCAAATCGTCTATGGTACTCAAGCTATACCTGCTAATTAATGTCATGCTCGTCGGATCATCGTGGTGCAATCTTGGTATAACTCAAGCAAAGGAAAGTATACTAGGCACAAGGGGGGAAAGAACCATAAATTTGGTGGAGGAAAAAACTGTGAGAATGGACTCAGTCACTTGGACGATGCCGAAGCAGAGGCTCTCCGAAAATCAAAGAAGAGAAGTCACAGTCTCCAAACGGTCCCGACTGAGATCAAGATATGTGCCAACAACTACGGCGTTTGAATTTGGTGCAGGAAAAAACTGTGAGAATGGACTTGGAAGCAGAGGCTCTCTGTCTCTGGAAATCAAATAAGAGAAGTCAACTAATGGGGTTTGGGTGGTGGGAGATAGGATCAATCCCCCACTAAGGAGAGAGACACTGGTCTTAGGAAAATCATCCTACAATGGGCGGACACCCACATACGGATGCATTTTTGACGTTCTATATATTTCTAGGAAGCTAAAAGAATAATCTTTCTAACCCAACCGACACCACTCTGAATTTCACTCGCAGTCAATGGAAAAAATCGAAACAATATGTCGTGAAATTTATTCGCGAGATCTATTCTTATATACATTGATCTCGAGGTGTGCTTAAGAATTTTTTTTCCTCCCATTGCAACGCAAGGGCATTTTGCTAGTCCTAATTAAATAGGAATTGGAAACTTGTATGTTGCCGGTTAAGAAGAAGACAAAAAGATAAAGGAAGAGGGAGGGTAATTTTGGTAGATTATTACTTGAGATGCCAATCTAAACTCAGAAATAGTTATAGCATATGGTACAAAATTTGAATCATAGAACTAGTTTACAAGAGATACATATTAATAAGAGTAATTAGGAAATCACCAGTACGTTAGAACACAATGAAAACAGGTTGTAATGCAAAAAAAAAAAACAAGAGATTAGGGTTGGTAACTATATTTAGTTTTGCTTCAACGTCTGTCCAGTACATATACATTGGGCAGTCGCATGCAGTTCCTTGAGCAGAGTGGGGCAACTGCCTAACAAATACTGGTAGTCATCGGGCCCCAGAGCCACCTTATTGTCCGGGGACTTGAGTATCCTTAAGCATGCATCCTTGAGCCGATGGCATCGATGCTGCTCAGCAAGCACAAGCGTAGTCACCGCTACGCTTGCGTTGAGATAGGTGCAGAGAGTGTACTCGCAGATCGATTTAAGCCTCCGAATGTCGTACTTGTCCGCCGCAACAAGCAGATGCTGAGCCATCACTACCCTTTCCGCGGGCTCAATCTCTGGCAACGAGTCGGTGTAGATGAAGTGCAGCAAGGCCTTGAACACCGTCGGCTCGATGTCGTCGATCCTCGCACGGTTGCCGGTGTTCTCCATCAACGGGCCGCCGAAGAACTCCACCTTGAACACCGGCGACCGCGCGGCGAGCATGTTCTTGTGCGCCCTGAACTCCTCCTCGCCGACCTCGAACGTCACGTCCGACCCGATGCCGCTGGCGAGGAGGTCGGCGAGATGCCGGCGCAGCTCCGGCGGCGGCACCAACACCTCCGTGCACATCTTCTCGACGACCGAGAGATCACACCTTAGACTGAATCTGCCGCCGTCTCTTACATAGGATGACTCGAATTCCTTCCTCCGGACGAACCGCTGGAGCGCCAAGGATTCAAATGTTCTTGCGAAGGTGAACTTGTCAGCTTTCGTGCAAGATGTGGATCTCCGGCCTCATCAAGCAAGCTGAACTTGGCCAGTACCGTGGCCTCGCGGCCGCCGTCGCCGCTGCCGATCGCGCCACGCTTTTCAAGGTGGAGACCGAAGCATATCCAGTCCTTGACATGCTCGCTCAAACCGTCGGGGAAGAACGTGATAAACCAGCTGTGCCCTCCGACGATGAAGGTGCTCGATTTGATGCGCCTCATGGCGCCGATGCCATTGAACTCAGAGTATTTGGCCTGGAAGACGTGCCACCCGGTCTCCTTCACGGCGAAGGTGGTCGACGCGCTGCCGCTGCCGTCGCAGTCCCACGACGCCGGAGAGCTGGACATTGTGTCGTGCTAGATCGACGTAACTGTTGTTGTTGTTGTTGGAAACCTGCAGCTTGTAGATCTATGTACATACATATATATATATTGATCGGATTTTAGTTTAGTTCGTATTTTGATAGGAGATTATCGGAAGGGCCCAAGGAAAAGAAACCAAATGGAGAGTTGTGTTCCAATACTCATATAGTCATATCTATACCTATACCCCTTTGAAAATTCTTATGACGCACGCTGTCGCCTGTGCGGAACGCCACGCATCTCAAATCATCAGCTAACGGCGCTGGCTAATCAAGCCGTTAAGGACGCTGGCTAATCGAGCCGGTCGTTCCTTCAGCTTCAACGTTTTGACCATCGAGCCGAACGACGTCTGCTGCGCGAAACCAGGTCACGATTTTCATCCTCTGTGAGCATTTGTCTCTAACTGCCAAAAGGGTTTCCATCCACAGGCCACAGAGGAGCGCCGGTCCCCCATCGTCATGGAGCCGTGGACGACAGCCACGATTCCATTGTAGGAGCTTGGCTGCCCCACTTGTGCGCTGAATCCAGTGCCTCTGTCATCGACGAAGAATTTTACAGATGTGCAACCAGATGCATATCATGGGAGCACACATTCCTTTCTACAATCAAGGTTTCCGCCCGAGTCAAGACACCGCTGGCGTGATCGCACCGCCAACGCTATTGCCGTCTACCTTCAATGTCAGGCCATCTGTTGGTGCCGAGATTGAATATTGTGGTGTTTCACCATCAAGGTCATCCTCAACCCATGTCGTCGAGCCTATGATGCCTCACGATCAACCTACTTGTTAGGTAATGCGAATTTATATCCCTATTATGTAGTTTCGCCATTTTAATTTATATTAGGTAATGCAAATCTGCATCACCTGATGTTATCCATAATGCATGTAGTTTCGCCATTTTTTTTTATATCCCTAGCTGGATAACAGTGAAAATGCAATTACACCTGAAGTTGGAATGGCATTCAAATCAGAGACAGATGCATGTGTGATGTACAACTCCTATGCTAAGAAGATCGGTTTTAGTATTAGAAAAAGCAATGTAAGGCAAAGAGTTGATGGAACTATCTATCAGAAACATAGTTTGCAGTAACGAAAGAGAAATAGATAAACATTCAAAACATGATACTTTGACAAAATCTTTTTCATTGTCGGACAAAGCTTGCTATCATCAGGACCTCTTCTCGGGTAAGGGATTAGGGAATGAAAAGCAAGCAATCCAATTATTCAAGTTAACAGTTTCTGGTAGGAGTCACTGAATTGTAAGGGCTTTGAATATTAGGATCACCTTAAGATAAAAAACAGTAACAATCTTTTATTTGTCGGCTCAATAGGTTGACCTTAAGACAAAAAACAGTAAGAATGTTTTTTTTTCCGAACACGGTACTGGACGCGTCTTTGCATTAAGAAAGTAGCAAATTATAATTACAGGTAGTTATTAAAACGACGATTAATTGACATTTAAATAAGAAAACGGTGCTCAAACCCTAAAACATCGTAACGTTTTCTCAAATAGTCTAAAACGATATTTTTTCTCGTTAAAACGTTCGTTTTTTCGTTTTAGCACGAAGGTCTTGAAACGATGAGGGTTTGACGTTTAAACGAGACCCCTTCACCACATCACGTGAACCTCCCCCAGTCGCCCCCCACTCGAGAGCGCCTCCCTGTCCGCCGCCGCCGCCTCCCTATCCGCCGGCGCCGCGGTGGTCCCCTGCCCGCCGGCGGTCGGCTCTTCCTGTGGCCCACTGCCCACCCCGCCGCCTGCGCCTGGAAGGTCGCCGTCGCCCAAGACCTCGCCCCTGACAGCGCCGCCGCCGCCCCGCCTGGACCTGGAGCAGAGCTCGTTGCCTCGTCCCCTCACGTTGCCGGCTCGCCGCCTGGAAGCCCTTCCTCATCGACGCCAGTAAGCCGCCATGCCGACTCCTCCATTGTTGCTGCTGCTGCTGCTGCTTGCTTGCCTGCTGCTTGCTTGTTGCCGCTGCTTGCTTGCTGCCGCCTGCTGCTTGCTTGCTGGTGCTGCTGTCTTGCCTGCTTACTAGTTACTGGCTACTGCTGCTGTTGTGTGCTGTCCAGATGGCAAGTAGTGGCGATGGTGGAGGAGCTAATGCATCTGCAGCAGCTGGTTGTGGACGTGTTATTTTGGAACTATTATTATGTGAATCTATGTTGGTTGTTTGGTATTTAACTTTGCATATTGTGTGAATTCAAGATGTATTGATATTTTCCTATATTGTTTAAAACGACGGTTAAATGTTCGTTTAAACGTTTAAATGTCAAAATCTACTCATTTCTTCGTTTTATCGTTTTAATAACCATGCTTGAATTCGAAAGATGAGAAAGCTCAAGTACCACGAGCAGAAGCTCCTCAAGAGGACCAATCTCTTGCAGTACAAGAGGGAGGGCGGCCACCGCGAGGCGCTCATTACGCAGCGCTATCGCCTCGTCGAGAGGGACGACTACAAGAAGTAGGTTCCTTTTCAATCCCCACCCTCTCCCGCTTTTCTGTTTTACGCTGTGTCAGGCGTACAATTGCGTTCCTTTGATCTCCAATCCAAACAATTGATGAAGGATGCACTGAAAATTGCGATTGTGGGGTGACAGGTACAATGGCATATGCTTAATGGTCCATAAGCTCATTAGCATCATAAAGCAGATGGACCCAAGAGACCCTTTCCGAATCGAGATGACAGACATGCTGCTGGATAAGCTGTAAGTCATTGCTGGTCTACTTCTCTCCACTTGGTTGCAAGATGATGTATCCATTACCCCCTTGCTCATGCGAATTCTAAGCAGGACTGCTGAGGTTACATCATATTACCTAAACCGTACAAATTGTTCTCGTCAGCTGCATTTAGATTTCTTGTGAAGTTATAAGGACTTTCAACTGTATCTAGCATTTCAATGAATGGCAGGAGCAGGACACTATAGTATAGCTAGATTATTGTATCGATCACTGCTTATACATACAGAGGGAAGCTTAAATTGACTGCAGTGTCACTGTGTTGGGCTATCAGTGTATGAATACTTGACGAGCTTCTCAGTATTCACTGCGGTGAAAAGTGCACATATTTTGAGTTTTCAGAACTTTGGGGCATCGAGGGAAAGTACAGTTATCTCTGCCTGTGATGGGACTCTCAACATCTTACATCTGCCCTGCACTAAATTTGCACGTGCTATCATCTGTACTTGGTTCTTTTTCCTTGAGCTTGGAATTGATTGCTTTGGTTGGAAACCATTATATCTCATCCACAGACTTCCAGGCATCGAATCATGCAGCTTGCTGTGTTATTATTTTGGTTTAGTGTTCTAGTCACTGAATGTTGATATCTCAATCTGTCTCATGTTCTTTTTCTCGAATACGTCGGAGATCTTTGTATCTTTATATTATAGAGGGAAAAGGAGAAAAAAGTCCCAAACAAAGCAACCGTCTTACCTCACCTATGAGATAAGAAACTAATCACCTACTCTACACTCTACATGCAACAACACAACCTGACCAGAAGAAAATCTCATTACGACCAATAAATAGCTCCTGGAGCCTCTGGGCTCGCCTCAACTTTTCTTCGAAGGACTGCTGAGCAGTCGACCGAGAAGAAGATGATCTATCGAAAACACATCTGTTCCTGTGATTCGAAATGGTCCAAGCTCCCAGGATCAGAGCACTGTTAAAATCTCTTATTTGAGTCTTCCCAATTTTTTGTTTAGCCTTTCTCCACCAATTAACAGCACACTTATCATTGCTGCGGGCACGGTACACTCCAGACCAATAGGGTCCAATCTATTAAACCACAATCGCGAGCGAAGACACAGGTACTGAGAACATGTTGCACTATCTCCTCTTCTTGATCACACAGTAGTACAGCACACACTGTTTGAGGAGACTCCTTTTCGCCAATCAGTCTGCTGTCCAGCACTTGTTACGAATTGCAAGCCGTAGAAATACCTTGGATATGGGTGGCGCACAAAATTTCCAAAGCCTCTTCCATGGCTCGAAGGATATACCACCATAAAAGGCTATAAGATTCTTTGGAATAAAATATCCACTCCCCCCCCCCCCCCCCCATGTCTCCAGTCCAAGCTGATCCTCTTCCTGGGTTGGTGCCACCTCTTCTATAGAGTCCCAAATCTGGAAATGCTGTAACAGGAATCCCAAAGAAAGTACACCTTGATTGTCTCCCACCCAAGATCGGTTAACAAGAAATTGTGCAATTGGCCTTTTGTTAACACATCTTTTCGGGACACAGCGACCACAGATGGGGCTAAATCAGCCAAAGAGCAACCAGTTTTCCACAAGGCGCTGTTAGGCGCTCGCCTGGGTGAGCATAAGCGCTGGGCGGAGGGGTAGCGCCTCGTCCAGAAGGGTAGGCGGAGGTTAGGCGTCGGGCTACCAGATCCAGTGCTGTGTGGCTGGAGGTGGGAGCCACGCCGCCGCCTCTGGTCCTTCCTCCTCCGCCTCCAGTCTTGCATCGTGACCTTGTGGCCATGGATGCTCAGCTGTTTACCCCAAGGTGATGGAGAGCGGAAGGGAAAGGAGCGTTGGGCTGCAAAGAAGATGCTGGACGGGTGCCAGTCATTACTGTGGCGCATGATTGAGGAGCCCTGCAGCGGCCTCTACCCGTGGGCTATGGGTGAGAGAGTAGAGAGAGGGAGAGATAGAAGAACCAGAGAAGGAAGAAGAATCGTGGGTGGTGCTCGAGAGATAGGAAGACTGGCCGACTTGATGTGGATAAGATGGAATAAATTTGCGCTTTGCCCATTGACATTTCCAACAATTACATTTGGTCGATTCTTACATTCAGTAGAACTTCCACCTCATAAGATACGACTACGTATCAAATGTACCCTTTGTTGATGCTCATTTTATAGAAAATTACACATTTATATTCACATTAAAACCGCCTAGGGTCACCGAAGGAGCGCTTAGCGCCTTGTGTAACCTTGAGAGCAACCATTCAGCTATTTTATTTTGACTAAATCATATAATATGTTCTCAAATTTAGTATTTACTCTTTTCAGATTTTGTCTGTAACACTAGCCCATCTACTCATTATTGTATTCTGATAGGGTTTCTTAAATTTCAGGTATAACATGGGTGTAATTCCAACAAAAAAGACCTTGCTAAAATGTGAGAATCTTTCAGCGAGCGCCTTCTGCAGGTATCTCATTCTCATTTTGCAATCTTTTCCCAAGTGTTTTGAGCAGCCATCCAATTTCACTTAAAGGATTTTCCCCCTTTTTCGTGACTAAGGGGTCTGTGTTCTACAATACGTGCAAATGTGGTTAACTACTTTTATAATAATACTTTACCAAAGTCAGAAAACAACATGATATACTACATTCCATTTTGCTTTTCCCCCCCAAATTACTGTAGGAGGAGACTTGCAACAGTTATGGTGAAGCTCAAGTTTGCAGAGCACCTTAAAGAGGCTGTGACATACATCGAACAGGGGCATGTGCGTGTAGGTCCAGAGACGGTCACCGACCCAGCTTTTCTTGTGACCACGAGCATGGAGGACTTCATCACCTGGGTGGATTCCTCAAAGATCAAGAGGAAGGTCATGGAGTACAATGATGCACTAGATGATTATGATGCCATGTTATGAGGAAATCATTCAGCAGAAATGCGCATGGATGCATGCATTAACATAGCCCATTGTGATTTTAGCTACTCACATGTGGCATTTTGAGGAGAACAAAAAAGAATCTGTGGCAGTCATTGCAGGTATGTATGCATTTGCATAGCCGGTTTGATAGATGCCACACGTCTGGTGTAGTGTGTGTGCAATCGTCTTGATAAAAACGCAAATGCGAAATTATGGTACATTGCCAAGTCTACTCAGATTTTCTAGATGTCTGAGGTGTCCTACAGTGGATTTTTGCTTGCCTGCATTGTTATATTTATTATATCTAGGAGTTAATTATCATAAACTGATTCGATCTATAATGGATTTTCGCACTACCCCATTGCGCAGTTCAGTTGAAAGTTGGAGTATACTGATGTTGTCGAGCCTTCAATCTTGATGCCTTTTTTTGGAAGGAATATTGAAGCCAGTCGAAGGTGAAACTTATAACTGAGTGGAGCTTTTAGCATCATCATGCAGGGCTGGACGGCTCCTTCGACCACAAGAGCCATAGCCACAAATCTCTGTAAAATAAAGCCTGGCATTACATTTTTTTCACTGAAGTATGCACAAAAAAAAAAAAAAGTCGGCGCGAACAGCAGCTGAAAATGTGTGAGATAGCTTGTGTAAAGCATTAGAGAGAATAAAACAGGCAAATTTAACAAAACATTCAATATTTATGAAGCTCCAAGGTGTGATCTCTCGCGTATATGCTAGTTTGCAAAGCCAATGAAAATTCTGTGTTCAACAATTAGGCGATGCCGGCAAGGCGGTAAGCCGTCATAGACTCATGGTCCGTGATGCCAAAAATGTCTTACGATACACAGGCACAGGTGGTACAACAGTACACTGGGTCAGCAGGCCGAACGTGCAGCCCGAGCGGCAATAAGGCAAGACATATAACCATAAGGCCTTGTCTGCATCAAAGGAATTTTATAGGAAAAGTGGAGGAAACAAAACCAAAGGAAAGGAAGTTCACAAGTATGTTTGGAACAAATAAAAATGGCAAATCCTTTCATATGGAATACTGTAGCATCTTCACAGTTTCATAGGAAAAGAAACTTCCACTCAAATCTCTGTTTTTCCATTCCTTTGCCGACTGCTGGAGGATGCTGCATCATTGACTCATCGACGCCCATGATTAGATTAGCCATCAATGGAAAGGAAATGGGAAGGAGCCGTTCTCGTATTGTTGCATGTACAGATGCATGAGGTTATTGTGTGCTGCTCAACGCCACTTCCAGCCGGCGCCCAGTAAAATATGAGCCCATTATTTAATCACATTTGTATTATTTAATACAGCACCATTAATCAACACCATTAACATAAAGTTTGTTATCCTTTGGTAAAGTTTTCCTATGTTCCAAACACTTCTTCCTATCTCATTCCTATGTTTTTCATTTCCTCTGTTTTGCTACTGCACATATCATATTCCTGCGGTTTTTTTTCCTATTCCTTTGTTATGTATTCCCTTTTCCAAACAGGGCCACCTAAATCATAGTGGCCTCGCCTCACAAGCCAACTTGCTGTTTTTCTTGTTCAAGCATCATCAGCACTTCAATTGCATCAATACCAAGTTCCATTGTGCTTACACCATCCAAACATTGGTGCTGCCCCAGGAATTATAGGATTAGTTCAAAACATGGATTGGGATCCCAATCCCATCTGCCCAAAGCTCTAACAGACGCTGACAATATCAGATCATCAATGTTGTCGTTGAAAAGGCTCCACATATAACATATATATTCAGCTATAGACTTTGAGAGTTGAGATTTTGCTCAAAATATATCTACATGCAGTTTCATGTACACAAACATATGGAAACGATAAGGGGACACACAAGTGGACGACTTGATAATGTTGTATTTACAACAACTATATGTCACCGTTCATCAACTAGGGGGAGCCCTGGCGCCCAGTGCTCTTGAAAGCTATCTAATGATGGCAGACTTCTCCTTGCCTCTTTATCACCTTCCAAATGCCATTTCCGGGACATTTCTTCAGCCTGCAGTTACAAACATGGAAAGGTACATCAATGTTGTCACAGACTCATCATAATCCGCAACCGCATAAAGCAAACTTGATCAAGACTGAAATACAATGCACAGAATAGAAATTCCAAGACTATTAAGCAATCGTTAAGCTAGAAACAAAACAATAGCTAAAAAGTTTTACTCAGCTTCTTAGTGGAGCTATGTGTTCTTTAATTAATCATATCAGCTCGTGGCCCCAGTGCATCCTTTAGTTTTAACATCATCTACCTGAAAGTAGAAACAACAGTTGTTTCAGAGTGGCTATTTGACCCTTGGATTTCTTTTTTTATCCTGAATAGCAGAAGGTTTCATCTTCTTCATTGCTCCTCCTGATAAAACAGTTTGTATACAACGTGTTTCATATGTGCAAAAAAAAAAACAAATTTGGCTAATTCACACAAGCAAGCAAAGGCAAAATTTGATTTATCATTGGATTAACCATGTGGAACCGCATCATTACATGTCTCCAATTTCTTAGACTAAAATAACTACGATTAAACTTAAGAATCCTTTGACAACTTCAATGGTACCATTCAAAATTTTCACTAGATAAGCACCTCCATAGCTTATGTCAAGAATAAACTCCTCCGCAAATGAATCTGTTTGCTAGAGCACCATTGGTGGCACATAAGTTTGCCATTCCGTAGATATTCAAATCTTATTTACAAAGGAATAAGTCTATTTTTTTTAAACGAACCGGTAGGAGATCTGCCCGCTATATTAAAAAGGAGGGGGAGGGCCAGAAGGGCACAACAACCCAAAGAAAGAAAATGGAGGAAAATGCAACACCAAGTAAAACACACACACTAAAGAGAGGCCACAAAATTTGCCAGGTGCCTGGCCCCTGCGCACACCCACAAAGCAACATCATCTCTAATCATGGTGAGGACCTAAGGGAAACTAGAGTGTTTATTATCGAAGATCCTCGCATTCTTTCTCGCCATGTTGACCAATTGACCAGCACTATAAGGCTTCTCAATCCCTTCCTGTCACAACTAGGAAGCGAAGCTAGTGAAGTCCAGTGAGGCACCGAGTCCTGATTTCTCCAATTGGTTGGTCTGAGATCTTCAAACGCCAACCAAAGGGCCAGATCTTCCCATAAGCACCTAGTGAAGTGGCACTCCACTAGAAGGTGTAACCCAGATTCCATCACAACATTGTGGGGCCATCCCCTTGCAGTCAAACGATCTGCTGTCCAGATTCTACCCTGAATGGCTAGCTAACTGAAGAATTGCATGGGGGGAGGACTTTCCAGATAAACCAAACAAAGTTTGTACGCAAGGAGCCAATGAATTGTTCCTGATAGGCTGAACGTGCGGAATAGTGATGATCCATAGTAATCTTCCAAGAGATGTTATCCTGGGTTTCGGATGCAAATGCACATTTTGCAGCTCAATCCAGAGATTACAGAACTCTACCAAGTGTTGGACCGAAAAATCGCCTGCATGGAGGTTGAGGTCCTTGATCCAAGTATTGTTTTGCAAAGCCTCGCAAACAGAAAATGTGCAGTGCTAAGTCCCTTGGCCTATGCCCCCAGATCCATGCACTCTCCTAGAATGATATTTTTCTTCCGTCGCCTATTGTGATCGAAGTGGATGCCGCAAACAACATGCTGTCCGTGTCTGTACAAGGGAGCTCCGAAGCTGCCCATAGTCTATCTGCCGAAACCCATTTTGTGCCAAAGCCAACAAAGACGCAAGGCTCTAGCTCCATACTCTTTTGGCCTCGTCAAGCTGGTCCAATTCACTTTGCCTTTCCCCCGTGAGTCTCTCTGGCCCTGCCTAGAGGAATTGCTTCCTCTTGGAGTCAATGAACTCCTTGATGCTTCGAGGCGCACGTAAGGCAAAGAGGAGATAGACAGCTTGCGACGTGACAACTGATTTGACAAGGGTTAGCTGGCCAGCTATGGTTAGACGTCTCCCATTCTAGACGCTAAGTTTGCTTGATATTTTAACCACCAAAATTGGAAGTCCATCTTCCGAAGCCTGGAGGTAAACAAGGGTAGTCCAAGGTACCGGATAGGAAATGCAGCCCTTTTGGCCGGTAGATCAGCAAGCATTTCATCCAAATCAATGCCATTACATCGGATGGGGATGACAGTGGAATTGTGAAAATTGGTCATCAGCCTCAAAGCCTCGCCAAATAAGTATAGCAGTTTTACAAGCGAATCCACTTCTTCTTTCCTTGGCGCTAACAAGGCCGCATCATCTGCATAGAAGGAAAGATGGATACAAGGCGAACGGCCTCGAATGTTGCTTAGCAGTCCCAACTCCGTTTCCATCTCTAAAAGCTTTTGCAATGGGTCAACGGCAAGAATGAAGAGGAGCAGGGAGAGTGGATCCCCTTGTCTCAGCCCACAACCATGAAACAGGGGTGGGTTGGGGACCCCGTTGATGAACACCCTTAAGGTTGAGGAGCACAATACCACAACAATCCAGTCCCTCCAACGTGGTGGGAAGCCAATGCGTTGCAGTAGCATGAGAAGATATTCCGACTGGACCAAGTCAAGAGCTTTGGCAATGTCAAGTTTGAAGAAGAGGGTGGGAGTAGCGCCTTATCGCACTTCGAACAGACATAAAATTATGTTGGATGCTTCTTTTCTTGATAAAGGCACTTTGGCAAGGTGAAACGATCTGATTCATAAGTGGAGCTAGGCGAAAAGCAAGTTTCTTGGTAAGAATCTTGATGAAGGAGTGGATGAGGCTTATTAGTCTGAAGTCGCCCACAACCTTAGCCCCCTCTTTTTTCGGTATAAGAAGAACGTTGGCTGAATTGATAAGCTGGAAGTTGAGGCAACGTAGGTCGAAGAATGGATGCATCGATTCCATGACATCTAACTTGATGATGTCCCAACAAGATTTGAAAAAAAAAGCCCCCGTGAAACCATCAAGACCCGGTGCCTTGTCCCTTGGCAAAAGCTCAATAGCACGCTTGATTTCTTGCTCCAAGAAGGGAATTTCGAGGGAGTGCAGGTCGTGCTGTTGGGTATTAAAGGAGTCCCAATTTAAATCTACTTTCCTGGGAGGAGGATGCTGCATGGTACTGCGAAAAATAATTCTGCACCTCATTTGATTTGTCATCATGAGTAATTGCCCATCCATTCTCTTTTCTCAGTCGTTGTATGAATTTTTTAAGCCACCTAGCATTTACTCTCTGTGGAAAAACTTGGTGTTAGCGTCCCTAAATTTAAGGTTGCTAATTCGTGAGTTTTGCTTCCTGCGCATCCGCTCAATCACAGCAAGCCCGAGCACATGTTTCTTCAAATTACAGTGCAACCTTAGCTCCTCACATGATAGTTGCCTATTTTCTTGGGCCAAGTCCAATCTCATGATGACCTCCAGGGCCATATGCAGATGCATCCTAGTATCAGGAATTAACTTAGAGCTGCATTCTCTGAGCGCATGCGCAGTGCTTTGCAATTTAAAGTAAAGTCTGTGCAATGGCTCATGATGCTCAGACGGTGCATCCCAGGCTGATTCAACCACCGACATAAAGCTTGGTAGTTTGGTCCAGAAATTCTCAAATCTAAAAGAGCGAGGCCGTTGCGGTCTGCAATGGTTTGAAAGGAGAAGCGGACAATGGTCGGAGAGGGAGGAAGACAAAGCATGAAGTGCAAGGTTAAGGAACAAGCCCTCCCATTCTGCATTGCAGAAGCATCAGTCAGAGTCTGACAAGTGTTGGATGCTGCCTGCCGTTGCTCCAGATGAATTTCCTGTTTTGCAAATGGATTTCTTTCAGATCGCAGCTGTCCAAGGCTCGCCTAAAATGATTCATTAAGCAGAGATCCAAGCGGCTGTTATTTTTATCACATGCTTTGTAGGTGCGGTTAAAATCACCGAGTATTAACCATGGCCTCCCTGAATGAGGCTTTAGACTCTTAATCTCCCTCAAGAATGAAAGCTTGCTGCTGCTCCTTGTAGGCCCATACACAATGGATATAAGAAAGGTGGAACTTGCTCCTTTAAGCATAACTTCAACCATAATGTGGTACTCTCCCGTGAAAAAATTTGTAAGCTCGAGGAAGTCACTGTTCTAAAGAAGGAGTATGCCTCCACGGGTGCCGCTTAAACCACCAGCCGGCTTAAAATAAAAACGATCCAAACTCCGTCCCTCTAAATCAGCCGCCAACCACTGATCAACAGAAATGAGTTTGGTCTCCTGTTGGCAAGCTAAATGGCAAATGGTGGTGGCAATTGTTTCCCAGACGCTATCACGATGCACAGGTTGGTTAAGCCCTCTGACATTCCAGCACAGAAGCTCAAGATTCATTGGAAGAGGGAAAAGACCCAAAGCTGCAGCCTGCAGGCACAAATCAGACAGGCTCCAACCTGCCCTCTGCTTGAACCCTAGCTTCGTTTTGCAGCTCCAAGATGCCCTCTTGGATGTCGACGATGCCCACACTAGCAATCTCCACCGGTGCCTCGTCAATGATTCTAGCGTCCTCTACATCTAGGATGAATAGGGCCGATAGTGCAGCAGCCATCTCTTTCGGCAGCAGCGGCCCTTAGAACAACTCAATGAATTCCTGCAAAGCAACCTCAAAAGGCTTCACATCATCATCATCTAGGATGCCAAGTTTGCGACAGAGGTTGCGTTGGGCACGTTGCATAATAGACATGGGACAAGACACGGCGATTCTTGTACTTCGCGTACCGTGGACAGCTCGAAAAAGTCAGCGATGGCGTCTTCCAGCTGCTGCCGTGGCCTGCACTGGAGGTTCCTGTAGCCTTGGCGGCTCGAGGACAGCCGGTTCAGGGGTGGTGAAGAGTACCTTGACAATGGAGTTGTCAATTGCCTCCTGGCTGTTCACTGCCTCCGCCTGTTCACCAAAGGGTCCCAGCATAGCTCCGCCAAGGTGGACCCACGTAGCACATTGGGGATGCCGAAAGAGGGCCGCAGAACCCCTCGCTAATCACCATTGTTAGTACCATTACCGTTATCAGCCCTCGGTAAATGAAAGTTGAGGTAAATGCAACGTGCTCACGCATGCCGCTCGCCGCCGCATCTAGCACCATTATTAGCCCTCGGAAGCGCGTAACCAGCCATCGCTCGGATAGGTGATTCAAGCTCGTAGCGCCTGAATTTGTCCTCCTTCGACCTGGATCTGCCCAATCAAGCCAACGTGGTTCCTTCTTGGCAAACCAGCCGATGCCGGTGCCGGTGCCACGTCATGCCTGCTTCCACATGTGCATTAGGAGGACCGTCGCACCGTCGCAAGCGGCGGATGGAGCAGCAGCTCGACGGCCATGCTTTAGGACCTCTGACGTTTGGTTCGGGTATTGGTGTAGGGCGACTGGCACCGCTTCGGGAGGCAGAGGGGACCTAGTCGACGTTGATCTGCACCTAGCACACCGTGCGGAGAGGGCGACAGCGGAGGAGGCGCAGAGCAGAGAGGGCAACAGGCGGGCAGGGTGAACGACAAAGAAGGTGCGACATTGGTGACGGATCTCGCTGTTGCTGTTGCTTGCCTTGTCGGCGGCGCCGGTAGCGGATGGGAGAGTGCGATGGTTCGCAAAGGGGGAGGCAGCCAGCGCGCCGCATGGGGAAGGAGGCGTCGCGGCGGTGGGGCTCAGTGGAGAAGGCCAGCGTGCCAGGGCAAGGGGAGAGTCAGAGAAAGGAGAATGGAGGAGGGGGGAGAGAGAGTAAAGGTGGGCCATGCCAACTCATTGCTTACATGAGAAAAAAGGCAATGCCACTGCCACATCAGCGCCAAAACCACTTCAAACAGGCTTGGGTGCCAATGTTAACTGGTTTTATGAGTTGATGTGTCTGGTTTAGCCAAAATGAAAGTTAAGGGCTAAAGTTGCACAAACGGAAAAGTTGAGAGGTTAAAAGTGGACTTCTTCCATTTACAAAACTGAGTTCCCTTGCCATGCATGGTGGAGTGGCAGGCGAACCATAGTCTAGAAAGGTTGCTATGCACCTATGCCCGATTGTCATTCAGAGTGGCAGTGAAGATATTACTTAAATGTTTAAATGCTAAAAAACTTCCTAATAGACTTTGCATGGAACTCTCAATAACTGAAGAATGCTAGGGCTCTTTTTTTCCCTCATCCCTGTGAAATGAGAGTTTGTAGCATAGTTAAGGGTAACAAGACCCATCCAAACCAGCAATTTCCAAATGAAAATATCAGCATTTCAAGAACTAAAGAGTAAAAAGCCAAGACCAATCCGTTAACTGGGAATCAAGAGATAACAATTTAAAAACTACAAAACCCGAACACAAGCCATTGAGTTTGAACAAAACAAGGGATAAGAATTGTTCTTTAAGTTACTTATGGTACGGTATAGTGCATACTTCTGTTTTGGTTAAAAGGTTCTACATTTACTGGGGCATGTTTCTCAGGTTCAGTCTTCCGTGACTTACTGAATGCTACTGTAGCCTATCTGCTGTGTGCTGTGTACAACAGCACAGCTGTTGCTCCTCCAAACACCAAAACAGTTGCAGCAAGAAATGCCTTCCCAACTGTAACAATCTAAGATTAGAACAGAAGATCGTCAAGAACACTACAACTTAAAATTGTGTGGCAAGCAAATATACTCTGAGAATCCAGCAATTACAGCCTTCAACTTCTCAGGGGTTCCTATCCCGCCGTCTTTCATTGGCTGTTGACGCCATGCAGTTAGGTTGTTCATCTGGAAGCTGCCATCTGCAAGCAAAATGACAAAAAACACAGAGCAGAATGTGAAAATATATATTACGTTCTGTTTTACAGCACAACAATAACTCAAGTACATTGCAAGATGCCTGAGAGCATAAGAAACACTCATGTAGCCGTTTGGAACCACAAGAACGACTTAATGCTAGACCAGAAAATGTTTTCCTTTACAGACCCTGAATGTAGAAACGTATGGTTAAAAAAAGGATTTACAGATCCTGGTTGTAGACTGTAGTTAAATTTTGAATTCGGATAGAACTTGCAGTACTTTAAATCCCTATATTCTTATATCAGACTAACAAATCAAAACACATTTCTAACTGAGACCCGTGTTCGCAGTGAATAAGAGCTGATTTAGCCAATGTTAATAAACATTAGCCAGCGTGCTTTGAATACTGCAAATTCATAGGTGTAGTTTTCTATTGTTAGCATTAGCACACATGTTGGACATATAACCAATTGATAGAATTTTTATTCTGAACTGGCTCATACAAAATACCCGGGAAGCGGCGCACCTTTTGGGGCTGAAGGTGGCCTGCGGCAGTGAGACCTAGGAGCGGAGCGGATTGAGCGCGTCTATGAATCGATCGAGATATTTATATCCAATCACAGACGACACCGAAAACACAATGTTTGTTAATGAAGTTTAGCTGAAGTCTACATCTCCAGAGTATGACAATGAACGTTTCTCCCCACTATTAGATAGTTATGTCAGCATCGGGTACACCACAAAAATGCCGCATCCCCACGCAAAGCCATCTAGTCATCTTTGTTACAATAATAACATTCACCTTATATTTATGAGGAGATTTAGGTTACATAGTTTGACAAGGACTCTAGCATGTACCGTTAATACAACTCAAAATCCTGCCGTAATCAAAACGTACACGTATTCGATACAAACTCTAACAAACTCCATCTTGGCGAATATGCTCGCCACCTTGAATTCATCATCTTGCGCGAACCTTTATGTACCAGACTTGAGCTTTCTCCTTTGCCGCTCACGTCGAACGGCCCACGTGCCTGTGCAAGACCCGCCACTTTTAGAACTCACTGCTTTTACAATTTTGTTCATCATGATTTCACCTTTAATGTACCTTGAAGCTTTTTTCAACGTAAACTTCTCTCCTCCGATCAACACAATCGTACCGCACTTCATGATCTTCATGGTTATTCCATTCGACTCATTTCAGAATACTGAATCGTCATCATCTGGCGCACCAAAGAAAAATTTGATTCCTTCCAAGCTCTACCTCACGCTTCACACCTCGAAGTATCCGCTCAACTCCGTCATGCATCTTGATCTTGACATCACCTACTCCAATAACACAATAAAATCATGTTATCAACATGTAGTCCGAATCAAAATCACCAACCCTGTTTGAAGTAAACAACTTCCTCTCCGAGCCGCATGAGAAATAACTTGCTAAATCTAATATTCCAGTTTGAACCAATTGTTTTCCTGATAATCAGAGAACACCATCGTTGCTGTGCGAGTCAACCTTTAGAAATTGTGGCAGCCATCGGTTTGAACAGTCCACTCTGTATTAGTCAAATTGCCTGTTGCCGCAGCTCGACTACCGAAAAATGACGTGTCTCCAGCCCACCCGCGATCTCACTTAAATGTCTCCTGCAGCACACACACGTCACCATAGTACACGTTATCTATGCTCCTGCATATGTCGCCGCACCATCGTATCTATCACAAACCATGTTAACCATTTCATCGCTCACACACGATAAAATCAACCGCTTTGATCATCACCCATCACTTACCACAGCTATCAAATTGCATCGCCAATAGATAACTCTCTAGAAAAACACGGTCGCATGCTGATCGGAACCTGGTTGTCTCGTCCGCCTAGGACATTTGGCTTTGCACCTGACGCACCTGCCTTGGGAATCTGCACATCACATGAACGCCCACGCCTGGAGTCCACCACGCAACGCAGCTGCTGTGCGGCGCCTCCACGCACGGCACATCCTGGGACTCTGCACGCCGCCACGGGAGTGCCTTCCGCGCCCCGCTCGCCCGGGATTCCGCTCCCACGCACGTGAGCACCGGAGCCGCCCGCACCTGGACGCCTCCCCACCGGACCCGCTCGAGCCAGCCGTGCAGGTGGCGCGGGCTCTCCCTCGCGCGAGCTCCTAGGCGTGCCGTCACCTCCAGCTCCAGGTGCTCGCCCAGCGTCCGCTACAGGCCTCCCACGCCTGCGTCCGCGTCTCGCCCGAGGCCTGCAGTCTACGCCGGCACGGCGTTCCGCCCGGACTCGGTTCCCCGTCCCTTGTCCCGTTCCAAGAACAGTAATGGAATGAGATGGGGCACCGCTAGAAGTAGCCTAACCATCCAAGTCTCCGTAGGTGGGAGGGCTGGAGGCCGCGTCGGTTTCGCACCTGACACCTCGTGCGCCAATGCACGGGATTCCATGCGGCTGTCTTCACACGGCTCCACGCGCTGCCTCGACGGCAGGTCCCTCCAGCCACCGCGAATTTCACACCGTGCGCCTGCAACTGCGTCTGTAGCGTCATGGTGAATGTCCGAACCGCCGCTTGCCACCGGATCTTCTGCAGACAAAAACCAATCTGCAATTCTCCGCCGTGTGGCACATCCTGGCCTTGCATCAATAACACTATTAGCTCAGCCTCTGTGTAACATTGTCGTAGTCGCATCACTACTTCTATCTACTCCGGGCAGCAACCGATCGTGGGCACCGAGAGCATCGCCTATAACGATCATACATGCCACCTGTGTCAGCACGATGGCCATGTATATGTCTAGTCCATCCTCGTCAACTGTAACCCACAAAGGGTTCAGGCCACCCGCTTGAAGCGTTCGACACCACCGATCGAATCGTCGATCGCCCCATGCTCCACCTTGCACCACACGAGCGATCTTCACGGCGTATAGGGAACATGTTTTCCTCGTGCTTGCACCGTGATCAACCGCACACATCTCGAGATCCAATCCAACCATATCTCTAGTATCACTTGTTAGAAAACAAGCATGCAGAAGCGCCTAGGAATCGATCGAGATATTCATACCCAATCACAGACGACACCGGAGGCACAATGTTTATCAACGAGGTTCAGCCGAATCCTACATCCCTGAGGCAGATAGCCATGCCGGCATCCGGGTACACCACGACATCGTCGTGTCCCCATGCCAAGCCATTTACTCATTCTGGTTACAACAGCAGCCATCTCTTTATATTTATGAGGAGATCTAGGTTACAGAGTTTGACAAGAACTCTACCAAATACTGCTAATACAACTCAAAGTCTTGCCGTAATCAAAGCCGTACATATATTCGACACAAAATCTAACACAAGCCCGACACCTCGGCGTTTTCATCCGGCTGGAGGGCCCAATAGGAGGACATGGAGAGGGAGGGGGCGGCGCCCCCCTTGATTGGCATGTAGTGCTGGAGGATCTCTAGGAGCGCGTCGGGGGAGGGCTGCACCGACTCATGCTCACCCCCCGGGCCTGGAAGCGGAGGGCAGGAGCTTCTCCGTGAGTCAACTGACGGTGGCCTTAGACTCCTGGAAAAAGAATGCGCCCTCCTTGGCGGCCAGGTGGCCAGCGAGGAAGCTCATGGACGTTGGTGCTGGCATAGTACGGCCAGAAGGGCAATTGATCGAGCAGATGATCTGCAAACGAGCTTACAATTTGGGTTTTTGATGCTTCCCCGATTGACCTAAGGGGTGACGCGGAGGGTACCGCCGCCATTTTTTCGTAGGCCAGGCCTCGGTTAGAAGGGCATTGAGGGGATTAAACTTTTAATATTTAAATTTGATAGGAGGGATTTAATCTTCTTTAGTTCCTCTTACGAACATGACCTAAGGGTTAGTTTAGCAACTCTTCGATTGAGGAGCTACAGGGAGTGAAAGTGACTGAAGAGGATTTTGATTTATTATGGATTTAAACATGTGCCCTAATCTCCAAACTATTTCAAATCTAGAGTACTCAAACTAGGGATTATTCATTTCATTAGGGTCTTAATTCATCGGTGTATGTATAATACTCCCAAGAAGAAAGTGATCAAGGTTTGACAAAAAATGGTACTGAAAATGTTGCTCTATGTGGTAGAAAGCTTAAAAGGGAACACGCTAAACCAATTGTTTATAGGACACAAAGCTTTATCTATAAATGCGAAAAAGGAAAATGAGGTCCAAACCATGAAATATACTCCCTACATCCCAAATTGTAAGGGTTGTGCCATCTTTTTATTCGTCTATATTCGTATAGATCTTAATGTATCTAGACAAATTTTGAACACGTACATGCACAGAGTAATAAATAAATCTAATAGAAACCTAGAATCGCTTACAATTTGGACGAAGACAGTTAACTTCATGATATAATGTTTGACAATTTAAACAGCTACATATGTTGTTCATTTTTATCGTAATTTGTTTTCATCATTAACCTTATACTGTAGGAAAACTTATGTATTAATATATTTGCCTAAAATCCAATGCATTAGGAGTCCAATGCATACACGTCAAATGAGACTCCCTGGTCAAGGCTCTCTTTCATATCACAACTTTACCACTCAATCCAAAGGATAAAAAATTCATTCCAAAGTCAAATAACATTTATTCCAACACCAGACATAAGGTACCTCTGATCATCGCACTGAGTTGATTCGCCCTTTCAGCACATTTTCAAAGAAAATAACAGAAAACCAAAGAAAACTGTCAAAACATGAATATACAAGTTTCGCTTAGATTAGCATAATAGAGTTTCCACAAGAAGGATCATTCTCTTGCCGATAATGAAAACTTTCAGTTGACATAAACTTACAACATTGCTATATATACCTCTTATGGTACAACAGTACACGATCACCAAAAGGAATGGTAAAAATGAGTCAAGATGCCACCTGGAAGGTTTGAACAATATGAAACAACAGTGGAGATGGAATATTCGGCGGTTGTGGCTGAGCTCAAGCGGCCTAACTCGTTGAATTATAACCCGAGTACAATTGATGCAATCCTAAAAGATTAGAATGCTATCGCTCAGCTTGGTCATTATAATACTTCTTCCCTTACACCGGCGGATTTCGACATAGGGGGCCACTTCGACCACTTATAATATAATGCGACGATAATATAATATGGTATATAGATACATATATACTACCTTGAATAGATAGAGTATGAAATATATATAATAGCAAATCAATATGAGTTGCACCATAAAATTATGTACCAAACTCAATTATGTTTGAGAAGGCACGCTACAATTTAGAAAACGAAATGAAGTAGAAAAGATCAATCGATCATGGGGTTACTTTAACTATTATAACCACAAAACAAAAACAAATGTTAGGCTGTTTGCATGCTTGCATGTTGAAGACTTTTTTTTATAAATACGTTGAAGACTTAAAAGTTCACTCCAACTCTACGTAGGCGCGTATTCTGCCCATGTGCCATGTGTTAGCTACCCTCAATGGGCTGAGAGTAGCTGCCCAATATCTTTATGGACTAAATGCCTAATTATGGTATTTATTAGGGAGGTTAATTATTGTGATTAGGACCTGGACATGCAGGCTTACGGGAGGATTAGGGGGCTTGGCCCCTGGGCGCCCCCGTCTCCCCGCCCCTGACGAGGAGATAATGTTTTTCTTAATGCTGAAATAAAATAACAATTATTTAACTTCATCATTAATTCTAAGGGAAGCGACAAGTGATATATGCCGACTACCAACACATGAACCTTTGCTCCATTGCCGACGTGCACGTCCAACTTGCCTCTCACAAAACTTCTAGTCTGTTTTAGTCCCTGCAACGATTTGCAGGTATGAATCATCGACCCGGTATCAAATACCCATGATTCACTGGAAGAAGTTGCAAGATTAATTTCAATAACATTAATACCTGAAGTTGAAGTCTCACTTCCCTTCTTCTTCTCTTCCAAGTACTTTTGGCAGTTTCTCAACCAATGCCCACTGTCACCATAGTGGAAGCACTTGTTCGAGGGAGAGGGACCAACCTTAGGCTTAGCATCAGACTCGGCTTTTAGATCCTATCTTCAGCCTTGCCTTTGCCCTTGCCCTTGTGCTTCCTCTTCCTGCTATCCCTTTGAACCATTGTCACATGAGTTGAGGTTTTCTTGATGCTATTCTCGGCAGTTATAACCATCCCATGCAACTCGGTCAGAGACTTATCCAAGCTATTTATATGATAGTTCATGATGAACGGCTCGAAACTAGGAGGCAGAGATTGGAGGATCACATCTGTCGCAAACTCTGGATCAAGCTCAATACCAAGTCTATCGAGAGCCTCGATGTGACCAATCATCTTGATCACATGAGAGCTGACTGGACTCCCTTCAGCTAGCTTACTGCCAAACTGGCCTGGTTGTCAAACATGCCACAGAGCCCTTCAATTATATCGTAGGCCTCCGAGTCCTCGTATTGCTTTTGAAGCTCAGGGGACATGGTGGCAAGCATGAGACAGCCAACATCAAGTGAGTCAGTGTAGTGCTTCTCATAAGCCGTGCGGTCAACTGCACTAGTACCATCCTCAGGTTCAGGTTCGTCAGGGTACTATAACAGGAAGTAAATATGCAAAGTCTCAGCACAATGTTTCATGTAGATCTTTCATTAAACAATTTAACAAAAGATACTCCCACTATATGTTTGCAATCGTATTCTCTTCCACGACATATAGTGGATGAGATCCGCGTTTATCTAAGCTTCTAGTGAGTTTTTGCATCACTGCTAAAAACTTAGCGAAATCGGTAGACAACCATTGTCAATCACATCATATGTGATTCTCGTTTGTTGGGTGACATCATATGTCAAGACATCCAACACCATGCCCAAGGCCCAAATCCGATTTGATAGCCTCGTCAAGTAAACCAATCCCATATGCACGGATGTCTAACATCCACCCTATTTGATTAAGATAGTTGAAGGCGCCTTGCTTTGGCAGACCCACCAAACAACGATCGGAATCCTTATATGTGTAGCGATTGGAAGAGTATCAAGAACTCTTGAATTTTTCTAAGGGAATCTATTCTAACACATCCAATGAAAGAAAGAACAGGCAGCGATAACAATAAATATGGACCACAGATTGAATCTATGAAAACTCATCGGGTTGATCCAATCAAGCCGAGTGCAAGTTTCATCCATGTACTTCGCATCGGCTCATCCAATGTACCAGTGCAAATAGATTGTAACAGATCCAATCTGTTACCATCAATCAATCCAATGCATCGATGTATAGAGCCTATAACAGATCCATTATGTTATCATGGAGCCGCAATAGATCTAATCTACCACGGTAATAAATCCAATCTATTACATCGATCTAGATCAAAAAGTTACATACGATCGGCTCTGATACCACTGTAGGGTTACGGGGTAGGCTACCATAGCATGAAAATAATTTTCTACTACCACGTAAAACACAGAAACACGTACAAACAAGATATCATAGATTTTTACCACTATACGCACAGTGCAGCGGAAGACGTGTCGAAGCATCCGAGGGCTTGACGTCGCGCGCCGAGTAGTTGTTGGTGAGAATAGCCGATACCGATTCCTTTAGTCGATCTCGATCAGGAACCAGTCGGTGGCCCTCAAAACCAGTCGGTTGATGAACGTAGCAGTCGTAGCAACGGCTCTACGGTATCTACATGTACAGGAAGGCGACGCCGAGTTCTGGCATGCTAGCACCACGAACTTGGCAGAGGATCTTGAGAGATTGGACTAAGTCATGGCTAGGGTTTCGCAGAAACCTTTTCTGCGATGGCTCTCACGTACACCGATTGATACCCTAAGTTGTGCACTCTCATGCATATATATAGTCTCCACTAATGGGCTTTACCTTATAAAGGCATATTTGGATTCTAATTGCTTGTGGATCAAGTATCCAAATCCTGATAGAGGTCCAATTGCGCATACCATATGCGAGCTTCCAAGGCAGACCCGATGGGTCGAGTCCCAATCGGACTCATTGCCAGAGCTGATTTGACTCGGAGTCGGTCTTGGAAATTGCCGCGCGAGGCACATCTCCATCAAGGGGGGTAGCCACAAGGTGGACCTTTGAAAAGTTAATGAGTTGTTTCAAGTCGGAACCAAAGAATCACCTTGGAAAGTCAGTGATCAGATTAACTAAAACTAGAAGAAATCCTAACAGCCCTTTTGTTCTTGTTGCTAGTGATTTCCAAGTATTGGTGACAAGATAGTTGCGTTGTCTCATCACTTTGCATCCTTATATGTGACCTATATATGCACTATTATCTCATCGAACCTTTTAACCTCTAGCAGAATAATGAGCCCCAACAGTGATGACACCAATGATGCTAGCAATGAGATCCCAACCGCAATAGCTACAACTAAATCAAAGGAGATGAATAAGTCTCAAGAATACCTTATGCATGGGTTAAAGAGTAACAAGAGGAATAGAAGACAGTTGGGCTATATGATTAAACATCCCAAACATCAAGCAAAAGCACAGGGCTTGTTCAAAATGTGTTAAAGGAATATGTATGAGACGACTCAGAGATTTGCAAGAATCAGGGGGAGTAACTCTCACTGAGATATAACCTAGTTAACATCGTATTGTTCTCTTTTCTTTATATGAATTTTACTCTATTATTGAGGTTTTATCTCATATAAAGTTTTAATGAGACAATATCAACATAAGTATATGTCATATCATCTATTTTTCCCACTGGGTATTTTGAGGATGGCATAAAGCATAGAAAATTAATAATTAATTGATTGTGCTTCCAAAGATGATCTAAGAAGATGGATTCGATCAAGGGGGAGCGTTATGAAACTATTAGACCATGGTGATGTCATCTAAGAGGCACCTCTTCACATGGAAGGACATTGATGGTTGGCTAATGGACACCCCCTCGATGGCATACAGACACGACAATTCAAGCATAGTAATAGGACACAATTTCTCTCCCTCTCCCCTTGTAACTTCCAATCGAACGAACGGACGCGTTGTCATCCGTTCATCATGTATATATATGTGTGAACATCAATGGAATACAATCATCTAAGATTCATTCTCAGTTTTTCCCAACAATCTAGTTCTACTTAATGGACTTCGCTTTAGGATTCATGTGCATTAAGCCTTTTACCTTCGGTCAACAATATACAAAGAGAATTACATAGTATAGTGTAGGACATATGTTACTAGACTCATCATAAAAATAGTTTCAAAAATATATTCTATCATTTAAAATACAATATTCTGATTAAATTTCTGCTCAAAGTGTCACCTTGTTAAACATGTTGATATCCTAATGCCATGTATTTTGAATCGAAAGGAGTATAATGTTAGGAAGAATCTAAGGAAAACCACATATTCTGCCGAGAAATGTTGAAGCTCCCCCTCACAGATGTAATCTTTAATTTTTTTTAAAGGTCCCAAAACATCTAAAATGTTGTTTTGAGATGGATTTATTTTCTCCAAATGTGTAAACACGATATTTTAGCAATTAAATGAGCAGTTGAAGTTTTCTAAATAACCTAAAGACTACAAAAATAAAGCAAGCCTTCCTATTACTAATTGAAGGTCCCCAATGGAGACTCCATGTTAATTGTTATAAGACATGATAGAAAAAAAGTGATAAATAATAAAAATCATCATAAAAAAGAAACATCTATCCATCCATCTGATAATCTCTTAAAATAATAAAAAATGGATTTTTATTTTGTATAAATAATTGCACAATCTATCATTATAAAAAGACAGGTTAAGGTGACCTCATAAATTTGCTTTATAATTACCCACCTATTTTATTATGAGAGATGGTTTAACGTAACACTTAAATTTGTATATGAATTTCCCATCTATACCATTATAAAAGCTGATATGAACTGATCCTCTAAATTTGCGTTTTAAGTTACCCACCTATGATGAAAGATAATTTAATGCAGAAAATAAAAATTAAATATAATTTATCCACATTTGCCATTATAAAATCTGATCTGCATGACCCGCTAAGTTTACATGTAACTTATCTAACTATGTTATTATTAAAAAAACAATCATATCATAGAAAACTACATCAAAATTATCAACACATCCTAGTATAAAAAAGTGGATCAATACAAATGTGCATACATCCAATTCTACCACTAATAATATATAACAATATATATTTTAGAGGAAACCATATTTGTGTTGCACAGAAATATACATAGTTTCACATAAAACGATAAATATTTCAATAATGAGTTCAATACCAATGACACTGCTAGTTTATGTTGAATTGTGCTAGTACTCTATATATGAAAATAAATTGTGTAAGCTCTTGCTTTAGATAAATTCATAAGTTTAGATACAAAAATTATAATATATCTACATTATAATAATACTATTTTTAGAAAAAATAATATTACACACACACACATACTTGTTTGTAAATAAATTACAATATTTTGAGCATTGGAGTGCAGACTTAAATGACTAATTTGTGATCGTAGTAACTAATAGTATAGTTTAGGACCTCAAATCCATTGTTTAAAAAATTGTTATGCCAACCAATTGACTGGGATACATGCGGAGTAGGCCTGCATGTCGACTTTCTGTGTCAACAAAAATATAAAAAAGATTCTTTATAAAATATGCTAGCATATTTGATCTAAGGTTTTGCCTACTAAACACATATTGAAGACACAATGAGGTGTGATGTAAACTAGGAAACACTATGAATATAAAAGCTAAAACGTATATAGTAACTCACTAGATTACTATAACCAATAGAAAATATAAGGTATCTAATAGCTATGATGTTAGCAAATGAACACGCACATGTAGAGAAACCAAATTAATAAGAAATTTTTGATTAGTGATGTCAGCAGAAGTGAGCTATATATTTTAACATGATAGCTGACTAATTATTATCGGACAAAATGGACTTATAGTACACTAGTACATAAATTTACTGCTATATAAAAAAGAAAAATAAATAAATATGAGTTAATGGAATCATTAATAATCCTTCACAAAATTCTTCATGAAACAAAGAGGAAACAGGAGGTTGGGGTGATCCTCAAATTAGATTTTGAGAAAGCCTATGACAAGGTGAATTGGAATTTTTTAATTAGGTGCCTCAATATGAGAGGCTTTGGGAGCAAATGGTGTGATTGGATACAACAGGTGGTATGTGGTGGTACGATTAGTGTAAAGATTAATGGCAAAGCTGGGAGGTATATCAAGAGTTATAAGGGGGTTGGACAAGGGGGTCCCCTGTCTCCTATCCTCTTTAATTTTGCAGCTGATTGCTTGACTAGAATGATCCTAAGGGCTCAAGAGAATAATCTTCTGAGGGGTCTAATAGATCATATCATACCTTTGGGGGTAGCTATGTTGCAATATGCTGATGATACAATAATTTGTATCAAAAACAATGTAGAGCAGGCCAAAATCTTAAGTTGCTGCTAGGTTTGTATGAGATGATGTCAGGTCTGAAAATTAATTTTGATAAAAGTGAAACCATTATGCTAAATGGAGATGATGAGATTGGACAAATTTATGCTGAAATTTTCACTTGTCAGATAGGGGCATTCCCCATCAAATATTTGGGGGTTCCTGTAACCCTTGGCGGAAAAAATTGACAAAAGACTTAACCTTGGAAAGGGGGGTCCATGTCTATTGCAGGGAGGATGGTGTTGATAAACTCCTGCTTAATAAATGCTCCTATATATCATATGTCAATGTATAGGTTACAAAAAACAATTATTGAAAGGATTGATAAAACTAGAAGGACCTTCCTTTGGCAAGGAGGGAGCTCTAAGAGAAAATATCAACTAGTTAAATGGAGAAAGGTTTGTGAGGATTAAAAAAGAGGGGGCCTTGGTATTAAAAACTTGGAGAAGCTTAACATAAGCCTCCTAAGTAAGTGGTTGTGGAAACTAGAAACTGAAGAGGGCCTATGGCAAGACATTATCAAGGGGAGATATCTCCAGAAAGATACAGTTCTAACTGTGAAGGTTAGGATAGGGGATTCTTTAGTCTGGAAAGACCTGTTGAAAATCAAACAATATTATTTGAGTGGGAGGGATGTTAATGTTAAAAGAGGTGATAAGACAATGTTTTGGCATGATACTTGGATAAATGAGGCTCCCCTGAGTACTCAATTTCCTATCCTTTTTGCTATATGTGAAAATAAGGATATAAGTGTTAAATGGTTGTTAGACTGTAACATGCAAATTAGTTTTAGAAGATGGTTATATCCTGATCCCAATGGGATATGATTTGTGCTTGGGTAGATGAGTTTGAGTTCCAGGTTGGGGATGATGTTATCTGCTGGAAATGGGGAGACAGGAAATAATTTTCAGTAAAATCTCTATACAAAGCCTTGACCACTGGAAATCAGGGGGCTTACATGAAACATATTTGGAAAAGTAAAGTTCCCCCAAAGATTAAAATGTTCCTGTGGTTTATTAAAACTGGAGTACTGTTAACTAAAGATAACATGGTCAAGAGAAATTGGGTTGGAGACCCTAGATGTCCCTTTTGTGATCAGATGGAAAGTATTGATCATTTGTTTTTCATTTGCCCTGTTGCTAAAGTAATATGGGGCATATTTGCTTCATGCTTTGGTGTGGATAGAATCCCTTCTAACCTGGAAGGTTGTTGGGAATGGATTAAAGGAAAATTTCCAATACCTGTGGAGATTCATGGCCTTGGGGTGGGAGCAATCTGCTGGGCAATATGGAAGGCCCGAAATAGAGCATGTTTTGATCATAAGTTCATAAACTCGCCTTTGAATGTCCTGTGCCATGCATGTGCGCTGATGAACATTGGGCAGGGCTTAGCAAGGAGCTGCAGGAATGGATCCAGGTGGGAGTCCAGAAGTTGACACAGGCAACTTCGTCGCTGAACCGCCAGGAGGATGGACCTCGTCGACTGACATACTACCAAGATGAAGAAGCTGGAGGCAATCCTGGGATCTGAATCAATGAAGGAGAGCGTTGGAGCTGATCTTTGAGAGCAGACCAGTTTGCGAGCAGATGGTTTTGTCTGTACTGGAACTGTAATTCTAGTGTTAAAAGTCTGGAACGCCTTGTTCCTCTTGGTAGTTTTTGATTCTGTCTAGATGACAGCGGTAGATGTCTGGACAATGCGTGGTTCTTTTTATCCCTGTCCTTCTGTCACCTGAACGAATATCTGAAGCTCAGATCAATGGTTCAGGTTTGAATGACAAACATGGGGTAAATCGAAAAAAATAGGATCTAAATACTTGGTTCGTCTATCGTTCTTTTTTCTGGTCTGTGTCTTTTTTCAAACTCTGTATTTCTGTTATGTTACATAATAGAAATGGGATGCCCCCGGTTCAAAAAAAATAGAATCATTAATAAGTAAAGAGTCATGAACTTTTTGTTTTTTGTTTTTTTTGCTTGAAACTTTTTCATCGGAAAATGCATGCAAATGTGATTCTCCTTTTTTTTAGCTAAAAATGATAATTGATGGCCAGTTATTAATTGCTTTTGTGAGAGTAATACGAACTTTTGGTTCTTGCGCTAATTCATTGTGTTAATATATTTATTTGTTGTGTATCTTTAAGAGATATCATGCTAATGGGGAGCTATGCATAGCTCGAATTTCAAGAAATGCTAGCGTGGCTTGTGATGTGGATGGTTTGTACGTAGAGATAAAATTCTAGTGAAACTGTGAAAGTTTATGTTTTAAGAGTTATGATGCCTAGATCCTGCACATGTTTATCTAATTAATTTGGCAAGTATGCCCATTTCTGTTGACATGATCAGCTACACTCAAGGAACGATGACGACCCATCAATAGGGTGATGCATGAAGAGTTGGATGCGGTCAAGCATAGAGGCGTAGGGGAAGGGTTCTTCATTCTGTACCCGTAGCAATGCAATTTCGCCTACACATCACATGATCCACTTGATGCTAGGGAAGAGGAAAGCAGGTAAAGTTTCAGCGGAAGCACATGAACACACTTGACACCACCATAGACATTGCCAAGTATATACGCATGCCTTCTAGTTTGTTCTTTCCTCGTCAAATAACAAAATGGTAGAGTCCAAAAGAACCAAATAATAAATAGATGTCTTAAATGTATGGGTACCAACTACCCAACCCTGAATACTGAACAAACAAAATAGACTGACGACGTCGTTATGACATTACAGGGATAAAGATAGAGCTTATAGGGCAGATATATATATATATATATATATATATATATACAAAGAAAAATCCAAGAAAAAAATATCAGCAACTTGCACCCCCGGCCCTTTCGATGTCACCACAACTCTCTCATCAGATTTGCAACAACATGCAAGCAGGCTAAACTAATAAGATGGATAGTAAACAAGAAAAAAAAGGATAATGCTTCCTCAATTGATTATGGATTTATAGCAAATTACTTGACAGCATTTTCTCTCTTCTTCTTCTTTAATTTGTTCCAAATTAAGAGGCACGCAGGCACGAGAATAATGAAAAAGCAAGAAGCATCACCATCATGCAGGCGGCGCGCGTTTTTTTGTGTAGGACACGATCGATCGAGATGAACGAAAGCGATGGATCATCAGTGCTAGCGATCCATGCCGCCAGAGCCAGAGGGCCATGTCGTCGAGGAAGATGAGGCGGTGGTGGCGATGGCGGCGAGCTTCTGGAGGTTGAGCTTGACGACTGTGTCGGTGAACATGCGCGTGTCCTCCTCGGTGTTCCCCTCGGGCACGTCGACGACGTACGACTCGACGACGACGCAGTAGGGGGCGGGGCCCGGGTGCTGGAACTCGGTGACGGAGGTGACGGAGCGGTAGTTGCGGAGGCGGTGGTCGCCGCCGACGACTCGGAAGCTGAGGATGTGGCGGTCGTCGTCGAGGATCTCGAGGCGCTCGGTGCTGGTGGAGGCCGGGAGGCCGGACACGACGGTGACCTCGCGGACGCTGCCCACGGTGGCGCCGTCGCCGGCCTTGAGGTCGCACGACTTGATGAAGTGCTTGTAGCGCTGCGGGCTGGCGAAGCCGCGCACGATGGGCCACACGGCGGCGAGCGGCGCGTTCACGCGCTGCGTCACCAGCGACGTGCACGTCCCCGGCGCGCGCCCGGGGAACGTGTGGTGCGCGCGCACCACGCCCTCCAGCTCCCGCTGCTCCGGCTCCGACAGCCCCTGCCGCAGCGCGCTCTCCATGTGAGGCTCCATGCTTAATTGCCTGCCGCTGCTACCTGCTGCTGATGCGCTCTCTCTCCCTCTCTACCCGTGTGGATGTAAGTACTATTATACTAGTGCCAAATCTCCTCTCTCCCTCTCTAGGGGGGTCTAGCTAGGTACTTAGGTAGGCTGTGGTAGGGGTAGTGTGGAACCAAGGATGCATGCCCTTTTGTTTGGGTTTTAGTAATTGACTGTTTCAGAACCAAGGTGACACTTTTTCCTTCCTCACTTGCTGGTGCTTTGTTTGGGACATGTAATCCAAGCAGGAAAATAGTGTCAAAATCTTTGAGGCAGCTCGACCAAAGCTCAGCTTCAAATGAAGCCCGGGACTGAGATAAAATCGTATCTTGAGATTCATTTTTAATTTATTTTCTTCTGCTTAAACTTGCTTAGTTGCTTGTAACTCCTAAAACAAGGAGTTAAATCTTGGCCAAAGAGAGCTTAATAGTAGTCATATTTATAGGACACCCTTGCATTTCAAGGTTTTCGGCTTTTCTAAGTAAGGCATACAATTGTTTTGATTTTTCCCAAGTTAATTTCACCAGAAAGTTAAGTCGCTTGTAAGATAAGAGCAAGGTGAATAATAAAGCCAGCTACCGGTTGTAAAGTAGTGCAACGTCACGTATAGCATACTAGTAGGCTGTTCGTATAATAGTCTATTCGTTCTAGTTTATAGGTCGTTTGACTTTTTTGACACTAAATATGTCTGGTTTGTTTTATTCAAAATATTTTCACAATTATCATTTATTTTCATTATGATTTACTTTCACATATAATATACTTTAATAATGAATTGAAATTTTCTACATTTTCACAAATATTTTGAGCAAAATAAGCCGGTCAAACTTAGTATAAAAAAGCCAAACAACCTATAAATTGGGATGGATAAAGTAGATGTTTGTTGTTATACGCTATATAATTGTTATCTAACCCACCTTGGTCCCACAAAGGTTCTTGATTCCCGTTTTTCAAGTGGCTGCAAACTAGTAGTCAATTTTGCTTCTTTCTCTTTTTCTCTCTTTTTCACCACACCACAAATCTGATGTGATATTTTTTAGAACCTGCCTATATCATCTTATAATACATACTCTCAAGGCTAAAACAAGGAGCTGAGCGAGATTAAATCTCAGCAAACAGAACCTGATTATATAGCTATATAAAGGCAGAGGCCAAAGGCGAAGCTTATCGGGTGAACACATTAATTAGCTTCATAATTGGATTTGGTGTCCAGCGCGCAACCACTTTCCATTGGTGTCCTGTTTTAATTAAAACCTACTCTCTGACTTGGTAATTAATTGTTGTTCATACGCATTGGTTCTTCATTTTCTTTTCCTTTTCAATTATACTTCCTGCATATGCGAGGGGTTTGATGGTGATGCACAACCCTCCAACATTTCTTTCAAAGGACGAGTGCAGAATATATATATATATATATATATATATCTACATGCGCATGTAGCTACACTCACCTTCAATAAATCAACAAGGGTATGTCAGAATACTCATTTACCAGTTTGAGTATGTTTACATACTTATTTTAAGATATTTCAAATGTCATCACACGAAAAAATTACAAATCAGCCCCTGATTTTAATTTATTATGATAATACATTTATATTAATACATATAATGTGGTATGTCCACATACCTCAGGTATACTCGCATACCTCATGCACATACCACCACAGATGGCCTAGTATCATCGCATACTCCGTGTACATACCTTTCGTTCGACCAGATACCCTCAAAATGTTGAGATACACATGTGAGTGTAGCTACATGCGCATGTAGAAAGGAATTTTCCTATATATATATATATATATATATATATATATATTATATATATATATATATATATATATATATATATATATATAATATATATATATATATATATATATATATATATATATATATATATATATATAGGAAAATTCCTTTCTACATGCGCATGTAGCTACACCTGTCCACGTATCTCATGATTGAGGGCATATCTGGCCAAACGGAAGGTATGTACACGGAGTATGCAATGATACTAGACAATCCGTGGTGGTATGTGCACGAGGTATGCGAGTATACCTGAGGTATGTGACATACCCATTATATGTACTAATATGAATGTATTATCATAATATATTAAAAATAGGGGCTATTTGTAATTCCACATACCTCAGGTATACTCGCATACCTCATGCACATACCACCACAGATGGCCTAGTATCATTGCATACTCCGTGTACATACCTTTCGTTCGACCAGATACCCTCAAAATGTTGAAATACACATGTGAGTGTAGCTACATGCGCATGTAGAAAGGAATTTTCCTATATATATATATATATATATATGATAAAACATATATATCTTTGGAGATAATGTTGGTTGCATTGAGGCACGCGGTTTCCTTGCCGTTCTACTCCCTCCGTTCCGATCGACTCCCTCCGTTCCGATCGATAGGTTGTTTGATTTTTTTTGGCACCAAATTTGATGATCAACTTGTCTTATTTAAAAAAATTTGCCAAAATGTGAAAAAATTCAAGTCATAGTTAGGGCATATTTGGAACGCAAGAATTCCACAGAAAATAGTTAAATTTCACAAAAAAACAGTAACGGGGATTTTTTTCCTTTGATCCAAACATGCCCTTAGAGTATACTATTATGTGCTGAACTAAATTACAATAAGAATAAATGCTAATTATGAATTTTTTGAATAAGATAAATTGGTCATCAAACTTGTGTCAAAAGGTCAAACATTGAAGCCTGAATATCTGAAAGGTCCATGATGAGTAGCAGATGCTTAATTAAGAGCACTGAAATTCCTCTCTCCATCAAACTAACTACTCCGTACTAGTTTCGGACAGAGGAGAGTACTATACATTAATTTGGCACGCTCAAGTCAAATGTATTTCATGCATGTGAAATTCGTGCGGACTACTGATGAGAAGAACCAAAACCAACTAGCACGCGTTTCAAACAGAATCGGACCAAATATAATATACCGGTACTTGTTAATTATTCAGACACAAAATTAACAGGACTAAATCAAAATAAACCTGCGTGGCTTTCATTTCATTCTGGAAGTACAGTACAAAAGCATAGATGGTCAAGGGTAGGATTGTTGGAAAGGAAATAACGTGAGGCTGCCTGGGAACAAGGCCAAGGCGGGAGGGTTCTTCGACTTCTTGATGGAGATGCGATGCACGGGCGGGAACTCTGTGGAAAGTCAACACATGTCACGGAATCCTACAAACCCGATTATGCATGCATGTGACAGACAGGAGACCTTTCACTCAACTGATAGACCTCCTACTACTATCTAGTTAAGGGGCTATTTGTATACATTAAGTATAAAGTTTAAAGTATAAAGTTTAGCGAGCTAAAGTTTAGTCTACTGACATTAGCTATGGAGTGTTTGATTAGTATGAGCCAATAGTTAGTTAATCTATTAATTACCTTAGGAATTGACATTAGCTCACTTTTCTAGACTAATAGACCAATGGTTAGTCTAAGGGTAACTAAAGTTTAATCCGTATATTAGCTGTTCTGTTTGGATACAAATGGACTAAATTTTAGTGGCTAAACTTTACTCCCTTGCATTCAAATACACCCTAAGTGTGATGTAAAGCCGTTGACAATCACTGTTCAGTACTCATCTCTTTTTTAAGGGTACTGTATATATACTCAAAGTACTCAACCCATTTGGTCTCAAGATATGAGCAATCTAATACATATCTTAATTAGGAGCATTGTACTGTATTTAAGTACTTGAAAACGTACGAGTATATATATATATATATATGATTGTTACTTGAGAACAACACAGTAGCTTATAATTGGAACTAATACTGTATTAATAAACACAATTGTTTCTTACTCCATATCTTAACATGCGCTTGTTAGAAACAAATAAATGCAAGGGGATGCACAAGCACGGGTGCTCTGGTACGAACAATGATGTGGTCAGAGATAAAACAGCAGGCGTACACATGCATATGGAGGCAGTCGAAAGGGAAGAGCCGTGGGATTTGTAGGGCATGTGACCCTGATAGCGACAAAGGGGCCTGGTCGCTGACCAACTGCTGCTCTTCATGCAATTATTGTGCACTTATTTATTTTTGCTCTACTTTATTGTAGATGGCATAATAGATGATCTCTCCACTGGCTAACTGATGGAGCGGCTGGCTGAGAAATTCATCAACAGGCATCCACTGTAATACTAGAAAGACTAAACCAGCTTATTTAATCTGAAAAGTACTGGATTTTGACGTGGTGCAGTGGTCAACGAAGGGACCTTCGTTCCCCTAGAAGTATCATAAGATCAACTTGCCTTTATCGCTATAGGAACTACGATTTATCAGATTGGGATATTCTTGATCATTTTGGTCAGATGTGTAGAAATCTTTTTCATCATCATAGTGGATCTTCGAAAAACAAACCTTGTCGACTAAAATACATACTTCGACTTCAGTTTGATCTTCCAGTATCTCGACTAAAATACATACTCTTTTTTCCTGAAGTATGGCCCATTAGTCTCTTTCTACATCCATTAATTAATTGATATTCACACACATTACCTGTTGACTCCAGTAAGACAGCGAGGACCGAAGCGATGCAGCAAATGCATTCGACGCATTTGGTAAGAAATTAGTGTTAACCACAACTCCCGCACATTCATCTTTGAACGCATTCACATTACATCAATAGCCCCAAGTGTCATGTGAATAGTTGCATGAATACCGGTTGGCAATAATGAACATGTGACTGTTCCAAATATTGAAGAATTCAAGCACAGCCAGGCAGTTTAAATGAAGCTGTCAAAAGCACAGTACTGCAAGGGGAAAGCATGGAATCCAGATGGAAATCAGTATGTAAACTGCAGCATTATATTGCACAAAAAAGGGGATCATTATATGCAATAAGGAAACAGTTGTTTGCTATAATGGACAAGCAAAAAAGGTTATGTGCATGAAATACATCATGAACTCGACAGAAGATTTAACATTGCATTCGCACAGCATCACCTGCTAGACAGCTAGAGGGCTGCTAAAATTAATTTGTCTTGCATCTGCAATCTTTGAACAAACCAAAGAATGATAGCAACCCGAATGTGTTAAGGAGTGCATAGCTAATGCCATTGTTTTATCACTATGTAACCTGAAGTCCAAAACAATTGGCATTTGGCAATCTTAAGAGGCTTATGCCTCTTAAATAGAGCTGGGAAGGATTGAATCCATCAAAGAATATCTGGTCAGGCACCAACATCTTTTAAGTGGGGTACCATATTTCAGAAAAGAATGAAAAAGCATCTATGGTTTGTGAATCTCATTTGCACCATCACATAGCCTTGTTAGAGAAGCTGCCTGAAAAGACCCATATTGGAGCAGGAATCTATCAACCATCCACCAGCAACATGCGTCTTCTCATGGCAATTTTGGTTCAGCCTCCTGCAGCAGTTGGGAGTTCATGTTCTAGCGCAGTAGCGCCAC
This sequence comes from Paspalum vaginatum, assembly GCA_030272315.1. Classification (NCBI taxonomy): domain Eukaryota; kingdom Viridiplantae; phylum Streptophyta; class Magnoliopsida; order Poales; family Poaceae; genus Paspalum; species Paspalum vaginatum. The sequence continues at coordinate 39,902,436 of CM059015.1, read as the reverse complement.
AACCTGATAAAAAACTTTGACCCCTAGGGAAAGACCTCCCTGAGGCATTGACTGAAAGGTAGAAATTTCTCTTCTGCAGGGTAGGACATGCCACTGATGGCAAGGACACGCCTGTGGCCATGTATCACGCTGCAACCATCACTGGACCACTGATTTCACTGAAATAGCACAGGGAGTGTTTTTATTTGGGGTGAGAACGGGGAGTCAAATCCCAATTTGTAGGTTGCACTTCTACGCACCTACTACTGTGCTACGCGCACATTCTCCACAACCTGATGAAACCTCCTTTGATACATGGTGGAGATATTGCTGTGATAGGGTGGCAGATCATTTGAAGCAGGGTCTGAAGTCTTTGATCATTTTAGGGCCCTGGCTGCTGTGGAAACATTGCAACATTTGTGTTTTTTCACTTTTTTAAGGAAAATCTCCTAGTGTTGCAGCTGTCCTGCATGCAGCCAGAGAGGAAGCCACTATGTGGCGTTCGGCAGGGGCAAAAGGTTTCTCCCTGCAGGCTCTAGAGCCAAGAGAGAATTTTTGTAGTTTTTGTTTCCCAGTGCGTCTGTCTGGGTTGGACTAGGGGGCTGAGTGTGTCAGAGTGAATTGTGCTGTGGTGTCTGGGGCTCTTTATCCATTTTATTTTTAATATAACGATACATAAATCTCCTATGTGTAGATAAAAGACACCATATTGACCTCTTAAATGGAATTATTCCCAACTTTCTACACTAAAGTACCTATTTGATCTCAAAGCTGAGAATACAACTCTAGAACAATACACTATAATGCATAAATTCCAAAATAGTTCAAAATAAATAGGAGAAGAGAGCCTTGGCACAGTGGTAAAGCTGCTGGCACAGTTCACGGGTTCAAGTTATGAAAACAGCATCTTGCATAAATGCAGGCAAAGACTGCAATATACAGTGAAACAAAGATTTTTACTTCAAGTATCTGAAACGTAAACATCTAAAGCAAGTTCTACAAATAAAAAACAAACTGCAGAATGACTCAATATTAAGATTATTGAATGACGGATGCCAATATTCAAACTAGATCTATTCTGCAAAACTAGTATACAACATCTATGCCCAGAGGTAGTTTAATGTCTTGGATTGACAAAAAAATAAAGACAAATTTGTACCAGGAGATTATTTGGGTGGTGTGAGTAGGACTGTCTCGCAGCTTCAGTGTGTCACTCTATTCCTCAACCAGTGCTTCTATACTCATCAGGAAAATGAGAACCACAAGTTTCAAGCAATTTGTGGGCATGGTCTGCGACCGCAGTCCACACACTGTTCAGCTGGTAACAACAACTAACATAGCCTTTTAATCCCAAGCAAGTTGGAGTAGGGTAGAGTTGAAACCCAAACCAAACTGCCAGAAAGGAGAAAGTTTTTTTTTTTAGTTTTTGAACAGGTTGGTTTCAAGGAACCAAAACGCTAAAAGATTTGAGAAAGAAGCGCAAGGAAGAGCCTAATCAAGGCTCAGGCATGTGGATAGCTGCTTTCCAGGCAGCTCTATCCAAGGCTAACTCTCTCATTATATTCCAATCTTGTAGACCTCTCTTAACTGTCTCTTCCCAAGTCAAATTTGGCCGGCTCTTACCTCTCTTCACATCATTGTTCCGCCTTATGGTGTCACTATGCACTGGTGCCTCTAGAGGTGTTGCACATGCCCAAATCATCTTAGTCGGTGTTGCACAAGCTTTTCTTCAAAGCTACCCCAAGATGATCCCGAGGCAAAGGCATGTTTCAATATTTACTGTTCTAGTAGTGTTGAAATTTGAGAATGTTCTTCAAGGCATACGCTTGCAAGTTGCAAACTGCAATAAGCATGTGCCCACACAATGTCGCTATCTATGTGATGCAAGCAGCTGCGATCATACCTTTTTGTTCTGGTTTCACATTATAATGAGTGAAGTACAGTGGAGGTCCTTGAACTTGTCTCTAGGTGTCTTGCAAATAACGTACAGATTCTAATTCAATGATTGGGATGCATATTTATGTCCTGTCCAGGTTCAGGGGCGGAGCCAGAAATATGCTAGGCCTGGGGTTAACCCTGTCCTAATACAAGAGCATGTCCTTTGAGCAATTGATATACGTTTATGTTTAAGTGGGCTCTTATTGTTTTTTGGGCCTTGGAGAAGGGCTAGAGCCAGAGCAGCCAGGTCGGTGGCTCTGCCACTAGTCCTGTCACTCTATTTAGCCCATAAAACAATAAGCAGCAAATTTAGACACATAGTTACCCTTCTTTTCACCAAAAAATCGCCATCTCATTTATTTTCATAGCCTAAATTTCAGATTAGATTATTAATAATAAAAATAAGGATTCAATTGACATAAGAAAAATAAAACAAGTTTAGCCCCTAGAGAAATGACATCGAAATGAACTATGATAATCACTCTTACATTAACCAGGACACCACTCATGGATATAGTATTATAGAGAAAAAGGCATAAAATACCACGTCGGCAATGTACATATTACGCTTTTTTTTCTATTCTCATAAAAAAACTTTGGATATTGTTGGTCAGGCATCTCTACCCATAAATATTTCGCTAAACAGATGGTGATATTAGCCATATGTCTTACTGAATCCATCAACTAAAGCTACCCCGCCAGTGTAACAAACAGTGTAAAACAAAGATTCCTGAGCATGGCTACCATTTGTGGCCAACGTGAAACACAATTTCAGTCTTCCTAATAACTAAAATATTCTGCAACGACCTCACCATGAATCACTAGACCCATTTAGGAGACTGGACTAAGGAGGGTGTTCATGTTCAAGTACTTACTAGTTACACACTTACACTTAACTATTGAACTACTATACCATGAAAAAAGAATGACACCTTGACTTCTTAATAATTCCCTCCCACACTGCACACGTATTTACATCCACAACCCACCAATCTTAGCCTTTAGATGCACAAAAATTATTCAAAAGCTACACAGAATGGGCTGGATCTCAGGTCCCTTCTTTGTCAGCTAAACCGCTGGTCGATTGGGTCCAGTCCAGTTTTAATAACTACGAACGTAGGTACTAATTCTGACCTTTTCAAGACAGACCCTCACATCTCAAATATAGTCAAATCAGATGAGGAAGTCGAAATGCTCTTACCTCTTCACAAGATGTCCATCGTCCACGAATCAGAACTGAGATATCAGCAGCTATGAAATCTCTTGGTACTTAACTTATCATTATGAGGAGCCAGGACTACTAGTTTGTTTTCATGGTGACTGAGCAATCATTTGGAGATCTTAATGATCTGCAATACACTTGCAATATTGCACATGGAATCACAGATTATGGGTCATCAGCTCCACCTCAGGGAGGTTTGCAACAGAAAGAAACAGGGTAGGTCATCATACTGGACTCACAACCCAACCTGTACTACGACTTGGCTTACGTATTCTTACATTTCGTTGAGACCTACTTTCCAATTTCTCAAGTATTGAGTAAGTTATTGAGTCAGGAGTCAACCCCTGTTGCTTTAAAGTTTCAAAAAGTCTATGAGCATCTGCTGTCCTCCCACGTCTCTCCAAACAGTCTAGCAAAATGTTATAGGTTACGATATTAGGAATGCATCCCTCTGCAATCATCTGATCAAACAAGCTGCATGCCATATCAACCTTACTGGATTTCCCAAAGGACTCAATTAATATGCTATAAGTGAAGACATCAGGATTATATCCTTTATCTTGCATCTCTTCGAAAAGCATGTGGGCTTTATCAAGATCTCCATTTTTCCCAAGGCAGTTTATAAAAGAATTGTAGGTGATGACATCAGGCTTACAACTGCTAGCCTCCATTTCTTCAAAAAGTTCAGATGCCTTATCGACTAAGCCAACTCTACCAAAACTTGAGATCATAATATTGTAGGTGAAAACATCAGGGACCACCCCATCGGCTTTCATCTTATCATAGAGATTGCTTATGAAAGACACCTGCTTAAGCTTCCCAAGAGCAGAAAAAATCATATTGTACATTCCAACATCTGTAGCAATCCCCTTTTCAGGCATCATATGTAGTAGATCAATAGCCTCTGCTGTTTTTTCTGCATTGCATAGTGTCTCAAGCATCGATACAAAAGCATCCCGTTCTCCTTTTTCATAGGAACTCCACATACGACAAAATACATTATGAGCCTCACTTGCATGTCCAGATTTGCAGAGTGACTTGACCAAATAAGAATAAACCGACCTGTTCAGATGTCCACTACAGATATCTAGAACCTCATTCAGCCTGTTTAGTTGTCCTCCTGTTGCTAAAATATCCAGCATAATGCTATATGTGAATTGATTGGGCTGGCAGCCACTCTCAATCATTTTAGAAAGCATTAAAAACACTTTGTCAACCATCTTATTCTTACCAAGAGCCTCAATAGCAGTATTATAAGCAATCAGGTTAAGAACACATTCTTTGGACACCATTTCCTCCAAAAATGACAGACATATAGTGGTGTTCCCAGCCTTTCCAGTCATTCTAATTAGGATGGTGTATGTATATGCATCTGGCTCACAGTTGTTTTGTTTCATATCTTTGAAGACCTGGTAAGCTTGGTCAACCTGCTTGAAACAAAATTTCACATGTTAATGGATAATATGACGTTCGATTGAAACTTTTTGAGAGGAAGCAACAATTTAGGGGTTTAAGAAACAAATCTTTACTGCTGCAAAAGGACAAAAGGGATGATTCATGCTGCAAAGGACTAAATTTGCTCTGCTTTTAGTTTCCTGAGACAATGTGTGTTGTGTATGTGCACTAGTGGACTTGTGCAGATGTGGATTGATGGCAGTGAGCGGAAGCGATCAAATGACCATCAATGAACATCACCTAGTGTACCAATCACCTACAAACCAGACATTGGAAGGTCATCTTTACATATCTTTAGAGCCTAAATTGCGCAAAATTTATCCTCGGGAAATATTTGGGTAGCATATTCTCTCATGATTCCAATGCGATGATCAAAACATTCCTACCTCGCAAGTTAGCACAGTATGACAAACAACATCAACCCAAAATATATGTGATTGGCGCTCATTGTCGTACCATTCCAGCCTTGGCAAGCGCATCAAGCAGCATGTTATAGGCAAAGATATCCAGCTTGTAGCCCTTCCTTCGCATCTTCTCGTACATCTCGAACCCCTTCCACACCTCCCTGCTCCTGAGATGCGCCTGCACTACGCACTTGTAGGTGTACCCGCTCAGCCTCAGCCCCCACTTCTCGGCCAGCTCCAGGCACCTCCACACCTCCACGCCCATCCCGACCAGCAAATTCACGGTGGAGATGTTGCCGGGCACGCCGTCGCGCTCCATCTCCGCGAGGAGCCGCACGGCCTCGGCGGGGTCGGCGCGCCTGCGGAAGAGGAGGACCAGTATGCGGTTGTAGGAGAAGGCGTCGTGCCGGAAGCCGGGGAGGGAGGTGGCGGCGAAGCGGAAGAAGCCGAGCGCGAGGGCGGCGTCGGGGGCGAGCGCCTTGATGACCTCGGAAGCCTCGGCGGCGGTGAGGGTGACGCGGAGGGAGCCGAGGTAGTCGGCGAGGTCGAGCAGCGGGGACGGGGAGGCCGGGGAGCGGAGGATGCGGGCGACCGCGCAGACAAGGTGGCGGCGCGGGAGCGCGTAGCCGCGCGTGTCGAACGGCGTGGGAGGCGGGCTCGGGGAGACGGTGACGGTGAGGGAGGGGCCCGAGGGGGACGGCGTCGCCGCGGCGATGCGGCCGGCGTAGGTCGTCGCCAGACGGCGGGGCATATTGGCCTTGGCCGGCGGCGTGGATGCGGGGTTCGAGCAGGCGGGCGGGGATCGCCGGATTGGCATTTTGGCCGGCGTGGATTTGGGCTTCTAAAAACCTCACTGACATGTGGTGCCAGGCCTTGGGGGAAAGCCGCTTGGTCCCACATGTAAGTGACGTGCTGTTGCAGATAGTGGAGCTCCAATGGAACGGTTAAACCCTATCTTGCTCTGTGCTGGGGGGAGCTGCTGGCTTCTCTCCCCAGACCCCCGTCCCCCGCTACTCCCGGCCTCACCCTCGGGCCGGAGGTTCTAGAACTTTCTAGACGCCTCGCGCTCACAACCACACCGCGCTGCTGCCGATGGCGCGCCTCCATCAGTTCCTCTCGCGCGCCCTCGCATCTCACCGGCTCCTCCCTTGTGCGATCACCACCAGCGTCCGCCCCACCCCGCGGCCGCGTCTACCTCTCCGCTCGCCGCCGCATTCTCCCCCTCCTCTCCATGGCCGTACACCGTTCCTCTTCGTCGCCGCCGCGTCGCGGAAATACGCCTCGTCGACCTCCGGGCGGCGAAGGCGCTCGTCGCCGCCGCCGATGTTGCTGAGGCGGAGGAGGGCGAGGCGGCCGACGAGGAAGGGGCCCAGCGAGCTCAGCGTGCAAATTGGCATTGAGGAGGCCCTCCCCGACGACCCTGAAATCCTGGTAACAGCTTCGGCACCCCTGTTTTCGATTTTTGGCAGCTTTGAACTGATAAGGCTCGGTTTTTTTTCCCCTCAAAATTGCCCCAGATTGAGTATGCGTTTGAAGCCACTTTGTGATGGAGTATTTCCCTTTGCATTTCTATGGAACGTTAATTTGGCGCTATATATTCGTTCCTCTCATTGCGAACTTCTGTGCAGAGCATTGCAGAAACACTCCAAACAGACTGTTGGAAAGGCAATGAAGCTGGCCTTCGACGACCTTGATGCCTCAGATTGCAAGACCAGAGATCCTTCTATAAACGATGTGAACAAGTACGCTAGCATTGAGGTTTCTCTTCTGCTCTGTGATGATGATTTCATCAGGAGGCTCAACAAGGAATGGAGGAATGAGGATCGCCCTACTGATGTTCTGTCAATGTCACAGCATATCCCAGGGCTTGATATTCCCATCGTATGGCATCCTACCGAATGAGTCTATTCATTCTGAATGCTTCTTTGGAGTTTGGACCCTTTTAACTTACATGCTTTGTTTTGTTTCAACAGCTGCAGTTGGGTGATATAGTAATTTCTGTTGAAACAGCTCGGCGGCAAGCAGAAGAAAGAGGCCACACGCTTCTTGATGAGATAAGAATTCTCATGGTTAGTTTTTTTTTCTCTATTTATTTCCTAATGTCTAACTGCAGCTTCTCCAGTTGCATCAATGGCCCGTGTAGTTCTTGTCAGATTTATCAATACAGTGATTTTCGGCTCACACTACACTTTGAACCATTGCAATAGGCCAATACAGCATTAAGCAAAATTTCATCTTAGGCAAGATGAAGGGGCAAATAACTTTGTATGTACTCCATAGGGGCCTAGGGCACCATTTGAAAGAAGCAATCTTTGAAATTTAAAGAAGTGCCTGCAAAAATAGAGACTACAGGTCATGGTGTCTTGTAATATGCGCAAGTGCTCTACTGCTCATTTCCATTGGCCATTGTGGATCGACTGTTGAATTCCTCTATACTTAAGGGGTTACTTCTATGCTAATAGCGCTGTAGTCTGTGAAGCAACATGCATATTACAAGCCATTTTTAGAACAGCTTGCACACTATTTTTATGCTAGCAATCTTAACCTTCAACAGGTGCATGGATTATTGCATTTATTGGGGTTTGATCATGAACTCAGTGAAGCGGCTGAAGCAGAGATGGAGAAGGAAGAAGAACGTATATTAAATTCTCTTGAGTGGAGAGGAAAGGGATTAATTAAGAGTGCCTATGACATTGCTACGGGTATGGAATATATGCAAAATTCTGTTGGTACGTTGCCTTTTCACAGTGTAAGCACTCTATTTTTATAGAATAGAAAATGGATGTCACTCTATTTCTTGTCACTGGAGTACCTATGGATTTACGTTCTGCATACAGAGGCTAATAGCAATATAGAGAAAATGAGCCTACAAGAGAAACGCCAGCCCAAACTAAGACATATCATTTGCGATATAGATGGTGAGTTGATTAAGCACCTACAAATATTTGGCTTCAGCTGGATCTTGTCAAGTTCTAGTGTATAATTTCTTCTGAAAAAATTGGTAAGGTACTCTTGTAGATTATGAGGGACGCCTGCATGAAGAATCAATAGAGTCTTTGAGAGAGACAGTTGCAACAGGAGTAAATGTTATCATGGTTACTGGAAAGGTGGGTGCCATGCAGTTATGGTATTCGTTCATGTAATGGCAATGATCTGAAGTGGAGGCTAACCTTATTCAATTTTTAAAATTAAAAATGAGTTGCCAGCTTTCTCAAAACAGAAAGACAGTAAGTCGAACGCTTTGGAAAATTTTAGTGGAAGCTGATAGTTAATACAGGAGGATCTTTAGTTCTTTAAGTGAGTCTTATTACCTCAATTGCTTACTAATTCTCATTGATTTTGTATAGGGCTATAGGCTAGTTACATATGTTTTATTTTATTGAGAAAATCTATTAAACGGGTACTTTTAGAAACTTATACTCTATATTTAGGTAATTATATAAGTCTGTGAAAGGAAAAAGGCTATTATACAATAATTACTTAATTTTTATTACTGGATTCCAAGAAGAATAATGTGATATCATGTGATAACTGAGATGTAAAGCATGTGAGCAACCTTCAAAAGCTCTTGTCGTGTTACATTTTTTCTTATGTGTTCTTGATATTTTGTTCTTAATCTAGAGTCGGGCTTCCACAATTAAAACCTTCAAGCTTCTTGATTTCCATAAAAAAGGTGATTTTGTATCAGAGACTTCACCTGGTGTATTTTTGCAGGTATGTTATATCCAATTTAACATGAATAAGAATTCTAGATTTGTTATCAAAGTTGTATGCATCTTATGTTAGCTTGTTTTTTCTTTTGATGTAGACCTAAAGACATAACCTTAACAACTTCCTTGGCTCAAATTTTTTTTTTTACTCAATGTCAGATGTTCAATATACACATTTGGTTCACTGGTTTAGCATAGCCAAACCATGCTTGTTTCTTGACATTCGATTTTTCTCCTAAAAGATAAGCGACTTATTAGAATGCATGCAAAGTTACAAGGATGCAATTGGATGTTGCTTTGTTGCATGATTAGGAATTTAGGACATGGCTAAATGCTTAGACATTGAAAATATTCAAGGCAAAGTTAAGCTTCTTTAACTGCTGCCCAGTCTGTGTCAGTTATTTCTACAACTATGTAATATGTATTCCATCGGCTGATTCAGATGCAAACAAATGAAAATATGGTTAAATTAATATTTCTTCCCCATACCACTGAGAGCAATGCAGAAGGAAGTGGGTACCAACCGTTGAGCTCTTCCCCCACATTTTTCCTTCATTCATCTGAACATCTATTTATATCATGGAATGTGATCTTTTCCCAAGTCACACATGGCGCCCAAATAGTTATATTTCTGCTGCATTTGGTTCAGGGTTCACTTGTCTATGGAAGGCATGGTAAAGAAGTTTATAGGGCAGAATTGGATTTGGATATCTGCAAGAAGGTAGTTACAATCATGTCAGCAAATTATTCTTTAGTAAAAGCTATACTTGTGGAATTTTATTCATGTACTCTTTTTTTAGATGCGTTTTTTTCTGTTGAAGTTTTAATTCTGCACCCTCTGTTCCTTTATCTGGGAGATCTAGACTAATGTTGGTGTTACTTGTTATTGGTTTTGGATGATAGAGGCATAGAATGCACTCCCCTTAAGCTTGAGTTCCTTTTTCTACCAATGTTTCTTTCATCTCTGTTAAGTGTTAACAACTATATATCTCTTTCATTCATATTTGATCATAGAAACATTCGTAGGCATGAAAAAATCATTGCTTATGTTCGATTTGCAGGCATTTCTGTACTCCTTAAAGCATAAAATTCCTCTTGTTGCGTACTGTGAGGAACAATGTTTGACCTTGTTTGGACATCCATTTGTTGACTCGTTGCACACTGTGCATAATGAAAACAAGGTATGATCTCTAGATATTTGCTATATACACTTGTGTTCTAACTATGCTACTAGGCTTTAGGCATTTGAGACAATTTTGATTTTTCATATCAGGTAAAAGTGATGCATTCAATTGAGGACCTTTTGGAATATTCATCTATTCAGGTTAGTCTTATTCTCTTTACTGTACGTTGGTAAGCACATATATATGTATTTATAAGGCCGTCGGGCTTCTCTGTTTTTATTTTATTGGGAGATGTTGTAAGTTTGGGTGCATATAAGTTGAAATTTTAAGTTGTCGCAGAAGTAGCATAATAACAGAAACTTTGAAATAGTAAATCTACAGCATTTGATCAGATCATAAGCAACGTGCTCACTCTTCTGAAATTATCCAAATTGCAGTTTTTCTATATATTTAGATGATTAGATCATCCAAGATAGTAGCAGGTAGCAGGAAAAGAAAGATTGCCCTGCTTACCAACATAAATCTTGAAGCAGCAGTATTAATAGTTGAGTAGGGTGGGGTTTTTAGACCGTTCTTACCTTGTAAGTTCGAATTGTGATCCTGAGTATCAAATTGTAAGCATCCTTATTATCTGTTTAGATTAGATGATAAGATAAGATTGTCGGGGTTCTCTATATAAGCAGAAATGAAAGAAGAAATGAAGTATAATTAACAAAATCTCAGCTAAGTCATAAAATGTATTCAGCAAATCTCTTTAACACAGAATTGTTAGTAACTAAAAAATATTGTTGAAGCAGCACTCTGTACATCTTCAACAAATCAGATAATTATGTTTGATTTTCAGTGGTTTTACACTGTTTACTTGTGCATGCAGAAATTGCTGCTCTTTGACAGTGCTAAAGAGGATTCTTCTGTCCTAAGGCAGCATTGTTCAGAACTGACTGAAGGGAAAGCATGTGTTATCAAAATGCATCCAAATACAATCGATATCATTCCTCTCGATGCCTCTAAGGGTGGTGGTATAAGAATACTACTTAATCATCTTGGAATAACAGATGATGTAAGGCTTTACTCCCATAGTCTCATCAACAAATTATATGTAGTGTTCATTTTTGTCCCTTGTCTCAATCTTTGTGGTGTGCTCTCTTAAAAAGTGATAGGTGCTGACATTAGAATTTTCTTATGAATATCGTATATTCCCCTGCAGTGTGATCGTGACTGTGTTGGAGACTATAACAGATGGCTGAGCAATAAATGATTCAACTGACATCATTACTGGATCATTCTTAAGAAAAAAGCTTGGAATGGTGACTGAGTAATGGTATGCATAATGCACACGCCAAAAGGCAAGGAATTATCGCTTTCGACATGTTTGCTTTGATGACTGCAAAAATCATAAGTTTGTAGCACCACCCTTGTTGGCTGGTGATTCATACATTTTTATATTTTTGGAAAAGGAAGGGGTAGTGGATGGCAACTTAGATATTTCCTTCAGGTAATGCATGTTAAATTTTAAATTATGTAACTTCAGTGGAAACTTGCTTTTGTTTTTGTTTGGATAACATAAATCCGTTGTTTGTCTTGTGAACAGATCCTTTTGTTGAGATGCATGAAAAAAAACGAATCGAGTGACCACAGCCACATGCAGCTGTAGCTATCATGTGGCCCTTTGTTCTTAGCAAAGCCATCTGCGAGACAGCTTTTGACTCTCCGTGGAAATTTTTTTTTTCAGTAGTTGTGTTTGGTGTAGCATTAATAATGTTGCCAAGTAAATGTGCAATTGGTTCCTCTTCCTCCACTTTGTGGATATTAATTTGTATGAAAAGAATACTGAGTATAGATTGATGATTACAAACTCAATGGAGGCATTGTGATAAAGTCTATTGGGTAACTTCCATATGGACCATAAAATGAAGCATGAAAGAAATCAGGGTGGTTCTAGAAGGAAATATATTTCAAATTTCCATGTGTGAACTGTGAAGCACGCATGAAGCACAGCTGATCAATGGGAAGTGGAGGCTTGTCACCCTAATTCTTATTTGTTCCAGGTTTCACTTTGTTACAGAGCAATCTTCATTTGTGCATCTCTCTTGGTGTAGCTTTGATGCACAAGTGGCTGGCGTTGCTAGTTCTTGACATTACCCTAATAAATGAATCATTTGTGTGCCTCTTTGCTATCACCTTGTTGCATGGTCTTGGTAAGATGTTTGACCGTTGGTTCATGTTTAATCCTGCTGAATAGCTTTTACATGTCTTCATCCTCTTACTGTATGAAGTTTTCTTTGCAAGGTCCTGAACACTTGTAGCATCAGATATAGATGTGAATGATTGGGACTTCCCTTGGTAGTAACTGGACAGCCCTTTCCTGTGGAAATTATATTTCTTGTAAGTGAATTTTATGAAACTAATGTCGATGATTCGATCCTTTAGAATCATGACATTGTGTTATCCATTCATTTTTCCCCCTATCAGCAAATATGCAAATTATATCACTCAGTTGCATGCTTATCATAGATCTTGTGCAAAGGGGAGCCTCTACTGTCTACTTAGCACATATACTTTTTTGTTACACTGAAAGTGAGTTTGCAAGCTGTTTATAACAAATAAACAAGTCGTTTCTTGTCTGGGTAGTAACAGAAACTAGCCAGTATTGATGCAAGATAATAGTGCAAAGAAATCAGAAATTTTATTCAAGCATTTTTTTTATTTTTGAGGTTCTCTATTTCTACCATTACCGTGAATGTTGTATTCGAAACTAATTTTAGGAATTAGGTGGCACATTATGTTTATTTGTAGAAATTGGAAAAATCCAAGCAACAACTTTCATGACCAATTATTTAAAAAGCTGGATTAGAATTTAACATTTGTGCAGGGGAGCAATATACACACCTGATTGGTAGCTGGTCTAGTAGCGAGGATAACTCGTACAGGGGACCCTCACAGTCCAGATGCAACGTGCTCGAAGATGCTGAGGATGGTTCAGAGGGATGTCCAGGTGGGGAAGACGTTGCATCATCAGACAAATTTGAAGCTGATGAGCACAAGGACCCACCTGATGTGCCCGAGAAGGAAGCAAACTCAAAGTGATCATCACCTGGTTTATTGCAAATCTCCTCATGGCATAAGGGTATCCCATGAGATGCTAAGTTGCAAGGCTTTGCCATATCATATGAAGATCTGCTCAAAGTTTGGAAGGCAAAGTGACGCAGCTTATGTGGATATATATAAAGAGAGACGTAAGAGAAAGAGCTGTCCACATGGGTAGATGGGCGTCTTGTTTATTTAGAAAAAAATTCATCAACTCGGCGCCAAAGAGTGAGTGATAGTGACCCTTACTCCATGTGATCTTGATAGATTAGCATACCGATATTTCTTATGCTATGTTATTTACTTGTGAATCCCATCTCTTGGTTCACAGGAAATGGACGTCAGTCAGTTGTTTGGATAAATCCATGATAGCATGATGGGGAGCATGTGAAAATGACGTCCTCTGGCCGACTCAGATAAGCATCTTATCTCAGGCCTGGAAAAAAAGGTTTATCCCTGCCGATTAGGAAGGATAAGGTAGATTATGGCTGCAAGAAAGTGCTTTCTGTTAGCTTGGGGATCCTGCCTAGCTGCCTAGGGTGTTGATTATGGTAACTTAGAGTGAGATTAGTTTCTTTATTGTGGTCGGGTAGACTTGTACAGCCAGTGCGTTGGATGGCTGTATCTCAGTCAGGTCGTCGTCAACAATGGAGTTACTAAAGAAACGATGTTCCCTTATCTTTCACATGTTCTCAAGAATAATGGTTAGTTCATGATGTCTGTTCCAAAAATAATTACGTTATATGTGGGGAATAAATATACTTGCTTCTCGTAAAGCCTTTGGAATGATTTTAGTACCTTATACTTTGTTAGTTAGGACATGTTTGGAACTCATGAGCTTATATAAGAGAATGCTAGAATAGAGATAAACAGTTGTGACTTGCTTGGATATTAGGCGTAAAGGGTGATGTATGTATTGCTACTAGGCGTGAACGCCTACGCGCAAAGGGTGATTCTCACGTCGCGGTTAAGCCACATAGTATTCTTAGATTTGTAAATACATATATCAACTGTCAAGCAGGAAGCAATAAAAAGGGGGAACTTTATTTGTGCATTTTCGTTCGAGATACTATGGAACTAGTCTTATTTGTGCATTTTCGTTCGAGATACTATGGAACTAGAGATTTCTCTGCGTAAACTCTTCCAACTGCAGTGAAGTATGTACCCGAATATCTGAAGGGGCCAACAGGAGAAACCTATACAGCACCCGCATTGTTTACGTGCAAGCGTGCAACGACGGAGCCGGACGGACATGGATTACTCACACCTCAGGCAGGAGGATAACTCTCCAGCTGTGCAAGTGCTTAGAATTCGTTCCCGTCGTGTTTTGTTTCAGAGAAATTCCTCTCAATAAAAAAAGAAATTTGAATGATGCATTCTCTACAAGATTGTGTACGTTACTATCTTGGGTAATAATAGTTCAAAATGGTTGATGTAGTTAAATTCTTATTATGGTTTTAAACATGTAAATTTGTACTATTTTTCTACTCTCCCTATTCCAAATTATAGATCGTTGACTTTTTTACATGACTACTTGTCTTATTTAAAAAAATAACCATTAATTACTCCCACTTTGATATCATATACTTTAGAATGACTAAAAAATTGTAAAGAATCAAACCACTTGTAAATTGAAATGTATGGAGTACTATTGTAATATACATCATTTGCTATTATTTTCCTGCTATCATTCTCTACAACTACAATAATGTGTAGGTTACTAGAAGATAGTTCCTTTCCATAGTATGGAAATAGTGCGCTATAGCTATTTCTATAGACTTTGACGCTAACACTATTGCGGTAAAAAATGGCACGCTATTGCACGCTAATAGCGTTTTAGGAATCCTGACGTTAAATTTAACAGCGCGCTATTTTGTACATTATCCTTTCACATCACAGAACCCAGCTGCACGCTTGGCCCAATTATTATAGCCCAATAATAATGTGCCACAGCACATAGGAGCCATCTAGCTTTCTTCCTCCCCTGAAAAAAATCTAGTTTTTGTCCCAAATTTTTTATCCACTCTCTACACCTAATCATGCTTATCGCATTACGGCTTTGTATGCTTGTAGTGTACTTCAATTTTTTTCTAAAGAGACTTGATTCAACAATATATGACCCTTGGTTAAATATTCTAGATGAACTAGTTCCGATGTTTTACTGTAAATGCTAAAATGGTACTCCATTCTTTTTTATTTGTTGCATTTTAGTTCAAAAATGAACTAGCGGGTGATAAATATTCGAGAAACATCCAAAAAGTGAATCGCGTATATTCAAAATATTTAAATATTGCATTTCAATATTGATTTTTAAGATAATACAGTATATAAAATATTCACAAGGTAGTACATCCAAAAAGTGAATCGCGTATATTCAAAATATTTAAATATTGCATTTCAATATTGATTTTTAAGATAATACAGTATATAAAATATTCACATATTGGATTTTAATATTTTCTACCCATGCATAAAACTACATGTTCGAAAATGAAGTTGAGATTTGAGAGAAAAAATGCATCTTAAATTTGAGGCTCAAAAGTAATTAATCACCTGGAGCCTGGAGGACACCTTAATTAACTTGTTGCACGTGTCATGGCATGCATATAAGTTACTGCCTCTTTTGTAACGTACGCACCATTGACTTTTAGACACAATATCTAACTATTTTTATTATTAAGAATTTTTAAAAATGTTATTTAGTTGTCGTGCCTTGTTTTATCATTAATTATACTTCAAGCATAATTTATATTTTAATATATTTACATAATTGTTTTGAACAAGAGACACATAATCAAATGTTATGCCAAAAAAAAAAATCAATGGTGGCAAACAATTAAAAAAACAGAGGTAGTAGAAGCTAGTTAAGGCCCATTGGGCCCAAACGTTTAAACTAAAATCCTTTCCTCATCGGCGCCTGCTGCTCCAAGGCCTAGAATTGTTGAGAATTAGGCTTCTTGGCGCTGCATGGGTGCACGTGGTACGTATTGGCCTGCGCATGCAGAAGCGGTTTCAGCGTTGAGAGTTTGTCATCTGGGGGCTGGTGTTGCATGTGTAAGCATTGCAAGGTTTTTAGTGTGCTCGATATGAAGCTTCAGGATCTAGTTAGCTTGGGCTTCTCATCAATCATCGTTCCTCTTATATTTCCTAGTGTCGTAGAGAAAACTCAGGCTCCGTTCACTTCAGGAGAGAATTTCTCCCAGCACTCTCCCAGCAGTCACGTTTTTTATAAACGAATCGGCAGAAGAGCTGTCTATTATATTAAAAAGGAGGAGGCACCAGAGAGGGCCTAAGAATAAAACTTACTTACAGAGAAAGGCCCATGCACGAGATAAAAACAAAAGAAAGCGAAACTTAAGAATTACAAAGGCTTCGAAGCCCTTTTGCTCCCTGCAAAACTCCAAAGGCGCGCCTCGTCTCTGATTTTCCCAAGAATCTGGCCAAGGGAGCTTCAGCACGGTTGAAAATCCGATTATTCATTTTTTCCAAAGCTCCCAACAAACTAGGATAATGAGCGAGCGGAGCCCCTTCTTGGAGGCTGACGGGGATGTTGCTGTGTTAGTCCACCATTGTTGTAAATTTGCACTATGGTTCCAAGTGGCCGGGTCTAGACTCGGGGTTGCTAACCAGCAGGATAGTTCTCGCCAAATGCGCCTCGCGAATCTGCATTCTACAAATAGGTGGATGGCTGACTCAGCAGAATGTCGACAAAGAGGACAGTGCCCTGGGTTGGTCCAACCACTGTGCTTGCAATCTATCAGAAGTCTAGACGCGGTTCTGAATTGCTAGCCAGCTGAAAATTTTGCATTTTGGTGGAGCCCATGTCACCCAAATCAGATCCTTAAAATTGGTCTTTATAGAGCCAATGAACTGTGCTTTATAGGCAGAACCTGCTTGAGTACTCGCTCGATGGTGTGAACTTCCAGGTGACTGTATTGTTGGAATTAATAGGAATTTACAGCACATTTTCAATCCGAAAAATATATAAGACATGACAACATTTTTGATGAAAGCATAACTCAAAATATGACATATGAATATGCTACTCATGTTGTTCATCATATCGCAAGAGAAAAGAACAAACGCAAGGATTATGAGGTGCAGTGAATACCCAGTAGTGGGGCCAGTACCGAAGGCACCGGATGCGCTGTTACTGTTAGTCATCATGACAGCCTATTCGATGTAGCCGAACTAAGTTGACGCAGGAAGATGATCAGCAGTGCAGTCCCTCAAACGGCTTCTGGATGCAAAGGACGTAGTCGATCGAGCAGTAGCGACGTGCGCTCCCCAAAAACCTGATTGCCAGCTACTTCCCGTGCAGAAACTCGTAGCAGGCTAGGCTTCGGAGGCCTGCTCTTCCAATCACCAGTGCGCGTAGGAAATTGGAACGGGGAGAACTCAAAAGCAACAGCAACTATTTTGGAATTCAGTAAAAGGAGAGTCACTTCTTGCGTGGAAGTATGCCCCTATTATGCATGTATTAGACGGTTCAAAGGGAGAGAAAAGAGCATTATTAGGGAGAATTAACCACACTTAAACCATTCTTCAGTTACTTAGTAGCAATTCTCCTCTCCAACTTCTCAAAGGTGCACGGCAGGTTCACCTATTAAGTTGGCTAATAACTCTAACGGTTTCTTCTCCAATATGATACCGATTAATTTTAGTAACCTCCCCATTAAGCATGGGCCTTGAGAATTCTATAGATTAATTAGAGAATAAGTGGGAACAACCCAATTAATCCTAACATGTATCCTCGTTGTTTGGTTGTAGCACTAAATCTTGCATTGCTCTCCAAAGCTGCACGTACTCGAGGAGGTGACTTACTGAGAAACCTGCGTGACGGGTATCAATGTCTCGTGACCAGTTTCTATTTTGTAAGGCTTTATTTTGTAAGGCTTCATGCAATGATCGTTGGTTTCTTTTGGAGATTGCATACAAGCCAGGAGCCAGATCGCAGGGCCGCCGACCTTGCAGCCAGCCATCGTGCCAGAAGGACAATTTCTTGCCATCCCCTTATTGAAGTGAATGTTGCCGCTACGAAGAGCAGCCTGTCGTTTCTGTTGCAAGGGATTTTTGAACCGAGCTCTACAGTTTGTCATCCATTCCACTTCCGCCACAGCCATCTTAGGTGACGTGCCCTTGCAAACTTCCCAAGGTGGAGGACGGCAAGGCCACCCAAGTCCACCGGTCTTGTTGATCTCGGCTAGTTGACCTTGCACTTTGCCCCCGTCAACGCTTTTGGAAGTCCACTCGCTTCAAGCGCTTATGCGACAGCGGGAGGCCTAAATATTTGATTGGAAAATTCATCCTTTGCGCCTCGAAGTTAGCCAAGATATGCGATAAGTCTAGCCCCTCGCATCGAATGGGGACTACTGTTGACTTCTGAGCGTTGGCCATCGGTCCTGTGGAGTCTCCAAAATTTTCCAGCAACCTCGCTAGGGTTGACACATCCTGTCGAGTTGGATTTAAAAAAATTGCAGCATCATCCGCGTACATTGACACACGCAAGGTGGCGGTTCTGCCTCGGAGCTCCCCAAGGCAGCCCAAGCTTGTCGCACGATCAAGGAGCATTTGGAGGGGGTCAATAGAGATGATGAAGAGAAGCGGCGAGAGCGGGTCGCCCTGGCGGAGCCCTCTACCATGCTTAATTGGGGCACCTGGCACCCCATTTAACAGGACGCGGGATGATGATGTGGATAGTAGGACTGCGATCCAATCACACCATCGAGTTGGGAAGCCTAGCTCCTTTAGCAAGTTTAGAAGGTATTCCCAATGTACAGAGTCAAAAGCCTTTGTCATGTCAAGTTTGATAAAGAGAGCAGGGGTTTTCTTTCTGTGCAAGCATCTGATAGTGTTACGAACAGACAAGAAGCTCTCATGGATGCTTCTTCCTTTAATGAAGGCGCTCTGATTTGGGGAGACGAGACAGTTCATGAGAGGTCGCAGACGGAGAGCCAGGACCTTGGAAATGATTTTCGCAAAGGAGTGGATTAGACTTATTGGGTGATAGTCTGCAACCGATACTGCACCTTCCTTCTTTGGCACTAAGACGATGTTCGCCGAGTTCAGGATGGCTAGGTTTGATGTTCTTAAAAGATGGAAGGCGTTGGCCGCATTTAGGATGACACCCGTGAAACCGTCAGGTCCGAGCGCCTTATCACCTGGCATCTGGAGGATAGCATTTTTAATTTCTTCTTCTCCGAAAGGAGCATCAAGCGCACTGAGGTTGTGTGCAGGCAAGTTTAGTTCCTCCCAATTTAGGTCATGGTGTTGTGGCAGGGGCGGCCCATTACTTTGCTGAAATGCACCATGAGAGTCTCAGCTTTTTCATCGTGTGAAACCGCCCAACCTTGATTTTTGCGCAGCTGTTGTATGAAGTTTTTCCTTCTGCGAGCATTAATTCTTCTATGAAAATACTTTGTATTTGCGTCGCTCAATTTTAGGTTGGTAATTATTGAGGATTGTTTAGAACGCGTCCCTCTCGATCATAGCAAGGCCTAGGATGCGTTTTTTAAGCTTTGCTCGAAGATTTAACTCAGCTGGGCTTAAGGTTCTATTTTCTTGGGTGATGTCAAAGCAGAGTATGACTTGTTGTGCCATTAGGAACAGATTTTTTGCATCCGATGTTAACTTCGCACTCCTGACCCGCAATCTCTTAGCCGTCGTACCTGGCTTGTGGAAGAGGATGTGGAACAGCTCGTAATGGTCTGTGCGCTCTTGCCTTGCTTCTGCAACAATTTCTTTGAAGCCCGGCAGCTGGATCCAGAAGTTCTCAAATTTGAATGACTTGGGGCGTCTAGGGCCACATTGGTTGGAGAGAAGCAGCGGGCAGTGATCAGAGAGCAAAGTGGCTAGGGCGTGCAACGCATAGGTGTTGAATGCCGCGTCCCACTCCGCTATTGCAAAAAACTCGATCCAATTTAACCAAAGTTGGATTGCTTCTTTCATTGCTCCAAGTGAACTTATGGTTTTGCAATGAAATTTCCGTGAGCTCGCAGTTGCTGATCATATCACGGAATTGACGCATTAAATTGAGGTCAAGGTTTGCATTATTTTTGTCCTTTGCTTTATAAATTAAGTTGAAGTCTCCAAGCAGCAACCAGCTTGTGCCGCAGGTGGCTTTGCCAAAATTAATTCTTCAAGAAATTTTGCTCTTTTGTTACGCTTAACCGGCCCATAAACTATAGTAAGTCGGAACTGTGTTGCACACTGTTTGATGAGGACGTCGGTAGCAAGATGGAATTCGCCCACGGCAACGTTTGTACACTCCACGAAGCTTTCATTCCATAGGAGGATGCCTCCTCTCGTCCCAGTAAACCACCAGCCGGCTTGAATGCGTATTTGTTGAGGCGATAGCCTCCTAAATAACTTGCTGTCGCTTGAGAGATATCACTCAGCTTCCTTTCCTGGAAGCAAGCAATGTGACAAAGGGATCGTGCTAATTGTTTGATGGATGGCATCCCTGCGATCTTGGCGATTTAAGCCCCGCACGTTCCAGCAAAGAAGATCAGCTAAAGGGCCTATCATAAAAAACTGAAGCCACACACAATCGCCTTGAGCTTGTAGACAGAGTCACAGGCACAAGCACTTGAGTAACCGCAGGTAGAATAAGCACAACAACAGCAGGAGCTGTCGATTTAAAAACACAAATACGATAGCCCAGCAGTTTGGCCAAATGGAGTTCAACACAGACGACAACATAGCTGGAGCAGCCCAGTAATTTGGCTTTAGGTGATACAACCCCAGGAGATAGCAGTTCGGCGGGAAACAGTTCCACAACTAACAGAGTAAAAAACACATGCAGAGCTCTTATGATAAAGGCCATGAAGAGGCACCTGGCCTGAGGACGCTTTGACGGTGGAATGACGGCTTGATGCATCACGGGTGCTAAGCTGCCGCCTGGACCTCCTCACCAGCGAGGTCGTCCACCCCTTCCCCTGCGAGCTTGAGCAGCGCCTCATCAGTTGCACAAATGTCCTCATTGTCGAGGTTGAAGATCTCTGTGAGCGCTGCAATGATGTCCGCCGGGCGAGGGCCACTGAACATGGCAATGAATTCTTGCAAGACAGATTCCACCGGCTCTTGCTCATCGTTAACAAGACCAAGCTTGCGGCATAGGTTCTTCTGTGCACGCTGAAGTTGGGTCATGGGACGGGCAGCAGCCAGGCGGGCGCTTCGACGTACCGACTGACATGTTGAAGGAGCGCCGCCGACGTTTGCAGGGTGCAGGAGGCGCCAGCACCTTAGTTGGGGCTGGCAGTTGGTGCTTGGAGCATCGGCGGGGAGGGCCTGCAAAAAAGGCCAGAAATGCCAGTGCCACCTTCCTCCCTGACAGGCACAGATGAACTCCTGGTAGCACCGCCTGTCGCCATCCCACGCTCGTTCATCGTGCTGCTGCCGAGGAGGAGGCGGGTGGTGCGGGAACTTCTCGAACGCACGGCTGGGTCGAGGCAGGCCCCCAGGTTCCAGCGTGGGAGCCTCCTTACGCCTGGGGTGAAGTTGCCCTTCTCGTCCCTCGACGCCATGGAGTAGTCATGAATTTCTTCAAGGTGGACAATCACGCCAAACTTCTCGTCCCTCGCTTGGCTGGTGAATTGGAATGGAGGCCACAGGTCCACCGTCTTGGTCTCGTCGGGGTTGTGGAGGTTGGTCTCAATAGTCTCCTGAGCGCAACGCGTGGAGATGACGCGCACGACGATGTCGGCATCCCAGGCATGGCCAAGAATGCCATCGAGACAGAGCTTGACCCTTACCCCTAGGGCCATGCTCAAGCTGCGCCACTTGATGAAGCGAACCTCGATGCCACGACGCTTGGCATAGCCTTGTCTGAGAGCTTGAGCGCAGAGGTGTGGATGCAGGAATTTTATGAGAAAGGTCTCGGGGTGGTGCCTGGTGCCAGAACTCCTCGCATAGAACAGCCTTGGGACCAGTTGATGGAGGTGCGTTCATCGCCCAAGTCACAGCCGCGGTGCCCTCCCACTCGTGGAGGCTGGCGTTGATGGCGTACGACGAAGGGATGAAGCATTCGTCCGCGTCGGGCCTCGGAGCTTGGGGATCTCACAGCTTTGCAGTGTCTCTCGCGGTGACCTGAACGGCGGCAGCGGAAGCAGCGAACCGGGTCACGGTAGGCGGGATGACTGCATGGGATCAGACGACAACTTGCACACTGCCGGTTTGTATGCTCGCATGTACGACGGCGTAATACGTTTTACATGACCGCCTTGATTGATTGTCTGTGCACCTTCGGTCTCCTCCTGGGTACGGTGAATCGATGTTCATGATGGCCACGTATATACTCCCTCTGCCCGAATTATAATAAGAGTTTTTGGCTGTCCCTCTCTCCATCCATGGTCGATGGTTCTAGTTAAGTATCCAGAGACATACATGGAGCAATAATTTATGAATTATTATCTATCGACCTTGGCAGAGGCTTAGAACTCGAAGAGAACCAGGACGGAAGATAACGAGAACTGGGATGGGAAAGGAAGAAACGAACGCGCTTTTCCTACGAGGAAAGGAAGAAAGCAGGGGACGGAGCCTACTGTGTGCTGACAGGGAAAGCAAAGCGACGAACGGAGGCTTGACGCGTGCCCACACGCAGATGAGATGAGGAGGGAAAGTAGCTAGCGCGTCCGTGGCCCGTGGGGTGGGTGCGTGCACAAAAGGACACACGTACTCCGTCGTCACTCCCACTCTCGTCGCTCGCTCTCCCTTTCTTTCGCTCGATCACAGGAGCCTGCCGTTCCAGGAAAAAGGCGATGGCGGAGTCGTCGTCGGACTGCCTGACCCGCGCGTGGGCGCTGGCCATCGCCACCGCGGCGTGCATCGGCCTCCCGGCCGCGCTCGTCTACGCGATCGTCCGCATCGCCGCGGCCCGGCACTGGGGCGCCACCTTCGCGCTCGCCATCGTGCTCGTCTTCTGGGCCACCGTCAGCGCCGCCTACTACCCGCCGCTCTGCTCCGACCTCGTCCCGTGGGCCGCGCTGGCGCGGCGCCTGCGCCGTGCTGGCGGCGGCGCGTCGCTGCCGCAGAGTAGCCGTCGTCAAGAAGAAGTCCGATATTATGGCGGCGTGACGACGACGGTCGTGGTGATGGCCGCGCTGCCCCGGGAGCCGCCGGCCGCGCCCGCGCGCGGTGGAGGAGCGAGGGTCGCCGCCGACCAGGGCCAGGACCACGACGCCCTGGTGGAGCGGGACGGCGAGCCGCCCTGGTCCAAGTGCTGCTGCGCCGTCTGCCAGGGCGAGGTGGAGAAGGGGGAGGCCGTGAAGCGGCTGCCAGCGTGCCAGCACACGTTCCACAGGCACTGCATCGACCGCTGGCTGGAGGACCACTCGACGTGCCCCATCTGCAGGTCCGACGCCTAGCTTCGTCGCGACTCGCGACCATCCCGCCTGTTCTTTGCAATCGACTTTGACCTGACCACGACGGCGACGTCTTGATTCGCTAGCTGCTAGCTGGTCGTACGTACCATCGAATTAGCGATCAAACAACATTAGTGCAGGGTTGTGCTGATCTTTTTGGTCCTGCTAATTTCTCATTAAATTGCTGCATGCATGTCCGATCCTTGACGGTTTATTAGCTAGGCTATATGTAAATAGAAGGATAGCTAGTACTATATTATTATAATAACCTGCTATTATTATGAATGAAGCTTGCGAAATTAAGCTACTATTCGATCTGAAGAGACGAATTGATCGAGCAGTGAGATGAGATGACCGGCAAGTAAGGCAGGCAATGAGCTAGTAGTAACCATGAACCATCAGCCATCAGTGATCGATTGCTAAGATAAGATGATCAAGAAGATAATGCGCGCACTGCCTATCGGACTTGGACAAGCCCCCTTGCTGGAGTCACTGCGAGATGCTAGCACGACCCATTAAGTAAAGTGGTCTCCAACTAGTACAAAGCTTTATTTATTTTAGCGCGTACAGCACGACCCCTCCAATTACCCTCATTCATGCATGCACGTAAGCAGCATCTGCTTTCATCGCTAGTGCAAGGCGGAGATTAAAGCTAACCAAGGTAAGTGGACATATAGTTATAGACAGCAAGTGTACCTCAATTTTTTGACACTCCCTCCGCCCAATCATATATGAATGTCGCATACGAATCCAGGGGCGGAGACAGGCCCAGGCCACCCGGGCCATGGCCGGGGGCGCCAGCCGCTCAGGAGTGCAACCGTGCAGGTGCGCCGGCCATGCAGTGGCGCAACCATGCAGCGGAGTGCCACTGCCACCGGCAGCCTTGCTGCTACGCTGCAGCGCTAGGCCACCAGCGCGCAGGGGCTAAAGCAAGGCATGCAGCAGACCATAGCGGGCTAGTGGCTAGGGGCTCAGGCACGTAGCTAGCAGACCAGCAGCTTCTCAAGCGTCAGGGGACAGTCCGGCAGGGGGCAGCTCACCACCACAGTCCACAGACCAGGTAGTGCTAGGCTTGCTAACATTTGGGTAATAAATTGAGGTTGTCTATTCATATAGCATTAGTGAATCGTTGACAACGAGCTCAATTTAATCATGTTAGAGGTAGAGAATGAAAAGGCCAAAGACATTGAGATCCATTTTTCGCTTCAATGACAACACCAGTTATTCCAGCACAATGAAGATATGAAAAATCGTAGGATTAATCTAACTCGTTTGGATGGTATTTACAAAATCTTGTTCTAAATTTTTATTTTATTATTTTTGCTACCTATTTTAAATATTTAATATATGTTTTTTTTCATTCTTGCAGTAGGTTTTACTCTTAGAGTTGAAACAATTGATGAAGAAGAATGAAAATATTACTCCGTAGTGACGGTTTCCATATGCTATCTATCTTTACAATATTTTATAATGTACCTTTTTGAACTATATTATTTTTTGGTATATTTTTGCTATAATTTTGATACAATTCGGTCCGGAGCTTGACTCAATCCTGCTCCGCCACTGTATACGAAGGATTGACCGTGACCAAGGAGAGTCAATCCCTCGTATCCCACTTAGATTCACATCGTGTGTTCAGCATTACTCCGCTGCTGCTTCTTGTGTGCACCATTCAATTATTGGTATATACTCACTCCGTTCACGCGCGGCGCTCTATTTTTAAATAATTTCATTAATTATCATTTTTTTGTTGTGATTTGTTTTATAACTAAACTGAGTATGAATTGTGTTTTTACACGTTTCAATATTTTTTTAAATAAGACGAGTGATTGAAATTGTAAAAATAAAAGTTAACCACATCATACATTTACGAACGGAGGTAATTGTTGCCGCAGAAATTTGGTGGGGCGAATGTTGCGGCATAAACACACGCGGAAATAGGACTGCCACTGGGAGCTCGCTCCTCCAGAGATGGTACCAAACACCTTATGGCCAGCGTCAGGTATCAACTATGTGGGCGTGCCAGCTAGCTTGATCTTGCAACTAGGGAGGTCGTCAACTCAATCACCGTCTGCTGTCCTGCAAGCATATAACGGTAGTAGTTAAATGCGTCAAGCCAATCCCGCAATCGGCTTTGCACCATACTGATCGACTATTCAACGGCCGATGGCATGCAAACATGAGAGGGTTGCCATGTGGCAACGTGGTAAACATAAATAACTCGTTTTGTGACAGATAACCAAGCTTCCTAGATGTAAAACGGATAGATCCTCCCGAATAGGAACATCTCAAGACGGGAACACACGTGTCAACCAAAAAGGAACGTTTCATAGCCGAGGCTAAGGTAGCGTTTGATTTGGGAGCGAAGTAGGATGGGACAGGCCTATCCCCGATTTCTGGGATGAGACAGTTCCATATCTGTGTTTGGTTAGAGGGACAGAGTCATCTCAGTTTTTTGTTTGGTAGGAAGGATTGGTGTTGGAATGGGATGGACGACAATTCACACCGTTAGGTACTGTTAAGTGGGTCCCGCCTGTCATACTCCCACACACTCTTCTTCCACCTCTGTCCACCGTGAGAAGGCCACAGTGGAGGGGACGGCCGCCGCGTGGACCAGAGCGCCGCCATAGGCCGCCGAGCGCGCATATGCCGTCGCCGTTGCCGCTGC
This sequence comes from Paspalum vaginatum, assembly GCA_030272315.1. NCBI lineage: Eukaryota > Viridiplantae > Streptophyta > Magnoliopsida > Poales > Poaceae > Paspalum > Paspalum vaginatum. Next base: position 39,876,488 of record CM059015.1, on the reverse strand, counting down.
GCGCGTACGCCGCCGCCTCCGCCTCGGTTGCCGTCGCCGCCTCCGCCGCTCCAACCCGTCGTCGCGTGCGTCCGCCTCCACTGCTGTCGCCACCGCGGCCTGGCGTGGTAGAGAGGCGAGGCTTGCTGGGGTTGGCCAGGGCAGGTCAGGCGCGAAGGAGGCAGAGGGGACGGGACGAGGGGAAGGGGTAGGCTCGGGCGCTGAGGAGGCGGAGGGGCAGGCTCGGGCGCGGAGGAGGCGAATGGGCGGGATCGGGAGGCGGCTTGCCGGCGGCGGGCAGCGGCTAGGCAGAGGCGGGCGGGGCACAGGCTGGAGGACGGAGAGGAGATGACGTCTCCTGGTGACGGCGTCGACCCGGCTTTGGAAAGGGATGATGGAGGACGACATCTAGAGAGAATATTCTCTCCTGGGGATGATTCCATCCCCCTTCGTCCCACAACCAAACAGCCAAAAAAAGGGACGGGACTGTCCTATCCCACCCCACCCTTGAAACCAAACACTACCTAAGAGCCACACCCAACTGACACACATAAGGAGCTCGTATACACTAACCGAATAGGAACATTCCGTTAAGAGCCATGCCAAAGTGGAGTTTGTTAGATATGTGTCGAATATTTGTACGTATTCGGTTACGGCAGGACTTTGAGTTATATTACCGGTATAGGGTAGAGTCCTAGTCAAACTCTATATCTTGAACCTCCTCATAACTATGAGGGGACGGCTGATGTTGTAACCAAGACGACTAGATAGCTTGGCGTGGGGGTGCAGCGTTGCCGCGGTGTGCCCGGATGCCGACATAACTATCTGATAATGGGGAGGAGCGTCCATAGTCATGCCCCGAGGACGTAGGCTTTGGCTGAACCTCAGTAACAAACATCGTGCCTTCGGTGTCGTCTGTGATTGTGCATGTATATCTCGATCGATCCATAGGCGCTTCTGAATGCTTGTTTTCTAATATATACTACCAATAGGGTCAGATTTGGGGATGAATGCACAAAATTCTTTCGCTCTATGGCAACAATTTCTTATAGGAGGAACTGTATCTCCTAGTTAATGAGCATGACAGTAACCGTGCGATCCTATGGCAAGATTTTAAAGCAAGAATGGGCGTAACAGAGAAACCAACAATGCTTTTTGATCTCTCAGCTATGGTCCCGAGAATGCAGGGTCTAGATATGTTGGCACAGCAAGTTGAAGAGGAGGAAGTCCGCATGATCTTGAAAGGGTTGACTCTAGATAAAATGCTAGGGCCAGATGGCTTAATGGGTTATTTCTCAAGAAATGCTGGCCTATAATCAAAAGGGATTTCCTGAAGCTATGTTTAGATTTCTTTGGTCATAGAGTTGATCTTTCATGCTTAAACAATTCTTTTATCACTCTAGTGCCAAAGGTGGAATCTCCAACAACTACAAATAATTTCAGGCCAATATCTCTTAGTAACCGCTTCCTTAAGCTAATAACCAAGGTCATGGCAAATAGGCTCCAGGAGGTCATCCAAGGAGTAGTTCATCAAAATCGGTATGGATTTATAGAAGGTAGAAGCATTCAGGACTGCCTTGCCTAGAGCTTTGAGTATTTGTTTCGGTGTCATCACTCTCAGAGGGAAATCATCATACTCAAATTGGACTTTGCAAAAGCCTTTGATACGGTAGAACACTCGTCTATCTTGGCCATGATGCAGGCTATAGGGTTCCTAGAGGATTGGAATTGCTGGGTTTATATGTCCACAGCAAGCTCATCTGTTCTCCTCAATGGTGTCCTAGGGAAACAGTTCCAGTGTAAGAGAGGTGTTAGACAGGGGGGACAACGACCCTGCTCTTTGTCTTGGCTGCAGAACTACTACAGTATGTCATGAATAAAGCACTGGAATCGAGACCGCTACGCCTGCCAATTCCTCAAAGGGGAGGTGACTTCCCGATAATTCAATATGAAGATGATACACTGCTAATTTTGGAAGCAGATGTTGCACAATGTTTTGCCTCAAAGGAATTCTCTCGACATTCTCAACATCGACAGGGCTCAAGGTTATAGCAAATCATCTATGATATCAATCAATGTAGGGCAAGATAAGATGGAAATTCTTTCAAAAACATTTGGATGTCAGATCAGTTCCTTGCCTTTCACTTATCTTGGCTTACCACTGGGAACAACCAAGCCTCACATTGATGACTTCACACCCCTTATGGATAGAATGGAAAGAACACTCTCTAGCTGCTCACCTTTTGTATCCTACTCAGGGCGCTTGGAGCTCATCAATTTAGTCATTAGCCCCATCACCATTTATACAATGTCGACCTTTAAGCTGCATGTTGGAGTCTTTGAAAATATTGATAGAGCTCAGAAGCAATGCTTGTGGAGAGGAGCAAATCAACAAAAGAAGGGAGTGAATTTGGCTGCATGGGAAATGGTGATCAAACCAAAGGAAAAAGGAGCACTTGGTGTCATCAATCTAAAGGTGCAGAATGAAGGCCTACTGACTACGCAATTGCACAAGTCTACTCCAGACATGACACACCTTGGGTCCATCTAATCTGAGACACTTACTATCAAGATCAAGTTCCTCACACTAGCAAGGAAGTTGGCTCCTTCTGGTGGAAGGATATACTACGCCTCAATGAGAATTATAGAAAGGGTGCAGTATGCAAAGTTGGCAATGGTGCATCAGTACTATTTTGGTAAGACAAATGGATGGGAGATCCACTATAAGCCCTATTCCCAAGCTTGGCATCTTTTATCCTGCAGAGTCTGGTCTCGGTGAAGACTATCCAGGAGGCTAATGATTTAGCCAGCATATTCTTCTTGCCCATCTCAGAGCAAGCACATAATGAGCTATTGCCACTACAAGAACTCCTCCTTGATAACTCATTCAATGAATATGAGTATGATGTCTAAACACTCCCTAGTGGAGCAAGTAACTTGTCAGTTACGAGGTTTTACAAACAGAGGCATGAAGATATTCAGGTTTCTCCTATGTTTGGAAAGTTGTGGAAGTGCAAATGCACAATGAGAACCAGGTTCTTCTTCTGGCTTTTGCTGGTCGACAAGCTTCATACCAAGGACATGCTATATAGGGGAAATTTGTTGGCTACTCAAGGCAGGTTGTGCGTCATGTGCTCTACAAGGGAGATTGAAGATGTGGACCACCTCTTATTTCACTGCCTTTTTGCCCATCGCTGTTGGCTCCAACTAAAATTCCAATGGGATTTCCGGCTGCCTCTCCAAGGACGAGTCTTAGAAGCTACTAGATATTCTAGGTTCCCTTTCTTCATGGAGATTTGTATCATTGTAATGTGGGAGATTTAGAAGATAAGAAATAGGATGGTCTTTGATGGTCAGGCAGCTTCTCACAGCCTTTGGATTGTGAAGTTCAAAGAAGAAATTAGACTTCAAAGTTTGCGACTTAAAGAAGTCAACAAACAGATACTTTCCTCATGGCTAAGCTCTCTGTATTTTTCTTCCCTTTTGGTTGTCTAGGTAGGCTCTTAGTTGTTTTGTTCTTCTGCTGCCGGTGGCAGTGAGTTTGTGTATTGTAAGTCTTACTCCTACTCTTTAATAAAAGCCTTTTTACTATGGGGATCTCCCTCACAGTCTTTTTGGTAAAAAAAACGGAAATCTTTATCATTCTTTATCTTTACTCAAGGCATGAATGGCTCTATCTCCCTGGATAAATTAGCAATAAATCGCCAAACAAAGTTTATCTCGCCGATCAGCTTCTGGAGCCCCTTATTGGTGGGCAGATGCACCATGTTCTTAAATGGTGTTTTTACTCTTTATACCCAACTCAATGCCCCTCCATGCATTATGAAGCCCAAGAACTGCCCTGAGGTCACACCAAATGTGCACTTCTTTGGATTCATGCATAAACTGCGTTTTCTTGTTCTTCCCAAAATTTTCATGAGATCAGTGCTAGATGGCTCTGCTGTTCTTTGGACTTCATGACTACATCATTGATATAAACCTCCACAAGCCAGCCAACCAAATCGTGAAAAATATAATTCATGGCATGTTGGTATGTCTCCCACATGTTCTTTAACCCAAAAGTAATCACAATATACTCGAACAATCCCAAATGTCTTCTTTTACCATGAATATATGATTATATCCGGCATTCTTGTCCATGAAACTAAGCATCTTATGTCCTGCCTGCATCAACCAACATATCAGCAATGGGCATTGGGTACTCATCTTTTGGGGCGGCCCTGTTCAGGTCCTATAGCCAATGCATACCTTAACCTTCCCCCCCTTTCTTCTCAACTAGTAAAATGCTGGAGACCCACTCTAAGTCCCAGCACAACTGTATGAATTTTGCATCCATCATTTTTTCAACCTCGGCTTTGATGTCGTGCACCCACTTGTCCTGTAGCCATCTAAGCTTCTGCTTTACGTGCCAGTAATTGGGATTGATGGGTAACCGATGCCCAATGATGGCTTGATCCATGCCAGGCATTTCATAATAGTCCCAAGCAAATCAATTAGCATATTCTTTTAGTAATGAAATTAATCTGCTTTGAACTCGAGATCGAGTTTTTTGCTTACGAAAGTGGGCGAGGTTTGTTGCCTAGGCCTATATCAACTTCTTTGAGATCATTTGCTAATGTGAAGCCAAGACCTATCTTACTGGCATCCGCCAAGTTGGTATTGTGTGGAAAATGTGAATAAGGTGCCTAAGCGCAACACTAACGCGTTGAAAATAAAGATACTATTCATAGTGGCCTAATCCTGCATGGCTCGCAATTTACTGGAACTCAACACTAGCTCTAGTTCCTAGAGGATGACGCCTCTCCTGCCAGCTTGTCAGGGTACGCAAGGACCACAATGACTTCTAGTGGCGGGTTGGCTTGGAGATGCCCTTTCTCTTTGCCAAGGTGCTTGACATAATCCCCCCGTACCTCCTCATGACGCTTGTTTAGATGAGCGATGCTTTTAACCTACAAATCAACTTCATTACCAAAAGAGATGATTTCTTCATAGGCCTTATGTCCGAGCTTCTTTGGCTTTGAGTTCAAACTCCGTAGCCTGAGATGGGTATTTCTTCCTCAAAGATGCCATAGTCACTTCCTTATCAAAAGAGATGATGTCTTCAGAGGCCTTATGTCTGAGCTTCTTTGGCTTTGAGTTCAAACTCCGCAGCCTGAGACGTGTACTTCTTCCTCAAAGACGTCATATTCACTTCCTTATCAAAAGAGATGATGTCTTCAGAGGCCTTATGTGATGCCCCTGGCATATCAAGTTCATTACACTGGCATCATTAGCTTAATTTCATCATTATATGAACATTTCATATTAGGGGCATGAGTGGATTAAGTCATTTGAAGCGAATTAAATCCAGTTTTTCTGAAACTGCATTTACATTTGCCATGTAACTTCAATACTGTTGTGAATTAGATAAAACTATACATACCAAACTTGTAGACAATTTCATAATGAACAACTTTGGTATTTTGTTTCATGACATGCATAAAGGTTTGAATAGAGTTTTAGTTTATTTTCTGTAAAACTGAGAAATCTGTCCAAATTTGATCTGAATAGAGATTTCAAATTTTTGTAAAACAAAAGTCATTATTTTGCAAAACTTTGTATATAAAAGTTGTAGATAATGAGCAACTGAACAACATTGGTATATAACATTTACCATGAAAATGCATAAAAATATGACTTGTGGAATCTTTAAGTTGGAAGATTCACTTGGTCAAACACTGGTCAGCAATTTGAATTCAAATTATCACCCAAAATTCATATAGAACATGGCATCAAAGTTTATATTGAAGTTACAGAGTATCAAGTTTACAACATTTCTTGTATTTTAAGTTTTATCAAATTCGGCCATCTGGTTGCCCAAAAACATGAAATTGTAATAGATGTTTCAGCAGTCAAACAACATTTTTCTATTTTTCCGAATTTCTTTTCATTTCGTCTCACAGACCGGTGGGGCCGACCTGGGCGTGGACTCAACAGTGCCCAAGCCGAGCTCGCCACGCGGCCATGGCGGCCTGTCCAGAGCAGGCACGCGGTGCCCTTTGCCCCAGCTCCTTCGGATGGAAGCCACCCGGCTCCCACGCCCTCTGCCTCACTCGCTCCCCTCCCTTGCCTCGCTCGGTCTCCTGCCAAGCGCCAGAGCCGCCGCTCGCCATGGCTGCCACGGCCAAGGCTCTTTGAGCTCGTCTCCGCTGCCGCTCCCGGCCTCCCCTCCTCCATTCGAGGCGCGCACCGCGCTCACCTCATCGTCCTCCACCCCTCCCCACGTTCGCAGCCGCGTGCCGCGCGCGTTCACCGTGCCTCCGACTTGGAGGACCACATCCGGGCAGTCCCCGAGCCTCCACTCTGCCTCCGCAGGTTTCCCCTCGTCCTCGCGCAGCCGTGAGGCCCGACCGCAGCCCCTACCTCGCCGGATCGAGTCGCGGCCACCAAAGTCTGTGCGCTGCGGCTGCCGCCGGTTCACGGCGCGTTCCCCGTTGACTCGGGCCTCCCCAAGCGACGAAATCAAGGGATAATGATAGCCCATTTCCGGGAACATCTTGCTGGAGCAACACGGCTCCAAGTCCACGCCCCTACACGCGGATCCGAGCCGATGAAACGCGAGCCGCCGTGCTGCTCGCCCCCTGTCTGGAGGTAGAAGAAGGGGCCGGCCGTTTTGCGCTGTAGCCCCTGGCTTTTTGTGTTTTTTCATTTCCATCATATGCACTGTACAATGTGTCTAGAGAAAATTATGTGCTAGCCCCTGGTATTGGGAATAATAGCAGATAGGTCCCTGGTCTGGTTGTTTTCGATTTAAATGCCTTTTCTCTAAATCTGAAACTTTGAAAATCCATAAAAAAATCAAAGAAAAATGATAAAAATGCAAGATCTATTGCATTGTGTTCCTATTTACTAGATCTATAGGCTAGGTATGATGTAGATCTGTGAATTGACTGTTTGCCCTTGGTTTGTTGCATGCAAATTTAAACAAAAGAAATAGCAAAATAGGTGTAAATGAACTCCAAAAATTATGAAACTTGGACAGTAGATTTACCATGTTGTTTAGGATGTGTGTGATTTTTGGCAACCCTAGCATACACTGCTAAATTACTTTTTTTCCCTCATGCTTGTATTTTTGTGCATTTTAAAAGAGTGAAAATACTTGCTACATAACAAGTGCTCCAAATATTCCACTGAAATTTGTAGATGCTCTATGATGCATATTTAGTCCATTTTTAAAGTTTCAAGGTCAGCATGTAAGTTTGGTTGCTGTTTTGAAATAGAAAAATAAATGCATGTTAAAATGAATAATAGGAAAAAGTGACTTTATTTTGCAAAATAAATTCTGAAAAAAAATCATGATGCTTAATGGTTAAGTTTAGGTTCCAGAAAGTATTTTTTAGTGATTTTATTATTTTTGTTGTCTTGCATCTAAAAATCAGTTCAAATAAACAGGGAAAAATGGAAATACTATCAAATTAAGTTAATTGCTTTGCTGATTTTTGTGTATGATGATGTTGGTCAAGTTGCTTGTTGCATGCTACTATTCACTTTGCACCGGCACCATACACGTTCATTTGTATTTGTTTGCACTCATTTCATTGTATCATGCATATCATTCATTTAGTGATGCTTATTGTAGTAACGTGATCGAGGAGACGCCGCAAAGAGCTACATCGAGTCACACTGTCCAAAAGACCAACTAAGACCCACTCACGACCTGTAGGAAACATCAGTCGTGTTTGGAAGGAGGAGCAGTCCAAGTGATCAAGGGGTTGCCTGGGGCAAAGCCCCACAACCCGGCAAACTAACATTAGCTTAGTTTGTTTATTAGTTGAAAATAAGCAAAGGTACGCAGGACCATGAATTCCCAGCTAATATGATATTGAATGATGTTTAGACATCCACATTAGGAGTTGTTTGAAAACAATTGCATTAGACTTCTTGGCCGCCCTGGCCCTAGCACCTACAATAGAGTACGTAGGATGAGTATGCCTAGCAATGCTAGGTGCGAGTAGACACGAGTGAATTGGAGTCACTCGTCGTATAGGTGGTTTTAAAAGAAAGGTTTTCAAAGTATGAAAAACTTTAAACATGATTATGATGAAATAAATTGAGGCCAGGTGGAGATTTGGGTATATTATGATTAAAAATGTTGTGGATGGTTTGGTGGACTCCGCCCGAGCCGTTTAAGGCCTGATTCGCTGTTCGCCTACTGATCGGCATAACATTGCTAGAGTGCTTATCTGGGACGTGGGACCGGTGAAAGTCTTACTTGTGCCATCCGAAAGACAGAGACAAGTTTCTACCATTCTTGTCGGAGGGAGTTTGGCCTGGGAGAGCTTGTACTCAAGGAAGGGCTGACCGGGTACGCCGTGGTATCGCTCATAAGGGGGCAAAACCTAGGGGAATGGTGGGATTGAATCGAACTTGGGATGGATCGAGTGGAGATGGGGGATATATGTGGGAACGCGATGGCTAGTAAACATATACCCCTGGCATTATAGTTATTCCCAGGAATTAAAATCGATTCGAATCGCTGATCACCAGTTGTGAGAATGCTAATGTCACACACGAGCAACGTAGTAACAATCTAATTGTATTTATGATTATATATGTTTTGTTTTCAATACCAGATATTTGTACTTGTATGTTTACATTACTGCAAGTTATATTATGATGATGTACATTTTGATGACGATGATAATTACATATTAACTTTTAATTACTATAAAAAGAATGGCTAAGGATCAACTGTTAGTTGCAAGCTTTGCGTCAGCCGTAAGCCATTTCATTAAGTCCTACTGAGTAATTAGTACTCAGGATTTGCCCCCACATTTTGAGCAGGTACTGATGACTTTTGGACACTTGCTTAGAGGAGAGTGGTACCGGTGGGCTCGGTGCTTCTCGTCTCATTCATCATTGCATGAAGACTACTTCATTATGTATTATGTTTCCGCTGCGAGATTTATTTGGAACAACGCTTTCGCTTTGTATTTGAATAGGTATTTGACTACCTATATTTGGTTTGTAAGCATTTTAATTTATTTTCTACTATTAACTGCCTGTGATGATGTAACTATTGTGGCTCCATCGAGAGCTGAATGTGTATGATGTCGGTATCCTTGGGCGATGGTTACATCGAGTGCCCTTTGGGGTATCTCGACGGACGACCGGGTTTAGTTCGGTCTAATTACACTGCAAGCCAGAGGTGGCAGGTGTGCTTAGCCCAGATTAAATCTGTGGTTTCGCCACACCTTATGTCCAAGCCTCTTTAGCTTTGAGTTCAAACTCCACGGTCTAAGAAGTGTATTTCTTCCTCAAAGACGACGTATTAGTATGGTGGCTCTATCAGCTCTTCCAGGCCACCTCTAGCAATGTCAAAGTCAGTTGACACCTCGACATATGCAGCGTCGAGACAAAGCAGATTTGAGCGTGCATCTTCTTCGTCCCTGCCTAGATTAGGTTCCTCAAAAGTGGAGCCCTTTCCCATGCGCTGCGGTAATGCTGCCAAGTGTGACACATCGCCTAAGTCACCAGGAATGTACTTCTTGTACAAGGCCGGCCACTCTTGTGAGATGCATTTTACTTGCTTAATTACTCTATCATTGTCCATCGGCGTTTTCTTCAGCGTCTTCTATAGGCAAGCTAGGTCGCCATACACAATATCGACAGCGCGCTCCTCTGGAAGCGTCTCCATCGGAAGAACGAGGCTTGGTTAAGTCACGCGCTCGTCTTCTACTGAACGAATTGCACCAATCATAAGGTAGGGTCCACCAGAAATTAGTTGAGAGATGTAATCACTCGTCTTCAGCTTCAACTATTGTAGTCGCTTAAAAATGTTGCCAGCACCCTTCTCTGGTGTAGCCTGCTCCGAAAGTAAACCAATCAACGTATTCTTTCAGTAATGAAACTAATTCCGCTTTGAACTCGGGGTTGAGCTTTTTCTTACAAAAGTGGGCGCGGTTTGTCGCCTAGGCCTATATCGACTTCTTTGAGCTCATCTGCTGATGTGAAGCCAAGACCCATCTTACCAGCATCCGACAAGTGGTATTGTGTGGAAAATGTGAATATGGTGCCTAAGCGCAACACTAACGCGTTGAAAATAAGGATACTATTCCCAGTGGCCTAATCCTGCATGGCCCGCAATTTACTGGAGGTCCTGGACGATTATGCCTCTCATGTTGTCTTGTTAGGGTACACAAGGAGCACAACGACTTCTGGTGGCGGGTTGGCCTGGAGACGTCCTTTTTCCTTGCCACGGTGCTTGACGTAATCCCCTCATACCTCCTCTCAGCTCTTGTTCAGATGAGCGATGCTTTTAACCTCCAAATCAACTTCCTTATGAAAAGAGATGATGTCTTCAGAGGCCTTATGCCCGAGCTTCTTTGGCTTTTAGTTCAAACTCCACAGCCTGAGACGTGTATTTCTTCCTCAAAGACGTCGTAGTCACTTCCTTATCAAAAGAGATGATGTCTTCAGAGGCCTTATGTCCGAGCTTCTTTGGCTTTGAGTTCAAACTCCGCAGCCTGAGACGTGTATTTCTTCCACGCCTTATTCACTTCCTTATCAAAAGAGATGACGTCTTTAGAGGCCTTATGTCTGAGCTTCTTTGGCTTTGAGTTCAAACTCTGTAGCCTCAGACATGTATTTTTTCCTCAAAGACGCCATATTCGTGTGGTGGCTCTTTCAGCTCTTCAAGGCCACCTTAACAATGTTAAAGTCAGTCGACATATCCAGCGTCGAGACGATGCAGATTTGAGCGTGCATCTTCTTCGTCCATGCCTAAATTAGATTCCTCAAAAGTGGAGCCCTTCCCCATGCGTTGTGCTAATGCTGCCAAGTGTGAATGCATCACCTCTTAAGTCAGTAGGAATGTACCTCTTGTACAAGGCCGACCACTCTTGTGAGATGTATTTGACTTGCTTAATTACCATGTCCTTGTCCAGCGGCGTTTTCTTCAGCATCTTCTGTAGGCAAGATAGGTCGCCATACACAATATCAGCACCGCGCTCCTCCAGAAGCGTCACCATCAGAAGAACGAGGCTTGGTTGAGTCACGCGCTCATCTTCTACTGAACAAACTGCACCGATCATAAGGTGGGGTCCACTAAAAATTAGTCGAGAGATATAATCACTCGTCTTCAACTTCAACTTTTTGCAGTTGCTCTAAAATAATTCCAGCACCCTTCTCTGGTGCAGACTGCTCCAACAGCAAGGAAGGTTGATTTGCATCTGATGACTCTTTGATAGGGACCGGGGGCAATGAGCTTTCCCCTTTTTCCCTTCAGCTGCCATGTTCCTTCCGAAAGTAGGAGATGATATCCATATCCTGATGTCTAGCGTCCGATCCCTTCTCTCAGCTGCCATATCCTGATGTCTAGCGTTGGGTTCAGTAACACGGCGGCGCGGTTATGTCGATCTCGGTAGGAACAGGAGGGAACTCATGAAGACCAACGCAGAACTGCACAAGGACAGATGAGGTTTACAGATTAAAAAAAGAGCATCAATATAAAACGGTGTATGAAAGCAGTAGATTAAAAAGAGAGAGAAGAATATCAATATTGAGATGGACCATGCTTACATCATCCTCGTCACTGCTGCTGTCAAGTTCATCTAAATAAATCCAACATCTTCTCTGGGCCGGCGTGACTTGGTGGCGCGGCGTCATTGATCACCACTGCGGAACGAACACGCCGGGCGTTGTTTGCGGAGGCACTGGGAGACAGTGTAGGAAACACCGTGCCCAAATCGAAGCTTTGGCGCGGTAACCGGCTAGCACTGTCCGTGAGTCCGATGAACGTGGAGCATTCCCGTTTGCACAGCTGCCAATCTTCACGACCGGTTTGGGAGCTCCGCCAGAGTGCCGTTGCAGTTCTCCATCACGCGAAGCACCTGCGTCGTGCGAGACACTTCGGCGCGACGAATCGTCCTGGCGGCGGGCTCCATCAGCAGTGCGCGATGCGCGTCGTCGATCATTCCCCCGTCCCGACGCGCAGATTCGTCAGCGGCGGCGTGCTTGTTCGCCGGAGGCGCCATGGAACGCTGGCTGTAGCCAAAATAACTCACTAGTAGCCGGTCAAACAAAAAGATGCACGCACCTTGTCGTCTCAGGGAAGTCACGACGCCGGCGTCGTCGGAAGTTCAAAGCGTGATGGTGCAGTGGTGCCTGGTGCCGGTGGTAATCTCAAATCTGATGGGTGGTGGTGAAAGTATTTATAGGCTAGGTGGATAACCTCGGCAGTTTGATGAGGACGTCAGAGTTTGTTGGCGAGAAAGCTGGTAAAGCGCGTGAAAATATCGATCGCCAGGATTGGACTTAACGAGTCGGTTGAATTTACGTAGCCGGGAACAGCGAAATGGTGAGGTTACACAATGAAGTTATCGTGCCAATCCCAGTGTGAGGAAATTTTCACCGAGTCGATCGCTCGAAATTGTTCGACGCTATAATTTGTACGTGGACCAGATGATTAAAGTGTTAAGTACGTTTGCATGCATGCACCTGTATAGCTGAGCCCAATCGGTCGATTAAGATAGATAAGCACGTACAAACGAATGGTTGGGCTAAGCATGGGCTATTGATGAGCTGATTAATGGAGATTAGTACGTGCAAGCCCGCCCCAAGAAATATATTATAATGCTAGGCTATGCATGCGTACGCACTTCATCTCAGCCCTCTCTGACTGGCCGGGCTTCATCTAATTAGCCCACGTATCAGTGAACCATCCCGGACGTGGAGGTTAAGCAATGACCGAACGGCTTCCGGGAATATCTACAGATGTCCATGTGTACAAGTTGTTGTAGTGTACAAGTTGTGAAGCCAAAATTGTGTACAAGTTGCTGTGATACAACCATTGGGAAGCTTGACAAATCAACTTATTGAGTACTTGACAAGATCTACAACTTTGTAATTTATATATCCCTTCAAGTTCTATAGTTTCATATTGTCTCTATCCAAGCTTATATGTAAAAGGTTATGATTTTTTTAATGTGGACAGGTAAAAATCCAGACCGCCGGAACATGTGTTTTTTTTTTCAAAAAAAAAAAAAAGCCGAGTCAAGTGCCACCAAAAATTAAAAAAAAAAGTTCCAGAAAATGCCCAGGACACGAAGCACAGACCAGAAGAAACCGGCCGAAGAAGAAAAAGAATGTGAGAGCTCTGCTCCACAATATCAAGACAAGATCGTTCGGTTTGCCTCACATTATCGCATAAACAAAATGGGGACCCAGGACTATTTTGGAGGAAGAGCAAGTAGCTGCGACTCGGTTCACAGAGGATCCAACTGAAGAGACTATACGAATCAGTTCATATATTTTGCTGGCGCGTGCCAAAGAACTCGATCCCAACGGGACACGCATGCCTTTTTGAATTGTATAATGTACATGGCTAAAATGGTCAATATTAGCAGGTAGTCTCCCAGTGTTGCGGCGCTATAGGAATAGGAGGAGGAGCCCAGAATTTACAGACGCCGAAGGTCTTGTTCCTGCGGGCGGTAGAGAGGAATCTTCAAGAACAGCAGAAATGACGAAGTTGAGGGCCACAAACAACATATTGCACTTTACTGGACAGTCTTTACAGCCACTGAGGCTACAAGATGCAGGTCCCCTATTCCTCTGTTCTGCATTAGAACCATATATAACCCATAGCACTAGCACCATCTTTTATTTCTGATTCAAATTAGGAGAAAAAACTAGATATACTGGTTGGGTCCATCAGGTGTAACAAGTCTTTACAGAGCAACCTTTAGTTTCAGTAGCTAAACACCAAAAGATTGTTGATTCGTAAAGAGAAATGTGCTTCTGCATAAGGTGAAAAATAACCCCATCAACCTCTGCCTGCCGCGAATGGAGATCCTTTAGACCTTTACAGCTACATCTCTGCCTCAAGTTGATTTGTCAACCTTCCCAATGGTGTTTTGTCGTGCGTTCCGTAGAATGGTTTTGTCAGCAGTGATGAAGAAGCCAGCGATACAGGCTGTCAAATATAAACAGTAAAAGTTTCAGAATGTTCTGAATGGGCTTATAAGTAGAGCTTTTGTAAGGCAAAGCACCAAAAATAAAGCAACAACGTACTACTTGAACAGTTTGTGTCACCAATAGCATTTATATAATTATATTATCAAAATATGGTGAAACAATAATCCAATATAGTCACTTCATGAACCATGAGATTAGATGAGTGAACTTGTTAATTTAAAGGGAAAACTATGCCCATACCCAACTTCTCAAAATTGTATATCATCTTGTTTGGAATGCCATTGAGTAGTATGATTTACAACATGAGACCTAGCTTTGAAATTCTAAAGAGTGTCATGGATCCAAATTGCCCTAATTTAATACAATAGTGCTTCCTGTTGTCATCATTGGGACAGCTGTGGTCATTAAGACTCACTAGAACTCAAACGAAATATACAGCAAGAAAAGAAAGAAAGTTCAGGTTGCAGCAATTTAAAGTGTGTACCATAAAAATTAGGAAAGGGTAAACAAAAATTTAAAAGATGTGCTTGTTCAAATACTTCACTTCGCACTGCATAATTGAACTCATTAATAGACGCCCTGTAAATCTATAATAAATCAATAACCTCCAGACATACAGTGCTGTGGACGGCTTCATTGGCAGGACATGCGCCTCACAAGGAGCCAGTGCCCATATGTAGCCACTGGCCGAGGCAAAGCCTGTTAAGTTGGTTGAGTCTTTTTTTGAGTTTGTTTCAGTGACCAATTTAGTTGCTAGCCTTCTAGATAGGAGTATTAGTAGCAAGGTTGTTAGATATTTGCAGCCACCTATAGTATATATATAGAACTCAGCAGATTAGTTTGTAATCAAGAAAGAAGTAAACTCAAGTCTACCTAATGGGTTGCTCAGAGCCTCCTCTTGAGGGTGAGTACGCCTCAACAGTCAACCTATAGCCCCAACAAGCTAGTCATATCAGGTCAGTTGTCACACATGCACAAATCTCTACTTTGCATCTTAATCATGACTCAAGACTGCTTGATGTGAATGTGAATTCTCTGTCTTATATGCTATGATCGGACAAGATATTTAAAGCTACTAACTTGACAAAAAAGTGAAACAAAACCCGTCACATAATCTCTTTTCCAAATAGTGGTATTTCAACTATCTTACTAGTCACACAAACGTATCAGTCATCCATCACTATAACTCCCGCTTCTATGTTCCCTCCCAACAACATCAGAAAAAGGGAGGTCCTAATTTTCTCTGGTAATAATATGAGCATTAAAGAATCGTCCATTAATGTAAGCTGGATTCCAAATGCATTTCTTTTAATCAATAGTGTCAAAACTTAACTCATACATGACACATGTATTTCTAAAAATTTGGCATGTCGTGCAAACAAAATGGTAAGTTGATATAAGCCAACAAAGATTGAAATTTCAATTATCGGCAAGGAATTGAAAAGATTAGTTACTAAGTTCAACAAACAAGAAGGCTTGTGAATCATAGAGGGTTGGATCCAACAAACTAGATTTTTTTTTTAAGAAGGGTACAGAGGTAAGCTATGAGAACGTCTGATTCATGGCCTAAATAGAATAGAATAATAATGTAAATGCTAAATAGGGGAAAGAATATAATGACAGAGTTTATGGATTTCTTAGCATGAAAACCTGAAAACCTAAGCTGATAGGATATAGATTCAGACATCAAATTGTCTCTCAGAATATCCCAGGAAACAGGCACCCAGTTCGATTTGGTTGTGTATTAACCTTCATATGGATACTTTATATTCTAAACCAACGTCAAACAGGAGTTGTAACAGAGTGACTCACTGACATAACCATAGAACTCCATGACTCAGCCTCAATATTAAGCTACCAGAAAAACAAATTCAATGTTATGTAGCAAGTAGCAACTTGTGGCGATTGTCGTCAGTCATTACAGCTACATTAGCTTGACAGCTAGTTTCCAGTAGAACGGTACCTGCGGATATAATGAAGGTTTGTGCGGTGTAGTTGAGATTAGCCTTAGCCCAAGGAAGGACACGGCAGCCAACCAACTGCAACAAGATAAAATTGTCATGTAGATCAGAACTACTTATATGCAATGCAAGAAAACGATCCAAACCATTTCATAGTTAAACATCTGGGAATAGGATTGCAATATAAGGAAGCTAGTTAACTTTTTAGAGTTGTCAGGAATTTCGTTTTGCATGAATGAATTAGTATAAGAGGAGATATAACGGCTTGATGGAGCGATTACTTGAAAAAACAAGGATAGCAAAATGATCATATAATTCCTCAAAAAACGAAATGATGATATACCCTCTCTCAAGCATAGCATAGCATAGCATTAAATTTCTTGAGAGGAAGTGCACATAAAGTACATACTAACAATGAAGGTTAAACAATTACACACCGTGGGAACTGCTACCACAGAACCAGCTATTGCAGCGTTCTTTGCTCCCAGTAGTACAGCCTCTGTAACAGGAAAACTCTAGAAATTAACATCACAGCCAAAAAATAATAATAATGCATAACCAGAACTCGCGGTCACTCTACTCATTCAGAAGAGAAACATAACATGCCACTGCCTAGCAACTTCATCAACAGGTCTGCTAATATCAGAGAAGACGCCTCTAGGGAAGATACTGAAACTGAATGGTTCAATTCACAAGGACGTGCAGATCAAGAGACCTGCCATGTGAGTGCAAATGTACTCATTATCGAAGCCATTCTCTAGATACCCGCTAACTCAAGGCCGTCAAGACAAAAGGGAAGAAAAAGGTTAGCCGCCCCTCGGGGGAGAATGGGGATCGAAACCCGACCCAGAACCAGTCTTCATCTCGCGCGATGATCCCCCGAAGCCAGGCACCAGCGACAACGACCCACCCGGCCCGGGGCTGGCATCTAGATTTCCACGGCCCTCGTTGCCACATCCCTACAAATCGACCTAAGCTGGACGCCTTAAGCCGGCGATGAATCGGGGATCGGATGGCACGCGCCGTGGCCCGTGGGAAACGGGTCTCGGGCGGATGGTACCTCTGACGGCGGCGTCGGACTCCTCCTCCTTGGGGGACCGGATCGGGAAGCTCCTGCCGGCCATGGCTTCTCCCTGGGCTCTCCTAGGCTCCCTCCGGCCTCCGAAGAATTTTTTGTTTCCGCTTGGTTGGTGGGCGACTGGAAAGGTCGGGCACGGATCCGAACGAACACCGGGCACTTCTCTGCCATGCCCCACTGTCAGGGCATGTATAATGGTCCAACGTATCCCGCCTTTACGATTTTAAAGATAAACGGTTTAGATTTTGCCGGA
This sequence comes from Paspalum vaginatum, assembly GCA_030272315.1. Classification (NCBI taxonomy): domain Eukaryota; kingdom Viridiplantae; phylum Streptophyta; class Magnoliopsida; order Poales; family Poaceae; genus Paspalum; species Paspalum vaginatum. Next base: position 39,859,264 of record CM059015.1, on the reverse strand, counting down.
CATACTATTTTTCAAAAGCTACCTTTTGGACGTGTCGGTGGTCTCGGTCTAATAACAATCCTGTGTTGTAAAAGTAAAAGACAGGTTAAAAAAGAACATGCTCTCAACGGGAGGATGATCCTGGCTAGCTAAAGTAATTTTCAATTCAATGCAGGAGAAGAGAGGGAGGCCTGCTATCTTGAAGTCACAAGTTTTCTCAACGCTCATTGTTCATGAAATCATGAACAACATATGCGCTTTTATCAGGTGGAGGACATTTGTCTTCATGTGTCGAATGAGTGGTTTGCTTTTTCATCGGGTTTAGGGCAGGGAAATAGTTGGAGAATGAGGTATGAAATAGGAATAAGATATATTCCACCATTCGCAATCATCTCCTGCGTCTTTCAATTCAAACCGCGAAAAGACTCTATCATACCTCTCGTTTTCTTATCCCATATCTCTTATCCTATTATCTGAACACCCTCCTTGGGAATTTTTGTAAATGGAGTTACTGCAGTGAAGGATATTTATGTTCATGTGTCGAACGCAAAACGGTGTCTCTAATCCCAAGTCCACGAAACTCAGGAAAAAATATATTCCTACCAGAAATTACTTTGGTATGGCTTTAGGAAAAAGAATCAAACAGGCCATAAATGTTTACCGTTTTTGTTTGAAAAAAAAAACAGCTTCATGGCCCACGGGCCACGTCCATCTGCCAGCGGGTTCCCACTCCCTGGACGCGCAGCCCAAGTCGGCAGGCCAGGCAGCAGCCGGCGAAGCTTCCCAGTTCCCACTCCCTACACGGCTTCGCTCGCGGAGTCACGCGCCGCCGCCGCAACCGCAGCAAGAATCCGAGCAACTCGAAGAACCCACCACTGCTCCTCTTCCTGTCTTCCCTCTTCCACCACTGCTTCCTCCTCCTCCTCCTCAGCCGCCGGCGCCGGCGCCCGCGCCTCCAGGGTAGCGGAGGCGCACCGCATATACCTGGGAGGGATATTTCCGCCCCGTCTGCCTCGCGGGGAACTTTGCTGCCGGGATTCTGCAGGCTAGTACCCCGCCAGGAGGCGCAGATTCCGACCAGCGCCGCGTTTTGCGAACCCGAGCGGCTGGTTTGAGCCCGGGTGGCGCGGATTGGTTGGGTGGGAGAGAAGGCAGGTTCGATCGCGCGGCGTTTTCGCGGGCTAGTGGTCTCTAGAGATTCGCCAGCTAGGTGCTCGTCCGGCCAGTGTTAATGGTGGGATCTGTGGGCGCGGGCAGGGCGGCCCCGCGCTCGTCCCCGAAGCGGTACAGCGGCACGGACCCGCCGCTGTCTCTGGCGGGGCCGACGGTGGCGGATCTCCAGAGGACGGCCGAGCTGGAGAAGGTGAATCTTTATCTCTGCTTACGTTTTGCAGCCCTGCCGGTTTGCCTGAGTTCCATTGTGATGCCGTTCCTTTTGTTTCGCTGAAAAACTTGGTTTCAGTTCTTGGTCGAAGCTGGCCTCTATGAGGGGAAGGAGGAGTCCGCCAAGCGGGAAGAGGTGCTCTCCGAGATTGGCCAGGTAGTTCCTTACTTCCTGTTTCGCCTGCTCTTTACGTTCTGCTCGTTTACCCTATCGAACTAGGAAGTAGTTGCTTGTTTTCTAGTTGAGCTTCGTGGCGTGTACTTCCTTGTTGCATTTTGCCGAGTCCGTGGTGCGTACAAGGTTTTACGGGTGACCAACATGATTATCTGTACATTGCTAACCTGCTTGTAAGGTTTTGTTTCAGCATTTTGAAAAAATAAAGAAAGAATGGCTAACGGGTGGCCAACATGATCATCTCTCCATTGCTAGTGTGTTATTTGGTACCTATATATAGTTTGGTATGGAGCATCTATTTTCACTACCGTCACACTAGAATGCAAATTAACACAGTTTCTTTTCCAATGCTACTCTGTAGCAGCACTAGATCTTGCTTTGCTGTTCTTTTTCATCTTCTCCTTAATCTATGTTTGATTGAAGTGTTGCATATAATACATTAACCTGTACATATTTGAATTTACAGATAGTCAAGGAATGGGTGAAGAATTTAACTAGTAAGAAAGGATATGCTGAGCAATTGGTTGAACAAGCAAATGCAGTCCTTGTTACTTTTGGCTCTTACAGATTGGGGGTACCTGCCTCTTTTGATTCTTTATTATCAGAACTACTTTTCCTGCAATACAACAACAGCAGCAGCAACAACCAAGCCTTTAAGTCCCAAAAAGTTTTCGCGATGCTCATTGCATCTTATTAATGGAATTCACGTTGTACTAACTATATATATAACCTGAAGTTGCTACTTTTTATTTTCCATATTTGTATTTTCTCCTCTCTAATGTGTAATAGAAGACTTTCTTGCTTAGGCGTTTTATAATTAATTAATTATAGGCTTTAGTTTTATGTTTTGTATTAGCTGAAGAACTTGTCAGTCAATAACTAGTAGATGTTTTCAAGTTCAGCACTATACTTATTATCAAGTTTGACATGCCACCATTGAGCAATTGCTGTGAATTGCATCGAGACAAGAGTTGATTAGAAGGAATATGAAGGAATGTAATTGTGGACTGTTTCAGCATATGAATTATAATATTTTACTGGAACATACAGTGCTGGCATATAGTTGATTGACCTCTTACAAGTTGATAACCTGATACAAGGAAAAACGACAGTTTGTGGGGGTTTAAAATCTTATTTCTTCATTCAAATAATATTCATATATTGCATTTAAGAGTAATGGTGCTACCAGATTTGCCGAGGGTGTGTAACTCAGATAAAGAGGCCCAGCACATTCTTCTTACTGGGCCACAATACTATCTGTTTATTAGCAGTGACTTGTAAGCACAAGGTGTTCTAGAATTAAAAAAAAAAGCCATGTCCGGTGTTGAAAGCTCCCACATGAGTTGGTGTCTGGGGAAGGAAATTTCCAGACAGCCATACCTTTGCATAATTCTGCAAAGAGGTGTTTTAACCAAGGACCTTCAGGCCACAAGTGGAGAGACTTTGCCACTACGCCATGCTTGCCCTTCTAACAAGGGATTCTAGATTGTAGATTTTTACTTGATAGACATTGTGTTTGTGTAGTGTAACCAGTTTGCTGTTGCATCTAGTAACTTTGCAGAAAAATAATGTAAGAAAACAAAATGATCCTTTCCTAGGCTTTGTGTCCTGTTTTACTTGATTTTGTGAGGTGCTGATGCAGTATGCTACTATTCTCTCCTTATGTCTTTGCGTTAAAATACTTTTAATTAGATAATTTTTCAGTTTTATGACTTTTTTGTTAGGTTCATGGACCTGGAGCTGATATTGATACCCTTTGTGTTGGACCTTCATATGTGAACCGAGAGGTGATTCACCTGTGTTATTTGTTGTATAAATTTCATAGCAATGTTATGGATGCTAATAATAACGTTCTGCAGGAGGATTTCTTTGTCACGCTGCATGGCATATTAACAGAGAAGGAAGAAGTAACTGAGTTGCAGCCTGTACCTGACGCTCACGTACCTGTTTTGAAATTTAAATTTCGTGGGATATCGATTGACCTTCTCTACGCTAGCCTCTCTCTTTCAGTAATACCAGCGGTAAGTCATTTCAATGAATATTTCTCTGTTGTGTCCTTGTTCTGTTTCACTTGTTAGGCTAAGCTCATCAGTCCGTGCTTTTGGCCATGCACGTGCAAAATATACACCATAGTAGGTGTGGAGTTTAAAATGCACGGCCTAGATGCATGGACTGCCGAGCTAAAGATGGCAATGGGGCCCTGATCCTCGATTCCCGAGGGGAATTCATCTATTAGGGGACGGGGATGAGATCAATATTATCCCCGTCGGCTTTGATGGGGGCGGGGACAATCTTCCGTCCCTGATCCCCATCTCCCCGCCCTGGATACATGCATGGCTCAGTGACTGGCCTGAAGGTCCAACTCGGCCCAGCAAGGCCTAAGCCGAACAGAGTATATATTAGCAAACCGTAACCCTAGTGTGCTCCCTTCATTCGCTCTCCCCTCAATCCCCCCTTAGCCGCTGCACAGGTGGCCGGCGGCCATGTAACAATAGCGAGCGGTGATGCCACAACCGCTCCACGCATACACCCTCTGGGCAGCTGCTTTGCCTGCAGCAAGCATCAGCTCGTGCCGCCACAGGTCCGTTGAGGAACAGATGAAGTAGAGTTGGGCTGCACATTGCCGCATTCTCATGAGTCACATCCCTTCGTCTCCGCCTATGAGCACTGGCACACTGCAACCAAGCTTTTTGCTCACTTACCGTTCATAAGCATGACAGCAGGGAGGTAGCACTGGCATCTCTGAAACTACAGTTTGGTTGGGTCCAGATCTTTGCATTAGCTGAGTATTTTACAATATCTTGTCTGCGGTTTCCGTTGCAATAAAAGTTGTGATCTGTAAAGTATGGTTGTATTGGCATTGGCTTGAAGTATAATGGCTGATTTAGTTTCTTTAGTTGATGTTGTTACATGATGATTTTTGCTGAGCATTGCTGTTTTTACGGGGTGGATTCCCCACGGGGATAGATTCCCCGCCTGGGGAGGGGGACGGAGACGGGGAGACAACATCCCCGTTACTGTTGACGGGGGCGTGGACGGGAAATTTTTAGCCTGGTGGGGACAGGGATGGGGACCTAATACCCGACGGGGAATTTCCCGTTGCCATCCCTATGCCGAGCTTAGCCTTAAATAAATTTTCGGAGATATTGATTATACTTTCTGCACAAGATACTGTTTTAGCCAGTAGCCACATAAACTATATTCTGTTAGTTCCTGCTTTTAAAGAGTTGAAGTTGTGATAAATTTTGGGCTTTTATTTGAAAAAAGACATGAATTGTTCAACATATATATTTGTTAAATGTAAAAGATCCGTTGAATACTATTTATAGTGTTTTCCTTAGACTTGATGTAATTCATTTGGTTGACCATCAACCATTTAAGATTATGGGACTGACAAAACTTGTACCTTTAACTGTTTATTTTACCTTCCTAGTCTTTTGCCATGTTTGTTAACAAGTTAACATGGGATCTCTCTCAAACACAGTTGTGGAATTTGTCTTATTTTCTTGCTGTACTGCTGCAGGATTTCGATATTTCTCAAGGATCTGTGCTTTGTGATGTTGATGAAGCAACTGTTCGAAGTCTTAACGGGTGCAGAGTGGCAGACCAGATTCTCCGGCTTGTTCCAAATGCTGAGGTTATACGAAACATCCCCCTCCCAACTTTACCCTGTATGGTATGGTCTCACTGTGTTTCTATACCAAAATTTATGCTTTGCAGAACTTCCGAACAACACTGAGATGCTTGAAGTACTGGGCAAAGAGAAGGGGTGTTTATTCAAACGTAAGGCTGAGTTTACCATCAATTATTTGCAAAGTTTCTTTTGTAGTTGGACTGAAACTACTACTAGAAAAAAGAAAATTTCCTTCCAAGCAAACTTTTATAGTGGATATTTGCGTTTTCAGATTACTGGTTTCCTAGGTGGTGTCAACTGGGCTCTGCTGGTTGCTCGTGTCTGTCAACTATATCCTAATGCTGTGCCGAGTATGCTGGTTTCTAGGTTCTTCAGAGTTTTTACTCAGTGGCAATGGCCAAATCCAGTGATGTTATGTGCAATTGAGAATGATGATCTTGGTTTTTCTATATGGGATCCACGCAAAAATCCTCGTGATAGAAACCATCTAATGCCCATCATCACGCCAGCCTATCCATGCATGAACTCTAGTTACAATGTTTCAACCAGCACACTGAGGGTTATAATGGAGCAATTTCAATTTGGCAACAAAATTTGTCAGGTATGCATTGATTTGCACCTTAAAATTTTACATCTGCAAGCTAATGTTCTTGGTATGGTCTCAGTGCTTATCTTTCATGCAGGAAATTGAACTTAATAAGGCCAATTGGAATGCTTTATTTGAGCCTTTCCGTTTTTTTGAGGCGTATACGAAGTTTCTAGTTGTTGACATAGTTGCGGAGGATGATGATGATCTTCGGTTATGGAAGGGATGGGTTGAGTCTCGTTTGAGACAACTTACTTTAAAGGTACTTTTGAAGTTTCTTATTTCTGTGCAACATAACTTTTAACTTCTGTTACTTTTCTTGTTTAGATATGTGAATTCAATATTAAAAGCAATGTTATGTTAGCTACTTTAATGAAAAAAATTAATTTCCTTATGGTATTTGATCTTCTTCTAAAATGCAGATTGAGCGCGATACTAAAGGAGTTCTACAGTGCCATCCATACCCATGTGAGTATTCAGATCCCACAATAGAGTGTGCACATTGTGCCTTCTACATGGGCTTATCAAGGAAAGAGGGTTTGAAAAAACGCGGCCAAAAGTTTGATATCCGTGGGACTGTAGATGAATTTATGCGTGAAATAGGCATGTATTCATTGTGGAAACCTGGGATGGATCTCGCTGTCACCCATGTCCGAAGGGAGCAGGTCCCATCTTATGTATTTGAGCAAGGATACAAGAAACCCTGCCCTAAGATGCATGCAAACCAACAAGAGCAGTCTGATGGAGATGGCACATTGAGCCCATATCTGGAGAGTCAGCTCAAGAGAAAGTACGATTCTGATGGTGATGGTCATGTGGAAGTTTGCAAATCAATAAAAAGGTCTTCAGTAAGCCCACCTGGTGAGGAAACCCCACCACATCATGGAGATACTATCAGTAAGGTCCTATTTGACAGCTCGGTGAACTTAATTTCTAGTGTCCTTCGTAGCGGGGCTCAGACTTCTCCATCACATGATGATGTAAATTTAGAACAAACACAATTAACTAGTTCACCACATGGATCTGAGGATACCTCAGCATCAGGCACAAGCTGTGCAGCAGTGGGGGCAGTTGTTTTGGCGGATGAATCCAGCAAGCTCGGTAACTTGACATCTGATGTTGAAGTTGATCCAATTCAGACAATGGCAGCGCACACAACTTTGGAATGCACAGCTCAGAAGGATGAAACAAAGCTTGAGGGAATCAGAAGCATGGCAAGCAGCAATTGTGCTGAATTTCTATAGAGGACAATTCTTGCTGAGAACTTGCACTTCGGTGGGGATGAAGTAATCTGAAATGGCGTTTCAGATAGAGGTTTTGCTTCCTATACTTTCTGCTTGTCAAAATATGATTCTATTTTTTATGATTGCGAACTCCATGCTGATCTTTCTATTATCCTTTGATTAACTGTTTTGATCCACAAAGTCGATGAAAAATGTGATTCAAAGTGGTTTCAGAAGGTGATGCAGGTGTGAAGTTGCATAGAACTCTATAGGCCAGGAAGCAGAGTTGAGGTATAACTAGTATTATTAGAATCTTTAAGCATTGGCATCAAATGCTCTATTATGTTTTTGTACTTGTTTCTTTGTGACAGGACTGATATTCCATCAACTGGTGGCTCTATCGCCAGGGTGAGGGTGGCTTTCTCTCGAAGATTTGCATTTGCTTGCTGTGGAAGTCAGGGTAAACGTTACAGCAGCAATGTTGGGGACTTTTCATGAGAAGGATAAAGTGAAACCTACGTCTGAGAACCATCGAAGCCATGCATCTCCATCTTACGAAATTAGGATCCAAGCTGCTAAAATTTAGGCCAGGTTAGGATTTGTGCTTGTCCGTTAGGTGAAACGGGGCGGACCTCACTGTATGCAGAGGAAAAGTTAATGAGTCTATGGCTCTAGGCTAGTGTAGTTTGGTATGCAAAAATCATAAAGTCATATATTAAGCCAGTTACAAATTCAGAAGATCAAATCATGTCTACAAGACGGCAAGATGAAATCAAGTCCATTCATACCCGTTCTGATGATTTCGTATCTTCCGTGTGTTCGATCAGTCCTTGCCTGTAAAGGACGGCCACTCGCGGCTTGTGGTCACATCGAATCGTCGCACAATAATGCGGCACTGCTATTCACCGACGACATTGGCGTTTGTGACTCCAGCCTCCATCTCTAACCCATGAAAATAAGCAGCAAGACGACATCGTTGTGAAGACGATCTCCAAGAGGAGAAACATCACTTGTTTGTGAGCAATGAGTGCTGTCAAAGGAGATTCACATACCATGTGTCGAATTTTTTTGGTTTATAGAACAAATCTGCAGACATCAGTTGACATGGATGGATAACTAGGCTGGTTTGGCGCGCTGCCCCTGCGCGGGCAATGGAACGCCGACCCCATCGGGTACGCTGTGCGCCTGTGCGTGTTCGCTGATATCGCTGGACGCTGCACTGCGTGACGAGAAGGCAAGCACACGATTAGCACCAGCATAGTATGGAGGGCACGCGGTCGCGGTAAGACACCAAGTGAAACAGATCATGCGCATCCTTCCAAGCATGTGAAGTAGACTATGGGTACACTAGTAGAACTAATATAATATGCCAAATTCACTCTAACAAACAGCCATTAGTAATGCAATGGAATGGATGCGACGGTGCTTACAGAGGATACAGGATCTCATGGGCGATAGTTAATCCTAGGAGTCAACAGACTTGAGAAGACAGTTAAAAATATGTTTTTACTTGCAACGACAGACACTTGCAATCAATTCACAACTCCATGTCCAGGAGAAACAGTACCACAGACGCTCACTGATTGTAACAACCACTTTTTTATTAATATATTTAATCAGTAGGGGTTCATCCCTTCCTGATTCCTCTAAAAAAAAGAAGTAAAGAACGATACACACAGATGAGTAAAGGGGGAACGATGTATTGATCTTAAAATTAATGAAGCTTCCATTATCGAAAAAATGAGTAAAGGGGGACATAAAATACAGAAACAAGTAGGAAAAATTCCAAATAGCGATGAAGTTGAGGCGGGAATTCAGAAAAAAAAAAAAAACCGAAACGTCTCACCGTGTGTTTTGCTCACACAATGGACGCTGCTGCAACGAAATAGGATGTGCTGACAGAAACATCAGACACAACCCATCACGTTGCCATACAACGTCAATCTTGAAGGAGATCACGGCCGCACAAATAATCTGAATGAATACAAGATCACAAATCAACCGGGGGATATATATTTAGAAACCCCATTTTTCTTCTGCTTCCCAATGCGCATAAGCAATGGCCTTTTTGAACTTGTCAGCACCACGCCCAATCCAGCGAATGATTCTATGCATGCGCACTCACATGCGTACGTATGAACGAGAGGGCAAGGCAGGGGTCATCACGCAACCCAGATTTCCAGGACGTAGACGGACTGATGTTTCCATCGTATCCTGGCGCACAGGTCCAAATCCAAGATGGATTATTGCTGGGTTCCCGAGACGATGTCAGCTGTGCAGTCGTCAATCAAGGATTACTTGGTAGAAGCCCCATGCATGCGACGGCGAGCGCGTACATGAACATGACCAGACCAACACCTACGCTGGCGTTGGGGCATCAGCACTTTGCAGAGGCATGAGGAGCCGAGGAGGCGCATCGGTGCTTTAATTTCGGCCGCATTCGGTGCTTTTCAGTTGAGTAGTGTAGCTACTACCTACAGGACTACTCATCGTTATATTCGTTTGCAATCGAAGGCTGCTACAGTGCAGAGCTCGTGGCAGACCAGATTCTCCCTTATGGTATGGTCTTGTTTATACACCAAAATTTATGCTTTGCACAACTTCCGAACAAAAATGAGATGTTTCAAGCACTGGGAAAGAGAAGGGGTGACGTAAAGCTGAGTTTATCATCAATTATTTGCAAAGCTGCTCTTGCAGTTGGACTGAAATCACTACTACTACTATATAGAAAAAGAATTTTTTCCTTGCAAACAATTTTTTATGATTTTGAAGCATTTGCCTTATGTGGTGTCAACTGGCTCCGCTGGTTGCTCGTGTCTGTCAACTCTATCCTAATGCTAGGTGTGCCAAGCATATATGCTGGTTTCTAGCTTCCTCAGAGTTTTTGCGGGCTATGAGGTTGGGTACAAACAACCCATTTGCAAGAAAAATGACGAAGCATTTGCGCTCACGTGGGCTCTCCCGGCCACTGGTTCTTGTCCATGGATGCCCTAACTGCTAAAAAGCGTCTTTCCTGCAATATCTTGCCCCTAAGTATCAGTCTCGCGGCTAGCTACTATCTCGTTTCTTTCCCAGATGCTCTAGGCTAGCTTTTGTCTTCAGTTTGATTGACGTGTTCCACTCTGCATTCTGCAGCCTCATGCAGAAGTCCGGTAAGCTGTATCACAAGATGCAGTCCAAAAGCATTGTTGTATGCGTTGACTTCTACATTGTACTCTTAAGACATTGTAACAGTTGACTTCTACATGGCCTTATCAACAAGGAGAGAGGGTTTGAAAAAACGCGGCCAAAACTTTAATATGCGTGGGAAAGGAAAGTAGATGAATTTATGCGTGGAATTGGCATGTACTCTTTGTGGAAACCTGGGATGGATTTGAGCATGGATACAAGAAACTCTGCCCTAAGATGCATGGAAACCAACAAGAGCACTAGAGCAGTGTGAAGGAGATGGCACATTGAGCCCATACCTGGAGAGTCACAACTCAAGAGAAAGTACGATTCTGATGGTGATGTCTATTTGGAAGTTTGCAAATCCGATCCGTGAAAAGGTCTTTAGTAAAGCCCACTTGGTGAGGAAACCCCACCACATCATGAAAACAGTATCGTGATAATTGTCCCGGCTGTCCGCGATGAAGATGGGAACAGTACATTTGCAAAACAAGGACGAAGCATTTGCTGCTGCTCACGCGGGCTCTCCCGGCCACTCGTTCTTGTCCATGGATGTTTTTTCACTTTTTCCTGCACCATCTTGCCCTCGAAGGATCAGGCTAGCTGCTAGCTAATATCGTGTTTTTTCCCCAGATGCTCTAAAATCTTCAGTTTGATTGACGTGTTCCACTTTGCAATCTACAGCGTCACGCAGAAGTCCGGTAAGCTGCATCACAAGATGCAGTCCAAAAGCATTCAGTACGTGGCTACGTGCCTACGTGCCCAGCCGACAGCGATGGTCGAGGAGCATTCCGCGCAGAACGCCGGCCGGGCAAAGATTATATGTACGATAAATTATATGTATAAACCAACATAAATAATTATACGGAGAGGTATAAGTTATGCACATGGGTTTATAACTTACACGCACAATTTTATAACTTATACAAATCTTTTATATAACTTATGTGTATGAGTTTATAAATTATCGGTTAACTCATAGGTATAAATTTAGCATTTTTTTTACAAATCATGTGTGTAATTAAGTTCTATATATAGGTTATACGTTATAAGTTCGATTACGTACGTATAAGTTTGGTGCGAGAGCGTGCCAAAAGGAGTGATTATTGGATTAATAAAATGTTTTGTTGGATTGTCGTACTCCGTACTCTACAAAAGAGGGATCGAGCAGCAGCGCGCATAAAAAGCGTGGAACAGCCTAGAAGATGCGCGTGGTGCGGATGAGGATCATGGGAGGCAAGAAGCGTGCATGTTTCTGTAGGAGCCATGGCTGTCGGATCGTTCATTAACACCAACGTTCCAAATAAACCTTCACGATCAAAATAGTCAGTCCCAATCGACACTTTGGACTATCTTTGTTGCAAATATTATCTAAATCTTGTTTTTCCTTTTAATATCGTACTTTTCTTATTGCCTCGATCTGTCCGACAACCACGATCCTGATGAGCTCCATATACGTTGATCTTGCTTGATTTGACTAGCTTCACTTGGTGCACTACATGAAAACGCTATCGTTTTTTTTGTTAGCTTTAATATATTTTCCTTGGTTTCTAAGAAAATAGCTATACATCTAGGTTTAATAATGTCGATGGAACGTGAGTGATTTCGAAAGGCGATGCTGATGCAGGTGTGAAGTTGCATATCACTCGAGAGGCCAGAAAGCAGAGTTGAGGCGTGTCTGATATTATCAGATTCTTTCTTTAAGCATTGTCAGCAAATGCGCTATTATGTTTTTTCGTACTTGTATCTTTGACATGACTGACATTCCATCAACTGGTGGCTACTGGATGGAATTTGAGTTCCATGCCTGTGGCTGGCGGGGTGGTTTTCTCTGGAAGGAATGCTTTTGCTAGCTGTGGAAGTCGGAATAAAAATTACGTCCGCAATACTGGGGACTTTTGAAGAGAAGAATAAAGTCAGATTCTACATTTGAGAACCATGGAAGCCATGCATATGCATCTCCATCATATGCAATTAGGAACCTAGTTTAGGCCAGGTTAAGGAGTTATATGCTTGTCCTTTAGGTGAAACAGGGCGGGCCCGACAGTACTATGCAGAGAAAAAGTTTTGAGTCCAGGGCTCTAGGCTAATGTAGTTTGGTTATCATTGAGCAATCATGTATGCACGCAGCATCTGTGTTTTTTAGTCATATATTAAGCAAATTACCTATAAAATTCAAAGAAAAGTGATGCTACTAGTTTGGCCTACTTAGCTTATTGACGTATCAAGTGGACAGCACTTACAGATAAGTAAATGTTGCTCTGCTTGGAGTTTGTCTTCACAACAGTGCCGTATTATTCATGCATGGGCTGGAGACCGAGAGTCACAAGCGGCACCGTCTTTGGTTAACAGAATGCCATGATCGTGCTACGATTCGATCTGACCGTGTGGAAAATATATGAAGACGGCATAGCACGTCTTGGGTGTATGGACAATGTCTCACATACATCTGTATCGGACGGTCCAAACCACATGGTATCATAATAATTCTGAAAATTAAAATACTCAGATTTTTCACGAAGCATAATTCTGCACCATTGGATTAATTAAGTATTTCGATTGAGTAAATATCTTCCGGCGTTAGGTGCTTGATAGTTCGTTGTGTGTACTAGTTGACTAGAACGCCCTTGCCCCTTGCCTTTATTTATTTGCTACCGCACCATGTATTGATGATATATTTGTGTGTTCCGCCGCCAAGTCGATGCTGTTGCTGCATTGTTTATTCAGAACCTGGTCCTTGATCGAAATGGTGAGAACCGTATATACCAACTCAGACTAGTAGGAGAAGAACCAATCGAATTCAATGGTAAAAACACTACTAGTCACAACGCCAAAATGAGCTAGCTAATTTTCCTGCTCGCACAACGGATTTGCTTTTTGGACGCGCGGCGCAGGTTCCTTGGATTGCATGCCGGGCTCTTGACAGTCGTTGACTCTTGCCCCGCCTCTTCCTAGACACGTGATATGATAAGCAGCATGGATCGTGAAGGGAGAACAACTTAAAGGCACTGTTTTGTTTTCTCAAAAGCTAAATCACGACCCCTCTCGATTTAGCCTTAACATAAGATCCTCCCTAAACGGAAGTTTGATTTGCTCAGGAGAGGAAGAATACCAACAATAGCAAGAAAAAAAAAAAGAACAAATCAGCTGGCGAGGTTAGAGTTCGGGGTAGGGGTTACCTGTGTCTTTTCCAGCCTGGATACGCAGCCCTGCTTGTATGGAGGCGTACAAGACCTAAGCCATGTGGAGGCTGGGTCTGCTCTCGGTTAGCGGCATGGAGGAGGGGCAAGCGGACCAAATCATCTTGACTTAGCCGGCAATCCATCCCCTGCTGCTTGAGTCCTTGGCAGCTTGCATGAACACCAAGGAGTTAAAAGGCGGGCACCCACAGTGCCGGCAGCACCTGCTTGAGCTCATATGCCACGTCGTTAATTCGACGGACAGTACATGCGGCAAAGGTCAAGGGCTCCGGCACTAGGGGAGGCGATCACGGCCGCCAGAGGAGCACCACCCGCACGCACGGGACATGCAGACACAGCCTGGCCGAGCTAGGCGCCAGTCGGCAGCCCAACGTCGATGAGGAGGCCACCCATGATGACCAGATTCGGTGTCGGGGAGTGTCGATCCATGCTCTAGAGGGCCAAATCTGGCGATGCCAGGGCGGCCTAGGCCCGTCGTCGGTGGCGACGGCAACCCGCCCGGTCAAACTAGGCGAGCCCAATGTCAACGACGATGCCACCCACGATGACTAGATTTGGCGACGGGGAGTGTAGATCCACGCGCCAAGAGGGCCAGATCCGGTTATGGCAAGGTAGCCTTGGCCCATCAGCGGTGGTGATGTCAACCAAGGCACAAAAGAGAAAGGGGAAGAGAGAGCAGGGGGAGAGAGTTGGGGAGATGCAGGGGCTACCTTTTTCCAAGGCCGCCGTTGGTAATCGATGCCGAGGGTGGCGACAACGGCAGAGCGAGGGAGGTGGAAGGGTGGCTGTGGGCTACAAGAGGGTGTCGCCACTGAGTCGCCCAAGCAGATGAGGGGGGGGGGCTGTTTTGCAGTTTTCGTTCGGTTTTTTATGTTCCATGTTTGTATAAAAAACGGGTGTTGATAAACATTTGTACGAAGAATGGAATTAATACTATATTTCATACTAGCAGGTGAAGTATTCGTTACTTGCGTGTGGTGCATACTGACAAAGTCCTAGGATCAAGTCCTGGTGGATGTCCTCCCTCTCTCTGCTCAAATGTTCCTCTACTGGGTGGCTACTGTTCCAAAGGTGAATTGGGTGGCTACAGTTCCATGCAACAGAAAGTGCACCTAAAGTTCCATGCAACGTGCTTGCTGCTTCTCATTCCGGCACCTACTTTCTTTAATTTGTTGCATTATTGCATATCCCCCTTAACTTTCCGATGATATTTGTTCGTGTGTTTTGAATGAATCTATCGTCCCAATCGCATTATGGCCTCTAAGAATTGATAAAGCATAGATATTTTCTTTTTACTACCTTTTCGTGGTTCTACCTGTGACCACAAATCAAAGTTGAGTAATCGTCAGTCAACAATCGGTGGCAGTTCTTTTCATCTAGTCCGAGTGCTTTGTTGCAACAGATATTCCACATGATCATTGCATGGGATTTTATTATTGTCTAATTGCAGACATCGGTGGATTTAGAGCAAAAGTCTAGCAGGGGCTCATGTAATCATAGAATGCTTAGGAAAACCGACCGACCCACTACGCCCAAACCGGCACTAATAGCAGAGTGCTCGTTTCAGGGTTGCGGGTTGTTTCCATAAGACGCAAGTTACTGCACGCCGTTTGATGCCGGTATCGGAGGGCTCACGTATAGCTGCCGTACACATCCCTTGACCATAGATGCAGACGCAGATGCCCTTTCGAGCAAAGCCTAGGATTCTAAGAGAAACGTCCTACCCTAGCCGTGGGGGTCTGGATAGATGTCTTATATACTTGGACTTCAACGAGATACGATATTGCCCTCTTCTGATAGAAAGTTACATTTCAATGAATGAGACAGTCAGTTTTATTATCGTATTGAATTTCAGAATTTATTTTCATGTCATTTTTGCACATTGGATTTGGCAACATTTCAGAATGTGAACGTTTAATTATTTCTAGAACAACCAACACACCATATTTATTTCACATCCAGAAAATTCTTAATATTTTATTATTTCTGGACCAGCCAATGCGGCATATGTATTTCTTATTGTATAATTTAAAATTGTACATTGATTATGAAAATTTCAATCTTTCTCCACTAGCCAACACGGTATGTGCATTTCACATCCACAAAATTACAATGTACACTATTTACAGCAGTAGCAAGTGTTACACCGGAAAAGTTAGATGGTGGCCTCCCAACTTTCTGTTTGGCATTGTTCTTGTTTAGAGGCATGGCCGTGTGAGATTGTGGCTGTGGTTCTGGATCAGTGTGGCATCACTATATTGTCTAATATCTCTGTTTGGAATCTCTTGAATACCTCATGCCCATAATTATTGACCTTCCGATATGGTAGCATATTGTATCCGGTGACTTGTAGCACATCGCTTTTATTTTGAGCTTATCAGGAACACGCAAACCCGTAAATTAAATTTCAATCATGTTGTATGAATCAAAGTGGTATGCATGCATGATACCATGATATTCTAATTAAGTGTGATATATAGAAGTACTCCCTCTAATTTTTTTATTTAACGTGGTTGACTTTTTTTTTCAAAACTTCAATCATTCGTCTTATTCAAAAAATTTATACAAACATATAAGAACGCAAGTCGTACTCAACGTATCCCTAATGATAGAACAAGTAACGACAAAATAAACGTTAAGTAATGAAATTTTTTGAATAAGACGAATGATCGAAGTTTTGAAAAAAAAAGTCAACCACGTTAAATAAAAAAAAATGGAGGGAGTATAAACCATATATAGGGATGCAATAGGTGTATCTCTTTTTAGCATTACATATGCCATTTCTATTCTGATCCATCTATGGTTCACTAGGCTTCTTAAATTAATCTGCCAATTAAACAAGTATATCAAATAAGCTTTAAGAAGAGATAATGCACTCACTGACGCGATTAGAAGTGCTCAGCGTTCTGAGGGACTGGGGTGGTTTGCGTCAAAATGATCTAATTTATTTTTTTATGGCAGTATGCAGTTGCAGACATGAGGACATGAGGT
The DNA here is from genome assembly GCA_030272315.1 of Paspalum vaginatum. Taxonomy (NCBI): domain Eukaryota; kingdom Viridiplantae; phylum Streptophyta; class Magnoliopsida; order Poales; family Poaceae; genus Paspalum; species Paspalum vaginatum. The sequence goes on along the minus strand of CM059015.1, from coordinate 39,842,925 downwards.
ATATATGCTGTTGGATTTACTTTACTGCTCCGATCCGTTGGGGCACTGCCGGCCGGCCACTCGTCCCCGCTGGCATGGCGGACGGCGCGCGCCGCTCGGCCTCCCTTGCGCATCATCGCAGCGCATATGTAGAGATCGGCCGATCCTCCGAGCTCTAGCAGTGCGTCTCCGCCTGCAGCTGCGAGGTTTGTAGCCCCGTTCCCTTTGGTGGATTAAAAAAGCGCGGAGCGGCGCAGAGCCACGCGAGAACCGTCCAGGCTGCCGATCCAACAGCCAAAGAAGCGTCGGGAAGCTGTTCCATGGAATCCTCACGCCGTCAACTGATCATCATCTCTACTTAAGCCCTCAGTTCAGGTATCGTATCAGCATTGAGCATTCGGTCCATTGGATGGCTATGCCGCTATGGCTCCTTGCCGCAATTAAATAATAGATTATTCAGTAATCTATTTGTTGGAACTCGCAATTGCAATAACTAAGCCTGAATGACTAAAGTAAATCTTCTATCCAACGTATTGGTACTCGTGTAATTTTTTTGCCTTGTAAATTCTTCAAACATGGAGGTCAATTCTAAAATACCAAGATATAATTGAAAAAATTCATTTTGGAGAATACCTGACGCTTGATGTTTTTTCATTCTTTACTCTTTTAGCATGAATGCCTATTGCGGTTCTAATCTCCAAGTGTTGATGAAACATATAGTTATATAACTTTGATTAATTATTTATATTTTTTTAATATAGGACCACACTCTTTATTTCGCGCCAGAGTCACGTAAACATAGAGGCGGCTAGATAGCACAATCTTCCTGAGACACACTCGATAATCATGGCGAACATATGACCAACCATTGGTACAAAGTGTTTGTGAGGAAATCGAGGTGTGGCAAGTCTACCTGCATCGGAGTAAGGGAGAGGAAGCAAGGTCGATCCTTCTGCTGTCCTACACCAGCTTCCCCGCCGGCCGAAGCGTGCGGCGCGTGGAGATGTCAGCAGCAGAGCACGCTTTCGGGGCGCCGGCGCCCCAAAATCCGGCCGCCCAAACACTTAATGCGCTGGCGGCTAACCATGCAATCAAGCCCGGAACAGGTTGGAGTTTTGCCCTCCGGACCATTCAATCCATCACTGGGATACTAGCGCTAGCTGTGATGGTCTCGGCTAATGACTTCTCAACTTTTCCACCCTTCAAGTATCGACCCTTCCACAACTCCTTGTTTGATTCTAATACATTGTTTTGGCAAAAAGGAAAGCTAATTAAGTGTGCTTGGTTTTCCAGCTTTTTTGTCGCTGCATGTGCGATACAAATTTTTTGGGCTATATCACTAGCCCTTTCTGATATTTATTTATTCGCCGGTGGCCAATTTCCTTTAGTAAATCACTGGATTTCATCTCCGCCTACCTTTGGAGATGGGGTAAGCAAAGAAAGTAACAATTATATCACTAGCCCCTTTGCTTGTGTTTTTTTAATTGGATACCATTAAATTTCATCATCAGTGCCATTTCTTCGACAGATCATTGCTATGATGACGTTTTGGGCAGCAAGTGCTTCCTCAGGCATAATCTTGTTCTTTCGTGTTGACTTGAGGTCATATGAGACTACGAACAATGGCGGGAGGTTTGAAGCTGCAACTGGAGCGGCATTCATTGGCGTCAATAGTATCCACTGTTACTTATGTGTCCCAAGTCCGTAATGCTTTCTTTTTATAGATAATGTCGACCAAGGAACGTTGGCTGCTACTATATTCTAGGCTTTCATGCTTGGTAACTGCATGCGTATCCCAAATAATCTATGCTTGGAACGTTAGCTCTGGCCGCATCCGCGTCGCAGCTTTCAGGTACTCATAATCTCTCCCAAAATCTGGCCATTATTTTTACTTTCTTGCCCGGCCCGTTTGTATGCTTAAAAATTAATAGGAGTATTCTTCTTGGGTTTGTTAAGATCTCTACAAAACCCCTAACTGAAGGGTTTCGTTTACACCCTATTCACGCAAAGACTACTATCCAAACTTGCGAAGTGGAAGGGAACATTATTATTAATATAAGAACTTTGTCCTAATGCCTGCACGCGCAGGATTTGAGCTTCCAGCCTGCACATGAAAATCCTACATGCGCTTTTCACTTTTTTCTCTGACGCTGCCCCCCCCCCCCCCCCCTTTTTTTTTTTATTTGCCGCTGCGGCACGCTGCGCACCAAGTCCATCTCTTCCCACCATCGTATAGCACATCGTTACATTGTGTACTTAAATCACAAGGCACCACAACAACAAAGGATATAGCAAATTTGTTACAGCGATAATTTTTTACAACTTAGAAAAGCAAATCATCAAGTACTCATGTTTGTTTCACTGGTACACTTCTATAAAACTGCTACTTTTAGATGTTCTTCCTTCTAAACCGGTCTTAGGGAAAAAAAAGACCTGGATTTATGCTCTTCCCATACCAGTTTCAGTCATGCTTGTTTCAAAAATACCAAAACACATGGTTTTCTCTCTCTAGATTCCCATAACAAATACAAAATGACACGGTACCGAAGCCATTCTGCACATATAAGAACTTCACAGCAATATGCATATAGTATGGCCTTCACGTGACATCAGTAGGGTACTATAAAATGAAAAGGCTAGGGGATAACATTTATTAAAAGCCACAGGGATTACATTCATAAAGACGAATTGTATTGTATGTGCAAACCTTAAATGCTTTATGTGCCGCACGTGGCGATATTATTAAATTTAATTTTAAAAAAATACCTATTTAAGTAAAAATAATAAAGGTCTTAAGAAAGAATTGAGTAGGCTATGCACGCGCGACATGCACAGCAAAAAAATATTCAATATAAAAGGATATGAATGTTACATACACGTCTTCGTTGGAGTAAGAAATATTCAATATTAACAAAACAATATTTTTTGATTTAATTGATGGTGTATAAACATATTTTCCTAGGCTGAAACCTGCCCAAAATATGTATATGACAAAAGTATGTGTGCAGCCTATGTATATAACAAAAGTATATGTGCAGCCCAGAGTTTAAAGTTGTTTTGGGGCCACACCTCCTTTCGACCTGGGCTGAATCTGTCCAAGCCTGTTAGGCCCATTCGGGCGGTGGCCTCCCTACGATCAAATCGGACAGCTCATGTCAGCCCGGATGGATAAAAACCTTCCAAGCGCACCTCTCCCCTAACCCTAAAATTTCTTTCCTCCTCCCCTCTCTCTCACCCGACGGCAGTGGTGGCCCCACAGCGAGCGAGGGCGCCGATCAGCGCGCGGCATCGTCCCACCTGCGAGCTGGAGGAGGAGCGGCCCAGGCACCCCAACACCTGGCCGGAACCGCAACGGCTCCGTGCCCTCCTCCCTCCTCGGCCTCGCCGTGTACCCCTCCTCTCGCCAAAGGCCGCGCCCCCTTCCCGTCCTCCTCCCTGGGGCACCGTCCTCCTCCTTGGGAGGGATATGCCGTGCCACACGTCGTCGTCCTCCTCCCGCCGCACGCTAGTCGCGGCAGCCGGATCCGCTGCGCCTCCTCCCCCCCCCCCCACCCGAGCACATGGCCACATCTCGATTCTAGGTTGGTTAGTTCTTGCGCTCTCTGTGTTCTTGCTGTGCTCTCTCTCATGTTCTAGACTAATATGCAGTATTATACCAAGCTACAATAGCGATTTGGGATTTGCGATGGTGTGTTTATCCACGATCGATTTGGGAATTGCCATGCTGTATTTATCCGTGATTGGGCCTTATAATGGACCTAAACATTATTGGGCTAGTATTTGTATTTTTTTCTTCACCGCTTGTTTGATTTCCAATTTGCGTGGGGTTATTGGAGGGGATCGGAAAGGCTGCGGAGGGTAGAAATTTCGGTGGAAAAAAAAGCGCGAGGATTTCTACGTATCGATACCCGGCCATGGCAGAAACGCCGTTTTTGCCGGGCGAGCGTAAGGGTGGCCGTAACCAAGGTAAGAGGGCCGTTGGATTAAATATATTGCGGGACCGTTGTTTAGATCTAATGGTGGGATAATATGGTGGGTACCAAAGAGGTGGGTAGATATCATTATTTTTAAACTCGTTCTTTTATAGGGTAGATATAAAAATTGTCTCAAAATGCTCAAATAAAGACTACAAAAGATCTGCATTTTTTGCCTAGTAATTTTGAAAAAAAAAGGCCTAAATATAATTAATAATGTTGCCAGACTATTTTGAAGTAAATACTTTACGATGTTGAAATATTGCTTAACAGTTGTAAATAAAAGACTTAGCATTAGTTTAGTTTTTTTTCATGGCAAAGTACAAGCTGACAACATATGGATCCAAATGAGACGCAAACAAATGTTGATGAGATCTCAGCTAAAGATTTCAGTTTTAGTTTCACATAAATCTTATGTATTGTACTTGTACACAACCAGCTAGAAGCTACACTAGTGGATCTAATGATGACTGTCCAACCAACTTTCATGAAAAGAATTAATATGATTGAATTGTAGCCTAAAAAGTTACAAGAAAAAACTTTAAAACGGTGGTTAAACATTATTGCGTGCTAAGTTTCGAGTAAAGACCAACAGATATTGAAATGTTGCACAGCAATTTCCACTAAAAGATTTAATTACGAAAATTAGTAGTCTGATTGCTTACATGATAATCTTACATATTTTAATAATGAAAATTGCTTGATGAAAGATCTTATATACTTGTCAAAAGTAAATAACGCATATTGTGTGAACTATGAAGATTTTAAAGGTAAACAGTTTCGGTGAAAACAAGATACTTGCATGGTGACTATTGGCGCCTTGCTTGCAGCCCCGTACAAAAATGCATGCAGTATGTATAGAATTCCTACTATGCATAACAACCACTCATGGATAAAATATGTCAAGCAAAAAGAACAACCAGCTTCGATTTATAAAGATGCACACGGACCTCCTCCCTTATCAACAATACTCATTCTATAATAAAAACTACTATGTTCTGAACTTTAGACAAACATGCAAGTCTGATCAATCCATTTTAATATGTAGTAGTGATAAAGGGGGGGAAGTAGCAATATCACCTTGCTGCCAAGTTCAAAATAGTAAAAAATGGCGTTGCTGGATCAATTACCAAATAATTTGTGTTCTAATAACTAACTGAGAAAGAGCTTTCTGACATGTTGGATCCCTCCACCCAAAATTGATCATTTATAATAGCCTAGCTCACTGATTTGATTATCATTTAGTACACAGAAAAGCATATATGCATCATGAACTAATAGAAACCGATATGAGATAAAAAGATATTGAACCGAGATTTCGACGAATAGCAACTTTAGCCACTGGTTATGGTAGCCTCCGAGAGATCATTATCCTCTGAAAGACCAAATGGAAATAAAATTCATATTCATTTCTATAGAAAAAAAAAACTCAGGGCACAACAAAGTTCAATTGATTAGTATTGCTCCTCAACCTACCATCTATTATGTAAACTTTGAATTTTACGGACAACCTTCGATGCAAAACTGTTTTTATTTCCTTCCTTTATTTTACTGAGGAAAAAAAGGAGATATATAACTGTTGCTACAAGAAACTCCTGAAGAAAGGGGCGCATCCCTCTCAGACATGCAGCAAGTGCTTCAACTGTCCAACTCCAACTATACACACACAAATATAGGATGCTCTATATCAATCACTCTGTATTACTGTTATATGTGTAGAACATAGATCATCTCATGACAACATAACATGACTCGACACAGCATTGAAGGAATACTTGATACTAGTTAAAATTTTGCCTAACAATTTGCAAGAAACTGGCAGCAACAAGTAATGCTCTGCTCTAATTTGCTCTATTATGTTATATAAGTAATGCTTTAGGACAATTTATTTTTGTAAAAAAATTATGCGTTGATCCTCCAGATAAAAAATGGTAAAAAGATGCATCACTCATTAGCAAATAAAAATGGAGTTCCGTTTGCAAGTATCCTTAGTGCATTAGTTCCAAAATACTCTAGAGTCTCGACTATACAAAATCTGCTGCCCATAGTCTATTTCCAAATCATGTAAATCATGCAAATTGTTCCAATTTATTAAGAAATTTGCATGATCTTAGAATAGACATGTAACAGTTTGAATAGTAAATATACTATGGGCAGTATGTAATATAGGCAAGCAGAGGCAAATAATTGGACAGAAACAAAATGTGCGAATCAGATTACAGATGAAAAATGAGAAAGATGGTAGGAAATATCTTCATACCAAGGTTGAGTAATCGATGGTAGGATGCCGAGGTTGTAGGGGATCAGCTGACCTGGTTGCTACTGCCGACCAGCTCGTCCTTACGCGGAGGAGCAGTCGACAAAGCATCACCCTTCATTTGTTTCAGCTGGACATTATTGCCACCAGGCTCCATGAAGAGAGAGGACTTCAGGTTACCTCACTAGAAGTTAAGGCAGCACCCCAATCTAGAGTTGCGATAGTGGGATCCTTCGATTAGACACCTAATCTAGGGTGACGGAACTGGGAATCGATGGCTTGGAGATTCATTTACAAGCGAAGACCACAAAACCTCGACCCCTAACCCCAGGGCCCCGACCTGCAAACCCTAATCCGCGGTGCCTGAATCCAACCAAGGGAGGAGCTGAAGGAGAAGAGGAAGGACGAGGAGTTCGACCCACCTTGATGGTAGCCACAACATTTGAGACATGGGATCGAAGGATAGGAGGGGCGAGTGCGTCTTCTGTGGAGCCGAGGTGGGGACTGGGTCACGCAGCCGACGGAGCTAGGAGACAAACGGTTGGAATTGGCTGGTGCCTATCCAATGGATGGGAGAGGTGTGCCTGCAGCACCAATTCACGCGCCGCTGATCTGAGCCAAAGCATTTAGGTCAATGTAAAGATGAAAAATGCCTTATATGACAGTGTCCTTGTGCAACGATTGATTTGTGAGGATTTTAACTATTTATTCATGAAGTAATTACTTGCTCATCGTGTATGCAGTTACATGTATAAGGGCTTAATGATCCAATCCTCCGTGTACGTGCTGCTGTTGGTGGGTCAGGGTATAGGGATGTACCTTGGATCGACGACACCAGCACCCAAGAATCGTTCACTGTGCTTTCTACTTATACTTATCGAATGCGTACGTACTTTCCTTACCTTGATTATATGTGTGCACAAACGGGCATGCAATTTCTGATACGGCGTCTTTGCATGGAATGCAGTTGACAGCACTCTTTATCGTGGGCGCAGCATGTGCATCTCTTGGCGCTCTGTCATATTTTATGGCCAATGATTTCTTCTATGCATACGTGAACATAAGGGCTATGATCCACTGTGGCCTATCACTGGCGGCAGGGATATCTGGTGCAGTTTCAGCATATGTCAGCTTGGAGATCGCTAAGTATCGCCGCCGTCAACTGCATGAGTAGATGAATATAAATTTCTAACCTGATTAATATTCGGATATATATATATATATATATGAAAATTCCTTTCTACATGCGCTATATATATATATATATATTTATATATCTATATATATATATATATATATTTCTATATATATATATATATATATATATATATTAGGATATGCTCATACATACATACCGTACTGAGTTCTATATTATGATTTGGAAGCCTATTTCTAGGTATATCATGGAAAGTTCTATGTATACTTGAGCTATGAATCTTCACGCAATATAAAATGTCACATTGATTTCGCGGTCAGGCACCTTTCATCTCATCTAATCAAACATGCAAACCATGGCGTCCAAAAAAAAATCTGAAACAAAACAAGCATCGCATTGTTATGCTGCGCCAAAACAGCAGTCTAGGTACAACGCGATAAGTACGACACCAAGACACAACATTAATGAATACACAATAGATTGACGTGTGAAGAAAACAAACAAAGAGGCACGAAATAAAGGAAATTCCAGCAAATAAGTGAATAAGAGGAGAGAAAAAATCGGTAAAACAAAAGAGAAGTGGGAACGAAAATTTCCGCTCCGCAAGCAAGTTCTTAATCGACGAGATCCCTGGCGTTGCCTAGATCACGTTCTTCTGGAGTAGCAAGGGGTGCGGGCCTCGCCATCAGCCCATCGGTTAATAACCCGCCCCACAAGCCCACCTAAGCACCGCAGTGGAGCCCAGCTACGAAACAGTTCCACATGGGTCAGCCCACGGATCCTAACGGCGCCGCATCGACTACAAGGAGAGTTAGTCCTTGTCTGCGTCCGTCCGCCCCTGCTCTCGTCGCCGTCCGCCCATCCTCATGGACGTCGTGGGAAGGGAGGGCGCCGTCGTCTTCCATGTCGCCATCTCTGCCACTGCTCTCGCCCATCCCTGAGATCCAAGCGGCGGCGGCGGTCCGTCCCCGAGATCCAGGCAGGAGGCAACGTCTGAATCCTGTCCCCAAGTTCGAGAGGATTGCGGCGGCCGTGGCCAAGATCATCCACCGTCGGCATCGTCACATCCGCCATCTCAACCTGTATGCGCTCCTTGCTTTCGTTCCTACCTTTTCTCGAAACCCTACCTCTAGATTCCCTGATGGAAAGCTCAAATCAGCCATGATCTTGTCTTCTCCCCAGGTTCCCATGGCGGGTCGGCCACCACCGTCGCCACCCCTACTCTTGCTTCTGACCGGGCCCATTGTACTATATTCCGAGCCTGGGTCCATTGTCAATCTCACATTCCAAGTGGAATGGATGCGTTCCAAAATTTTTTGGAACATGCCTATTACGAATCTAGAAAGAATATTCTCTTTTATGGAATGGACACATTTCTCCGTTTTTCAACCAAACACTGGAATTGATAGAATAGGATGGTTCCATTCCACCCCATCCCACCAACCAAATTGATGAGATCCCTGGATCACGTTCTTCTGTTTCCTGGTCCTAGATAGAGTTGCAAGTAGCGCGGGCTTCGCCGTTAGCCCACAGCCCATCGATTTACCCATACCAAAAGCCCACGTAAGGGTCGCAATGGAGCCCAGCTATGGAACGGCTCCACAAGGGCCAGCCCATGGGTCCCAACGGTGCTGTATCGACTGCAAGGAGAGTCAGCCCTCGTCTGCGTCTGTACACGCCTGCTCTCGCGAGTCGCCGTTTGCCCGTCCTTGTGTGCTTCGTGCGAAGGGAGGGCACCGCCATCATCGTGTGTGTTGGGGAAGTTATACTTTGACCCAGCTTGCTTTGTGTTCTCCTCTCTGATTGCACATGTACCGATCATAACCATCCATCTGTGCCAAGAAAGGTGACCTTTGGTGCCGTGGCACCTTCGCTCAGGGGCCACAGAGGTGACCTTCAACGAAGGATTGCGAATCTACCTATGACGAGACAGCCACTGAAGGACAGTTGGAGGAGGTAGAACCCAAAGGTGATCCCTCGACGCTGTCTTTGAGGGGGAGGTTTGTAACGCCCTAGTTTTAACTTTAGCATTTTATAGTAAATCATAAGCAATTTATTTAATTTTCTAAGGTTCATATGTTTAGATTGCATTTATCATCATTTATTTCAACTATAGGCCTAACTTCCTTGTGCATACATGCTGGTGCATTATTTATTATTTGTATGAATTAACGATTCAAATTCAAATATATTTGAATTGGTAGAACTCTTGCTCTCTTATTCAAAAGAATTACAAAATAGAAAAGAAAAAGGGAAAAAAGAAAAGCCCAAGCCAACGAGGCCGACCAGCCCAGCTAGCGGCCCAGCGTCGTCCCACCTAGGCCAAAGGCTAACCCAAGCCAGTGCCTCCCTCACTCTGCATGCCACTAGCGGGTGGGCTGCGCCCCCTCTCTTGCTAACCTACTGACCCCACCTATCATCTCCTTCTCCTTCTCTCGCAGCATATACCGCGCCTCTTCCATCCGTCGTGCGGCCACGTCGGTAGGTCGAGGTGGAAACCTGTCCCCAAATCCACGCCCTACTTCCCTTCCTTAATCACCTTGCTATCAATCCCCAAAAGATTCGCGATAGTTCCTCCTCTTCAATCTGCCCACTCAAGCTTTCAAGCTGCCGATCGGCTTCCACGCCCCACGTCGCCCTAGCTTGCCTAAACCCCCTATAAAACCCTGACCCCTAGCTTCGCAGTCATCTCCTTTGGCACTGCCACCGCTTCAATTGCTCTCTCACCCACCATCACATTTGCAATCCGCCCCCAGGAGCTCCACCTCGGTATACCACTCCGCTGTCAAATTCGTCAACGGCGAGCCCACTTCCGGCCATCTAACCGCCTCTACCTCCTTCACAGGGTCCTGGCGGAGACGTTTTGCGGGTTTTGGACGAGAATCTGTGCCTCTAACGCTTCCGTCCACGAGCTCGACCGTCCCCGTCCGCTGTCCTTCGTCGCCAAGCCGCACCGCCCTGCTCCCGACTTCTTCGAGCCCGTGGTGAGAACCACCGAAGCCCTCTCTCCCTCCCGAGCTAGCTCTAGGGCACCAGTACCACCTCTCGGCCCCAGGTGCACGCGCATCCGGCGAGCCGCCGCCGCGCTGGGTGGATCCGCCATGGAGTTTGGTTGCCGCCGACGCCCCCTTGTGTCCTCTTTCACTCCTGGCCGCCCGATCTATCTCCAACGGTCAAGATTAGAATGTTGCATACCCTTTCGATAGTGAATCACCGATCGACACGTTCACCTTCATAATCCTAGTCAGCACCGGCCCCACCTAGTCAGCAAGGGACAGTGGCCGCCACATCACCGCGAACGTCAGCAATACGTCAGTGACGACCAAGTCAGCAGTGGAACTTTTGCAAAAAAGCCCCCACATTTTTCTGTTATCAACCCACAGTCTATCTCCTTTGAAAAATAATTAGGTTTTGGTCCTGTTTTTAACAGTGTAGCCCCCGAGCATTCCATGATTTGAAACCGTAGTCCAGGCTCTGGAGGTTTTGCTTTAAAACCCTCAGCGGCTAGGTTTATTTATGTTTAGGCCCTCAGTTTTCATAAAACAGCCCCAGGTTTAGTTTATCTTTCACAGTTTTGCCCTTAGGAGCTTGTTTCGGGCATAACTTTCATGTTTTAGCTCCGTTTTGAGTGATTCTTGCGCTCACGTGATTGTGGAAATGTGTAGAATGTTTTTAATACAGTTTTGCCTTCTGTTTTTATGAAATGGTGTATTGTTGCTTATCGTTTATTATTTGTTTGCATGTATGTGTGAATGGGAATGCTTGTGTGTTGCCTTGAACGTGTTTAGACGGTGAACCGTTCGTTGGAGCAGAAGAGCAGCAGTTTGAAGGTTTTGAACAGCAGCAACAAGAACAGTTTGAGGAAGGTCGTGAACACAACCTAATGACCCATTAATCACCCCATATGCATGTGTCTAATTTGTATGCCTATAAGACTGTATGTTAGCATCTTTACTCAATGTTTTACCTATAGGAATGTTTTGCTAGTTGCTACACTAACACACGTATCTTTTGTTAATATTTGATCAATGGACTTATTTAATTGTGAGCTTGACCCTCCGTGCTGAGGCTTGAGTGGCTTTTTAGCAACATGGTTTAGGGGGCATGAGCAATGTGCTTAGTATTTTTGCTCTTAGCCACTCTCCATAAGGATCGGTTTGCAAAGCGACAACCTGGGACAACAGTACTACCACAAGACTGGGAATGGACGGTCTTGGCTAACTAATTGGGTTGCTTTGGTTTGGGAGTAACTTACCGACTGGGCAAGAGGGGAGGTGAGCTTCTGTGGCCCTCGTGCTGCTTGGGTTGAGTGTGATGCTATTCTTCTCCCCTTGAGGCTTGCTCCACCGTTGCGAAACCTGAATCTTTAGCGGTTACACCTTACCAACGTGATCTTTGTAAAGACATGCAAATTGAGGTACAAAATAAGCTCAACAAAGGCTAGAATTATTTTTAATGACGAGAGCTTGATTTTAGAAAAAAATAGGAAGAGTCCAAACAGAGAAGATATGGACTCTTTTGTGTTTAGGGGATAGTTTTATACTTTTGAGAAAGTTCATGGGTTTGATCCGAACTTTCCTCACGTGAGATTGCCCATCACACCAACCCAGCCTGGCTCAGCCTATAAAGGCATGCCCTAGCCGAGGCCCTTCTGCTTTGCCCACAGGCGAGTGGCCCGGTGGGCCAGCCCAACCACACAGAGGGAAGGGAGGACCACGGTCGACGTGGGCCCATGTGTCAGCGACACGGCGGGACAATGTAATTAGATGGGGACACGGTTGGATAGACTAGGGTTTGGTTGAATTGGTTGGCGGTTCTCACTGGCGGGGCCGGCTCTGGCAAGGCGGGTAGTGGCATGAGCACCAGGATGGCTCAGTGGACACAGTGATGGTGGCAGCTGAGGCTCTAGGGTAGCAGTGGCGGGTTGTCGCAGCGGAGGCGGCAACATCGGAGTGATGGTGGCCACGTGGCATTGGTGCGCTAGATTGGGGACGGGGAGAGAGCGGCGAGGTGTCGGGGTGGTGGGGAAAATTAGGCCGGGGCTCGCAGTCAAAGCAATTGAGTTGTGGTAACTCAACTAGAGAGTGTCAAGGTCGACCTTGCTCTAGGCTTGAGTAGAGCAGAAGGGTGAAAAAATGAGGGTGGAGGTGGAGCATCGAAGTAGGATGGCTAGGTGAACTCAAGTGTGGAAGGAGGAGCCTATCATCGCCTTTTATAGATTGGCCAAGGTGGAGGCATGCGGCATGGTGTGGAGCGCAAGAAGGTGGGGAGAGGGCCAATGGTAAAATGGCTGAGGCTTTATCGCGATGTGCGCATCGCACTATGTAGCGATGCGGAGTGTCAGGTGACTCGACGACACGAGACATTAAGGCAGTGGCGACAAGGCTGTGCCCACATGTGGGCTGCAGTGAGAGTCACGCGGGCAAAGACAGTTCGGTGGGGAAGAGGGAGCTGACCGATGAGGCTGGGGTGGAAATAAAAGGAGAGGGAGGCGTGGCCAGGGTGGGTTGGGTTGGGGACAACAGTGACCTAGTGGGACCGGAGCAGGGCTAGAGCAGGGTCGGTGTGGTGCTAGGGTGGCGGCTACGTCGCGTCGTGCGCATTTTGCGTCGTGTGAGCGCGTTGGCGTGAGGAGGCAGATGGAATAGGGAGGGAAGCTAACGAGTGGGGTCAGGTTGTCGGTGGGAGGGTACAGATCAGCCAATGGATCCAAGGTGGCAGAGAGAGGGGAGGAGTGGGTCGGCGAAAAGATGGGAGAGGAGAGGATGGCCGTTTCAGCCTAGGCCGAAAAAGGAGGGAGGAGAAGTGGGCCGCGCCAGGAGGATTCTTTATTACTATTCCCAGGAGTCTGGTAATCACATTCTTACATCAAAGGAGTACAGATCTGATGGCTAAAAGGGGCCAGGTCCACATAGGGAACCGAACCATAGCCAGTTTACGCAGTATGCACCAGAAATTATTACGTAGGCCCAACTTCCACAAGACATGGTTGGGAAGTAGGTTGTAGCCCTTACACATACATGATCATGATGACTTATTCTTCTTCTCTATAAACCAACAACAAAGCAAAGGTTAGTACATACATACTTCGCAAGCCCATGTTCTTCCGTAAGGAGTAGGGTTTCATCTATCTCTACATGCAAGGTATATGTGGAGCTTTGGTTGTTTTGCAGAAAAACATTTTGTTTGTAGGGTTTGTTAGTTCTCAGTTTTATTTATGAAAACATTTTCCTTTTGAAAAGTTGTCGCTGGACTTGCCGGTCCACCGTGGCTCAATGCACACCAACCAAACATTTTTCCACTCCTGCTGGGTCTTGCCCACAATATCTCTTGGCATCCACTGCTGGTCCAAAATCATGTTTTTCCTACCCAAATCCCACATTTTATAAAATATTTAGTTTCTGAAATCAAACCATAACTCGCCCAGACAGGGATCACTGACTATTCGAATAGGTTCATACTTTGGTTAGGCTGAATCCAATAGCTCCTCTATTCTTCCATCCTCCATCACTATTCCAACTACCTCTCTCTCTGTCTACAATGTAGTAACAGTGCAGCATTTAATTTTGCAGAACCAATATGCAGGATTCGCTGGGTTCAGCCTTAGAGGTGCACACTTTACCCACAAGTTTGGACTCAGTGACATCAATCGTCATAGCTGTTTGAATTCCTCTCAAAGTATTTCCCACCAAGTCTTCCCTAGATGACAACCATATGAGAACCAAGGCAGCCCCATCACACCGGTGCCCCAAGACACTCCCGCGACACATACCCCAACCCCGGTATCCCATAGCATCTTAGCTCATCAGCCAGTTGTCTAGATATTCCTTGCATGTTCCAACTAGGTGTTGCCACATACAACATCGAGTGGTTGCACTAAAGAGTTAGACAAGATGAGACACCAACACGATCCTTACATGAGTCAGGGTTGAACTTTGTTTTCTTTTTCCTTGCTGGATCTGAGAGCAAGTCACACCCTCAATCTTCCCCACAAAGACCAGACCTCTAGGGAGACCGCGTTCACGGCACCCATCTCCCATCCTGCTCTTATTATGGCTAAGCCAACCAAGGAGGTTGTATGCCAATGTTTCTCCCCAATTTTTCCAAAAACACACACTCCACATCCACACCCACAATCCCAAGTTTCCATCAAGTTTAATATATATATTCAATGAGTGATCCTTCCTAAGCGCACTACTTCTAATATTGGCTTGGGTGGCTATCCTATCCTACCATGTTTCCTTAGCAGTCAAAACATGCATGCTTTGTTGATTAATAGGGCAATAAGTTGTGGTTATAAAAACTGGGTAATTTATGCATCAAGTGGGGATTTCGGTGTACTTGTCATTCACTTTGTTGGAGTAGCTGGTATAGCTACTATTGCTCGTGCTGGATACTAGCTCCGGTTATAGAGTATCTGTTGAGGGCTAGACCGTTCGGGCTCTCCGGAAAGACCTACATGAATAGACATAGAAACACACAAATGAAGATATAATATAAGCTTAACAAGGTTTGAAATTATTTTTATTAGGTATGGCTTGGTTTTAGAAGAGTTTAGGCGCAATAATCGCTGAAATCGGAGCCCAAACGAAGAAGATACGGACTCTTTTGTGTTTAGGGGGTAGTTTTAGACTTTTGAGAAAGTTCATGGGTGGGTTCAAACTTTCCTTGTGCGAGTCGACCTGTTGGGCCCTTTTTGCTCCGTGCATGCAGACGCAGCCCGGTGGGCCGGCCCAGCAACACGGAAGTAGGGAGCGACGAGGATGTGACGACATTCGGGGTGAGGCCCACATGTCAGCCACATGGCGGGGTGATGCATTAAGGTGGGGTAACAGTGATATGATGATGGGGAATGCGGTTGAGGCTAGGCCCATGTGTCACAGATTGAGGGGAGACAACATCACATCGGGGTGAGTGTTGATGCGGTTCAATTGAACCGACTGAGCCGATGAAACTGGTCAGCGGATGCCATACGCGGGGTTTGTCGGTGGTTCTCACTGTCGGGGCCGGCTCTAGTGAGGCAAGCAGTCTCTTGAGCTTTTGGGCTCATTAGGCAAGTGCGATAATGGTCGTTGCGGAGGTGCGACAGTAGCGGTGGTGGGCGGCCACAGCTAGGGGCGACACTGCCGAAGTGGCTAGCGGCCGCATGTCATCAATGCACCGGACTTGGGTGGAGAGGGGGCGATGAGATGTCTGGGTGGTGTGGAAGGTTAGGGCGCAGCTTGTGCTCACTTGAAATTGGAAGGAGAGGCATTGAGGTGGAGGGATTTTGGGTGGCAACGTGAGGAGAGTGCCGCGACGAGGGTGGGTGCCCTAGGCAGCGCTCTGCCGTCGAGATGGTAGTGCTTAACTGGAGATGAAGCCTTTATAGGCCAGCAGAGGAAGGGGCTAGGATAGCGAGCATCATGGTGGGGAAGGAAGATCGGGTGTAACTCCCATAGTGCAGCGGCAGCGAGTGTCGCATGGTCATGGATTGGTGGTGACACGGCGTGCGCACACTGCACATCACGTGCCAGCGTGAGGGGTCGAGATTAAAGTGGCCGTGTTGCATTGGTGGCATGGATTGTGGAGGGAGAGGGCCGAGGGTGAAGAGGTCAGGGGTGCTTCGCGTAGTGCCAATGCGAGGGGACTGGGGTGAAATTCACGGCCTCTCGTAGGAGGATTGGGTGATGCGTGGTCGAGGTAGGACCGAGGGAATGAGGTGCCACGTGAGGCTGATGAAGGGGATCGGTATTGGCATAGGGGGCCAGGGCGGTGTTGCATGTCATCGTGATGCGCATGTGCGGTGTGCAGGCGTGCCGGCGCGAGGAGGGAGAAGGGGTAGGGGAGGGAGAGTGAGCCGAAAGAGGGAAGAAGAGGCGGCTGGGCTGCTCGGCGGTGTGGGACGAGGGAAGAAGAAGGGGAAATGGGCTGTGGCCCAGCCGCCCGAGTGAAGAAGGGAAGGGAGGGGGTTGGGCCGAATGGGAAGATAGAAATTGTGTTTTCTCTTTTAGATTTGATATTTCTATTGGGATTTTTGAAGGGAAAAATAGAGGGGAGCTTGTGTAGGAAAATGAGTGGAATTTGAGAGGTGGTTTGGAGGAAATTACTTTGGAATGTTTGGGGACTTTATGTATGTTTTTTTTTTGAGCTCATAGTAATACACTCGATGAAACAAAAGTTTTGAAATTCGATTTTGTATTAAGGAAAGATTTAGAGAAATTTTCCAATGTGATTTTTGGGGCCTTATAGACCTACCCTACTTAAAGAAATCTCTTCCTCAAGATTAGGCTTGGAGGGTTTACAAGGTTAGCTTTACTTCATCTAAACAACTTTTGTTTACAACTACTTGCTTGATCTTCTAATTGGGAGGTGGAACTTCAAAAATAAAATTGCTCGTGCTTCTTTGGTGATAATGGGTGGAGTTTCTGCTTGAAGCAATCTCTGCTTTTTCCATGGTTTGACCTTATTTTGTCATTTCTGGTTTCTTCATTGGTGAAGCCATCATGCAAGCCTTCCACATACAAAGTTGTATTTCTATCCCTTTCACTTCCTGCACTTGGAAGGTTGTTCCTTTAGTGTTGTGGCAGGGGCTAGCTGTGCCTAGAAGCATCATCCAAAAATTTGCAAGCATTTGGCTGCCTTATGTGGTAGTAGACAATTGTTTTCTGCTATGGTAGCCTACCCCGTATCCCTACACTAGCTACTACCAACTCATTCATTCCAAAAGATAACAAGAAAAGGTAAACACCAAACACCATGGGATACAAACCAAACACAGTTGGCACGAACTCATGTTTGAGCTAGGAGGACAATGAATCAAGGGCTAAGGTTCGGTCTTCCATCTCTACTAGCATACAAGAGGTATCCGTAGTAAGGTCGAAAGGATTGAGACAGAGCTATGGCTTGCGTCGAGCAAAATTCCAGACTACACCGAGGAGGCACGGGGGTAGATAGTTGGCCAACCTAATGGCAACTGGCTAATGCCTATGGGCTTACCGAATGACGGGATTGGAATACGGAGAACTCTAATGTTGTCACAAAGAGAGGCTACCAACCAGAGCTGCATGGGTAAGATGGCACGCTATACTAGTGCTCAAGCGCTATCATAACGATAGTGATTGAGCACTAAAACTCATCCTTGATTCCAAGGGTTAGAGCTAACCAGACTCCTAGATCTAAGTCTAGGAAAGGCTTATAGCACCGATAAGTATAACAAAGCTCAATCAACTCTAACTTAGCACAACTCAGGTCTCAAACTCGGCATGCCCAAAAGGGAAAGGTGCTAGCAAATAAATGCAACGCATACATACCAAATACGAGTAACTAACTAGAGCAGAAGATAAGTGAATAAGGTAGAAAGATAAAGTACTCTCACTTGTCATATATCAGAAAGTAATGCATAAGATAAGAGTGCAGAGTACATTACTGAAGATTCCGACTGACTCCAGAACAGCAGAGCCTGCTCTAACTCCTAGCTAAACAATGAATTCTAAGAGTGGAGGCACCACCCTGAGGGGCGCCTCCTAGAGAGAGAGAGAGAGTGAGTTACACGGTGAGGTGCAAGTTTGGAGTGGAGGAGTGGCCTTCTATTTATAGGAGGCTAGAGGTCGGCAAAATGGCTAAGTCTACAGGCCGGGCGACCAAGTAGGAGGCCGGGTGGCCTGGTCTTGTGGCTTCCAGCCCTTCGATGCACGGACCTTGCTTTGCACGGCTAGATCTTCCATCTTTGAGGCGGCGGTGGTTGTTTCGATTAAAGCACGTGCTGGAAGGCCTACGTCAAAGGTCGGGCGGCCAGGGACTTGGCCTCTGGTTGCCACTTGGATGTTCCTCATTGGTTGGAGAGTAAGTCTCGTGGACGATCCATCCATTATGCATGCATTTGGATCATTGATTGACGGTAGATTTGTGTCCAACTTATGCTTCTTTGCATGAATGTATTGTTGGAAGGCCGAGTGACCAAGTGGGAGGCTAGACTCTCCCTGTAAAACATCGAAAACAACCCAAAACTCGTGGAATTCGTTACTTCAAGGTAAATAAGCATAGACTTTTATACCCTATTTATTCACCGAGGAATTGTCGGTCGAAATAGGTAAATAACAATCGCCAACAGTCGTGGATTGTAACAAGCGATTAGGTAGCGTAACATGAGCTGCATGAAGATCGATCTACTACATGAAGCATAGACTACATAAACAGATTGATAAACATACGAAGGTAAAGACGGATCTCACGCCAAGCAGAGTTTGCCGCGAGATTCGTCGAAGTAACTAATGAGTCTCGTGGTCAAGCTAGGCTCAACACGAGATCCATCAGGAAAACTAGCAAATTGTGCATAAAAAATGCTTCAGTACATGGTTCACCATATGGCTCGCACCCTAATGCCCTAATGGATCTAAGACCCATTAGAGCAGCATGACTATTACCTTGAAAAACCTAGTTGTTAGGGATGGCGATGCGCCGAGAGAGAATGGAGACTACAAGTTGCTGGGAACGTATGTCGTCGATTCATTACGTAGAATATGGATACATATTTATAGTCCATAGACTTGAACAACAAGTTTGACTCTTTATACTCTTTCTATATTAAAAAACCTTACCTTAAACTGAACTATGCCTACTTCGAATCGAAAAATAAAAGATACATGGCCCACTGACCCCTGGAATCGCCTCTTCCCTAGGCAACCAAATTTACCCCATCAGCCGACCCGGCCTAAGTAAAAATGGGCTAAATTTTGGTGATAACACATGCCCCCGTAGCTTTGACAATAGTAATTATTTCAAAGCTATAAGTAATCGTAAACCTCACCAAATCCTATTTTTTTTCTTCTTCTTCCACCAATCTCAATTTATGACCTGCATGGCTCCCCCAACGCTGAAGTCACGAGCGCTTCCTTCATCTCAAGTACACATAAGAACAAACTTGTCTTCACCTCCTCCATGCGTGCTAGTGTAGTCACTTCGCTCAAAAGTCGCCTCGGGAACGGTCATCTTTGCTTTTGATGTACACAGATTCCCATGCCAGTGGAAATTATCGTTGAGGTCTTTTGCAATTTTGCCCCTTCATTTTCCTTGAATCGGCCTGACCATCCCTTATTGGGTGTATAAATAGCCCCTCTTGGTCGATGTCTCCTTCATGGATCCAGAAAGTCCTCAATCTACTACTACTTCCAGTTGGCTCATCCCAAGAATTCCACTATACTCCGCCCGAAAACTTCAGTAGAGTGTGGCCGGAGTAACCTCTCCCTTCTGAACCCGACTGGCCTTCAAAGATCAAGGCTTACCTAAGCCAAACTTGATGCTACCATGGAGACCAAGCGGAAGGAGCGGGCTCGAGTCGGTGTCTTCCCTAGTTGAAGGTTATTCTAATATTCCTCATGTAACCTTGAACCTAAGTATAATTGTGCATGAAATAGTTCTTGAAGCTGCTTCCATGTCGTGATGGATCCTGGTGCGAATGATGTGTACCATCCAAAAGCTGGGCCTGTGAGAGACATAGAGAAGAGCTGAATTTTCATATATTTGGCCGATGCTGTGATTCCCAGTTGTGCTAAGTATCGGCTGATGTGCTCCACAGTACTAGTATTATCATTGCCATTGAACTTTGAAAATTCTAAAACTTTAAACTTCAGTGGTGGTGGCAATTGATCGTACACTTCAGGATATGGCTTGGTGTAGGTGATAGTACCCTTCACTGGCATCAACCCAAATTGGTTCTTGAAGTATTCATCTAGATCGGATTGAGTAGCCGATCCATTAGGGATAGAAAAACTGGCCTTGGTTGTTAAAAACCAGCCCCGATCCAAACTGAGCCTGCCAATCAGCAACCTCATTGTCATTGGTCTTGGCTTTGCCACCGCTCACGTGGCCTGTATGGTGATGTTGCTTGCTTGACGGCTGCTTGCGTGGAGGTTCTTCTCCTTCACATAGCGGCCTATACACGAGCTGGCAGAAGAACCCCTCTGGTGTGAACGCTGGTGGTTCATCATAACATGTAGGCTGGTCTCCAGAATGTTTTGGCGCTTGCATATTGAACTCAACCTTAGTATTTTCCGACATCTGGATAGGAGGTATGTAAATCGGCCGAGTGTAAAACTTGGTTTTTCCAAAGAAAGTGCTGATCTTCAGTCCGGATCCTTGGCATTCACCAGGCCAAGACTTCTCTGATGACTTGCGCAACCAAGCCTTCCATAGAATTCAGTACGCCTTTAGACTGACGAAGCATGGTTTTGCTTATCATCTCGTTCATCTCTGCTCGCAGTGCTCTGGTGCGCTCTTCAGATGGCGGCGAGATGTCTACACTATCCAACAGATTCTCTGGATACCCTGTGCACTTGACATGACCGCCCTGAGTCCAGGTGAAGTGGTCAAGAACTTCTTCGGCTAATCCAGCAAGTATGCGATCATAAGCTTCTTTATGTTCAGCCAAAAGTTGATCAAGCTTAGGTGGTACATCTTTCTCTTTCGGCCACATACTCGGATCATGTCTAGCCGAAATCTTCATTGGACCCTTCTCGGAATGTTCTGGCGCCATTGCTTGACAATAGTGTTGCAAAGATGAGGTCTCACCGGGCGTGCTAAAAGTGTATTGCACCCAAATACCGGCGGAGAGGCTTGGACGCATAGCACATGGGAGCCGGGGAACGCGCTGCCTCTGCACTCGTCTCCCTTTCGTGCAGCTCCGAACGGCTAAGCGGGGAAGCCGATCCTGGTCGTGTGTGGTGATGCGTGCGTGACCACCTGGCTTGACCTTGTAGCCAGAAAGTTGTCACGGCTGTTGGCTCCAGTTATCTGTGTAAACCGTACACAATAGATGCAAACGTCAAGTTCCAATCAGATCGCTAGGATTGGCAACCACGAGATGTCGTGTACTCCTAGCCGGCCATGCAGAAGCATCGGATGGTCCATCGTGTGCATGAATAGATATAAGTAAAAGGGAAAACCACATCCAAAGATCTCTAGTCATTCGTTCCAAGTCCAAACAATAATTCATCGAAGACAGAAACGTATTTTTCCTGTTCGAGATATATGCTTAGATACAAGTTTTATGATGGTTGAAAAAATAAGAGTCGTTCGTTAGATCCAATGGTTTGAAAAATAGAGGCATTTTAGGACCATTAGAAAAGTATCCTCTGGTACCAACGGGTACCTCTGCTATTGATTTTACTGACTATTATAAAAGTAAGTACTTTATTGAATTAAAAAATTATACGGTTATGCCTTTTTTGGTACTTGTCCTACTAATTTGGTGTGGTCTGTTACCTCCTCCTTCGTCCATTGGATCTCGTTTACTGCTCACCTTTTTTAACCACTATAAAACTTGAACTAAAACTAGGATCTATAAGGAAGATATAACAGATTGTACAAAATATATAGGACGAATAGAAAAAGTGGGGAATGCTTCTTCTACCCGGTCTAGGATTTCGCGCCAACAGACCGGTACCCATATAATTTTTTATTTGCTAAAGTCCATATTTTTATAACACCAATAAATATTCACTGGAAGAGGTACCTCCTGGTGGTGTCGTTGGTTAGTTTCCGAATCACTGTAAAATGTCTCAGTAGAAGAATTATTTTTTACTCTAATTTCCCTGGATATATAAACATATGAATCTGGGAATAATTTTAATTATTCTAGAAATTCGTCATATGTATTTAAGATAAGAAGGACACATGCTATAAAGGAAAATTTGGGGTGCCACACATAACAAATGGACCATACTAGCTTCTGCGCAGTCGTGGCCAGGCATAACGATGGTGGTGGAAAAAGGAGACAAAGTCGCCAGCATACCAAGTCCGCTGTGCAATGGGCCTTCCCGGACCATCACCCGAGGTAGAGATGCGTTTCATTGACTGGACCTAGACACGGTAGCCCCACTTGTTGATGATTCCACCCAGAACTAGCCTGGATATATGTTAGTTATCAACAACTTCCTAGGCTGTTAGAGTCCCCTCTAGCCTTTGGTGACTCTCTGAATACTGAAGTAGCCATCTCTTGGTGACCAGTCAGCCACTCACCATGTCCACCGAGGTGTAGGCATTCGAGCGTGGTTCGGCAACGTTCACGAATTGGTGACCCTCTGTTTGAATGCTAGCCCTTACCACCGTTCTCGTAGTCACTAGTCATTCCAACAGGGGGTTTGTTGTTTTGGGTATCCAATTAGGAGCAACGGATGATATAATTTATTTGCACCATATAAAAGTGTGTGGTTTTGGATTAACATAATTCTAAAATAAAGAGGTGCCTAAAATTGAAGTGGCCACTTTGGATGGTATTTGAAATGAAGAGCAACGGAGGGAGGAAATTAACCCAATAATGAGACTACCTAACATATGATTTTGAACAATGTGCGCATGATCAACTATTTCTAAATTATTAAATACCAAGTTAGTCAAAGATTTATTGGGTTCTCAAGGAAGACTTGTTGGCAGGTCATCGATTTCTGCTGTTTACTCTCATGCATTTCCTCTCTATCTATCTATATATACATCCTCTATATTTCAAGCAATCTCAACACCTTCCAGCAGAGCATACCTCCAAAGAAGATTTACAAGAAGAGTTTTTCATCTTTGCGGCATGGAGGGACGCAAGGTGCACAAGGACGCTCTAGTGCTGATTTCGTTGCTGTTTGTCGGATGCCTTTGCATTCTTGTAGAAAGTAAGATCAACAAATCAAAATGTTCCTTACCCATTGCCTTCTTAAGTGAATTATGATACTTTTCGTGCCCATTACAAAAATACACATTGTTACAAGATCGCGTTTTTTCTTGTAACTTAAGTGAATTACGGTACTTTTCTTGTCTGTTACAAAAATACATATTGTTACAAGGTCTCGTTTTTTCTTATAAGATCAATTAATATCTGAAAAAGACACTACTAATGAATTTCTAGTTTCGCCTTTCGTGACACATTCATTTTATGGTTTTATAATGGATCGTTTTAACTGACTTTCCTTTCATGCTTGAAAAGTAGGCCAGCTAGCAGAAGCCAATGATGAAATGGGTAACTTCAAGTCTTCTGATTCGTCAGTCTGTTCCAAGACGAACTCGGATTGCCCAAGAAATAATAATAAAGATCTGTGTTGGTGCTGTCTTAGGCGTAGATCTGCTTGCTATCAGACGAACGAAGAGTGTAAAGTAAATTGCCATTGAAAACAAGTTACTATATATTGTTATTACTCGAAACAATGTAAGTTCTATGTTGTGAGTCACCTATGAATAAATGGATTGAAATGAATACGAACCCTGTGCACCTTTCGTCGATGTTTTCTTCTATGTTGGCCCATGCATCATATCTATCATGTTCAGAGTGGACTAGTGGACATTCACATGCGGAACCCACAGTATCTACCAAAAAATCAAAATAGATGATCCGTGAAAAAAATACAAAAACACCGAAAGAATAGCAATATTGTCCGCGTTAACACAAACATATCACTAAACATTTATGGAGCCGCATGGGGTGGTTGAAAATATTCTAGTAACTATACTTCAAAATTGCATGGGTCACAATAACAGTATGGTGGATCTAGCTGGGGAGAGCGGTGTTTGAAACCCAACAAATGCATCACCCAGCTTCAAAACGTACAATTCGTTTGTCCATTGAGTTTTCAACGGAGGGGACAAAGGTAAAGTCTACTTCATCAAAAAAACATAAGAAATTGGAAGAATAAGATAATTTTGAATTATAAAAGACAATATGACTTTGTAGGCCACGACCTTGGGCATAGCCTCAACTGACGCCAACAATGTTCATGATCCCGATGTTGGTGGTTATACCAATCTGTTCTCCCTTTCTTCAGTGTCAACAATGTCATTGTACTCTTCATCCTTTTCTCATAATTTGATAAAGATCTCTAGTCATTCGTTCCAAGTCCAAATAATGATTCATCGAAGACAAAATTGTATTTTTCCTATTCGAGACATATGTTTTGATACAAGTTCATGAGATCCAATGGTCTAAAAAACAGAGGCATTTTAGGACCAGTCAAAAAAGTATCCTCCGGTACCAACGGATTCCTCTGCCATTAATTTTACTGACTATTATAAAAGTAAGTACTTTATTGAATTAAAAAATTATACGGTTCTGCCTTTTTTGGTATTTGTCCTACTAATTTGGTGTGGTCTGTTACCTCCTCCTTCGTCCATTGGATCTCGTTCCATTAATAACTGCTCACCTTTTTTAACCACTATAAAACTTGAATTAAAATTAGGATATAGCAAGGAAGATATAACAGATTGTACAAAATATATAGGACGAATAGAAAAGGTGGGGTCGACTTCGTCTACCAGGTCCAGGATTTCATGCCAACAGACCGGTACTCATATAATTTTTTATTTGCTAAAGTCCTTATTTTTATAACATCAATAAATATTCACTAGAAGAGATACCTCCTGGTGCCGCTGGTTAGCCTTTCCAATCACAGTAAAACGTCTCAAAGAATAATTATTTTTTACTCTAATTTTCCTCGATATATAAACATGTTCCGTGGGCCTCTGCCAGTGCTGCCACTACAGCATCTTGTTAGTTTCTTCGCAGAAACCAACCAGCTCTCAGGTTCTATCCCAGCCAAGATATGTCAAGTATAAATCTGGGAATATTTTTAATTATTCTAGAAATTCATAATATGTATTTAAGATAAGAAGGACACATGCTATAAAGGAAAATTTGGGGTGCCACACGTAACAAATGGACCATCCTAGCTTCTGCGCAGCTGTGGCCAGGCGTAACGATGGTGGTGGAAATATGAGACAAGGTCACCAGCATACCAAGTCCGCTGTGCAATGGGCCTTCCTGGACCATCACCCGAGGTAGAGATACGTTTCATCGACTAGACCTAGACACGGCAGCCCAGTTGTTGATGATTCCGCCCAGAACTAGCCTGGATATATTTTAGTTATCAACAACTTCCTAGGCTGTTAGTCCCATAGCTTTTGGTGACTCTCTGTTTGAATGCTAGCCGTTAACACCGTGCTCGTAGTCACTAGGCGTTCCAACAGGGGGTTTGTTGTTTTGGGTATCCAATTAGGAGCAACGGATGATATAATTTATTTACATCATATAAAAGTGTATGGTTTTGGATTAACATAATTCTAAAATAATAAGGTGCCTAAATTTGAAGTGGCCACTTTGGATGGTATTTGAAATGAAGAGCAACAGAGGGAAGAAATTAACCCAATAAAGAGACCACCTAACATACGATTTTGAACAATGTGCGCATAATCAACTATTTCTAAATTATTAAATACCAAGATTGTCCAAAGATTTATTGGGCTCAAGGACAACTAGTTGGCAGTCATCGATTTCTGCTCTTTACTCTCATGCATTCCCTCTCTCTCTCTATCTATATACATCCTCTGTATTTCAAGCATTCTCAACACCTTCCAATAGAGCACACCTCCAAAGAAGATTTACAAGTAGTATCTTTCATCTTTACGGCATAGAGGGATGCAAGGTGCGCAAGGATGCTCTTGTGCTGATTTCGTTGTTGTTTGTCGGATGCCTTTGCATTCTCAGCAGAAAGTAATATCAACAAATCAAAATGTTCCTTACCCATTGCCTTCTTAAGTGAATTATGATACTTTTCGTGTCCATTACAAAAATACATATTGTTACAAGATCACGTTGTTTCTTATAAGATCAATTAATACCTGAGAAACACACTACTAATGAATTTCTAGTTTCGCCTTTTGTGACACATTCATTTTATGGTTTTATAAGGATCGTTTTAACTAACTTTCCTTTCATGCTCGAAGAGTAGACCGACCAGCAGAAGCCAGCGATGAAATGGGTAACTTCAACCTGATTCATCAGTCTGTTTCATGACGAACTCTGGCCAAGGAATAATAATAAAGATCTGTGTTGATGCTGTCTTAAGCATAGATATGCTTGCTATCAGACAAACGATGAGTGTAACGCAAAGTGCCATTGAAAACAAGTTACTATATATTGTTATTACTGAAACAATATAAGTTCTATGCTGTGAGTCACCTATGAATAATAGGATTAAACTGAATACGAACCATGTGCACCATTCGTCGATGTTTTCTTCTATGTTGGCTCATGTATCATATCCATCATGTTTAGAGTAGACTAGTGGACATTCACATGTGGAACCCACGTATCTTCGAGAGGATCGGGAACGGGAGGAGCCAAACACGACTACAGAATGGGCCGCCCTGGGTGTTTGGTGTAGTATTTTCTATGTGGGCCGATGGGCTGGTGGAACTGAGGCATTTGTCCACGAGCAGAGTTCGGTTTTATTCGGCAATTCGGTGTGCATGCATGCGAAACCAACACCAAACCGTAACACCGAAGTTCCCCACGCTAAGAACCGAAGCCGACACCAGGGTTTAACTTTTTGTTTACTGTAGCAAGATTTCGTTTTTGATCAAAATTTTGACCTTTATAATATTTGAATTTTGAACCGAAATCCACTAAATTCCAGGACCGAAAAGTACTTTTCGTTTAGCACCGGAAACAGAAAAAAGTACCGAAATTTCGGTAATTCCGTCCGGAATTGCGATCCATGGCCGACACCGACACCTGAACACCAAAAAAAACCGAGGTTTCAGTTCGGCTCAGCTCGAGTCCCCCAGTCGTTGAGCCATGGTGCGACCACCCTCAAGCCGCCGGCTCTCTTGCTTCTCCAAGCTGGACGGAGCCTCCCCTTTTTTATACATGCAATGGGTCCCTCACTGGCAGTATATAGGCCTATTTGGATCGAGGACAAGGTTGGCCAGGCTAAATTTTAGCCAAATTTGAATCTAAGTAAACATTTTACCAAACAACAATTTTTTTGTTTGTAGACTTTATTTGGCCACCAAATAAGCCCTACAAATAAAAAGTTTTTTGTTTGACCAAATATTTTTCTAAATTCAAACGTGGTCAAACTTGGCCAAAGTTTGGCCTGGCCAACCGTAGCCTCAATCCAAACCGACCCATGTTTCCGGCCCTGCTTGATGCTCCTGTTCGCCGTCTTAAAGAAAAAGTAAACTACGTGAACTCCAGAAATTACACAAAAAACATAAGTTGTTGTAAATAAATACAGGATATAAACAAGCACAAACAAATACATATACAAAGACAATAATAGAGCTTAAAACCCTAGTAGAACCTTAAAAAACTCCCTTCGAATTTTAATATACGAGGTTTTTAGTCCAAATTATCCTAAAAACGTCATATATTAATGACCAGAGGGAATACTACACAGACGTAACTAAAATAGACACACTCTCCTAAACTCTAACAGGTACCGTTAGAGATAGAAAATGAGAGAATAACAAACACAAAAATTACAGTTGATTTACTAAAGTTACAGTAACTTTTTGGAGTAATTTTCAACTAATGATGGTGTAATCAAAACTTGAAAGTTAGGAGTTCTAAAAACAAACACAGCCCACACATGACGCATCCACCCTCACATAGGCAAAAGACACACTATCTCAGACCCTTAGAAAACTAAAATAGAAAACATCCTAAACTTTAACGGATACAAAAATAGAGAGGATAACAACATCAAAAACTAAAACAGACACACTTTCTATCTCAAACCTTTAGAAAACTAAAATAGAATACAACCTCAACTCTATCTGACATAGATAGAAATCAAGAGAATAACAAACACAAAATAGACACAGACAAAAAAAAACCTAAAATACAACACACTCACACAAAAAAACCTAAAATACAACACACTCACACATGCCGCACCCACCCTCACACAGGCAAAGAGAGAATAACAAACACAAAAACATACAGACAAAATAACAACCTCAAATACAACACAGAGACAGATATGAACTTCAGAAATTACATAAATTAACACTATAATGACACACAATACATACATGTAACACTCTCACACAACACAGACACCTCACCACCTCCCCTCCCAGTCACACACACAGCCACGAAACAGACACAAAAACACATAATTGACACTAACACTAAAACTAAACCACACTCACTAACATAAAACATACATTGATACTAACACTAAAATTAAAACAAAACAATAAACAAACACTAGCACGACACTAACACTAAAACACTGATGCTTAACACTAACGCTAACACTTACACACAGTCCTCTACAACATCTTCAACTCTAGCCATGACTCGGCCCATTCCTCTTGACATCTCTAGTACCCTAAGAAGCACCAACTCTAATGCTAAAACCAGAACCCACACCACAATATAGTGTAGAACACATGAGTTGCCCAAACACATTACATGCCTGGAAAATAAAAAATGGGACTAGGAAAATAAATGAATTAAGAGGGAAACTTTTTACTCATTAGATAGGAAAAGAAGTAGCCGGGAGAAAGAAAACACAAAATAAATGCATATATAGTGGCATACGAGTCATGCTCACGTTGTTTCTTATCTAGAAACGACATTATAGTACATGGAAGCACCAGATGCATGCAACTGCATAACTGTAGCAGCTATAGTAATCTAACCACTATATATTATCTCTCTTTAAAAGGGCCGCCTAGAACATTCATCCTCAAAAAAACAAAAAATGGTTGACTAAGCTGGATCCATCCAGAAACATAAATTAAAAGAGAACACGTTTTTTTAAAGAATTATATCACTAAAGCACAAGTTTAATCCATATCCATCAAAGACTAAACATGTCACCTTGGTTCCTCCATCACAATTGACTATTAGACGATAGGCAAAGGTCATCATTCGTCAAGCAAAAATAATTAGAAAACAAATTAAGCATACGAGCCATGATGATTTGTAGGAAATCTCCCAAATTCAAAATTTGCCTATATCCACTCTGTATAATATATAGAATTCTCCCTTATCTTCCTTTTTCCATCCCTTTCATGTATCTCTCATTCCCCTCACTCATGAGCTCGCACACAGATTAGCTTGGAAGAGAGTCTGGCTATATTTTCCTCTTCACATGTTTCTTCTTTACTCTACTCTCTCTATATCTATTACATTAGAAAATAAAAACTCATACCTAGTATCAACTTGTATAATCGGGTTGAAATGGAACCTAATTGACCACAAATTGGACAATAACAAAGCTCGTATGAAGCATGAATATCTAAAATCACAACCTGAGACATACATCGATCCCCCAAAATTCAGCCCCATATACTTCGATCAAACAACTGAAGACCTCGAAAATCGAACGAAGACACACTGCTAATCCATATATGAAGACACAATCGAACACACGACACATGAACCACAAACAAAACCAAACCCAAATCAAGCGGTGTGTATACAAATACTAACAAAAAACAATGCAATAGATCTGACAAGGCTTTAGTGTTGCGATGGTTTCTTGATGATACCTGAGCAGAACGAAACACCCATCCAATGGGTCGATGACCAAGCAAAAGCTGCTCCCTCCCCTCCGTGTGACTCCAATCATAGCACAGATCCGCTAACCAATCGATGAAACAGAACAAAACAAACACAAAGCTTGCCAGGATCAGATTACAACCTTTTCACCTCATCCTCTGCACCGCTGCACGCTGCGAAAGAAAACAAAAAAAAAGTGGGATGAAGATACCTTTTACCTACGATTCATCCATACCCCGACATGGATGTGTGCCCAGATCCGCCTACGCGTCCACCACCTCGTCGCCTCGCATGGACCCTTCCTCACCCAACCTGCACACCGAGGAAATGAGAGAGAAATGGGAAATAATACGAGCGCAGTGCTAGAAGCATCGTGGAACAGAGCCGTCTCCGTCGTGTCTCGCGTG
Organism: Paspalum vaginatum; assembly: GCA_030272315.1. Classification (NCBI taxonomy): domain Eukaryota; kingdom Viridiplantae; phylum Streptophyta; class Magnoliopsida; order Poales; family Poaceae; genus Paspalum; species Paspalum vaginatum. The sequence continues at coordinate 39,812,843 of CM059015.1, read as the reverse complement.
AGGAAGCTGGAAAGCCTACACAGCGAGCCGAGGAAGCGGCTAGCTGAGCCAGCCAAGCCAACTTGCCGAGTGCCGAACTGCCGACACACAAGAGCTGGCTCGCGTCATCGTTGTCTCGTGCATTCGCGCGCCGTTCACGTCGGCCGCATCATCGCGCGCGTCCATAACAGATCGGACGAACCCCCGACGTCAACTGACACAGAAGCGAACAACGCCTGACCTGGAGTGCTATTTTTTATATATTTACTGCAAATTTTTGAATAGGACAAAGTGTTGGAAAAAATCAACACTAATTTATATTTAAATTAGTAAAACTACACGTGCGGACGCACGTGGCTAAATAAATATAGTCAATTCCTTCAATGCCAACAAAATTTTCAGGTGTTCCCTTGTTGGTATCAAATTTTTCAATTTTCCTTCTCTGCCACTATTTGAAATTTTCAATTCCTCCATTGCCATCCCATCACGGTTTTTGTTAAGTCCAATGCTCAGCCCGCTCCCTCACCCGCCGCTCGCCCAGGCGGCGCCCTGGCCGCGTGCCCACCGCTCACCGTGGCCACCAATTCGACAGAGTCAAAATCATTGGCGGCGACTCATCCTGGTAGCGACACGAGGGAGTCATAGTCGTTGGTGGTGGGGCGGCGGAGCCAGAGCCGTTGGCGTTGCACAGCCGGCCCTCTCCTCCGCGCCCTTTCTCCTCGTCCGCATCGGCGGTGGTGGCATGTTGCAGCAGCTGTGCAGCGGCATGGAGCAGCGCCGACGGTGGCAGCGCTATGGAGCAGCAGCTGCGCCACGGGTCAGATCCGGACAAGGAGCGTCGGCACGTCTCTCCCTCGCTCTCTTCGTGGCCGAGGAGGTGGCGGTGCAGGCTGCCGCCGCCGCGCCGCGAGTAGACGTGCGCGCGGGCGCCGCGCCGCTGCTGCGCGGAGCTGCCGTCGCATTGCTGCTGCAGCTCCGCCACCGCGAGAAGCCGCCGCCGCCCGAGGAAGTCTAGCGCCGCGGGAAGCCGCCGCCGTCCCGGAGACGCACCGCTGCAGGAAAGTCGTCGCCGTCCTAGAGGCGCGCTGGCACACAGCCACCGCCCCGGAGGCTGGCTGGCGTGCGGGCTCCGCCGCCGCCCAGCGAGTGGAGGTGAGGAGCCATGCTTGGCCTACGTCGGGAGAGAGCAGAGAGAGGATGAGACGAGAGATAGAAGAGAGAGGATGAGACGAGAGATATAAGAGAGATGGAGCGAGGGGATAACGGAGGTAAGTAGTGGGCCTAGCCTGTCAACGACCGAAACTTCATAGAACTGTGGCGGAATGGCAACGAAGTAACTACAAATTTAAATAGTGATAGAGAAGGAAAATCGAAAAATTTGATGGCAATAAGGGAACACCTAGAATTTTTGTTGGCATTGAAGGAAATGACTATGTACCCTATGTGTTTTTTTTATAAATTGGCACCGTAACATCAAATATAAAAGTAAACCCATACACCATATAAAAATATTAAGCAATGCGTAAATCATCTATTTTGTTGAAAAATCATAAATCTAATGGCTCAAAACACAATATTTTCGGCACAAACATTCTCAAATTAGAACTTTAAGTTAAACCTATGAACGAAACTCATTCACTATGATAAGAATATTAAACAATGCATAAATCATCTATTGTGTTGGGAAAAAAAACTCAGCCGTTCGATAGTGAGACCGGATGGCTAGAATTTGTTAACGCTCTGTATATAAAAAAATCCGCAAGCAGCTAAGACTATCCACGCTCTTGTTATTATATATTTCTACTCTAAAAAAATATTCTAGTCTATATTTCAACTTTTCCCGCACTCTTGTTCATCTCTATACAACTAAAATGGAATATTTTATTCATCATCTTCCAACAACAACCATTTTATTATATGTACATAAAAAGTAAAAAAAGAAATGCCTTTGGAGTCATTAGAGGCCCAGCCCACCACATCCACTAGGCGTGCAAGCAGACACAACCCACCGACGAGCGGCTCATCTCCTGCGTAGCAAATCCGCTTCCTCCTACACTGCGCCGCAGATCCCCCCCACCCCCCCCACCCCAGCAGCTCCCCGTCGTCCTCTCCTCTTATCGCCGCCCCGCAGCTTTCCGCCGCCGCTGCCGCCCGGCGGCTCCCCGTCGCCCTCTCCTCTCATCGCCGCCCCCGGCCCTCCGCCATCGCTGCCGCCTAGGCGGCTCCCCATCGCCCTCTCTTCTCCTCTCTCCCTAGATCCGGCGCAGACATCCTCATCAGCTAGGTCTGTCCAGCACTTGTCTTTGCATGCAAGGATAACTGTATATGAGCGGGCTTACTTGGAATTATAATGGCGATTTGGTATATTATTAGATCAGAAATTTATCCGTTCTTTGTTTTATTGGGCTACTGTGGATCCAAATCCGTAGATTATTGGGCTATTTGTTGGGTTCGACTTGATCTTTTGATCTTTCTGTTGGGTTACTTTCCATCTCATATTGAAAATAATTTCTTATGTCTTTGTTTTGACGTGGGTGGATAGTTCGGTGGGTACAAGAAATTTTGGGTGAGAAAAAACCCAAAAGATGCGTCTCGGACAACTGGTTTCATAGGCAGGAACGCCGCATTCTGGTGTTTTGCCATATAACTCGGTGGACCACAATTGCATATGTTGGCCTAACATATATCTACCGTTAGATGATTAGCATGGGGTAGATCGGAGGGTATAAATCGTACATGGGTAAATTCGTGTGCAGTAAAAATTAATTAAAGATAACTCGCTCATTATAGTATAGATACGGAGGGAGTACAAAGTTAGGACATTTATATGACACATGGATGGGTAATTTAAATGCACATATGTGAAGTTACTTTAAAACATTTTTATAATGACAAATTGAAAGCATATTCTTATTGGCCTCTGGACCAGTTGCAAAAATATACGTCCTTATTTTTAAAAAAAATGAAAGAATTTATATATATGTAAAAGATCTTTCATCCCGTGGTGGGTGGGTCTGGATTCTGGAACAAGTAGAAGATGCAAAAGCGCAATTCTTAATTACTTTTCGTGTTCATCGCTACGCGTCACATATTGCGATTGCAAGAAACTACTGTACTACTTAATTTACAGTTGTTTTTTTATGCCTACTTAATTTACAGTTGTTTTTTTATGCCTCTCGTCTGGATACAGCTGTAGCATCTGTTCAAGTACATTACTCACACCACTACACACTCACGCCACATGCACTCAAAGAAACCTACAACTACACTCAGATCGAAGATCATTCCCTTTGCACTCAGATTGAAGATCACATGCGTCGCATTCCCTTTGTACTCAGATCGAAGATCCCATCCTTAATGAGATCACCGAGTGACTCCGTAGACCCATCCTTAATGAGATCACTGAGACCATCGACCATCGACCATCGTGACTCCGTAGACGACGGATACGTCACATTCCCTTTGTAACTCCATACGCGAGAAGCTGCAGATTTTATTAAGAGAATAAAATTCCCCCCAGGTGGGAAATGGTGAACCCACGCCCGGCCGCTCCACAGCTAGGAGGCTGAGCCAACCGAGCTGTCATTTAAATGCACATATGTGAAGTTACTTTAAAACATTTTTATAATGACAAATTGAAAGCATGTTTTTATTGGCCTCTGGACCAGTTGCAAAAATATACGTCCTTATTTTTTTTAAAAAAATGAAAGAATTTATATCTATCTATTTACTCTATAAAAAAAGATGAGTTTTACCTAAGATATTTTCTACCCAAGCATTAGCTAGCTAATAATATACACACCCTCAGATTCGGTCTGTACTCTCATCCAACGGCCTATTGGATTAATCTAGGCCCACAAACATTATTAACATAATGGCCGGTCTTCTCCGTGTCTGTGTCTCAGCTTTGCCTGTCTGCGCACCTCGGCAACTGACAGGTCGGACAAGTAACTTTTTATTACGCGTTCCTGCGTATGTTGCGCAATTTTTTTCCACCTTAATCTCTACCCGCCTGAGTACAGAAGTGTTTTCCTGAATCGTTGTGCCCGCTTCTTCCAAATCCAGTCCGCACGCTTGCCCATCCTGTTTCCAACCCGATCCAGCAATCCCATTCTCAATCAGTCATCGACGACATGAGAAGCAGGGGAGGCCGCGCCCTGGCGCAAACTCCTCGGCCCGCCGCCGCGCCGTTCCTGAAGCCGCGTCCTCGGACGATTGCTTGCTTGCTTCACGCTGCCGGGGAGGGAAGGGAGGGAGAGGCGCTCGCGCGAGCAGGGCTCCGGGCTCCAGCGCCCATGGTAGACGTCGACGAGTACTCGCCCGTGCCCCAGCCCGAGCCCGCATCAGCGCGCCCGGACCCCTCGTCCGTCTCCCCGGACGCCTGGCGCCGCTTCGAGAGCGCCGTCGTGGACAGGATCCAGCCCACCGTCTCCTCCGAGCACCTCCGCGCCACTATCATCGACTACGTCCAGTGCCTCCTGAGGTTCCACGCCGGGTACCGGGTACCTTAGCTTCCCTTCCCTTCCGAACAGAATCTGTCCTGGAAAAGAACCGAGAGAGAAGAAATCCAAAGAAAATGAAGCGGAAAAAATGGGGGAAATAGTAAGGACCAGACTGTGGCAGCCCACAATTTGTGCCCGGCGTGGCAGAGAGCGGAGACGCACTGCAGGAGGAGGGAGAGAGAGGGAGGTTGGCGACAGACTGTGGCCGATGTGGCGGAGGACCATCCGATTCATGCAGATGGGCGGTGGATTCATGGCAGTGGAGGCCGACGGCACACGTCATGGCCGGCGCGGAGGAGGGAGGGCGCAGCTGCGACGGTAGAGGCAGAGCGGGCGGAGAGAATGGCGTGCTTTGGGGAAAGCCGAACAAGCAGTGCGCACAGGAAGAGACGGGCGGAGCCGGAGAAGACGCGATGTGGCCGCGTGTGGGCTCACGGGAGACCTGGTGCAGTGGTGCTGAAGACTGAAGAGATAAGTTTGGAGCAAATCACGTAAGTACAACATATATTTTTAGATTAAAAATGTTGTAGGATTAACATGTGAAATTTAATATTGTCTAAACTTTGATTTATAAAATATTTGTGTATGAAAGGAGATAGTAATTGGAGATAGAAAAATAAAATATTGTGTAGTTTTACAGAGGAAATATAAAGGGATATGAGTGCAGGAGAATACAGAAGAATCCCGCACTTGGCTAAGAATATTTAAGAAATGCTGAGGAACATGATTGTGAATGGTACCGTGGCTCGGCCTGATCTAGCTTCTTTGCGGTGGCCTCCGTGGCGATAGCATCATCGAAGAGGTGGCATAGGTCTAAGAAAGTGAATAAGGAAAAGCGGTGGAAAAAGTGTTTAGTTTTCAGGAGACGTTTGCCTTGCCTTACTGCACACACAACGAGAACCTTAACCGTGCTGGCGAGCGGATTCAGCTCTCATTTGCTGGCGAGCCAAATCTTGCTTGTGCAGGCACCAACTGGAATCTTGCTAAGCATCCAAACATTGCAGCTCGCTCAATATTCTAGCTTGGCAAAGGTTACATTGTTTGGTAGGGTGGCCAGCCCCTAGCCAAGCCACAGCAGGGCAAGTTGTGATGTTTGGTTACTTGGACTGTCTCTCTAGCCAAGCTCAAGTTATGCAAAACCCCTTCTCTCTACTGGCTCTAGGAGAACGCCAAATTTGGGCGTTCTTTTCTGGCCAGGCTCACGAGAGCTCGCGGTGGCTCCCGTTGGCCACCCTTCCTTTCCTCACCGCCGCACCCCCACTCCCACTGCGTTCTCGCTACTGGCCGTCCTCATCTCTTCCTCGCCGTCGAATGTCCTTCTTCCCTCCCTCGCCGCCAGCCATCCTCCTCCCTCTCCCGCCAGGCGTCTTGTCCCATCTCCCCCCTCCCGCCGCCGCGCCCCTATGGAGCTCTGGCCGCATGGATTTGCCCTGTGGAGCTCCGGCCGCCATGGATCTGCCCGCCACCACTGCCTGGTCGCCGCACGGGACCATCGCCTTGAGCTCATCCTCGCCGTCACCAAGACTCCCCTCATCCTCCTCTATCTCCGTCCACCGTGCAGGAACACCGCCTCAAGCTCCAACTTGCCGTTGCTTCCTCCTCCTTCGTCTCTGGCCGCCATGGATCCTCCTTCATCGTTGTGCTTCTGTCCGGCTCCATGGATCTCCTTCGCCCATCCCCGCTGCTTGTCACGCCGCTACCCATCCCCACTGCTCCTCCTCCGACGCGCGGAGAAGGCGGCCGGCGGTGCCACGGAGGACGAGGAGGCGACCTCCGGCGGTGGTGTCTCCCGTGGAGGCACGAGGAGGCGGCCTTCACCCTCCGCCTCGAGTCCTCGCTGCCCTAGACCTCGCTGTCCGCTTCGGAAGCTGCCATCGCCGCCACCCTCCTCCCCTCTCCCGTGCCGGTGGTGGACATGAAAACCAAACTAGGAAGTAGATGTGGCTAGGCTACTCAAGTCAACCAACCAAACAGACCCACAGTTCCCATTCCAGCCAGGCCAAGGCTGGCCTGACCAGGCGGAGCCAGCGTGGCTAAATTTGGTCGACAACCAAACAGCCCGTGTTTCGCAGAGAAACCAAACACACTCTCAATCTCTCGGTCGTGATGCTCGTGCCGCTGCTAGCCTGGCCGTGAGCGCCGAGGAGGTTGGAGAGAGGCAGAGGGTGGGGTGGGCGAGAGGGATCGGGTGCCACAGCTAATGGCTGGGAGTGTGCTATGGCTTCCAATCACCACCCCGAACACCCGTGGCTGTCCATCTGAAGCCAACAACCAAAGCTCGACTTTGCTAGAGGGTGAACAAACTAGGGCCCAATTAGGCCTATGAGCTAGGGTGTTTCATAAGACAAAATTTAGTTTTCTCATTAATTTAATTAAAATTTATCAGATTTATTTAGTCAAAACTGGGTTTGTATGCTTATCGATTATTCAATGAATTTTAAGTTATTCTAAGAATTAAGGAATATTTATGATAAGATTTAAAAATCTATGAACCATTAGTTTTTAATATTTCCAATGTGATTATTGGTTTCGCATACTTTATATGTTCTAAGTTTTAGTGTAATACAAATTTCAATCGATTCATAAGTTTAAGTTTGTATACATTTTAAAAAAACTTTTAGGTTAAATTTGATTTTTATTTTTTATAATAAGTTTAAGCTTCAGTTTTAATTTAATGTTTATCTCCATCAAAAATTTATTTATATAACAATTTTATATGTAAATTAATATCCTTAAATCGATAAGGGCAAACTCTTTATTGTTTAGAAAATTATAAAGATATATTTGACATGAAGATAAAAGATTTTTAAATACGTGCGGGATGTGAGTTCTGTAAGAGGTTCTCCATAATTTTTTAGTTAATTTTATGCATAGTTATACACATTTTTCAGTTTTTCGTACTTTTCTTACTTTTTATTTACTTCTTTTAAAAAATCCACTAGAAGTTTCAAATTTTCTAGGTCTTCACATGGTTTGGATTAGGCTAATAAATTATTTCAATTAAAAAACAAATAAACAAAAAATAACACACTTAATTTAGTAGAATTTAAAATTTTAATTAAATAATTTTATTATTATTACGTGCGGGATCCACGTGCATTTTTATTAGTATATCTAAAAGACCTTTCATCCCATGGTGGGTGGGTCTGGATTCTGAAACAAGTAGAAGATGCAAAGTGCAATTCTTAATTACTTTTCGTGTTCATCGCTACGCGTCACATATTGCGATTGCTACCGTACTACTTAATTTACGGTTGTTTTTTTAGTTCCTCTCATCTGGATACAACTATAACGTTACTTACACCACTACACACTCACGTCACATGCACTCAAACAAACCTACAACACATTTTGCGTTGTTATTTAACCACACTCAGATCGAAGATCGCGTTCCTAGTGAGATCACCGAGACCATCCTACAACACATTTTGCGATTACAAAAAACTACAATTTACCGTTGTTTTTTAACCACACTCAGATCGAAGATCGCGTCCTTAATGAGATCACCGAAGTTGTTTTTTAACCACACTCAGATCGAAGATCGCGTCCTTAGTGAGATCACCGAGACCATCGTGACTTACAGTTGTTTTTTAACCACACTCAGATCAAAGATCGCGTCCTTAGTGAGATCACTGGGACCGTCCTATAACACATTTTGCGATTAAGAAAAACTACAATTTACGGTCCTCAGTAAGATCACTGAGACCATCACGGCTCCGTAGAACGGCGCGTTGCATTCCTTTGTGGCTCCACACGGAATAAACCCCCGATGTGGGAAATCGTGGAACGGGCGGAGCTCGAACCCACGCCCGGCCGCTCCACAACTGGGCGGCTGAGCCATCCGAGCTACAGCTCGGTCAGTTGATTTGAAACTTAGGAAAAGAGGATTGGGACAGTCTTGCAGCACGTGAAGAAAAAACCAAGGAAGAAAATCCTGTGCAGGGATTTTCTTGTCCTTCCATTTCCCTGGGAGGTTTGCCCCCACCGGGTTTTTTTCACCCAGCGCTGTTTGGGAGCCAGGCAAACCTGATGGCCATGACTGTGTTCGGCTGCCCTTTTCTGCACTGTTCCAACAGCTGATCCTACAGTGTTCTGTGAGAAAGAGAAGCTGCAGCAGCAGCCAAATCCGCTGCAAAAGAGTGCAGCCGAACAGCTTGCTAATTTCTGTACTGTACGCCATCAGAGAACCAAAATAGAAGCGATGCATGCAATCCCAACTTCAAAATCATCAAGACATATGAGTATATAACTACCTACGTACGAGTATATGACTGCCTCACTGAATGACAGTAGGATCGGAGAGCAACCACAAAAAGCTCAGTACAAGCGCAAACATCAAAGTAATGACACAACCGGGTACATATGATCTCCATTGATCAAAGCTTAAGTAATTCATTGATTCAGAAGAACACACAAACGAGCTGAGAAGTTCAAGACTTGTTCAAAGTTCAGGAAAGCACTCATCAGTGATTGATGTTCCACATAGCATTCAAAGGTCAAATAATAACCTTTTTTACTTCAAACTGACATGCACGAAAGGCAAAAATGAAAAAAGTAGACACATAGGTTTGACCATCTCCTACCACAAGAAAGCTCAAATCTTTATTTGCTCCTGTCACCCATACCGATTCATTGCTTCTAGATCAGTTGTTCTACAAATAAATAGAAGTTAGTGCATAGGTCCCATTTGCCACAAGCAAGAGTTAGTAAATGCTGATGCGCGGGCTAATAAAGGAAATAAATAGAAGTAATTATAAAGGAAGTATCGATCAGCAGAGGAAAGCACAAAATAAGAAAATATCCAACTCAACTATCATTATCGAATCAGTCAGTAAAAAAAGTAAAAAGACTCCTATGCATTTATGCATCCTATGCTTGTAAAATCCAAGAGTCAATTCCCTCAATGCTACTGGAATTTTAGGTCGTTTCCTCTCTGCCACCGAAATTTTTGAATTTCCTTTATTGTCACTTGAAATTTCTTTTACGTTCCTTGGTTGCCATTCCGTCAATCTGTAGTTAACTCTCCACTCACTTGCGAGTGGGGCCCATGAACGGAGGGATGGAACGGTGGTAAATGGAGTTGATGGAACGGTGTCCTGTACTGGATGCGGCGTCGGCAGCTCGTTGAAAGGAGCACGGACCTTGGGGACGGGACGTTGGCCGGTTCCTTCGCGCCTCAGGCGACGCGGTAGCAGCCTGAGCCGCTGGTGGCTGCATCCAGCGGCAGGGGTCGAGGACGGGCCAAGTGTGCTGGCCACTGGGCGCGTGAGCACACCCCGTGGTTGGGCTTTGCCGCCCCCCAGTTCCGTGCTCGGCACCGCCGCTCGCACCTCCCTGCCCCGCGCCGCCGCTTGCAGATGGCAGGCAGCGCCGCTCGCCTCCCCCCGCCTTCCTCCCGCGCGCTGGCGGCCCCACCCTGGCCTCCCACGCAGGAGAAGTCGAGACCCTGTACATGGGCACCTCTAGAAGTCGAGATGCACCTTATTCGTAACGAACCAAGGGAAAAAATGGTGTAGCAGCGATGGCCCAGTCTCTTCACCCCGAGCAAGATCTCAGACGCTCCACGAATTCGTCGATGCATCTCTCCTGACTTGTCTTGTCTGCCACGATCTGCTGTAGCTTCTTGGCATTGCCCGCAAAGACCCTCCTGCCCAGTTTCTTATGGCCCAGAGAAACGGCGTCCCGGCGAGCTCCAGCCCGAGAGCCAGCTCGCGCACGAGCTCGGTGCTCAGCGGCGCCTCGCTTCCCAACGCGACGGACATGACCGTCTCCGCCGAATGCACGTCGAGCCACGACATGATGGCGTCGTTACTGCTTTCGGTGCCGGCGGCGGCAGCGCGGCCTCCCTCGGGTGACGGCGGCAGGAGGCCGAGCGGGACGTGGCCTTGCCGAAGAGCGTGGGGAGGCGAGGGAGCGCCTCCGGCTCCAAGCTCGACGCAGGTCCGCATGGCAACGAGGCTCGCACCGTCCGTGCTCCTTTCAACGAGCCGACGCCGCATCCGTTCCATCCTCTCCATTTACCACCGTTCTATCCCTCCGTTCATAGGCCCCACTCGTCAGTGAGTGGAGAGTTAACCCCAGATTGACGGAATGGCGACCAAGGAACCTAAAAGAAATTTCAGTGGCAATGAAGGAAATTCAAAAATTTCGGTGGCAGTGAGGGAACGATCCAAAATTCCAAGTAGCATTGAGGAAATTGACTCAAAATCCAAAGGTTGACAATTCCAGCAAGAAGGTAAACAGGGCCTAAAAGTAATAATATAACAGCAAACTGCGCCTTTACAAAACTACCCTTTCAGACCTCCACGAGGGTATGTCAACCAAGACTGAAGTAACAAGCTTAAGAAGGGCCTAAAGCAACAGTGTAACATCAGATTGGACCTTTACAAGACTACCGTTTCAGGGCTCGGCAAAGGTGTACCTGTCAACCAAGACTTCATGTCATTCGTTGCCTAACCTCTACTGTAATTTACAATCAGAAACTTAAAAATTCTAGGTAGTTTCTGGCAAGCTTACAGGACTTAAAACAGCATGTATGAATTTAATCAGTCGGTTTCATGGGGAATTGATGCAGCTTAAAATAGTATATTTGTATATGGATGGCGCTGAATTCACTTGTTTGTGTTGTGTACAAGAAGTAAACATACCTCACATCATATTTTGAGGCCACGCATCACTGGTTCTAAGCAACCTACAATTAGCAGGAAAGAAGACATCAAGTGTTTGTACTCCCAAGTAGGTTAATGGTATTAGAGTAGGGACATACCTAATTTTGCGTTTGAGCCAAATTTCTCTAACATTGTGCTCCGTTGTTGTTAAGAAAACCTCTCTATTTATTCGTAGATTCGAAAACCTCCAAAGCATATGATTTCTCCTCGGCTGTTAATCCATCCGTTACTTTCAATTCATCCTGACACTTGCTAATGGAAAATTGTTCATCCTACCTCTTCTTTTCTTTAAGAGCTTCAAGTGTTTCTGCAGTTTAGATCTTTTTAAACTCCACATAACTTTCAAGAGCTGATCCAACTTGGCTTTTCTTATGCTTTCTCCCACTGCCACCTTCTCTCTGGCTTGATTCTTGATTAGATGGGACAGATTGAGCTTCAGTGGGTTCATTAGTACTGACTGGGACAGATTGAGCACACTCGTGGTCTCTTGTCCATCCAAATCAAGTGAATTAGTACTCAATGGATTGAGACTTTGTTCAGATGCACTCCTAGATGAAGGAGCAGAAGGTGGAGCAAGATCTGCAGCAGTTGATGTGAAATTTAACTCTGGTAGCCACGCTACCTGTACAAAATGCAACAGAAGTATATTTAGTTCACATATATAGTGCACACAAGCTAAATAGTAAGAAATAGTAAATGCAACACACACACCTTCATATAGCCCTTCTAAACTGTAAAAAAGAGGGAATGGCCTGTTACGAAACTTTGCTACCTTCGGGTGAGCCTAGTAAATGCAACATGAAATGTAATTTGTTATTAGCAGCAAAAGTGAACATATTGAATGCACAAAGATATAATCATACAAAGAAAATTTGCTTACACGAATCAGCCTTGGCCAAACTTCTGGTTCAGCCAATACCATGCATACAGTGTCATTCCAACCAGCTCCGCTTTCTTTTCTTGAATCTCTTATTGCCTTGTAGTATCCTTTAAGCTCTCTCTCCTTCTCTTGCAGTTGTTGTTTAGAGAAATGAGCTAGAGGGAACTTTTCATTGAACTTGATAGTGATACTAATCCATCCTTCACGATTCCAACCATTTTGACCTTTGAATTTTGGATTATCTTTGTGATCATGCATCACATCAGTTAAGCCTTTCTCATACACGTTGTTCCAAATCATCCTTTTTTCAAAACTGAAATTGTGGAAATGAAACTGAGCCCATGAACATTCTATGATTTGTTTTTTGTATAACCATGTTGTAATAATAGTACATAAGTAATAATAGTACATAACTAGGCAACTTTAAGTTCATAAATAATAATAGTACATAACCGATGAATGTATAGATCTAGGCAACTAGCTACATGACAAACTAAAACCATAGACTACAAAGCTATTATAGGCAGCCCACATCTAGCTATTGTAGGCAGCCACATTTGAAGTGCGATCTGATCTCTTAGTAGTGCTTCCATCACTTGATTCCGTGTCATTGAGGTAGTTGTTATCTCCCTCTGGGACATCAACATATTGACTTGGAGAGATGTAATCTGGTTGGTTGTCAAGCCATCTTTCGTCTCCATGTTGCCCTCTAATTATGTTGTGAAATGCAACAGTTGCAGCTGCGATCTTGATTTGGTTCTCTATGGGATGGAATGTGCCTACTTTTAGAATCGGGAAACCTTTTCTTTAGAACACCGATGGCCCTCTCTATATGGTAACGGAGAATTGCATGGCGGTGGTTGAACAACTCTTTAGTAGTTCTCATAACCACTTTGTGATGAACGACGCCTCCTAAACTCGTTGAGAGGATATCGAACCCCTCTATATGGTGCAATGAAGGATGATGTATTTGCATACCCACCATCTACTAGATAAAACTTTCCTTCTGGCACACTAAATCCTTTGTTAATAGCAGATCGAAGCACCCCTGCATCTGAGGCTGACCCTTCCCATCCACATGAAACAAATGTGAAATTGAGATCGAAGTCGTAGACTACCATAACATTGTGTGGAAGAGTTCCTTTCCTGTTTCTATATGGAGGGGCCCTATGTTCTGCTATGGTGATGGGTATATGTGTGTCGTCGATTGCACCAATGTAGTTCTGCAAAGAAAGGAATATGGAAAGATATTGAGGCCATGTGGCAAACTGGCAATGAAACGGAAACACTGAAGCGAATTGTGTGTTTGGAATTGATAGCTCACCTGAAAAATGGCATGAACCTAGAATCTGTTGCAATTTTAGTATGAGTTTGGACGGAGCTAGGAAGCTTCACAAAACGCTGAGTTAGTGTGGGAACAATATCAAATACTTCAGATATTTTTCTATGGATAGTCTCTCCACTGTGTTAAAAAGCCTTCTGTAGCATTTGGTTACTAGCATTGTGGGAGATCATGTACATGAACATCCCAAGCTGCTCATCAACGGTAACTCCTCGTGTGTCTCGTAGTAATTTCTCTCTTCTAAGAAAATTTGCTGTGGCTTTGAATATTGCTGGCTCCATTCAGAACTCAGATTTGCACCAACTCTCATGGCCTTCAAGGATTTCTCTAACCTTTTTAGCACCAGTGAGTGAGGAGGTGTGGATGGGCTCTTTCTCTTCTGAGAGGTATGGAATTATAGCAGGGAGAATAACAAAGAACAACTCATCGTCGTCTTCTTCCTCATCTAACAAAAATTGTCTAACTTGCTCCTCCCAAGAACCCATATCTACAAGTGTGGAATAAGGACTTCAGAAAATATACAATATAAGAATGCACTTATATAGTTGTGCTAGCTTGTATATGAAACATATTTCCACAAACCACATTGTAGTATAATTGAAAATTATCAAGTATCACAACTGAACTGAAAATAGATGAATCCAAGTCTATAAAACAAAAGATTAAGCTTTGAATAATATAATATTGCCCTAACCTAATGCAAAACAAGGCATATCTGGAAGAGAGCTCCATAAAAAACACATGATCTGTATGAATTCCTTGCTCCCCTACTTCACTACTCCTAGAATGTAGGACACTACTCTAACAGAAACTTGACTTGGCCAGCTGAAAGCTTAGCCGATGCCTACTGCTAACTGAATGAAAACAACAAATTGAAAGAAGCAACAACAATGTTCTTGGCATAATCCCTTGACAGTAGCAGGTGGCACATACAGGTGGTTACTAGAGTACAGATTGTTTCACGAGTGCAGTGTACTTTAAATCTCTACAGAGTGAACACCCAAAGAATGGACTGCTGAGACAGAACAAATCATAGCTCGGCCCTGATCAAGAACAAAAGTTCATACCTAAGCAGATTATGCCAAGGGAAAGGTCTTGGAGAGGTAGATCACGTGGAGCCCAAGAACAGCAGCCTCAGCCTCAGTGGACTGGTAGAAGAAAAAGTATCTTTATTATTGATCTGTGCAGGTAAAAAAATAAGTAAATGGCATACATGAAAGGGGGTGTGTGTGTGTGTTGTACATCCTTCAATAAAAAGGAGCCAATATTCACCTTCAGAATACGGCAACACCATCAAACTAATACAACACAGAACGATCCAACTGTTTCTCTGGATGACATATACAAATGCTCAGTTCACCCAGAGGATACAAATATGATTTCCCTCCGCAAAACTTCAGTGTTCTCTCTGACTGAATCTAGCAATATTACTATGCTCTCGAATAATAAACCTAGCTCTGCCTTCTCTACAGAGTGAACACACAAAGAATGGACTGCCGAGACTAGAACAAATCATAGGTCGGCCCTGATCAAGAACGAAAGTTCATACCTGATCAGATTATGCTGAGGGAAAGGTCTTGGAGAGGTAGAGCACGTGGAGCCCAAGAACAGCAGCCTCAGATCACCATCTTTATTCTCGAGATCTATACAAGAAAAGTTGTGATGAGAGAATAGGAGAGAACATCAGTGTCAGATCATCATCTTCCTCCCAAGAACGAAGGACATCGCCTCGGATCTAGAAGAACCCTAGACAAGGAGATGCAGATGTGGGAGGAGACGAAATCACCTGTGGAGGAGGCACCGTGAAGGAAGCTGAGGCGACGACAACGGGGTCAGCCGAGGTATAGAAGGCAGGACGGCGGAGAGAGGCACGGCGGCGACGGCGGTCTCATGCGGGCAAAGTCGCGTGAGTTCCCGAGACCGGGGATGGCGACGGGAGAATCGCCTGACCTCCAGAGGCCGGGGTTGTTTCCGAGCATAAAATTGCCTCCCCCGTGAGAATCTCCGTAGGATAATGGGCTGCCAAAGGACGCGGACGGAAAGTCCAGGGAAACTCTCCGCATGGGCTTTCTCCCCGGGGAAAAGGCCGGAAACCCGGCGGGATTTTGGGCTGCCAAACTCGCCCTAAACTGGACGAGCCACGAAGTTGCCACTCTCCTGGTCGCCTTCCCAAAAGGTTCCGGTATCCAGCGACCTCTTGGCACCCAGCTCCATAGCTTGCTTCCCCTTGGGGAGTTGTGCGGCTACGAGGTCGTCGGGGCCGTCCCTGCAGGCGGCGGCCACGCTGGAGGTGCGGTCGTACCGGCAGAGCTGCTGCAGGACCTGCTTCATGGACGGCCGGAACGGCGCGTCGTCCCCGGTGCACATCACCCCGAGCAGGAACACGGCAACGGCGTCGTCCACGTGCACGGCCCTGTCCTGGATGCTCTCGTCGACGACGTCGTGGAGATGGGCCCCCGCCTTGTAGCGCCGCCATGCCCACTCCACCAGGCAGCAATCCGCGCGGCTGTCGTTCGCCACCCGCCCCGTCACTAGCTCCAGCAGCACCACGCCGAAGCTGTACACGTCCACCTTCTGGTTCACCTTCGCGCCGCGTCCGCACTCTGCAAGCGCACCAAGAGCAGAGCAGCCACGTTATGTACCATGCAACACGACACGAGTCTATCTACCCTATGAGCGAGTTTTATAAAATATATTTTATACCCAATTATGATATACCCAAATTCATACCCGCCAATCAAATCCTTTTCTCTTTTGCATCGGATGAAATCGGACCCACAAATTTCGGTTTTTCTCTGTGCAGTTGCTCCCTCTCCGAATTTCTAATAGTTAATCTAAGCATCTGACTTGTAGGCCACGTTGCTCCGGCGTAAGAAAAACTTACGCGTTCTTGCGTAAAATCTATTTCTTTTTTTACCGAGAAATCAACCCACCGCCCATCCTCTCGGACACTTATGCTCTTGTTTTCCCCTTCCCTAGGAAGGAAATCCATGAAGGCCCAAACGATTCCTAGCATAACGAAACAACGTTACATCGATCATCATAGGCCCAACACACGTCAAACCAAAAAAAATTTTAGTACCAAATCGCTGGAAAAACAAAAAACCAACTAACTAATAACAGTTCAACATGCTCATCAGAGCACCACGAGTCAACGAGAGGAACAACCCCTGACACTGAGGAGGCGACCAGGCATGCGGAACAAGGGGGCGGTGGACCGGATCGGGCCCAGAGGTGGAGCGGTCCTGCAGAGGAGAGTACCGATAGAGGCGGATCCCTGGTGTGCGGAGGCCTGCATGACGGGGCAGGAGGAGGAGGCCACCGGTGGCCGGCACACGGGGCGGAAGAGGAGGAGGCTGCCGGCAGCCGTGTGGATCCTGGGCCGCGGCTAGGCGGAGGAGGAGGCCTGCCGGCGGCCGGCACACGGAGCGGAGGAGGAGGCCACCGGCAGCCAGTGAGGATCCGGGCCTGGCGGATCCAGCCACAGCCCGCGGTAGGAGGAGGCGCGACGGCCCATGGGAGGACTGAGGTCGGCGCGACTGGGCCGGAGGACGAGGTGTCCGCCGCCGCGAGAGGAGAGTGAGAGTAGTGGGCGGGAGGACGAGGCAGCACGCGGCGGCCGCTGCGAGAAGGAGAGGGAGAGTGGTGAGGGCGGCGGGGCGGCGGCGGATGAAGGGAGCGGGGGGCGGAGGCGGACGAGAGCGAGGGAGTGGGGCAGAGAGTGCGAGGAAGGAGTGGCTGGCTAGGGTTTGGCAAGCAGGCCCCCTCTGTTTTTTTACGAACAGGCAAGATGGGTTGGGCCGGTTGTGGCCCAGCACAATGATGGGTTGTGAAGGCTGAAATGAGTGACTTATCATTTTTTTTCGACCCAAACTTTCTAGACTCGGACGCCACTGCCATTTGGTTTGGGCCTAACAGAAGCTAACAGGAGTGATAAAAGGACCATTTTGCCCTTCACACCACGAGCGGCCTCGGCAATGGACTCACCCGGCGCAACGGCGAGTGGTGGAGGCTCCCCCGGCAGGTCATGCGTGTGCTTCCCGTCGCCCGCACCGACGACGCTCCTCGGCGCATGTGCTCCACACCGATGACGATGCAAAAGGATCCTTCCCCTTCCCTTACGCGCTGCTCCTGCGTCGCTCGCCTCTGCAGAGAGCGCCGCCGACGCCACGCTCCTCTCCTGCCCGAGCCTCTCTCACCCTTCCGAATCCAAAGCTAGTGCCGGCGCCGCTCCTCTTCCCCTTTTTCTCCCTTCCTCTCATCGACCGTCCAGTGTCGCTCGCAACCACTGGTGAGTGCCACTGACACTACTTGCCTCCACCGCCCATCCCCTACCTCCTGCTAATTTCTCCATTTTTCGTTCAAGAACAGAATACAAGCCCACCTCGCCGCTTCTTCATCCGATTCGTGAACTGAGGTCAGGAAACCCCGCTCCGACTGCACTATGAGCATTTAATATCGAGAGCCTTTTAACCTTCTAAATAAGTTTTAGTTGAAGCTTTTAGATTCTATAATAAGTTTTGAATTTTCAAGTTCTACGTTGAAGAATTAGTTTATTTTCTTCCTCTATTTTTTCACCCAATTCCAGTTCCTTACTCCACCTATACCATCCCGACATCCCTCCAGTTGTGATTGCAGGATAATCATTGTTTCAATTAAACTATCATCAAATAAATAAAAATGATACACTAAATTCAATTTTTATATAATTCGTCACGTGGCATTAATTTAGAGAAAAGCTAACGTGGTGTTTGGTTGCTTAAAATGTAACGTAATCCGTTTACGCCCGATAACAAATATCGATACGCTTGTTTGTTTCGTTCCCTTCCGTAATCTGATACCCGTAATCAGATACGACGCTATTGTCAACCGATACCACAAATCCCGCACTCCCAGCGACCCCGCCTCTCTCTCCAAACGCGCGCGCTTCTCTCGGTCTCTCGTCCCCCGTGCCTACCCGCCCGCCCACGCTCGCATCCCCGCCTGAGCCACCGTGTCTCCATGGAGAGTCGAACCCTACCAGCGTTTGGAGTTCGATTCGGCCTGCTCCAAGCCCGGATTCACCCTCGCCGCCGCCGCCGCCCTAGATCAGATCGGCTGCCGGACCACAAGCTCGTCCCCGCCCCCGCCCCCGCCCGACCATGGCCCGCCTCATCGTCCTCATTCGGCCTCCGGCACCCGACGTCTCGTCCTCCGGCTGACTGAGCGCGGCCTGACGCGCCGCCCAGGAGTGGGCTGCCAGTAAGTCGCCAAGAAGCCCGCCAAGAAGCTGGGCGTTCCTTGGCGCGCACTTGGCAGGCTTCCTGAACTCCCATCTTCAACGACGGGCGTGTGCTGCACACGTCGCGCTGCACGTCGTGGGTCGCGGCGGAGTCCGCGTGCTCCACGGCGTCCTCGTCCCACTTGCGCTCTTCCCTCAGCAAGACGCCGTCCACGCAGGTGCAGCTGAAGTGGACCGAGGGCAGCAGCGTTGCAAGCTCCGAACTGTTCGAGCTCGAGAACTTCATGGCCGTCGCCCCTGTGATTTTTGCTAGATTCATCTGCGGATAACTGGGAACAGATGACGATACGGAGTCCAACCAAACCAACAAAGAGCGTAATCAGCGCTCTGAAATCAAATACGCCGTAATCCCATTCCCTCTACATTAGCGTTACCGTTTCGCCAACCAAACAAGCACCTAAATGACTAACCGAACGTTTCAAGCCTGCTCAGTACCCGAATTTGTGGCCGCCCGATGTGACGATCTGAAGGACACGCTACATGATGCCAAGCTACTTTGACGTGTGGGATCATAAGTGGAGAGGTACTATTTCATTTTTTTTTTTTTGCTGCGCCGTTTCCTTCATTTCTGGAAGTTTAGCGAGGCTGGTCGTCTTCTCCATGGCGACGCGGAGGGGGTGAGGAGGTGAGCCGAGCTGGAGTTCCTGACGCGGTGTCGGCCGGCGGCGATTCGTAAGGCTGTGCAGAGCTGTGTTCTTTGCCTGCTACCCTCTCCTGATATGCTGATTTCACTCTTGTTTTGTCGCATTTTTTTAATCTCGAGCTCTGATCTTTTGGGGTGTAAGATTTTGGGGCGAGATTTGAATCACGGGGTCATTTGAGATGAATTTTTTTATTTTGTTTGCTTGATTAGATGGCCCGATTCTAGGTATTTCGTCAAGCTGGAGTCCACGATGTGATTGGATCTAGGTGTTCAGGGTGTATGACCTTTCTAGTCTATAGCGACTTGTTTTCATGTTTTCAATCTACGCTCTGTGAGTGTTTTCAGTTATATTTCTACTAACGAAGTTTGGGGGAAGATCAAGCACGGTGACGTGGGATCCTGGTGAAGTGAATGCTTGATGCATTCTTCTGTATTTTCAGCGTTAGCTTCTGCGTGGAGATTTGCCATCATTTAGCTTTTTCCTAGTGATCCCATGATTGCGTTTCATCAGTGAATAATATGCATATTTGGCACTGCAGTGACAGGGCGAAACAGATGCAAGGAGTGTGGTTTTTGTGGTGGACGAAAATGGAGTGATCCCAAGATTTTTTTTCGTCATTATAGTTTCTTTGCGCTGTAATTACGATGTGCTAGCACTGTAATTACAGTGTATCTGTTGTAATTATAGTGGTCTTTAACTTTGATTATGTGCTCTCAGCTGAAGTGTTTCATTTTTCAGTCAAGATCTGTGCCACCAAGGCACCAACGTGCAAGGGGTTCAAGAGCAAGATGATGTGAAATGGCAAATTCAGCTACTCATGTTTGTGATCAATTCAATCTATGGTTGTGACTGGGTAGATATTCTCTCTTTTTAAATGCATTCTGGAAGCATGCAAATCTATTCATCTATGGTTGTGACACTATCATTGCACTGTAATTGCAGTGGCTGTGGTGTAATTGGTGCGGCCACCAATCTGTTAGCATTTATAGTTTTGGTGCTTCACCATTGTAATTAGTGTGTGTTAGCATTATAAACACATTGTTTTTATCCACTGCAATGGCACTGCAGTTACAGTGTCACAGCACTGTAATTACAGAGCGACGACACTGTAATTACTAAGATCTTCACTTTTCTATTATGTGTTTTTGTCAGCTTAGTGATTTCTTTTTTCGGTCAAGATTTGGTTCATCTCGCTCAAGGGTTTCAAGAGCGGGATGATATGTAATAGCCACACTGTAATTACAGGTGTCACGTCACTGTAATTATAGTGTCACTGGCACTGTAATTATAGTGCGACGTCTGTAATTACAAGATCTTCGCTTTTCTATTATGCGTTTTTGTCAGCTTAGTGATTTCTTTTTCAGTCAAGATTTGGGTCATCACGCGCAAGGACGATATAAATTATCACACTGTAATTACAGTGTCACGGTTATAAGATTTGGGTGGTCAGGTTTGAAGAGCGGGATGATATGAAATAGCAAATTTAGCAAGGTCTATTTTTTTTTCTCTTTTTGGTACTCACTGTTGGATGTGATCAGGTCAATCTATGTTTGTAATGTCGATGTCTATGTTTATAGTGCAATGTAAAGATTTTTTGTTGCCAGCTATTACTATTTTTTCTATATCAGCATCATGTGTTTTTGTTTTTTATTTGGAATGCCTCTGATCTGTGTATTTGTACCAATTTATTGGAGATGGTCAGGCGCTGGGTCTGTAGGCACAAAATGAAAACCAATGGCCAAATGTCTACATGACGTCATTTGTATGTACTATCAGTGTGTTGTTCATCTGAATGCGCATGTGTTTACTTCTGCACGGTTCAAAACTTTTAAATTGTGACCATCAGATTGCGATCTGTTGGTTGATAAAATCACGTGCTGGGCTGTGGAAAACAATTGATTTTTACTGCTGGTAGATTCGTGTGTTTTGGAAGAATAAAACAACCGGTTGTTCAAATGGTCCAAAACAACCGGATGCTGCATAGACATACCTGGAGCCATGTAGCCGAAGGTGCCGCCGACGGCGGACACGGACTCGGGCTCGCCGGACTTGACGAGGATCCGGGCGAGCCCGAAGTCGGCGATCTTGGCGTGGAACCCCGGATCGAGCAGGATGTTGCTGGACTTGACGTCGCGGTGCATGACGGGCTGCGCGCACTCCTCGTGCATGTAGCACAAGCCCCTGGCCGCGTCGATGGCGATGCACAGCCGCGTCGGCCAGCCCAGCGGCGCCGTGCCGCCGGCGGGGTCCTTGGGGTGCAGCCACCGGTCGAGGCTGCCGTTCTCCATGTACTCGTAGACCAGCAGCTTGGTGTCGTCGCTGGAGATGTAGCAGAGGAGGCTCACGATGTTTGCGTGCCGGATGGCGCCGAGGATCCTCACCTCCGAGTCGAACTCCTTGTCGAGCTTCTCCTCGGCCTTCCCCCTGCTCCACAGCTTCTTCACGGCCACTACCGCGCCGGCGCCGCCGCAGCCGCGGAGGTGGACGCGGTACACCTTGCCGGAGCCGCCGCTGCCGATCACGTTCTCGTCGCGGAGCTCGGTGAGCACGTCGCACTCGCTGAAGTCCACCTTGTGGAACAGCGTCATCTTCCACGTCGTCAGGTCCTGCCCTCGCTTTCTTGCGCCGGAGGACGAAGCACCCGACGGCGCCCATGAGCACGACGCCTGGCGACCACCGAGAGCAGGATGGTGAAGCCTATGGACATCTGGCTGTGCCCCGGGTAACGGCACGCTGGGATGTTCAGGTTCGTGTCCACCGTGGCGCACAGGCCGGGGTTCCGCAGGAACGACTCCGCGAACGCCGCGTTCTGCAGCGACTCCGGGACCTCGCCGGTGAGTTGGTTGGAAGAGAGGTTCAGGGAGACGAGGTGGAGGTTCTTGAATTCCGGCGGTATGTCGCCGGAGAGCTTGTTGTCGGAGAGGTCAAGGACGGTGAGCCCCAGCAGCGACCCGATCTCCGCCGGGATCGCGCCGGACATCTGGTTGCTGCTAAGGTTCAGTGAGTTCACTCTTGTCAGCGATCCGACAGAAGGTGGGATGGAGCCGGATATCATGTTCCCGGAAAGGTCCAGATCGATGAGGCTGGCGAGCCCCGACAAGTCTGCCGGCAGCCCACCGGAGAACCGGTTATTCTCCGCCGCGAAGGTCTTGAGCCCCGGCGCGGTGGCCGGCAGGGCGCCGGAGAACCGATTGTTCCCCATCTGAATCAGCGTGATGTTGGGGGCTATCACACTGGGCAGGGTGCCGGTGAAGCTGTTGTTCTGGATCATGACGGTGGTCAGCACCGGGAACGCCGACCACACCTCCTCGGGGAACTCCCCCGTGAAGCGGTTGTTGTACGCCATGATGTTGTTCACGGTGTGGCAGGCCCCGAGGACCGCCGGGAAGTGGCCGGAGAAGCGGTTGCTGAAGACCACGATGTCGTAGAGCTTCTTGTTGTAGCAGAGCGTGGCCGGGAGGTAGCCGGAGAGGAAGTTGTCGCTCACCTCGAGGTTGCCGAGCGGCGAGTGCCTGCCGAGCTCCGGCGGGAGGCTGCCGGTGAGCATGTTGTTGAACAGCCGGATGTCGGCGAGGTTCGGGAGCAGCCCGACGCTCGCCGGGATCCCTCCCGTGATGTTGTTGAAGTACAGGTAGAGCAGCGTCAGGTTCTTCATGTTGCCGACGCTGTCCGCTATGGGTCCGGTGAGCCTGTTCGAGGACAGGTCGACCTCCCGCATGCTGACGGCGGTGATGTTGTCCTTGCCCGGCCCGATCGCACCGGTGAAGTTGTTGGAGTAGAGGTACAGGCACTCGAGCCTCTGGAGCTTCCAGACCCACGCCGGGATATCACCGCCGAGCTTGTTGTCGGACAGAGCCAGCATGGTCAACTCAGTGAGCGACGAGAGCGCGTCGGGGATGCCGCCCGTCAGGTTCATCCCCGACAGCCACAGCAGCCTCAGCTTCGTCAGCTCGCCGAAGCCGTCAGGGATAGGCCCTGGCGCGAAGGGGTTATGCGCTAGAGTCAACGTCTCGAGCTCAGTCAGCCCTGCAATGGCCGAGGCCGGGTACGTCCCGCTGAACCCGTTGTTGTCAAGGAGAAGGGACTTGAGCTTCGTGAGACCCGCGATTCGCCGACGGCACGGCGCCGGCGAAGCCGTTGCTGGACAGGTTGAGGTGCTCCATCGCCGCCGGCGACAGCCTGCCGATGTCGGCGGGGAGGGCGCCGGAGAAGAGGTTGTTGGACAGGTCGAGGTACTGAAGCGCCGCGCAGCTGTACAGAGCCGTGGGGAACCGGCCGGTGAGGTTGTTGTAGGAGAGGTCGAGGCGCGACAGGTTCTTGAGGGCGCAGATGGTGGACGCTGGGACGGGGTTGGTTATGTTGAGCTTTTGGAGGGACAGGGCGGACACTTTGCCGCTCGTGCAGCCGACCCCTGCCCAGGTGCAGTAGGAGGTGTTCTGGGCGCTCCATGAGCTGAGCGCAGACGGGCTGCCCCAGTCTTGCTTGATTGCGAGGAGTGTGTTCAGCTCGCCGGCGTCGGCCTGCGCCATGGATTGCCGGATGGAGTCGGTGGCGAGGAACAGGAACACGAGTAGGAGAAAAGAGTGAGGCATTCCTGTCGCTGTCAGGTGTGTGTGTGTTCTTGGAAGTTCAGTTAAGGTGGTGAGTGAGCTCAGCCGTAGCTTACCGAGTTACTACTGCGCAGTTCCTTATAGAATGGCGCATCGGAGTGTGGGACAAAATTCCTTGACCGCTAGTCAAAGTCTTCAAGTCTCCGCATGGTGAGTGAAAGATGCCCTGATTGGCAATTTTGTTATCGAGCACCAGTGTGTGTGCTTCTAGACCTAAATTCGGGTGGCAAACAAGCAGATAAGAGCGAATAATTGCCTGCCCACTGAAGACTAATCTTACTCCCGGTCCCGGGGTATGATGGGGGGGCAATGTCGTTGTAGATTTCGCGTTCTATTCTATCCCGCTGGCGAGTGCTGCACAAATCACAAGAATCGTGATCACGGGGATGATCTAGCTAGCTAGTGCGTGGTTACCTTTGTTGAAACGTTTTCGATTCTGTTCCATCCAATTTCTGGAGAGCCCGGCCCTTTCCACATGCTACCTACGTCGGCCTCCTTCATCATGCATCCTCGCAGCCGAAAGGCGGAGCAGGGTATCGATGCCTAGCTGTTCAGTTCAGAGT
The DNA here is from genome assembly GCA_030272315.1 of Paspalum vaginatum. Classification (NCBI taxonomy): domain Eukaryota; kingdom Viridiplantae; phylum Streptophyta; class Magnoliopsida; order Poales; family Poaceae; genus Paspalum; species Paspalum vaginatum. Next base: position 39,788,374 of record CM059015.1, on the reverse strand, counting down.
TGAGAATCGCATGGCCCTGCTCGATTCTTCGATTTGGAGAAAAAGGCCTGCCTCGGTGCTCTGGAGCTTGGGTCTCCATAATGGAAGCCGCCTTTATTTGTGGCCTCCAACTTGCAGCTTGGTGTTCAATGGACAAGCCTTTTCACAATCGCACGGCTCAGGCCTGCTGCTTGCTGCTGCAGGAGCCAAGCACCCGTGGTGCTCGCCTCATGCTGCCAGCCAACCGCGAACGGAAGTGGTAGTCTGGTCCAGCGCTTCTGAGTGAAGCCAAAGGGATGCTCGGCCACACGGGGGTTCCGCCATGGCGCCATCCCCTACTTTTCCCTCGCTACAGTCAGTTCGTAATAACCAAATCCCGCGGCCCCTCTCTCCTCCGCCGCCGGCGAGCTCGCCGGAGCTGAGGGGGAGGGGTCCCGTTCTTCTTAGGTGCATATCTAGCGGCCTTTAAGTTAGCCCTGTGCCTTTATGGCCCTAGCACTTAGTCGCTGTTCTTGCTCCTTGTTTGCCGTCGCCATTGTCGTTGTCTTCCTCGTCTCCGAGCTCGATGACAAATGCGATGGCAGCGGGTTGAGCCCAAATAAAGTCGCTCCACCAATCCCCCTCGAGCGGATCTAACCACCAGCCGCGTCCTTGATCTACTCACATCCGCCCACGCGACGGCTGGCGGTTCCGTCACCGATTCCGCCGGTATCCTCGCTGATTCGGACGCTCCTGTTGCGGATCCGAGTGTCTACACCGCGGATTCGGCCGGCACTGCTCCGGGTTTGGCCATCACCGACTCCACCACCTCCTGCCCCCGAGCTGATGCTGGCCAGCCTGCGCGTCTTCAAGCTCAGCTTCGGCGACGACGTTCGGAACTTCAACGAGCTCGTCTTCTTTGCTCCGGCGCTGCTGTTCTTCTCAATCTTCCTCGCCGGAGATGTGCTTGCCAGGGGAAGCTCGATGTGGTATGCATCTTCGGTGTCTTTAGTGAGGCTTGTCATCCTTGCTTGGGTAGAGTATTTGTTTGATCCAATGTTGCCAACTCCAACTCGTCATCGCTGCAAAGGTGTTTGTCAGAGTCCGGTGTCTTAGACCATCCCAACGCCTTGGGTAAAGGATCGTCCAAAATATTATTACAACTGCTCCTCTCTCTCTGTACACTGTAACGCTACAGTGTCGATTTGTATTATAGTCAGTCTTTTATACATTTCTATTGGGAAAAGTAAATGGACTGTCTATAACACTACAGCGCTATTATAAATAGAAAAAATATAGTTAGAATTCTAAATAAATACAGATAAATGATGCCTTTTCTCGTTGCCGTTGGGATGGCCTAAACATACCTACGGCTCAACAATCAACCTCCATTGCCAAAGTGCAAAGGGAGGCCCTCGGAGGCCTCTGTCGCCATGGTCCGGTGATGGTGTTCGCCGCTGTTCCTATGGGACATCGTGAAGACTTTCCGACACCTCTGTGGCATGCTAATTCGGAGATCTTGCTCAAATATTATTGTTTAGCCTCTGCTCTGCTGGTCCAGTCTCATGGAGTAGTTTGGGTCTTTTGGCCACTAGCTCGGTGGTTACTTCCATGTAATTGGGGATTAATATCCCTAATCCATGTACTCTATGCTTAATGTATCAATATATAGATTTTCAAAAAAAAAAAACACGAACGGAAGTAGAGTTCCATAGCTCCAGACTCCAGTGCTATCATCGCCTACGTGGGTCCATTCCAAATCTATTGCTCCATCTAAGGCTTTGTTTGGGTACCATTGGATTGAACGGGGATTGAAGAAGATTGAAGTGGATTGGAATGGATAGAGAGAAATTTTAATATATTTAGAATTTAAATACACACCAATCCATAGATATCACTCCAATTCGATATTACCCAAACATGGCCTAAATTCAGGGGCGGGCCCAGCTATGATCATGGATATTCAAGCGAATACCTAAGATTTTAGCAAAAACAGCATATATACATTGTGTATATATGTTTAGCTAAGGCAAAATTTGTTTATCCTTTGAAATTTTGAATACCCTATGTAATTTTGAATACCCATAGTCTAGATTGTAGGCCCGCCACTGCCTAAATTGTAAGGAGTTTTTAGGTTTTAAATAGGTTATATATGTGTTCTGTACATGTCACTACGGGTCGGAATATAGGGCTTGAGCACTTTACAATTTGGAGAAAATGGAGTATTATATTTCCTGAGTTTTTTTAATCTCTTCATGTTAATTTCACGTGACGAGGTATACAAAATGTGTCCTCTAAATTCTCATAATAATCAGAAATTTTTTACATCAATTCAATAGTCTGAGATGTTGATAACCGTTAGATTTATTATGTTTTCTAATATTTATTATGTTTTTCTAATAATTACTCATCTCTCACATTATAAAAACAACATGAATATTAAAGTAACCCCTAAATATACGTCTTAAAAATATGTTATTAACAAACAAATTATCAATATATTAAAGTTGTTTTAAATATGAATCCAAGTATGTAATACGAATGCACTAAAAATATATGAATCTGACCGAATTATTAGACAAAGATCGATACATCTATCTTTTCTAATCTACTTACTGTTCTCCATACATCTCGTCAACGACATAGAGACGTTCTAGGTGGTCTGCCAATTCTAGAACAACCCTAACCGTCATCCTTCCTGTCGAGGTCCCTCCGGAGAGGTCGACACTAGTGCTACCTGAGCTCACCGGACTATTCGGCGCCCGTCACCGGACTGTCCAGCGTCCACCGTCCGACCCAAGGCGTTTGCTCGCTGTGTGCAAGACCTAGGTTCGTTTAGTATTTTGCCAAATTTGCGCCAACACAAAGACACCCTAGTTCTACATGGAATAGAGGGATAAAAAATATAGAAATTGTCTATGGCCCTGTTTGTTTTCGCTTCTCTCCATCTCGCTCATGTAGAAAGCATGATTTTTACACAAGCCGCTTGCTGCAGAATCGCTACTGAGAAAAAGCGAGGTGTTTGGCAACTTGATTATTTTCATGCGGATTGTGCTCCTCCGTCCTTCACGCCGGCGCGAGGCAGGGGCTCCCTGGCGCGAGGCGGATGCGGCGTCGCTCCTCCCGGCGGCGGGGAGGACGTGCGGGGAGGCGGAGAGAGGAGGGCTGGCGCGAGGCGGAGCAGCGTCGCTCCTCCCGGCGCGGAGAGTGACGGCGCGAGGCGGAGCGGCGTCGCTCCTCCCTACGCGGAGAGGGCCGGCGCGAGGCGGCAGCTACAGCTCTTCGTGGCCGCGCCTGCAGCCCTTTCCCGGCCGCCGAGGAGGACGCGCCTGCAGGGAAGGCCGGCGGCGGATGCGGGTCAAGGGAGAGCGCGCGGATACCGTGCTTGCGCGGGTGGAGGCGCGCCGACGGATGCGGAGGAGGAGCCGCCGGAGGATGGGGAGGCGGAGGCCTGGCGATGGGCGGAGGCGGAGGAGGCCTGGCGACGGAAAATCGGGCTCGCGTTGCATGAGCAGAGGTGGAAGTGATACGTACCAGATAAACAAGATTTGTACTATGGGGTTGATTCCAGAGCAAACGGACTTAAGAGAGAATTAGCCCATTTGATAACGATTCCCGCGGTACACCAGCGAAAATCCGCTTTTTAGCGGAACCAAACAGGCCACGCCGTTTGCTCCACCGACTTTTCAATTTTGCTACTATAGTCAACTACGAAGTCGTCGCCTCATCGATCCCTGCCTCCCTAGTCCCTATCGTCTCAACAGTAGGTGGGACAGAAAATGATAGCCATGATTGCACCTTGGAAGATTGACTGTACACGTACTCACGGTCGCCAATTATTGGCTGCACAGTTGGCACCTAAACCTATTCGATCACAGCTCTATATAGTAGTATCCTTTAAACATTTTCTTATAAAAAATATTTTCAAGCTCCTCTAAACAAATTCTTAACTAATAAATGATCCACGAGCTCCTGTATATATCGCATCTGTCTCAGTACATCAAATCAAAAATTCATATTAAGTATACCATAAAAAACATGCCCAACAGCCCAACACATGTAAGGTTGGCATCCCAGAGCATAATATAGAGATGCAAAACGTAGACGTGATAAAGTTTGTAATGAAAAATGAGATAAAAACAGGAAGAAGGTACGATGAGAACAACTTATGCTAGAGGCGCGCAAGCGCAAGGGCTGCTACACCTACACTACTGTAGGGCAGCAGAACAGATGAACGGGAGGCATCATAAGCAAGTGACTGTGCATGCATGCAGAGCACCTACGTCCTCGCGTGTGGAATAAAGCGGCGAATAATGTACCTACGTGCGTGCGTGCTAGACGGGCGGGGATGACTTGCTTTGCTGGTCGATATGATGGCCCCTCGTCGATCAGTCATATATCAATTCATCATCGATCGATGTCGTCTTCTGCAGTTCTGCCGCTGGGAGCTATATAGCTGAGGCAGACAAACTTGCGAGACGGGCCGGCGGGGTCGTTCTTGCCGTGGCCGTGGGTGAGGATGGGGATGCGTGATTAATTAGAGTAAAACCAGCGGCTTTCTCCGTCCCCATCCTTCATCACTATTCTAATTATCTTTCTCTTTGTCTACGGTACAGAACAGTACCGTAACAGTACCGCATTAAATTTTAAAGTACCCAAATGGAGGCACCGTTGGTTTGAGCCTTAGACGACATACGTAGGGTTTTGTTGGGTAGTACACTGTATACCGTACACAAGACGACAACACTACTAGGGGCCGTGGCGGCCCGCCGATTGAACAATCGGATGCTAGAAAGCGAAGAAGGAAACCTATGTTCCAAAATTATTTTCCTCCCAAGTACCCCAAATTAGTTTAGAAGTTTATCTCTAAATTCTGCAAATTTCTAGGTCATGTCAAGAAAAATTTTGTATTGGAAAGTTGTAGAGCATAAAATTCTAAGTATATAAACTCTCTTCAAATTCCTTCGTTTTTATTTTCTAATCTTCCGATCAAGCTGAGGCGATTTTCTAATCACAATTTCGAAGTGAAATTATTTTTCTCCTTTTCTATGACATTTGGGTCCCACCTGCCCATCCCTTTCCTGTCCCTGGCGACTGGGCTCTAGCCCAAAAGCCTCCCACTGCCCCTGTCTCCTTGAGAGGACGAGCGCCGTTTCTCTTCCTCTCGCAGAAATGCCGCCGCCCTCCCTGTTCTCTCCAGCCGCTGACCACCTCTCCCCTTCCATGGCGCCTCCCTCTTGCTGCTCCCCTCCCATGGCGCCCCTACCTCTTGTTCCTGCCTCCCTAGCCCACTCCCTGCTCCTTTCCCATGCCCGGCACTCCTCCACCTGCGCCCTTCTGCATGGGTGGCAGCAGCAGCAACGCTGCTGGCCGTCCCTGCCTCCCTCGGCTAGTGGCCTCTAGGGAGCAAGCTCTACTCCCAACCCTTCCTGCTCCTCCCTGCTTCCTGCTTCTTCCCCACCGAGCAGCACCGCAACTCCCCGTGCAATTTCGTTTCTCCACCAAAGACGAGCAGCAAGCCCTACTGCTGTCTCCTTTTTTTTTTGAAAGTCGATGGGGGGAGAGCTTCCCCACCTGGAGCTTTGCATTAGTTAAAGACCTTCAGGGTCGAGCTATTTGGTTCTTACAATGTAGAAAAACAAGAGAGGGATTTTCACATCAAACGCTACCCCGTGGCAGCATCGAACACCCGAAGCCATGCGTCCTTGACAGCAAAATCTTTCGCCTTGTGTTGAGACGCCCAAAGCCTGGCCTCGTTCGTGCACCCTCGGATCGTATGCTCAATTGTAGCGCTTTCATTCCTGAAAACGAAGTTATTTTGTCATTTCCACAGTCCCCAACAGCATAGGAGGATGAAGGAGTTGAATTCTTTCACCGGGAGCCCGGATGGTGGGGAGATGGCTGAACGATTTTGGACAGACAGATCCCACTGAATGTGCACTCCAATTTTTTCCCAAAAACACACTGCAAAGGGGCAGTGGAAGACTATGTGTGAGGCGGTTTCAGGGGCTTGCTGACAGATGTCGCAGGTGTCCTCCGCGAGCATCATCTTCCTGTGTAGGTTCACCTTGCACTGAATTCTCCCTTTCTGCAGCAACCACCCAAAAAACTGAACTCTCAGCGAGGCACGATTCGTCCAGATGAACGAAGCAGTTCTGTCTTGGGCGTGAGGCGACCCCTTGAGCAGCTTCTACAGGGTGCTTGTGTGCATCTTGCTGTTGCCGTCAGCTAAGGAGCATAGTCGTTTATCTAGGTTTTCCTTGAGGGTCGTGGCTGCAATGATGTCCTGCGTTGCTGTCAGTTCAGTTGCTGCTTGCGGTGTGAGCCGGGGGACAAGGAAAAGCCCTTCTTCGCTGACCTCGCGGACACTGACCCTTCTCTTGATGCAGTGTGAGTAGAGCGCCGAGAAAGACGAGGCAAGATCATCCTGACCATTCCAAGCATCGTGCCAGAAGTCCGTGTTCCTCCCATCACCGATTTTAGAGGAGGTTATGGCCTGATAGATGGGTAGCAGGGCGCGCAGCGTATCCCAGTGAGTCCCAAACACCCGACCTTCCATGGTTGCAAGGTTGACATGCGCTCTGACCCAAGTAGCCCAAGAGGAGTCTGATGCCAAGTGCAGTCTGTGAATGAGTTTCACCAGCAGGCAAGTGTTCAGCAGGCCCAAATCCTTGATGCCAAGTCCTCCATCCTCTTTAGATTGACACACATTCTCTCAGGCAACCAGGGAACTTCCTTTGATAGAAGAATTCTCACCGGTCCATAGAAAAGCACGGCGATGGCGATCGAGCTGTGAGACGATGCCTGGCGGCAGTGGCACGACACACATGATGTAGATGAGCTGGCTGTCAAGGACAGAATTGACCAGCACTGCTCTCCCCATGGGATTGAGCAGCATAGCTTGCCATCCGGCTAATTACTCGTCAGTCTTGGCAATTTGAGGCGCAAAAGCAGTGAGCTTCAGCTTGTCGTTTGACAAGGGGAGTCCCAAATAGGTTCGGGGAAAGCCCTCTTGCTTGCATCCGAGAATCTGAATCATAGAGTCCAGCGTCTGACCACCAATGTTCATGGGCATAGCGGTACTCTTAGTATAGCTGATCTTGAGCTCGGTAGCATTACAGAAGGAGTCAAGGAGACGCTTCAGGTTTTGCACATCCTGGACACTTGCACGAAGCAAGATCAGGGTATCGTCCGCATATTGCAACACTGGGCACGGTTGATCTTCCAAGATAGGGTGCCTCACTGCCCCACTTTGTTTGATAAGGATTTGCAGTACATCAGCGACCAGCAGAAACAAATAGGGGGCCAGGGGATCTCCCTACCGGAGGCCACATTGGCAAGAGAACCACGGCCCCGAGCAGCCATTGACCAAAACTGCATTCTGAGAGGTCTGGAGAAGTTGTAGCATCTAGGCTCACCATCTTGAATTAAACCCTCTCACAGCTAGGATGGTGTTCAGAGCATCCCAATTCACGGTGTCGAAGGCTTTTGTAAAATCAAGCTTGACCACGAGGGTGGGTACTTTTCTTCTGTGGCGGCACTAGGTTAACTCCATAGCATAGACAAAATTCTCGGTGATCAACCTGCCCTTAATGAAGCCCGTCTGATCCAAATCCACTAGCTTGGGGATGACACCCTATAGTCGAGTTGTCAGTACCTTGGTGATTAGTTTGATGCTGCAGTTCTGAAGACTAATTGGCCTAAAGGAGTCAACAACAATGCGGCCTGGCTTCTTAGGTAGCAACACCATGAATGCCTTGTTGATCCTCTCAAGGTCGACTTCCATCCCATGAAAATCTTGGAAGAGTTGCATCACTTCAGCTTTAACAGTCGTCCACATGGTCGAGTAGAAACTTGGGCCGAACCCATCCAGGCTAGGGGCACTGTTTTTATTCATCGACTTCACAGTAGCAGCGACCTCCAATCAGTGAATTGTGCGGTGAGGTCATCAGTTGCTCGCGCGCGCCCCTGGTAAAGCCCGTCTACGTCGAAGGACCAGATCGGGGTAGCAGTGTGCTTCAAGAGTTTGGAGAAGTAGCCTGTCAGTGGAGCAGTATTAGCATCGTGGCCTGTTAAGGTTGCCCCCTCAACCTCTACCGCATGTATCAGCTTGAGCCTGCGTCTTTGGGTGGCATGAGCATGATGATAAGCGGTGTTCTCATCTCCCTCCCTGATCACGCATTGCTTGCTTCTTTGTTTCCAGTGGGCCGCACATTCACGTAGGGCGTTGCCAAGAGATCCTTGGCAGAGGTCACGAACCTGCATTTCGGTAGCTGACAAGCGACTATGTTCTTCCAGGAAATCAAATAGCATAATAAGGAATTTGCAATTTTGGGTGAGAGCGGGAGGCGCCCTGTTACGCCTTGACCAAACCTTTGCTGCTACCCTTGTGCTTTTGAGATAGGCGACCAGATGCCCAACGGCATCTGAAGGTGCCGGATCAACGTTCCAAGCCGGGAGCACGTCACAGAGGAAGTTTGGGTTGCGAAGGCAGGCATTCTCAAATCTAAATAGGTTGCTTTTGGGTATATTTGTGGAGATTGTGACTAGGATCGGTTTGTGGTCGGAGGTTTGCCTGACAAGCGACGTGAGTGAGGTTGAGGGGTATGCGGTTGAGAGCGCATTGTTGACGAATGCCCTGTCTAGCCTCACTAGGGTAGGGCAAGATCTCTTATTAGACCAAGTGAAAAGAGAATCGAGCAGTGGGAGTTCAAGGAGGCTCAGATCATTGATGGTATCATTGAACGGTTTGCAGAGCTACTGACTAACATTGCCCATGTTTTCATCAGCCGCAAACTGGACAAGGTTGAAGTCCCCGACTAGCAATGAGGGCCCAACGATGTGGGATTGAATTTCAGATAGTGTGTCAAGGAAGAAAGCGGAGTCTCTGTGGTCGGAGGGGGCGTAAATATTGGTGACTGTCAGGTGAGAGTTTGCGGCAGGCAAGAAAAATCTGCAAGTGAGGGAGTAGTGTCGGGTCATCACGGATTCAAGGTGGAGTAGACCCCCATCCCAGGGCAGTGACAAGGCCACCCCTCATGCTCGATGCCATAGAGAATTTGAAGGAATCAACAAGGTTTTTGGGGAGGAAGGAGGAGGCTTTGAACTTAGAGATGTCGTGGAGTTTGGTTTCTTGGAGGCAAACAATGAACGGAGGAGAGGAAACAATGCTGTCACGAACAATTACACATTTCACCGAGTCACCTAAACCACGCACATTCCATGGCATGACCAAGAGGTTCTTACAACCATTAGACATAGTAAATCAAAGTACAACAGTAGCCCCTCAACTAGGGAGCCGTGACACAACAAGACAACGACCACGACCAGCGAGCCACACACACACCTAACAGAGGCCGAATAGGAGGCCAAAGCAAAAGAGACACGGCACAGCATCGTGCACAATCACATGAGCCTGCTGGCGCTTGGGAAACAGAGCAAGCTCAATCATTTCTGACCCAAAGGCACCACGCCCACTGCATTTGCAGCGGAACAACCAAGACCAGCAGCACGAACAATCTTGCGCAGGGTTGGGATCTAAAGTGGCAGCTTGGTCTTGTTGAGCAGATCTGCCTTCAGCACCTCTTGTTTGACAGCAGCCGAGCAAGACTTAAGCGAGTTCTGAATTTCTTTGGTCCAAGTTGCTTTGGAGGTGGCATCAACAAAAGTAGCTGGAGCCTTCTGGGCAAGGCGCACACTGTGCCGCATAGGCACGCCCTCGATAGCAGGACGCCTACGGCGCTTGGGGATAGGTTTTGTGGTGATTGAGGAGAGTGGTGATAGGATCTTGCATGGGCAGCATGGGGCAAGTGGTGCGAGTGGTAGCAAGTTTATGGGTTGCCAGGAAGGAGAAGAGCGCAGCGAGACCTAAGAGCTGGCTAGCTGTGGAAGTGCTGGGGGTAGGGAGGTGTTTGCATCTTGTGGAGGGGGTAGGAGTGGTGTCTGTAGGAGAGAGTGCCCCAGGCGTGCGAGGCGGCGGTGGGGGAGGCTGCTGGATGGGTTGGAAAAAAGGAACGAGTTCGCCATCTGACCCGAGCTGGTCAGCACGCCGCCAGACCCTGACAGGGACGACGGGCGCAGCAGTGACCACGCGATGGCCCGACTCTTTAGCATAGGGGAATATCTCACTAGGTATGTCTAGGTGGGTGTTAAGCTCGAGAACAACCCTAATTGGTGAGAAATCATTGCCAGTCAAGCAGCGTTGATCAATCTCCACCACCTCGCAAGCAGCAGCAAAACTACTCTTGATTTTCTCCGCATTCCAGTGCTCAGGCAGGAAATCAACCACCAAAACGAAAGCAAGCCAATCACTGCCTCTGATGAATCTGTTATCTGTCTCCTCAGGGCACTCAAGTGTGAGAGTACGACCATCAAAGGGAAAGGGGCTTAAACCACGTACCATCTCCCTATCCTCAGAGTTGACAAAACGGAGCAAGCTAGCCCGCGCGAAGATGGTAGCAGTTGCACCACCCTCCCAGGAGCAGCAGCGCTAAGAGCAGCCAACAGGTAGTCCGTAGCCACCGAACCAAACAGCGAAGGCGCAATGTGAGCGAAGGCAAGCCTGGATCTGAGCTCGATGTTACCTGAAGGCAGGCAGGTTTCCATAGAGCCAGTGTGCCCATCCCAGTCAAAGCCAGAACTGTCACTCTCCACCATTTCTTCTGAGCTGGTGAAAAGGCTAGGGTCTGGAGGGTGGGGACCGAACTCTGGCACCAGGAAACCATCGTCAGAGCCCACTCCACGGTCCATCCGAGCTGGGGGACAAACTCATCTGAACCCGAGGATGGGGGAGCACTTGGTGGGGAGCGGCGCCCAAACGAGGACGAGCTGGACATAGTGGCCGTCAGCTCAACAGGCGCCTTCCTAAGCTTGGAGATCACATGGTTGTCGACCACCCGAGGAAGAAGAGACGACAGTTGCTTGAAGCTCCAAGATGACAGTACCCACGTCAACTTGGGGTACATTATCCCAGCCATGAGGGCCAACAGAGCGGATCCCTGCATTGGCAGCTGCAAATCCAGCTCAGCGCAACTGGATGAGGCGATGAGGCATGCCGGGTCATAGTCCGCGGTGGAGGGGTGGTGCTCAGGTGAAGGTGGTGGTAGCAGGGGTGGAGGAGGTGGTGGGGTTGAGAGGCGCATTAGTGAGAAAGGCACATCGTGGACATGTTGGCGCAAGGTGGGAACAGGGATGGTTGGCGTACGGCGGCGGTAGTACGGGGTGAGCACGCGAGCGATATGCATGGTGCAACGGTGCTGGCGGTGGCTGGAGCCGTGGCAGCTCTGGCACCGGATAGGGTCACGGCAGTCGTGAACGGTGTGGTCAGAAGCTAGGCAGCGGTGGCAGACAGCTTTGGAGGTGATGGGTTTTGGTGATCTTGCGGCTGGGGGGAGAGGTTTTGCTGGTGAGAGGAGCGCGGCGAAGTAGGGTTTTGAGGGAGGGCGCTGGGGTGGCGTGAAGGCGAGGGCTGTAAAGGCTAGCTGGTTTGGTGCATGGGAGACAAGACCCGGCAGTGCCTCTGCTAACGGGCGCACGTCTAACACAGCACGTTCACTGCACATAGGGGATGAGGAGATTTTCAGTCCATGTCCACTTCCCAGACAATCGGTAGGTGTCAGGTGGTGTATCCAGCACAGGAGGTAAAACAGTCGCAGCGGACATTGACTCAGGTAGTTGGGCATTACAAGCCACGTCGTCTTCAACCTTGTTTTGAACGCTTGAGCTGGCCGCCATGGCGAAACGGAGCGCTTCATCCAGGGAGTGGTGGAGGTGCAGCACAGTGGACTCAAGACGCGGCGGACTCCTAACGATTAGGACGTTTGCCACATTTTGGCAAGACACTGTGACTCTAAAAACCCCAGGACAAACACGGAACACGGCTAGGCGACTCGGAGACGACGTGAGAAGGTAGTTGACAGCATTTTGAACAAAGTGCATATTGAACTTGGGGGAGGATGAGGGTGGAGTGATCCAGACATAAGCTTGGGAGGCGGGCAGGATACCTGGGATGATCGGGGAGTAGAACTCCCGGAGGAAGAGGTCTTGACATGCAGCTCCTGGGTTGTCGTGGACGAAGCTCGTGGCACTCTTCACGCCGCCGTCGCGGCGGTTGGCCTCTGACACAGGCGAGGGCAGTAGCGCAGGGGAGGAACAAGGCGGCGGCAAGGGCTTGGTGGTCTGGGGGGTTGGATGGGTGGTGGTGGAGGCTAGTTGCCGGCGGCAGGGATGGGGGGGTGGGCGGTGCGGCCGCCGCCCGAGTCGCCAGCGGAGGCACCCTCAAGATGCGGCGTTCGACTCGTCGGACTTTCTGTATCCGTTTTTCTAACAGCAGCAACCCAGGTTGTCTCTTTTTCTTTTAATTCCTAGAAATTCGGTCGCTAACTTTGCTTAGGGTAATGTTTAAGTCTTGTTTAAATGTAAAGGTATATATTGGTTGCTTGTTGTTTCCCTGTTGATAAATAATAATTGAGTAGGTTGGTTATGTAGGTGGTATGCGATATAAATAATCTTTGTCCTTGTATTTGTATGACTGACTTTACTTGCTATATTTTGATAGTAGTCATATTCCAATAGTCATGCATGCTTTGTGTAATTGCCCATGCCTTGTTCTGTGGTTTTAAAATAAAATTGTATGCATGACTTGTTGAAATGATTGTTTCTAGATAATTATTGCCCTGATTTTTGCTCAATTTAATGGTACTATAATACCTTTCAGTTAGAGATAGTACAATTACCTCTGTAGTATGCATACATGTTAATCTCTGAGGAAGATTAATTTCGTGCTTGAACTCCTGTTTTTATATTCAGTTTTGAGGGCGGGGGGGGGGGGGGGGGGGCGGGGCAAATAGCATCTTGTGAGTGTGTTCTTTCCATATAGAATGAGTTCTAGGTCCCAGTGAGATTACAGGTTTTTATTTTCGTAGTTGTGTGATCCTCTTGTTTTTAAAATAGGCTGCAACAGCAGGTCAGTCCACCATCCATGCAGCTCTTCCTGCTCCCACCAATTACCCCAGCCCAAGCCACGCTATTTTCACAGCGACAGCAGCAGCAAGGCTGCTCGTCAGCCCCTCTCCACCGAGTAGCAGCAAGTCTTTAGTGCCTCACGCAGCTTCTCCTTTCTAGTGTTGCAAAACTAGCATGGACCAAGGTTGTTCCTTTCCCTCTATCCCAATTGCTCCATGGTCGGTAAGTCACTTATGGTTTAGGAATTTTGCTTAACCCCTGTATGTGTGTGTGTGCTTGTACTTGCTTGTTTGATTTACTACTCCTTTGAAAGACAATTGTTGTTGCAGATATTCATGTCTGCCTAGGATCATAGGCGCTTATTGATTTCTCGAACCTATGTACGTGTTATATTTTACGGTCAAACCACCTGTTTTGTGAAGCTAAGTTTGGTTTACTTCTGTTTTGTTCCATGAACCCTCAGTTGAACAAGCTGGTACTCATCGTAATGCATTTCGCATACCCTCTTTACATCCTAATTGCCCTGCTTATGCTTTGGCACATCATTTCTTGCACCCTTACATGCTAGTTTCGCATTCTTGCATCGTAATGCATTACTCCTTTCATGCATACATAGGTATGCTAGTGGTAAAGCGAGATGCAGTGCAAGATGCAGCTATGGAGTACATTCTCATGAAATCATGGTGTCCTTCGGAGGAGTAATCACCTGAAGCCTGAAGTGCTAATTATTTATGACTATAGCAGTTCTTTAAGTAATCCAGGCAAGCCCCGGTGCATTTCTTTTTCATTTGAGTCTTAATCAATGAGTTATGCATGTGCATTAGAGTTAGGAATTGATTGAAACCTAGTGCATGATTAGCTCCGAAATCCAACATAATTAATCCTATGCGTAATAGAGTAGAATGCTTAGCCAAGCTTAATCGTAGGCCGAGTTTACTTTCAAAATAACTTGAATCTAAACAAGAAAGTTTCTTGAGATGTTAATCGGAGACATTTGGCGGGATCAGTTATGCTTTTGGTGTTGATAATTATGGAACCTTTAATGAATGAACATGCATTTGGATCCTGACCGTGCATATGTCGCATAAGGCCGTACGATGTTTGGCCATGTTTTCAGCCTTCAATTGCGCCTCATTCACTTGTCCTCGTCACGGGATCTGATAAACCTCTCATTCCTGTACCTAGGTTTAGAATCGACTCTCACCAACTAGATGGAGGTAGAAGGTGGGTGTCGAAGGACTGTATACCCGGGTTAGGTGTCGATGGTTCACACTAGGTGGCAACGGGGATGTTAGGTTGTCATATGCGGGGTCGTCGTACACACATATGACGGGTGTTTGAGTATTCCTCTCGAGAGTGTAAAATCGATTCGAATCGCTGGGCTTACCAGATGTAAGAGCTGAATCGCGACCAACATCATAGTTAAGAAAAATAACGTTTTTGGTAAAAGATGATTTCGCAAAGTGCTTGCCCTTCTTGATAATAGAATAGATATAATTTAGTATAAGCATGTGATAACTAAAAGATGATAAAATTCAAACGCTAAGGATCTATTTGTAGGCCAGCTGCAGTGTGAGTTGATCTAACCAGATTAGCCATAGGCTAGACCCAGTGGTCGGGTAAGTCTTGTGGAGTACCTAGTACTTAGGGTTTGTTGTTTACTTTCTGAAAGCTGTTTGACGTGAGACATCATCGGTGGGCTCGACGTTGATTTCACGTATTATTCCTCACGTACACTAGAATTCCACTTGATGGTACTCATTTTCTATGTAAGTTTTAAACCCTGTTTTATGTTTTTAGGGAGATTACTCCGGTTTGTATCTCTACTCCATCAAAATTGGTTGTAATAACTAAAGTTTATTTTTGTACACTGCCTATGTTGAAGTAATCCAATAGCTCGTTATGAGTCAACAAGTGTATATTTGATTTTTGGTTGTAACGGCGTTGTCGGGAACCTTTGAGGAACCTGACAGACTACGAAGATTAACTTGAGATTAGTGCTTTAGTCTAACTAAAGTACTAAAACCAGGTTAATTTGTCCGGTTCTGCCACGGTATTCTCGTGTTAAGGTCAGTTGAGAGAGCTGCCGAACCACCGAGAGTCGCTTGCAGCAGCTGACCAACACAATCCTCTGTCAACCTGAATTTACATCGTCCAAAGGAGACAACCAGTAGAAAACCAGACTGAACTGAACCAAGAGGTATATTGATCGGCTTGCCAAAAGTATCAAGAACCCTCTCAAATTCCAGACCATCCGAGAAGTCCAGGCCAAGAAGGTCCATGGGAGGACAGCAATGGAGAGAACGTACCTCAGGAATAAAAGAGAAAGGAAGACCTCAGCACCATGCACCATGCGCCGCCAGTGAGGCGAGTGGTCATTAGCTAATGCACCAATCGACTAGGTGCTGATTACTCAAGCATATGCTGAACATAGTCAAGGGCAATTACGATTGATGGTATGGTTACAAGATATGACATGGCGGAGTATGAGTTGAAACTGGCAGTTTCACGCTAGCCTATCATTGCAGCTGTTCAAGCTGATCATCGATTCGTTGAGTACACGGGTGTAAGTTTGCTAATTGTTATATAGTATATTATTTGCACTGCCTATTCATATGTTGTACTCCTGACAGATGCAATTCATTTCACAAAAGGGTGTTTTGGATGGGAAAAAACTATACTCTGCATGAGATGACTCGCCTGATGTATGATGAGAAAACAAATCGGTGGTATGAATGTGCAACATTTGGTCATTATGTGACCATTGTGGGGTATGGTTACACTATAAGGATCTGTTCTGCCTTATAAATAGCTCTTGAGTATTTACTGGGGTGAAGACGGCTACATTCGGCTAGCCCGTGGGACAAACAAATGCATAGGGGCTTTTGGAATCCTGAGGCTAATGATTTATCTAGTGAATCTTTCTGCTGATAGTGTTGTTTGCGCCCCCCCCCCACCCCCCAGCTCCAGTGGCAGAGCCAAGATTGAGTCAAGCCCCGGGCCGAATTGTATCAAAATTGTGGCAAAAATATACCAAAAAATAATATAGTTCAAAAAGTACATTACAAAATATTGTAAAGATAGATAGCATATGGAAACCGCCACTGCGGAGTAATATCTTCATTCTTTTTCATTAATTGTTCCAACTCCAGGAGTAAAACCTACTGCAAGAATGAAAAAGAAACATATATTAAATATTTAAAATAGGTACCAAAAATAATAAAATAAAAATTTAGAACAAGATTTTGTAAATACCATTCAAACGAGTTAGATTAATCCTACGATTTTTCATATCTTCATTGTGCTGGAATAACGGGTGTTGTCATTGAAACGAAAAATGGATCTCAATGTGCTTGGCCTTTTCATTCTCTACCTCTAATATGATTAAATTGAGCTCGTTGTCAACTATTCACTAATGCTATAAGAATAGACGACCTCAATTTATTACCCAAATGTTAGCAAGCCTAGCACTACCGGTCTGTGGACTGTGGTGGTGAGCTGCCCCCTGCCGGACTGTCCCCTGACGCTTGAGAAGCTGCTGGCCTGCTAGCTACGCGCCTGAGCCCCTAGCCACTAGCCCGCTATGGTCTGCTGCATGCCTTGCTTTAGCCCCTGCGCGCTGGCGGCCTAGCGCTGCAGCGTAGCAGCAAGGCGGCCGGTGGCAGTGGCACTCCGCTGCGTGGTTGCGCCACTGCCTGGCCGGCGTACCTGCACGGTTGCACGCCTGAGCGGCTGGCGCCCCGGGCCATGGCCCGGGTGGCCTGGGCCTGTCTCCGCCCCTGCCCACCCCCAAAGAACGGCTTATGATACAGGCTAGCACAATCGACTAACATTATCTGGCAATTCACAAGATTGTTCATAGCAGCACCTACATTAAGCTATTGATAAGATAGGCTAACAAGATACATAGAGTTAGACGAAACATTTATCCATCTAATGTGGCCGCCAAGATACTACAGAGTTAGACTAACACCATCCCTTCTACACGTCCATTAATAAGATCCTGCTATATCCATAAGTGGTTAAGTGGCAATTCCAAAAGGGAAAAAGATGTAAAATAAGATACTGAGCATACTTGAATGTACTTGTTATGTAGTTCATTTAATAAACACATACCATGCAGGAAAAAGAACCTACAAAATGGATTAGCCTCGTCCGAGAAATATGTTTGAAACACAGACTGCCAGTCATACTAGGGCCCAGGGACATCTGTAGGGTCACGATTGATACAAGATGAAGAAGCCAATGAGTGTATATAGGACATTATGAACTTGTAAACATAAATATACAGCCAAATTAAGTGGAATATAATTTGATGAGATATCACTATAAAATAGAAAACATTGCATTTTGATAGTCTTTTATTTCCTAGTTGGGCCGTAGAAATTTACAATCGATGATTGTTAACATCCCTAACACAGCTGCTGAAACATATTAGTCAAGCTTAGTTGAACGTCGCCTATGTTGATGGTCTATAGTTTAGATAGTACATTCAATTTAGATAGTCTTGAAAACATAGATAGTACATTCAAATTATTCGAACACAGATAGTCTTGAAAACATAGATAGTACATTCAAATTATTCGAACACCTTTCGGCGCCAGTCACAGACTACAGTCGTAGCCGGCCAATGACTAGGCCCTATAGTAAATTATAGGAGTACATAAGTTTGTGAGGCAACTTCTGAAAGATGGCATTTTAAAATGCATTGTATATACATGCCCTTGGATGGATGGTTGAGTCAAGAATGAGCTTTGAATGTTGAATGATGCTGACCAAAAGGTGAAAGAGATATGGCAGGCAATGATGCTTAACACCACTTATGAGCAGCATTATTGTTAATGCCCAATAGTAGAGCTAATCAAGTGGTGGTTACAAACCCTACATCAGTAAAAACACACAAGAACTACTTTTACGAAAGATATCACAAGAACTGAGCCAATAATCGATACGCATATCTTTCTTCCCTTTTTAAAGAAACTTAATTAAAGTTCCATTAAACTGAAAACTCAACAATACAAGATGGATCATGGATGGTCATCTCCTACCATGCATTCTCAACCTACTATATGCTGCAAGCGCATGCACAACTTTGCTCCAGCCACAGCCCACAGACACAGAACTAACAGAAAATCTAACAAAATCATCTTGTAAAAAAAAAAAAAAAGAAGAAATCTAGAGTTCACGCATCAAACCTCCCATTGGAGCTGGAGAGCATTATTTGAACAAAGCACCACCGCGTGTTTAATCATCATGGTCTGCCTCACTTACTCTTCCCATACCACGATGATGATTCATAAGTAAAAGCCTTAATAACTCCATGTATGCAAACAGCAAGAGCCATGCACATGTACCAAGTTTCCAACTTACCTATGACCTACAGGCTACAGAGAATGGACTAGCTCTCCATTGTGAACTCGAATCACAAACCCCCAGCCGACTTTGTCACTTTGGTAATCAAAAGAACCATCTGAGTAATTTCCAGAGTTTCTTATGTGATTGTTTCTGCATTATCTGAATGATTAGACACTCTTATTTCCTTCTACTCCAGCTTTTCGATACCACTATATAGCCTGCTTTGCTAGGATATATGCAATATAGTAATTTCTCTTCTATTCTGGCGTTGCCTAACTTTATGTCTTCCATTCCACTAATTCCAAACGAAATAAACTTTCAGTTGCATGTCATACGACAGCTTTAATATTGTGGACATAAACTTATCCATTTTTGGTATAACAAGGGGGTGTTTGGTTTCGAGGAATTCTAAAAGGATATGGATAACGTACGTTATGCAAGAAATGTAGATAGGGGATGATAATTGTATATTGTTTGTTGCAGCATAAAATCCAAGACTGAGAATGAGGTAGTGTTTAGTTTATTATGAGATAAAACTATCTGGATTTGCATTATCTCTAGGAAACCAAACGCCTCCTAAGGAATGTTTGTGGTTGTTTCCCAAAGAAGACCATTTAAATTATTTCTATATTAATTAGTATTATCTCCGTTTTTAAATGTATATATGATACCGTTGACCTTTAGACATGACATTTGACAACCCATCTTATTCAAAAGTTTTATACATCTAAAAATGAATTCGCACTGTTCTTTTTTTATTGTGTGTGCTAAAGAGTCGAGGTTAGTGTTTCGAGAGATCAATTACCCAATTACTGTCCCGTGGGCCTGAGAAACATAATAGAGCAAAGAACCCTGGTGTGTTGGTTGTTTAACCCAACATGTTGCGGACCAAATCAACGATCAGTGCAGGCGTGCAGCCCAACGGAATAATGGGCCCAAATCATCTCGTGGTCAAAACCTATGATCTTGTGACCTAATAGGGCCTGTTAGCTGTTCAAAGGATAGAGGGGAGGTATAGTATAGTACACCGACGACGATGGCTTCGAACCAGATACTCCGTGCTAGGCTGAATCCGTGTGTTTTCTTCGTATCTTTTCTATGAAGACGCACGGATTCTTTGTAAGATTTTAACATGTTTATTTAATGGCATTGTAATAATGATACATTGAAGAGAAGATTGATTGATCCTCCCAAACATGTAGAACGCATCCGGTTTAATTTGTTCCTTTAAAACCAGGTGTAACATCTACCTTCCCGTCCATTGCCGGCAGTACATGACCAGCCACCTCAACAAACCGACCACCGCAAGTCCGCGACCCCTTCTCCAAATCCGATGGGAGCTTGCCATCATGCTTACAACGTTCATGCGTGTCGACTGAGAAGCTCGTCCATTTCAGGCAATCGAAGGATAAGAGATGTGGGGAGAAAGATGGTAATGCCGTAATGGCAATGGCATGCACTGAACCCCTCTAAGAACAATAATCAGGCGCTAAAGAACAGTACTGCTAAGACGTAGCAGGTTACACAGGCAACAAACACAATAGGCTGCAAACATTGACCTGATTCGTCTGAACATTTACATACTGCGATGTCAAATTTCACAAACACATCGCTTCTCACAGGGAGCAGAAGCAGGATAAACAAGAGCAAGAAAAACCCAAAAGAAAAGGTCGGCGCACTGACGATCGATCCCGTCCAAGAAAGTCGGCAAAAGAAAGGAAGAGATCAGAAAGAAAGATGATACAAGCTCAGAAGATGTTTTTCTTCTTCATGGCACATCACAGCAAAGTGTCTAAGATAGGTCAACACTCAGCCACCGTTCTTTTCCGGCCTGATGCTGTTAGCTGCAAGGATAATGAGAGGTCATCAGCACTCAGCATATGAAGGCAGTTCAAGGAAACGGCAGATTTGAGATGGAGGATATAATCAGGGAGTTGGAAAGAGGTACTGACAGATGAAGAGAGATCGGATGTCTTCAGGACTCGCAGCCTCTTCACTGAAGAAACAAACATCCTGCAGGAATTGGAGTAACATATTAGTGGAGCTTGTTTTGCAGTCAGCTAGCTTAGAAAATGTAGGTCAGTTCAACTTGAACTTTGAGCAGCGCTGTTTCTCTGCGGAAGTTTGGCAAAGCTTGTGCGTGAGAATATACTGTAAAGTGCGGTCAGGTCGGCATAATAAATAAATCTCATGCCATGAATTTATTTACTGTCAAACTAAGACAGTAGTACTGCACTAGTCTGAATAATAGCTTATATGATAGGAAGCACTACCACATTTTAGCGCATCTACACCTTTTATTCTTAGCACAAAAAACACCTTTTATTCAGCCAAGCACATTTATCACTGAAATGCTAACAAGAAGCAAAACTTACCCCCAGGGGACATCACCAACGAGCACCCTATCACCTTCATAATCCTCATAAACCAAAGTGTATTCGCCAGTTCCATCTAGTAAACCAGATATTTCCACCTCTTCCTGACGACACTCCTTTGTCCCCGAGACAATAGGCTCTTGTTGTGCTGCACACAGCAATAAAAATGAACAAATAGGATCACGTACTGATCAAGCATGTCGACTAAAGCACAGAAACAATTTTATGGTGGCTTGGTTAAGGAGAAAGTCTCAGCATACAATTCATGAAGTCACAACCAATGTAACGGTAACGGCAAGATGGAAGCAACTTAGGTGAATCGCGTACCTGCAAGAAGGCCACGGAATAGCCTGTCGACAGTCAGAGACAACTTGTCGTAACTGTCAAGGGCATTCAGGTCAATTTTTCTACCGATAGGGATACCATCCATGTTAATCTTTACAAATGGAGCTCTTTGTGTGGTCTCTTCAGATTTAGCTGCCTTTTTCCCGTTCTGGTGTTCAAGGGATACTTTGCTAGACGTAGCCAGATTCCTTCTGAATGTACGAACTGGAGGCCACCCGATAACCGGGGTATTAGGAGATCTGAAGTTGGAGAATGAAACAGTGAGACGTCAGTATGAAGCATATTCGATTATTAGCTAAATAACTACAACTAACAAAAAGAGAGGTTACTGCTAGTGAATGCATATACAGAAATAAAGCTACCCAGCTAAACATGTTGATAATTGAAACACTTTAATATGTTTGCTCTGTATTCGAAATGTAGCATGTTCAGAACCCTTCTTTTAGTTATTTTTAAATTTAGTTGAAAACAGTTTTGACTAGGCAGTCTGAAATTTATGCTTGTGTTATTTGGCAACAGAAATTTACTGTAGGAGTAAAAGCAAGCTTCATGTATATAATAATTTTTCACACACCTCGGTACTATAATTGGAAATTTTAAACATCCTCCCAATAAAAAAAAGAAGTGGAAGCTAAGATATTTAGTAAGAGCAGTATATTTTTATCTTTTTTATGTTCTTTTAAAGAAGTAGATGCAGAACTCATACTACAGCATCTATCAAAAAGTTTGTGGCTTTCATTTTTACGCAGATACTACCTCCAGTTAAAATTAGTAGACATTTCAGACAACTTAATTGACATGCACTCAGTTACCTTTTCTGTTGTCTGAACGTCAACTGATACTGACTAACTAAAGAGAGCAACAAATTACCTTTGCTAGAAAGATGTTCTGTGGAAGAGATGTTCAAATCCTAAGGTGTACCGTATTAAGACGGTAGTCACCAGTGAGTGAAAATAGGTGTGGAAAACACTGTTTGCGCATTATACACAGAGTGAAAAAACAATGATTGCGCACTGTATACGGTACAAATGCACGATCTGGTGACCATGGTCTAAGAAAATGGTATTTCTTTTTTTTACTGTCAACAGGGGGGAGCACACCACGGTTGAGTTGTAAGGATGTAAACAGTAAACAAGGCATGAAGGCAATAGGGCATGTTGAAACACAAGCAGTGGCCACTAGCCACTTGGGACTAGGGACAAAACAAAAGAATAGTGCAAAGGACCAAAAACAACTGCACCCCTCATAAATGGGAGGAGCTCCATCTCCATATCCAGCTCCATGCATATACATGGCAGCAGGCAGATGCAAACAAGCCAACCCACCCATAAATCCTGGATGTTTTCGCCATGAATGAAATGCAGTGCAGTGCAGGAGATGGAGCCACCTCCCTCTTAAACTCATGCCAGGGGGCAGACGGGAATAATAAAGAATTCATTGGGGGTTAAGCACTTGAGAGCAGTAGTAGTGTACTTGCCAACTCTTTCTACTAAAAAGGCACTTGAGCAAGAATTCCTTGTGGAATTTTGGCATGTGGAGGCTTATGATTGAGATTCCCACCTTGTCTGGGAGGCGTTGTTGGTGGATGCAAGGGCATTCTCTGCAGCCGCTGCTGGGGACCCCTTTGCCTGGCCTGCACAAGAACAAGGAGAAAGAAACAAGAGGAGTTCATGCTGGGAACTTTTCACCTTCAATTGCTACTGAATACCGACCGACTCGAGAACAAAGGAAGAAACAAAACATGCACTAGGGAACAAACGGGAGGGCCTTTTGCAGAACAAGAAGATCATAGGATGAAACAGACCGAATGGTGCAGGGTTCATGGGATCAAAAGTTGTGTAGTCTCAACTGCTTAACTCTTATTACCTTGAAAGAAGTGAACTACTTATTAGTATTCAACTGTTGAGATTATGCAAGAACAGCTAGCTGTTGACTGCAAACTTCTCTAGGTGTTCTGAAAAATAAGAAGAAGAAAAACACACTCTGAAACCAGACTGTAGAGAATTTTTTTATGTGCCTTGATCGTGTACTCCGTAAGTTTCTGAAGAAGAAGAAACAGCATTCTGCTCATATCTTAAACAGAAACTTTTCAAGAATTTTCCTGCCGAAAAGCCTTAAAAACTGCAGGAGGAGAAAGGCACCCATCTTCGCTCGCACATTTCAACGCCTGCATTCATACGTGTAGGCTCATGGTACTAGAACCCTATCTTTATAACGCAGTGCAGCAGAGCAGATCAAAGAACAAGTATTGACTAGAGCAGTACCGGTACCAGTACTGGGAGCTGTGACACAGACACGTTGGAGGTAGCATCGAACCCACACACACTTACCCGGTGATGATGAGCAGGGCGAGAAAGCCGCGGCGGAGTAGCCGAGGGAGAGCATGGAGGTGTCGACGGCGGCGTGCTTGTCCTTGTCCCTGGCCGGCGCCCTCCACCCGGCAGCCGCCCCGCCCCCTCCTCCCCCACCACCTCCGGGGAGCCCGAGGCTGAGCTGAAGCGCCTTCTCCTCGTCGTCCTGGTCCTGGCCGCCGCTGCTCCGCCTCGGCTCGCCCATCCAGTTGCGGAGGGCCGCCTTGCTGCCCTCCCTGTCCGCGGCGGCGTCACCCATCTCGACCTCCGCGGCGCCTCCAAGCTGCTGCTGCTGCTGGCCCTGGCCGCGTTGCCAACACCAAAGCCGCACGAGCTGGAACGCGACGGCGGTGTCGTGGGCTGGCTCTGGCTCTTTATATGCTGCGGAGTAGTGCGGACAGGAAGAGTTCAGCGGGAGGCCGGCACCGGAGCAGAGCTTGGGAGAAGCAGCCAAAGGCCACCCCAGCTCATCGATCAGCAAGGGAGGGAGGAAACCCGGTAAAGAAATGCGGGGCGTGAAATCAGCGGTGACCTCCGCACCTCCCCTCCCTCGGCACGCCTGCGTTCGTTCGTCGTGTTCTTCCCTGTCGGAATCAACGGGGCTCCCGAGCGAGAGGGCCGCGGGGAGCGGGAGCGGGGTGCCGTGCGCGGCTGGAATTGTGTGAGCTCGTGAACCACGGAGCCGCAGCTAGCAGCAGCCAAGGTTGTGGGATGTGGGAGCAGTCAGCTGTTGGTTGCTAGCGGGGGGGGGTCGAGGACGACCGGTCCGGCCGGGACGAGCTGGCTAGGGCAAGGAGGACGGGGGCGGGGCTGAAACGGGAATGGAGCACTCACCGCACACGCCAGCTTAACGCGCGGGGGGTGGCCAGGTCTCAGGTCGATCGTAGGGCATCTGTAGCTGTTGCGGTCCGTCTGCTGCTACCATCATGCAGGGCTGCCTCTGCTGGTGGTGGTGGTGGTGGTGGTGGTGGTCAGAGACCCCTCTCCATCTCCCTCTCTCTGAGAAAAGGTGGTAGGCGCTTAGTTAATCATCGGTCCTTCGCTGTTAACAAAGCAAGGTCGGAGAGAGGCAAGGCTGTCTTCGGTGAGTACATAATCACACCTGTAGGCGCTCATGTCTATCGAGAAGAAAAATAGCTGAAACAGTGATAAGCAACGATGGATAGACGTTATGTTTGAGATGGTCTAACAAAGCTAGCGAGAGCGGAAGAGGGTGTCGGTGTTCTGTGCCGGCAATGCGCCATGAGATGTATCACGCAGTGTTTTTGTAGTTGCCGAGATCGACCGTATCTCAATGGATCACGACGAGAACAAGATTTATACAGATTCGGACCGCGGAAAAGCGTAACACCCTACAGTCCTGTTTGCGGCTGATTGTATTGATACGAGTTCTCGAGATTACAATAAGAGCGCGGTTGGCTAGAGTTTTGGCTGTGCGATGGTGTGATGCGTTGTACGATAATCTATACGTAGAGATTCCTCACCCATCCTTATATAAACTGACAGGTTTTTTGATTACAAGTCAGATTCTTTTTATATCTTCTAAACGATTTAGATCACAAAATATCATATAGAGTCTGCGATCTCCATCATTTCTGTCCTTGAGTCCCAGTATTCTTTAGGAACAGAGTCCTGAGACTCGTGCTCTCTCTTTACGTTTTTCTGAATTGCATCTGCTCGTTCTTTATCGTTGAGCCAAGCCGAGTAGACGCCCGTAAAATCTGACGTCCAGTTTTTTTTAGGCCCATCAACAGTCCAATCTACGCCATAGTACCAGAGGATATGTATCCCAGGGTGATCACCGATGGTGATGGGAGGTGACGGACAACGAGGGTGGGTCGTGAAGGGATAATTAGGCGTGCAGGCGGGGAAGATTTGCACGATCCCAGCTTTTGGCCGCGGCGTCCCCCTATACCTCCCTCCCGTGGCCTGCTGCTGCTGCTGCCGCCGCCACCAGACACACGGGTAGCCTCCTCCTCCTCCCATCTTCCAGCATTCCAGCAATGCCAATGCGTTGGGCTGCGAGACGTGTAGGGCATTGCATGCTGTTGCTGTTCCTCCTGGGAGCTAGCCAACCCCCGCTCTGCCACTGCCTGCCAGCAGGGTCTTTTTCAGACCTCAGGAGAAGCAGGGGGGTACTAGCTCCTGCCTGCACTGCACCAGGGCGTCTCGCAAAATTTGGAGACCCCGTTCGAATCAGTAAATGAAGGCCATAACATAATAGTATCAAAATAATAAAAAATATATAGCCTGATTATTAGGAAGAAATCTTATAATGTACATCTCCATAAACTTTTTTGAAATTAAATCTTATGTTCTTTGTCCTTTTTATGGTTTTGATGACTAGTTATATTTTTCGAACGTGGTTTGGAGAAGACATGATTTCCTAGTCCCAAGAAGTAAATAATAGATCAATTAATTCGTTGATATAGATAAAAAAAGATGAAAAACAAAGAGAGAGGCTGCTGGACCAGAGGGCTGTGAGAGGCGACACATCACGATCACACACAATCATAATTGCCGTGAGGGCACCGTGACTCACGTACGAGTAGAAGGCAAGCAGCGTAGCAAGCCATTTTGGATCTAATTAAAGCTATCTTACATGGTTAACAAAACCTCATATGTATATATGTGTACGTAGACCTTTAATTAAACTTGGAGCCTATGATTTTAGAGGTCCTGTGCGGTCGCACAACCCGCACGGGCCAAAAACGCCCCTGCACTGCACCGCAG
This sequence comes from Paspalum vaginatum, assembly GCA_030272315.1. Classification (NCBI taxonomy): domain Eukaryota; kingdom Viridiplantae; phylum Streptophyta; class Magnoliopsida; order Poales; family Poaceae; genus Paspalum; species Paspalum vaginatum. The sequence continues at coordinate 39,762,294 of CM059015.1, read as the reverse complement.
GACTGAAAAGGTTCTACAGCGGGGCAGCAGCAGCAGGCAAAGGTGGCAACAAACAACACATGCTACGCTTTCGATGGCCACGACGCAAACGGTCGGGTGCTCGGCTCAAGAAAGCTGCGCCCTTTTTTCCTCAGTTTCGCTCGTCTCGGCCGGCCGGGGTCCTCAGCTGCTGAGCCAGAGGCCTGCCTGAGGCAGAGCTGCGTGTGCCGTTGCAGCCACACACGTACAGTCGTAGTACTCTACTATGCTGCTACGTACATGTTGTGGTTTGTTTGCATTTGCAGCTCGTGTGCTCGTACATGTTGCTGAGATGTGTACTGTGCGCGCGGTGCCAAATTGGCAATGATGCCACCGCAAAAGCGTGCGCCGTCTCTGAAGATGCTCTCTGCCAGCCACGGCGAATATCGACTGTGCGCTACTGTAGAGCAGCGAAGCAGCAGGGTGTGCCGCTCTCAGCTCTTCCTTCCACACAGCACACAAAAATGCCATCACTTTATAGGACTCGGAACTTGGCGTTTAATTTTATTTGGGAGAAAACGCATGGCCAGTATATAGGGTAATAACGTACGAGTACTTGGATTCTGGATCCACCCGGCGGCATTCTCACGTACTCCTGCACTTCAACCAATTAGCTAGGGCTAGGGGAGTCCGACCGACTCGCCGCGTGAAAAGAAGGATTACAAATAAAGCCCATCGTATAAGCTCTTTTGTTACATTTTTTTTCTTATATTATATATTATATCTCTGATCACAAATGTACGATGTGGTTGACTTTTATCCAAAATTTCGACTATTCGTCTTATTCAAAACAATGTATTCAAACATATAAAAACATCACTCATACTCAAATTATGTTTAATCATAAAACAAATCGTATAACAAAACAAACGATAAATTGTGGAATTCTTTGAATAAAGCGAGCGGTTCGAAGTTTCAAAAAAAAGGCAAACCTCATACGTATATGAACTAATGAGGAAGTAGGCTTAAGAAAAACAAGGAGGAAGCACAGGAGAAACCAGCCAAGCCCCACGGGTAGACGAAAGTGGTGGGAGCGCGCCGGCGATTAGGTTCGGTGCCTGCCTGCCTGAAAGGTTTGCGAAACAAAAGCAGCACAGTATGCAGTATCAGTAAGCTTGCATTGCGGCGATCAGAATCAGATCATCGCTTTCCGCATCATCAGGGAGGACGAATAATCTCCAATAATTTGGCGATGAGCCGCTGATAGATCTCCACGGAATCAAAATGGATCGGAGCAAGCACAGCATGGTGGTTGACTGCTTGGTTGCTTGGTTGGTTGGGAGGAATCATTGCCTCTGCATCTGCATGCCCATGCATTGGGTCGATCGATCATGCAGAGCCGGCCGGTTGCGTTGCTTGCCTCGTCAGCCGCCGGCCAGCCGGCCGGCCGGCGCAGCATCTGCTGGTCCCCGACGTCTTTGCGCCGGGCCAGCCAGCCTGAGAACTTTGACACCGCCTACCTGCAGCAGCTGATGCATGGAATTTTGAAAAGGGGAAAACTTTGACACGGATGGACGATTGGACGGACGGGTGATGGATCCGCACGATGTTGACGATAGTGATCCAGTGGAGTGGGCGAGGTTCGTCCCTGTCAATAATCATGCATCCGGCCGGCCGGACCACATGAATTCTCCTTTTTATATATAAAACATACACTGTGCACATTATATCTGTTGGGTTAGAAAAAAGAACGATTACTCCTACTTCCACCGTGTACCAAACACATGAATGGGAAGGCTGGCAGTTCCTTTCTTTCAGTTTTCACCGACAGTCTGCAGATGATCCAACAACCACTGAACCACCTAGCTTCATTGTTTCCCTGGCAACTGGAGGCATGATAGATACTAAGCAGTAAATAAACAGGCGTGCTTTCCACTTTCTTAGGCTGACTCTGATGGGAGTATTCAAAACGGTTCATCAAATCACTGTGGCAAGCATTGTTTGGCACTGTTTTATACTGTTTTGCATTGTGACTGATGTGACGTACAAAGTGGAATGAAATTTGAGAAAAATATAATGAAAAGCATTGTTGGAAGATAGCCTTATTGTACCAGCTACCGATAGTGTTTTGATAATATTTGGCCTGAATAATCCCGTAGGATCGAGTTGGTGTGCTCATGGTGCATGCATGGCTACAAACCTTTTGGCTGTGTGGTCCAATATTCGCGGGCAAGAAGGGCAGCAGCAGCATGGCGCCAACTTTTTGGCCGTCCGGCCGTCCACCCCCCTTCACATGATTGCGAAATTCAATACTGCATGCTGCTGAATGCATGCCTCTTTACTTGTGCTCCATCTCACACTTCACACTTTCACAGTTCACACCACATGACCACACACGTCCACACGCCTGCGCTGCTGCTCCTAGGGCCTATTTGGATTGGCACCTCGTACGCCTAGCCTTGGATAAGGCAGCACGAATCGTCTGTGATTTTTGGTTTGTTGCTTCAACTGCGGCACGCCGCAACTTCCATCTATTAACCCTTACTGTTTTTCCGCCGCAAGCTGCCTCAAGTGCGGCGTCAGTGTTGAGCGCCTCATTTGCGGCTGCAGTTGAAAAGTAGCTGAAAACACTGTTCTATGACCATTTAATTGTAAAAAAAAAACATTATTTTGTAACTTGAAAAGAAATTGAAATTAGCTCAAGCGAAGAGACCGCAAACAGCGGGCTGCGATGATGAGCGTAGCTGCACCTGCACCTCTATCTGCTGCTCCGGCGTGGAATAAATCGCAAGCACTGTTGAAATTTGTCATCTTCTGTCAAATTAATTCGTGCGTTAACGTTGGATGTGCGATGCACGCTAGGCAGCTCTGGTTCTTCTATACACGCGTGCTGCGTCCGTACATGCGTCAGCGTCACTAGCGAGAGGCCGGCGCGCCAGCGTACGTATATGACCTCCAGACGCACGTACGTACGTGCGCCGTCGGTCGCTTAGACGTACCTGCGCGCCGACAACCATATGAACTATATACTGTATGACAGTACCATCGTAAAGTGCGTGCGTACGTACGTATGCTAGGTGGTCGTTAATTAGATGGACAATATCGATGATCTATCTTGCGTGCTCCACCATCTTTTATTCCCTGTGGTTTATAATTTATTGCGCACGGTGGCGGTCGTCTCAACTCGAAACAAATTAAACCATCCTTGATAATAAATAGACGGCACGTAGTATCATCGTCCATGGGAGACATCACGGATGGGATGGGATGGTTCTACGTCCTATTTTTAGAATGGGATAGTTCCGTATACTGTTTAGTTAGTGAGATAGATTCATCTTTGTTTTTTTTAGGGATTATAAAAGAGGAAACGAATGTTTCTTTGACACTGTCTAACTCTATTGCAGTGGTCCCACTGTCAGCCTCCATTTCACTAATTCATCGCCGCCGCCCACTCCTCCATCTCACTCAGTCAACGCCACCACTCCACCCTTCCTCCTCGTCGAGCTGCCGGAGCCGGCGCCCTTCCGCCTAGCAAATACGCCGCCGGCGCTCTCTCACCGAGCTGATCCGCCGCCGAAGCTCCCTCGTCGAGCCGGCGGGGACCGGGCCGACGCCCTTCCGCCTCGCCACTTAGCCAGTGGCCCTCCTTTTCCTTGCCCTCCGCGGCCACCCCGTCGGGCCGGCGGCCCTTTACCAGAGGCGGCCACAGTCCTCCGCCTCGCGTCGCGCCGGCCTTCCTCCGCGCGGCGCCTCGCTTCGCACCGCCACGCTGCCGTCCCTCCGCCGCCTCCCTTCGCGTCGCCGGCCTTCCTCTGCCTCCCGTAGCGCCGCCGGCCTTCCTCCGCCCCTCAGCCTCTCGTCGAGCCGTCGTCCCTTCACCGCCTCCTGTCATGTCGGCCCATCTGCGCCTTCGCGAGATGGAGGAGAAATGGAGCGAGACGGGGACGAAGAGGGATATTCCCGTCCGCTCGATTTGGTGGTCCGGAGACGTCCCGCATTTGAGAGGAATATTCTCCTCGGGGATGGTCCCATCCCTCCACATCCCTAAACCAAACGCATCTAGAAATGGGATCGGCCCATCCCATCCCCTATCATCATAGGAACCAAACACATGCTAAATTGCACGCACATGGGATCCGAAAATGGGCAGTAGTAGACTCAGCATGAGTTAATCTCTGCGAATGTTCTCAGAATTGCATACTTTATTGTACTCATCTTGGGTTAAGCTAGTTTGACCGGTATGATTTTCAAAGCAGGGCAAACCGGAGCGGCTGATGAGTTCTGAGCCTAGTCAAGGCCAATTATAATGGATTGCTCACCGTTACGGATTCCCCCCTCCTCGTCTCCTTCTGAGCTCAGGTGAACAGCACTGGCTCTGGCTCCCATCATGCACATGCAGTCACCACCTGATGACAAGCATAAGTGGATGGTGCGCAGGCGCAGCGGTATTGGGGCAGGGCAGAAGCCGCCGGCCACCGGATCCATCCTACCTTTTTTTTTTTGAGAGGAAGGTAGGGATTATATTAACATGATATCTAGACATTTACATCAAGGAACATGGGAGGAAAGCCCAGCCACACATGACGGCCAACCTCAGTAGTACAAGCATACTTTGCAAGAAAATGAGCCTCCCTACCTTCGTGTACAAACCATACACAATCAAAAGACTTTGATCTCTGAACAATATCCTGAAGGATCATCATGTAAGCACAACGAGACATTTCTTTGATATTCTTGACAACATTTAGACAATCTGATGCCACTACTAGTTTGTTGATTCCACAGTCCTCAGCAAGAGCAAGTGCTTCCAAACAAGCCATAGCTTCTAGAGTTTCAGGTTCATTAGAATTTGGTACTACCATAGCACTAGCTGCAATGAAAACCCCTTGATCACTCCGACAAACTACAGCTACAGCACCTTTGTTACTTGTCCGGCAAATAGCTGCATCTGTATTAATCTTGCTTACACCTTTCTCTAGAGGTATCCATCTCTGAAAAACCCTTTTAGATTGATATTGACTTCTTTCCTTGGACTCAATCCCATTAACTATCTCAAGTTCCTCCAGCAGATGATTAGCCTTTGCCACAACAGAGAAAGGGTTCTGGAATAACCCTTCATGAATAGCCTTTCTCCTTGCATACCATATGGCCCAACAAGTTACTAGAATACGTACACCATCAGCTTTGGGGATATTGCAGCAGATAAATAAGATCCAGTGTTTTGGATCAGCAATGCATAAAGTTGATAAAAGTTCTGTAAGATCCTCATCCACCAAAGCCCAAATGCGTTTCGACATTGTGCAATGCAACAATGCATGATCCCATGTATCTTCTTCTGCACCACAAATCTTGCACTCTGGAGTGGTTGTAAGATTCTTGTTTTTTAGCACACTAGCAGTAGGAATTGAGTTGAGTGCCAACCGCCAACAGAACACTTTGATTTTTTATGGCAACTTCATGTTCCAAAAATGTTTCCATTCTTTCTGACTTTTGACTACATCTGAGCAACTACCTCGCCCTTCAAAATAATCTTCTCTGTTTTTCTTTGCTTCTATCAACATTCTGTAAGCAGAGCGAACACTAAAAAGTCCATTTCTTTCATGATGCCATGCCCAGCAATCACCTTGTTTTCTCATACCAAGGGGAATCTGGAGGATTGCCTCCCTGTCTAACTCGCAAAAATATTTTCTCAGTAGCTCATCTCTCCATGTCATAGAAGTATGGTCAATCAGTTCGCAAACTCGTGCTGGGGGATTGGTAGCCATTAAGGCTATAGGCCTGTACATTCTAGTCCTTGGTATCCAATTACAGTTCCAAATATTTGTGCTTACACCATCGCCTATGCGTTTTATCAACCCTTGTTTCAACACATCAAGGCCATCACAAATGGCTCTCCATGTATTAGACGGCCTGCTCCCAATTTCCGCACTAATGATGTCACTTGATGGGAAATAGACCGCTTTTAAAATCTGGCAACAAAGAGAACCTGGATTAATTAGGAGTCGCCATGCCTGGCGGGCAAGTAAGGCCAAATTAAAAATTTCTATATCTCTAAAACCCATCCCCCCATGTATTTGGGTTGCGTCATCTTCTCCCAAGCTACCCAACATGTTTTCCTTTTCCCTTTCTCACTACCCCACCAAAAATTCCGCAACAAAGAATTTATATGATCACAAAGCCCCCTTGGTAACCTGAAGCATCCCATAGTATAAGTAGGAATTGCTTGGGCTACAGCTTTAATTAAAACTTCCTTTCCTCCAGCAGATAAAGATTGTTCTATCCAACCCTGCACTTTATTCCAAACTCTATCTTTAAGGAACTGAAAAGTCCCATTTGTAGATTTTCCCACAGCAGTAGGCAAACCCAAGTATTTTTCATTCAAGGATTCATTCTCCACATGAGTAATAGATTTAATTTCTTGCCGAATGGTTTGCCTACAACCTTTGCTGAAGAAGATAGATGATTTTGCAAGATTTACCTGTTGGCCAGATGCTTCACAATATTTTGTTAAGGACTGTTGCAGTGCTCTTGCATTGCATGCTGTTGCTTTGAAGAATAGAAGACTATCATCTGCAAACAGAAGATGATTTATCTTTGGAGCCGTTCGTGCAATCTGAATACCTTGGACACCTTCCTCTCCTTTGAGAATACTGGACAGTCCTTCGGCACAAAGTAAGAACAAGTAGGGAGAAATTGGGTCCCCTTGTCTGATGCCTCGTGTTGGTTTGAACTCTTGTAGACGTTCACCATTAAACAGGACTGAAAAGGAAACAGATGTGACACATTTCATTACTTTATCCACCCACGCACGACTAAAACCCAACTTTAGCATTATAGCTTCCAGATAACTCCATTCTATTCTATCATAGGCGTTTGTCATATCTAGTTTTAAAGCACAATGGCCATTTGACTTTGACCGATTTGTGCGCATAAAATGCAAACATTCATAAGCCACTAGGACATTGTCAGTGATGATTCTACCAGGGACAAAAGCTGACTGCTCTTTGGAAATGATATCCGGTAAAACCTTCTTCAACCGATTAGCCAAAGCCTTAGATATGATTTTGTATATCACATTGCAAAGGCTAATTGGTCAAAACTGGTTCAAAGTTACCGGATTCTGAACTTTCAGGATTAACACAATGAACGTACCATTTATGTCAGTTGGAAGTTCATCTCCATTAAGAACGTTCAGCACCATCCTCGTTAGATCTTCACCACAAACATCCCAGTTGCGCTGAAAAAAGTGTGCAGGGATGTGCAGGGAACCCATCAGGTCCAGGCGATTTAGTCGGATACATTTGAAATAAAGCATCTTTAATTTCATTTTTATCAAAAGGGGAACATAAAAAAGAATTCATTTCATCAGTCACCTTTCTCACAACATGGTTTAACACTAGATGCATGTTAGATGTTCCTTCTGACTCAAACAATTTTTGATAGAAGTCCACTGCCATCCCATTTAATTCCTTCACATCTGTACATTCTGAGCCATCTGGTCGATTCAACTTTCGGATTGTATTTTTCACTTTCCTTCTGCTTGCTCTTTGATGAAAAAATTTAGTATTTTTGTCCCCCTCTCTTAACCAAGAGATGCGTGCTCTCTGTTTCCACATAACCTCCTCTTGGTAGTTTAACATAATAATACGTTCAACTAGTTTTTGTTTCTGCTCGGTTATAGCAATTCTTGTTGGGTCAGATCTCAATTTCTCTAATTTTTTCTTTAGCTCTCGCAGTTCACGCCTCACAGCACTAAAATTTTTCCCTACCTCGTCAGGTGGGCTGTGCTCCGATAAAAAGCCCAGCTAACCGGTGCAGCTGCAAACCTTACTACCCGACAGGCCCAAGCCCATCCTCATTTGTTTGCCCAAGCCCATCCTCGTTTGCTTTTTTATTTGTTCACCTGTCCTTATTTGCGGTGTAATCGGATCCAATACGGACGGATATGGCTAATACCATATTTGTTATCTTTTTTTTTATTCAGATCGAATACAGATATTGATAAAATGTGTTGGAATAAAACTTGAATGGTTATCGATGTCATATTTATCCAAAATACTCAGATACAAATACGAATCGAATACTAAACTGTTCGGATTCAAATACGGATCGTATTTTAATCTTTCTAAACGGATCGAAACTCAGATATCCATACCATTTACACCCCTGCTCATTTGTACCAGCACGCCAAGTCGCCCAACAAAATCGTCTTTTTCGTGCTCAGCAGCTACTACAGCCAAGAAAACAGGAGAACTGAACCGCCCTTTGTTTCTCAGTTTGCTAACTCTGCATTTCTGCCAGTCCCCTAGTGCAGGAGCTGCGAGAATTTCATTGAGCATAACAATAGCAAAACCGTTTCATGGGACAATACCAACTCAGGCGGTGCAGAAGCAGAGGCATAGCCAGGCTGCAACCGGCGCTCAAGAAACACGCCCACCACATGGCCGTATCGATAAACTCATGTCAAAATTATAGAGCGCACAAGTCAGTTCAATATACCAGGGAGAGCCTTCCCAAATCAAACGTAAAAACGAGTCGATGTAAACAGCTCAAAATTCTCTTTCTTGTCGATGAAAGCATCGTGGGGGGCACTGCCTCGGCAACAAGATGGGGTACAAAAACTCTGACGGTGAACAGGCGGCACTCGAGCTCAAGGTGGCTATAAAGCACAATGACATCATCGCTCATTTCTTCTTCGCATCCCCAGCCTTTGTCTGCACAACCAATACAGAAAAGAATTTGTAGTTTATACCAACAAAATTCAAGGTAAAGATTTCTCTGGAAGCACTTTAATTTCCCACAATATCACAATGGAATCGCCACAATCAGTTTGATGGGGAGCATACCTTCTTTACTCCGCGGACCTTCTTTGCCCTGTTCTTCCTCTCCTTCATCTGCTTGCGCGACTTCTCCACCTTGGTAGCAAGACCGTTCTGCAGAAACCAAACCAAACTTGTCAAAGAAAGCAAAGAAAACAGAGACATATGTTTCAATCACACTCTCCGCATCGCAATGTCATGGAAGCACAAAAATAAAAAGATACCAAAGAGACCCTAATCATCAATTGCTCTTTTCATGAAAAAACATAAAAATAGCATAAAGAAAATTAGTATAACAGTGAGCAATGGCTTGCTATAGTTCCCTAGGCTTCACAGTTCAAATGGAACTATGGAATACCACAACATCATTTGTGAATTTGGAATGAATAGGATGTAAACATGCAGCAGTTGTTGTGTCAACGGACAGAGAAACAAGCATATGAAGGTCACTAATCTCGATCCCATTTGCCAATCGCCAACTTGCTGGATTATGTCTTGGTTTGCAAAAATACTGTACAAGGGAACAACATAATGCTGAACATCGTGAGATGGTTTTCAACCATATTGCAGCAATGGGACCATTGAGGGAAATACAGAACACGATACAAGGCTCCATCCAGTTGTGGCTGGTAAGCAATATTACTTGTAAGTCATAGAAACATCGTTTCTCATCTAAACCAAACACGTGCTAACCTCAATATTGAAAAAAAAAACAAATGTTGTATAACATGCGATTCAATCCTAACAGTTACAACAATGCAAGAAACTACATTCACAGAGCGAAAATGGCACCGGGAGCTAAATGCTGTCAACTACAAGACCTAATACATGCAAAGATTTAACATTTCAGCGGATACCAGATGGTAAATTCAACATAGAAACCTAAGAATTCAGAGCCGGTGGCGAGTGCGGAAAAGGGGAGGAGCAAGAAGACGCGTACCCTGATAAGCCTGTACTTGGGCTCGAACTTCTTGGCAGCCTCGAGGTTGTCGTAGATGAGGCCGAACCCGGTGGACTTGCCGCCTCCGAAGTGGGTGCGGAACTTGAAGACGAAGATGCAGCTGGCGTCCTTCACCTCGTATACCTTGGCCAGCTTCTCCTTGAGCTCCGCCTGCAACACCGATTGGCCACACGCGTCAGCTCCGCCCGAAGAACGAGAGATCTCGCAGCAAAGGTTCCGGTTCGCAAGCGCTGACCTTGGAGACGTTGGCGCGGCCGGGGTGCAGGACCTCGAGCACGAACTGCTTGCGGGAGAGGAGGCGGTTGGTCATGAACTTGCGCGTGCGGAGCGTCACCGCGGGCGCCGCCCTCGTGTCCGCCATGCTTGACGCTGCGTGCCTGCTTACCTGCGGCGCGCGGTGTGGGCTTCGCCGGAGCTAGCTCGCGGTGGCGCTTGGAGGCGGCGGCGGGCGGCGGGGAAACGGGCAGTGACGGAAGGGGACTGTATATATATCGGGCGAAACCCTAGATCAGCTCACTGCGGCTGACAAGTGGGAGGGGAGTGGCGAGTTTTGGACTTTTGGTGTATGATGGGCTTTAAAGTCTTAATGGGCCTACTTTGGACGGGACGGCAATCAGGCACCATCTATAATCTTGCCACTTCACCTTTTTTTATTTCCTGCTCTTAAATCCTCCTACCTGGCTCCTTCCTCTCTTGAAAAACAAGTGTGCATTCAGTTATTTTGTTAGTTGATTTTAGTTTTTCTCTATTAACAAGACTTTTAACGCATGTTGCTGCAAAATATTGGTCAAATACTCTGCGTGTGAATCGTGAAACAATGCCTCATTTGGCAATCTTACAAAAACCATGATACTTTTTCATGTTGCTTCGGAGAGGGACCGGTCTGAGTATCTGATCTGACACTTTATGTGGCGATGGACAGCTATCGTTTACTATTATGTTTGCAAGCAAGCCTACAAACGGATAAATACCATTCTTATCTTCTTATCGAGGAAAAGAATCTCTAACTTTTATAGCGGTAGTGCACTAAACTAAAAAAGCAAATTGAACAAATGAAGAGCGATTGGACGACGATATAGAATCAAATAAGAACTCAGAGCAATGACCGGGTATTTCTGCTTGTATATTGATGAGTGATGGCAAAGAAGGCGTAGACTTGGCAAACGACGGACATAGAAAAGGAGTTACAAGACTTACGACATAAAACAAACCTCTATAAATAAGAAGCCAAATCTACCGACAACACCTCAATCACACCAAGAGCAGAACTCAACTAACAATCACAACTAACACAAACACCGAAAAAAGAGGCAAGTAAGCTTATGCCACGAGGTCCCAAAAAGCATGGCCTTTGAAGCTTATCATCAGTTGCTTGTGGAGGTCTGTCAAAAGAAATTCCTTTAGGCGGTTTACACATAGTCTTGAATTGTGTACCCTTTGAGCTTCCCAGCGTTTCTAGCAATGCCCAAATCTTTCAGCACAATGTGTTGTGCAAGGCGGGAACTTCCACTAAGAGACATGTATATCATAGGGCTTGTGCGAGTGTCTCGTTGCCATGGTAAGAACATGAGGAATTGAGGACACATCCACACCCATCCTAGCTATGGTCGTAGGAAAAGGCATTGTCTCTAATGATGAATCCTCTATTAACCAAGGATCTTCTACCTTTACCTCAACCGTAGTGGGATCATCATTAGATTTCTCCTTCATTGGAACAACATCATCAATAAATGTGATGGCCTACAACGACATATGCTTGTTCTACTATCTAACCAGTGGGGGCCTGAGGGCACCTCGATGGCTTGCTCCATGGAAATGTTTTTGCTGAAATCTATGCGAGTCTTCTATTTATAACAGAGATCCTTGTTTTAGCTAAATCGTCGAAACTACCTAGAGAATTATTTAAAGGGTTTTTACATAGTTTGTTGTCTTAAATACACGGTTTCACTGTTAGAAGGTTAAGTAGTTCAATACTTAGAAGGTCACGTAGACTTGTTCATTTTGTTTCTATCATTCATTTACTTGTACCCAAATATAGTGTGTTTGTTTTCGCGTTGCTCGAGCAGTCGAGCGGACTTCATGTGGTCGTCAATTATTTGTGCCGTGTGCTTATTGCGCATTCTTTGATTCTTGATTTTTATTTCAATCTTCGATTCTCGTCGATGGTATGGTCGATCGGGAGAAAAATCCAACATAGGCGTTTAGTGCCACAAATATTAATAATTTTTTATATAAACTCGGTCAAAAACTAAAAAAATGGTTTCGGATAAAACTAGAGCGAGTTTTTTTTGGAACGGAGGGAGTAGCTTTCTATGAGTTGTAGCTGATACAAACAGCGCGTTATTAGCGTATCGGACTTAAGTAGACCATTTCAACCTCTCATAAGACTAGTGTCATCAATGAGTGGATATGAGTGTAGAAAACACTGTCCGCGCACGTAGACAGTACAGATACACTATCGGATGACACTAGTCTAACCATTTAGTATGATAGAACGTCCTTAACAGGCTGGTGGATGAAATTTAGCCAAACGTTCCCGAGCCAATCCGAAGCTCAACCGCACTGCAGAGAACTAAATAACGAAAGCTCCAGCAGCCGCACGCAACAATCGGTCTTACCTACCGTTCAAAGCACGCGCGTGCAAATTGTGCGGCTACAAATACTATACTATATAGTACACTCGGATCCACCAGCTTGCAACGAGGCAGCTACTCACCAGTAAAGCCACCACACGCCTAGACATTGATCGATCGATCAGCATGTGTCCGGCGGCAACGACGACGATGTTCTCGGTGGGCATCCTGCTCTGCGCCTTCCCCGCCCTGGCGCCGTCGGGCCGGAACCTCACCGCGCTGCTGCCGGAGCTCTGCGACCTCCTCGCCTCCCTTTACCGCCACTGCTGGCAAGAGTTCTTCGCGCTGGCCAGCCCTCGCCGGTGGCGGTGGCGGAGTTGGTGGTAGAGCTGGCGGCAACAACGGAGAGTACCGGACCTGCCGGCTGTGCCCTGCCTCTGCCCCATGGTGGCTGTGCCCTGGCCACAGACCCACAGTAGTGGGATTTGCTCTCTCTCTGGTCTCTCTGCTGCATCTGCATGTAATCTTACCGCTAGGGCTCTACGTGGACATGTATAGTAGTGTTGGTTATTAACAAGTTTTCATCACTGTGTGTACTCGACGCCGCGTGTGTTCACCTAATTAATTACTCATATATAATGATTGGCGGAGTCGATTCTCTCAATACCACTAGAGTTTTTGTCATTCTTTTATTGCCACCGAAATTTCAAAATTTCTTTCACCGTCTTTAGATGCCACTGCCGTTAGCTATCTGTCACTGACAAAATGGGTCCACAAACCGTCCCTTCCGTTATCCCTCATGCTCTGGTCCGCCGCGCCCGTGCCTTCCTCTGATCCACCGCGCCCACGCCTCTGCCCAGCGCTGCTCCCGGCCTCGCCGGCGCGGTGCGGTGGGCGCGCGGCCTCGTCTCCGCCCGGTGCCACTCCCGCGCCGTCCGGCGCCTACGCCTGGCGTGCGCCCGCCGGTCTCCTCCACCTAGCACTGCGGGTCCTCCCTTGTCGTGTTCAGCGAGGCGGCGGTCTGGCGCGGCGGGTTCTGGATGTGGAGGTGCGGGCACAGCGCCAGGTGGCCCCCCTCTCCCGGCGCTCGTCATGGCCTCGCACTACCACCTCACACCGGCACTCCGGTGGCTCGCTGCCGCTCGCAGGAGGCGCTTGAGCGGGCGGGGCTCTCCATGGACGCGCTCCCACCCGCGGCTACGGCGCCATGAGCCGTCGCCAACCTCCTCGTCATCCGCGGCAACGTGATGAGAAGGTGACTTGTTCATATCCCTACTCCCTCTACATCTCCCTCCCACCTCCCGCCGGCGCCGCGCGCTGCTCCGCCGGCCCCGGCACGCCTCTGCCGGCCACCCCGCACCACCTCCGTGGTCTCGCGCCGCCTCTACGGCACAGCAGCCGCCCCTCCCCGCCTCCTTCGCAGCCGCCCGTCACTTCCTCTCCGCCTCCGCCACGCCGCAGATGGGCTGGGGCCTCCGCTCGTGCGTGGCGCCGGGCAAAGGCATGACGGAAGCGTCCGCGCTGCCTCAACGGCGCCATAGGAGGTGCGTGCGTGGGAGTGCGTGCACCTAGGAGAGGGAGGTGGGGGTAACGGAGGGGAGTTGTGGGCTCATGCTGTAAGTGAGATGAATTTGACAGTGTGAGGGACAGATATCCCTTGGCTCCTCATGGCGTGGACTCAAGACATAAGCCATTGGTGGGTCTAAGAAGGGCAAACGGCTGATTTTATGGGCCCACTGCCGCTAAGGCCCAAAGGTGGTCGAGCAAGCTTGGAGGTCAAGGCAAGAGTGTCGTGATTTAGCTAAGCGTGGAAAGAAGCTTGACTCGGACTGGAGGTCCGAGATTCGTGGGATCCCAGGGAGATACGACGGAGACGAAGATTCTATTTGATATCTTATAATCTAAATCGGCTAAGAGATATAGAAGAAACTAACTTGTAACCAAAGAACCCGTCAGACTATATAAAGTGGGTAAGGGATCCCTACGTAGCATTATCTCATCCCATCTCAAGCCGCCAAACCACGCTCTCACGCACAAAAGCCCTAACTCTCATTATAATCTCGACCTCAGATCAATACAACTCACCCCAAACAGGACGTAGGGTATTACGCATCTCGTGGCCCGAACCTGTATAAATCTATGTGTTCTGTCGCTTTTCCGGCAAACCATTGAGCTACGTCAACTTCGCCAGCCCCTAAAAGCATCCCGTGGTGCACTGCTGGTGTAAAACCCAGATAGATAAGTAGTTGACGGTAGTAGGTATCTAAGTAACCAATGAAGAAACGGCCAAAAATTCCAGTGGCATTGAGAGAATTGACTCTACTTGAATACATAGAACTAGAACCTCTAAACCACAGTCCATAGTACTGGATACATATGAGTACTCGCTTCATATTTAAATATAAGTCGCAGTTGACTGTTTTTTCAAAACTTCAATCGTCCGTCTTATTCAAAAAATTTGTATAAACACATAAGTAAATATGCTTCAAACTCTTTATAGTGATAAAACAAATCACAACAAAATAAAATGATAAATTATAAAGATTTTTTTGAATAAGATGAGCATTTGAAGTTTTGAAAAAAAATTAACCGTGATTTATATTTAAATACGAAGGGAGTACTAAGTAATGTCAGGAAGCTACTAGGCTGGTGGTAGAAGCACCTAAAACAATCTCGCTGGCTCGTACTCCAACTAGGGAGTCCGGAAAACCGGGCCACTGATCCCGTTTCTGGTACTGACCTTGATGCGGTTTCTAGTATTTTCCAGTTTCAAATTCAAAAATATGAAAGTCAATTTTTTTTGTCAAAACAGAATTTCAGTTCTAGTAAAACGGAATGGTGAACCCTAACTCCAACCACCCTCCCTGACAACTATTAAAGGCCGGCAGGCCGGCAGGAGCGATGCGGAGGTAAGGTAACCCATCGTTGAAGGCTAAAGAGCGGCCCCTTTCTTTTCGCCCCTGCTCCACCCTCCACCACTCGCTCTAGTAGCGCGATGTGGCCAATCCATCCACTGCTGTGTGCCCACACTAATAATGCGGCATGCAGCTTCGTATGAGTTGTTATCACCGTACCGCTACATTCCCTCCACCTCCCATCGGATGTCCTCTGCCTCGCCGCCCCGCCCACAACCCATCACCCTGACCGGCTACCTGACTTTCAAGCGGGCCATCTCTCTAGGACCGCTGACTCTAGAGTAGCCGGCCGACGCCAATGGGAAAACCAGTCCCCGATTCGCCGCGGGGAGTTCCCCCTATTAGAGGTCGGGGATGTGAGCATTTTATCCCCTACAAGGAGTTTGACGGGGAAAAATTCTCCCCCACCGGGTTGGCGGGGATGGGGATAGGGAAGCATTCCCCGTACCTGTTCCCCGCGGGAATCCTGTTTAGCTTGTCATCTTACAAATCTAGCAATCTATTTTATTAGCCACCTCAAAATATCTTCCATTTATTCAATACTTCTCCCACCCAACCATAAAAACTCCTATTTTAGAGGTAATCATAATAATACCAAGCCTCTTTATCCTCCATCGGTGACCAATAATGTGATGATACAAGGAAAAATAGATAAGAAGAAACGCGGACATGGATCCGCGAGGATTATTCCCCGTGTGGAAAAAAAGGGATGGAGGAAATTCTACTCCCGTCATTGTTCGCAGGGACGGGGATGGGGAATTTTTTCTCTCCGCGGGGGACCGATACGGGGAATTCTTTATTGACATCTCTACTTTTTACCTCTCCTAGCCTCCATCCCTGCGATAGTGAAACTGAAGAAGAAGTAATACAGTACCTGAGCGGTTCAATGACGAAATGGCTGTGCGGTAGACACTAGACTGGAGGTACGGTTTTTTTTTTGAGATGGATGCTCCAAACGGCATCAAGAGTACACATTACATACACCTTCAGGCGGTCCAACAAACCACACGTCAACCCACCGACTCGTAGAGAGATCGTCTTGCCATCGAGTGGTTAGACTCCCTTCGTTCATGCACAAACTCCGCCTTCTCGAAAGCTGCTGACCTGGCTTTGATCTCTTGTACGATTTGCCCGTACGAGGAGATTGTGGAGGCTCTTGCGTGCAGAGAGGGCTTTTCCCTAGCGAGCGATCTGACTTTACAAAGAAACCGCCTGGCGAGTGGACTGTGCAAATGTCATTCGAAGTTAGACAGGAGGTACACGTGTTGCTGGCGCATGGGGCAAGGAGGCCCCCCTTCGTCAGGCCGCTCCCCGTTGGGTCCTCAGGG
Source organism: Paspalum vaginatum (assembly GCA_030272315.1). NCBI lineage: Eukaryota > Viridiplantae > Streptophyta > Magnoliopsida > Poales > Poaceae > Paspalum > Paspalum vaginatum. The sequence continues at coordinate 39,745,740 of CM059015.1, read as the reverse complement.
CCGTTTGGGCCTCTAGATTGCTGCTTGTCCAGTTGGGCCAGATGGCCGGTTTTAGAGATGAAAACTTTTATGAAACCGTGGGCTTTGCTTATTGCTGCTCGGTCCTGCGTCTCAATTTCTCAATTCTCACCACCCAAAGACCCTGCCAGTAGTGTGTCGTCCTCGATCCTTTGCACTTGCCCAGTTGCGTTGCAGGAGCAGGACTAGACGCACACAGTGATCGCCAAGCTCTCGATCTCAACTCAATAATGTTAATGCGAGCGCCTGTCTGATAGGGATTTTTTTTTTCCGCAAGGGAGGACGCATGCATGTACGTACGCAGCCGTATAGGACCGGCCGGGGATCCCGATCCACACACGCCGCCATGAACCATGCATGCATGCAGATGTGTCCCTTCTCTGCGCCCTGCCAGGCCGCTATGCGATGTGCGCATCATCGCCGTTATGAATAGGAATAAACCTGCAAGAGAATCTGTAAGCACGTGAATCCGGGAGAGATGCATGCGATGCTCTGTTTTGTTTTTCTCCCCCCATCAAAGGGAACATGCACGATTCACTTGAATCATTGCTTCTAGAATACTCTCCACAAGACATTTGAATTTTGTCCTTCTTTTACGTAAAACAAAATACACCCATACCATACATGCATAGCCCTATTCATTATTATAAAGTATACTCGTGTACATCAACCATGTGCTTCTGCATGGGCTATCAATCTTAATAGACATGTTAGATATTTGAATTTAGATTTCAGACCCAAAAATAATCTTTCATAATGCTCCCTGCGTCAATTAAGCTTGACTCGCTCGTCTTATTCAAAAAACTTCATAATTATCATTTATTTTCATTGTGATTTAGTTTACCATATAATATACTTTAACTATGAATTGAATTTTCTATATTTTTGCAGATATTTTGAATAAGACTGTGTTGGTCAAACTTGGTATAAAAAAATCAAACAACCTGTAAATTGGGACGGAGTAGCATGTTGAGTAATTTATATACAAGTTTCATAACAGCATGATGGCTGAATTATATATATATGGTATATATAATCCTTCTGTCATTAATATATGACATTTTCTATATAGATTATACTGAAAATGATATATTAATAAGTTTGTTTTTAAATATTTGCCGCTGATTTATTGGCGGAGTGCCTTGTTTCACGTCCTCTTTCCACTCGATGCATGTAGATACGAATAATAATACCCGTACGATTCTCCTCTTGGATCTACCAACTCATGCATGATGCCACTGTGTAATCATGCACATACGACGTGCCACTAGTACGCGTCGGTTTCTTCATTGTTTGTTTACGTGTAGTACTGTTTGTGTGTTTACACTATTTCCTACCTCGATATGAAAATGATGGGGGCCTAAAAAAACCACAGAAAAACTGCACGAAAAATCTCGACGCGAAACAGAACCCACATCGTACCATCATTCCCTGTCTTATTCATTTGTAACGTAGCATTGCTACTCTTTTTTCCCTTTTAACGAATGCCAGGTGTAGAGCTAATCAGTGTTCACCTAAATGCGACTAGGCGATCATCTAGGTGCGGCTAGACGCTCGTCGGTGTTCTAGACGATATGAATACGTGAATAGACTGATTAGACGATGATTAATGATTAATCGCTAGTCGTGGAGGTGGCCATCTAACTACGTCTAGCGTCTAGGATAATACTGGACTTAACCGTTCACGCACGTTCATGCACTCACTTGTATAAACACACAAGCAGCGTTTGGTTGGAGAAAAGTGTGAAATGGTTCAATCGCAGATTTCAGAAATAAAATGGTTTCGTCATAAATTTTAGGTATGGGGTAGCTCTGTCCCAAATTCTATAAATGGAATAGAAGGGCACACTGGCATTCTCACATTCCAAATGGAATGTGTGCGTTCCTGAAATATTTTGAAACCGACCTATGGCGAATCTTTCTCAAATCAAACCATTTCTCTCTTCTCCAACCAAATACTAGACTTTCTGGAACCGCTCCATCCTACCCTGTTCCATGAGCCAAATGCTACCTAAATACATGTATTATTTATTGTCCAATGGTAAATGAATTGCACAAATTTTATATCAATTTAAGGTCTTTTTGTGTTGAATTGGTCGGTGTATGCAACTTAAACATGTTATCCTCCAATTTTTAAATCATTGATGTTTTAGACGGCGACATAGCAAAATGGAGAATGTTGATGATCAAAACTAACACACAAATTAATTATTTGGAGACCAGATGAGTACGCACATACATAAATGCAATTATTGGAGGGATCTGAATCTGATGGCAGCATGACCACATCCTTGTGGTCCGATCCGTAGATCCTCAATCCTCGATGGCCCCTCCAGTCCTTCTCACTCCTGACTACTCGCCGTGTCCCGAGTGTTGTTGCTTTCAGTGTACAAAACCATCCAGTTCCATCGTCCACCCATCCATCATTTTGGGCATCTCCTGCGATTATTTCAGAAAACGAAACACCTGCTGTGTCTGCTCTGCTAGGTGCTCCGATCCTCCGCGCTCCCGGCCTTGATGTTGATCAATGGGCACGCTTGCTCTTTTGGATCTTCACCAAGCAGTGACAACTTGTGTGGTTGCATTCACGTGATGCCCTCACAAGCCACAGCCCATCACATGGAAAAGTGAAAATGAAAGAGCGAGTGTTTTAGGTTTTCAAAACTTGACTCTCTCTCTCTCTATATTTCCTACAGGTAGGTGCAATATGCATGTAGTGAATTCAAAACGTCAAAGGAAAGAAAAGAACTGGCCGGCCGGCAATCGAGGAAGGAGAAAAAGAAAGAAAAATAAGGAATTAAAAATGGGACTTGCTTGATTGATGTCCTTCCTTTTCTCATTAATTTCAAGACATGAAAACTAACTGGTGGGTATGGGTACAAAATGAAGCGTTTCTATTTTGATATCAAATGTTGTGAGAAACCAAAAAGAGAAAACATTTTCCTTATGTCAGGCCATTTTCAATCTTTTCCAACCTGTCAAGTGGGGCCAATGTGAGAGGTATAAATATTTTTGTTGGGTGAAAAATGGTATTGCGAAAACTCGCTCTTTTACAGTGTAGATGAACATTTACTTTGCGATGTGCATATCAACTTTCAAGGTTTAGCATGGATCTCTTCTAAATTATGAATAATGTTCGAAATATGAATTCCTATGGTTCTTCAAGTCTCAAACTGCAAACACGCTTTCAAATTATGATATTATTTAGTTTTTGCAATTTTATCCGCACGTTAAGTTGAAACTTCGTTACTAAAATGTTGTTTCGTGTTATTTCTAAAACAATGTATTTTTAGGCCCTAAACGCAATCTTTGTTAAAAGTGGTTTAAACACACCGTGATGCTCAGAATGTTGAGTTTTCTTTAGTGTTTTTCCATCTAATGTACAATCGATATTTACAAATTTATCTAAAGGAAGAACCAACACAACTTATTTTCATAGTGCTGATATATACTTTTATATGACTTAGCTATATATGTCATATGGCATGTGATTCGTTAAAGGAGAACATTTTTCATGATTACAAAAATATTAGGAAAAATTTATTTTCTTTGTCACTTATTCATGCACACACTTAATTTGCATGGTAGCACACGATATATGTTTACTTTAGTATTTCATACTCACTTAGATTTATAACATATGTGTGGTTGATTTTTTTTAAAAAAAATTGATTGTTCGACTTATTCAAAAAAAATATAGGTTATTATTCATTGTGTTGTCATTTGTTTTATCATTATGGAGAGTTTGAGAATGACTTGTTTTTTTTAATATATTTACAATTCTTTTTAAATAAAATGAACTATTAGCGGGACATGATCTCATGACACGCCGGTGTCATGTGAAGCATCTATCGCTCGCAATGCAAGGATCGTGACGGCAATGTAGGCAGGTTCGTGACGGCCCCGCTCGGCCGGCCCTCGCTCTCGCTCAAGAAATATCGCGGTGGCCAATAATTTGATGTAACGTGGCCCCCGATTCCACAATTATTGCTGACCTCAGTATATTCCCTTCGATTTCGTGATGACGGCCGGTCCTGGTCGACGACGACCGATGCATGCGTTGCAGTTACAGTAGTGTACTGTACTAGACTACTACTACGTGTAGACTGTAGTGTAGTGCAGCGCACCACTAGATGATGCAGCCTAGCACTTCGTATATTTATAGCAAAACGACGCATGCACGGTATATGATCGATCTGCAGGGATGGATGATTGCCGGCGGTACACATGCCAATGCGCTGTCCCATACCATACGGTTCTGGCGGATCGGAGTGCCGTGTGCTTCACCTCCGATGCGCTGATCGCTCCCGTTGATATGATTCTCCTCTAGTCCTGGATCTAAGCTACTGATCGGGCTATGTAACCATGTCCTTACCACATACTATGCCACATTTCTCTACCAGCCGAAGCTCTTTTTTTGGCTGAATTGGTCGACGTATAGGCAACTCAAGAATCACCACAACTTATATATACATGTTATTTAAGCTATTGCATCAACCCATACTTTCGCACAGATTAGAGTTCGAGGAGGTATATGTACATATAATATATGTAATATATATATATGCCTATTTTTGTTATTTAATTTTTTTATAACAACATATGTTTGTAGTTTAGAGTTCAGATGTTATTTTATTTTATCTTTGGTAAAATTAGAGGTGATTTATTTTAATTCATTTTTCATAAAGGCATGTTCGGTAATTTATATGAAAATTTAGGGGTTATTTTTATTCATTTTCATAGTGGGTTATTTTAATTCATCTTTTGTACTGCAAATTTAAGGGCTATTTTAATTAATATTTTATAGAGACATGGTGGGTAATTTATATGCAATTTTAGGGGGTCATTAATTTATATTTCATAATGATATGATGGGTAATTTATAATTTAGGGGGCTATTTCAATTCATATTTTATAATGGCACAATGGGTAATTTATATGCAAATTTATGGGTTTATTTTAATTCATCATTCATAAGGCATGATGGTTAAGTTTTTAGAAAATATAATAGATCTAATGGCTTTTATTATTAGATCTACCTGACGGACGACCACATGTTTCTAATTTTTATAAGAATTTCTAGGATTTCTTTTTTTTGGTGCATCTGGTGAAGCTTAACATGGAGCCTTCAATTAGTAATAGTAAGATAATTAATAGTGTTTTCATGTATCCACACAACCAACAACTATGAATTAATAGTTGTGAACATATCCAAGATATATTAAACATATAATATTTTCAAACTACTGTTAAAGACAAATGAAGCCACATTATTCTTGTTAACTTAAAAAAATTAAGATAAGGAGATACTGGCGATCAGAACTAAGGCCGTGTTTGGTTGAGTTGGGATGTGATTCTGAGAATCCAGATAATACACGTTATCTAAAAAATATATATATAGAAGTTCTAGCGGTAAAGCTTCTCTTGTAGCAAAGAATTCAAAGTTGGTTCACAGGCAAACCCAACATCACCTAGGCCTTGTTTGGATCCAAGAGACTAAAGTCAAAGTGACTAAAACCAATGACTAAAATTTTAGCCACCCATGTTTGGATCCAGTACTAAAGTATAGGCTAAAGGCTTTATTGCTATGTAGAATGACTCAAATACCTTGGTTGGAAGGGTAGTGGCCGGCGGCCTCCCCAAATCCGCCTCTGCCTCCGACCTCAGCCGCAGGCGGCGAGTAGCGGCGTCTGCACCACCCGCTCCTCGCCGCAGTGTTCCTCCTCGCTATGCTCCTCTTCCTCCTCCGCCTCGGCTCCGCGACACAGCCGTTGACGGAGCTCCCCGAGTTCGCATGGTGGGCGGCCAAGGGCCGCACGCGTGGAGTGGAGCCGAGGCCAAGTGGGGGCTGCTGGAGAGATGGAGCAGCGCCTCCTTCTACATCGACAGCGACGTGGTGTCGGCCTCCTTCTCCGACCGGCCGGCCAGCCTGCGCCCTCTCCTTCCCCAAGATCTGGCCGGCACGCGGAGGGAGGGGTGGAGGCAGTGGGTGCGCGGCCAGCTCCAGCTCGCGCGCGTGCCGGCGATGGAGGGTGGTGGATGGCGGCGCGAGGCGGACGAGGGCGGCGGGAGAGAGAAAGCGCAGAGAGAGAAAGGGAAGAGAGAGGGGACCGGGGGAAGGGATGGGAAAAGGGGGCTTTTAGTCCCTTTTAGCTCCTCCTTGGGAGTTAAGGGAACTGGAACATTTTAGTCACTTTTTAGTTCATGGTATTTGGTTCTCTAGTCCCTAAATTGATTAAACTTTAGTTCCTTTTGCTTTAGGGGGGTGTTTGAATCCAGGGGCTTTAGCCCACGTCACATCAGATGTTTGAACGTCAGTTAGAAATATTAAATATGGTCTAATTATAAAACTAATTACACAGACGAGGACTAAACGGCGAGACAAATATATTAAACCTAATTAATCCATGATTAACAATTCGTCACCGTAGCATCACATTTGCTAATCATAGATTAATTAGGCTTTTTAAATTTGCCTCGTCGTTTAGTATCCGTCTGTGTAATTTGTTTATAATTAAACTATATTTAATATTTCTAACTAGCGTCTAAAATTCGATGTAACGAAAACTAATTTAGCTCGAAGATCCAAACACCTCTCGATCAGTTCGATTCAAACAGGGCCTAAAATACCACGTAAACCAAAACATACCTGCATTTATTGCAGTGATCGTCGGATGGCAGCATGACATCCTTGTCGTCCCGATCCGTAGATCCTGATGGATTGCGCCCCCCCCCCCACTCCCCCCCCCCCTCTTGCCGTGTGTTATGTTGCTTTTAGTTTTACAAATAATCGTTATGCTCCACCCATCATTTTTTGGGGCGTCCCCCCTGCGACTACTACAGAAAACGAAACGCCCGTGCTTGATGTTTGATGCTTGCTCTTCTGGATCTTCTGCGAATAGTGACTACCGTAATTCTGTGGTTGTACGTGTTTGAGCTCACGTGAAGCCCTCGTGAGCCAACGCCCATCACATCTATACTGAAGCGAGTTTAGAAAAAAATATTTTTTATCTAATGTTTCTTAACCACTTATGCCTGCAGTCTTCGTATCTCTCAATCTAGCCTTTTGTTTTTAAGCGTTCCTACCATGTCTATAGAATCCTTCCGCAAGAGAAGAGGTTTACAACCGTACCCTTCAATTTTTAATCAAATTTAGCGGCTTATTGAACCTATGGCGAGTTTGTGTCGTGTCTTTCCGTACTTATTTCACCGACAATATTGTACCCGATATTGTGAACTCGTTGTCCAAGTCTGTGCAGATGAGCCCATCACATTGGAGATCAAAAAGCGAGTAGCTAGCCTTTCGGTTCGACGTTCGAGATGTGTGCACAGTGGCACAGGACTGGGCTGGGGGCCGCAGCCCGGGTCCAAGCTCCGAAACACTGTAGACCAGTCCTATCTTGACATAAGGAAATATATTATAGCTATATACCTTCAACTATAACAACAATGATAAATGGTGCATCGGTGCTGCTTCTTTGTTACCAGCGGCAAGTTAGGAGTTCTAATCATGTTTTTTCCCTTTTTACTAATTAGCTTTGGTTTTTTTTACATTATTTTTTTATTTTTCCTTTTTAATAATTGTGTTTTCTTTTAATAATCAATTCTGCTATACCTATTTTTTTCTTGCGTCCTCTGCCACCGCTGTCTAATTATTCAGGTAGTTTGATTTTAGAGAGCAATAGCGGATGTATTGGATGAGTTTAAACTTTAGCTCAGCCCCCTTTGATCATTTCTAGATCTGCCACTGTGTGTGCATATCACCTGTCATCGAACTCTCTACTGACACGAATTCAAAGTTTACTAGCTAGAGATCTCTACTAACTTCTGAATTTCCCAATGACATCAATATACAAAACCGCTAGGCATTGTAGGAGAGAGAAAGAGAGGGAGAAATAATGGGAACACAACAGAGTTGAGCTGCCTTCCAAAACCGAATGCCACGGCCGTCGAAATATCTGGGGGAAAGCTCTGACGGAGACGTGCACGAAAAACAAACATTGCTTTCGATCTGCACCAGCCATACAAGGATGGAATTGGAGGAACATACTAACTGAAAGGGCGGGTGCTTTCGGTTTGGAACCATACAGGTCTACTAATCGACACACTATGCTTATAAAAAAAAATCGACACACTATAGGTCTGTTCGTTCCCTGCGTAAGGCCTTATCCAGGCTTCAGCTACGCAGCTAGTGAATATTTGTTTTCCTGCATAAAATCTAAAGTAGACTTACGCAATGTAAAAGTGCTCTGTTACGCTGCATTGCTGGAAACACAGAAATCCTGCGTATTAGCTATGCACGCCAGCAGCTTATGCAGCGCAGAAACCAAAATACTTTTTTCATATCGTTTTTGTGTTATATCTCTTGATTAAAAAAATCTAATCACTGAGCCAATTTCATAATTGAGTTCATAACATTTTTATCAACAAAACTAGATCACACTTGTGTTTTTTTTTAATTTTTAATTTTTATTTATTGTTCTCCGCTATCATAATGCAGGGAACCAAGCACGAACTTAACAATACTGACTAACTTGGAGAGCAGAACCAAACACCGCTATACTGTATCCACTATACTGGTTTAGGTTAGGCTGTATATGATTTTATTTGGCTTTAAAATTATACCGAGAAACGAACAGACCCTATACTACCCCTATGCTGCAAAGTGCAAACTGGGCGTTGCTTCAGGGCACGGAAAGGCAAAACCCAGCAGCCGCTTTCACAGGACAGCAGCAGCACACACAACCCTGTTCTTCCAACGACACCGTAGGCTAGATTAGCAGCGAGATTTCCTGGCTCAACACAGGTTAGCATGGTGACGCACACCTAACCTACTGCTCAATCTTTCCTGGATCCCAAGACACGGACAGTTAATAATAATACAGTAAAAGCTGAATGCGTAATCAAACTGGGACGGACGTCCGTCACGCTCCAGGCGGCCTCCAGCTGTGCGATTTTTTCCCTTGACAAGCAGACGCAGCGGTCATGCATTCGTCATTCGTCCATCTTCCAGGCCAAATACCAGCCGTGAATTCCTGCCAGCCAGCTTCCCTCGCGCGCGCCGCTTCCGTTGTCCGTTTCCGAGCGACGATCTGGAGGCGCCGTTTCTCTGATGCACCGGACAAGCACAGCCAACGGGCTGACAGATGGGTTCCTGCTGGGTTGGCTGCTGGCAGATCTCGGAGCCTCTCCGTCCATTGGAACGTGTGGGCACGTGCGGGTGCCGCGCCGTGCTCCTCCGCTGGAAAAGGCGGGATCTTTGGGCACCTCGGGTACCTCCTTCGCGCCGCCGGTCGCGGGAAGAACGGAACTGAAAGCCCCGGTTTTTTCTGCTTCCGTTTCCTTGTTTCTCGGGGGGTGGCGGCGGGCGGGCGCCGGTGGCGGTGGAGCTGCCGCGGCCGCGCCGGGGAGGCGTAGTATTTCCCTGTGGCGTCGCCTTCTTTTATTGCTACCGCCTGCGGTACCTGCCGTGCTGCGCTGTGCCGCGGGCGTCGCTCTCGTGCCGCCTCCATGTGGCATCTGGGCACTTGCTCCGCCCCCCACTGAGCCCGTTTGTCCTCACGCGGCGCAGCCTCGCAGGGACGCCTGTCTCGCCGCCTCGCCCTCCACGGCTCCACCCATCGCTCCTCCTTCTCCTCCTCCACTCCTCCAGGGCTCCAGAAGTCCAGTCCTCCTATTCTATTGCCAGGGGCGCACAGCTAGATTGGGAGCGGCTCTTCGCTTCCGTTCCAGCCGCCCTTCGTCCCGTCTCTGATCTGGGACCGGACGCCGCACCTCCTTCCGTCCATCACTCCCTGCCTGCCTTCGCCCTGCTTCTTCTTCTTCCTCTTCTCCTTCGAGAGCGAGCGAACGAGAGAGAGGTAAAGGTACTCTCTGCTTCTGCAAAGATTCGAGCTACCCCGTGCTTCGCTGTGGTGTCTGTTCATTCATTCATTCCGGGCTGGTGGGTCGACTCGCGGTTGCAGGGTGCCGGTGAGCGCGGACGGGCCGTCGCCGGGCGCTTCTGTTGGGGGCGCCAACATGTCGGGGGCAGTTCTCGTCGCAATCGCCGCATCCATCGGCAACCTGCTGCAGGGCTGGGACAATGCCACCATCGCAGGTAAATCTTGCGCTCTCTGTACTGTGTGCATATGCTCGGCTTTGCGAGCGGCGGCGTGTCCCGTGGTAGTTCTCGCTCTGCTGGTGCGGTGCTCACCAGGTTCCGTCGGATCGATTCCTTCACGGGACACTCAGATTGGATTATGTTCATCGCTAGAGTTCTTGCGTTGTTGTCAGATCGTCTGTGGAATTCTGATTCTACTTGACAAGTTTGAGTTGGTTGCTATTATTTTTTTATCATCAGAAAATCATTCCTAGGGTCTACAAAATAGTCAGTTTGCTACTGGATCTTTGATTTATAACAAAAGTTAAAACTGCTCAATTTCAGCTATGTGCTGTCCAGCTATACCTTTTGCTATGCTTAGTCATGAAAATATTGATGGGGTCATTTTGTTTTAATTTAAGATCAGGGACTGACGATATGATTTTTGTTCTGCTCCCCAGGTGCTGTTCTGTACATAAAGAAGGAATTCAATCTAGAAAGCGAGCCCACTATGGAGGGGCTAATTCGTGGCCATGTCACTCATCGGCGCCACTATCATCACCACATTCTCCGGGCCGGTATCGGACTGCATCGGCCGGCGCCCCATGCTCATCCTCTCCTCGATTCTATACTTCTTCAGCAGCCTCATCATGCTCTGGTCCCCTAACGTCTATATCCTGCTGCTGGCGCGTCTTATAGATGGGTTCGGTATCGGCCTGGCGGTCACGCTTGTGCCTCTGTACATCTCTGAAACAGCGCCTTCGGAGATTAGAGGTTTGCTGAATACGCTGCCGCAGTTCAGCGGGTCGGGAGGAATGTTCCTGTCATACTGTATGGTGTTTGGGATGTCGCTGTTGCCATCACCTGATTGGAGAATTATGCTCGGGGTGCTCGCGATACCTTCGTTGTTCTTCTTTGGACTGACAATATTCTATCTGCCTGAATCCCCAAGATGGCTTGTTAGCAAAGGCCGGATGGCAGAGGCAAAGAAGGTGCTTGCAAAAACTACGTGGGAAAGACGATGTCTCAGGTCTGTTTCTGCTAAAAACTTGATATTGATTTCACCTAAGAGCTTTTTTCCCAAGCTGACCAGAGCCTACTTGTTGCTCTGTATTAACACCGAATTGTTAGTTAATTTTACAAGTGCCGTGTGCTCCTGCTACATGTGAATTGTATAGAATTCTAGAATTTTCTTTTCAACCAAAACAGAAATCAGTTACATTTTATGGTGATTGCATATTATTTAATCATCATAAGTGCTTGAAGAGCAAATGTTTCAGTTCGCTTGACATTTTTTTTATATTTGAAATTTTATGTGTAGATATTTCATGGTGACATACAAATTAAGCATGTCAAAAAAATATATAACTGTATTGCATTCTTGTTTTGAGGTTTTATTTCCTCCCATTGTATTGTTCTTTTCTTAATGAAATGACACTCAACTTTCTTGCGTCGTTCAAGGGAAAAAAGGTAATGCATTGATAAAACCATGAGCAATAGATGCAACTAGAGGTCTTTGTGTTATATTAATGAGCTATTTTTGGAAAGTTATAGAGTTATGATTTCATAAGAACTCATGTCTGACAGAAAAGACGAATGCAGTTCAGACCCTCAATATTGGTTAGAGGCAAGCATTAGCTGAAAACTTGAGACTTGGACTATTTAATCCAGCTCATGTTTTAGTTAATGGTTCAGTCATATTTGTTTATCTAACAGTAACATCCACAAAAAAGGTCATGTGATAATGCCAAGTATGCAATTTCGCAGGTGAAATGGCCCTTCTTGTTGAAGGGTTGGAGGTTGGTGGAGATACCTCCATTGAAGAGTACATCATTGGCCCTGCCACTGAGCCAGCCGATGATCATGTTACTGATGGTGACAAGGAACAAATCACACTTTATGGGCCTGAAGAAGGACAATCATGGATTGCTCGACCTTCCAAGGGACCCAGCATGCTTGGAAGTGTGCTTTCACTTGCATCTCGCCATGGCAGCATGGTGAACCAGAGCATACCCCTTATGGATCCGATTGTCACACTTTTTGGAAGCGTCCATGAGAACATGCCTCAAGCTGGAGGAAGTATGAGGAGCACATTGTTTCCAAACTTTGGAAGTATGTTCAGCGTCACAGATCAGCATGCCAAAAATGAGCTGTGGGATGAAGAAAATCTTCATAGGGATGACGAGGAGTATGCATCTGATGGTGCAGGTGGTGATTATGAAGACAACGTCCACAGTCCATTGCTGTCCAGACAGACGACAAGTGCGGAAGGGAAGGACATTGCACACCATGGTCACCGTGGAAGTGCTTTGAGCATGAGAAGGCCAAGCCTCTTGGGAGAGGGTGGAGAGGGTGTGAGCAGCACTGGTATCGGTGGAGGATGGCAGCTTGCATGGAAATGGTCAGAGAGAGAAGGTGAGGATGGTAAAAAGGAAGGTGGTTTCCAAAGAATCTACTTACACCAAGAGGGAGTCCCTGGCTCAAGAAGGGGCTCGGTTATTTCACTTCCTGGTGGTGGTGATGTTCCTGAGGCTGGTGAGTACATACATGCTGCTGCTTTGGTAAGCCAGCCAGCACTTTACTCGAAGGATCTTACCGAACGACGCAGGTCAGGTCCTGCCATGATTCACCCATCCGAGGCAGCTGCGAAAGGTCCAAGCTGGAAAGATTTGTTTGAGCCTGGTGTTAGGCGTGCCCTGTTAGTTGGTGTTGGAATTCAGATCCTTCAACAGGTAGAGCTAATTTAATCAGTTCCCTGTATAGAAGTAGTTGCTATGCACACAATAAAGGAAGCAATTAATACCAAGTGAACAATTCAATCATAATTCTTCATGAAGAGCAATTACCAATTACCATACACTTCACTCTCTATTAATTGCTCCAACATTGGTAGCTTATATGTACTCTATCCTAAAAATAGTCCACTAACTTGAGTTTTTTTTTCCCTGCGTTCAGTTTGCTGGAATAAATGGTGTTCTCTACTACACCCCACAAATTCTTGAGCAAGCTGGTGTGGCAGTTCTTCTTTCCAATCTTGGTCTCAGCTCGGCATCAGCATCCATCTTGATCAGTTCTCTCACTACCTTACTGATGCTTCCTAGCATTGGTTTAGCCATGAGACTCATGGATCTTTCCGGACGAAGGTAATTTAGTTATTTTCTTTCCATTATCTTAATATTACCACTTACTAGAAATTTAAAATGCTCCCAAAGGATCCTTGTATAATATATCATCTCCCTTTCTGCAGGTTTTTGCTGCTAGGCACAATTCCAATCTTGATAGCATCTTTAGTTATCCTGGTTGTGTCCAATGTTATCGACTTGGGTACAGTGGCCCATGCTGCTCTCTCCACAGTTAGTGTCATCATCTACTTTTGCTGCTTCGTCATGGGATTTGGTCCCATCCCCAACATTCTATGTGCAGAGATCTTTCCAACTAGGGTCCGTGGCCTCTGCATTGCCATCTGCGCCTTGACATTTTGGTTCGGAGACATCATTGTCACCTACAGCCTTCCTGTGATGTTGAATGCAATTGGACTAGCAGGCGTGTTTGGCATATATGCAGTCGTCTGCTTGATCGCCCTTGTGTTTGTCTACCTTAAGGTTCCTGAGACGAAAGGCATGCCCCTTGAAGTCATCACCGAGTTCTTTGCAGTTGGTGCGAAGCAAGCGGCTGCAAAAGCCTAATTCCTTTGCCACCTTTTGGATGCAATTTTTGTGCTGTGAATTGCAAAGTTGAAGGGATGTCACCAAGAAGCCAGGGAACTTTTGATTTGTAAATGAGGGAACAGACATCTGCTCATGCCCTGAAAACGCACCAAGAGTTCATCAATGGCAAAGAGCAGCTCTTAAGTTGGCAAATTCTATGTCGTCTACCTTATTTTGTTACTTACTAGTACTGTATTAGGTATATTGTTCAGCACTGGTTGTTGGTAGAGATGTTTAGAACAAAGTTAATGATCTGATTCGGTGGTATTATATTCAAGTCTCAATTAAAGTAAATACCGTCTCTCATATCATCTTTGCAAGTTTTTTGCACTGTTAAATCTGATACTATAACGTTTCTCGGTTTATAAGTCTGTAGCGAGTAGCGTATTGTTTGTAGCAGCTTGAGTAGCACTTCTAAGTCTCCAGTTCAATTCCGTATGTAGGAACGAATTTTCGGTAGTGACGGGAGGCCAAGACCTGTGGGGCTGTGGTTTCGGTCCTTAGCCATTTGGTGTAAAAATACCGAGAGGGCAGTCTTCCCTACCGACAAAGGTCAAAGGGTTTCTTTTTCGGTTTAGAAAAACTGACATATGGTAGGCTCTATATAATGAAGTTGTTATCTTGGCCACATTTGGTCAAAATCGAATGGCCGCGATGGCATGAAATGTTAAACTTAATTGATTGTTGCAATATACCGGTTTATATCTCCTTAATTAACAATATGCCACTACGAAAGTGCCGAAAAGGCTCCATGATTTGTCACGCAGCTCCAGCTGGGGTTTGTATGCATGAACCTGAGTGATGTTATGTTTAAGTCCACGAAAATGTGTTCAAGTATAACTGTATACCTATGAGGTTATCATGGCGCCTTTTATTGCATGATTTGTACTCATGTAATTAGAGCGATCTTCAAAGCGTTTGCCGCGCTGTATTGTACCCTCTTTATCATTTCAATACTGAAAGATTGGAATTGCCACAAGTGCAACTACATTTTATTGCTTAAGTTGAGGATCCAATACCGGGAATATGGAGGAAAACTGTTGCACATGTAAAGAGCATAACATGTACTTCCTCTGTCTCAAATTATAAGAGTTCCAAATCTCAACTAGAAATATGTGTCTAAATTTATCTATATCTATACGAATATGGACAAATAAAAAATGAGCTAGAATCCCTTACAATTTAGGACGGAGGGAGTATCACCAATTGAAGCTTAAGGAAAAATAACTAGATTTATTAAGGCTGAATGGCTCTCTGCATTGTTCCATTGGCAATAAATTACATGGGCTGCTGAACACTATATGAACACGAATACTTTGTGGGGAAAAAAGTCAGGACTTGAATTCAATTTGATCAATTCGGATTCCTTCGCTGTTTGTACTAACATATTATGGTATCTCATATTGCAACATGCTAGCATCAAATACTGATACCAAAGACATGTTTAATAGTCAACACCCACCCTCATTGCAGACGTGAAAATACACATAAGAGCCTATCCACCTCAGATACACAATTCACTAACTGGCACAAGAAATCAGATGCACCATCAGACATCATGGCAAGAAAAACCTTTCTCAAAGAGCTATGCAAAAAATAAAAAAAAAGACCCGGAGGTGGTTTCACCAAATGTTTAGTCTTCATCTATGGTACTCGTTTTGAAGTGCTGCTAGCTCTTGCTGGGGGAGTTGCTTGACTTGTGGTACTTTTTCGCGCAGCTGCTGTGACTGCAATTATAACAAAATATGATGTTGAACTAACAAAATGGCATGTGCATATGAGACAGCGTGAACTTCAAAAAATTAAACTGCACACAAAATAAAGGGAATTGGATAGCCCTAGGACTAATAGTCAAGAATGTCATGGCTATCATACTTTGTCAAGGTTTCTATGAGCTGTTCGTGTCACATATATTGCAAGAAACTTTAAAGAGTTTCAATGAAATTGTATCAGAGTACTAGATTATATCGGTTGCATCAAGAGTTGGTAAGCTGCACTAGCATATTTGGACATAACTATCTCATGGCCAAATTTACTTAATCAATAGATACAAATAGTGTAATTCACCTAGATGATTTGTTCTAAAAAATTTGATCAAGGTGATCATGATTTTTGTTAATGCAAGCAAAAGGCTACAGGCAAATGTTGACGTACAAACATGCAGTCATGCTGTTCGGAAAAAAAAAAACATGTCAGATCCATTTACCCCAAACTTGCATCCCCATAACTAGAGGTATTTACCTGAAGATCTGGGAGCAGATGGGTCTCTTGGTTTAGGTCGCAAGCTTGATGCTTGGCCAACTTTTGGTACTGTTAGCTTCTGGACTCGATTTACTGCTTTTACTCTGCATGAGAAAGAATGAAGTTACAGACAACACTCATTCCACTTAATGCAGAATTTGCAAGAGCTAAAGATGTCAAATGAGCAAAGACATTAGAAACTATAAGACTATGGAGAATTGGAAATACTCACAGCCGCTCTTTTCCAGCACTTGATGCTTTCTCTTGTTCTTGGTCCACAATGATGTTCACTGAACTGTCAGTCTCTGCACCCACAGATATACCGTCGTCTGATACATCACTTAGCCTTCCATCTGAATCAATGTCACCAAGGGCAGAAACCTCAGGATCAGCAGAGCTCTGACCCAACTGTCGGGTTTCATCAGTAGAGAGCATGGACCCAGCTTCAGAATGCCTGTCACTGGTGTCAGAGAAGTTGTCAAGATCAGAAGCTGCCCCACTGCCAAAGCTTGCCACCTTCCCTAGGGATGTCATGCCCGGAGAAGAAGATGAATGCTTCAACAGGGAGTCACCATGTTTCGTGGATTTCAGTCGGGGGTTGCTACTGTTGGCTAGTTGCAGTCGATCAATCTCATCATCCTTCTTTGCAATGGTATCTTTGAGCAGCGAAAGCTGCAGGTGAAAATTTGAGATGTCACCATATCATATTGGTCGCCCAAGCATGATTGTAAGTGAAGGAAAGGAAAAAGGTAACAGATACCTGATCCATCAATTCTTTGACATCTTTGCCCTCCTTGTTGGTCCTTGCACCACCTAGTTCCACCCCCGACACACGTTCAGCAAATTTCAGTGTACTTAAAGTCTCAGTGTATGACGAAACATCTGGGTTCACTTGCACAAACATTAAAGTCTTTGCATGCCCACCTACACATGAAAACTTTTGTGTCAAGAAACTATCTATAAAATTATGGTGCAAGGAAAACTAAATTTCTAGCAAAGAAGATCACCCAAAGAAGTTTGTAACACTTGTGTAAGCTTGCTGTTTCTGTATGGTACATGAGCATTCTTTTGCGACAAAGAAAATATAACATCCCCAAGTGCAGCCAAAGACTTGTTGATGTGTTGTGCTTCTTTGAGCCTGTCGCCTGTGACTGCAGATCGGTCCACCCTTTCACTTCCAGCAAGGTCCACAAGATGCAAAGCACCACGCAAAGTGTTTCCAGTTTTCAAATCTTGGCCTTGGACATGGATGGTCACGACACTGCACAAAATAAATAAATAAATAAATAATATCTGCTTGCAAAATGGTCCCTACATACAGAACAAGCTAAAGAGCACACTTACATACCTGTGAGATCTGCTGCTTCTCTCATTCAAAGCTGTTGCACTCATCGATCTATTGTTGTGCCCTGTTTGCATTAGCTCAATAACATGAGAAGTTGAATTAACAGGGCACATAGTTGCGTCAGGAACTGCAAGTCCATTGGGCTGAGTGGTATTCTGGATCCCTAATGTGTGAAAGTTAAGGAAGCCAAGGGGTCTCATTACATCACTTCAATATGGCAAGAGGCAATAGATTGAGTTTCTATAAGCAATGATGACATCTGAAAAAAAAATTATAGCAACTAAAATTTGCAAGTTTTTGTATAGGATTTTTAGATAAAGGAAGCTTTATTTCAAGATGTATATAGTATTACTTAAGGAATCTCTAATGCATAATAAAAGTGGGTTAATAGAAGTCAAGGGCTTGCATAAAAATTGTATTCTTCCATGAAGTAGAAATCTATACTGAAATAAGTTTCTAATAAGAAGGATATTTCTTCTGCGAACCACCACTACCAAGGAGATCACGGATTTGCTCATTGTAGATCTCAACCATTTGAACACCAAGTTCATACTTAATTGCGTCTCGCCGATCATGGGCGATATTGAATAGGTCATTTAGTGCTCGGTAGTTGACACCCCATTCCTTCTCTGTTGCGTTTTCAGGTCCCATCTAAGCAATTAATTTGAACAAGGTATTGTGAAAATATCCTCCATTGTAAACAAGTCCAAAAAGATAAGAAAAGAAGAACTTCGCTCCTGATAGCTTCATACCATAGTGTATGTTTTCCCCGATCCTGTTTGGCCATATGCGAAAATGCAAACATTGTAGCCATCAAGAACTGATCTAATTAATGGCTGAATATCCTTGAAAACCATATCTGTGACGAAATAAGAAGGATAAGAAAACAGATGTATACCTCATAGTGCTACTTATGAAATATGGTATTTATCACAATTATAGATTCATCAGAAGATAAAGTTAGATTTCATTGTCATCAGTACCTTGTGTAGTTGAAGGGCCAAAAACTTTGTTAAATGTGAAATTCTTGCCCCCTTCCTTTCCCTTCTTTGTAGGGTTTGATAAAACCAGTTCACCATTCTCCCCAATATATTCAACTGAAGTGGATTTCTCATCCTCCCAGGGTCGAAAAGGTCTTATCCGGCACAAAACTCTGATATTTCCTGCTCAACAATACTATGTTAGGATACTATTCCTAGGCTTGCAGATCTTATGTTTACTAACATATATATAAACAGGCAAAAGAAACATATGGATGTGGTTCAAATAGGCACCTTTCAGTTCCTGGATCTCATTGAATAATTTTCTATTATCTGCAAGAGCTGCATGATATTTTTCCGCAGCATTTGTTACCACCTTAAGGTTTTGTCCTGTTGGAAATTAAATTGAAATTTTAGTACCGACTTATTGGTGAAAATAGCATTATGCTAATGTGGGCCATAATTAGTCACAAGGCTTCCTTCTCACCAAGACCAGCTAGTTCTTCAAACCATCTCTTTTGAAAATCTACTATTTCACGCCTAATGGAAACAGAAGATAGCCTCAAATCCTAATGAAACAGAGTACTGTCCACTTAAGTTCAGAATACAGGTATTCACCAAAGATGTAAAAGAAGGGAAATGAAGTGGTTTGAGTAACCTGAGCATTCTTTACTTGCAAACCCACAGATTTGTTTACCGCTGTTTCCTTCTGCTTCCAAAATTGCATTCTCGATTCGGTTGATTCTTCAAGTTCTCTTCTCCTCTTGGTAGAATCTTCTAACATGAGTTCTATTTCTGTTATCCTCCGTTCCAATCCCTTACTTACTTTGGCAGCTTCGGCCTCTAATTGCTGACTATGTGCCTCGTGCAACTTTTTTGTTGCCTCAAGTTCTTGTCCAAGTTGCGAAATTATGTTGTCATTCTTTTCGTTGTCTTCAAGAAGCTTAACCACATCTGCCTTCTTAGATTCTAACAACTTGCAGTTCTCCTCATACGACGATCTTATTGATTCTAATTCCTGTTTAAGTTTCATAATTGTATTGCTACAATCCTCCTTATCTTTTGTTAACCTAATTATCTCACCCTTTTCCTTTATTGACCTATCTGCATCTTCACCAGTTGATTGTTTTCTGTCTTCAGGGTTGTCTTTCTTCAAATCAGCTTTATCTTCCTTCTCCTTCATCATTCTAATTACAGCTTCCTTCTCTTTCAGTGACTTAGTAATCTCTTCCTTCTCCGCTGCTAACCTAGCAAGGGCATCATTGCTCTCCTTGATCAACCTATCTCTGTCGTCATCTATTGCTTCCTTCCTATCGTCAGCCTCGCCACTGGCTAAATTGACATGATCTTCTTTCTCCTTCATTAATTTAATTATATCTTCCTTCTCTGTCAATAATCTAATCATGTCTTCCTTCTCTTTTCTCAATCGGACTACAGCATCATCCTTTTCCTTAAGTAATCCAACTGTGACATCCTTCACGGCAACCATGTCTTCCTTCTCCTTCATTAGCTTAATTATATCCTCCTTCTCCTTAAGCAACCGAACCATGTCATCCTTCTCTTGTGTCAATCTAGCTACAGTACCATCCTTCTCCTTGAGTAACCTATCTCTATTCTCATCTTTTATATGCTGTGTATCTTCAACTGTGACATCTTTCACACCAACCATGTGCTCCTTCTCCTTCATTAACCTAATTATATCCTCCTTCTCCTCCAGCAAATGAACCATGTCATCCTTCTCTTGTGTCAATCTAACTACAGTATCATCCTTCTCCTTAAGTAACCTATCTACTTTGGCACTATTCAAGTCACCCATATCTTCCTTTGCCTTCAAAAATTTAACCATATCCTCCTTTTCCTTCAGCAATCTGATCATATCTTCCTTCTCTTTAAGCAACCTAACCATATCTTCCTTTTCTTTCATCAATCTTATCAAGTGTTCCTCATACTGCATTAACCTAGCCATATCATCCTCTGCTAGTTGGCCCTTGCTTTCAAATTTGTCTTTCCCCACCTGCATAGTTAAAGTTCACTTCAATGAATTGAATTGTTTAAGCTGCACTTATTCAAATGAATAGATTGCCGTTATTAAGAGAAAACATAATCATCTCTGCTATTATAAAAGGGCAGCCCGGTGCATGAGCTCCCACTTGCGCGGGGTCCAGGGGAGGGTTCGGACACTCGGACCCACTTGGGGTCTATTGTACGCAGCCTTTCCCTGCATTTTTGCAGGAGGCTGTTTCCACAACTTGAACTCGTAACCTCCTGGTCACAAGGAAATAGCTTTACCACTGCGCCAAGGCTCCCTTCCCTTGGTCATCTCTGCTGTTATATTTAAGGTAATTTAAACAAAAGGAGATATCCCATTTTTTCATCATACCATTATCCCAAAGTGGGTCCAACCCTTCTCCAAACCCCACGCAAGCAGGAGCTCAGACACTGGGACCGCCCATTATTTAACCATTTGATGGTGATAACAGGATCATGAAAAAGAACTCACAAAGTGCATATAGTGCAAAAATTCTGGCATAAGCGTCTCATAGATAGCTGGCTTAGAGAAGGTACAAGAAATTACATGTGTTTCCCGACTTGCCCCACCAGCTAGTGCTTCTAGCACTCTTATCCTCGACTGATACTTCTCTTCGCGAGCTTTGATCAGGTTATTTTGCTGCAGACATGTAAGCAATCACAAATGGAAAAAGATCCAGTGGCAAAACAAAGCCAAACAGTATATTTGTCTTACATTTCGTATATGCCCAGCCTGAGTAGAAATACGCCTTTCAATCTCCACTATGACCTTTCTCAGCAGGCAAGCAATGCGCTACAATGAAAGTTTAACATTCATTTATACAAAGAAAGTTGTTAACACGTACAGCATTTATAATCCTCTTAAATGTGGAAAGAACAAAATGACTACATTGATCTTTTGAGAAGCCTACATAAGGTATTTGTCCATTCTTCCTCTCGATGCTCTCATCGAGGATGCTGTTCACAACACCCAAAAGTGACTGGGTGGGAGCACTCTGCACAAATACATTACACAGTCAATGCTATTAGTATGTTAAGTTGGCACGGGATGATAAAATAATTCCTGTTGTCTATTTTTCAAGTGAAGATGGTTGCACGGCGCTTACCTCCAAGCTGGAGGATTTCAGCAAGTCAGAAATTTTACAGCCAGGTAGATCCGAATATCCTTGTTTTGGCTCAAAAACCCGTGAAGGAGAATAGGCTTCAGGTCCAAACGAAGGAGCATATGGCTCTGGAAACAAGTGTAATAACAAAGAAAGGTTTGAACTTGCAATTTGAACCTACAGCGCCATAAATGAGCAGTTTTCATTGCCATAGCATTACCGCGAGGACAAGTATAACAAGGCATTATTTACCTGACATAATGGGGCTTGTGAGTGCCCTTTGCAGCTTGCCTTCCATGTTCCTCCGGCTACCCTCGCTGTCACATCTGGTGAGGAAGGTGGAGCTCCGGCCTTCGCCGAGGCGTGATGAGAACCGATCCTTTAGAGCAAGTATGCAGGTAACGACAGCTGACAGTTCCCCCTGGACGGACGAACAGTCGGACGGATCACGGATGGATGGATTGCCGGCAACATCAACTCATAAAGAAATGCCGTGGCATAGACAAGGAAGAAGAACAGACTAATACTGTACTTAATTACCCTCTCGAGGTCGTAGGCGCTGAAGGTGGGCACGCCCATCCGTTCGACGGCGGCGCGGAACCTGCCGGCATTGTCCGTGGCCGCGTCATCCAGCAGCGCGCCGGGCAAGAGCCTCCTCAGGAGCGCGCAGAGCAGCCTGCCGTTGGCGAGCACGGCGCGCAGGTCCTCGTCGGCGGCCTCCGGCGGCAGCGGCAGGTCCGGGAACAGGGAGCGCAGCCACCCGACGGCGTCCGCCCGCCGCCTCGCTGCGCGCACCAGACACAAGCAACAAGCAAGCGATCAGTCGACGGACCAACCAAACCCAGGAAGCAGCGAAGAAATGCTCGTCGGTTGCCGATCATTTACATGGGTCTGGCGCGGCATTATTAGGCTCGCGGAGGGACATGGAGGAGGGGGTGAAACGAGGCGGCGGAGACGGCCGCGCGGGGGATTTAAGGGTGCTGCTGCCATAGGCGGGAGCGAGGGGGCGGGGTGGGGTGAGGACCGGAGGGAACGGGGCGCGCGGGAGACGCGGAGGCCGCGGCCGCGTGTGCCTGCGCCACTCCCTTCCTTTCGTCCGTCGGCCACCGTGCTCCGCCTATTTTTGGGGTGGCTGGCGGGTCGGAGCGCAGCGCGTGCGTGAGCAGGAGCAGTAGTGAGGGGAGGAGAGGGGAATGGGGATGGACGACGGAGCAGTTCCCGCCGCTTGGTGTTGGAAGCGACGGCCAAGTTCCGCGTCGACGGCGAGGACGAGGAGGACGCGGCGGCTCTGCACCGCCGGCTGAGGACCCTGCGGGCTGCCGTCAGGCCCGGGGCCGGAAACGGCGCGCACATCACCACTGGTCTTGGGCTCAGATGGGCCAGACCTGCAGCCCATGAACCCTATGTTTTGTGGGCTGTGCAACGTGTGCCGGCCTGTTCGTCAAGCCACAATTGATAATTTTTAATCGATCTTGCCTCAAATATATTTTTTGAAGAAATATACTTATCCTGTCAAATTTAGATTCGCCGTTTCAACCCTGTACTTTAAATTTCGTCATTTCAATAGAAAAGAGTGAATCAGTATCGAGAGCAAAATGTCCTAAGATCCACAATTAGAATGCTTCATCTGAAGTAGAAAAACGTTTTAGTTTATTAAAAAAATGTTCCACTAGGTCAACGACTATGTTATATATAAGTGGTGCGCTACTCCCTCCATTATAAATTATGATGAGTTCAAACCCACTTTTTATCCATCCACATTCATCTAGGATGTTGATGAATCTAGACGCATATTTAACACACATACATGGAGTAATGAATGAATATAGTAGAGAACTGGAATCGCTTGTAATTTAGGATAGAGAGAGTATTAAATTAACACAAACACCCTGTGTTACTTTATAGACCGCTACTTCGAAAAATAAAATAATAAATGACTGACTATTAGTCATTGCACAGGTAATAAGAATTAATGTCTTTATAAGACTCAAAGTCACTACTAACATTAGATAAGGGAAGAATGTAGGAAGGAAGAATGACAAATAAAATATGAAATTAAGGGAAAAAATCAAAGAAATAAGGGATTGAATGAAAAAAGAATGGATTAGAAAAAAGAATATGGAATAAGGGAATGATGGAGATATATAGGGGAAACTAAATGAAATAAAAACGGTTAAGAACGAATGGACAAAATAAAAATTGAATTAAGGAAATACATGGTCATAACTGTGTGGGATAATAAAAATGAAGTAACAAGAAGGGAAAAACAAAGAAAAAGAAGACTGGTGAAGGCGATGGGATAATGATTTCCATGTCCACTCTACAGTCTTCAGGCTCAGCTAAATTAAGGGCATGTTTGATCCTTTTGTAGGCAAAGCTTCTTGGTGTAGTGTAGTGTTCACTAGTCTGATTTCATTGCATTGGGCCTAGAATAGGGGTAGGCATAATTAACCGAAACCAAAGAATCGAACTGAACTAACTGTGACCAAGACCGAACCAGCTGAAACTGAAGTTTTCGGTCTCCATCTCTAGTTTTCATGAATCAAAGATTTTTGGCTCGGTTTCGTTCTCTAGTATTGATTAACCAAGCTAACCGAAAAGACCAAAATAAATATAATTGTGTCATTTTTGTATGTTAACTAAGTATTGTACTTTTGATTTATCTAAGTATCAAGAATGTGGTCATATAGCATTGTTATTTGGCTATGTTTTATACTTATTGGGCTATTTGTTATCTTGTAGTTTGCACTAACAGATAAGAAATTGTAAAAAATTTAGCCAATGTAATGTAAATTAATACTAGCAGTGTTCGGTTAGTTTGTTTGAAAATCGAGACAAAAAAACCAAAACCAAATGGTCTCAGCTTTTTCTAAAGACCAATCGGTTCCTCATTTGCGCTAACCGGACTTTCTAAAAACCGAAACCCGTGCTAATTGGTTCAGTCTAATCGAACGCCCACCCCCTGGGCAGGACGGCAACTTAGTCCATATATAGTAGGTTCTTTGCGTGGGACGGCATGAAGCAAACAACCTCTAATTGTGTCACACACCAAATATATTCATGATAAATAGTATTTCCACCACTCATACATCTCTAGCTAATCATTTATAGTCAGCATACGTGGACGAATGTTCGTATCTGACTATCCTACTCTTTTTCATTACGAACGGCCATGTGGGCTAGTTTTTAGAGATCTCTACAGTACATGTTTGCCGGGCTTTCGGGCTCCTATCTAAGTAGCCCACATACATAGTTGTCCAGCCTTGCCTGGCCGAACAAGGTAATATTGCTGCTGGCGGAGAGCCAAATTGGCCAGCGTGAAGAAGCAAGGAAAAGCTTGTTTTCACAGGCATCATCGAGACAGCAGTCAGGCCATCCAAACGTACAACCCTGTTAACTATCCTTAGCTTGCTCGGTGAGGAGAGGCAAGGATTGTCAAAAGCTCCAAACATCCCGCCTAAGTGCTAGGCAGACAATGTTTTGATGTTCACTTTCTGGTTTTTGCCTCTACAATCTGTTCACCTTTTCCTCTATGGCCTAAGCTATTACTCACTATAAGTAGACTGCTTAAGTGCAATTTTCACCCAAGGTAATGTGTTTGACTATGACATCAGTCTCTTTCATTTTCTTTAGTTTCTGTTTTTAATATTATCAGCTCATTTATTTTTGAGTATTTTTCTTCCCGAACTTCATTTGATTCTTGCCATTCTATTTTCCTCGTTTCTCGTATATTTTTTAATCTAAATTTCACCATCTTTTACCTGTACTTTTTATTCCAAGTATTGTAACAGTAATTTAATTATTCGTATAGAGCTTTTTATATGCTTAATGGTACACCTTTGATCGTGTTGGGCTTGGCAACACAATACGTATATTTTTAGTGATGCCAGAGAAAATATGTATTGAAACATTATTTCAGCACAAGCTAGATTTGTTTTTGAATCTTGAATGCTTTTTCTCATCTCCTCGTGAGTTTGTCCTGCCAGGCCAAGGAGAGAGAGAGAGAGAGAGAGGGAGTCAGGCGAGAGGCCGATGCTTGAGAACCGGCAATCTTCCAAGGCAAACGCGAGCGGTGGCAGTAGCATGCGTCACCCCTTGTTGCAAGCAATGCTGTAAAAACAATGTTGGCGGGTCAGCGAGCGGGCGTGATGAACACTGCTCTGCAGGCAGGCTGCAGCAGGGGGCCGGGCAGAGGGCACCGCGGCGGGCGTGGCGTGAGCCGTCAGATGCGCTTTGACTGTCCGGTCCAGTGTGTCCAGGTCCAGGTCTGCTATGATCCTGCTCTCTGCAACTCTGCCTGCTGGTTTGGGCTTTTGAAGCAGCAGGCTGCCCTTTGCTAGGACTACGTACGCAGTGCTTCTTCAGTGAATGCAAGGGAAATGCAGCAGGGCTTTACACCTGATCCTCGTGATCCTCAATCATCAACCTGCGTAAATCATCAAGAAAGGATTAGTTAGCACTACTTAGTAGGCATTTATCGAACTATAAATAAGTGGCGGAGCCAGCCAGGATGAGCAGCCTAGGTATAATTATACCCTCATAAAATTCAGCAAAACTACGTGCATACAACAAAGCTAATTCACTCAAATAAATGCTTAGCAATATACTATTGTTTAACACTAAACCATGGTCCTGTTCGCTGTAGCTGCATTCAGCTGAAAACACTGTTCCGGCTGAATGATTGTCAAAAAAAAAAACTATTCTACGATTGAAAAAAAGCTGAAAGTAGCTCAAGCGAACAGGACGCATGCCATTAGCTGAGCACATGCCCACTCTGGCCGGGCCTTGGCTCCGCTAAAATCAAGAAGATGCAGAAGGAGGAGGAGTTATCGAAATTGCAAAGCTTTCTATCCAAGCCGCCAGCTGCTGCCGTGCCACAAACTGGGACGGATGGATATCTGAAGATCCCCCACGTGCCCCGCCAGAATGAAAAAAAAGGACGCTCTTTTCCCAGCCACCCACCACTGCTACTGGACGGGTACGTAGCTTGCAAACACAACGCGTGGCCGCCTGCTGGCGAAGCCGGAAAGCGGCGCTGCCTGCATTTTTATTTTCTTCTACGGCGGTCGGCGGGTGCTGCTAGCCTGCTACGGCTACTGGCCCAACGGCAACGATCCAACAGCCGATTCATCGTCATCAATTAAACAAACAACGCAACAAGCCAACAAGGTGTGTGATGCTGCCATGCTGGTGTCCTACTCATGCAGCATTAGTACTAACAGTACTACCTAGTAAGCTGCAGTGATGCTACTGCCGTAGTGGTACTAGTGCTGTCCCTATCGCTGTCGTGCATGTCTTGGGAAAGCCTTTCCCTTCCGTTCGTTGGGAGACTGGAGAGGGAGAGGACGGAGTGCAGAGGATCAGAGCAGCAGCAGAGCCTGAGCGGAGGGATATGCTTTCTGATTCTGACGGATGCTGTGCTGACACACAGAGACTGTTTCAGACGAAGCAATGCAAAGCAGAGCAGCAGGGCTCCTGTTTCTCCACATCTCTCAGCCGGCCGCAGGGCCGGCCGGCCGGGCAAGGGGCAACAATGGTCATGCACTCTGCTTACCGCGGATGTAATTTGGATGCTATATCGCCTTATGATCGTATTGTTTCCCAACAACGATACTACAGCACTAACGAATTAACAACAAGTGCGCTATGTTCTTTATTAGTATTTGATGAGAGTGCTGCTACTAAAAGAAACAAAAAGCAGCTCACATCTTATCTCGGGCGTAATAATTGCAAATGATGGTTATCTGAAACATACGAGAGTGCTTGCATATATTATACTGACTGCATCGATAATTCAGAGGCCAATGCGAAAAGAAAAGGAGAGGCCGACCTATCTGATGGCCTGCATTATTTAGCACAGCGGCACCTGCAAGATAAACAAATGGCTTTAATTAATCGATCAAGCACTGCTCCGCCATTAAAGTATATATATAAATACTATAACACACAAAACGGCCGGTTTGTGATGAAAGGAAGGAAATACGAAGTGCTTGGGCTTTAACCAAGCAATCACTATTCAGTGTCTCGCTAGGATACAAAGGCATTATTATTAATAGATTGAATTAAAGGGCGTATGATCCATCAAGTACTATACGGATTTGCCCACACCTGCCGGTTTTGTCACATTCATTCGTCCGTGCGCTGTTTGTGATCGAGCAGAGCAGCTAGCCGACACTACACTTGTTAACTAGCAGTGCAAACCTAGCAGCATGTTTCGTTTACTATGACAGTACATTCTGAGGTCAAGCTAGGGAGAGTCATGGAGAACTTGATCCTTGCTTGACACACGCACGGTTCTATAAAATAGAGTAATCCTAACAAAGAACTTGGACTGCTAGTCTACTACAGACAGTTGAAATCGTCTTTGCAAAGAAGTGGGCAGAAACTTTATGCCAGCTTCTGACAGTTTGGAGACTACGTTACAGATGTTTCCCGTTAGAACTTACATACTCGTTTGCATAAACCCAATTGCATACGCATAGAGATAGATTGAAGGAGAACTTGAACAAATTTGCCTTCAAACCCTGCACAGTAGTAATCTATATATGAGGAAGAGTTTTTCCCTCTATCCAAACATGTCGTTACTTAGGCTCTGTTAGGCATGGTTCCGCTCCACCTATTTTAGTTCTGCTCCAATTTTTTCGGCCAAACAGGTACAACTCTAGGAACTCCGACTCCGGAAAAAACCTGGAGTTTTGATCCAACTTCCAAAAAATTTCTAGAGGCCACAAAAAGGAGCTCCTGAAATGCCTTTTTAGGAACCTAGACATGGAGTTCTACAGAAATTACCCACCTTGCCATTCGGTTCCATCCTATACCAGTTTGTAGGAAACAAATCGCGAATCTTCTGTTTCGTACGTAAGAACGAGGCAGCGGCTGCCTCCGATGGAGGAAGAAATCCCTGGAATCTGCACGCAAGAGATGGACTGTGAGCTTCACGCGAGAGGAGTCCCCGTCGGCGGCCATGGGCGGGGCGCGGCCGCGGCGCAAGTAGGCCGCGCCGCCGCCCATGGATCAGGCCGTGCCGTCGCCCCTGGAGAAGGCCGAGGCGCCACCCCTGGACCCGTCCGCACCGCGGCGCCTGGAACAGTTGGCGCCGCCGCGCCTGGAAAGGGCCGTGCGACGGGCCATCCCTGCGGCCTGGGAGCTTTGGGCGGCCTGGGCGCGCCGCCTCCCCATGGCGCGCGGCCGGCCCTGGGAGCGTCGGGCGGCGTGGGCTCGCCGCCTCCCCCGGGCATGCCGCCTGCGCTAAGGGCGCCGCCGGGCCTAGGCGCCGCGGTCGGCCACGGCATGCTGCCTCCCCCAGGCATCCAGTCTCCATTGTGTGTGCCGCCGGTCCTTGGCGCGTCAGGCGTCAATGGATGTGCCGCCTCCCCCGGGCGTACAGCCTCCGCATGGCGCGCCGCCGGCCCTTGTCGCGCAGCCTCCCCTCAGCGCCCTGGGCGCTTGTTTCATTGCCGCGCCGGGTGTCCTGGGCACACCGGGTGCCATGGCCGCGTTGGCCGGCCATGGTGCACCGGCTCCCCTTGCTTCCTGGGCATGGACTGCGGATGGCGCAGGTCCTAGCCACCTAGATGACACCGGCATTCACCCGCATGTGATGTCGACCGTGCTTGTACATGACACTGCCGGAGACGGCTTCAGCGATGCAAGTGGTGTTGCCAATGTTGAAGTGCGTTACTACAGAGAAGGAGAGGACGGATACATCCCCTCCCCCGCCATGCTTGAGAACCAAAATGAAGTGGAAATGAACACAGACGGCCGTGGGTGTGTCCGTGCCCAGGCCCGTGCGCCTTCAAGACCGCGACAGGCTCCATCCATTGGTGCACGTGGGCGTAGGCGCGGGTGTGGTCGTGGTGTGTCTACATCCACGGCTCCCACGGAGATGGAGCCAGCTGTGCCTGTTGGCCAAACTGAAAGTGCTACCAGCATTGGGTCGTCGTCACAACGATCGGCTAATCCCATTGCCGATTAGCAGGTATGTGATTTTTTTCTCACCCGATAATATGAGCACGATTGCATGAGTAGTTCCATTATAATAGTATCATAAGTGAATGTGCACTACCATGCCTTCGTTTTCGTAACGGTTGTATTTATCATTCAATAGGGAGATTCTATGGAATGGACACCTGAGAATTTGACGCTAGTTTGTGAATTGTTCGCGGAACAAGTAGATAAGGGGAATCGACCAAACACTCATTTGAATGCAGTCGGTTATTCCGAGGTGTCCTATATGTTTTTTCAATGCACTGGTATTGAGCTAAGTAAGGACTCAGCTTAAGAATAAGTGGGACAAGTTAAAACCTAAATTTAATGCACGGCAAAAGCTGATGAGGAGGCAAACATGCACTGGTTGGGACCATTTGAGGAAGGCAATTGACATGGACCCCTCAGTGGTGGAGAAAAAGCTTCACATATGCAATGAATTCTTGTTTCGTTCGTGGTTTATTTAGGAAATCCCTGGGGTGTTCAAAGTTTAAGAAAGGTACTATCCAAAACGAAGAACTTCTTGCGAAGATGTTTAAGAACATACAAATGATGAGAGTGACCACTGGAATCCAATGACCTGATAACCCTACCGTACCTGAAAGTCAAGTGCTTATTGATTTGGATGATGAGTTTGCAGAAATCGAACATGCCGATGGTGCCAGTAACCTTCCTAATGATGTAGATGAGGACATTTCTCCCTTTGTTCCTAGTGTCAAAAAAGGCCTAGGATTGTCTTAGGTAAATCAGTGAGGAGGACGAAGGCAAGCACGGCAGTTGTGATGCAAGAACATGTGAAAAGGATTGCCGATTCTGCAGACGCGATTGCTACCAAGAGGCTAGGATAGGTCACAATCAAACAAGTGATGGATTTGGTTGTAGCATGTGGGGCACCGATTGGTAGTAATGAGCATTACATAGCGACCAATTTGTCTGTGAAGAGGCAGGAAAGAGAAATGTTTTTGACCCTAGATACAGATGAGAGTAGATTTAATTGGCTTTACAGGAAGTACTGAAGACCACTACGGGGCATGAAATGATTAGGGGAGGGTTGAATGCGTATTTTGTTTCAGTTGAACACAGTTTATGAACGAATATATTTTTAATCGTGTGTTTTTATTTGTTTGTGTTGAACAATAATATATGGATGATACTGAAGTAATATTCCTAGATCATATGATGCCAACTAATATTTTCATATTGTAAGTGCAATATTTGTCATGTTCTGAACTTTTAATTGCCGTTTAATTAAAATCCGCAACTATCTGGAGACAGCAACGGAACTGATAGTGAGGAGGAGGACGAGAAGTTGTTCCGTATGATTGCGTCCGGAGGAGAAATTATAACAGAATATGTTGACATGTATATTGACAGAAATCTACCTCGAACGTCAACATTGAGTGGAATGGGATGGGTGAACGAGACGCTACACACTCCCGGTGAGTGCCACTCACAGCTTCGTATGAGCACAGAAGCATTCATGGACCTCCATAATTTATTGGTGACAAGGTACGGCTTACAAGCATCCAAATTTATAAGCACGTACTGAGAGCCTAGCTATTTTTTATTCATATGTGGTGGCAACCGAGTCGAATAGGAGAAGCCAAAATCGTTTCAAGCATTCAGGTGAAACGATTAGTAGGAAATTTGATGAGGTTCTGAACGCTATTATGGATATGGGAAAGGATTTTATTAGACCAAAAAATCCTAATTTCCCAGATGTTCACCACAGAATAAGGGATGACAGAAAAGCATATCCACGCTTTAAGGACTGTATCGGTGCACTTGATGGTACACACATTCGTGTATCCCTCTCACCAGACGGTCCAGATAAGATTTATTGGAAAATCTAGAATGCCAACACAGAATGTTCTAGCCATATGTGATTTTGACTATGCGATTTACTTATGTCTCGGCGGGCCAACCAGGAGCTCTGCATGACACAAGTGTTCTCTATAACGCAATACAACTTGACAAAAAAAAATTTCCTCACCCTCCGCGAGGTAATAACTATACTGTAATTTTATCTTTGTATATACTTTACAATGCAATATTATATAATCATTATTTTTATAATATTTCTCGTTCATACAGAGGAAAAGTACTATGTCGTGGATGCGGGATATCCTAACCGTCTTGGGTACATAGCGCCATAAAGGGGAAAGGTATCACATGCCGAATGGCATAGAGGTATGGAACCCGAGAACTCCAAAGAAAAAATTCAATCGGGTTCATTCATCCATCCAAAATATTATTGAGCAATGTTTTGGAGTACTAAAGATGAAGTGGCCTAATCTTGTACAACATGCCACCATACTCCATGGCCAAGCAGAAGAAGATTGTTGTTGTTACTATGGTCCTCCACAATTTCATCCGAGAGCATCAACTAGAGGACTTGGACTTTGCTCGGTTCGACCGTGATCCTGATTATGTTCAAACAATACCTGAAAAGTATAATAAATATGCTACGGGCTCCGATGGGTCAACGACAATGCAAAACGCACCAACTATGGATGCGTTTCATGATGAGCTAGCAACCGCTCTTGCACTTTCTTGGAATTAGATTCGATTTATGTAAACGTGTAATGTCATGAACGATATGTGCAACATGACGCGTATTATTCTAAGCACTGTTGTCATCAAGTAGTATTATCATTGAATACTCACACAGAAGCATATCGTTCATGGGGCTGATGTGAAAAAAAAAAAGAAAATAGGCTCACGCCTGCATGCTTCTGTACGAGCAGCAGGTCCATCCGTCCATGCACGTTGAAATTACGAGCAGCATGAAATTGAAGTACGAGCACCAGGCAAGGGCCAAGGGCCTGCGCCCGCCTGCTCCAACCGAACAAGCACCCAGCCAAACACTTCGGGGGTAGATCAGGAAACCCACCTAAAGCCAACATATTCTACAAACTAGGAGTTCTTTTGCATACCAAACGTCCTCTTCACCCACTCTAACTATGTGGTGGAGATGCTACATGGTGAAGTTTTGGAAATGGAGCTAGAACTAGATAGAGCGGAGCTATGTCAAATAGGCTTTTGAAAAACCTATACAATCCACTTTGATCAATCCTTTTCCTACCGGGATTGGAGATGAACGGGGAGAAATGAAAAAAAATTAGTTTATTTTCGTCTCAATTACCTCTAATTCCCTGCCCCCTACCGCCACCGGTCGTGATCGCGTTAGCTGCTAGGCAGCCGGCCGGGGCAGTTGCCAAATATTAGGGCCTGCCTGCGTGCCTGTTGATTGCATGCACGCCAATCATGCAACCGACCGAGTTTTTGCCGGATCGGAGGGCGTTGCTTTACTAATCATGATGAGTAGTAGTATTCAATTTAGCGCCTTTGGGAAGAAGGCCCTTATCCGCGCCACTGACACTGCTTTCTCCAGCACAGGGTTTTCCTAATCCGCTGCGTTCGCTACGCATGATTCATCAGGTTTCAGATGGGGTGTGGACGATGGTCCAAAAACCTGACAGCTTTTTCCGGGGGCTTTGTTGACCGGTGCCGGGCGCACGCGTGGCACGGGGGCTGCACGCCACTATTATATGTGCCGCATTATCTATCGCTGGGGGAGCCCATTTTGCCATGCTTAACCCCTAAGAAACTAGCCATAGATAATAGACAGAGTTGTGCCTGAATGCAATGGCGTTCTCTTGAAAAGTTCACCCCCTTTTTTGGTCTTCAGTTTCACTGTAATAGTGCTTGGACTTTTACAACCAAGACACCAAGTGCCTGCATGCCTGCCCCCGTTTAATTAGCAAGGTGGTGTGGTTGCTCGATCAGGCCCGGCCTCTGTGTTGAGGGCTAACCTCTATGTATATATGTTGACAAACAAGTCTCACTAGACTCACCACCACCACTACTACTCTACAGCTAGACTACAAATTAATGATCCTTCACGTACAACAATTGTTGGCTCGGCCCTAATTACAGGTCCAGGAATGAGCCAATGATGCAATGTGTTTTTCTTTTCAAAAAGAAAAAAAAAGTTGAAACGATAAGGCGTGTTCTTAGACAACAACAACATCGCGAATTGAATTGGGCGTCAGTTGCCAACAAATTACTCCTACTATATGAAGCCAATATATAATTGCCCTGAAAAATAAAAATAAACGAGTGGTAGCTTTTATAAATTGAATCAAACGAACCTTGCAAGGCTATCTCTGTGTAGTGACTCTTCTCTTTAACGGTTCTCTGTATTGACCTCAGTGTCAGTGCACTACATTATCAGTAGCAGGCACCAGCTTTCGGTGGTGCCGACGGGACCCTGCTTCTGCATGCTACGTGGATCATGCAGGGAGCGTGCTTCTTTGGGCAACAAGTGCCCTTATCCGATTGTAAAAACGCCTTAAAGCCCTATATATACGTTATGACTCCTGTGTATGATTATCTTCGACCTAAATTGCTTGGTTGCCACACGTAGCTCGATCACAAAGTAGGGCAACTGGATGAAGTGATAGGGGTTGCTTTCCTCTTCTGACAATTATATGACTCGGTCGGCGAAATCCGTCAAACTCCCATTCCAAGTAGGGACGCCAAAGACATTATGTTGACATGTAGGTCAAGAAAGAACACCTGATCATGTTATCTCTTAATAAAAGGGCCGCCGTGTTGAAAAGCACAAACGTCTCAGTGACAACGGCATAAGTAATTAGCGCCATCGTTTTCTAAAGAAGTAATGCTAGTAGCTCTGTCCTAAAATATAATTTGACTATGAGTTCGGAGAACAGCATTAGCATCTACCATGTTAATAAAGAAGTGATTATGAAAATATTTTTCATTCACGATGGATCTAACTATGTTCATTCAATATCATAAATGTTACACTGTTATACATATTTTATAAACTTGGTCAAACTTAGAGTTTGACAGAGAAAATCATAAAATGCCGTATATTTTTAAACAAAGATACTAGATAATAAGCGTACTACCTCAATTGTAATATTTTCAAACAAACTAGTAGTCGTGAGAACTGACCTTGCTGGCCCTACTTAATCATTTTAATTGCTGACCCTACTCCAAATTGAAGGGTGATTATTCCACATAGAATTGGTTTCAAGTAACTTAGCCTTGTTTGGATGAGCTAAAGATCATAATAAGCCAAAGCTAAAAAAACTAGACCAAATATGGGTAGTTTGGATCACTCAGGTAGTTGGCTTATAAGGTGGTTGAATTGTTAATTGTGATGTGCAATGTCTAAAATGCCAACCTTTTCATGCTTGGCGGTGGGTAGTGGCAAATGATGGACGGAAAACTAGCTATGACGGGATAGATAGCTGATACAACAAACCGTAAAAAACCTGATCAAAATACAACAACATGATACGGTAACTCACAACCATGTTATACTAATACCTTATAGTTTCTATTAACATTGTTGCACCACTCTAACATCTTAATGTTAATAGGAACTAGAAGGTGTTAGTATACTTTGTTACGTCAAGGCACGACATTAGCCATATACTTAGCCATATTGTATATGACAGTTCGTTCCTCTGTCTGTCTCTCACTGGTGGGCCGGTTATCAAAATAGCCTTTGTGCATCCATTAGGCATTAGCTGCTAGCTAGTAACGCGAGTTTATGAGATTATAGAAAACTAGATGGTTGGCTACTTAACAAAAAGCTGAAGTATAGGCTATTTGGATCAGCTAAAACTTTTGATAGCCGTCGTGTATTGTAATCATCAGCTCATCTGTTCTTAAACTGTGTAAATGAAGCACATCAAACTGTGATGTCCTCCGCCAGTAGTCTCGTGCACATGTTTGACAACAAACAGTTACCATTCAGTTGCAAGCTCGATTGATAGGACCCGTATTGATTGCAGATATCGATGTGTTTAATGAGAACTGTCCACTCCAAGAGACACGTTTTATTCAGACGCCTTCATGTGTCGAGACATGTTTTAAGATACTGTGGAGCAAACTCGGGCATATGCTTCATCCCTCCTTGGGTATTTCTCATGTGCCTACATTTGCATAGAGGTAAATAAATCATGTGCTCCATTCGTTCCAAAAATATAAACCTGTTGCTGGCATTTAAAATTGATATTCAACCATTCAGCTTATTTAATTTTTTTTATAAATACCATTTTGTAGTTGTTTTAGTTCAATTTACCATCTCAGGTATTTTAAACATGACATAAATAATTTTAGTAGCCACACCATCTATTTTTTTTTAACAATACACAAATCATACATTCTCTTCCTTTAAACCGGCGTGACGATAATTTTACCTAGGTCATGCTACCCTGTCCAAGCAAGCAATAATGCAGAGCCGCCGCCGCCGCTCGGCTCGCTTTCGGAACAATTGGTCCTGGACCCAAACCGCGCGCGGGAGAGGCCATCCTTGTCGGGGGCCTTTAAATACCTGTCCCCTCGCCACCTTTCTCCTCCAACCGCACAGGCACATCAAGAGGCAGCCAGCCCGGCAGCTCCAGCTTCAAGTAGCCAGCCGACCGAGCCGCCCGAGCCCGCTGACAGAGCGAGAGAGATGGCGGCGGGCAAGCAGCAGGGCGCGGTGGCGGCGCCGCCGTCTTCGGATCCGGCGAGCGTGGCGCGCCGGCTGTGGCGCGTGGTCCGCGCCGTGCTGTACATGCTCCGCCGCGGCCTCCCCTCGGGCCGCAAGCTGGCCATGGACCTCCACCTCCTCCTCCACCGCGGCAAGGTCGCGGGCAAGGCCCTGGGCGCGCTGTTCCTGGCGTCCCAGTCCCACCACGGCCACGCCGCCGCCTTCCCCTACGCCGCGGCCGCCGCCTCGTGCCGCGCCCTGGACCCCAGCGCCGCGGTGCACGAGCCCGCCCCGCGCGCGCGCCGCGAGGTGGAGTTCTCGTGCAGCAACACGCCCTCGTCCGCCGCAGTCCGGAGGCGGCGGCCTCCGCCTCGGCCTGCTCGGCGCGGCCAGGCGCCGCAGCCGCAGCCGCCGCCAGGCTCAGGAGGACCGGGTCGGCGAGCTCGGGTACCCGCCGCAGTGCTACGGCTACGGCTACGGCTACGACGCGGCCGAGGTGGCGCGGGTGTTCGAGATGCTGAGCGACGACGACGAGGCGGCGTCGGCCTCGGAGACGCCGTCCCCGGCGGCCGCGCAGCCGGCGCAGGTGGACCGGCGCGCGGACGAGTTCATCCGGCGGTTCTACGAGCAGCTGCGCGCGCAGAGGAGCGCCGCGTCCACGCCCGACTGCTACGGCGCCAGCCCGAGCCCCTACGCCGGCACCACCTCCTCGCGCGCGCCGTGGCCCGTCGCGGCCGGCATCGGCGCCTAGAGCAGAGACCGCAGGGAGAGCCGAGCCGTGCTGCTGTTGCCTTGGCCGCTGTACTACGTAGTGGTGGACCGTGTCAGGCGAGAGGCGCATGAGGCTCGTGCTCGGATCGTACGTGGTCGCGGCCCCGCTTGCTTTGCTTGTACACCGCTTGCCTGCATCAGGTCACGTGTCGCATGAACCTGTCACTCACAGGTTTCGCTGCGGTTGCTCTGGTTGACAGTATATGATGAGCACACTATCTGCCTACCCGCTTAATTCCGCCGATTAGCTCGCCATGCCCCAGTCCCAGCGAACGGCGACGCGACGGTCCCGTCCGGGGAGGTGGTGGGCGAGCGCAGGCGCAGCTGTGCGGAGAGGGAGAGGACGGCGTCCACCTGTTCTCGTTGGGATTTTGCGCGGGACAGCGGGGGCAGTGGGCCGCGGGCATTACTAGTGCTGTACGTTGGGGTGGGGTGTGGTGTGTGTCGGCCCCGCTCGCCTCCTCGCCTCGGCTGGGGGAAAGGAATCATGGCATATGCGTATCCACCGGTCCTTCTTTATGGTTGCAACCTGTGTTGACCGAGCTCAACTGCACCTGGCTCCTCGATCCTCCTCCTAATAAGCTCCATTAATCTGAGATCGGCTACACACTGTAGCACAATTGCAACCGCATTATATGCCTGACGTGGTTGGGCGCCTAGCTGTACACGTAAAAAGCTCTGATCCAGCTCCGCGGGCCTGCCGTTGGACGACGACCGAGTCGTTGCATTGCAGCAGCTTCGTGTCCGTGGCTCCACAAGCGCTGCGAATTGCGATCGCTGCCCGGTCCCTTCTTTCTCTCTGCCTTGTGCTCTCCTGCCTGCTTTGACCTCATAGTCACAGGCAACACGAAAAGGTTGGAGTAGTGCTGCTGCCACCTGCTACTGCGCCGCGCTCAGTACTAGTACTATAGTACTGGAGTGCTAGTCTACGTACTACTGCTGCTGCTCCACTGACATGTGAGGCTGCGACCACTGCACACTCTGACTTGCTACTACCGCACTGGACTCCAAGCTTCACCGTCTCCCGGCCCCCGCCCCCCGGATCTCTCTACACGCGCCTAGCAGCGATACGTACTGGCTGTTAGAATCGTGATCTAAATTCCACGAGACGGTCAAATTGGAGAGCGTAGCGGAGACGCGACTTGGGTCAGAGCGAAGGGGTTTGATATATGATTCTCTCGTAAGCCTGCCGGAAAATATACTGGTGTTTTGTAGACACTCCACGAAAATAGTGAAAGTTATGGCTTGATTGGTGCTCGTGGTTTTTCCTTTCGACTTGGAGCTGTTTCTACGTTAAATTCTTGTGTCTCTGTGATTGGCTTTGATTTTCTCGTTGTGTTTATTTCTCATCTGATCTCTGACATACTCCACTCCACGTTTAGTCTTTTTTTCAACTACGCTAAGCCACGACCACGCTAACTTAGCGCGCGACCCTTCCTCCCCGCCAGACCACATCGTCATCCTCCTCTTCCCAGTCTGCTCCGGCGGCTCCTGCCACCTCCGCAACGGCCCGCCGACAACCTCCACCACGAATCTGGGGCCTCCTCGCTCCCGCCACTGCCATCCACCGTTGCCAGCTAACCGAGGTGAAGAAGCTGCGCCTCCTCGCCGTCGTCCGCGCCACCAGCACCGCCCAACCGCCTTCCTCCACCACCCGCGTGTGATGCCCCCAGCATCTCAAAAGCCTTAACGCACGGTTAGACTCAAGCTAATGATGAATTAGGACTTAATCATGCTTAGAGAGCAATAAAAACTAGGCTGAAGAAATCACGAAGACAAAATCTTTCTATGCAAAGGACAAAAACCAAGCATTGATTTGGTTAAATAGTTCAAAATCTCCTAGATTTTGTGGGGAACATCAAATATAAAAGTGGGAGCTCGATATTCCCTTCAACTTTGGTATTGTGACCACCTTCAAAATCTCCTAGCAAGAGGTACAAAGATTCAAACCAATTCCAAGTAGGATTTCTTTTAAAAGTGTGACAAAGGTGCCTTCCCCAAATTTGATTCCAAAATTACTTTCAATTTCACTATACAACTTCAAACTACTCCTTATATGAAATGAAATTGGACTTATCACCTTTAGAATGCACCTGACCATGAAGTGTTTGAATTTCATTTGATACACCAAAACTTGAAAACAAGGAAGACTCTAAATAAAGAGAAAAACAGTGTTTTGCCAAACCTTTAGCTTTATTTAAGCTTGTAGTTAAAAATCTAATGTGATCTAGACCAAACATTCTATACTAAACTTGTAGAGGACTTGCTACTGAACAACTTTGGTATCTTAAGTTTTGACATGCACAGTGGTTTGGGTAAAGTTTTGGGTCATGTTTTACCAACCTATGAAACCTACCCAAACTTGAACTGCATAGTAAATTCAAAATTTTGTGAAACAAAAAGTCATTTTCATGCAAAACCTTGCATATGCAAGTTGTAGGACATTAAATGATCAACAACATTGGTATAGAACATTTGTTATGAAAATGGCCACAAAGAGGACTTTTAGAATTTTTAATGTGTATAGCTCAACTTGGTCAAACCTAAGTCAGCTGATTGAATTCAAATTTACACCAAAAACTTATAAAGAATTGGGTAATCATGTCGGTAACAAAGTTATAGAATAGAAAATTTTGAACTTTCTTGTATTATAAGTTTCTCCTAAATCTGCCTCTAAGCTGCCCAAATCGTTGAAGTTCAAACAAGAGACTAACCAGCCAAACCACCCGTTAGCAATTTCGGGATTTTTCATTTTTCCTTGAGCCAATGACACGCGGGCCCCACTTGTCAGATCTCAGATCCCGCCTAAACCGGAAACCACTGATCGCCTCCGGTTTGGAAAACCACTACGCCCTTCCGTGGACCCGGTCTATGGGCCATGACCATCACCCCGACCCCACCCTGTCATTGGAACCGGGCCTACGGACCTAGTCCACCGCGCGCCCATCTCCTTCCTTCCTCCCCTCCCGCTCTCCCACGCGGCGGCCACGCCCTGACGCGCCGCGCCATGGACGCCAGCGTGCCTGGCCTCTCCCCTTCTTCACCTGGACGGGAATCCGTCCCCTGCTCCCCAGCTCCACTCCTGCCCGGCTGCCCCACTCACCTCTCTCGCACTAGCTGCCACGCTTGCTCTGCTCTTCCCCTATCGTGCGTAGAACGCCGCACGCCATGGCCGAGCTTCAGTGAGCTCACGCCACCACCAGCCTCGAGCCTTCTCCGGCCAAGGTAGCAGCGCGCGTAGGGTTTACCTCCACCTGTGCGCCGTTTGCCCCAAGGTCAGGGGTCACCTGTCGTGCCCTCCTACCTCCTCTCCGGCAAGCGCGTCGCACGCCACCACACTACCACCGGCCACGCCGTGGACGGCCTCCCTCGGCCCACCTCCGCGCCTCCGGTCCCTACCAATGGATTCGCCATGACCCCGCGAAGCTCGCGGGCCCATTCTCGGTCCCCTCCCCCGCCCAAGCCGTCGGATCAGGACCGCGGCTACCGAGCTCCGTGCACCACTGCCGCCACAGTTCGCGCCGCGTTCCCCGCCAATTCGGTCCTCCACTAGCGACGCCGCCTTGGGGGAAAGAAGCCCCGTCACCGGGAACACGTCCCGGAGCTGACGCGGCTCCAAGTCCTCGCCTCCACGCGCCTGGTACCGTCGCCGGAATGCGAGGCCGCGCCGCGCTCCCCTCCCCTGTCCAGAGGTAGAAGAAAGGGGGCCTGTCAACTTTTAGATCCAGCCCCCAGTTTTCCGTTTTTATGTTTGAGTCCAGCGAACAGTGATATGAGTCTTGTTTATTTCACAAGATAGCCCCTACAGTTTACAGTTAATAACAAAAAGGTCCCTAGATCATGTGGTTTTTCATTTAAATGATTATTAATTCGGCTGAAACTTTGGAAATTCGTAATGAATCAAATAAAAATCAGAAAAATACAATCTTTGTTGCATTATACTCCTCCTAAGTAGATCTACATATTTGAAAAGAGGGTGGTCCATGAAAAGACCATCTTAACCCTGATTTTGTGCATGTATTGTTTTCATAGAAAATTAGCAAAAGTGAACTAAATAATCTCTAAAAATTATGAAACTTAGGACTGAGTACTATTTATATCAAGTATTGCCACGTACCTTTTTGGTAGCCCTATTTATTACTAGAAAATGATAGATCTACCCCTAGGGATCCACTTTTAGATAATTATTGAATAATAAAATGCATGCTTTCTGAATTGTGCTCAAATACATCCCTAGGAGATATGTTGAACTCATTTAGTCTAATATAGACCAGAAATAAAGTTTCATGCTGCATTAGTTGATGTTTGCTGAGTGATTTGAAAAT
Source organism: Paspalum vaginatum (assembly GCA_030272315.1). Taxonomy (NCBI): domain Eukaryota; kingdom Viridiplantae; phylum Streptophyta; class Magnoliopsida; order Poales; family Poaceae; genus Paspalum; species Paspalum vaginatum. The sequence continues at coordinate 39,704,641 of CM059015.1, read as the reverse complement.
AATTAAGGCTATGCAATTGAACATAATAAAATAGTGAAGTAGGGATTTAATAGGCTCCAAAAATCCCACCAAGCTTCTTACAGCCATATTAGTGTGTATACATGCTTATGTGACTCTAACATAAATTGTGGCTTGTGTTACATGCGAAGTCTAACATTGCCAATTAGATAAGTCTCAGAAGTAAAGAAAATAAAAGGAGAAGGTTAATGTGCTTAGTTAGTCTCGTGATTTGTCCTCTTGTACTGTACTCGACGCATTGGAAATGTTATAACACAACAAAACTATACACTTCTATTTAAATCTAGATGGGTGGTCAAACAATTCAGTGCATAATATAAATTTGCCCTAGGCACAAAAGTAATTCCTATTTAAGTAGTTTATCAATTAACTTTCTGCTTATCCATAAAATGATTGTCTAAATGTGTGCTTGATATTCATGCATCCCATTCATTGCATCATGCATGGCATTCATATAGTGACGCTTAATGCAGATACGTGATCAGGAAGCAAGTGCGTGAGACTACTTCGAGCAACAGGTGTCCAGAAGGATCAACTAAGCCCCAAACTACGATTTGGAGAGCCCATCAGTAGTGTTTGGAAGAACTGAGCTAGTCAAATTGATCAAGGGGTTGCCTGTAGCAAAGCACCACAACCCGGCAAACTAACGTAGATTAGTTTGTTGATTTTGTGAAACAAAAGCAAAGGTAGGCAGGATCATGAATTTTCCAGCTGATATTATCCTGATTGATGATTACGCATCCACGTTAGGAGTTGATTGGAAACCATTGCATTAGACTCCCTAGCCGCCCTGGCCCTAGCACATATCCCTAGAGTTCGTAGGATGAGTTGCCTCGGATTGCTTAGGTGCGAGTAGGCACGAGCGAAAGGAGTCACTCGTCGCGTAGGTGGTTTCAAAAATCACGAAAAACTTTTACTATTGAGAAAGTAACAGTTATGCTTATGATTTAAATGGAGACCGGGACGGAGAATAATTTTATTTTGGGGTGCGTGTTGTTGTACTGTTTGGCTCCTGCCCGAGTCACTTAAGGTCCGTCCGCTGTTCGTCTGCTGATCGGCATAGAATTGCTAGATTGCTTAACCGGAATATGGGACCGGTGAAGTCTTACCTGGGCTCGTCCAGGAGTTTTCGAGGTGCCGCCCATCCACTGGATGAAGGCAGAAGGCCTGGGGGAGCTTGGTACTCATGGCGGGGAGACCGAGATGTCGGCAGGCTCGCCATGGGGGCCACAACCCAGGGGTTCGGTGGGGACGCTTTGAATCTTGGGATGAGACAGGTAGGAGATGTCGACTATATGTGGACGCAGTGGTCAGTAAGCATATACCCCTGGCATGATAGTTATTCCCGAGAATTAAAATCGATTCGAATCGCTGATGCCCACCAGGTGTGGGAATGCCAATATCACTGTAGAGTAACGTAGTAACTACTTGAATATATTATATCTATTACACATAGTTTTCAAATACTACGTACTTGTACCTATTGTGTGTTTACATTTCTGCAAATTATTATTATGGAGTTATATGCAAATGATGGAACTTGTCAATTTATGATATTATACCTCTGATTTAAAAATCAATGGCTAATGATACACATATTAGTAAGCAAGCTTTGCGTCAGCCTGTAATCCACTCCTATTAAGTCCTACTGAGTAATTAGTACTAAGGGTTTGCCTCCACCTTTTGAGTACAGGTACCGACGACATCTGGACAAGTGCTTGGAGGAGGGTAGTACCGGTGGGCTCGGTGCTGCTCACCTCGAACATCATTGCATGAAGACTACCTAAATTATTTCATTTTCCGCTGCGAGATGTTTTTGAAATCGCTTCCGCTATCTGGTTCGAACTTGCCTTTCGTACGACATTATGTTGAAAGTTGTATTTTATTTCGAATCGGTTTGTAAAGTAAATCTACTTATACTTCTATTTCAATTGCCTGTGATGATGTAACTGTTGTGGCTCCATCGTGGGCTGGATGTATATGATGTCGGTTTCCTCTGGGAAAAGGTAATATCGGGAGCCGAGTGACTCTCGACGGACGACCGGGTTTAGTTTGGTCTAAGTGCACTGCGAGTCAGAGGTGGCAGGTGTGCTTAGCCCAGATTAAATCGGTAGTTCTGCCACACCGCGGCTGGCGGCTACCGCCGGCTCGAACCGTCACCACCGCTAGCCCGCCGGCCTCCTCGGCACCCCAGCCGCCAGCTCGAACCGTCACCACCACTAGCCCGCCGGCCTCCTCGGCACCCTTCCCTCTAGGTCCAGTGAGCACAATCCCTCCTCCGTAACCCTGGCCCTGAACCCTAACCCCGGCTCACCGACAGCGAATGCGGCGGCGGCAGCGTGTGGCGCCCATGCTTAGTGGGCTGTGGTCTGCCGGGGGTCACGCTGTTGGAGGCGAGAGAGAGGGGTCGCGGGATAGAGTTTCTGCTTTTCTTGTTCACACAACAGCTTCATGCTTCACCCACAGTAGGAACCCAAGATCATTTCATTTTGCACAGATTCCATTTTCTGGGTTCACACTATGACACTACCATGTCAATGTCACCCAACCCAACCCATGCCCTGCAGTTTACAGTTGTTACCGGTTGTTGAGTCACACGAGTACCTCTAACTTAAGTTAGGAGAGACTCATCCACTGGCAACACTAGCATGGCCATTTGAGTCCTGCCTGGTGGCCTAACTCGCGCGCCGAAGCCTCAACTTTTTTATTTTGACATTTCTTCAAAATATTAGACCAAAATAAAATGATATACTTGCGACTTACCAGAAAGTATCATCATATCTAACCCTCCACGCTGTCACGCTACAGGATATGAATTCATATGTCGGCACGGAGACCATGTCATGGACTCTCCTGCCGTGCCAGCCACACAATTCTGTCCTCCGACGGTTGTCACACCAATGAGAGTGGTGCGGCAGGAAGAGCCGCACAGTTCATATCACCTAATTTATTTGCACCCCTAAATAAACAAAGAATTACCCTGTATAAATCTCACAAAACTCGATAAACATATGATGTCACTACTAGAGAACTGAGTTTCGGATGAGTTACAGATTTACATACGAAACGACCAAAACTGCACCCGATATTAATGGCTAGCATTACTATCGGGTGGGAACTACAATTGGTGCTACACTGGAGCCCACACGCACGTCCTAATCGGCCTAGCTGGGCAACCCTTAGTACCGGTTATTGCATTTCGTTCCGTATCACCCTGCTGCTGATGCTCTAGGTTTTTAGTAGCCGATTCGGTAGTGTCGGTATGGATTTCGGCACTATTGGAGGGTTACCAACCGACGCTAAAACCCCCTTCCGGAGTAGTGTGTCTTGCATTGGAAAAGAAAAACATAGTCACACGCGCACGTACACCCACTCCTATAAACGTAACAGTACATACACCTTTCAAGTTGGCACGGGGACAATGACATGGGGCCATAGGCTTTTATTCAGTGTTGCCAACATCAAGAGCTTCATCAGGCTTTGGCGCTTTGAAAGATTTATCGACTTAAACCGCGGGGTTTCCGGCTGGATTTTGGCAAAAAGAAATAGCGAGAAGATAAACAGCGGCTAAGGAATGACTTGCCGGTATTCTTGACGTGCCTTGACTTTGGCTTGGCAAGTTTTACAGCCTAACCACCCTTCATGCCGCTAGCTGGAAGGGAATCACAGGTCACACCCCCCCCCCGATGGAAGAGAGGTGGGCGCCAACGGTGGATTATATTTGATGGACGTCTAGCTCTAGAGTGTGCTTCTGGATTAGAACATCTCTAGCTTATCCAGATCACTGCTCGTTAGTAATAATTCGTTAAGGCTGAGTTCAGCTAAATCGTCTCAAACTTTCACTTCTGTCACAGTGTCGTTACAATATCATTTTTTTACTATAGACGACCATTTACGTGATTTGCTGAACACAGGTCTCAAGCTCTGACATAGTACATGTGTATTGTGTTCTTCCTCCTGTCGAGAAGTAATTTGGGCTGCATGGCACGAAACCGTGACTATGAAAGCAACGCCATCGATCGGCTAAGCCTAAGCTAATAGTAGTAAGCTGCAAGGTAATGACGGAGATATAAATCATTTGACGGTTGACACACACCTGGTCGGAATAGCTTCCACGTGATTACTACCGAATAAAGGTGTTATGCTTATCGATCGTCAACTCCCTCGTCCGCATGACCTGATGACCGGGGAAAAAAAATCTGCTGCCTTGCATTGCATTACTTTGGTAAATAAAGCTTAAGTGATGATAAGTCATGAGAAAGGCAAACCTGGTGATGATAAGGTCATGGCTAACGCAATTGTGATCACCTAACGTTCTTATTAGATATCTTCTCCTCCACCGCTGAACGTTCTAGAGTGTATAATGTAGGGTCTTGGGTATAATACGGAATTTTTCTGTTTTACGTTTTTTTAACTGAACTACTGTTTTTTTTCTATAAAATCCATGTAATGTTTTTTTAATTTCCGCATTCCAAAAGGGGTCTGAATATATATTCTACTATACAAATGACAGTTGTTCTCAAAACCTTGTCCATAACGCCGAAGCAGAGAGTACACTTTTAATTTGTTGCTATACGCCTATACGTACCATTTTACCAACAATTGACTAAAAAAAAAAAGGCTGTGGCTCTATTTGTCAATTGGTTGAAAACAAAATCACTCATCCAGTTCATCACATCTTCTTAACCATCAGATCAGCACCCAAGTGTTAATTCCTATTCGCATTTCAAACTTCATCCATGCTTCTACTAATGTCACCTTTTATTACTAGCTGATTCAGGGGAAAAAAGTGTTTAGTATCAATATCAAACCCAGTTCCCCCTGCGGCAACACCTAGGCGTCATCACATACGTGAGATCAAAACCTAACCCCAGTCTGAAAGCAGATATACATGGCACAAAGATACCTTCATGTTCGTGTTACTCGTGCCACCAATCATCATCAAACACCGGACCCTAATGATAAGCTGGCGACTGATAAGCACGCGCCACGCCCCTCAGCCACAAGCTGTGCTAGCTCGTATCAAATCCGGTGAGGTGCCTCGAATCAAATCCGGTGAGGTGTCCAAGGCACCTCGTCTTCTGCAATCTCGTCCTCAATTTTGATCACGAGATCGATCACGGTCACTTTCTTCCTTCTCTAAGCTCTCTAGCCCTAGTAGTATAAATAAGTGCCATGGCACCTTCCATTCCATCAGAACGAAACAGAACACGCGCACACACGTGAACGTGGAAAGGCAAAGACTGTGCTATAGCCCCCATGGCACCCAATGGAGAAGCACCGGGCATGGCCGCCGTGGCGCCGCTCTTGGCGACGATCATGGGCAGCTTCGGCAGCGGCGAGCACAGGCGGCAGAGGACCCCGTCGTCCCACGAGCTCCGCAGCTGCGTCGCCGACGACCACCACAAGGAAATGGAGCTGTTTAGTAGCCCCGACGGCGGCTGCGGCGGCGGAGGCGGAGGCGGAGCGTGGGACGCCACGCGCCCGGCGGAGGTGGAGGACGCGGAGTGCGAGTGCTGCGGCATGTCGGAGGAGTGCACCCCAGCGTACATCGGCGCGGTGCGGCGCCGCTTCTCGGGGCGGTGGGTCTGCGGGCTCTGCGCCGAGGCCGTGGCCGAGGAGGCCGGCAAGAACGGCGGCGACAGGGAGGCCGCGCTCGCGGCGCACATGGCCGTGTGCCGCCGGTTCAACGGCTTCGGGAGGACCCACCCCGTGCTCTTCCACGCCGGCGCCGTGATCGGCATCGTGAGGAAGCTCTCGGGGCCTGTTTCACTTTCACCAAGGTCGTCGCCAAAGCAGCCTAGCGCTGGCCCGACGACAGGCATCGGAGAGGGCGTTCGCGCCAGGAACACCATCGCTGGCGGCTCCCACTGCGTGGAGCTCGTCGCCGGCGTCCGCAACAATCAGGTGCTGACCAACTAGCTCGCTGCTTAAAGCTAGCTAGCTAGCCAGCAAAGCCGGCCATTTGCCAATTCAGGCTTCAGGGTGTAGGAGGTCCATGTTTATAGGTTTTCCCACCCTTCAACACTTGTTTCCGGCTAGGCGTGTTGGAGTTTGGAAAATGCAAAACCACATGCATATATGCCCACAAGCACAATCGTGGCTGTTCGTTACCCTCCTGCCGCACGAATCACAACACATGATTTTCTCATCTATCCATGATTCTTTTATCTGCACAGATCTCGATGCATATTCAACGGCTATGATAGTGTGTGCGCGCACATATGCATTTGAAAAATCTGCTTTGGTTGGAGTTTGGACCTTTTTGGATGGGCTTTTATTTGCCTCTTTCAACGCTTGTAGCCGAGCATTGAGCTGGGAGTGTGGAAAGTCCCATCTTACCATTCCATGCTAAGCACGTGCTTTCATCATATGCTTGCATGGCATGGCTTCATGGTCTACAACTAATCCAGCAACTTGCTGTTGATAAATAAACCGAAAGATTGCTATGGTATTTCTATGTTACTCGCTATCAGACATCACGCCCATCTTCGGTAAAAAAAAGACCTAAATGTCAGAATTCTAGTTATTGTATCATACTCCATCGTTCATAAATGTTTCGAATTTTGTCACAAACAGCGTCTACCAAATGCCGCGACAACCGAATGTTGCACCAATCGCTAATGCAGCCTTCACATAATTTCAAGAGAACAGCAGTCATGAACTGAAACAAATTTTGGAACAAAATTTTGAAGTTTCAAAACTTCGCCCCTTCATCTTCGCCAAGATGACCAATAAATATCAATCTCAACTAGGTCTACTTGACGCACAGGAAAAAATAATCAGAGATCATAATTACAAGCACCAAATAACGTATCAATCAACAAGATTAGCTCTTGGTATGGATGAATCCAGCAGTCAGTCCAATTTGACCAGACCGTTTATGAAAAGCGACTATTTGCTCTGAAACCACACGTAATTCAAAAGAAAAACTGCTACTGGAACAGGGTAAGAGGTCAAACGTGTGTCACGAGTACAAAACACAAAGTAGGTGCCCCAGAATAAATAATGTAACCATTTAACAAAAATGATTATTGAAGGTAAGAAAGTCTTGCAAATATCTGCGCTGCTGCTACCATCAGGAGCAGGTTCTTTCATTATCGAGGGACACTAAGACCCGTCTCTGCAAGACATCAGGGCGAAACATAAGTTTCAGACAAACTGTGACAACCGTGAAATCATATACATACATCCATGCACACATAATATGAAAATGAGCGCTAAAATAAAGCATAATAGTTGCAGTTAAAAAATGCAAAGGAAAGATTTGGAACTCGGAAGCAGTTAAAATAAAGCATCAGGTTCAAGTGGAGCATTTTGGCACAGCGCACCAAATATTGGGGCTGATGCACGATGAAAGTTCGAGAGTAGGATTTAACACGAACCGCACATTCATAATGGTGCAGCCACAGATTATTAAGTCAAGCAAAAGAATCTCATGTCCTATGTTCAAAGGCCAGCTAGATTTGAAAAGCGACATGGATGTATCACAGGCAGATGTGGCAGTTGATGCAGACCATGCGTAAGAAGCAAAAACTCAGCTTAAATATACACCCAAATAACATTAAGCCACGACTTTCAAATCAGCAGGAATTATCATTCAGTCACCACCGGTTTAGATTATGCAGCACTGTAACTTTCCATGCTGGATAGGCATGTCCTAATTGTTTTCCATTATTGTAGCCTTTTAGGTTTTATGGGTCAATGAGTACTTTGGAAAATAATCACTTTGGTCCTTAAACGAGACAAAACGTTGATGAACCAATTTCGTGTCAAGAAAATCCCTCCCCTTGACTGTCATGTTTTGTGTCACATACTCACATTGCAGTTGAGCAATGACTCCTTTCCCAAATAAACAAACTCACTGCTCACATCCATATGAAGGTGAGACAAGAATCTCATTCTTGTTGGGGTGTGCTTTTGTACTATCTACATTGCTGAGCTCTTGAAATATACATACCTATTCAGATCTAAATTTGGGATCAATGTGAGAGAAATTTGAACCCAATGCAATCTAGCAGATAAAATGAACCTCAATTTTCAGCAGAATGACTCATAAGATCGTGAAACATAATAAATGATCTAGAAATTTGACGGTGACACTTGGGTGAAACCAGCAGTATGTGGATGATGTTGCTCTGGCCTCCGATATCGGTAGCAATGCTCTAATTCTTGTAAAAGGAATGATCTGAGGGTGAACACAGAAAAGTGCTGGTGCCTGGTGTGCCCAATCACTGGCGTGTGGCAAGGAGCACAAGGGCACAGTAAAATGGTATCACATCAGCTGAATTACCAAAGACGACAAGCCAGCTGAGTTATTAAAAACTTGAAAGTTGGTTAGAGAAAAAGTGGACTATCTGGAACTCAACTACTCATGGGACCAAAGTGAAATCAATAATGAAAGTTGAGCGACCATATAGGACATTTACCCAATTCTGAATCAACTTAAGTTAATAATATCAATTGTCGAGTGACCAAAATGGGAGTAGAAAAGGCCAAGAGATCAAAATGACTATATGAGAAAAATGAAAATCTCTAATGGATAAAAGTTGATAATATCAATTATTGAGGAGTAAAGGATATTATTAACAATCACAAGAAACCTAAATGCCCCAGAATAATAAGTCGCTAACTTTACTCTTTAAGCAAAGCTATAAGTAGGTTAATATGCTAGATTAAGAATGCATTGAAACATCCAGAAACTCTTCACATTGATTTTAACATGCATCGACCATCACTGGTATAGTACTGCACCAATTTCCCCTTAATTGTAATATTAAGGAACATATAAGTTTTTATAGAGTAGCGTTGATATCAATTCTAGCAAGCTTCTTCACAAAACTTGTGAAGGTTTCACAATCTGTTCTATGCTAGTTATTACTCCAGCGCAAACATATATGATACTAGGGCAATCGGTAAATGAGGTAATACTGTGGAGGCAGCCAGTACTAAAGCCAAAATTCCACTCTCCACTCCAACCTGAAAACTGAGAGTGAACAATATTCCAAGGAACAACTCGACAGACATCAGGTTTTGTGTGGAGATGTCCAGGTCACGGTCAATTTGAATTTATGCTTCTTCTCAACTTTGCCATTTTTAACTCAGTCAATCTAATATGCAATGCCCTGTAACTCGTAATGATATGCCATCTGATGAAGGCTAAAGTGCCCGTTCCATTTCAGGCACTTTTCACATAACTTATGTGCTAAAGATCAGAGCCAAACTGTAAAGTTGCATATGAAGCAATATACCTCACACACAAACAAATATTAAAATTTGCAAGACACTCTTAGTAACTTATTTGCAATCTCCTGGAGTGAACCAGGGAACCAGCATTCAACGAAATTGGCTCTTCAGCGCAGGGAAACATGCTTAGACCAATGTGTATCCTATAATTCATAATCATAATCGATAATGAAGAGGGTTTGGGCCCATGAACGATGAATTCATAGAATTCTACATGACTGGATAACCAAATAGAGAAGTACATCAATCAAGCGAAATGAATCTCAGCAAGCCGACCAAAGCACCCCAAATCCACAGACAATCGATGAGCGGGAAGAAACAAGCAGGCAAGCAATCGGGCAGCCACAACTCACTGTAGCGTTGCAAAGATTAGTAGACTGTATCAGACTCAGACTCCCGGGTAGGAGCTGCAGAGCGTACCCTGGGACACGGCCCGGGCCACCTCCGCCCCCAGCCGCGACGTCAGCCGCGCCGCCGAGACCGCGCTGTGCAGCGGCTGCAGCGACCGCGCCAGCGCCATCCGCCGCTCCACGGCCGAAGCCCTGCGCCACGTGAAGCCCCAGCTAAACCAACGCCAAATTGGGAAACATCCTCACAGACCGTCGATAGAAATGGAAGGGCCCCCCTTACCTGGGCAGGGGAGCGAGGGAGCGGGGCACGGAAGCGGCGGGGCTCCGGCTAGCCGCGGAACGGAGGAAGGCCGCGGCGGCGGGGCGGGTGAAGCAGCGAAGGCGCGACGCCATGGCTTGCCGGGGACGGGGAGGTCTCGCGGCGGAGGGGCGGCGAGGCCTTGTGGGTTTTAGGGTTTTGGACCTTCGCAATTGGAGAACAAGACATAAATGGGCCTTAGTTGGCTTTCCAATTGGGCCTGGTAGTATTGTTAGCCCAGTTCATGGGCCTTGATGGTACTATTGTTAGCCCAATTTATGGGCCAAAATTACTATTGGCCCGGCATATTGGAACCACTCTCTTCTTTCCCCACGCGTTGAAACCCCCCAAGTGCCGCATATTCTCCTCCTGCTCCTACTTCGCTCCGGGCCTCCGTCGCTCTTCCAGAAGCTTCTCGAAACTTAGAATCCGCCCTTCACCCGGGGACCCCCATGGCCTCCGGCGAGGGTCCCGCCGTGGATCCGCAGACCGCGGCGGCTGTCGTTGAGGAGGCGGAAGAGATGGAGACGGAGGAGCAGGAAGGGCCGGTGCTCTGCCTCGACCTGACGAGCTACCAGCTGCACGATCTGAGCGAGGTGGAGATCCCGCCCACGCTGGAGGAGGTCGACCTCACCGCCAACCGCCTCTCCTCCGTTGACCCACGCATCGGCCTGCTCGCCGGCCTGCGCAAGCTCTCCTTCCGCCAGAACCTCCTCGACGACGCCGCCGTCGCGCCGCTCTCGTCCTGGGACGCAATCGCCGGGCTGCAGGTGATTACTGCATCGAGGAATATGTTGTTATGACCTTCACCTTTTGCCATTAGATAGATGCGTGTATTGATTATTTCTGTAATTTCTCCGATTATAAATCATGATTCCCATATAAACCAAACGCATTGAAATGGAGAGCATTTTTGTATGATTATCCTTGGCAAGAAAAAAAACTTCGATGTAATATATGTGGGGAATTTGTTGCTCCTGAAATCTCGTTCCATTCACGAGTCCTTTTAGGAAGTCATATAATAGGTATTTTAAGGTGATTGATTTTACTACTATGTAGGAATTCTGCCCAATCAGTATAATACGAGCTGCTACAATGGTTCTAGTGCAATAGCTGACTTCATGAAAGTTTGCAGACGCGTTGACTGTACACAACCGTCTGGAGAATTTATTATTATTATTTTCATTATTTGTAAGACACCATAGCATAATGCTGTCTTGATACTTCCGGAACATAGCCCTATACATTTGCTTTGATATGCTTCTATGTGGAGATGGTTTAAGTCTTCACCTTGAATCAAGGGTTTGCCATGAGACAGAGTTTTGACTCCACTATTTCCTTAAGTAAGCTTGAGGCCACAGTAGTGCTGAATACATCATGTGTAGGCTTGAATGCCTTTGTTTGTTCTTTTTCCTTTTTCGTACCATTCATGAACTCTTTGCCTCTGCTCTAGTTTAGCTATCCTTAAACTCTTCCTGCATTTCTTGTTTGATTTACCTTAGAAATAGGGATTTACAATGCTATTTAACTGCCGTTTTATATTTCAGGAGTTGGTTCTTAGAGATAACAAACTTACGAGGATTCCTGATGCTAGTATCTTCAAGGGTCTTCTGGTGTTCGATGTATCTTTCAATGAGATATCTTCTTTGACTGGGCTGTGCAAGGTTTCCAGCACATTAAAGGAACTTTATGTTTCAAAAAACGAAGTGGCTAAAATGGAAGAACTTGAACACTTCCATACATTGGAAATTCTTGAACTTGGTAGTAACAGATTAAGGGTAAGCATTTCGAGTACATTGCAAAGGACTAATGCTATTCATACCTGAGGGCTTTTATGCTAGTTTTATGGAAAGCTAGTTCTTCTGGACCATGAACAGAGCCATACTTGGTGATGACTCGCATGGAATTTATTTATGTCTTAATCCTGCGCCTCCCTACATCCTTACATATTCATCTTATTTCAGGTGATGGAAAATCTTGAAACCTTGACGAATCTACAAGAGCTATGGTTGGGAAGAAATCGAATCCGAACTGTCAACCTGTGCGGCTTGAAACTGATTAAGAAAATAAGTTTGCAAAGCAACAGGCTGACTTCAATGGATGGTTTTCAGGTACTCTATCATGACCTCCCTTTTTGTTTCTTTTAATTGCTACTTGATAATATATCTGTTTTGCAATTCAGGAATGTATTGCATTAGAGGAACTCTACCTCAGCCATAACGGTATTCAAAAGATGGAAGGCCTCTCTACCTTGCAGAACCTCCGCGTTTTGGATGTTTCATCTAACAAGCTAACCACTATAGAAAACATTGAGACCTTAACCAGGTAGCGTGATACCATTTGAATGGTAGCTGGTATCTTCTCATTCTCAGCACGAAAATAAGTGAAAGCATCCACAAAAGTTATAACAATAAAGCAGTTGGATAAAATCACTGTTTGTGACTTTTCTGTCACTATCTCAACTTGCTAACAGGTTGGAGGACCTGTGGTTGAATGACAACCAAATACCGTCGCTAGAAGGGATAGAGGCTGCTTTGGCTGGTTCAAGGGAGAAGCTAACAACCATATATCTTGAGCGCAATCCCTGTGTAAGTATTACTTATTCTATATGTTATTCATTTGCTGTTCTTGTAAATAAGTAGGGCAGACAAGATTTCACATGATCGGAACAAATCCTCATTTACTTATTGTTTAATTGTCATCAATTGCAGTATGCCTTATCGTTGGTACTTCTATATTTTTCTTGTCCGAAGATTGGTGTGAATAGTGCCATTTATAAGGAAGTTAAATTGTTCGTTGTATATTATAACGGACACTGATTGGTTTGTGAATTCTTGAGGGCCATCTTGCAGAATTCTGTGGTATCCTGAAATCCAGAGTTAATAAAATCTATTTTACGGTGTTTGGAGTTTGGTTTGATGAATCAACTCATATAGAATGGAGTGGTGACGATGAGACCATTTGTTTTTATTAAACTAACCATGTGCTTGTGAGGATGAGACAGTAATTGATCATTCTATTCCTCAAATCAAACAAGTTGCTTAGGTTCAGATGATCCATTACCAAACCAACCCACTCAATCCGTACCTATTTGTGAGTTGTAACATGTTTCCATTAGTTCTGTTATCCTGAGTGAGCTGTTGAAACCGAATTTCACACTAGCAATGCATCAAAGGAAATAGATAGAAAACATGGACATTATTGAGAATGTGAAGTATCACTTGATTTTTTTTCCGAATGATTGGAGAATATACATTGTCTATTGGTGAAACATCGATGCCCATCCAAGTTGTGCTAAATTTCTAATGCAATAATATTGTTCCAGCATACTAATGTGATACACCTCTACTTGTTGACATAATCAATCTTTTGAGCTGTTGTGGAAATTGTCCCCTCATTGTCTGAAATGATCTACTTATCCTCTTCTGTTTCCCCCTTTTTGCAGGCAAAAACTTCAGATTACTCATCGACATTGAAGAAAATATTTCCAAATCTTGAGCAAATTGATTCAAACATCATAGCATGAAACTAGTTAATGATTGCATGGATAATCAGCAGAGAAGGCTTAGTTTTTTTTCCAAGCGAAGGCAAATTGAGCAGACTTGTAGTTGTGAATGAATAATGTAGGCATCCGATCAAAGATCAGAGACATTGTAAGGTACCGAACGGCTGTAACTGCTCGTGGTCGTGGCCTACGCTTGCCATTGTCAGCTTCGCACCATGGTGAGTGAAGGAAAGGGCAGGAGCATGTGTGGGCTTGGGCATTATTGCCCTTGAGCTGAACTGTTATTGGTGATCAAATAATGAACCATAGGTGTTTTGTTTTCTTGGCGAAAATGAACCATAGGATGTTCGGCTTGACAAGATCCTTATCTGTTCCGTGTTCCTACCTTCACATGCTGCATTGCTTTCTAATTAGAGTTGGTGCTATTCTTCCTAGTGAGATGAGATGAGGAACATTTAGCGCTTCATATATGTGTATTTATGTGTATGATACGAGAGCAGACATCTGTATCTGTATGCTGAAGAGATGAACTGTTTTCTTGTTTGGCCTGTTTACTGTTTGTTATGGCATTTATTGGTTCCTGTTTCTTTTGTTCTGCCTCTCCAGTTGCAGTCCTTAGATGCTATGATTTTTTTCCAGGTTGGCAAACATCTTCGACACCTTACTGAGCACCCTCACTCAGACCTTTTTGGTACAGACCTTTTTGGTTACTGGAAAAAAGGTTGTCCTCGAAGAGATGAACTGCCTTGTTCGAGAATCCCAAATTTGTTTGAATTGTTTGACCGATTCGAATTGCCCTCGCAACTGAAAAAAAAAAAACTGGAGGAAAATTCTTTGATTTGTAACTTTTACCGAACCGAAAATAAGTACAAACATACGTGGGCCGCATTGGGCTCGTCAAATGCTTCGTGGGCCTTTTGGGCCTAGACGCCCCCATTCCGTGCGTACAGATCGAGAGCGCCGTTAGTTTGCCGCCCACGTTCTCCACTTCCTCCGGCCGGGCGGTTCACGCTACGACGCTGGACGCTCCTCCCACCCAGTACGTACGTCCCCTGTCGTCACTCGTCAGTTGCCATTCGGTCCCTGTCCCTTATATATAGGAGAACCCAGGATCGGAGGCGTCTCTGTTCGATTCATCTTCTTTTCTTCTCTGAGCATCCCATCACCAGAGAGAGAACCTTATTAGGAAGGAGAGAGGCCACCGTGCGCTCGTTCTTGGCTGGAGATATGGCTGCACCACCGACGGCGACGTCCCTCCGTCTGCTCGCTCTCGCCGCCGTCCTTGCCGTCGGCGTCGCGGCTGCGGCGGGGAAGCGGTACAGGGTCGGCGGGGCGGCCGGGTGGGTCGTGCCGCCGCCGGAGGGCAAGGAGAAGTACTACGTCGACTGGGCCTCGACCATCGCCTTCCACGTCGACGACTCCCTCGGTACGTTCGCACGAGCAATGCCAGCGCTTTGTCCCACGCTACGTGCTCTCGTCCGTCGTCGTCACCTTTTCTTCTTCCTCGATCCGCAGAGTTCGTGTACGCGAACGACTCGGTGATCAGGGTGGGCAAGGCGGGGTACTACCACTGCAACGAGACCGCCGCCGCCGACGCGGCGCCGCGCGACGGCAGCACGGTCTTCGTCCTCGACGCCCCCGGGGACGCCTACTTCGCCAGCGCCGACGTCGGCCACTGCAAGATGGGGCAGCGGCTCGCGGTCAACGTCCTCGCCGGCGGCCCGCCGCTCGCGCCGTCCCCGTGGTCCTCGGCGCCCGGGCCGTGGTCGTGGGTGCTGTCGCCGTCGTCGTCCGTGCATCACTCCTCCGCCGCCGCGCCGCCGCGCCGTCCTTCGCCCACGCCGTCTACTTCTTCTTTCTAGTAGTGCCCGTCGCGATGGCGCTGGCAGCCCCCGGTTTCGTCTGATCTGATGAGCAACTGAAGCTGCATTGCTGTTTGTTGTCGATCGAGCGTTGTGTTTGTGCTGTATCTCGAGCATGCTTGTTCATTAGGTTGATGTGCTGATTTGTCCGTTGCGTTGATCGATCGATCGGTGCGTGTCGTCGTGTTAATTGTCTCGTGTTGAGTATCACGAGTCATTGACTGAGTGTCAGTGCTCAGTAGTAATTTGTTAACGTGTTTGCTAGTTTGGATGTCGAAGGAACTTCTGACTCGAGGCTTAGTTTGTGTGTTTTCTGCTGTTTTATGATCATTAGTGCTGCTGTGTTTTGTTTTGGCGAGAGAAGACTGTGCTAGTGTTATAGCTATGTGCCTGGTAGTGACAGAGTTTAATTTGCTGGAGTTATCTTTGGCTGTTTGTGGAACCTAATTAAATGCCGTGGTGCTTGTGTTGTAATCTTGGCTAAATTCACCAACTCATGGGGTGATACGCTGGATATTTTATCCTTTATCAAAAAAAAAAATTGTGATTGTAGGGTTTTAGACCGTAAGGGTAAAATACAAAGAGAATATAAAACTATGTGCAAACTTGATGGCCAAACAAGATTTATTTATGTATGACTTTGTAGATATCTTTAGAAGCTTTCCAAAAGTCATCTAAGATCAATAAAGTCAGTGTTCAGAGTGAAAAATTTACATGTACGTAGTCCTAATCTGTTGAAATGAACTGAGCATATAGTCTCGTCGGCTCGTCCTCACAGTGATATTTAAATTCTGTACAAACCTGTTAATCCAATTAAATGGATGTTAGTATAACATTGTAGAGCTCCTTACAAGATTTCTTAAAAGTACAAAATGAAAAAGTCCACTTGGTTTTGTTTTGGAGCGTGCTGACGATCCAATCAATATAGCGAATTTTCTAACAGCAATCCTACGGCTAGTCTTTGTGCTTCGATTAATTATACTCTATCCATATGTTCATTCGGAGTGGTTTGAGTCCACGAAAGAGTAGATGATCAGCCGTTTCCCAATCTAACAGAAAAATCTAGCCACCATATTTATATATACTACTCGATCATATCTAAGGCATTAATGGACACTTGATGAGCGACTATTAGTAGTACTTGCTTATGTTTAGTTCTTGCGAGAACTAGCTTGAGAGAAGTCTTGCCGTGGTAAGCAAGCGTACAAGATGTGCCAGCGACTCCTGAGACCTCGATAGCCTTGCCGGTGACGTCGATGGCTCTCTGGCTTCATGTAAAGCGACAACACTTTTCTAAATATTGTGAATGTATGTGAACCGCTGTTGTTCATTAATGTACAGATTAATGAAATTCCTCGTGTTTCTTTTAAATGGGCTCTTGGGCTATGGAGAGGCTGTGGTCATCCCCCGCGGTTCAGGAGGGGAGCGGGCCGTGGGCCGGTGGGCTGGGGATTGGGGACTTGAGGCTACATCGTGTCTGCCTGCAAGCTGCAACTGGGGTGCCAAAAAAACTGAGTGTAAGTGGGAAGACGAAGATACAAAACCTGTCTCTAGTGACATGCAAACTAATACGTAATTCATCATCTTTTTTTTTTTTTGGTCACGAGCAGGATTTGTAGAGTGGGCCAGCATAGTGTTGGGCCTGCTAGCCTAGTTGATGCTATGCTGTGTATATAAACATATCAGCCTGTTAACAGATTGGGTTTTCGCGGAGCAGACAAAATTTTTCTTATTTCCCCCACACATCAGTTCGTCCTCCGCACGGGCTCGGCCAGTTTCAATTCAGAGCCTTGAAGTTGATTACCAATTGAGCTACTAATTACGTCTGCATGCGAACTACAGCCTAATCCCTACGTATACGCTTATATAAAAAGATGATGAATTTTCCACGCTTAATAACGAAGGTCGCTATCATGTGTACGTAGCACAAACTGTTCTTGTATAGTACTCGTATGTCTGCTACCACTGCGTACCGCTTTTATCCGTGGCCCAAGCACGACAACGTCAACGACCATGCATATATATGGAATTTTGTAGGTAGGTTCCAATAGTATTATGCATGCATATGTGGGCACTCGCATTTAAATTTCTTCTTGTTCCGAAGAAGTTTGGATAAAAAAAAATCAATGGTGAAGTGTATTTACTGACGCCTGGCACGGTTTTATTTGAACTGACAGTGATAGGCTATCTGGGATGATTAGTTCTGTAGTAATGAATATATTTTCAGATAGAGGTGGCCGCTCAACCTCCTCTAGATACAACCTATCCACATATACTGTACATTTGGTTAGAGATAGCAACAAGAACCATCTCTACAACCCAAATTCTCCATATCTGGAAAAGTTTTTTTATAGTGCAACATACTAATCTTTGGATCACCCAAACTAATTTTTAGCTCTGACTAAACATTAAATAGCTAGCTAACAATTAGCTTGCTAAAAAATAACTAGACATATTTGGATATTTCAGCTAATACACGATTAGATTCCTAGTAGATAAGTCACTTTTTACAATTAGATGTTATTAGCTAGGTTCTCTCAGCTAACAACTAATTCTTATTTAGAGTTTTCGCTAAAAATTAGCTACAAATTAATTGGACTGTTTGGACACTCTAGCTAACTTTTAGCAGCTATTTTTAGTTGGTTGTATCCAAAACAAACAAGGGTAAGGGGGTGTGATGGATACACCAAACTATTATTAGTTGCTAAAAAATAAGCTGATCTTTTTATACAAACATGTCTAACTAATGAAACGGCTAATATGTGTACAATCTATCAGCATCCATTATCTGGTTCAGTGCAACTAATTCTTAGCTGAAATTTGCTCATCCAAACAGTGCCTAATTCTACTTTTCTTCGGAAGCTAGCTATAATAATTAATAGAAGCACTGATCAAATAGACAAGCACGCAGATATGGCGTCCTAGCTAACCATTTCAAATGGACATTAGGCCATTCACAATGGATAATTTAGTATTTGTTTTTCTAAAGTGATACATAAACTAGAGGACATTGAAATGATGGTTGAAAACCACCGGAATGTATGGTTTATTTAGTGCAATTTCATAGACAGACATACAAGACACAAAATGCCTAGGTAATTGATATGATAGACAGAGTTTTATATAAATGAAACTCATTTCATCTCTCTTAATTAAACCATTAAAACATTATCATAATTACTGACATGATGTCTCGTTTAGTGACAGAGAATGAATCCCAGAACCCATATGACAGAGAATGAATCCCAGAACCCATACATGCATCTCATGCATGCCATCTCATGCATGCCTGATGGGGACGAGGCCCCGGGCCCTGCTAATAACCACGCCTAGCTAGCCCAATTAATTGTCAATATGGCAGATCTACGCGTACGGAGACGATCGGGCAGGCCCCACACGTCGATCTGCCATGCTTCGCTTCTTGGCTGGTGGCGGATAGCGCATTCAATTTAATTTGGCGCGAAACGGGTTTGATTAGCTGATGAGACCTTGAGACCTACAGCACTCAATGGTAAATTAAGAACATGGGCCCTGCGAGGATATATAATAATAATAATAATAATAATAATAATAATAATAATAATAATAATAATAATAATAATAATAATAATAATAATAATAATACGTGGTTGGTCCATTTTTGCACTTGGACCATATGCATGCATGCAAGTGCACCAACTACTGCTTCTGTTGTTCATGACTCGCCAGGCAAAGACACTTCATTCAGACTAGCTATTCGGCGGTCGACAGCTGCGACCTTGATGATATTAATTTATTCAATCAATTCTTCTATCTACTACTATGATATATTCGCGCGCCCGGCATCGGTGCAGCGACGCGCCGGCGCGTTATGTATTTATTAGAATGTCCATTATTGTCTTGGGTGAGAAGATCTAGAAAATCTATTGCTGGATTACTCCTCCCATCCTAAATTGCAAGTTCGGTGTTCTTTCGGATACAACGTTTGACCAAACATTTTATTTAAAAAAGTTAGTGCAAATGCTCAAAATACAAGTCACACTTGAAAAATTCTTATGATGATAAAACAAACAATCAAATGTTGATGGAAACTTATAATTTGCGATGGAGCAGTACCCTCCTATCATGAGTCGACACATCAGACTATACGAGCACATGGTTGTGTACAACAGCGACCTCATGGTTCAGCACTGGTTTTACTATTATGAGCAAGGACCACGAACATTGTCAAGTACAACTAACATCACTCTTTATTACTGAAGCGGGTATTACTGTACGCCAGGTTCGAGGTAGGTTGTTCATTGATTATGAATAATGTATATAGGTACAACAGTACGTTCACCGCCGTACCACCAAATTAAGTAGGGTTTCTGTAACAGGCAACTTTGCATGCATAACTATACTTGTTATTCAAGTATATGTCCCCGTATATACAAGTAAAGCTGGAGAATGGTCATATAGTACTCGTACTTCCTCTTATAGCAACACTACCATTTACAGGCTAATTAAATCCGCAGGCCACTCTCTATATAAAGCATTAAAGGTTGCGTGACGCCACTTTCCTTCTGCTTAATCAGTACAAATTAACGGTGGTGGAGCAGTGCCTTTCGGATTAGTCTAGTTTAATCACCCCGCGACGACTGACATCATTAGATTCGGTGAAATCCTAATTAATCGCGCCGGGCGACCGATCCGTCCATCGATAAAACAATCCGATAAAACAATTCGGTGAAATCCTAATTAATCGCGCCGGGCGATTCTCTTCTCTCTAAAGGCTCTTCAGCTATAGCGACAAACGACAGTGATGGCTGGCCGATTCCCTACTCGATCGATCGCGCCGGTATATGATAGTACAGTCCCACCACGCCCTTTTGCTAATCAATTGACTAATCACTTACCTAAACCGGATTAGGGTGCATAATAATAATTAACCAAGAGCCCACTATCATCTTATGCGTGCTGTCGTTGGGCCGCCGCCGTGGTGAGAGCGAGGTTCGTTCCTAAGCAAGTGATTAATGACAAGTCAAGTGTTTCTGTTGGAGTGTCGTCGTCGCAGCGCCACAATTTTTAGTGGTCTGACGATACTGTAGTTTAGAGGAACGGTAACCCGTGCAGGACTGCTGACGACCGATCATATCCTGCTTTGGAGTTTAGGCCGGCCACAATTATTAAGTCTACCGTGCAGTGTGAATACATGTAGTAACAGATCCGTACGTATTTAGTAGGTACGTATATATGTTAGATACTATTAGTGTGTGTATAACTACCCTAACTACCACGCGCGCATGCATTTGGCGGCGCCAACTTGCCATTATATAGCACGCAGGTGCTATAAAAAGAATGGGTTTGTTTGTCCCAATACGAGATCGATCGAACTAGCCATAGCCCATTAAGCCCATAATAATGTTAGCAGTTTGGCAGCGTCGTCTGGTTTATTTTTGGATCATGCATTGTCATGTGTATAGGTGCGATGACGCATGCATAGCTTATTTCTAAGTACATATCACATATATATATAATCAGCTGTGCAGTGACCATATATACATCAAAATGATAAAAGAAAAGCTGAACCGATAAGATGCTTAGCGCACAGAAGAACGGCATCACGCATTTGATGCACGATTTGGCGGACGACGGCATCTGATTCCAATCGTCGCGCTGCATCGGCATTATTTCTGGTTTTCGGCCCATTAATTAAATGTTTGTATGAGTGCACAAGAGCCGCAATGATTTGGCATCAGAATCGTTCTGCCGTCAGAGAGCACCCTCTAAGCTTCTCTAGCAAGCAAGTAGTCTCATCCCCCCCCCCCCCCCCCCGGCACCATTGTCAGATATAATTAACAAGTTTTCCTCAAAGCCATAGATCAAAGGCTCCCTACGATCTTGCTGAGCAATAGTACAAAGGTGGTTCTACAAGAACTAGAACCTCCTGTCCAAATTCATTAACCGTGGCCAAACTCACTAAAGTATATGCTAATTGTGTTTGATTTGATAACATATCGCTTTTGTTATACTTGGACATCCTCTCAAGTGGTGTAGCACATCCCCTAACTTTAATGGATTGTAGCAACCGCAACGTCGTGGTATATATATGGCAAACCACTTTTACTAGCTAGTTAGCTAATATCTGGCAAAAACTATGTACAATGAATTATCCGTTGAGTTCAATTCACCAATGAACTTATATTCCAAAGCCTACCATTGAATTCAAACCTCGACACACTTGTGTGGGTGAAACTCTATTGTTCAAGTTCAGACATTAAAAACCCCTCTGGTGAGTAGGTCTCTTTTCAAACGTACGTACTTGGCTATTGATGCCACTTCTCATTGCTTTGGTGGAAACTCTAGTGCTTTTCATCTTGATCATTAGTGGATCATACAGTGAGAACTATCTCCATGGGCCTCCGCTTCAAAGCTTTTTTGTATATTACTCTAGCGTAACTCTGGAGTATACACATTTGCTCCATCACTGGACTATTGATGCCAATATTCATTGCTTCATTACTCCATTGAGATTCCAACAAACTTATTATTTTTCCATGTACTAGATCATCCCGTGAGTTGTTCTTTTAACTCAACTGGCATTTCGTCATGTGATGTCATCTGGGATCTCTATGAGTTCAAGGACCATAAAAGAGCAAAAAAATCCATCTAGCCTCATGAATGGTCCGAATATTAAATTTGCAAATTTGAAAGATTAGTCCTAGAAAACTTGAGGTTGTGTGTAAACTTGAGGCTTGATGCTGTCATTGTAGCTATGTGTGTAAATTTGAGAGTTGGGAGTCAGAAAGGGCATTGCGATACTAGGTCTAGGATTCAATCATTGCAACTATGTGTGCAAACTTGAGGATTAAAGCCGTCATTGTGTGTTACAATACAGCCCATTAGTGTTTTGATTTTTGCATTATTAGTCCGTTGTGACCTATGTGTTTTTCTGGTGGAATCAGTCCCCGCTTTGGTTGTCTAAGTAGATTCTGGCTAGCTTATAAGCTTTAGTGTTCCAAACATATTACCTCGGATTAACCCTTTTACATGAAATGAGGACGAAAATGTAAGAGAGGTGATACACATATGCGACTCCTGCCCTCTCGGAAGGGCTGCTCGTAAGCAGATTGGTGATGGGTGTTACATTGTGACATAAAAATGCATGTACCAAGATCTTTATCCTCGCTACAAAGTACTACATCTGGTTCTTTAAATATGACAACATTGATTGTTAGACCAATGTGACCCTTCATCTCATGTCTTAAGAAAAACTATGTAATACGTTTTTATGAATTGCTTCATTTAATGAAACATGAAAAATGTCTTATATTTTGTATATGTGTATAAATTATAGAAATTAGAATAATATGGCTGTTAAATATTTATTTTAAAAATTTAATGGTGTTGCAATTTAGATGCAGTAGTCCTTACTATTGTCATACAAATAATATATACCCTTGCATGTACCTAAAAGTAATTTTATCTATCCTTGCACTACCCTAATCAAGGATTCCTTTGGAACATAGAAATTTTACAGAAAATTGTTAAAGACACAAGGAAAACACAAAGTGGGTTTGGGAAGATATATTTCCAGAGGCTAAAACAAATTATATATGCTTGTCTTTTTTTCCTTTTGTGTAAAAAGAATCACCGGCTAGAATAAGAGCTATGGGCAGGCTGGCGTATGTTGTCCATATGCGTGTGTCAGTGCAACTTGCATTGGACCATTTGTAACTGCCGACGTGGCGGACAGAGGGATTGCCGACAATCGCTTTCAAAGTTATATGGCATGCCTCACTGTCGCTACCGGCGACAGAGACGAACAGGTGTGTGGGCACTCTCAGTTATTATTGATTACTAAGCCCACCACAAGTATTAGAACGTGTACGTAGTACGTAGTATGTATATATAAGTGATATATATACACACTCCCTAATACATGTGCGTACGCGAAACTTGTTGTTTTGGTACCTTTTTTTAATTTTCTTGTCCCGTGTGCAGTATGTATACGTCTAGCTAGTTTTGGTCATGGTTGTACCAATAGAAGTACTCGTACTACAACAGTCGCAAGCAACAATGTATAATTTGCATTGTCACGTCTTGATTAACTGGATGTTATCATGATAATTAACTACGATCGAGAGCTTATTATTAATTCCTTCAATCAGTGTACTCCAGCCACCGTCCAGAACACAAACTGCTGCAGCTAGCACTGTCCGGACAATGACGCCTAGCTTGCCTCCAACAGATAGATTAGTTTGATTGGGGCCTAGCATAGGGCTGCCAGCGTTCAGGTGGACAGGTCGCCGCCCGGCCGGGGTCCCCCGGGCCGGAGCGTCGTCGACGTGAAACGACGGGTGCCGCCGTGAGCCTGACCGGCCTTGACAAAATTCCCATCTCAACGTACATGAAGTGAAGTGTGATGCACCCTATTAGATTAATAGCCATCTAACCGGCCCTCTTCTAGAATGGCTCCATTGTGAACAGGCATTCGACAATGTATCGATCATGTCCTAGTATTAAGCTACCAATTTGCTGGTACTCGGCTAACCTCTACATAGGCGTCGATAGGACAATTATTGACAAACTTGTATACACTTTTTGCTGGGTCAATCAAATGTTACTATTACTACCTAAGAGTTTTCTAATTAGTCTATACCATAATTCTCATGAGATGAAATAGAAAAAATTAGTATGCTCTAAAGCTAGGGTCATCATGGAAATTACAAGCATTGGGTTTATTTTGTTTTATAGATAAACATCTGTGCCACTATAAATATCCTGAATAAACATACTACATCAAAATTGCCAATCTGTGCCACTATAAGAAAAAGAGTAAAGTCCAATTTACCCTCGTAAACTTGTCACCGAATCTAAAAGCCCTCCTCAACTCGAATACCAGACAAACCACTCCCCTGAATTTCTAAAACTGGTCAAATTACCTCTCTAGCGGTTTCATATGGTGGTTTTCTTTTGACTCCATGGCCTTTCACCGGACGTTCCCGTCCTCGTCTCTCGCATCCAAGAGGCACACTAGCACGGCCTCGTCTTCATCCACCATTTCCCCCTCATCCTTTGAGCTCCCCCGCAGCTCCAATCCGACCTCCATCGAGCGCCAGGCCCTCGCCAACACTGTGCCGCTAGCCATCATCGTGGAGGACCACCTCCAGGCCGTCCCCACGCCTCCACTCCCCCTCCTCTAGGATCGGCTCATCCCCGCGCAGCCTGCGCGCCCGATAGTGGCCCCCTTCCTTCGCTGGTGCTGTCGAGGTGCGCTGGTAGGTAGAAGGGGTGGTGGGCGGCAAGGTCTGGGCATCGTGCGGTAGCCGGCGCCTGCCTGTCTGGGCCCGCAACGCCATCTCGGACCCTCCCGATGCGTTGGTCGGCAAGGTGCCGGAGCTCCCGGGCGCAGAGCTGGTGCAGTAGCGGCGAGGATGCAAAGAGGAAGAGAGGGGGAGGGAGGAGGAAGGAGAGGTGGAAGTGGGACCCACCTGTCATTGAGATAAAGTTAAAGTGGGACCCACATGTCAAGAGAAAAGAACCTGTGAAACCGCTTGAGGGGGAGGGGGGTAATTTGACCGGTTTTACAAGTTCAGGGGGTGATTTGTCTAGTATTCGAGTTGAAGGGGGCTTTTTAGATTCAGGTGACTAAGTTTAGGGGGATAAATTGGACTTCACTCTAAGAAAAATAATCTAAAGCATCTCATTTGATTTATATCTAATAAGTTATTTACCCACCACTGGTGACTTGTCTCTTCAGAGATACCTGAAAATTACCCATTATACATCCATTACATGTGCCGTAGTTCAATGCATCACTATATAAAATAAATCCCAAAGGACTCCAGTATGTGTATATGCTACTATATCATCCATTTCTTTCTTTCTGAAAAAAGAAAAAGGTAAATAAAGGTATACATGCATGCGTGTGTCAATAGACCATGTGCATATGAATGTAGAAACAATGCAATGAGCGTATTGATTTTCATACAAAACACATTGCTCAAGGTAAAATTTCAACTAATTAAATATACAGCGTAGGTGGTTTTCAGGGCCGGATGGGACCATTTGCCGCTACTGGAAAATGGATCTGCAGTAGCGGTTGGTGGTTTACCACCCGCCCTTGGAAATCAATCTCCAGCGGTAGGCCATCCCACTAGCCACATCTAGAAATGCTATTTCTAAGGGCAGTTGGATAGATAGACCTGCCCTGTAAATACATTTCCAAGGGCGCCACACCGGCACCCGACGCTACAACTCGCGATGAAAGAGCGACGTGGGGTGAGAAAAACTAGCATTACAAATACCCATGGAACTGCCACTACAAACCAGTTGTCCAGTAGTGATTGGTAGCTAGAATATATATCACATAGGGATAAAAAAACAAGAAAATATCTATAGATATGAAATTGTGTTATTAGAGTATACACATGAACACATGAAGGAGCGAGCGAGAGAGATTTTCATTAACCGCGTGCCCTAATTTTTTCTTGAGAGAATTCCCTGTGTCCCATTGGAAATAATGTCCCATCCTTATGTGCCATCGAAAAGATTGTGGTGACTCTAGTGCAAGTTTTTAAAATTTTCTTCCCCTGTGTGCCATTACTGTCATATTTTCCATCCATGGCCGTTGAGTAGGCCTTCCTGCCAATGGGACCCTCTTGTCATAGAAAGGAAGAGAGGAATTTGACTGACTCGAGTTAAGCATCAAATTTGAACATGTAGATTACTGATTCGAGAGAAACTCAAAATGCAAAATTTTCAGAAAATTTAAATTATCTAAAACTTTCATATATAAAGTTTTGTATTGTTCGTTTTTTAAAAGTGTTTAAACTACTACGTCCTTTTAAACGGACTAAAAATGGATTATACAAGACACGACCAACATAGCTGATAACTGAGTAGCGTTTAAAGTAGCGTTTAAACTGCGTGTTGAGGGGTCTAGGCCAACAGTGCCGTGAATTATGTTTACTGGACTATAGGATGATTAATTGACGTACGGTGGTGCTCCTGCCTTCCCAGCATTCTCCAATACAATCATGAAATAAAATAGTAGGGCATTGAATCGAATCGCATTGCTTGTAATCGATCAATAGTAGTAGGGCAACGATCGAGACACACCTAACTGTAGAAGTCATTGATCCAGAACAGAAGCGAAGTACACGGCCGTACCCTAGCATGAATCCAATGCATGCATGCACACACACCCTAAGCGACAAATCATGGTCCAAACAGTTGTGGCTAATTAGAAAAAAAGACGAGGTCAATCATCGTGACACTGTAGGACCGATCGAATGAGCGGTAAATTTCAGGTCGTCGTCGGTCGCTCCGTGCATGCATGTTACTGTTTGGAGCGAGAGAGATGAGTAGTACGGCCGCGCGCTTTGCACGGCCGGCGGCCGGCCAGCAGCGTAGATACGGCCGGCCGCTCAGCCGCATCAGGCAGCAGGCCGGCTACGGGGGCGGGGGAGACCGCACGCACGACGTCGCGCTCGCACACGTACGCCCGGCCCTGGCAGCTGGAGCATGCATGCATGAAGGCGAGGCCGCGGCAATTCCATCGATCGCGCGCCCCGGCGGCCCCGCCGCCCGCGCCAATCCGGTTAGCTCGCGCGCGCGCGGCCGCCGGCGACGTGACGTTGGACGTGGATGCGCGGCGAGGTCGACACGCGAGCGCATGGAGGTGATGGGGAGCCCGCCAGAAGGCAGAAGCTATAGCAAGCGCGTGACCACCGGGCCCTAAACAGTCATTGTCCAGGGCACTGTGCACGGCTGCATCTGCTCCCGGCGCTCCATATCGTACGTCCAGCTAGCGGATGGTCCTCTGGCCTGCGACTGCGAGTACACTGTTCGTTGTCGATCGAGCCGGTGTGGACCGTGCCTCCATGTACCTTCGGACCTCCAAACCAGGGTTTACAATTTCGGGAAAAAAAAATTTCGGCCCCCGCCGAAAAGCACGAAATTTCGGACACTTTTTAAATATATTTAATTATTTTTTGAATATTTTTTCTCTAATATTAATAGGAAATAACGAAATTTCGGAGGGCAAAAAATTTCGGCACCCACCGAAAAACATGAAATTTCGGATCCCTGCTCCAAACAGCTGATCAAGTTTTTCTTCGAAATTATTGTAAGCAGTTTTTTTTCTTGCAGGGTTTATATATACTATACAGTTGCTTATAATTTGCTCAACGACCTTCTAGCTAGGTCCTTATTAATGAATTATCTACATGAGGAATCACTTATTATTAACTATAATGTTTCCGTCATCCCATCAGCTTCAAATAATTGATTGGTTATTTGACTATATTTTGTAAATACACAAGTCATCTATAATATTCGTCTATCATAGAATCACAGGATTTTTTCGCTGCTGTTCATGGAAAAAGAAAAAAAAAAGAAAGGAACGGACAAATGTGTGGAGAAGAAATAATGGACCTATGTGTGGACCCCCAAACTGTTACCCTTCAACATAGTACTACGTCGCTATCCCTGTGATGGTAGCAACTGTTTTTGGAAACAAAGTAGTATAGTAGCAACTGTTTTTGAACAAAAGTAGTATGGACCGATGTTTTTGAACAAAAGTGATGTACGTATAGTATAATGCAAGCCCTTGTTCTTAGTGTAGAAAGCTTAATTGAGAGACCTTTTCTACTGATGTAATTAACATGCTAATCGATTACTAACCAGCTATCTATTTCTAACAAGATCCATCATCCACGCATTGTCGACAAGCAAGAGCGGCTCACGTGTATTCACACTTGATGTCGTTGCCGCACTGCTGCTACCCGATCGGCCGATCGACCCCACCAGCAAGAAGCTAACATTTCCGTGATTGCCAGCCTACTATTGCAAATAAACCTCTAGCAGACAGCACGACGATGGCAAAGACACGAGCACAGAAACACGTTGCATATTGCAAATTAAATAGTGTGGAAATAGATTTCTGTATGAAATTATATATATATAGAGAGAGAGAGGAGGAGGAGGACCGCCTATATATAGAAATGCTTGGAGAACCTCAAGCAAAAAAGCCTTAAATAAAGTGAAAGCTGAACGTTGTGTTTTCAAACAGCCGGCCGGACGTATCACGTACTAAAGCGAACTCTTTACCGAAAATAAATTTACAAGCCAAAGTTGAGGAAGGGGTTCCATTCAAAGTGAGGTTTTTTCTTGTCACCCAAATGCTCCAGAATGATAATTTCCATGAAGAAGGGGACAAAAAATGTTGATTTGAAGAGCTCCAGGACTTAAAAAGGATCTTGATCTTGAGGCACAGTGAGGACAAGTAAGCTCCAGAAATCCTTAGCAAAATCACACTGAAGAAATAAGTTTTTTTACTGTCAAGGGGGAGGCTCCCCACCTGGTGTATGATTGATTATTGGCCCAACAAGCGACCCACATCAAGGTTTACATATTGTTACATATTCTTACAAAGGGCTAGAGCCCCAATCCACAGGTGGCTTTGACATCTAAATACGGTAGATGTATCAGGTAAACACTTGATGCTCACCATACAGCTTTGCCAACGGGAGAAAACAGCACACGCCACTCCTCCCCAGCGCTTGCTGTTCTTGCTTGAATCGCCGAGAGCACAATTGTATGACTACAGGTGCATCAATTTTTTTCCTTCTTAAGATAGTTTCCTTACACCGTTCAATATTGCAGATTATCGAGAGCTAGATGATGAAACTACAGATGGAATATCATCTCTCAACGCACAGATTCATTTTCAAAGTTTCACATGTTAGATAAACCATTTAATTATTGTATGGTATTATGATCAAATGTGTCATATATAAACTACATAACCACTTTCATGATGGCTGTCATGGCCATAAGATCAAGAAAAAGCAATGAAATGAATCAAAGCGCTCTCGTTGGGGGTTCCATTCTAGTTTCAAACACTTGGTAACCGTATACACTGGGTTTCATAGGGATGAAACCCAATTCCCCTTTAGAGAAACCCATGCACAATCAATGGGGAAACACAAACTAAAAAATATATATACTCCCTTCCGGCCAAAATATAAGGCGCGGTCAAACCTGGCACTATCACCAACGCTAACATTTGACTCTAAATATCTCTCATCCTATAATGTTTATAGCAACAAAGCTATATGCATATAAAAGCACTACTAAATACTAAATACTAATCCAACTATGTACTTTTTGTAATACAAAGTTTTCATTAAATAAGATCAAATATAGGTAAAAAACTTCTAACTTTGAATCTTGAATTACGTGTATTATGGGAAAGAGGGGTAAATCCTAAGAATTCTCACGATAATATAATGAGAAACATATAGACATCAATTTGGTATATTACAATCTTAATAACTAACATATCCATTTCATTTGTTTAGATAATTTCTCAATTTGGTATAGGTATGCTTTTCGCGTTTTGATTGGTCATGCTGACTGATATTTTTGCCCTAATCCTTATTATGGTACTGTATGAGTTAATAAATCGAAAGCGACTCGGCAACAGAGAAGAGGATCCGTGCCGGGGGTTGGTCTGACATTACGGATTATGGTCCTGAATCCCACTTGCTGGTTGCTCCTAGTATGTGATGGAGGCTCCAAGATTGGTGGATCAGTTTCCTGCTCACGGTTGCATTCCTGCTAGCAAGGGGCTATAGGGCGCAGCTTGTCATCGGGCGGAGAGCAAGACAATATATAATCTTATCTTATTACTATTATTAATTGGAGGTTTAGCTCTCACGTTAATACTCACCCGACGTGCTAAAAAATAGATAAATCCTTAAAAATTCTCATTAAAATTCCTAAATTTACGTAAAAATTACCCACCATGCCATTATCAAATACAACTTAAAATAACCCCCTAAATTTTCATAAAAATTAAAATATGAATTAAATAACCATCTAAATTTGCATATAAATTACTCACCACGCCATTATAAAAGATGAATTAAAATAAACTCTAAATCTACATATAAATTACCCAATCATGAAAGATAAATTAACGTAACCACCTAAATTTGCGTATAAATTACTCATGATGCGTTATGAAAGATGCATTAAAATAAGCACATCTAATATTACTAAGGATTATATATGTATATCCTAAAACTCCCGTGCGAGAGCACGGGTTGACGGACTAGTATTTACTAATATTTATACAAATGATGTTAACCATCAGAGATTGGTATTTGTCACCAACATTATAGCTGAAAATTAACACTATATATGAAAACAGGTTGTATGCATTTCCAGAGAGACTGGAGGTCTCTCCTTTATCTAAAACATCACAAAAAAAATTCAAGGTGCTGGAAGATTTACCAGAGCTTAATTTGTCCATTCGGCAAATACTTCAGGTTCGTAATAGGGTATATGCTTCTTCGGCAGCCTAATTTTGTGCTCTTCGTTTCCTTGCTCCCAGTCCCTCGCCATTTATATTTCAGCCGGTTGGCGGCACAAACCAATTATGTTTTTTCCAAGTTTATCCGAGATTTTATAGTGGTTAGAAAGGTACATATCCACCGGTACCGGATGTTACCACTATTTTTATATTATTTTAAAGGTCTTTATCCCCTTTGTGGAATTAAAGATAAAAAATATGGGTACCGGTCCCACTATTTTTGGTACCGTCTGGTACCGATACTTTGATACCGTATATTTCTAAATCGTTAGATCTTCTCTGATGTGCCGCTCATATTTTTTCAAACCACTGTGTAAAATGTGTACAAGTATATGTGACAGCCGGTTTATTCCACCCACCTGTTGTGACATATCACTTATGTGATACTTCTTCCGTTCATAAATTTATAACAAGGTTGATTTTTTCCACAACTTCTATCATTAATTACTTTTACGAAAAAATCATAAGTTATCACTTATCACCTCATTGTAATTTGTTTTAGCACTAAAGGTAGTTTGAGTATTAGCTGTGTTTTATATATTTGAGTATTTTTTTCGAATAAGACGAATGATTAAAGTTGGAGAAAAACCCAACCCTGTAGTACATTTGTGAAAGGATGTGATACTTGGTTTTTACTACTATTTTTTATCATTTTCATTCGTTGTACGTATGGTCTCAAAATAAATAAATAAAAGATACTGATGCTGTATTACAGACGCGCGGAGCTATGTATAGCAACCGGTAACGATTGTCGGGAAGTACTAAACGGTTATATACTAATAATATTGATCGTTCTCCTTGACTAAACGACACGCTATCGATTCAATTCGTGTCCTGGCTTTTTTTACGGTGAATAATCCACTGTGATATTCAACTGATGAGGGGAGGAAAATAATAAATAAAGTAGCTATGGCGGTACTTTACGGTGAGATTATTGGTGTGACAGACAAGGGCACTGGATTAATGATTCGTCAGCACTCAACTTGCGCACGTATGTACAGCGATGAACCCACGCACACATGCCTGGACTGGAGTGGACACATCATGCATGCACGCAGGGGCGCACAGTGCCGCCTGGAATTATGGTCTGAATCGATCGACCCATTTGTTTTCACGCTTGAACGCCACACAGTTGGATTTTGTGATGCTCCATTTGACCTCCTCATCAGGGATGCACAATTAAATAGCGGAGCTATACCTTGTGCATGCCCTGCCAATCAATCTATCAACATGCATCTAGCTAGGTTGATATATCTCTAAGAGCTTTTTATTTGGAAGAATGCTGCAGAAAAAGTGGCTGGGCCAACTTGGTCCATTTCTATGCAATGATTCCGTTGATCGATCTGTTTATAGTACTCTGTTACTAATAGAAACGGTATATATATAAACATATGTACTACGAATACGTAGTTTGCCACAGGGTAAGGGGAACATGCATACACATCCATTTACATTTTGGATAATATATAAGAAGTATGCATATAAATAAATAGTTTTGGAATTTGACACAAAGTGTTGTGTAATGGTCCCTCTGTTCCAAACTGTGTATAATTTATATGCAGATTAAGGGGGTAATTTAATTCATATTTTATAATGGCATGAACAATAATTTTTATGCAAATTTAAGTGGTCATTTTAATTCGTAATCACAATGGTATGGTGGGTAATTTTTATATAAACTTAGTAGATTATTTTATCTCAGTTTTTCATAATGGCATACTCCAGTGGATATTTTTTTAGAAAATATGATAGATACAATGGCTATTATTATTAGAGCTACGTGATGGACAGCCAGATGTTTCTGATTTTTGTAAAAAATTTTAAGATTCATCTTTTTTTCTTAGCGCGTCTGGTAATGATTAACGTAGAGGTAGTAAGGTATATGATTTAGCATCGGATCAACAAAAAATAGAGTACATATGTAATTTCGTGGGCTGGTCATTTATTAATTAAACAATGATAGAAAATTTCTTTTATGGGAAATTTTGAGGACCATCTACAAATCATCAGTATATGCAGCAGTACAGTAGGCCCAACACATGCACGTGCAGCCCCAAATTAAAGAACGGATCGGCGGGCAAGAATTGTACTATTCGGTCAATGTGCTGGTACGTTCCCAGTAAGGTGCTGGCGTACTCGCTCGCCACGAACAATTACTGAAAAAGAAATATATATAGATCGTCTGCATCCATCCATTCGACAAACGGTCGTGATCTCTGACCCGACGCTTGCTTGGCGCCTTGCCTCTTTCACAGGACTCGTACTAGTTTTTTTCACACGTTGGAGGAGCCATAGCCCATAGCTAGCTTTTGCAAGTACATAGCTAGCTACAAATGGACCACCGGCCCGGTCCGTGTGGAAACACTGCAGTGCCAGTCGGACAGGGACGTGCACCGCAGCCATGCCAACGGTACGGCACAGACAAGCTTTTCTCACGCACCATGGGGCCGTGGGCCCCACACGTGCACCCCAAGGAGCCGTCGTCTTGCTAGACCTGCAGACTTTCCTGCCGCTGAGCGTGACGTCGCCCCCTCTCCCAACCACACAAAGTATATAATACTGATGCTCGAAGATTAACGGGGTGTTTCATCCGGTCAATATATTTGAAGTACGTATCACGTAAAATATTCGGACGATACCTACAAGTATTAAATCTGATTTAATTAAAAAACTAATTATATGGACGAGCACTAAACTGAAGAGACGAATTATTAAGCCTAATTAATTCCATAATTAACGACTGATTACTGTAGCATCATATTTGCTAATCATGGATT
Source organism: Paspalum vaginatum (assembly GCA_030272315.1). Lineage (NCBI taxonomy): Eukaryota > Viridiplantae > Streptophyta > Magnoliopsida > Poales > Poaceae > Paspalum > Paspalum vaginatum. Next base: position 39,671,239 of record CM059015.1, on the reverse strand, counting down.
TATTAGTCTTAATAAATTCATCTCGCCATTTAGTTCTCACATGTATAATTAGTTTTATAATTAAACTATATTTAATACTTTTAACCAGCGTCCAAACATCCGATGTGACGGGTACGGCCTAAAACCACACAAAAATACCTGCATGCATGCATGGCGGCAATGGCATCGACATTCGTAATATTCTAACACTACTACGGAGTACGTATTTGCATTGAGATATTTGTATGTAGGGAGTAGGGACTAGACTACTGGTCCATTTTGCAGTCTGCTTCCTCCTTGAGAGAGAACAGCCAGCCAAAACGTGCAATGGTCAGCAGTGGTTTAGTTGTTTTATGATGATACAGTGCCTTCTCCTCTGATCTGCCTGCTTCATGTACACACACAGGCTCGTACACCAGTGTACTTTCTCAGAGAATTACTAATATAAAAAGATTAAATTCAAGAAGTTGTACTAGCTAGTACTTACTTTTTTCTCTCGAAAGACCATATCGATCTTACCTCGTACTACATTACTTTTCAGGGTAAGTTCCACAAATAATATTAATGCTTTCCTTACAAATAACCATAATAGTGTACATAATTAATTAAAAGAGTAAAGCTCATGGGATGTAAACGCCGTAAGTTTTTTGCAGCTAGCTGTAGTTGCTTTTAATTTCCACTAAACTACCACATTTATGAGAAGAATTTGAAATGTGGTGGGATGGACAATCAGGTGAGAATAGCCTAAAGAAGAGAGTGAGTACTACTTAGGTTTATGAAAATTGGTAAAGGAACTTGATGCATTGCATGTACTCTTATCTGCCCATCAATGTAATACTTTGGCATGAAAGAGTTTTCAAAAGTAAAATTTGACCATTCATTCTCTCGAAATATATTACGACCAATTGGTACAGAACGAACCAGCATCATCGTAATAAAAATACAAACGCCTAGCTGATGCAGTTTTTTTTTGTACACATCTTCATCTGGTTGTGATTGACTTTTCTTATCGGCCAATTACTCTTTACCCCGATATATAGTGTTTTCCCTTTTGCATCTCACACACCCATGTGTGTCTGACATGTGTTTAGTCAATACTTATTGCACGAGCTGTGCGTTTACCATGGAAACTAAAGCATTCATCTCTTCTTACACAGAGGCATGCATTTAATGATACCTTGAGCTAGCTGTTATATTAATAGTGGTAGAAATATGTAATCCAAATTTATATTTAGGTGTTTTTTATTTTTCGTTATCTTAAATCAAAATAATAACAAAATTTGGTGATTTGAATTTAGAGGTTATATTAGACCATGTTTTATACTGGCATAGGTGACAGATTAGACGACGATTTATGAGTACTTTAGGCTATTTTTTATAATGGCAAAGTTGGATGATTTATATATGCATGGATTTAGGGGATTACTTTAGACTATTTCCATAGCAGTAAAGATGAGAAGATAAAATAGAACCGATGCCAATCATTATTATCAAAGACGATGGATACTTAGTGAATTAATGGTAGGATGCTTGTGCTTTCTTGAAAATGTTATGATTTATTTCTTTTCGTAGCTGGCGTGTCTCGTGATGGTTCACACAGAGGCAAGATTGATTAATCATTGTACAAAGCTTGCAAATTGGGAACATTTTCAAATCCAAATCTGTCTTATATGTACTGATTGACAAAGGAGTACAGTTTTATGAGGCCAATAAAAGCGTCCATTAAGCAGAAAGGGAAATTCAAGACAAGAATCCCGGACCGACCAGAAAGCAATGGTAGAGAACATCCGAAAGAGAGGTACTAGCTGGGTGCCACAACAATTTAACCCCATCTGCAAGTTGCAACTTTTTTTCTTATAATGAAGCTGCAGCTTCTTTTTGAAGTAAATATCAAGGCGCAACTAAATTATAGCATGTTGCAAACTCACTCTCTCTACAGATCATTCAGCAGAACAAGAAACCAAATGGAAAAGAAATTAACTTGCGTTAATTACACAACAGTAGTAGATTAGCAGACCGACCAGAAATTACAAGTTCCACAGGAGGGTACCAACCGACTGGGCCCAGCCGTGGTCGCCGTCCGGCCCGAATCCGAAGAGCTCGTCCTTCGCCCCCATGTAGCCACCGTCGTCGACGTCGTCGATCCACTCCGCGTCGCACCAGGACGCTTGCGCGCCGTCGTGGAACGAGAACGACGTGGCGCCGGCGAGCTCGGTGGCGTCCTCGTCGAGCGGCGGGAGCTCGACGATCGCCTCGAGCTCGTCGTCACGCAGCTGCCCCTCCGGCGGGGCGGGCGTCGGGGTGGGCAATGCGGCCACCACGGTGGCGGCAGACGGGCCCAGCTCCATGGCTGCGGCGCGCGCCGCAGCGGCCTGGACGTCTCGAGGCGCGGCGGAGGCCGGGCGAGGGAGCGCCGTGGCCATCTCCGGGAAGTTGAGCACGGCGGCCGGGCCCTTGACGACGAGCGAGGCGGCGTCGTGCGCGCGCGCCGCCATCTCCGGGGTCGGGAACGTGCCGAGCCAGATGCGCGACTTCTTGCGCGGCTCCCGGATCTCCGACACCCACTTCCCCCACGCCCGCATTCGCACGCCGCGGTACGACGGGTGCTTCCCGTTCCCGCCGCCTCGCGCTCGCTTCTCGCCTCCGGGGCTGCGCCGGGCCACTGCCGCAGCTGGCGACGGCGGCGGCGAAGACGACGTGACCCCGGATGACGCCGGGCTGGAGACCTCCCCGTCAAGCATTGCAAATCGATGGCGATTATTGCGAGCTGTGCTGAACCACGAGCTCGCATGGAACGTTAATTTCTTGGATAGCTAGCTACCCAGCTAGTGCAGTAAAGATGGAGCGGCTGAGGAGGATGCGACGAGAGAGAGCACAGAGATGGATGAGTGAGGAAGAAGGGCATTAGTGGGGCGCCTTTTGTAGCGGCCGGCTGCAGGCTGCAGGTGGGTAGAGAGATATTAGTGGCAAAAATATAATCATACAAAGTCTGTTTTGTATCTTATCTCTCTACGACGAACTAGGATGTTTCAAAACAATCCCTATATTAACCCTCATGAAACAAGTTAGAAAAAATCCTAGAAGTTCCTCAAGAAAACAAAAACATTCTGTCATCACTTTTGTAGAATTTAACCATGATAGAGTAACAATAGCGACTTGGATTGTGGAAACAACGTGCTAGGAAAAATGGGACCAAAACCTTATGCTTAGTATGCAGCCAATGGCCAATAGGGTTGCGCTTAACGGGCCAGCACTAGGAACGGCATTGGCCTGGTGCGGTTAGTGCTCATACCGGCTGCACAAGGCCCAATGTTGTGCTTGGGCACAACCCCAGCATGGTAGTCCAACCCGAGCACGGCACGACCCATCCTCAAGGCTCCCTCCTCACTCGATAGCCGAACGAGACCCTAATCATTTTCCTCATTTTTGCCGCCTCTCCTCTCGTCTTCTCTCTCTTTGTTCTGGAGAGCCGCCACTGATGGTCAGCATAGCACATCACTATTGGCCATCTATACATGTCCTCTCTCATCTTGTATGTCACCGGCGGTGTCCTTGATCTCCTTGTGCTCATATCCATCTTTGGCCTTAGGCCTTAACCCACGCCTCACCATGGTGTTCCCTAGATCCAGTCATCAGTTGGCGTCGCCAACTACTTTGGTGCTCCAGTTTCTCACCTTGCGGAGCATTTAAGGAACCAGAGGGCCAGATTCATACGTCGTTGACCTCTCTGGTGCTCCGGCTTAGGCCTTAGGATAAGATTACTAAACCTAACCCTATATCTTGATCTTTGTCTTTGTTCTTGATCTTTTTCTCATCTTCTTGCACAGAATGTCTCTCTGTTTTTTTTATCTTGAAGCAATTGAGGAACCAGAGGGCCACCGATGGATGACAACAACGAACAAACCATCAAAGATTACCTTCATGAAGCAGGTGGACAGATATGACAAGGAAGATTTGGGAGAGCGAAGGGTTGAGTTGATCGGTGCTTGCTAAGGTGTGCCTATGGACCCCGCCACCCATGGTGACAGTGATGGCCTGATGGCAATGAGGATGGGGACATTGCTGACAAACTCCTAAGTTGCAAGCAGCTATGGTAGCAAAGAAAGCAAGAGGATTGGACCTTCCACATCTAACGTGTGTGGGATGACTTCGAAAAAGATCTACAAGGTCATGAATTGCCAAGATGTTTGGTATTAGGCTAAGTGCCTCCATTGCAAAGGTATACTCTCTGCTAGATCTAGTGGTGGTACTACGCATCTTTCACGTCATAGAGATGCATGATTTAGAAAAAAAAAAGGTAAAACTGCAGTGGTTTAGTCCATGATCTAGTTTAATCTTGATGCTGCATCTAGGTTTTGGGAGTACAATTCTGAAGTTGCACATATTGAACTATGCCATTTGATATCTAAACTTGATCTTCCTATCTGTTTCAGTGATGCATATACTTTTAAGGAATACATTAAGAAAGCACAAAAGCCTAGATTTACTATACTATGTCTCATCAAACCATAAACAGAGACATTGTTAATTACTTCACTGGTCGGCATGCTAAACTTGTTCAGTTCTTTGAGAACCGTGTTTCTTCTATTGCTATTATGTCTGATATCTCGAATGGCAATGCAAAGAAAGATTATCTAGTGTGCTTGCTCATTTTGTTAAGAGTGAAATGGACCATTAGTCCATAACTTTTTAGGTTGTGTAGGTTAGGTTGATCAACTTTTGAAAGGCTACATGCCACCAAGCCACCAAGGCTCAGCCACCACCCTCTCTCTTAGTCAGAAGGCATCAAATGATCACTACGAAGTTTGAATGGTCTCCTCGTCGCCCCCAAGGTGTCGCTTACTAATCCACACCATTTAAGAAGGGTCTAGCAATGAGTACAATGTGACTTGACCACAGCCAAGGCTTCTTAATAGCTCATGCAGGAGCTACACTCAAGAAGAGCTCGCAAGCTCACTCTCTCAAAAGGTCAAACCTCTAAACTAGCTTGGATTAAGCACTAAGCACTATTATGGTGGTTGGAGTTGATGATATGCTTGGAATACTCCTCTACACTTGATGTGGTTTTCAGTTGCTCCAACTCCCTTCAAATGGCCCGGTGGGGTGGCTTATATAGCCCCAAATACGAACTAGCTGTTAGCGAAAAGGCTACTAGAAAGTGGATTGACTGTATGGTACGGTCCATATATTTTTGGCATACATCAGACCATGCGATCCATTGTACTTGCCAACAAGGCGTTGTTGCTCCAAAGGTCCAACCAATATGACAGTATGACAAACCATACCATACAGTCCATGTATTTTGTTGCTTGCTGCAATCTTTACACCTTCAGCCAAAATAGCCCGATGTTTAGTATGGTCTCACAAACCATACCTTTTGGTCTTTGTATTCAATCTGCACTTGAAGATTCCACACCTTCAACAAAAATGGTCTGTCCCTAGTACACTCTTCTAGATTGTACCTTCTGGTCCTGTGTATTCTTGGTTGCTTCAACTGTCTTCCAGTGGAATGATCTACTCAGTTCAAATCTTGGAGGGTCGGACCTTCTAGTCTTCACATTTCACTAGGCTTCAACTTCTCGGCCCTTTTAGAGAAAAGGTCCGACAGATTGGTACGGTTGTTGACACGTTTTCACGCCAAACACTCAAATAACCCTAGGGCTCGCGCAGTAGGGCACGAGGCACCTCAGGGTTGCCCTGACCATGTCTGATATTCCGGCGTGCCTTACCAGGACAATCTAGTAAGGGGCAGAGCTGCGGGTAGACCTAGATGAAAGCTCCCAGGAGGGATCTCGTCAGGGAGGATTAATGCTAGGGTTTGCTCTAGTGTCGACAGGCCACCTAGAGCTCCTTAAGTCGGTGTAGAGTCGAAGAGAGGCGAAAATTAGAGTTGGAGAAGAGAATTAGGGTTTGGGAAAAATAGAATTGCATAAAAATAGATTGTGGATGCTTCAATCGGCCTTACCCCTTCATTTATAGGGGAGGGTGGTCTTTACCCTTGTACAAGTCAGAATCCTCGTGATCACGCAGAATCCACGAGATTCAGTTTGGACTCGACTCCTACCGGATAGTCCAGCATACCCCATCAGATAGTCCGGTCCTACTGGACAGTCTGGTAAGCCCCAACAGACAGTCCGGTGTGGAGGCAGCCAGTGCAGGCCTGCCCAATTTGGTGCTCAACAACGGTATTAAGAGACCAAACCTTTCGGTCCTCACAAAGTCATATCCCCGTTTGGGCGGCTCTTTGAGCCTTGCCTTCGGCTCTTCTTACCTAAGAATGTGCATCTAGACAAGTTTATTAGTCCTAAAGTATTGTTTGTCAATCAATCACTAAAACCCAATTGTGGAAATGTGCCATAATATTAAACTATGGAAATATGGAACTTGTACCAAACGATATATGCAAATATAACCTATGCATTGCTGCTCTATTTATAGATTTTAATAACTGACTTGTTGCAATTTTAATATTTTAATTAGAGGAACAATGCAATATACTCCCTCCGTCCCAATATACAGGTCGTTCTAGGATTCGAATTTTGTCCCAGAAAGCAAGTCGCGCAGAGGCGCAGCTCACAGCATGCACGCGCACTCCGCAACCCGATACGACTTAAATTAATCTGTGGGCCCGCCATCAATCCTTCTCAACCACTCGTTGGTCGTCTCCTTGCTCTTTCTCTCCCCCTCTCTCTTCCGTTCACACCAGCACCATGGCACCACACTAGCGAGAAGCAGAACGCACGCCCCCACACCACACGGCCGCATCCTTGTGCCGAGCCTGCCGGCGGTGCCGTGGCTCCTCGTGCCGGCAGCTCGGCGTCCCCGCATGGCTCCATCCTCGCGGCGCAGCGGGAGGCCTCGCAGGGCGGCTGCGTCCTCCCCCCACGCAGTGAGCTCGGTGGCGGCGGCTGCGTCCTCGCCCGCGGTGAGCTCGATTGCAGTCTCGTGCGCCCACGAGCTGGGGGCGCGGTGGTGGCATCCTCCCAGACGGCGAGCTAGGCGGGGGCCGCGTCCTCCCATGCGGCAAGCTGTGCGACTGGCAGCGGGGCAAGCATGGTGAACTAAACGGCGGCGACGTCCTCACGGCACAGTGGTGGAGGCAGCTAGCCTGCGGCCCCACGCCCCGCTGCGGCGCTGATGGCAGCTCGGCGGCGGCCCCACTCACCCTCGCTCGCACCCCGCCGGCAATGCTCTCGCTCTTGTGCCCCGGCTCGGCGCTGCTCGGCGGCCCTGCTCCGCTCCTAGGAGCACGCACGGCCCACCGGAGCGGCAGCGTGAGTAGCGCGGCCAGGCCTCGCTCGGCAGCGCGGTGGTGTGCGAGCGCTCGCTGGGCCCCACCGGAGCAGCGGTGCCTGCGCGCATGGCAGGTGAGAGGGTATTTGGGTCATTTCCTCACTCTGCTATTTTGGCGACCGCAACCTTAAACGACATGTTTTATGGGACGGAGGGAGTATGTAGGAATAATGAGTTCAACATATTTTCAAATAGAGCACCAATAGATAGATTATATTTTTAGAAAAGAAGTGATACATGTTTTATATGTTTGTAATTTAACATAAATTAATTATGAATTTTTAGAGATTAAATAATGTTTTATTTTTAAAAATAGAAAACCACCATCCAAAACCACTTTCAACTGAGTCGGGGGGTTTGGGGGGTTTGTCTAGTTTGGTTAGTTCAGGGATCATGGTTACCCGGTTTCATAGTTCAAGGTTGAAAATCGGACAATTGTGATAATTCGAGGTTGTAACGGACTTTTCCTTAGAAAATAATAGTGCATTTAGGAGAAGAGAGGTGAAATGTGAGTTTTATGGGGATGAAACTAGATGTACACATTTACAAGAATATGAAACACATTGAAGCTATTATTGAGAGTTAGATGGTTTTACTTAATTTCATCCAATTATATATACTCAATGACTTGCATCATAATTAAATGCCATGGCTACCATATGAAACCGTGAAATGGAACTATGTAGGGAGACATTGTTTCATTTGTCAACTCAAAACTAGTTCTGATGCCGTGCCTCTTGAAAACTACGAAATAAAACCATTGAAAATGACCTACAAATATGACTCAGAAAACTAGGGCACACAAGTTAACTAGGCATAGTTAGGTTAGAAACTGAGTTAATAACTTGTGGTTTAGAGCGCTAAAAAGACTAGCGTGCATGTCGGACCTGTACAAGCAGGGGCGAAGCCAGACCAGAAGAGACAGTTGTTCACACCTAAAGAATCATAATCATGTCTAATTAAAAATTTGAAGTAGTATTATCAATTTGGACTGCAAATGGTCAAAATAAGCTCTTTAGTAGTCATTTTACACATTTTCCCATCATGCATGATGCGGTTAAGATTCGGAATGGTTTAACTTAGGCATGAACCGAGAACAAGAACATGTACACTCATCATTTTCGGAGTAGGCAAAAAGGATTCTCGATGGAGGGAAGAAAGGACAGAATAGCCCGAAGAACAAACGGAGCCTGATTTCACTTTCATAAGATATGATATCGCCCTTGGAAGGACAACCAAGATCGATTAGATTGCATAACATAGTAAGCACGATATCTTTTGATAAGCCCCGTTTAAGGCTAAATAAATTAATAAAACACCACCAACAACGAGCCGATCATTAGCAAAGAAGAAATTCTCGTGGCCTGATGTGGTGACCTGCTGCCTACTCGCTAAACATCCCGATCAATTTATTTCTTGATATGGACGCATATTATTTTTAAATTTTTGTTCAGCATCCTTCTCAAAACGGCCAATGGAAATCCAAAATGTTGTCCAGTTGATGGCGCGAAAGCAACTTGTGTTCTTCTCTTGAAACTTTTTCTTTGGTTGTTTACGATAGCGACGTACGTACGTACCACATTGGCATATTGTCTTCTTCCCTGGTGGAGTAATCAAACATATATATATGGGATCAAAGGGCAGCAAAAGTAGGTGCAGCTCTGGATCTTGTCATTTCATACAGGAATATAATTGCATTGAAATAGAAATGAAAGTAACATATAAGAGCAGGAATTAGACAAGAAAATGTATGTACACAAATAAAGTGTGCACATCGATAGTCCGAATTAACATAGAAATGTATTGAATCTCTTTGACACTAACAAAGCTATATATAGCTTAGTTCTATATTTAAAAAATTAGAGCTTATAATTTAAAAATTGTTGATGCTATATGTGGTACTAAGAGAAATCAAACGTATTATTAGAAGGTACCAAATCGATGGGTTCAATACCAGGAAAGATGGAACTAATACTATTTAAATTTAGTGTATTAAACTCTTCAAAAGATAGTAATAAATGGTAACGGTTATCCTAAAAGTACTTCACAACCATTGCTAAAGATATCGCCATTCAAATTTGTAAAGGGTTATGAAGTTTTGAATAGAATTATGTAATAATATATGTATGTGTTTTGTATATTTTCTAGATTAATGGTTATCAATATTCATATGGACAAAAAAACAAGTGCCAAAATCTTTTACAATATCAAATGGAAGGAGTATAAATTCACAAATATATACGAACACGTGTACGTGGTACGGACAAGAAGTTTTTTACTACTAACCACTTTAGTATATAAGACTAATGTCACCAGCTCGTTCATCCCACCGTTTATATTTCAAACTTCACTCTGTATCCGTACGGTGTCCACGTACACATACACCAAAAACTGTAGAATCCACTGCTCCTCTGTGTTTGCATAAATGGCTCCATACACGTACACTAAAAACTGTAGAATCCACTGCTCCTCTGTGTTTGCATAAATGGCCCCATGATTCGGCCAATTGAAAATTCATATTGAACTGTAGAACCCACTGCACTTCTGTCTATCCATCACCCGAGATCTGTCGAGAGGATTCGGCGGGTCCTACCTCTACATGCATCAGATTGAACTTTGAAAATTCAGATTTTGTCCTTTAGTTATATTCATTAAATATATTCTTTTTCTGCCAGGATTCAATAAATATATGATTGAACTGAACTTTGAAAACGGTTATTCATTCAGATTCTTAGCCATCTACGACGTTCGATATGTGTTTGATTTTGTTTTATTTGTTTGGCTTTAGCTAATAATTAGTTAGCTAATAGTTAAGTGGCAACAAATTAGCCGGATGACATTTAGTTCTATCTGTTAATATATACCCCCTCCGTCCTAATTTATAGGTCATTTGATTTTTTTTGGCACCAAGTTTGTCCAACTTGTCTTATTCAAAATGTTTGGGAAAATGTGAAAAAGTTAATTCATAATTAAAGTAATATATGCTAAACTAAATCACAATGAAAATAAATGATAATTGTGAATTGTTTGAACAAGACGAGCTGTCAAATTTAGTATAAAAAATCAAACTACCTATAAATTAGAACGGAGGTAGCGGTAGATAATAGGTATTTGTATTAATAAAACCTTGAATGCTCTCTATTCATGTTTTATCCGCCAACAGTTGGAATTAGCTAATATCCTCAATAGTATAAAGGTCCTTTTGCATGGTATTAACTGCCATTAGCTGATATTAGTTAGATTGAGCCAACTATATATAATGAGATAATTTTTACTTGAGTCTAACTGGTTGCTATTAACTGATCTGATCTCTTAGCTGAACCTGTTTGATTATTTATATGCTGTTTTTAGTAGCTATGTTAGCTACAACTACAAGAAACCAAACATGGCCTCTTTTTATCTGTTTTTTTATCTGCATTGCTGGAGGCAAATTTTGCGTTTTGGTCCATGCATGCACTCAATGAACAGACCAGGACTTATTGAAGGTTGTGATACGATACTTATTCGATGAGAAATGTCAAAAGTCTCGAAGACGACATGTGAGATAATCAGCGGTATCAAATGTCATGTCACTTATTTCACATGCCGATACACACTGCTGCACAAACACCGCCCAACGCAAACCTGCCAAATGGCACCGGTGTCAACACGGCTCATCCCTTATATATTGGCCTGGTACCCTGACGACGTGGGCAACTCGCTCAAGGCCCGGGCGCAGTGCCAGCCCAAATACACTACATATTAATTATTAATCATAATATTTTCTACCAATACGAATTGAATATATCTTTGTTACAAATTTTACGGTGGTTGGAAAAAATACGAGCCATCCATCAGAGAAGATCTAACTATTTAAAAATAGACGGCACCGGTACCGGTACTAGACGGTACCAAATAGGTGGTCCGGTACCAAAAATTGGTGGAACCGGTACCAATATTTTTGTTTTTTAATTCTAAAGGCTTTTAAAAATTAAAAAATAGTGATACCGTGTGGTACCGGCGGGTACCTTTTCAACCACCCTAAAATATTTCTATCTTTGTACATGTAAACCTCCCCCCTCCCAAACCACTGCCCCAAAACTTAATCATTTTTTTCAATTCCCTCATTGTCTTCCTCTCATCCCAAATCTGAATCCTAGAGATCTCAAGTCCTCCTCTGCTACCCATTGCATTGCCTGCTCCTCTATATTCGCCCACTTCCTCCAATCTTGCCCACGATTTTCCCCCTTTCGACTCCTAGATTCAGCCATATCTCCTCTTCCCTCCCTTTGATGTCCATGGAGCGCAATGTGGTAAAGGTACCTTTCATGTACTTAGAACCAACAATAGGGATATGCCTACAGCCCGCATGACCATCATAGATATTGGCTTAAAGTTGGACGAGGTGATGATATATGTTCTGTATTTATTATATGTAAGATTCTCTCTTTTTTTTAAGAAATGTTCCAACAAAAGGAGTTTTGAAGTCTAGGAAATGCTCTTTCAATGTTTCCTGATGATCCCTAGTTTTACACACTCTCTATCCTGCAATAAGCATATTTGTATTATTCATAATTTGTCTCACAAAAAAGTACCTTTGAGCTTTTAGTCCAGCTATATATAGGCCTATTAATTGAATGTTTTCTCCTTTCAAAGATACCTTGTTTTTCCTTCCAAGGTGAACATTTATTGTCCACTTATTTCTTTTCAAGTTTCGGTTTGTTAATGTGTATTGTTGATTAATAACTTGAATCAATGGCATCAAGTTGCTTTTCAATACTAGTACTAGTTTGTATGAAAAATCCTAGAAGTGTTGTTTATGCATCGGATGGGTGTACAAGATGTTAATGAAAAGTATGTGCGTGTAACAAGGGTAGTAATGTCGATTAAATGTGCTTTGGCTGTCGATGCATGATGATTTTTCAGTAATATTTAGATTGCAACTATGAGGGTTGTCATATGTATACTCTATGAAATATTTTTCCTGTGGCGGTAATAATTTGCATAAAATAAACAAGCATGTATGCATGAGCAGTGACAGTGCGCAAACCATCACTGCTCTTACTTAGGGCATCTCCAGTGTTGAGGAGAAATCGAACCGTGCCTAGAAAAAACGAACCGAGACACTACAGGCTAGCGAACCGTGCATGTCAGACTTAAAATCGCACTCCAAACATGCATCGAACCATGTTGAATAAAGAAATCAGCAGCAACAACCATCTTCACAACCAAAGTGACACGTTGAAAGATGGATGCTTTTCCTATAGTTTTTTTCTCTCCAACACGCAACAACGTTTCTACACTGCACGCAGCGCACTTTGGGCTAGGTTCGGAGCTGCGTAAAATCACGGGTCGCATACAACACTGGAGATGCCCTTAGCTATTGAGTTGGGACAGTAGATAGTTACTTTAAAATTACCAAAAAAACAAGTGAATATAGTACTCTGTCCATTCTTAAATATTTATCGTGCTTGACACCATTCATCATATATTAAAAAAATCATAAGTTACTATTTTGTTGCTATTTGTTTTATTATCATTAAATTAAAGGAGCATGACTTACAAGTTTATATATTTTGAGAAATTATTTGACTAGGACAAATAATAAAACATGTAAAAAATGGCAACCGTAAAAACTATATAATACGTCACTAGCCACCTAAAAGTCAGAGTTAGGGGGTGTTTGGATCCGTGAGCTAAATTTCAGCTCCCGTCACGTCGGATGTTTGGACATTAATTACAAGTATTAAATATAGTCTAATTATAAAGCTAATTACACAGACTGAAGACTAAACGGCAAGACGAATTTATTGAGCCTAATTAATATATGATTAGCAAATGTGGTGCTACAGTAACCATTCGTTAATCATAGATTAATTAGGCTTAATAAATTCGTCTTGCTGTTTAGTTCCTTGTTTGTGTAATTAGTTTTATAATTAGACCATATTTAGTATTTATAGCTAGCATCAAACATCTGATGTGACTGTGGGCTAAAGTTTAGCTTTTGGATCAAACATCCTTGACCAGTATACATACTTCCTCTTATACCAAGACACTCACATATACAAACCCGTCCATATGCAAAGCTTAAGAATTAATAATATATGGAGCATTATCAGTACTCTTCTGCTCCATTATACTAGGTAAAGCAAATTAAAGGACAAAATAAACAAAGTCGTGCTTGGCAACGACCTTCCAATGGTTAATTGTCACTAGTAATTAACGGTGGTGGAGCAGTTCCTTTCCCGATTAGGCTCGCTAGCCAGCTCTTAACAAATTGCCTAAACTAATCACCATTCCGGGGCGCGACTGACATCATTAGATTCGGCGAGACGATCCGATATCCTAACACGGCGATTAACAATTCCGACCGCGCTTCGCTCCAAATTAAAGGCAACGCGCGGTTCTGAGATGAGCTAATTAAGCAATGATCGACGGCGATGGCCGGCCGATTCCCTGCTCGATCGATCGGCTAGCGTAGTACAGTCACGGTCCCACTAGCAGCTTCCGCTAATTAAATGTCTAATCACTTACCTAAACCGGATTAAGATGTTAGAAATAACTAATCACAAAGCCCACTTTCTCGCTGAGCTCTCTCAAGCTAGGTCTCTGGCCGGTATGAACGACGTCCCTTTGGATTACGTAATTAATAACTTGGCGCTATGATTATGTCGGTCCAAATTAAGAAGTTAATCCTTTTGTTGGTACGGGTATGCGTATATATAGTACTACTAATATACTATCACGAATTTAGTAAAGACAAGATAGCTTAGTTTTAAAAAAATATGTAGAGGTGGGATAATGTGCAGTGCAGGACATGCTAGATACACGGTATCTTTGCTTTGGACCACGATTATTGAATACCAGTACGCACAGCGTACTAACTGATCCGTACGTATTCAGGTACGTAGATATTCGAGTGTATAACTACTCTAACTACCATATGCATGCATGTGGCGTGGCGGCGCCAATCTGCCACATTGCATGTCCTAAAAAAGGCGTGGCATATGTGTCGCAACGCGACCGTTATCAACTACAGATGGATGGATAGTTGTAGTGCACACTGAAACTGTACAGTGGCGGTTGGGCAGGCATTTCTTGTTGTCTAGCTTGTTCTAGTATTGGACCATTATTTGGTAGGTATGCCGATTCATGGCCTATTTAATTTTTTATATGTAGCGTTTTGCATTGTTTTGGTACTAGTGTATAAGAGAAAAGTGGAGGCCGGCCGGAGCCGTACGATAAGAAGATTAAGATAATTAGTCATCTCCCGGAGGAGTGGGATGCGTGATTGGGAAATGGCATCGATTTCATTCCAGAGTAAAGAGTACTCCGCCGCCCTCTGCTTTTTGTATAGTTGCAACCGCTCAATTTTGTGCTGCACGGCATCAAATTAACCAAAAAAACGAAGAAAGTACGTCGCACTAGAGTTATATATAAACAGGTCTTTCGATAAGACAAGAGCATCTCGTTGTCCTTGTTTTCGTTGTTCAAAATGGATCGTTCGTTATTGCACACCGGCAATTTTTTTTTACAAGACATGTATATATTTTCACCTAGTTTGATCAATAGTTCATTCTTGAAAGCTGGTAGAATTTTTTTCTCTCCTAGTTACCCACACATCTCGATATATATTCTCTCCAATTTTTAATATTTCTCAAAGTTGATTTTTCCACAATTTTAATCCTTTGTCTTTTTTAAAACATTATGTAAATGTGTACAGATACAAATCATACTTAAACTAACTTTAATAATAAAACAAATCATAACAAAATAAATGATAATCTTATATTTTTTTGAATAAGATTTTTTTAAATGGAAAATTCCAGCCTCTGCAACCGCACACAGCCAGTCCTTACTGTAGGTTCTTACAAAGAGTTTGTTTTAGCTAATCTGTTGATTAAATTAGATAACTTTAACAAAAACAAATGCAAATTATCATAAACAAAGTCTATTGTTGCTTCACTATTCGTTTTTCTCAAAAATATCTAGAGCAACTTCTATTGCTTTACTCGTTGAGTGAATGGTCACTCTTGCATCTTTACAATGAATGATGAATAAACAAAAGTATAGAAAAAACAACCATGATAAATATTAAAAACCGAAGGAACAATAATCCGGGCCACATAATCGAAGTAGTAGTTAGTACACACCGACGTGGGCAAGGACAAACATGCAAATGCGTGGTCGCGAGACCTGCAAAGCTTGTAAGCCGCTGAGGAGCACGACCAGATCTTTTGCTTCTCTCTTCTTACTATATCCACACAAAATATATCTATATCCAATTATCCATGCATGCTCTAAACAAGTTACCCCCATCTTATTTTCAAAAAATTTGACAAATTATTGATATTTTTTGTGATTTATTATTTTACCATTACATGTTTCTATATATTTTCTAAATAAAATGAATAACCAAAGTTATGTGTCGATACATATATTAGGATGTAGTGTTTTTTTTTTTTTTTGCTATTTTTTGTTCTACCATCTTAACGAAATATGTATTGACCCAGGTCACAGAAAAAAAACAAAGTTGTCAAAAAATAATAAGTACGATAATATTTGAGGATGGAGAGAGTACTCAACGCATTTCAAAATTCTTCTTTATTTAGGCTATTTATGAATTCTTTCAATGTCGAACCAGCAGGAGCTTCTTGACACCGCCGAGCAAGACGGAGAACCGGAGATCGATCGAGCTGGGACGTGTCCTGATTTGATCTAGCCAGATCTACAAGCGCGTGGTGTCAGTGCAATTTGGCCCACTTAGCATGATGCTGTCCACATGGCGCACGGAGCGGATGCCGACAGTCGCTTTCCTAGTTATTGACTCACTGTCGTCTCAACCGGGGTACAGGGACAGCTATACAGGTGCATGCAGTATACATGCCTGTCTTAAACACATGTCAAAATATACAAACTACGTACGCGATACTATAAGAAGTACCTTCCTTCTTAGAACGTATGAACATTTCCCTGTTAGGGATAATAAGATAATATCCTATAGTAGATTTGCAAAAAAGAAAAAGTTCTATTGTATATGAGATTGATGCCACTATACGTATGTGTTCTAGCATTTAAAGCAAAGGATTGGAATTGTCATATCGAGATGAGATCAACACGAAGTTATCATCATGATTAGGAGAGGTTATTCCATCAGTTAGTACAACGCCAGCCGGAATCAAATGCTGCAAACAGTACTGCCCGAACAATGACACCTACCTTGCCTCCAATTCAATATATAGATTTATTTTATTTTTTTGCGGGACATAGTATAGGTGTTGCCAGCCTTCAGGTTGGCCAGCGTCGGAGGGCCCCCCCCCCCCCCGGACGAGCGTGACACGACGGGCGCCGTGAGCCCGACCTGGTTTGACAAAATTCTCATGTACTACCAGCGCATCTCTTTTTTTCTTCTTTGTTTTATGATAACATTAATTTTTTGACATGACGTCTGACCATTTACTAAAAATTCTGTTTAGATGTACAGAATTATAAGTCCTGCTCAAATAAGGACCGCTATCGAGATAGTCCATAACATAAGTCGCGGTTGTTGATTTTTTTTTTTCTAAAATTTCGATCGTTCGTGTTATTCAAAAAATTATAATCTCTTATTTATTTTGTTGGTGATTTTTTTATTATTATAGAGAATTTGAGCATGACTTGTTTCTTTATATTTTTACATAATTTTTTTGAATAAAACAAACCATTTGAAGTTTTAGAAAAAAAATTAACCGCGACATATATTTAAATACGGAGAGAGTATAAAACAAGTCATAATAAGATAGACGATGTGCATGCATGGTTAAGATATATATAACATCCAGAAGTTAATGACGTCATATATTTAAAATACAGATGGTATCTCCTTTCTGAATATGAAGTGAAGTGCGATTCACTTCATTAGCCCAACGCAATCCCTAAAAACAAACATTGTTCTAGAATCTCCATTATAAAAAAAAAATCCCAATCCTCGCTAATCCACTTCTGTTTTATATAGAGACTCACACCGGCAAAGCTCTAAAATTAGGTTAAGTGGAAAAAATAGTTAAATGTTAACACACGGGGTTGTCATAAGTGCAATCAAGACCAAGTTGAACGTACTCCAGGCCTGTGTATGTACAACACAAATAATGCACGATTCCAACAATGGTGGATCGAAATGTAGTATATATGCAATCTCAGCAAGGGCCAGCGAGCACCAATTTCTCTGTCCAACACTCGCTATTGATGTGGGGCACAGGAGCAGTATTTGTTTCCAGCCAATTCATTTTTGAGTTAAAAAATTTCAAACAGAAAATTTGGAGGGAGCACATAGGGTACATCGCCGTACCATAGGTGCGTATAGGATCCCAAGCGCATTTGACATATGCATGCGCACATGGCCTATACATGCATGTGACAATTTTTTTGCTTGTCAATTTTAATTTGCCGCGCGATAACTTGGATTAGATTCGATTGGATGGGATCTTTTGTTCTCCAACAGTTTGTGCTTCCTATTGTTCACAGTGTAGTGCATTTTAATTTTCTCAGTGTATAGTGTAACTATGATACTTGTCATGTACAGCCATATAAACCGTCTTAAGCGGGTTATAAACCATTTTAAGCGGATTATCTATATACAAAAGGATATTACAGTGATGTAAATAGACATTCTAGACGGTCTTTCTACTGTGTGCACAGCGCACGCGCCGCATCGTCCGTACTTGTCACGCTCGCACGTCGTACCAGCGTACGAGGGGTGGCACAGCTACTCCAGCTGAATGCAATGCATGCATGCATGTCGAGAGCAAGGCCACCAAACGGCGATAGATCGCCCCCGCCGCGCGCAGGGCACCAGCGTCCGGCCGGCGAGGCGACGTGACGTGACGTCTGACGTGGACGCAAGCCACTAGCGAGTGGTGACCACATCATATCGAACCCGCGTGGCCGGGCTGGCGTCGCCATGACTACTAGCTAGCGAGCACAGCACCCACACCAACTGCCCGCAATGCATGCATGAGAATGAGATATATCGAGGGGACTCCTTCTTGCGAAACAGTGCAATTTTATTAACACCGTGGTCACAAAAAATACATCTGTACTATCTATAATGTATAAATAGTATTTTTCACTCTGTGTGCAGTACGCAAACAGTATTTTTTATATCCATATCTACTCCCACGGCAGCAGCTCACCTCTACCATTATACTTGCACAGTCGCACTACATCTTTACCTACAGTAGCTCGATCTTTGAGTGACGTACAGACACCATACCCTAAAATCCATGAAAAGTCACCAGAGTCGGTTGTGTCGTCTATCGTAATAACGCTAAAATAAAGCAAGGCCCGTCACGCCTTTCTCCGTTCGTTCCCGCCAGTGGCGGACCCAGCTTCCATGCTCAAGGTATGGCACGGCAACAAGATAGCAAAAATAGCCTAGAATAGGATTCATCTAAGTAACCGTCGCTAGGATAAGCAGTATTTCATGTTTTTAGCGGCATATATGGACCATGCTTTGGTCCGCCACTCTCTGCAGCTATACAGTACTGAGAGGTCACATTCACGTAGGGGGCGCTGCGCTCGGTGTCTTGCTCATGGCACTATCGGGCTGTTGACCCACACACGCTCGGTCCCTACGATAAGACCATCAGCAATCCTGTTATTCTAAATTTTTTTCTCCAAAAAAAATATTTCAGTCTAGTGATTTTTTTCTCCACATTGCATTTCGCTGCACTCCAATTCCTCTATATATTTCCTCCATATCCAACTAACCACTATTTTATTCGTTCCATATCAACTACCTTCCTCTAATTAAAAAACAATGTATGTACTCATCCCTCACAAGTGGGCCCGCCATCCAGAACCTCCCCTTTCCCTCTGCTCCTCCGCCGCTCCAGGCGAGCCCGAACTCGAGCTCAGCCTCCGCACGCCCCCCCCCCACTCTCCACCGCCGCGCCGCCTTCTCCCCGTCCGGTCGCCGCCGCGCCTCCTCCTCCACATCCCACGCCCCTCCGCCTTCTCGCTGCCTCCTCCGGGTCCCCGCTCCACCGCTGCGGCTTCTCCCCGTCCCACGCCTTCTCCGCCGCCGCACCGGCTCCTCCGGGTCCCCGCTCCACCGCCGCGACTCCTCCTCCACGTCCCACGCCCTCTCCGCCGCCGCACCGCCTCCTCCCCGTCGCGTCCAGCTCCTGGACCGACGGCCGACGCCAATCAAGCTCCGCGCGCGGGCGAGCTTTGCGACCCCCTCGTCCGCGCTGGCCGAGCTCCGCGCGCGGGAACACGGTGAGGTCGTTGTGCAGGCGGTGGAGAGAGAGATGATGCCGTAAATCCGTACTTCCGCCAGGGATGCCGGAAAAGGCTCGTTCCGCTGCTTTGGCGTGACGCGTAGCGGAACCGGCTGTAGCTGATTTTACGCTATCTTGTTACGACATGCAGGTACCGGGACGGATAGAGGGAGCGGTGCAGATAGTCTAACTGGCTAGGGGCTCCGTTCTTCTGCGCGGCTGCATGGTATCCATGTGGAAACAGTACCTTCGCGCTTTCCCTATGGAGCGATGAACGAGATGGACGCAAGCAGTTACGACATGTCTCTGTTTGCATTGCGGCGGATCTGCACCGTACGAAATAATTGCCTAGGTTCCTTCGTGGTGAAATCAATCAAATCGGATTTAAATTCTTGATTTGTCATGGGTGCCACACTATTTTTTTAGATTTATTCAGGATTTAATTAAGGCAATGTTATTTCAGTGATGATTGATGTTTCTATCAGCAGTGATGCACTTTGTGATTTCACGAATCTCAAGGTCAATCAGTCTAGTATTTTGAAGGTGGTGACCAATTCCAGCAGGAGGACTAAAAAACAAGACCAATTCAAACTCCACTCCACGTGCAGTGTTGCTACAGTGTAGATTCTGTCATTCGGTCCTCCTACTCAAGACAACCGTATTGGAGTAACATGTGCATATATGCGTTCATATGGGTATGCATGTGCCTATTTGAGTGTATACTTTGTAGGCTCTTTTGCAGAAAAAAAGCTTCACACTTATGAGTATCTTTCTTTGGCCTAAATAAAACTGCTTATATTGAGGTTGTTTCATATAGATTTTTTTTTCAGAACACTATGCAAAAACATGTTCTATAAATCTAATTGTCTCAAACAGCAACTCTTATAAATATTGCAAGAGCTAAAACAAGCATGACTATAAAAATTTGGACAAACAGACTAGATGAATCATTATAGTCAAAGTTGTACCTTTTCCGAAATTCCTTCACTACCAACTGAGACATGTACCTATCAATAGAAACATTTTTTTTCTTATTTTCATATACCCATTTGTAGTTAGTCACATTTGTTTCTCTCTTTTCCCTTTACCGGCTAATGGCTGGTGTGATTTTTTGAGAGGTGCATTATACTCATCTTGCATTGCTTCATCCACTCTGGATCATTAAGAGCTTCCTGTAAATCTATGGCATTCTGCAGCAAAAGGCTTTCCATATTAAATTATCCCATCCGAATGTTTGGATCTTCTACCGAGTTGCATTGCTCGACTTAGAAAGTTGGTGGCGAATTTTGCATGGGAATCAAGAGTGGTTCCTCACCTTAGATCTAAACAAATCAAATCAAGAAAAGCCTTTGCTGCATTGGTCGACTTTGAATAATGAAGTTGATGGCTCTAGGCCATTTTTCAAGAATCATAAGCAGAATAACATGAGGAAGCTTATTGCTACTAATAACACACTCTACAATAGGGGCATAATTACCTAGCTGGGTATGCTATTTTGACATGGACAGCGTATTGACTCCATAGACTTGCTTCTTGTACTGATATCTTGAAACATATTGTGTAAGTTTCGACAAGTTGTATTTGAGCCAATAGTTTCTTGCTGCCTAATTCACCCTCCCCTCTTAGTTGTATTTGACCTAACCTTCACTTCTGAGCCCACCTTCTATGGTATTTATGTCTGGACAACTGTTTGAAGTTGTACATTGGACAATCCAATCAGTGTAATAAGCTTTGGCTGACTTGATTTATCCACAGAAACTCGTTGGTTCATATGTTGGGAGGCGGATTGGAGTGTCCTTTTAGTTCATCTAACTAGAACTTTGGATCTTCAAGCTTCCTCCACTGACAAGTGTTGCTCCATGGCCTTTTGGGGCTTACTTCGCTTGATGGCTAGGTCTTCCAGATGATCTTCATGGTCATCTTCTAGTGCTTTTGACCACTCCTTTTGAATGAATTATTTACATCCATGGAACAAGTTAATCAAATATTCTACAACCACAATTAGTCCCAAATGGTCATTGTGAATGTTCAACCACGAAAATCCTACTAAGCACAAGGCTCAAGGTACATTTTCCTTATAGCCAACTACAAATGTGTACATCTCACCAAGTCCTATGAATTTGATATAGAGGATGCCTCCATCTGTAGAATAAGAAAAATAAAAAATTAATCCTTTTACTTAAAAAATGGCTCCATCTTGTATCTCAAAATGGAAATCTTATCAATTATAAAGTTTTAAATTTAGATAAGCTCTACAAATTTGATACAAATGCTATGTTTGTCAAATTTCATATGAAAAAAATGTTGCTTTTTAGATAGGACCTATAGATTTTGAGGTGCTCAATTAAGATTAGGATTTCTAGATGTGATCATTAATATGACCATATTCAGGTTCTTATCGGTAAAGGTTTATGATGGGGTGAGTTCATTAGTAGGGTTAAAGGATAGACTACATCTTTATCTTAGCTCATAGGCTTACTTACCTAGGTTTGGCCCTCATAGTAGGTGAAGCCTTGTGCCCTCTCGTTACGGTATGGGATCCCTAAGAACTTGTGGCTCAATCTTTAGAATGTATTGATCTCACATCTAGAGTCAAGTTGATAAAAGCAGGCTTGTATGCCCTTGTCTAAGGGAAGAGGGGTCAAATATGTCATTTTACCTTGGAATTAATGATGGGACCCGTTCCTCAAGGTTAGGTAAATCCATAGTGAAGATAGCATGTAAAACAAGTTTCTCTAGAAATAATGGACTTGACGGGGGGTTGCACCTGATTATAAGTAGCCAACAAGTGGTGACCATGCGTTATGTGCGCCCGGTCATTCCTCATTTAAAGTGCGTATGGTTACCCACATCCAGGTCATTCTGCACTGAATACATCTAGCGGAGAGGTGTAGTTGGGAAGTGCAGGTGTTTAGTACCGGCAATGCACCACGGGATATTTTTAATGGCGTCTAGATCAACTGTAGCTCCATGGTTCAAGTTAAACGCGATAGAAAACAAGATTTATACATGTTTGGGTCGCGGAAAGCGTAAAAACCTATGTCCTGTTTGTGGCGATTTGTATTGATCTGAGTTCTTGAGGTTACAGTAAGGGCGCAGATAGCCTGAGGATTGGTGCGCGATGTCCTGATGATGTCGTGGGAGAGAGATTTGGTGCGGTCTGATGCTCAACTAGGGTGCCCCTCCCCTCCTTATATAGTCCGGAGGTGAGGGGTACATGCATGAGTCCTAGTTGGTTACAAAGTAAGAGTTATAGTGGGATTAAAATTGCTCACATAGATTCGTAGTAGGATTTCTATAGCATTCCACGACGTCTTGTGTGCCAAGTTAGTAGGTTGGCTCCTGGGTCAGGCCTTCTGACAGCCCATGTAGAGAATACGCTTCATGAGGACTTTTGGTATATCTATCCCCCACAGGAAGGATCCTCTAGAATTCACGGGCCACCCCCTTAAGGCCTTGAATGAAATTATATTATCGAATCGGAAAATATTTTTTGGTACATGTGTCTATGTATATTTGATGATGTTTGGCTCACATGTCGCAAACAAACTTTAAAATCACCACTATACATAAATTTCATGTTCCATTTTACTGATCCTTTTTACTCCTTATATGTTCCAACTTAATTTTAACTTGCTCAAGGTAAATTTTGATCATGGAGATCAAGAGCACCGTATTTAAACCCTGTTTGGTACAGCTTATAAGCAGCTTATGGCCAAATAAATCGAAACTAGCAGCCAAGTAGTGTGTTGTTTTAGAGCTTTTTTTGCCATGCTTTTTGCCACCGCTTCCATTTGTACTAAAAAGAAGGAGCTGGACAAAACTAGCTTATTTTGACCACGCTTTTCATTTATTCTTACAGCTTCTCAAGGACGCGCTTCTCCCCACCACTATACCAAACAAGGCCTTAAACACGATTAGACCAGCAGTCGCAAAGATGGCATGCAGTAGGTCTGAAACCCAGAATACAAACTACTACCCACCATTACAAATTATTCCATATGTTTTAAACTATATGCCATTTGACTGTTTGCATACTTGACCACTTATTTTATCAATAGAATATACTTATTTTTTCGTGTCATATTTTTTAACAGCACATTCAAACTTAAAGTTAAAATATGAAACAGCCTATAAATTGGAAATCGGAACACAGAGTACATACTTTTAGCGGAATGCATGGAGGTACGTATACCGTGTACGTGTATACACACATGAGTAACCGTCGATGGGTGCTTCTGTCGATTGATGGGTGTGCCCAACACGAAAGCCGGTGGTTTGTACTTTCGGATCCCAAGATGAATTTAATTCTGTTGGATTGCCTTTTTTTAAGATGGATACGAAGATGGCTAACTATATTTTGAGAGAGAGGCAGTACTTCACTGATCAACAAAATATTACTCTATATTATTTTTCTTACAAATTACTGCAAGGCTTTAGGAAACATAGATCAAATAAAATAAATTAATATGATTATTCAGGTACGGTGGGGATTCTCCCCATGACTGTCCAAAAAAAATTTAGCCAATGACATTTAAAAACACTACTATAAAAAAAGGCTATTGCCATGAAAGCTTTTGAAACACCATAAAATTTGTCATTAGAGTGATGTTCTTACCTCATTTTATAAAATTGTGGTTATATGACAAATGTATTACCTTAAATTATTTTATGTGGCTGTACTATAAATTATCTTTGCAAAAGGTTTGGCCCGCAACGAAAATAAAATCATAACACTAGATAAGAAATATCGCCATACAATATTTATTTTTGTGATTTGATGAAATCTTCGTCGCAAAAGGTGAGCCCTATTGCAACCAAAAATAAAATCATTGCATTATATAAGATATATAAATACACAATTCTATTGTTGTCTGGCTTTTGTTGCAAAAGGTGAGTCTATTACAACAATAAGAAATTAAATCGTAGCATTAGATAAGCTATAAACTCTGTATATTAATATAACCTATAATATTAAAAAAATATAAGTGAAAATAAGTTTGGTTGGACATGACGGACAAAGATATATCCTTTGGAGACTAGCATCTTGAGTTCGAATATTAATATGAGCATTTTTTAGCCATATTGCCACATTTTCTTGTCGTAGCAATCAATACCTAATGCAGCGGCTCACGGCATTGCGATTGGAACAACTATTGCAACAAAAGCAAACATGGCGGAACCAGAAAATATTCCAAGGAGGGGCCAGTAGACCGAAAACGAACAACATATATAGATTAGACAATACAGTAAGTATATTTGAGACTCGGCGTGTTTGCATCGCGGGATGATTGTGTCTGGAATCATCCAATCCACAGATCCAATCTATACCAAAATAGAATAGAAATGGACGAGACTTGGTTAGAGCTTTCATTAGCTGTGTGCGCAGCCTACTGTATGCCAGTGCAGGCTCAAGTTGCTCTTCGGTTCCTGCGTTCCCATAGGCTGCAGCTTATTGTCCTGCCATGGACTATTGATTCACATGCATTTTTGGCATATAGACTATTGATTCACATGTATTTTTGGTCTATATATTGATATTTGATCCTGGGCATTCAGACTTTGACATAGAAAACGTATTAGCGTTAAGTAGGGGTTAAAAATTTTCTACAACCTTAGGGGGTGCCATGGCCCCTGCTGGCCCCCCTTGGTTCCGCCACTGAAAGCAAATCGTGGTTCAAACTAAAAACACACAAGTATTTGCCACCCTGCCAACGATCTTCACTTTGATGCTATTGGACTGATATTTCACGGTTGCAAAAATTTTCTAGTAGTTAAAGAAGCTGATGATGACACTGGAACTCAACCACAAATAAATGCATGATGCCGACTGCCAAACGAAAACGATGCAAGGCGCTCCATAGGTCACAATAAGGGATTGTCACTCACAACGACACAACCGTGAATAAGTCCAAAAAAAAAAGGGAAAAATCAATTGCAAGAGAAAATAAACGAATGCAATACTGCTAGCTTATGATGAACGTACTGATTCGTACGTACGGTTGTGACTATGCCGAAACAAGAGTCACGATGTTTGCATGCATTCATATATCTGCAATATTCCTAGCTTACAAGATTCTAACGGAGAATTGATTTTTTATGAGCGGCCAGCAGGCACCAGGCAGGGTGGATCTGTTCAAGGAGACTCGGCAACGGAGATGAGGATCCGTGCCGTGGAATCCCCTGACAATCCGTACGGGCCCAATTGGTTGCGCCACAGTGGGAGAGTACGAATGGTGGCTCGGTGGTTCGGAGGACTTGCTATTTTGCTAGGCACGCTTTCATGCTCGCGGACGCAGCTGAGCTGGACCATACATGCAAGCACGTGCATCACACATTTTCCGATATATAGACAGGAAATTGAAAAAAAATCCGAGTGCACGGCAAAAGGGAAGTTAGATTAAATAATAAACCAACTAGGAAGGAATTGTGCAACCTATATAAATTTCATTTATTTCATAGTCATCAAACTTCATATATTTACCATTAATCAATTTATATGGAAATTGCATGGTATCTTTCATGCCTTTACTTTGTCTAATTATGACCTCTAGTGGTATAAGGTTAGGTTACCAGAGAATGAATCTAGGCATTGCAAAATACTGTACACATACATATATTGACAGAGTGGAGTTTGAAATATAGGCAGTTTGATGAGTAGACTGATGAGGTTCGCCTAATGCACTAATATAGCCGGTGACCTCCTTTAGTGCTGACGTTGTAGGGGAGTCGTGGAATCGACCTCTGGCATGGGTATACTTACCTATATAAACTCCCTCTGTCCACAAAAGAATGAAATTCTGGTTCTGTCCTAAGTCAAACTATCATAACTTTGACAAGTTTATATCAAAGTATATTAAAACTTATGTTACCAAATTAGTATCATTAGATTCATGTTGAAATATAATTTTATATCATATATATTTGATACCATAAATGTTATTGTATTTATGTTCAAACTCGGTCAAATTTACAATTGTTTGACTTAGTACAATAAAATCAGAATTTCATTCTTTCATTGACAGAGGGAGTAGTAAGCTAGAACCAGAGATGAAGTGGGCTTCTTCGTGGTCTCCAGCGGAACATCTATCCCCATTGCCTATTACTATTTTCAGCTACCTCCCACTCTGTCTACAGTAGCGCTACAGTGTTGTTTTGTACTATAGACAATCTGTTTGGACGCTCCGCTGGAGACAGCCTAAGGCTGTGTCACTAGCAAAGCGTCTATCCGCGTTGTCTATTTCAAACTCAAAGTGTCGTCTACTCTGTCTGCAGTGAAGGTACAGTGTCTTTTTTTTCTATAAGCAGTTATATAGACACAGAGCGTTTATATGACTGCATATAGTAAAAAATGACATAGTAGATACACTATAAACATAATAAAATTTGAAATAGACAACAGAAATAGACACTCTGCGCTGAAGACAACCTCGAGATATTTCCCTATTCGGTGGCTGCACAAGGATGACTCTAACAAGGGTTATTCCTCTCTGTAGTCGTCTCCACACAATGCTAGCCACAGTCAAAAAGACAATGCTCGATCTGTATGTTAAGGGTTATGTAAGTTTTTTTTTAATTATATAATAATCCACTTCCTCTTAAAAAAACTAACGGTGTAATGGTACATTAAATTCTTCTTAATGGATGGATTGAGAGAGACGACGATGTTAATGTGACACGATGGACGTAACACATGGGCGCTTGCCAACGACCCTGCAGACATGCACTGCGTTTGCAGGGGCTCCCGACTGCACTTGATCTGCCGCAGCGAGCCATGCGCGTGGACAACGTCCATTTCGCACACTGGAGCTGACGTCGTCGCCTCTCGCGGCCCTGTGCATGGATCTAGCTGCTGGGCTGCCTGCATATGCATGCATGCGTGCGCTGTTCTCCAAATTGCAGCAACAGTGGCGTCTGCGAGCTTTATTATTTCTAACTCGACCGGACAGGACCTGACGAGAGGCCGACCGCGATGGATCGCCACGATCGTCCTGGCTAGGTCGATGGCGATGGCTCCATACATTTGAGCTCGCTGAAATCGAGGCCTAGCACCTAGAAAACAAGGCGTGATCGAGTCCAGCGATATAAGGGCTAAAACCAGCTGTGCTTCCGATTGCAAAATTAAATACGGACTGTTCTACACGGTAGACAGAGAAAGATAGTTAAAATAGTGGCGGAGGATAGAGGAATGGAGGTGCCGTTGATTTTAGCCTAATAACGTGCGTACCAATCTTTTCTCAAAAAGAAAAAAAATACTGTTAGCATAAGAAGATCGACGGGCGTACCTGAATTTTAATTACCGAGGACTCCTTCCGTTCTCTGTATACCATTGTTGTAAGCATAAAACTCGTAGTTTTACGAGTCTCCGTCATCACGTGGAGTCGTAAAAACTTGCCTTTTTAATTACCGAGGATTCATTCCATTCTCCGTACACCATTGTTGCAAGCATGGAACTTGTAGTTTTGTGAGTCTCCGCTAGGTAGAGTAGCCGTAAACTTGCTTGTAAGAGGGACGAGAAGCCCTTAGAATTTTGGTCGAAGCTCTCCATAATGAAGATGTGAAGAGTGTTTGGAAGAGGTACAGGAAACCTACTTCCGCGTGGGCATCTTCACAAGGCACTCCAACAAGGATTAAGGAAACACTTGCGCACCTTATCGACACCGTGATAGAAAAATAGTTGAGGTGTTATCGTCATCAGAAATTTGTATTTCTAGTGCTCTCTTTACATTCTGCAATTACATTTTTGCAATTATGTGGTTTGCTTTTCTAGTTTAGCTCCTTAATAGGCTATTGTGTGGATGGGAAACTTGGATGCAAGAACTTGTGCGATAGATATAGCAACACTTAGCAAAAACTTATTAGTGCACATATAGACAATTATCTTGTATAGCTTTTACTATGTTGTTTTTTTTTTTTTTTGTAAGCTTAGTATTTAGAACGCCTCTTAGGTACCACAGTCAACTTTCAGGGTGTGGGCTCTGATGGACCTAAGTTGTTGCATACTCTGTCATATAATATCAGAGCCCAAGGTTAAGAAACACATGCTATCCATAGTCTCATTACGAATTACGATAGAGAAGGCTAATAACACATCTTTGGGGTTGGGTCACATATCGTGCGTGTAGCAGGGGGGTTTGGCCTAATGCAATAAGAAAGAATATTGGTTTAGTACCACATCAAAATTTGAGGTTGAGGAGCAACATATAAGGATAGGTATCCCGCACCTTCAGGATGTTATCTTTGGGTCATTGGTTGGTTGTGGGCTCTAGGTGACCTAGGTTATTGTGTGCCCTATCAGATAGTCTGAGGCGATGTAGGTCCATAGGGTAGTAAATTTCTGAAACCAAAACTATGGTACTCCAAATTCAACCCAAAACAAAATCAAATTGATATGATGAGATACTTTTAAGCACCCACATGCAATTTATTAAAACCAACATAATCCTATATGTCAATCAAAGCTTCCTTGAGAAAGTTATTATCTTTGGGAAGAAATGTGTATTCAGCCTAAAAACTTAAAACCTATGATTTATCAAAACTGATTGGATGGATAATGTCTAAATGGTCATGTGCAGTAATCCTAATACTTCGAATTTCAAATTTTCAACAAAATGAATCCCCTCAAAAATCAATTGCGAGTCTTTGTGTTGGGTGGTCAAGTGGATAAGTGCTCTGAACACATATTTATGATGCATGGTTTGTTGAGATGATTTGGAGGTGTTGACTTGTTAGCTTGCATTTGTATCTGTGCTTAAGGGCTTCTTTGGAACAAGGGAAGGTTTTCTCATTCCTGCGTTTTTCCTATGAAATTAAACTGCTTAATTCCTGTGAAATTTCTATACTATTACTGTAAAAATCATGCATTCCAAACAGGCCCTATGTGTGTTTTGCTAACCAGGGCGTTGAGTAGTGCAGTTGTCAGCGCCATGGGGGTGGTATACCTCGGTGTGGCTGAAAAAGAGCACCCTTGCGTGACTAATAGGTGTTGGGCCGACTAAACTGTGGTCAGTGGTGACCGTGGGCCATGGACTGCTTTCTAGGCCCAAGAAGGGGGGAAGGCAGCCCTCCGAGCGGGGGAACGTGGCAGAGCCTCGGTAGCCTCGGAAAGAAGACAAAGGCCACCTAAGCGGCGGCCCCAGCGGACGAAAGCCCCGACGGGCAGCAGCCCCGGTAGACGGGAGCCCTAGCGTTTGGAAACCAGGCCCACCAAGCAGAGAGAAGGAGGAGCAACAGGTGGGCGAGGGTGTCGCGCATCCCGCATTAAAGACGGAGTGAGGGTGGGACCGCACAAGCGTCAGCATTCGGATCATGGTAGCAGGACGGTTGACTGTACGCCATATGTGGCAAAGACGGGCACTGTGGATGAAGGCTACCCACACACGCTGACAGGTAGGACCGGCGACATGGGTAGAGGAAGGAACCCCCACAAGGCGGAGACAATAGGATTAGAGAGGAAAGGGAGGACTTTGTACAAGAGTAGCTACCCAACGGCCGCGGTCGCGGGTCACCGAATCTTGGGAGGAGGCGCCGAGGTGGCCCGGCGGCAGCTGGCGCGGGAGGCGGAGAGGAGGATGGGCGGCGGCGGTCGGCGGTCTCGGGATCCGGGGAGGAAGCGCTGAGGTGGCCAGGCGGCGGCGGGCACAGGTGCCGGGAGTGGAGGACGGGCGGCCGAAGGCGGCTGTCACGGGAGCCGGGGAGGAGGAAAGTGTGCGGCGATATCTAGACTGGAGAGACCGAGAGAGTTCGAGCAGGGAGAGTGGGGGAGATATTTTCTCACTTCGGGGCCCCGCGGAGAACCCACAGGTGGAGACTGAAACCCGCCCCGAACCCACACTAGTTCGGGTCCCCAAACCCGCAGCCCCGTGGGGGGAAAACCAGACCTGCCCCACCCCCACCGGGTCCAATGCCATCCCTACTCAGGCCGGCCCACTCGGTGCGACACATTTTGGCCATCTGTACCCCCTCTTGGTCCTCGGAGCCTAAGGCCAAGAAAATGGCTCAAAAGCTTTCTCTACACACAACACAATGGGTATAGTAGACCGCACACCTATGCACTGCAGCCTGCTTATGGCGGCTTCACCACATCTGTCACAAATAAACATGCTCAATGCCTCAATGTACATACATATGGGAACCTGAATCTATTCCTTCCCATATATACATGGTTGCCCAATATACACAACCAATTATATTCCGGAACGGGAATGCTCGGAGACGGACGTCCGGCCGTTCGCCTGCTTCCGGACGGTCACAGCACCGCGCGCAGATCGTTTTTTTATTTCTTTTTGTCTGAGCCCACGTACGTACCGTCCTTATCATCTTTCTTACGTAGTCATAATTCCAACCTTATCCATCCGTCTTGCCCAATCTTAAGATGTTGTAATAATTAATTTTAGATGTTGCACGAAGTCACTTCGTATGTTTCGTCTAGTGACATTTGATGTTTCGTAATTATTGTTAGGATTATTTTTTTCAATTGTGTCGGTATTTTTTCGTTGTTAAAATACTCATTTCTAATGGTGACTTAATATTGCAGTAGTTTTTCTTTT
The DNA here is from genome assembly GCA_030272315.1 of Paspalum vaginatum. NCBI lineage: Eukaryota > Viridiplantae > Streptophyta > Magnoliopsida > Poales > Poaceae > Paspalum > Paspalum vaginatum. The sequence continues at coordinate 39,640,179 of CM059015.1, read as the reverse complement.
GAATCTAGTTGAACGTGATGAATTTTTTATTCGATTTAGTGATGTTGCGATAGTAAAATTCGAGTGTTGCGTATACTATTTTTCGATATTGAAGATATGTATTTCCAGTGTTGCATGAATTTGCCGTTGTTTTTCCATGTTGTATGAAACATGGACCGATGCTGTGATGAAATTTTTTCCATCGAATCATATGGACGCAGTGATTTTTTTAATCCAACAATTGATGTTGCATACGTGGATTTCAGTATTGCGTATAGTATTTTTTGATGTCGAAGACATACATTTGAAGTGTTGCAAACGTGAATGACGCATGGGAAGGTGGAATCAGCTATGTTGTGTGCAATAAGTAGTTTTATGTTTTGGTGAAAAATATAATGATTAACTCCTGTATTTGGGATTTAATCACACGGCTGCCGCAGCGTGCGATGGAGCGTCCGGACGTGCTATGTTGTGTGCAATAAGTAGTTTTATGTTTTGATGGAAAATATAATCATGAACTCCTCTACTCGATCGACCGGCTCGCGGGATTTAATCACACGGCTGCCGCAGCGTCCGATGGAGCGCCCGGACGTCAGGTGGTCAGCAGGCGCGCACGTGCAGTCCCAATCCCTGCAAGGGAGGACAGGTGGGTGTGGATTTCTATTTTCTACTGCGCGGTGAATCTGGGGGTGTGCTGGTGGATTGGATCCCTGTACTGTACCCCAGCTCGGCAGCTCCCAGGCGTACTTGGCATGCAGGAATAGATAGGAGCGCACTGTGCAAGGTCGCCGCATCCACGCCATGCGTCCGTGCTTGTCGTCGCTCTCGATCATATGCATCTGGCCCTGATTCCTGACCTGCTGACGGCACTTGCTTGGCACCATGCATGCATGCGTGCATTTTTTTTTCACAGCTTTCATTTGTGCATGAGGCGTTCCTTTTTCTTCACATGTTGGAGGATCGCATTAGCTGCTATGGTAATCTTTTGCAAGTACGACATGCAGAGACGTGAGATGTTTCATACGGAGGACTGGGCCTGCTGCTGCTAGTTGTAATAATAATAATAGCCTGCAACCGCAAACAACAAAACGGACCGGTCCGGTCGCTGCGAAACACACTGTCAGATAGGGATAGGCAAGGGCACAGTACAGACAAGGCAGCATGCATGCAGAGAGCCGAGACGAGAGGAAAGGCGCGAGGGGGCGTAGGACCAGGAGGACCTTGGACTTGGACTGGCGGCCGCTGCATCTGCATGCACTGACCATGGCCATCCATCGGATCTCCGGCCTAGACGCGCGCGCGCAATCATCTATCCCATTCTCATCTGCTCTGGTGTTGTTAATTACGTCCTGATGACACAATGATGATGACCGATCTTCCCCGCGCGACCTACCTCTCAACCACAAGTGTGGTGCGTGTTAAATGACCCCATGCACGATCCGCCGGCTGGGTATACCAGGCAGATTTAAGGATCATCCCAACACACAAAAAGGGATCGAACTATGGGATGGATCGAGCAAACAACCGTAAACCAACGGCTGATGGATGATGCATAGGGCGCGGCCGGCCGGTCAGCAGGTATACGCATGCATGGGGAGTGGTACTAAGTGCGTACTATTTGTGCACGAAAGGAAAGGATGGACCATGTAATCTACAGTAGTATGCCTTTCAGCACAATACCGATCGAACGTGTACCTTGTGCTGCTTCCTCGTACTGTACCTGCTCTGACCGGCCGGCCTGTTTTCAGCAGCTAGCACATGCTTCTCGCTCAAACAGTGAAGGGCGCTTTTACGGTTATTGTTAGGCTATCCAATGGGTGGAGTAAAATGGATGTCCATACACTATAGTACTACTGTGTACTGCTGTGGAGATGAATAGTTAGAACAGTAAAAGAACAGTAGGTATAGACATTCACTTTACTCCGCCGTTGAGTTGAGGATGGTTGTACTACCTTGTGCTGACTCGACAGCACGCGTACCTTGCATGGTACTAGTAGTAGTATAATTAGTTTTCCCACTTGTTAGAAGGTGTAGGGAGTATTACTGGCTGCAATATGATAGGCGGTGTTTTCCTTATTACAGAGGGAGTTCGTTCCCACTTGAAGTTGGTTTGATTAATAAATAAATTGCCGAAGCAACGAACGATGGCCATGCATTTGCATGCCCGCATCCATACATTTCTGTTCTATTTATTATTCATTGATGATCAGCGCCAACACAATAATAATAGCGGCGCCGCGCCCATTGAAAAGAGGAGTGACAAAAAAAAAAAAAGAGGAACCGGGGAAATAGTAGAGACAAATTCAGAAGATCACAAAGTGGCGAAAAGACCGTACGTCGGAAAGGAGGAAGGCGACGCCGGACGGACGCCACTATTCAACTTCGACCCCAGCACCAGCAGCAACAGCAACTTGCAACTCTCTCTTTTTCTTCTTTTCCCTTTTGTTTGATGTAGTACTAGTTGCTACTAGTAATCTCTACTTACCATTACCAAGCTGCATGCAACTCTCTATATCTACAAAATACAGATTCTGCCGGCCTTCTGCAGACAGTGATAAACAGCAAGAAAGACGGGGAGAGTGGTGATGTTAATTACACACGCAGTAGGTACACTGCTCTGCTAGTAGTCGACTAATTCGTCGATTACAGTAATTAGCAGAGCGATGGAGCGACCGATCGACCAGCAGCAGCAGCAGCGCTAGAACGACGTATTCACAAGTTCCACAGGACGGCAGCGCTACCAACCGACTGATGCGCTGCGCCCCAGCCGTGATCGCCGTAGTCGGGGGCCCCGAACTGCATCAGCTGCAGCTCGTCCTCCACGTATCCCGCGGCGTCGTCGATCCACGCGGGGTCGCACCACGCCGCCGCGGGCGGCGGCGGCGGCGGCGGCGTCACGGCCAGAAACGCCACGTCGTGGGGGTGGAAGAAGTAGGAGAAGGGCGGCGCGGCGGCGCCGAACGCCACGAGCTCCGCCGCCTCCGCCGCGGCGCCCCCGTCGTCCAGGTCCTCCAGCCGCGGGAGCTCCACGATCGCCTCCAGCTCCTCCTCCTCGTCCTCCAACGGCAATGCGGCCGAGGCGGCGGCTTCTGTCTCAGCCACCGAAGGCGCCGCGGCCATGGCGGGCCCCGCGTCCGCGGCCGCCATGGCGGCGGCCCGCGCGGCGGCGGCCTGCACGTCTCGCGGCGCGGCGGAGGCCGGGCGCGGCAGCGCGGCGGCCATGTCGGGGAAGTTGAGCACGGCGGCGGGGCCCTTGACGACGAGCGCGGCGGCGTCGTGCGCGCGCGCCGCCATCTCGGGCGTCGGGAACGTGCCCAGCCAGATGCGCGACTTCTTGCGCGGCTCCCGGATCTCCGACACCCACTTGCCCCACGCCCGCATCCGCACGCCGCGGTACGACGGGTGCTTCGCCCCGCCGCCGCAGCCGTCCCGCGGCCGCTTCTCGGCAGCGCGGCGCCGGGCGCCGGGCGACTGCGGCGGCGACGGCGACGACGTGCCCGTGCCCACGGACGACGCCGGGCTGGACACCTCTCCTCCTCCCTCCGGCATTGTAATTATATCAAGCAAGCGCAAACCCAAGCAAGCAAGCAATCAGAGGCCTCGGCGCGCGCCGCCAGGTATAGCTAGCTGCGAGTGCGAGGAGACGAGACGACGGAGAGCGAGGGAGAGGCCATGGGTGGATGAGCTACTAGGTAAGTGGGAGACAAGGGCAGGGGGAGGGGAGCTGGGGAGGGCGGGTTTTAGTAGTGGCTGCCTGCTAGAGTGCCACTAGTGGTTTGGACGGGGACAGCTCAGCTACCCGCCGGACGACGCAGCTCGACCCCACGGCGCCGATGGAAAGTGTGCAGGTAATTAAAAGCGCGGACCATTAAGGAATGGGTTAACATACTTCAACTGGAGGATAGATTAAGAGCCACTGGACGCCTACTATTTTTAGATTATTGACGGTAGAGCTACACCGTCGACGTGGTCTCTTTCAGGCCCAGGTACGTTGATTTTACTACTGTGTGCTACGTACTGGAGTACATTAGAGAACCACCACACCACTAGACTACTAGTACTACGACGACGTCGGGCCGGTACGTGACAGGGGTGTCATTGATAATTTTGGAACAGTACCTGCTGACCGCTGTCATCTTAATTTCATTTCGCGCGCGGCCAGGACCAGCTGTGGATGATATTTACAAGCCGTTGGTTTACGTACGGTTGGCACGTCATTACCATCTGGTTTATTATGACTAGACTGATTAGATACAAATTAATCAGTAGGGGTATTTACGAGCCAGATATGAGTAATTGTCCCCCTTTTTTTTTTCAGACCGATCATTTTTTTCAAGCCTGCAGGGGCGGCGGCTCTTAGATGCTGGATTAATGAATCTATACTACTCTGCATTTCACAGTTTATATATTGTAATTATCACTGCGTACGTACCGCAGCACAGGGAGCGGAAGCTAATAACAATCTGTTCTAAAGCAACAGGGACCACAGTACCACACAAATGCCTACGAGTTTTATTTATTTGGTTCCTCTTTTTGCTAGATCAACTAGCTACAGGCAAGGTCGCTGATGGCTACCTGCAGCTGCTGGCGGTACACACAGTAGCTAGGAAAGGTCAAAAGACACTGAAAATGTTGAGAACAACCGGTAAATGACGTGTGGGTTGCTACTGGGAGGTTTTATGCTAAACTATTTTTTGACATATTATACCGATATTAGTATAACAAAGACACAACATTGCCACTGTGTGAATTTAACCTATAAGTAGCGTATTTAGCTATAATCTCTAGTTGACAACATCGGCGCCGACCGCCACCTCCCGCACTTCCATCGTGGGCCGCTGCCTCTCCAACCTCCGTGCCGGCCTCCTCCCTCTCCCCATCTCTCCCCATGACTCGATCCGCCTTTGTTGCGGGGGGGGGGGGTGGTGAGGAGCGACCTCTGCCGCTATCCAAACGGCGCTCGGTGACGGAAGAGGGATGTCCTCCGCCATCGAAGCCTTCATCGGGCTTTTCCATTGCCTCCAACTAGATCCCCAGCGACTGCCTCGTCTCGCCCCGCGCCGAGATGCCGTCAAGCATCTTCCGCCCACTGTCTCCCTCCCGCAGCGATGACATAAATCTGTTGTCGCCGTGTTGAGCCGCTGTATCCGTCGTCGCTGTGTCAAGCCACCGACGCCCGTGAGGCGGCATCCAGCACCGACAGGCAATGCCGCCCCACACGGACGCGTAGCGGTGTCCAGCAGCGGTGCTTCGGCAAGTGGCGAGCTGTGGAGCCCTGGGAGGGCATGCGGCGGTAAGTTGCACATGTAGCGAGCGGACCGCGCCCGGCGCAGGCGAGGGCAGCGGCGCCTCAGGGAGGACACGCGGCGAACGGACCGCGCCCCACATAGGCGAGGGCGGTGACGCCGCAGGAAGGACACGTGGCGGGCGCTCCGGGCCAGTGTTACACAGACACGGGTGCGGTTGTCCGCTTCGGTAAATCCTAAAAATCAGGATTCGGGGACTCGGCTAATATATCAATTTTTAAAATATTTTTTAAAACAAAAAGGCAAATATTCAAGTGTACGTTAAGAAAACATAGCAGCAGAAGGAAAGAAAAAAAAACGTGGAGAGGTAAATGCCCCGTCCCATTATGCAACCCAGCCCACAGCTAGCTAGCTTCCTCTAGTACCGCGTCTTCTCCCTCGCGTCCTAATCTCTCCCTCTCCCTCCACCGCCGACTCTCCCTCCCTCATGCCCTGCTCTCTGCCTAGCTCTCTTCCTCTCCCTCCGCCGTCGCCCCTCCTCTCCCTTCCTTCACTCTCTCCATCGGCCTCCTCCCTCTCCTCACTCCATCTCCCTCAGCCGCCGCGCCTCCTCTTCTTTCCTCTATTGCCGGCTGCCGCCCAAGCCAAGTCCCCTCCTCTCCGTTCCTCTGCGACCGCTCGAGCTCCTCCGCCTCCCCTGCCGCCTCCGTGAGTGCGTGCCAGGGCTGAGAGAAGGGGGAGCGGTCAAGTGTAGTGGCGCCCCAGGGAGGACGCGCGGCGACGGCCGCCCGTGAGGTGAGGGTGGTGGCAGGAGGGAGGTCCACTATCGCCAGGTCCCGATCCACTACTGCTGGGTCCGCCAGGGACCGGATCCGCAGCCATTGGAGCCTCCGCCGAGCTTCTCCATCACCTCCGGCCGAATCTGCGGCAACCGCCTCTTCGTTGCCAGGCCGACCGACGGAGACAGCGCGGCCGATCGATGGGCGAGGCGGCGCAAGGCGGCTTCTCCTCCGCCGGCAAGGAGGAGGCCAGGCACGGAAGGGCACAGCCACCGGATTCGCCAGGAAGAGGGGAAGGAGGTGGCGTGGGGTGGGTTGTGGCACGGTGGCGGACAAGCAATGGACCAACGGCGCGGGGGAGGGGGAGGTGGCGATGGAACGCATTGCGTTGGGTTGGAAGGAACATTGTGAATTCTTATAGGGGTAGAGATATATAAATTGCAAGTCTAGAATCGGACTCTCACACGAGTGGCTTATTACAAGTTCGACCGTCACTAATCATGTTCTCTCACCTGACGCCTGTGGACATTTGAGTTCATCTGTGTAGCTAGACAATTTTTTACCGACTTTCCATATTACTATCTTCTTTTATGTTTGATACTACTTATATATAGTACACTTCTCAGTCATGCGCGCAGGTCCCTCCTATAGTATCTTACCATTACTAACTAGTTGGAGATATTTTTAAACTTCCATGTAAAAATGATAAACATTAGAATTGCTTGTAATAATTAGAAACATCCGACAATTAATTATGTATGTCAAAATCTTAATAACTATTGTATCTATGCCAGTTCAGGATTAGCTACTCGCCTCCGCCATTAAATAATATAAAAGTAGACAAGTAAATCTACGTCTAGATGACCCACATATGAGATTGTGAAAGAGGGTATATGAAATAACCTCTAAATTTGTATCTAAATTAGCCACCTTTTCTATTATGGTAAATAATCTAAAATAACTATTTGCATTTATATATAAAATCTATTGTTATAGATAATAAAAGAATAAATCCTTAAATTTTCATATAAATTACCTATATTTGCCATTACTTAAAATAAACAAAAACAGCAAAACCGCATCTAAATTACTAACATATGATGTTGAGGTGACAAATCATATTATGATACTGTACGTGTTATCCGACAACAAACATCTTAACCTACATTGTCCCTCTTATCCATGCACCATAATCAAGTGGCCCTGGATATGGAACTCCGTTAGATAAACCAATAATATGTTCATAATATATAAGTAGCCGGCAAGCATAAACACCCCGCCCTATAGATAGATGGAATATGGATCATGGATGTCATTTCTCTTTTAGCAGGATGGGACATGCGGGCGATCCAAGGATCAGTCCGTTACCAACCAAACTATTCTGGGCTGAAAGCCGAGAAAGCCCAATTAGACGCAACTGAACCTATATATGGGAACAACGCTATGTAGCAGTAAGCAATTCGATTCTTCGATCATCAGTCCAATAGCTATCACTGGTGGTCTAGAAAAGCTAGTAGTACAAATTCTAGTGTTTATATATCTTGTGTGCCAAGTTAGCAGATCGTACCTGTCTCACTCTTATTCCAGTAGTACAAATTCTAGTGTCTATATATCACAGCTATTCACAGGTGCAAGTTCAGTCATCCTTTACCTTCCATACTTGTCTCACGCACTCATGTGCCGTATATCATCAAAGAATCAATGCATGTTTTCGTTCATCAACGTTCTAGAAGTAGTTCCAATCCATCGGCAGCTATTAGCTACTCTCTATTTTGATTTATAGGTCGTTTAACTTTTCCAACGTTAAGTTTGATCACCCGTCAAGTCAAACTATTGCTTGGTTAAATTTAAATAACAAAAAAATAAATCACAATTATAAATTTAAATAAAACTATTGGTCAAAATTAGTGATACAAAAGTTAAACACGGCCTATAATTAGAAATGGAGTATATATGAGCCATACATGTCCTGCTCTGTTGCTTGGTTAACGTACGGCATGACCTCTCAAGCAATTGGGGTTGAAACCTACAGCGGCAGCTCGAATGTATCCTCCTTTACCATTCACCTGGGTTTTCTTCATGCATGCTACGTGGCCGGGTTAATTGCTTCACCGGTATTTCTCTTGCATTGTTGCTACCTGCTATTGCGGCTCTCTAATATACGATCGTCAACTCGATGGATTATTAGTCGTACTTTGTTAGCGGTTGACGCTACAACCACCGCAAGCTATATGGGCCCCCAAAGCCGAGCGTAGTGTGACAGCGCCTGTGCCCCTCTCATGCCGACAGGAGTGTGATAATATGGATCACTGGTTTCACTTTTTTTATTGTATCGGCCTCTCTGTCATTTCCCTCCACTGGATACTTGAGCTTGTCCACCGCTTCAACATGGTTGTGCTTTGTACTGTAGTATATGACACCAAATGATCTTGAGTTGACATCAAATGAGCGTTGAATTTTTTTTCTATTTCTATTGTATATATAGAGAAAGACGAAGAGAAATTAAAGGGACTAATAATAATATACTATATATAATGCACGTTGGCATTGACCAGCCGTCTCTAGTTGTACACGTTGTTGGCATCGAACAAAAAGCGATCCATCGATCTGTACGACGAAATCTACGCATACTTGGTTGTCACCAGTATGTACGCGTTGGGAGAAGGCGGCAAGAAATCCTCACCGGAAAAAAAACAGGGATACATCAAACATCTAGAATCGGTTTAGCAACCTCATTTTTTCTATGGAATGGTGAGAATTGAGGAGAAAATGAACTAATTCTTCCTCCATTCCCTAGAGAAAATAAGGTTGGCAAACTAGCCCCTACAGTAAATTAGTAATCATCAAGGGCTTCAAGAACCTGGAAAATCTATGTCGTCGGCAAATTAATTTTTAGCGTTTGTAATTAAGTGGAACTAACCTAGCTATAGCTAGAGGGAATAATTTAAGAGAAAACATATTTAGTAGCATTATTTCTATGCTGCCAGTAGTAGTGCTACACTGCTGTGCTGCTGATATATAGTAGTAACTCTATGCATCAACAGATGAAGCAATGGAGTATAGTTGTCAGTTGTCACTCTACGAACACGTACGTGGGCGTGGGTGAGGGTTCGAACTGTAGGCGATGAATATTTTCTACATACTATCCTTGTGAGAATTACTAACTTGCCTTGCCGGTGTTTGCACAAGTGGGACAATTTGGCCTGTTTCCTTTGCTAGCTTGTTCACAACAGCATGATTGTGTTATGATGTCAGCACACACCCAAACACCCACTCAGTAAAAACAAAAGGTGTAAAATGCATGGTGGATTAAAGGCTAATCTCTCAACAAGGATTTGCAAGCGCACTCTAGTAGCCCCAAATAAATGCAAGTGGTTATTCTAGAAATCGTGTGGTGAAAGTGCATTAGCACACACAAACAGTAGTAGCCGTGTAGGTAATTAAAATAGTACCAGCTGATACAGATGTAAGCACGCGTACAACTAGAGTCTAGAGAACAAGCTACTATTGCCAATTGGTGCTTATTATCACCGCCAGTGCGTGGGAATCGGCGCCTGTGATTAGTGGCTATCACTAGTAGTGATGATAGCCACACTTTTGAACAAACAGTGATAACCTATTCTCTGGTAGTTAAGTGAATTCTCCAAAACAGTACGAAGCTAGTATGTAGTTATAGTCTTTTCAAATTGTGTTGTGTAGTAGAATTCAAAGCAATAAAATTTTGTTGCATGCACCTTAATTCAATTTTAAACAAATCTTCATCCTTGACTAAAAGTAAAATTAAAACAATCAGAGCTCACATAGGCAAAAACTTATGTCCAATCATCCTTTTCGTGCAATCATGCAATCGACAAATCACATCCCCTTTTTTTGCATCCATCCTCGCAATTGTGCCCGTTAACACGACCTGTTGTTTGAAGGAAGGGGAGGGCGTGAAAGGGGTTATGTGCAAGCCTGCACAATGAGTTGGATGCAAAACCAAGGGATAATATTTGTTGCTTGCATGATTACACATGAAAAACCGATCGTGATGAAGATCACGGTGATTAAGTATCTGCCCACTACATAAACTTGGAAAGTGTGGTAAATTTTGAGAAGCATAGCATTTACCAATATGTGGCTAGCCATGGAATAAATTCACTAGCGATTCACGATACCGGTAACACATATTGACAGTACATAAATTGCATTATATGCAATAACCTATCATTGCATCTTACTATTACTAATTAAAGACTCCTTTTGGAGCATCCACGTTAATTCTCACCAAACGCGCTAGGAAAAAAGATAAATGCTAGAAATTCTCACAAAAATCAGAAACATCCAAGCGTCCATCGTGAAGCTCTAATAATAGTAGTCATTGGATCTACTATATATTCTAAAAATTACCCACCATGCCATTATTAAATACAAATTGAATAGCCCCATAAATTTTCATAAAAAATACCAACCATGCCATTATAAAATATGAATTAAATAACCCCTAAATTTGCATATAAGTTACTCATCATGACATTATAAAAAATGAATTGAAATAGCTTCTAAATATGCATATAAATTAACCACAATGTCTTTACCAAATATGGAATAAAATAATCATCTCTAATATTACTAAAGATTAAATCTATATAAATGCTAATCCGTGCGAGAGCACGAGTTGATGGACTAGTTTACCATAATAGTAAACCACTTGGGGATTGTAAATTCCCTGTGGCTTAACTCTAATAAATATAGTTTTTAGGAAAAAATCAATACACATTGCCTGCTATCCACATGATGGTAACTTTCATCAGAAGTTATGGTGTAGACCTACCAGCATAGTGCGTTTGTTTGTGATGGTGCTGTGGGCTGTGGCTGTGGTACTACTCTACTACCTGAATATATAATGTACCATATGCGTCAACAGATGAACTCCCATTGGAGTATAGTTGTCCTTCGACATGCATGAGACCTGAGATTCTGCTGAAATGAAATCATTATGTACTGACATCCATGTGGTGTGAGAGTTTGTTAACTTTCCGGTGCTTGCACAAGTGGGGCAACCTGGCCTGTTTCTTTTGGTAACTTGTTGATAGCAGCATATGGTGTGCTTTATGATGTAAGCAGACATCATCTATCCTATCCGGCCACTAGACAGTAAGAAAATGTGTAGGCTGATGGGCACATCACAATTAACATGCGCATCAGATAAGTAGGTGTTTGCACTTGATCGAGCTTCTCGTTTGGGTTATTTGGCTGGTGCTAACGGATGAATACTGTATGTAGGCATACATGTGCACTTGTGTGCGGGCTTAACGTAACAAGGCCTGATGTATATGATCCATGCTCACACACATATATATCGTTGCACATTCTTCCTCTGCTTGATTATTCGAATAGCTAAAATCCAGATATGCTACCATGTAGCACAGTGGCAGTGCAAACCTGTGCAAAAATAGTAGTGCACAATAAATAAATAAATAAATATATATATATATATATATTTATATATTTATATTTATATGCGCACCATCATTGATTTCCACTGTATATATAACGTGGACGTGTCCGTACGGGCTCCGCACCTGTTGCTCTATAGGATATCGCCAATTAATTGCGCATGCATGCAGGACAAAAAAAGCGCGTCCAATTTACGTCCCTGTGCTGTGCATGCATGCATAGCTAGCCCCCATGCCATTGCCATGCATGCCGCAGCAACTTTAAACCTAGCCATGCATGTGTGTTTGTTTGTTCAGTGTGTCGGCATGTGTGAACGAGGAGGTGCCACGTCGGACCCGACTGTGTGCACGTACCTACGCAGCGGCGGATTACTGGAGTGATGATGGATGCATGCGTGCAGGACACAGTAACTTTGCGTTGATCATCAGGTGTAATAATGTAATGTAAACCGTGTCTGGGTCGTCGGACTTGAACACGGATCGTCGACCGTCGACACATATGACTATATTGGATGCATGCATGCCTAGCTGGCGGCACATCACTGCCAAGTGCCAAACGAGAAAATCTTTTTTAGTGTGTTTTTTTTTCCTGCGATCAGGGATCTAGAGCGTCGACGGATCGGAGCACATAGTAACAAGACGGTGCATATGTCGCTGTTTGATTGAACTTGTCGTGGAGTAGGGGCCATGGCATGCAGCACCCACCAGCAGGGCCGGAAAAAGGAGGCATGGATCGACGTGACGTGTGTCGTTGCATCTCACGCCGTTGCGTGCTGTTCTTCATTCGATCTCTGCAGCACGAGCGCGGCCATCTTCTCAATAGGCGCTCGATCGTACACGTACGTACTCCTGTATGTAGCCGATCTCGAAAAGGGCCGATTTGGCGCATGCTGCAGTTCATTATATACTTCGCAAGATACACGTGGTCAAGGTGTGCCGCATAGGTGCTCAAACACATAAAACTAGAAATCTAGATCAAAATTTGGTTGCAGTGTCATCTAAATTCTCTCTATGAATTGAAGGTGGTTGAAGAAAGAAGGTCCGCACGTAGGTCCGTATTTCTTTTTTCCAACTATGACACATGGGACCCACTTTAGGTGAAATGTTTTTTTATTTTTTATTTTACCCTCTCTCCCTTCCTCTTCCATCCACAGCTTTTCAACTCACTGCCGTTATGTGGCCGTTTTTCAACCTACCATTCTACCAATCACTATCCACTCGCCGTTGACACAACTCTCCGCCTCTTCCACTCACTTTATCTCTCCTCTCGCCACTGACCCCTTGCACTTCCATCTCTAGCGCCAACCCTCCTCTGCCACCGGCTCTCCTCCATTGTCGGCCCTCGTCTTTGGCGGCAGCAACAAAGCGGGGCAGGGCATGGGCGGTGAATGTGTACATCTATAGTGAGGTGAGGAACGACTCCGGATGTAGGCAGCGGCCCTCCACCTCTTTGATGGTGGGTAGGCAGTGGCCATCAGCGATTCAGTGCGGCAAGAGAGAAGGTGAAGAAATAATAAATAATTTTTCATGTATAAATAGGTCCCACTGTCATAGATGATGAAGAAAGAAGAGAGATTTTGCCTTACATGTGGGCAGTACATGTACATTAACCCCCAAACCACCTTTGGAGGGAGACGTCGGCAGTTTGACACTGTAACTCTACTGTACACAGAGAGAGAGGTAGTTGGAATAGTGGAGTAACAGTGATAGGCAAGAGTTTTACTCCTCTCGCTGGAGATAGTCTAACCCCCCTAGCCACCTTTGCAGGGAGAGGCCAGCAGTTTTGTGACACCAGGAGACATGGCAACTAAACATTTAGTGATATGAATGACTAGTTTTCTAAGTTCGGTGACCTATTTGACATAGCTTGACAGCTTTAAGGACCGCACGCACATTTTACACCACTTTCGTTGTTGGTTGGGAGCACTAATACTGTTGATCTCTGTGTGAATTTGATCAAACTTTTTTCTCTCCTTTTAAACCGAACGAAAATTGTCATTTCGTCGAAGGCCGGAATTTGTGCACGCGCGGGAAAGATCGTCGGAGCTAAGCTAGTCGTCGACGCTGGTAGATAAGAGTCCATTCATTCTCCGGTCCGCGCGCGAATCTTTTGGCATCCAGCTCGATCAGGGATGACGGAGATGGACCACTGCACGTACGCCCGGTCGAGATCCGTCGAGGCCGACGCTGTCGTCGTCGCCTGCTGGAGCCTGCCGGCCGACCGCCCGGCCGGCCGGCCGGCCATTCCTTCTAGGACGACTTAGTACGCACACGTACACACGATGCTTTCCATTCCAGCGCGTGCGTGCGTCGTCGTGGTCATGCATGATGCCGTATGGATGGTGGTATATATACACGCTTCTACTACTACTATAGTACGTAGTGCACTAGTGCGTGCGTGCGTGCAAGATCTTCGTCGTCGGTCGTCGACGGAACGCTGTACCTGCATCATGCAGAACCAGCCACTACTACCAGGCACCAGCTGCCATGCACGAACGACAGATGCGCATCGCGCGGTCTCGATCGTCGGGGCGGGGCGGCAGAGACATAGGAGCACTACTTGCACCGGCACAGCATGCAGCTGCTACTGCTCCAAAAGCGGCTCAGCTTTTCCCTGCAGCACCGTGCCGCGGCGTTGAAGTGACGGCACGCGCCGGCCACACAGCATGCATGCTCTTTCGTGGATGCGACCGGTGTGCCGCATCAGCTGTCCGCACTAGATCGCCACTGCATACGCCCCCCGATTCTGTCCATATGCCGAAGCCCCCGCACCATAGACTGCATTGCTTAGGCCAACTGCAAAGGTTGTGACATTTCCAAGAGCCTGAGAGATTTGTAGAGGCATTATAGACATGATGAAATTTGAATTTAATGAATGAGATGAAAAAGCGGCTGAAAATAGCCTTAGCTACGTGCGGTTTCATTTCCCATTTACGCACACACACGCTTGTCGTTCCTCGTGATCAAGGCCGGAAACCAAAGGCTTGCCTGGCCATATATACTCCTATATATATCACCTTTAATTAATTTCTAGCGGCTACAGCTATACCGTAAATTCAATCAATATATGTGACCTTTAATTAATAATGTCTACTATGACCACATATAACTGCGCTGCGCGCAATGCAATGTTCACCGTACCAAGCGACATTCATTTTTCTCCCTACCTAGCTCGATTCCTAAACTGTTATCGCTGGTGCTGGAGATGTGCCCGCGTGGTAATTTTCAGGTCCGACCCTGAGTCGTATCGGTTCTGGCATGAGCTGATGCTGAGCCCGATTGGGACTCGACTTATCGGGTCTGGCTTGGAAGCTTGTATATAGTATGCGAAGTTAGACCTCTATCGGGACTCGGCTACTTATCCGCAAGCAATTAGAATCCTAATAGGCCTTTACGTAGCTAAAGCCCATTAGTGTTGACTATATATATGTACAAGAGGGCGCAACTTAGTGCATTGGTTTTGTGAGACATGCAGAAAAGGTTTCTGCGAAACCCTAGCTGGATCCTTCGCCAAGTTCATGGTGCTGGCACACCAAAACTCGGCGTCGCTTTCCCGCACGTGTGGATACATAGAGGCGTTGCTACAACTGTTACACTGATCAACCGATCGGTTTCGACGGCAGCCGACTGGTTCTTGATCGAGATCGGCTGAAGGAATCGGCATCGGCCCTCCTCACCGACAACCACTCGGCGCGCGCGACTTGGCACTCGGCTGCCTCGACTTGTCTTCCGCTGCACTACACGTCTAGTGGTAACGATCTATGATCTGTTGCTGATACGTGTTCCTGTGTTTTACGCTGACAGATGAAAAACGTTTTCATGCTATAGTAATTTACCCCGTAATCCTACACCTAGAACTAGAATACGTTTTGTGTAGCCATCGTATCATCACGCGGCCCCGGCCCCCTGCTATAGCTAGCTTGTTTCGTTTAGCTAGAATACGTTTTACGTTTAGCTTGTTTCGTCAGCAGCTGTTGCCGTCCAGGAAGATTTTGATCCGGATCTAGCTTACCTAGATGGGCAACCTGTGTCTGTAATTGGGAGCGAAGTGCCACCAAATTTCTAGTATAGATAAATAGTTGGATCAGCAGGGCGATGGCGACGCCCTGCTTGCCATTAGACCTCTCCAACCGATTGCTCAAAAAGTTTATTTATCGTTATTTTAATTACATTTTTTCTATCTACAGTAGCGTTACCGTATGTTTTATACTATAGCCAGTCTATATGGACAGTCTGTGTTGGAGACAGCCTTAGACTGTGCCCAACGGAAGAAATAAAGTGAGCGGCTATAGTACAAATCAACATTGTAACGTTACTGTAGATAGAAAAAAAAGTAGTTAGAATAGTAATAGACAGTCTCTTTGAGTGAATCCACTGGGATGGGATGGATGAGATGTGATGGTCTTATGTATTTATATTCCTCGTCATGCAACCCTTATAGCTGCTATATATCTCTTTTTCTACGTGTAATAATACGTACTCTGGCACTAGCTCATCACTCAGTTGATCATCAGCTAGCTAGCTTTATGCTGCCACTGGCCGGCTATACTACTAGCTGCAAGTTGCTGCTGCTGAGTGCTGACACATCTAAACATATAGAGCAAGCCAAAGCATTCCTGTCTACGGGGAGTACGTAGGTTGTCTGCATGCAGAGGTGATGACAGAGCAATGAGCTAGCAAGCAGGGCCGGGTCTAGCTATATGGCTACGAATGATAGCTTAGCCTGGCCAATAATTTCAATGGGTGCTGCGCCCGGCGTATCTCGCCGACTGATTTGATGCTCTCGTTTTTCTTCTCGCGCGACAGGTGATGGATGGATCCGGATCCATCGATCCCCTTCCCCCCTGATGAGACCGAGAGGAGCCACCACCAGGACGGTGAAGCTTCACCTACTGTTACGTTGACTTCACGTAAAAGGCGCGCGCACGCAGGAGTAGTAGTAGTGCATCATCGCGGCCAGCCGTCTCAGAAGACGGAATCTTTTTTTCTTTAATTTCTCGCGTGTCCTTTTCTCTCTTTCTCCACAATTTCTCCTCCTCTTTAAAAAAAAACAGAGAGAGAGGCATCTCGATCGGTGAGTTTGTTTGTTCATCGTGTTACTCGCTCCATTCTCTTTTATTTGATGCATTTTAGTTCAAAAATGAACTAATCGGCGACAAATATTCGAGAATTAATGGAGGTAGTACTATATATTATGCTGGCCAGCAAATTAAATTAAGGCACCCCTCTAGTATGCAGTTATTACGTACTACCCTGAAAGAAAACATACGGTATTAATTATGTTGATTCTAGAAATCCTACTGCATACATTTTCCCCTACCAAATGCATTCCAAAAGGGAGCCATGCATATATATATGTCCTTGTCCCTGGCCATGCATATGCAGTAATTCTTGGGAGTACGTACGTACGTGTGTAGCTAGCCCCGCAGGTCCCAGCTGAGATGGGAGGTCATCGCCTAGCTAGCTACGAATATAGCACGCACAGTGGACATATTCTAGAGGCTGTGGTTGACACGAGCGAAAGGAGTTTAATCTATTCGTAGTCGGCCAAACAAGCTTGTCGAGCTACGTTGATGTAAAAGGCAATGCTGACTTTGTATGCTAAGCCAAGAGAGACAAAATTACGTACAAATACTCCATACGTCCCAATTTATAGGTCGTTTGACTTGGCTCGTCTTATTCAAAATATTTGTGAAAAAGTAGAAAATTTCAATTCATAGTTAAAGTATATTATATGTTAAACTAAATCATAATGAAAATAAATGATAATCGTAAATTTTTTTTGAATAAGACGAACCGGTCAAACTTGGTGCCATAAAAATCAAATGACCTATAAATTGAGACGGAGAGAGTAGTCATTTGCTTCTTCCAGAAAAAAAAACTGTACTATATATGTATGTTTTGGAAGGGAAAGGATTCTGTGTACAGTATGTGTAAAATTCAGTGAAACGCGCGTTCGCTTTGGTGTTGGCGTGTTGCCATGCAAGTCTTCGGTGTCAAATTAAAGGAAAAGGAGGAGACTGGAAGGAAACTAGCGCAACTGGGCCTCCCTCGGCCTCACCGGCATCAACTCAACTGGGGAAGCAGACTGCAACCGTTTCTACAGCCCGTCCACTGAAAGGCCGAGATCTGATATGCGATGTGGGCTTCTTGTCTCGTTGCACCGCCATAGCACCATGGAAATATAGCCCACTTTCAAGGGCCTCAAAGTACTTAATTGGGCCACGCTCACCTGCTGGGCTGTGTCTGTGTGGCATGGTGGTGTTCTGGACCTTCTGGTACCACATTTTGGAGTTTGGGCCAACAACTCCTCGTGGCAGTGGCGATCAAAGTTTACTGTATCTGGAAACCGTTTTTGATTAAAGAAAGAGTTTTATGTTTTTTGAATTTGAAACAGAATCTACTCTTGTATCGCAGAGTCGATCCCTGGTGGCGATCATGGCATCGCAGAGGATCGGGAAGGCGATGATGGAGGTGGGGCCATCGGGGCCACTCGATTAGGGTCGGTGGCGATAGAGTCGCTAGACTAGGAGGGCGGCAGATGGGTGCAACAAGACACTAGCGAGACCGCAAGAGAGTAGCTACGAGAAGGGATCAGAGTGATGAGGGCGCGCACATATGGAGGAGCAAAGAGGGAAAAAAGAATGTTATTGTAATCCCTCCTTTTTTTTTCTTTAAATGACCCCATCTAGTTCACTTTTGACTTGGTGAGCGACAAACAAAAACGATCAAAGGTAGTATTATCTTATCTACTATATTGTAAAAGAGCAAGTCTTTGTGATATTATTTTTGATCCCACCAAAACTTGCGCACCCCTCAACATCGTCCTACTGCAAATGCTAGAAAGGAAAATGGTTGGAGATGATAAAAAATAATAGAAGGAAAATATTTTTCACCCTTTAGTAGTTTTTTTATTTTCTCACATCTTACCTGTACTTGCGTGTATTTTTCTTATATTAAAATTAATAAAAAAAGAAGGATGCTAATCAAACAATCATTTATTTCTTTTTTCTCTTTCATTTCGCACCTTCTTTGATTGTCCGGCCAGCCAGCTCTTTTCTCTCCATCAACACCTTCTGATCTTCGTGGAATCAGCGTACACATGTAATGCAAGTTAAGACACGCTTCATGGCTTAAAAGTGAGAGGGGCCTGGTCATACAAAAGGACATTCTTCCCGCAAGTTGCATTTGAGCTACTAGGCCCAAGCCATTAGTCATGCAGCGTCAGAATCAACGTTTTAGGCAGTTAGTATAGTACCTTCCCTTATGATGGTTAACGGCCAGAACAGGGCCTCGTGTGGATAGACGAGACGTCGGAGTTCAATAGTCGCAGCAGCACATCATCTTCCATTCTCCAGAGTGCCGTGCGTGCATTGGAACTAATACCTTCCGTCGAAGGGGAAGAGGAGAATATTGCAAAGTGATGGGTTTCGCACTACACGAGGATCGTGTTTACCGCATCGCGGTCGTGCGCATGAGACGTGCTAGCAAGTCTTACAAGACCATCAGTCAACATCGCGACAAACATGCAAAAGAATCGGAAAGGGCAAAGGAGCAATATATACACTACAAGAGAAAGTGCGGTATTATGAAATCGGTACTAATAGTTCGTAAAAAGGTTGAGAAAGTATATTTTTATTGGGGCTTGAACTCAAGACCAGTATCACACCAGATCCATTCAACCATTACAACTCACTGTAACATCTGTCTATACAGAGGATGTTTTTATTTTATTGTAAATTTTTAAAAGGCTTTAATACCGGTTGGTGATGCTTTAATACGGGTTGGTGTTACCGAGCAGTACTAAGTGTTACGAACCGATACTAAATAGTACACTTTAGTACCGCTCGGTAACACCAACCCGTACTAAAGCCTTTCCAAGGATAGGACATTCAACCGGTACTGAATCTTTCATCTTTACCATTTGCAACTTGTTTTGAGACTTAAGACCGAAAGACATTTCTCCATTAGTGATAGTTTCGTGGTGAAATTTGGTTGAAGATATACCCCGTTCCCTACGTTTAAATTATACTTTCAATTAGCTTTGTTCTAATTAAATTACCCTATATTTTGCAAAGCTTATATAAATATACTGGCATTTATAACATTAAATTAGTTCCATTAAATACGTTAGAATTATGTTTTCTCGTGTATTTTTTATGTTTTAGATATTAATATATTTTTTTAAAAAAACTATTGAAGTTAGAGAAACTAGCTTAGGACAAATCATAAAATTCCAAATATAATTGCTATATGAGGTAGGGTTAATAGTGAGTAGCCCATGGTCAGGGCGTAGCTTGGTAGTGGCCAATGTGGGCCGTGGTTCCCCTGCCTATTGTATTTTTTCCACTGAATGAATAGTAAATTTTGCACCGTTCAATGTTGTTCTAAGTTCAATTACATAGAGTGTCCCCTCCTATTTTTATGTGCAAGCTCCGATACTGCCCATGGTTACTATCTACTCTACTCCCTCAATTTTAAATTACAGTCACTTTATCTTTGTCTTTAAGTTAAAATTCAAATTTTGATAAAAGTTAATAAACATTAATAGAAAATGTACCGACACCCTAAAACACCTATGTAAAACATCATATTAGTAATTAGTTTAATTAAATCAACCATAAAATATGTTTTAATTAATGTTTTGTTAAACTGTAAACGGCCAAAGGGACCCTTAGACCATGTACATAGTTCTATATGTTTTAAATGTTTTGTGTTTTATTGCTAAAAAAGAAGCATATCAACATATACTCATGTAGGCCAAAATATTTTTTTATATTTTATTATCCAAACGTGGCAAATCCCAAGCTAAATAGTCGAATAAATCAATGATCTTATCATAGGCTGCTATTATCAGTTGATATAATTACACGACAGATTGCTACTTGAACATAATACATGTCATTCTAATACATCATTAGATAGAGTTCACAGCTCCCCCCTGTCTTTTTACATGTGGTGTATTAAACAACCGCGTAGGATTGTTTTTTCTCGGTGTAAGGGCTAGTTTGGCAACCCCATTTCCCCAAAGGAATTGGGGGAATGAAGGGGATCCCCCATATCCCTTGGAAAAATGAGGTTGCCAAACTAACCCTAAATCGTTTTTTTTTTTGAAGGAATGATGTAAATAGTTTGACTATGCAATAACGACTTAACCTCTAGACTACGTGATAGAGCATCGGGTAGTACTTACACGTATAAAAATGGATTAAGGGGGTAATTGGTTGCTTGCATGAGCCCTGGCCAGGCCCATGGTGTGCAGACTCCACTTGTTTGGTTGCCTAGTTTGATGCCAGAGCCAGACTCCTCGTTGCGCCGCCGAGCCAGGCTCCACCGGTTCATAGAATTGGGGTCTTACTCGGCTAATGATGTTATTAATGTATTGTTAAGATAAATAAAATGATATTAATATATTTTAAATAATATTAAGACATAATAAAAAATAAATATAGATTATAAGAGTGTAGTTACACAAATAAAATATTGTAGTAGCATATTTTATCATGGTGTGTCTCATGCAACATATCTCATGCAGGCAACCAGCAATCATTGTCCCCTTCCAGCCAGGCTAACTAGGTACAGTCAATCAAAAAACATGATATTGCATGCACCCAGTCTGGTTGAGGTGAGCTATCTCACAGATACGAGCCACATTGGGGGCATACAGACAACTAATTAGACCCTAAACGATCGTGTAGGCAAACAATATTTTTAATGATGCTTTATAGATTGGAGTTTGTTATCTCTGTCAATTAAAATACCAATGAGAGGTTACAACATCTACTTACAGGTACGACTATTCCTAATCTAGAGTTTAATTTCCATCGAGCAAGTCTTCCATCTAACCCACACAAATCTCAACGTGTTCATCCAATTTTATTGTGGCCTCCCTCCACTTGGCCCTAGGGGCAGGCTAGGAGGGATCATGTGTATTTAACCGAATACCCATGATCCCATGAATACAATGTATATATGTATTTTGCAAAGGTAAAATTTTTGTATTCTTAAATTTTTGAATTTTCATAATATTCTTGAATACCCAAATGCCTAAATCCTAGGCCTGCCTCTGTTTGGCACTCCTCTGCTTGTTTGGCCCTCCTTTGCTTTGATAGGCACGCCAACTTCCTACTCCTGCGACAAGCCCCAACATACCCCTCCTTTGACTTTGGCCACTGCAGATGTTCTCCATTGCACCCACATGCTCTTGATTTGGCTGCCCAAAGCCTCCTCCACTGCAACACCCCTCTCCATTTGATCTTCCATCACGGTGCCTAGCCACTACCCACACCCCTATCTCTCTGCCATTCTCAACAGCCACCAATATCTCCTGTACATAACATCTTCGGCTGCCATCACTTCTGAATGTAGGACCGATGCCTAAGAGGGGTGTGAATTAGGATTTCTAAAACTAAGGGTCCCTAAAAACTACAACTACTCAACAAAACCTATGCAAGATAAAACTAGATATGTGTACTAGGTTTTTGCTAAGTGTTGCTAACTTTACCGTGGCTTAGTCTTGCAACTTAGTTCCACCTAGAAACTAACCTACCAAGATGGTCTAGGAAAGCATGCACATGATTGCAAGAATGTAAATGCGGAAGCTAAAGACATAGGATAGAGTGATGCAAACTCCCGATGATGATGGCGATGACGACACAAAATGGAGACACAGATTTTTTACTGAGGTATTCGGATGACTCGCAAGTTTCCCTCTAGTCCTCGTTTGGTGCCCCCTATAGGCTTTGCTCTCACGAAGTGCTCACAAGGACTACGGCCTCAAACCTCGCAAGGAGAGCGGTTGGCAAAGTAACCCACAGAACGCCTTGCTCTTGCGTAGTCCTCGCAAGAACCACTGCCTCGCTCTCACAAGGGTAGAGGATGGATCGGTTGCTTGCGAGATGGTCAAGCAACCCAGTCGGGTAACTCCGGATATCCCATGTACAAACTCACATGAGTCCTTACTCTCGCGTAGCCCTTGCAAGAACTACGGCCTCGCCCTCGCAAGGGTAGAGGATGGTAAGGCCGTTGGGGTCTTCCGCGGGCCTTCTCACGGATGCTCTCCGCCATCTCCACTAGGTGAGCTTTTGGCCAAAACGTCGAGGGCCTTCCTCCCTATCAAAATAAAGGTGGCAGCCACTCCACACTCTAGAGGGTCTCACAAGACTGCAAGCCACACACTTACAACAACAACAACGTGCACGCAGGCATAGATGTCACAACACCACTTGATCGCAATCAAGGGATATGTGCTAACAAGGCCTAAGCAAAGATGCTCGCAAGCTCTGGCTATGCTGTGATGTGTCTACTTAGCTCTTGTGATTATTAGGCTCTAGAAAATGTGTCTCAACACTACAATATGCTTAGGAGTCATCAACCATAGAATAGAGGCTAGGCAGGGGGTATTTACAGCCTAAACTTCAAAACTAACCGTTAGGGAGTAGTTGCACTGCGCAGACTGCAACCATCATACCGTTTGATGGTCCCCTAACTAGCCATTGGAGTTAAACGTTGTAGCTTAAATTACCATCAGACCGTCTGATGCATGCAATAGTTCACGATCTTTATTTGTTGATCCTTTATCTAGAATGTCCGGTGGAGCATCAGACCGTCTGATGGAGGGACCATCAGACCGTCCAATGCTTTCAAAGCGCCGAGACTTGGTCTTCTCCTTCTCCACTACCTAGAATGTCTGATGGTACCATCGGACCGTCCGATGCGTATAGTTTGCATTGGGTCTTGAATATTCAACTTGAGGCTTCCTTTTCTCTACGAACCGTTCGATGGGGCTCCACCGGTCCGCCTGATAATGCAAAAAACTGGACCGCTAACTGGTCACCAGGACTGCCATGTCGTGCATCACGCTTGTGTCTTGATGGAGTATTAAGTCTTTTCTTGTGCTCTTTAAGTAGGCTTTGAGGTGTTTGTACCCTAAGTCCATCTCCCATAGGACTTAAACAAAAACACTTGCACACACATTAGTCCCAAATGAAACATGTTGTCACCTCAACCACCAAAATCACATTAGGGAACCAAGCACAAGGCTTAGGGTCCATTTTTCTTACAAGTTCCTCATCCTTGGAGCCATTGCATCGTCCACTTTTTTGAGCTGCGTAGTGGATGCACTATGTGGCTACAAGTTTAGGTGAGCACAATAACAGCCTCCATCTTACATTTCCATCTACCACACCTTGCTGCAGCACATACAGAGCTCTCCCTTGAGGACCGAAAGAGCGACCTAGATGAGGGTGAATAGGTCACTCACTAAGTCCTACAACCCAAAAAACCCCTCTCTTCTCAAACGTGCAAAGTTGCATAGCAAGAACAAGCTACCAACCCAAGGACACGTAGAGGAAATTCACACGGAAGCACTCGCTCAAACGCCGATAAAAAACGACGCAAAATGAGACAACAGCAGATGACACAGACCATAGGATGGTCTGATGGACACCTAACTGGTCCGGTGGTCACGTAATTGGTCTGATGGTCACACCATAGGATGGTCCGATGGTCACCTAGCTAACTGGTCCGATGGTCACACCATAGGATAGGTTAGACGGGGATAGTGGCCAAGCCTCGAAACTACAACTGAGCACGAATCTCGTCCGATGGTCACACCATAGGACGGTCCTGATGGTCACACCATAGGACAGGTCAGATGGGGACTGTGGCCGACCCTCGAAACTGCAATTGAGCACGGATCTCATCCGATGGTCACCTAACTAGTCCGATGGTTCTCAGCATATAGAATTAGCCCGCGAATCCAACGAAAACCAAACCAAATCTTGACCAAATGAGCTCCAAACTTCACCAAAATTCACACAGACTTTGTCTAAACCATGGAGAAGCTATTTCCACTAGATCATGGCCAAAGCCCAAAGATTTCTCCATGAATTGACTATTCCCCAAAGTGAAGCTCACAAGCCAAGAATGAAAGATTTCAGGGCTGCCCATGGAGCTCGAGATTTGGCACACTAAGACCACAACCTCTCTAAGTCCTAGCAGTCCAAAACACCGGCAAGAGAAAGATCTCGGGCTTGGTCAAACACAAACACACCAAAAGCCCAAGGAACCAAGATCAAAAGCCAATCAAGAGAGGGGGAAACAAGAACACAGGAGGTGCTGCTCGAAATCCATCTATTAATGGCCCAAAGGGGTCTCAAATTCAGATTACAAGATAGGGATTCGATCACCCAAGAAGCTAGCCACCTCCTACCGTCTAAAAGTGGAGGCAAGATCTCTCAAACCTCACTAATGTTGTTGCTCTTTGCTTGGTGACGAAAATAGGACTCTAACCCTAGCCCTAAACAAGTCTCAACCAGCCAAGCAAGGTGGCTAAGGGCAGCCAACCTCTTATTTATACTACAACTCTATTGCCTTAAGGCTGTTTTGCATTTGACCCCCTATATTACAGACTCATAAACTAACAAGGCCTATAGAGGCTAGAAAAGACCGCAGAAATTCAGATGAACGACCACGATGGAGTCATTGACGTCTTCAGTTTCTCTGCCTTTGCTTGATGTCCTCCACGTGTCCAATAGCTCATCCCTTAGGAGTAACTCCGGTTTTGGGATACCGGTAACCAAGCCCCTGGTTTTGGGCTCGAACCAAAAAATAGTAGTTGGGCCTGGTTTTGACGCTCGAACTGGTAAACGCTTGTTGGGCCTCCAGTCTTGAGTGATTTTACGGCTCACGACACTATCCTGCACCCAAGGTCACATTATGGGCCGAGCCTAAGTTGGACTGTAGCCCAAGCCACTTGCCAGTCCGCTCGGCATGGATTTTGTCACGCCACGGTAGCATTCGGGTGCCGCCACCAGGTCACGCTTAGGTGGACTTTCCTCCAGGTCACACTTAGGAGGTGCTCACTCATCCTTCAGCAAATCTTCAGTGTTGACAAGTGCTCATCACAGCCAGGATGAAAGACCAGACTCGGTACACTTGTGTCCCTCATCCCTACTCTATATCTCTAATAGAGGACTGTTTATGGAGTATTTTGTTGCAAAGCTATCTCTAGCCAGTCTAGTTTTTAGCCAACTTCTAAAAGTTTGGATTCTAGCTAAGCTTGTTAGATGGGCTAACTTTAGACATATGTATGTGATAAGTTGGGCTAGGTCTTGTGGTGGGATAAGTCCACAGGGCCTATCATGTACGTGAAACTAGTCAGACAACGCATACAACGAGTCGGCCAAGCAAAGATATGGTTCGGCAAGACATGTCAGACAAGGAACTTGACCTATACAAGGAAGTGCAGATCGGCTACATAAAGAATGAATCCTAGTAGAAGATGTAACCAATCCTATTTAGGATTAGAATTTCTTTTTTTTTGTAACCCAGCCCCTCGGATATATATGAGGTCAGGTAAGTCCCCTACAAAGAAAAACGAACGATCGATCAAACGAAAGATCGAATGCTAACACTATAATGCCAAGCCTACGCGTGTCCAGGAAGGTGCCCTCAACTCCAGACCTAGTTTTCACGCATTGACATACAAAGACGACCATAAAGGACGTAGGACGTTATGTGTTTTGGTGGTCCGAATCTATCTAAATCGTGTGTCCCTGTGTACTGTATACCATTGATCACCTGTTGATGACCACCTCGTACGATAAACTCAGCCGATAGGGAACACCGGTCGGATTGCCGGTGCATAACACTGATAGGTCTAGCTCACGAAATTGGTGTACAAGCTATGGCCAGCCTCTAGTTAGCCTTTATTTCATCAGAATTCCTCTCACTTCCCCCTTTATTTCGTCATTGTTCCTCCTACCTCCCCCTCTTTTGTTGTGTGGCCAAGCTCCCTATCTTCTCTGTAATGCCTAATTGAACTCCTTTAGTAGTAGTGCAATGGGAGGGGTGTGAAAAGAGCAATAGTTTGGGGATGGCATGGGAACATCATGGCTTGTGTTGGCGGGCATGGTGCGAGCGCAGGGACATGGTGGAGGCACGACGGTATGGTGAAGTTGGGTCGGGAGAGAAAGTTGTACGGTGGACCTAGGGGGAGAACGGCGTTTACCTTTGTCATGAGAGAGGAGTAGAGAGATCACCTTGTACGAAGTAGAGGTGAGTCCATGCTATACAAACCATGCAACCAAACAATCTTCCAAGATGAGCTAAGCCTAGAAAAAACAACCAAACATAGTGCCCTAGCTATAGCTAGGTAGCTATCACTAGGCTAGACTGATAGCTATATTTGACCTAAGATTAAGAACGTGTTTGGTTGTTACCCTCAGCTATAGTCTAATAGACAGCCACGCGGGATAGGTCGATCTAACCTAGGGGGCGTTTGGTTGCTTGGGGATTTTCACTGTCCCGAGCGTGCACATTACTCGAGAAAATCTGGAGAAGAGTTGACAATGGAGATTCTCTCACAAACACATTATCCAAGACAAAAATATCAGCAGCGTTTGGTTCTTGGCGTAGATACTGGCAGCGGATTCTTATTATCTGAGGGCAACCAAACGGGGCCCTTGTGATACTCCGTACCTAAAGGCCATCTAAGTGCATTGCATGCAATTCAAATTTGAGGCCTTTTCAAAAATTTGGAGTTTTCTTGGGGCAAAAATATGAAGGGGTAGTTTAAATTAAGCCCTTTCACTTTTGTAATTGGACCCCTGTCAAAAAAGGTCAAAATCCAGGGTTAAAAATAAAAATGGTAAAAGTAAAAAAAAAAGAAAAGGGCAGACCGGGGGGATGAATCCCCGGCCTGCGTGGCGGCCTGTGGAGATGCGGCGGCCCAGCCGCCCAGAGGAGGCCGGCGTGGCGGCCTGCATGGGCGCCAGCGCGCCCGCTCCCCTGCGCACCTGACGGGCGGGCCCCACTGCCCGCCGTCTTCTTCTTCGCGGGGGAAGGAAGTAGGGAGCTCCCGTCCTCCCCACTCTGCTCGCCCCTGCCCGCTACCCCACTCCGCTCCACGCCGGCATAGCCGCTCCGCTCCCCGCCATCGCCCCCGCTGCTCCGCTCACCGCCACCCCGCGCTGCGCCCTCACCCTTCGCTCCGCCGTCGTAGCCGAGGTGAGCCGCCGCGTCCTCCCACCGTTCCCACACCTCCGGGCCGCCCTAGCCTCGGCTAGCGGGCACATCGGGTGCACACTGCCCGCCCGCACGTTGCGCGGGGGAGTGTTGGCCCCGGTGGCCCTTGCCGCCACCGTGGGGAAGCCTCGCCGCCCGTTGCACGGGTGAGCGCCATGGTCGCCTCGTCCGCGGCGGCCGGCGTGCATAAGTGATAGAGGGAGAGGGCGGGAACGAGGGGGGGCGGATGTTTCGCGTCGCTGGAGTGCCGTCGCCGCGCGGTCCGGCGGTCGGCCACCGCCGGCAGTGCCGCGCCGGGGGTGCGCGTCGCCACTGCCACGCGCTGTGCACGTCGCGCGAGCAGGCTGCGCCCCGCGCTGGCTTGGGCCGCGCCATGGCAGGCCGCCACTGCGCCGCGCGATGGGCTGGGCCCGGGCGGCAGGCCAAGCTGGTTGGGCCAGAAAGAAGGGGGGGAGGGATTTGGGCTGCGCAGGAAAAGGGCCGCCGGCCCACTTGGTGGGTTGAGCCAATGAGAAAGGGGCCCAGGCGGATTTTGGAGGGGGAAAATTGAACTTTTAGGGTTTCTTTTGTGGGCTGGGCCGAAATCCATTTTCAATTTCTGTTTTATATTTTTAATTCAATTTGGTTATTTAATTTTAGTTTAATTTAATCTGTTTATATTAATTAATAGAATTATTTATTAATTCATATAAATATTTTGTATTTCTAAAAAGAAATTAAATTAAAGTTTATATAATTTTAAAAAGTTAGATTTTTTTAAATACAGAAAAAAATTCATAAAAGTGTATTAGAAATATAGAATTAATTCTAAAACACATTTGAATTATTCAAAAATTTCTAGAAAATTCATTTAAGCTTTTAAAAATATTTAAAAATAATATAAAATTCATTCGAGCCCTAGGACAGTCAGTTACGCCCTGAAGATCCAGATGTTTAACCCCGACCACCCTTTTTCCTTAGAAAATTGTACACCTTACTTTTTCAACAGGTTGATCATCCTCGTACTTTTAAACTCCTGCATGTCATCAACCTAGGCACGTGGGTCCCGCCAATTCCAGTTGAAGAGTCTTCCACCGCAGCGGAAACTCCGGAAGCCGGTGTGGCCGAGACGTCCATCGCACCAGCAAGAGGAGACTCTGAGTCACCGACGGAGACAGACCCCGTGACCCAAGGCAAGCCCCGGTGCATTTACCTATTTTCTTTGGGTCCTTAAATTAAATTAGAGTTATGCTTGTGCATTAGAGTTAGGAATTGATTGAAACCCTAGAGCATGGTTAATCGGGATCCAGCATGAAAATCCTATACGCAGTAGATGGCTTAGGTGGCATAGGCTTAGAACGGAACTCTTTTACTAAAGTTAATTGGTTAAGAATGGGAAGGATGTTAATAATTTGATAGACATGCGGCGGGATCAGTTTCGCTTTCTGATATCATTATGCTATGATTATTGCTATGGACCCTGATCCTGCCTGTGTCGCATAAGGCCGTCCGATGTGTGGCCTGGTTGGGCCGAACGCGCCTCATTCACTTGCCGTCCTTAACAGGCTCCGGTAAACCTCTCGTCCTGTTGTACCTAAGCGCGGAACTAGACGAGACCAACTGGAAGGAGGAGGTTGGGCGGGTGTCGAAGGACTGACACCCGGGTTCGGTGAGGATGGTTCCGGCTAGGTGGCATTGGATGTTGGGTTGTCGTATGTGGGGTCAGTGTACACGCATATGACGATCCCTCTCGAGAGGTGGAAAAATCGATTCGAATCGTCTATGGCTTACCGGTTGTAAGTTGCCTGATTGCGACCAACATCGTAGTAAGAAAGTTGATCCTGTTAATAAA
Organism: Paspalum vaginatum; assembly: GCA_030272315.1. NCBI lineage: Eukaryota > Viridiplantae > Streptophyta > Magnoliopsida > Poales > Poaceae > Paspalum > Paspalum vaginatum. The sequence continues at coordinate 39,610,877 of CM059015.1, read as the reverse complement.
GAATGATTTGGCAAAGTGTTTGCTTTTGTTTGCTAGTAGAATAAGTATAACTTAGTCTGGACAGTTAATAACTAAAAAAGTAACAAAATTCTAAAAGCTAAGGATTCACTATTAGGCCTGCCGCAGTGTGAGTTGAGCTAACCACCCCGGCTATAGGCTAGAAAGTCGGGTTTAGACCCAGTGGTCGGGTAAGTCTTGCTGAGTAATTAGTACTCAGGCCTTCTTGCCTACTCTTTTACAGGAGCAGAGTATACTTTGTTCGAATGTGATCCTTACCTCACCCCTCCCTTCTTCTGAAGCAAAGCTTCACTACGCCTTGGGCAGGTATAGCGCATCTTTAGGAGAAAACTTGTGATCTATAATAACTTTTGGTAAAAAGGGCTGATGAACTTACCGGCCTGGATGTAATAAGTACCGAACTTTGTGTGTAATATTTCAACTCTATGTAATAAATGTGGTTGTGTATGTTGTAACCTGTGGACTCTTTCGAAAGTCGCCTAAAAAACAAAGCTCGATCCGGATGGGAAAGCCAAGTCAGGATACCTAAATCCTGAAAGACTACCGATGTTAGTCCAGATCTGGTGATTAACCACTAAATCTGGGTTAATCTGCACAGTTCTACCACAACCTAGACCATGGACATAGAACATCTCGAGTTGCTGCCTGGTAGGCCCTAGGCCAGACATATTTGGCGGGGCAACGAGTGAACATGCCCTAATTCTTGCAACAAAAAACAAGCTTCCTTATCGCACAGAGCCGGTCTATTCAATTGTTGGTCAAACTACGGCTGAGAGGTGAAAAGTAAAAGGGGTCGTCCATAGGCGATATCGTGCCAGCCCACGCAGGTACGAAGTGGCTTTTCTTTTTATCACAAACTGACATTGGCTGGTTACGTCGCGATCTTACGTCTGCTGGGGAACAAAGGTTGGACGTCACCCGTTCGCTGCCCGATCGGACACGACATGCATCCCATCACACGTGGCGCTTTATTCTATTCCTACCGATCCGTCGACCAGGCCTTGCAGCCGCAGTGCCGCTGCCGCTGCCGCTGCCGCTGCCGCACCGCACGACCAGATGCCGTTGCCTCTTGCCGACCACGACAGCAGAGAACGGCTGCTCTCTCGGTGCGATCATCGTATCCGGGCCGTCCGGTCGTGATCCCATGTCCGGTGGTCGTCGTCTCAGCCTGCAGTAAAGCGCGCGCGGTCAAAAGATTCGGTTCCGATTGTTCCCATCAGGCATCGCATCGCACACCAGACACCGGCAGCGGTCAGCGGTCGCCCGTGCGATCGCGCTCATCATGCATCAACCTAGTAGTATAAGGCTGTCTCCCAGCGCTTCCCCCGTCAGTCCTATTTCTCATCTCTCATCACTATTTCAATTATTTATCATTCTATCTACAGTGCTGTAACAGTGTATCATTTAATTTTACAGAACTAATATGAAAAAACCGTTGGAAAATAGCCTAAATATAAAGCTACCTGGTAAACCATCAGTCCAGTCATCTTGTTTTCCGACCACGGGTTTGAATCACCTGGTCCCACTGCACAGGAGCTAGCAGGTTCAATTCCTTGTACAGCAGTGTAGTCGTCCAGTATCTGGTACGTAAGGTGCTTAATGTTACTCTCAGAAGCTACAGTGCAGTACATAATTAAGGCTTGCATGTCTAAGATGCATCAAACTGATTCCAGTATAAAGTATCATGCTCCAATATTTAAGAGTGTTGTATAAGATGAAAAGTACGATAAAGAAACGCTCTATACAATGCATAATATTATACTCACTCTATATTCAAATATTTTAGTTTTAACCATCCATGTCTCTTCAAATATTTGATTTCATATTTCAGAATTGGTATAGCTATATTCGTTTTTAAAATATTACACACTTTTGTGTATTTTAAATATGTGTACTACTAGAACTAAAATATGGACTATACTCACAGACACATTATTATTAACCAATGTAATAAAAACTTGTCACACATGTTAACCTAGAGTAGTTCTACCCTATACCTCGGCCAATCAGCAATAGTCTACTCCCTCCATCTCAATTTATAGATCGTTTGTTTTTTACTAAGTTTGACTGACTCGGCTTATTCAAAATATTTACAAAAATGTAAAAAATTCAATTCATAGTTAAACTATATTACATGCTAAACTAAGTCACAATGAAAATAAATCATAATTGTGATTTTTTAATAAAACGAACAAGTCAAACTTAGTGTTAAAAAAATCGAGTGACTTATAATTTGGGACGGAGGGAGCAGTACATAATTCAATATAATAAAAAACATTTGAAAGAGATTTTGTACAAAAAATACAAAATAACCAATAAATACTAGTCTATCACTCTAGCTTCCACATTGTGGCTATAAAGTGATGCATAACAAATATTAGTGACATTTTGCTTATATACATCTAAAAGGATCTAAAAATACTCTCTCTATCCCATAAAATAGAGCATGCGTGCATATATTTAGTGTACCCATGTTATATATTTGAATTTATATTAAAAAAACACTTTAAAATAATGATGATTTTGTTTTATTGATGGCATTTGAAAAGAAGTGCACGGTCAAACTTTCTTTTTAAAGACCGTGCAAAAAATTTATATACCTTTTATTTGGGGATGGAGTATTGAAAATAACAAACACTGAAGTTCACTGCAAATAACTATTCTAAGCCAAATATTATTTGCAAATGATATATTTACTAACAAATTGAAACCCATTGGGATATCCTCTACATGGGAAGCACAGTACCGCAGTCCGCAGGCCGCAGCAGCCTTCCTCTCGGTCTTTTAATTTGAGCGCCGCAGAAACTCATCATCACCGAGGCATGCCGTGCAAGTAGCATAGCAGGCGGGCTGGCAGTCTATGATCTATCGACGAAAGGTTGTTTTGCATGCATGATGGTCACATGAGACTGATAGTCACGCGTATTTTAGTTGATTACCTTGAGGAGTACTTGGGCTTCGTGTTTTAGGTGAAAGTGTGTTAAAATTATTGTTAAATAGTAAAAAAAACCTTCATTTATGACATATCTATGACAAAAGTGATTCGTTTATGACATTTCCAAAAGTGTTTTAGGTTAAAGATTACCAGGACTACCGCCACTAGGCCCTAGGTTTGTTAACCAAGTATGCCTTCGTTTATGACATATCTCACTTTTGGACATGATGTCTTATTAAAAAAACTATCTGAGTATCATATATTTTATTGTTTTTTATTTGTCATTAAAAGTACTCTAAGCATGATTTATATTTCTATATATTTGCACACAAATTTTTTTGATAAGACGAATGGTCAAACATTATGTTTAAAGTCAATGTATCATACATTAAAAAGAATAAAAATGTACGTATATTTAGATGAGAAGGAATATATTTGTAAGCTCAAGTAGAATACTACTTCCACCCATGAAGAGTGTCAACCTTATTATTATGGACCCAAGTTTAATATTAATTATGAAAAATATATTCTTTTTTATAGACTAGATCAAATTTGAGGTGGTTTTACTTATGACAAACTTGGGTTGCTTGTATTCTAGGACTACAGAGGTAGAAAGCAGCTACGTCGGCACGAAGAAGACTAACCAAGACCAAAATACCTAGTACTACGAAATGGTCTGCATCCTCATTTCTCAAACATTGCCAAGGAAATTTGAATGATTTTGAATCCTTCATGCTTAGTAAGTCACTAAGTCCCCGTCAAGTTCAAACTTCAAAGGACGGTCTTCACATGTATACTCTAAAAAAGGCAAAAGAAGACTATATGTAAATCGGTGATTCGGTGTTCACTGTTCCTTACCTGCTGCTTGTATTATTAAAAAAATATAGGGAGAAGATAAAAGTGCTAAATTCGCATGGAATATAATTGACCACTGGTGACTGGTCCTGTGGACGCAGCCAGTCTACTACCACAACAGTAAGCAAACCCGACCCGTTAGCGAGCCCATATATATCGAGAGCGCGCACGAGGAACACAACAACCAAGCAGAGACGACGACCGCCGTCCAGGGTCCAGCGCTCGCTCGCCGAGACGCCTCCTCCCACAGCTGACCGGCCGTGCGCCGCACATCCAATAGGAAAACAAGCTGACCGATCGGCATTAACCGCCGGCCATGGCGATGCCGCCGCCGCCGCCCCCTCCTCATTTTGGTGGCCCCACCACCGCCGGTGGAGGCAAGCCTGACAGGAAGACGGTGGAGCGCAACCGCCGTAATCAGATGAACGCCCTCTACTCCCGCCTCGACTCGCTCGTCCGCGCCGGCAGCAGCTCGCCGTCGTCTGCAGCCGCAGTTCGTGACCAATTCATCATTTACATATATATCATATCCTTGCATCTTTTACGAACTGTACCATCTGTATATATAGACATATAGTAATGGGTGGAAGAAGAAAGTGACAGCTACTCCATATGATCATGAGATGATCGTTGTGTGTGAATGTATACACCTTTTTGTGTCAGCAGGCGGTGCAGCGCGGGTCACCGGCGATGACACGCCCGGACAGGCTGGAGGAGGCGGCGGCGTACATCAGGCAGACGACGGAGAGAGTAGAGAGGCTCAAGGAGAGGAAGCGGGAGCTAACGTCCGCGAGGGCCTCGTCGTCCCAGGGCTCCGGCTCCGGCTCCGGCTCCGGCTCCTCGTCGGCTGGGCCGGCGGCGGAGGTGGAGGTGCAGCACCTGGGGTCCGGCCTGCACGCGATCCTCGTCACCGGCGCGCCGCCCAGCGACGGCGCGTCGTTCCACCGTGCCGTGCGCGCCGTGTCGGAGGCCGGCGGCGAGGTTCAGAACGCGCACTTCTCCGTTGTCGGCGCGAGGGCCATCTACACCATTCACACGCTGGTCAGTTGTCAATTAATCACCGCTCGTTCTCTATGTTTTTAACATTATTCAGCCATGATTTTTTTGTTCGTTTTTTTGGAGGGGATAGTTTCTAATTAGATCGCTAGCTCGCTTATCCCGTACATCAATAATGATGGATCAGATCTAAATCTTCTTGCATGCAGGTCGCAGAAGGAGGCATCGAGAGGGTGGTGCAGAGATTAAAGGCAGCACTGCGTGGAGATGCATGAACTTATATCTATCTGCAACAGATAACAAACTTGGGTTGATGATGAATTAATGCTTGGCAAACTATCAACTAATTATTAGGGCATTGCATGCACTTCAAACTCACTTTCTGTGAATGGCGCATGCAAACTAAAGCTGAGAAACTTCAGTTCTATAGGCTGGTATCGCCTACGTTGGCCAAAACTGCCAGCAGTCAACGCGTGCTGTCTTGGAGAGAGCAGCTATACATGCATCATATACCTACCTGCCCTGTTCTCTGCTGCTGGAGTTCTGGGCGTGGCGTTGGCCGGTGGCAGATAAAATAATAGTATATGCTACTGCAAAAGCCTTTGATCGTCCTTGACTTTGACGGGCTGGTATGGATTGCTGGTTCATCGATCTTTAGATCACACTAGCTTGATCGTAAACGTGTAACATGAGGCGGTGAAAATCGCGTAGCATTTTACACAGATTTTAACTATCGTTGTGTGTGTGTGTGTGTTTGTATACAATGCAAGAGTGACCGATCGTCGTACCAATATATATGTAATTTAAATAAAGGAAATTAAAGACGAAATAGCATGAGTATTGGCGATGAATATTGCATGCAGGAGATGCATAATATGTTTGCTGTGACTTAAATGCTCATGTGTATCTTGTTTTCCCTAGCGAATGATAGAGAGGTGCGTAAATCCAAACTAGTTGTTTGGAAACTGCGCAGAACCGCTACAAGATAGTTAGGTCCAATTCCAGACCAAATATAATTGACCACGTGATTGTTAACTACATTAATCGTCCTTGAATTTAAATGGCATTTCCACTGATATCGAAACATTTTTTTACCTACCTGCAATCTTTTGTCCACCTTGGTTCATGGGTGATGGGCGTAGTGCATGTGAAACTATATATAACTTGTAAACAAACAAAACTCAAACAGTGTCATGTCATCATTAACTAGGAGTAAACTTCCAGATCTTGATCTATTTCGAATCATTTATAAAATTGTAAAGATCCAGCTGATGTTAAACAAAAAAAAAGTCCATGGAATCCGATTTGCATGAAGATAGAAAGTATGCAGGCAATATTCTTGAAGGCATGTACATTTTTTTTTCAAACTGAAGTGTATCAGAGCCAATGTTTATTAACGCTATAATTAATATTGCTAGCTACATCTCAGGTGAGATTTAGTTAGCTACTTGAATATTAACAATAAAAAATACTCAATATATCTAAAGCATAGACTCTCACATTATTCATTCAGAATAAAACCACAGATTTTCCATTGAACTTAGATAAAGACAAACTTTATATAAAAAACTGAAGAAATCGATAAGGTCAACAACTTTGAAGCTGACACATTTTCCATTTGAGATCATTTAAAGGCATAAATGTATAAATTATTACTTTTTAGATTTATAAAATTTTTATTTTTTCTTCAAATAACCTCGGATTGATACATGGTCTATACCAAAGACCTTTGGCTAGTAGTTGGCAAACTACCATATAGATGAAAATAGGTCTAGATGCACCCCTGGAAATCGTTTCCAAAGTAGTGAAAATTTCCTGTTTGAATACAATGTGGTATCTTGGTTCTGTCATTTTTAATACAAAGAAGCTCTTCATTCAACACACTCCTTATGGTTCTGTCATTTTTTGACGAAAATACTAGAGAACTAACAGATTGTAGAAATACAGGGGTCCACAGAACTCATCAGCGACCTGCAAAACATAACCCCCGTTAACCTAGTGGTCTGCCTTGAAAGACCTAGCTGTCGCCAGATCCAAAATTTGTATGGACGAGAGAAGTTTGACCAGTATTGCTTTTGAATGAATATAAAAAAGAAGATAACATTTTCAATATGCCAAACTAATTAACTACTTATCTTTTCAATGAGTGCATTTCACTTTAGCACACTAATCTACCAACCCATGTTTCTACACGGGCTAGTAATTAAAAAAGAGATAAGCGTGTTACAAATTGTTGCATATCTAAAATTTGATGCCCATAGGTACTAGCAGAAATTACGTATATTTACATTTTTACAATGGTTGGAAAGATACCCACCAATTCGGGCGGTACCACTCAATTTTAATTTTCAAGCTAAATTATTAAATAATTAAAATAAACAAGAAAATAGTATTGGTACCGATCCCACCACTTCTGGTACCGGACCTACCTATTTAGTATCGTTTGGTACCGGTACGGGTACAGTGGTACCGTTTAATTCTAAACCGTTAGATTTCGCTTAATGGACGACTCTCATTTTTTCCAACCGTATTAAAATAATTTACCAAATTGATGGATGGATGTGGACAATTAATGTGGAGGCTTTATTGCAAACAAGTCTTCGGTTAATAAAGTGCTTCTGTCATCCTGCACGGGATACGATCGATGGAACATGCCGAAGCGGCAGCATGTCTGGAGGGGGTTTTGGTCATTGAATGGATCAATGAACCAACTGCTATTGAATTTGATTTCTATGACGCTTGACCTCAATTCTGAAATGAGAAGAGCCACCACCTCCAACATTGTAAGAGAAATTAAATAATCCAAGCAAAGGCTAATCCCAAAGATAAAAATTTGTATATTTGGGAGTGTCCAATAGGGTATCTCGTGAGTTAGCCCCATTATAGCTAAATGATGTGAGCATTCGGCAGTGTGGAGAGATCATGCATCTTCTTGTATTCCTAAGCTACTTCATCATCATTGTAAACGTTTATCAAATAAAAAAAAGAATGTGATCAACCTAGGAGGAACTAGGTGGTTTTTCATTAGTAAGAAATAGGCAACCAAATTTGAGTTGGAGACTACTCGAACTTTGGTGGTTAGGTGCATAGCCACTCTTCTCACCTAACCAGTTGAGTTAGGCTTACTTCCTCTGTTTATCAAATTAATGAAATGCAGCCTTCCTTCTAAAAAAGAGTGGTAAAATGCCTTGTTTTGAACTCAAAATACTACCAAATGAAAATTCAATGCCCACCACTCTAATGAGAAAAACACTGTTCTTCTAGACTTCCAATAAAAACATGGTGAGATCCATTGATTGACCTCAAGTAGGGCTGCGGTAACAAGCATAACAAGTAAATATGAAAAATGATAACAAAGGTGCAAGCATTATACCACCAATTTAGTGTTCATACAATTAGAGGCCCCCGGTACAGGTACAAATGTATATGTGTATGAGTTACCAAAAAAGACCTAATTTAATGTGTATATTTCACAAAAAAAGAGATTTATAAATAATAATGCCATACTATATAAAAACCCTTTACATCACTTCAGTGAGGACGAGTGTCCTGCATGCATATATATCTGCAAATAAAAATAGTGTTACAACTGCTACCCACACTAATAATCTGATCCTTGGTACACGAGATCTATATATGTACCTCAACCATGCATACATGACAGCATGAGCAATGAGCTACGCGTGGATCATCAAATTGGACCCCGGCCGGCCTTCGCGCCTGTGGACGTGTGCACGGTGCAGACCGCAGACGCACGCCCGGCCCGTACAGTTAAGCGTAGCCGCACATGCCGTAGGTGCACGGCAGCCCGGCGGCACAGGCCCGGCCGCACGCGCCGCAGTTCTCCGCGTCGTCAGCCACCGCGACGCACCGCCCGCCGCAGCACAGCCGGCCGAACGGGCACCGCTTCCCGCAGGCGCCGCAGTTGCTCGCGCTGGCGAGCACGTCGGTGCACACGCGGCCGCAGCACTTGAGGCGCTCGCCCGCCAAGCCGCCGGAGCCGGAGCACGCGCCCGGGTCCCCGGCGCGGCACGTTCGGCGGCTTATTAGCTTCCTCGTGGCCGCCGTGGCGAGGAACCGGCTTGTCGCGAACGCCCCGCGGTTCGCGCCGCCCTCCTGTTCGCTTGCGGCGGCGACTACGCACAAGCTCGCAGCCGCCGAGGCGGCCACTAGGACGGTGAGGAGCAAGGAAGTTGAGATCACCGGTCGGCCGGCGGCATCGGCCATCCTACCGTGCTGATCCGCTTCTTCTCTCTCCTACGGCCCTGTAACCTGTTCTCTTTGTGGCCTCGATCGTCACTTCATCTCCTGCTATATGAACAGATCGAGTGCACGAAGAGCTAGCGTTGCCTCTACGTAGTCAACTTCGGAACAGATCTCTTAGTTTAAATACCGCAAATGCGCATTGATGAACTGATCTAGAAGAACGAGATACGGTTCCTTGATGATCGGACGATCGACACACATCACACATGCTAGATAGCCTAGATTCCCGCTTTTATTTGCTTCAAGAGTGCAAACTGCAAGATTATGCCAGCTATCAGGCTACGTACGGGAGCTACCGATCTAGGCTGTTGCGTGTACTTGTGATCAAAGGGATGTGCCCGCTGAACGACACGCGGACAAGTGCGCGCCAAGGGCTAGTTGTTCTAATCGAACTTCAAAGCTAGCTCTAGCTAGCTAGAGGGGTAGTACTTGGAAATGCCACACCAAGCCTGGGGCCTCAGCCAAGCACGGTGTGAGCTCCAGTGTGGTTCTCCTCGACGCTTTTGCATGTCAACAGACGGTGTATATCGGTATACATGGAATTTAAAATATACGTGGTGAGTTGGATAAACTGGTGACGACCTTCCTTAGAGCTCAAAGTGACCGGAGTTATCCTCTTCCCCCGAGCTTAATATTGTGCCGCCTTTGCGTCCAATGATGCCACTGATTCCGGCGGTGTAGCGAAAATGGCCTCTCTGCTATATTTTGGTAGATTTGTTTTGGCCATTAATGGCAAAAGATACTTGGACTAATAAACTTGTCTAGATATGCATTCGTAGGTATAGCGGTCCAAGGGATGAAAAGAAGAACAAGTAAGAAGATACAACTCTGACAAAAAAATGTAAGGACCGGAAGGTTTGGCCGCTTAGGGTTTGTTTGGTTGCTCTTTTAGACTTAGCCAGCCTACAAAAAGTAGCCAAGCTTGCCTTGGTCAATCCTCAATAAACCAGGCACGGTTGTTTGGTTGCAAAAAGGGAATTGTTTGCACTTCTTTTCCAATGAAATGTCGTCTTCCTCATGTCTCCGCCACTAGTTCGTCGTGTCCCTGCCTCCTCTCGCCATTGCCTCCTCACGCCATTGCCGCCTCATCTCGTCCCACCTCTTCCTCCAAGCACAAGAGCTGCCCAAGCTCCACCTGCGCCTCCTCCTCGTGCCGCCTTCTCCTCTTCCTTAGGCAGGAGATACGGGAGATCTGCGGCCGCCGCCTCCTTGCGCTGCTCCACGGTCGGCTCCTCATGCTGCTGTGTAACACCCCAAAAATCGACCCTAAGAATTTTTCTCTAAACCTCCCTCCAAATTCAAAATTAGATTTTGAAAACCGTGTTTGTTTGAGTGCATGTTATGAGCTCACTAAAATCCTATAAAAGCTTAGCTCTTTTCTCGCCAAGTGTCCCTCAAAAATTTCCTACAAGCTGCCCCACCAAAATCTTTTCAGTTTCAAACCCAAAATCCAAAACCAAAAAAAGATAAAACCCCTTTCCCTCAGCTAGGCCAAAGCCCACCACGCCTCCCCCTTCCTCTTTCCTTGGGCTGCCGCCTCCCCTTTTCTCTCCCAGCCCAAGCAGGCAAGCCCGCCAGCCTCCCCTCTTCCTCCTTCTCTCTCTCTGATGCCTCGGTCCCACCCATCAGGCCGCCGCCCTCCCTCTGCCAACGGGCCCCGCCCGTCCGTCATCTTCCTCCCCTCTCCCCCGCATCGTCTTCCGCCGGTAGCCCTGTCGTTGTCGTGCTGCCTCCGTCCACCCTGGCCCACCACGGCCACCTCCTCACTCTTTCCCCTCTGCCAGTGAGCTCCACTTGTTAGGCAGCCCAGTTCGTCGTCTCCTTTCACCCTCCCGTCCACCACACTGGCTGCCGCACCTATAAGAAGCTTGGCGAGCCCCGCCGCCCCTCCTTCGGTCACACGCGCACGCACGCACAGACACACACCGACCCACTCCCTACGTTGGAATACTCACGGTGGGTTGACCCACCGCGGTGAGCTCCGCCATGAACTACGGTGAGCTCAACTGCCTCGCCTCCAAATCCACTATCTCCAAGCCACCATTTCTTGATTAACCCCGCCACGAAGCATCGCCCCTGCGTCCTTCACCCATTCCGCCTCTTTCCCTGGCCAGAACCGCCCCGGTATGCCGGAGCACCGCCGCGCCATGGCACCTTCCCCCTCCCTGCTGGCGCTCGGATGCACGGTGCCAGGACCACACACTGCGCGCGCATCCATCCTCACGATACCCCTAACGGTTTCGCAGCGCCACCCTCCTCCCCCCCGACCTGCTCTCGTCGTTGGAACCGGGCCACCGGCGGTGAACCGCCAGTGAGCCGCGGGACCGCGATGGTGACCGGTTCGGCTAGATTGGACCGGTACGCTGTCACCACGTCACCTCCCTCCCCAGAGTGGCTGATGTGTGGGGCCCAATGCCCGCCATCGGCTCACGCCGTTCGCCCCCTGCCTACCATGTGGGCCGGCCTGTTAAGGCCCACAGGCATGGGCAGCCAAGCGGGCCAAGCCTGGTGGTAAGGAAGGTGGGCCGTGCGTGCTGTTTTCAGCCCGCGGTGCCATTTTCCTTTTTTGATTTATGATTTTCTTTTCTAAAGATTTCATATCTCGATCATTTGAACTCCGATCTAGGTGATTCTTGTGCCTGAATTCTCCATAAACCAAGCTCTACACATTTGTGCACTTCCCACACCCTTTTACCACCTCCACATGGGTTCGTTAATGGGGCTTCACTCAACCCATTAAACAAACCGTACATGCAACCATCTCCAATAAAGCTAACCTACCCTCCTCCCGATCACAACAATGGGTGACTATTGGGCCCCATTGTTGCGATAAGTATGTAGAGCCACAGACTTGCCCTCGGTCATGCTAATGGTTGGCCGTCAAGCACCATAATCGCGATAGGCGGAATGGTCTAAGCTCTTGACCAAGGATCGGACTACTTATCATGTCTCTACCTCGTTCCTGCTAACCTCGTGTCAATCCATCTCACTCTTCACCCTTGTTGTTCATAGGAACCCTCCTCATCGTCATGTGACCTCCACACTCCTGATGCTTTCGCCCTCATTGTGGCCATCCGTACCCTCTATCATGGTGCCTCTGTAACTAGCGCTATCAGGCCCGGCAGTATGGTCAGAGGTTTGCGGCACAACGCCTCGCGGCGTAGCGCCTGGCAATGGAGCAGCTTAGCTCGTTGGAGCCAGAGCCGCCGGTATGATTCACCGGGCTTCTCTCAAATCCTTCACTCAACACAAACCAAATCCTTGTTGAGCTCATGATATGCCTTGCGTGTTTGTTTCTTTTGTTTGTATGCTTAGGCCTTACCGGAGAATCCGATTAGTCGAGCCCTCGAGAGGTTCTACTCCGAGCTCAGTCTCGACACCAGCCAGCTGGATACGCCACCTCAGCTCAAAGAAGGGCAAGTCCACTGAAATCCCCACTCGATGCATAAATTACCCAGTTTTCATACACACAACCCATTGCCCTATTAAATAATAAAACCTGCATGTTTTGCTTGCTAAGGAAACATGGTAGGATAGCCACCGATGCCAATTTTAGATGTAGCGTGCTTAGGTGGATCGCTCACTTAATTATCCATATTAATCTTGTTGTTGGAAACACGGTGGTGGGTATGGTGTGTGTGGGTGGGTTGTTTTTGGAAAACATGGGGTAAGACCCCGGCGGACGACTTCGGTCGACTATCCCAATGTGTAAAGGGTGGAATGCCCGAGTACCGTTATCACGGTTTATTCGGGGTCCGGCCTCATGGGGAGGTTTGGATAATGTGGCTCGTGTGGGAGCATTGGGGGAGTTTCCACCCTGAAGGACCGAGTTGGCATCTCATCTTGCCTAACTCTTTTAGTACAACCACTCAACGCTGTATGGAACAGCAACTAAGCCCAAGCTAGAATGGATAGTCTGGCAGCTGTCTGTGGTGCTGGTGTGGCAAGAGGCTAAGGGGTTTGTTTGGGGTCGTGGGAGTGTCACAGGGGACACTGGACGACTGGGTGGCCTGGACCCTCTTGAGGCACTTCTTGATGATAACATAAAGGCAAGGGCTTAGTTTGGAATTTAGACATTTACGATGGTAAATCGTCACTGAGTCCAACTTGTGGGTCATAGTACAACCTCTGATCAGAGTACGAATCTATTTGAATAGTACGTTGTCGACTCGTATGGACGGGCTATGGCTTGGTTTCGACAACTAGATGTTTTATAAAATTGGATGTGGTTGGGTTCTGTTACTTTGTGGTTGCTATGGGGGCGTGGCCCCATAGCGGTGGAATTGTGTGGGTGTTGGCTTGACTGCCTAGAGCCACGTAGGACCTATGAGTCCAGTGGTAGCTCCCTTATTGGAAAGATTGTTTTCTAAATTAAAACTTGAACTACTGAACCTTGCATATGAAAATGTTTTCTAGCGAATTATCTTGAGCTCCAGATATATCTTGCATGTAGTAATAGACTTAACCCCAAATCCTCATGGAGGAAAGTGGGCTTGCAGGTACATTTCGTACTCACCCTTGCTTTGTTGATGGTTTACAGACAAGACGAAGTCATCGTGATCGTGGACATGTAAGGGTTACGGCCTATCCTCAACTAGTGTTGTGGGGGAGCTTGGGTCTAGGTTTAAGTTCCGCTGCTATTGTTTGTTCGAGCGGTGTCCCATTTGGTCTGTCCCATTAGGGCGGATCTATACTACTATGATGTAAGGACGTGGTTATCATACCCCTGGGAATGATAGTAAAGCACATTTTAGTCCTGCTTAAGGGCTGGGGCATTTCATGCTACTCCATGGCCGCTGCCGCTGCCACGAGGAGTGTGCGGGAGCTCCGCGGCCCCTTAGAGCGGGAGCTCCACGTCCGTTGCCACCATGAGGCATGCGCGGGAGATCCACAGCTGCCGCCGCAGCAAGCGGGAGCTCCGCGGCCATCGCAGCCGAGAGGCGCGGTCGAGAGCTCCATAGACATCATGCCGCGAGAGCTCTGTGGCTGTCGTGTCACTGCTGCAAGTAGTAGGGGGCAACCGAGCGATATAGGCAAAAGGGTGGCCACGATAGAACGCTCGATTTGGGCATTGCCAGGAAGCCAGGCTAAGGAGGACTTTTTGCACAAACTGGGCCTAGCTTTGGAGTTGGATCAGACAACCAAACAACATGAAGTGGTCTATTCTTGCCTAACTAGAGCATTGCCCAAAGTTACACAGCCTACCAGACAGACCCTTAAGGTCGAATTATGCATCGGACACAGGTTCATGTGAGCGTTAGCACTTCATGAAGATCTTGACTTACAAGGACCAAACGGTCCGGCCTAGGCATCAGACGTTTGGTAGGACCATTGTGGCAGAGGCACTGAGATGGACACCCCACAACATGTAAGGACCGAAAGGTTTGAGCCTCCATAATATATGGAGCAAACCATTGTAGCAGTAGGAGTAGTGGAGATGGTCATGATGTTGCGTGGACCGGATGTCTGACCTTGAGCATTAGATGTTGGTCGGACTAATTTGGCCGAAGCTAGGAACTTTGCAAAAATCAAAGTGATATAGGGACCAAAAGGTATGGCCTTGTTGATCGGACAAAGCCTCAGGATCATTTTGGAGCAATGGCTAGGCAAGTACAGTGCACTAGATATCTGATGTATGCTAAAAGTGTTAGTGGATCATCTATTCCTTATTTTCTGGCAGCCTATTAACTAACACTGATAGTTGGTCATTTGAAATATGTTGGAGCTACTAAATATCACAATAAGTGTAGAGGTGGATTCCAAACATAGATAGAGTGAGGTTGGGAGATCTTCTTTGATCCAGCTCTAATGTGAGCTAGTTGGAAGCCTTGGTTGTGGTCAAACACTCATGTACTTGTCCTTGGTACACTCTTACTTGGTGTGGAGAGACAACGGCACTTTATGTGGGGATGAGGAACAACCCCTGCTTGGTGTAGAAACTCTATAGTAGATTGGAGTACCTATTGACCAAGAGAGACCATGATTGTCGGGGTTTGGTACCGGCAGTGCACCACGGGATGGGTCACATGGAGCTTTTGTGGTTCGGCGAGATCGACGTAGCTCGATGGTTTGCCGAAAAAGCGATAGGGACATGAAGATTTAGACAGGTTCGGGCACAAGATGCGTAAAACCCTACGTCTTGTGTGCGACTGATTGTATTGCGTCGAGTTCTCAAGATTACAATGAAGGCTAGGGTTAGATTGCGGTGGGTCAAGGTGTGTTTCGATGTTCTACGTAGGGATCCCTCATCCGCCTTATATAACCTGACAGAGTCTTGGGTTACAAGTTGATTTCCTTCTATATCTCCTAGTCGGTTTAGATTACATGAAATCAAACAGAATCTAAGTTTCCATCGTATCTTCATCAATGTCCTCAAATCTCGGAACCAGAGTCTGAGCTAAGCTTCCTCGTTTGCTCTCCGGATGACGTCATTGCTGCCTTGAACTCCAAGTTATTACGACAGTATTTGGGCCTGAGTTAAGCATTTGGCCCATGAAATCAGCCGCTCGCCCGACTCAGGCCCACCGTTGGCCCATGTCTTGGATCCACGCCATGAGGAGCCAGGGGATATCTATCCCCCACAAGCCCCCGAGGCTCGAGTCAATGCAGAAGTCAATTGACTCGAGACTCCCACATCCAACTATAGCTCCGAGTGAAATGTCTTGCTGAATCAACCTTCATATCTCTCCAATGGTTGCACTGACTAGGTGCACCCATTGGGTGTAGCCCCCGAGCTTTAAGCTGACTTGAGTAACAATCAGCTTAAAGATCCAAAGAGAAATAACTGGCTTCGACAACTCCATCTTCAGATCATTCGTCTTCTCAAATCATTGGTTGCACCGACTAGGTGCACCCAATGGGTATAGCCCCCGAGCTTCAAGTTGACTTGAGTAACAATCAGCTTGAAGGTCCAAATAATCTAGAGTTTTGAAAGTACATATTTCCTCCTGAGTCAATCACTACGTCGTTTCAATGGTTGCACCGACAAGGTGCACCCATTGGGTGTAGCCCCCGAGCTTCAAGTTGACTTGAGTAACAATCAGCTTAAAGGTCCAAAGAGCTCTCCCGACTCATCATCGCCTGACTTAAGTCTTCAAGCATTTGTCCCAATCAGAACAAACTTACAGAAAAAATTCCCCACCCATTGGGCATAAACCGGGAAACTGCCGATAATACTGAAGATCTATTCCTTTCTTTGTCGCATATGCTTTCCCTCGAAAACCCAACCACTCGCGATCCAACTCTCCCGAACCATCTCGCATGTGGATCATCGACGCGTGTCCATCCGAATACCAAACGCCATTACTATACGCGGACTTGCAAAAATCGAAGCGGCGCCTGACCCGCTATATAGCTGCAGCCAGAGCCCGTCCATCAATTACACTTCATTTGCCTCGTACACGCATAAGATTCCACTGCCAAACCCTCTTTCTTGCAAACACCATGGCTGGCCCTCGCAAGTACTTCCCTGAGTTCTCCGACTCGGAGGACAAAATCTTCGCCGGCGGTCTCGGCGAAGAAGACCCTCCCAGCGACACCGAACATTTCTGCGACAGCGACCACAGCAGCGACGTCAAGGAAAAGGCGCCACTAGAAGAGGCGAGCGAGGACTCCGACACCGACTCCGACCAGTACAACTGGAAGGAGAAGGCAATGCTCCAGGGTCTCAATCACCCCGGCCTCGGTGGCCCCGACGACCAGGACAACGATGAGGAGGAGGAAGACGAAGACACCGAGGACAAAGACGACGACGATGACGACGACGGAGGCGACGATGGCGACGACAGCGATGATGGCAATGGTAGCAGCAACGACGAGGATGCTGCTCTGCCCCCCAAGAAGCGCCGCCGTGTTGGCTATTAGACTAGGATTTAGTCTAATTATCAATGTAGTACTGTATGAAGATCCCATGTATCGGTAGGTTTATCTTTGTAATGAATGCTCTATGCTTCACTTGTTTATGAGTTCACTGTCGCATAATGATGTTCATCCCGTCTATAAACAACCTCTCTCAAATTGCTTGAAGACAGTTTAATTACTAAAATTAAAAGATCACCGATTGTGAACCTTGAGCCCCCGAGCCAAACGAATCAACTGAACTATAACTGCCACCATGTATCGACAGATCAAAAATAACCGAGTCAACCCATCCGACTGACTGATGTTCGACTGAATTCTAGATAACCCTAGGAAAAAATCCATGCCAACTGAAATCATGCCGACTGAACCACTCAAGAAATCTGCTATCCCATCAGGATCACGGAGAAGATATTGACATCGTAAGTTTCCTTAAAGAAAACAGAACACACCGAACTTAACACCGTTGAGTATTAAAGAGGACCAATACCCTAACGGTTCCTTCCACTTGAATCCTCATCCTCAACAACTGCATTTACTCCACTACCAGCGCCACCAGATTCAAAATCCCTATCCCAAAACTTTCAACCTAGCGCCAAAATCCTTCACGCCCATGGCTCAGAAGAAGAAGACGATCAGCGAACGTGGAAACACTAGCGAAGGACTTCCTCACGACGAAAACCGGCTGATCCCGTAGCCATTTCTGGCTTTTTGTATGTCATCTGTCTCTGAATCCCATCTTAATCATCTTGTAAAAATGGGGGTTCTCCCCCCCAAGGAGTTGGGTGGGTGGAGAGGTTGCGAGGGTGAAAAAGTCCACACAGAAGATACCCACGTGTCTTTAGTCTTTGCGCCTTTATTTGTCCGCAGGTTAGGATTACCCCTCTACTCTTTTGCCCGCGGCTTACTGAACTTCTATTCCAATGATCTGTCTCACCTGAATCCAAATTCGATTCTCCAAATTTCAATCTTCATTCACTTGTGCGAGGCTTTCCTCGGGATTGCTCCCCATTTTGGTCTTTGGAAGTATATGTACCACTGCAAACCTAGCACCTAAGACAAAGTTCTGCAAGTAGTTGGAGGAGCTAGCCTGGAACTGCGTAGAGGGCCCAAATCAGTACCTGGACACCCCCCTCAAGGATAGAAACAGAGGGTGGCATTCCGAGTGGTTCTATATGACCAACCATGCCAACTCTCTGCCATCCCGATCAAGACGCCAGCCGAATTCCAAGCTCAGTAGTTGGGAAGAGGCACCAACTGCAGAGGAAATGGCAGAGGTGGAAATTCTACTCAATCGACATCTTAGATTTGAAGGACAACAGCTTGTCTGCTCATGCCATAGTCATAGACTTTATCTTCCGAAGCATCCAACCGATGAAGGACCGAGTGTACCCAGCTTATCTGTATGTTGGAGCCGATGATCCTACTCGAGAGGTCAGCCGACCCATTACTGCTGAAGAAATAAAGGCCCGAGTTGGCCTGATGCTCAGAGGTGACGTCCATAACGAAGGATCACCACAACCCTACTCTGCTTGGCATTCGACTCCAACTGTAAGTATTGTAACTTGCCGACCGACTCACTGATGTATTCTAATAATGTATTCGTCACTGAACAAATTTGCTGAGTTTATCTTCGTAGAGTAATATTGATAAGTTCCTATCGGACCCTCCTCAGCACACTGCAGACCAAATGCTGAAGTGGGAATCCCAGTTGACTACTGAGGAGATGGAAGCTATAGTTGCAGTGACACAAGGGAAAGACAATAATGAAGCTGCCACATTTATCATCACCCCACGTCCGGCTGACAATGCAAATGCCGAAGATGATGCCGGGGCTCAAGAGGAACAAGCCCCTGAGCATGCAATAGGCTCAAGGGAAAGCGATGCCGCCCCAAGGGTGTCAAGACGTACCCGAGCCAAGATGTCGACAGAACAGACCGATGTTCCCCGGAGAAAGAGGACCACCAGGGAGCAGATCAGCGGTCAGAAAACCTCTCCTGCCTAGCCTGATCTGGCATCCCCACCCGAGAGACCGAGCAAGAAATCCAAAGTGCAGGAGACGACTGACATCAGTGAAGGCTCATCTCTAGGTGGTATTAACTAGAGTTCTCTGATCGACGAAGAGGAGGAAGAAGAAGAAATCCCATTCCAACGTCATGAAAGGAGGTCCAAATGAGCGCAAGAACTTGAAGTCACAGCCTCTCCTCCGACTCACACAGCTATGCCAGTGGAGGAGGAATTGGATTTATCAGATGTTGACCCAGAGTTAGCACAATTCGTGAAGTCATTTCCTCTCCCAAGTGACAGCAGCTTCATGCCACCAAGGTACGACTGAATACTTTAACCATCGTCTTTTCATTTCTGCTTCCAACACCTTGATTAAATCAAATTGCTATGCAGACCTTCCGTGGAACAAAGCACAGTGCCTCCCGGGCCCGATGCGGACCCAGAGGAGGCTCCCGAGCCTAAGTGGAATGAAGCCAGAGCCCCCGAGCTCAAGGCCGAAGCAACCGAAGCCCCCGAGCTTGGGTCTGGTGTAGCTGAAGCCCTCGAACTTGAAATTTCAAAGCGTATGGCTGAAGCACCTGAGCTTGAGGCCCTGGAGTGCCCGACTGAAGCAGAGCTGAAGAGTACAGAAAACCACCAAGATGACACCGGCGTGAGGCCCCTCTTCAATGAGCAAGACGCGCTCAGCAACCCTAAAGGAAGAGGCACTTCAAGCTGCTAAGAGCATGCCATGGACGAGCATGGCCCGCAACCTGAGAATGAGGCAAATACTGGTGACGAGACAACCAATGCCGAAAACATTCCAGATATCTCTATGCCAATGCCAAGCCCCCGGGATGAAGGTCCCAAGTCGACAGATGACACTATCATGGCTGAAGAAGCAACTTCACTCGACCTGGTAATACCAACTCTACAACTTGCTGTAGGCCCGACTGAACCAAGGCTGTTTGCAGCTTTTGAGGTAAATCACTATTCTGATTGTAATGATCTTTGAAGTCAGCATTAGTGTCACTAATGCACTGAATCTTTTACCACAGAACTGGCTCGATCAGGCTGCACGATGGCGTGAACAGCTAGCTCCAGTGCTTAGGAGTGGCGTAGTTGCGCTGCTCCAACAGCTGGCCGAGTCAGAAGCCACCCGTGCTGCTGAGAGCGCTGGTAAGTGCCTACAGTCTTGGGCCACCCATATAGCCTAACGTCCGACATATACTTATATACTCATGCCTTGTCATGCAGCTGCGGCTAAAAAGATTGCTGATTTGGAAACCGCCTTAGCTCATCGTGACGCCTCGCACTGTAATAGTGTCCTCAAGCGTGACGAAGCTCGAGACAGTGCTCGGAATCTGCAGCGCAAACTTGAACTGGAACGAAAACAGCATGAGGTAACCAGTCAAGAAACCCAGTTAGCATATTCTTTACTTACGGAAGCCTATAAGTTGAATCGGTCCACAGGATGAGGCACTACGGCTGAAAAGAGAGATCCAGGAGCTTCGAGAATCACGAGATGGATTTTAGAAGTCATTCCAGAACACGTCCAGTGCCATGACAGTACTTCAAACAAGCCACCAGCTGACTCGGACAGAACTCAAACGGAAGACAACCGAGCTGATGGAAGCTGATAAGGTCCGAGTTGAAATTCAAAGCAAAAACAGAGACTTAGACAAGGTGCTAAAATCAATGAGGCAAGCTCTCAAAGAATACCGGCAGTTGTCAGAGAGACAACAGCATGACTTGGAACTTTCAGTGCCAAACTATGAAGTTGTCAAGAAGAACTGCGACAAACTGAAGACGGCTTATGAAAAGAACAAGGAGCTGATGAAGTCCGCAACAACTACGATGAACACCATACTAAACATATGCGCTCCAGAAGTTGGCTCATCAAGATCAATATCATACCGGGTGGCAACCTTGGTTGAAGACACCTAGAAACATCTTCGAGGGTGACTGAAATCAATTCTCCAACACGTGCTGCTGATGATGAAGATAACTCGGCCAGAGCTAGACTTAGCCGAGCTGATAGCCAAAGTTGGAGCCGACCCGAGCGATGCCACCATTGACCAATATGCCTCAGAGATTCAGTCCATAGCAGAGAAACTGATTTCAGAGTTCGACCTGTAAATTTAAACTCTTTGCTTGCCGTGACTATATACCTCAATTGTACCTGCTATAAATGTTAGTCTGTAAGAAAACAGTATCAGGGTTCTTAGATGATATGAAATCTTTACTGACTGCTTATCCCCATGTACGATGTTATGAAAGAAAATGGGCCCTTGATTTGGCCTTAGCACGAAGTTGTAGACGCAGACTTTCTTGAAATCGAAAACGCAAAAATGAGTACCAGACTTAAACACTCGAACTGAAAACTCATTGAATACACGAGAGTCAGGGCTAGACCGCACCCATTTATTACGAGAACTTGCGGGTGTGTAGCACTGACTATAGGTCCACGACCTAAGCCAATTGCCCGGTAACAAGGGTTGGATTGCACCCTTTTTATGAGAACGCGAAGGCATGTAACACCAACTGTCGGTCTATGACCTAGGCTGATTGCTCTGTAAAGAGGGTCAGATTGCACCCTTTTCATGAAAACGCGAAGGCATGTAACACTAGTTGTTGGTCATACGACCTAGGTTGATTGCCCCGTGATTAGGGTCGGACTGCACCCTAGCCTGAGTAGGAATAGGCATGTAGCACCAGCCATGAGTCGGATCAGGACCCATGACTGATTGCCTGATTATCTGAGGACGAGGACATGATCACCAGAAATCGTTACGCACTCACGCCACGAAGAGGAGAGGTATGCACAGAAATCATGCCTTTATTCATTATCTGAGTACATCCGACTGAACATGACTGAGGACGAGTCTACTTAAAATCAGGACTTAGCACTGAGTACGAACTAGAGTACTTGACTGCCGAGGTCGCATGATGTCTAAGGGTAGAACTTGCCCAGATGCTCGATGTTCCATGAGTTCCCGACCAGAGTGCCATCCATCTCAGACAAGCGATAGGATCCTGGCCGAGTGACCTCTGTGACGATGTATGGCCCCTCCCAGGGGGGGACAGCTTGTGGCACCCAACCCTCTTAAGGACCTTCCGGAGGACCGGATCCCCGACAAGAAAAGCATAAGGACGCATGTTACGCTCATGATAACGGCGCAGAGTTTGCTGATATCGCGCTGACTGAATCACTGAGTTAAGCCGCTCTTCCTCCAGTAGGTCGACTTCCTCGAGCCGCGTGCTCTCTGTCTCTGCGATATCTTTGAATGCCAACCGCGGTGCCCCATGTGCCAAATCAGCAGGTAATACCGCCTCTGAGCCATACACCATGAAGACAGGTGTGTTCCCGTTGAGAGCTTTACTCGGCTGCGTTCTGAGACTCCAAACGATGTATGGGAGTTCTCTGATCCACTTGCCTGCCAATCTTTCATCTTTGTCGAAGACTCTCTTCTTCGGGGCATCCAGAATCATCCCGTTAGCTCGCTCAACTTGGCCAATAGCACGAGGGTGCGACACCGAGATGTACTCGATCAGTATGGACTTCTCGCTGCAAAAGTCAAAGAATTCTGAGCCTGTGAAGTTGGAGCCTAAATCTGTGATGATGCTGTTCGGAATCCCAAAGCGGAATATAATCTCTTGAATGAAATCCACTGCTTTTGCTGAAGTCAGAGACGCGATAGGCTTGACCTCAATCCACTTGGTGAACTTGTCAATAGCCATCAAGACATGAGTGTAACCACCTTGAGCCCTCTTGAGCGGACCGATCATGTCGAGCCCCCAGTATGCAAAGGGCCACGAGACCAGAATATTCTGCAACTGTTGAGCCAGCAAGTGGTGTTGATTCGCGAAGAACTGGCATGCCTCGCACCGCTTGATGATCTCTGCAGCATCTTGCTTGGCTGTTGGCTAGTAGAATCCAGCCCTGAATGCCTTCCCGACCAACGTCCTGGAGGCAGCATGGTTACTGCACTGCCCAGCATGGATCTCCATCAGTAGACTTCTGCCCCGAGACTCATCGATGCATTTTAACAGAGCTCCGGCTGCGCCACGCTTAAACAGATCATTGCTGATCAATGTATAGCTAGCCGCACACCGGACGAGTCGCTCGGCTTCTGCTTTGTTGTCCAGCTCATCACTATCCCTGATTTACTTGATGATTGGGACCCGCCAGTCAGCCAGAGCATCTTCTAAGCTCAGAATGTGCTGCTCTGGGGGTTCTAAGTCACGATCAATGGACGGACGAGACAACTCCTGGACGAACACGCGTGGGGGAATCTTGGCCTGGGACGAGCAAAGCTTGGATAGTAGGTCGGCGTCAGTGTTACCATTGCGATCCACGTGATGAAATTCCAGCCTGTCGAACTTGTCTTCCAGCTGCTGAACTTCAGCACAGTATTTGTCCATGACTTCCGTGGTACAATCCCAGTCATTGTTGACTTGACTAATTGCCACTAGAGAGTCCCCGTAGACCATGAGGCGCCTGATGCCGAGTGAAATTTCAATGCGTAGGCCGTGTAGCATAGCTTCGTACTCTGCCGCATTGTTGGAAACAGTGAAGAGAATTTGAAGCACGTACTTGAGTTTTTTGCCCTTTGGGGAGGTTAGGACAGCACCTGCCCCGGCTCCATCTATCTTCAGCGACCCATCAAAATACATTTTCCTAGAATTCCAGAGGCTCCGGGTTATCAGGCACCTGGTTCTCTGTCCACTCGGCGATGAAGTCAGCCAAAGCCTGAGTCTTGATAGCGGTGCATGGGCAGAACTCGATGTCATGTGCTCCCAGCTCACACGCCCACTTAGCGACTCTTCTTGTAGCCTCTCTGTTCCACAGGATCTCACCGATGGGGAATGAAGTGGCCACCACCACCTTGTGCTCTTTGAAGTAATGGCAGAGCTTGCGAGCTGTGATGAGGACCGCATATATTAACTTCTGAACCTGAGGGTACCTGATCCTGGATGGGCTGAGTACCTCGCTGATGACGTAGACCGGGTGTTGAGTCAGCTGGACATGCCCTTCCTCCACCCTTTCGACCACCAAGGCAGAGCGGACCACATGAGTCGTGCAAGAGAGGTACAACAACAGATCCTCGGCGGGGAAGTCTGTCGTGGCTCGGTTCGGTGATTTCAATACCGGGGGAGTCGTCAAGAACTTCTTGACGGCCTCAAGCACTTCCTGAGCTTCTGGTGTCCACTGAAATCTGTCCACCTTCTTCAGGAGTTTGTAGAATGGCATGCCACGTTCGCACAGCCGTGAAATGAATCGGCTTAGCGCTGCCATGCACCCTGTGAGCTTCTGGACCTTCTTCTGCGACTTAGGCGGCTGCATCCTGAGAATCGCATCGATCTTCTCTGGATTAGCCTCGATCCCCCTTTTGCTGACGACGAACCCGAGCAATTGTCAAGCTGGAACCCCGAATACGCATTTAGTCGGGTTAAGCTTCCAGCGGAACCTCCTTAGGATGTTGAAGACCTGCTGGATGTCGTCGATGAAATCTTCCGAGTCCTTCGTCTTGATCACCACATCATCGATGTAAGCTTCAACACGCTTGCCCTAGTGTTCAGCCAAGCATGTCTGGATCGCGCGCTGGTACGTGGCCCCGGTGTTTTTCAGCCTGAAAGGCATAGATGTGTAACAGAATGCTCCGAACGGCGTGATGAAGGCCGTCTTCTCTTGATCCCCCAAGGCCAGGCTGATCTGATGGTAGCCTGAGTAACTATCGAGGAAGCACAAGAGAGTGCATCCAGCCGTAGAGTTGACTACTTGATCTATCCTAGGTAGCCCAAAGGGATCCTTCGAGCAATGTTTGTTGAGATCAGTATGATCAACATACATCCGCCAGTCTACTTTATTCTTTTTTAAAACGAGTACAGGGTTCGCAAGCCACTCAGGATGCATGACTTCTCTAATAAACTCGGCAGTTTGGAGCCAGGATAACTCCGCATGGATCGCCACCCTCTTGTCAGGAGTAAAGCGACGCAGCCTCTGCTTGATCGGCTTTGCACTGGGGAACACCTTGAGTTTGTGCTCGACCAATTCTCTCGGGACTCTGGGCATATCAGCGGGCTTCTAGGCGAACATGTCCCAGTTGTCCCTCAAGAACCGGACGAGCACGCTTTCCTATTTGGGAGGTAGGATTGCGCTGATGGTCACCATCTTCAAGGCATCAGGGAGGTCGAGGCTCACTTCCTTGGTCGCCACGGTCGCCTGGATGGCTATGGTGGGAATCAACTCATGGGTTGGGATCGCCAGATCTTCCTTCAGGAGCTTGTTCGCATCGTCGACGAGTCGGCGCTGAGCCGCCTTGGTGGTCGCGGCGAAGGCCGTCTGGAAAGCCTCCGGAGCGCAGAGAGCAGAGGCCTTGAAGTCCACCCGCACGGAGAGAACTCCACGTGGGACCAGCATCTTCAGGACTAGGTATGAGTAGTGGGGGACAGCCATGAACTTGGCTAACCCGGGCCACCCAATGATGGCATTGTAGGCAGAGTCGAAAGTGGCCACCTCGAAGCGTAGGGTCTCGGTGCGGAAGTTTTCCTCCGTTCCGAAGGTGACGGGCTGGCTGATATGCCCCTAGCGAGTACTCCCCCTCGCCATGCATGATACCGAAGAATGAACTATCCGACTCCTCCAGATCGTCGATGGAGAGGCCGAGAGATAGCAGGGTCTTGGGAAACATGACGTTGATGCTGCTCCAGCCATCGATCAGGGTCCTCATGAGTCGGCTCTCATGGACCACTAGGCTTACCAGCAGGGGGTACTTGCCCGGGTGATCATACTTGAGCCACTGGTCTATCCGACTAAAGGAGATCGTCACGTTCGACCAGTTGTACGGCTCCGGAGGTTCCTTGGCAGCCGCCAAGACTTGGCGGTCGTCAAGCTTCTGCTGCCACTTGCTCTCTAGGGAACCGTGCCCCTTGAAGATGACGTTGACGTGCCAGTTGATGTTGGGGAAGCCAGCACCGTTGCCCCTGTTCTGCTGTGGCAGAGGTCCCTGATCACGCGGCAGTGGCGGTGGAGGAGGCAGAGCCACAAAGGGCCTGCCATGAGCGATTGAAGCCTTGAAGTCCCTGCAGTCGCGCAGGGTGTGGTGCATCTCCTTATGGTAGGGACAGGGCACATCGAGGAGCTAGTCAAGTGACCTCTGCCCCCCTTGCCATGGCAGAACGTGCGGGCATGTGGGCGATGGCCCCATAGTTTGGACATCCTCCCGAGGTCTCTTCTCCCAGCGGCGATCTGGCCGTGAGGACTCTTCGCGCTTCCACCGGTCTTCTCGTTGCGCGTCGACCAAGTTCCGAGCTCGCTCGTCCGCAGTGATGTATCGGTCGGCAACGTGGAAGAGCTACTTGGACATGACCGGAGACTTTTGCAGGAGTGCCTTCACGAAAGCTTCGCCCCTAGAGCCTCGGAAGAAGTCGTCGATCACCGCCGCATCAGCGATGTTGGGAATTCGATTCCGCATCGACTGAAACCGCTTGAGGTATGAACAGAGACCCTCGCCATCCTTGCGCTTGATGGATTTGAGGTCCCAAGGTTGTGCCGGCTTATCTGATAGCGACTGGAAGTTGGCGATGAAGCGCCGACAGAAGTCATCCCAGTTGTCGATGCAATCGCGCCTGAGGTGGCGCAACCACTGTAGCACATCCTGTCCCAGGACGATTGGGACGCAGGCAGTCATCACGTCTTCACTTGCACCGGTCGCGCTAGCTGCTGTCGAGTACACAGCCAGCCAACCAGTGGGGTCGAGCTTCGCCTCGTACTTGTCAACATTGGAGACCTTGAAGTTCTGCGGCCACGCTACTCCTCGAAGCCGAGCGGTGAAAGCTAGGATTCCGACCATGCCACGGTGGGCTGGTTCTTACCGACCTCCATCTTGAGCTACTGCGGCGCGGCGCTACGGCGACCGAGGGCGATTCCTCCCCAACCGGTCGTGGACTGACCGTCGGGCTGTCGGACTGTTGACGGACGCCCCGTCCGAGTTAGCTCTGCCCCGATCTTCTTGGTGTGGCGCCCCGAAGTCACGGTCGTAGTCGTTACGATGTCGGAGCTCCTCTGCGTGCCGTTCTGCGCGCGATCTCTCGATGTTGTTGCGCACATCCCGTCTCCCGTTGATGGCTTGACGGGCGTTGGGGACTGTTAGAGGGTTGGCCGGAAGGAGGTGATGAGCTGCTTGAGCGAAGGTTCGTCGATATGCTTCCCCGTCTGGAGTCTGAGGGAGAGTGTCCGCCTGCCATGCCAGGACTCCCCCTCCTGACTTGGGGTGCCCATGGCCACAGCGAAGTTGGGCAGCAGGTTGCGCCCTGGTGGTGGAGGTACTCGAGGTTGAGCGTGGTTTTTTGCATCGTACGTCCTTCCCCCGTGATCTCGCTAGTACTGCTAGGCCTGCATGTGCCGGCGGTCACGCCGCCGACTGTTTCTCTGACGGCGGAACTCAACTTGCTCAGGCGTCTCACCTGAGTCGGTCGTCTCACCCTGCGAGACGGGTAAGGTCGGGTCTTGATTCCCCGCGTTATGGTGATGACGGATGTTGCGACGCCAGTGGTGACGCCACCACTGCTCGCGCTGCTGAGGTGTTTTCCCGTTGACAGAAGGCTCGTCACCAGAGACGGGGTCGTCCTCCACCGGTACGTTGATGACGAGTACCTTGGAGAAGTGCATTGGCGCCCCCGAGCTCGCCCGATCGTCGAGGAGCGTCAGTGACTCCTCCGAGTGAAGCCCAGAGTCGGGAAGCGTGGATCCCGATACCGTAGTCATCGGAGGTTGCTTGCTTCCGAGCCCGGGGGGAGACTCCAAGTTACAGACCATCTAGATGCAGGAAGGCTCGCCACCCTCTCGAGGGAGAGGTGGCCGAGTCAACTGCTGTAAAGGCTTTAGAGGCGTGATCTCTAACTCCACCACCGTGCGCGCGCTACGCCACGTGGCGGTCCTGCCCTCTCAGGGTAGAGTTGATGAGGAGGCCCAGGCGAAATCCAGTCACCGGTTCCTCGACCGCGTGGTAGATGTTGTCGTCCACGAGTGGCGTGGACGTTGACCTTGAGGAAGGTCTTGTCAGCTTCTCCCCACCCCTCTCTTTGGGTCGAGGTGGTTGAGGCTGCAGTTGACGACGAGGGCCTGCGGTCTCCTGTCGCGCATCCTCATCGTTTTTTAGGAGAACCGTGGCGCGAGGAACGAACCATAGATGCGACGAAGTCAGTTGACGAGTTACCGCAGGCATTGCTGGGGCCGCGGGGAAGCTTGGAGAAGCCCGATCTTGCGCGTGATCTGTGGCTTTGCTGCTTCGGTCATCAGTCGGGAGCAAAATCGAGACCTTCTGACGAGGTGAGGTCACCGGCACGGGAGTCGAGGACGTGCGGCGAGCTTCCAGTTGCCACGGTTTCTTCCCCCGACTGATCTGAGTCCAGATCTGAGTTAGGGAAGTGCAGAGCGCAGTGCGTCAAGTCGGCGAAGACGGGATCGCCAATCGGGGTGAACAAGTGGGAGCAGATCTGCGCCCGACTGACGCCTCGACCGCCTGTCGAGGTCCCAACCCAGATTGAATTAGGGAGTAGCTCGGCGCCTTGGTCTGAGGCGGGACAAACTGAGGGCGAGTGACCCTGGTAGGCTGGTGCGTCGACGCTCGGCTCGACGCTGGTGATGGCTAATCGCTAGCCAGCCGCCAGCTGGACAGATCTAGGAGCTGGTAAGGTTGGAGGAAGCTTCAGAGTTGGCGATGGTGCCTTGCAACTACGTGCCTTCCCCGTGGCACCGATGAGACGGTGCAGATCGCCGGATTGATCGGTGATGAACGAGAAGGATCCGAAGCAGATCATCTCGCCTGGAGCGAACTTGCTGACATTGTCGATGAGGTTGGCCATGGAGCTATCTCGATATCGATGTCGTTGACCCCCTACCAGGCGTGCCAACTGTCGGGGTTTGGTACCGGCAGTGCACCACGGGACGGGTCACGTGGAGCTTTTGTGGTTCGGCGAGATCGACGTAGCTCGATGGTTCGCCGGAAAAGAGACAGGGACACGAAGATTTAGACAGGTTTGGGCCCAAGATGTGTAAAACCCTACGTCAGTGTGTGCGGCTGATTGTATTGCGTCAAGTTCTCAAGATTACAATGAAGGCTAGGGTTAGATTGCGGTGGGTCAAGGTGTGTTTCGATGTTCTACGTAGGGATCCCTCATCCGCCTTATATAACCTGACGGAGTCTTGGGTTACAAGTTGATTTTCTTCTATATCTCCTAGTCGGTTTAGATTACATGAAATCAAACTGAATCTAAGTTTCCATCGTATCTTCATCAATGTCCTCAAATCTCGGAACCAGAGTCCGAGCTAAGCTTCCTCGTTTGCTCTCCAGATCACGTCATTGCTGCCTTGAACTCCAAGTCATTACGACCGTTTTTGGGACTGAGTTAAGCGTTCGGCCCATGAAATCAGCCGCTCGCCCAACTCAGGCCCACCGTTGGCCCATGTCCTGGATCCACGCCATGAGGAGCCAGGGGATGTCTATCCCCCACAATGATATTCACCTTGCTTTGGTGGCATGGTGACACTTAGCCTTTGCTAGCTGGGAGCCATGATGGTGAGTGCTAAACTACTTTTAATCCACGAGCAAGTCGGGTCTCAAGTTTTTTTCCCAAAACCGGTCAAAACCAAGGTTGAGGGGGACTCTCTTCGATTCTTGGTGAAGCCTAGATCTTTTGGGGTGGATCTTGAGGGAATCCTTCACCATGTTGAGAGCAATCTTTGGACAAAATTTCATGAATTTTGGAGGTGATCTGGATCGATTGTGGTCGAAGTTCCAAATCTCCCTGAGGCTGTCCAGACCTGCCAGCTTGTGCAGTAGCAAACTCCAGCTTGTACGGCGATGATAACTTACTCCAATGTGGAGATTTTGTAGTATGTTGTTCCCCGTGTTTCTGTGAGCCTAAGGTTAAAATTTCATGATTTTTGGAGTTTGTTTGTCTACATTTTGGTAATTTTTTGTAGCCTAGTCTGCCTACAAATGGCCAGATTGACAAGCCAATAGGGCGTGTCGGCTTGTCCGATGTTTCCCAAGGTTTTTGCCCCTACATTTCGTTTGAGTTGTTCTAAGGGTTTGTGGCTTGATCTGAGTGGTTTTTGGGGTGCCTAGGATTGTTCCTAAGGTCTATAGCACCTCATTTGCTAAGAGATCTTGGGTTGTCTGTGACTTTGTTGCATGTGGAGAGTAATCTTGTGGTGTGTGCTAGACTCTGCCTAGTTCATCTAGTGCTCTCTGCTGCAGCAGGTTAGGCTCGTTATGCATCATTTTCTTAGTGTTTGAGGGAGTGCTTCCACTTACTCGTGCCAAACCATATGACATAGGCTTGGTAGTTTCTTCTTGGTACACAATCTTGCTTGTTGCCAGAAGAGATGCCTTTGGAGATTGAATTTTGTGAACGGCTCCTATTCACCCCCTCTTATTATCTTTTTGGTCTTACATTTTAGCTATATGTTGCAAGTCTTTTTAGGTAGGTTATAGAGAGCATTAACTAGCATGTGTAGGATAGGTTAGGTTTGTTTTATGCTCTAGAAACTCTAGGTTTTGGAAGTACGAATCAGCCACCTAATTCACTTCCTACCCTCTTGGATCGGATACTCAGCACGATCCTTACACCTTCACCTTGGCTCCCTAGTAGTGAAGAGCATGCAACGTGTGGCTAGGGCACCCTCCCCACACCATCAATTACACCAAACCACATAGCACTGGCTCAAATAATAGGAAGATATCACTGCTCTGATCGCTCAGGGAATTGTTGATGGCGTACCAATGTCACCATGGCGTCAGAAGATCTTGTCTTCCAAGAACGAGTTTAAAATAGAAAATACACATTTTATACATGTGCTAAAAAAATAATGACAGTCAATCAAAACCACTTCATGTCAGCTCCAAAACCACCCAAACCGAGTCGGTGCATCAACATCATGGTTTAAAATAACACACTATGTAAAACAGTGGCAATTTTTTTTTCTAACCACTATAAGGCTTAGTGGTGCTATAGGTTTTGCAAAAAGAAAAAATGAATAATTGATGCAATTTATTTTCAAAATACAAGATCCAAAGACTAAATTAAGTTCACATTACAAGTTTACGCAAGAGTATGGTTTGTACTCTATATTAAAATGCTACTCATCACAAATACAAAGCAGTCGATGAATTGATTTTATGCAAGGGTCCGTTTGGATGTAAATATTCTAGATGGTGGATGGGTTCAATACCAAATTAGATCGATATTGGAATTAGTTTGCAATTCCAAATCTATTGTTTGGATACAAAGGAATTGTTTGATGGAATCCAATTCCACCTAATGCCGGGGTGCTAGGCTCTGAA
Source organism: Paspalum vaginatum (assembly GCA_030272315.1). NCBI lineage: Eukaryota > Viridiplantae > Streptophyta > Magnoliopsida > Poales > Poaceae > Paspalum > Paspalum vaginatum. The sequence continues at coordinate 39,579,611 of CM059015.1, read as the reverse complement.
TTGGGGCAGACAACTTCAAGATATAGTCCAATACAAGGAATTGGATTCTGATTCCAAATTTGAACTCCAGATACAACCAAACAACAGAATTCGGAAACCAGATTTCAATTCCAGATTATAAACCCAAATATCTACATCCAAACAGGGTGTAATGAAGTCTAAGAGAGTGAAAAATGTGCATAATACTATGATGTTAGGGTGTTGACTAAGCTATCTTATACCTATATGGGATGTGGAATAAATCATAGTCTAAAAATCTTGGCATGCCGTCGAAAATAAGAATAGCGGTGCTATTTTCACGCTACTGCTATAGCGTTTAGCACCTGCAAAAGCGCGCTATAACGCTTGTAGATGTCATAGCGGCAAAAGTCAGAATAGTGTAGCATCTGATCTTCAAAAACGCTAAGCTCCGCTATAGCCCGCTAATTTAAACCATGATCAAAGTTAGATGGTTTAACGACTACCTAGTTTAATCTAAAATGTAGTTAGGGGTATAGCCCGCTATTTTAAACCATCATCAAAGTTAGATGGTTTAACGACTTTAGGTATCCAATTTAATCTAAAATGTAGTTAGGGGTTAGAGTAGACCTGTTCAAGGGTTGGGTCCGGTCAAGATGATATGACAGTCATACCTGGTATGACTTGCTGGCCTCTCTCTCTCATGTTCCTTTTTTTAGGGGTCCTCTCTCTCATGTGAAAGACCTTCTGTAGTCTGTACTACATGGGCTTCTTTTCCATTTCAGTTATTTTGTGCGTATTGGGGAAGTCAGTCCGCTGGTGCTGGGCAGTCATATTGCTGAGCTGATGGTGGTGCTACGCCAGCCAAAATCACGTGTGCTTGCAAGCAGGTGTCGAGAAGACCATGTCAGCAAAAGGCCAATGTTTCTATGATATTGATGAATGAACTGCATTCTAGATGGATGCAATAGAGTCGCCAAAGAAAAAAGAAAAAGTTTATATAACCCCTGAGGTTTGGATGGTTGGACACATAGCACATCCAACTTCAAAACCGGATATATCACACCCTAAACTTTGAAAACGAGTACAAATAACCCCCCTCCCAGACGGTTTTGAGGGCGGTATTGGCCATGTTGGATGACACCGTGGCACTATGGCCCGCTTGTCAGCTTGGCTAGAGGGGATGGGTGCCCCGCGCTGCCATCGCGTGTCCTCCTCGTCGGCCGTTGGCCTCGCCATGGGCTACGCGGCCGCCATCGCCGCTGGTCGGGCCCTCTCCCTAGGCTGCCCGTGCATCGTCCCCATCGGACTACGGCGGCGCCGGCTGGGAGGAGCAGAAGGCACTGTCCTCGCCGCGGCTTGTGGACGTGCTGGAGCCGGAGCCAGAGCCGCCGCAGTAGTTGAGGGGTGACGCGGGGCCACGGCGCCGTCGCAAGGCTTGCGCCATGGCAAGCCCCCGCCCCGCGCTGTCCTCGCCCTGGGCGCCGTCGCCCGAGCAGAGGATGTCGACCGCCGTCGTGACCACCGCGCAGACCTCCTCGTCCGCCGCCCTAATGGCTGCCTCCGCGCTGCGGTGGGCAGTGGCTGGGACTAGCAGAAGGCATCGGGGTGCTCCACCGCGAGCCGCTCCTGCGCCTGCTACGTGCCTTCCCGGCGCTCGAGCGCATTGACCTCTCCACGTGCGCCTCGCTCAACAACGCCTTGCTCGCCGCGGCCGGCGCCGGCGCCGCCGGGGGCTTGCGGGCCTGCGCGGCGTCTGCCTTGCGCGGACATGACACGCCAACGGGGCGGGGCGGGCGGGCCGCCTGAGCGTTGGCGCAGAGCGGGTGACGCGGGGGCCACCAGGTGCACAGGCAACGGCCGCCGGGGCACCGAGCGATGGCCTCGAGGGGGCTACGGGCGGTGAGCGGCCGGTTGACAAGCGGCAGCGGCGAGGGCCAAGGAACGTGAGCGCAAAGCAGGGTCCTGGGGAGTCAGCGACGGAGATGCTCTGCTCGGCAGCACGGTGTACAGTGGCGTATGAAGCAGGCCCTCCAACCAAGCTGACAAGCGGGACAAAGTGCCACGGTGGCGTCCAATGTGGCCAATACCGCCCTCAAAACCGCCTTAAGGGTTGTTTGTACCCGTTTTCAAAGTTTAGAGTGTGATATACCCGGTTTTGAAGTTGAGGTACTATGTATCTAACCATCCAAACCTCAGGGGGTGATATAAACTTTTTCCAAAAAAAAGGATGCGGAACAGGATCTACACTAATAAAGTTTGTGAGTTGAGTCTCTTCCTGCTCAAGCGGCCTTGATTGGGCCAGAGGAACACATTGCATTTTCTAATTCCGATTGTTTGCACGAGGTCATGAGGAAATCCAGATCATCTTTTTTATTTTTGTTTTTGTTGTTGTTGTTTTGCACCGAATCCAAATGGTACTATACTATATCACAGTTCTTCGACAACTAGCCCTACATGCCTCCTTTAAATGCCACAGCTACCAAAGTGGGCTCATAAAAGCAGGACTACAGGCGTCATCAGGATCCACAATCCACCGACGAACACCGCCTCCCCTCTACTCTAGTAACCTGTAGGATCATTAGCATCAACTTCAGCTGAAATAAGCTGGATTACTATTTAATCTCACAAAAAATCGAGAACAAGCAAGCAAAAGTAATGTTACGGAAAGCAGTACTTACACAGAATCAGACATTTGCTCCATGGAATGTGATGAATGCCACGGTGGCCCCATGTGCACCTCCACTCATCGAAGAAACTGCACTGTTCAAAGATGGCGGCCACAGAGGAGCAGCAGCTAGCTCCTGTCTGTCCGGCCCTCACGAGAGATCACATGGCATCTCAATCTCCTCGGGGGCCAATCACCTCTTGCGCAAGTATAGCTGCAGGGCGTCCTTGTGCTACCTCCCTGATTGTAAGGCAGCCTGTTGGTGCTGAAGATGAGCGTGCAGTTACTTTGATTTCTCATCTATTTGTGCTTTCAGCTGCAACTGCAATGTTTCTGAAGTTCCAGGTGAAGATAAAGAACCTGCAAATTTGCACTGATGGTCATTTCTGAGCTTTTCATATGAGACCATTACATAGACGTAATAATCAGAAGAAAGCAGCACATGTATCATCCGTGTGCTCAGAAATAAGAGAAATTGTAACCATGCCACTCCAGTTTGTCAAAGTTATATTTCAAAAAAAATTAAATTCATTGGTCGACATGATTTAAAACATAAAATCCAACGTTGAAAAATCGAAATAGCATGGATTCAAATTGCCGTAAACAAAATGGGGCCATGATGTGAGCTAGCAATAGAACGAGGCAGCAGTAGCATGTGCGATGATGTTGCACATGACAGATGAGAGACCCTCTTGTACATGACAGACTACATCACATTCGGCACTATGGTACAGGTGCGGTATGATGGATGAATGCGGCAGCAAGGCACCACAACTAAAACAAACGCACTAAAATCTAGGCAGATGCAATCAGAATCATAAACAGGAATGCAGAGGGCAACGCACCACTGTTCTGACAGAGTATATTTGACTATATTGCAGTGGAAATCAGTTCCGAAGAAATTACCTGATGCACCTCTGAAGATTCTTTAGATCATGCGCATTCCAGTTGAACAACAAAATAACTTGAGCCACTCCACAGTATCAGAAGAAACTCAAGTTGGATCCTGATGTTTCAGCTAGCTGGACCAGAGAACCACATGTTTCCATTAATAAGTTTGACAGATTCAGTACTTCAATTTACAGATAAGATCATCAGATCCAGGTCAAGGTATAGGCGAATGCACAGAGTAGGTGGCAGGCACCGATTCCATTTAAATATGCAGAAGCTGTAGGAAAGAGCTCACACTCTGTCCAAAGAACCCTGTTCAAGATCCAGGGAAGCTCTAAGGTACCAGAACTTCAGCTGTCTTCAATTTGTCACAATTTCGTAGGAAAAAAACATTCAGGCTAAAATACTCGCAATGTTAAGGGCTTCATTGTGCTAGTCGAGACTCAAGAGCAGTCATATGACAAGCTGGACGAACCAAGATCATAAATGGAGGCCAACTACTAACAGTGTCACGATCGTATACAGATCTTTGCATGCATTAGTATAATTCGAACTGTAGAACAGCCCTCACATGTGTATATATATGTGAGCCTGAACGGAGCCCAGTTCATCAACTCAAGCATCTTGGCCACTTCAGCCACATATTCAGTCTTGTCTGTAGACATTGAGAGCACGATGAGCAGCAACAAGGTTCTACTTGTCAGTTTTGTCCTAGTGGGGCTCGTTACCCTGAGCTCATGCAGGAGCCTGGGAGAGTTCTCTGAGCAGAAGACCACTTCTGCTCCCAGCTGTACTTTCTCTGATCCTATTCCTTTTTTGTAACATATGCATTGATCAGCCTTCTTAGTAGTGTGATCTTTTTAATATTGTGAAATGTTGTATTATGCTGCACGGATCATGGGTATCAATATTTTAGAGAACACATCATATAGCATCTTGCTAGGTAATGCAATTACCAAAAAGATAATTCTGTCGAACATAAATTGCTTGCTTTCTGAACGTCAGACCCATGCAAAGCAAAGGAAGTAGTAACTTCATGCATCCTCTGAAGTAACAGCTGCTGAATTATGTATCATACCAGATGGTGGATCCCCAACTCCAACATACGGATCAGGAGGCGGATACCATCTAACGCCAACACCGTCTTACGGCACAACACCAACACCATCTTACGGCTCTACACCAAGTACCCCTTCATATGGGGTCCCTGAGATTCCAAAGCACGGATTCGTTGGGTCCTGCGAGTAAGAGCTCATTTGTAAATCATATTTAATACATATCACAAAGCAAATATTCTCAAATGTCTGTTTTGGTATCAAAACTGCAGCTACTGGAAGAGCCACCCAGACATGATAACTGCAGTTGTTGGATCCCTTGGCAACATTGGCAAGACTTTTGGTGTTGCCTGTCGTTTGATTGTGGGCAAGAAGATTGAGAATCTGCATGATGCACTCTCAAACACCAGAACTGATGGTGTTGGTGCCTTGCTACGTGAGGGAGCTGCTGCTTACCTTAATTCCATTGTCAACAAGAAGTTTCCTTTTACCACCCAGCAGGTGAAGGATTGCATTGTTGTGGCCGTGACCTCTGACGGTGCTGCTTCTGCCCAGGCTGGGATCTTCAAGAAGGCAAATGAACACCACTACTAGACAAAACTGTTTCTCTCAGTTGATGCTACCCTTCATTTCTTCTCCTTGATGAATTTCATGTGTTTATTTTTTGGTTTGTTGTGTAATATCACTTCTAAGACATGTTGATGAATGTCTTGTATTTTGTTTTTGGATTGTCATGTAATACGACCATCTAATAATGAAGTTATTTTCTTTTCTTTGGTTCTTCATGCCATACCAGCGTCTATAAGATATAAGTTAGATTTTTGTAAACACTTTTCTGTGGCTGGGCTTGATCAAATTGTAACCTCTTCCTATTACGAAGTAGTACTAAGGATAGATCAGCATACCAGGGCAAGTAAGCTTAAACTTCGAACGGGGTCCTACTCCAGTATTTCTATATTAGATGTTCATGATTGCTGACAATTTCCTGATCTATGAGCCGACAAAGCATTAGTTATGGTTTTCACAGTCTTAACCTCCATTTAGAAAGACCTTACAAACATTCCTTCAACAGGAAAGGGCTAGAATTAATGACAGTGGTGAATTAACTATACAAGATGAAATCTCAAGTGCAAATTTACTCAGAGTCATAGTTAATTATAACTTCTCCATTAATAGATGGTACTGCATTGCAAGTACCCAGAATTCAACAAATTATAAGCCCATGCCTGAATCAGCACCGAACCTGTTAACTTTATTCCTTAAGATAGAATTTTGAGTATATTTAATAAGTCTACAAAATTATGGCCACTTTAAACAACTTTATTTTTGGCACAGATATTAATCTGCATCTGTTGAACTGCTGGATAGATCTAAACTCTTCAATGATCATGCAAGTTGGAGAATAACAAATGCATCTTGGTAATCCGTCATAGGTGGTGAAAAGCCCCCCTTGCCAGCCTAATGTTGGATGTCATTTCCAAACAACTTAGCAATGTTGGTGAGCAAAGTCACCAAGAAGCAATGATCCTTATGCTGTCAGCTTTCTTCAAAACACCTTCCAAAGGGAACCCAGGACCAAGGTGCTACACAGCTAGAGGCAAAATATTACGAGAGTACCATGTGATATGATGTTGAACAGTTCGATTCCCAGCCTCTACCAGACATGTTGTCCATAGTTATCGTGCAGACATACAATTAGTTATGTATAAAAGCTTAAAACAAGCTAGCCAACAAAATGGAGAGAAAAAATGCACTATTTTGGTGCTTCTTCATGGTGCATGTTGTGGACTAACTACTACATTTCTCAAAAGTCAAATCGCATGGGGATGATTCAGTGCCAAAGTTAATTTTATCACAGATTGCATATATAACTTTTGATACCCAACTTAATGCACATTTTAGAAATGAATGCAAGGATTATTAGTTAGCAACGAAATGAGTGAATATGCTTATATGAAGGATAACATTTCAGGTTACAGAGCATGGTTGTTACTTGATTCATACTAATTTGTAAAAACCAAGCAATATTTGGCTTCCTGATTGGGAGAAGAAATCCCAGAGAAAGTGCACTAGTGAGTAGTGACTGAAAAATTTGAGAATCTTTCTGGCTCCGCCTCTGCTTTCTAGTAAATACATCCCTTGGGACACATGACGTCCTACATAGTGAGGTCTATAATATGTTCTACACTTGGTCAAATCAGACTAAAGCTTCAGAAACTATTAACATGATATGCCAATCAATGTATGCAAGTCGAATAGAAACATGGAATCCTGGATAAAACGAAAAATATAACTACCCCTCTCTAGTCTCTACAAATCTGCATATTGCAATTATAACAATAACAATAAGAAGAATCAGCACACTTTCTTGCTTTCCATAACTTGCACTAACAACATGTAGCAAAGATAAATACAATCATGCCAGAAACAGCAAGTGGAAATTGTAAATTATAAGTTGTGAGCAGAAGTCTTACACACAAGTGTTTGCTCTAAACCTTCCAGCTATTGTCGATCATGGTTAAGAGCCGTTCATCTTACAAACAATCAGCAAAATACCATGACATTGAGTTGCTCAATTGCTCGGTTCATCATGGCATGCGATAAGTCAGGCTTCGGTCCTAGTGCCTCATATGGGACTCAAACCATTCGAAGATCTCCGTATTCTTGAGGCTGGTGAACTCATGGTATGCATAGGCAACATTCAGCTCCTCGGTGACATGCCTCTCCAGACCGAACCCATCAGGCAAGACCTTGGCCTCCAACGCCGCCTTCTTCCACGGCGTTCTCCTCCCGTCCTTCTTCAGAAACCCCTTCTCATCCAGGAACCCCTTCCGGCGAAGCACGTCGAGCAGCGCGTCGGCGACGGGCCGGGTCAGCCCCGGCACCCTCTCCGCCAGGAACTCCGCGCTCACGGCGAAGTCATCGCACCGAATCTCCCGCACGTCGACGCGCTTCGCCCTGAGCTTGCCCATGCTGTCCGCCACCAGCCGCGCCGTCTCGGCGTCCCTGGGCATGTGCACGAACAGCGCCGGTGGGTAGCCGGCGGCGGCGGGGATGTCGCCCATGGCCCCGTACACGCCCTCCGCGATCATGACGGCGACGCTGCTGAACTTAACCCTGGCCGCGAGCGCGGAGAGGAAGTAGCCGCCGGAGGACGCGCCGATGCCGACGAGCGGGAGGCCCGCGAGCTGAGGGTACTTCTCCGTCGTCCACCACCTGATGATGGACTCGACCGCCGCGAGCTCGCTGCCCTCCTCCCCGCCGGCGTCGAGCGACCAGCACTCGGCGCGGCTGGAGACGGCGAGGACTGCGTACCCGCGGCTGAGCGCGGCGCGCGTGAAGCGGCGCTCCTCGGGGAGCCCCGCGCAGCGCGGGCAGCCCGGCGAGGCGTCGAAGAAGTCGGTGGCGCGGATGGTGCACCCGGGCGCCGCGAACAGCGCGGCGCGCGGCGGCGACGTCGGCGGCGGTAGCTGCCACAGCACCTCGTTGCCGTTCCTCCGGGTGACGCGCGCGTCGAGGCGGACGGCCGCGGCGGCGGCGGCCAGCGCCTGGTCCGGGGCGGGGCCGCGCGGGAGGAGCAGCGCGGTGGCGAGGAGCAGCAGCACGCACGCCGACGCGATCACCACCGCGGGCCGGAGCGACTGCGGGACTCCGGCGAGGATGGCGTGCATTTCGCCGGAGGGGAGGGGATCGCCGGATTGGACAAGGGGAGAGGACAGGCCGTTGACTTGCAAAGATGAGCCGGGCCTCTGCCTCGTGACCTTATTGGGCTCTCTGCCTCGTCATCACCCGGACCGGGCCCGGTAAGACCAGTGCTGCACTGCTGCTGCTGGCTGCGCAAGGGTTCGGCGCTTCTGCGGCCGCCCTCTGGCGACGACGCCGTCGGCGTATTCGCTCGAGGGTTTCTCGCCTTCCTCGTCGCTCCGTTGCCTTCCGTCTCCTCCAGGCGAAGACTTGTTGGGGGCGGTCCCCATTCCACCATCCCCGCGGCTTCGGCCGGCCGGCATCTCAGGTTAGCTCCCGACGCCTCCACGATCCCAACCAAACCCTCCCTCCTGCTTCGCACTGAGGTTGCTGGAACTAGAGCTTGATTATCCCATGTTGTGTTGTTTATTCGTTGTTACCCGGGCTATTGCTGGTCTGCTAGTGCTAATCTGCATCTCATCCACTCTGCTGCATCATCTGTTACATGGCGGGTTGCTGTTGCTGCTAATGCCCTTTGCCGTTATGCTGAGAAATGCACTAAATTCTAGGAAGGATTATTGGCATTTTTACCTTTCTTTCGAAACCCTGAAGCGCGCCCTTTAGGGCTGAACCAAGATACAAAGACAGTTCAAAACATTGTATCGATTTCTCCCCCTTCCTTGCAATATGCCCTTTGTTCATATGCCAATTTTAGGTTTGTGCAAATCGTGTCTAATAAGGCAGAAAGAGACAGAGAGAAACCTAGTTCAAGTCATGTATCATAAATTGTGCAAGTCAGATATAAGGTTTCAGCTCTTTACATGTGAAAACTACCTGTAAGAGCAGTATTTTATCAATGTGCATTTCTAGCACCCGTGATTATTTTAGCAAGCACAGAAATTCCTGATTGCATTATGGTACCACTGTGCTTCTTTCTAACTTTAGCCTGTTTTTTTTCTTTCCAACACTTCATTTGTTTTCTAATATGTATGGTTTGCCTGTGAGCCTTCTTTTTTGGGATGAGGAGCCTTTCATTCTAAAATCCGGTCTTCTTCAGTGCCAGTACGTTTTTAGAAAATGGATACGGAAGACTCTAGTGAATATGATGAGGAGGAGGAAGATGACTTGATGCTATTCATCTTGCCAGCGCTATATCTTGCATATACTGGAATTGAAACTCCAGGTCGAACATCAAAGGTTACTGATGCCACTGGAACTGGAACTCCAGGTCGAAAATCAAAGGTTACTGATGCCACTAGAATTGGAACTCCAGGCCAAACATCAAAGGTTACGGATGCCACTGGAATTGAAACTTTGGGTCAAACATCAAAGGTTGCTGACGCCACTATAACTGAAACTCCAGGTCAAACATCCACATTAAGGGATACGGAATGGATTTGCAAAGTGCTTGAAGATGACCGAGGCCAAGGCTATGACAAACTTCAAGTGGAGACCCGTATTCTCCTAGAATTCTCGCACTATCTTAGGTCAAACAATCTTTTGAGAAATACTAGAGGTGTTTCTGTAGAAGAACAAATTGGCATGTTTATTTACATGTTATCTCGAAACGCTAGTTTTCAGAAACTAAGTGACAGGTTCAAGCACAGTACAGAAACTATTCACAGACATATCAAGGCATGCTTTGATGCGGTCACAGCAGTGGCTGGTGAATTCGTCAAGCCACCTTCAACTCAAGCCCATTGGAAAATATCATCTGATCCACGTTACGGGCCTTACTTTGAGGTCAGTGTAACCTTCGGTTTATGCATTAGGATTTTCTACCCTTTTCTGTTACCTTAAGGATTTATTTTCCTTGCAGAACTGTATTGGAGCAATTGATGGAATTCATGTCCCTATGACAATACCAGAGAGTGAAGCAGCTCCATACCGTAACAGACAAGAATCTGTTTCTCAAAACGTGATGCTTGCTTGTGATTTTGATCTGAATTTCGTCTATGTTTCTTGTGGCCGAGAAGGGTCTGCGTCTGATGCTGCAGTCTTATATTCTGCTATTGAATCTGGATTTCAAGTCCCAAGTGGCATGTACTATCTGGTTGACGGAGGTTATGCAAACACGCCATCTTTTCTTGCTCCTTATATAGAAGTCCCTTACCATACTGAAGAGCATGGACAGAGCAATTTCCAACCACGAGACTTCAGGGAGCTTTTCAATCTCCGTCATGCACAGCTGCGCAGACACATAATGCATGCTGTATGCCTACTGAAGATGCGATTTCCCATTCTAAATGTCGCAACATCTTACCGAAAAGGAACTCAGCTGAAAATTCCAGCAGCAGCAGTAGTTTTGCACAACATAATTCAGAGGCAAGGAGGCGATGAAGGGTTATTGTGTGATCAAACAATCCCATTTTCCTCTCGTAAAACTGTGGCACTTCCTAGTGGTGATGATGCATATGGCTACGATGTTGCGGCTTTCAACGATGAATGCAACATGGGTAATGCTTTGAGGGATGGTATCGCGCAGAGGATGTGGGCAGATTATGAAAGAAGCATGTATGTCTGAATTCAGAGGCGAACAGGCTGGCATAAAAGAATATGGAGGCAAGTAAAACACTGCTCACTTTCAAGCTGCACTCACTTATGTGTTGGTGTTACATCTTACATGCTTCATACAGTTTGTCTGATGATCTCTGGATCCTCGCCCCTGATGCATTTGCAGGCATGACGAATCAGAGTTGTGAACTGTGAAACGAGACTTGAGCGTCTTCTGGGTAGAAGTTATGCTTTGTTCCAAGTTGATTCCCACCTGTAAGCTGGCAGTTCCATACCTTGCGATGTGTTAATGGGGTGTCAATGGGAGCACTTGACTAGGATTCCTATGTAGGCAGGGAGAGCTGGTTTCCTTGTGCCAGGGCACCAATACCCCTGACGGTCTGATGCAATTGGCATGAAGCCAACGTTCATCAACCCAAAAAAAAATTTTGGGATGGTCTGCAGTTTTTTCTTTCTTTGGTGAAGTCAGAGCTTAGGCCTAGGTCTTCTGAGTTCAGTTCATACCTTTGTAAAGTTGTGGTTACTATTCATCTCTATGCATGCCTCGCTGATTGTTAATTGTTACAGAGATTATGAAACGATCATTTTCTTGGGCGGGGTATGAGCTTGTTGCCTCAGGGGGTGGTAAGATAAAATGCACGTTCACTTTTCAGACGGAACAAATGCACGTTCAGAAAACGGATGCGACAGAGATAGTAAAAAAGAAGGTATTTGCAAGTTTCTGAATTAGCTTGGGCCGTAGAGATTTGAGACTAAAAGGCGTAGTTGGCCGTTGCTCCCCCCGATAGTCAGACTGTGATCGTTCAGCCTGGCATCCATGTCCGTCCATGGAGGCCAGAATAATGTACTGTACACCCGCCGTGCCCTTTGTTTCTGCTTCAATTTTGGGCAGGTTTCTTCAGGTTTAGGTTTGAGGGACCAGATCGAGTTTACTACGGGACGCGCCACGTACCGGGCCGCGGCTGATGCTGCCATGGCGCATCGTTCTCGGCGCGCGACAAGGAATTGAAGAGAGCGAGAGGAGGATCGGATCGGAGCGCACCAACTGGCGGGCCGCGGCCATATCTAGCGGAGCGGAGCCGGATTCTGTCTCCATCTCCTCTCTGTGCCGGCGCCGCAAACTAAACCGATTGTTATCCAACCGTTTTCACACTTTATATATATATATATATATATATATATATGTATAGTATGAGTACAGTGCAAAACAGTGTTTTGGATATTCTCCATTCGTTTCTCCAATTCTTAGATCGTATCGTATCGGTACAGTGCTCTGTGGGTCTGTGTGCCATTCGATTTTGCTCATGGAACGTCTAGAGACTTCCAGCTACCTATTACGATGCATTTCCGCTATCGTATCGGGAGGACGAACATTTCCTTAGTTTTTTATTTTTGGTGAGCATGGTCCGGCAGGTATGCTACTGTGGCGCGAGATACAGCATGACGTGACAGCACCCCGCACCAAAATGCAATTCTGGAAAGCTCAAAGCGCGGATTTGTTCGTAATTACGTGGTGCGAGAGCTCACTCGATTCGATGACAAGACGAGGGAGGTCCCGCGCGCGCCACGAGAATGAGATAGCAAAAGGCGCGCAAGAGGGGCAATGTTGATGTGCAATGCAGACGTCGTTGGCTTGGGCGCCACGCACGTACGTGCCCCCGGCCGGCCCGGGGGGCACGTCGACGCCGGTAGGCACGGCACGCGCCACCAGGAGCCGAGCGATGGGGACGCAGGGCGAGATTTGAGCTAGACTGATGGCCCAATCGGCGAGCTCAAGGTGTGTCGATGGAGGCAGCAGATCGATGACGAGCGAGAGCCGGCCCCACGCGCGGGGACCCTGAGGGTGAGAGCAGCACCTGATGACCCCTGTATGTGCACATCTGGTTCGTCTCGTCGGAGGGACCGCACTCGCCACGACGCGCGGCGCGCGGGTGGGTGCACAGCCGGCGCCGGGCCAGGCACGCGTGGCGCGCCAAGGCATCGTCTCCTCCATGCGGGGGACGGGGTGACCTGGCAGCCACACGTACGGTGCCACCTGCTCGCTCCATTTCGATTGGGCAGAGGCAGGGCAGCTCCATCGCCGCCTCGGTCGGACGGACACGGACCTCGGCGCGATTGGCCCATGGGTAGCGCGGTAGTACTCCTGCGTCCACGAATGATCTCCATATCTAAAGAGCGAAGATGTTCAAAAATAAGCTACGTATTTGCAGAAGAGCTGGTTAATGCATTTCGTATTTTGCCATTATATCTATATATGTAGGTGTCATTGATTGTATGTAGCTCTATGCATTTAATAATCCTCTCTACTATGCACGTTTAATAAAAATATAAATAGGTGTTCATTTCACTTTGATCTTGATGTCATCTACAAATACGAGGATCATTCACGCAGGAGAGAGTCCTGGTGTAGTGCAGAGGGTAGCACGGCTGATGCAACCGCATGCATGCAGCCGTGGTGGCCACCACGTACGCGTGCAGACGGCGCCAGGGCAAAGGCGCACGTCGTCGTTGTCGGCCGGCGACACCAGCAGATCGCCTCGCCATCCACAAATAGAGATAGTGTACGCTTTGAGTCGGCGGCTTCAAGGTGTTGGATGGATCCCCGGCTGCTACAGAAGCTAGGTAAACCAGCAGCAGCACAGTTGGTCCGCATCTCTTTCTCCTCCTGGACTAGGAGTATAATAATGTACGATTGGCCATATATATATATGGTACTAGTACTTTTGAGCAGTATTTTTTAGACGGGATAGATGACGATGATCATCCCCCGCCGCACACAAGATCCTCCGATATCCGATGCTTGTCCCTTGTTGGTCGGAATGGATGGGTACGTCTCGGTGGGTGTTGGTCCAAATGACACCACCACACTTAGCTGGCGTTTGGATTGTGGGATACGAAGGTTGGGAATGGGAAATTAGAGCTCACGAAAATCTTATCCGATGTTTGATTCACGGGAAAGGGAAATAGAGCGGGAAAGGGAAAGGGAAATGGGGCACCGATTCTATCCCGCCGAGAGGGGTGGGTTATGATCGGGATACGGAGCTCCAAGTGACGTTGCAGATCGGCGGAAGCAGAACGACGAGGGCGGAGTCACTTGGCTCACCGCGGGGGCTGCGGAGCCTCCGCTTGAAGACGCGCTGCCCGCCGCTCACTGCGTCCACCGGAATGGCCGCGGCCGTCGCATGCGGCGGAGCCCCACGGGCAAACCGCCGCTCACCGCGCTTGAGTCTCTGCTTGGTGCAGGCCGCACGAGTCGCCTCGATTCGCGTACAGCGGGCGGAGCGACCGGATGAGTCTCCGCTGCCGTAGCCTTAGGCCACTGCCACGTGGGCCCGGACCCACTTGACAGTGAGCCAACGGTAGCGGGACTCACGTCAGCGGATTTGCTTCCGGAGCGACGAGGGTGACCTGGGGAAGGAAGCGAACTGGAGACTCCGAGAATAGCTGTGCATGACTGGATCGGAGGAGTTCGATTGTTCGGGAGGCTATTTTGTTTTTTATTTTATGTGGCCCCACATCATTTGCTTATCCCAAACCAGCAAATTCTGAACCGCGGTTCTTCCGGTTCAGGTTGTTTCGATCCAGTTCCTCGGTTCTTTTTTTTTTTCCATGCCTAACCACAATGACTATGAAGCTAATATAAAAAGTCCACACGTCGACGTCAACACCAACGTGTGTCGACGATACGCTGTCCGATGGGAATCGATGGGGAGGTTAAAATAATGAATTATAGCGAGCTGAGATAGATCGACACCGACGCAACAGTGTAGGCAGCGCATGCAGATGCAGCAGCCCTCGATCCAACAATTAACAACGCCTCGATCGCTCCCATGCGTACACGTGCTGCTGCGACGTTGGTACAGTACGATGGAGGCATCAGTCACCCCGCGCGCGCAAGCAGAAGCGGCCAAAAACGCACGGGATGAGGGGAGAGCGGGCCATGTCACACTCACACGACCACGCGTGGCGTGCCCAGGTAGGCGCGGCGCGGCTCGGCTCGGCTCGGCGGGCGAGGCGAGGGCCGTGACGCCGCGCCACCTTGCCTTTTGGAGCCCGCGCGTGACCGGATGGGAGCTGGAGCTCCGTGCGCCTGCCGCGCCGCAGTCGCAGTGCTATGTGCGGCTGCGATCCAGCCGCCGCCTCGGTTCGGACTGGCCATTGCCGGCGCTGAGGAGCCACCCAGCTGAAGAAAGCGGGGCGGTGGATGCATAGAATTTCTCACGAGGCACTACGGCCCTGTATGGATCCATACAGGGCCTGTTCGTTTGATGTGCTGCCGCCAAGAATTACCATTTCGTTTTTGCGTCGAATCCCGGTTCTGGGCGGATTTCGTGTTTTCTGAACGGGAGTCGAATTCAAATTCAAAAACCAGAAAACCGAGGAATTCCGGTCGGAATTCCGGAGAATTCCATTGGAATTCCGGTGTTTTTGACCGGAAAACGAAGAAAAAGATGGGAAACACGTAGGGAATTCATGTACATATGAAAAAATTGAAAATTTTGGCAGAGTTTCTCCTAATTATATGTATATTGACAGTTTATAATGCATAACATATACGCAACTCCACCCAACAATGAGAAATACAATATTAAACACATAGGCCATGTCCACAGTCCACACCTATAATGCAATGCATGGTCCAAAGTACATTAAAATTAGTCCTACGTAGTCCAAAATCCATTAGAATTATTACAATACAAACTTACGACAGAGACAAAGGCATAGTCCATACTAAGTTCATGTAGCAAAGTCATACAACACAATCACCACGTCCATCCAAAGTCCATGAAACAAAGTCATACAACACAATCACCATGTCCATCCTATGTCTATGAATCAAAGGCATAGTATCTGCATTTGAAGATTTGTATGAAATGGATGCAATAAGTAGAGAAAGCAAAACATATAAATAAATACCATTGATACAATGAGTACCTGCATTCTTCAGTCCTCATATCTCTCTCCCGATGGTCCCTCATAGGGATACGGCTCACCTGGTGGTGGCAATGGTAAACACACATACGTAGGCTCCTGATATTGCAAGTGTGGAGCTCCATATGGTAGGTAGCCGTGATATTCCAAATATGGCAATGCTGCAACTGACTGCGGAAGAACCGTGTTCGCGGTCCCTGGTGGTGGCCATAGAAAGCCCCCTTCAGAGGGAAAAATACTGTACGGGTTCACGTTCCCTAGTGGTGGCCACTGAACACTGGAGGCAGAGCTAGAGCTATCTTCATCATAAGCAAGGGCAGTCTGTCGAGCACGTCCACGTGCAGATCGTAACTGTCGTTGTGATGAGGGTACTCCATGATCTGTATCTTGTGTGGCATGGGTGAAATCCTCCTCCCCAATGAATAAAATAGTACGACCTTGATGGGAACCTGAACCACCCCCGCCGCCTCCACCCTGAGCGTCGTTACCATCACTGCGACTGGAATCACCATCCTCACCCCCCACTAGGATCAGGAGTGGTATCCTGACTACCAAGTTCCTCCTCATCATCAGGCTGCGTTCTCTTGCCTTTTCTCTATTCTGGAGCAATCTTAGTCTTCCTTTATCCTAGATGTGTGTCCCCAACTGTGTTTTTCGGCCCATGCCTGCACATCTTCCTCGTCACCATGAGCACGTCCTATCTCAGTGAACATCTGGCTGGGCAATGGAGTGTCACTGAAGTCTGAGTCTTCATCAAAAGTCGGGTCTGCATTGGACCTTGATTGCTTCATCCAATCTTCAATTGCTGACGCGTGCCGGTACAAAGAAAGATCCATGAAACCGGTAACTGGTTCAAGATCATAGGGCTGCTCCACTTTACTAGCACTCTCCAGACGGAGGCGGAGGTTGTAGTTGACAAAGACCAATTTGTCTAATTTTTTGTGGCTCAACCTGTTGCGCAATTTGGTGTAGATGTATGCAAATGTGCTCCAGTTCCTTTCACACCCACTGGATGAGGCACACTGTGACAACAAATGTCGCGCTACCCTTTGCAACACTAGGTGTATCTCCCCCAAATGTAGCCCACCAAGCAGCAGGTGAAGTTTTACGATCCATGGCCATTCGCTTAGCAATGTCAGTAGAAAACTCACCAAGCTTCTTCCTGGATGATTCAAATTCCTGCAGTGCACATGCCGCAGCATCAGTCTCCAATATTTTGTCAAGTCCTTTGCAAATGAACCACATCACACTATGTGATGTGCCCATAGTGTAGTGCACATAAGGGTTAAGAGCAGAAGCAGTGCTCATATAGTTGCCTGATATGATGGTGGTCATCCTTTCATCTATCACTTTCATGATCCTTACAAAGCAGGGCAAGTCAGTTGTCCCGAACTTGCTATGATATGCCTGCCTCATGTTTTGATACTCCATCACCACCTCACCCAAATTTGGAGTCTTGTCTGAGTCAACAAATCTCAGGAACATGTAAAGAGGCTCCACATCATTGATCACCCACTCCACGTGGTTCCACCATTCAAGATTTGTCATGTACTCAAAAGCGTACCTTCCCATTGAAGTACCGAAGTGGCGGGAGTTTCGGTACTCAGGTGAGATCATCCATCCCATGAACTGGTCCTTCTTCTTGAACATGCTTTCAAGGAACATGTAGTTCATCCCAAATCTTGTTGCATTACACTTCACCAACTCCTCACCAATAGATTCCCTCATCATGCTATGTAGACTGTTCGAGTTGTAGAGCCAGCTGCAAATTCGCTGCGCGCTTTGAATGCAACAATCATGCTCCGCCCACTGCCCTATGTCCTTCAACATAAGGTTGATGGTGTGGGCAAGGCAAGGCTGCCATGCGATGTGAGGGAACTCCTCTATGAGAATCTCGCACGCCTTTTTATAGTTGGAGGCATTGTTTGTCACCACCTGAACCACATTATCATACCTCACTTTAATCATCATTGCTCTGATCTCCTGTACAACAATGCCATGGTGACATGAGTACGATCCTGATGGTCGTTAGGGTTGGTTGGATGAATAAAATGCTACAGGGTTTACCTTCAATAAGTATTGGTGGTCCTGTATTTTGTCGATCGCATTGATCGACTTCAAGAAATACATAGTGCCACCGCTGTACACCAAAAAATTGATAACGGAGTTCCGCATAGGCCCCGTCCAGGAATCACACATCAATGTCACACCACATTCATCCCACTCTTTCTTCCACTTCTCTATCTCCTTCACATTCTCATCCAAATATTTTCCATCAATCTCCCTTCTTGTAGGTATTTTGATGCCAACACCTGTAGTCACATAAGAAAAAGCATTGAGATCACAATGTCGGAAAGAAAAACATTTAACTCAAAATAGACGTAGTTACCTTGTTGCTGGGTCTCCATGATGGCAGCCTTGAAGTAAGGGTCATCAACCTTCCGGCCTGGAATACCTACAACATGGCATGCCTTCGCCCATGCCCTCCCGAGAAGCTCCCTCGATGTCTTTCCCTTCACAGTCCATGGGCCAGTATCTATCCGTTGCTGTCGTGGAGCTGAGCTCAAGCCAAAGTGGTAGTCCCTAACCCTCTCAGGGACATGTGACTGGCTCCGAGTGAACATCGAAGGTAGCAGTCCACCACTGCCTCCTACACCACTCCCTCGAACACCACTGCCTCCACCACGACTGCCAGAACCAGATCCACCACCCCTCTCATAATGTGGCCCTGCGCGGTGAATAAAATCATACTCTTGCCTTGACGCGCGTAAGGCAACCTGCAACTCGGCATCCTCATCGTAGTGGCCTTGGCCCACCTCCTCCTCTGGGTCAAGGCCAACGTGCACCGCCCTTGCCGCTGCGTCCCTCAGCAGCTTTTCTCGGGCCCTTGCTGCTGCTTTAGCCTTGTTTCTGTCCAACTGCTAAATAAAGAAAGACTTAACGTCGGGTGGAACTGAAGGGCAGTCCCTGACGTCATGACCCCGGTGTGCCAGATGCTCCTTGAACCGTGTTGCCCCTCTCCCACTCTTTTGTTCCCTGCAATACTTGCATATGTGTGATGCCCCCGACATCTCAAAGGCGCTAACACATAATTAGGCACAAGCTAATGATGAATTAAGACCTAGTCATGTTTAGAAGAGGAACAATAACTAGTCAAGCAAATCACGAAGTCAAAAATTTTCTAGTGGAATATGCAAAACCTTGTGTTGTTTGGTTGTATAGTTTAAAAAAAATCTATATGTTTTCATGCAAGACAGCAAATACAAAAACTTTAGTTCAAGATGTTGCCTTCAACTTTACTATTTTGACCCTTTTCAAAATCGGATGTTAAGAGGTTCAAAAGTTCATACCAAACCGAGTTAGCCTACACTTACAAAATTCTGCAGAGTCTAGGGCTTACAGTTTTACCAAATTTGGTTGTGAAATTACTTTTGATTTCACTGTAGCACTTTAAAAATCTACCTGACTATGAAATGAAATTAAACTTATCACCTTTTTAAATGCATTTGACCTTGAATTAATTGGGTTTCATTTGGTAGTTCAAAATTTGAAACAAGAAAGACACTACATAGGCCGAATCTGTCATTTGACCAAACCTTCAAACATGTTTGTTATTGTATTTCAAAAATATAATGTGATCTAGACCAAAACCCCTATACCAAAGTTGTAGACAATTTCATACTTAAGAATTTTTGTATTGTGTGTTGTGACACGCATAATGGTTTAGGTGAAGTTTTGGGTCATTTTCTGTTAAACTGCTAAATCTGCCAAAAACTGATCTTGACAGTAGATTCAAAATACTGCGAAACAAAAGACCTTATCATGCCAAACTTCAGATATAAATGTTGTAAATTATGAAATTATGCAATATTGGTATAATAGACTTTGTATGAAACCGAGCATAAAATGGTCTTTAGGAATTTTTAAGTTTGACATGAACCTTGGTCAAAGCTGCATCATCCTATTAGATTCAAATTTAAGACATAAATTGCTGCAGAACATAGTATAGAAGTCTATAGCACAGTTGTAGATAATAATGTTTAGAATGTTTCTTGTATTGTGAGTTTTCGTTGAATCGGCCATTTAGTGCTTCAAAAAAATCGAAATTCTGACAAGGATTCTAGCCGTCAAAATTACTTTTTCTAATTTCGAATTTTGTTTATTTATCTAAGTCACTTACACACGGGCCCCACCTGGACCGACAGCCGACCGAGACAGAGCTCACGCGCCACGCGGCCATGGCCGTCTGCCAAGGCCGAGCACGCGGCGCTCTTCTTGCCTTCGCCCCGACCTTCCTTCGAGTGGAAGCCGAGGCCGGCTCTCTCGTGGCTCACTCCCTATCCAGCTCCCTCTCTACCTCCTGCTCCAACGCGCAGAGCGACGCCCGCCATGGCCAAGCACATGACGAGCTCCCCACGCTGCCCTCTCCGCACCTCCTCGGCCCCAACTATCACGAGCACCAGCCCCACCTCTTGTCCCTCCCCGTTTCCCCCAAGAAACCGACGTCGATTGACCCCTCCTTCGCCATGTTCCAAAACTAGCCACCATGACCGCTCGGTTCGAGCTCTGGGCTGCCGTCGCCCCCATCACTGGGCCGTCCTACCAATATCACGACTCCAGATCCGCGCTCTCCACCTTCCCGCGCAGCTCCCACACACAGCCGCAGCCCTCCTCCTTCACTGGAGCCGCCAGAATCGAGCCGGAGCCACCACGTCCTGCCGCGGCGTCATCTCCGGTTCACGCCACGTTCCTCACGCCCCTACGCCTCCCCGAGCGACCGGACCAAGGGGTAAAGGACCCCCATGGCCGGGAACATCTCCCCAAGCCACCCCGACGTGAGCTCAGGCCCCCTACGCGCCGGCCCCCGCGCAGGCAGGGCTCCCTATTGCCGGCCGTGCACCCTGTCGAGAGGATGAAGAAAGAAGAGGTCGTTTTTCAGAAATCCCCCTGGAGTTCACGTTATTTCATCATGATATGAGTCACTGTGTACTGAGTCTTTGATCATTTTCGTCCAGGCCCCTGTGAGATAAGAAAAATCCGGTTAATGTCCTTAGGAGTGTCAGATTTTTATCAAATATTGTTTAAACTTTGAAATGCTCTAGAAATTAATATAAAAATCATAAAAATATGAAACTTGATTTGTTGATTGGTTGTGAGTAGATCTACACGGTGCATAGGTTATTGATATGTGAAGTGACTGTTTTGCCCCTGCTTTTATGCATGCCTTGGTTTACTAGTTAAATAGCAAAAGTAATGTGAATGAGCTTCAAAAATTGTGAAATTTGGGCAGTGGCTATGTTTTAGTATATTTGTTCATGTATAATTCTGTTAAACCTAGTTATCACTAGTAAATGACAAATCTACCCTAGTATGTGATGTTTGGTATTTTAGGAATATGAAAATACATGCTCACATGATGTTTGGCTTGCGTGTGGTATGGTAAAGGGCTATGTAAAATTGATAATCGATCATGTAGTATATTTCTATGTTGCATTGTGAATATTTGGTTGCATATTGTATGCTTGTCTTAGGGGCATAAGAGTAATTCTTGTTTAAGTAGTGAAATCAATCATCTTTCGATTTGTCCCTGTCCCTGAAATAATTGTTCATATGAGTGCTTGATATTCACGCATCTCGATCACTGCATCATGCATATCATTCATATAGTGACGCTTACTGCAAATACGTGATCAAGAAGCAAGTGCGTGGAGCTACTTCAAGCAACGGTGTCCAAAAGACCAACTAAGACCCAAATACCACCTGGAGGCCCCTGAAGTGGTATTTGGAAGGAGGAGTTGCCCAAGTGATCAAGGGATTGCCTGGGGAAAAGCCCCACAACCCGGCAAACTAACTTTAGATTAGTTTGTTCAAGTTTTCAACAACAAAGATAGGCCCCTTAGGCATATACACCTATTTAGGGTGTCTCACCACCCTTTATTTGATTGTGCATTTACGTTCAGGAGTTGTTTAAAACTCCACCTGCATAAATATCTGATATCCTGTGTGGAATGGATAGATCGAAGTCTATGCTTAGCCATGCTTAGACGGTAGAAGACGAGTGAAGATATTCACTCGCGAGATGATAGTACTCAAAATGTTTTACAAAAAATTTAAATGCGAAATCAATATGATATGATGTGATGAAAAGATGAGACCGGGCGGAGATATGGGTATATTACGATGAAAAATGATGTGGATGGTTTGGTGGACTCCGTCCGAGTCATTTAAGGCCCGTCTGTTGTTCGGCTGCTGATCGGCATAACATTGCTGGAGTCATTAACCGGGATATGGGACCGGTGAAAGTCTTAGTTGAACCGTTCGAAGAACAGAGACTTGGTCCTACCATGGGCCCTAGGGGCGCTTGAGTCATGGGAGGGCTGACTCGGGATGCCGTGGTATCGCTCCATGGAGGCTAAACCGGGAATGGCGGGTTGGAATCGAACTTGGGATGAACAAGTGGAGATGGGGGCTATATGTGGGAACGCGATGGCCAGTAAGCATATACCCCTGGCATGATAGTTATTCCCGGGAATTAAAATCGATTCGAATCGCTGATGCTCACCAGGTGTGAGAATGCCAATATCGCACACGGGCAACGTAGTAATAACTTTAATATCTTATTTATTTAATCATGCTTCTTAATATTACCTGCCTG
The DNA here is from genome assembly GCA_030272315.1 of Paspalum vaginatum. Taxonomy (NCBI): domain Eukaryota; kingdom Viridiplantae; phylum Streptophyta; class Magnoliopsida; order Poales; family Poaceae; genus Paspalum; species Paspalum vaginatum. The sequence goes on along the minus strand of CM059015.1, from coordinate 39,557,254 downwards.
TACTTGTATGTTTACATTCCTGTAAGTTATTTTATGTTGATATATATGTTGAGATGATGCGATATATGAGTTATGGACCATGATGATAAATATAATGAATCAAATGAAGCTTATGCTTTAAAAATGAATGATACTCGAAAGAAATGACTCATTTTTAGTAAGCTTGCGCGGGTTAGAATCAAATCCACAAAAAGACACGCATACTCTCAAATGTGTCGGGTTGAAACCGTCCACGGGTAAGTCCTACGAGTACCTCACGTACTCACCCCTACGTTGTTGATATTTTTATTTTAGGAACTTCACGATCGAGAATGACAATGGTGGGCTCAATGTCATAGCTCGATGTTTTTATTTCCGCTGCAAGAGTATATCGGTATTACGTTATGATTTCCGCTGCGGGATTATTTTGGAACTCTATTTTAGCATGATTGTACCTCATTTTGATCAAATATTTTGTAACAAATCAATCTATGTTTGTATGAAATGATGGGTTGTTGTAATTGTTGTGGCTCTTTCGAGGGCTTAACGCGTATGATGTCGGCATCTCTGGGTGATGGTTACATCGAGTACCGTTTTGGGTAGCTCGACGGACGACCGGGTTTGATTTGGTCTAAATACACTGTAAGGCAGATGTGGCAGGTGTATTTAGCCCGGATTAAATCGGCGGTTCCGCCACAATATGAATCCACCCTTGTACTTCTGCCAATGCTCCCACACTGGGTCCACCATTGTCCTACAATCACAGAAGATAGTGTAATGCAAGGAGATAATGGGGTTACGTACTCATGTATCACATTGGTGACGGAGGTAACATGAACCAATGGACTATAAATGTTCATTACTAATATTGAATACACCTCATAATCCACAACGTTGGAATAGTTTTGTATCACTAGAGCTATCTTCATCATACGCAAGGGCAGCCTGTCGACCACATCATTCATATTATTCACAAATAAGCACTAGGTTCCATAGATCGACATCAAAATGCATCAAAATAAACACTAGGTTCCATAGGTCGACATCAAAATGCATCAAAATCCTAGGTTTTCCAAGCATTTAAGCACTAACAGTCCAAACCCTAGGTTTTCCAACTGCACACATTAGTATTATTCACAAATAAGCACTAGGTTCCATAGATCGACATCAAAATGCATCGAAACGACCAAAACCCCTTACCTTGCTTCGGTTTTTGACCCGGCTGCGGCGGATTTCGGACGGAGGCGGCGGATTTCCGGTGCTCGGCGTCGGCTTTCCGCGCAGGAAGCGGCGGATTTCCGCTCGGGAGACGGCGGCTTTCCGCTCGGGAGGAGTCGGCTTTCCGCGCGGGAGGCGTCGGTTTTCTGCTCGGGAGGCATCGGTTTTCCGCGCGGGCGGCGGCGGCTTCTGCTCGAGAGGCAGCGGATTACCGCCTGCGCGCGCGCTCACCGGGAAGCCGACCCACCCGGTCGGGATCCGACAGCCTGGGGCCGGAATTCCGTGTCCCGGTGGCGGCCGCCACGGCGCTCGCATGGGGACCGCGCCGGAGACCGTGTGGGGAGGGGCACGGGGCTGTGGGGGGGTAGGGGACCGAATGGCGTCAGGGTGGGCAGGGAGTAGTGGATAAGGTGTTCAAAAGAAAAACGGGTTTTGGATTCTTAACGGGTCCGAACCCAAATCGTCAATTTAACCAACCAAATCAATTTGGATTTGAAGGATTTCCAGTACTAATCGTTCAGAAAAAGACCTTGTTTTTTATCATATTTTCCGGAATTTTTTACACATTTATTATAATTTTTTTCAAAATTTTAAATTTCAAAACGAAATTGGCCGAAAACTACCGGATTTTTATTTCCCGTAGTCGTCCGGAAACGGAAAAAATTCCGAAAAACCGCCGGTTTTCTGATGGAAAGGAAAACCCTGGCTCCGTTGGCTGCGGCTGCTATCGCTGAATCCATGCTATGTACTTCTACTGTACCGTGAACTGGCATGCAGTGCAGCGATAGCAGAAGCAAGCCAACAGAAGGCAATCGAACAGATCCACAGATTCTACAATCTGGATTTTGGAAACCAAAAGCTAGGGCGGGCTGCGGGCTAGCTTCTCATATTCTACAATCTAAGAGAGTAGATTGTACGATCTTCATAGCCTGTTCGGAGAAAAATCTGTATTCTGCGAACTAGATTCTACGATATGCGGCCATCCAAACGCAGCCGTAGCCAGTAGCTCCGCCCCCCTCCCTCTTTCGAGCGGTCAAGCGTCGGTCCCGGCACGTGTAGTGAAATATGGGAACACTATTCTTAATTCTTTCCTGCCGTCGAAGCCGACTGCATGCATGCCAGCGAAAATGTGCACTACTACAGTACGTTACGTTCTAGAAGATGAGGAGCGGAAATTCCCCGGTCGGAATCAAGCTGTCAAAGCAGTAGCTCTGCCATTGCCAGTTTGCCACCACGAAGCGTCGCCGTGCGATGTGTAAACTTGCCGGGGAAGCGTGGACGGAGCATTTCGGGGGTGGCCACGCTAAAATCTAGCTTCCATCACATCAGATGTTTGATGCTAATTAAAAATATTAAATATAACCTAATTATAAAACTAATTATATAGACGAGAACTAAACGGCGAGACGAATTTATTAAACCTAATTAATCTATGATTAGTAAATGTGATGCTACAGTAACCATTCGTTAATAATGGATTAATTAGGCTTAATAAATTAGTCTCGCCGTTTAGTACTTGTCCACATAATTAGTTTTATAATTAGATCATATTTAGTACTTCTAACTAGCGTAAAAATATTCTATGTGACGTGAGCTAAAATTTATGGTCCGTTTGGATCAAGAGCGGACGGGAGCGGAGCTGTCCCGTCCTCCGTTTGGTTCAAGAACCTGGGATTGGGTGGGAGCGGAGCCATAAAAAAAAAAGGAATATTCCTGTTTATTCGGGATGAGTTCGCTCCTGAGAAAACATCGGACGCACTTGCTCCCGCTCACGCCGTCTCCCCCTCGCGTCGTCACTCGTCACCGCCGCTCGCCTGCCGGGGTTGGAGCGCCGCCGCCGCTCCTCTCGGTCGCCTCTCCTGCTCGACCGCCGGATCTGGAGGGCCGTCAGCATCTCCGCTCGTCGCCCCCACCCAACGGAGCTCGAGCGAGGCGGGCGCGGCTGGATCTTGGAGGCGTAGGAGCGGCCGGCGCTGGAGGCGCGACCGAGAGAGGCGGACGCCGCCGCGGGAGGCGGAGGCGCGGCCGGCAGAGGCAGAGCGCTCTGCCGGGCGAGGCGGGCGCTGCCGCGGGAGGGGGTGGTGCGAACGGGCGCGGCCGCCGCCGCGGGAGGCACGGCTGGCCGCGGGCGCGAGGCATGGCCGGGGAGAAGACGATGCGCTCCACTGACAGGCAAGGCCCCGGAAACGTTGTCTAACAAAAGCCGTTATCCCATCCTTTCCGTCCCTTCAATCAAACACAAAAACGGAGTCATCCTATCCTACAACCAAACACAGAAACAAAGTCGCTCCATTCCTATAATCAGGGATGAAACCGTTCCATCTTGCCTCGCTCTCCAAGCAAGCGAACCTCGATTCGCGGATCTAAACACCCCGCTCTCCCCACCCCCGGTCCCAACACCGTATCCCTCGGAAACAAATCGGCTGCAGTACTGCACCTGCTGTTGGGTGGCTGACACGTGGGCCCATGGAGCGTGGGGCCCACATGTCAGGCACCCAACGGCAGCAGCAACTACTGCAGCAGCGGATCTCATTCCGTATCCCTCGGCCCCCAATGCCCGCGCGCCACAGAGACCGCCACGAGGCCGCGCCACGGCGAAAAGGGCGCCCCGCCCGGCCTTTTTCTACTTTTCTTTCCCCCGGCAGGCAGCTCGGCGATGAGCGGTCGTCAGGCCGCTGCGCAGGGGGTGACACTGGCAAAGAGCTTGTGGCCGCGGGTGCGCCACGGAAGGCTCCGGACCCGGGACACGCGTCGACCGGGCCTGACTTGGCAGCTGTCCCGCTCGCCCCACACCCACCGCCATCCCCATGCCCAGTATATGATGCGCCTCGTCGCCCTCCTCGCCTTGCCATCTCCGGCTCCGGCGTCTCACCCCCACTTTTCCTTTCCGCGCCCACGGCCATTGCCACAAGTAGCAACCTTACCTCTAATAACCTACTGCTGGTACCCACAGTATATAAGCCTCCCACTAGCTAGCTAGCCACCGTCAGCAGTGATAGATCGGCAAGTGGCGGGAGCTAGGCCGGGAGCGTTAGTTTTTGAATTGTGAGCTCCATCGATATATACCATCCATGGCGTCGAGCGGCGGCGGCGGCGCGTGCGCGGACGCGGGCGGCGTGGCGCCGTTCGTGGCCAAGACGTACCGCATGGTGGACGACCCGGCCACCGACGCGGTGGTCGCGTGGGGCAGGGGCAACAACAGCTTCGTCGTCGCCGACCCCTTCGTGTTCGCGCGGACGCTGCTGCCCGCGCACTTCAAGCACTCCAACTTCTCCAGCTTCGTGCGACAGCTCAACACCTACGTACGTTTATCACCGCATCCGCATATACGACTACCACTGTATACGTTTCCACTCGACCGTTCGACGACCTGCGTCGCTCTTGCTCATCATCGTGCTGTTCTCCCTGCCGGCTGATCGACGTGCAGGGCTTCCGGAAGGTGGACCCGGACCGGTGGGAGTTCGCGCACGTCTCGTTCCTGCGCGGCCAGACGCACCTGCTGCCGCGGATCGTGCGCCGGAGCAGCGGCGGCAGAGGAGGAAAGCGCGGCGCCAGCAAGGACGACGACGACGCCGCCGCCGCCTCCGCCGGCGCCGGCGAGGACGACGACGCCGTGGCCGCGGAGGTGGTCCGGCTGCGGCGGGAGCAGCGCGCCATCGAGGGCCAGGTGGCCGCCATGTGGCGCCGCGTGCAGGAGGCGGAGCGCCGCCCCAAGCAGATGCTCGCCTTCCTGCTCAAGGTCGCGGGCGACCCGCACGTGCTGCGCCGCCTCGTCTCCGGCGACGGCGGGTCCGGCGACCGCGACCGCGACCGCGACCACGGCGCGGCGCGGGTCAAGAGGGCGCGGCTGCTGCTCGACGACGCCGACGGCGGCGGCGGCGGCGGCGGCGACGTCGTCGACTTGGGCGGGCTTTACGGCGCCGCCGCCCAGGACGACGCCGGGTTCGTCGTCGGCGACTACCTGCAGCCGCCGCCGTACGTCTTCCCCGTCAACAGCGGATACTGAGAGTAGCAGGCGGCGGTCGTCGGCGCGCGTCGTCTTTGTGCTTTTTCTGCGCGTGCCGTGTGCGCGTCTCGTCGCCAGCCAGTTGCCCGGCCTCCCGCGGGAAGCGTCCCGAATTGCTTGGACGGACGTGACAGCACCAGCCATCAGCTGCTGGCGGCGAACGGTGCACGGAGCTGCCGTGCAAGACGCAAACAGCTCTCCGGTCTGGCTGGGCTGGGCTGGTCGCCTGCTGGTGCCCGGTCCAAGTCGGCCGCGTCCGGCGGGGCCGGGCACCCCCGTACAGGCACGGGCAGAGGCAGGCTTGCGTGCAAGCGGAATAATAAGAGGAGGTTCCTACATGTGTAAAACCTTTGTGAATAGCAGTGGTTTAGGCTGAAACAAACCGCTTTTTTATTTTTCATTCTATATTACTGTTCCGATCACTTTCTTCTCTGTCTCAAAACAGTACCGTTTTTTTATTTTGCATTCTATATTACTGTTCCAATCAATTTTTTTCTCTGTCTCAAAACAGTGGCGGTACAGTGTTTTGGAAGGGAGATGGGAGGCGTTAGCCTCAGCTTTACTACTAGACAGCAGCAGCAGCAACGCTTCGTTTAGGCTTTTGGCCGGGGGATGAAGAGGCACTGCTTTGGCTCCAAAATGACTCGACTTCTGTCACAGTTTGTCAATTTGAACTGAGAATTCTGGTTTACCCTTAATACAGCCAAGTCACTTAGATGATGCACCTCGATTAACAACTAAGCAGATTTTTTACCAGTCATAAATAAAACTGCGTCCATTACGGAATCTACACTACATTAACATTATATATTACAGAATCTACACTGCATTAACATTATATATAGTGTGGACATATATGGTGGAGTTTGAATATTATACATAGAGTAGAGTTTAAATTTAATTAACATGTAGTAATATTATATATATATATATATATATATATATATATATATATATATAACTGGATTCAGCCTGAGGTCGTGTTTGTGACAGTGGCTGCAAGGCATTCGATTGGGTTTACCGGAAATTGCGAGCAGCTTGGATTTTTCTGGCTGCAAGGCATTCGATTGGGTTTATCGGAAATTTTGAGCAGCTTGGATTTTTCTTTGATACCGGTAAAAATACACGCTCCTTCCAAAATAAATTTTTATAATATTCATTTTTAAGTTTTAGTTTTTATTTGCGAAAGTTTTTTAGAATGACAAAGTAATTTATAGTGTTTAATTTTAGCATATTTATTCAAAGGAAAGACGCTCTAAACATTGCACAAATTTATTCAGAGAAAGACATGATAAAATCCATTCTAACAGTTGAAACAAAAACTTAATAATGTATCTAATTCTTAGCTCCAAAACATATCAATCTAATCATATATTTGACAAAGTAATTTATAATGTTTAATTTTAGCAAATTCATTCAAAGGAAAGACGATAAACATTGCACAAATTTATTTAGAGAAAAAGACATGATAAAATCTATTCTAACAGTTAAAACAAAAATATAATAATGTATCTAATTCTTAGCTCCAAAACATATCAATCTAATCATATCTTAATAAATGCATAAAACAAATAATAATCTCAAAATAGGCTGAAACAGGCACGAGACAACCCAACAGAGCCTCGTTCGGCCTGCTCTGGGCGCGCCCACATGCACCAGCCCACAACCGGCCTGGGCCGGGAAAGCGCGCTCCTGCCTAGGCCGCAAGTGGCTTGAGACGGCGGCGATGCGCGAGGTCATTCATCTTCAGATCGACGGTCAGAAATGGATCGCGCTTGGCGTAAAAATGCGAAAATTCCAGCAGTGACCCTAACCCTAGTTCATTTCTTCTCTTCCCCGCGCCGCGCGCCGCTCCTCTTCTGTCGCCGCTCCTTCGTCCCCACCTGGCTCCCCTACTGCCCGACCACCTCCTCCCTTGGCGCTGTCTTTCCCTGCTCCGACACAGTTGTGCCGCCGCCTCTCCCCACCTCGCGCGCGTCTCCTCCTCTGCCCCGGTGCAGCCGCCTCGCTCCCTAGCAAGGTCGTGGCCTGCCCCCGCCTAGGTCGGATCCGCGCTCCGCGGTGGCCAAGTCCGCCTTCCCCGCCCCAGCGAGGACGGAAGCTGCTGTCTCCTGCCACGGTGCCTCATCCCTACCCGCGACGGCAGGGGCACCTCCTCACTGGCCCCAAGCAATGCCGGATCCGTTCGCCTGCAGTGATCGATTTCTGATGTGTTTCTTGATCCGGTGATCGACAGATTTGTTCTCTTGATTTTGGGGGCATATTAACGTATTATGAATACGCAAATCTTAGGTTCTATGGGTGATGTGGGATAATGACATGTTCATGTGTTTTTTCTTCATACGTTGGGCTATAGTCGATCCAAATCGGGTTCTGCGGCCCAAATCTATGTGTATGTATGAACTTGACTAGCATTTTGATGTTGGGATGGGTAAAATTTTAGGTGAAAAAAATGGGAGTTTGAGGGCTTCGCGGATCGGATAGTACGGCAGAAATGTTTCTGCCGTAAGAGTAATATGGGCCCACTTGGGTCTACTTGAATTACCATTAGATGTCTAATCCGAGTTAGATCAATGGTGGAGATTAACATGGGTACAAAGCAACGAAAGTAAAAAATGTTTTTCGTTAACTCGCTCTTTTATAGGGTAGATTTTGAGGTTTTAAAAATGACTCCCAAATCTTAAGAAAAGGTAGTTGTTTTTATGTGCCATGTCCTTGCTCAGTCGTTATGGTTTCTTCAACACTGGTATCGACGTCGTATACATCCGATTCGCCAGTGACATTGAATATGTAGGCACATGCCGGTAGTCGTCACATGCCCTGTCGTGGTTCATCATGCAGTGTATGGCTTATCGTGCCTTCCTCGTTCTATAACAAAAATGACCGTTTGAAACACAGGAATTGTGCATAAATTTGACCAAAAAAAAACAAAAAGGAAAAAAACAATTCTATTTTCTAAATGGGGCCTAAATCATCATAGAGGAACTAAGGAAAACCATTGTTATGATCATGGATGCGCTTGTTGATGTGGTGTTGAGCCACAAAACCGTTTTGAAGGCATATGAAGGGAAGGGAGGGGAGGAGAGACAAAGGGGAAAGAGCGGAGATTATCTCCGTCAATATTATATTTTCCACGTCTCCTGCTGTTAGATTTTAGTGGACGGACAGTCCAAAAGCGTCCGGAGTGATCTTGCTTGTTGCCGCCGTTGTAATTCCGCCGGAAGCAACGGAACCTTTCTAGCTCTTATCTTACAAATGGGTCCATGTCATACACAAAGTTGTCAAACACAACTCCACCCATAGTGCCACCTTGTTTGAAAGCTAAGATATACTTGGTTTTGAGGAGAGTTTTTATTTCTGTTTTGCCAGACAATGTCTGTTTTTTTTTTGCTTGGGGTGAAAATGCCTACACTAGTACGTAAAAATTGTTTTGAGGAAGATGGAACATTTAAAAGCAAAGATAGACTTGGTTTTGAGGATTTTTTTCGGTTTTGCCGGTTGAGGTAGGGACAATGTTTGTTTTTTTGGCTTAGGGTGAAAACTCATACACTAGTACGTAAAATTATTCGGGAAAGCATAAGAACTTTTCCGTAGATAGTGTATACCGCGAGTCTAAGGCTATACTCATCAATCCACTCATCTAACTACCTATATTTTAAATTCTTTCCCTTGCGCGTACAATGTAAAATAGCATTTCGAACGCTAGAGCATAGCCTAACCCAATACACACACCCCTCTCCCTGTTCTCACGTGACACGGAAGCAGCAACAGCAGCACGCAGGAACAAGGACAGCGCTGATGATATCCACAGCAGAGACCCTAGGCTGGTGGCGCCGCGCGGCCTCGCCGATCGACGCTGTCATGTCACGGTCACAGAAAACGCCGTTGCTTACTGTCGTCATCGTGAAGGAAAGCAGCGGCAGCCAACCGGCGAGCTCAAGCTGTCGCCCGGATCGGCAGACACTGCGCACACGCTCTGCTCCTCGCCTGCGCTGCCCGTGCCCCATGTCCCGCGCGGTGTGGCGAGCACGTCGGCCCAATGGAGGCGGGCGACACGGTGGCGTCCCATTGGAGCGAGCGCTGCTCGGCTGAGCGCGACCATGGATGGATCATCGTGGAGCTAGTAGCTAGCAGTAGCAGCCAACGACGACGTCACTTTGACATTTCAAAGATGCCGAGAGTCGGAGCTGCAGACTTGACGGGGCGCACACGCGTCGTGCGCTACCACCTGCCACGCATCCTTTCCCTTTCGGCAGTGATCGGCTCAGCAGCCGCAGCATCATATCGGCAAAGCACCCAGCCTTGGTATTTGCCACTTATAGCAAGCGGGGTAGCAGTGTACACTCCATCTGTTTCGAGCACTCCGTCTTCCCGGTGACTTACCAGTGATGGACGGCGGCTCCGGCAGCGGCAGCATGGCGGCGCCGACGCGGGAGCCGCCGCCGCCCGGCGCCGGCGGTGTAGTGGCGCCGTTCGTGGCCAAGACGCACCGCATGGTGGACGACGCGGCCACCGACGCGGTGGTCGCGTGGGGCAGGGGCAACAACAGCTTCGTCATCGCCGACCCCTTCGTGTTCGCGCGGACGCTGCTGCCCGCGAACTTCAAGCACTCCAACTTCTCCAGCTTCGTGCGACAGCTCAACACCTACGTCAGTAATCTTATTATATACTAGCTACTAGTACAGTAGAGTAGTATTTCACTTTATCTATCTCTCTCTGTATATATATGTATGTATATATATATATATGTGCACACGTGTATTTTTTCATGTTATTATACGGTGCTCCTACTACGTCTCTACCTGCAGGGATTCCGGAAGGTTGACCCGGACCGGTGGGAAGTTCGCGCACGCGTCGTTCCTGCGCGGGCAGACGCACCTCCTGCACCGCGTCGTCCGCCGCCGCAGCGCCGGCAAGCGCAAGGCCGACGGCGCCGGAGGCCCCGGGGCTAACGCCGCCGCCGATGGCGACGCGGCGGTGAGGCTGGCCATGGAGGTGGTCCGGCTGAAGCGGGAGCAGAAGGCCACCGAGGAGCGGGCGGCCGCGGTGTGGCGCCGCGTGCAGGAGACCGAGCGCCGGCCCCGTCAGATGCTGGCGTTCCTCGTCAAGGCCGCGGGCTGACCCGCAGGCGCTGCGCCGCGTCCTCCTTGCCGCGGCCGGCGGCGGTAAGCTGCCTCAGGCGGAGCAGGTGGATGGCGGCGGGTGCGGCGAAGACGGCTTCGACTTCACGGGGCTTCTCGAAGGCGGCAGCGGCGACGCCGCGCAGGCTGAGGAGGTGGACGCCGTGGCCGGCGTCGGCGAAGCTGAAGGCGGGTGCCCGATGCCACCCTACACGTTCCCCGCGGACAGCGGCTACTACTTACTAGGTTCATTCGGCGGCGGCGGTAGCTGCTCTGGACCGTCGAATGGAGGTTTCTGAATTGCGAGCGATGATCGAATCGTCTAGGTGCGTGCGTATTCCGTGTGTGTCTCACGGTGTGAGTCACCGAGCTTGTGCCCGCCCGGCAGAACATTGGAAAAGCTCACGCTGGATCGACGGCAAGGAGTCGACAAGTGCTCTCCTGCTGAAAATGCAGGTCATAGCAGCTTAGTTTGCAGCTTGAAGCTGCCCCAGTGCTTCGAGCCCGCTAGCTCTTACTCCAAATCAGTTATGGCATGCACACATGGATTAACTATTTCCAGGTCGCTGGGAATATGACGCCTGCCTGACCACGCTGGCACGCTGTCAATGGAACTAGAGAAGTAGAGATACTGATCTACATTTGGGTATAACAAAGTAACAAACCATCTGCAAAGACAGCTAGGGACACCCGCCTCGTCAGGCAATCAAAGCAAGGCGGCATTCAAACCACGTAATTCGGTTTCCAAACCACGATCGTCTGTTCAGATTCGGACGATCAAGCAAAAAAGTACCTGCGGCTGCATTAGTGTTTAGATGAAATTTCCCAGCTATACATGTAACTCACAAATGGAAAAAGTTTAAGAGCATATAAGAGGTTTCCTAGCGTAACCGTGTGCACAAGGTATCTCTAAACACCAAATAGCAATATGCCAAAAAGCTTGAACTAAGACGGTGGCAGGTCTATCTTACAAATTTTACAAGGCCACCACAAGCTTCTGACAGTTTCCAATGCTGAGCAGAGAGCACCCGCTCAGCTATTCCCACTACCTACAACCTGAAACACCAGTTTGATTTGTCAGTGGCTCAGTGCAGAAACTCCATAACCATGCTGTCATACTCCCCCCTTTTTTTAACAATACTACCTCCGGTATGTATGAGGAAAAGGAAGGTCATTACGTAAACATATGAGGGCGGTTACGGGAGAGATGGGGACTGCTTGACGGGCGAGATTATGAGGTTCCGGAGGGTGGTGGACGGATTGTTCATGGTAGCCCCAAAGACAGGCCGTGCCTGCTGTCTGGGCCTGATATCAGCCGGAGGAGCTGCGGCATGGGCAGGGGACCCTGTATACAACTCGAAGGGACCGGAGGTGGAGCGACGCTGCCTTGGCGGTGGACACCAGCCCTCGTCTCTCTGCCCTGGAGTTTTAGGAGGATCAACCGATCCTGCAACCAGTGAATGAGCTGTTTTTGTGGAGACCTAACATAGTTTTTAAATAGCGTATAAAGTATCAAAGTGTTGCGCCTAACATAATTAAGGACATGGACATGATGCATAAGAACAGCAGCTTGTACGAACAGAGCATTGCAGGAAAAGTAAAATATATAGTCAGTACGAGGGACAGAATGAAGAACAGAGTGAATAGTGTGCATAGAGCCCATTATTCAGCACAGTGGTAGTTATATAGTCAGTTACCTTGTCCAAGGGGGTCCCCACCATCCATCATGTTGGGTATGCCTGCGAACGGGTCTGGCTGAGGTCTCGCTAAGTAGTTATTTGCAGGTTGAACAGCTGAACGCTTTGCTGACTCATATTCACTCCTCAGCTGGTCATACATCTCATCGAGCTTCCTCTTCTGCCTGGAAAGGTGAAGAACACCCTGATTCCTCATACATACACGATGGAGCAAGATTTGTTCTTCTAAAAACTCAAGAGAGAACTGGCACATTACTAACCTGGATTTCTCAGCAAATTTTTCTTGCAGCTCCTGCTTATCCCTCGTCAAGTTTTCAATCTCTTGCTCCATCAGCTGGCATCTTTTGGCCATCTTCTGGTATGCGGTATGCACTTCTTCCAGCTTCTCAGTAAACTTCGTCTGCATAAGTTCACACTTTTGCCGACACTGACCAACAATTCTGTTCATCTTGTACTGCATCTCCAGTTCCTTTTGTCCAATGTAGAACATAACACTTCTGTATGCACTCTTCATAACTGATGTTCATCATAGTTAAGGAAAAGCTACATAACTACCAAACTTCTCATGTAAGAATCAACTTTGGACACAGGTTACAAAAACAATACAATTTTGTGCTTTAGCAAGTTCCCTGTTGGTTGCACTATATGATACTAAAACATGATGTAGGGAATATATCAGAAAATGCAGAGCGTTATGCTATCCAACAAAAGAAACAGAAGATAAAAACGCCATTGAATGGCTCATGGAAAATTTCAACCATTGCCATCTGTTACAATATTTGTGGGGAAATTCCAACCATCTGCAGATAAAAATGAAGGATACGTATTTGTGGGGAAATTCCAACCATTGCCATCTATTACAATGGGTACACTGATCAGAAAATATGGATATTAGGAAAAAATAACTTCTAGATGTTATCATGTATCGAAGGGATACTTACATTTGTCCAATCATCACTTGGATTTATATCCACAGGTCTCATATGGCTGAAAAAGGAAATGGGTTAAAAATTTCGAAGATAATATTAAAACAACTAAAGAATTCTCAATAGCATGAACAGCAATTATGTATCTTTGCGAGATACTTTGGTACAGTTAGATATGATACAGAGATAGGATACATGAAAAATATGCTTTCATGATTAATTATCGGATATTCATAAAGGAAAGATGACACTATTAAGTATGCAATATAATCAAATAATGAATGCAACTGACCTTTTTGAGAGCACTTGATCACAAATTGGACAGGCACCATCATTACTAAGTATTTTCTTAGCATCCTCTGTACCTGCTCAATAAGCAATGTCAGCTATATTTAAGTGTGTATTCTGCAATAACCAGAGAGTAGCTTATTTAAAACGGGGACCTAAGTCATCACAGAGAAGGTAGTAGAGTGGAACCATACATAAAAGATGACCACATGTGGTTGATATAGCTTGTCCTTCCAACTCCTGCCAACAAGCATTGCACTTCATTTTGTTTCTTGAAACTACTAGATTAACCCCAGAGTGGGCAGAACATCAAAGCCTACAGGCATGGAAAATTGGAAAGGCATATTTAAGAAATGAACAAGGCAAACAAAGACAATTGGCTATCCATATACCAGAACTAAATCCAACTGAAAAATGGATAATGACTACCTAGCAAGAATCATCAAAGCATAATCCAGTATTTGTTACAAACCGCTGATATGTGGTGTGGGCATTTATCTTCCTTGAGTGTACTAGCTTTCAGTTTTGACCACAGAACAGTACACATTTGATACCATAGAACCATTAAAGCATGAACTGTACCAAGACTTTGAAATTTTCAATCAGAAAGGATGAAGTGCCAACAAGACAATATATTAACGTGAGACGACAAAAAAGCAAATGGTGAATAATCAAGCAACAGTTTATAACTTTGTATTACTTCAAGTTCCGCCTACTCATATACTGCACAGCATTGGATTGTACACGAAAGACATGCTAATATTCAACAATAACATCTTTGTGTTCAAGCAGGATCAGAAGTATCATTGTATAAAGCAGTTTTTTAGTTGTAGTGATACAATTGATCTAGCCAATCATTATGATGCTTAAGTCATCAATTTGAGACTTACTAACTTTTTTTAAAAAAAAAAGCTATCCACAACTTCAGATGAACTATGTTTTCCACGTATCGCAACACATGCACAGCATTAAGGTTCAGTATAAAGCAATCCCAAAGACACACAATAGAGGGTATTCTTTTGTGAAAAGATTTTGATAACAAAAACACATGAAACTAGTGATGTTAAACTGTCTTCTCCAGAACTGCTTTCAGACCATTTACAAAACAAATCAGTTGATTTTGCACCACATAATGTTATGGTCATGAGTTTGACCTTTCAGTGTTTCATGCTGTATGTTAGCCCATTAATTTAATAATCAACTACTTAGTCTTAAATCAAATTTTTGAAAAGGTTTCCATGATACCTGCCTACAAAAACTATGACTTCTTTCTCATGCCTGTTCGATTTAACTTTGTAAACTGAAAGTGATAGGTGTTCATACACTTTGTCAATAAAAATTTGTTAATGTCCTATTTGGAAAAAGAGATGAAAAGGCATTCATAAGCTGAACAATACTTCTAATTCGGCTATGCCACAGGACAAGCTGACGTGTTAGTTTAATTAGTTGTACACTGATAATAGCCTTCAAAATAGAAGATCTCACAGTAGAATACGCTAGAGGGAAAAATAATATACAAGAGAAATAGAGGACCTGATTTCCACTGATTCTGTAAGCTCTATATGTCATATTTTATTACTTAGGGTAGCATATTTTGGTTAGGGTCCTAAAATTAACTTTAATAAGAGAACTAAAAACAGCCAAACAGCTACTGCATTTAGTTTATCTCAGGTTTCGCACCAATTCTTTTTTAAAGGGCACAGATGCATTTTGTTCTGCAACTGGAGCTTGCGTTCCAACAGGCTCGGGAGGTTGATCATTGTTCAAATTAGTTTCAGCAGAAATAACCTGTTTATACCAGCTATCAAGGGTCCTTGTCCTTTTCATGTTGCCTAAAAACAGTAAACAATCATCTTAATTTAATTGTGGCTTCGGGCATCATGGGATTACACTTAGAAATTAGTCAATTAGAATAACACCTTTGGGAATTTGGAGCCCGGAGGAGGGAACAGAAGGATGGAGGAGACCTTCCTGATGCGCGGATGCCAGTTGCCAGGAGAGAAGCACGAGCTGCGAGGAACTAGATGCGCCGCCGGCCGCCGCCCACGCTGACTCTACGTCTCCCAATTGCGTATGAACCGAGGACGAGGTCACAAGGACTATTTCTGGCTAGGCTACGTAGTTGGACTGGACCTTGTTGTCGTATGTCTTCTCAGGGCCAATACTATAATAACTAGGACGATAGGCGCGCGTTACCGCACCCGTATTGAGAGACACAGTAGCTTTTGTTTGTTTACTTTAAAACACGTTGCTAAATTTAGTTATGTAATTAGAAGCAGATTTTAGAATCAATCGAAAGTACAAACTGATACACTGATCAAGGAGTGAAAGTGTGATTTACTTTTGCTTTGCTATTTCCATCATTCCATCAATTCAAGGTATACAAAAATTCAGAGAATAAACATAAACCTTGAAGACCTGTATTAATTTTTTCCATATCATTAGTAAATTCATCTCTAGCCCATGGAGATTCATGCTTTATTCTGTTAATAGGCTTTACCTGATGAATCCATATTGCAGCAGAACGGGTCAGAATTCGTTCAAGTTATGAGCAGGCACGTATGCAAAGGTCGCAGACATGGCCAACAGGCCAAGGCACAACGGTAGTTACATCATCAGGGGGTGGCATTATTAGGTCTAGTATAGGAAACGTGCAGGTTACCCAATGCAACGGATCAGTGACACTACAACACAGAATTACCAATAATCGCTACGACTTCACAGTGCAGGGGAACACAAACCGAACTGCGAACGATAGGTCGCAGAATCGGAACTAAACTACCATAGTGCAGCATTATTGGAATCACGTAAGGAGGCATAAGTGTAGCAGCATAGACGCACCTGGGGAAGACGGCAGGCGCGGCAGGCGGAGGAGGACGAATAGGGCACGGCACAGCCCGGAGCGGGCAAGGCGAGGAAGCCCCCACCACCGGGAACCGGGAGGCTCCAGGCGCGCGGCGCGGGCAGCGGGGTCGACGGAGGTAGACGAACACCGGCGCGGCGAGGCAGCCCCGATCGGGAAACGGAGGACCCGGGGGCGCCGCGCAGGCAACGGAGGCGGCGATGGCAGTGGAGATGCAGCAGGCCGGACGGATGGCGTCGCGGAAGGTCGGTGGAGATGCAGCAGTGTGAGAAATGATTGTGCCGCTGAACATTATTGATTAAAACCGTAATTGTGCCATCTTAGCGATACTTAATCTCAAAATAATACACAGAATAATGTAAAAATAATCTTTATTTAAAAATAAAATCCTAAAGTCAAATGTAGCCTAAAGGCAGCTCAAATGTATAATTTCTTAGGAGATGCGAAGGGTTGTCACTTTTACCAAGTGCTTGCTTAGAAAAAAAATCTAATGTATAGCACTGTACTATAGGCCATACGGAGACCCACGCATAATAAAAAAAGTCCACCTGCTCTTGGAAAGAAGAAGAGAGGAGAGAGAAAGAGGGGAGCAGCGGTTGGAATTAAAAATTTTTTTACTCTTGCACGGGGTGCTTCAAGAAACAACAGTGAAGATATAGCTTAGCATCACATTTTCAATGTATAGCATCCCACCCTCTCCGGGACTTATATTTTATGAGCGTGCGTTTTGTCTTCTTCTTCCGCCTCCTACTCCCATCCCTCCCGCGGCCTCCCACCCTCGCCCCACGCGCCACCCGCGGCCAGCGCCTCCCCAGCGCCTCCTCGCTCCGCCTGTCGCCCCTCGCCGCAGACCTGCCGCCCACCGCTAATCTAAACGTCACCCTCGCAGTCGGCCCTCCCCGACCGCCATCCCCCGCTACCGCGCCCCACCAACTGCCTCCACCGCCTAGGCCAGCCGGCCACCTCGGCCCTCCCTCTATGGCTAGAGGTGGAGGAAGCATGTCCATGGCAGGTGGCGGCTCGCACCCCAAATCCCAAACCCTAACCCTAACCGCCGCCGCTTCGCCCGCGGCCACCCGGGAGGCCGCCGCCGCCTCGGCACCCTCACCGTGGCCTCCCCGCCCGCTGGCCGCCGCCCGGCTGGCCCTTCCCGCGTCGTTCACCCCCGTTCCGACAGTGGCCACGTGGCGCACATCGGGGCGTGCGCGCCGGCGCCCCTCCCGACGCATGCGCGTCATATAAGATTTTCACACCCTCTCCCTTCTTTCTCTTCTTGGCACCCCTTAGCAAGAACACTGGAGCTGCTATAAGGGAAACAACACAACCCATGCCAGTCCAGTGCGTGCTGCAGCAAGGCCCAACCCACTGACGGGCACAAGCCATCGGATGGCATTGGGCGGCTGAGATCATCCAACACAACGCTTAAAAACGAGTCATCCGGAGTGAACCCTAAAAAAAGGGAAAGCCTATCGGTCTTTCCCAGCTTCCTCTCTTCCTCGGCAGCGCCCTTCTCTGTCCGTCCCCACACACCTTCGTCTGAGCGGCGTCGCTAGGCGGCCCCAGCAGGCACCACCTTCGCGTTGGCTGGGGCATGCTCTCTCTCCGCTTGTGGGCGCAACTGCCCCCTCTTCCTCCACGCTGGCCAGCGCAGCCGCCCTCCTCTCTTCCTCCGGCCTCAGATTTGCTCTCCAGAGCTAGGTCCCGGTGTTTCCCCCTTCCTCGATTTGAGATATTTGGCCGACGTTTTTTTATCTTTGCATTATCGCTCCCCTGGCCATTGTTTTCCTTC
The DNA here is from genome assembly GCA_030272315.1 of Paspalum vaginatum. NCBI lineage: Eukaryota > Viridiplantae > Streptophyta > Magnoliopsida > Poales > Poaceae > Paspalum > Paspalum vaginatum. The sequence goes on along the minus strand of CM059015.1, from coordinate 39,539,368 downwards.
CAATGTTGTGCTCCAATTAATGTGTTTGACAATTATGAGCAGGCATATCTAGATATTAACGAGCAGTATGGTATTATTTGTGAACCAATCTATCTTCTCTGGAGTCCTATATATTATTGGACCATCATTGACTTCATGCGGGGTGATTTTTGTACCGTATTTTCTTGGGCTGCATTGGATTATGTTTCTTTGATTTCCTTTTAGATATGAACGTGAAGAGTCCAGCAAAGTGAAGAAAGGAGGAGGGATATAGGCAGGGTATGGCGAATGCTTCGGTGAGAAAAAACAGCCAGATATTTGGCAGAAACGCATAAGAAAATGCGTAAGGTAAACACATGTGTAGTTGTTTCCTCACGCAGTCGTATGTGCAGTCCGAGTAATCACACGAGGATTGCTATTGCTAGTATTGTTTGTGGACCCAATAGGATCAACTAAATGGTTAGATCAACGAATACAAAACAATCAAAGGTGGGTAAAAATTGGGCGCAAAATATATTTTAAAAACTCGTGCTTTTATATGGTAGATATGTGGTGGGTTTAAGTGATAAGTTGGGGGGCCCTGCTTCCCCTCCCTCCGATACTGCTTGCAGGGAAATTCAAAACGATTTCAGATTACAGAGCAAGCCAGCTAGTCAAGCAAGCAAACAAACTTTAGGTTCCAATAGGTAACTATTCGTTTGAATTATCTCATATATCAGGATGTTAACCTCAACATTGAACTACGAGGGGTCACAATTCCTACCGCCATGTTGTACTACTACTAAAAGGTACTAAAAGGGTAATCCATAACTACACACTGACAAGACACAACATTTCGCTGCCAATCCCAAGATATGGAAACTAAGTATCATCTGAAAGCATAAACCAACATGAATAATTTGCACATTGCGTTGCCCCACAAGAACTAGCACTAGCAACAAAAACCAACAGACAGCATGCCTAGGAATAAGGAATCTGAGCAGAAATTGTGCCTCTGAAATGATCTCAAGCACAACTTCTCACAGTTTGCATAGAAAACAATGTCTGATGAAACCGCATAAATGGTGGGATTAATTTCCCAAACCGACTAACAAATCGCCCACTCACCCCATGGGTGCCAAAATCGAAGCTTCATGATGCAAAACACACTGAATTGCAAGACCACACCATCCGTTGCGCTCTAGACTGTATAAATCATGCCACATGAATCTCATAAATGAAACTCCTACCCCACAATTGAATTCGCACGCACAGTAGAAGATCAATCTGGGAAAAAACCCCCCAAAATAAACCTAGCGCAAGTCGGTCGCCGAGCCTAGCTCTAACAACGTCTCCGGAGTGGCCGCAATGAAGAGATGGAATTGAGCATGAAGGTTACCTCATACGCGCAGCAGTGGTGGTGGTGACGGAGAGGCGAGCGCCGGGAGCGGAGCCCAGTGGCCCACCTGACCAGGCTGACCCCTACCGAGCTCGTAGATGACGGAGTCGGCACTCAGCAGCAAGAGGTGGCTCTCGATCGAGAGTGGAGTGCTATAGAAGCTACAGTTCCATGTCACGGAGTTGGGCCCGTTGGGGTGGTTGAGGGGGCCCATAGGTAAAAAGATTTTTCTAAAACTCATGTTCTTAGTGTAAAAATTGAACTATTTGTATGTGAAATTTCTATGAAAATTCTTCGTTTCAAAGGAGTCCTTATTGATAAAATTGCCCATGTGACAAGTTGACTAGGTTATAACATGGATTCGGACATATAGATCTCATAAGTTAATCACGCACGCACATTAGAAGATCAATCCTCACAACTGAATTCGCAAGACCTCACCATCCATTGCACTCTGAACTGTAAAAATCAAGCCACAGGAATTTTAGAAATAGACTCTGATCCCGCAACTGAATTTGTGCACACACAGTAGAAGATCAATCCTGGAAAAAACCCCAAAAGAAACCTAGCATGAGTTGATCGCCGAGCCGAGCTCTAACAACGGCTCCGGAATGGCCGTAGCAAAAAGATGGTATCGAGCACGAAAGTTACCTCACGCACGTGTGGCGGCGGCGACGACAGAGAGGCGAGCGTCGGAAGTGGAGCCCAGTAGCCCACCTGATGGGCTAACCCCTACTGAGGTCGTAGACGACGGAGTCCGCACTCGGCAGCGAGAGGTGGCTCTCGATTGAGCGTGGAGTGCTCTAAAAGCTACGGTTCTGCGTCGCGGGGTTGGGGTGGTCAGGGGCGAAGACAAAGGCACGGGGAGGGGGGAAATGCCCCCCAATGCCCCTATAATTACAAAGGAACTATTAATTGTATTAGCTAATTGACATGTAAATAATTGATCTTTGAAGAATTAGCCCCCTCAATCTGGAGTCCTGGCTTCGCCACTGGGGGTGGTTGAGGGGGAGCACGACTGCAAGAGTAAGAGGCAGGAGGTAGAGGTGATGGTGCTGGCAGTAGCTTCACAGAGGACGCATGTTTGAAAGAAATTGCTCCAATATGAGCAAACATGTGACGTGGAGGGTGGAGACGGCTGCCCGCCTAGCGAGCAATGTCGTCACGTCATGGACCGTTGGAGGGAAAAACGCTTCTGGGTAGGGGAACAATTGCTGGGTTGGGCCTTACGTAGTTACATTGTCGTCGAGTTGGGCCTTACCTCCCTGCGCTTGCGCCTGGGGGAGGGGGGTCTTTGACAGCCCACTCACCCCTGCCCCATCGCTGCTAGACAGCCCACAGCACATAAAGTCTTAGGCCTCTTGGACTTGCGGGAAATTTTCCCAAATCTCGTGTTTTATTTTTAAATTGAACTATTTGTTTGTGAAATTTCTGTAAGATTTTTATGGAAATTATGTGTTTCAAAGGTGTCCTTATTGTTAAAACTGCCCATGTGATGAGTTGACTAGGTGATAACTTGGATGCCGGACATACAGAGCCCATACGTTAGTCACGCACGTGCCAGGAGCCACGATGAGCGAGGGTGACCACCTACCATGCATCTTCAAATGTCTAACATTAGGGCCCATGGATATAGCAATCACACTACCTCTCTAGCCTGCCTATTGAGACCGAGTCTAGGCACCGCTCGCCACAGCTTCCTGTGATGTCCTGGGCATCTCTAGTGCATATTATGTGCATCATTTGCTTAATCACATCTCACATGCATCATTTCATCTCAAGTTGATATACCTTGGCTCACATGAACATGTATGGTTAAAATGCTACTAAGTGGACTCAATTTGCTGCATGTGTGACAACATGAATGTGATCATAACTTTTGTTCTGTTGAGTTTTGTGTGGAACTTTTTATACCAAACTTGTAGATAATTTAGTTATGAACAACTTTGTTAATTGGGGTTTAGGCAAATAATGAAGTTTGCTTGGTGTAAAGGATCCTTTACTGTCACCCAACAAACACAATCCAAACCTGAAATGTTTAGAAATCTTCATTTCTCTGTAACCTACAATCATTTTCATGCAAAGGTCCAATTGAGAAAGTTGTGGACCTTGAAATTGTAAACAATATTGTCACGAAGACTTTTGGGAGAAAATGGTCAGAAATAGGACTTTTGAATTTTCTAAGGAAAACAGCTCTCTGCCCAAACTTAGGGCTGCTAGGTAAATTTGAATTTAAATCATACTTAGACTCAGAATTTGAACTTGAGCCTTTTGAAAAAATTGTATAGTTAAAAGAGTATAACATTTCATCCAATTAGGTCTTCTTCAAAATCGGATTGTAAATAGGTCAAAACAGCAGTTTACAGAGGCTAAACAAAAACAGAAAAGTGGGGTTTTCCATTTTTCGAACGGGTAAGTCGCTGACAGGTGGGCCCGTGGATCCGGGACGGCCTCGCTGCCCGGCCGGCGAACGCCGCGTGGCCGGCGGCGTACGGGCGACTGCCCTCCAGCCACGGATCGAGCCCCCGACGGCGTCCGTTAAGTGGAGACGCTCCTCCTCTGCCGAACCCCTTCTCCACTTCCGCTCCTGACCACTCTCCCTCAATCTCCGCACTCGCATCGTTCACGCCACCATTAGAAGCCGAGCTCGGAGCTCAAGCTCACGCCCGCTACACCAGCCACTCCCCGCGCCCTAGACCCCCACCATCGTGACCGCCTCGTCCTCGCGCACTCGGCCCACAAGATCTCGTCGCCACCCGCCCCTCGGACACAGAGATCGAGCGTCACCGCTGCCGCCGGTTCACGCCGACACCGCTGCGAGTTCGCGCACTGGTTCACCGCCGTTCCCGCCTCGTCCTCGCTGTCCCTGTCGACGCCGTCACCGTGAGGTAGAAGCCTCGTCCCGAGAACACCTTCCCCGCCTTGCGTCGCGGCTGCGGCGAGGTGGAGCTCGCTGGCGCGCGCGCGTTCCCGCGCGGCCGCCACCTGACGCGAGGTTGAAGAAGAGGGGTCGGGAATCTTTAGATCCAGCCCCTGAGTTTTTCGATTTTGCGTTTAAGTCCCAAGCGCTGTTCACTGAGTCGGGCAAAACTTCCGATCTAGCCCCCAGAGTCTATGCATAATCTTGAATAAGTCCTAGATCTATAGGATTTTCGGTTTATTTGTATTATTTCAGCTGATAACTTTGAAAAATCATAATAAATCAAATAAAAATCCCAAAAATATAAAACCAGTTGCATTGTACTCCTTGTGAATAGATCTACCTGATGAGTATGATGGAGTAGGAAAGTACGTGTTTGCCCCTGGATCTAATGTTTTTAGATTTATTTTTCATATTTTAGCTGAAACTTTTGGAAAATCATATAAAATCAAAGAAAAATCTAAAATGGACAAACTTGGTGGCTATGAACTCCTCTTGAACAGATCTAACCAATGGGTATGATGTAGTAGTGTGCACTGTCTGTTTACCCCTGTTATTGTATAAGCATGTTATTCCAACTAAAAGGGGAAATGTGAACTAAATGAACTCCACTTAAGATAAAACTTGATCAGTAGCTGGGTCAAGGTGTTTATGCATGTTGTGATTTTTGGTAGCCCTGGCATTGGATGTTTGATTACTGTTTTGCCCTTAGATGAGTTTTTAGGTATATTTTTCACAAGGGGAATAGTTGCTATATGAATATGCTTCAAATGGCTTACTGCATTTTATACATACCCTTGGTGCAGTATGTAGCTCACTGAATTTAATTTGAGGCTCTGCATGTCAAGTATTAGTAGTGATTTGAAAAAGACAAATACATGCATGTTTAACTAAATAAAAGGAAAACATGGTGCTAGCATGTTCAACTAATTTCAAGAAAAATCATAGTGTATCAAAGTCATTTTAGGTCCCTAGAAAACATTTTTTGTGGATTTTATTACTACTGTTTAGTAATGCATGTAAATTAGGTCAATTTAATTATATGGAAAATAGTTGTCTTATCAAATGATGGATTATGAGCTTGCTGATTTTTGTGCTTATCATTCATGCAAAGTTATGCTGTTTGTCAAAAATTTCATTTCCAGATTCCATTCCCACAAATTATGAAAAATCTGGGAATTTAAGAAGCTGATATATGGTTGGAATTTTAATAAAATAATTACAAATCTCTTATGGCTAAAACTTTGGCAGTAGGTTAGTACAGTAATGATCTTGCTGTCCTAAATGTTTGAGATCATTTGGAACTGTATAATAGTATGGTTTTGGCATGAGAATTTAAATTCAATAAATGGATAAACCTGTATAATGGATATAAGTATATATATATTTTTAAGCGCAATCTTGCTTACCAAACCATTTTGCTTGCTGCCAGTCTTCCATGATATAATACCTGATGTGTTGGGCTAGGTTGTGATGGTTCGTATGATTTCTTAGTGATGGTTTATACGATTTCATGTTATAGGTTAAGCTCAACATAAGAACTGCCTGAGATAATTGATTACTTCGCTGCTCATCATGATTTATGTTCTTTTGCAACCATGATTGCATTGCATTCTTTTGCACTCATTTGCACATAATGTCATGCATATAGATCCCGCGAACGAGGTGCCAACGCAGGAGCAACCGGTTATCGAGGAACCGGACGACGAGCCACTGCAGGAGCAGCAGCTGGAGGACCCGCATCCGATCCCCGACTACGCTCCGGAAGAAGCTACTAACCCTAGCAAGGAAGGTAGGCAGGACCATGCTTAACCCAGCAAACAAGTTATATTTGATGACTACGCATATGCATTAGGAGTTGCTTGAAACCTACTGCATTAGACTCTTTGGCCGCCCTGGCCCTAGCACCTACACTTAGAGTCCGCAGGATGAGTATGCCTAGAAGTTGCTAGGTACGAGTAGACACGAGTGTGTGGAACTCATCGCGTAGGTGTTTTCAAAGTTACAATATATTACTATTATGTCAATTATTACTATTGCTCATGATTTAAATGGATACCGGGCGGAGATTTATTTCAGTATTTACTTTTCATAATGTTGCACTTTGGACTCCGCCCGAGTCGTATAAGGCCCGTCCGCTGTTCGCTTGCTGTTCAGCATAACATTGCTAGAGTGCTTAACCGGGATATGGAACCGGTGAAGTCTTATCTGGGTTTGTCAGGAGTTTTCGAGGTTCCGCCCATCCACTTGCTGGAGGCCGATCGACTCGGGGGCGCTTGTACTCGAGGGAGGGTTGACCCAGGGCACTGTGGTATCGCTCCTGAGGGGGCATAACCCGAGGGTTAGGCGGGAGCGATTTGAATCTTGGAACAAGACAGGTGGAGATTGGGACTATATGTGAGAACGCGATGGGTAGTAAGCATGTACCCCTGGCATGATAGTTATTCCTGGGAATTAAAAATCGATTCAAATCACTGATGCCTACCAAGTGTGGGAATGCTGATAACGCACATGGGCAACGTAGTAACTACTTAAACACTCTGTATTTAGTACTCGCGATTTTGAATATCACATGTTTGTATTGAACTGTTACCTTACTGCAAATTTACTATTATGATGATGATTATACAAATGATGAAAACTTGTTTACTTATGTTGGTCATGACACTGTTAAAACCAATGGCTAATGATCCACTTACTAGTAAGCAGCTTCGCATCGGCCGTAAGCCAAATCCATTAAGTCCTACTGAGTAATTAGTACTCAGGGTTTGCCCCCATATTTTGAGCGCAGGTATGGAGTTCATGGTTTGCACCTGTGTCGGAGGTGGTGCATGCCCCCCATCTAGGATGATTCTGCATGAGTGGCACAAGGGCGATATCGGTGGGTTCGATGTTGTTACTTCTAATGCAAATCTTTTGTAATGTTATGGTGGCATCTGAACTTTGTCATTCCGCTGCGAGAAACTTTTGAACTTGCTATTTTATAACTCTATGTTGGACTTGTACTATATTTGAAACCAGTTTGTAACTAAGCCTACTATTATGCTATTTCAACTGCCTGTGATGATGTATCTGTTGTGGCCCCATCGTGGGTCGGATGTTTATGACGTCGGTTCTTCTGGGAAACGGTATTATCGGGGGTCAAGTGACTCTCGACGGACGACCGGGTTTAGTTTGGTCTAAGTGCACTGCGAGCCAGAGGTGGCAGGTGTGCTTAACCCGGATTAAATCAGCGGTTCCGCCACAGCTCCTACCACCTAAACTCCTATAGCTCCAACAGCAAGGGTTTGATCACCTTCATCCTGAGAGAGAGCTCCTATGCCGCTCCTCCTTTTCCACTAGGCCTCTAATGACATAGGAGATCCTCCAACAACCTTCTTCCTGAACACCTCCTCGACCTTGAGCCTTCGTGTGGACATCAGAGAACTCTGCTAGGTCATGGTGGCAGCAACCGTGGGAAAACCCCAACAACGCCATTGGTACACGTGTGCGTGTGTACACATAGAGAGAGGAATTGCACCACAATGTCAGGATCCACGTCATTGCCTAGTTAGTCTCCTACGCGGGCAATTAACGTTGATTGTGAGACTTTGAACTGAGGTGACATAATTAGCAAGTTCAGGGACATAGTTATTTGAAAATTTTGGGGGACCTAGATGGCACTCGCGAGCAAGTCTAGGAACCTCCAATGAATTTTACTTTTTAGAAATTTCTCTTGTGAAGTATATAGATAAGAGTTTATGTAAGATCTATGGTCAAACATACTATGTAGTTGATACTCCCCTTGATGCTGCATATAGGAAATGTTCGGGGCAGAGTTTGGACCAAAACACCTCAATAATGCAACATCGTTCCAAAGCATTTGGTGCTCTTTGATTCCAAAAATGGACGATATCCCTAGGCAAGTCCCTGTGTGCCGTTGTGTTGCGGGCTTGCGGCAGCAGATACACTGCACCAAATGGACTCATCTCATGGTGTACTAGTTCATGCGATGCTTTATGAGAGTCAAGTTCATCGACTTATCTATGATTTCAACTATACAGTATGTTTTCTCGTTCATAGGGGAACATGAGTTGATTTTGGATTTCTATCGAATGAATGCTAAAAAAATACTGCTCTTGAAATTTCTCTCCGTGAACTATGTGATGAATTATTATGAGCTATCATTGTTAAACATGTGAGTTAGTGTCTGATGTATATTAGACTGATTGCCATGCATGTAATGAGTTAGCCGTAGGAATTATGAATCGATTAAAAGAGGTTGTTCCTTATATTGACTGCTTTTAAAAATAGCAAGTCAATAGATCGTTTCTTATGAAAACAAGTAGTATAATAGGCTAATGCTTGTTGGAGTTTATGGGCTGGCCTGGCCTGGCCTATTTGTTTTGCAATAAGATCTATAATAAATCTCAAAGGCATATCCATGCCCGCGTGGAAACAGTGGCGAAGACACTACAGAAACAAATAATGGGCATGTATGATATGTATAGGCATGTTAACTGATAGAACAAATAGAAAATAAAGGGAAAAGGAGACACAATATTGCACAAGGAAAGAACCAAACTCACAACCTTACTGATTGCGAGGCTGAAACGCAACCACCACACAACATTTCTTTATGTTTATAGTGGAATATCTCTATTTTTAAAATCAAGATATGACCATATTACACAAAATAGGCCAAGTTAAGTAATTTGCCTTTTGCCATTCATGGAACGCAAGCATGAGCGAGGGAGTAAGAGTTGCACGTGTTAATTTCCATGTGATTGTGACCCAGTGATAACATCTTTTGCTGGATGCTGGTGTGCGAGGAGAGTAGTGTCTCTAAAACATTGCTCAGTGGAGCGATTTAGATCTCCTCAAAAGGCATGAGGAAACCAATCTAATGGGTTGGGGTGATTTAGATCTCCCCGGAAGGCACAAGATAAACCAATCTATTATGAGTTAGGGTCTAGGCGAGGGAGTTCTTTGTGCTACGCGCCATCATGGTCCTCCATCCCTGACACTTGCGTGCGGAGAAAGCAGTGTCTCCAAACCTCACTCTGCTGAATTGAAACACATGTATGGGTTGGGGTGAATCAGGTTTTTAGCAGCATTCACCGAGTTAATTTGCACTGCAATATTCAACTGATTTTTATTGAGAAATATAGCCATACTTAAAGCTAGAGCTATATCAACATAAGTTGTGATGAGTTCTTGATCAAGTTTTGTTTAGATACAGTGGCGGAGCCTCGTGGAGGCGAAACGGGCTTCCACTGCCCTTCCGCTGCAGGCGTGCAGTGCAGATGCCTTATTGAATGCTGTGTTTAGGCAGGATTTGGACACATTATCTCATCTGCCACATCGATTTTCGTAAAGAAACGCGCTGCCAAAGCTTTCAGATGGTTTCTGAGCTAGCGTGCGCTGGGTTCTGTGCCCCCTCCATCCCGGTCGGCCCCTGCTTACTTTGACCCCACGCTCCGCCACTGTTTAGATACATTCGAGATATATTTGATCTGCTGTGTGAACATGTTTTTTTATGTGTAGTTTATTCATAGTTCATATAACATTTGTTTTAGAAATTATTTGTCGTAATTTTCTAACAATTTTTATAGTCGAGATTAGCACCATTAATATGTTATTTTAAATGGAAATATAAAGTTGTTTCTCAACGAATATAATAGTGTTAATTCTTGTGTTCACAATCTCTCTCTTGCCCTGCTCCCGTTCATGTGTCGGTGTAGGCGTGTAGCGGGAGACACGCGCCAATATTCAAGAGAGCGGCTAGCTCAGCTCAAGTTGCGGCGGTGACATTCGAATCTGCTTTAGCGTCCTATCCTAATCGACTGAACATTCTTCTCGCAGTCGCAGAATCTTGAGGGGATGAAACGGTCGGCGGTCGTCACATCGTAGCTACTATTTGTTCTGTATACACAGGATAAAAAGCAGTACTAGAACAAACCATAACAAAATAACAACAAAATAAATAATGAATAATAGTTTTTAATAGCATGTGCGATTGAAATTTCTATTTAAGTAAGGAGTTTAAATAAGGAGAGAGTATTAGGCTGCTCTCACCAAGGTGCCCAAAGGTTAAAGCACTGTTTTGCATTGTGCGCGCACTGTAGACAAAAAAAAAGTTTAAATTATAGGCGGTTGGATGTGCATTTTGGTGAGAAGGAACCTTACCTTGCATTGCATCAAATGGAAGAGAAGCTAACCAATAAAACTCGTTTTCATTTATTTCGGTTTTCTGTCTTGAAGCACAATATATTAGTAGTATAAGGTGTATACTATCAGTAAGTAGTAGAGTATCATTTCAATACAAAACGAACAGCTGTGATGACTTATTTGGGAATCATAATTTTATAGTAGAAATGAGAAACCCATCTAACATTATCCGTGCAAGCAAAATTATTGTTTGGATACCACTATTGTATCCTCTTAGATATTTTCTAAATATTGAAAATTATTTGCATGTTGATATTAAAATCTTAATTGAAGTTAGTGGAGGTTGGCACTTAATAAGGTATGGCGTGAACATCTTGCATATTGAGATTAAAATCCTAATTAAATATAGTGGAGTTATCTATACAAAAGGGTATAAGATAAGATGTCATCTACTTATTGCAACATGAAACTCAAGAAAAGACTCCTAGTGGAGTAATAATCACTTGATGGTTGCAAATTTATCCTAAATTTTAGCCTAATATTGAAGGAAAATATGTTAGATATGATAAGCATACCAGTAATTAGTCATGTATCCCACACAACACTGACACCTTTGCTGACACCGACGTAAACGAACTTTATAAGTCTACACCTTTCTCTTCTGTGGATGAACTCTACTTGATATCGACGCTGTACTGTACTGTTGTTTTCAGACATATGACACAAGTGTAGAATTTTCTTTTCTTTGATAGGAAAAAACAGAGTTAGATATTTCTTTGTCTACATATGAGTTGATCTTATAATAAAAATTTATTTTTATTCCTTTGCCGTGAAAGTTTTTTATAAACTCGTGCGTACTGTACGTGCATATTAACCAGTCATATATTAAAAATAGAGATAGTATTAAACACGGGCTTTAGCTTTGGTTTAATTGTGCTCCCTCCGGTGTCAAAATAATAGACGTTTTAGACATCGGCATGATCACCAATACATTAATGTAACCATCAATTAATCATAGTACATATATTCAAAATATATGAAGTGTGTAATGTTTTGAAACTACTATTGAAGACAAATCTAACCATACCAATTTTAAAATGTGAATCAAAATATTTTAAAAGATATTGATGGTAAAAACTAAAATATGTTGACTGCATGCAAACTAAAAATGTCTATTATTTTGAAACCGGAGGGAGTAATACTTAAATGGGCGTTAACCCCGAATTAAATTCAGCAAATACACGGTACGCATTGGTCGGAATACGGCTGTATCGACCCATTCAACATTACACACTGTCGGTTCCCCCGGTCATCGCGGTCGTAGAACAATGGGCATGGGCTGTGGTCTGCGGGACTAGCCGGTCCCCTATGCGGTGTTGCAGAAGGGAGAAAAGGCGGCGGCCAAACCCGCGTGAGGAAATTGGAGACGGAAAAATAAAGGCCGCAGGTGCATCAACCACGGCGCCCGGACTTCACTTCATGTATATATGTTGTCAACTATTCTTTGAAACTATAGATGCCTAAGAAGATGTGCCTTTTTCTTGTTGTGAAAGTGACGACCGATGATCTAGACATCTAACCCTAGCTACTTTACGCTCTCAGTGAACCACCTAGAGGTTGGTCGGAGATTAAAAACACCTAGCGTAGAGTTGGGCCAAAGCATGCATGACTTGTCATGGGGTGGAATCTAGTTGGTATGTGTGGACTTCTTTCCGTATGATATAGGTGTACACGAGTTTGTGCATATCAAAAGATTAATAACAAGTATATCATCTAGGAAGATATAGGAAGAACTCAGTTAATGGTAAACTGAACACCGCGTTAACTGTGTTTCATGAATATATTCGGTAGCTTCCATTAAATTAAATGCATTTTACCACTTTTACCATTCTTTTTAGAAAAATTGGTGTTTATACCCTTACCCTAGAGTTCAATTGCGATTTTGCCCCTATTTTTTAAATGTTGTGATTTTGCCCTCGTGATTTAAAAACGAAGCTGTTGTCTACCCCTATTTCAAACACCCGTTAGATGTAACTGTATTAAATGAATTAAAAAACAACAACCACATAAAACACATGGGAACGTACACCCATACCCAACCAAAACTCTGTCTCAGGCTCTCAGAAGACAGTCCAGTAGTGGTGGCGGCAGCGGTAGCAGAGCGGCCACGCCGGCGTCACCCCTGACTCCTCCGGTGTGGCCCCCACGCCCCTTGCCGCTGTCCGCGGCCTCCTGCTTGCCGTGGCCGCGCTCGTCTCGCCGTCATCCGCGGCCTTCCTGCTTGCCACGGTTGCACCTGTTGTAGTCGTTGCGGCCTCCCTACTTGCCGCGGCCGTGCCCCTCGCCGTCGTCTAGGCCTCCCTCGCTGCCGCCCCACGACGGGAGGTGGAGCTGGAGGGCCTCAAGGGTAGGGTAGAGGCGTTAAAGAACAGGATGAGTCACCGGAGGAGGATGAGCGGAAGAGATGCCTCCACTATAGCTCAGAACCATCCAACGAGCCAAACACAGGCCAATCATGTCCACCCTCTCTAGCTAGCTAGGTGCAACTAAAGAGCCCCATGACTAACTACTTCCAGTCAAGCCTGGATAGAAATCCTAATCAGCCTCCGATCCAGCTAGTCAGTATACCAAAAAGACCCATAAACAACTATCACTGTCTTTCATACACTCACAGCTGTATGTGTTTTAATTAGTGTGTTATACTATATTTCACTCGCTCATTATATTGAACCACGTTGCATATTTCTATCCAAAGTAGTTGACGGACTACTACTCGACAAGTACCCTGTACCCGTTAGTAATCATTCGGATAATATCCAATATTTGTTTTCTACCCATCCAAAACTACCCAATCTCATGTCCTTTATCTGTCCTGGTTTGTAACTATATATCTGAATCCATCCATATCGTCCTTTCTGTTTTCACCCTTAACACCCATTGCCATTGAGTACGACACCAATGAACTTCTGCTTCAACGGATTAGATTGCCATATTGTGGGGCTCCAGCCTAGGCGGACAGCTGCTCCAAGCGTGCCTGCACTCTCACACCGAGAGAAATAGAAAAGAATAAGACCAACACCCTATGTGCTGAAGCCTGCTTTATTGGATGATTGTTTGAGTATCACTGTGTATATGAAGCTTCAACCTTGTGGGAAAAGTTGCGCGTGGGTGAGAACTAAAGCTGGGGATATATGAACCGTGTAGTTTCAGTATGATTTAGTAATGAAATTTTTTATATAAATAATTAATAAGAACCCTTCTACGTAGAAAACATTCTCTTCTCAAAAAAACAAATAAGATATAATACCAGGCATTAAGGGCCAAGCATACCACGATCAACTCCCCTTCACTTGTGGGATTACATGGGCTGACAGAATATTGTGACGTGTGTCGTGTTGTCCATCTCCTTTAAGAAGGAACAAGCGCGCGCGCACACACATATAAAAGAAACAATAGAGGAGGAAAACACACAGCAATTTTGGATTCCCACGTTATATTCTCTTCCACTGGACGGAAAGTACAATTAAATTTAAAACGTGCCAATATCCCATGAATGATGAAAAGAAATCAGTATGCTATATAGGGCGCAAAAGGTGTAGACGACAGTAATCAGAAGATCCCTGAAATATAGGGGCCGAGGGACCATGCCATTCCACACTAGCGGCCCTCTACTCCTGGAACTAACCTGTCAACATTTTGAGTTGAATTTGAGTCTTATGGCGGTGCCAGAAGTTTCAGATCCTCTGGGTATGTATCTTTTGTATTAAAGGTGAAGTGAAAAAAAATCATTCAAATTGTTGTCAAAGAGAATATTTCACTGGCTCTGTCAAGTTGAAGGAGGAGAATATCCCTCTCTCAATCTCTCTAAGCTTCTAACGACTTTACGTCGCTATCCGTCGTCAAAATATTATTCCGTATAACACGGAGGTTCCGATGATCCATGACATCCCATGACACGCCCACGCCCACTATAAATATCACACCACCTTTGTAGCCCTGTACCTTCAATTCAAAGCACACGCAGCTAGATAGCTAGCATCGCCTCCGGGCTCCAGGTTCCTACACACATATATACAATACATAAACGTATACTGTCACAGTACCCCAACTAAAAACTGAAAAATGGCCAATGATTCATTGGTTACAGCTCGTGTGATAGGAGATGTCCTGGACCCCTTCTACAGCTCCACTGATATGGCGGTGCTGTTCAATGGTATGCCGATTGTCAGCGGCATGGAGCTGCGCTCTCCCGCTGTCTCCGAGAGGCCCAGGGTCGAGATTGGAGGAGATGATTATCGTGTTGCATATACCCTGGTAATTAAGTTGATATATCGTCCATATATACGCAGTACTATGTAGTTTCATCTCTGTATGTCTGGGGTGCTATGAACAGTGGAAACACACTAGTTTTATTAGTTGTTGATATATGATTGATCTTAATTAGCTGTGGCCAGGCTTAATTTGATATGTAATTTGTGTTGATGACTGTAAGTTTAATTTGCCATACAGGTGATGGTTGATCCTGACGCTCCAAACCCAAGCAATCCAACCTTGAGAGAGTACCTGCACTGGTGAGAGAGCTGCCCTGCTAGCTTATTATATATTGGTATCTGCTACTCCATCCGTAGCATCTCACCGTTATTGGCTTGTTGCTCGACGTACAATATATGTTATGGAGTACAGTAACACACAAACTGTGCTGCTGCTGACCATACTGCATCCTCCATGCTTTAGAGCTGGTGCATCAGTGATTCAGTGCATGTATTACGCGTGTCAATGCAAGTGGACACATACAACATAAGTAGATCGATCGTCGTATATATACACGTACCAATATTGTTTTGGACGCATATGCAACTTGTGTGTATATATATATATATAGCTAGATCAAATAAATGATAACCTTTTTATCCATTCATGTCCATGCAGGATGGTGACTGACATTCCAGCATCAACCGATGACACCTACGGTAAGTCATCGATCGATCAGGTGTACACAAGTGCTGTTGTTTGATCGATACTTTGGTGGCATGGGATGGAATATGGGATGGAGGATATGATTCGATGATTTGTATGTCGCATGCATGCACAGGCCGGGAGGTGGTGTGCTACGAGGCCCCGAACCCGGCGACGGGCATCCACCGCATGGTGCTGGTGCTGTTCCGGCAGCTCGGCCGGGAGACGGTGTACGCGCCGTCGAGGCGCCACAACTTCAGCACGCGCGGCTTCGCCCGCCGCTACAACCTCGGCGCGCCCGTCGCCGCCATGTACTTCAACTGCCAGCGCCAGAACGGCTCCGGCGGACGGAGGTTCACCGGGCCCTACACCGGCGGCCGACACGCCGCCGCTTAATGATCTCGACGCACCACTAGCTTGCAAACGTACGTGCATGGCATGCATGCTGCGGCCTGTGAGTCCGGTGATGAGTGACGTGTGACAACATCATCGATCTACAGGGGTGAGGCACTCACAGCAGTATTAGGGCCTACACGTACGTACAGGAGTATATAATAAACGAATAAAGTAGCTAGGGTGTGCATCGTGTGTAGTTATTTGGCATCTAGTAGCCAAATACAGTCTTTTATTTTACTCAAGGTACTATGCATGATCATATCGATCGGAATGTTTGTGGTTTGCTTCAAGTACGCATATATAATTGTTTCAAAAAATAAGTACGCATATAGTGCTTCGTGCTGTATACATATTCATATATTTAAGGTGTGCTTTTCGTGTACAAGTGTGACCAAGGAAATAAACAAATGCGTACTGCATGTGTGTCTATACATATACATGGACTCATGGAGTGTAATTTACTAATTTTAATCGTGTGAAATTAAGAATATATATATATATATATATATATATATATATATATATATATATATATATATATATATATATATATATATATATATATATATATATATATATATATATATATATATATATATATATATATATATATATATATATATATATATATATTAGAAGCCCTGGGCTTTCAGCAACTAGAGGAAGCCCCGGTCCAACGGTGCATTCCGGTCCAGTCCCACCACCACCTAATCCGTCCTCCAACCCCGCTGCTCCCTCGCCCACCCGGCCACCCCGTCGTTTCTGGTTGGGTCAAACCACGTTCTACGCCCCACCCCCCACCGTTCCACGCAGCCACCACCCTATCTATGATTCCGCCGCTGCCACCCCCCTCCCCCATCCACTGTCGCCCTCTTCCGCCCAACCCCCGCCATTCTCCACCCCCACGTCGATTCCGCCGCGGCTGCTCCCCTCCCCGTCTTCGCCGGCGCGGCAGATAGGTACCCAAGCCACCGCCCCCAACCCCCTTTCAGCGTCCGGCTGTGGTGTGGCTGGCTGCGCGGATCTGACGCGGCCGGGCGCTTCCGAACGCGGCCCCGCGCGCACACTAGGTCGACAGTCGATGCTCGTGGTTCGCTCCCTCCCTCCCAGTCACTTTCCGTTCCCCCACGCACTACCGCGTCCGATCTCCGACCTCCTGGTGTAGAAGGTGGCCTCTCAGGTTTTTCCCAAATCCCAACTCTCGTGCCCCAAATTTTGTTTTAGTTTCTTCTCTTTGATCTGAATTTGTTCCCAATCTCACCTTCCACTGCATTCAGCCAAGTCACATTTGTTGGCCACGCAGGGGCTTGGGCGGCGTCCGTGACATGGGTTCCGGTGGCGGCAGCATCGGGGGTTCTCACCCACTCTGGTCTCTCTCCCTCGAGAAGATCAGGAAGAGGAGGCCTGCTGCGGATCCCCTAGTGCTGCGTCTCGGCATCATCAACTTGGATCTGGCACAGGCATGTGTGTTCTCTCTCACTCCCCTCCCCCTTTTCTAAAATCTGATGCAGAGGCACACATGGGAGATTGAAAAGCCTACGATGTGCAGAGCAGTGATTCTAGGTTCTAGAAATAGGTTCTCCTACCAGTTGTGCCCGTTGATGGTGTGGAGCTGGCCGAGCAGGAGCAACGTTTATGCCTTCATATGTCCCTCAGGCCACCATTCATGCACTCATTCCTAATTTTTATGCCTTCTTATGTCACTAATTATGTCCATCAGACCACCATTTATGCACATAGTTCCAATTTTTATGCCTTCATATGTGACTAATTATGCCCAGCAGGCCACCATTTATGCCCACACTAGCTCTATTTCTGAACAGGATCATGCATCGTTAATCTGCGTGTATCCAATTTTTATGCTTTCATATGTGACTAATTATGCCCAGCATGCCACCATTTATGCCTACACTAGCTCTATTTCTGAACAGGATCATACATCATTAATCTTCGTGTATTCAATTTTTATGCCTTCATATATGACTAATTATGCCCAGCATGCCACCATTTATGCCCACACTAGCTCTATTTCTGAACAGGATCATGCATCGTTAATCTGCGTGTATCCAATATTTATCCCTCCATGGTCGTTTTTATGCTTGATGGAAGATGTTTATATGCAAGTTTGTGTGTAGATTTATATATTGGCTATATGACTACTGCAACTTCTTTCTATGGAGGCAGCGGCAATGGCGACTCTATTCTAGCATCGTTCTGCTGAGATGAAGTGGCTGGATGGCTTGGAGGTCAACTACATTTAGTACATCATTTTTGCAAGCTATTTGAGGAGCCAAATTGTATAATAAGTGTATGTTAAACATGTTATCTGTTGTTCTCATTATTTTTAATTGCTCAATGAAAACCTTATGTAAATAAATATATGATCTGTTTTTCAAAACCTATGAGCATTACAATGAAAAATTTATGGCTGCGAGCATATGTTTGTATGCAATGCCAATGGAAGGCGTTTGCCTCTAGCGGTGTAAAATCATTGTAGAATGAATAAATCTTTTTAGTTTTAGGTGTGAAATCTTTTTCTATTATTTTTCACAAAATATCAGTTTATGCGGAAAATATTTGGGATCTAATGCTAAACTCCTGCGTCACTGAATACTTTTTTACGCTGCCGTTGTTAGAGTTTTACGATTCTTTCAATCGCAGCATACGCTTGCGGACCACGCCATACATCATAAACCAACAATATCATTGTGATTTATGTCTTTATTCAGAAATGTACGATATATTTTACTACGCTTTACGCATTCCATTACGTTTTACGCTTATCTAGCTGGACCCTACACGCTGGTTCAAGCGTAAATTTATGAATTTAAAAAAATTCAAAAAAATATAGTCACATTGGATGTCAAAACGTGAACAAAAATGTCAACATTCTATTTGTGAAAACGGTTTGTGAATTGGATGTTTGAATAAAAAGTTATTGCAGAAAAACTAGTGTAATGGATTGAACTGCGTGCATGCATGTGTGCGTCTGTTGGGCAGTGTGTCAGAGTTGGTTCATCCTGTTGTAAGAGAATCCGAAGTTTACGCTCATTTGTGCACGGTTTTACACTATTTTTACTTACATTTTACGCTAAAACGGACCCCCGACCCAACCAGCGCCTCACAGCTCGGTTCGACCACCTCGCGGGCCGACCCCCCTGGCCAGGTCCCCCTAGCTCGGGGGGGGGGAGGCGGGCCAGCTTCCATTAGTTGCACGAAGCCCCGGCCACCCTGCCCTGCCCACCAACCGGACCACCCCACCGGCCGATTAGACGCACCACCCCGTCCACCGGACCGCTTCCCAGCTTGCTTGAAACCGCCCCACGGGCCCTGGTCCACCCATCTCCGACCGAATCCCCTATCCCATCCGCACGCAAAACCCTAACCGTCCGACCCTCCCCGCCGCCTCACGCCGCTACCCCACACCGCTCGGCCTGGAGTGCGCCCCTCCCCTCCCTCCCCCCGCTCCGGCACCCGGTGGTCACCGGCGGCTGACGGATCTGGCGAGGAGCGGGCTAGCAGTGGCTGAGGCAGCAAGTTCCGGCGAGGGGGCCCCTCCACCCCGCCACACGTCGCCCGCGCCGTCGATTGGAGGAGGGCCGCTGACGACGCTTCCTCGGGCCGGACCGCGCCTCCCTAGGCCGGATCCACGCCTCCCCGCGCCGGCCGCGGCTCCTCCTCTTCCTCCTCCGGCTCCGCCATGGCCGCAGGCTGCCGTAGCCCAAGCCGACTCCGCCATGGCCGCAGGTCGTCCGAGACTTCGAGGTCACACCACCCGCAACGCCGCCGGCCCGCCGCCTGGAGGAGCCAAGTGGAGGTGCCAGCCCTCCTCTTCCTCCGGGTGGAGATGTTCCCTAGTGGCCAGATTCGAGCCGCACGCTAGCGGTGGCTATGGACTACCAACTCATGGATGTGTGACTAGCGGCCTGTTCCTCCAGAAGCTGGTGTCCGCCTCCATTGCATTTTTTATTTTTCCTGTCACAAACTGGTTTATGATTTTTTCTGTATCAAAAATCGAATTATTGAAGTTCTCTTCTTCATAAATTATTGAGGTTTGAAATGACGGCAAGTAAAGCCCCGAATCTCTTTCGTTTCTGTATTGCAATTGAGTGCAACTTGGTCTGATTGTGATTATGTTAGTACTTGTAATGTAATGTAGTATACAACTAAATTATGTGCAGATTAGAAGAAGCAGAAAACGATTGCACTATTTATGCTATTTTGATTTATAAATGCAATCCGTCTACAATTACTAAATGTATATGCTTCTCTAGATGTGTATTTAACTATTTATGACTAACATTGCACAATTTATGCTGTTATATGCCTGTGAGAACTCAACAAATTGCTGCTCTTTCAGGCTTGTTCTTGGGATTGCAGCTGCGGATCGTTCTAGATCATGGCTGCCTCCTACATTGCTATGGCGTTATTCTATACATCGCCATTATTCAGTAACGGCTGCCGCTGCAGTTTCTATGATCTGGAACTTTATGCCTCTGCACTGTTGTTTTTATGCCTTCTTATTTTTATTTCTGATGCCTTCAGTTCATTTCTCACTGATTCAAATTGATGCATAAATATTCAAATTGGTTTGACTATGTAGGATCTCCATTTTCTATGATTGCCCTTGCTAGTCTCTACATCAATTTGCTGTACTTACGCATATCGTTGTATCATTTACGCCCATCATTTCACTATTTATGCACACAGATGCAATTTTTAAGGATACACGTGTCGCTGATTATGCCTAGCCAGACCAATATTTATGCTTTTGATTTATTTGCAGCCTCACTGCCAATTTGATTTAATTATGCACATCATTGCAATATTTATGCCAATCTCTTCACTACTGGTTATGCTTACCGTTTCACTTTTTATGATTATTGTTGCATTATTTATGCCAACATGTGCACTATTCATCTCTACCATTGACTTATTTATGCATATCACAGCACCATTTATGTCTATCATTGATCATTTATGATTAATGTTTTACTATTTATGCATACCATGCACCATTTACGCATATATTGCTATAGTTGTGCCTATCAATTATTTTGGAATCTAATTGTTTGTAGGGTTGCTGGTACAGTGCTTATGTGATCAATTCAAAATTTACACCTAGCAACATCTGTTTATGCAAAATATCCTTTGAGTCAACGATCCACTACGGTTATATATTTTTTCTTCTAAATTATATGATGCTATCAGTACCGATGATTTCTTTATCAGTTTTCTCATTGTGGTGTGGTTCTTGTTGTCTAACGAGGTTGGAGTACAAAATATGATCCATGGTGGCCAGCGTGCAGCAGAGTTGCCATTATGTAGCTTGGATTCAAGCCTTCTATGCATCATTTTATTTAACAAAGACCATTTATGTTTATTAGGTCTGAAATATATCATCATCTAGATAGGGAAAATGTCGTTACCTTGTGGTTTTACGCATGTCTATGTTAGTTGTTATACAAGATCAATGTAATATCTTATGGCCTGGACATCTTCAATTTGGCCACATGAATTTATTGGACTAAATTTTACATGTGAAAGCAAGAAACTATATTTTTTAATGCTGTCACCGGTGAATATTTAGGCTTCGTATCGTATGATATTTTCTTTAGAATGTACCATGTTTGCTCAGTTGAGTTTGTAATTTAGAATGTACCACTATGTTTCTGTCGGTACCCAGCTAACCGGGTACCCGCTTATACTAGGCAAAGTCTAGTAAACAGTCCTTAGTAAGGCTCCACGCAGCCTGACAAGCTGGGTTTATTCCCTTGGGCAGCACAAGGGCTGGCTTGCCTATACTCGGCAGGGTCTTCAATATCGGCAAGTGTCGCAGTAAAGGAAGGGCCCAAGGCCACGTACAGGCGGATCTGGCCTACCCCTTATAAGAACTGGGCCACGCGCTCGGCCCACAGGGGAGATCCCGGACCTCCTTCGGCGAGGGCCGAGCCTCCCCCAACCGCGCGAGATGTCCCTCAAGGGAAGGCCAGGTCCGGACGCGCGGCGGAGTCTTCGGCCAGGGGCCTCGCCCGCCTGCAGCATTAATTGCGGGCGGGCGAGCGTGCCCCGTTGCCCGCTGACACCGCCGCTGTCAGACGAGCGTGCCCCGTTGCCCGCTGACACCGCCGCTGTCAGACGGGCGTGCCCCGTTACCCGCTGACGGACGGGCGTGCCCCGACACCCGCTGACACCCCGCGGGCAGGCAACGGCGACTAAGCAAAGGGACGCGCCTTACCGAGGCGCGACGGCAGTGACAGGGCATACAGTCAACTTCCCCGCCGGACGTTGGGGTTTAAACCGAATAAACAAGTACGCTGTGCTCATCATGAGCTGCGCCACGCGCGGCGGGCGCGCTCAGCCTAGTACTGGGTAGCAGCACTGTAGCACCGCTGTGAGCCCCCCGTAATGTCACGTCGGCACGCCGCCTGCCTCCTCTGCCACTGAAGCCCTCCGCCGGGTTCAGCGGCTGATGGAACAGGACGGCATAAACCAGGACGGCGTGGCGCACTTTCCGGGCCACGCCGGGCCGCGTCAGTTGTGCAGGTACAAGGCGTGGGAGTCAACAGTTGCCGCTACGAGGAGCACGTGACATGACAACAGAGAGTCCGCTGGAGAGACCTGACCTTCGCCAGAAGGAGCGTAGGGTACCAAGTCAGCGCAGGATAGAGCTGTAGCATAGAGGAAGTAGGACGGGACCACCTGTCGGGGCCCGGCCACCATGTGCATGCCCCCCTTGGGCTATAAAAGGGGAGGCATACGAGACTCTCAGGGGAAAAAGGGGAAGAAAAACACGAACACAGACACAAGCACAAGCTCACAATCACCTCTCTCTTTTCCAACAGACAGCAATATAAGAAAACACATCCACAGTGGACGTAGGGTATTACGCTCCGGCGGCCCGAACCACTCTAAATCCTCGTGTCCCCATCGTGCCACCACAGACCTAGCTAATAACGATCGCTCCCCCTAACTACTCTTAGTACTTAGGATTCGGGCGGGTGCATTCCGCCACCCGACCGGAGCACACACGCTCCGACATTTGGCGCGCCAGGAAGGGGTAGGCGTCAATTAGCCTCATCTCCCTCGGCATGATGGTTCGCATTTGCGACATCCACGAGGATGCGGCCGCAATGGAGGAGGTGGCCTCGACCGGGTCGCAGGCCTCCTCCCACGGTTCTGAGGGCGCGGCACGGACGCCGCGAGCCCCTCGACGCCCTGCGGGGGGCGCCACTGCTGCGAACACCGCAGTAGCAAGCGCCGTAGCGGCAAACGCCGCCGCGGCGAACCCCACTGCTGCCAGCGGCCCGCTCGCTGCGGCCAGGGAGCTGCTCCGTAACCCCCCGGGGCCGGCAGCCTCTCCTAGCGCCCTGGCGCAGTGGCGGAGCGACGTGGATCGTCTGATCCACCTAGCTGAAGTCACCCCTGGCCCAACTAGGGCCGGGTCGCGACCCCCTCCCAGCAACGGGGGGAGGTCGAGCCGCCGCAGGCAACACGATGCGACAACGTCCGTGCGTTCCCCCACAGTAAGGAGCGCGCAGACGGAAGACCCGCGAGCCGAGCTCAACCGCCGGCGAGCAGGCAACCATACCACCGTGGAGCAACCACGGGTGCAGCCGAACGCCGCCAAGGGCAAAAACCTTGACGCTGCGTTTGCCGCTACAGCACCTAAGCCCCCGGCTTACGTGCAGCCCCCGGTTGGCATGCAGACACCGCTGTGGGTCATATCGGCTGGAGTTGGCTGCGCCGCGCTCGCGGACAGTCTCCGCTCCACGCGCTGGCCGCCAAAGTTTCGGCCGCATCTGCCGGAAAAATACGACGGGACCACCAACCCGTCAGAGTTCCTGTAGGTGTACGTAACCGCTATCACAGCGGCTGGCGGCGACGACGCCGTCATGGCGTCATACTTCCATGTTGCCTTGTCTGGGCCGGCCCGGACGTGGCTCATGAACCTCTCCCCCGGGTCAATCCGATCCTGGGAGGAGCTTTGCACTCAGTTCCTAACGAACTTCGCAAGTGCATGCCAACAGTTCAGTGTGGAGGCCCACCTCCATGCTGTACGTCAGGAGCCCGGGGAAACCCTCTGTGCGTTTATCGCCCGCTTCGCCAAGGTGCGAGGGACCATACCCCGCATCTCCGATGCGTCTATCATCACTGCCTTCCGGCAAGGCGTCCGTGATGAGAAGATGCTGGCGACCCGCCAAGTGTAGGACGTCGCCACCCTGTACGCGCTGGCGGACAAGTGCTCCAGGGCCGCTGAGGGGCGTGCTGGCACTCCCCACAGCAGGACAAGGCAGCCCAGCCAGGCACCTCTGCCAGTGCTGCCCGAGAGAGCGGCAAGAAAAAGAAGAAGGGCCGACGTCCTGAGAGGTTCCTGGAGGGGGCCCGTGTCGCCGCGGCAACGCCTGGTAGCCGCGACGCCGGCGGAAAGCGCCCGAGGCAACAAGCGCGGAACAATGGCGGCTCATGCCCTGTTCACCCCAACAGTGGCCACAGCGCCGCCGACTGTCGCGAGATACAGAAGCTCGTGCGGCGGCGTCGCTGTGAGCGCCACGAACGTCCGGCCAAGGACGACTCGCCCCCACGCCAGCGCCCTGGAAAGGGGAAGGCTACCAGCGACGGTGGGGCCGCCGCTGGTGGCAAGGAGATGGGCTACCAGCCCCCGGAGCGGGAGCTCAAGAGCGTCTATGCTCTAGCCCGCTCCGACTCCGAATCCAGCGACAACGAACGTCGCAAGAGGCTGTACGTCATGTACGGCGGAAGCTGGGAGAACGTCTAGTTCGATGTTGCGGATGTCAACCTGCCGTTCAACGCCATCCTTGGCAGACCGGCACTTTACCGCTTCATGGCCGTGGCCCATTATGGGTACTTGGTCGTGAAGATGCCATCCCCGGCGGGAGTTCTCACCGTGCCGGGGGACCGCCTCGCTGCGGTCGTCGCGGTAGAGAAGCTCCATGCTCTCGCTGCCGACACAGCGAACCCTGAGGGGGACGGCCCCTCGACCTCTCGAACCAAGGTTCCTGCTAAGGAGCCGAAGGTGCCCAAGGTACGCCCATCCGACCCAGAGGATGTGCCGGTCAAGGCCGTCCAGATCGGGGCGGAAGCCTCCCAGACCACCCGCATCGCAGGGAATCTGGGAGAGGAATAGGAAGACGCGCTCATTGCTTTCCTCCGGGCAAATGTTGACGTGTTCGCCTGGGAACCGTCGCAGATGCCTGGGATCCCTAGGGAAGTGATTGAGCACCGTCTGAAGATCAGCTCGGACGCCAAGCCGGTGCGGCAAAAGCCACGGAGGCAGTCCGTGGAGCGCCAGGACTTCATCCGTCAGGAGGTCCGGAAGCTCCTGGACGCGGGCTTCATCGAGGAGGTCCATCACCCCGAGTGGCTGGCCAACCCGGTGGTCGTCCCTAAGGCGAACGGGAAGCTTCGGATGTGTATCGACTACACCAGCCTCAACAAGATCCAGATGAATGAGGAGGATAAGAGGCATACAGCCTTCGTAACAATAGAAGGTTTGTACTGTTACGTTGTAATGCCATATGGTCTGAGGAATGCTTTACCTACGTTTCTGCGAGCCATGAACTTCACGTTCCGTGACCTGATCAGAAACATAGTAGAGGTCTATGTCGACGACATCGTTGTCAAGACCAAGGTAGGGTCGACCTTGATGGGAGACCTAGCCCTTGCTTTCGACAGACTGCGCACAACGCGCGCGAAGCTGAACCCCGAGAAATGCGTCTTTGGCGTCTCGGCTGGTAAACTGTTGGGTTTCCTAGTGTCACATTGGGGCATTGAGGCAAACCCAACCAAGATCAGGGCGATCGAGGCTATGTGGCCGCCGGCCTGCATTAAGGACCTCCAGAAACTCACCGGGTCCTTGGCAGCCCTCAGCCGATTTATCTCAAAGCTAGCCGAGAGAGCCCTGCCCTTCTTCAAGCTTTTGAGGAAGTCTGGACCATTCATATGGACCGAAGAGGCTGAACAAGCCTTCCAGGAGTTGAAGCAGCATCTCACCACTCTGCCCATTTTAGCGGCGCCAGAGCCTGGTGAGACCCTGTTTCTCTACCTCGCGGTGACATCCGAGGTGGTAAGCATGGTCCTGGTCGCTGAGCGACCAGTGCATTCCCACGAGGGAGACACCGGGGTCCCCCAAGTGGAAGGTGGTGGTCCGCCCACCACAGAAGTTGCAACTGGCCCCGGTACTGGAGGTCCGGCTGACACACTGCCTTGCCAAGGCGGTGAGCCACCAAAAACAGGAGGGCAAGCCGCCCAGGGGGCCAGCCTAGCAGAGGTAGGTGGCCTCGGACCTACCACTAAGGTCCGGACCACCCAGAAGCCAGCATATTACGTCAGTGAGGTCCTTCACGGGGCAAAGGCTAGATATCTGGAAGCTCACAAGTTTGCCTACGCGTTACTTATTGATTCCAGAAAGTTACGCCATTATTTCCAGGCGCATAAGGTTGTCGTGGTGACCTCTTACCCGCTAAGAGCGATCCTGCGCAATTCCAACGCCACTGGGAATATTGCCAAATGGGCAGCGGAGCCGGCAGAGTTCCAGCTCGACTTCCAGCCCCGCAGCGCTACCAAGAGCCAGGTCCTGGCCGACTTCATCGCAGAGTGGACTCCCACCACCACGGAATCTGGAGGTCCGCAAGCCGAGGCGGGACCTTCACGGCCAGGCAGGACCATCCGGGTTTTTACCAAGCCGCACTGGACTCTCTTCTTCGACGGGTCCCCCCGCGAAAAAGGGTCCGGAGCAGGCGTGGTCCTCATGGACCCGAACGGGGATCAGGTAAAGTACATAGTACGCTTCGAATTCAAAGCCACTAACAATATGGCGGAATACGAAGGCTTGATCTTCGGGCTCATGGTCGCCCAGTCACTAGGAATCAAGCAGCTCCTAGTTAAGGGGGGTTCCCAGTTAGTAATCAGACAGGTCCGGGGGGAGTGCTGCTGCAATAACCCCCAGCTCGCAGCATACCTCATGCGAGTGAGGGAGCTCGAGAAGGACTTCGAGGTCCTGGAACAGCAGCACGTTCCCAGGAACCACAACTCAGTGGCAGATGACCTCTCTGCGAGGGCATCGACTTGGGGCCCAGTGCCCGAGGGCGTCTTTGAAAGACAGCTACTGAGACCAACCGCCCAGCCAGCCGAACTGGGCGAAGGGGGCAGAACTAGCACCTCGAAGCTAGCAGTCCCGGTGGTCCTCCATCTCTGGAGTCCACTAAGGATCGTGTGGACTGATGACCCCGGCATGTCATCAGGGACACATCCAATGGCTCAGGGCAGTCCCGATGCATGGATCTCCGAGATCCGGGACTACCTGAAGGACAAAATCCTTCCCGAAGAACGTGTGTCTGCTGAGCGCATAGTGCGATTGGCTAAACGCTACATGCTAGTAGAAGGGGATCTCTACAGGCGTGGCGCCAATGGCATCCTCATGCGATGCATAACCCGGGAGGAGGGCCGCGATTTACTTGCGAAGATCCATGGAGGCGAGTGCGTGAATCATTCAGGGTCCCGTACGCTGGTCGGTAAAGCCTTTCGGCATGGCTTTTACTGGCCGACAGCGCTCCAGGATGCAGCTGAGCTAGTAAGGTCCTGCAAGGCATGTCAGTTCCACGCAAAGCAGATACACACACCGGCTCAGTCTCTGCAGATGATTCCACCCTCTTGGCCCTTCGCGGTATGGGGGGTGGACATCCTGGGACCTTTCCCTAGAGCTGTCGGTGGGTACCGGTACCTCTACGTCGCCATTGACAAATTCACAAAATGGCCTGAGGTAACCCCAGTAGTGAGCATCACCCAAGGAACTGCAATAGCTTTCCTTTAGTCCATTGTGTGCCGGTTCGGCGTCCCCAGCCGTATCATAACGGACAACGGGACCCAGTTCAGGAGCCAGGTCTTCCAGGACTACTGCGACGGCGTTGGCATCCAGTTATGCTTCGCGTCTGTAGCACATCCTAGGAGCAATGGACAGGTCAAAAGAGCTAACGCGGAAATCCTCAAGGGGCTCAAAACCCGCACCTTCAACTGCTTGGAAAAGCACGGTGCGAAATGGGTTGATGAGCTCCCCTGCGTGCTATGGGGGAACCGGACCACACCCAGCCGAGCAACCGGGGAAACCCCATTCTTCCTGGTATACGGGGCTGAAGCGTGCCTCCCACCAGAAATACTCTTGGGCTCCCCACGGGTCCAAGCTTTTGATGAATCTTTGCAGGAACAGGCTAGGCGCGACGACGTCGACCTCGTCGAGGAGCAAAGATGGCAGGCTACAATCCGGAACACACGGTACAACCAAACGCTCAAACGCTACCATGAGCGAACCGTGCGGGGCAGGGTACTCCAACCTGGAGACCTGGTCCTGAGGCGCATCTTGAACCGAGAAGGGCGCAACAAACTCTCCCCCAGCTGGGAAGGGCCCTTCAAGGTGACAGAAGTTAGTCGCCCCGGTTGCGTTCGCCTCGCCACGGAGGAAGGAGTCCCGCTGCTGAACCCATGGAATATAGAACACCTCCGTAAGTTTTATCCTTAGGCAAGAAATTCAGGGCAACCCTCTTTCTTTTATAAGCTAGATAGGCCCACCATGTGGACCAGAGCGGTAAAGGCCCGCCCTTGTAATCCCGACCTCTGGCTGACATCACATGATACCCTGTATCGCTTGATAAAAAGAAAGAGTTTTGCCCTGAAATCCTTGTCTCCGCTATTTCTCTAATGTTTACTCAGCTGCCATCTGTTTCATTTTTTCTAACCCCTGCGTGGAATCCTACTCTTGCCTAAAAACTCCTCGGAACCGGCAGGGCTTAGCGGCTCGAGCGTGAAACGGTTAGCTCAGAGGCTAGGAAGGAGGTCCGGAATACTGGGTGCCAGGTCCAGAGAAAAGGGGCTCGCCTTGGTAGCCCGGAGCTGTCAGCTGCTTAGCCTGGTCTCATACCCTAAGCACTGTACACTCCCTGCCTCGCTGTGAGTTCCCCCAGTATCAGGAACAGTGCGTTCAGTGCTCCGGACCACTCCCTAGGCTACTGGCACACCTCCTAACCTCGGTGGCAAGGTCCGGTTGCGACTCCAAGGACTTCGAGGCAGCACAGTTGACCTTTGTTTCACTAAGAGAGGTTCGAACGGCTGCAGGATTGGACCGGAGCTAATATGTTTGAACTAGGGATGGTCCAGGGCTGTGTCGCAGTTTTGCCTGGTTCCATACCCTAAACTCACACACCCTGCTATCCCACGAACAGACATCTTGGCCCCTGGCCTGGACGACAAATGGCCCGGACCTCGAATAGCTGAAAAGGTCAACTTGGAGCAGGTCCCGTGGGTACGACGCTGACGTTTGCCCTGAGTTACATGCAGGTCTGGCCTCTGACTCGGTGGTAGCCAGCCTCGAAACTTAGAGCCTACCTACCAGGGGGCCAGGGGGTCAGGTGACAGCACACCAGCATGCAACAGGGAGTAAATGGAGATAAGTCGCAGCTTCTAGTCAGCTTAGTCCATTCCATAGAAGAAAATCTCTTTATATTACTTGTCCATACTGATATTTTACATAGTCTTGTATAAAAAAAAACAACAACAAAAGCTGCTGCCCTACGGCGCTGGGGGAGCTCCTGCCCCTGGTGCATCCGGCTCCTCATCCGCAGGGGCCCATTGGAACCGGGCGGCAACGGCCTCCATCACCTCCTGCACGCTCTCCCGAGCGGCGGCCTCTGCCTCCTCCACCGGACCAGCGATGACCGGGTCCAAGGAGATGGCGGGGTCGTGGCTCCGGAAGCAGACCAGGAGGTGCTCCGCCACGGCGCGGCACAGCTCGCGGCCCTCGGCTTCAAGGCACTCCCCGAGCGTGGAGTCCAGGCGCCGAAGCTGCTCCACAGCGGAGTCGAGGACGGGGAGGGCGTCCGCAATGGTGGACGGCGGCTCTGTCACCTAGATCGGACTCAGTCCAAGCGGCACCAGAGCCGAGCTCGCCTCCCCGGCCTAGTCGGCGATGCGTTGGAGGCCGGCGCGCATCTGCTCCCGATCCTCCGCCACCGCCTGCTGGGCAGCATCCTGCTTCAGCTGCTCCAGGGCGGCCCGCTCGACCAGCAATTGCTTCTCCTGGTCCGCGAGCTCTGCCTCCCTGGACTTCACCCAATCCTCTCGGATCTTGAGCGTAGCAGCCTGGCGGACGGCGGATTCTTTGAGGGTCTTGGCCGCCGCCTCGCGCTGGGCAACAGAGTCCTCGCGGGCCTTAACCGCTGCCTCGCGCTCGACAAGCCCCGACTTCACCTGGTCGAGCCCCGCGCTAATGGCGGCCTGCCTCTCGGACACCTCCACCAGCTCTAGCCGGCGCTGCTCCACGCCTTTCTGCGCAGATTCCAGCTTGGCTCGGTCGAGCTTCAGCTGCGCCTCGCCCACCTCAACCCGCTTTTCTTGGACCCCGACCGCGCGCTCTCGGTTGACGAGCCTTTGCAGGTCCTTATGATAGGCCGCACGGTCGGCGTCGAGCTCTATGGGGGCGGTGGAAAGCTCCGCGCGGGCCCAGGTGTGCTGAGCGGTCGCGGCTTCGATCCGCTCTCCCAGACGGGCCTGCCAGCTGCCCAGGCGCTCACGCTCCCGCTGCAGCCGCGCCCATTCCAGCCGGAACGCCTCCTGGGCATCGTCCAGGGCCTGGTGCGTCCGATGCAGCACGCGGGGGAGAGAAACTCCACCTGGCTGGGGCAGGAACGGCCTACCCAGAACCTCGTCTAGTTCCCCCTCAGCAGGGGGCGGGGACCTGGAACCGGTCATCCGGGCGTCGGACGAGGAAGGCTCTGAGGGCCGCGCATCAGAAGCCACCCTCGGCACAGGTCCTTGGGTCGCGACGCCTTCCGGCATCGGACCACCTGGTACCTGTGACTGCGCATCCGGGACCGCCCTCCCAGTAGGCTCTCGGGGCGCAGCCTCGGCCCCCGTGGCGCCCCCTGGCGTCGGACCACCCGGGACCTGGGGCTGGGCAGACCGGGCCGCCCCTGGTGCAGGCCCCTCGGTCGGGGTCCAGGCCCGCGAGGCATCCCCCGCCATTGGACCACCAAGAGCGCTCTTCTCCGCCGTGTTCGCGGGGCTGCCGGAGCCGCTGGGGGGAAAAGCACCGACCGGGCGAGTCGACCTAAACAGAACACAAGACGGGAGATTGAGAAGCCTGAGAAAGCTAGCCACGACACGGCGAAGTGTTCGAGGCTAATCGAAATGGCTTACCTCGGGATATGCGCCGTCCAGCGGCCACGAAGGCCAGAACCCCGCCGTGGCTGCTGGCCCGTGGCCTGCGGTGCCAGTCGCTGCTGCTGCTGGCCCGAGGCCGGCGGTGCCGTTCGAGGCCCCCGCTGCTGGTCCGGCATCGGAGGTGGTGCCCGTTGCTGCGGTTGCCGCTGGCCCGGGTGCGGCGGTGTTGGAACTCGCCTCTCTTGCCCAGAGGAGCTTCCTTCCCCCGAGGTCCGCTGGCGCTTCGGGTCGGGCTCCGAGACAAAGGTCCCGTCGCCGCGAGCTAGCCTTCGCCGCGTCTCCTCGCCGCCCGCCGGCGGAATAACGGGGGACGCTGCCACCGGCCTCTTGCCCTTGTCGACGGGAGTAGTGCCTCTGGCACCAGAACCCCCAACCGGGGCGTCGTCAATATGGACCCCCCGGTTGAGGTCGCCCCCAAGCTGCCGCACCGCAAGGCCACCGTCGTCGAGCGTGGGCATCACCTAGAGCACCGCCGTCCGCAAGGCCTGGTCGCAACAGAGCGGCACGATGGCGGATGGCAGGCGCAGCTGCTCGAGGGAGAAGCTTTCGTCCGTAATGCACTGCACCCATTCCTCCAGCAGGAGCTGCAACAGATCGTGGTCTTCGCCGCGCACCACCCGACTGCAGTCGTTGGGGCCGGTGTAGCTCCACGCCAGCCTTGGCCGCATCTGCAGGGGGGCGAGCCTCCGCCTGAGGAAGTCCGCGAGAATGTGCATCGAGGTCAGCCCGCTCTTGACAAGCTCGGTGATCCTGGCCAGCACGGGGGAGAACTCGGGTGGCAGATCCGTTGAAGCACCCCACTCTGGGAGGGATGCGCCGGGACTGCTATCAGGGAGAGCCAGCCGGTCATTCGGCTCCGCCCTGACGATAACCCAATCGTTGCGCCAGTGCTCCCACTTGGCGCTGGCGAAGGTGGGGAGGTAGGTCGACCTTCCCCCGGACCCCTTCAGCAGGAAGTAGTAGCGACCAATCTCGGTCGAGCTCCTCCCGGAACACCTCACCGAGAAGAAGTGGCGGAAGAGCGTCACGCAGGGAGGAACCCCCACGAACATCTCGCAAAAGTGGGCAAAGATTGCCGCATGGAGGATGGAGGGGGGGTGAGATGCTGGAGCTGCAGCCCATACGCCTCCAGCAGCAGCATGAAGAAAGAAGAAATTGGCACCCCCAGGCCGCAGTAGAGGTAGGGAACAAAGAGGACAAACTCCCCCGGTTGCAGGTTGCGATGGGGGAGGGAGCCCGCGCGAACGCCGTCGCGGCGCTCCGCGTCCGTCCAGCCGAGCAGGCGGCGCACGCGGTTGAGGTTCTCCTCGGACTGCCGGGAAGGTTGGTGGCCGGAACCCATCGTTGCGAAATCCGGCGGTGGGAGGAGAAGAAGGAGTGCACCGCCGGCGAGGAGCGAGAACTCTACTGCGAGGGAGACGAAGCGCGGCGGCGGATGCGTGGGATGCAAAGGCAAATGGCTGGGTGTGCTTGACCAATGGTCAAGGACCCTATTTGGCGGTCACTCCCAATCCTCCGCGAGCCGCGGGCCTAAGGCGTACGCGCGCACGGACGCACCCGCGGACCCCCAGGTCTATGACAGCAGGGGCCCGGGGACGCAGATCACGACAGGCGGGTAAATTAGGGAGTGGAGCTGGGAGGCGAACCGGCGGCCACCCGCGGAAGCGCGCCTCGGCGCGACGCGTGGGGCCCCTGCCTCTCAGCTTTACGCACAGCTGCCCACGTAACCGTCTGCCCCCGCCTTAATTGCAGAAAGAAAAGGAGGCGAACCGCCGCTGCTGTTCCCGGCGCGGGCCTGCCCCCTCGTTCCCCGAGAGATTCCTACGATCAGGCACTCCCAGATCGTGGGGGCCTGTTGGGCCAACTCGCGGGGTCGGGCGAGCCAAGTCTCGGCCGAGGATCAAGTGGTTGGCCCTGCCCAACTACGTGCTTAACAGCCAGGGGCCGGAAACCACACATGGCTCGTGGAGGCCTGAGTAATAAGCGCTGATGGGCTCACCTCAGGTTCGAAAATTCGCCAGAGGTGGGCCCATGGGCCACTGTCGGTACCCAGCTAACCGGGTACCCGCTTATACTAGGCAAAGTCTAGTAAACAGTCCTTAGTAAGGCTCCACGCAGCCTGACAAGCTGGGTTTATTCCCTTGGGCAGCACAAGGGCTGGCTTGCCTATACTCGGCAGGGTCTTCAATATCGGCAAGTGTCGCAGTAAAGGAAGGGCCCAAGGCCACGTACAGGCGGATCTGGCCTACCCCTTATAAGAACTGGGCCGCGCGCTCGGCCCACAGGGGAGATCCCGGACCTCCTTCGGCGAGGGCCGAGCCTCCCCCAACCGCGCGAGATGTCCCTCAAGGGAAGGCTAGGTCCGGACCACTCGGAGGTCCGGAGCGGCCAGGTCCGAAGCGGCCAGGTCCGGACCGCTCGGAGGTCCGGAGCTAGCGCACTCGGGGGGTGGAACCGTAAGCTACCACGTACACCTACCCCCGGTGCGGGATGATCCGGGGCCGCCACGTGCCCACAGGACGCGCGGCGGAGTCTTCGGCCAGGGGCCTCGCCCGCCTGCTGCATTAATTGCGGGCGGGCGAGCGTGCCTCGTTGCCCGCTGACACCGCCGCTGTCAGACGAGCGTGCCCCGTTGCCCGCTGACACCGCCGCTGTCAGACGAGCGTGCCCCGTTGCCCGCTGACACCGCCGCTGTCAGACGGTCGTGCCCCGTTATCCGCTGACGGACGGGCGTGCCCTGACACCCGCTGACACCCCGCGGGCAGGCGACGGCGACTAAGCAAAGGGGCGCGCCTTACCGAGGCGCGACGGCAGTGACAGGGCATACAGTCAACTTCCCCACCGGACGTTGGGGTTTAAACTGAATAAACAAGTACGTTGTGCTCATCATGAGCTGCGCCACGCGCGGCGGGCGCGCTCAGCCTAGTACTGGATAGCAGCACTGTAGCACCGCTGTGAGGCCTCCGTAATGTCACGTCGGCACGCCGCCTGCCTCCTCTGCCACTGAAGCCCTCCGCCGGGTTCAGCGTCAGTTGTGCAGGTACAAGACGTGGGAGTCAACAGTTGCCGCTATGAGGAGCACGCGACATGACAACAGAGAGTCCGCTGGAGAGACCTGACCTTCGCCAGAAGGAGCGTAGGGTACCAAGTCAGCGCAGGATAGAGCTGTAGCATAGAGGAAGTAGGACGGGACCACCTGTCGGGGCCCGGCCACCATGTGCATGCCCCCCTTGGGCTATAAAAGGGGAGGCATACGAGACTCTCAGGGGAAAAAGGGGAAGAAAAACACGAACATAGACACAAGCACAAGCTCACAATCACCTCCGTCTTTTCCAACAGACAGCAATACAAGAAAACACACCCACAGTGGACGTAGGGTATTACGCTCCGGCGGCCCGAACCACTCTAAATCCTCGTGTCCCCATCGTGCCACCACAGACCTAGCTAATAACAATCGCTCCCCCTAACTACTCTTAGTACTTAGGATTCGGGCGGGTGCATTCCGCCACCCGACCGGAGCACACACGCTCCGACAGTTTCTATGCTTTTTGGCTAGATGCATAAAAGGTTGCACACCTCCCTCCCAGTTCATATTTGCTCACTGTAATTCAGATTTTATGCCATCATAAAGTTAATTTTACGTTTCAATTATGAAAAAAAATGGAGATTCTATGCAGATGCGTCGTAGTTCTAGTATGTTTATACATCTAGAATGGAGATCCTATGCTATTATATAGTTGTTTCTATGCTTCAGTCGACACATATACTTACAGACCATGCCAGACATCATAAACCAACAAGATCATTGTGATTTGTGAACTTAATCTGAAATTTACGATACATTCCACTGCGTTTTACTATTCTCCATTGAGTTAAGCTTTCAACCATGAGAACATGTTTCCGTGATCATAAAAACCATTTGTCAATCGGATGTTATAGCAAACAAATATAGACACTAATAGCTACGAACGATACTAATAGCTACCAGTTCAGAACATTTTTAAATGCATGAATGAATAAATGAACGACATTAAAAGAGTAAATTTATGACTTTAAAAAATTTCCAAATAATATAGTCATGGTGGATGTCAAAACGTGCGTAAAAATGTGGACATTCTAATAGTGAAAACCATTTGTGAATTGGATGTTTGAATAAAAAATTATCGTAAAAAAACTAGTGCGATGGAATGGACTGCATGCATGCATGCGTCAGTTGGGCAGAATGTGTCAGAGTCGGTTCCTTCTGATACAACAGAAGCCGAAGTTTACGCTCATTTATACACAATTTTACACTACTTTTGCTACAGTTTTACGCTAAACGGGTCCCGACCCAGCCAGCGCCCCCTGCCATGCACGCTCGCGGACCGCACCCCTG
This sequence comes from Paspalum vaginatum, assembly GCA_030272315.1. Classification (NCBI taxonomy): domain Eukaryota; kingdom Viridiplantae; phylum Streptophyta; class Magnoliopsida; order Poales; family Poaceae; genus Paspalum; species Paspalum vaginatum. The sequence continues at coordinate 39,503,983 of CM059015.1, read as the reverse complement.
GCTGGTCCGGCCCCCTGGCTGGGGCTTCCTGCAACTGATGGAAGCCCTGGGCTTCCTTTATACCGACCCTATATATATATGTATGTATTGGAGTAATGGCATGGATTTTCCTCGCTTCAAGGTTTTCTTGCACGTTTTTCATTAAGGAGAAGCAGGAATTACAACGACCAAACAACACAACAGAGAAACACACGACAACCAACAATAGAACAGAGGGAGGGGGAGAAGAAGATAAAACGCCACACACAGCCAGACTTAAACCTAACCTCACAGCTAGCGAGCACTACCAAAAACACCTCCGAGCAGAGAACCAACAACAGGGCACCACCACCAAAGTGCCACAACCGAATTACCGAGCAGCAGGGCTAGAGTACATGGAAGCTCTAGCAAAAAGACACCTTCAACCATGAACAAGCACGCTAAGCGCACAACAACCACAACCAAAGAAGGAACAGAGTTTTCACCTAGAGACACGAGAGAGGGCTAGGAGCACCAAGACAATGCCCCCAAGAGGGTGAACCACGCCGAGCGCAGCCGTTGCTGAGCTTTCGCCCGTGACAACCCACCCTTGACCACTTGCCAACTACAAAGGAGCACTACAAGCCAGCAACACGACCACTAAAGCTCACAATGAAGGCACCCTTCCAAGGCAACCACCAACCACAACACCAAGGAAAGGGGAGCGACCACACCAACAAGCCATAGAAACGACCTCAAGTAGAGCGACTTCACCAAGAAACTAGAGCCTACAACCACAGAGCACGAACTGAGCCAAAGGCTAGAAGCACAACCACAAGCCACGTAAATGACCTCAAGCAGAGCGACCTCGCCATGAAACTAGAGCCTACAACCATAGAGCACGAACTGAGCCAAAAGAGCGGATAGAAGCACAACCACGAGTACAAACAGGGTCACAGTAGAGCAACCCAAAGCTAGGGGGGAGGAAACGTCTAACATAGCGGTGGCGATGACGACCAAAGGAGCTTCAAACGCAGATCACAAAGGACCCAAGAGTGACCAACAGGAGAACAACATAGAATGGAGGGAGGCGCCAGGTATGGAAACACTGTCACAGGCTCTGGCCAAGGACCCGAGCACCAGCACAACCCAAGCCACAATGGGAGGGCTGCCCAATCTATCCACCAATGTTGAGCCATTGTGCCTTGCAACAGACGAAACAGTAGAAGGGGATGTTGTCGAGGCCGCTCGCCGCTGCGAACCAAAGGACGAGGGTGGCCAACCCCCATCACCACTCAAAGCAACGAGCGACCACGAGACGACACAGCCGGCAAGGGGGAGTGTGACCGGCGGCAAGGACGATGCGACCAGTGGCTAGGGCAGCATCACCGACAGAAGAAGATGAGCGCGGTGCGCCGAACTCAACTGATGGAGACCAACCACAACCACGACCAGAACCCTAGGTTGATGTGGAGCCACCGGAGGAGCGCATCCGCCTCCCAATAACTGGATCTGGTGCCATGGACTATGGATCCAGCGAAGGAGGCCTCGGATCCGGCCCGCAGGAGAGCCCATGACTACAGAGAAGAGAAACGACCAAAGGAAAGAGGAGATGAGAGGGGGAAAGGGAGGACTGCTGTGACAGCTGGAAGGCTCCCTATGGCCACAGCGCCGCTCCTCTTGAGCCGCCACTACATCATGTGTAGAAGGCAGGACGCCGAGGTAGCGGGCGCGGTCGGCTCATAGCGAGAGGAGCGGCAGACCGCGGAGGCCGATGCGGCAGTGCAACGGCACGACAGCTAGCACCCGGCCCCGCTGGTAAGCAAGCCCCTGGCCCCTTACGAAGGTTGGTCCAGCGCAGATACGACGAGGAAGCAACCAGAGAAGGAAGGAGGACCCTGCCACCACCATCTTGGGGACTCGCGCCGGCCTCCGGTAGCTCCCACCAGCTACGGCGAGGGGACGGAAAGGGGAGATGAGGTGGTCGCGACGCTAGGGTTTGGGCGCCGCTCATGCTTCTTGGGCGAGGGCGATAGGTATCACATCATTGTTGATTTGGTTGATTCAGTGACAATAATGTAGTCTTGGTACCGACATGATCACCAAGAATGCATTCAATTAGGTCCCAAGATGAAATAGGAGAAGCCATGAAGCCAAGACACAGTTTGAACCAAAACAGCTTAAGTCATCCTAAAAAAGTTAATTTGATTGCAATTTGGAGATTCGAAAATGTGAATACTGAAAAAACACCAGAGGATGATTGGTGCAAAATGGGAATAATGTAAGAAGATTGAACTCGCCACATAATCTGTCAGGTACCCCACAACAAAATTAAAGTTAGAGAGCATTACAGAGTCCGAAGCACTTAAAAAACATTTCTACAACTTGGTGACAACCTATTTTCACAAGCATTTGGTCACTTGTAGGTAGCTCAACACCTATAGAAATGTCCATTTCCACACATGTAGAACTACCTGCGCATAATGAATAATAGTTTCTGCTGCCAAATCTGCTACAAAGAGTGTTTCTATGGGCAACTAGTAACCAATTTCTGCAGACATTTAGCTAGCCTTTTGTAGGACAAATGCCTATGAAAATGGTGCATTTTAACCGGAACACAAATGACTGATTCTAGAAATGATTTTTACAGATAGTTCTCTTGGGAACTGTATGTCGAAAGTATATTTTTCTATGCAACTCTTGTAAGGGAAGACCACCTGTAGAAAGAACATTTTTATAGACAGCTCTCATAAGGATTCGCCCATATCATGTATTCTACTAGAAAAAATGTGTCTTCTCTACCTTTATGTGTTCATGTTAGTCTTGACCTTGTCAAGCCAAACATAGTATTCTATTTTTGGCATTGTTATTCGAGGAGAATTCGAGGAGAGAGAGTTAGCCCCTGGGGTTTTTGTTCGCATTTGATCAATCACGTGGAATTTGAGCATTTATCGTTTTGTGGACCTAGAAGTGGGGTTACTCATTAGTTCGGCACTCGGCAGTTGCCTACCATCAGTAAATTATGCTAGCTTTGACCTAAGCCACGCTAGGCCTAGATATTATTGTCTCTAAGCAAAATGGGCCATGAGCCCCCTCATACTTAGTTGCCTATGTGATTTTGATTGTTGAAGTGATAACATGGACCACTTGGGACTAATGTGTGTGCAAGTATATTTGTTTACGTTAATTCTAGAGATGCAAGTCATGGACTTAGGGTACAAACGCATCAAATGAGGACTTAAATAGCACAAGAAAAGACCTAAGACATCGGCGATCAAAACCATGAAGTCCTGACACGACGGTCCTATTGACCGGTCAATAGGCTAGATTTTTGCACGCATCGGACAGTCCGTAGTGCACATCTGACGGTCTAGTGAAAGGAAGAATGTCGCAAGTTGAAGACTCAAGACCCGGTGCAAATTACACGCACGGAATGGTCCGACGGTCACATCTCGGATAGTCCGATGTCACGCATCGGATGGAATTGACAGAAGAGAAAAAAGGGCGACCACGTCCCAGTTTAAATGCATCGGATGGCCCGGTGAACTCATCGGACGTTTTGGACCAAAAGAAGCAACAAACCAAGACCGCGGGTATTAACACGCACGGACAATCCAGTGGTATACACCAGACGGTCTAGTGCTCACAATTGTCAAATGAAGATCCAACAGTCAACTGCAATGGCTAGTTTGGGTGCATGCACCAGACGGTTTGGTGAGAGTAGTTTGCGTTCCAAGATTTTCGAATGGCTAGTTTCAAGGTACGTGCTATTTATACCCACTTGCACATCCTCAATGGTATGGTTGGTGACTTCGGAATTCACTCTAGTGTTGAGACACATAGTTGAGAGCCCAATTCATCAAGAGGGCTAATAGTGTATACTTAGGCATAGCCAGTACTTGTGAGCTCTCGCTTAGGCTTTGCTTAAAGCATAGCCCTTAGTTCAAAGTCTGCGACGTGTTGTAGCGAGATTTGTGAATCTCTTGTCATCTATGTTTGCACGCATGAAGACTTGTAAGTGTGGAGCTTGTAGTCTTGTGAGATCCTCTAAGTTGTGGAGTGTCCGCTACCTTGCTTGTAAGAGGGAAGGGGGCTCTTAACATTTTGGCCAAAGCTCACCTTAGTGGAGATGGCGGTGAGCGTTCGTGGGAGGCCCACGGAAGACCCCACTAGTGCGTGAGTGTGAACTGAGGATATCTGGAGTTACCCGACTTAGAAGCCTGACCTTTGCACGGGTCATCTTGCCAACCTTGATCCTTGCGCGGATTAAGGCCTTGGTCCTCGCACAGACTAAGCGAGAGCAAGGCCTTGCGATGGGCTTCAAATGAGGACTAGGGGCAAGACTTGCATGCCTTCTCAAAACCTCGGGAAAAATATATGCATCTCCAGCTTGTGCCACCGTCGCCATCATCACTGGGAGTTTGCATCACTCTATACATCTCTTTATCTTCCACATTTACATTCTTGCAATTATGTGTTTACATTCCTAGACTAGCTTGATAGGTTAGTTTTCTAGGTGAAACTAGGTTTGCAATACTTAACCTCTATAGAGTTACCGAATTATTAGTGCACATACTTGCTTTATTTTGCATAGTTCTTGATAAGTTGTTTTTAGGGATTCTTGGTTTTTAGAATCCTAATTCACCCCCTTGGACATCGGCTCACGGTCCCGGCGACTTTCCTTGTCGATAATATGAATAAATGTTATGAAGATGTGAATATGCCATACAAGTGTGAATCATAATGTGTATGCCTCCTGTGGTACAGACAACCTTTGATCGAAATTATTTCTTTAAAGTGATTCTACTTCCAACTTTAGGGTCACAAAGCAACATAAGTGAAAGTGCATCCTGGCTTTATCAAGGTTTTGATGAATTGAATGAAAATGTGATTAAGGGACTAATTTTTGTGATTCGTAGGCACACAATGCTTAAACTTCAACCACACAAAATTGATATAGCTCTCTGTAGGCATTTATGCCCCAAAAGTATGGTCTTATTAGTCAATTACAATGTTACGGTATAACTAATGAGTTTGTGAATGCAAGGTTTATTGAAAACATTGTGCTCTTTGGTCATTGATCAAAGGAGTCCTCCTTAATTGGGTAATTCAAAAGTGGATATTGGTTTTATGGATGTCAAGCAAGGCTAAGGATCTTTGTAGTTCAAAGTGTCAATGGGTTGAAATACACTTGGTTAGTTTGGGTCTTATGGCTGCACTATAAAGAGGAATGAGGGTAAATAGCTTGATCATTTGACCCTTTTAAGTTTGACGTGTTCTAAAGTATACCATGATGTCCTAAGAGGAATGGGATTTAGGAGTTCTAAAAATTTAAGAAAAACAACTTATGAAAACCTAGACAAAAAGCAATTCAAATGTGCGCTAAAGATTTGATAAGTATTGCTATTTCTACTGTGAAAATACCTATGACATGAATCTAACCCCGAAAATTTAGCCTATAAAGCTAAGTTAGGAAAGTAAGAAAATAATAGTGAGATATAAATAGAGTAAAGAAATACAAACTTTCGGTAACTACAGTGAATCAGAGGGTATCGAAGCATACCAGCATTCTCCTAGTTTTCATTGGAGTGCGTCACAAGGGCTTTGTTCTTCCTTAATTAGTGTAAGGTTGCCCGCTCAAAGGCCAATCTCATAGTTGGTAGCTCCGTGGATTGTTCTGTCTTTCTCCCTCGTCAGACTACCTCTCTTGGATGCTATCCTTGTCGTTTCCCTGATGAGGTGAATTTCATGCAAAATGATGAGACGAGTCACGTGGCGGTTACTCCATATTCCAAAGGGTCTGACAAAGAATTATAAACCCCACGTTTACAAAAATGGTGCACGATAAAATCATGATTCTATTACGATTCTATTGAATTGCGATTTTGTGTCGAATTGAATCGTTTGGGTGGAATAGAATATCAAAGTTAGCGTTGTGATTTTGCCGACCAGGCTTTGCTACCATCATGGCGTCATTGTTCCCAGATGCAGTTATCTTCACATCCGTGGCCCCGATACGCCCGCTTCCAAAATCCCGATTTGAGCCTAACCCCACCCGAAATCAAATTCGAAGCAAATCCACGCGTGACGTGGAAGCCGAGCTGGATGACGATGAGCCGACACGCACGAGTCCCACCTCCCCACGACTCCAATCCAGCTCCGACAGGGGAGAGGTCTCAGCAATAAACGACGTCGAATTGCGCGAAGCCGAAAAGGCCAAAGCGTCCAAGCAACCGCTTCCTGCTCCTCCTCCCCTCCCCTCCCCCGCCCGCTGCTCCTCTCCTCCCGCCTCGATCCCGCGCCATGGACCGCGCCGACCCCGCGCGGGGCCGCCTGGCCGTGCTCTCCGCCCACCTCGGCGCCGGCGCCGGCGCGGGGGCCGGGGAGGCGGCGGGGCTGGAGAGGTCGCCGGTGTTCGCGGCGGCGCCCGGGCCCCGCGCCGGCGCGCTCGACGTGGTGGACGGGAGGACCGGCAGGCGCCACGAGGTCAAGGTCTCCGAGGACGGCACCGTGCGCGCCACCGACTTCAAGAAGGTAATACTGGCCGGCCAGCGGGCGCGAAACTCACCGACGGTCCCCGCGGTCGCGCCGCGCCGTGATCCTGATCCGCGGGGGTCCTGGGGGTGTTCTGCGATGCGATCGCCGTTCTCAAGTAGGCTGGGTTGCTAATTGCTGCCGGGACCCGTTGCGTGGATTATCAGTTCTCTAGCGATAGGAGGGATCACGAGTGATGACCCAAGTCTGTTGAATTAGCTGCGGGGCCAATCGCTGGTTATTGTATAGGGTATGGGTGAGGTTGCTCTCATTATTTATCAGTACGATTTTGAACTTGTACTACTAAGAAATTCATTTCGCAATCGCAACTTAAAAATTACACGGTGCGGCAGGGCCGTGGATATTTGAGCAATAATTCATTGTAGATCTGGCTGAAGTTGCTCTGTGCTCTGTGTTGTATAAGTAGAAACGTAAAATGAGGACTATGCTAGGACTGCCATTTTCCGATCTCAAAACTCGAGTGGTCTGAATTGCAAAGCACAGTTGTCGATATGGGAGCGGAGCAATATCTGATTATAGGTCTCTTTGTCTTAAAAAAAAAAAATCTGATTATAGGTCAGGCTGAAGTTGCTCGGTATCAGTACAAACCTAAAACTAGCACTACAAAAAAATCCATTTCGCCATCCCAAAACTTAAGTGAAACTGTGCTTGAAGCTACATCTTGGTTATTTCTGCAAATATACTGCCATTACTTTGTCCATATAAATTGGTATAATGCTGTGGCACTATAAATGTCAAGGAACATGCCATTTGCATAAACATTTTACTGTGTGTGATGCTTTATTTGAAACAATAGAAGTACTGGATAGAGGTTAAGCGGTTGACCATTTCTGAAAAATGTGGCAGATTACCACTGGAAAGGATGACAAGGGTCTTAAAATTTATGATCCTGGTTATCTCAATACTGCCCCAGTTCGCTCGTCCATCTGCTACATCGATGGTGATGAGGGAATCCTTCGCTATAGGGGATACCCAATCGAAGAGTTGGCTGAAAGCAGTTCATTTGTTGAGGTGGCATACCTCTTAAGTAAGTGATATCGATCATGATGTACTGTTGCATATATGTATAGTGTATCATTTTAGCCAATTCCAACTGTTTGGCTAACTAACCTATCGTATTTAGTGTACGGAAATTTGCCTACTCAGAGCCAATTGGCAGGCTGGGAATTTGCTATTTCTCAGCACTCTGCTGTTCCCCAAGGAGTGTTGGTATGCTGCTTTATCATCAGTTTTTTTACAATAGCCTCACGATTGCAATATACTCAAGACAGTTTTTGGCTTGACCTGTATTCAAATGTAATGGATTTTGCTTTTTTTTCCTAAATGCTGTGCAGGATATCATACAATCAATGCCCCATGATGCTCACCCCATGGGTGTCCTTGCAAGTGCAATGAGCACCCTTTCGGTCTTCCATCCAGATGCAAACCCTGCTCTTAGAGTAAGTACGGTATAAATGCACCAATCAACCATTATTCAACTAGTTGAATTTAGTGTGATACAATGTCAGAATTTTGAATTCAGCTAGATTTTATATTTGATCTAATGTTTTGAACCATCAGTGAACACATATTCTACTTATGTAGGGTCAAGATCTTTATAAGTTGAAGCAGGTGAGGGATAAACAAATCGTGCGAGTACTTGGGAAGGTATGCCTGAATATTTAGTTCCTTTAGTTAATGCTATAATGTTTAGTATATCCATCCCATTCATAATATATTCTGTTGTAGCAAACAACTGGAGTTCTTGCTAATTAAAATGAAGGTTCCTTGATTGTTATATGCATTTGGCTTGATTCCATGTATCTTTTCAGGCACCAACAATAGCAGCTGCCGCTTACTTAAGATTAGCAGGAAGGCCTCCCATTATTCCTTCAAATAATCTATCTTATTCAGAGAACTTCTTGTACATGCTGGACTCTTTGTAAGTTGTTCCACTTAATACTAAGAATTGTCTTTCGATTATACCTTTTTTCCATGCATTTAACTGATTGAACAGTCCAATTCTGTGACTTTAATACTGATGCGTGTTTTCTAAATAAAAACAATTTTACAGGGGTAACAAATCATATAAACCAAATCCTCGTCTTGCTCGGGCTCTAGATATCCTGTTTATTCTGCATGCTGAACATGAAATGAACTGCTCCACAGCTGCTGTTAGGCACCTTGCTTCAAGGTAAATCACTTTCTAAATTCACCTCCAGACAGGAAGTATGGAACATTTTCCTAATGAGCTATACTATGTCTATAGTGGCGTTGATGTATTCTCTGCTCTTTCTGGTGGTGTTGGAGCTCTATATGGTCCTCTTCATGGTGGTGCAAACGAGGTTAGCCATAGTGAGCATTGCGCTGTCTGTTCATACATTTATAATTCTCTACATGTTCCTAGAATTCAGAGCCTTCGTAATCTTTTCTACATACTTGTCAAAATGAAAAGACCTAGCATCATAACAATAGGGTGAGATTTGACTAGCTTAGGTTGAAAATTATATTAACTAGATGTTGCTTTTAGAGATTATAGGAGTTCTAGCTTAAGCTGTTTCACTAAGCATATGTTTTCTGTATACCAGGCAGTACTTAAAATGTTAAATGAGATCGGAAGTGTGGAAAATATTCCAGATTTCATTGAAGGAGTAAAGAACAGGTGAGCTTGATACTCAGTTTGTTGCCCTTTTTATATGCTTCTGAAATTGTTCTTACAAGTTATATCTGTTCTTTTTCTAGGAAGAGGAAGATGTCAGGTTTTGGGCACCGTGTATATAAGAACTATGATCCCCGTGCTAAAGTCATCAGGAAATTGGCAGATGAGGTTTTCTCAATTGTTGGACGGGATCCACTTATTGAGGTTAGCTTTTCCCATCTGCTTTAATAATACAGGAAAAAACATCTGGTACATTTAAGCCTTTTCTAATTATTGGTATTCTATTATGGTTTGAGCTTTCTGGCAATGTAGAGTAATCAGGAGACACAGTTGCTCTGACCATACATAGGTTGGTAAATTGCAGTTGCCTTGTCATGTGTAGTCTTGCAAACAATGCAATATAACTCTAAAAAAATAAATTTTAAGATATATTGCAATTTACTTTACGTTGAAACTCTAACTGTTGAACATTTATCACCCATAGTTTCTGGTAGATATTGATATATGGTCATGGTTTCAAAATGGCTGATTAATTCACAACAGTTTACTGACCACAAGCGATGCTGATATTCAATTCTAAGTATTTTCAATTGGCCATTTTGCTACTTAATTATTTTTCATGTCATAAATGCTTGAGAATTCTACTCAGAAAATGAGAATTCTAAGAAATTCCGCAGTAAAATGAAGATGATCGACAATCTGGCTTCTCATTTGGGACTACAGGAGTGCCTTGGCAAAACTAATTGTGCAGCCTTACATTTTTTTTTTCCCTTTACGCCATGTCAGGTGGCCATTGCTCTAGAGAAGGCAGCATTGTCAGACGAATATTTTATCAAGAGGAAGCTGTACCCAAATGTGGATTTCTACTCTGGCCTAATTTATAGGTACATTGGTTGGGAGCTACTCTTGTTTTCCTCTCTTTCCTCTTCTTGTTTTTACAGCAGTTCTATTGTTACTGGATTGGTGTTCAGGGCAATGGGATTCCCTACAGAATTTTTCCCTGTGCTGTTTGCCATTCCTCGCATGGCTGGTTGGCTAGCCCATTGGAAAGAGTCACTCGATGATCCTGACACTAAGATTATGAGGCCCCAGCAGGTCAGTAGATATGGAAAGTATTATATAGCACTGTTAGTCTGTTATTGTTTCTCCATGAATCCAGTGTGAACTCTCAAGTTACCACCTGTTCATAGCATCCTAGAGTTTATTTTTGTGATAATACTGCAAAATTAGTAGAGCAAATGCTCCCGCTCAACCCCATTGCTGCCATGCTGGTTCTAAGAAGATAATCTGTGATACAAGTGACTAGACTGACAAGGTCTTTTTCCTGCTGCTATGCCATTTCTTCAGCTAACGATGGCTGCTATAATTCTTCAGGTGTACACTGGCGTCTGGCTGAGGCATTACACTCCAGTCAGAGAACGGGTGTTGCCAAGCCAGAGCGAGGAACTCGGCAAGATTGCCACCTCAAATGCAACAAGGCGCCGTCGTGCTGGTTCTGCCCTGTAGAAGATCACTGCAATGTACAACACCCCGGCGTATGCAATAAACGAATGTCCACTCTTTGACTCTTGTGCTCAAATGGGCCGGGGCAGCTGAACTTGCCTGCAGTTGTAGGCTTTCTGTTGTCAAGTATATAGGCAAGAGAATAATGCAGTGAGAACACTGCACCGTTACAATGTAAAAACTGTCGCGAGGCATGTCTTGCTGTCGTGTACACCCCGCTACGTTTTGTGTACCTTGAACTTTCATGAGATGAATGAAGAGGTACGACCAAGTTCCTGGATTCTTGCCTTGAGGCGATATGCTCGTGCTGGTGATCTTCTGTTCTCATTTTCCAGGCTTGAAAGTTCGATGGCAAATATCACAAACATGAGATGAAATGAACCCTCTTTTGCAATCTCCTGGGGCATAAGTCAATGCATACAAGTAAAATACTATTGTCCCATAAGTTGGATCCATAATTTCGCAAAGTACGTTTCGAAGATTCTGGCCAAGCGATTGGCTCCAAGGTTACCTTTGGGCGTGGATGGAACTTCCAAAAACAATTTCCTCTTGTTCAAATATTGCAAAATCTTTGCAGGAAAAAGAAAAAGAAAAGAAGGAAGCCAACATCTTGCTGTTACTACTAATCAGAGCTGTTTGATATGGCCAACGCAGAGGGTTCTGGATACATGGTAGAACCATCTCTAAAGTTGCTCCCAAACTTGTAAGTTGTAAGACCATCCAACCACCTCCCTTTGTGTTTACGTGTTTACGGTAACATTGTGTATAGGCGACTAACGCGTACTCCCCAGCGCCCTCTCTGTTTCTGTTTCAGCTAGGCCTGGAAACTTGAGAAATTTGAAAGGCCTAGAAACTAGGAATCTTGAAAGCTCCGCTGCGGGGTGAGTAGCGGTTGATGAACTGGAGCTGGGTTGTGACGCCGATGCCGTGGGGTGGTGTCCTGTCTGTCAGGCTTGTATTATTTCACTCGATGATGAAAATGGCACATGCTCTACTGGATGTTCAAGGAAGAGAAATCACCCTTGTCAGTTGTCAAATATAAGCATTAAGCTAACGTCCAACAAAAAAGAATTTATAATGTTCATATGCAACAACCGCAAGCAAACAAATTTTTTTGCCATACATCTTTGCTACACCACATTACATTTTGGAGGTTCTGCACAAAAAAAGGTTCGATACAAACATAAGCAAAGCTTAATGCTGCAGAGAGGCTGCGGGAATCCTGCTGCGTGGTCTGGCCCCAGCAAAGACCTGCTAGGCGACTGAAACTTATGCTTGAGAACAACGTCCACTGGAACTGGCATTCTTCAAGATGTTTTGCTCTTTCGTTTCCCGAGGATGGACCCACCATAGCTGAACAAAAGGCACCAAAGCATGGTGAGATAAATATATAAAATTTTTCATAAGCAATTATCTTGACACAAACAAAAGGATAAAGTACTGAAATGCAGCATCCAAGAATATATAGAAGTTCAGATAAAGTGAGTTTTGACAAGGATCCAAACTAAAGCTCCTGAAAACTATAGCTATACAGCCCAATATTCATATTGCAAGGTTTGAAAATATAACACACACCAGTTTATCTACAACAATTCACATGCGTAAATGGGACTTACAGTGCTGATGTATCTTGTGTTTAGTGATGCCTTCTGTCTCTATGCTCATATCTAGAATAACGCTGCTCATCATCCCTCCTTGAATGATAATGTGAGTCATCATCACGCCTTGACCTCTTGGAATCAGCATCCATACCTCTATTTCTGTCACAGGCCATGCTCTTCATACCTTCTCCCATCATATCTGCTATGATGGTCTCTATATTTCTCTTCTCTAACTCTACTTGAATTTGGGTCATACCGATCATCGTCTAGTTTTCTTTTGGAGTCTCTATCCACACCATCTCCACCTTTCCTTCTATCTTGCTCCCTCTCCTTATGCCTCTCTTCCTCCCTCTCTTGCTGCCTTTTCTTCTCCATTTCAATCCTCTCTTCCTCCCTCTTCTTTTGCTTCTCCAGCTCTTTCCTCTCTACCTCTCTCTGTTGTTGCTTCTCAAGTTCCTTCCCCAGCTCTTTCTTCCTTTGTGTATTCAGCTCATTTCTCCTCCCCTCTGCTTGCCTCCTTTTCCGTTCCTCATAACTATCTGCACTCATGTCAGACTCAGACTCAGACTCAGATTCACTGCTGCTGAGACTGCTGCTGTAATCTGAGCTTTCACTCGAGCTAGCTACTCTTCTTTTGTCTTGTACATCATTTTTTCTCACTGAAGCACTCGGTTGTCTTTCCATGTCACGGGAATAGCCATCCAACTTTGAATCATGCCTATTGCTCCTTTTGGACTTCTCATCATCAAGGTCATGGCGAGAGCTTTCCTTGTACCTTCTGGACTTCCCATCTTCGAAGTCAAGGCGAGAGCTACCATCCTCAAAACCATGGCGAGTGCTATCCTTGTACTTGTTCTCTCTTGCCTTCTCATCCTGAAACTCATGACGAGAACTTTTCATTAGTATGTTTCTCTCATCATCATTGTTCTTCCCATGTTCTGTTTTCTTCTTCCCATAGTCACTATCCGTATCAGACTCGGAATCATAACGAGAGCTTTTAACTGGTATCTTTTTTCTCTCATCATGAATGTTTTTGGCACGCTCTATTTTCTTCTTCCCGTCGTCACTATCTGTATCAGACTCGGAATCATGACGAGAGCTCTTTACCGGTATCTTCTTTCTCTCATCACGAATGTTCTTTGCATGCTCTATTTTCTTCTTCCCATCATAACTATCCGTATCAGATTCAGAGTCATGACGAGAGCTCTTTACAGGTACCTTCTTTCTGTCATCACGAACATTCTCCGCATGCTCTGTTTTCTTCTTCCCATCGTCAGTAGAATCATGATGAAAGGTCTTCAATGGTATCGTCTTTCTCTCATCACAAATGGTCATCGCATGTTTTGTTTTCTTCCTCCCATAGTCACTATCCGTATCAGACTCGGAATCATGACGAGAGCTTCTCACTGCTATCTTCTTTCTCTCATCACGAATGCTATCCTCATGTTCTCTTTTCTTTTTCCCATGGCCAATATCTGTATCAGACTCAGAACCATGGTGAGAGCTCTTCACCGGTATCTTCTTTTTCTCATCAGTATTGTTCTTTGCATGTTTTGTTTTCTTCTTGTCATAGTCACTATCTGTATCAGACTTAGAAAAATGACGAGAGTTGTTTCCACGTCTTGCCTTCTTCCGGTCATTTTCAGAATCATCATCATCTGAACGAAGACGAGATTTCTTGCTGCGTTTCTTGTCCTTCTTGTCATCATAATCAGTCTCTGAATCATCTTCTGAATCATGGCGAGAACTCTTCTTCTTCTTCTTCGTTTCTGTTTCATGTTCGTAATCTGAATCTGAGTCATACTTGCTCTTTCTTGAACTTCTGCTCTTACTCCTTTTGTCATTCTTCTTACTCTTCTTTGCATCCTTCCTTCCATCCTTCAAATCCTTGATATCATTCTGCCCAGCAGTATCCAGTTCCTCAGCATACTTACCGGGAACAAGCTCCCCAGATTCCACATCGCTCTCCACATCCCCCTTCTTTACATCCTCAATGTTCAGCCCAAGAGCAGCCCTCATAGCCTCAAGCTGCTTCTCCTTTCGTGCCGCAACATGGTGGCTCTGTGTGTCAGTAAACCTGAGAAAATTATACCAACTTATTATCAGAGCTTAAATACCAAAAGCAAAGAGAATAAACTGGTGAATTTACAATTACCGACTGCTAACACAGTGAAACACACATGACTAGCAGCTTGGATTTGAAGAAAAGATAATCACACAGCGTTACAAATAAAAGCGCATGAACATGTGAACTGAGGATAGAAGTAACGTATGGAACCAACTGTGCGCAATAATTCTGCTTAAAAATGCCACAATCTCATAACACTAAATTGAGGCACCAAACAAAAAAAATGCTACATGTGCACAGCTAGGAACTGAAGAAATCACACCATACAAATAACAGACACATGAACGTATAAGCAGAAGCTACAATTAGCATATGGAGTTGCCAACTGCAAGCAACAATTTCACTTCAAAATGGTAACATGATCTCAAAAAACTGAATGGAGGTATCCAACTCAAAAAGGCCATGAAAGTATTTAAAAAAACTTTTGTCGTCTCTCCTCTGCACCAATAAGCTATCCAATCCAACAGAAAAAAAAAGGTGTAACATAAATTTAACACTCAAAACAGACAGATTTTCCACATCTGCACAGCTAGTAAATGATAAAATCACAGCAAGCAGCGTACTCTCCAGGCCTGCACCGCTAGGAGCTGATGGAATAGCAGCATGGTTATGGCAAACGCATGAATATATAAACAGAAGCTACAATTTGCGTACGGAACCAACTCCAAGCAAACATTTCACTTCCAAAAGACTGACAATCTCGTCAGAAAACTATAAGTAGAGGCATGCAACTAAAACAACCTAGTAGTATTATAAGTACATTAAAGAAGAACATCATGCATCTTCTACCATCTATGCTCTCAAAGCACCATCAAATCGTGGCAAATCCATACCCGCTGCCCGGCGCGGACGGTCGGCCCGCGCCGCTCCCTCCCCGCGCCTCCTCGGCTGCGGCGGCGGCGGCCGGCCGCCTCGGCCTCCGCGGCCCTGCGCGCCTCCTCGACGCGCTCCTCGATCTCGGCCTCCGTGTATCCCTGGTCCTCCAGGGCGTCCCTGAGCACGAGCAGCTTGAGCTCGATCTGGCGCTTGCGGTCGTGCTCGAGGATGTCCTTGTTGGGCTTGCGCATCCCCCCGAGTCCGCCGCCATCGGCGTCCGGGAGCGGCGGCCTGTGGGGGGTGGAGCGGGGCTTGATGAAGAACTTGTTGGTCTGGACGTACCCGTTGGTGCCCGACCCCCGCGCGGTCTGCAGCCCGATGCCGTTGTACATGGCGCCGGGCGGGCGGGGTCGACGGCGGCGGACACCTAGGGAGGCCTGCCTAGGGTTTGGTCGGGTTGAGGCTAGGGGAGCTGCGGCGTTGTGCTCGTAGCGTTTCTTTGGTCAGATCCCCAAATCGAGTCAGGGAGACGAGAGTCGGTGTCTGATTCGGTGCGGACTGCGGAGCAAGGTGAGAAGGCCGAAACCGCTGCTGGACCGACTGGGCCGTTTGACCGGGCCCGTTCCCGGAACCGCTCGCACCAGGCCGAGAAGGATCCAGCGTCGTCCGTTGTGTTAGACTGTCAGGGCTGTTTGGTCCTAAATCTTTAGCACGCCAGCATTTAAGCAATTTTTACTATAGTTTGAATTTATGTAAAAAATTAGTTAAAAAATAAAATTTTCGTTAATGAGTTTTTTGAGCCTCAAATAACTATCAACGATAAATTTCTCACTTAGATGAGTTATTTGGGGCTCAAAGAACCCATTAAAACGAAACATTTATCGTTCAAATTTTGGCATGCCAAAGGTTTGGCACCAAACCAAGCGGGCCCTCGGTGCCCAGTGGGTTCGATCTGGGTTTGGCAAACCAAACGGTCCTGTGTGTAAAGGGGGTTAGACTAAGCAAAGATGGAATCTCCGTTATACCAGTTATACGCAAAGTAGAATTTGAATATAAGCGATGGGACAGAGGTGGACCAGAGCCACCGTCCACCCACCCTACTCTTCTTCTGTTTTTTACCTCATTTCAATCCAAATTGGACCTTCCCCGATGCTCTCTTCCTCCCCCAATGCGCCGATGGCTCCCGACCACCGCCTTCATCCTCCCCCGCCGCCTTCTCCACGCGCCACCGCTGCCATGGACTTTGGGTTCAGGTTGGGGGTAGCTGTGCGACGGTCATATTCTCCATCCCCGGCATTAGGCTGTGCGACGGTCATATTCTCCATCCCTGGCATTAGAGGGGGGGTAGGGGTGGTAGGCCTGGCCTAGCGATGGTGGCGGTCGGACGGGCGGCTAAGACGGGTTGCGAGGCCACCACCGGTCCAGCGGGGTAGGGCGACGGTTGGGCCAAGGTTGGGCGAGGAAGCTCCTAGGACGGGGGAGGCCGCAGCGAGGTTGCCAAGGCGCCAGCGACCTACGGGTAGTGGCGGGCGGGGTGGGGAGGGGCAGTGGCGGTGGCGACGGGAGGAGGAAGGAGGAGGAAGAGAGGGGTGGTTAGGATTGAGCCCAAAATAAATGGAATTTGGCCCATAAAAAAGAAAATAGCCCACAGAAGCTGGGTGGAAGGGATGGGATGGGTGGCCTCTTCAAATTAGCCTAATGTGCTGCACTCGTAATGGACGGACTAGATACGGGGTTTAGATGGGCCAGACGAACCTGCATGTGTTGTTTTCACCATTTAATTAGATTTTTAGACAACCATTTCATTAGATTTGTGGAAGGAAAGAGAGTTAGAGGAACCTGCATTCCCTAGTAGATTATACTCAAACTTGGAAGTTGGCACGCCCATCTGCTAAACACCGTGTATTTTGTCCTCAGAAATGCATCATGAAGGAAAATTGCAAAACCCATCCTCTCGACCATGAAGAGGCACAATCGAGCCCCCCGGTGTACCTCGACGAGATCCAAGCTCAACGAGTGAGTACTGAGTAACATGAGTAAGACCACACTCCCAACACACCTCCATCCTCCTACAAGTCGCTTCCCTCCTCAAAATCGTGGAGGCAAGTGTGTTGCATGTGGCGGTACAGTCCTTATAGCAATGCGCGGCGGCGTTGTGGAGGTGACCAAGGACTCCGTGGCGACGAGCAGTGGAGTAAATGCTGCCTCTCTTCCCCATCCTCACGTTGTTCGTTGTGTGTACTTCAACCCACTTATTCTACGCGTGCGTGCCACCGCCGCTCCGGATGCGCGCCCCCGCCCCCACCCTTCTTCTTCATTCCCATGCTCCCGCCGCCGCCTCGAGCTCTGCCCACGGCCGGCGCCTCTCGGCACCTCACTGCTCGGCCCACCGCTGCCCACCGCTAGCCGAGCCGGCGCTCGCCCCTGCCACCTGCCCTTCCCAACCGTCATCTCCCACCGCCCCCTGGCGGCGCCAGTCTTTCCGCCGCCGTCTCGACCACTGGCTGCCGTCCCTAGGCCCCCCTTTACCGCCAGAGGTGGAGGAGAAGGGCATCGCCGGCGGCCTCCAACCCCAACCCTGAACCCTAACCCTAACCACCGCCGCCCCGCCCGCCGCCACCCGGGAGATCACCGGTGCCTCGGCACCCTCGCCACGGCCTCCTCGCCCGCTGCCTGCAGCCGCACCGGCCCACTCCCGCGCCGCCGCCTCCATCCCGACAGTGGCGCGTGTCAGGGCACGCGCGCTAAATAGTGATTTGGTGTGTACTTGTGCGCTCATCGCCGACACATCAAGGCTCTTCGATACTGATCTAGTTACTGGTATGGTATACCGCCATTCCAGCCGGTGCCATATTTGTATTAATATGCCCGCTTAGAAATGAAAAAATAGTTTAAAGATGCGGAGAAAATAAACATGAGAATTGATTTTATTTCATTAAGGAAGGGGTTAAAATTGTGTTTTTAGTCATCAGATAGTGAGCATGGTAATAAAATAAAAAAGGAAGCAACTAAACATAGACCCCTCTATATTTAGTCTCAAATAGAGACCCACCTTTCCTTATTTAACAAAAGCAACTTCCCCTTGTTGCAGCTCGTCCCCGCCTGCAGGTCCAGCCTGCAGGTCCTAGCGCGCACTTTTGATCCTGGCCCCACATGTTTTCTTTTTCTTCCGTCCACAGCTTTTGGCCGCAAGTGTGCATGCCGAGGCCGACTCCAACAGCGTAGGCATCCAGAGACCCAAACCTAAAATGCCTACTAGACGGGCAGGCAGTTACTGTGGCAGTTGGCAAATAACTCCAACAATGTAGTCATACGGCTTGGCATTTTGGGGCATGAGGCTGAGAGAATTGTCAAAATGGGTTCCTCTCTCAATTGCCAGTTCTTCTACGCTTATGAGAGGATTTTCTCTATGCCATTAGAGACCAAACCGATATGCATACCATTAGCAAATTAACACCAGTTGAAAATAGTCTTTTTTCAAATGCCTACTGCTGTTGGATACAGCCTCACCAGGAAAGAAGCAAAAGCCCAGAAAAGACCCAATAAAACGATCATACCTAACCCCCTTGTTGCATGACTGCATTTGCTGCCGTAACGTCGCCACCGCCGTTCCAACAGAAGCAGCTCCAAAAAATCAATGACAAAAAGTAGATCGCAGAGAAGACAGAAGGGGCACGTGCAGAACTACGGAAAATTGAAACAATGATCCAATAATCAATCTAGAGGATCGAAAAGCAACGTAGCTCTAGAAAAAAGATGATTTCTCTTTTACCAGATTGAAACATGCAGACAATTTATCCCCTTTAGACAATAGCAAGGACTATATGTTTGTGGCATGATTCATCCTGTGACAAAAAAGAATGTAACAATGATGAACTTGCATGATGTTGTGATGAAAAGGCAAGGACGGTATGGTTGTGGCATGATTCATCATTTAGAATGCATGATTCATTATGTTAACTAAAAAGAGCATCCAACCAATACATCTTTGGACCGATGCCTAAGAGGGGTGAATTAGGATTTCTAGAACTAAAGATCTCTAAAAACTACTGTTGGCATTTCTTAGCCTACTGATATAAATCCTGCAAGCGCACGGAAACACGTTGTAGCTTTTCACCCAAGAGTATTCCTAAGGTATCAAAATCCACGAGGAACGAGAAATAACTCAACGTAGAACAGATAGAACCGAACAGTAAAACCAGCGATTGTAGATGTATAAAACAGAACAGGGCATGATCACTACTTTAAATATAATAACTTAACTTTACTCAACAAATTGGTACTCTACTCAATAGGTTTACTTGAACACCGATACTGTAGAACCACTTCCGGGCACCAGAATGTTGATAACCCAGATGAGAAAGGCGGGTACTACAGATCTCAGCTATGAGTCGATGACTACTTATCCGAACGACGGGGTTGGATTACATAGGACACACACCTGCTGTCACCAGGTGGGACTACCAACCAAAACTGCGTGGGACAAGACACCTTCCAAAGCAAACTTTAGTCTTGACACCACGTCTACACGAACGAGTTTACTACTACACTGGTTCGAAACTAGAAAGCAAGCACAACTATATAGCTAAACTACACAGAGCACACTTGGCACTCCGTAAACTATTAAACGGAGAACTGAGAATGTAAATAAAGCAAGTATGAAATAAATAAAGGAGGGGGCAAGGAACTTTACTGTATCATAGAAATAGAGTAATAATTCCTCTGAGAATAAGAGATCGGGAACAGAATACCAAAGAGAATTCCAACTCCTTTACTCTACAACTTACTACTCACTCTTGATACACTTGGCTCTCTCTACGATGCCAAGGGTGGCTTCACTACTATACTCTACACTCAACTACACAACCACACTATTCTTCTATTGATCCACCATACCCTACAAGTGACCTCCCCTGGGGGTATTTATAGCTAGGGAGTGAAGGGGGTACTTGTAGGTGTTCTAGGTCGGTAGTTGGGGTAAGTCGGTGGTCGGCCGACCATGGGGGAGGTCGGCCGACCTAGGCAGTGGTTGGGCGACCGTCTGATGCACCGTCTTTGATGCTCCTGCGGCTGAGATGCTTTCCATACGTCGGTTGACAGTTGTGGCGGTTGAGGCACGTGCAAAACGGGGTCGGTGCAAGGTCGGCCGACCTTGGTGGAGGTCAGGGCGACCACTTGATTGGCTGCATGTCGTCTCCTCGGATTGCTGACGTCATCAATCCCCTTGCGTGATGGCCTTTCGACGCTTGGATGCATTGGATACTTGATCTAATGGTTGTATTTGACGTGTTTTGTGTTTCTTTGCATGCAGGTCCAGGATTGGTGATGTGGCTGGGTCGGGCGGCCATGGGCCATGGTCGGGCGACCATGCCTCCCGGGCCTAGGCTGCCTGGTGGGCTGCCCAGTCATTCTGATGGTCGGGCGACCCTGGGGGGTGGTTGGCCGACCCTGAGAGATGGTCGGGCGACCCTGGTGGGTGGTCGGCCAACCTTGAGAGATGGTCGGGCGACCTTGGTGGGCTGCCCGGTGGGCTGCCCAACCTCTCTGATGGTCGGGCTGACCCTGGGAAGAGGTCGGCCAACCATGGGAGATAGTCGGGTGACCCTAGTGATGGCCGGCCGACCATGAGTCTTTGGCCCATTGCTTTTCCCCTTGCCTCATTGCCTCTATTTTGTTCAATCCCTATGGTTTTGAATATGAAGAACTCCTGCATACAACTTTTATGCACAACTCGTGGAACTGGTTAGAAATAAATGAAATCTTGACAAAGTATACTCTAAAACATGAAATGTTGGTGGTCGAAATGGGTTTTATCGACCGCCAACAACTACAACTAATAAGCAAAACCTATGCAAGATAAACTACTTATGTGCACTAAGATTTTGCAAAGTGTTGCTAACTCTACCCTGACCAAATCTTGCAACATAGTTCCACCTAGAAACTAACCTATCAAGCTAGTCTAGAAATGTAAGCAAACAATTGCAAAAATATAAATACGGAAGCTAAAGAGATAGGCAGAGAGAATATAAACTCCCAATGACGATGACGACGACACGATGGAGACACGGGGATTTTTCCCGAGGTTCGAGGAGGCCAACGTGCCTCTATCCCCTACTCCTCATTTGGCGCCCCATGCAAGGCTTTGTTCTCGCGTAGTCTTCAAAGAAATACGGCCTTGCCCATACAAGGTGGAGGATGGCAAAGTGACCTCTGCGGAGGTCAAGCAACCCGGTTGGGTCTCCGAATATCTCTGGTTCACACCCACACGAGCCCTTCTCTCACGTAGTCTTGGACTACGGCCTTGCCTACACAATGGTAGAGGATTGTCGAGACTGTTGGGGTCTTCCGTAGGCCTTCTCACGGAGCAATCTCACTGTCTCCACTAAGGAAGCTTTTGACCAAAGTGCCGAGGGCCTTCCTCTCTCTCACAAGTAAGGTGGTGGTCACTCCACACTCTGGAGGGTCTCACAAGACTTACAAGCCTCACACTTACAAAGGTAAACGTGCACGCAAGCACGGGTAATAGACAAATAGGTCTAAGCAAAGATGCAACTAAACACTAGGTATGTCGGGATGTGTCTAGTTAGCTCTTGTGATGGTTGGGCTCTAAAATGTGTCTCTACACATCAAATAGGCTCGAGGAAACGTATCCCAACACTACAATAAACTCAAGAGTCACCAACCATAGTGTGGAGGCAAGCGAAGGGGTTATATATAGCCCAAAGCCTCAAAACTAGCCGTTGGAAGCAATCTTCGTTTTTCTGCGTGACCACCGGACCGTCTGGTGGTACACCGTACGGTGCTTGTATTCAGCTAGCCATTGAGTCGATCCGTTGGATTGAAAATTCGACCATTGGAGACCACTGGTCTGTCCGGTGCATGCTAGAGCTTGGGTCATCAAGTTGACATCCATTTTGTCTTGAACGTTCGGTGATTCACCGAACCATTCGGTTGTGGACCAGCCGACCATCCGGTGTGTGTAAATAACGGGACGCAGTCGCTCCTTCTTCCACTGTCTATAACGTCCGGTGGTAGACCACCTGACCGTTTGGTGGTATCACCGGACCGTCCGGTGCGTGTATTCCACACGGGGTCTTGAATCTTCAACTTCGGATTTCTTCTACTCGTCGGACCGTCAGGTGGCCATCATCGGACCGTCCGGTGCGTGCAAAAATCAGGCCCGCTGACCGGTCAGTGGGACCGCCATGTCAAGACAACCTGCTTCTGATGGGATGGAGTCTCGGGTCTTTTCTTAAGCCCTTTAAGACCTCCTTTGAGGTGTTTGTACCCCTAGTCCATCTCTTGCACGTTGGGACTTAAACAAAAATACTTACACACATATTAGTCTCAAATGGTAGGTGTTGTCAACTCTGTAAGTGCAACAAGGCTCCTTAGTGGTTTTGGTGTTTGAGTGACAATGCGATTAAAGGTCTAATATCTTTGTAAGATCATTTGACAGGTTTTTACAGGTATATATTGTCAAAGGACATCACTAGTGTTGCTCTATTAATGCACTTTGAGACACTTGACTTTCATGTTAAGAAAAGTGACTTTAAATTGTATCTCTTTCATTTGGATGTCACTAACTTACTTGGATTTCTTATATATAACAAGTGGCCTGATCATGAAGACACTCTATTGCATATTAAAGCCAATAATGATCAAGACAAATTGAATGAATGGATAATGAGCAAATGTGCTCCATTTACCTATCGAAGAGGTTTTCTAAATTGAAGTCCAACTATTTTGCTCAAAGAGGATTACTCACAAAGGAAAAAGCTCAGCTTCGCTATCTCCCTCTGTGGATATATTTCAAGACGGCATTATTCATCAAGACAAGACTCAAGCGGATTTCATCTAGATTTATATTCACCTTGAGCATAGGTATGCCGTACTATCAAGAGGGAAGCGAAGCTCGGAAGTCTCTAGTCAACATGTGCTCACAGCTAGTTCAGAGAGTGTCGAGCCAAAACACTCCTCGTGAGTTGTTATTGTGCTGAGGGTGGGTTCACCGGATTGTCCGGTAATCCTCACCGGACTATCCGGTGAAGGCTGAGCCCAGAGTTGAGAGTGATCTCTCTGATCTTTTCCTTGTGCTTTCATCTCCAAGTTAGGTGTATCTCTAATGGAGACAACACCTACACTTTGCTCATCTGTTGACCCAGGCTCAGTGTCTTAGCCTCTGGTCAGGGAACCCCTCACCGGACTATCCGGTGAACTATACCGGACTGTCCGGTATAGGGGGTTTGAGCTCCAACGGCTAGTTCGCCTCTACCGGACTATCCATTAGAAACGTATCGGACTGTCCGGTGATGGTCTGACACAGTCCAACGGCTAGTTTTATGAGGGTGGGTATTTATACCCCCCACTCTCTTCCAGTTGGAGCTGCTGCTTCCCTCCACGTCCACATCCATCCAGAGACTCTTAGTAACACCTCCCAACACTCTCTTTGTGAGATTGAGCTAAATTTGTGAGATTCTTGAGTTGGGAGAGGGTTTGTGAGATTGTGTGAGCTTCATTGTGAGCACCTTGCTTCTGAGCACAGTTGGCAAGCATTTCCGAGAAGTGTTTTTGTTACTCTTGGAGGTTTCCTCCTAGACGGCGAGAGCGACCCGAAGGGCACCCGGCTTGTGGGTGCCACTTCTCTTGTAGGTGATTACCCCGCTCTTCAGAGCATTTGCAGTGAGCACCTTCGTAGCCTTGGTGGTTGTGAAGGAGAGGTCGTGAGTTGAAATAGACTCAAGCTCTTGGTGGGTGCCTCAACGGGGACGTACGGACACTTGCGGGTGTGCCCGAACCTCGGGACTAAAATCCTTTGTCGTGTGTGCTGTGCCCCTGCTGGGAGACCCAAGCTTTGTGCTTGTGGTTGTTTTACTTGCTTACATTACATTATTGCTTCCGCTATTATTATTCGTGTGCAAGTTCTCTATGTGAGTGCAGGGACAAAGTGTTGCCGAGATCATAATCAACATACAAACACATTACACAGCTCCACATAGCTCGATAAGTATTTTCTCGCATATTTACCTTGGGGTTTCGGCTTCTGTGTGACACCGGACTATCCGGTGTAGAGAACCGGAATATCCGGTTATACCGAACTGTCCGGTTGTACCCATCGGACTATCCAGGTGTGAGTGCTGACGGTGTGTTTTTTAAGCGGTGTAAATTTTCAGTTACGCCTATTTCACCCCCCCTCTAGGCGACATCTAGGTCCTTTCAAACTCAACCACCAAAATTACATTAGGGAATTAAACACAATGCTTAGGGTCCATTTTCCTTACAATGCTCATATCATGGCCCTTTCGGTCTGCAAGTATATCATGTATAAAAATTATATAAAAAATGATGCATGATTCTGCGTTTTCACCAATATATTGCTCCCCCTCTTGGGCCCTCTAGGGTGAAAAAATACCCACCAGCCTTCTTTCATCTTTATGAAACAAAAAGATAAGAAAAAAAGTAAGATTCAGGGGAGAAAATATTATATAAAAACATAGCAGAAAAGAAAAGTAACTAATGGAAAAAAGTTACATCACATAGGATATTGTTACTTTCTATGAATTTGTAATGGGCAGGAAAACCACATCTGACAAAGTAGTAACTTATGGGGGAAACATTACATCTATAGAGTATTACTACTTTCTATAAACACGCAATTGGCACGAAAACCGTATGTGAGATGTCCCTCCACGATGTGGTACGCTGGCCAAGGCGCGGCAAAAAAGGCTACTAGATATGGCTCCAGAGTCCTGTCGTGCATGCCATTGCGAGTTGGCATGAGGAAAGAGCGCTACGGCGCAGGCTTTTGTTTTTCTGGCTATGATCATATATCCAACCTTTTATTTTGTCTTTTATTTTAAACTTTTTAACTTCACTATGTTTACAATGTCTCTATCTCTAGAATACGTTTACAGTGTTTTGCATATCTTCTTGCACTCACTAATAATGACAATAGTCTCAACTGTTGTATTACTGTGCAAGGGGACACATCCCATGTCAGATGCGATCAGGGGCGGACCTGCCACTAGGGCCATGGCCCTAGTCTTGGTTGTTGTTATATGCTAACATGTGTCAAATTATGTGTTAGGATTATAAGTCCTGTACATTATAATTTGTTACATTTTTCATTACAATCACAATTAGACTGATGTATATTACTTTTTACTCAAATTCTTGTTCTAGTCTAGTACATAATAAGAACAACTCTGTTAGAGGGATTCGCTACAAAAATCATCCCATCTAGCTTGGTAAGACTGTCTCTGGCAGCTTGCATATCCACCTTGCCTTTCAAATTCCACTATGTGTACAATAGCGCTACAGTATTGTTTTATATTATAGGCAGTCTTTTTACACGGTCTGCTGGCGGTGGTCTAACCACTGACCAGAGCCAAGATCTCATCTATCATGGCCAATCCTTAAGACTCCATCACTACTGGCGACCTGATCTCTGCTACGAGCACCACGCCATCTCTATGTCTTCCACCACCCACCTCACGACTCCACCTCTCTTGAGCTAGAAGACACAAATCAAGCACATAGATCACTCTCATCATATTCTCAGCATTCCCCTCTCTTACATGAGAGAGAATGTTCTCGGTCAGGTCACTCAACTAGTCACATGTGATTTATAGTGCCAGACTGCTGTTAGACATTGAATTTCTAGAATTTTCTTGTTTTTTAAATGTACATTATCACATGGTTTATATTTTAGAAAAAAACATATTAACAATTTGATACATTATATATGTGTAGCATATGCATTATGCATCAAGTCTGATTAGACTTAGAACTTGGCTCTAGTCTATGGAAAATCTTAGGTCCGCCACCGGATGTGATGCCATATGATGGTTGTCTCGTCTCGTCTCTGCAGAGTAGATACTAGTAGTACGTATGTAGTACTACTGATAGTATCTCTTTGAAAGAGAGAACATGACCTCAAGGAAGGCCTGTGCATTCCGGGGCACCGTGCAATCCGTGTCTGGTGTCACTTTTCTCATTTTTTGGGTCTCCGTCACTCTCTTGTATCTGCGGCTCCAAAACACACAGACCTCGCGCGATACGGATGAATTTGATCACATTACTAATAAAATAATTAGTCAAAAGTTAAGTTTTTAGTTTGACCAAAGTAATTAAATCACCTCCACAACATAGAATGAAGGGTTATTTGGATCATGCTACTACAACTTTCGCAGTTTAGAAATATACCACTACTATTTGTCTATTTTTGAAATATGCCATTGTAATTCTTCTTCTACTAAAAACATGCCTTTTTGTACGTATCCAACGCTGTAAGGCCTACCTGTAGGCTAGTGTATTTTCGTACGGACAAAAATGCCCACATTATATTCTTCTTTTCCCTTAAGTCTATGACTCAAGAGCCCCACATGTCTTCCCTTCTATCACCTCATTTTCTCCCCTGGCATCTCCTCCCCATCGTGCCCTGCCACCATGGCCGCCTGGAACATCGCCCGCTGGCATAGCCTTCCGCCGTCCCGTAGCTTGTCACCGGCACCATGAAGGTAGTGGCGTCCATGGGCCATTGGCGCGTGTGGGTGGAGGCGGTGGCGTGGCCGCCGACACGCAAGCGACGACTTGAGGAGGGCGTGACTGGCCACCAGTGCAGGTCGTGATGCAGCCGCGAGAGCAATGGAAGAGGGCCCACCAACGTGGGTGAGAGAGGATGGGAGGGGAGGATAGGATAGTCCACTGACATGAGTGGAGGAGAATGGGAGGGACCGCAGGCGTGGGTGCGGGGAAGGAGAGTGGGCACGAATGCAGGTGAAGGAGGAGGGGGAGCGTTGCCCGGCGCAGCTGAGGGAGGAGGATAGGGCCTGCCAGCGCGGGTGAGGGAGGAGGGAGGGCTCACCCGCGTAGGATAGGAAGGAGGAGAGCTTCCAAAATGGGTGAGGGAGGAGAAGGAGGGCCGCTAGCTCGCAAGGTTGAAGAGGAAGAAGATGGCCTATGGGGGCCACACGTCAGTGAGATGTAGATGGAGGTGACATACAGAAATATATTAGCTTATACGTGGGACCAATAGCTTCCTGCATGTATAAAATGGTATGGATTAGGTAGGGAACAAATTGTGGTGGCATGATTCCTAATATGTGAGTTGTAGTGGTATATTTCCAAATTGCGAAAGTTATAATGGCATGGATCCAAATAAGAATTAGAACCAAAGTAGAGTGGTACGACAACCTCCTAGGAGAGAAGTTAGCATTGCTCTTCAGTTTTGCCAAATGATGATCATCTCGTCCAGTTTTGGACAAAATTTCATTGTTTTTTGAGTTTGTTTGATTAGATTTTGGCTATTTTATTTGTTTGAAACACAGGTCAGGATGAAAACAAACAACCAACGTGTTCGATTTTGAGGGCTGACTTTTCCAGTTTTGGCTGCCCAATCTGTGTTGTTTTCTAGGGTTTGACCCTTGGTTTCATGCCTTGTTTTCTGAATAGAGTAGTACATAGGGCAAGAAAGGAAGTAGGTTTGTCCTCGGCCGGCCGACTGACTCGGAGCGGGTCCCTGTGTTGCGTTGAGTTGCTGGACAGATTCACAAGCATGCCTATTGCCAGGAGGATATGATTTTTTGGCGACTACTCCACGCCGCCATCCCATCCTCTTGCCTGTCAGTTGTGCTGCCAAATGATCAAAGGTTATGGATGAATCATCCATAGGCATACCAACACTCTCTTGTACCTGTAGTAAGACACATTAACCAATAAATGGAAAGTCGTTAGCCTTATGGTGGTATTATGTATGCATCTCCCTATGCACGCTGCAGGCTGCACCGCACCACACATCGTGTCATTTTACGTGCTGATGGTCAGGTATATACGTGTTCATAGCTGCTCGATGGAGACTGGAGAGCATCGTGCAGTCGTACCTTGCCTATTGAACGGATCGAAGCCATCCGACCGGTCGACGACATGGGACTAGGGAGAGGCGTGGATTCGCTTGTAGCTGCATACGCCTCTGATGGCAGAAGAATATGTAGAGGAGGACGAAGGCGGCGGCGGCGTCATGAACACCCCCATGCATGCAGAAGACAACGGCAAGCCCAAGACAATGTTCCAACACCCGACGAGCGCAGTGGAAGGAGAAGACGCCACGAGGCCCAAAACATCAACCCGGCGCCGGAGGCCACCGTAACATCCAGCCCATGGTGTCGAAGGAATGCGGCAAGCACGTGCCTCCTCCCATCGCGCCCGCGGAACGCACCACATGTACCATACGCCAGCTTCGTGTAGCTACAGCTAGAGTGCTAGACATTGCATCATTAGCAGTCTTTTTAACGGTTTTCAAGATGTCATTTTTCCCGTGGATTTGTTATTGAACCACAAGAATTACCATTTACTTCATTTTCACCTCTTCTGTTGGCCTTCTTTGCATACCCATTATGAGCTTGTATGCACAACATTAATCTTTCAAGACCCATCGACACCTTATATAGTCTTAAACAAATGCCTTTCTGATATTATAATATGCTGAGAAGAAGAATATTCTGGTGCGAAGTGTTTCTTCGAAATATGAGGTTATTAAACTTTGCTTCACCTCGACTTATAATAAATAGGTTGTCTCTCTTATTCTTGCTAAACTTTGCTTCCATGTAATTGTTTGTTCAATATATGAAAATTTTGCACCTTACTTATCTTTGGCACTTATCTTTGGTGTGGATCAAATATCAGTTTTCGTTCTTGCTCTAATTTTTTTTCATGCAGTTAGTTTGTTGTTGGGTCTGCGCCTAGACAAAGAGAGAGAGAGAGTAGTCTGAAAATCCATCCCCTTCCCTCCAACCCTAGAGTTGCTTATATAGTGGGGGAAGGTTGTCATTTTTGCTGTGTTCCATTAGCCTTTTAAAATATTATAGGTAGGTCCTTGTTTCTTACAAAGAGGTCCTTGCTAGGCATATTTCCCAACACAATTCAATGTCAATTCTTCATCCTATTATGCGACACAACTGTTGTGTTTCTGCTCTGGTCAAAAGATAATTTTGTCCAAGTACTGTTGTATTCGCGCAGATAGTGCATGCCGATTCTCGTTTCATACTCTTTACCATTTCGGCGTACCATTTATTTTGTCATCACAGTTAAACTAGTTTATCCTGTGTTGAGCACCTAATTGGGTAGGTCCATGTTGGCCAGCGCCACCGGATAGTCCGGTGGCATGTACCGGACTGTCCGGTTGGGCCAGACTATCCGGTGATCTGTGCCGGACTATCCGGTGGAGTCGAGTCCGAACAGAATTCTGCGAATTAGGCAAGATCTTGTGGGATTCGACTTGTACAGGGGTTAAGACCACCCCTATAACTATAAAGGGGTAAGGCCAATTGACGCATCCACAATCGAACCAATCTATTATTTTGTCTACTTTTATGCATATCTCTATTCCCAAACCCTAATTCTTCTCTCCAACCCTAATTTTCGCCACCTGTCGACTCTACGCCGACCCAAGGAGCTCTAGGTGGCCTGCTGACGCTAGAGCAACCCCTAGCGTTGATCCTCCCTGACGGGGTCCATCCCGGGTGGATTGGTCTAGGTCATATCGTTGGTGATTGGTGCTAAAATGTGTCAACACACTGTTTGGCGACTCCGCTGGGGACATCAGAGGTAAATTCGAAGCTAGCAGTCATGGTTGAGCTTGCGGATACATCTGAAGTCACACAAAGCAACATCATAAGGCCGGCTTTTGAGGATTTGCCAGCTGAAGAACAAAAACGCTTCGACGACATGATGAAGGAAGCCACGGAGGGCATGATGAAGAGGTTCCTGGGGACGTTCACCATGGATCGCCATCAGAAGGTAACTAAGGAGAAGGAAGTCACCCTAGACACCCTATTGCCGATGATTTCTTCATCAACTACCAATGTAAGTGATTCGGGAACCCTTCACGCATTTGAATCCATGAACGTTTATGTTGATCGAGGTCATAGTCAGTTTGCCGATTGATTGGGCGCTTTGAAAAATTCCATAGATGTATTAGTTAAGGCTCAAGGAAAAACCTTTGCTTCTACGTACCCCTCGCATGAACCAAGCGTGGAATCGGTCGCACCAAGCCCATCGGCACCAAACGGGTCTCAACAGATCCAGCCGATGTATGGCATGCCTGCAAATTTTTATCCGGGACAACCGAAACCTCCGTCGTCGCTGTTGGGTAAACCGGTTCGGCCGGTCATGCCCACCGGACAGTCCGGTGTCACCACCGGACAGTTCGGCACTTCATCGGACAGTCCGGTGCTTCCCACCGGACTATCCGGTATGGCCAATACAGGGGCTGTCATGGCCCCATCACGCGCAACAGTTCCCCAAACTTCGGTTTATCCTAACCGAAGGATTGTGTTAAATACGGCAGGAGTAGAATACTTCACACCGCCGCAAGAATTAGAGGGATTTATTCCACCCTTCACTACGGTCTCTTATGGTACAGGATCGGTTCCACCAACCGGTTCGGGTGTGCCTAGGGGTCCTGTTTCTAATCATACTTATGATCAGATCTGGTCTGTACAGAATCCTACGGCTGCTAAATCTCACGGACAAAAATTCGGTGTTTTCACATCTGAAGTTAAGGACGAAATATGGCAAGAGTTAGTGGCTGCTCTCAAGAAAAGGGCAGGGATTGATGTATCGGGTTCTATTGGCTCATATCAGAAACCCTATGACTGTAGATTCGATGCTCATGCTTTCCCTCAAGGATTTAGAATACCAGATTTTGTGA
Source organism: Paspalum vaginatum (assembly GCA_030272315.1). NCBI lineage: Eukaryota > Viridiplantae > Streptophyta > Magnoliopsida > Poales > Poaceae > Paspalum > Paspalum vaginatum. The sequence goes on along the minus strand of CM059015.1, from coordinate 39,473,075 downwards.
AATTCTCTGGAAGTATAATAAGAATACTAGAGAACACATCAGTCAATTTTTAGCACAATTGGGGGATTTAGCTGAAAGGGAAGCTTTCCGAATTCGGATGTTTTCTTTGTCTCTTACAGAAAATGATTTTGCTTGGTACTCTTCTTTGCCTCCCAATTCAATTAGCACTTGGGATGAGATGGAGGCAAAATTTCATGATCATTTTTTCTCAGAAGAATATGAGCTAGAATTGGCCGATCTATCCAAAGTTTGGCAAGGTCGTGAGGAATCGGTTCATGATTATCTTAACAGGTTTAAGGATGCTAGAAACTGATGCTTTCGATTGACTGTGTCGGATAGGGAGTTAGCTGGATTAGCTCTTAAGGGGAGGAGACCTTACATTAAGGAAAAGCTAGCCGGCACGCGATTTTATTCTCTATCCTTATTACATCAGCAGGCTTTGGCTGTAGAAAGCCAGAGTAGAGATAGCCAAAAGGCTGCGCGTCATAATGTGAATCTTGTGGATTATGATTCGGCTAGTTCTGATGATGATTCTAAGGAAGTTTATGCAGCTTAGCTTTCTTGGTCCAACAAGGATAAATCATTTGCCTGTTCATCTTTGAAGCCAATTACTAAGAATCGGCAGCAAGAGGTTAAATTTACTTTTGATGTTGCTAAATGCGATAAGATTTTTGACGAACTTCTTAAAAGTGGGAAAATTACGTTGTCGCATACTATTCCTTCTATTGATGAATTGAAATGGAAAACATATTGCAAGTGGCATAATTCTTTTTCTCATGCAACTAACGATTGTAATGTTTTCCGTCGATAGATACAATCGGCCGTGAATCACGGCCGTTTAAGTTTTCCAGAGATGCAAATTGACAAGCAGCCGTTCCCCTTGAATACTCAACACTCTCTTGTACCTGTAGTAAGACACATTAACCAATAAATGGAAAGTCGTTAGCCTTATGGTGGTATTATGTATGCATCTCCCTATGCACGCTGCAGGCTGCACCGCACCACACATCGTCGTCATTTTACGTGCTGATGGTCAGGTATATACGTGTTCATAGCTGCTCGATGGAGACTGGAGAGCGTCGTGCAGTCGTAACTACCTATCGAACGGATCGAAGCCATCCGACCGGTCGACGACATGGGACTAGGGAGAGGCGTGGATTCGCCTGTAGCTGCATACGCCTCTGATGGCAGAAGAATATGTAGAGGAGGACGAAGTCGGCGGCGGCGTCATGAACACCCCCATGCATGCAGAAGACAACGGCAAGCCCAAGACAATGTTCCAACACCCGACGAGCGCAGTGGAAGGAGAAGACGCCACGAGGAAATACCTAAGCTATTTAGGATGCATACAAGGGTTGAAAATCTGTTAGTGTTGCAGGGGTTTATACATATAAGCTTAGTGTACATTGCAAGTAGTGTGGGTAAATATGTATAGTATGTAGAAATAAATGCGTTAAGACTTGAGCGAATATATAGAGTAAATAAGAACTCTTGCCACTAAAAATAGAGAATATGTGCTATTGAACTAAGGACCAAATCTTTAAATTGTGGTTGTGAGTAGAGGGATTCTTTGCCATGCAGGCTATTGTAGAACGTCATGTACTAGACTTGAGTAAACCAATAATCTTATCTTTTATCCAAACATGTCACATAAAATCAAATGCAAAAGATGAAATGTAGCATCCAAAATTGCAGTTGGTAGTGCAAAGGTTTCCACACATTTGGTTAGTTGAAACTGTAGTTGTCACAAATTGAATTGATCAATTCATTAATGATAAATCAGCCAGTAATTAAAATAGCACCTATTTTGAAACTGGAAAAGGTCAAAGATTATAGCGAATTAGAAGGCTTTATAAAGACCACTGTCATTAAGCTCATCTACAATGAAGAGATCAAAGATGAATTTTAGACCGCTGTTGTTCAAATCAACCCACCTACCAAAATCTACAGATGGTGAAAGAATATGTAGTCAGTACAACATCCGCAAATTTCTCTAAAGACGTACTGATTGTCAACAACGTTGAAAAAAATTGAATTTCGATATGCGACAATATTGCCATTAGTGGTATTGTTGAGAGCGTTGTTATTGTTTGGATATTCGTAGTTAACAGTCGTGTGTGAAGCAACCACTAGATATCTAACGACAATATTGTTAAGCGTTACTAGTGGTGTCAGTCCATCTGTCTTTGAAACTACAATTTTGAGCACACGAATTATTTAAGTTGTATTTACTTTTGGTTTATGTTTTTTCTTTGATTTAGGCTCCCTAGAATTCTCTTCCTCTCCCACCCTTTATTCTTCTCCTACCTCACCTCACGGCCGACATGCACCGCTGCTTGCTGCGAATCCATGATATGTCGCCTTTCCATGCGTCGCTCATCGGTCATCACCGCTGTCAACACGATGAATTGCAATTTTTCCTCTTGGTACATTGACGCTTGCGGGACAGTTTCACTCCACATAACATGGGGAAATAATTTTTTTCAACAAATACTCCCTTCAGTTTTAAATGTGCGTCGCAATTGACTTTTTCTCCACAAATTTAATCATTACTCTTATATAAAAAATCGTAAGTTATTATTCATTTTGTTACAATTTGTTTAATTATTAGAGAGAGTTCGAATATGACCTATTTACAAAAAAATTTTAAATAAGATGAACGATCGAATGGAAAATTCAACCGTAGGCAAATGCTCATATGATGTTTGCAAATCTATTGCTTTTTATTTAATGGATTTTGAAAATTTAGTCAATCATTCCTGTTTAATGCCCTAGGTTGTTTCTTTGAAATGGAAGCCACCTCCTGCTGACTGTTATTGTCGACGAAAATTTCGCCAACACCAGGGTACGCGGAGTACCCAAAAAAGAGAAAAACGGGGCTATGGTGCTTATTGTGATAAAGGTGGACGCCATCGTAGCACACGAGATTTTTAGAGAGGTTCGGGCCATCGGAGTGTAAGACCCTGCGTCCTCTTCTGTGTCTGTGTTGCTAGTAGTAATTTTTGGCCAGAGCCTGGAGTACAATGGAGCTGGAGTAGCTATCCGCAGCCTATTTGACCGTGTGAGAAGAGATAGCAGGAGCTAGCCTTGATGTGTGCGTGGGAAAAAATCTCCCTTGAGTGCACGGGGTCTGCTCTCTTTTATAGCACAAGAGAGCAGCCCGCATTATAATAGAGAGTGCGTACACATAATTATGAGAGGTATGGCATAATTATGAGAGGTATGGCCTATAGTACGTAGTAGGTGGATGCTGAATGCAAAGCTAGTGAAGGTTCATGCAGCGCGTTACTTCTTTACCACAATAGTCCAAAGGTTTTGTCTTGTCATCCTATATCTAGTTGTACTTTAATATTTAGGTAGGTATTGTCATCATTGCAGCATCCATGTCATGTATGCAAGTTGTAACTAGTTTCCGAGGTTGCCAACATACATGCAAGGCTGACCCCGGAGAGCCTGGGGTTGCATGCAGTAGTTAAAAGCCCCCGAGGTTGCCCACAAATGCACGCATGCATGCAGAAGTTGGAGACCGTCGCATGCAAGTAGTACGTGCACGTTACCTCTTTGTCTCCTAAGTCAAAAAGGCAAGTCTTGCCAAAAGGTGAGATTTTGTCAAATATTGTAGTAAGTAGTGTTGTCCAGTAAAATAATAGAGCAGGTGGCTTCTCACGCATGCCACAGCATGCTGCTACGCGCATAGTGCAACTTGCAGTCTAACCATACTGCGTAGTCTGCTGCCCTTTATTTAATGCATGGGGTGGAGTGCAGGCGCGAGGCTGCACCAATGTGAGAGCCAATGGACCGGCTGCATTGCCTCTGTAATGATGAATGATTGTCAACAGTATTAAGACCTAGAAGAACTTGGGCACAAGACCTCCGATGAACACGAGCCCTCCGATGGAATGGAGGTAGAGGAATGTCCTCCGAAGGACCGCAGGCATGCTCGGCGTCTATCGGTCATGGGAGTCTGTTACACAGGGGAGCGGCACGGCGACGGCAGGAGTAAGTCCTCCGAAGGACAGTGAGGCTACTCCGATGGACAGGGGATGCCGGGCGCCACCGCGGTGCTCCAACCCGAATGCGTGGCGCGAAGACGTGCGAGGGAGGCTTTGGCGGCTTCAGCTCAAAACCGTCAACCAAGCTACCCAAGCCTTGGTGAGTTGGGCTTTGACTCGCCAAGATAGAGAAGATAGGCCAAATCCGGCACAAGCGGAGACTTCCTAAAGTTTTTATGGTTTCTGACGTCAAAACCGGAGGCGGATCGCGGATTGGACTACTGGCCACAGTGGACAATATTCGAGGATTGCGTGGAACTTACGAAGATCAAGACTTCATCGTGGTCGTCCGTCCCGAAATATCCTGCAATCTTTCGTTTGAGCCCTTAGGGTTTGTCTAGTTGTAGGGACCTAAGTGCAAAACTGTCTAAACAGCACTCGGGTATAAATAGATCCAAGGCAGGTCATTAGAGTGACTCTTGGCTGCTAGGATTAGGTTTAGCTTTGTGATTTTGTCCTCAAGCCTTGAGCTCCATTGTTTGGGAGGTTAGAGTAAGATTTAGCCTCCTAATCTTGAGGGAAGGTGAGGGTGGTTGCTTAGGACGAATTCCTGCTTGTATGCTGAATCTTTAGACCCTTCTTGGGCATCTAATTGAAGTGAATTCATGCACCAACTTTGTGCTCTTCTCATCCTCCTCTCTCTTTGGTTTTTGGATCCAATCCTTGGCTTTTGGGTGTTTGTTTTGGCCAAGCTTGGAATCCCTTCTCTTTTTGATGTTTTGAACTTGCTAGGACGTGGAGATCATGACTTAGTTCATATTAGTCCTACTGGATTGCCACAAGCAAGCCTCCTTTGTGTTTTTCCCGTTCTTGCCGCAAAGATTGCCATCTCACGAGATCTGAAATTCCTACTGATTCCTTCGTCATTTTGCGTTGATCTTTTGAAAAAAGCTTTGGAATAGGGTCCAGATAGCCTATGCAAAATTTCGTAAAGATTGGACAAGATTTGGTTTGGGTTGAGTTAGAAAACCCCTTGTTTGCGACTCTACCGGACAATCCGGGAGAGGCTACCGGACAATCCCGTTCCACCGGATAGTCCAGCAGCGCCCACCGGATAGTCCGGTGTGTGACGCTGTCTGGATAGTGCCACCGGATAGTCCGACAGCAGGCACTGGATAGTCCGGTTCCACCGGACAGTCTGGTGTAGGCCGCCGGACAATCCGGTCCTGCTAGAGAGCTGCAGTGATTTTCCTCTTTTTGGTTTTTTCGCTGTGTTTCTGCTTCGGATTTTTGCATTCTCCACTTTGAGACTATTTTCTTTGCTTGCTATGAGTCAGTGAGACGCACCTCGGTGCGGTGAGTGTCGTGTGGTGGTTTTTACAAAGATTCGTTGCCTCGGTGCCATTTTTGGTCGGATGTTTAGTTTTCTTGCATTGGTGCGTATCCATTCAGTGGACGGCATCCTTGTGCTGCTAGCCACGTATCTGTTCAGTGGACGGTGCCTAGTTCTATTTCTCTTGAGCTTTGCAAAGCACCTACTTGGGGGTTGTGATTTTGAGTTTTTAAGCGCTCCTGTCAACATCGCTAACGGTTATAACTGGAATGGGAATTTTCTTGAGGGAGGCGCTAGTAATTTTCTACGTTCACGTGGCCAGTATGTAGGATGAGGCATTTGCGATCTTCAAGAGTATTGAACGAGCGACATATTTGGGCATTGTTCGGCATATTTCGGGTAACGATTTTAGAAATCCAAAGTTTGGGAAAACCGAATTACCGGACCCGATTTAATCAGGTAACCGAACGCCCACCCTATAAACTCAAACACTGCTGTTAGTTCTATTTGTCACGAGTAGCTCGACTAAATTCTTGGGGACAACCCGACGAAGATGAGCTACATGGTGGCCTTCGGCAACAAGTACCCACGGACGGCGCGTGCACCACCGGGGCGCGTCAAGTACTCTTGCACCGGCAGGTACAAGTGGCGCAACACCACCCGAACATGATCACGGGTGCAATGGTCGGCGGGCCGGACCACCACGACAGATTCAACGACTCGTGCTTGGCCTTTGGGCAGATAGACTGACGCTGGTGGGCAACGCCGGCCTCGTGGCGGCGTTGGTAGACATCACCAGCAACGGCCGCGGTGTTGGCGCCCTCGACAAGAACAGCATGTTCTCCGCCGTGCCGCTGATGTTCGCAGTCACGCCGCTGCCAGCCGTGTGCAAGCCTTGACAGATGGGGAAGATCTCTCCGGACGTTTGCGGAGCAGGAGTTCCATTGATTGGACGACGCTGGTTTTGATCTAAGTTCTGAGGACCTCACATCTCTCAAGTAGAAATAGAGAAATTCTTTACTCTCTCCACCATTGTACTGGGTGGGCATGTTTTTTTTGGACCCGCAACCATCACCAGGTAAGCAGACACGGCCATGGTTTTGACCATAAACCAACCCAACCCGACCTGGCGCATTAGACGGGCGGACACAGGCCAAAAAATTCGACCCAACGCAAGGTGCGGCCTAAAAAACTCAGCTCCGCCTTCGACCCAATTCGACGATTGAACAAGTCTGTTCAGGCGCCCTCTACATCTGCCAGCGCGATGCTAACTCCTAAACCTCATTACTAGTGCCTCCCAAACTCCATGGCCCATGCTAATCTCGTAGCGGCTCGATGAATCTTGAGCTTGGATGCCCTCGTAGCCTTTGCCACCCACTAGTGGTCTCCTACCTCTCAGCTCTAGCGGTGTCATGCTACCTCCGCTCCCCCGTCCGCTGCCACCGTCGGACATCGAGCCTCTACTGAACCCTTCTTTGGTCACTTGCTGCTCCAACCCCGATGAAACCATTCGCCCTAACACATGCATTCGAGGAAGGAGCAGATTCAGTTGGTGACTATCGTTCGATTAGCCTGATTCACTCCTTTGCTAAAATCATCTCCAAGGTCCTGGCGATGCGCCTCGCCATCCACATGGACAGCCTCGTCTCCCCAAGCCAGAGTGCTTTTATTAAAAAATGAAACATCCATGAGAGTTTCTTAGCAGTGCGCAACACTGTCATGCGCCTGCACAGAAATACAGTCTCAGCCCTCTTCTTCAAGCTTGATATTACAAAAGCTTTTGACTCAGTACGATGGGAGTACCTCCTCACCCTTATGAAAAGATTAGGCTTCCCAACAAGGTGGTGTGAGTGGATTGCAGCACTGCTATCCACTGCTTCCTCCCGCGTACTTGTAAATGGCGTACCAAGTGCACCAATCAAACACGGGAGAGGCCTTTGGCAGGGCGACCCTCTGTCGCCACTTCTCTTTGTGATTTCCATTGACCCCCTACAAAAGCTTCTAGATTTGGTGACAACTTGGTCTATTTGGCGAAGCTGCGTGGTAGGGCAGCCACCTTGCGTGTTTCCATGTATGCAGATGATGCCGCAATCTTTCTAAAACCTACTAGAAGAGACACAACGACACTGATGAGCCTCTTGGTAAAATTCGGAGACGCCTCAGGACTTATGACCAATACCTAGAAATCTCCCTTGGTAAAATTCGGAGACGCCTCAGGACTTATGACCAATACCAAGAAATCTACAGTAGTCCCGATTCGATGCGAGGGACTAGATTTGGAAGAAATATTGACATGCTTCAGAGCGACTAGAACGCAATTCCCAGTCAAGTACCTAGGCCTTCCGCTGTCAAACAAGCGCCTGAAACGAGTGGACTTCCAGCCACTAGTGGACAAGGTGGCAAAGAAGCTGACTGCATGGAATGGTAGACATATAAACCCAGCAGGCCGGCTAACCCTAGTAAAGTTAGTGCTAACCTCTCAGGCAATTTATTTCATCTCATCCCTACGGGTTCCCAAATCAACGCTAAAAGAGATTGATACAAAAGAAAGCGGTTCCTTTGGTCAGGCTCGGAAGCTTTGACCGGGGCTAAATGTAAAGTTAATTGGCCACGCTCTACCAGACCAGTAGATCTTGGAGGTTTGAGCGTCTTCCATCTCGGAAAGTTTGCATGGGGGATGCGCTTAAGATGGCTCTGGCGAGAATGGAATGTAGGGAGGAGCCTAGAGATTGGCTCAGAAACCCCTTGCAACAGATAGACTTCTCTTTGCAGCCGCAACTTCCATATCGATAGGAAATGGAAAGAAAATATCCTTCTGGCATAGTGGTTGGCTCCAAGGGCAGCGGCCGTGTGACTTGGCCCCGAGCTTGTACGCGATATCAAGAAACAAGAAAAGGTCATTGCATGGGGCAGTACAAAATAAAAATTGGATCAAAGACATTGACATTCGGCATAGAAATTTCTCGGCGGGACACTTCCTCGAATATGTCTTGTTATGAAGAGCGACACAAAACCTTGAACTGCAACCAAATAATGAAGATGTCATTACTTGGATATTCACCTCATCAGGCGAGTATTCGAGCGACTCGGCTTATAGTGCACAATTCCTTGGCTCAGTACAAATGAACTTCAAGCACTTGATATGGCAAACTTGGGTGCCGCCGAAATGCAAATTTTTTAGCTGGCTGGCAATTCAGAATCTCATTTGGACGTCTGACAGGCTCCAGGCGGCTGGGACAATGCAAGTCAATGCCCCCTTTGCCATCGCTCGCCGGAATCGGCCATCCACCTCTTCGCAGACCGTAGGTTCACCAGACGCATCTGGAAAGAGTTTTCATTTTGGACGGCAACTCAGGGACTAGATCCGAGGAATTGGGGGCCAAGCGGCAACTTACACCACTGGTGGACAAACATGGATGCCATTCCATCGACCTCAAAAAAGGGTCTTCGTTCGCTCATTATTCTAATATGCTGGGAGATTTGGATGGAGAGAAACAACCGCATTTTTAACCGATCAGAGGCTCCAAATGGCGTAGTTCTTCATAAAATCAAAGACGAGCCTCATCTCTGGGCTGCTGCAGGAGCAAAAGGGCTAGTGACCCTGTGTTGTTAAACTGAGCCTACACTCGTGGAAGTTTTTTTTTCTTTCCCACGTTTGTATAGATGTAAATCTTCTGTAACTCATCTTCTCTTTGGAGTTTTTCTTCTTATTAATATAATAGGCAGCTTTCCTGCCGGTTCGTAAAAAAAAAAGAGGGATTTTCAGTCTTACCGCCTGGCCAACCACAGATAACCATGCCTGTAAATATTGCAGGGACTGTTCCTTATCTGCCACTTTAGTTTCTTCGAGTAGCTTCATCCAATCACTGGTCGCACAAGGGTGCAGAGTGAACCATGGCTTGCTTAAGTGGGAGTGCTCCTGCAGGATTCGAAGGGCAGTTTAATCATCTCGAGTGTAGAACATACTCCTTGCCCAATGACTATTCGAACGACTGACAAGAGTCTGTTTTATGAACATTGTTAAGTGCCAAAATCTGATTTAACTCTTAACAGAAATCAAGAATCGTGTGCGAACTAAGCATACCTCTTGAGTAACGAACGTCCACTTTGATTCACTTAATACTTTGAGCGAGTCAGAAGGAAGCCCCTCTTTTACCTCATCCAGGGTTAGCAGCTGCCCACCTGAGTACAAGTTTCAGATGTTTGCTGCCAAGTATAGTAGGTACTAGTACATACAAGGTACTGTATTAAATAGTCACTTGTGTTCTCAAATATACATACTTGTGTGATAACCCCGAAAGTATAGCATTGGGACTTTGTAAGAAAAGCTGTAGACCACATGGAAATCATAAACATGGACATTGCCACTAGAGCCCTCGACCTGCAAAGAGAAGGAATCATGAGCTTGACTTCAGAATTTGAGTTGCACGTAGTCCGTGTGCTCACAATAGATTAATATTTGTCGAGTCTTGTCCCAAAAATAGAATAGCCTTCAGAACAAGACCCTAACACAGCATCACCACCTAATTATATGTAGACTCTAATTCTTTTTAGAGAGAGTAAAAATGACAACTGCAGGAGATCAGGCCTGAAAGCAATACCAATAAACAGTTCACGGGGACATCTTTATCTTTACTTCTAAAAAATTTGTATGGTTCCAATCCGGCGTGTGTCCACCCCCACTCTTTCTGCTCCCCCCCTTCCCTGCCCACGCCTCGAGCGTCCCTTCCCCTCACACCACCGCCTTCGCTAGGTCCTCACGCCCGGGCCGCCTCCGCCAGCTCCGCGTGCGCCCATCCGCTCGTCGCCCTGTGCGCCGCCTCACGCTGGCCCCATGGTGCTCACCCATCGCCGCCGCGTTCCTCACCCAACAGCCGCTGCCAGATTTCTCCCCACGCCCTTGTCCGGCGGGACGCCGCCGCAGGCCCCGCGCGCCGCCTCCCCGCCAGCCCCGCGTGACCTAGAACTCAACCGCTGCCACCAGACAGGGGCGCGGGGACAAAAGTTCCCCCACTCCCCTCTGTTTCCACTCCTCCCCCTTTACCCCTCCCTCCATGCCTTCGGTCCTCTCCGCCCCATGCCCCTCGTGCCGCCGCCGTGGAGGGAGCTGTGGAGGAGGTGACGAGCGGCGGGGAGCTGGAGGGGGGAAGGAGGAAGCTGGCGCCGACGCCGACGCTGAAGGTGGGGTGGAGTAGGAAGGTGGCGGCTGGCGGCGACAAGCTTGTGGTGGAGGTGGAGGAGGAAGCGAGCGGCGGGTGGGGTGGAGGAGGAAGGCGGTGGCTGGTGGCGGCGAGCTTGTGGTGGAGGGGGAGGAGGAAGCGACGCCCCTAGGACGCGGTGGCGGGTCGGATCTGGCCTCCTTGCCTGGCATGGAAGAGTTGGGTTGCGAAGACATGGCGAAGACGAGGCGACGGTAGGCGAAAGCGGCTATGGTGCGGAGGCTGCGGCGACAGCTCCGCTGCCGACGTGACACCCCTCACCTCCGTCGTCACGCCGTCGCGCCCCGCCCACACAAGGCCTGGTTCACATCAGCAGCAGTCTGCCGCCGGTCTATCCGGCCTCCCGTTGTCCCGCGCCGACAAGGACGTTGCGCGTCCTGCACAGCGGTGCCAGTAAGGCACAGAGGATGGCCAGGTTCACTGCACGCGTCGCGTTCAACCCCTCCAGCAACTTCGGCCTCCCCTCTCCATGGACTAAGATGGTGATTTTTCTTTTCTTTCTAATCTATTAAAAACAAAGTGATCCTCCGTGAACATTATAATAAATAAGGTGATATGCAATTATGGAAAATTTGAAGGTAACTCCTCAAATCGTCTGGAATGAATGAGCTTGGTATGTGATTATGCTTGTCCTAGATTCATCGGTTTCAATGTGTCTGAGTGAACTGAATGCTGGACGGGCTCTGGTGGCAGTTTTTTTTTTTCAGATTCTTGTGTTTAGTTATGTAGGACATGAACTAGCACAACACCTTTACTTAGGTTTTTTCAGATCAGATTCAAACGTTCCTGATAGCCATTTGGGCCGGAGGGTATGCATTGCCCAAACAACACTAATGCATTGGAACATTGGCCTCAGAATTTGCCAGGGGTTGGTTTGTTCATATGCAACCTATCGCTGAAGCGCCATCACAGTTCAGCATCACCAAATTGCATATATATGCCCTAACGTAAGATTTGAGTTTCCTCCTCCATGATGCCTAATTGTGTATAAAACAGCAATAGCTTACTCAGATGATCAGAAGTGATGAACATTTTAATTCCTTTTCTTTCTTAGCTACAATACTTGGGCCGTTTCTTCTAAGACAGCACTTATCTTGTTTCTTTTTGATAGATAATCTCAAATCACGAATGCTGATTTTTTGGATGATATGTCAAATTTGCAGATGCTTTAGATTTAATCTCTTCTCTACTCCTATGAAGAGCAAAAAAGTGAACTGCCCGACGTAGGAACACACCACGCCTCCATTTTACGGTGCTACACCACCACTGATCCATCCTCCACCCTCCAGGCTCCAGGCTGAGCTGAGCCACTGTTTGACTATCGGTTGAGATGAGCTAATCTATAAGAGCAAGACCAGCAGGTAAGCTGCATATATACCTTCTCCCAGATACTAAAAATCTAAGGAACAAATAGTGCCAAACACAGCTTGTCACTGAGGCCCCTGCGCCTTCTCGCACTGTGATGTGCCCCCCACACGTGAACCTGCACCGTGCTACTTGCTGCACTTGCTAGACGCCAGGTCTTGGATGACGACGCATGCATGGTGTTCCTCAAAATGGCACAGGTTAATATAGAAATTTGATTGAAGAGCGTTCCACATGTATAAAGTTCGGTTTGACCAACCTGTTAGAGTTGAGAGAAGAATGTCTTAGTGAATTTCATTTTGTTGATGCATATATTAACATCAACCAAAGGTCAGCTTCCTCTCTCAAATCTCTATATGTGCACGTGCTGACGTGCATGCAGATGTTCTCCAATTATCTAATACTCTGGCTTCTTTTTTGCATGAAGGGAAAATCAAGATTTCCCGGCTGTTTTATTAGTTCTTTTGACGGAGCTTGATATCATTAAAGAGGTATATGGCAGCAGGACTTCATTCTGTTTAATTATGCACCTTAACAGAGGAGCCATCTTAACATTTACTTTTATGATAGCATGGGGCCTCATGCTTGCAATTATACCATTTTCTATTGGCAGAGCGTGTTGATAGAAAAGCATGACAAGTTTTGGCTCATAGCACATCAAGGGGATGGATGCCGCATGTTGGAGATTTGTTGTGAACTAAACCCGCTGATCCTGATGACAAGTCATGCCTTGTGAACTTAAGTCTGGCCATTGGTCTTGGTGGTTGGCTTCCATGCGCCAGCATCTCCTTCATTAGAAAAAGAATCTTTTTAAGCCTACATTGCACTATTCTCTATAGCTTTACCTTGCCTTACATGCTTGTCAGATTATCTATTAATCTGATTCTCGGTGGACATGTATATTATAGAACTGTTCCCCAGAAAAAATGATAAATAGAGAGAAGTGATACATCTGAAATCAACAATATTGTTTGCCTACAGATGAACAATATTGGTTGAGTGCAATGGTAGTTGTATGGTATATGATGTGATTCTATATATGTTGATTGGTTGCATGATATTAACTGGAGTGCACAATCGAGTACAAGGATTGGTCTCTCCTCTTGTGATCAGTACGGTTTAATGTGGCTCGAAACATTAGTCATATTGATAATTTTTTTGTTTTCCGTGGCATCGCACGGGCATATACATCATCTCCGACAGTTTTTGCAACATCAAGCTTTTCCATCTCCTCCATCTGCTCCAGGATGAACATTCTAGTTAACCAACACTACGACAGTAAGTATTTTACAAGCATCACACCACTTAGCTGCCTTGAGCCGTTGAGCCGACGCCGCGCTGCCGCATCGCGGCATCGCTAGCTACCTCCATAGCTGCTGCGTAGCACTCACGAGTCGCGACACGATGATCGATGACACCGCTGGGTCGAGCTTTCGGCTCCGCGTTGGCCGCTGCCTCAAGCTGGGCGCTCGCGAGTCGCGGCTCGATACACACGGCCGCCTGTTAGGAAAGTCATCCTGTACTCGGTCTGTTAGGAAAGTCATCCTGTACACAGTCAAACATGTAAGCCACCTCTTCCCATCGCATCTAAGCCAGGGCGAGCTCATCTTCTTCCTCCGCGGCGTCGTCCCTAGGACCGGCTGTCAGCGAGAAGCTTACGAGAGAAAATTTCCTCCTCTGGAAGGCACAGGTGCTTCCTGCACTGCGAGGCGCGCAATTGATGCACTTCCTCGACGAAAATACTAAACCGCCGCCGGCCACAATCACCGTGACCACGGATGTCAAGAAGACGGCGAGCGTATCAAACCCAGAGTTTGCAACCTGTGTCGCACAAGACCAACAAGTGTTGGCTTATCTGCTGAACTCTCTCACAAAGGAGGTACTTACGTATGTGGCCACCAAGGAGACATCGGCCACAGCGTGGAAGGCCCAAGGTGACCAACTTGAGATTTGCGTTGACAAACACCAAGAAAGGCACGATGACTATGGCTCAGTATTTTTCCAAGATGAAGGCTTTTGCAGATGAACTTGCCACTTCGGGGAAAATCCTTGAAGATGAAGAGATTGTTTCATATATTTTGAATGGCCTTGACTCAGATTATACGCCACTAGTGTCATCCGTCATGTCTAGGACAGATCCAATCTCCATCAATGAGTTGTATTCCCAGGCTCTCAGCTTTGAGTTACGGCAAGATATGTTGTACGGGGCGGAGCAGCAGTTCCAATCTTCTGCAAACTCGGCTATGCGTGGACGTGGTCGAGGAAGAGGCAACTACCGTGGCGGGCGTAGTACTCCAGGACGTGGCCAGTACCGCGGTGGTGGTGGTCGTGGTGGAGCAACCAGGTCACTACAGCAAGGTGCGACATCAGCTGAAAAGCCACGATGCCAAATTTGTGATAAACCAAACCACACTGCCCCCGAGTGCTGGTATCGGTATGATCAAAACTATCAAGCTGAAGAAAAAGTCGCCGGGGCAGCAGTAGCCTCATATGGTGTTGACACAAATTGGTATACAGATACCGGTGCAACAGACCATATCACAGGAGAATTGGACAAATTAACTGTTCGTGACAAATATTGCGGACATGATCAAGTGCATACGGCAAACGGAGCAGGTATGCAAATTAGTCATATTGGCAATGCTTTAGTTCATGCCCCCAATCGTTATCTAAAACTTAATAATATCTTACATGTCCCTAGCGCTCAGAAAAACCTTGTTTCTGCTCATAGATTCACTAAAGATAACAATGTCTTTCTTGAGATTCATCCACATCATTTTTTTGTCAAGGATCGAGCCACGAGGGACACAATTCTTAGAGGGGAGTGTGAAGGAGGGCTGTACCCCCATCAAGCCAACATCAAGTCGCAAGCATGCTTTTGGTATTAGCAAGCCATCGGTTGAGTGGTGGCATAGTCGCTTAGGTCATCCATCCTTTTCTACAGTCGATTATGTTCTCAAAAATAATGAGTTGCCTTCTCTGAAAGGTCTAGTAGTGAGTCCATATGTGATGCTTGTCAAAAGGCCAAGAGCCATCAACTCCCTTATCCAAAGTCAAATAGTGTTTCTACCGCGCCTCTAGAGCTTGTTTTCTCTGATGTTTGGGGACCAGCTCCTGATTCTATTAGTAGATATAAATATTATGTGAGTTTCATTGATGATTTCGGTAAGTATACATGGATATACTTAATCAAGAATAAATCGGATGTCTTTCAAGTTTTCCATATTTTTCAGAACCTTGTTGAAAGACAATTCGGTAGAAAAATCCTCGCTGTGCAAACAGATTGGGGTGGTGAGTATGAAAAACTCAATTCCTTTTTTCAGAAAATAGGAATCTCTCATCATGTTTCTTGCCCTCATGCTTATCAACAGAATGGGTCTGCCGAGCGTAAACATCACCACATCGTAGAGGTTGGTTTAGCCCTTCTGGCTAATGCTTCTATGCCTCTAAAATTTTGGGATGAGGCTTTCTTGACTGCAGCTTATCATCAATGTTCTTCCATCTAGAGTTATCCATATGAAAACTCCCACCGAGCTTCTCCTTCGTCAAAAACCAACCTATTTAAATCTTCGTGTGTTTGGCTGTGCATGTTGGCCAAATTTGAGACCTTATAATTCTCGTAAGTTAACTTTCCGATCCACACAATGTGTGTTCCTTGGATACAGCTCTAGACATAAAGGATTTAAATGTCTTGACCCTAAAACGGGTAGAGTTTGGAGAACGGGTGCCTGTATTTCCGTTCTCCAAACTGCATCCAAATGCAGGCACCCGTCTCCACCAGGAAATTCTTCTTCTTCCTCGTAATGTTCGCTCTAATCTTGGATTTGATAATGGGGGAGAACTAAGCATTGATCCATTGACTAATGCTCCTAATCATCAAAGCAATACTGTCAGTGTTTTACAGGAAGAAGACGGAGGAGAAAATGCTGAAACAAGCGTACATATGCCATATGCATTGAGCGATAACAGCGCGAGGTCGCCACCGTCCTATCAGTACCAGCATCAGGATTCACCACCTGTGGTTCCAGCTGAGGCAAAAGTGGATGAAATTGCACCGACGCCGGTCTCATCAGTTCCCCAGGTGTCTAGCGTGCCTGGCTCAGTGCAGGCAAGTGCGACACCCGGCCACATACTAATGCATGACTCACCTACGACTACAGTTCCAGAATCTACAGCACATAGTTTTGGGGAGTCAGAATCTCTTGCGTCACCTGCTGGGCCTGCAGGACCATATGCACCTCCAACTCCAACACGTCAACAGCGTCCAAGGACTAGACTACAAGCAGGTATCGTCGAGCCAAAAGTGTTTACAGATGGTACAATACGCTATAGTTTTTTCAGCTCTACAGGAGAACCTGAGCATCTGCAGGAAGCTTTGGGTGATGATAATTGGCGTCAAGCTATGAATAATGAATATCAAGCATTAATGAAAAATGAGACTTGGCACTTGGTTCCTCCACAGAAAGATAAAAATATAATTGATTGTAAATAGGTGTATAAAATAAAGAAGAAGGCGGATGGCTCTATTGACAGATATAAGGCGCGACTTGTAGCCAAGGGCTTCAAGCAAAGGTATGGTATAGACTATGAGGACACATTTAGTCCGGTTGTTAAAGTTGCAACAGTTCGCCTTGTACTAGCCATTGCAGTGTCAAAAGGCTGATGCTTGAGACAGCTAGATGTGCAGAATGCGTTTCTTCATGGCGTTCTGGAAGAGAAAGTATATACGAGGCAACCACCAGGGTATGAAAACAAAGAGACTCCACAATATGTATGTAAATTAAACAAAGCTATCTATGGTCTGAAACAAATTCCAAGAGCTTGGTATTCTAAGCTCAGTATGAGGCTGCAAGAGCTTAGTTTTGTGTCATCAAAGGCGGATACTTCTCTATTCATCTACAATAAAATAAATCAGGTATCACTATGTACATGCTTATTTATGTAGATGATCATTATTATTATTACTAGCTCTTCTAATGAAGCCGTAGCCGCATTATTAAATGATTTGAGAGATAGCTTTGCACTAAAAGATCTAGGAGATTTGAGCTATTTTTTTGGAATAGAAGTAAAGAAAGTTCACAACGGCATTGCTTTATCTCAAGAAAAGTATGCCCGTGATCTGTTAAGGCGAGTAAATATGCACAATTGCAAGATGATGTCCGCACCTCTATCTGCATCTGAAAAAATATCTGCATATGATGGTGATCCTCTTGGAACCGAAGATAGTACGAGGACAGGATGACTTTCCTAACACCGCCGCGTTCGATGGTGATTTTTTTTTTTTTTTTTGAACAACGCTCGATGGTGAATTGGTGATTAGAGAGTAGGGCCAGGGTTCAAACTCATAGTATCCGCTGCTGGGCCGGTGGGCTGAATTGATGCTTCGTGCCATATGGACTTGTGAGTTACTTCGGTGGGCTTTAGTGGGGTCTTCCGTGCTTGGAGGAAGCAAACCAGAGAGACCAAAAATCTCCGAGTCGGAGTGCAGTTGTTGAGCGGAGAGTGCAGGATAATGGCTGTTTCTTCACATTTTTCATTCATTTTATTATCATTTTATTCTATATAATTCAACTGCTCAGAAAAAAATTGAGATCTTATCTTCTAAAGAGTAATAGGTGTACCGTAGCACAAGCCATTAGTAAAATATATGGAATTCAAGGGACACCGCCGTGGACATCTAAGATATTGGGCCTGTTGAGCTCCGCTCCACATTTTTCAGCTTCACTGTAATTTTGACGGGCCAAACAGGTACAACTCTGCAAACTCTAATTTTTGGAACCCATGAAAAGGAGCTCCCGAAACACTATTTTAGAACCTAAACATGGAGTTGCGGTAAAATTACCCACCTTTGCCACCAGTTACAATCCCCCGTACCTGTTCGTCTACAGAAAGAAATATGCCATGCCTCTTCTTTCCCTTCACGCGAGACGAACCGCCGGCGGCGGCTGCTTCTGCTCGACGTGCCCCACGCCGGCCATCTCTAGGAGGGCAAGCGGCCTCCCCAAGGCATGTCCCACGCCAGCCATCTCCAGGCGGCCTAGGCGCCACGTTCCCATGGTGCTGCCCGCACAGGCGCATAGCCGTCACCGTGGGCTCCCTCGTTGGGCGCGGCTTGGGCTCCTCTGTTGGCCACGATACTTCTTTTGGCTTACCGTAGGGCATGGCCAGGGTGCCACCGTGGGGCGAGGACAGGTCGCTGCCGACGCGGGTCTTGGTCCAGGACGCCATCGTGGACGTTCCCCTCGGCGCGGCCGGTATGGTGTGTCATGGACAAGCAGACCGGTGAGGCGTAAAGTTATGTGTGTGGCATATTATGTAGAAAACGTAATCGATAGTCTAAAGTGTGGGGCATGTGTGCGCGCCTCTGCAAGGTGGTGTCGGGTGGCTGACATAAGCCAGGTCCATGTAACAAGAATGCTTATGTCTAGAGTAATAAGAAAACTATGAACCAGGGGACAACTTGTCCTCGTTCCTTACCAACTCTCTGTTCGCTCACGTCCCAGTGATCGCCGGTGGCAAGGGGTAGTTATAGTGATATCAGATTCATCGATCCTCGGCGTGTGGGTGGCGGCGGACGCACATCGCGTTCGTTTGGCGGTGATTCACGGCGACAGGTTTCTCTGAATCTCGGCTATTCCATCAACATCACGGCTCCCCCCAAGCCTTCCGCTCAATCGTAGATCCTATTGGACGCCGTGGCGGCGGCGCAACAGATCGACGACGAGCGTTGGGAGCACATGCTGGAGAGTTTTGATCTACTGTATGCCAAGGTGGGCGCCATCAACACGACGCAGCAGCACATGGCGTCGCAGATCGGCGCCATGGACAAAGCTCAACAGCAGATGGTGGCTCAGATGACGCTCAGTTCTCAAGTGCTGGAGCAGGTGCTCAAGGATCAACAGACTCTGTCGCAGCAGATCGATGCCACGGGATAAGCGGTGGCCTGACTCACCCTCCAGCCTCGAGATCATCGTGAGCAGGTGCCTAATCCCCACCAATCCTCTTCCTCTCAGGTTGTTCCGTCTCTTCCTCCTTCGCCAGGACCCCGTGATTTTCGTCGGGAGGTGCACCACACCCGTTCGACACAGGATCCCCACTGGTTTTCTTCTGAGCTTCAGCCATTTGGGCGTAATTCCCTACCTAAGATGTCGTTCCCCAAGTTTGATGGTGCTAATCCTTGTATTTGGAAAGATAAGTGTCTCGATTACTTTCATATGTTCAATATCCCGAAATCACTATGGCCGACATCTGCATCATTGCACATGGAAGGTCAGGCAACCAAATGGGTCCAAGTGCATAAGCGTAAGCATGGTCTAGGGGATTGGGGAAGTTTAATTGGTGCTGTGGAACTACAGTTTGGCCCTAATGCTTATTGGGATGCTTTGGGGGGTTTGTTACAATTGCAACAGACCAATTCAGTTGAGGACTATGTGAAGGCATTTCAGGATTTGCATTATTTGGTGGCTATGCATAATGATGGAATGGATGAATTATACTTCGTCTCACAGTTTACTCATGGTCTGAAACCAGACATTCGTGCCCATGTCCATGGTCAGATGCCAGACACCCTGCATAGGCCGATTGCGTTGGCCAAAATCCAGCAGCAAGTCCTCGAAGAGGCCAAATCCAAACAGAGCCGTTTCTCTTTTGCTTCCAAACCTGCGGTGCCTACAGTTAAAGAAGCGAAGTGGTCTGGTTCTCCATTGTGGAAGAAGCGGCAATTGCGGGATTATAGAAAGGCTAATGGTCTTTGCTTTTACTGTGGGGAGAAATATGATCCCGCTCATGCAGCTATCTGTCCAAAGAAATCTGCTCCCTAGCTTAATGCGTTAGCAGTCAATGATTTGGATCAGCAATTGACAAATGAGGTCTTGAATCAATTGGTAGTGGAGGATTCCTTGTCTGAAGAATTTGAACATATGTCCCTCAATGCTATTGCTGGTACAGCTAAGGGTCAGGTGTTACAGCTTCATGCTTTGGTCAAGAATAAAGTGATGTTGCTGTTACTGGACAGTGGAAGTTCTCATAGTTTTGTCAGTTCAGCTTTTGTGGATCTAGCCAGTCTCACACCTGTCTCAGCTCCTCCCAAGCAAGTGAGGTTAGTCAATGGTCAAGTGCTTCTTTCCACTCAGATAGTGCCAAATCTCCAGTGGTGGTGTCAGGGTTTTACTCTTTCTGCTGATTTGCGTGTGTTGGAAATGGGGGCATATGATGCTATTCTTGGCTATGATTGGCTCACTTTGCATAGTCCCATGGTTTGCCATTGGGATAAGTACTCAGTGGAATTCATCACTGATGGAGAGCCAGTTAAGTTACAAGGGGTACAACCTCCACCTGCTTCGGTCTCTGAACTTTCAGCAGACAGTTTTCTAAAATGGCACAAGGGTAATGATGTGCGGGCTCTAGCTGTTGTTAATTTTGTGAAAGACATTATAGTCTCCCCACCAGCTGAAGTCACTTCCCTCCCGCAGCAGTACTCAGATGTGTTTGCTACACCTACTTCTCTTCCTCCTTCTCACACCTATGATCATACTATCTCTTTACTACCCAACTCGACTTCAGTTAATTCTCGGCCATACCGTTATGCACCACAACACAAAGATGAAATTGAGCGACAAGTTCAAGCCCTGCTCGCCGCTGGCCTCATTACCCACAGCACTAGTCCCTTTGCATCCCCTGTACTCCTAGTTCAAAAGAACGACGACAGTTGGCGTTTCTGTGTGGATTACCGCAAGCTTAATGATATGACGGTCAAGAATCATTTTCCATTGCCCATAATTGAGGAAATTTTGGATGAATTAGCTGGTGCTCAATTCTTTACTAAATTGGATATGACTGTAGGTTACCACCAGATTCGTATGTGTGCGGCAGATGAGTACAAGACAGCTTTCAAAATGCATCAAGTGCACTATCAATTCCGGGTGATGCCTTTCGGGCTTACTAACGCCCCCGCGACATTTCAATGTATGATGAATGACATCTTACAGCCTTACTTGCATCGCTTTGTGCTGGTTTTCTTGGATGATATCTTGATTTACAACTCTTCTCTTAATGAGCATATGCATCATCTACAGCTTGTGCTTGACAGCCTCAGGCAGCACGCTTTCTACCTCAAACTCAGTAAGTGTTCCTTTGCCTAGCCTCAAATTGAGTATTTGGGTCACATTATCACCAAGGAAGGTGTGGCAACCGATCCCACAAAAACTACTGCAATGTTTGCTTGGCCAGTACCTACTACTGTGACTGAATTGTGTGGTTTTTTTGGGTCTGACCAGGTATTACCGTCATTTTGTGAAGAACTATAGGTTGTTGGCTCACCCTTTGACTCAACTTCTGAAGAAGCACCAATTTCAGTGCTCTGATCAGGCAGATCTTGCATTTCAGGCTCTGAAATCAGCAATGGTGACCACACCAGTATTGGCATTGCCAAACTTTGCTGAAACTTTTGAGGTCGAAACTGCCGCTTGTGATTCTGGTATGGGCGCAGTCCTCATGCAGAGGGGTCGACCACTGGCTTTCTCGTGTAAGGCTTTTGGTCCAGTTCACCGTCACTTATCTATCTATGAAAAGGAGTTTCTTGCCTTGATTATGGCTATTGAGAAGTGGCGTCCGTATTTACAGCGGCAGGAGTTTATCATCCGTACGGATCACAAAAGCCTCTCTTATTTAAATGAGCATAATCTGCATTCCGACCTTCGGCGTAAGGCCATGACACGCCTCATGGGCTTGCAGTTCAGAATTGTATATCATCAGGGCAAGGACAATGTGGCGGCTGATGCCTTGTCACATCTTTACTCCTTACAGACTGTGTCATCCTCTCAACCTCTTTGGCTTCAAGAGATCCTTAATTCTTATCATACTGATGAGCAGGCTCAACATCTTTTGACTCGACTAGCCGTGTCTTCCCCAATGGATAATGTGTTTTCCTTGGATAATGGATTGATTCGGCACAAAGGTCATTTGTGGGTGGGTCATAATTCAGCTCTGCGTACTAAGATCATTGATGCCCTCCATGCTAGTCCTATTGGTGGACATTCGGGAATTCAAGCGACTTATGCTCGACTCAACCACCTATTCTATTGGAAGGGTCTGAAGTTGGATGTCCAGGAATTTGTCCAACAATGCTCAATTCGCCAGCAAGCTAAGTATGATCATAATCACCCTGGTGGTCTCTTGCAGCCATTACCCATACCGGAGGGGGTCTGGCAGGACATCTCACTAGATTTCATCGAGGGCCTGCCAACTTCAGGAAATTGCAATGTCATATTGGTGGTGGTGGATCGTTTCAGTAAATATGCTCATTTCTTGGCTCTGAAACATCCATTTATAGTGGTAAAGTCGCCAAATTGCTATTAGATTCAGTGGTCAAGCTGCAAGGCATGCCTCGCTTGATTGTGTCTGATCGGGATCGAGTTTTTCTCAGTACAGTGTGAAAAGTTTTGTTTTCTGCTCTCAATACCAAGCTTCTGCACAGTATTGCTTATCATCCCGAGACTTATGGTCAGACGGAGCGTGTCAACCAATGTTTGGAGATGTACTTGAGATGTGCTGTTAACAACTCTCCTAAGACCTGGAAAGAGTGGCTTCCTCTTGCTTAGTTGTGGTACAACACTGCCTACCATAGCTCATTGAAGTGTTCACCTTTCAAGGCGCTATATGGTTATGATCCTGATGTGGGAGTCTGTCCTCTACCAACGGCTCTTTCTGATGCTATTGTAGATTCTATTCTGACTGACAGAGCTCAACATCTGTCATTTCTCAAAGAACATCTGGCAGCAGCTCAGAATTGCATGAAGTTTTATGTTGATCGTCAACGTACTCCTCGAGAATTTCAGGTGGGCGATTCAGTTCTGCTCAAGCTTCAGCCTTATGCTCAATCCTCCTTGGTCAATCATCCATTTCCCAAGCTCTCTCTCAAGTTCTTTGGATCTTATCGTATATTAGACCGCGTGGGTAATGCTGCTTACCGTCTGGACCTTCCACAAGGCTGCCAGGTCCATTCTGTCTTTCATGTGTCGCAGCTCAAGGAGTTTACTCCGAATCACATACCAGTGTTCAGAGATATCACAACGGTGGTTGATCTGGCTTCTAAGAACGTCATGCCTGAAGCAATCTTGGATCGTCGGCTAGTGAAGCATGGGTACACAGCAATTCCTCAAGTGTTGGTCAAGTGGTCCCACATCCCGGCTGCTTCTGCTACTTGGAAAGACTTCTATGTGGTGCGTCAGCGTGGGGTACTGTCATGGACGGGCAGACCGGTGAGGCGTAAAGTTATGTGTGTGGCGTATTATGTAGAAAATGTATTCGATAGTCTAAAGTGTGGGCTGTGTGTGCGTGCCTCTGCGAGGTGGTGTCGGGTGGCTGATATAAGTCAGGCCCATGTAACAAGAATGCTTATGTCTGGAGTAATACGAAAACTTTGAACGCGGGGACAACCTGTCCTCTGTTCGCTCACATTCCGATGATCGCCGGCGTCGTTCCCTACCAACTCTCTGTTCGCTCACATTCCGGTGATCGCCGGCGGCAAGGGGTATTTACATG
Organism: Paspalum vaginatum; assembly: GCA_030272315.1. NCBI lineage: Eukaryota > Viridiplantae > Streptophyta > Magnoliopsida > Poales > Poaceae > Paspalum > Paspalum vaginatum. The sequence goes on along the minus strand of CM059015.1, from coordinate 39,449,625 downwards.
GTGGTTGGCTGAGGTCCCGTGTAGGGAGCTCGTAGCGGCGCATCGTAGAGGCCTTGTCGATCTGCAACATCTGCAAACAGATAGGCACCTCTCGACGCAAATCCAACAACGCATACCGCCAGCGGCCGCACAGTGGGCGCCTGCCCCGCCGTCCGGCACGAGCGTTGCAGTCCCCGCCAGCTGACGTCCAATGCACAGGCGCGGGCGCCGTCAGCCTAGGTGCAAGCACCGTCGCGGTCGCCGCTGGCCTAGCCGCGGGCGCCGCAGTCCCCACCGCTGTCGTCCTATGTGTGGGCGCGTCGTTGCCGTCGGCTTGGGTGCAGGCGCCGTCGCCGTTCCGGCCGGCCGGGTGAGGTCTGAATGTTAGTGCTAGTTTATCACGTGAATGTGCTGCCTGGCCATTAATCATGAGCACGTGACGATGGAAATAATGAAGATAAAATAAATTTAGGCCAGCTCCTTACCGATGAATGTGCCGCTACTGTGTCCACGATTTCATCCGAGAGCCATCATTAAAAGATAAAACGGAAAACTCACATAAAAACTATGTAGCATGCAAACTGGAGCTGGGTTGCAAGTCAAACATTTCTTTTATCCACTTTAACTGTACGGTGAAACTGTTCTATGGTGAAATAGATAGAGTGGAGTAAAAAAAATTTAGAACGAAATTCTTCCAAACAAGCTTATTACACTGCAGATTCTTTTTTGTCTAGTACTGTAAGTGTATAATTGGCGCGGGACATGATGCACGGGGGCTCGGTGAGGCATGGATTCTGGTCATCGACAGACGACAATACATGAAAGAGCAGTGTACTGGACTGGGCTAGCTGCTGGTCGAAGCTATCGTTGAATGATCAACATGCGTGCATACTAGCTTTCTAAACGAAATGCTTACGTGCTCCCCGCCGGTCCACTTGTAGCAGTACTTTTCTAGATCGGGCCGCTCGTTGAACCTCTAGCTAGCCCATCAAAGATGACTTATGAGCTCTAATATGTGATGACTCTGACTCGTCATCAAAACCTCTAGCTACTAGCTGCATGCTCGCCACCTAATAATCACGCCATGTTCCCATCCCCATGTCAACCCTCCAGGAGGCTTCCTGCTTCATCCCCAGGGTCATTGTGTGTGATACATTGTGGTGTGCCATGAGACTGAATGCAGGTCTATCCACCATTGCCTATCGCTATTCGAACTACTGATCTCTCTGTCTACAGTAGCGTTACAGTGTCGTTTCATACTATAGATGCTCGATATAGACGATCTGCTGAACCCGGTCTGAGACCATGCCCACCAGTGGCGACCAAAAGGCAGTCCAAAACACTGCGCGCACTGTAGAAGCGTTTGAAATATGGGCAGGGATGGATGGACGTGTGAAGATAAACATAACTAGATGCTACAGTATATAATATTACCAGGGTACCGTTGCATACAGTACATTGTTGTGTATGTGCCCAACTAACCAGGCCAACATTTGTCTAGAGCAAGTGGTGGTGGGGCGCTTAATTTTTGGTCCATTTGCTGACGGCTGGATCATTCGGTGTGATATAAGGCTTTGTTTGGATGTTGATATTGAGAGCCACTGAATTGAATTGGATCTAATACCAAACCCGAGTGGTAATTGGAATGGCCCTCAATCCAATACCAATGTTTGAATGGCACGTGAAATGCAGAGAGGAATTGAGAAAATAATTTGTTTCTCCAAGGTGTTTGGATGACTTAGCTAGGAATTGATAGGAAGGCGACATCAAGCTCGTGGTTCACCTCGACTTGCGCCTCCTCGACCTTGGTCTCGGTGGCGCCATCTCCGACGTTGGCGATGGCTGCCATGATGGGCCGCCCCGGCCTCGCCTCAAGCTGCACATGTGACGGGCCGCCGGCTGCAAGGAAGGGAAAAGGCACTGTCGGGGCCACTAGCTGCGAGGACGAGGAGCCGGGGCCATCGGCTATGAGGAGAAGGATGCAGTGCCAGGCTACGAGGAAGAAGGAAGTGGTGTCGGTGACCGCTGGCTACAAGGAAGAGAAGGGGCGGCACCGGTGCCACCGGACGATGAGGAGAAGGGGGCGGCTGCGGTGGCAAGAGAGGCATCTCTGGCGGTGAGGAAGAGAAGGGGGCGGGCCAATGAGGATGCGGAAGAGGAGAAGGAATTGGCGGGGGCAATGAGGATGAGTAGGGGCAGTGGAGGCGGCGAGAAGGAGGTGGCACAGGCGGTGAGGAAGAGAAGGGCGGGGGCGGCGAGGATAGGGAGGGAGGCGAGGAGCAATTCCACGCAAATCTGAGGGTCGGCGCTTGGTATTGAAAGAAGGGGCCGCGTATGGTCTGAATAGGCTCGTAGAATTGACGTACATCTCCCTTCTTGAATTCCAATGCCAACCAAACACCGATATTCGCTGAGACGAATACCAATTCCGAATTCTGCTCTCCACTACTGAGATCCAAACGGGGTGAAGCGATATCATTGACGACAGGACGACGATAAGTATATGGAAGTCTATACGATGGTGGGCTGTTATTTCTAATGCGACGACCTTCCATTGAGCAGAAAAAAAAGTATATAAATAAACCGCACGCAGTGCATGGTTCTAAAATTTGGCGGCGTAGAACGCATCATGCATTGCATGATCTGAGGAGGACATCATTGCGTGTGTTTTATTTACTCGCAGTACAATTAGCTTGCATGAAGAGGCGAGTTTTTTTTTTTCGAGAAACAATATCCGTCACCTTTTCTCGTTTGACTAGGCTGTCGCCGTTGACTCGTTCCAACCGTACCAAAGGTTAGTAGGGAATTACCAGAAAGCCAAAGGTTAGAATTTACATACAACCAGGACTGGGCCGGGGGACCATATATACCATACCACCACCATGCTTATTGGCCGCACCGGCACCGCACACGATGACTGATCGATCAGTTTATCACGTGGTACCAAAGTAGTAGGTACCAAACGGGGCCGCCGGGCCTTGAATGCAGCACTGGCTAGCTGGGTGAAAGTGGCATGCGTTGTTATTTAATCCAATTTCACCGATGCAAATTGTGTCGTTGGAACTAACCGAATTGACTAACTAGCATAATGAGACACCGTGGATTGGATTGGATGATGCTTCCTTCTTTGCACGCCAATGCTACTGCTGCTGCGTACGTACAGCACCTGCTGGAACGGTGCACTATAGCTTAATTAGCTGGTTTCTTTATTCGTGACGCCAAAGACAGATCGTAGCTAGAAGCCCAAGAAAGAATGCATGCATGCGTTGATGCATGTGCATGCATGGACCGAAATATAATGCGCCAGACGACGCCAAAACTACCATGCAACTTGTAAAAAGAAAGCAGGCACTGTTTCAACACCGTTTCGGCTATTTCACACTGTTCTGCATTGCAGATGTCATGACGTATGGAGTAAAGTGAGATTTGAGAAGAAATGATGGGGCCAGTACTAGTGTACTCTGGTATACTCTTGCGCGCCGTACGTCGTTCGTTGCTGCCCAGTAGCAAGGGGACATCCGGGGGTTCAGTTCGTTCACGTGTACCGCGGCTGATCCATGCAGTTTTCAGCTCTATAAAAGCACATGCCCCCTACTGCCGCACGGGCGGCACGATACATGGATCAAGTCAATTAATCGATCAGCAATAAGGGCGGGAATTTCCCATGTTGTTTCCTGAAATTAAATTGTTTTCTATACAAATTTACGTGTTTCGCGTATGTCCCAAATAAACGAGCTCCAAGTATTTAGTGATTGATGGGGTTGCCGACGATCCTATGAAATTCTGGCGCGTGCAGCACCACGCGGATCAGTAGACCCGGTACAGTGCAAGTTCATCGCAGCAGCAGGTAACAGTAAACCTCCCCGGCTGGCACATACTGTATATACTGGCGTGAGTGAGCGTGGCTGACTACAGCCTACACGAGGTTGTTGGTAGGACGGTCGGCTCACCGACGTAGCAGTAAAATCTCGCGTGCATCGCATCAGTGCACTGACCCAATATCCAATCCCCATTCCATCCTGGGGGTCCACCAACGCGGGACCAGGAAGAAGAAACCGAGGTCAAATCCCGAGGCAGCGCGGCGGCCGCGGGCTGTGCCACGAGCAAAACCCAGCGGCTCGGCTCGCACAAGCGGACGAGTGACGGCACCTCGCCGGCAGCTAGCCCATTCGCTCGCTCGCTCGCTCAGTCGCTCTCCGAGCAGCTGGCCTGGAGCTGCCTGCAGCAGGCGGGAGGGGACGAGGAAGAAGGGGGGGAGAGCGCGCTTGATGCGTGATGGGGGCCGCCACCGCCCGTCTCCTGCTCCTGCTCCTCGTGGGCCTCGGCTGCAGCAATGGCGGCCGCTGCTCCTCGGCGCTGCTGCCGCCGCAAGAAGGTGAGGCTGGCTGATGCGCCCCGAGATTTTCTTTCCCCCCTTCCATTCTTGGGGCTTCGAAGCTCTGCTCTTGCTCTCGTCTCGGATCTACTGGTTGCGCCCCGTGTTGTTCTTTTCAGATATCTTTCTCTCGGAATATAATTGAGTTTTTCTTTCGAAAAGAAAAGGCTAGCCTGCTGGGAATGTTTCAGTTCACCCACTGCAGTTCGTTATGCATGCATCAAATCGATCCTGCTACTGCGATGATTTTTGTAGCAAAAAAATTTAAAAAATTTCGTAAACAATCGATTGTGCATTTGCTAGTGGATGACTGCTGGTTCTTGATTATCAACGAAGCTGCTGCAGGGGGTGTATCGCCTGCTACTGAATTAATTAACAATAGCTAGGCCGGGCTGCGCACGTCACATAATTGCCTACCAACATGATCAAATGGGTAATAGGGGCTAGCTAACGCTGAAGTTACTTTGTTATTCGTCATCCTTTTCATCACCTCGCAATAGTGCATCTTTCTTCTCATTTTCGGCACATGTTGTTTCCTTTGTGAATTTGTGATAATCCGCACTAGTCTTGCGATGCTTGCGCTTCAACTCGACCCACCAAATGGTCTGGCTGTGGCTCTGTAAAATTGCTGTGCGGCGGACATTATTGCCTGATAGCGAAATAATTTCCCCGGAAGTACCTTACCTGTGTATTGAAGTGGATTGAAGTAAAATGGGAGGGATTAGAATTTTTTTAAAATATTATAAATTTAAACACACACTAATCTTTCTATTTCATTCTAAATCCATTCCAATCCACGAGTATCAAACAAGGCCTATGGGACGCGCGCAGGCTCTGTTCAGCGATTAGATAGACTAGTCGCGGCTACTCTACTCCTTGCCGCCACGAGCTGGGTTCACGTGCAGATTGACGTCGTTATCAGGGGGCGCGAAAAATATCGCCTTTCATTCTCTGTGCTGTGCATGTCATCATGGGTCACCACGGAGCCATCCAATCCAACCTTCGTCAAGATTAGGCCAGTTCCCCACTTGCCGAGCGGAGCCAACGGCAAACAAACCCTTCTTTTTTTTAATCGGGCGATAAATTCTCACGTTTGACTCCGGTGCTCGACTTCAAAGACCCCAACTTGCGCGCCGTGGGGCATGCCAAGTCTGCTGGCGCCCGGCCCGACTTGCTCGTCTTCAAAGAACGCAGTGGGTAGGTTGCTTTGTGCGTGCCTGCCTAGTGTTTGGCAAAATGTCTGTGGCGCCGCATGCCGGCTGCTTATTGCGTTGGTGTCGCCCAAAGCACTGCTCAAGTGATGGCCGTGAGTGCCGTTGCCTGCAGTATGCCTGCACAACCTAGTCTTGCTTTGGATTGGCCATATTGGCATTCTGATAAAGGGTTGCGATGCTTTTACTGCCCAGAAATGTTGGACCGATGGCAACTGACTTCAGTTGTTGCTCACGGGTGCGTGAGGTTCAGGTGGTACATGATGCAGGCTTGCTGTGTCACTGTGGCACCATTTGTGAATGAGAAATTTGTTCTTTGATCAAATTATATTCTAGATTCAAACACAGTCAAAATTGCCAAAATTTGGTTTGGCACCAAACCAAGCATGCCCAAAAACTGAAGTTAACAAGCCTATGTTTTGTATGTGCATACTAACCTGGCATTTGTCTGAAAGTTTAATCGTTTTTGCCTTTTCAGTTGAAGCACTAAGAGGTATTGCGAGGAAGCTTAATAACACACATTGGGATTTCAGTGTGGATCCATGCAGCAGATCAGGGGAGTGGTTTAATTCCACTGAATTCCTTATGAGTAATGTCACATGCGATTGTTCATACAACAACCACACTGAGTGTCATATTATCAGCTTGTAAGACACGCCCCTCATTATTCTGCCGATTTCTTTGCTCTGAAATGCTCCTCGCCCAGAATCTTTCAACATAGTTCTATTGTCTATCTATCTTTCATTTTAAGCTTTGTGCCTATGTTTATACACATCACAGGGAGCTTATGCGGCAGAAACCTTAGTGGGGTTCTACCAGATGAAGTTGTCAACCTTACTTATCTGCAAAATCTGTAAGTCAACCCAACCAAGCTACCTCAGTTTCAGGATATTCACTGTAAATCAGGAAAACATAGTTTGCGTTCCTTGCACTTGCAGTGACTTGTCACGCAACTTCATTCAAGGGCCAATTCCAGCATCATGGGCTGACCTACCTGTTTTTAATCTGTACGTCTTGCACTGCCCCCAAAATTTTGTCAGAAGTATTCATGTAAGTTTGTGACCTTTATTCAGCATTCTGGTGTGACTGCAGGTCTCTCCAGGGAAATCGCATATCTGGAACACTGCCAAAGGAGCTTGGACGCATGCCCAAGTTGAAATCTATGTGAGTTGTATCTGTGCTCTCATTGCAACTACCTGCATCTTGCTGGAGGTAAAATCGAAAGAAGAGAAGGGCTGACAATCGCGACTCATTAACTAATTTCCTCAGACAGCTAGAAGGCAACCAGATTGAGGGTCCTATTCCACCAGAGCTGGGTAACATCATCACTTTGGAGAGATTGTAAGCCCTTGTTTCCAATCGTCGTAGTTCTCGTATTGGGTCCTTTTATTTAAACCCATTGCTAGATCTTTATTGAGGAAATTTTTGTTACATTCTAGACAGAGTACTAGAATTCTGTTGTCAGTTTTTTTAAATCTTTTATTCTATTTCCTTTGATATCTCAGTTAATTATATTGATTCCAAATATCATGAATGCATATTCTGGTGCCATTTCTTGTTTCTTTGACACTAATTATTGTGCAGAGTATCTTGAATCATTTCTCATTTTTTCTCTTACAGTTTCATCTCTGCAAATAACATCACAGGAGAGTTGCCCTCAACCTTTTCCAGACTGACAAACATGACAGATTTGTATGTCCCATTCATATTTTCCATGTAGAATTCTTGCTTCCTAAACAAGTTCTAATTAAATTTTCATCTGAACAATTGCAGTCGTGTTGATGGGAACAGTATCTCAGGGGTTATACCTAGTTTTATAAAGAACTGGCAGCGCGTCAACAGAATGTTAGTTTCACTCTGATTTAAACACTTTATAATCTTCAACTGCTGTAGATCAGAAATTACTCCCATTTCCATTTGATCTTGTCTCTTCATTTTCAGTGATATGCAGGGTACCTCGATGAGTGGGCCTATTCCTCCAGAAATTTCCTTGTTGAAGAACTTGACAGAGTTGTATGAACATTTAACATGCTTCCTTATTTTTTTATTACTTACGTTTTCATCTTGTATTTTGGAGCTTAGTACTTAAAGAGGAATGTGATTGACCAAAGGTAATGCATCATCAGGAGGGTGACTGATTTGAGTGGGCCAAGCATGAAATTTCCTCCCTTACAAAATGCACTGCACCTTACAGAAGTGTGAGTTTATGTTTTTGTGATTTTTACCAGGCCAACCAGTAATCTTTCCACTAGAGTAGTAGAACACTGAATTCCCTTTATGTTCACAGGGTCCTACGCAATTGCTCCATATATGGTGAAATACCTTCTTACCTTGGCCAAATGCTGTTCCTGAAAGTCTTGTAAGTACTATGCTTCGACTAGTCATTTTAAGAGTAAAATAGTTTTCTGTTTAGTTTTCCATTTGCAATGTTGAATCATCAAGATCTGTGTTACAAAAACAGATGCACATCATCTCAATAATCTCTGATTAGATTTACTATGAGCTGCACTAATTTCAGGGATATAAGCTTCAACAAGTTGACCGGTCAAGTTCCAGCAAATTTTGGAACAATGATGGCACTACAGTATCTGTGAGATTATTAGCTTATCTTCCCAGCTTTTTTCTTGATGTTGTACACAAATAACTTGCTACCCCACGTTATGTTCCACCTTTAATTATCAACAAAACCTTTTTTTGTTTATAAAAAAAATGTTAGGTACCTGACTGACAATATGCTTACTGGAGATTTGCCTCCTTGGATGCTGAAAAACAAGGCAAGCAATAAAGTAAACATGTGCGTATTTCCAACTTAGTACTTCTCTATGGACAGATTATTTGCAATCAAGCGTTTCTGTACATAACTTTTTAAAGAAATGGCAAGGGTTCAAAATTTTCTTCCACCTTGTTCAATTTGTTGTTGACAATGGTCTTCTGCAGGGATATATCATATAATAACTTCACGGGCAACCCTCCGTCTGAGTGTCAGCAAGCAAATGTGTATGTGAATTTCAAAGATACATACAATTAACTTTGTTTTTCATGGTGCTCATATGCCTTGCATGATGTGATTTGCAGAAATATGGTGTCAAGCTTTTCGTCTTCTAATGACAATTCGTAAGATTGTGCACAAAAATATTAGGACAATTTTTTTATTAATCAAGAGTCCGTGAAATAAAATATTTCTAATTGATTTATGATTCTTCTTTTTTTCTTTGCAAGATTGCAATCATGTTTAAGAAAGAATCTTCCTTGCACAACCAAACCAAGCTGTAAGTTTACTTGATACTGCAGTCTGTATTTTAATAAATGAGTTTATATATCTAATAAGTACTGAATATTTCAGTCAAATATATTCAGATTCCTCCCTGTTCATCAACTGTGGCGGTAAAAGAGTTGCAGTCAATGGGGCTACCTATGAGGATGACTCATCTCAAATAGGAACATCAACCTTTTCTCTGTCTGATGATAAGAAATGGGCATATAGTAGCACTGGTGATTTTGTGGGTAATGAGAATGCTGACTACATTGCTAGAAACGCATCGCAGTTGACCATGGCTTACCCAGAGCTATACACTGAAGCTCGCCTCTCACCTCTCTCACTGAAATACTATGGCCTTTGCATGGAGAATGGTGAATATACAGTGAAGCTTCATTTTGCTGAGATTGTGTTCACAGATGACCATACTTATGCCAGCAATGGCAAGCGTGTTTTTGATGTCTTCATTCAGGTAAAGTGTCTACCATTTGCTGTTCCCAACTTATCACATTCAGGCTGACATCTTAGTTTTCATAGTACCAGTTTTCTAGTTTGTCACACTTGCCTTTGGTCAATTTATTTTGTTTGAGCAGCTTAGTTTTTGTTGGTTCAATTTATTTCTGTAACAACTAGTCTTCAAACTGTTTATATCCCTGCCTGACTTTATAACCCTTGGATGAATTTGTTTGATTATACATGACAACTTTGTAGGATATAAATATAGGAGTTTCCTTTGTTTTATAATGAAATTCTTACCTGAACTTTGTGATAACCTTTCAGGGTGTTAAAGTTTTGGAGGATTTCGACATAAAAAATGAGGCTGGCGGTGTTCATCGTCCAATCATAAAAAAATTTCCAACCAACATTACAGACAATATGCTGGAAATTCACTTCTACTGGGGAGGCAAAGGCACCACAGCGATACCTTACCGCGGCGTGTACGGTCCACTGATCTCAGCCATATCAGTGACACAGAGTGAGTAGTTCACACGCTCCATCTGTTGGCAATTTCTACTCTCATATTTCGAAAGAAAAAAAGTTTTCACAAACCATATCTTGTCACATGCTTGGAAATTTGCTAACTTGTATCGGTACAGCACACAGGAACCACGATGGACTCTCTACTGGAGTGGTAATTGCCATCGTGATAGCTGCGGCTTGTTTGGCTACCATACTTCTGACAGCTTTCTATTTCAAAGTTTTCCTGAGGATAACGAGGAAGAATGTGAAAGGAAATGGTGAGTATATGATATTACTACTCCCGCCGCAAAAAGAGTGTTACTTTGAAAATATCGAATAAATTAGCTCTTTTAGCTAAGGAGTGAAATGACCTTGGGTGTCATTTCCAAGAGCCGTGCACACCCCATGATCAGATGAGGAGCTAGGAAATGAACCCTATCTGTGGGCCCAAGCTAGAACGAAACTCTTTGTAGGATACTTTTTGAATGCTAAAATAACGGTCTTTGCGGGACAAACGTATTGGCATTTTTATCACTCGTTCAATCTTCTTCGTGTTAGTTTATTACTTTTGAAATATTGGCTTGAGAAACTTAAATAATGGTATAGTAGTTTATTGATCTTATAATGGGCATTGGATATAGGAGTTGTCTCTCTTTTGCGGTCCTGAGAGATCTCCATTGGTCTTCTAAAAATTAACTCCCAAAAGGACGGTACTACCTCCTATTGATATATGATATCTTTTAGTTTAATTTTAAATAAAAAACTCATATATTGCTGACTAGAGGCAGTATTAGGAGAGCATGATGTAGGTGTTATTGAGAATGATGTTTTTATAGACTCCCAATAGACTCATATTATTCAGAAAAGGCCTCAACCCTCCCTTTATTTGGATGGAGATCGGCTATTTTTTGGGTTACCATTGATAATGAGGAGGGTGATTTGGGGACTACTAGAGAAAGAAACAAGCCCATCTCTCCTAATAAATAGCTTATGGGAAGTTTTAGGGGATGGCAAACTCCTGAAGATGCTCGATGTGTAGGTGTTGACTGTTAAGTATGTCATGCACTATATGTCTGATTGGTAGCTTGCTTTAGGCTCCATGCATGTGTTGTTAGCTCGTATAAGGTCTAAGGCAAGCTTATACAATGCATATGAGGCATCCAATGCTGACTACATGGAAACGCAAATTCTTTACATACTAGCCAAGCTACGTAACATGCATATACTAAAAATATATGTTTTTACTGAATTGTTAGTTCGAAGTTTTTTTTAAAAAAATTTGACTTTTCTAAATACATGCACGCCTTATTTCATGGGATAGAGGGAGTATATCTCTTAATTTAAATATCCAATCACTGATTTACTTTCATATTTAAGTTATTGACATTTTTACAACAAAGCTAGATCACATTTGCAATATAAATTTTGAAATATTATTTTTCTAAAAAACTTAGAGTCATTCTCTATCCTATATAGGCAACCTAACATTAAAAGAACACATATAAACCGAACATCGCTACTCCCTATAGGTCCAAACTACTTGTTGTTTTGGACATCAATACGGTCTTCAAAGTATAGCTATACTTTGCTCAATGTTCTTACGTCCTCCATCCGAAAAACAAGGCATATAAATTTTTGACACGGTCTTTAAAGCAGAATTTTAACCATTTATCTCTTCAAAACTATGTCATCAACAAATTCAAAATTATCATCATATAATTTTTTTTAAAATATGAATCCAATTATATTAGATACCTTTTTTTTTACAGAGGGAGTATATTAGAATATAGACTCTAGAATATACATGAACATTCTAATAAATTTATATTTTGCAAAGTACATTTTAAGGTAAATTTGTGCATTTGTTTTTTATATTTTGAAACTAAATAATTCAAAAGTTTTTTATAGTTGAAGTTTTAAAAGTTTGACTCAAGCTTTGTCCAAAACGAGTATTTTGTATTTTATACCCGGAGTAATGTTTTAAATAGGGGACTAAACCATTTAGTAATAAGTTGCTAAAGAAGCTAAATGCGGTCAATTTAGCGGGATTATTTGGCTTAGAAAGGCCTCCAAAACAGCTATTTAACCTTTACCCGGCCCGGAGAGAGTATACCGTATCCCAAATTCGTTTGGGTAAAACCAAAACCCTCACCGGCGTCCAACGTCCAGCCGCCGCCTTTCTCCAATCCAATCCAAGAGCCGCCGGCGCAATCCCAGAGAAGCCTGCGCCGGCCGCCGCTCTAGTTGGAGCGCCGCATCCTCGACGCTGCTGAGGCCCCGTCGCCCGGCTCGCAGATACGCATCTTAGCCTCCCGGACCCAGCGGCGACTCCGGCCCTGCCACTCCCCGCTGCGCCGCCGCTCCCTGGTCGCCGTGACCTGTGAGCTCAACAGAAGCCCGTTTCTCAGTCTCTCTGCACAGGGGAGGCAACTGCGCTTCCTTGTGCGGCTCTTCTTAGCAGAATCCGGGATGTCTTCGTTCGAGATACCGGCGCCCAGAGTCAAGCTGGAGCCGGACGGGGCAAGCTTCGGGCGTTGGGCATTTGCAATGGAGATCTATCTCCAAGCCCTTGGTCTTTGGGGGCACATCACCGGCGAGACCCCCTGATCGTCCTCCCCAGGCACTGGCGACTGCTGCCAAGGAGGTCAAAGACGCCGCCAATGAGGCCTTCAGGGTCTATCAAGGTGAGCTCGATGCCTACCAGCAGTGGGCATCTTATGACGCCCGTGCGATGCTAGTCCTGCTTTACAGCCTCGAGGCAAGTGTCGAGGAAAATATCATCCACCTGGATCTGAAGCGTGCCAAGCAGATGTGGGAGCACCTTCGGCAGCGCTACCAGCCACCTATCTATTCCCTGCTGCAGCAGCTCCAGACACTTGAGCAGGGTGACGACTCTGTGGAGGCATTTTTTGACAAGTTCATGGCCATACAGATCAACCTGGATTCACACGACTCAGTCCCAGATGTTTGTAAGCGATGTGCTTGCTGCGAGAAGCACCGCCAGCACAATGGCATACGACGCCTTCACGATTTCCTCATCCGACTCCGGCCAGAGTTTGGACCTGCCAAGGCTCGGTTGTTGAGCTGTTCTCCGCTACCGGATATGGTCGACGCACTTAATGCTCTTCGTGCTGAGGAGATTTGGCTCCAGAGCATCCCCAGAAAGCCTTGCTGACTGCCCCGCCTATTACTCTGTCTGCTGTTGACGATCAGTGAAATTATTGTGGGAAATATGGTCACGCCTACCAGAATTGCTTCAAGAGGAAGAAGGGTAGAGGTGGCTGCTCCTTTTGAGGGATGTGTTCATGTTGTGGACACTTTCATTGGGAGGCCTTATCAGCGGAGGAAGAAGGGTAATAGCAGTGGCTAATTTAGTTGGTTTGCGTTAGGAGATAAAACTTTGGTTTGTTAAGTCTGTTATATCAGGTTATTAGGTCACCAGTTTGTTGGTCTGTTTTACCAGGGTTGTTAGTTTGTAATCAGCCGGCTATATAATGCCAGGCATATTCATCTTATAAAAGCAGCAGAGTTAATCCCAGTACTCAGAACCTCCTAGGGAGGGAGTTGGTTAACTCTCCCAGATTGCATCTAGTAATTCCTATAGAACTACCATATCAGTTTGGCAATGTTTACCTTGGTGACTAACTCTGGTCCTCCAGATTTGAAGGATGATCACTGATCAGAGTTATTTTGTGATCTCTGTTGTTTACTGTTCTTGTTTTGCGTAGTTTGTTGTGTCTTAACTAAGAAGTCGATCCTTTGCCATTTATGGTTCTTTTGCTAGCATGGCTTGCTTTCAATATAGACATTAGACACTACTTCCAGTGAAACAGTGTTTTGAATGGAACAAAAATCTTTACCATACTCACATTCATATTTCTGACACAAATTTGAATATGAGTAGGACATGGTGTATTAATGCTACAGAGAAAGTTATGACATATAAATATCCCATCAAATACGCCAGCTGACTAAAATGAATAGATGAGTACAAGTTTGTCACACCTAGTGCTGTGTGTGGTCATGCGTGGTTTGAGCAACAATTCCCTTCACATGCATGATGGGTCAGTTCTTTCGAGACTTATGATTCTGTTTTGATTTTGACTCCAGCCAACAAAGCTACTGTTTTAACTCGACCGGATAATTACAGAAGATCATCTTATTTTTCGTTTATTACGTAGATATTGGTGGTGGTTCTTTTGTTGAGTTCATGCTTGGCTATATGAGCATTGAGTATTGCAGCACCGCTTCCAGCTTATTTCATATTTAGAAAATGTATGATACCGTTAATGCAGTGTGATGCTTCTATATGATATTGTCTCATGATCGTTAGTTAGGGGAGACTTCACATTTACATAATGAACTAAGCTCGCTGTTTAACTTAGTAAAAGGGATGTTTTGCTAGCTTCATCCGAGGCTTGCCAGGCTTATAAATACAATGCATAGGGATTCAAAGGTAGCTTCAATGTGCTTTGTGCACTTTCTCAGTTTATGCCACAAGTATAAGCTGGGAAAGATAAATCTTGTTTGTTAGTCATGGTTAATATTTTACTGTCATGTGTTATCACAGGCAGACAGTTCTGCTACCAAGGAAGGCAAACAACTACAGATCTTCAAACGCGAGCACAGTATTTCTTTAGCTTGAAAGAAATTGAATCTGCGACAAAACATTTCGATCCTGCAAATAAAATAGGTGAGGGGGGTTTTGGACCTGTTTACAAGGTAAAAACTATGAACTTTAATATACTCTCCTTTCTGGGGTGTGGAGAAAAAGATATACTCATGATCATCCCTAATTGATTTAGTAGCCAAATACCACAACATTATAATATAGAAAGATAGCACTTGAAAAGTGAATTTTCTTTTTCCTGATGATTAAATTGTTGGTAGTTTTGCTGGCATTAGAAAATCATCAGTTAGTAACCTTTTGTTCCAAAACAAGAGGGGCAATTCGCCAATCAATTTCAAGTTAGACAAGTCATCATGACATACTTAGAGGGTCCAGGTACCAGGTCTAGGTAGTGATCATCAAGGTGAATCAAGCCATTAGTAGCTGTGAAGTAATCAAGCCATTAGTTGCTGTGAAGTCAAGTGTTTTTAGTTCCTTTTCGTTTCCTCTCCTTTAGTCATCATCTATGTGATTATTGATTTATTTCACATCTGTAAATTAATCTCTTGTCTTCAGGGTACACTAGCAGATGGCACTATAGTTGCAGTAAAAAAGCTGTCTTCAAAGTCGAGCCAAGGAAACCGTGAGTTTTTAAATGAGATAGGAATAATATCTGCTCTAAGGCATCCGAATCTTGTGAGGCTCTTTGGTTGTTGTATTGATGGGGATCAGCTTCATCTGATATATGAATTCTTGGAAAATAATAGTCTTGGCCGTGCACTTTTTGGTGAGACTTCATAAATTTCGTAGCATATCTACAGTTGCACTTCCTAAACTGGAATGAATGTGCCTCAATTGATTAGTACATCACCAAAAGCTAAGTAAGCACATTATATTCTGATAATAAGATATTTCTTAGGTCGTGCGGAACATCAGCTGAAATTGGACTGGCCAACAAGGTACAACATCTGCCTTGGAACTGCGAAAGGCTTGGTCTATCTCCATGAAGAGAGTACACTAAAAATCGTCCACAGAGATATTAAACCATCAAATATTCTTCTTGATGAAAAGCTGCAACCTAAAATATCGGATTTTGGCTTGGCTAAACTGACTGATGACTGTGGACGTGTCAGCACTCGGATTGCTGGAACAGTGTAAGCTGTTTCTCTAGTTGCTACCGATTCATTGGATTTAGTCAAATCGTTTCTCCTTCTAAAAGAGTATCTTACTTTGAGATCAGACAAGTGTACAACTGTATAACTGTTTCCTCTGTAATGGAATTTTATGTACTTAAACAATAAATTAATGCCTCCTATGTGTCATTCTATTTTTTGTTGTTCTTTTTTCAGTGGTTATATGGCTCCTGAATATGCCACAAGAGGCTGCTTGACACGTAAAGCGGATATCTACAGCTATGGAGTGGTGACACTAGAAATTGTTAGTGGAATGAGCAATACAAATAGCATGTCAAGTGAAGAGTATCTACATCTTCTTGATTGGGTATGATATTTTGACATTTCATATATATATATATGTTTGATTTCATCTTACTTGACAAAGTCAGAATCCTGTCATCACTGTTGAACTTGCATAGCTTTTGTTCTTACTTGGGATGATTGTTTGTTCAAGTAATTGCTTTACTAAATTTCCTCAGGCTGAAAGGTTGAAGCAGCAAGGAAAGCTGCTAGAAATGGTGGACCGGCGTCTTGGTTCTGACTATTCGCAGGAACAGGCACTGAGGCTGCTAAACGTGGCTCTCCTTTGTACAAACACGTCACCAACCCAGCGTCCAAGAATGTCTTCAGTAGTGAAAATGCTTTGCGGTCAGATACCCATTGAGATCATTCCTGACGATGATGATCTACGTGAAGACTTGCGACTCAATATCGCTCAATCCCGCCATTCCATGGATAACAGCCAAACAGATTGGTCTCAATTGCCATCAAGCGATCCTTCGACCTTGCTCCACAACAGCCAAGGCAGTGGCTACCTACCATCTTCGAGCTCCTCTTCTCTGAAGCTGTGAGCTACAGTGACAGGAGTAGCTAGGTTGATGGCATCATTGATCTTTTTTAGGGGGTAAGATGCAGCAGCTGTATATAGGTGAGCATTTGGCTGGATGCTTCTGAATTGAATTGCTTTGACGTTGCTTGTCGTTCAGCATTATGGTCCACACCTTGTGGCAATTGTCTAATTTGGCACCTTGTCGTTCTTTGGCTTCTGAGTGAACCATCCCTACAAGAGGGCCAAAGGGTCTGATTGTGTTCTTGCAAAACATAGTGGAACTCGATGGTTCAGGTATGAAGACACAAATGTGTTGAGCATATACTGCGTGTAAAAAAGGAATGTATTGGGCATACTGATGGGGATCATGTCATCATGCCATGACGCAAGCTTTAATGGAGTCTGTATCTTTGTGCCCTGGTTCACCTTTCATATCCTGGAAATGTGATGTGTTGACGAAACTATTCAATTGGACCGCACTTAACTAGCAATTTTGCAGTAAGATTGTTGTATTGTATGGTATACAGAGTTTGCAAATGGGCAACAGTTCAGCATAAGCTTGCTGCTCTAACTTCCTCTGTAAATTGCTCGTACGGAACATGCAATTGATTGACTGATGGGCTATGTCTCCACACTCATTTTCGTAGTTGTAGTTAATCTAAGAACATTTCCTTTTCTCGGAGAAATTTGTGGCAAGATACTGTGGTCTCCACCCGTAGAACGCAAATAATGAGAAAGCGCACGCTGGAACCATTTCATGATAGCATTGCTGCAATTCTTTCAGCTGACTGCTCAGAGATTAAGTTTGGAACTGATCGGTTAGCACTAAAAGAAACTGAGAGAAGCTTTCAGGTACCGCCTTTTTGTTTAGTATCTGCAAACGAGCTTGAAGGGACTAAGCTTCGTATTGGAAATGGAAATCCCGGATGTGCAGAACATCCGTCAACATTTCTTCAGTTTTGCACTTCTCTGGAGTAAAGTAGACAAGTGAAGTAGGGCATTGGCTGTGCCAAGGCGGATTGACTGTGCCATCTGAAATCATACTTCTTGCAAATTTGAGCTTCGTTAGGTTGGCCCAACAGCAGGGACGAGGCCCTACATTAGTCTTTTTTACGGAGTAGTGCTAGATAAGCAAATACTCCTACTCTCTAGAACCTCCTCAGGACCAGTTTGGATAAAACGAAAGAACCCTTTTAATCCATACATATCAAAGTGGATTGAGAGGGAAATGAGTTCAAATTCTCCCATACATGTGGATTGGTTTGGTTTATCCAAACAAGCTCATATGAGTATCTTGGATTGCATGTATCCAATAAAGATAATTATGGCGACGGGTAGAGAGCAATAAGGTACCAGTGGAGCAAAGAGTGAAGCACAAGGACACATCTCACCAACATTAATTGAGTCACCGAAAATAGGCGTAGTACATGATGACAATGCTGCTGCTAAACTTAGCACATTCACGGGTTGACCAACTAAGCTAAGAGTTGCCCGGAATCGAAGTGCGCCTTCTGATCAACCCTACACCACACAGACCATAGTCTCCATCCACTGTCACACACACACACAAATTCACAAATAGTATACTATCATATATGTATGCTCCCCACATGTGAATAGGCGGCTATGATACTACGCCATATATATATATGGCCAGCCATGCACATCAGATTAATTAACCTCCTCCTTCCCAGCTTCATTATCAGACGATCGATGATGATGACGACGACGACGACTGATGCCGCACGCATGGAATGGAACGGTACGGTGGTAACGGTGGCCTGTGACCACTCAGGCTGCGACGGAGTTGGTCCTGTTCATGCTGCTCTTGAGGAAGGACGTGCTCTTGGTGATCTCGCGGAGGGGCTTGTTGGTGAAGCGGATGAGGTTGTAGGCCCACGCCCCAGCCACGGCCCCCACCACTGGGCCCACCACGTACACCCAGATGGACCGGTACTCCCCGCTGATGAGCGCCGGGCCCACGCTCCTCGCCGGGTTCATCGACGCGCCGGAGACGGGCCTGGAACAATATGGACACGACGCGGTGTCAAAAAGCCGAAATTTGTCTGCTTGTTTCTTTTTCCTTTTTCCACAAATTGGAAATCAAGCAGAAAAAATACGGGATGCCCCACAACTTCATTGTGCAGAAAAATTAACTTCAGGGTTTTATATATCACTAAAACAAAAGTACTACCAGCACAAAATATACCAGTGAGTTTAATTATCAAGTTTTTAAACCCATATATAAATGATGATGATACTATTCCCAGTTTCACACGAGCCAGAAACTGAAGGAAGCGACACCGTTCAGTTCCGTTCGGTTGGCCGTTGGGCCGGTCAAGTGTTCACAAGACGGACGGGAGATGAGACGAGGAGGCGAGGCCGCCTTCGCAGTCAGTCAAGTCCCCTACTGCTAGGCTGCCGGTGGTGGCGGTGGTATTACGTTCATATTAATGGCAGTGCAGTGCACCGGTCTTCACCAACCACACTCAAAGCTGCTGCTGCTGCTAGTACGCCATGACTCTGCTCACATGACGGTCTTTATGGAGCCATAAAACCCTGGTACCGACAAGGACAGCCACAAAGAACGAGCCCCCCCCCCCCCCCCCCCCCCCCGGTTTTTTTTTGTCATTTATTTGGAAGAAAATACAGATACTGATGAGATCTTTCTGTGCAGTGCGTTAAGTGTGAAAAGTTGTAAAAGTTCGGGGATTAAAGTTATTCCAGTGAGACAGCCTGGCTGATGTCATACTAAGTAAGGTTCATGCAAAATGCCTACTACTACTTACTACAGTACTCCATCGTGCTGATAATAATTCACTGCTACTCCATCGCAATTAATTAAAAATTCATGATATTCGACAGCTATTGTTGACACAAGAGATAGATCCAGGTAAAACCGTACATACAGTAGGGTTTTGTATTTCATCATTGAAATAAAAATGCATTGGCGTATTTTTTTTTGAATTTACCCGGCAATGAGCACGTTAAGCAGGATGGTTGCGCCCACGGCCAGCCCTGCCAGCTCCCCGATCTGCATGCACATCAGCGCAGTAATAACAGCATGAGGTTAATTATACAGTATAGTTACTCTTAATTAAATACGGATACTAATCCTACTAACAGTGAATAATGTAATAATCCTGCATGCTTATGCTTACCGCTCTGTTGTCGGTGGCGACGCCGGAGATGACGAACATGAGGTAGAAGGTGGTGATGATCTCGATGACGAGCGACTGCGCCTCGGACCCCGTGGGGAGCGTGCCGGGGAAGTGCTCGTGGCGGCCGCCGAACATGAGGCGCAGCGTCCCGGCGGCGAGCGTGGCGCCGAGCATCTGCGCCAGCACGTACGCCGGCAGCTGCCGCCACGGGAAGCGGCCGCAGGTGGCGAAGGCGAAGGAGACGGCCGGGTTGAAGTGCGCGCCGGAGATGTGGCCCACGGCGTACACCATCACCATCACCGCCAGCCCCCACACGATGGCCACGCCGGGGAACGTGATCTGCCCGTTCTTGCTCGCGTTGATCGTCACCGCGCCGCACCCCGCGAACATCAGGAAGTAGGTGCCGAAGATCTCGGCGATCACCTGGTGGTGTTGCGCATTCGTCCTCTTATTGTCAGTATCATCATCAATCACATCGATCATGTACATGTATATTCTGGTTTTCAGAAATTGAGCTAGTTCTGCACCGGATCTGGCAACAGATATATGGAGTACGTAAGTAATTAACAGCTGCTCCGATCCATGTATACGGCGTGAAAACCGGATCTTTGATTTGGATGTGCTTCTTCTTCTTCTCACACTGCTGACTATGTGATCGAGTAGAGTACGTAGTGTTTGTTTCTCACCACTGTTCTTCTTCGGTTCATGGCGTTTTATTTGATTTTGACAGTCGAGACTAGATTTGTTTTTTTGTCACGACCCGTGATGCAGACAAGGCGGAGATCAGGTGTTTATAGGTGGTGGATGCTAGCTAGCTAAACATCTGGGTGTGTTCCACGTAGCAGTATACCACTAATTTATAGGATCTGCCAATTTTGCACGCCATACATGCACGGTACAGTTATCTACTGCTCCCTCCGTTTTTTTTATTTGTCACTTCTTAGTTAATGAAGTAATGAACTAGCAAGCTACAATTATTAGAGAATGGAGTAGTTGCCATGCCATGCCAAGAATGTCGTAGGATCTAAACCCCCAAAAAAAAAAAACCACCTTAAACCTAAAGATCAAATGCAGGGCAGCACAAACCTCAAAACTTACGACCCATCTCGGAATTCGGAAACGAATGAGAATATGAGAGAGAGAGAGAGTCTTGGCCGGCCGTCGATGTCGGCGCCGCCGCTCACCTTCTGGATGAAGGGGACGGAGAAGGCCACGGCGGCGCATCCCTGGTCGGCGAACTCCTCCTTCCTGCCCTCCTCCATGGCCCTCTCTCCGTTCGTCTGGGTGTGGTCGCCGCCTCCGGCCATCTCTCTCTCTCTCTCTCCTCGCGACTGCTGTGGCTCGACTCAACTCAAGATCAGACGCGGAGAGAAGATGCAGGCGAGCGAGCAGGGGGCGATCGATGGGGTTGGCCGATGACCCGGGCGCCTATTTATTGGGGTGGGGGGACGCCATGCCCGGCGCCCCAGCCCTGCTGCTGCTCCCTCGCCGCTATCGCTCTCCATGCCGTTTTTCGGATTGACTTGGCCTTCTGCTGGGTAGGCGGGCCGGGGGCACCGTAATTTTTTACCTGCGCTAATTAGGGGGGCTAATTATCCAGAGATTACCGCGTTAATGCTGGCGGTGGATCGCGGCGACCGTGATCCAAAGGGTAAAAATGCAACCCCCAATAATGAAAAAAAAAACAGGGCCTTTTTTTATCTTAAAATGATAAAAGCAGAGCCTTATCAGATAGAAGCACTTTTTTTAAGTTCTTTTCTTTTTGCCACAGTAGTACGGTACAATAAAAGTGTGATAGCTCCAGGTTTTGCAGCGTACTAGGTAGCAGGAGTCAGACAGTGTGTAAAAAACAACAATGTAGCAAGAATGTAGGGTGCAGATGGAGTGAAGTTTTAAACAGATGACGGGATAAACGATCTGCTGGATTCAGCCTCACTCGAAATTAGGTACATGCGTGCATTTGATTGCAAAAGTAGTTATTAATTTTCTAAAAAATAATTGTTGGGTCTATTAAATCATTTACACCGTTCAATTGGTTAGGCCTCTATGGAACCATCTCGGAATTTAATTTCTAGAATTTTTACATGTTTAATTTGCAATCATCTAGCTAGGCACCAAATGGTCTAAAAAAACCATCTAATTATTAAGCAGAGACCAGCTAAACATTTGATAGTGACAGTACGTGGTGAACTGGATCCGAAACAAGGAAAAAAACTAAACACAGGGCGTACGAGAAGATCTGTTGCCTCCCATAACAACGCATCACTTTAATTCCGGCCATTCAATTGCTAATCGGACAGTTGAGGGAGACAGCTAGATCGTACGGCTGAGAGAACAGGCAGGCAGCAACACACGGGCCTGCCTGTCTAACCATCCGCCCTCGGTTCAACCAATCGTTGTCGCTAACTTAAGTTTGCAAAATGAAACCATCCACCGGCGCTTCAATTTTATTTTTGGCGTCTCACGCGAGAGGGGTGAACAGCGACGACGCTTTTATGGCGTGCCAACAAACAGGAAGGGCCGGCTTTAATTGGTTCAGATGGGGAGCTGCTGTGTTTCAAAAAATGTTGCATGTTCTCTTGCAATAGTCTTTTTTTTTCCCGGGCTGTCCTCATGCAAATTATTGTCCTTAGGCAGATCTAAATACCTCAGAGTGTAAAATAGATACAACGTCCGGTCATTAATATACAATGTTTTAGTGTAATTTTGACTAAAGACATAATCTAGTAATGACCTAAAAGAGTAATATATTAGCTAGGCACATTTGCTTCAACAATTCCAGCTCCATTCCACCAATTTCACAAAAGAGCAGTTTCACCTTACAGTTAGCTTAAATTTTGAAGGTGTTTAGTTTGCAAGATAGTTCTAGTTTCTAGAATAGGAGGTTTTATTGTGAACATCCCATTAGAACCCCTTCACAGGAGCCTAGCATGCGCAAAGATGGTGCACTGGTGCAGCAAGCAGTAGCAGAGCTAGGGGACAAATCAAGGGCGGGCCAGTTTTAGAGTGATGGCTATACATGAAATTCAAGAGTGCTATAGTGTGCAATGAGTATATGCAAGTAGGAAATAAACCTCAGACTAAGGCTATCCGCAGCGAGGGACTGCATCCACGGATGCAGTCGCCTTTGCAGTTGGGAGGCGCTGCAGCGGTGAACTGCATGCCCTACTGCACCGTCCAGTCCGCTCTCTCTCACCCCAAATGTAGAGTGTTTCCAGTACCTACCCTATCCATTCTCTCCCCTCCACGTTGGCAACGGTGGGTTTGCTCGCGCCATGGCCAAGAGCGGAGCTCGAAGCTGGAGGGCGGGGGCGGAAACCGGAGGCCGGGGAGAAGCGAAGCCGGAGGCCCCCATGCCCCACTGTCGGCGTGTGGGGAGGGAGAGGAGGCAGCAGCAGACGGGAGGGCGCCGGCGGCGGCACCGGCGAGAGGGCCGCGGAGGCGCGGATCTGCCACTGTGGAGGAAGCCGGCGGTCGTCGCGGGAGGAGGAGAGGCCACCGCCTTCGATGCCTTGTTGCAGGGGCGGGGACGGGCGCGCGGGCGGCGGCACCGGCGAGAGAGGGAGGTGCCGCGGGATTCGGCGGCTGGATCCGCGCGAGGGAGGGAGGGGAGCCCGGATCCAGCGGCAGGCGGAGCCGGCGGTGGAGTGGACGCGGGCGGGGAGAGGAGAGGCGACGCTGGAGAGGAGGAAGTCGTTGGACCCGCACCGGCCGGAGGACGAGGTGCAGCGGCGGGCGGAGGCGGGGAGAGAACGGAGGTGTCTATGCGGGACCAGAGGCGACGCGGAGGAGGAGGAGGACGACGCCGGCGGCCCGCGGAGAAGGCAGCGCACCGGCCGCGATGCGGAGGGGAAGGAGGAGGCGATGGCGCAGGAGCTTGCCGCCGAGCGGCTGGGCGTGGAGAATGGAGAAGTGTGGATGGGCGGCGGGCGGGGGCGGATGGGCATGGGAGAGGGAGGAGAAAGAATATATAAATAGTAAAAAATGTGGCAGTTGATATATGGATGGAGTATAGAGTTGATATGGATGCAGAGAATTGGTAACTGTATTTCAAAAAAATAACGATTAGAATAAAATATTCCTTTTAGAGTTGAATGAGTACGGATAGCGTAACGAACGTGGTGACCAAAGTATGCAGAAAGTAAATACTATGGCTAACAAATACGGTGGCAACTGAACAGTGTGTGTGAAGTTTGAACTAGCTAGTGTGGCGTGTGAGAGTGCATGTACAGTGTACTCCTACGTAGCAGTGTACTCAGGCGCTCAGCTACTCAGCTACTCCGTTGTGCATATGAATGTTGTGGCATGACGCAGAAGAGTGCTGACTGCTGAGTGCTAATACACACGTAGTGAAATTCGTATTTTGTATTTGGGTAGAAAAAAATGTCCACAATTCATCTTCGTATTTGTTGTGGGCGTGTGTGCCAAAGTAAATGCATGCCGCTTCTCCAGTTTCCATGCATGCCCGAGGCCAGAATACACGGGTGCAGAGCGGGCTGCTTGCAGGGGCTGCATGCGCGGGGTCGTTTCTGTTTTATTTTTCGTAATTTCGTTTTGATCGGCCAATCACTGCGCCGGCCAGGAACCCAAGAGACGCTGCACGCCACGAACCCGCACCAGAGATAACTGCATGCTCCTATTTTTTTTATTGCAGCCAACACCAAATGCGTAGATCAAACTTTTGACGGAGAAACTTGGACGGAGGGAGTACCACGCAAGGCCGCAACGTAGCTCCGCCAGTGGCAGCAAGGGAAGTCCCTGCAGGAAGTCCAGCCAAATTCGTGGCCTTCGCCCATGACCCGGCGCACTGGCTGCTCCCCGTGGCCGCTGACGGCAACGACGAGTTCACCTGCGGGCGGGTGCCAGGCGTCAGTGCCGGTTCGGCCACCCGAGACGCAGCTTAAGACTATTTCTAATGGGACGTGCGTAGAGTGGATGTATATCTATTATTTATTTACTATTTTAATTATTTATTTTTCTATCACATAACGCTTTAGATATAGATATCCACTTTACACATTCTATTGGGGATAGCCTTACGCGAGGGTGTACGCTCCGCTCCCTAGGACACTAGGTCCGTGGTGCACCCGTAGCACTGGCTGCGGCGGCGTGTGGCCGTAGGGTCCAGTTGTGGCACGTGCGACATGTGCGGGGCGGGCACAAGGCGTGGCTGGTCCGCGCGGCAGGGCAGGCGCATGGGTGGAAGAGGCCGAGGTGGCTACGAGGTGAAAAGCCTCCACTTTACCGGTGCGGGAGACAAGGCGGGTGTAAGGATGGAGGAGACTGAGGCGGCCACAGGGGTGAGGATTGTGATAAGGAAGGAGCAGACTATCGTGATCCGGAATCGATATGCGATGGAGACTGCGTAAACAGTGGAAGGGGGTTATTGTCTCTCAACTTCACGAGGAAGCACGAACTAAGCTTTTTTGAAGCACCTTTTAGCAGTTCCAGAAAAACATGAAGTTGGCCTCCAGTTTTACTTTTTTTTTTAAGCTAGAGCTCGTGGAGTTGGACCTGCTTATACAGAAGAAGGTGAAATGAAGCTAAAATTGTTGAAGCGAAGCTCTCCCAAACTTGTACTATGTATCTCAAGTTCTCAACCCAAGTAAAATCAGCTAAAAGTAACATGAACCGATCTGGCCATTTTTTTTTTTGGGAAAGGATGTGGCCATTTTGCCGGTACCCGGGATGATATTCGTCTTTTTATGGATCTACTTCATTTTGATTGAAGGTCGAATAATATTTGATCTCTATGATAGTTAGATATTATGTTGAAGTTTGAACTTTACCATTATCTATCAACATGTGCATCGTCCGATCGAGGACAAATTGAAGGGGATTTAGGTCGGTATAATTAAGGAATGGGGGATAGAAAATTGTTAGGGCTTAGTTTGGATACTCTTGAGTTGAAGAAGATTGAAGTGGACTGAGAGGGATTGAATGAGAGATTTTTTATCTATCGTGGATTTAAAGACATTCCAATCTAACCAAACCACTTCAAAACCACTCCAATCAAAAATTACCCAAATCTAAGATCAAGGAGGAATTATAACAGAAAACTAATAATCGAGGCCGGCCTGCTGTGCCCCTACGTACGACATACGTGGATGGGTGGAAGAGCTAATAAGACGATAATGGAGCACGAGTCGACGTGCACCACCACAGCAGGAAGAAATGACCATCTAGTCATCTCTTGAACTTTGCTTCTCAATGTAACAGTCTATATATATTGACCCTGGCCTTCTCCTGGAGGTAGCGTCGCCCAATGCGGAAGAAGGGACAGGATGATCGAAGAGCCAAAGAGAAACTGGGAGCTAGGCGACGCTTGGTGAAGTACTAGCATAGCATAGCCCATGTGGTTAAACCTCGGCGCGCGCGCGTTTGGCCGCCGGCGACCCCTGCAACCAGCGTCCCTCCGTCTCTAGTCTCAATCACCGTTCTAATTATTCATTTTTATATCTATGATATAAAACAGTATCGTAACAGTACCGTATTTAATTTAAAAAAATACAAAACAGTTCGTACCGTATTTAATTTTGAGAAAAAAAATATAAGAACACTGCTAGTTTCAGCCTTATATATCACCAGCAAATTAATTGAACCTCCTCGTGACAACAATATGTTTGGCGTACGATTTGGAAATCTCTATCAGTAATAAAAGCAACTGCATGCTTGCACACGTCGGCATGCACCTAGGGGCTGGGTTGCTACGTGAGCAGTTGAGCACAGCAACCCCGCAACAGCTTGCATGCATACACGGTGCAGACGGATGGGTCTGCCTCTGGGCTGGTGGCTGGCCATTGATGGAGCGCGCAGGAGCATGCATGCTTTAATTTGATGCTAGCTACCACTCTTCGCTAGGTAGCTGCGTTGCTTGTCGACGATGCGGCGGCAACTTCGATCTGCCTGCGTGACAAGTGGTTTGTGATGATCTATCTTTTTATTTCCGATCCCTACCATGCATTATACTCCTATATTATGTATTTGTGGTAATTAATATGATGTCATTAATTAACGTACCAACGGCTTCAGCTTTGACCTTAATTTGAGCTCGAACAACTCATAGAGCTTTTGTGAGCTCTATCAAACACGAGACCTTGATGAAGCTGAGCAGCCGCTTTAACTTGGGGTGGAGGCCAAATGGGGACTATGTACGTAGTACCGTAGTACGTAGCGAAGGGAGAAGAAGAGACAAGCGAGTGCTGCTGCTGGCATGCTTGTCGCCCGGCACGGCAGGACGACGGAATCGATTATTAGCCGCAAAGAGTAAATTTTACTGGTGGTTTTCGAACTTGTCCCGAGTTCTCGTCTAGGTTTCGGTACTCTCAAAATGCACGTATAAGTCCATAAACTTGCTAATCTGTTCCATATAGGTCCAAATCATCATAAATGCCGTGTCGGCGCCTTGATTCCCCCAACTCCCTCCCCTTCTCTGTCCCCGCGTGCCCGTCATAGGCCGCCTCCCTCGTGCCGGAATCTAGGGGCCGCCGGCATCTTCCTCTCCGCCGCCATGTATGGCTCTCCCTCAAGCCGGATCTGGGGCCGTCGGCGCCATCCTCTCTGCCACCTCTCCGGATCCGGTGTTGCCGAGCCGCCACGGCCACTCCGCTCCGCTCCGCTCCGCTGGCATGGCCTCCATGGCCGGAGCTTGAGGAAGCTCATGTCGTCGCTGCTCCGCACCTCCGCCCCGCTGCCGGGCTCGTGTCGGAGGAGAACCATGCCGGGAGCTAACGGTGTGGTGGCCTGCGCGGTGCCGAGGCGGCGGACGGAGGGGAACGGCGGAGAGGAGGCGGACAGACCTCTCGCCCCATGCGACGAGTGCTCGGCCGAGGAAGGGCCGCACTGCGACGGTGCGGGGGGAGGGGGAGGGGAGAAGGCGAGGTGGCAGAGCACGCAGAGCTAGACGACGAGCGGGTGCTCGGCCGCGGCATCGTCGGCACGAGGATGACGGAGCCCCCGATGCATGACGGCGAGCACGGCTAGGGCGCCGCGCTGGGGCCGGCATGGGCGGAGGATGACGGGACGGAGAGGGAGGTGGGCTGCGGCGCGGCAGGGGCCGGCGTGGATGGCGCCGCCCACTCGCCACCCAATGACACGTTGTCCCACCTATCAGGATCTCCTAAACACACTGATTAGCACATGTTATGGAGATTTGGACATACATGGAACGGATTAGCAAGTTTATGGATTTAATCGTGCATTTTGAGAATACCGAGACCTAGATAAAAACTCGGAACAAGTTTGAGTACCGTAAGTGAAATTTACTCAGCCGGAAACCTTGGTGCAGTGGCTGTGCTGTGAATCGGCGGTTGGGGGATGGGAAACGCATGCTGCGCGCAAATGGTGGTTAGGTTCATTTAGTTTGCACTTTGCATACGGCAGGATGATGACGTACAGTACGTAGTACGTGCCTACGTTACTCGTCATTTAAACCATGCACCTACTGCCTCTTAAATTCGGCCGCCCGAGAGGCAACAAGCAGTGACCACAGGGTATATAGATGAGGCCACGAGGGTTTCCTCTATCAATTTCTCCCCCTATTTTTTTTCCATGGGTGCCCAGTAGCAGTAGTGCATGCCCTGCAGCCGCCGTGTACTTCCTCCTGCTTATATTGCTACTACTACACTGACAAGCCGACACTCATCGCTACGGCCTACAGGATTGTTTGGATCTTTTGGCTGAATTTTAACTTCCGTCACGTCGGATGTTTAGACGTTGTCACATTGGTTAAAAGTATTAAATATAATTTAATTATAAAACTAATTACAGATGAGGACTAAACGGCGAGACGAATTTATTCAGCCTAATTAATCTTTAATTAGCAAATTTGATGCTACATTAGGCTTAATAAATTCGTCCCGCCGTTTAGTCCTTGTCTGTATAATTAATTTTATAATTAGACCATATTTAATAATTCTAATTAGTATCAACATCGCCTCATCGCCAGACTCGCCACCTGGTCCGGGCTGTCCGACGACGACGGCCGTACGCTACATCGAACCATCAGTTACCATTAATCTCAGGTCTTGATGAGTCTTGACACGTAGGTGTGGCCCCTCCAAATTAATGAAGAGTAGTGCTTACTAGTAGGAGTGAAAAACATAAGTACCCCAAGTCCATAAATAAATCTAACATTTACAACTAATCTGAGTTGGTTATTTTTACACGGACCCTCTTTTTATTTATTTTCTAATAAAATACCCATATAGCTATTTTATAATTTTTATTTTTTATTTCTAATATAATACACACATAGATATTCTATAATCTCTATTTTTCTTGTGTAATAAGTTTTTCCATCTATATTCCTAGTCCCTTCTTGCACCCCCCTCTGTGTGTCGTTCGTTTTTAATGTATGCTTTGGTGATACTTAGCTTCAATTCAATTATGTCAGCTCTTGTTGTACTCCCTCAAATTTATTTTATTGTCGTCAAACAAGTCAAAATGACTTGTTGAGCGTCATTTTTTCTAAAAAAAACTAGAGGTAGTAGCTTTTCAAGTATAATCTATTGGTAGCTGTATTTTTTTATCTAAACTGTTCATTGTTCATTTTACTCAAAGCTTTTCTGGACCACACTAAAATGGCATAAAAAAGTTGGTTTATTCGCAGCGCCGTGGCACTCATGATGTTGAATTTTATTTGTTGCTGCCAGTAAAGTTTTTACTGGGTCTTCTACAAATGCATCCCAGCAGATGCAGCGGCAAGGGCAAGGGAAACAGCGAGGTTAGCAGTGGGTGGCCGTTTCCATCGCTCCCATGGTAGTCAAACCCAAGACCTCTAGCCTCCAAAAAGAGGACAACCATAGGGCAACAAGCCTGCTTGTGGTTTTCGATGGGATGGTATAGATATTTCTAAATTTTAATATGCATCTATCTTGTACATAGAATAAACTCAGATATCTGTTTTTTTTTTAAACACAGCCCAACGAACGTGCATCCTAACATTACGAGCATCTCCATAGGATTGGGCTTCATCGGCATCTTAAAATTGGCGAAATCACCGCAAGTGCCTCCCTGTTTATATATATAGGAACCTCGTCTACCGATGAAAAACAAAGCCAATAAATCATATAATAAATTCAAAAAATGGCAATTTGCGTGCTAAATCGAAAACTTAAATCTGAGTGGATGGACTCAAACATCTTTATATTTATAGCACAGGGCCGAGTTTAACGTATCCTGATGGCTGCCCTGTCTTGGGTCACTTCACGATGATCAGGACGAGCGCTGGTGCCTTTGCATGCGCTCGTCGTCCATGCACGACGCATTTGGTGGAACCGCCCTGCTTTTATTATACTCCCACTCGATCCGGATTTCTAAATAAGCGACGACTAGCCAGGGTCGGATCGATCCAGTTCCCAGCGTACGGTGTACGTCGTCGTACGTAGTATTCCTACTAATCGTCGTAGGATCTATACTAGCCATATGTAGTCCCGCTCTTACGTCCCGGTTGCATCATGCTTACATGTGCATCCATATATGACGTGTGTGCGTGATGGGCGACTTGGTCGCAGTGGCCTTGGGCTTGCCTGCATGAAGAGACCTGCAGCGTGCAGATCGGAGTGGTAGTACAGCAGCTGCATTAAAAGGGCGTGTTGTTGGTGTATTCCGGTGGGGGTGCGCGACGACCACCGGCTGTACGCAGTCAACACGCGAATGCAATCGTGGCTGAATTACCGGCCGGTACTCAACCAGTAGTACACTTGAAGTAGAAATATTCTGGAAACTGTCGCTGTCATTAGCGCTAACCTTCGCCTAGATAATCGTCGTCGCCGCTCGAATTTACTTCAAGCCGGTCTTCGTTTTGGCGGATAGAGAAGATGGACGAACAGCAACGGGAGGGAGAACATAGGGTGTCGTTTGGAGGCCCTAGCTTTCACACATGTACGTGTACTTCCCATTCAACACCACTCACCAGTCAGAGTCGTCAGCCGGCCGCCCCCTCTCTTCCGGGAGGAAAATGGCCGTGCATCACGGTGGCCTGATGATCCGGTCTACTTTGCTGCCAATATCTTACTACTCGTACTCGATCGACCTGCTAACTAGTCTTGTAATCTAGCGTGCGTGGAGGATTAGGTGTTTTTTCTTCCATTAATTTTCCACTGTGTATCCTCGTCGTCGTCGTCGCCGCGCTGCAAATGCATGGTCGATGAGTGGACTCAGCATGCACGCATGGAAGTACGCTTTTGATTTGATTTAATTTGGTCGGGGCGGCGCGGCGCGGCAAGATCTCGATCGACTGTTGGCAAACCTAGCTCCCAGCTACCACCGGGCCGGTAATCTTGTTATGTAACCGTCGGATTAGGTGTGGTTAATCAAAGTAGGGAGCTGTACTTTATGAGAAAAATCTATCTATTTTGCAACCTCAAATTATCCAGATCACAATTATTTTAATATCTAAAAACATACTTAATTCCTTTTCAAATCTATAAACCCTAATATCTTACAATTAAATTTTGACGATCAAAATTATTTAAAATCTCTAAAATTTTGCAACTATTTTATTTTAAATTAGAATAACAAATGAAACATGCACCCCTTTTTTCAATAAAACTATAAACTACCTATTAGTTCGCTGCTTGTGTGGTTATTTGGAATTCATTTATTTCTATATCTAGTGTTCCATTTACAGCAACAAAATATATATATGTAGGGAATAAATAAATTAAAAAATAACTTCAAAATATAGCACAAGTAGATACATTATTTTTTTTATAATTTAAAACTAATTAATTATGATTTTATAGATGTTAATACGATTTTATTGTTTTTAAAAATAGAAAACCACCTTCGAAACTCTGTAAAAGTTCAGATTTGAGGTGTTTATTATTTGGTTTCGTAGTTCAAAATTGAAAATTAGACAACTTAGATATAGTTTGAGGTTACAAAATGGATTTTTCCTAGTGCGTGTCCATAATACATTCATGAACTAACATGGATGGTGTATGTCACGTAACATTAGCAGATATATACTTCCATTGTATTTTATACTAGTACTCGTTATGTAGCTAGGTGACAGGCCGCATTTATCAGCATTAGCTCAATTATGATTTTTGCGACGTTCACGTAGCTGCTTTGAACCTGCAATTGAATGTAGCTACTAGGGTCCAGTCCGAATAAAGCAATGAATTGATCGACTTGCAGATAGTTAATAAGCCTCTGAACATACAGATATATATAATAAAACTAGAGTAAAATAAAACTATATATTTTTGTGCAGGCGCCGGTGGAGGACAGTGCTACCCTTTTAAAATACTCTTTCTTTATTTAAATATAAGTCATGGTTGATTTTTTTTTAAAAAACTGCAATCATTCGTCTTTAAAAAAAATTATGTAAAAATATAAGAAAACAAGTCATGCTCATACTTTATACTATGATAAAACAAACCACTACAAAAATAAATGATAACTTATAAATTTTTTGAAATAAGACGAACTATTGAAATTTTAGAAAAAAAATCGAACATGATTCATATTTAAATAGGGAGAGTAGTGATTAATTACATGGTCTCCTCTAGACAAAATGAAGCAGCAGTGCAGCACATGCATAGATATACTGTAGTTGACCACAACCGCGAGTGTACATCACCTACGCTTTTCTTCTCATGCACACACACACACACACCGATCGATTCCTGTTGCTACACCAAAACATGCACCACGCCGGCGGCCGGCTCCTCCTAGCTAGCCAGCAAATCTTTTTTTTGACTTGCTTTACGGTCGGAGTATGCTCCGATCGTCCATCTACACACATCCATCATCTGTCTCCTTTTAATTTACTGCTGCAACGGAATGTCCATCCGCTTGGTATCTAGGGGAGTTTTCTCGCGTTTACATGGACTTTTCCTCCTCTCCTCCTCCAGATTAGGGGCCATGTTGCTGTCCATATGAAACATGATGGCGACCCTTGTCGGTACTTCCATTGATGCTTGGTTTATTATTAGAGCTTTTACCGGCGCCATTTGCATGCAACTGGAAACTTAACACTGCCAGTGTGCGTGCATGCGTGCAGTCAAAAATTAAAGATCATGTGTGGTACTGTATTCAGTAATCACCGCGCGCGCGCGTGCAGCCTATGTTGATCCTGCTCTTGACTATGCCGGTCGGTCACTACTCATCAGATGCATGTTTCCCGCTTCCACCTTCAAGCGCGCGTGCTAGCTGCGCTGCACTTTTGCCGGTAGTAGTACTCCACTAATTAAGATCAAGAGGGTAGATAGATGGACCGTTCGATGCCACGAGTAAAAAGGCAAAAGCTAGCTAGCGGGAAGGACATCAGTGACCAACTGGCCCGTGTGCTGAAAGATTATATTCAGACGCCTTTAATTAAGCCCAAACGAAACGGTAGTACAGTATCTGTTTGTTTAGACTATCCACACTCTGGTTACTCTATATTTCTCCTCTAAAAAGAATATTCTAATCTAGTCAGCAAGATTTTTTTTTTCATATCAACTTTTCCCGCACCCCGTTACTCTACATTTTTCCTCCAAATCCATCTACCTCATATTTTATTCATTCACCTTCAAACACCATCTCTTTTCACCTATACACTAAATCAATATCCGTAATGCTAATAAATCATAATATAGCACTGGAAAATATTACAAGTGTTTAAAAAAATTGGAAATCATTTTTGTTGAAAGAAGAAAAATCAAGAAAAAAAAAACTCCTAAAACTTATCTTCCCCACGGACGGCACGCGTCCCCATCCTCCAACTCTCTCCATTCTCTCCCTCTCCCTACTCACATCGCATCCGCCGCCGCCGCCGCCGCATCGCCCGCCTCCTCTCCTCTTCACACCGCTCCCGGCTCTGCCGACGGCGGCTATCGCCTCGCCCGTCGTCCCATCCTCTTCACGCAGCCGCCCAGATCTGCCGCCGCCGGTTTGCCTGCCTCCTGCGGCAGCAGCCTTCCCCGCTGAGCCCTGCTTCCTCTCCGCGCTCGGTCCGGCGCCGCGGCTACAGCCTCCCCCGCTGGGCCCGCCTCCTCTCCCCGCTCGGTCCTCCACCAGCGTTCTCCGCCCGCTCGAGCTCCACACAGCGGGCTCTGGCAGTCGGTGACGGCGGCAGCGTGCTCCACCGACGGCCACGGGCGTCCCCTCCTCCACCGACGGGCGCCCTCTCTCGACGCCGGCGCGGATCTGGCTTCTCTGCCGCGCCCGAGCTCCAGTCGCCCGCCCGCCTCCTCTGCCGTCGGTGTGCGTGCGGCGTGCGGCCCGAGCTTGCGGTGGCGTGCGGCCTCCTCTCTCCTTTCCATCCTCGCGCGCGACGAAGGGCAGTTGCCCGGGCCCGCCGATGCAACAGTGCTCGGCATGGAGCTCTCCTTCCGCTAGATTTGGGGGAACGGGGAGGTTCCGGTGGCTTGGTGTAGCCCGTGGTGGAGACGGCTGCAGCACATTTTACGCCAAATGTTTGCGCTACCTTTCATGCCAGAATAAGTAGAGGGATGGCTGCAGATGGTCTTATACTGTAACCAGATATAGTATCTCTATGACTGTCCACTCTAGGCATGGGAATGAAGCTATACCTATATGACCATGCCCACCAACTTTCATTAACTCTATTTCTCTCAGTATACAAGCTATCCACGTCATTTAGGAGTGCACTAAGTTAAAAAAAGCCATATCAACATCCACTGTAAACCTCTATTGATATCATCCCATCGATTTCTCATGGCTAGTAATATTCATACATGTAACTATTAGTCTATGTATTATAAACGCGACCAATCATTTACAAATTGATCTCTCCACCAAGTTGAACATGCTATCGAGTATAATGTTTTTGAATAAAATATCTCTTGAAATCATATCAATATTTCTACCTTCAAATTTCACTTTAGAAAAGTAGTTTAAGAATAATTTCTACAGCAACACGCGAGGTATCATCAACCTATATAAGTGAAGCCCACTAATAATCATTAATTCTATTTCTTTGAACATCCAAGTTGCACACACCATCCATGAGTCCACCAAGTTAGAATCCATATCACTATACACTAAGACCCTTTATTAATGTCATTCATCGATTTCTATGGCTGATAGCATCCATGCAATGCACCTATTTGTTCATACCAGTATTATGATAAGACCTCATTACTTATGTGTGTGCTTTTGTCCGGTTGCACGTACACCCATTGCTTGCTTTGGCTGGCACCGAAATGAAACGGCCTCTGGGTCCATCACTCTCGCTCGCGGCTCACCTGTTCATCTCCAATCCCCTTTCTCTCTCATCTCCTAGATGACAACCACACGCCCGCTCGAGAGCCAGCCTCGAAGGCTGCTGCGCAGTCCCGACGGCGCCTACGGCCAGTAGTGGCAGCGAGCCCCCTTCCCCTACCCTCCCTCTCCCGTTTTCCATCTTTCACCCCCACGCCCTACTCATGTTTGCCTGCCTCCACCATGGCTGCCGGGAGCATGGTCACCAGTGAGGTCTGTGTTGGATTCATAGCCACCATGGCCAGATCCCTCCTCCCCCAGCCTAGATCTGTCAACTAGGGCACGTGAGGTGGGCAGGCTCTCCTCCCCTGCCGCTGCGTGACTAGGTGACCTCTGGTGTGCTCTGCCACTAATCTCCATGGCTACCGTCTCAAACTCCCAGCACAACCTCGCCCCTCCACCTCTGCCTCTGCCACCGGCGACGGCTAGGGCGTGCGAGGAGGGCGAGCTCTCATCCGCCGCCGCCGCCGCCGATGAGGTAAACTCTCGAGCACCCTCTGCCTCGCTTCACCACCGAGCTCCATGGGAGCTATCTTGTACTCCTGCTCCACCAGCCCATCGCCTCTCTCCTCTTCTCTCTACCTCTCCTGCTTTTCCCCACACGCATCCCATTAGGCAAATTCAGAGGTTCTCATTAGGCAAAATGTTGGTTCTCATTAGGCAATTTGTTGTTTTTCATTAGGCAAAATATCATTTTACTATTGCCTAATGGTACTAGTATTTTTGCATAGTGACATTTATATTTTTGCCTAATGGAAAGTACTGTAATTGCCTATTTGTAATTTTGTGTTCTGCATTTTTTCTCCCTCATTTTGTGTGGAATGAAAGCGCTCGTTGATGTTGAGCCAGAAAATCACGTGGGAGAGAAAAATTTGTTGTGCTGTTAAGGCAGGGGTTAATTAGGACTGCACACGAGGGGTTAGTTTCCTGATTTGGAGGGTGTGCATGCTGAAGTTATCTAATTTGGGGTGTGCGGAAGTCTGTTTTTACGGTCGTGCGTGCGTTAGCCGCTTCCATATAATGTCTATATAAAAATGTTCTTTGCAATCAAAGTAGTATTTTCACCTCTAAATTTTACTTTAAAAATTAGTTTAAGAATTTCGAAATTTCTAGTTTGAAATTAGTTTAAGAATTTCCACACCAATGCGATGAGTATCTCCTCCATCGATGCATCTCACACTCACCACCTGATCGTCCGCACATATCATTGATAAAGCAATGAAAGGTCTCGGCGTTATTTACTACGCTAAATATAGCTACCTTGCTTCTTTCTCTTCTGGCCAACTGTAACCTTAAGAGTAAGGTTAATAATAGAGCCATTAAATGTTTTATAAACTTTTCAAATCATCTACAGCCATCATAAAGGTTGATTCATATAATAAATAGGTTGTAAGGTTGGCCGTTATAATATGATTTTTTTCTCTTTATCTCTCTTTGCATTTACCAGTATTTTTCTTTGAGCCCGTGAACAGCCAGGCTCGCATGAGATCCCACTCCCTTCTTTTTCACTTGTCTGTTTTTTCCACTTAGACAAAACTGCCATGTAAATGGACTACAATCCCCTTATTATACTTTCTCTAACACACATGTAACCATTGAGGCTTATTGTAGATCAAAGGAACACGACACTAAACTAAAATCATTAACTTCAGCTGGCTCCTAAAAACTTCATTCTTGCTTGCTCCATGTTATATACCAAGGCCGCATGCATTCCTTGACATGCAAAATGCATCTAGCGGCTGTTCAGGTCTCTTGAATTGGAATTTCATTATTATAATAACTACTTGTTCCCCACTAATATGAAAAGAGAAAAGAGAATTTGAGAGCTTTGGGTGAGAAAAGGAGAGTAAAGAACTTCATGATATAATTCCAAACAATACACCAGTGGAAGAGAAGAATCACTTTTTTCGACTATTTAGTCACATTTCAATTCTCCTAAATTCTTAGGAGTCAAATAGAGCCCTACGGATTTTTGTTAGTTTGACTGGGGAAATGTTTAAAATATATTATTTTAGATAGAATGTTATAATTAAAAGTATTTCATGGTGGATGTATTCACATAATATAATATTACGTTTCTGATCTGAATTTTTAAATAATATACTATTATCGACGTTTTAGAGGATATACAAATATCAGAAAATTGAGATTTGCTAACATTCGTACATACCCATGCATCATCTAGTCATTGTATGATGTATGATTCACGGGCCAGGTGGCGTTGGTGTGCGTCGTCGCAACTCGCAAGCGATCATCTGATTTTAATTTTAATTTTGCGCATTCTTCAGATCATATACTAGTATGCATGTATTTGATCTGGCGCTGATGAAGCTAGCGCTAGCTTGCCCGAGTGAAGAAGCGCACTTGTCGTAACTGATCTACTTATATAACATGTGTTAATTAATAATGAATTCCAACAATGTAGGCGCGCACACACGTACAATCAAACTATAGCTACCGTACAGGATGCACGCACGCGGCACGCACATTGGTCCAAAAAGATGGATAACATAACCTCCGATTCATCGGTTGGGCCAATAATCGTCCTTGGTGACTGGTGAGCCAGAAAAGGGATAATATAGGACAAAGAATTTATATACTACGCTTCTATGGAGAGCTCAACTCATGGAACATCACCATCAGAGTGATACTATACTATATACCCCACATGGCCATCCAAACTACCTCAAGACGCCGCCTATGGAACATGATGGTGAGTTGCTAATCTAGTTTGACCCTTGCAGAAAGCTACAGCCAGACCAGCGACTATATCATTAGGAGATCATCGACCGAGCAGAAGCAGAGAGACGTACGTACGCTTTCATTTCTGACTGGAAGTACTCTTACACTAGTGCGTGCTGATGTGCAAGCAATCATATATCCACAAATTAACATGGCCTTCTGAGCAAGCAAAGCAACAGATTAATTAACATACATTACTTGCAACGATAATGCGTGCTGTTTTTGAGTTATAAGTGTATATATTGTTTCATGCATGCGTTGAGCACCTAATTGGGTAGGGCCGTGCTGGCCAGCGCCGCCGGAGAGTCCGGTGGCGTGTACCGGACTATCCGGTGTCACCGGACTGTCCGGCAGGGCGCACCGGACTATCTGGTGGTGTAGTCGAGTCCGAGACGAATTACCAGATTTGAGTGAGATCTTTCAGGATTCGATTTGTACAAGGATTAAGACCACCATCCCCTATAAATATAAAGGGATTAGGCCGATTGACGCATCAACAATCGAACCAATCTATTATTTTGTTTACTTTTATGCATATCTCTATTCCCAAACCCTAATTCTCCTCTCCAACCCTAATTTTCACCTCTCTTCGACTCTACGCCGATTTGATGAGCTCTAGGTGGCCTGCCGACGCTAGAGCAACCCCTAGCGCTGATCCTCCCTGACGGGGTCCCTCCCATGTAGATTGGTCTAGGTTATATCGTTGGTGATTGGTGCTAAAACGTGTCAACACACTTTTTGGCGACTCCGCTAGGGACATCAGAGGTAGATTCGAAGCTAGCAACCATGGTTGAGCTTGCGGATGCATCTGAAGTCACGTAGGGCAACATCATAAGGCTGCCTTTTGAGAATTTGCCGGCCGAAGAGCAAAAGCGCTTCGACGACATGATGAAGGAAGCCACGGAGGGCATGATGAAGAGGTTCTTGGGGACGTTCACCATGGATCGCCACCAGAAGGTGACCAAGGAGAAGGAAGTCACCCTCCGACACCCTATTAGCATCGATCTCTTCATCGACCGCTAATGTAAGTGACTCGGGAACCCTTCAAGCATTTGAATCCATGAAGATTTACGTTGATCGGGGTCATAATCAGTTAGCCGATCGATTGGGCACTTTACAAAGCTCTATAGATGGATTAGTTAAGGCTCAAGGGAAATCCGTTGCTCCTACGTTCCCCTCACATGAACCAAGCGTGGAATCGGTTGCACCAAGCCCATCGGCACCGAATAGGTCTCAACAGATCCAGCTGATGTATGGCATGCCTACAAACTTTTACTCAGGGCAACCGAAACCCCCATCGTCACTGTTGGGTAAACTGGCTCAGCCAGCCATGCCCACCGGACAGTCTGGTGCTCCCCACCGGACTATCCGGTGTGCCTAGTGCAGGGGCTATCATGGCCCCACCACGCATAGCAGTTCTCCAAACTTCGGTAGATCCTAACCAAAGGATTGTGTTAAATACGGCAGGAGTAGAATACTTCACACCGCTGCAAGAATTAGAGGGATTTATTCCACCTTTCACTACGGTATCTTATGGTACGGGATCGGTTCTACCAACCGGTTTGAGTGTGCCTAGGGGTCATGTTCCAAACCTCACTTACTACCAGATTTGGTCTGCACAGAACCCTACGGCTTCTAAATCTTACGGCCAAAAATCCTGTGCTTCCACATCAGAGGTTAAGGAAGAAATATGGCAAGAATTAGTGGCCGTTCTTAAGAAAAAGGTGGGGGTTGATGTATCGGGTTCTATTGGCTCATATCAGAAACCCTATGACTGTAGATTCGATGCTCATGCCTTCCCTTAAGGGTTTAGAATACCAAATTTTATGAAATTCTCCGGTAAGGACAATAAGAGTACTAGAGAACACACCAGTCAATTTTTAGCGCAGTTAGGGGACCTAGCCGAATGGGAAGCTTTTCGGATTCGGCTGTTTTCCTTATCTCTCACAGAAAATGCTTTTGCTTGGTACTCTTCTTTGCCTTCAAATTCGATTAGCATGTGGGATGAAATGAAGGCGAAATTTCATGATCACTTTTTCTCAGAAGAGTATGAACTAGAATTGGCCGATCTATCCAAAGTTCGGCAAGGTCGTGAAGAATCGGTTCATAATTATCTTAAGAGGTTTAGGGATACTAGAAACCGATGCTTCAAATTGACTGTATCGGATAGGGACTTAGCTGGATTAGCTCTTGAGGGGATGCGACCTTATATTAAGGAAAAGCTAGCTGTCACGCAATTTTATTCTCTATCCTTATTACATCAGCAGGCTTTGGTTGTAGAAAGCCGAAGTAGAGAGAGCCAAAGGGCTGCACGTCATAATGTAAATCTTGTAGAGTATGATTCGGCTAGTTCTGATGATGATTCTAAGAAAATTTATGCAGCACAGCTTACTTGGTCTAACAAGAACAAATCTATTACTTGTCCTTCCTTGCGACCGATTAACAAAAATCGACAAGAAGAGGTAAATTTTACTTTTGATGTTGCCAAATGTGATAAGATTTTTGATGAACTTCTCAAAAGTGGAAACATTACATTGTCACATACTATTCCTTCTGCTGATGAGCTGAAAAGGAAAGCATATTGCAAATGGTATAACTCTTTTTCTCATGCGACTAATGATTGTAATGTTTTCTGTCGACAGATACAATCGGCCGTGAATGAAGGCCGTATGAGTTTTCTAGAGATGCAAATCGACAAGCAGTCGTTCCCCATGAACACTCTAGACATGAGCGGCAAGAAAGTCTTGATTCGGCTGGAGGTGGATGATGCAAGTGAAGGCAAAGCCGTGGTCATCGGCTCTTCAAGGGTAATCAATGAAAATACCAAAGTTTTGGCCAGGGAGGTGATAAAGTAGAAGACTCCATATGGCAAGGATACACTGAAGATCACCAGTAGGTTTCTTAGCATCAGGGGGCAGCAGAACCAAAAAGAGGCGCCACCGGACAGTCCGGCACCAGCTACCGGACAGTCCGATGCCCCCAGGCAGCGCCCGAGGACTTTCAAACCAAGGCAGCCAGAGGTGGGCACATGGAAGAAGCATTAGGCAAGGGCTTCTGGTAAGCTATATCGGTCTAGTCCTACATTTGATCAGTTGCTTTCCAAATATGTTAACAAGCAAAAGGCCACTCCTAGCAATCGGCCGTACAAGCGAACAAGGTCACCACCACCAGAAGCCAAGCCTATGCAAAACAAGAACATAATAGAAACGGCTCAGAATGTGATTCAGCTGGTACCACCAGCACCTGTGGTCCCACCAATGATGTGGGGTCCTCCGCAAGAATTTCAGCAGAACCCGGCCTAGGGTAATATAACTATGTATCCGCCCTATGCTTATAATCCTTATTGTTATCAGGTGTGGGGGGCTCCATATGGTTCTGTTTTTGACAGGTTGGCTCCTTCTACACATGACCGATTATATGTTCCTCAATCCGGCCCATGGACACAAAATCAGCAAGAATGCCAGAATTATCAGCCTCCAATGCTGACAAATCTAGCGGGGGGGGGGGGAGGCAACCGCAGTAGCCACAACCAAGATGTGTACCCCCTACTGTTCAAAATTTTCAACCAAAACCGGTTCAACTCGCAAGAATACCGGTTCAACCAGCAGTATCACCGGTTCAATCAGCACCTCAAGTAACAACCGGTATTGTTAATGTTGGTACGAACAACATGGTGTTCAATAACGATCACAAGATACCGATGGTTTTTGGGAAATCGGTTAATGCTACACCGAAAGAAGCTTCACCTAAAGTTGTCTCGGCTAAGGATCATAAAGTAAGCTCTAGCAAGGTTATCAGCAGGCCACCACCAGATCCGAAGTATCCCATGCCTCGATGGTGTCCTTTGGGTTTGACTCATACTCAGAAGAGGACTTTGCAGCGCTTGCGAGCTAAGGAGAAGAGGGAAACGAAGGCTGAGGCAATCTTCAACAAAACACATCCTATGTTCCCTCAGAAGCAATGGAAGCCTAAAGCCGCTGAAGTTCCCGCTCAGACGGCTGGACAGGGCCACTCACCAGACTGTCTGGTGACATCCACTGGACTGTCCGGTATGTCCCACTGGACAATCCGATGGTCAGGAGGCAGAAGCAACAGGGGCTACAACGACTAGCACCAGCGATCGAGGAGGGTCCTGCACCTATTGTACCAGATGAAGAGATGGTAGACTACAAGGCTCCTCCCAAACCTCTAGGTATGGACGTCAATATGATTACTTTCTCCACCGATTATAACATTATCGGTGAAGATGAAGAGGTCATGGCTCAATTTAATTTTGGTCCAAGAGATGCTGTCTTTACAAAAATGACAAAATCGGTTAATCACTTAAAGCCTCTCTTTGTCCGGGGTCATATCGATGAAGTGCCTGTGTCTCGGATGTTCGTTGATGGTGGTGCAGTTGTTAATCTGATGCCGTATGAACTATACAAGAAACTTGGGAAATCAGATTTTGATTTAGTCAAGACCAACATGACACTAAGCAGCGTGGGGGGGGGGGGTAAAAACCCCATTGAGACTCGAGGAGTAGCTTCTATGGAGCTTACCATTGGAACAAAGACGATCGCCATTGCTTTCTTCATTGCTGATGTAGAAGGTAACTTCAGTTTAATTCTTGGGAGAGATTGGATCCATGCCAATCAATGTGTGCCTTCTATTTTACATCAATTCCTTATTCAATGGATCGGCGATGAGATCGAAGTGGTTTATGCAGATCCCTTCTATTTTACATCAATTCCTTATTCAATGGATCGGCGATGAGATCGAAGTGGTTTATGCAGATCCATCGGCTTGCATTGCTACGGCCGATGTGATAACACTAAGTGCTTGACAGGTGTTGATTTATCCGATTACCAATTTCTGAGTGTAGGCAGAGAAGGCTTTGGTCATGTGATGTTAGAGCCGGTCGAAAATCGGTTGAATCATATCATGTAGATCCAATGAATACATCGGCAAGGAATAAAGACCTGAAGAGACAAGAGATGAAGTCTAGGCAGTAGTCAGTCTCTGTATAGACACCGGATAGTCCGATAGCAGCCACCAGACTATCCGGTGCGATGCCAGACAGTCCGGTAGGACCTGTTGGACAGTCCGGTGGTAGCCAGAATACCGGGTGTAATCTTGTTTGCAATTCTGGTTGTAATTTTATTTTTGATTCTTTTGTAATAAAGGAGTTTAGAGATCTAGATAAGTTAGGACAAGGGTTTACGTCAGCTGATCCTTTAAATGAAGTAGGTATAGGTGATGGATCTATTTCAAGGCCGACATTTGTAAACAAAACCTTAAAATCCGATTCTAAGAATAAATTGATCGGGTCGTTAAGAGAATATTCTGATTGTTTTGCTTGGAGTTATACTGACATGCCGGGGTTAAGCCGTGATATTGTTGAGCATCGGCTACTTATTAAGCCTGGTTTTAAACTTTTTAAGCAAAGACCGCGGCATTTTGGTTCTGATATATATCCTCGTATTAAAGATGAGATTCACTGGCTTTTAGAATCCAATTTTATTAGACCTCGCAGGTTTCCAGATTGGGTCTCCAACATTGTGCCAGTGGAAAAGGACTCTAACAAACTTCGGGTGTGCATCGATTTCCGCCATCTAAACAAGGCTACGCCCAAAGATAAGTATCCTATGCTTCTTGTAATCAATAGTGCTTCTGGTAATAAGGTTATTAGTTTTCTTGATGGTAATGATAGATATAATAAAATCTTTATGGCCGAAGAGAATACGTCTAAAACGGCTTTTGTATGTCCTGTCTTTATTGGGTTGTTTCAGTGGGTTGTTATGATATTTGGTGTAAAGAATGCTTGGGCTATGAACTTTATTTTTCATGAACTATTGGGAATTATCCTAGAAGTTTATATTGATGGCATAGTCGTTAAATCGGCTGCTTTTGACTCTCATTTATCCGATTTACGTAAGGCCTTTGAAAAAATGTGCAAGTATGGTCTAAAGATGAACCCACACAAATATGCTTTTGGTGTATAAGCTAGAAAGTTCTTAGAATTTATTATTAATGAAAATGGCATATAAATTGATCATAATCGTATAGAAGCTACTCGAAAAGTAGCAGCTCCGATGTGCAGGCTTGATATGCTGAAGTTTCTCGGCAAGGTGAATTATGTACGGCGGTTTATATCTAAACTTGCCGGAAAGGTTGATGTGTTT
Organism: Paspalum vaginatum; assembly: GCA_030272315.1. Taxonomy (NCBI): domain Eukaryota; kingdom Viridiplantae; phylum Streptophyta; class Magnoliopsida; order Poales; family Poaceae; genus Paspalum; species Paspalum vaginatum. The sequence continues at coordinate 39,405,948 of CM059015.1, read as the reverse complement.
ATTCCTATTCTTCGGTTAAAAAATGATGCTGATTTCACTTGAGGGCAGAACAACACTTGAGGGCAGAACAACAAAAGGCATTTGAGCCGATCAAGGTGTATTTGTCTTCGGCACCGGTGCTTAAGGTACTAAAAAATGGAGTTCCTTTCGGATTATATGTTGCTGCCGAAGATAAGTTAATTGGCGCTGTTTTGACTTAAGAAACCGAAGGAAAAGAGCACGTGGTTACATACCTATGTAGGAGACTGATTGATGACGAGACAAGGTACACTTTTATTGAAAAATTATGTTTATGTTTGTTTTATACGTGTACCAAGTTAAGGTATTATTTGTTATCTAGTTCTTCTATAGTTGCTTGTCAAACCGATGTGATTAAATACATGTTACACAATCGTATCATGAGTGATAGAATTGGTAAGTGGGTCTATGCTTTGATAGAATATGATTTGGCTTTTGAACCTTTAAAGCCTATGAAGAGCCAAATTGTTGCTAATTTTATATTTGAGCATCGGGTTAATGATTCTTATGAGCTAGATTTGCATTATGTCACTTTCACTCCATGGATGCTTTATTTTGATGGATCGGTTTGCAATGAGAGTCAAGGCATAGGTGTAGTGCTGATTTTACCTCAAGGTTCTACATTTGGTTTTTTCTAGCCGGTTAGAATTTCATTGTACTGATAACCAAGCCGAATATGAAGTGTTGTTGTTCGGTTTAGAATTATTGCAATCCATGAGGGTGAAGTGTGTCAAGGCTTTTGGGGATTCTCAGCTAGTGGTTCAGCAGGTCTCGGAAGAAAGCCAATGTTATGATGGGATTTTAAATTCTTATTTGGAGCGATGTTGGGATATTATTCGTTCTTTTGATGAATTTAGAATCTCTCGTATATTCAGATCTGACAACTCCGGGGCTAATAAATTGGCATGGGAAGCATCTATCGTGTTACAAAAGGCAAATTTCATACTGCTGAAAGACCGATGCTTGAAGAAGGATGTGTGCTGAGATAGTGCATACCGGACTGTCCGATAGGATGCACCGTACTTGTTTGGTGCGGTATCGGACTGTCCGGTGATGGACACCACACTATCCGGTGGGACGGTAAAAGAGGTGATTTCAGCTTGGATGATCCGGCAAGTGGCGTAGCCGATCCTGATGATTGGAGAAAACCTTTTATTGCATATCTACAAGATCCAAGTGACAGAACAGAGAGAAAAGTTCGGCGTGCTGCCTTTAAGTATACATTGATTAATAATGGCTTATATTTTCGAACCGCTAATGGTGTTGTGCTCAAATGTTTAGGTCCTGGTGATGCTGTGTTGACCATGGCTGAGGTGCATGAAGGTATTTGTGGCACTTATCAATCGGTTTTGAAGATGAAATGGCTCTTAAGAAGGGCTGTATTTTATTAGCCTACAATAATTATCGATTGCTTCAAGTACTGTAAGGGGTGTCAGGTATGTCAAAAATTTGGAGATATTCAGATAGTACCTGCTACTAAGCTATATCCTATTATCAAGACTTGACCGTTCAGAGGATGGTGCCTAAATTTTATTGGAGAGATTCATCCGTCATCTTCCAAAGGACATCGGTTCGTGTTGATGGCTACTGATTATTTTACTAAATAGACTGAAAGCTGTTGCTTTGAAGAATATGACACATAAAGAGGTGATTGAGTTTATTACTGAACATATTACTCATAGATTCGGTATTCCTCAAACCTTTACTACAGATTAGGGTGCTTCTTTCATGTCTAAGGAGGTACGTGAATTTACCGAATCCTATAAGATTAAATTGCTCAATTCCTCTCCTTATTATGCTCAGGCTAATGGTCAAGCCGAGTATAGTAATAAGGCGATTGTTAATCTTGTTAATAAAAAGATCGCCGATCATCCTCGGCGTTGGCATTAAGTCTTGTCTAAAGCTCTGTGGGCTCATAGAATATCTAAACATCATGCTACTAAAGTTTCTTGTTTTGAGCTTGTGTATGGTCAGGACGCTATGTTAGCTGTAGAGGTAAATTTGGATGCATACAGGTTTGAAAGGCAAAATGACTTGAATGTATTAGAATATCATGATTTGATGATGGATAATATTGACGAAGTCACGCATAAACGATTAGTGGATTTGAAGGAGATTGAGAAAGACAAGCTTATTGTCGCCAAGGCATAAAACAAGAAGGTAAAGCTGAAGAACTTCCAAGTTGGAGAGCTTGTGTGAAAGACGGTGTTGCCATTGAAGACAAATGAAAGAAGATTTGGTAAGAGGTCTCCTAGCTAGGAGGGTCCCTATAAAGTGAAACGGGTAGTTCCTAGTGATGCATGTATGCTAAAAAATCTGCAAGGTAATGAACTGCCCAAAGCATTGAATGGCCGCTTTTTGAAGAAATACTAGCTGAGCTTGTGGCAAGATGCTTGAGAAAACCTTAATTTGCTTCGGAGTTGTTATATTTTGAGATATACGTTGATTCTCGAAGGTGTAATTGTTTCCGGTACTTTTTAGTTCATGGTATTCACTAAAAGTCAGGGAGGCATGTGTTGAGCACCTAATTGGGCAGGGCCGTGCTGCCCAGCTGCTTTCGGACAGTCCAGTGGCGTGTACCAGACTATTCAGTGTAGTCGAGTCTTAAACGAATTACTAAATTTGAGTGAGATCTTTCGGGATTCGACTTGTATAAGGGTTAAGACCACACTCCTCTATAAATATAAAGGGGCTAGACGATTGACGCATCCACAATCGAACCAATCTATTATTTTGTCTACTTTTATGCATATCTCTATTCCCAAACCCTAATTCTCCTCTCCAACTCTAATTTTCTCCTCTCTTCGATTCTATGCCGACTTGAGGAGCTCTAGGTGGCCCGCCGACGCTAGAGCAATCCCTAGCGCTGATCCTCCCTGACGGGGCCCCTTCCGGTTGGATTGGTCTAGGTCATATAATTGGTGATTGGCGCTAAAACGTGTCAAGAGCATGCTCGAGAAAATTAATCATTGCATGCCCCTTTATGGATCAGATTCATATTGCACGCCCTCTCTGGCTCTCTGCCTTGGTGGCTCGCCAAAGTACTTTGGATTTCTTGATCATCGAAATGGACCACCAATATACTACTAGTTCATTACTTATGCTAAAAAAAAATCTGATTCATCAAAGATGATTTAAAAATCCCACTAAATTTGTATATAAATTACCCACAATGACATTATAAAAATATGATTTAAATTATAAAATATGACTTAAAATAACCCCTAAAAACAAATTATCTTTATTCCACAATATACATTTAAAAGTAGACTGAAAAAAGTTTACGCGCAATCTTTATATGTAAACTGTAATGTAAAGAGAAGAGATACGCGTTAAAGTGAAGGGGTTATAAATCATAGAAAAAAATTCAAACAAGATAAAACTTTGGAGAAGAGAATGACGACGTGATGTTCCTAAAAGAAAATTCATGTCTGCTTATTTTGTCTGGGTTCTTGCCTCTCTGCGTGGTGACATGGGTCACGCATGGTCATTGGTATGAACATTGATTGGCCTAGTTCTCCAACCCTCGCACACAAAAATGCTAGCTCCGATGTATTGTGATCTTCTTACATATGAACAGTTGGTGAAACCTTCCTACGACTAAAAATGTTCAACTCTTGTTTTTTAGTGTTGATGCATTGCCACATAGGCATACGTTTGATGATTCAAAGTACATTTTCTAAACCCGAAACCTCAATTACTCATATTACCATATAATAGCTAATCAATGTAACCACTTAAGTTTGCTTTGTAAAATTACCCGTCGCAATTGTTACCAAAAATAAACAAATTGTCTCCTAAAAAATAATCAACATCTAAATTACCAATATTCTACCATTATAAAAATAGAAAATCTGCCTATAAATGTCTCTAAATTATCCAATTATACCACTAGCATTGTATAGTGAAAAAGGTAAAGTGGTATTGTGAAATATAATTTGATGAAAAAAAAAACAAATCTAAAATACTGGCAATTGCCTTTATAACAACTAATCCTTATAACCGTTTAAGTTTATATGTAAAGTACCCACCTTTTCATTATTTTAGAAAATTATTCTCTCAGATCAACTTCTAAATTACAAACATAAACTATTGCAGAAAATTGAACAAATACAAAATGCTCCTAGATATGTGTCTAAATTACTTATAGAAAATAACTTAAAGCAATATATCAATATATGTTAACTAGGGTCCATTGTAGACCTATAAAGATAAAACAATATTTATACGAGTATTTGGTTAAAGTATGAATACAAATTTATATGTATATATCTCCTTAATTTGCAGATAAGTTAGACAGACGCGATGCACACTAGGTCCATTGTAGACGTATAATGATAAAACAATACGATTATTTGGCTAAAGTATGAATACAAAATTTTTATGTATATATCCCGTGCATACATTTTTTTTTAAAATTCGTGCACACAAGTCAGACTAGCGCGATGCACTTTGGTCTTCCCTATGCTAAAACTGATCTGATCAAATCTCGGGTCAGGCAACCGACGGACCATGCATTTAACCTGCGGCAATGTTCACTGTGTACCTTTCAATATTTCATGATCTTGTCGGTGAAGAAGACTACTAGACTTGGAGTCGGTACTGACTAATTGCTGGTTCAAACCACGTGTCACGTCACGTAGACATAGGAGAGCATTAGCATATGTCAACTCCGACTTGGTTAATTCCGTTTCAGTTGTGTGACAAGCGCAGTAGAGATGCACCAGGATGTTTTCTCTCTGCCCTGCGAATGAATAGGTCAGCTATTCAGCCAACACAAATGACGTCAGAAAGAAGATAAAAAGATTTGGAAGGGGGTCGGGCAAGCCTGCGGCTTCTGTGGGGCCAGAATCCAAGGCTTCGTCGTCAAAGTGGGGTCGAGAAATCCACCCACAGTTACGTTCAAAAAAAAGAAGAAAGAAATCCACCCACAGCCTCCCAAACTCCACCCTAGGTTCTGTTCGTTTCTCTAGGGCCATCCTAATGCGTGCGCGACCCCGTCCCGACCGCGCCCCTATCTGCCTCTGGCCGCGCCGTCCCGGCTACGTCACCCCTGACCACGCTCCCGTCCTCCCCTGGCCGCACCGTTCCCCTCCACCGACTGCGTCGTCTAGATGCGTCGCCCCCGACCGCACCCTCCCCGTCCTCCCTTGGCCATGCTGTCCCTCTCCACCGATAGCCTCCCCTGGCCGCGCCGCCCCCTCTCCCCAGCTGCGGCGCCTCCCTTCCCCCCGTCCGCGCAACCCCATGCCTCCCTCCCCGGCCAGCCACCTCCTAGCCTGTCGGCGTGAGGACGTCGACCCATCGTTCCCGCAGATATCCCAATGCCAACGCTTTCCGACCGTGTAGCAAGTTATGTACAAAAATATATAATAAGTTATGTACGAAAAATATAGCAAGTTATATTAATGTCTAACAGGTTCATGTAACTATGTAGCAAGTTCAATGGGATCTTGTAGTAAAGTTCTCTGTTGGGGCAAGTTTATGTGATTACGTAGCAAATTTATGCAATTTTTAGCAAGTCTATATGATTACGTAGCAAGTTCATGGAAGCTATAATATTTTTTTAAAAACGGCAGCAAGTTGTGTATGTAGTAATCAGCAAGTTTTTGCAAAATGAGGTGCAAGTTGTGTACACGGATGATTAAAAAATTAGTAAGTTATTGCAAAAATGAGGTGCAAATTAGAGTCGTGAGAAGGGCAGTTGAAGGCCCACAAAGGCTCCACTCTCCCGTAGGGCGTGCACGGCCTGAAGGCACAGGGCGTGTGGGCCAAGCAGGACGTGGGGGCGTAGGCCGGAGGCACGGGGCGCACACGGGCCAAAACATACAGAGCAGGCCACGAGGCGCATGGGCCGGCGCGCGGAGCAGGCCACGGGGCGCATGGGCCGGCGCGCGGAGCAGGCCGAGGGGGTCGTGCGCTCGCACCCCCGCACGTTAGAGTTTGCGTTTCTCTATGCGATAACGGGAAGAACGTGAGTCGTGAGAGGGCCATGAGCTTTGGGTTTTCATCTTATGGCCCAAGCCCATTGTCCCCTCCTCCCAACTCTAATGTCTGGGCTGGCCCGCTAATTTTGAGCCTGATTCCGTTCCAAGTTGCTCCGGAAACATAACGACACTAACAAAATGCATAAATAGCATTGGTTTTAGACCGCTGATCATGTGCCGGTGCAATCGGCAAAATGTAGGCATCACATTCTTATCTAGCGGCAGAGTTGTTAGCCATGCTATGGATGAGTTTGGTCTGAGGAATCAAACCATTCTGCATGAGGTGATGCATCATATGGGGCAATTCCATCAATTTTGGTACGATGACCATATTCCTTACCTTAGTATTAATTATGAACCAATGAAGAATGAGGTAGCGATGGATCAACTCATTCTGTTCCACGGATCAAATAAACACTTAAGCAGGCAGACTGGTGTGATCGAGGGCACACTAGTATCATGGAGCGGTTGTTTCTCTTCTCTCCCTCTTCTTGTCTTCCTCTTTCCATGCGAGCACTAGGGGAAAAGTCGGGCTTCAACTGCCTCATAGGGCCTAGATACGGACGACGCATGTGTGAATTCAGCGCCCGAGCTCAAAAATAGATGGTGAGGGAGGGCACAGCTCGAGGAGGCACCTGCAAAGAGGGCCAATGTACCTGTGATATAGTGCTTAGCTCAGTTCATTCCCTTCTAGGCTTCTAGTCCTCACAGGTAACATGTGACAGTAAGGGAGCAGGTAGATTCGAGGTTGAGGAGGCCTACGACTATGCTTATCAGTCTGTTTATTCTACCACTCATATTTCAAACTACTTTCTGTCTATAATGTGGGTACAATGTCATACATTGCGTTGGGCACTTATTTGGACGGCCTTGGTGAGAATAGCCTAAAGAAAAGAGGGACCTATTTATCATTTCATTTTCCACTGTGGGGGAACATATCAAGAGCTCTATATTTATCTTCAAAATGGGGATACTGACTCCTCGGATGCCAAGGAAATAGTGTATGTCGCCCTTGAATTTCTGTTATTCTTATCCTTTCTGTTGCCAAAAGTGAGACCTTGACATTCTCACTATAGGAAACAGGAGAAAATTCGTGGGTTTCTTTAAGTTCGTTGGGCCCGTTGCGATCGACGAACTTACGTTGATTAACTTCATCGGCCCGAAAGGTCGCCCGACGAACTTAATGGATGCCTAGGTCAATCAAGATCTGGCGCGGGCCATTATCCAATACACTGACTCTTTACTGTGCTGCCGCCACCCCACTCCCCCACCGTGCCGCCTCCCCGCGCTCCCCAACCTTGTCACCGCGCCGCTTCCCCACCACGCTGTAGCGCCGCCCTCACCCCGCTCCCCAACCCCGCCGCTGCCCCGCGCTCCCCTACCACTCCGCTGCATTGCCAACCCGCTCCCCAACCACGCCGCCACCCCGCTCCCCATTGCGCCGCACTCCCGCGCTGGATGGCCGCCCCAGCCACGCGGCCTCCGCTCGCCTCCGCAGGAGCATCCCCGCCGCCAGAGCGTCGCCACCGTGCGGGGACATGGGCCCATGCGCGGGTAGGAGACCAGCGCCCCCCAATGAGCCGCCTCCCACCGCCCGCCGCGGAGCCCCCCCCCCGCGCGCCATGGAGGGGTCGGGGGGCTAGCCAAGCTACTGTGCCACTTGTTAGAAAGTAAAAAATTGAGTAAATGGAGAATGAATCTCTTTATTACTTTCCATTGATCATTGTATATATTTATATATGGTGAAGGGGTGGCATTTGCACCCCTTCTGGATTACATAAAGAGGGAGAGGGAGTGAGTGAAAAGACACAACTCTTCATGAACAGATATCTATTCATTTGCTAACTAACTGTTCTAATCTAAGTGTTGACGACGATCTTCTTCTGCCCATCAGGTGCCTCTTCCGCGAACAGTCATAACCCTTCA